>CM050508.1:81017500-85817500 GCA_027563665.1 Antrozous pallidus
TCCCTAGCCCAGGTCAGGGTGTGTGTGGGAGGCAACCAATCGATGTGTCTCTCTCTCATCACTGTTTCTCTCTCTGTCTCTCCTCCTCCCTTCCACTCTCTCTGAAAATCAATGGAAAAATGTCCTCAGATGAGGATTAACAAAACAATAATAATGCATAATAATACAAAAATAAACTCTGTGTTTTGCATACTCACAACTGTAAATCTGCTTTTGTCCCCTTCCTCCACTGTATCTTGTTTAAATGATTCAGAGAATTTAAACCACCGCCAACCTGCAATACACCATGTCCACTCTGGGCCAGCAGACAGAAGTGCAGGCCAATCAGATGCACATGCATTCATGAACCTACTTTCCCTGCATGCACTCCAGCTGGTGGCAGGTTCTGACCTGTCAGACACAGGAGAAGCCAAGCTCTTTGTATGATGTGGCTGCAGCAAATCCATAGGATAAAGAGTCACTTCCAACCTCGAAGATGAGAGACTGCCCAAGAGCTGCTGGGTCCTGTCTGAACTCATCCAAACGTCAGCCTGTCCATCAGCCAAGGGAGCTTCTATCAGTAGTTTCCTCCGTCACTCCCTCAAACCTGTAGAACCCTCCCGTTTAACTCAGCGAGTATTTATTGAGCACCTACTCAGTGTTTAGCAGCATGTTAACCACAAGGAAATGAAAGAAGGGATGTAGAAAGCAACAGCCCACCCCTCAAGCTCAATGATATGGTGGGAAGCCAAGGCTGAGATGCAAAAAGAAATCAAAGAAACATGTGACCTGGAGAGAGTAGGGAACCTGGCTGGAGTCAGGAGACCAGCCAAGTGTGGGCGAGTTCACTCCCCTCTGCAGCCCTAGGCCTTCCATCTGCACAATCGGGAGCATAAGCAAGGCCCTCTGGAAAGTCTCTACCAGTCTATCAGGGGTAATGAGTCACGGTGCTTGGTTTGGGTGCGAGGATGAGAGACCCAGCAAGTTACCTCCAGGGAAGGGTGAGTGAAAAAAATGTATTGTCAGATGCAAGGGGTAGACACGAACTTAGAAACTGGGGCACTAGCAGCTCTGAGGTCAGGTCTCCTCCCCATCCGCTCCATGACACTTTTGACTGGCTCTGTGATCCACACAGTTCTCTTCTCTCTGCCAACATATTTACAGTCTCTTCTCCCTCATAATCTCATTTGGCATGTGGCTTTGGCCGTGACTCTGTCCCAACTCTGCCTCAGCAGATCAGTGGTAAATCCTACCCACAGCATTAGTAGTTAATATTCCTGAGAAAGAACATCTGAGTTCTCATAGTCATCTTTTTAGACCAGTTCTTAATCATAACCCACCGTGGCCTGGTGATGCCTGTGTCAGGCCCCAGCCTCAGGCAACCAAGCAGGTGGAGCTGAGGCACAAGGCACACCTGGCACTAAGCCCAGCAGCTGAGGCTGCAGAAGTGATGGCTGGGCAGCTTCCTTTAGAAGGGGGCATAGATGGGTAAGAATTTGGTGGTCAAAGGTCATAATATATGGTACAATAAACACATGCCTGACAGAAGTACATTATCCAGATTCAGGTTGGCTTGCCCCATAAATGATGGTATTTTATCATCTATACCTTCCCTCCCTGCATTCATAATTAGACTGGACCAGGAGGTGTCTAGGCCATACTTAAACCTTCTGAAGATGGGGAGAGAAATAGCTCCAGAGCCATAAATAATTCTAGATCTATCCCACTGCTGGGTCATAATTCTATACACAGTGACCACTGGGATCAGGCAAAGACCCCAGAATTACAAAAGAGAATCCTGGACCATTTGTGTGACCTTGAGAAAAATTACTTAGCCTTCTGGATCTCAATTTCTCATTTGTAAAATGAAAATACCTTCCCTCATGTCCTTTATAGAATTACTAGAGGCCTGGTGCATGAAATTCATGTATGGGGGGGGGGGGGCAGGGGATGTCCCTCAGCCCAGTCTGCACCCTCTCCAATCTGGGATGCCTCTCACAACCCAGGACTGCTGGCTCCCAACTGCTCACCTGCCTGCCTGCCTGCCTGATTGCCCCTGACTGCTTCTGCCTGCCAGTGTGATCACCCCTCACCACTCTCCTGCCAGCCTGATTGATGCCTAACTGCTCCCCTGCTGGCTTGATTGCTCCTAATTGCCCTTCCCTGCTGGCTTGGTCACCCCTAACTGCCCTCCCCTGCAGGCCCGGTTGCCCCCAACTGACCTCCCCTCCAGGCCTGGTTGCCCCTAACTTCCCTCCCCTGTAGCCTAGTCACCCTAACTGCCCTTCTCTGCAGGCCTGGTCAACCCCAACTGCCCTCCCTTAGAGGCCTGATCCCTCCCAACTACCCTCCCTTGGAGGCCTGATCCCTCCCAACTGCCCTCCCCTGCTGGCCTGATTGCCCACACTGCCCTCCACTGCTGGCCATCTTGTGGTGGCCATCTTGTGTCCACATGGGGGCAGCCATCATTGACCACATGGGGGCAGCCACCTTCTGTGTTGGAGTGATGGTCAATTTGCATATTACCTCTTTATTATATAGGATAATGAAAAACAAAGAAAAAAACACATTAAAGTTGCTCTTACAAGCAGAAGAAATTATCAATAACTTAATTAAGTCAGAAAAGACAGTCTATAGTTAGGCATAGAAAAAAAAAAGATTAGAAGGAAATACATCAAAATGGTCAAGTTCTTCTAGTAGATAATGGCAATTATCTCCAGATGGCAAAATATGTGGTTTTCATTTCTTCATTCTTTTATCCTATTGTTTTCAAATTTTCCATGATGTAAGTGTGATAGTGAAAAACACTTAAGAAACCTGTGTGTCAGTGAGATCTCCGTTTCTTCCTTAGCTGTGTTACCTGCAGACATCCCATTGCTGTCTCTAAGTGTCTCGCTTAGGGCTGGGCAGAGGAAATAAAAGGTTGTCAGCTTCAAACCAGTCATGTCTGCCGTGTGTTAGGGCTTGTTTGAAAGGATCCAGTAGGAGGAGAAGGCGGAAGCCCTGCAGCTGAAAGGATGCTGAGACAGGTGCTCGAATTCCGTTATTCACTGTCCTTGCTCCCTGCAACTGAGATTTAACTCGACCTTGCCCTTCCATCTCAATTGGGAAATCCATGTGATGCTCTAGTAAACACTACTACAAAGAAAAAAAAATGTCCTCAGATCCTGCAGTGAAGAGGTGTGACGTGGAAGATTTGTGGGTATGTCATTCACAAAGGAGTACTGCATACCTGGACCCAGTATATCATCAGGGGTCATCTGGCTGCATTGCTAACAAAACAAACACTTTCATCCCTGAATTAAATATTTCCAAGTCCTCGCCAATTGCCAGGTGCTATGCTTCCAGCATGTAATGGTGAGAGATGCTTCCAGCATGTAATGGTAACAGCCACAAACCCGGTCCTCACACCTAACAGTGCCTGGACACACAGGGGCTCCCCACCAAGGGTCATTGACTGAATATATGAACATCTGCTGCCTCAGGGGCTGTCCTCTCACCTGGAACCATAAGCAGGGCTGTCCCTGAAGAGATTCAGGACCCAGGGTCACACGGGGTCAAGGGGTGGGGAACCAGAGGTGAGCCAACTGTGTGTTCCTTCCACAACTTCACTAGCTCAGAAACAGGTGGGTGCATTATTTATCCCTCTGGAATCAAATTAAAATCCATGATAAGGGAGCAAAAGAAATGTCTCAAAAGCTAAGCTGAGCATCCAAGATGGACAGTATATATTAGATGACACTCAGGAATAGTGATTAAATTTGGGGGATATAATAATGTTATTGTGCTTGTGTTTTTTAAATTCCTGATATGCACTGAAGTATTTAATTACTTAAGTAACATAAGTCTGGCTTTCACTTTCAAATGAGCGGGGGAGAAGGGGCAATGAAAGATGAGGGACTAGGACACACAACCTACAGGATCAGCAAGCATGGCTGTCTTTGATCATTGCGGAAGGCAGATGACAGGTGGTTCCCGGATGTCTGTCCAGGGGAACCAGTGAGGGCGCTTAAAATATACTGTTCCTGGCCCGGCCAGCACTGCTCAGTGGTTAAGCATCAATCAATGAACCAGGAGGTCACAGTTCAATTCCTGGTCAGGACACATGCCAGGGTTGAAGGCTCAATCCCCAGAGTGGGGCGTGCAGGAGGCAGCTAAACAATGATTCTCTCTCATCAGTGATGTTTCCATCTCTCTCTCTCTCCCTCTCCTTTCCTCTCTGAAGTCAATAAAAAATATTTTTTAAAAATATTGTGCCTGTTTCCCAACCCGAGACTATGAAAAGCTCTGGAGGGCTTCAGCACTGGGAATTTTAAAAGATCCCCAAGTGATTCTAATATGTAGGAACCTCAGAGTTGCACTATTCTCTATACTTCTGAGTACTTTTGATAATTTGCAGAACAAAAAAAAATGGCTGTTTTAATACAATGGTGACAAAAGGCAGTTAAGCACCTGAGGAGGGGCATGGGAGGGAGGGCTCCTAGGCCCCTCTCACCCCCTAGCCCCAGGCCCCTGTGCCAGTAGCTGTCTCCCTGCTTCTTGGCTCCAGAAGCAGGATGGGAGCCCGTGTGAGGTGGTGGGATGACATCACCCACTGTCTCCACAGTCGGCCCTCTTTCGAGCCCCTAAGGCCCCTCAGTGCAGCCCTTCTGAGTTTGGAAGTCCAGATCCCATAATGCAGCCTCCTCTCCATCCCTCTTCTACTTTGCCATCCCCAAGCTATTCTTCCTTGCTTCTTCTTTTGTGACATGAATTATCCACTTTTACCTCCTGCCCCGACAGGGAGGGTAGGGCTCCATGACAGATGAATCATGCTCCAATGGACGGAGGTGTTTACCTGCTCATTTCCAGCAGGACCTGCAAAGCCCTCTCTCCCAGCTCCCCCACAAACAGGCCCATCTTGTAGGATAATGCTCTATTTCAGCCAGAATGGCTCAATAGCAGATTTCATGTTCTCAGCTATGCTCACTATGGGGATGTGATTTTCCTTCATGAAAATGCTATTACTATAGAACCCCAGGTTCCTCATCCTCCCAACAATAGCTCTCCATTATTTGCAGGGACATGGTTCTTTAGAGTGGCATTTGCATGTGGTTCTCTAAAATGAGCCAAGCATGGCTAACAATCAAAGGCCTGCATACAAACTGTGACTTCAGCCAGCCTGCCAGACAGTCACTGGGTGCTGGCTAGAACCAGAACTTCACTCTGAATATGGGAGGACCCCCAAAGGAAACAAAACCCAGCGGACTGAGTCCTGGCTTTACATCTCTCTCTCCATTTAAGAGTGTTCTTATCCCTTCATTCTTCGTTAGTGAATCTCTTCTGAGATGCCAGTCCCTGTCGTGTGTGTGTGTGTGTGTGTGTGTGTGTGTGTGTGTGTGTGTGTGTGTGTGTGTTAGTGTGCTTGTGACAAGGGGTGGGTTGGGGTGGGGAGGGAGGGAGCCGGGGAGAGGGCCAGGGAGGTCATCTTAGCCCTCTAAAAGGAAAGGAAATAGCTGGCAGTAAGTCCCCTGTTGTCCACTGTTCCAGGTCCTTTATATCAAAGATTGCACAGTCCAGAAAGGGGGACCAGGGAACCAAGTTGAGTTGGGCATGCAATAGGGTGTGGTGGAGACTGTGGCACACACTCTGACTAAAAAAGGCAGTCACTACTTAGTTTCAGAGCTTTGTTTCAAGTAGAAATAATGGCTTGGTGTAGCCAAATCTATATTCTTCCAGGAGCTGGCAACCTGGAATTCCAAGGGAAATATCTCATTTTTTAAATGATGGTTTAAAAAAAACACAACGCAATTTTTAAGGGGAAAAAATAGTGGCAAACACTGCACATCCCAAACCACAGGTATGTTTGGTCTGGAGCTCTTCACCCCTAGATTCATACTCTTTACCTCTACTATCAGCCTCTCTCTCCCCCTTCCTTGAACATCCTTGTGCAAGTCCCCTGGAAACTTCTGTTAGCGTGTTTCTTCTATTGCACTGAAAGTATTCATGGACACGTCAGTCTTCTCACCCTCAGAACCCAGCTTGTGACTGGCTTCTTGAATATTTTATTGTTTGCTGAATGATGCTGAATGATACTCCTCACCACACCTATGATGCCATGTTCTTATACCTTCATATTACACAAATGAGGAAACTGAGCCTTAGACAGGATGTGGGACTTGCCCAAACCCCCAATTCCCACCCATGTCTAACACCAAGTCTGTGCTCTTTAGGATGCACCACCCTACCTCCTTGCATGTCATTTTTCTCTTCAATGCAAACATTTTTTACCTACTGAAAACCAAAGTCTTGGCTTGAGATATACATAGACAGCACATTAAAATCATGTCAAAAGTCCTCCACTTTTCATGTAATACTGGTTTGATGGTGATGAACTGCTTCAGCTTTTTCTCATCTGGGAAGCTCTTTATCTGTCCTTGGATTCTAAATAATAAATTTTCTAGGTTGGTCTTTGCTTTTCATCACTTTGAATATTTCATGCCACTCCCTTCTGGTCTGCAAAGTTTCTGTTGAGAAATCAGCTGACAGTCTTTTGGGAACTCCCTTGTAGGTAACTAACTGCTTTTCTCTTGCTGCTTTTAAGATTCTCTCTTTGTCTTTAACCTTTTGCATTTTAATGATGATGTGTCTTGGTATGGGCCTCTTGGGGTTCATCTTGTTTGGGACTCTCTGTGCTTCCTGGGCTTATATGTCTGCTTCCTTCACCATATTGGGGAAGTTTGCAGTCATTATATTTTCAAACAGGCTTTCAATTTCTTGCTTTCTGTCTTCTCCTTCCACCACCCCCATGATGCAAATATTGGTATGCCTGAAGTTGTCCCAGAGGCTCCTTACACTATCTTCATTTTTTTCCTCTTTTTCCTCTTTGCTGTTCTGATTGGGTGTTTTTGCTTCCTTATATTCCAAATCACTGATTTTATTCTTGTCTTTAACAACTCTACTGTTGATTTCCTGTTAATTATTCTTCATTTTAGTTAGTGCTGTGGTCGGCAAACTGCAGCTCATGAGCCACATGCAGCTTTTTGGCCCCTGAGTGTGGCTCTTCCACAAAATACCATGGCCTGGGTGAGTCTATTTTGAAGAAGTGGCATTTGAAGAAGTTTAAGTTTTTGAAATTTGGCTCTCAAAATAAATTTAAATTGTTGTACTGTTGATATTTGGCTCTGCTGACTAATGAGTTTGCTGACCACTGGGTTAGTGCATCCTTCATTTTTGTTGTGGTTTCCATGTCTTTTTTATGCTGTTGAAGTTCTCACTAAGTTCATTGAACATCCTTATAACCAGTGTTCTGAATTCTGCATTGGTAGATTGCTTATCTCCATTTTATTTACCTCTTTTTCCAGAGTTTTGTTCTGTTTTTGTTTTTGTTTTTTCACTTAGGACATGTTTCTTTGCCTCCTCATTTTGGCAGACTCCTTGTGTTTGTTTCTATGAGTTAGGTAGAGCTGCTATGTCTCCTGGGCTTGGTAAGTGACTTTATGTAGTAAGCATTCCATAGGGTCCAGTGACACAGCTCCCCAGTCACCCAAGCTGGGCACTCCAGGTGCAACTGCCCCCTGTGTGGTCTGTGCACACCCCCCTGTTACATGAAATGTTAAAGGGTCTTCTTTAAGTAAAAGAAGAAAATGGGGTTAAAAATCTGAACAATAAAAGGGCAATAAATACATATCTACCAACAATTGAATCTAAAAAAAAATAAGTGAACAAGCAGAACAGAAACAGACTCATAGCTACAGAGAACATTTTTATGGTTGCCAGATGGGAGGGGTTGTGATAGAGTGAGTGAACAAGAAGGGAATAAAAAGTACAAATTGGTAGTTACAGAATAGTCATGGGGATGTAAAGTACAACAGAGGGGATATAGTCAATGATATTCTAATAACTATGTATGGTATCAGGCGACTATGAAATTTATCAGAATGAAATGTCTAATCACTGGCATGTACACCTGGAACTAATATGATCATGTATGTCAGCTATAATTGAAAAAAATTAAAAACTTTGAAAGTCATCCACTTTCCATCTCAATGTGCCTCCAAACCACTCACTGAGTTATTTACTGTGTGGACTGTGTGATCCTTTGCTAGGCCTGAAGAGGGTTAGCAAATCAATATTTTAAAGATGCCCATTAAACTTCCAACAGCTGGTGTGTGTTAACGGAAGTCAGCCATCCTCCCCCCATCACTTAGGAGTTTCTAACAGCACAGAACATCTATTCTTCTTGGACTTTTAATTATGGTGGGGGGGAGGGTAAAAAGGGAGGTGGGGGTCAGCAACACACATTATCTTCCCCTCTGAATAAAACAGAACAGTTTGTAGAAGTTTTTCCTCAACTCACTTGCACACACTCAAAGTCCCACCTTCTGTGGACAGATGCTCTTGAGCCCAAGAGAAAGTGGCTGTGTCCACTCCACCATTAGTGTCAGGTATGGGGAGTTAATCACCTGGCCCTGAGAAAAATGCACGCCCAGTCTCAGGAAACTTTCAGTGTTGCCTGGGCATCCACAGGAACCCCAAAGCCTCCTCTAGGAACCTTCAAATCATGCAAAGAGAAAAGGAACCCCCAAACCATGCAAGGGCACTGGATCCCTCACACCTGATGAGTGACTTGGCTGGGAACTCAGCTCTCAGCTGCCTACTGCTTGCACCATTGGCAGCCCAAATCCAAGTACCTGGCCTGCCACCTTGTGGACACTATGAGAAAAACACCCCTGGTAAGCTGGTTCCAAATTTGGCCCTCTGCCCAGAGACCCACTCTGAGAGACAGCTTTGAGAGATGTGAATACAAATGAGAAACTGATTAATTCCACATACGTAAAGAAAATGCATGAGGAGGATTTGGGGATCATTTTTCCTCCATATAATTAAGGCTTTATATCTGGGATAATGCAAGTTTCAAATGCCCTAAATTCAAACCACAGACGTATCTTTAAAGATGATGTGGCCCAGTGATTCTAAGTCTGTTGAGTGTCAGAATCTCTCCTAGGAATATTTTTGAAATGTAAAAGCCCCACCCACTCTAGTCTATTTACTCAGAATTTATATCCAGAGTCTTCATTAATTTTTTATTGTGGTGAAAGAAAAACACATAAAATTTACCACCTGACCCATTTTTAAGTGTACAGTTCAGTAGTGTTAAGTACCATATTTTTTGGCGTATAAAACGACTTGGCGTATAAGAAGACCCCCAACTTTTCCAGTTAAAATACAGAGTTTAGGATAGACTTGCTGTATAAGACAACGCACACCAAATAAAAATTTAAAAACATCAGATTTGATTTCAATATGGTAATTTTAATTCAAATGCTTATGACATGCAGGTACGCAGCAGGAAAACTGTCACTTCTAAACATAAGACTGTTTGTCATCAAACATGTAAACATAAAACAGTGCAAGTGGATTAAACTTTTCTTAATTCACTCTAAAGCTGAAAGGAAGGAGAAGACAATAAACCCATGGGAGCTGCCATGCTGTTTGTTTTCTTCTACCGCACTTGTACAGCACCGCCCTTGCCGCTTTCATAAGGTCGCCTCTGCGGTGAGCATGCAGCCGCAGCAGTTTCTGAGCTCCCCCCACCATATGCGGCTACCGCAGACTCTCCAGTCCAGCTCGGGAGTTTCAGCACCCGCCCTATAAGACGACACCGTGTGAAAATATGACAAGGAGCATATCACAGGTCGCACTTGCATTCTGGTGTTTGTAGCATGTAGACTTTTGAGAAAATTTTCCTGGGTTAAAAAGTTGTCTCATACGCCAGAAAATACGGATATATTCCCTCTGCTACGAAAGAGATCTGCAGAACTGTTCATCTTGTAAAACTGAAACTGTACTTTTTAAACAAGTCCCCATTCCTCTCCTTCCCCAACTCCTGGAACCACTATTGTACTTTCTGTGTCCAGGAATGTGACTACTTTGGCTACCTTGTGCAAGTGGAAGAAATCATGCAGTACCTGTCTTTTGTGACTGGCTTATTTCACTTAGCCTAATGTCCTCATGGTTCACTGAATTGTAGCATATGACAGGGTCTCTTTCCTTTTTAAGACTGAATCATATCCCATTGTATGTGTATTCCACATTTTGTTTATCCATGCATCTGTCAATGGACATTAGATAGCTTCTACCCTTTTGGCTATTGAAAATAATGCTGCTTGGAAATGCAAAATATCTCTTTTGAGACCCTACTTTCAATTATTTTGGATATAGATCCAGCAGTGCATATATATATAGGCCATACAATAGTTTGGCACCTTTAGTTTTCCCAGGCCCCCTGTGTAATTTGGATATACAACAGAACCACTAATGTGATCCCACCCCTTCACCACACAGGGGAAACCAGGGTCAGGGGGCAGCAGGGGAAGGCATGTGAGAATGTCACTGGTGAGGCTTTGCTCCATCCTCCCCTATCTAAGGAATAAACTTTGAGTTCTGTGTAATTCCAGTTACTCAGTCTGCAATAGCCTGAGAGAAATAGACAATAAAGTAATTTCAAACAGTGATTAGTGTTATAAAGAAAACAAACCAAGTTTCAAACCAGAGTAACTCAGAGTGGGGGCTGTTGACACTAACACTTATGTAGCCCTGACTCTAGATACTGTCCCAAGGGCTTCACTATATTAACTTGCATAAATCATAGAAATAAAGATATCATGAGCCTCATTTACAGCTCAGAAAAATGACACAATTAAGCGCTTGCTGAATATTACACAGCCAGCACACAACAGAGCCAAGAACGAAAGCCAAGCAGTGGGGTTCTGAAGTCCCTACTTAAGGCAGACAACATCTGAGCTGGTATCTGAATGCCAAGGAGGAGTCAGCCAAGCATAATTCTGGGATAGAGCATTCCTAGGCAGCAAATGCAAAAGACCAGCTTCCAGGACCACAAGAAGACCAAAGGGGCTGAACCAGCAGGTAGAATCAGAGGGGAGGAGAGAGAGCACATAAGAAGGCAGGGTCAGATTATAAAAGATCTGAATAGCCCTAAAGAGGAAGTTGAATTTTATTCTACTGACCCTGGAAATTCACTAGAAAGTTTTAAGTAGGGTGGAGACTTCTGTTTTTGCCTTCCTCCTGATATCCTTCCTGAGTAATATATATTAAATATGGTTTATAATAAGAAACTAAAGTTTGATGGGTACCTTGAGGGTCCAAGTGTCCAAGTTTCTGTGTCCTTGAACATGTTTCACTAATACTCCATCCATGGTTAAAATCTCTGAGGTTAGAGCATCACATTCATTTCTCACACAAGCATCCTCACTCTAAGGCCAGCTCTCTCGGCAGCCATTACTTAGCCGATGGCCTGTGTCCGCCTTAACTTTGGACTTTGTAATTTGCTTTTACCTCACCACGTTTCCATCACACCTCATGGCCTTGGAACCAGCGCTTGATTTTCAGGAGATCTTATTTCTCACCACAGGGGGGCAACATTATTTGTCCCCACTTCCGGAGGTCTGTGAAGACCTGTAATTGCTGCAGATGGGTTATGAGTATGAATTAGAAACTGCAGCCAGTCAAGGAAAGAAGAGGCAACCAAGGAAAGAGATGTTAGTATTTGCACCATGAAATATCGCTTACATCTACGCAAAGTGGAGAAGATTAAAAGAGCTCTTTACATGAAGCATCTGCCCATCGCCATTATCATAAGCCTTTGTTCCCAAGGAGGTGGGCCTGTCAGGAACTGTTCATCCCTGAAGCCTGAACAGTCTTGGTCTTTTATCTTGAGCAGCTCACCTCCTCACACCAGAATGCTCTAAATCTTTTGCTGCACTGAATAATTTTTTCATGGGTGAGCACTCAATGTAGTGCAACTTCCCAACAGCAGTTTTCCTTATCGACTTGCTTCTGCCCTCCTCTGCTGGATGCAGTCCTTGGGGGAGAGTGAATCAGGGTGCCTGCTCTTCCACAATAGAATCTGGGGGCGGGGGGGGGGGGCTCTCAGGAGGCTCCTTCTGCTCTGTCCTTCCTTTTACCAACTTGGTACAGGGTGATCATGTGACCTTACCATAGAGTGGTAGTGTGACCTTGGCTCAGCCAATGGAATACTTGCTTCCCTGAAGTATTGCATCTTGGCCAAGTGACAAAAGGCAAGAAATTAAATCACTGATGAGCTCAATAAGCAGGGCCTGCTTCCAAGAACTTCTGGAGTCCCCTTAACAAAAATATGCTAGAAGTGACTTCTACCCACACTTCACTGACTACCTCATGGAAAACTAGCAATTGAAGTTGTTCTTGGTTTTTAAGTTGGGCAAATTGTCATAGTTAAATATATAGAAGCCCTATCCTTAAAAGGGAGAAAATGGATATTGGGTGGGCAACTAGCACTCTTTTTCACACACTGCTTTCTTGACAATTACTGAAGCTTCAGAAAGATATTGGGAGGACCCTCCCCTACTTTTCTTCAACCTTTCATGGTCAAGCTTGTCTGCAAAAATCCCATAGTCTAAATTCTGATTATGAGGAAAACTACAGGAAACTTCCTATTTTCATAGACCTGATTTGAATCATGGTTCCACCACATCTTTACTAAATGACTTTGAATAAGACACTTGATTCTTCAGGAACTTATTTGCCTCGAGTTAAAACACACCTCTATCAAGGAGGACTGGCCTAGACCAGTGGTTGGCAAACTCATTAGTCAACAGAGCAGCACACTGTGGCTTGTGAGCCACATGTGGCTCACAAGCCACAGTTTACCGACCACTAGCCTAGACCAATAACAACCCACAGTCCCATCTAATTCACAGATGATGTGAAATTAACATTTTCAATAGTTGAAGTGTGTGACTGCTCTGTGAAGAGCGCCAAGGTAAAAGAGATATGTAATGGACATAACAGTCAATAAGACTTTGAAAATTCTCCTCAGACAGTTCCAGTGCCCCCAGGAAGAATTTGAATTGTATCTCGAGCTAAGATAGGAATTTGTCTGCCTAGATGTCCTTAGAAATTAGAGGTGGAAATCTACTAGGATCCAAAGCCAGGGTGAATTCACCTGAGGTAGCTGGAAAGAAATTGCAACCTTAGGGCAAAAACATGTATTTGTCCCTGTTGGAAGATGATTCTCCATGCATCCTTTGGGTTTCTGCACATGTTGCAAGCAAAGGCACTGACTGTTTTTGTTCCAGAAACCCTTTTCCAGGGTGTCTGTAAACAGAACAGCCTTGGGAAACAGAGATAGTACCCCTCTCCAAGAAACAAACAAGTTTGCTTACTGACCATATAATCAAGATAATGTTTCCCTTTGGAGATAAAGGCAGGCAGGTTTTCTGCCAATTATTAAAGATTCAGGTTCCCTAAGTTCAAAGTACCTCTCCTGTAACCCAATGCCTTTCAGGTGTAGGTGTCACCTGGCCCTCTTTGTATCACCTGAGGAAATGTGGCTCAGGGAACTGGCACAAATGCTAATACTTGGGGCTACTGCTATTGTGGAAGTAATCAAGTTTGTTGTCTCTGAGTCAGGAGTCCACTAGCATCAGGCACTGTGGCTAACTAACTGGCTATTCCTTTCCTCTTCGTCACTTCCCCCCACTGTTTCCCCAGTCTACCTCCTGCATATAAACACTGTGCCTGTAGCTCCAATTATATCCCAGAAAATAGAAATATTTTAAACACTTTCAACTAACTTAGAGAAATCTCAGAATAATTGTCTGCATATTATTAAGAACTCTCTAGCTGCAGAACTGATTCCTCCAGGCACTTAGCCCCCTTATAAGGCCAAACCTTTGGCATGACATACTTAAATAATATTTGCTAAACTCATGGAGGTCAACCACATAAGCATAAAAAAGGAATGGTGTGTCAAACCCAAAGATTCCCCAAAGGGATCAGATGTGTATTTTTTCTCCAATAGTCATCTTCCAAACATTATCACTGATGCCTAATTTTTTGTTTAAAGAATTTGAAAGTCAAAAGAATGAGATTTTAAATAACAGGTTAAGCTGATGGTGGGTGAACCAGTTTATGCTGTTTAGTTATTCAATACTAAAAACTTTGATCACTCAAAACACACACAGAGAATGACCAGATAAATAATCTCAATGCCTAGCAATCGGTTGTCATCTGCCAGGACTACAGCAGAAGTAAAACACCGAACAGTAATAGAAAAGATAGCCATCGACTCTGCCAATTCTATTTATTTCCAAGCCACCAGCAAGAGTGTGTATTTTCAGCCATCAAACCTCATCATGACCCTTCTTTATCTTGTGATAAAGTCACAAGCAAAAGCCACCTTCTTCAATTTCCATTTTCCTCAGAGAAATTATAAAAGACCCTTTATTTCCATGACCACATCCACATTAGCCAACATCCTCCTAAGAAAAGGGTTTGCTGTAGAATCACCAACCATTAGAACTGAATGGAACATTGGAAATCTCCTTGCTCAAACCCTCAGTTTCATATGAAGAAATGAGGCTGTGGGGGAAGGGAAAGGGGAGTTGTTACAGAGCCTACAGCGGTGTCTGAGTCCTAGCATGGCTCTTTCTACAACACCCCCTTGCCGTAGGGCCTTTGTACTTGCTGTTCCCTCTGCCTAGAATGCTCTTCCCAAGCCATAGTTCACAGAGTATTCCTTCACTCCTTTTACGTCTTGGTGTAAATGTCTTAATAAGCCCTTTCCTGCTATCCTATATTTAAATTGTATCCATTCACTTGCTATCCCCTTCTTTGTTGTATTTTCCTCATAAAACAATCACCCTCCAACATCCTATATAATAAAAGCCAATTCTGCTAAGTGTCTGGCCAACCAATCATCCATTCAACCAATCAAAGTGTAATATGCTAATGATATGCTAAGGCTGCTAAACCACTTGCTATGATGTGCACTGACCACCAGGGGGCAGATGCTCTGACCGGTGGGTGGGTTAGCTTGCTGCTGGGGTCCAGCCAATTGGGGCTGAGCAAGTTAGGCTGGCCACGCCCTGGAGCCCTCCCACAGTCTCTCCCTGGATGGCCAGCCTACTGCATACCTCCCCAGCCCTAATCATGCACCTGTGGGATTTCTTGGTTTGGCCTTTGCCCTTCCATAATCTAGGACCCCTCATGGGGTGTTGGAGAGTAAGTTTCAGCCGGATCCTGCAGGCCAGGCTGAGGGACCCCACTGGGACATGAATTCCTACACTGGGCCTCTAGTATTCTATAATTTACTTTGGATTATGCACCTCATAATGAGGTTTTGGTCAATGACAGACCACTTCTACAATTGTGATCCTATAAAATTATAGTAGAGCTAAAAAGTTCCCATCCCCTGATGTTTGTGGTGATGTTGGAATGAACAGACTTCCTGCACTGCCAGTGGTATAAAAGTATAGCACACACAAGTACAGTAGGAGGCTCTACCATGTAGGTTTGTGTAAGCACATTCTTTAATTGTTTGTACAATGACAAAGTTGCCTAATGACACTTCTCAGCCCATATCCCTGTCATTAAGTGGCATATGACTGTATCTGTTACTATCTGTCTTCCCACACCAGGATGTAAGCTTTTTGCAGGCAGAGACTTCTGTGAGTTTGGCTAGTCAGCATTGGTACTCAATTAATGTTTATTGGGAAAAATGAATAAAATTCCTCAATAGTTCTTCACGTAAAGGCCATAAATCCAAATTGCTACAGAGAACAGGTAGGAAATGTCACCAGTGGGCTTGGGACCATGGCCAACCAGCAAGCTCAGGCCACTACCCAGAGAGGACAGTACTGCTTAGCACCAGCAATCACTGCTGTATGGCACTGCTGTTTTCATTTCTATTTTTTAAGGGAAAATTGAAGTTGAAATTTGGGGATTAGAAGGTGAAAAGCTCTGGGTTTTATATGAACAGAAAACAATTTTAATTAAACAATGAGCATACTGTTCAAAGTGAGTACACTGCTCAAATGGCAGTGGTTTGTGACCTCTCCTTGACCCAAACTGGAAAATGATACAAAGTGGGTGAGAGGAGGACATGGGGGCATCAGAAGAGTCCCCTCTTTCTCTCCTGGGCATCCCTGCATTGCTGGGAGATGGGAACAGATGGCTTCAATGTAGCCTAAAAAAGCCAAGGATTAACTAAAGAGCTTGCTTGGGGAGGTTCATCGCACACCAATAGTTCCCCAAATATGAAAAGTCTCACTCTCAAAATATGAAACTCAAGAGATTCCACAATATGCATTTTGTGAAAAGCATTTTGTCCCCAGACAGCCTTGGATGAGTCTTGGTTAAATGATAATACTTTGCTTTGACAATTTCCTGAGAAAATATCAGAGTCAGAAGCTTTGCCTAAGTGGACAAATGGCATCTCTATCACCAGGGGAGAATCAATGAGGTCAGCCAGGTTCCCATGCTAGCCCGGGTCATGCGGCAGATTTTCAGGTGCAGGATGGACCCAGGGTCTCCCTGGGGCAGAGTTGAGTAAAGAGGACACAGCCTGGTGTACCCAGGACCAGCAGGGATTTCACTGGGACTTCATTCAACTGTGCCATCCTCAACCCAGACTCCAGCAAAGTCAGTTGGCTGGCCCAGCAGGCTTCATGCAGCTAAGTGCACCCTTAGGGGGACTAATCTGCACAGAATCTGCAGCAGTGGATAGTTAGGAAATCAAGTTCCAGATTTCCTGCTCCTCCATCCCTTCTGTCTAACACTGACCTCTGGGTAGCCACTTTTATAGTAAGGACTTCTTGCCAGTCTGTTGGTCCCTTGTGCCACCTCCCTGCTCACGGTCACCCAAGGCTCACTAGAAGGCCAGCCCCCTCACCCAGCCTGAACTTCACACGGGTCTTGGACCAGGTGTTCATCAGCCAGGCCCTAAATAAAAGTGTGGATGTCTATATCCTACAGGGCACCTGACAGGTCGCTGTCTCTCCAGGTGTTAAACTTGTCCTGTAAAGAGCCAACTAGAGCATTAAAGATGAGGTGTGTAGGCTGTGCTAGAAGAACTTTCCCCTGGTGTCCTCTCCTCTTCTACCCCATGACTCCCATCAAAGAAAGCAAAACTCTTGAGGCTGGGAGCAAAGATCGCAGTGCAGGCCTATGTCACCAGATGGCAAACCCCTGGCCCCACTCAGCTCTTTTTTTCTGAGAAGTAGAACCAGGGGGGAGAGGGTCACAGATGCCTACTTGATTTAGAAAGTAAAGTCAGATGTTTTCTGGCAGGAAGCAGGTAGATTTGTTTGATGGGCTTCACCATGATGGACATTTTTCATAAATTAAAATCTGTTCATGGTTTCATATAAATATATTTAAAGCATTTATACTTGATTTAAAAATTGCATTGACAAGGTATATTAAATTGACCAATATTTTTATTTTCTCAATAATTTACAAGAAAATATGATGCCTTTAGGTGAAAAAACACATGTAATTAATAATGATTTGATAACAACTAATAAATACTGTCGATATAACTCTAAGAAATCAAGAGGGTGAATAAGTCTAAAGACTGGATAGCAAATTTTTACAAGTCAGACTGTTTCCAAGTCTTTACTTTTAATAATATTGAAAGAGGAATAAACATCATTGTCAAATGATGTATCATTGTCACATGATATATCAAAATAAATTTTGTGATATTTCACTGTGTGATTGTTATATAATCATGAAGGAATTCAAACTAATATTATAATCCTCCTATAATTATTTATTTATATATGAATTTTTAATTTGCATCTATAAAAATAAATAGAATTGATGCTACACCCTGCCTCTTTCTAGTAAAAAGTAATATTCATCCATGAATACACAAACTATTTGTTAAAGCCTCAATTATGTCATTTATGAGATATATTTCTAAAACATTTTTTAAAATATGAAAAAGGCCCAGCATGTGAAATCACATGGCCCCGCCCATCCTTGCTAGCCTCACTGCATCTGCCAAGCCACTACACCCACCCACTGGCCACCAGCCTTGCTGCAATCAGAGCCTGAGGGCCACGGGGAGGGAACCGAGAGGTGCTCCATGCAATTCATTGTGCCCAGTTGTCTGATCATTTCAGTCGTGACACCTCTGGCCTTTTATTATTATGATGACTTACCAAAATTGCAATGTTGTTACGATGCTATGGTCAATAGAATATTAACAGTATAGTTCTGTATTAATAATAATTATAACATCTCAATTAAGAACTTTTTTTTAAATGCTGAAAGGTATTTTTTTAATATATTTTATTGATTTTTTACAGAGCAGAAGGGAGAGGGATAGAAAGTCAGAAACATCAATGAGAGAGACATCGATCAGCTGCCTCTTGCACGCCCCCTACTGGGGATGTGCCCGCAGCCAAGGTACATGCCCTTGCTGGAATCGAACCCGGGACCCTTCAGTCCCCAGTCCGACGTTCTATCCACTGAGCCAAACCGGTCTCAGCTCAATTAAGAACTTTTTAATACTTAGTGTTTTATAATTACAGGATTTAAAGAAAGAATTCAACTGTAATCAGTACGTTTCTATTTTAGAAAAACATGCTAAAATTATCAATAAAAATTTTTCAAAGACTGCCCTAGCTGGTTTGGTTCAGTGAATAAAGTATTGGTCCTTGGACTGAATGGTCTTGGGTTCAATTTCAGTCAAGGGCATGTAGCTTGGTGGCAGGCTCAATCTCCGCCCTAGTCAGAGAGCATGCATGAGGCAACCAATCTGTGTCTCACACTGATGTTTCTCTTTGTGTGTGTCTCTCTCTTCCACTCTCTTTTAAATAAATCAATAGAAAAATATCTTCGGGTGAGGATTAACAACAACCAAAAACTTTCAAGCATAAACAATTATACATTAAAATAAAATTTTGAGAAGTAAGCAGAATAGATATATAAATTCAAGGAAAGATGTAAAATATTCAAATGCTAAAGAAGAACTTGTTTATGTATCAAAACAATAATGTACTAGGGCAAGGTGGGGACTCGATGGAAGGAGACAATGCAGTGGGGGAGGGAAAAGGAGACATGTGCAGTACTCTCAACAATAAATATTTAAAAAATAGTTAATGACAAGTATCAAGACATATGGTATTTAGATTTCACTGGATACATTTAAAAGAATATTATAAGAGACTTATTTTTAAATGTGAATATTTAAAATATATCAGAAGTTAATACCTTTTATTACATTAATTTTCTTAACTGTGATAATGGTGTTTATTGTCTGTTATAGGAGAATGTCCTTATTCTTAGAAGATGTACCATCTATCATAATTTTCCTCCACATTCATATATCAACTGGGCTATCACTAATTTAATGATTTTCCTTAATAGACTCCTTTTCTTTTACTTAATTTTGAAAGAAAATGTTGTATTATTAGCACAAATAGAAAATCAGCAATACTTGTCATAAACAGAAGACAGACATCAATAAATAAAGTGAAACAAGATACTGTTTTAAATTTCTGGCTAGATCTGTCACACAGTAAGTCTATGCCTGAAACCTACTCTCTCTTATTTAAAAAAAAAAAAAAAAAAAAGGACAGGGTGTTGCTGGAGAAAGCAGTCCAGAGGGTGGTAAAGGCATTAAAGCAACTCTAAACCCAAACTGCCTTTGTTTTTTTTCTCTCAAAGGGGGGGGGGGGGGCGCAATTAAAATGGAGTGTTTTACATACTAAATAGGTGAGGTACAGGATGCTAGGAGAACACAAAAAAGGACTGGAGTTCTCAAAGATAAAAAAAATAATATCCCAGGTGGAGGGGACATCAAAGCAAAGGTCTACAGATGAAAGAAAACAAAGTACCTTTGGGTAAGGTTCAGTATGATTTGGCTGACTATACCTCTTAGTCTTCTTGGGAGAATTCTGTTTTCTCTTTATTTTCCCACAGAAAGTATTAACAGCACCCTCTTTCATTCTCAAGTATATTCCACTCTGGACAATCAGCTACAAGTTTCCCTAAGTATGACCAAAATATACAGAATAAGATGAGAAGAGACAAGAAATGAGGCTGAAGAGGCGGGTGGGGCCAAATGAGTTCCTAGGACAGTGATGGGCAACATTTTGAGCTTGGTGTGTCAAAATTCTCCAAAAAACCAAGCATAACTCAGGTGGTGTGTCACTTTGAGAAAAAACCATAATTTCTTTATTTATAATTTAAATAACAAAAATGTATAATTGTAATATATAACTGTATTTAATAAACCAAAAACTAATTATTTAACTTACCTGTTTAATGACTTATTTGTTCATCTGTCAGTCGGTTTGTTTTGTTGGTCTTGCTATTATTTAACTTGTGCCGTGAACTAAGATAAGTGAGGAGGATGGGGAATTCTTTAACTGACCTGCCTATTAGTGACCTTTTTGTTGCTGAATTTCATTGGCTAAACCTTTAATTGAAGTTGGTATTTTGTACACTTCAAGCCCAAGCAAGCTCTACTAACTTCATCTGTCAATCTGTTTCTTTTGTTAGCTTTGATATTATTTAACTCTGAGAATAAGGTCTCACAAAAGTAGGTAGAGGGAAAAATTGTGAATAAAGCCATTGCTATATTTTTCAGGGTGCTAGAAGTGTCTGGCAATTGGTTCCAGGCACTCCAAATTTTCTGTTCCTAGTGGCACTCCTCTTGATTCTCCAAGAGGCACCTTTCCAGATTCTCAAGTTTTGACCTCAAGTAGGCAAACACCTGAGCCCAGATGCTGTCTTGAAATTGTGCAAGTTGCATCTCCAAATCATCAATTTGCATCCATTGGAAACCATTTAATTCCAAACTACTGTAGACTACTACATCAAGATACTTAATTATTTTATAGTCTGTTCTAGGCTTCTAAATTGATTAAATGTATCACTGAACTGGTCAATTAACAAATCTAAAACATGCTGGTACTATATATGCAAGGGTTCCATTTCATTTCGTACAGCTGCACCGCCCTCCTCAAAATACTTTGTTTCTCGAGGAAAATACTTAGAAGTTTTAGTTTCTACATCTCGCTTGAAAATTTTAAGTTTACTTTTCAAAGCTTTTATGTATCCCAACATAACGTCAATACTTTTGCAAAAACCTTGTAACTTTAAGTTCAGTTCATTAATATGAACAGAGAGATCTGTAAAAAATATCAGGGTGTTGACCCACTTATCATCATTGAGCTGAGAAAAGTTTCCCAGATCCTTATCCTCAAGAAATACTTTAATTTCTTCAAAGCACTCCACAAAGCGCTCAAGAACTTTGTCTCGGCTCAGCCATCTCACATTACTGTACATCAGCAGTCCACTAAAGGTGGACTCAACCTCCAGTAAAAGTGCAGAAAATTCTCGCTTGTGAAGGGGGCGAGCAGCTATTAAATTAACTATTTTTGTAACAACTGACATTAAGTCATTTAAATCGGTGAATCCTGCCTTGGCACATAAAACCTCCTGATGGATAATACAATGAAAAGGCACAGTCAGATGACCAATAGCTTCCATAAACAATTTAACAAATCCCTCTTTTCTCCACCATGTTTGGTACCCCATCTGTTGTCACTGACACAACTTTAGAGATATCAATGCTTAGGTCATGGAATGTTTGTATAGCAACCTTACATATTTCGCTTCCTGATGTACTTGTTGGCACTGATACTAACTTTATCAACTCTTCTCTCATTGTGAGACCATCAGAATATTGACCAATAATGGCCAACTGAGCATGTGATAGACATCAGTAGTTTCATCGGGAGAAATAGAAAAATATTTACAATTACTTATGTTTCTCTTTAATTGATGTTGTACGTTTGTGTTCCATCTCATTATTCAGTATTTGATGATATTTCTACTGAGTGGTAACTCAGATATTATCTTAATAATTGCATATTTATTCTGCATATCATGAAATAGAACTGGTGCACATCTTAGGCGAGTTTCTTTAGTGAATTCTCCCTCACTGAGTGCTTTTCCATGATGAGCTATGGAGTGAGCAATGCTCAAACGTGCAGATGTTAAATTTGTAGAGTCTTTTAAAAGTTTAAGGATGGAATTAGATTGGCTCTTATAAAGGTATAGTGGCCTGGAAATGTATTCCTTCCTTTTCCTGCCTTTTTTTTCAAGAGCTGGGAATGATTCGTTTCAAAATGTATATTTATATTCCATGTTCTGCTTATTAACATTTCAGCACATAAAACGTAAAATGATCCATCTTTTTTTTCTAAAATGCCATACATCTCGGTCCATGTCTCTTGAAAGGGTCAGCTACTGCTACTACCACTTCCTTTACTTAACCTTGTTTTTTTTTTATTTTTTAGGTTCTCCATCAGAGGGGCAGTAAAGGAAGATAGAATTATAGATAGCCTGTTAGCCCTGCAGGCAATTAGGGGTTAATAAGCCTAACTGACCACAAGATGGCACATGGAACTGTCTTTTAGGAAAGGGCAAGGTTAATAAGCAGAAATAGGGGTTAACAAGGATGCATATCAGTAATAGTGGTGAAATGGATTCTGCACTATGCTGCAAAATGACGTTCCTTAAATAAATTAAGATGGCTACCGCTATTTCTAATGGTGGGAAACAGCACCCATAGCACAGGTTCTTGCCTCTCCCAGCTTCCCCCTCATTTATCTCAGTAATGATGGTCAGTTAGAAATCCACGAAAACCCCAGAACAGTAGATTGGATGATGGTTGCTTTGGTTATGTGGTTGCCGTTAATGGTGATCACAGAGCCCTCAGAGATGCGTCCCCTACGCAGCATTTTGCTGCTCCCTGCTCCACCCACCGCAAGTGAGGTCAAAGATCCCCTAACTGCCTAACCAGAAGTTTCAGAACTAGATGTCTGTTGTTTTGGCCTACAGACCTCTGGCACAGAGTGTCTACACTACAGCAAATGTTTCATCCTCGGCTGATGAAATGTCCTTTTCGGCATGCGGCCCCATACTTCTCTGTGCGCGACCTCATGCGGCCATGTGTCATTGAAAATGGCTACGCATGTCAGTGCTGACACGCGTGTCATAGGTTCGCCATCACAGTCCTAGGACAACAAGAAACCTTAAAGCCCTCAGGCAGATGGGGAGGGGTATGATGTAATTGCTTTTGAATAGAGCTAAGTGTGGCCAGTGGACCACAGAGTGGAAAATGGATGGAAGTGAGCAGTATAGTGTCAATGAGAAAGAAGAGAAATGATCTGATGCAAATGATTTTTAGGAGGTAGATTCACAAGGGCTTGGTAATCAATTGTGGGCATCAGGATGGGAGTAACGAAATAGGAGGAGTCAAGGTGATAACCAGCTTTTGCTTGAGTAAATATTTGAATGGTGATACCACTCACAAAAACTAAAGATGAAAAAAAAAAGAGCAAGTTTATGTGTTACTTGGGTCAGATTGAATATGAAGTACCCAGTGGTAGTAGCACCTGCATGGACTGGTGACAGATTGGGGTTTGTCAGCGTTAAATAAGAGCTCTTTAACACACACACACACACACACCACCTACACTCACCACCTACACACATATACACAACTGAAGGATGACCTTCCATAGGACCATGGTGACACTGAATGTTATTGACAGATGGTACATTCAGAACCCCTGCAACCACTTATGTAGTTTGAAAAAGCTTCTCTGCTGGCAGGTGATTTGGATAGCCCTCCCTCTGTCAGTGTATCAGTGGTGCCAAGTGGAGGTGAAGCCAAGCCCGTAGACAGAATTTTCAGGAAGAATAGAGACCAAGAGAAGAACTGGAAGAAGTCCCAGCATGTAAATACTGAACAAAGAATGTCAGTCAGCAAAGGAGAGTGAGAAGGAGCTTGTGGAGAGAGGAGGGAAGCCAAGAAAGTGTAGTGTCCCTCAGTAAAGAAAGAAAGATAGAAAGATGAAAGAAAGAAAGAAAGAAAGAAAGAAAGAAAGAAAGAAAGAAAGAAAGAAAGAAAGAAATAAAGACAGAAGAAAGAAAGAAGAACGTAAGAAGGAAGGAAGAAAGAAAGAAGGGAAGGAAGAAGAAAGAAAGAAAGAAAGAAAGAAAGAAAGAAAGAAAGAAAGAAAGAAAAAGTGCTTCAAGAAGATGAAGGAAGGAGTCAAAGGGTCCCAAACAGTGACAGTGGTGCCAAGAAGTCAGGGTAACAATCAAGAAGTGTTCACTGGAGGGGAGGTCACTTGGCCCTTGGTTGAGCATCTTCCAGGCAGTTGAGAGGTAGAAGCCAGCTTGCAGTGGGTAGAGATGAGAAAGAGGCCTCTCCATCCAGACATTTGCCTGTGACCAAGAGAAATAATGTGACTCCTAACTAGTCATGTGGATTTTTTGTTAATTTTTTTCTATGATTCCAATTACAGTTTACATTCAATATTATTTTTATTAGTTTCCATTATACAGTAGAGTGGTTAGATAATCATATACTTTACAAACTATCTCTGCTGGCATTTCCAGTACCCACCTGGCACCATACATAGTTATTACTATATTGTGTATTATATTCTCCATGCTGTACTTTACATCCCCATGACTATTTTATAACTACCAATCTGTACTTCTCAATTCCTTCACCTTTTTCACCCAGTCTCCTAATCCCCTCCCCTCTGGCAGTCATCAGTCTGTTCTCTGTATCTCTGAGTCTGCTTCTGTTGTTGTTGTTTTTTTCTCTTCATTTATATTGCTCTTTAGCTTCCACATATAAGTGGAATCATACATTTTGCCTTTCTCTGACTGACTTATTTCACTTAGCATAATACCAAAAGTGTGACCTGAGCTCAGGGAAAGGTAGTGAAAATTGCAGAAGACCCAGCCAATATTGGCCCACAGAAGCCATCACTGGGCTCCCTGAGCTGGGTGCCACATTCAGCACCATACTGCCTCTATGCCATATGTCCAGTCAGACCAACCACATTCACATCTGGACATGGGTTCTTACCCCTCAGTCCCCAAGATCACCCCTATATATAAGATAGAACTCTATCTGCTGCATCTTCATAATTTCAACAGTAATCAATGATTACTATTACAACTAGACTTTAAGGAACTTGTAGTTCACACTTGGGCAGCACTATAAACTTCTTCTTTAAAAACAATCCTATGCCATAAACACAATTATTTGTATCTTATAATTAAGGAACGTGAGGATCGAAGAGATTAAGGCACTTATTTGGCCCAACTCACACAACCACTGGGTGGAGAGCCAGAACTCAAGCCCACATGTGCCTGACACTGCTGAAACAACTTTGCTCCCCCACAAGGCTTGCTAAACAAGAGTGTCTTCCTCAAAATCGCCCGAGGCTTTCTGATGCTAACAAAGGGCAAAGTGTGCATCTCACCACACCTTTGAGGGAGAATTGTGTAGAGTTTTGACTGCAGTCTGGAGTCATAAGAACCAAGGTCAAGTTCTGACCATGGTAACCTAGTCACCTATCCACCTTTTTCTTCATGCATAAAATAGGGATGGGTGTTGGCTAGATCAGGAGTCTCCAACTTTAATCATGTTAATCATGTACCCCATTAATTTAAAAACATGAGCATACCAATACATACCCATTTATTTATCTTTTTATTTATAAGGCACAAATAGGTTATTTAATGAAGAAACAGTGCATATATTATTAAAAGGCATAAAAATAAACTATGTAAAAGGATGAAATAGAGATGAAATAAAAACTATTAAATGTCCTGTTGATTGTGATGACTTCACACTATTATCAGCTATTGCCTGGAGGCACAATATGATTTGGATTAATTTATTATAATAATAGTACACACTATTAAACATAGTAGACACTGTTTATAGATCAAGTGTCTTGATCATCTAGACATTTTTGGCTGAGTTTTTACCAGGTTTGATGGAACTGTCTTTGTTTTTCCCTCATTGTGATGATGGATGGAGAGGGGCAATCTGCTGTGTCCATGAGGTCCACTATGATTGCACAGACTCCAATTGGTGGTATCTTTACAGAGTGTCCATTGAGTGAGGGATAGTTTCATTTAAATGGCAAAATGGAATTCACAAACCTATGTAAGTAGGCACATGAATTGGTTTCCTGTGACTTCCATAACAAAGTACCACAAACTAGACGGCTTAAAACAACAGAATGTATTCTCTCACAGTTCTGGAGGCTTGAGGTCTGAAATTGAGGTGTCAAAGGGCCAACCCTCTTTGATACCTGTAGGGGAGAATCCTTCCTTACCTATTCTAGCTGCTGGTATTCAATGGCAATCCATGACATTCCTTGGCATGTTGATGCTTCATTCCAATGTGTGCCCATCACACAGCTGTCTTCCCTCTGACTGTCCCTGACTCTGAGTCTCTTCTCTTTTTGTTTTATAAGAATACCAGCCATATTAGATGGTATGACTCCATTTAACTTAACTAATTGCATCTACAACGACCCTATTTCCAAATAAGACATTCTGAGGTACAGGGAGTTAGGATTTTAACATGTTTTTATGAACCATAATTTAATCCATAACAACATGCACAAATATGCTAAAGAAAAACAGGGAAGACAGCTTTGTCCATGCTATAGAAGCTTCACCCTCTAGGCATGGGACCTGCAACACATGATCTACGATCTTCTGATGTAGAGATCAAGTGAGTATGGCATGTCAATCAGTAGATTTTTTTTTAATGCAGGGAAGCGGAAAGATGTAAAAGAAATTGAGAAGGAGCAGACAGAGAAAGAGAGAACGGAGGAGAGTGTGACTTCACTTTATTAAAGGAGAAAAATACTCAAGAAGAAAGGGTTTGTCTGTCGACCTTCTGTATTTCCTCTTTCAAAAAGTGTCTATGTAAGTATTTTGCCCATTTTTTTTATTGGGTTGTTTATCTTCCTTTTGTTAAGTTGTATGAGTTCCCTGTAAATGTTGGAGATTAAGCCCTTATCAGAGATAACATTGGCAAATATGTTCTCCCACGCAGTGGGCTTTCTTGTTGTTTTGTTGATGGTTTCTTTTGCTGTGCAGAAGCTTTTTATTTCGACGTAGTCCCACTTGTTTATTTTCTCCTTAGTTTCCATTGCCCCAGGAGCTGTCGGTAAAGATATTGCTTCAGCATATTTGTCTGCTATTTTGCTACCTGGTCAGGATGCGGAGAAAAAGGAACCCTCGTGCACTGCTGGTGAAAATGCAGACTGGTGCCGCCACTATGGAAGACAGTATGGAGTTTCCTCAAAAAATTAAAAATGGAACTTCCACTTGACCCAGTAATCCCACTTCTAGGAATATATCTCAAGAAAACAGAAATGCCAGTCAGAAAGGATATATGCACCCCTATGTTCATAGTAGCACAATTTATAATAGCTAAGATTTGGAAATAGCCTAAATGCCCATCAACAGATGAGTGGATTAGAAAACTGGTACATCTACACAATGGAATATTAGGCTGCTGTAAAAAAGAAGGAATTCTTAGCAACAGCATGGATGGAACTGGAGAGCATTATGCTAAGCCAGTTAGATGAACAAAAATAGAACCAGAGACATAGAAGCATTGAACAGACTACCCAACCTATGAGGGAAGGCAGGGGGTAAAGGGGTAAGAGATCAACCAAAGGACTTATATGCATGCATATGAGTGTAACCAATGAACACAGTAGGGGGATGAGGGCATGTGCAGGGGGCGGAGGGGAGCGGTCGGGGAGAGGTCAATGGGGGGAAAAGAAGACTTATGTAATACTTTAAACAATAAAGAATTTAAATTTAAAAAGAAGAAGAAGAAGAAAGAGTCTGCTGGAGCTGAGGCATCATTATGATAATGTTTAGGAGATGGCCTTTGGACTTGGCAATAGGACTTAGTACTATGGCCCTTAATTTTGCTTTTATACTAATATTTTCTTTCCCCTCTCTGATACTATCCTTGCCTGCAGGGATCGAGCACTTTATTTAGAGACCTCTCTTCTTCCAGCTTAAAAGATATATTGACCCCATGAACATCCCTTTCCCAGAAATTGCTTCCAAAATGACTAAGAAATCAGATGATGTGAGAGGAACTAAGATGGTGGCATAGGTAAACACCTATTGTTCTGCCCCGCGCAACAATTTAAGAACTACAACATAACAACAAAACAAAAATCACCCAGAATCGCCAGAAAGCTGGCTGAGTGAAAACTCCACAAATAAGAGTAAAGGTGGGACACTGAGACTCAGAGGAGCGGCGGGAGCGCAGCCTTGAAGACGGAAACAGGTTAGCAGCCATCCTGGTCGCGAGCGCGGGCTGGGGCTGGAGCAGCAACCCCGGCTGGATTTCGACAATGAGGAGGGCGGAGACGTCCCACTACATGGATTCCCCAGAGCCAGGCGAGGTCCAAGGTCCGGGGGACGCACCCTGGAAGCGGGGCATGGTAGAGGTTTCCTAGTCTGTGAGAAACCCGGAGGCGGGGAAAAGAAGTTTGGGCGCAAATGTCGCACAAACCCGCGACTTGCCCCCTGGAAACTTGTCTCCAGGTCCCGGAAATCATCTATTTTACAACACTGGGCTGGACTTTGGGTGTGCAGACACATTTGGGGAGAGACAGAGTTGTCTGGCAAGGGGAAGAGACTAGCGGCTTTCTCTTGGAGGTGTCTGCAGCCATCCCCATCCAACAGAGACCTGCGCGCAAGCGAGCGCCACATAGGACATAGCTGACACTGAGGCTGCCTGCGCAGCTCAGAGACTCCACCCATCCAACCTGAACACAGTCTCCCTTCACAGCCAATTGGCCTGGAGGTCAAACCCTCCTAGGGCTAACAACAACAAGCTGGATTTAAACTCAAAAATACTGTACAACCCATAAAGGATTGCAGTAAGAGTACCCATCTCAAATAACTGGGGAGGCTGTGCCACTGACCCTTAGAGGATATCTACCACATAAAGCAGCCACTATGCAGAGATATGGAAAGAAATCAGGGGTGAAAGAAATGGAGGAGAAAAGACGACAAGACATAGAGTTCAAAACCATGGTTATAAGGCTTTTCAAGAGGCTCCTAGAAAAGGCCGATGAACTTAATGAGAATTACGAGCAAATAAACAAGACCAACCAGGAAATGAATGAGATTTACAAGGAAATGAATGAGACCTCAGGGAAATGAACAAGACCTCTGAGGATATGAACTAGACCCTCACGGATATGAAAAAGGACCAACTAGAAATCAAGCATACACAGACTGAAATAAAAAATATTACACAAAGTCCTAAAAGCAGTACAGAGGACGACAAGAACCAAGTCAAAGATTTGAAACACAAAAAAGTAAAATCCATTCATCTCAAAAACAAGAAACAAAAAGAATTCAGAAAATTGAAGATAGTGTAAGGGGCCTCTGGGACAACCTTAAGCATACCAACATATGAATTATTGGGATGCCAGAAAAAGAGAGAGACCAAGTTAATGAAAACCTACTTGAAGAAATAGTGACTGAAAACTTCCCCCACCTGGTGAAAGAAACTGACTTAAAAGCCCAAGAAGTACACAGAGCCCCAAAATATAGAAATCTAAAGAGGACCACACCAAGACATATCATAATTAAAATGCCAAGAGCAAAAGATAAAGAGAGAATATTAAAAGCAGTAAGAGAAAAACAGTTGGTTACCTACAGGGAAGCACCTATACGATTGTCGGTGGATTTCTCAACAGAAACAATGCAGGCCAGACGGGAGTGGCAAGAAATATTCAAAATAATGAATAGCAAGAATCTACAACCAAGATTACTCTATCTAGCAAAGCTATAATTCAGAACTGAAGATCAGATAAAGTGCTTCACAGATAAGAAAAAGCTAAAGGAGTTCATCAGCACCAAACCAATATTATATGAAATGCTGAAAGATATTCTTTAAGAAGAGGAAGAAGAAAAAGGTAAAATTATAAATTATGAACAACAAATACACATCTATCAACAAATGAACATAAAAATCAAGTGAATTGATAGGCTGATGAACAGGATAAACTGGTGAATATAACAGAAACATGGACATAGAGAGGGAATGGACTGACAATTCTTGGGGAGAAAAGGGTTGTGGGAAGTACAGCAAGAGATTGGACAAAAATCTTGCAACAATGGGAGACGACAGTGGGGAGGGGGAGGGGAGGGTGGAGAGTGGGATAGGTACAGGGTGGAGGGGAGATATAGGGATAAAAAAGGGGAAACAATGTAATTAATAAACTGAACAATAAAGATAAAAAAATAAAATAAAAATAAAGATAGCAAATACAAAGCCACAAATAGCTAGCAGAGATCCCTTTACTGATTTAGCTCTCAGCCTCGTAGATTATTGCACCTCAGGGACTGATATGTGCTTCAAGACATCTTTTAAACGATCATGTTCAGCATGCTAAAATTAATTATTAAGTCTGGCCTGTGTGGCTCAGTGGTTGAGCATGGACCCATGAACCCATGACCAAGAGGTCCCTGGTTAGGGCACATGCCTGAGTTGCGGTCTCAATCCATTCCCAGTAGGGGGCATGCAGGGACAGCCCATCAATGTTTCTTTCTCATTGATGTTTCTCTCTAAAATCAATAAAAACATATTAAAAATTTAAAAAATTAAAAAAAGAAATCAGATGATGTGAAATTATGTTAGGTTGGCCCATTTAAGAATTTTAAGAGGGCAGAAGGGGAGACATGAAAAAAAAACACACTTATATCTACTATCATATATATTTTTAAGTCCATACCTACAACGAAATCATGTAGAAAAATATTATGTTGAAAGAAACTGAGGGCCATATTACTTATCATTATCATTAGTATGTTTTCCATTCACCACATGGAAAGCAACTAGTGTACTGGTTAATGGCTTAAGTATAGAGCTAGACTTGCTGGTTCACATCCCACCACTGCCACTTACTAGCTATATAACTTTGGGTTACATAATCTTTTTGTGTTTCAGACTCCTCACCTGTAAAATCTGTTATCATAATACTATTTGATAGAGTTATTTTGCAAATAAATATATGTTAAGTGCTTAAAACTGTGCCTGGTACATAAGAGCCATGTCAGGATGGGTTAGTTGTTGCTGCAGTGATAATGTCATTGGCCATTTATGGAGCTCCTCTAATGAACTGACACTCTGTTAAGCATTTTACCTACCTTCTCTCTCTACCAATCAAAATAGCACAGCATTTAAGATAATGCATTGAAAAATAAGCCTGACATCAAATTCAACTCTTGTCACTTGCTAGCAAGTCACCTTGGACAAACAAACTTAACATATTCAATCAAGCTTTTTCCCTGGCTGGTGTGGCACAGTTGGTTGGGCTTATTCCCATGTACCAAATGATTGCCAGTTCAGTTCTCAGTCAGGGAACATACTAATTGATGTTTCTCTTTCCCTCTCTCTTCCTCTCTCTCTAAAGCATCAATTAAAATAAATCTTTTTAAATTTTCAATCTTTCATTTTCTTGTAGGCCTATCAAACTACCCATATAATCCACTTAGATAGCAACTGGTGAATGGTCAGTGTTTAATTAACGCAAGCTCTTATAATGCATGACTTAAGGAAGGAATATAATAATACTCATACTGGTCCAGGGTCTCACAGCTGATTTGGACTTGAACTTGGCCTAAAAGTCAAGTCAGTTATATGCACCTTGGGCTATGGTAGGCACAGTTTAAATCTATATGTCATTCAATCACTTACACTTCATGATGCTGTCAGTCATTGGTTGACAGGGGTTCCTCAGAGCAGCAGAAGGTATAAATGTAAGCACCCAACCTTTAACCAGGTAGAACACAGTCTTTCTTAGAAGTAAAATACTGGCCTGCCTTGGCAGTGGGAAAACAATATTTTAAATAATCACTGAGTAAGGGAAATTTTTAATTTAGACCCAGTTCTAAAACCAACTAAGGTATAACCTTGGTAGAACAGATTATCTAGTTCCTATGGCCCCTTTAAGTTCACAAAGTCTATAATTTTATGAATTTACAATCTGGGTTTGGATATAAGACCGAGATACATAAAGTAACTAGTAAACAGTTTGAGGGCATTTTTGACTCAAAGATAAAGGCTTTGTGGAGGTTAGGGAGGCCTTTAATTGATTATTTAGAGAGAAATTTCTAAAATGCCCAACTGTGAGAATGTCCTGGGGCTCCTTTTTAAACTTAAAGATGTCTGGGCCCCATCCCATATCAACAGAATCACAACTCCCAGATGTGTTTTAAAAGCACATCTGATTCTTAATGGTTTCAACCCCTGGAATGGTGGTGGCTCAGGGGATGGTATTTTTTTAAAGCTCCGCAGGTTGTTCTAATATAACCAGAAAATCACAAAGTTAGATCATTGGATCATTGGGGGAAAAACTTAAGAAAAGGATCAGATATGTGCATGCCCATGTTCAGAGCAGCATGATTCGCAACAGTCAAAATATGGAAGTAACCCAAATGTTTATTGACAGGTGACAAAATGTGATATATACATGCAATGGAATGTTATTTAGCCTTAAGAAGGAAGGAATCTGACACATACTACAAGGAGCTTGAAGACATGCTACGTGAAATAAGCCAGACACAAGAAAACACATTCTCTCTGATTCCATTCATCGCAAGTAGTTAAGCCCATAGAAACAGAAGTCAAATAGAGATTAACAGGGGCTGTGAAGTGAGGGATAGGAAGTTGCAGTTTAATGGGTTAGAGTTTCAGTTTTAAAAGATGAAAAAATTCTAAAGACAGATTACAATAGTGTGACTGTAATACTAATGAACTGCACACTTACACATGATTAAGATGATAAATTGTACTGTATTTTACTACAGTTTTTAAAAGTTTTTAAAGGATGGGGTGGTAGATACATAACTCACTTGGCACTGCCCTCACCCCACTCTGGCAGACTTTGCAAATTGAGTATTGCACACTCCCACACAGAGCCCATGTCCTCACAGGCCCTGAGATGGGAGAAGAGATGGGAGAAACAAAAATAACTAAGGTTCTGTGTCTGTGTGTTTGGGAGATGGAGTGAGAGTAGGAGAGAAGCAAAGAAGATTGTCTACCAAGGATGACAGGGAGTACTGGGGAGGAAAAAGAACCCAACAGATGAAATCCCCTAAGATACACTATGTGATGTCCATCCTTTAAAATAGTGCCTAGTGAGCCACAGACTCCTTTCCCATTGCTGCAGTATGAGGCAGCCTTACCAGGGACTAACCAGCCACAGAAGGTGTATGGGCAAGCACTCTAGTGGCAAGGAGGAGCAGCCCTCTGCCAAATCCCTCTCCAGCCACAGCTTCACAATACTCCTGGGCACAGATGCACTGATGTGCAGGGCTGACAGCTGTCTGAGACCTGCTTCAGAAGCACAGAGGTGTCAGTAGAGGCCTTTTTGCCAGATTCCATGTGACACTTGTCTAGACTAGGTTGCCACTTCAGAGGCGTCAACTTTTTTAAAAGAAGACCCGCCAACACCTTTAGTGAATCACATCCTCGGGAGGTGTTCTCTCCCCCTTCCCTCCTCACAGTCCTTTTGTTTCTCAAAACCAGAGACAAATGTGATATTGCTCCCTTCAATGTTTGGGCTCCCATCCAACCTAGCAAAGCCAAAAATCTGTGGAAGGAAGCACGTGGTTCAAACTCAGAGTGTGGAGAGTTTATCTGCTGGGAGGGGGTGGGTAGCTCCCACAATAATCGCCACTACAAAGGCAAAGCATTGCCTGAAGATCTGCTCCCCCTTTAGCACTAATTAGTGACAAAGGAGGAGGAGAGGAGATGCAATTGGCAGCTGCCAGCTGTGAAGATTTGTTATGTGAATTAACAACAGGAAGAGATTGGAAAACCATAGTCAGGTCTGATCTGTCTCAGGGTGCCCAGACAGGTCCTGTATTGCCCAGAGAGTTGGGGAATATGGAGGAGGCACCCACCACCTTCCCTGGGGCTGTTGCTAGGCCCAGCACCAAGGTGTCAGCCCTGGAGCTCTAACTCAACTTCAGGTGGTCCCCAAGAATAGCTCCCACCCCAACCCAGAATCTACTTGAGGCACCCTGGATGGAAATAGTTGGGGAGGGCTTCTCTGTCGTGGCCACAATCACTTTGCTAGCTTGAGCCAATGCCTGAAAGCTCTCCGTGGCATCTTGGCTGTATTTTATGTCAGCTTTCAGGGTAAGTTTATAAGAGTGGATAACGGTTAGTGAGCAGGACACCAAGGTGATATCCGGAGCAGAATTGAGAGTCTGGTGAGAAAAAATAATGGAGCTCTATTCTTAGTGAAATAGCTCCACTTTTTAAAAGGGTTTGCAAGTCTGGGCAGCTGTTAAGCACACACAGAAATAGCTTCATGTGCTTGCTCTAAACCTCGCCATTGTTCCTGCATCCAGAGCAGCCTTGGTGCTCTTGTGCCTGCTTCTGAAGGTTTAGAGGGCACTTCATCTGCTTGTGTTCGCCATGTCTGGCTGGGCATGGCGGCAGCAGTATGCGCAAATGCTCTGGTGCCATGCCCCAGACAAAGCCTCCTTTGCTCCCTAGAAAGTGTCCCCTCATATGCAGGCAGCTCCCCCGTGCACAGGGGAAAGCTCGGCACTGGGACAGTGAAAATCTACAGTAGGAAGGCAACTGAGGCAGCATCTGCTCCAGCAGCCTCACTCTGGAGGCCATGGACCAGCTGAAAGGTGCAAAGACAGCACAGAGGGACCAATGGTCAGAGCAGAGCCAGACCAGAGCCAGGACTCCCACTCCCCGAGATAGTCAGATTCCGCTCCTGTCACTGTTGTTTGGTGGGGAAAGTGCCCCTGTGCCAGTCACTGTGGAGAGGGGATGAAGAGCTGGAAAGCACTTATTATTGAGGCCCTGCTGTTTGCCAGAGATGAGGCTAAGTTCTGGGGACATAGGGCAGGACTCACAGTCCAGAGGGGCCAGCAGAGCCTTGACCCCGGACAGGCTGACACTGAGCCCAGGAAAAGACACAACAAGCTGCTGTGCACACTTGGAAGGCCTCCCTGAGCAGGTGATGTTTGCACTGACCACAGCCCCTCCCCAGAGCAACGTCTATCCCATGATCTTCCCTGTCCCTCCTGGAATTCCTGTTCCTGGGAACTCAGCACCTTTATACTTGCACGGCACCTAAAAGTCCGCTCTCCCAGAAATGCCTTCCGGTCCCTTCTCACCATCCATCTTGTTGGGATAAGGAAAATGTTGTAAAATGGATGGCAATGGTTGGTTGTGCAACTTAATAAACTTACTAACAATCATTGAATTGTACACGTAAATGGGTGAACTATATATATAGTGTGTAAATTACACCTCAATAAAGGTTGTTCTTTTTAATTCCCAGAAGTCTTTATGTTATAGCATGTAGAAAAAAACAATAGCATTTGTATTACACCCTAGAGTAAACTGAAAGAAATTTGGAGTTTAGTAGGAAAAAATTATTAGACTTTATAACAATAGAGTAGACCCCTTATCCTCAGGGGATATATTGCAAGACGCAAGTAGGTTTGCCTGAGTTCAAAGATAGTACCTAACAAGTCAATCAGGTACAGTGTGGAAACACTGGACAGTAGATGATTCACATCCCCAGACAGGACAGCGTGGAATGGTGAAAGATTTCATCATGCTACTTGAATAGCATGCAATTTAAAACTTATGAATAGTTTCTTTCTGGAAGTTTTAATTTAATATTTTCACACCATGGTTGATTATGAGTAACCAAAACCATGAAAAGTGCAACAACAGATAACAGGAAATTTCTGTATAGTAAAATACAAAACTTTTAAGAAGGTATTAAATAATGAATTTATAATCAACTTCCAAATAAATGCTTTTAAATATTTAAGTGAGATACTCGAATTTGTGTCGTTGAACATACTTTTCATATCCTCTCCCCATTCTGTTGGGAGAGCACTGGTTGGAAATAGCTGCGTATGACTCTGGAACAGCACTTTTTAGTGATATGCTCTTCAAATTTCTGAAGATCTCCTTCAACAAGAAACTTTGTTCTCACAAAATGATAATACAAATTTTTAAATCCATTTTACAACCATTCAAAATCTACACTTAAATTATATTGGAATAACCTATTAACTCTTTTTTTATTGACAAATAAGTAATATTGACATTTTTGTGATAATATAAACAGATTTCAAATTTAATCAAATTTTTCATGCCACATATCCAAAATAATGATATATTTACTTGCAAAATGTGCAAGAATTATTAGAACAGTCAATTTAAGCTGGCTTAGATGACACTAAAATTGTATAGAAGCTGCACAAATAATTGTCTAACATATTGGAGTTGGCTCCACCAGGACACCCTGACCGGCCAACACCATACCTGCTCCCAGGCCCCTATGACATTAACTTCTCCAGCTGTAATCTGGGCACCTAGAACCTGGAACACCAGCTCCTCTCACTGATACCTTATCCTCAATAGGCAATAGTGGTCTCTGCAATTGGCTGTCCAAGTGGACATCCAGGGAATGAGGCAAGTAGGGGATGAGCTCATAGCAGGACTGTGGGCCACATCATCAGGCGCCCCCCCGCCCTCACCTCAGTTCATTCAGACACTCTCTAAGAGACATCTGATGCTCAGTCAACCATCCTAAGGGATTAAGGATCCTGATCTGGGACCACAGGCTGTGAGCATTTTCTAAGAGGCTTTGATCATTCTGAGACAATATCCATTTTGAGGCCTTGTAGATCACTTCCTGGAGAGGTGGTGTGCTCAGACTAACAGGGGAAAAAGATTAAAAACACAAACTTGTAAAAAATAAATCTGTATTTAGGCAATACGTGGACACATACCAGCTTAGGGAGAAATAGGAGGGGAGAAAAGCCAAACGCTGAGAAGCCACAGAGTTAAAGCAGGGGAGTAATTAAATAACCAAGAAAGAATAAAGTTCAAAGTGCTACCTAGAGGAAGAGAAGGGAGGGCAGTGGGAAGTGGTGGAGAAGCGGCCTCTGGCACCTGAGAAGACAGGTGTACAAGGTTGGGGGTGCAGTTTGCTGTTGAGGAAAAGTATTTCATGACACCTGTCAAAGAGGATAAGGAAGACTATTCAAGAACCATGGCAAAGGGGGCTTTGCAGTAGGGAAAAGAGATTGGATTTAACACCCAATACAAGGACAGGTGGGATTTACAGTCAAGGAGCAACATGGGGGGCAGGGGATGGAAGATTACTAAGAGGAGAGAGACATCAGGGGTGAGGAGGATTCTGCCTAAAATGACCTAATAGCATTCTTGCTGAAGGCAGCCCAGAGTGATGAGTGGGGGGATAAGGAATTTTATCAGATTCCAAGGGTGGGAAGAATTTTGCTAAGCTGACACAGCAGGATTCTTGCTAAAACTGGAGTTAACAGGTCAAGAACAATGCCCAGGGTGGAAGCTTAGTCCAAAGGAGGACTCAGGAGAGCCTGATCAGGTTTGGTGAAGGAGGTCTTTGTCAGAGCAGGCTGGCAGCTTCAGGAAGTCACATAGCCAACGGAGGCATTGCTTTTTGATTTGCTGGCCCATGGGAAGGAACACTGCCCACTGTGTTGGGAGAGGACTCTTTGAGAGAACCAGGATGAGAAGGCATGAGGCCAGGGAAGGAAGGTGCTCCTCTGCCTCTGATTTGGGAGCAGAGTTCTTCCTGTTGGGGTGACAAGGAGATTCAAAGAGCCAAGAGCCACCAACTAGTCAGTTGGTGCAACAGATGGGGACAGCTGGCTCATGGCAAGGTTCCTTCATTATTCATGAGCCAGCATTTTTGGGACAGCTGCTATGTGAGGCCTGGGACAACTGGGACATGGGCCTTTCCCATAAGGAGCCCAGAGTCCAGGGGACAAGTGATTTATCCATTACAGAGCCAGCAGAGAAGACCAGGAGATGGCGGCCACAGTGGGGAGCCACTGAAAGAGCACCCATCCCTCAAAGAGCTGAGGGTGGCTTCCTTCAAAAGGGTACATCTCAGCCAAGACCTAAGGAAGAACAAGAATTAGACCAGAAGGGGCAAAATTATTCCAGGAAACTGCCCAGGCCCTTCCCAGTCTAACCCTTCCTCTCCTCACTTTGGGTGGAGGCACAGCCTAGAAAGGAGGAAAGTGATGGCCAGAGAAACAAGGCGGTGGCACATCATGAAGGGCACTATCATCAGAGTTAAGGTTTCCAAGGTTTTTCCCAGACTTTGGAATAAAAATATTGATCTAATGAGAAAGCTTTTCCTCTTTTCCTAGACTCTTAGGACCCTGAGACCACCTGATCCACAGAGAAAAGTAAGGGGTACTAGGCCATTCAGATGAACTAGTGTTCAGATCAAATGGACAAAGTCAAGTGTCCTGAAGATCAAACCTTTACAAACAAGGTTAATGGGGTTTCCTTGTCCTGTTTCTTTTCTTTCTTTGCAGAGATTATACAGAGTGCTTCTGAGTCATGCCTAACTTTTCCTTAAACATGATTTTTGTGTCATTTCTCTGCTCTGGAATCTTCTGAGGCTCCTCATTGTCTGTCCCATCAGGTCTGAGTTTCCCAACTCACCCTTCCCCCTCCCCCTTCTAACTAAAGAGGATCTCCCTACCAGCTTTCTCAACATTAGCACTGAATTGCCTTAGAAGACAGAGACCCTGACGGAGAGAGCTTACATGCGGTTGGAGAGCATTTCATAGCCTAAGAAATCAAAATGTGAGGCGAGCAGGACTGCCTCAGGAGTAAAGAGAAGGAAGAGCGCCATAAGGACTTCACAACTGTACTTCTCTCTCCTCCGCACCTTTGGTACCTGCTTGAGCTCTGGTACCTGATTAAGGAAGTGATATCAAAGGGATAAGGAAGAATTCTTGATTGTGAACATGAAAACAGAGAACCAGTAAAGCATAATTGTGAAGATCATGGTCTTTGGAGCAACACATACTAGCCCAGTAGCCTTTAGCCATTTAGATCACCCCCAAGCCTCAGTTTCCCATGCTTACAATCTAATGATCATGTGTACCTTGTAAGGCTATTATGAAGAGTGAGTTAGTTGAGGCACTATTTGCAAAGTAGTCAAAGTACTCAATACAATACCTAGCAGATAGCTCTCAACAAGCTGCAGTTACTAGTGCTCATTATAATAACACTAGAGGCCCGGTGCATGAAATTCGTGCATGGGGCTGTGTGTCCCTCAGCCCAGCCTGCACCCTCTCCAATTTGGGACCCCTCAAGGGATGTCTGACTTCCTGTTTAGGCCCAATCCAGGTAGGATAATCAGACATCCTTCTCACAATCCAGGACTTCTGGCTCCCAACTGCTTGCCTGTTTGCCTGCTTGCCTTCCTGATTGCCCCTAACCGCTTCTGCCTGCCAGCCTGATTACCCCCTAACCACTTCTGTGCCAGCCTGATTGATGCTTAACTGCTCTCCTGCCAGCCTCTTTGCCCCCAGCTGCCTTCCCCTGCAGGCCTGGTCCCCTCCAAACTCCTCTCCCCTGCAGGCCTGGGTTTCCCCCAACTTCCCTTCCCTGCAGGCCTGGTCCCTCCCAACTGCCCTCCCCTGCTGGTCATCTTATGTCCACATGGGGGCAGCTGTATTGTGTGTTGGAGTGATGGTCAATTTGCATATTGCTTTTTTATTAGATAGCATTCTCAACAACACTATAGATAGCATGGCAGTGAGGTCCCTCTCATGATTCTCGTTGGGCTTCCACCCTACCAGCCATGTGGCCATGAGCAAGTTCAACTTCTCTGTTCCTCTCTATCCATAAAATGGGAATAGTAGTATCGGCTGCAGATATCACTATGAAGAATATTATTATTGGTGTCAGCATTCAGTCTGTAAGGAGGAGAGGCACTGAGGTCTAGAATGGGGTGCGGGGAGCGTGAGGTGGAGGCTGTGCATCTTTCCCTAGGTTTGAACAGCTGCTGCCTCGATTCTCAGTGGTGTTGGCATGTAGACAGACAATGGGACAGAATACAAAGTCTGGAAATATGATACCCTCTCAAATCAGTGGACATGAGTGGGCTGTTCAATAAATGGAACTGAGACCACTGAGCAGCCATCTGGAAAAGCCAACTCCACTCCCCATCCTCTTTAATGAGAAGTGAAGAACTGAGCAGATGGGGAGCAGAGAAGGGTCAAAGACACATACCCTCCATGCTTCTGGAAGTTTTGAAGTTAGAACTACTCAGAACATTGCCTGCTTTAACAAGTTAAAGGGAAAAGAGAGACAAATTAATAGTTCTCCAGCAGTGATGAAAAATGGATTGTCCAGGCAGGAGCAGAGCTGAAACCCCACAGGTGAGAGGTGTGCAAACCATCCTTGCAATAGACCACACAACACAGAACATAGGGCTGACCATGGAAAGGGCTCTGGGGGTCGGAGGTCCCTGTTGCGGTGCCTGCCTGTCTTTAAATGTTGGGCCAGAGCGTAAATGCAAACTCAAGCTCTCTCTGGGAAGAGAGTACTGTGTTTGTGCCTGTTTCCCCAAAGACACCGTTAATTTTGCTGATTGGCAAAGATCAGAACTACTGACAGCCTAAAACCCTGAACATGTAAGTTTGATGGGATGTACAGATGCAAGGACTAGGGGTATGGCTGAAGCTGTCAGACCCAAAGAAAGCCAGAGGAGGAACAGAGCAGAAGGAGCACAGGGGGTCTCAGAGCAGAGACCTGAGCATTCACTGAGAGTGGCAGGGAAAGGAGATGTGGAGAGCATTTTCCCAGGCTCACCTTCCTCTGGGCCTCCTCCTCTTTGAGGAGCTGGGCCTGCCAAAGAAGCTGGAGGCTACACGTGATGATCTCAGAAAATTGTCTCAGAAAAAAAAAAAAGGAAAGAAAGAAAGAAAGAAATTGTCTCAGGTCCATTGTCCTCTATAGTGATTTCTCTTCAATTGCCCAACTGGTAAAAGTTTACATCCCCTAGATTTGAAAGACACACAAGACTCTTCTCCCGCACTAAGTCAATTCAGGGGAATTGTGTGTTCCAAAGCCTCCCTCCACTCCTGAGTGTACCCTCCAGTCTCAATTGTTCCAGCCATTGACTTGTACTCCTGGAACTTCCAGAGAGCATTCACCTCCCATGACTCTCCCAATGGGTTACAGGATACAAGCAAGAAAGCAAAGGAGTGAAAAATCAATGCAGCCCATAAACACTCATTCTCTGGCCTCTCCCCTGGTCTAAGGACCGGAATCTAATTTAACTGATGTGGAAAGCACTGCTGATGAATTGTTTTATTATGTCCTGATCATAAAAGAACTCAATTTATCACTCTTCTGGGTCTTACTCTAGAGACTCAACACAGTGACAGCGAGTGGCCTTATAGAAATATCTGAAAATACAGAATGAATATATAAGAAAAATAATTCAAACACCAATTAGCCTACCACCCAAGATAGTACTGTTTCCAATTTTTTATTAATGCCTAATGCATAGAATTTGGATAATATTAGATATTAAATTAATATACCATAAATTTATTTAATATATAATAACAACCAAATTATATCATTTTCCCAGAGAGTTAAATTTTTAAAATAATTTTAGTAGTTATAAAATATTCCATCTAAAAGATATGCTGATATACCAACGTTTATATAATCATGATGCTGGACATGTTTTTGGAGTTAGTTTTTTCCTTATATAAATAATGTTCAATAGATAATGTTTTACCTAAAGCTTGACCAACATATCAGATCATTCTCCTAGGAAAAATTCTGCAAATTTAAGATTATTAGATCAAAGGGCATGAACATTTTTAAGCCAACACATAGTATAAAATGGTCTGCAAAAAAAGTTGTTCCAATTTTTACTCCCCCAGCCACCTGTAGGTTTTAACCTTTATTCTCTCTATCAAACTCTGAACCACTTCCCAGTGGAGTGGAGCTGAGGTATCAGACTGGATGAAGGTGGTGTCCTATCAGAGTATGATGTCCATGGGATTGAGGGATCCATCAGGAGAGGCAGATCTTGAACTCAGCCCAAGAGAATATGCAGTGGGCATATGATTTTTGATCATCAGCCTCCAGTGACCCTATTTCTGCTAACAGCTGTCTAGGGCTCCACCTGAGGCTATTTGTTCCTTGGTATGAAATACGTGCATCTTTTCCAATACCAATCAACTGTTTCTCTAACACCAAGTTGGTGTCCTACAATTCAAGTCAATTCTGACATTAAGGAGCCAGAGTTAGCACAGACCCTATAGGTTAAGGGCTCAGACCCACAAGATTGCCTCCACTTGAGACACCAGTTCTAAATATTATGTTGGCATCCATTTTTCTGACTGACTGGCTATAGTTCAGTGGTTTCCACAAACTCCTCAGTTTCAATAATTTGTTAGAATAACTCACCAAATTCACCAAAGCACTTTCCTTACTATTACTATTTACTGATGACCCGGTGCATGAAATTTGTGCACAGGGGTGGAGAGGGGTGTCCCTCAGCCCAGGCTACACCCTCTCCAATCTAGGACCCCTCGAAGGATGTCCTACTGCCAATTTACAGGGATTGGGTCTAAACTGGCAGTTGAACATTCCTCTCGCAATTCAGGACTGCTGGCTCCTAACTGCTCACCTGCCTGCCTGATTGCCCCTAACCACTCTGCCTGCTGGTCTGCTTGCCCCCAGCTGCCCCCACCACTGGCCTGCTTGCCCCAAAATGCTCCCTCCAGCCAGCCTGATCATCCCCAACTACCCCCATGCCAGTGTGCTCACCCCCAACTGCCCCCCCTGCTGGTCTGCTCATCCCCAACTGCCCTCCCTGCCAGCCTAATCATCCCCAACGGACCCCTCCACCAGCCTGATCACCCACAACTGCCCTCCCATTCTGGCCTCCAACTGCCTTTACCTCGGCCCTGCCATGGCTTTGTCTAGTAGAATATCGGGAAAGTCTCCTGGAAGGTCTCCCAGTCTAATTAGCATATTAACCTTTTATTCATATAGATAGAGGCCTGGTGCATGGTGAGGGCCAGCTGGTTTGCCCTGAAAGATGTCCCAGATCAGGGTGGGATTCCCTTGGGGTGTGAGGAAGCCTGGGCAAGGGGCCTGTGGTTGTTTGCAGGCCTGCTATGCCCCAATGGGGTGAGGGTCTCCACTGGGAGGGCATGGCCAGCCTGGGTGAGGGGCTGAGGGCTGTTTGCAGACTGGCCATGCCCCCTAGCATGGAGTCTTACTCCATGGGGGCATGGCCAGCCTGGGTAAGGGGCTGAGGGCTGTTTGCAGACTGGCCATGCCCCCCAGCATGGAGTCTTACTCCATGGGGGCATGGCCAGCCTGGGTAAGGGGCTGAGGGCCATTTTCAGGCTGGCCACACTTCCTTCAGGGTAGGGGGGGTCCCGCTGGGTCTAGGGCCATTTTCTGGCTTGCCACACCCACTTCAGGGTGGGGATCCCCACCGGGGTGCCTGGCCAGCCTGAATGAGGGGCTGATGGCTGTTTGCAGGTTGATCAAGTCCCCCATGGGGGTGTGGCCAGCCTGGGTAAGAGGCTGGAGGCCATTTTCAGGCTGACCATGCCCCCCCATGACCCAGGCTCCCAGCCCCTCCTTGAGCAGAGGCCAGGGCAGGAAGGAAGCTTGGCTTCCACCATCACTGGGGGCAACCCAAGCCTCCTGCTCACTCCAGCTCCATGGCTGCCACCATCTTTGTTGGGTAATTTGCATACTCACTCCTGATTGGCTGGTGGGCATAAAAGAGTGACAGTCCATTTGCATGTTTCTCTTTTATTAGTGGAGATTATAAAGAATATAATTTAGAAACAGCCAAATGAAAGAGGTGCATAGGTTAAGGTATGAGGGGTCTGTGGGGAGTTTCCATGCCCTCTCTAGGATGCCACCTTTTCAGCCCTTGGGTGTACTCACCAACCTGGAAGTTCCTTAAACCCCACAATGTAGGAGTTTTGGTAGAAGTTCCATAATGAGGCAGGCTTGTGTCCATCATTGCCCATTGGTGACTGAACTCAATCTCCAGCTCTCCCCCCATCCCTGGGGGGGGGAGAGATAAAAACTCTAATCCTCCAATCACCACTTGGTCTTTTTGGTGGCCAGCCCTCATCCTGAAGCTATCAGGGACCCTATCCCCCCCCCCACACACACACACACACACACACACACATTTTAGTCATCTCATTAGCATACAAAAGATGCCAATTTTAAGAGTCTTAGAAGCTCCTGTGCCAGGAACTGAGGACAAAGACCAAATGATTATTTTATTATACAACACCACCTCTTCCTCATTTTCTGTTTTTATGGTCCATGTGGAACCCTACCTACTCTCACTTCCAAAAGTTGAATATAAAATCCAGGCTCAAGCCAGTCAGTGCCCCAAATCCCCACTCCAGCTGCAGAGATTGGACCAGAGTGGAATATGACCCAATCAAACTCAGGAAACCACACGAAGCAAGGTAAGGGATTTTCATGCTTTCTCACAAGCATGAAAGGAGAAAAGATACAAGATGTGGGACAATGGCAGCCATCTCTTGCTACCAGAAGGAATAACCTAAACATGAATCATCATGAAAGAGAAACACCAACCAAAGGTACATGAGACTTTTCATATGAATCTCTTAACTAAGCCATATTCAAACCAGAGCCTGCCTAAGCCTTTTAGGTACAAAACTTGGGTCAGAGCCAGGATGAGCTCCTGAGATGGAGCCAAGAGGATAGAAGCTGGGCAGGAATCCAGGAGTGGCCTCACCCAGCCCCATCTCATCACAGACAGGAGAAGGAGTTAGGTCCCAGAGCAAGATAGTGGCTTGAGAGTGTGGCACAAGGTTAGGCCCGGGCAAGGAGAAACAAACAAAACTTTCTGGGGATAGGGCCAGAAATATGTCAGGGACAATAATTTGAGACACAGATTATTGATGCTGAGGTTCTACATTCAATGTGCCATTCTCTCTGAAGTTCAAGATTTTAGAGGAGGTCTGAGCCTCCTATAGTAGAAATTAAACACCCCCATCTGTGAGTTTGGGGGCATGCTGGTTAGGTGAACAGATCAACAAGTGCAGAAATATTGGACCCTGGATTTAGGGGAGTCCCCCAAGGTGAAACAGTGCTTCTTGAGGACAAGAGCTACCCTATTCCACATCTTCGACATTAGGGCAATGCAAATCAAAGCCACAGTGAGGTTTAACCCCAACTGGGATGACTATCATAAAAAAGACATAATAACAAGAGTTGGTGGGGAGGTAGAAGCACTGGAACACTGATGTGTTGCTGATGAGAATGTAAAAAGTTGCAGCCACTTTAGAAAACAGTCTGTCAGTTTGTCAAAAGGTTAATCATGTGACCCAGCAATTTCACTCCTGGGTATAGACATGAGAGAAATGAAAACATAGGTCTACACAAAAGCTTGCATGTGAATGTTTATAGCAGCTTTATTCACAATAGCCAAGCAGAAGAAAGAACACAAATGTCTATCTCCTGATGAATAAATAAATAAAATGCAATATATTTACACAATGGAGCATTATTTAGCAATAAAAAGAAATGAAGTGCTGATGCACACTACCACATGATTGAATCTTGAAAACATATGCTAAGTGAAAGAGGCCTATTACAAGAGACCTCATATTATATGATTTCACTTATATGAAATGTCCAGAATAGGTTAAGTCTATAGAGGCAGAAAGTAGATTAGTGATTGCCTAGGGCTGGTGGAGAGGAAGGAAATGAGAGAGAGTGACTCTTAGTGGATATGGGAGTTTTTTGGGGGTGTGTTAAAATGTTCTAAGCTGAGATTGTGATGACAGTTGTATAACTGCAAATATACTAAAAATAATTGAATTATACACTTTAAATAGGTAACTTGTATGGCATATGAATTATATCTCAAGCCATTAACAAAACTGTTCTATGTCCTTTGAAAGAGGTATAAGTGACACTTAGCAGAAAGCAAGATCCTGCCACAGTTTCTCATTTCACTCACCTCCTAAATATTAAAAAGTATGACATGGGGTGATTCTGGTTGACTTATACATATGCAGTACTCCTGGCTCCTCCCTTTTAGCTGTGATTATTCCCAACCCTTCCATACTTTCTCTGTCATACAGTAACTTAAAAAGTATACTGCAAGAGAGACTGCCAAAATTGACAGACTGCCCACTGAAATCACCCTACCTTCCTACAGGCCTTGTTCCCTGGAATGTATGCTCTGTGAAGGCTCAGGCCACTATCCCAGGCAAGGTCCCCTCCCATGGCCACACCCAGTCAAATACATAGGCTGGGCTACTGTGCAACAATTCTGCATTATAATGACACTAGAGGCCCAGTGCACAAATCCATGCATGGGTGGATTTCCTCAGCCTGGCTGATGACCGAGGTCAACTGGGGCTGTCTCGCCCAGTCTAGTGGGAGGATCTGCAGAAGGCTGGCTGTGGGAGCACACTGACCATCAGAGAGCAGCTCCTGTGTTGAGCGTCTGCCCCTATGATCAGTGCCCACCATACCTATTCCACCTCCTCAACATCATGCTCAACAACACCCACTCTAGAGGCATACCTGAAAAACCCCTAGAGCAAAGCTTTTCAACCATTAATGTGCCTATAAATCTTTAGTGATCTTGTTTAAAAATAGGTTGCTGGTTCAGTAGGTCCAAGGGGCAGAGGGTGGCAGAGATTCTGCATTTTTAGGCAACATCCAACTGACACTGATGCAGTTGGTCTAGGAGCCCCATTTTGAGTAGCAGGATCCAGGTGGTTCTGATGAGTATGGTTTACGAACCACATTGAGAAACACCATTCTGAAGCCTGTCTCACTGCTCTAGAGCTTTCTGTTGTATTCGGTACATCCAAGGCTTGTGTCTTAACTTACTAAGATTCCAAGAAAGAGGCTGGTTGAGCCATTATTATACTCATTAAGATCATACTCCCTTCAAGCCATTCTCTTTAGTACAATGACACGAAAAACAGAATCAGCGCCATGTGGAAACTTGGGCAAAGCAAATTCTTGGTCTCCACCCAGACATAGTGAATCAGGAACAATGAATTTGTGTTTGAGCAAGCCTTCCCATGATTCTGGCACTTGCTAGAGTTTAAGACCAACTGCAAATGGGTAACATTGCCTGAGCTTGGCCCCCCAGGTCTGCACCATTAAGCCCTGACCGCACCTCCCCAAACCTTCTTCCTTTCCCACAATGGGGACTAAGGCCTTCCTCACTGCTGTTCCTTTTGCTAGTGAGGCAGACAGACCTTGTTTCATTTCAGGTAGAGAAGCTGCCTTCACTTTCTGAGCAGCACAGCCTATAACCTGGAGGGGATTTTCCCTTGAACACTTTCCCGTGAACTGCAGGGATCCTCTTCATAACAGGACAGAAGGGAGGGGCATCCATGGCCCTGAAAGGCACTTTTGTGGAACTGGCTGCAACCTCCTCTCCGTGGCTCTGGAACCCAATACTGTACCTGCCCAGGAGCAGGATCATGTGCTTTGGGGAGGAGAGAATTCACCTCTACCCTCTACCTCTTCTGATCAGTGTTTTTCAGATGCGTGATGTTCTGCATTGGGTTGGAAAGAGAACCAGGCATGGGGAAGTTGATGCCCTGAGGAGCAGAAGGCTGAAACAGTCATCTTTTCCTGTGAACATCTAGGCCTGTGCCTGTGTTGAGGCTGAGTGGCACAGAGGCTGCGCTTTGAGACTGAGGGCTGAGCACATCCAAGTCTTGCATTGGCACCTTAGCCAGTGAGTCTTCTTCATAGCTATGTCTCCAAAACCTAGTCTAGTACTGGCACAAGGTAGGAACAGAATAACTACACTCATGGGGTGGCTGTAGGCAAACTCACCTAGAATCACCCCATTCTGATGACAGGGACTGACTCTCAGAAAAGTTGAGTGCCTTCCCCTTATCATACCGCCAAACTAGGCAGGACCATTCTAGAACTTGGACCCTGAGACAGCCAGGGCCTTCACCCCCACACTTCATGCCCAACTAAACTACCCGAGGCCAGCATGCCTTGCTTTTCTCTCAGATTCAAGAAATATCTGGGAGAATAGTTCAGGGCAGGAAATTTTTGTAGCTCCTATTAAATTTTGGTGTGGAGGAAGTGGGCCTCTGAAACAAGTTAGTCATGTCAATCCAAAGTTATTTTGAATCACCTTAATTTATTATGATTTCTGGCTCCCAGCACTATAAATATTGCTGATAGAAGTTGCACTGACATCGGACTGCAGATAACAGACCCAGTCTATAATCTCATTTTCTGAATTATAGAGTGTTCCTCCAAAAAATGTATCCACACACTTTGAATAATTAAAATACATTCCATTTTTAAAACTGAACGACCAGCTATTAAAGTGTGTATACATTTTTGGGGACACCCTGTATATTCAAACGTGAAGAGGGAGTAAAATGGAACATGAGATGAGACCTTGCTTTCTGTAAGCACTCTTTCCTAATTATTGAGAAGGGATGTGTTGGCAATGGTTCGGTAGTGCTTGGGGATTTTACATTAGAGGGAAGACTTGTTATTTGATACAAGGTCACACATTCATATGAAGGAAAACAGAAAACATCTTTTAATGAAAAAAAAGAAAACCCCTTGAATAAGTAGAAATATTTATTAAACTCTATCCAAGTGCCTAGACATAAAATGATTTTCTAAAATTACCAGAATGCATTATGTATGGCACATGTCCCTGAGCTAGGAGAACAATGTATCAGTAAAACCAGACAGTTATGGGATTTTTTAATGGGTTGGTGAAGACCTACAAGCAGCCCAGTTGCAGGACTGAGCAGCAAAGTCTTTGAGATCCTCCCTAAGGGTCATGGGGACAGCCCCTGGGTCTACACACAGTGCCACCCCAGTTGCAATGATGATATACTTCTCAGGAATCTACTCCAAAAAGGGAAGAGCACCCCTTCCAGTAACAACAAAAAATATCATGGCAACAATATCAATAAGCAACTAGTGTTCTATTATAAATAATCTTGCCAACCACTTTTAAATTATAAAAAAAATTATATTCACCCTCAATTTGCTCTCACAGCAAACCTCTGAGGTAGATAGATCAGAAGATGTGCCTATTTTATTTATTTATGCATTGAGCACCTATTATTGCCAAGCAACAGAGAACAGAACAGAAATTTTACTGCCCAAATGGAGCCAGCAGTGCTGTGGGAAGGCAGGTATTAAATAGTAATTCCACATGAAGAAAACTTTTTTTCTTTCTATTTGTCACTCAACTATCATTTATTAAAAGTCTATCTCATGCTATACTCTGGTTAGGCACCATGACACAAAGATGGCCAAGACACAGCCCTGCCTGCAGGAACTTCCTGTGCAGTCACAAAGAGAGACTTCAAATAAGAAACAGTTCTATTGGAGGACAGATGACTTCACTTGAGCTGAATTTGAAGAAAAGGGAAAGATTTTTGATTTTCTGAGAAAAAAAAGCCTTATGGGAAGAAGAGATATATTGTGCTCAGATGAAAGGGAATCTGGGAAGGAGTGTGTAGAGGTGGAAGGGCTGAGGAAAGGAGGTGCCAGCAGTAGGAGGTGAGACTCACCAAGCAGATGGGGGGCAGGGATAGACTCCCTATACTGCAGGGTTGAAACATCATCTGGGCAAGATGATGCATTCATGGGTCTCAGGAAAGCATTCATATAATCAATTTTTTCATTCTAGAAAAATGAATTCTGTAGGACCAGGATACAAGGATGGGGTCAGTTAGTAGCTGCAATCTACAACTAGGTGCCATTCATGCTATTCATGTACTCCTCAGCAGGCTTACCAGGTGTTCCTATTTTTTAACCTATGGCACGGAGAACCTGGGTAACTTCCTCAAGGTCATATCCTATATAATAAATGAGTAAAATGCAAATCGACCAAATGGCAGAAAGACTGGTCTCTATGACATGCACTGACCACCAGGGAGCACACACTCAACACAGTAGCTGCCCCCTGGTGGTCAGTGTGCTCCCATAGGGGGAGCGCTGCTCAGCTAGAAGCCAGGCTGATGGCTGGCTAGCACAGTAGCCGTGGAGCCTCTCCCGACTCCGCTGCAAAGCTAAGGATGTCTGACTGTGGCTTAGGCCTGCTTGCTGTCAGACGAGGCGCAGGCTAGGCTGAGGAGACTCCCCCACCCCCAGTACACGAATATTGTGCACCAGGCCTCTAGAGTCTAATAAGAAGCTGCAGTCTGGCCGAAACTGGTTTGGCTCAGTGGATAGAGTGTGGGCCTGCGGACTGAAAGGTCCCAGGTTTGATTCCAGTTAATGGCATATACCTTGATTGTGGACACATCCCCAGTGGGGGCGTGTGCAGGAGGCAGCTGATTGATGTTTCTCACTTTCTATCCCTCTCCCTTCCTCTCTATAAAAAATCAATAAAATATATTAAAAGAAGAAGAAGAAGAAGAAGAAGAAGAAGAAGCAGCTGCTGCAGTCTGGACTCAAAGCCACCCACCCTATACCACGCATTGCCCAACAAGTGTTTGTCCTGTCAAGTGGGCAAGTGCAGGCTGCGGGATGGGGAGTGACTACAGTGAATGTGGGGAGTTCAGAGGAGAGAGCAATTGGAGCAACTCTCCCCACCCCTGGAAGTGTCATCCTGCCTCCTGTGCTCTGATTAAAAAACAGTAGGAAACGAACAGCAGTATCCGGGAAGATCCACCAAAATCTCATTTACTGAACAAAGGACAACAAAATGGCAAGAAGCAGGCCACGGGGAATAGGAACGTGGATTCTGGCTGGGACTTCTCTTCCACCCACTCGACCTGCTCAGCAGGCCCATACATCACTTTTCCCTCAGACTGCTAATTAGATAGACAACCACTACCCCAACACAAGGCGTTAATTATGAAAACAGAGCACCGTGCACAACATAACATGGAAATGAAGTGACATGCATCCAATTAATTAAACTTTTAGAGCTCCAATCCGTTTTAATTAGCGAAGCTATTCTTTCCACTCTCCTCTTGATCAATAAATGAACTTTGCAATACATACACATTTTTTAATCAATTAGTAAACAGGAAAAAAAGTGCGAGATTGTTGTTGAGGGACACTATGAACTCTTCCATAAACCACACACAAGTGTGTTCACCATTTTTATTCTTGGTTTAATTTACAAGCAACAGGATTGAGGCCTTGCAACTTACTTCCAAGTTAAATAAAAAATGAGAAAGCTAAGAAACGGTATCCCCATGTTTCCAGTAGGCTTCTTTGACTTCTTATTTAAATGCCTGGAAAATGCATTAAGGACACAGGAATTAAGAAAGGCTCATAGGAGGAACCAAGATGGCGGCATAGTTAAAACACCTATCTTGGTGTCATACTCAACAATTTTAATACTACAACTTAACGAAAGAGCAAACACCTTCCAGAATCACCAGAAAGCTCGCCGAGTGAAAATTCCACAAATAAAAGTGAAGATAAGACACTGTGACTCAAAGGAGCGGTGGAGGACAGCGTTAAAAGATTCGTGCAGAGAGAGGTTTGGAGCGCGTGCCAGCGGAGAGGGCGGGCGGCTGAAAACCGGCCAATTTTCTCGAACAGGGAGACAAAGACGTCCCACTGGACTGATTCTCCAGCTTTGAGCGAGGTCCAGGGAACCAACTGACTATCATACGGTGTGAAAACTGGACAGTGGGAGGGCACGCCAAAGCTCGGGTGCTGCAGGGGTCTCCCGGCTTGTGGAGAAGGCAGCTTGCGCAAACAGCTCGGCTGCGTGACCATGCGCAGAGAGTGATCTGCGACTTGTCTCTCATTCAGAAAACTGTCAGACTGCTTTGTTTTACGACCCTGGGTGAGACATTGGGCGTGCAGAGTCATTTGGGGAGAGTCTGAATTCCCCGGCAGCTGGTGGAGCTCCACAGCGGCTCTCTCTCAGAGGTGCTGGCGGCCATTGCCCCTGGCACAGAGTCCCTGGGGCCGCATAGGGCGGAGCTAACGCTGTCTGCTTGGCCTGGAGACTCCGCCCATCCAACCTGAGCACAGTTGAGCTTCACAGACAATTGGCCTGGAGGTCAACCCCTCCAAGTGCTAACAATGATTAACCTGAGCTTAACTTCAGCAAGACTGTGCAACCCATATCTACCTCAGGTAACTGGGGAGGCTGAGCCACTGTCCCTTGTAGGACGTCTACTACACAAAGCTAATTGACCAACTCAGGGAAGCAGCCACCATGCAGAGACATGGAAAGAAATCAAATTTGAAAGAAATGGAGGAAAAAAAACGACTGGACATGGAATTCAAAACCACGGTTATAGGGTTTTTCAAGAGGCTCCAACAAAAGGTCGAGGCCTATAAGGAATTAAGCAAGACCGCAAAGAAAATGAATGAGTCGTACAAGGAAATGAACGAGACCCTCAAGGAAATGAACGAGACCTGCAAGGAAATGATCAAGACCAACGTGGAAATGAAGAGACTCTCAAGGATATAAAGGAGACTCTCAAGGATATGAAAAAGGACCAACCAGAAATTAAGCATACACAGACTGAAATAAAAAATAGTATACAAAGACCTAAAAGTGCTCTGGAGCACCCTAAGAACCAAGTTCAAGGTTTGAAATACAAAGAGGGAAAATCTACTCAGCTGAAAAAGCAAGAAACCAAAAAAAATCCAAAAAATTGAAGATAGTGTAAGGGGCCTCTGGGACAACCTCAAGCATACCAACATCCGAATTATAGGAGTGCCAGAAAAAGAGAGAGAGCAAGACAATGAAAACCTATTTGAAGAAATAGTGACTGAAAACTTCCCACACCTGGTGAAAGAAATTGACTTAGGAGTCCAAGAAGCACACCGAACACCAATATATAGGAACCCTAAGAGGACCACACCAAGGCACATCATAATTAAAATGCCAAGAGCAAAAGACAAAGAGAGAATATTAAAAGCAGCAAGAGAGAAACAGTTAGTTACCTATAAGGGAGCACCCATATGATTGTCAGCGGATTTCTCAACAGAAACGATGCAGGCCAGATGGGAGTGGCAAGAAATATTCAAAGTGATGAACAGCAAGAATCTACAACCAAGATTATTCTATCCAGCAAAGCTATCATGCAGAATTGAAGGTCAGATGAAGTGCTTCACAGATAAGAAAAAGCTAAAGGAGTTCATCACCACCAAACCAATATTATATGAAATGCTGAAAGATATTCTTTAAGAAGAGGAAGAAGAAAAAGATAAAAGTGTAAATTAGGAACAACAAATACACATCTATCAACAAATGAATCTAAAAATCAGGTGAATTAATAAGCTGATGAACAGGATAAACTGGTGAATGTAACAGAATCACGGACATAGAGAGGCAATGGACTGACAACTCTTGGGGGAGAAGGGGGTGTGGGAAGTGCAGCAAGAGACTGGACAAAAATCATGCAACTATGGGAGAGGACAGTGGAGGGGGGTGAGGGCGGAGGGTGGGATGGGTACCAGGTGGAGCGGAACTATAGAGGGGGGGGGAAGGAACAATGTAATTAATATACTGAACAATAAAGATTAAAAAAAAAAGAAAGAAAGGCTCATAGAAAATGTTGGCAGAGGAGCTCAAAAGCTGTGTCTCTTCGGGTCATCAATACAGTTTCTGTGTACCCGTGACACAGGACAGCTCTTTCCCTTTCTGGAAAGGCGACCTCTTTGACCAAGCATACAGCTGCTACAGGTCTGCTCACAATCAGTGAAGGCCAGACAAAGGGGACAGAAGTCTAGCCCCTTAAATCAGCCAAGCAGGCCCTTAAATGGAGTGGCACCCACATCAGCCAGACTAGCCTCATCCATGATCTTGTCAGCACCACCCATCTGGTGCTTCCAATAGGCTGCAGTGTGCTGTGTTCCTGCCTATGTCCTGGCTGTATTTCTAAATCCCCTCACTGAGGAAGAGAGAGGGTCGTAAAAATAAAACAAGCAATAGAAGGCCACAGGCTGGCGAGGATTCATACCTCCACCTGACAGACATAGCTAGTCCATGTGAGTTCCCTTTCATACTGATTCCGGAAATGACGTCAGTACTAAAATAAAGTCAAATCAGTTGGTTTGACTTCAGAAACTTTGACTCAAATTGGCTTCCACAACATGGAAATGTATTCTCTCACAGGATAGGAAACCTAGTGAGGTAGACTTGAGGGCTGCTTGATTCAGTGGCTCAATGGAGCCATCAAGCACCCAGTTTCTCTCCTTCACTTCTTCAGCCATCCTCAAAGCTGGCTTCATAGTTATCCTGGCTGCAAGGCGGCTGCAGCAGAAATCATGCCCAAGAAATTGTATCCAAGATGACAGGTCCAGAGGATGTGGAGATTCTCTGTCCCTACTTGTAGGAGGAAAGTTACCTTTCCAAGAAACCCCAGCTGCCTCTTCTCATGTTTCATTGTGCAGAGGTGGGTCACCTGACCTTTTCTAACTCAGTTAATGGCCCAGGGAAGGCAATGGCCCCGGCCTCCTTAGATTCCTCTGCCTGGGCTGAAATGGGTGCTGGAGAATCATATCTCCTGAAGAAATCTAATTCTTTACAGCGTCATGGCATCCACCATTAGCTACTGATCAAATAGGCTCCAGAAATAAAAATCTCTTGGCCATCCTGGGACTGGGAGAGGAGTCAACAGTTGGGAGACAAGAGAGCATGGCTTTCATTAGAAAGGCTAAGGGAATGGAAGAAGCAGAAGGAAAGAAACCATGTGAAGAGTTTGAGAGTTTGAGTTCTTGCAGCTGAGAAGTCTGTGTGCTCCCTGTCCCCAGACTTGGCACCACCTGTCTAAATGTATGAAGAAAAGGTTTCCAATGGCATGATACACATTAGGAAGCTGAGGTGCCGTGTTACTGACTAGAAATTAGGTCAATGTGCACACCCTCAGACAAAGAGTCTACTGGGTAAATCATAAATCAGTGGGTATAGAGAGGTGAAGTGAAATCTAGAGATCTAGAATCTGGACCTCAGAGGTGACCACAAGCAACATCCACAAAAAGGGTACTTCAAGAAATTTAGTACCTAAGGTAGAAAACATCTTTCTGGCAGAGACTACCACTTTTTCTGAGTGGTGATCTTAAACTCTCTTCTTAGTTTGAGGTGAGAAGGATGCACATGATAATAATAATAATAATAACAATTTTCAAATATTGAGGGGAAGGAGGAGGAGAAAATAAGTGGACATGGTATAAATGAATGAGCAAAATCTGCATTTTCCATAGTAGAGTCACAAAACTTTATCTAATGTTCATAAATCAAGAAATAGAGGTATAGCATATTATGAGGAGAAGAATTAAATGATAAATAGACTAAATCAGAGTCTGGGGAGAGGTAATGACAAGTAAAAAGCTGCTGTTTGCCATTACAAGCTCTTCTATACCATGACTTGAGTCAACATTCAAAACGAAATATCTGAGAAGATAGATTTAAATTATTGTTTACTCTCACATCTCCATTGCCTGATATGTAGTAGGTATTCAATAAGTTTTTGTTGCTGTTGTTGTTGTTGTTTCAGTTAACCAATGAAATGTCCCAAATAAGAACAATTGTTTGGTGAGCACCAGCTACAAAAGTTACAAATCTGTGCTTCACCCTCAGAGCTGAAGCCCTGAACTTCCTTAAATGAGATGGTTCATCCTTGGACTCTCAGTCTGGCCCTTGCCTCTGACAAACCTAGAAGAGCACTTTGGAATACTCTATCATCTTGAAATTTCAACATCAAAAGAGCATCTCTGTTTGCTGATCAAGCCCCACGGTTTCAAAGTATTCCCTGTAGTAAGTCCCATGACTTGCTCTGGGCATGGACCAGGTGCCCCGCTGAACAGCAGCATCCAGAGCTGTCAACATGGGCAGCTCACCCCCAGGGAGATCTGCAGGGGAGAGCTGAAGGAGCAGTTATAATCGGGAGCTGTCCAGCTTTATCTGGTGATCTAATGCCTGGAGAGAATCAAATATCTATCACAGATGATAGCACAGACTAGCTCACTCGACAAACTCTGCCCAAGTCCTCCACTCATCCATGGGTATCAACTTTCTCAGTAAGAAACTTTCCTGAGGATTTCCTGGGAAGGAACTTTTCATGGTGGTGCAGCATTCTTCAAAAACACAGCGGGAAAGTCCCCTGGAGGCCAGCACACTCCTGGCAGGTCACTTCTTCAGGTTTCCCTTTGGTGATTCCGCTAGGCCATTAGGTTGCAAACAGGTGTCCTGCCATAGCGATTTGCAGTATATGCTGGACAGGAGTTGTCTGAATATTAAAAAAATTTTTAAATGGTTATCAAAATGATTTTGCAATTATGTCATAACCATTGGCATTGGGTTTTCATGTTTCAATTAAAAGTATGTACTGTGCCAAATGGCTTAAATGTGCAAAGTATTTGGATTGGATTAGTTGTAAAAAGAAAAGAAAAGTAAAAAGATGTTGAATTGGTTGGTTCCCTCTGTGGTATCTTTGCAACTGGAGGTCACCATCTGCCCATGTGGCCCGCCTCAACTTTATGCCCCCAAACAGTCACAGACCCTGAGAAAAATGGGCTCGTCCTTCCAGGCTGCCTATGAAGATACACACTGTATGCTTTGCTTCCCTTGACAGGGAGCCAGACATGGAGTTCTCTGGGGCCCAAGGACTGCCTGGCTGGCTGAGTGTCTGATACATTATGGGGGTAGTTCTCTCTTCTCTTTCCCTCCCTCCCCGTCCTCCTCTCCAACTAACCCAGGGCTGCTCAGAGGATCTAGGCAGCGACAAAGCTTATGTGAATGTAAACCCACTGTTGGCTACTGTGTGTTCTGTCCATCACCAAAGAATGGGTGAAAAAGAATCTAATGGCTAAAGAACAGGCAGGCAAAACCTGCAACCACAAATTCAAGCTGTAGTCCACCCAGTACTGGTTGTCAAACTCCTGCTGCAGTAATAGCAGGCCCACCCCAGTCATTTGCCTAATGGGAGCTGCCAGACTCTACACTTTGTGACCTGGTTTTGCCCTTGTGTCACGACACACAAATGATAACCCTAAAGGATCCTATGGGTCACCAACGATGTCCAGGCACGAGCTGGGACACTTGTCCTGCTGAATGTCCAGGCGGGCATCCCTGGCTGACTTCCAGTGTCTCGGTTAGCCTTAGGCAAAGACTGACACCGCCACACTGAGGTGCTGTTGTGTGTCCGCCCTCATTTTGAAGGTGGTGCAGGTGAGGCATCATCTGGAACCCAGTTGGGGACAACTCCAGTCATGATCCCAGAAATCACAGGCCCTTTTGTCACTCAAGTGACTTTCACCAACAGCAATGTGACATCTGTTTATTGATCAATATTGCAGGCATCTCTCTCGGGATGAGAGGACAACAGGTCATCTGAATTATCTCCTTTCCAGCCTTCCTCTTTCCATCGCACTTCCCAAAGGCTCACAAAGCCAAAAAGAGGAGAGCCCCTAATGGTGGTAGTTTTTCTTGGGGGTGGTATGGGACAGTTACTGCTATTTCCAAAGCACTACAATACAGATTCCACTTCAAAGTAAGAGCACTCCTTACTGGTTAATATCAGCAAAGTGGATGAGGCAAAGAAGAAGGGAGATAGGATGGTAGAAGGCAGAGGGCCCCCAGTTCTAGTTTAGGCAACTGTTCATTACAGTAATTGACAGCAGGGCTGATCCTGCATCATTTTTACCCAATAATGAGTCATTTATGGAAGACTCCACAGTGCTTGCCTATTTTATTGCAAGAAGATCTTCAGAACATACTCTCAACAAACAGATGTAGTGTCCTCTACATCTAGGACACTAAAATCTGAGGTGGCCAGGTTTCCTTCCTGCTGGGCCAGGGGTTCAGGCCATGAACTGTAGTGGGTCTGCCTCACCACCAGAGGGTGCCCTGTGGTCACTTTTCCCTCTCAGCTCTAGGTTGGATGTTCATCCAGAGTTTGGACAGGACCAAGTATCCAATGCATCACACAAGTTAACACGAAGGGTTTTTGTTTTTTGAAGAATGCCTCTTGAGATGATGGCAGAAACCACAGATAATCATTTTGTTTTGAGCAATGTCCTTTGACCCATGCTATGTGGATCCTAACAGAGGAATCAGTCTCTGAAGATTGTACTTTCATTATGACAGTGACTCATGTTTGCAAACTACTTGTTTCAAAAGAACACACTGTTCAAAGCTCCAGGATGCAGGGTACTAGATGATAGAAGTGAATCTCTCCTCATCCCATCAGGGCTAATAGCTCAGACAAGACAGTCACTACTGTGGGTTTTCCCCAGGTCCTGTATGTTCTTCTATCACAGGCCTTCCCAGGCATCTTCTTCCAATGAGAAGGTAAGAGTGACTAACGTCCTAAGTCACAGAGAGCTTTCACTAGCCTTAACAGAATGAGCTGGTTTAATCATTCCTGTGACAAAAAGCTCTGTTTACAAGCTGGGTGGCTATAGCTCTGCTGGTCTACAGGCATTGGGTTGAATTTTCTCTGCGTCAAATGTACTGGTTCATCAGAAAGGAAGACTAGCTCCCTTCTCTCAGCCATTATTGTCTTCTTTGACCCTTCTTTGATGCTTCCTGAATCATAATACCATCCACAAGTGTGTTCACACACAGTCCTTTCTACTTCCTACCACATCTTCACTGCACTATCCCATCAGCATCTCATAACACAAAGCTGAGGTGAGTAGAGAAGGTATTAATGCACTTTCCTAATTCTCCCAAGCAAAATCAGTTGGTCTGTTCTGTGTGTCCATATGTTGCACAATCTTTTATCACAGACATTTTTGCTGCATTGTAACTGCTTCTTTACCAACTTCTACCACCGTGTGCTCCCTTAAGTTAGGGGCCAGATCAATCTACCAGCCTTCTGTCCCAAAGCTGTGCAGTGTCTGACATACAGTAAGTGTTTAACAAATTTTTGTTCACTTAAATGACTATACCCATTTAACCAGGTAATCAAGTCACTCAGAAGGGCTACATGATACCACCTGGTATGTCTACTACTGGAAGTAAATAAGGAAAGTATGTGGGACAGTACAAAAAGAATAAACAGACAGTGAGGAAATTAGTGTTGAATCCTGACTCTGGAACAAGCACCCTGATGAATGCAAGAGATGAAATAATAAAACATGATCAAAGCCCTTGACATCCATCCAGGGACCAGAGGGGTCCTTTAGCTTCTCCAGTCTTCAGCTTCATCTTAATCAGGATGAGCAGTTTGGAGAATAACACCTACAGGGATGGGCAAAATAGGTTTACAGTTTTGAGTACACAAAATACAACTTATTCTTGTATTAGTATTTATTAATTATTTTATTATTTTTAACCTACTTTTGCCCAACCCTGTGCAATGGCTCATTTAGCTCTAACATTCCACGGCCTCATCAGTATGCTCACTGGGGAGATGCTACCTACACCTTCACCGAGAAGTGCCACACACAAACTCATACACATATAACACAAGAGTAACAAACAATGCACCATATCACCTGGTGGAATCAAGGTGGAAGAGCAGACCAGACACATCCTGAGAAAAGTCTTAAGAAGAGAGATCTTGGGGAGCAAAAGAGTCCATACATGTGGGACTAGAGCTGAGCCTGAAGTCCAGATGCTTCCAACAAGCATCTCTGAGGAGGACGATGCGTGAGGGCAGTGGGAGCACAAAGTGTGTGCACTTGGAGGATAATAGATCAGGAAGCAGGGAACTGCCTTTCCTGTGGTCAGTGCCTGCTGTGAAAGAGAGGTTTGTGTTGAGAAATACAAGTAGAGCCTGTCTCCTCTCTAGGCAATGTCTTTTCCTCTGCCACCCAAGCTCACCCCCATTCCATCTACTTTTGTTGCTGAACCCCTGATTTAAACTCAGTTTTAGCCCACTGTGTGGTCTCATGACATCAAGAACTTTTAGTTCATGGTAAAAAAAAAAAGTAATTGTATACTGTATGCATATCGTCTACTCTGTGTCTATTGCCTTTATCCCCTACAAGACCAAAAGATCTCTGAGCACAAGACTTGTATGTGTTTTGGTCATTGCCAAACCTCCTGCCCCTAGAATTTACTAATTTATGCACAACGATTTAGTAAATGAAAGCCAGCAACATTTGAAAAGTGGGTCTGTGGGATGGCAGGGCTGCTTCCAGGCCCCATAGTTGGGGCTGCCTCAGCACTTTAGCCCAAAGTCAAACAAGGACATAAGGGGCAGGTGCAAATGCAGCCCTGGCTGCAGATCTGGACCTGCACCGGTAGTTTGAGAAACACAGCCACGAAGTTTCATCAGCCGACCCTGCCTCTGTTGCTACGCCACATCCCCACCCCATTTCCTCTCGCTCAAAACGCAAGACATGCTTCTCTCGAAACAACTTCTGGTGAGCTTAGGATACCTTCCCGCCTCCCCACACGCACAAATTCAAGCCTCCTGCCACCAACTCAGTCTCATAATGAATGACTTTATCTAAACACATCCAGAACCATACAGCAGTTTGTGGGATCCGTGCCCCCACCTGCAGCTCCCTGGGGCTGTTTCTGCCTTTAAAGAGCTGGAGCAACTGTCTCAGAAAGAGCAGGTGACCTATTGTAGGTCACAATGAAAACCAAAACAATAATAAATTCCTTTCTCTTTTAAGGAATTGGTGGGCTCTGCCTTAATAATTGAGCAGTTACTTCTAAAGAGGAAAGGGACTCTTTATCATAACACCAATTAATATTTAGTGTTTGCCATAAACCAGGCATCCTGCTAAGTGCTTCCTTGCATTGCCCCTGTCAATCCTCATCATAGCCGTGAGAGACATGTATATCATTAATCCCACTTTCCAGTAAGACCTAAGTCACAGGTTAGCTACATAACCGCCCAATGCCACTCAGCTTGAAGCCACAGATCTGGATTCAATCGTAGAACCCAATCCAACTCCATGGCCTAAACTCTTTCCCCATACACTCATCACACGACCACAGCAGAACCACTAAGATAACTTTTCACCTCCTAGATTCTTACGTTCAGTTATGAGCTCTAACCAAAAAGGCAACCTGGGGGGAGAACTGACTCATGATTCATGAAAACCATTTCAGAGTAGGACTCTTCAGAAAAATGACATACTCAATCTCCAGTGGCCCACATCCACCCGCTCCACTTTTCCTGTCACTCCTTCTTTCTTGCTCTCCCATCCACATCAAATCTTGGACCCTCCATGCCCAACTGCAGCCCCACCCAGGCCCACCCTTCTTGAGCCCAAACACTCCTTCCAATTGCTTTGCCTTCGAAAAGCTCAGCTAGCTTTGCAGGACGAAAGCATCTGAATAACTCAGTGACTGTAATGAGCTTGGGCATACCATATAAATGGAGCATCCCTTTAAAATTTAAGTACATCTTATTGTGATCAAGTCAATCTGGTAGCAGTCTTGTGTTTGGGGCTCCAGTGTGATCATCTACTGCTCCTGCGATGGGAGGAACAGCGCTATTATAGGCCTGGGGGTGCCCTCCACTGGGGACTCACATTTTCCCATTTTTACACAGAGCAACCTTAAGAGGGAGGGGAAGGCCCAGGGCACGAAGGCTGTGAGTGTAGATGCTCACCTCCTCGTCTCTGCTGGCCCAGCTCTCTGCCACTGTGAGCTTAGGTACAGCTACTGTATATTGAGCACTTACTATGTACCTACCTACCTTTGTTCATTTGGTCCTTAAAGCCACACCAGAAAGTAGGCACTGCCCTAAACTTACAGGTAAAGAAAATGAGATCCAGAGAGATCAAATCACTTCCCACATGGTATAAAGGATTGGGGGGAGGGGCAGCTTTGCCTGACCCCAAAACTTTGAGTATATGCTACCACATAAGCTGCTTCACTCATTCTTTCTCTAAGACTTAAAGACTTTGCAAAGCAAAACCCAGCTCATACCTTCCCCAGCAATGCTGGCTAGGAGGTCAACCAGAGGAGCTGCTGACCTTCAGCCGATATAGAGGGTGCATATGACTTACAAGCAGACATCTGTCTGCTAATCTGCAGTTAGATAGAGTTCTGCTCCCAGGTCCAAAATTTCTCCCTGGATAATTGTGCCCACACATCTAGTTGGGTTTGCCATTCAGCTTATTTATTCCTTGCCTCAGAATTGCTTAGATTTGCTGGACCAACCAAACTTAAAAACAGCAAGTTAAACAAGAGGGGGACGTGCTGCATGCAAGTGTTATTGATCAGGTTGAGTCACTGCAGAGCGGGAAGCAGTTCTTTTGATGTATGGCCAAATTTTCTGAGTCTATTGACAATTTTCTCTAAGGCCTTGTAATAATCGCATGCCTGCTTTGCCTTTTAAATTGCCTAACCTTTGGGTGGTGAAATCACAGCATGTTATTCTAATCTCTTTATAATGAACTGGAGTTCAGTTCAAATAAACATGTCTCTTGGGTGCCCACAGTAAGAGGCAGGAAGGGTCGAATAGCAGGTCTCACAGCCATGTGGATCCCAAAAGCCTGAACTGAACTCTGTCTGAAACCACAAAGGCTTCTGCACCTGCTGTCCTGGTCTCTAAACCTGGGTTCCCAGATCAGCAATATCAGCAGCACCTGAGAAACTCTTAGAAATGCAAATTCTCAAACCCTTGCTCAGACCAAGCCATCACCTGAAACAGTGACTTGTCCAGAGTAGTGACTCAATAAACACTTGATATTTGTTGAGTAAATAACACAGGGAGAAGGAATGAGGAGGAATGAGGAGGAATGAGGTCAGTGGTGAACTCGATGGATGCTGAGTGCTGTCTGCTTCCCATGTGTCGAGGGATGGCTTCTATTCCCCAGTACCCTGGTCTTTTAACTAGAGCCTGCCTCTGTCACCTGAAAACACAGATTTCTGGGCACAAGTCTAGAGTTTCTGACTCAGTGGGCCTGGGCTGAGGCCCAAGACTGTGAATGTTACCAAGACCTCAATGCTGTTAGTGCAGGGGCCACACTTTGAGAATCACTGCCCTTCAGGTAAGACTCATCTGTCTCCACTTTCTGCCTCTCTTTCTGGCCTTGGGTAGCATATTCTTTTTAAGGCCTTCTCTCCAATCTTCTCAAATGGCTCAAAATATTGCCTAAGGGCTGATCTAAAAACAATGAAAACCAAAACAATAATAAATTCCTTTCTCTTTTCAGGAATTGGTGGGCTCTACCTTAATAATTGAGCAGTTACTTCCTCCATTCTGGAGACAGAAAAACGAGGACAACCCAATCGTTAGGAATTCATGGTCAACTTTTTCTGCTGAGCAGGTAGGGAACCCGCATTCTAAAACTCTGGTTCCTTTTCTGAATCCAGCTCAAGTCTCTGGTAGTCTTTAGAGTTTGCCCAGCTACAAGATGGCAGTGCTGAGTTGGTGTGCACAGGAAATGTGACGCTGGCCCCCCAAACCCTGCTTCTTCTCAGGGTAATGGTTACCAAGAGCAGGACAGAAGTAAAGGATGAATACATTTGATAGAACCAAACGAAGCTATAGCTTTTCTTTCCAGGAAACCAAGCATTGAAGAAATGCTTCATCCAGCAAACACAAACCCTGCAACAGAGACCCAGAACCCAGTTGCATGCATTCACCCACTCAAATTAGGAAACTCGGAGTGGGCTACTGACTGGCCATTAGTACCAAGGAGATGACGGGGCAGAATAACAGATCTGTGCATTCCCAAAAACATTTGGGATAGGCAGCCACCTTAGTTACTAATTTTAAATCCCAAGCAAGTGGAAAGCTGTCTCATAATCGATTCTCTCATGGTTAGCCAGAACATAGTGCACTATAAGCAACAGCATCATTTTTTCATGTCAAAAATGGAAATTCATGGTTTGTGAGCTCCAAGTAGCAATAGGAGTATATGAAAGAAGAGATGCCCAGTACATCCAGAATGTCTGGTGACCACAATAGGAGTAAACTCAACTCAACCTCCCTCCGCTGCTGTTTTCTCCAGAGGCTTGGTCTGAACTGAAATAGGTGAGAAGATTTTGCTTTCCACCCAATGTCTCCAAAACAGTTGCTCGTGATTTACATAATTCTAATGAAAATGCATTTTCATGCTAGAATTTTACACATAATTGCTTTCCTTTTCCCTGGACTTGGAGTGAGAACCCCAGAAGTTGCTAAGGCCCTTACCTTCACTAGCTCAGTTGTTTCTTAAACTTGGCTGATCATCAGAATCCACGGCCTGTTTGATTCAGTACAGACTCCATGCCCGCCTCAGCCTACTGAGGACAGTCCCGGGGACAGGAGAGCTGGAGAGCTGTTGGTCTCTAACACGTCTGTGGGAAAAGTAACCCACCTGAGGGAGTTCCCATGATCAGTCAGGTTCAGACACAGCTGCACCAGGTCACAGCTTTTCAGGCCCAGAGCATGTTCTCTCATCACATTCACAATGTCCCCTGGGACCAGGAGGAAGGAAATATTGTAAGCATACAGGACCTTTACATAGGGAGGACAGAAAGGAACTTGCCCAGAACCTGGGGGACTCATGCAGGGGAGTTGAGCTCAGAGCCTCCACTGACCCATTTCTAGGCATCATTGATCATCTCAGAGCCCACAATGAGACGTCCCCTCTCGTTGTGGGCTCTGAGACTCACATTGACCAGACACAGTCATGTAATAAGTAACTCGCCCTCAGTCGGCTGGCTTCCCAGAGGCCCTATAATCCATCCAGGATTCTGACACAGCACCGCAGAGAGGAAACGTGTGCAAACAAAGACACATGAGAACAGGGTCAAGTTGTTGGGACTCTTTGAACAGAAGAATTAAAGACTCTGGGAAGAGCTCATCATGTCTCCCAGCGCTGGGGGCTGTCTGCACGGGGCCTGAACAGCTGGTGGGCAATCAGAGCATCCCCCACCAGCACCCACACCCACACAGAACATCTGCTCATGCCTGTGAAAGAGCAAGGAGCTTTGTTTTATTAAATAGGGAGGAGGAAGGCATTTGGTTGGGCTTGGGCTAGAAAAAGAGAGGAAAATGGCCTCTCCCCGCCACCAGCCCTGCAATTTGAGTCTCTGTAAAGGTCATGGTCAGCCATAGGACAGTTTGCTCTCATGAGAGGCCTTTATGAAGGTTTTGGGACCAGGGAGGCCTGTGTTAGTCAGGGCCGATCAGAGAAGCAGAACCACTGAGTGACATGGAATAAGGCACTTATTACAGGGTAAACCTCACATCACTGTGGGTGGCAGTAGAGCATTCTATACAGGATGCTGCCTCTGTGCCTGGTGTTAAAGTTGCTTTAGATCAGCTAGGCTATCAGTCAAGAAGGTGAACTGGATGTGAACAAGGGCCAGGACTAACTGGAACCCACATGGGCAAAATGGACCTGCATCTGTCTACCACCACCTCCACCCTCAATGCCCTGGGTGATCGCAGGAGACAGCGGCCCCTTCACCACAAAGCAGCACAGGCATCTGGTGAAGAACCCTGCAAATCAGGATGTCTGTGAGCCTATCTATGAAAGCTCACTTGGAGATTCCCCTGAATAACTGAGGGAGTCTTTGGGCAGGTAGGGGGTTAGAGATTTGTAATTTGCACATAAATGGTGATGTGACCCCATTTAATATTCAGGGATGGGGATGCCTGGACATGCTGGTTACACAAGTGGCATATTAAGATGCGCATTTCATAAACTCATAGACCTGGAAAGAAATATGAAAGCATAATTACCCACCTCTCCTCCCCTCTGCTGTCCTTTCCTCTTCAGGAGCTTCCCATGTTTCAGTCATGCCTAGCTCTTGTAGGTCTCTAAATGCACCACACAGTTCTCTGTTTTGGAAACTTTGCATTCAATAAAGCTTTGCTGTGCAGACACTTCTCCCTCTGCCTTCCCTCTCCCTATTTCCCTGAATAACATAGACTCAAATTCCAAGTATTAGATCAGGCATTCCCTCTTCCCTGACCTCCAGCTAATGTCAGCTAAGAACTCTGCCATGTACTCTCTGTTGATCGCATCCTGAACTTACCTCTCCCCAGGATCCTATCTATTACTCTACTAGAGGCCCAGTGCATGAATTCATGAATGGGTGGGGTCCGGCCAGCCTGCCCTGATCGGGGTTAGGGCCAGGTAGGGGGAGGGGCTGCAGGCAGTTGGCCAGCTAGCCCTGGTCAAAGAGACAATTTGCATATTAGCCTTTTATTATGTAGGATTTTGTTTTATTATGTAGGATTTTTATTATGTAGGATTTTGACTTTTAAGGAACCTCACTGAAGTATAATAGAACCTACAGCAAACTACACGTACTTAAAGTGAATAATCCAATAAGTTTCTACATAGTTATACATCACAATCAAGATAATAAACAAATTAATGCATCATCCCTAGAAGTTTCTATATGATTCTTTGTCATTCCTCTCCCTGACCTCCCCAACTTCACCTCCAGGCACACTCTAAGCTGTTTTCTATCACTATAGATTCGTTTTCATTTTCTAGAGTTTTATTTAATGGTTCATGTAGCTTGTAATCCTTTTTGTCTGTCCTCTTTCATACTCAGCATAATTATTTAGAGATTCATTCCTCTTGTGCGTGTCAATAAATAGTTCAACCCTTTTTATTGCTGAATAGTATTTGATTTATCCATTCACCTGCTGATGGATATTTGGGCTGTTTCCATTTTGGGGCTATCTTACCTAATAATAGAGAAACATGTAAATTGACCATACCTCTGCTATGCCCACAGCCAATCAGAGTGAGTATGCAAATTAACCCATTAAAGATAGTGGTTAATTTGCATACATACCTGAGTCCTGGGAACCTCCTCAGCACCCAGATCATTCCCAGCCAGCCATTGGAGAGGCAGGGGATGGGGACCCCCTTCCCAAGCCTAAAGCTTGGGGTAGAGGCTTTAGGTTTGGGAAGGGGCTGAGCCTGGGATTGGAGGGAAGGGGGAAAAAATCAATGGAAACATATCCTCAGGTGAGGAGAAAAAGAAAAAGAAAGAAAGAAATGTCATATGCTATGAAAGACACAGCTTGAAAATGCCTAAAGAAAGTTGTCATCTTTCATGGTGAAGGGATTTGAGTCCATGCTGATGAAAATATCTTGGTGGCTGTAGCAGCATGGTGATGGGGCTGGACCCTTCGACTGATCAGCCTACTTGCCTCCCACAAAGGGAGGCCAGAACGTGGCTTAGGTCCGTAGGACATTCCCTGAGGGCTCCCAGTATGTGAGAGGGGGCAGGCTGGACTGAGGGCCCCCTCCCCAGTGCACAAATTTCATGCACCAGGACCCTAGTCTACACTAATAAAAGAGAAACATGCAAATTAACCATCACTCCACTACACCAAGCCAGGCCCACCAGCCAATCAGGAAGGAGTATGAAAATTAACCCAACCAGGGGGAAGAAAAAAATGGCAGCGGAACAGAGGGATTCAATCTGAATCTGCTCCCAGGGCAGAAAGAGGGAGCAGCTGAAGGTCGCACAGGGAGTGTTTGTTGGTGAGCAGGGGGACAGCTGTGCTCTAGTAGAAGATAGGGGACTGCTGGGCTGGCCTCCCCAGCCTGAGCGGCCCCAGTACTGCTGGGTTCTCTCCCTGAGGCAACTGCCTGGAGGCAGACCACGACATCTTGAAGGGGAAGGATCTGAAAATATACAGCTGCAGTACCTGCTGGATGGCTGAGACTCCCAGAACATCGGCATCCAATTGGTGCGGACACGCAGAGACCAAGGAGCTCTGCGCTCCTGCATGGAAAGGTCAGATTTCCCTGGGGGTACTTTGGGCGCGAAACTGAGGGGGCTGACAGACTGGGATATCTGCGCCTTGGAACTCAAAGCCCAGAGATCTGCACCTGAAATAAAATCTGTAGCTGTTGGAGCTGCTAAATGTGGGAGAGGGCCCTTGGAGCTGGTTGCAGAGTTAATCCCTGGAGCACAAACAATTTGGACCTGACAGAGGAGGGAAACCCTGAAGATTTTGGGAGGGTCCTGGCTGCTAAAACAGCAGTCACCATTAGAGAGGCAGTACTGAATACCACAGGGACAGAAAAATTTTAGTTCAGGCTAGAAAGGACCGATAGACCCAGAGGTCAATCTAGAATCACTGCCACCCAGGGGCCGAATCACAAATTGACTCTTGTGTGACACAAGGAATTGATTATATTTTCTCTTCAACTTTGGGAATACAGTCTATTTTCATTTACTCTTTAGTATCTTTTATTCTACTTCAACTTCACCTTTATAAAACCACTCTCTTGCTAACCTTTCCCTATTTAGTGCCTTGTTTCCCTTACACTTTTCCCACTTTAGATTTACCTTAATTCTTTCTTTTTACCCCCTGTTAAAATTTCACCCCACTTATATATCTAATCTCCAACCACCTACTCCAAGTCCATATATACCTCTAGCTTCTCTGACTTCACTATCTTAAAGTGTTTTTATCCCTGTCCTGTTGTTGTTTACTTGAGTGTTGATTATATTGATTTTTTAAGCAGGTTTATGAGATTGATTTGCTTATTCTTTTATTTTGGTTTGTCTTGTGTCGGGGGGGTATTTTTATTTTTGGTGTTGTTTCTTGTTTTGTTGTCCTCATTTGTATTGTTTTTAGATAGATTTTTGCTTCTGTGTTCCCTCACCTCCCTTGATATTAGTAGTTGTATGTAGTTTGTATCAATCTCCAGGTACTTATTGCGAGTTTTGGTTCAGATTAGGGGCTGTCCTATAGGAGTTTTCACCCCACATTTATAGTTTACTCCCCCTTTTTTTTCTTCTTCCCCTTTTCCCATTATCATTTTGGCATTCCTGTCTTTCTTTTTTGAGAGTGTGTGTATGTGTGTGTGGGGGGGGAGTGTCTCTTTCTTTTTTCTCACCTATCACCGAATTTGCCTTTCTCTGGCGATCACCTTTATTTGGAATTACCATTACTGTGACTACATTCCGGTTCAGTGCCTGGTGTGTTGCACCTGGTTGTGTTGTATTTTGTGCCTTTAAATCAACGCAGGAGAGTGAAAACTACATAACCAGATACACAGAGAAGACAGACCATGGGGAGACAAAGAAACAGCCCACATATGAAGGAAAAACAAGCCTCGCCAGAAAAGGAGGTAAACAAAATGGAAGTTAACCTGTCAGAGAAAGAATTCAGGGAAATGGTCTTAAGGTGGCTGTAAAGAATGGAAGACAAATTTGATAATATGAGTAAGAACCAAGAGAAATTGAAGAAGAACCAAGAGGAAATGAGGAAGACCCAGGAAGAAATGATGAAGAGCCAAGAAGAAATGAAGAACAGCCAAGAAGAAATGAAAAGTGATATTACTGAAGTAAAGAATTCAATAGAAAGTATTAAGAGTAGACTAGAAGAAGCAGGGGTAAAGAACAAAAATGGCAACATGTAAGCACCTATCAATAATAACTTTAAATGTTAATGGTTTAAATGCTCTCATCAAAAGACATAGGGTAATAGACTGGATAAGAAAACACAACCCATGTATCTACTGCCTACAAGAAACCCACCTCCGAAAAAAAGACGCACACAGACTGAGGGTAAAAGATTGGAAAAAAGTTATTCAGGTGAATGGAAATGAAAAAAAAGCTGGGGTAGCCATACTTATATCCAACAAATTAGATCTCAAAGTGAAAGACATAACAAGAGATAAAGAAGGCCACTTCATAATACTAAAGGGAGCAATCCAACAAGAAGAAATAACTCTGGTAAACATATACGCACCCAATACAAGAGCACCCAAATACATACAAAAACTCCTAGATGACATCAAGAGAGACATAGACAGTAATACAATCATAGTAGGAGACTTTAATACCCCACTATCACCATTGGACAAATCCTCTAAACAAAAAATCAGTAAAGAAACATCAATCGTCAATGACTCACTGACCAGATGGAATTAATTGACATCTTCAGATCATTTCACCCCAAAGCGACAGAATATACATTCTTTTCAAGTGCCCATGGGTCATTCTCAAAGATAGACCATGTGTTGGGTCACAGGCAAAGTCTCTCGAAATTCAAGAAGATAGAAATCATATCAAGCATAGTCTCAGTTCACAGTGGCATAAAGCTGGAAATCAACTACAATAGAAACAATCCAAAGAAATCAAACACATGGAGACTAAACAGCATGCTATTAAACCACGACTGGGTTACTAGAGAGATTAAGGAAGAGATAGAAAACATCATGGAAACAAATGATAACGATAGCACAACAATCCAAAATCTATGGGACACAGTGAAAGCAGTTCTGAGAGGGAAGTTCATAGCTCTACAATCCTACTGCAAAAAACTAGAAACAGCGGCAATAAATTATCTAACCCAACAACTCAGAGAGTTAGAAAGAAAGCAAAAATAAAAACCCAGTGTAAGCAGAAGGAAGGAAATAAATGATATAATAAAGATCAGAGCAGAAATAAATGACATAGAGACCAAAGAAACAATACAGAAGATCAACAAAACCAAGAGCTGGTTCTTTGAAAGGATAAACGAGATTGATGAACCTCTAGCCAGACTCACCAAGAAGCAAAGAGAGAGGACCCTAATAATAAAATTAGAAATGAAAGAGGTGAAATAACTACTCCAACAAACTGGATAACCTGGAGGAAATGGATATATTTCTAGAAAAATATAACCTCCCAAAACTCAATCAGGAAGAATCTAAACAACTCAATAGACCAATAACTGTGGAAGAAATTGAAGCATTCATCATAAAGCTTCCGGCAAACAAAAGCCCAGGGCCAGACAGCTTCACAGGGGAGTTTTACCAAACATTCAAGGAAGAACTAAAACCTATACTCCTCAGACTATTCCAGAAAATTCAAGAGGATGGAACACTTCCAAACTTCTTCTATGAAGCTAGCATCACCCTAACACCAAAACCAGATAAAGATGACACAATGAAAGAGAATTACAGGCCAATATCCCTCATGAATATAGATGCCAAAATCCTCAATAAAATTCTAGGAAATCGGATTCAGCAGTACATCAGAAAGATCACATACCATGACCAAGTAGGATTTATCCCAGTAATGCAAGGATGGTACAATACCTGCAAATCAATAAATGTGATACATCACATAAACAAATTGAGAGATAAAAATCACATAGTCATATCAATTGATGCGGAAAAGCATTTGACAAAATCCAACACCCTTTCTTGATAAAAACTCTCAACAAGGTAGGAATAGAAGGACATACCTCAACATAATAAAAGCCATATATGGTAAACCCACAGCAAACATCATACTCAATGGGCAAAAACTACAACCATTTCCCCTAAGAACAGGAACAAGACAGGGTTGCCCACTCTCACCACTCCTGTTCAACATACTACTGGAAGTATTAGCCATTGCAATTAAACAAGAAGAAGAAATAAAATGCATCCAAATTGGAAAAGAAGAAGAAAAGCTATCCTTATTTGCAGATGACATGATATTGTACATAAAAAACCTGAAAGACTCCATAAAAAAGCTAATAGACATAATAAATGAGTTCAGCAATGTAGCAGGCTACAAAATTAACGCCAAGAAATCTATGGCATTTCTATACACTAATAGTGAACTTACAGAAAGAGAGACTAAAAAAGAAATCCCATTTACCATCACACCAAAAAAATTAAGATACCTAGGAATAAACTTAACTAAGGAGGTGAGAGACCTATTCGCGGAAAACTACAGGACACTAAAAAAAGAGATAGAGGAAGATGTAAACAGGTGAAAAAACATACCATGTTCATGGATTGGGAGAATCAACATAATTAAAATGTCCATACTACCCAAAGCAATCTATAAATTTAATGCACTCCCTATTAAAATACCTATGGCATATTTCACAGACCTAGAAAGAACTCTCTAAAAATTCATCTGGAATTTTAAAAAAGGCCCCGAATAGCCACAACAATCCTGAGAAAGAAGCACAAAGTCGGTGGGATTTCAATGCCAGATTTGAAGCTGTATTACAAAGCTACTGTTCTCAAAACAGCCTGGTACTGGCACAAGAACAGACATATAGATCAATGGAATAGAATAGAGAATCCAGATATCAACCCAAACCACTATGCTCAACTAATATTTGACAAAGGAGCCATGAACATAAAATTTAGTCAAGACAGTCTCTTCAATAAATGGTGTTGGGAAAATTGGACAGATACATGCAAAAAAATGAAACTAGAGCACCAACTTACACCATACACAAAAATAAACTCCAAATGGATACAGGACTTAAGCTAAGACAGGAAACCATAAAAACATTAGAGGAATCTACAGGAAGAAAAATCTCAGACATATGCCAAAAGAACTTCTTCGATGATACTGCTCCTAGGGCAATGGAAGCTAAAGAGAAAATAAAGAAATGGGACTGCATCAAAATAAAAAGCTTTTGCACAGCTAAAGAAATCATCAACAAAACAACAAGAAAACCCACTGTATGGGAGAACGTATTTGCAAATGTTATCAGTGATAAAGGTTTAATCTCAAGCATCTACAGGCAACTCACACAACTCAATAAAAGGAGGACAAATGATCCAATAAAAAAATGGGCAACAGACCTAAATAGAATCTTCTCGAAAGAAGACAAAAGGAAGGCCCAGAGACATATGAAAACTTGCTCAAAGTCACTAATTATCCGAGAGATGCAAATCAAAACGACTATGCGGTACCATCTCACACCTGTCAGAACGGCTTACATCAACAAATCAACAAACAACAAGTGCTGGCGAGGATGCGGAGAAAAAGGAACTCTTCTTCACTGCTGGTGGGATTGTAGACTAGTGCAGCCACTGTGGAGAACAGTATGGAGTTTCCTCAAAAAACTAAAAATGGAGCTCCCATTCGACCCAGTGATCCCACTTCTAGGAATATACCCCAAGAAACTAGAAACGTGAATTAGAAAGGATATATGTACGCCTATGTTCATAGCAGCACAATTTACCATAGCTAAGACTTGGGAACAGCCTAAGTGCCCATCAGCAGATGAGTGGATTCAAAGACTATGGTACATTTACACAATGGAATACTATGCTGCGGTAAAAAAGAAGGATCTCCTACCATTTGTAACAACATGGATGGATTTGGAGAGCATTATGCTAAGTGAAATTAGCCAGGTAGAGAAAGACAAATATCACATGATCTCACTCATTTGAGGAATATAATGAATGACATAGACTGATGAACAAGAATGGATCCAGAGACTGAGAAAAGTCCATCACAATGTCAAACCTTAGGGTAAGTGGCAGGTGGTGGGAGTAAGGGGGAAAGTCAATATATTTGAACTCTTGGTAAGTGATTTGTGTTTTTACATCCCTGACAAAGTTTATATAAAGTTATAAAAAAAATTGGCAGCTAGTTTGAGATTGAATTGACATGGCCTAGAGCTTGTCATATCCTATGGACACCAGTCCTTAGGCTAGCCCCTCCTTAACCTCCTGTGACACCATAATACCCTTACATGATATTATTCTACAATGTCATTATAATATTTGATATTTGACAACAGCATATTATACAATTATCCCAAATAAACTTACAAACTAATTCTTTGAATGTTGGGCAGCAATTTAAAAAGGGATAGGAAAGGAATTAATCCCTTTCAGAAGGAATTAAGGCAATGGGAAGGCACTCGAGCATTCTATATTGGCCCCTCTTGCCCTTTTTGCCAAGAGGGATGCTCTTCTTACTATCCAAATACACACAGCTGATGCCTGAGCTTTCAGTTCAAGATGTGGCTGAAGCCTCTGGGCAGCTGCACCATGGATCTGTCTCTAGACCAATGGTGTGAGCTGGGCCCTCTCTGGAGAAGAAACCTGGGTCCCCTGAGATATGTGATCAGTATCGGGACCCCGCCAGCAGGCGAGGGGACCCCAAGGCAGGTGCCGGACGTGGAGGCCACAGGGGCATAGACTACAAAGGAGACAGAACTGAACTTCACATCACCCTGTTTGGCCCCGGAGGATGGCTGGTTAGCCAGAGACAGGTAAGATTCCTCAGGGAAGGAATAACCTAAGACAGGCACAGTTGCAGAGGGGCCAACAGGAGAGAACTAAAAGGTCAACAGAGGTGGGGCACAGACCCTCACCCACAAACCTTGCAGGGGCTTGAATTCTCACCCCTCCTGAGGGAGGTCTCCTACCCCCATGGCTGCTTCACCTCCCACACACAACTCAGACCGGTACCCAGGTGGCAGACAGAGACTCGGTCAGCAATAGCTGCTCTATATCTAAATTTAGTCTATTGCCAGAAATGCTCAGGACCTACTCTAAAATGCAAATATTTCTTTCCACTAGTATTTACAGGGTAAACTAAGATTTCTGCTTGAGTATTAAAATTGACAGGAAAATAGTAATCAAGTTTTCAGAACAATTTAAATTGGCCAAGTGAAATAAGTGAATGCTCAAGAAAACTTTGGTGTACTGGCCAAAAGCTTTTCCTAAAAGATTAAGTAAAATATCTATTAGTAGTTCATCTCACTGTAAAGTTGCCTAACATTCAAAGAACCTAAAGCAGTCATATTTGTGTGCAAAAATTAAAATTTAAAATTACCAAGACTGCAAGATAAAATTTCCAAAAGCCCCATTAATCAAAAAAGGGGAGGGGGCAGTGCAGTAATATCATGTAAGGAAAAATATCCTGTAAGTAAAATACATCTAGAAAATTCTTACTCCAGTAAAGTAAATTCCATTTGTAAAACCAACTGCACGATACCCATGAAAAAACACACATGGTGTCAAAATAAGCCAAAGGAAAATCATTTAGGCAAAAATTAAAAAGAATCCCAAGTCTATTTTGCAGAGAGGATCCCTTTGTTAACTTTTGGTCGAGAATGTGTTTGTGTATTTTCAGAGAACAACTCCAAGACCATGTGGGTTCCTGCGACTGTGAGGAATGGACGGATCTGTTCCAGTCACTAGGATGGTCCAGAGATGGGGGACACTGACGACACCATGGCATGCTAGCAGTCGGCAGCTGTGCTTGTCTGCAGGCAGCCCAGGACCAAACCAGAGAGGACGGATCTTGTATTGCCACGATGTGTCCACCATCTGGATACCATTGCTGACATGTACACATAAAGAATTATTTGACACTGAAACGGGAACTCAGAACAGTTGGACATTGAAACTGAGACTGAAACTTTTTTTGTTCTTATACATTTATTTCTAGTATGCAGAGGCAAGATATTTTTGTAGAAAAGAAACAGGGGATAGTGATTGATATAGAGGCAGGGAGGCATTGAACAGGCTGTCAAACTACAGGGGGAAGGCTTGGGTGGATGGGAGGTGGATGCTGGGGGAGATCAACCGAAAGACTGGTATGCATGCATATGAGCATAACCAATGAATGAAAGACACTGGGGCGGGGAGGGGGGTGGGTGGTGACATGTGCTGGGGGGTAGGGGAGGCTGGGGGGAGGATAATGGGGAGGGGAAAAGGAAAACATGTACTACTATTAAATATAAGTTATACTGCAAAAAATAATAAATAAATAAATAAATAAATACTATAGAACCCTGAAAATAAAAATAAAAATGTAAAAAAGAAAAGAAAAGAAAATTAACCCAACCAAGATGGCGGCCAGCCATGGAACAGGAGCAAGCAGGAGCCTGAGATTGCCCTGGCAATGGAAGAAGCCAAGCTCTACCCACCTGGGCCTGCCCTGACCTCCACTCAAGGCTTCAAAGTTTCAATCATAGAAGATAAATAAAACCCAACAAAAAAGGTGTTGGCCATGGAGCTGGATCAATCAGGAGGCTTGAGTTGCCCCTGGCGATGAAAGAAGCCAAGCTTCCTGCCTGCCCTGGCCGGCCCTGGCCTCCACTAAAGGTTATAAAGTTTCAATTATAGAAGATAAAAAAAAATCCTAGATACTTGCTTCCATCTAGCCCTGGCCTCCGCTCAAGGAGGAACTGGGAAAAACAAACAAACAAACAAAACAAAACAAAAAACGGAGGGGCTGGAACCTTGGGTCACAGGGGGTTGGGGAGGGAGGAAGTATCAGGCCAGGATGGGACCACAGGGGACATTAGGGTAAGCATACCAGCAGTGGGGCCAGTTGGGGGATGAGCAGGCCGTCAGTGGCGGTCAGTTGGAAGTGATTAGGACGGGGGGGTGGGCAGCTTGGAGGGAGCAGGCCAGCAAGGGGCACAGTTGAGGTGAGCAAACCAGTGGGGAAAGATGGTAAAGGTGAGCAGGCCAGCAGAGGGTGCAGTTGATTTTTAAGGAACCTCATTGGGGGTGATCAGGCTGGTGGGGAGCATTTGGAGGTAAGGAGGCTAGCGGGGGGGGGGGGGGGGCATTTGGGGGTGAGCAGGCCGGCAGGCAGAGTGGTTAGGAGCAATCAGGTAGGCAGGCAAGCAGATGAGAGGCTGGAGCTAGCAATCCCAGATTGTGAGAGGGATGTCGGACTGCCATTTTAGGCCCAATCCCTGTAAACTGGCAGTAGGACATCCTTCAAGAGGTCCCAGATTGGAGAGGGTGCAGGCCGGGCAGAGGAACACCCACCCACCCACCCCCATGCACAAATTTCATGCTCTGGGCCACTAGTTTAATAAAAGCATCTATGAACATTCATGTACAAATCTCTTTACAGAAAAAAGATTTTCTTTTCTCTTGGATAAATACTTAGGGAGTGTAACAGCAGATATATGGTAGGAATATGTAAACTTACTTAAGAAACTGCCAAAATGTTTTCCAAAGTGTGGCATTTTACACTCCCCCCAGCTGTTCCTCCAATGTGTGGTGGATCTTGTTCATTCTCATAACAGTGTCTTTTGAAGAGTAAAAGTTTTAATTTTGATGAAGACTAACTCATCATTAAAAAAAAATAACCACCTACATATATTATTCCTGTAATTTCCTAGTGGGAATTAAAGGAATGATATATTCAGGTGATTGTCTGTTATTTCTAGACGACCTTCTTCTATCTCTGGATTCTCAGCACTAAGACAATACTTACCACCTAGGAGACAGTGAAACTGTCAATGCTACATCCTTACTCCTGACTATTAGGACAAAGCCTCTGAATCTCATGGCAACTGATATGTAATGACTGATTCTTTTCATAGGAATTAAGGTTTTTAATCAATATATTTTTCTTAATCCAGAAAATGCCTATTAAGGCCTCTGTATATTTCCCTATGCAGAGATATCTATGTATTTGAACAGAGAGAGAATGAGAAACAGAAAAATCTTCTCTTGAAGGCCCTCATTTAGAATTCTGCATGGTTTCTCTTCTGATCAGGGAGAGCCCTTTGTTTTTGAATAAGTAGAGAAAAATCTCATACCAGAGACAGAAGGCAAAGGGGACTTCACCAGGAAAGCAGTTCAAGGGAGTTTCACCACAAGGCCTGCCATTTTTGCCCCAGGAAAGGTGTCTGAAGAAAGATTAAACATCTCCTTCATCTATGAGATCCCCTGCCTAGAGGTCTCTCAATCACCCCACTGCAGGCTGCTGGCCCACTGATGTGTCCACAGTCACCCAACCAGCAGTGATGCTGGCTTCTTCAGGTAACAGCAATGAAGGGTGTAGCTCAATATTTGGGATGTTCAATTCAATAGAAAACAAACAGTTGAAACATTCTGATAGGCGTTTATCTCATGGTGTCCTAAAACTACCATTTTTCACAGTGAAAAAGAACTCTAAGAATGAATTCCAATTCTGAAAATATGGAAAAGTAAGATAACAATCAGTAACAACAAGAAAATTGCTTGCTTCATAAAACAAGAATTGCTAACAAAATGTCCTTGAAAAATATATTTTAAATATATTATTAGACTCACAAGGAAAAAAATAAGTGGAAATTTCCAGGTACCAAAAAGGAGTGTGAACCCAGAGTAATCATTTAGAATCTGGCAACACTGTGGTTACCACAGGGTGAGCAGTATCATGGCCTGAGCTTTAAAACTACAGGAGTCAAGATGTTACAAGGTCAGAAAGTTGGAACTGAGAACTCTCAAGGAGTGAGACTCCTCTCTGAAAACAAAGACTGGAACAAAATCTGTCGGCACAGATAAACAACTCTCACCTGTCTCTGAGTTCCAGATGAGCAAAAATGTCTCCTTTGGGAATTAGAAATCTCACACAGACCAAATTTACCCGTATCTCCTAAAAAATAGTAAAAATTGTAAGGATGCCAGCTATTATTGCTTCTAAACAAACGTATACCAGGATGAGACAAAGGATTTGAATACACATTTCTCCAAAGACATGCATATGGTGAATAAATACATGAAAAGATACTCAGCATCATTAGTCAGGAGAGAACACCAATCAAAACTGCACTGAGATACAGCTTCATACCCAGCATGCTGACTATGATAAAAAACACAGACAGCAAGTATTGATGAGGATATAGAAAAATCGAAACCCTCTAACATAACTGGTGGGAACTTAAAATGGTGAAACCACTTTGAAAAATAGTTGGGTGATCCTTCAAAATGCTAAACATAATAGTGCCATTTGACCCAGAAATGCCACTCATAAAGAAATGAAAACATATGTCTACTCAAAACCCTATAAAGGAATGGTCATAGTGGCATTATGCATACAACGCAAAAGTGAAAACAGCTCAAATGTTCAGTAAGTATTTTTACAAGTTATTAGGTATTAAAAGTAATCTAGAGATGATTTAAGGATTATGTGCATAGGTTATGTGCAAGTACTATATTATTTTATATAAGAAACTTGAGTACCCATGAATTTTGGTATTTGTGGGGGCCCTGGAACCCATCACCGTAGATACTGGGGGAACAACTCTGTATGCACACAATGAGCTATTACTCAGCTGTAGTTTTTTTTAAAAGGAATGTTGGTACATGCTACCACAGGGATGAAACAGGAAAATGTTAAGTAAAATAAGTCAAACATATTATATGATTCCATTTTTATGAAATATCCAGAATAGGCAAATCTATAGAGACAGAAAGTAGATTAGTGGTCGTCAGGAGTTGGGGCGGAGGAGAGGGGAAGTAAGTGGGGAGTGGTGCTAATGGGTATAGGGCTTCTTTGGGGGGTGATAGAAATGTTCTGGAATTAGATAATAGTGAGGATGGTTGTGCAACTTCATCAATATACTAAAGTTTACATTTTGATAGGGTGAATTATACCTTAGAAAAGAAATAATTAAAAGTTATGAGGTTATAATAATTAAAACAATAGAACTAAATACAGAGCACAAAAGAGTTCCACATACACAAAAGCCAGACATAGGATACAGATGACATTATAAATCAACAGGGAAAGGATGAATTACTGTAGGAATGATGAATGAAATGAAATTAGGTTCCTCCTTTACACCTTCACAAAAACTAATTTTAAGGGATTAAACACATAAGCATGAAATGGAAAACTATAAAACTGTTAAAGAAAACATAGGAAAATATATTTTGTGAATCTGGGACAGGGAAGGATTTCTTAGGTCTCTCTCTCTCTCTCTCTCTCTCTCACACACACACACACACACACACACACACACACACACACAAAAGGAAAAAGAAATACACAGTTAATTAAAAAAAACACACAAAATAATCATAGTGTGACCATTCACAGACACACACCTTATAGTTAAGATATAAGGTCATTCATGAGAATAATGCACACCAAGTTCAAGTGAATGGCTACTGTTGAGAGGGAAATGGTAAGAAATTTGGTGGGGCAACAGCAGTACAGGTATTAACTGATCTTTCCCTTTTTTAAGAACACTGAAGGACATATAGCAAAAAAAAAAAAAAGGCCTTTGTTTAAGCTTTGTGATGAATGCATAAGGGTCTATTATATTATTTCCTCTAATCTTCAGTGCTCTTTGAAGTTTTTCATAAATAAGGAAAGGGTGTTTTTTTTTCACATATTAACATACCATCTGGTCTAGAAAATTGAAGAACCCCCAAATGCACCTGGGCCCCCTTCTAGGGTCAGCATCACCTTGAAGTTAGACAACAAACTTGGGGCAGAAATGGAGCTTAACTCAGCGATGCTCCACCACAATGCCTGCTCTTTCTGGAAACAGCGGGTATCTGCCATTCCAGGCAGGGATTCAGTTATTTCCACTCTAAGGTGTGATGTGGATTTACTGAACCAACAAGAAGTCAGGGGAGAAACCTAAATCACTGTCTTTGCAAATTACTGTTTTCTGTTAGTACTGAGCACTTATTCCACCATCAAATCAATGAGGGAGAGGGGAGCCAGGGAGTGAAATGAAGCACTTTTATTCCTCTGAAGTGCAGACATTACTCCTGCACTCAGTGGGGCCGCTTCCCGATCCCAGCTCACCTGGGGAAACACAGATGTCCAGGGAAAAGCATCCACCTTTACTCCCTGTCAGGACAGGGGGCAAAGGTGCTGTGAGGAGGTCCCGGTCATGTGGAGCCTAAAGAAAAAGCCTGCCAGCCAGCAAGCAGGGGGCCATGCAGCCCCCGGGGAATTAGAAAAACCCTACTTGCTCCACTCTTCCTCTTTGACCACCAACCATGAGGGGCCAGGCTGGGCAGAGGTTAAGGGCACAGAGTGACACGCAGCTGGGTTCTGGAGAGCGGACACACTCCCCCAAGGCACTGGTTCTTCACCCTGAACAACATTACAATAACCAGGGAGCCAAAATATACAGGTGGCCAGCCCCACTCCCATAGCCTCAGAAGCAACTGGTTTGAAGCCGTCATTGGCTTTATTTACAAACACACAGTCTCTACCCTAACGACTCAAAGAAATAACTTGGGAGTGCTTTAAGAGTAGTGGTTCCTCAAAGCTGACCGTAAATGATGTGAAATCAGATAAACCTAGGCTCTAAACCTTGCTGGGCCACTTATTATGTGACCTGGGGGAAATTACTCAATTTGAATCAACCCCCATTTTCCATCAGACCTGGGAATGATAAGACCTACCCTTCCATGCTGGCAGTAAATGAGATGATATATCCAAAGAGCCACTGCCACATGGCTGTTATTACTAAAGGTCATTTTGACCCAGGAATGGCTCATCTGCATGGAGTACATCCTTGGGGTGATGATTCAGAACCAGAGAGAAGCCAGAGCTTTGCATGTCTTGGTCACCTCGCATTTGTGGGGAAGGATTGCCACAGCATCTACCTGATCTTTATGGACCCAACGCTGGTCTTTGGCTTGAATGGCAAATCCTTAAACAGGGAACTCACTGCAATTCAAAGGGATAAAAGAGCTATGTGGAGTTGTATGGTCTAGATGTTTATGTCCTCCTCAAATTCATATGTTGAAACCTAACCCCATGTGATGGTTTTAGGAGGAAGGGCCTTTGGAAGGTGAGTAGGTCTTGAGGGCAGAGGCCTCACTAACGGGGTTAGTGCTCATGTGAAAGAGGCCACACAGAGAGCCCCACCCCTCCCACCAGGTGAAGGTACAGCAGGACAGCCACCTGTGAACGCGGAAACAAGCCCACACCAGACTCCAGATCTGCCAGGCAGGGCCTTGATCTTGGTCCAGCCTTCAGAACGGTGGGAAACAAATCTGTCGTAACCTCGTCTATGATATTTGTTATAGCAGCCCAGGCTAAATCAGGGGAGTAACCAAGACTCCTGACTGGGGATCTGAAATCTACTGCAGGTGGTGGTAAGTAGAATAATTTCTCCCCACCTTTCACAAAGATGCTCACATCCTACTCCCCAGAATCTGTGAACATGTGAAGTTACACAGTGAAACGGAGCTTAGGTTGCAGATGGAATTAAGGCTGCAAACTGCTGAATTTGACATGAGAAAATTATCCTGTCTTGGGGGAGAGGGTAGGCCCACAGGGGCCTTCTTACATGGAAGAGAAATGCAGAAGAAAGGGAATCAGGCAGATGGTATAATGAGAAGGACTTGAAGCATTACTGCTGGAGGAAGCAACAGGAAGAAGAAACCATGAGTAAGCTCTGAAGGTGGCCTCAGGGAGCTGGAAAAGGTGAAGGAGAGGGAACATTCTCCCCTCTAACCTCCCAAAGGAGCAGGGCCCTGCTGGAGTTTAGTCCCTATAGACAATTCGGGCTCCAAAACTGTCAAAAGATGAATTTGTGTTGCTTTAAACTGCTGATTTGCTTTTTAGGTGGTTATGTTTTGTTTTTTTGCACCCAATTTTTAAATTTTTTCTTTTAATGTCCATCACTTTGGCTCAGTGCATGTTACCAAATATCCTCCAGGTATTTTATAGTCTCTGACAGTTGGCTACAGCTTGGGTGCCATATTAAGTTCATAGTAACAGCAGCAGTAGAAAATAATGACCCAACTGCTTGAATACCAAAAAGTTTTCAGGCCTTCTCTGTGAGTATCCCTGGCTAAACTAGGTGGCTGGGTGGTGACTAGGGGAGTCTTCAGGCTTGGGTGAAAATGACCTTAACAACTGCTTCTCAAGAAACAAAATCCACAATCTGAGGTTCCTTCCTTCCTTCATTCATTCAAGAACATTGCTGAGCATCTTCTTTGTGCTGAACAGTGGAGACACCAGATGAGTAAGGTGTGGCCTTGGACTTCGAAGACCTTATTGTCTACACACAGGAGCCAGGGACATAGTAGGGAATTATGAGTATTATGATCTATGTCTATGTTAGGAAACTTCAATTTGGAAAAAACAGCAGATATTTGTGGAGCAAAGGAAATTCAGAAATAGAGAGAGGTATCAGCAAATGCAGGGCTCTTGTGAACACAAGCACCCAGGAACTGTCCCACACTGCCCGAAATCAACAGGTAAGACTTGTGCTCTGCAGACCCTGTCCCCAGATCAGCTTACCTCCAGGACACCCCAAACCTGACCTACTGCAGGCTCTGAGTGTCCAGGATCCTTAGCTCAAGCATCTCTTATGTAGTTTCTATTATATAGTAGGTGCTCAACAAAAAAAAAGTTGAGTGAATGAATGGATGCTGTGCTGGAGCCAGCCGGCATCAGTCGAGCAGTCCCTGAAAGGGGGGTGAGGCTTACAGAAAGACAGAGATAGAAAGGTGGATAGAAATAAAGAAGAAACAAAAGATATGGGATCAGGAGGTCCGCAAAGCCCTCTTTAGGACTGCTCCCCGAGTTTACTTCACTCTACTCTTTTAAACAGTTCTGGTTTACATATCACACAATTCCTTGTTTCCCAAACAACAAAGCTTCATTCTATTGTAAACATGTTTCCCCATTAAACCTCCTATCTTAACTAACTTCCCTAGGCTATATGTCCATCCAAGACGCCACCTAAATCTTTTCCCATTATCCCATAGACCATTTGGCTATTTACAGTGTTATGTGCTGGAAGGCAATATTGTTTGCTAAACTACAATTGAAGGTAACCATTCTCCTGGGGGGCAGAGAGCAGACGGGACTTGCAAGGCCCGCCCTCTCGGGAACTTTGTTCCCCGAGGGTGCTCTCCACAATGCTGAGAGGGAGAGAGTTCAACACAAACTCCACATCTCCCTCACCCCCCACCCTCACTTCTATACCATTACTCATGCTTGTTTTAGTATTCACCCCAAGACCTTTATTCACCCCTGCTCCCACTTCAGGCCCGCAAGACACAACTCTACACATTACCCTCTCTAATGGACTTCATTCCTACAGTGTCCTCTCAGACCTCCCTCTAATCTTCCACCTCCTATTGTCCCAGCCCTCATGAGAAAGAGAAACAAAGGTGCTAGTGCCCCCTTTGAAACCCTCCCACAAGCTGTTCCTTTTCTGGAACAAACAAGAGAGAGACTAAGTTCACATAGGTGTGTCTGTTTTCCAATGCACTGGAGATCAGACCTCATTCTAAACCAGAAAAAAAGTCATTCATTCTCCAAAGAAAAGAAAGCAATTCTTCCACAACAGTGATGCAATGCTATGAGCGGGTCAGAGGCAGTAGCACCCTCCAAGCCCTCCCCATTTTAAAAAATGGTAGTGTTCTGTGATATGGACAGTTGCCATCTCATCAATTTTATTTAAAATGTAATTTTAGGAACTAAGATGGCGGCTTAGGTAAAACACCTATCTTGCCGTCATGCTCAACAATTTTAATACTACAACTTAACGAAAGAACAAACACCTTCCAGAATCACCAGAAAGCTAGCCGAGTGAAAACTCCACAAATAAAAGTGAAGATAAGACACTGTGACTTGGAGGAGCGGCAGCAGACGGCGTTGAAAGATTCCTTCGGAGAGAGGTTTGGAGCGCATGCCAGCGGAGAGGGCGGGCGGCTGAAAACCGGCCAGTTTTCTCGAACGGGGAGACAAAGACGTCTCACTGGACTGATTCTCCAGCTCTGGGCGAAGTCCAGGGAACCCACTATCACACGGGGTGAAAACTGGACAGTGGGAGGGCACGCCAAAGCTCGGGTGCTGCAGGGGTCTCCCAGCTTGTGGAGAAGGCAGCTTGCGCAAACAGCTCGGCTGCGTGACCATGCGCAGAGAGCGCTCTGCGACTTGCTTTGTCATTCGGGAATCTGTCAGACTGCTTTGTTTTACCACGCTGGGTGAGACATTGGGTGTGCAGTCTCATTTGGGGAAAGTCTGAATTCCCCGGCAGCCAGTGGAGCTCAGCAGCGGCTCTCTCTGAGGTGCTGGCGGCCATTGCCCCCGGCACAGAGTCCCCGGGGCTGCATAGGGCAGAGCTAATACTGTCTGCTTGGCCCGGAGACTCCACCCATCCAACCTGAGCACAGCTGAGCTTCACAGACAATTGGCCTGGAGGTCAACCCTCCAAGTGCTAACAACGATTAACCTGAGCTTAACTTCAGCAAGACTGTGCAACCCATATCTACCTCAGGTAACTGGGGAGGCTGAGCCACTGTGCCTAGTAGGAAGTCTACCACATAAAGCTAATTGACCAACTCAGGGAAGCAGCCACCATGCAGAGACATGGAAAGAAATCAGATGTGAAAGAAATGGAGGGAAAAAAACGACTGGACATGGAATTCAAAACCACGGTTATAGGGTTTTTTAAGAGGCTCCAACAAAAGGTCGAGGCCTATAAGGAAATAAGCAAGACCACAAAGGAAATGATCAAGACCAACGTGGAAATGAATGAGTCCTACAAGGAAATGAAGGAGACCCTCAAGGATATAAAGGAGACTCTCAGGAATATGAAAAAGGACCAACCAGAAATTAAGCATACACTGACTGAAATAAAAAATAGTATACAAAGACCTAAAAGTGCTCTGGAGCACCCCAAGAACCAAGTTAAGGATTTGAAATACAAAGAGGTAAAATCCACTCAGCTGAAAAAGCAAGAAGCCAAAAGAGTCCAAAAAATTGAAGATAGTGTAAGGGGCCTCTGGGACAACCTCAAGCATACCAACATCTGAATTATAGGGGTGCCAGAAAAAGAGAGAGAGCAAGACAATGAAAACTTATTTGAAGAAATAGTGACCGAAAACTTCCCACACCTGGTGAAAGAAATTGACTTAGGAGTCCAAGAAGCGCACCGAACCCCAATATATAGGAACCCTAAGAGGACCACACCAAGGCACATCATAATTAAAATGCCAAGAGCAAAAGACAAAGAGAGAATATTAAAAGCAGCAAGAGAGAAACATTTGGTTACCTATAAGGGAGCACCCATACGATTGACAGCGGATTTCTCAACCGAAACGATACAGGCCAGACGGGAGTGGCAAGAAATATTCAAAGTGATGAACAGCAAGAATCTACAACCAAGATTACTCTATCCAGCAAAGCTATCACTCAGAATTGAAGGTCAGATGAAGTGCTTCGCAGATAAGAAAAAGCTAAAGGAGTTCATCACCACCAAACCAATATTATATGAAATACTGAAAGATATTCTTTAAGAAGAGGAAGAAGAAAAAGATAAAAGTGTAAATTAGGAACAACAAATACACATCTATCAACAAATGAATCTAAAAACCAGGTGAATTAATAAGCTGATGAACAGGATAAACTGGTGAATGTAACAGAATCACGGACATAGAGAGGGAATGGACTGACAACTCTTGGGGAGAAAGGGGTTGTGGGAAGTGCAGCAAGAGACTGGACAAAAATCATGCAACTATGGGTGAGGACAGTGGATGGGGGTGAGGGCGGAGGGTGGGATGGGTACCAGGTGGAGGGGAACTATAGGGTGAAAAAAAAAGGGAACAATGTAATTAATAAACTGAACAATAAAGATTAAAAAATAAAATAAAATAAAATGTAATTTTAAATGTCTTTTAAAAATATCATTTCTTCATTGATCAGTATTACACAATTTACATAATTTTTTGAAAGTTTCACACAAGTCTCTACTCTCCCACCCTTTTAATACTCAAATTTCTGTTCCATTATGCTCCAAGGTATACAGTCTTGAACTCTGATGGATTATTACCATAGAAATGACTAATTCTGATTGTCAACTAAAACTTGCTTCACATTGTATTCATAGTAAGGTCCTCAAAACTAGTGTGGCAGATGTTTCTACAGCCCAAAGCACTGGAAACAAACTTTGAAGAAGAAGGGATTTCCAAACCAAGATTAAAATTCAAGATTATGTGTAGGCCAACCAGAATGGCTCAGTTAGTTGAGTGTTGTCCTATGCACCGAAAGGTTGCCGGTTCAGTTCCCAGTGAGGACATATGCCTGGGTTGCGAGTTTGGTCCATGTTTGGGGTATGTAGGGAAGGCAATTATGATGTGCCTTGGTGTGGTCCTCTTAGGGTTCCTATATATTGGGGTTCGGTGCGCTTCTTGGACTCCTAAGTCAATTTCTTTCACCAGGTGTGGGAAGTTTTCGGTCACTATTTCTTCAAATAAGTTTTCATTGTCTTGCTCTCTCTCTTTTTCTCTTCTCTCTCTCTCTCTCTCTCTCTCTCTCTCTCTCTCTCTCTCTCTCTCTCTCTCCCCTCTGTAGCATGTCCTTGAATAAGGATTTAAAACTAATAATAAAGAAAGTATTGACTTTACAGTGAATAGCACCTGAGGCACAGCCAACTAAGGCATCACTGACCAATCTAGATCATCAGCAGGGAGATTTACAGTAGCTTTCGATGGGCTCAAGGAGGAAACCTCACCTGTTTCACAGTTTCACTGAGGCCTGACAGGCAGAAACCATCTAGCAAAGGCAAATGTAAAACAAACCAAGATGGAAAAAATGAATCAATGTATGTTTTTCTTTATCTGTGTGGCTGTTTGGAGACCTACTATTGCTTTCATATAGTAATGTGCGGGGGAGGTGTGACCATCAAAGCCAGCCTGATGCCCCAATACTTTCCATACTGTTTATACTCAAGGGCAGAACCTGCTTAGTGGCTACAAATTTTATGTGCTGGTGGTTATTAGTTGATGGTTGCCTTCCTTACTTCTCCTCTGACCACTTGTGCAAAAATCTTCCTTTGATTATATGTGCTCAGATGCCCACAAAGCTGAGTGGCCTGTTGGTTTCTCAGCTGTGCATAGCTCTGTCAAAACATACTAAGAGGCCTCAGCCCTGGGCTGTTCAATGTTCTACTTGACCTGCTAGCTGTTCTCACCCATCCAGACAAATTCTTGCACACTTCACCTACCTTTGTGTACAGAGCAGGTCTGGCAAGCTTCCGACCATCTCTCTGAGTCCTTCAAGACTCAGCTCTTATTCCCCTTTTTACAGCTGTAGTTGGTGCTCCTTATCCTCACTTCCTTCATGTCTTATCTTCACTATCTCTATTGTTAAGACTCAGATGAATAATACAGGGGTAATATGCAAATATGTTGGGTTCAAGCTGTATGTTATTTATCTTTGTGCCTCCAATGTGCAAAACTACCAACTAATAGGTACTCAATAAATATATAGGTGGAGCAGACACAGCATTCATATAGCTCTCTCCCATCAAAGAAAAGCTCAGAAAGTAAAGTTAGCCCTGCGAGGGCCTAGACAAATACCAGCCAGACTGGCTGGGTGGGAAGAGCATCCAGCTCCGCCTGAAGCCCACTGCGGCATTCCGCCACTCCTGGGAGTTCCAGCCAGCACCACTGTAGTAGCCTGACTTTGGTTTTCTCTTAATGTTGAATAGAAAGGACATTTGATCTGATGGGAATAAGCATCAAACTGTGAGGTAAAGAGATGTGCTGTCCAGATCCTAACTGTAATACAGGGGCTGTACCGGTGACACCTACTCTTTCATCTGTAGTTTGTTTATCTTTAAAATGAGATGGATGCCATTTCACAGGCACTATGATGGCTATAATGAAAACACAGACAATAACATGTATTGGTGAGAATAGCGAGAAATGAGAACTCATGCACTGCTGATGGGAATGTACAATGGTGCAGCTGCTTTGGAAAATAGTGACAATTCCTCAAAAAGTTAATCTTTAAGTCACATATGACTCAGCAATTGAAATCATATATATATATATATATATATATATATATATAAAAGAGTAACATTCAAATGTGACCATACCTTGGCTCCTGATTGGCTATGCTACCAGCCAATCAGGAGTGGGGGGCGTGACTGGGGGCATGGGCATGGCTTGCCTGGACGCCAGTGAACACTTCCCTTCACAAATGCTTCACTCTGTCAGGGAACACTTTGCTTCACACCAGCACAGGAGGGGAATGCAGCGCTTCATACCAGTGCCAGCTGGGAATGCTTTGCTTCACGCTGGCGGGGGCTGGGGCGGGGAACGAAGCAGGGACCATGCCTCTGCACAGGGTGTTTTGAGGGCCTAGCGAGCCAGCGGGAGAGGCCTGGTCCTTGAGGCATCCGTGGTGCGGGGAGGGCTGGGCCAGGACACCACCATACTTTCAAAGAAAGCTGTTTCCCACTTAAATATCCTCTGATGGGTATCTTTAAAAAAGAAGTAAATATTCAGCCATTGTTACACCTTGAAAAGTTAAGGTAATTCCTTAAGATCATCTAATATCCACTGTACGTTCAAATGTCTTTGTTTCAAAGATGCCTTTTACTGTTGGTTTGCCCCCTCCGAAGGCTACCCAAGGTCTTATTTAAGCCCTGATGTTGGGCTTCTTCCCCCGACCATAAGTTCCCAAAGCACTTCCAGCCAGAGTTAAAGGAGGCTTCTTCTGTTTTTAAGGCATCGCCATATCCAGTGCGCCAGGGTCCTGTGAAAGCACTACCCCTTAGGTCCATGGTGCTGGGAGCTGAAGCAGAGAGGCTGTGAGGCCCAGCTCACCCAGGATGCTGGCCCCCCCATCACCCCCTCCCAATTATCCTGGCCCAGCCTTCCCTATGCACACCTGCTCATGGAGACCGTGAGGTGGTCATGGCAGCTGGATGGGAGGCCGGTGGGGGGCTTGACAGGAGACCACAGGCCATGCCCCCCACCCGGCAGGGCTTGACAGGGAACCTCAAGGTGTGCTTCCCACCCTGGTACTGGGCTAGGGTACCTCAGGTTGCTCCCCACACCCCAGCTCCAGGCTGGTGGACCTCAGGCCGTGCCTCCCACCTGGTACGGCTTGACAGGGTACTACAGGCCACACTCCCAAACCGGCAGGCTTGACAGGGGACCTCAAGCCACACCCCAACCCTGGCACCAGGCTGGGGGACCTCAGACCATATCCTCTGTCCCAGCACCAGGCCAGGGGTTCTGAGGCTGTGCCCCTCCTGCCTGGCTGGGCTTGACAGGGGACCTCAGGCTGTGTCCCCCACCCAGCAGGGCTTCACAGGGGACCTGAGCCTGTGCCCCTGTGCCAGTGAGTATTGACGGGGGACCTGAAGCTATGCCTCCTTCCCGGTGCTGGGCTGAGGGACTTGAGGCTGTGTTCCTCTGCCTGGTGGGGCTTGACGAGGGACCTCAGGCCATGCTCCCTACCCAGCAGGGCTTGATAGGGGATCTCAGGTCATGTCTCCCACCTGGTGGGACTTGATGGAGGACCTCAGGCCACACACCCCCATCCTGGTGCTGTGCCAGGGGACCCGAGGACACACCCTGTCCTGGGTGGCTTGACAAGAGTGGGACTGGCGGAATCTGGATCTACCCCAATGCGGGGGGGGAGGGGTGCGGCTGGGTCTGGGTCTCACATGATTTTGAGGCACATGTGAGTGAGTGGGGACTTGACTCTGGGCCCCGTGGTGCACCCCAGACTCTGACAGGAGGAAGGTTTTCATATACATTTTACTAATTTTCTTTAGTCTCTGATACTTCTATTATAGAGAAAGAGCAAATAGCAATATTAAATTATTTCCTCTAATTAATACCCTCTTAATGTGCACGAATTTCGTGCACCGGGCCACTAGTATATGTGTGTGTGTGTGTGTGTGTGTGTGTGTGTGTATGAAATGAACCAAATTTCTACATAAAAATATGCACACAAATGTTCATAGCAGCACCATTTATAATAGCCAACAAGTGAAAACAACCCAGTGAGTGAATAAACAAAATGTGCTATATCGATGCAATGGAATATTAGCCATAGAAAGGAATGAAGTACAAACACATGCCACAACATGCATGTGCTAAGTGAAAGAATGAAATGGACTGACTGGTTCATGCATCCAAGGTCTCCTTTGAGAGAGATGAAAATGTTTTAGAACCAGAGAGAGGTGATGGTTGTACAACTTCGTGGATGTGCTAAATGCCACTAAAGAATACATTTGACAATGGTTAACTTTATGCTATGTGAATTCACCTCAAAAAATAAAGAACTTTTAGAGTTGAAGAAATGTTTTAATTTTTAATCAGCCTGGATTAAATTCATATTTTACCAACTGTGTCATCCTATATAATAAAAGCCTAATATGCAAATTGTCCTCTCGGGCAGTGGTTCAACCAGGAGTTAGACCACTCACTATGACATCACTGACCACCAGGGGGCGACATGAAACATGTGGGCATTAGCAATGCGGCACTGACAGCAGGTGGCAGTGGAGGCACTGTCGGCCCTGATGGGCCCCAATGAGAGCAGGAGCGTGGTGGGATGGTGGAGCAGGTAAGCAGGTGGTGCCAGGTAAGGCAGGTGCAAGTGGGGCCCGATTGCCCTGCAGAAGGCCACCAGTGGTAGCAGCAGGGGATGGGTCTGCCACCTAGCTCCCAGGCACTGAGGGAGCTGGGTAGGGGGAGAATAGGGCCGGCCCTAATCAATCACCCCACAGGCAGGATAGTGGAGCAGGTGAGGGGACAGTTCCAAGCCAAGGCGGGGTCCTAGGCAGGGCTGTGGGACTGAACTGGGGCCTGATCCTGCAGGCCACCCTGAGGGACCCCTCCTGTGCACAAATTTGTGCAACAGGCCTCTAGTAAAATATAATTTTTATACACAATTTTAAATGGAAAAAGAGACCAATGAAACTTTCTGCTGCCCTGTTGGGTGTGGGCTGACTGTCCCACTGGGAGGTGGTCACTTGAGACAGATCCACCAGCATCACAGGCTTGAGAGAGACAGCAAATGACAGAGAGTGATGGTGGTGGCCAGCATTGTCCTGGAGACTTCCAGAAACCATTGCAGAGGCCTTTGCTAGGCTGTGGGTCCTAAAAGAGCAGGTGCGAGTGAGAGCCATAGAAATAAGTCACTGAATTCAAAGTGTCCTTATTTTAACACCAGGCTGGGCGTGGCCTTGAGAAATAAAAATAGTAGTAATTGGTGACTTTTGAAATCCAGCCTCCTTTCTTTATTCACCTGGACATTGCACAGATGTGGGGACTGAGAAAGCTTAGAGAAAGCTAGTGGCTTACCAAGGTCACCAGCATGGAGAGTGAGAGTCACAGAACCACACCCCAGTCTGAGCATCTTTCTCCAGCACACCATGTGGCTTCCTATGAGGGGAGAGGTGGATCTTACACAAAACCACCTTGGCTAGCAAACTCAGAACGTTGTGCCTTCTTCCTGGAAATAGTCCCTATGGGCCTTCAAAAGTGGACACATGACAGCACACACCAGACTCTGTGGACAGTCCTGTAGAGACAGTAAGCCCCAAAAAAATGTAGATGCGAAGGAGCACAAAGAGGATCACAAAATATCCATGGACTGTCAGTGGGGACATTTTCTTTGCTTAGCCCAAAACCATCACTAATCATTTTCACTTGTGGACGGACAGACAATCACTATCTGATCTCATTAGCAGTTCTAAGGCCTAAATGTATTAGTGAGTCAGGAGGGAAAGCAAAGTGGGTTTAGCTTCAAATAGCAAAGCTATGTATTACTTAGCTTCAAATAGAAATGAGCCTCACACACTTGGCTCTTTCTAGACAGGTCCCTGAGGATGAGTGAGTTCAGGATTTGCTTGCATAAAGGTCGGCAGGGACTCTGTAGACCTGACCTAGAGGGTGGCCCTTTGGGAAGCAGGTGAAGAGAGGGAAGAGCAGTGTTAGACCAGATTATTTAAACAGGGAGCCTCCTCACTAATGTGCACCTGGGGCGCCCTGGATGCAGGAAGATGACCTTTGAGTCTAAGTTCAATTACAGTGGTTAAACAAACAGAGCCTCGGGCATCTCTCTGGATACCACGTTTTATCTTCTTTTGGCCCTGTACAGTGTTTCCAGGAAAGCTGTCCTGTTGAAAAATTGCCGAGCAGTGAGAGAAATCAGCAAAAGGTGCATATTTGTAAACAGAACCTCTAATATTATTTTTCCCAGAAGGGATAAGGCCAGCTCACTGCCACTGGATAAAATTGGCTTTGGCTGCTGTGGCTGTCATTCCAATGACAAATGTATTTTCTTTGCTGCCCAGAGCAAGTCTCTTGACACACTCTTTGAAAAGCGAGGGGGTATGTTAATTGCTAAGCCCACTGGAAAAGGGGAAGAGTGCTAACGATGCACATATTTTCACAAAGCACATATTTTAATGGTAGGGTCTGTGCCAAGGAGGGCTTTGTCTAAATCCTTTGCAACAAGAAGAGTTATCAATCTTATGGAGAAAACTGGGACGGGGAAAGAAGGTAGAAAATAGATGGTGTGCCTGCTGACCTGCACGAAGCTGGTTAAGTGTTGTCCCTGGGAACTGTAAGTTACTGGAAGACAGTGGGTTCTCTGGAGAGTTGACTATTAAAGAATGAAGCTGGTGTGGGAAAGAAATGCAGACGATTCTGGCAGACATGGGTGGGGCAGGGGCAGGGTCAGCATGAGATGTAAGAAAGCTTCTGCCTTACTTGTCCCACTCTTCTAACCCACATTTCCCTTCCCTGTCCCATGTACATCCAAGGGCTGGGAGTGTAAAAGCTGGCAGGGATGAGAGATTGTGCAGGCAGGACCAGCACATACTTGCCACTTGGACCTCCTTCTGTGCCCAGAGTTAGGCATCACTAATGGATCACTCTGCTTGCTTTTTGTGACTCTAAATGCAGCCTCAAAAGTGTCTTTAGCCCTGCATTCCAAAAAGCCACCAACAGACTTTATAAACCAGACAAAACCTGTTTTTCAATTTTAGTTTTGTCTAACTTCATCTCATTTTTTCTGTTTAAAATATTTCTTGTTCATTACACATTAACGGTCATTTTACTAGAGGCACAGTACATGAATTCATGCATGGGTGGGGTCTCTTGGCCTGGCCAGCAATCAGGGCTGATTGGGGATGAGGCAGGTCGGCTGGCCAGGGAGAGGGACCACAGGAAGTTGGATGTCCAGGGGGAGAAACTGTGGAAGTTTGACTGTGGGAGTGCATTGGTCACCAGGGGGCAGCTTCTGCATTGAGCATATGCCCCTTGGTGGTTAGTGCACGTCATAGCAACTGGTGGACAGGTTGACTAGTTGTTCGGTCACTTAGGCTTATAGATGATAGATAGATAGATAGATAGATAGATAGATAGATAGATAAAAAGGTAGAAAAGAGATGTTGTGCCTGCTGACCTGCACGAAGCTGGTTAAGTGTTGTCCCTGGGAACTGTAACTTACTGGAAGATGATAGATAGATATTATTAAAGGTTATGTTTTATACTGTTGTTCTTTTTTATTGACTAATTAGAAAGAGAGAAACATTGATTTGTTGTTCCACTTATTGATGCATTCATTGGTTGATTCTTGTATGTGTTCTGACTGGGGATCAAACCCACAACCTTGGGATATTCGGACAACACTCTAACCACCTGAGCTACCCAGGCATGCTAATACTATTGTTCTTCATCTTATTTTTCCTTTGTCTCTGATGCCCTTACCTTAAAGAGAAATAACAGCTTTATTGGAATACAAGTGGCCTGGTGCATGAAATTCGTGCACAGAGGGGGGGTTCCCTGAGCCCAGCCTGCACCTGCTCCAATCAGGGACCCCTTCAGGGATGTGTGAACCCTAACCACCTCTGCCTACCTGCCTGATCTTCCTTAAGTTCTCCCCTGCTGGCCTGATTGCTCCTAACTGCCTCTGCCTTGCCCCACACCTGGGACCCAGGCTTCCCTCCCTCTGGCCAGCTATAGGCACCCAGGACCTGGGCCAACTTCACTCAGGCCGGCCGCAGCCACAGGCACCCACAGGCACCCACAGGCACCCAGGACCATAGGGCATGCTGCCTAACCCCAGGGCCAGAAAGGGCCCCAGCCCTTCTATGTGCCTGCCTGGCTGAGTCCCACTACTCTGACTGCCGTGGTGTAAAAAACTTTACCATATATGTTCTCCCCAGCCTCCTGAAGAGAGGGCATGAGCTGAGAAACTGGAGATGCTGCAGCCCCAGGGCCATTTTACCAATGGGTACATTGTCATTTTCAGATCTAGATTTGAGATAATCCATCAAACCGCTATATTTTTCAACTCTCAACTTAGATTGGTTTGCTTTAATAAAATTTATCTGATTGGCCTCCATTTTTTAATACGAATCCATAATAAACTGTTGAGTTAACGTTCCTGCATTTAAAATAGGATTGAACGTGTCCCTCACAGAGAGATGAAATCCATAATACTACATTTGGGTGACTCATGTTCTTACATTTTGTCTAGTATTATTGTTGAGTACACTGTTGTCTCTGAGTCTTAATGCAATATCTGTTCCCCAACCTTTTTCACCATGTGGAAAAGAATAGGATATGTCATTGCATCTAATGTGGGAAACAGGATACTGATTCGTTTCACTTTAGTGCCATTTGGATTATTGGGATCTGGTTTACAATGAATGAGCAAGTCCCTTTCAAAAGGAGGTTCTCCAACTTCGTTTCTGAATATGACAGCAACCTCGGTTACACTGGGAGAATTATATCTACCTGGGTCATTATTATGATCATATTTAATTGCCATAGTTAGTTCCGTGGGAGCTATACCTTTTGCTGCTGCTTCAGATTGGGCTTCCTTTTCTACCTCACGTAGCATCTTGTACGATTTTGTTAAATCATTTATTTCATGCATGAGGTTGTTGATTATGAGTCTTTCTGAGCAGGCCTAGTTTGCTGGGATTGCTAATCTTTTACGTGTAGCTTCGGCTGTATCCAAAATATAGAGTTGAGCAAACTTCAACAGTTTTTCTTTGGACATAGTCCCACCTCTCTATTGCCACGTTCTGAGATAGAGGAGAATGACAGGCCTTTCAGGAGTGTGACCAAAGGCTGATTTGGACAGATTCTGTGGGGGTGGGACTTCTGCCTACCTGTTGTCAGTTTCAGGTGGGATGCTGAAGCTGGGACTCGGGGGCCTTCCCTCTGGCGGTTGCCTTCCGTTTCTGCTGGCAAACAGCTGAAGCTACACGTAATATTAGCAATGCCTAGGGTCTCATTAGACACAGCTGCGGTGAGTTCTCGCAGCGGCCACCGCTGCCACCCCCGCCGCCACCGCTCCAGCCGCCCTGGGGCCTCAGTTGACCCCGCTGTGGTTAAATTCTGGCCGCTGTTGCTGCCATCACTTAGTCTCCGCGCCCCGGCCCCGCACTTGATGACTTCACTACTTTATCTCCACTCCTGGGGCCTGGCGCTCACACCTCTCCACCCCACCCCTTGCTCTGACTGGCTAGTAGCATAGCCAGTCAGGAGCCAAGGTACGGTCACATTTGCATGTTACTCTTTTATTAGATAGGATAATCCAAATGCCATAAAACAGATCATTTAAAAGTATACAATTCAGTGGTTTTTAGTATATTCACAAGGTTATGCAACCTTCACCAGTATCTAATTTCAAAACACTTTTAATCACCCCAAAAGAGACCCTGAACCTATTAACGGTTGCTCCCTAGCCCCTGGCAACCACTAATCTACTTTCTGTCTCTTTGGATTTGCTTGTTCCAACATTTCCTGTAAATGGGATCATATAACATGTAATCTTTTGCGTCTTAAAGTTCATTTTTTTATTGATTTTAAAATAAAGCAAAACATTACTGTAGCCCTTACAAGTGTCCTGGGCCCAGGCACTGAGCCTGTGGGAGAAGTTGGCCAGCTAAGGGCAACCTCCCACTCTGCAGGAGCACCTCCACTTCTGCGGCCACCACTTCCTGTGACTCCTGACAACTTCCCAGAGCCTCAGGAGCCCAGGGTGCCCAGGAGCCAGGTCCTGAGAGCAGACAAGGGGGATGCTGTCCTCCCTGCGTCATGCCAAGCCTGCCTTCTTCCACTGCTGTGTTCAGGGCACTGACCCAGAAGTTCGATCCAGCCTGTCCTCCCCTCTGCCCACCCTCGAGGCCTGCAGCTTTGATCCTCGGCCAGACGTGTCTGCCTGGTTTCTTTCTCACTTAGAACACTTCCCTCCAGAGGGTTTCCTTATGCTCAGAGGCTTTCTGCCATCAGGGCTGCATCCAGGGTGGGCCAGCTTATGTGTAAATGCCGGGCTGTTCGCAGATCTCCTGTGCTTGCACTATTACCAACAGACAGACTACTGTGGAGGCAGCCAGAGCCCTGTGTGGGCAGCAAGTACAGGGCACATAGAGCACCAGCTCAGGCCTTTGTCGTCCTTCCCAGCTCCACCTCCCCAGTCTGTTCCCAGAAATCTCCTTCTGTTCCTAAGCCTGTCCAACTGGAGGGGGTGGGGGTGGTGATGGGAAAGGAAGGCCTTCTGTCAGACCTTCCGCAAGGACTTCCAGAAACTGGGGTGGGGAAGCAGACTGTGAGGAGAGGACCACACAGTGGGGCCTCGGGGAATTCACATCTTCTGTATGTGATTAAGTGGCCAACAGACTGAAAAGAGGGCCGAGTGCCAGGGCCCAGGCTGGGAGGCTGCACAGTCCAGGACTGTCCCACGGCATGCACAGCAGCCTAAGGAAACGCTGCGGCAGGGCTGGATGACCCCTCTTCCTGGGCCCTGCCTCACTCCTCTCCACTCTGAGTCCCTCAACCTTTCCCTGAATTTGCATGAAGAATCAATCTACCCACAAGCAGTTTTTGGACCCCTCACTGTAGCCAGGATACCAGGCAAGACTTAAAGTAGTAGGTTGTTCATTCATTCATTCATTCATTCATTCCCTCTTCCTTCACCCCTTACCCCCAAACTGAGGTTGTGCTCAGCACTGGGCTATTGATAGACATGCAGGAGTGAGCCAGGCCTGGCCCTCAAGGAACCTGAGGCCCAGAGGGGATGGTACTCAGAAAAACAGTTCAATAAAAGAGGACCTGGTGAGAACACCAAGGAAAGAATGTTAGTTCTTCTTGGGGGGTCGGGCTGGTGTTAAAAAAAGCTTTCCAAAGTATATTAATTTGCGAAGGCTGCCATAACAAAGTACCATAGAATGGAGACTTAAACAACAGTAATTTATTTCTTCACAGTCTGCAGGCTGGAGTCCAAGGTCAAGGTGTCAGTTGAGTTTGCTTATTCTGAGGCTTCTCTCCTTGTGTGCATATGGTCTTCTTCTTGCTGTGTCCTCACATGGCCTGTTCTCTGTGTGGGTGGGTCCTGGGCATCTCTATGTATATCCAGCTTTCTTCTTCTTATAAGGACACCAGTTGGATTTGATTTAAACTTAATCACCTCTTTGAAGATCTTATCTACAAAATAGTCACATTTTGAGGTACTGGAGGTTAAGGCTTCAATGCATTAACTTTGGGGAGTGTTGGGTACAAGTTCCTCAGCCAGAGACTTGGCCCCTCTGAGTGCAGGAAATTGGAAGAACACACAAGTGACTGTAGGTAGGTGGGACATGACTTATTCCAAACAAAGCAGCCAACAACTGCCTGGTCAGGGGGCCCCTTATATACAAAAGAGTCCTCGTGCCAATTAGTAATGTTGGTAGTAATTAGCAATTAACATAAGTAGGTTATATAAGGGTATGCCTGCACAGTACACATAGTGCTACTGCTGAGTCATTGCCCGTGCACATGCATACCCTGGTCAGGGCCCCCACAGAGAGACAATTCCAGCCCATAACAGAGAGTTTGCCTATGGATTGTGCCTCGGCAGCAGAGCCACAAATGACCAAGTGGGTGGAACAACTATTCCTGATGCCCAGCCCAGCAGAGCAAGGATCCATATAGAGGGAACACCTGTCTCCTTCAGGGACTAGCTTGACATCAAGAATTTGCATAGGTGTAGACACAGGAAGGAGGCCAAAGGATGGAGCCACAAGCTCCGAGGCCATGTAGGATCCTGCAGCTGTGTATGGGCAGGCGGACGGTGGGTAAGAGTTCAGTTCCGAGAGTTCAGGGGTAGAGTTGACAGTTGTGCAGATTAAATACAACAGTGTTTTTAATAAACACTTCCACTATTACACGGGGTTTTTTTTTGCACATCTCCTTTTCTGTACTTCTGTGTTTCAGAGAATTTAGATTAGCTTTGTAATGGCAGGGGGGTGAGAGGGAAGCTTTAAAAAGTAGTCACGGGACAGCTGATGCTGAGGAAGTCAGAGAGCAAGAAAATCCATTCTGTGTCGCTGGCTAATTGTCAACTATTGACTGTACGGAGGGAAATCCAAGGCAGGCTCTGTGCAGCAGGGCTGACAGCTCCCTGGGAATGTTCCTGTGGAAGACGAGTCCATCCCCAGGATGTTGGCTGTACTCACAGCCCTCACTCCTCTCAACCCTAGAAGGCACAGTCTTCAGAACTGGTAGCTAAATCAAAGCATGAGGGACAGAAAATGGCTTGAAAGACCTCCCAGAAAGTGCCTAAGGCCCAGAAGGATGTTTTTCACAGAAGCTGTCTTGTGAAGGACTTAGCGCTCATCTTTAGGTTTCCTTGAAACTATAACTGAAAGAAATCTTGGAAAATCTGAATGTTGTCATCTTCAAGAGGGACGTGAATGGAGCTGGGAACCTGAGACCGGAAGAACACGCCTGAGTTCTGGCTCTGCCTTTTCTAAGCTGTGTATGTAACTTCGGTGGAATCACCAGCGAATGAATCTTTCAGAGGGGTCCGTTTCTCTCCTTCATCTCCAAAATCGGGAACAGATTACTGCCTATCCACACCTGCCTGAGGACTTGGGTTGCCAAGAGAATAAAATGGGTAATTGAAGAAAAAAAATGCTCTGAAACCGCAAAGTTCTACCCATCCCTAGCTGCCTTCCGGAAGGGTGTAGAAGACTCTCCGTGGCTCCCAGACTAGGCATTCATTGAAACATCTGGTTGCCGCTGAGAACTAGCCATGCGGAGCTCCAGAGACAGGTCCTGGGTATTGGTGTGTTGTCAGTGCTGTCAGGTGCTCCCGATGTCCAGCCGGGGCTAAAAGCCACAGCTCAGGGACCAAGCCCACTGATCCGGTTGTTTTACTCCTTCAGCACATATTCCACAGCTGTGGTGGGAGAGAACCGTCCCTTCCACCTAATCACCAAGGGCTTGGGGTCCCATAACCTAGTGCTCCCCTGGTCTGCTTGTTAAGCAGGAAGAGGCCAGGGAACCCTTCCCCACAGGGATTCTGGTGCCATCAGTCTGACAAAGAACTCAGGAAATCTGCATTTTAGTCATATGGGGCATAAAGAGAATGCACTGAACTCAAAAGAAAAAGAAAATAAATTCTTGCCTTTGCTCTCATCCTAAAACAGGTCATCTTGGTCTGCTGACAGCAATGATCACCACAATAGCTATAGTTTATTGAGCATATACCAGGTACCAGGAACCTTAAATACATGGGTTCTTCTTGTGAGCTGTGAGATGGCATTCTGGGTACCTGTATGTGCACACAATTCCCCTCCCTCTGGTAATACTCCCCATTTTGTGTTGAGGAAGTGCCCTCTCCCATTTCACATGACTCTTGTGGAACTGCCAATCAAATGACCAAAACCACCCCTCTGGGGAGAGGAAGGGATCAGAGCAGGATATGGGACTCAGTCCCAGCCAATTGGGTTACTTTTCTTGGGACCCTGACTTGAGTGGAGACAGGTTAGGGCTGACAGCTGGGTCCCTGGGCTGAATCCCTGAGCTAGACCTTCCCAAGACTTGTGGGTTAGCTCTTTCTTACATTTCATGAGCTAACCAGTAGCCTTGCTTATAGGCTTGCTTTCATGAGCTAACCAGTAGCCTTGCTTAACTTTTTTGGGCTTAAGTTCATAACAGTTAGTTTCATGAAATACTCATTTTTCAAATAAAGAAACTGGGGCTGAGATAAATTAAATGATTGGCTCATGGTCCCACAGCCAGGAGACTGAAAAGCAGGGATCAGAGTTGGGCCTGTCTGGTTGCAGAGTCTACAAGCCTTTAATTAGCTCACATCCCTTATATGCTCCCAAGAATTCAAGATGAGAATAGGAGAAAGTACACTCAAAAATAGATCAATAGATAGATAGATATCAACACATAGATATAGATATATAGTTTGAAAAATACTGTACAGAAATTTAAAATATACTATGAACTCTCACACTCATTTCTCTATAAGTTTAAAACCTCCCATTCAGAGACTTAGACTGATTATTAATGTAGTTGATCCATTTTTGTTAACAACTCTCTTTCTAAATTAATATCACATTACTACACAGGGAAGAAGAAAAGGGCAGAGGATGCAAATAGCAGTTCAAGTTTGGAAGATGCCAAAGAAAAACATTCCAACAAAGTAATAATTGGAACCAGAATTCACTACCACTTATTTCATTTTATTAAATTACTGACTTCTTAAATTCATGGATCCTAAATTATGATCCTAAAATTTAAAAACATGGGCTAGACTTGTGACCACAAACGTGACTGAGCCATCCTTCTGAGCATTAAATCTCCTAGCTCTTGCTCCTGTAACAGATGGCTTCTCCTGTTTTTTTTTTTTCCTTCAAACCATACATATGAGACTATCAGGTGAAAAATTTTGCTTGACATTATAATATGATTTTTGTTCTATTCACCACAGTCCAAAGCCAAGACTATGTGGGTATTTATCACTAAACAGAAATGAATTTAGCAGAATTACTTTAAAAACATACATAGCCCCTATTCATTGAGTTTTGACTGTCTCAAACACTCCTCAAACTGGAGAATTCTAGGCAGCCTTGTTGTTCCCAACAGCCCCAATGGGTAGCCCATAACAAATACCCCTAAATGGTAAGCTCATGGCTAAGGCCATACACACACTGCACTTCTATGCCAAAACCAGCCACTTACTGACAAACAGTTTATTGGCAAACCATTGACTTCACCTCAGGAACCTTAGTCTAACAATATGATGACCAGGTACCCAAATATTTAGTCCTGAGACCATACATCACAGCATTGCTTACAGTAGAAAAAACAACATAAATGTCTAACATAAAAGATTAATTACATGCATGACAGCATAACCATTGTCACAATACCATTGAATAATATTTCAATATTCATTTGAAAAAAATATTTATGGAATATGTTCATGAGATAGTGTTAAATGACAAACTCATAGAACAGTATGTCCAGTGTGATTTTATATGTATATGAAATATTTCTCCCAAAAAAGATTAGAAGGATATTTGCCAAAATAGAAGGGACAGTATTGCTAAGAATTACAAATTATTTTTATTTTCTATTCTTACCAGTCTATATCCTTTAAATTTTAAGAAGAGAGAACTTTTGAAAAGCAAACTATTGGATTGGCCACAGAGTGGTTTAACTAGTTATGTTTGCTGCTCCCAATCAAATCTGACTTGGCTGATAATATCCCACAGGACTAGACCTTCAGATCCTTACTGCATGCTCTCTGGGAAGGCCCTTTGGATGAATCCACAACATTGTCCAGAAAGAGTCCAAACAGAGAAGTAAGCCCAAGGGATTAAACAGTAAGAGGAGAACGGGTGCACAAATCCCCATAGATGTAAAATGTAACTGGTCAAATTTAACAGATGATTTGTGAAACTTTACCAACTTGCTTTTAAAATAACAAGGAAAATTGTCCCATGCAAGCAAGAGAACTTGGTTTGAGGAGATCAAATCTCAAGGCCATCTGGAAAGACCACTGCCAGCCGGCTAGCCCAGAGCAGATTTAACAAAAACGAGGAATGCGACAATTGTGTCTCTCTTGGGCTCCAAACCTATCTCAGTTCCATTACTAGACATCCTACAGTAGAAGGTTGTTTTAAAGATGTGGAAATCACCTTCCTCTCTAACTAATTCAAGGTATAGAGATCACTATGGCCACTGTCTTGGTGTTGGCCCGACTTCCCAAAGCATCCTACATAGAAGGATTCTACAGTAGTTCTACTTTTAAAATGGATGGGCATAGCTTGGGTTCCAAGTCTACTATAAATTACACTCTCTGTGTTATCTGAACCCAGAATCACGTACTCAGGCCCTAATAAACAATCCTTCTACAATCCTTCTGTTTAGAGGCTGGAAATGGTGGCCCATGGATTGGAAATGACCCAAGCTTTATTTGACCTGCATGCATGTTAGTGGGCTACATTCTAAAAAGTGGGGGAGAGGAGTCAGATGCCCACATTTCTAAATCAGGAGTTTTCACCTTAAGACCAGAGTTGGGGCTTCTCTGAAAAATGCTAAATATCTAAGAACACACAGGAGAGGTGGTTGGCTCTAGTCAGCCCTCACTCCATTTTTTAGTCTACAGTTTTTAATACCTGGTCGCCTTCATTTACTGACATTATCTATCTCAACTCTGTAAGCATTTGAGTTTGCACCCTTGGTCCAGCACCAGCTACCACTTTACATTTGAAGAGTCTGAGGCCCACACTCTGGGATGGCAGGGCTGGTGTTGAGTCCTTATGCTGAACGTGACACCACACATATGTTATTTCATTTGTTTTTCATATCAACCCTGGAAGGAAGGCTTTACTTCCTATGGACACTGAGTCTCATAGATGTTGAGTAACATACAGCTGGTAAGAGATGGAGCTGATGCTCAAACTCAGGTTTTTGTGAGTCTAAAACCAGGCATTTTGTGCCCCCCCCCCCCGCCCATAGCAACTCTCTCCCACCATAATAACTGCTCTTTCTTGCCTGCCATGCCTTCTCCCAATACCCTTTTTGCCTCTGTATTAACACATACCAACATTCCCTGCCTTCTCTGGCGCACCTCTTGCCATCTGACCCTGTCCAGCAACATATTAGTCCCAAGGCCCACATTTCCATATTGTATACCACATCACAGTCATAAAATAACTCGCTCTGTAGCAGGAAGGGGTCCAATTACAAGCCATATAATTGGCCAAAAAGAATCATTCATCACAGTGGTCCTGGAATTGGAGGTCATCACAGCCATTTCATTTGTTGGACATTTTCCATTTGGTCCAACCATCCTTTCATCACAGTCCTTTGCAGATCCCAGGGGACACCCTGGGACATTTCACAAGTTATCAAATACATGCATTAAGGATTGTTAATAGCAGCCAAGAAGCAGAATCATTTTGTGAGAATAAAATGCATTGCAGAAAATGAAATTTTTTAGTGACAGAGTGGAAAAGGAGTGTGGTTTTTTGTGTTTTTTTTTTTCCTTCCAAGTGACCCAAGCAACCCAGAGCTAGGGCCCAGTGGAGTTACTATCTTGCACAGAGGAAATCTTCCACATCCCATAAACTTGAAAAATAACAGGATGGGAGTCCATGGCCTTGCCACTTGAACCAATCTTCCCACATTGTGTATTGCCTCCTTTTATGCTATTAAAGAGGCAGCCAGTGGTTTTCTAGAGAGCAAACTTTCCCCTGTCAGGTTGGAGACAATTAGTATGGCCTCACCTCTATCATTTAAGTCAAATATTTTGATTTGAGTTTGATTAGTCTATATCCCTCTGAGTACAATGAAAAAGGTGGAAACAATTTAATAGAAGTATAGAATTTTAAGATAGGATGGGATAGGATAGGATAGGGTAGGGTAGGGTAGGGTAGGGTAGGGTAAGGTAGCATAAGGTAGGATCAGATCGGATTGGATGTGGAGAATATCTAGTCTAGAGAACCCATCCTGTGGCCCACTTCCCAGAGCTGACTCACAGATGTGTTTTGTCTAAACTGTGCAAGGTTTTGTAAAAATATGACTTGGTTACCAACAATTTAAAATCAAGCGATTTCACTTTCTTTAATATTTCCCCTTCTGGCTTATCTTTTTAAGAACAATTTTAAAACCTGGCACTACTGAGCGAGCTTCCCTGGGAAGCGGGTTGGCTGGAGCTGCAGGGCGATGGCCCGAGATGGAGGAGAGGTGCCCAGAGTTCGCCCCACCCACCGCCCCTAGTGCCTCCCACCCTCAGGCTGGGGGAGTAGCCACTTCCCTCCTTCCGGTTTAGACTCGCAGAAAATGTCACTAACATGCCCAAGGTCATTCCTCAACTCATTCAACCAGTGTCTGTGGCGTTACAGACTCGGCCAGGCACTAAGCCAGGCCTCAGAACACTGCAGAGAAGAAAACTACCCATGGTCCATTCCAGTGAGAGACACAATAGGAAACAAAAGCGGGAAAACATACAATGTGATAAAAGGCAATGAGTCGTGTGGAGAAGAACCAAACAGGCAAAGGTGAAGAGTCACAATTTTAGGTGGGATGATCAGGAGGGCCTCTCTAAGAAGGTCAGAGACTTCAGCTCAAGCTCCAAGGATGGGAGGGAGGGAGCCATGTGCCCTGCTAGGGAGAGAGCATTCTAGGCAGGAGGGGCAAGACCTGCAAAGGACGAAATGTCTTAGCACCAGGATTGGGACTGACCGGGGCCCACTGTCCTCCCAGTTAAAGCTGCTGACCATCAAACCTCCACAGAAGCTCTGGGAGTTGATTTTTTCAGAGTTCCTGTCATCTAGTTTTTCATGGAAACCCAAGACACCCTGAGTGAAAATCCAGATTTATGCCACAGATAAAATGGGGAGGGCTTTGCAGTAGGAGCCTTTTATTTAGGAAAGTTCCCTGGTACGTGTAAAATGGTTTTTTAATTTAGAATTGTGATCCTCACTATTTTTCAGAAACCCATTTACCCAACAAAACAAAAAGCCCCTATAGCGCCAATGGATTTATGCTGATGCCAACATGCTCCCTCCAGTCCTCGGGGTCTTCACGCCTCCTTCCCGCAGTCCTCTGCAAGCTGCCAGCTGAGATTTGGAAGCCGCAGCCAAGTGACAGGCTGGGCTGGGCTGCAGTCAGTGGCTGCTGCTGATGGCACTGGGCATGGGCAGAGCTCCTGCTCCAGCCACTCTGCCCCTCCCACGTCACCTGACCTGTAATCCTTCACCCAAAGCTGGAGGGCTAGTTCCACTGATTTCAGCAGCATTTATTGTTTTTCAGATAGAAAAAAAAAAACACGCACCCAATTTGTAGGGTTTAGAAAACACATAGAATAAATAATTGCTTTTTAAAAAGATCCATAATCCCATATCCAGATAAACCACTGGGATTCAGCCTGGCTGGAAGCTCATAATGGAAGTTGCAGGGATTTAGACAGCTCTCTTTTCTGTCTCCAAAAATCTTCTCTGCCAAGATGCCAGCCCCTCAAGAATGCTTGAAGCCAAAGCTTCGATGTGGGCATTAGAGAGGTAGAAAGGTTGAGGGATCAATTTACATTGACTGGCTCAAGTCAAGCTGTAAGTGTCCATGGCTGTGACCAGCTGGGTAGATACTAAGTCTACAGACAGTGAGGGGCTTCCTAGATCAGCAGGTGCTCCTTCAGAAACCGGGCTTCAGGCAGAGGCCAGAACCCCCATGAAGAGATGATGGGAGCGGTGAGTACAGCATGGTGCAAGATGGGAAATGGACCCATTTCCTTCCTTCTATGATCTGGATATGCTATGAAGGGCTCATCTCTACACAGTGCCCCTCAGGAATCCAGCCCTATGCTAGAAAGTGCCTTAGTGCCTGGGGCTCAAACTCTAACCTGTGCTGCTGGCATCCCAAAACAGTAATGTAGCAATAATGGTGGTAACATGACAATTATAGAGATAGAATGTGTCAGTCAGACTTTGCCACAATAATGCTGTATGACAGACCATCCCCAAATAAAATAGCTTAAAACAATGATCAATTTTTCTTACTTAGATATCTGTAAGTTAGCTAGGGGTCAACTAACCTAGCTTGGGCTTTGCTCAGCTGTTTTCAAACTGCTAGAAGGTTGGGTCCATGTCATCTTGATGTCTCTCCAATCCACCTTGGAGCAATGGACTAGCTGTATTATGTTCTCGTGACAAAGGGCTAAAGTGCAAGAGCATAAACTCAATTGAATAAGCATGCTTCAAGTGTTTGCTCACATGGCAACTGGTAACAGGTCAGAGCAAGTCACATGGCCAAACCCAATAACAATGGGATGAAGAGATGTTCTGCTTATATGAACAATGGATATAGAAAAGGGGAAAGTGAAGAATTGAGGCCAATACAGTCTACCACATCGATGGTAGGTCAAGCAACATAGACATCAACTTTGCAAAAATTCAAATAAGACCACAAGGTGGTAGAGAGCCAGGGAAGAATTATGGGACCAATGGGGCAAAGTCATTCCAGCTTTAGGGACAGCCAGGACACATCCAGTAGGGGACTGTCTGGAACCCCCAGTACTGTCTGTCCTGACACTTCTGATGCCCTCATCAGAGACTAGAGTCTGCCAACCAGCTCTAGAGGAACTGTTGGGTCATTTGTTATGTACTGAATTTTTATGTTCCCCAAATCCATATGTTGAAACCCTACCCCTCAATGTGATAATATTAGGAAATGAGGCCTTTGGAAGGAAACAGGGATTAGATGAGGTTATGGAGTGGAACCCTCAAATGTGCCATTAGTGCCTTTTAAAGTCATGAGAGGGTTAGTTTCCTCCATCCACTCTCCTAATATCAAGATACAAAGAGCAGTCTGCAACCTGGAAGAGGAGTCTTGCCAGAACCCAAGCATACTGGAATCCTGATCTCAGGCTTCCAGCATCCAGGACTGTCAGAACACAATTTCTGTTGTTTGCTCACCTGGTGTCGTTCATTGGTTGAGCATCAAGCCATGAACTACACAGTCCATTCCCATCAGAGCACACACCCAGGTTTTTTTTAAATATGTTTTTATTGATTTCAGGGAGAAAAACATCAATGATGAAAAAGAATCATTAATCAGCTACCTCCTGCATGCTCCACATTGGAAATTAAGCCTACAACCTGAGCATATGCCCTGACTAGGAATTAAATCAAAAGCTCCTGGTTCATGGGTCAATGTTCAATCACTGAGTCACTATCTAGGCTCTCCTGTCCCTTTCTTAAGTTTATACTCGTGTTCCTCTGTTTTCTTCTTCATTATTGTTACCTCTCCCAGGGAAACCTAGGCAAAGTGGGTGGAATTGCAAGTACCACTGGGACTTGGGCAAAGGTAACTATTTCTAGATGGACTGAACCTTCTAAGAGAAGGCAATCTAGCCCTGTAGTAAGGGGATCTGACTTTAGAACCAGCCAGAAATGTGGCCAAGTTCTAAACACACCCTCTATTGGTGTGATAATTTTAGTATCTCTTAACTTTAGTGTCTTTAACTATAAAATGTGTATAATCCATTTACCTTCATAAACAAATTTTCATTCTTCCTACTTGTCTATATTTTCCAAAATGTCTATGATGAGCAAACAGCAGTTGCATTTTTGATCAAATAAACTAGCCTTCTAAAAAAACATGACCTCCCCTCAAACCTGTGTATTGGTTCTATTAATTTTGCAGAAATTGTTCTGCAAGAGATCATGCCAAGAGGCCTCCACAAAGGTGAGGAGAGAAGGTGTCCTCCAGCAACCTCACCCATAGGCAATAGCACACCAGTGTGGGCTAGCCCCTTGAAATGGGGAGAAGGAAAAACTCTGAATTAACTGCTATTAGAATTAACTATGATAATGTGTAAATGGCAAGAATTTTCCAGTATGACCTTGGATTCAATAAATATTTCCTTTATTCCCTTACAATAAAAGCAAGTCTAACCTTGAAGCTTCAACTTAAAGTTTAGTAGTAAATTCAATCAAGGGTTTTCTCCTATTTGGGGCCATAATTTACTTTTAAATACTCCCACTATAGATGGTGAAATATAAATATGTGTTCATAGTTTAAGCTGTGCTCTAGGGGCTGTCACTTGCTGTGCTATGAAGTCACACTCTAGGGGCAGTCAGCTAGTATTTATCAGAAAGGCCATACTCCAGTGGTAACTACGGCTCATTCATCTGTGATCTACATTGCGATGAACAGAAGATTTGCTACAGAGCATCCTAGATATGAGACAAGGATTTCACTGATACAGTGATTTGAATGGCAATCCCAAAAAATATGTCTATGTCTGAATCCCAAGCACCTGTGAAAGTGACTTTATTTGGAAAAATAATATTTGCAAATATACTTAAATATCTTGAGATAATGAGAGTATCCTGGATTACCCAGATGGACCCTAAATCCAATGACAACTGTCCTGATAAGAGAGAGGCAGAGGGAAATTATACAGACAGAAGCAAAGGTATCAATGTTAAGACAAAAGCAGAAATTGGAGTAATGTGGCAACAAGCCAAGGAATACTGAAAGACTCAAGGAACAGATTGCACCCTAGAGCCTCTAGAAGGAATACAGTTCTACCACAATGTTGACTTCATACTTCTGGCCTCCAGAATTATAAGAGAATAAATTTCTGTTGTTGTATACAAGAATAAAGTACATGTATGGTAATTACTTCCAGCAGCCACAGGAAAATAATACAACTGATAGCACCAGTGACATACCAGTCTGCATAAAGATGCTAGAAAGAGGATCTCATTGGTCAACCATGAGGACTGAAGAAAACAATTGAGAGCTATTCTCCATCTTTGCGTGAACTGATTATGCAAACCTAGCAAGGCCTTTAGCCTGGATACGTAGGGATGGTGCATAGACTTGATCTACAACCACATATGGAGCTATTGGTCTAGAAAATTCTAGATGCCTGAAGTCATCTATAAGGGAGTAGAATCCTGCCTCTGGTGTACTCTTAAATCTATATTAAGTGACACATGCAGACAAGGTAATGGTAAAAGCATTTAAAAGAAAAAAATCAGGGCTTCACTGAGTATCTAAGAACAAGTTGAAGAAAGAGTGTGTGGTCCCCTTGTTAATAAACTCTAGTTCAGTGATTGCTGTGTGAAAACACTTGACATGAATTTGATTTTTTCTAATCTTATAGTGATTTATTCTGGCTACAGTTATTTTGCCAAGAGAATTTAAAACTGGTATGCGATCAAAGTATCTTAAATCAATTCTACAAAGGCCCTAAGGACATCATGACTCATGAAATATTGGGGCTTCCACACTCATCACTCCACACTGGTGAGCAAGCAGATGCCCACTACCCATATCTTGATGGCCCCTTAAGTTGGACAGCTCAGTTGCTCTCTTGCACAGGAGGCATGACAACCTTTGCTGTTTCTGGGAGCACAGGTACCGAGAGTCCTCTCCTTGCTGTGCCATCATCTTTTCCCCTCCCTCTCCCCTCAGAGAGCAGGACACATAGCCACCCTCTCAGCCAGCCCTTTCTGTCCACTTTTCAGTTCTGCAGAAACTGCTGGCTTTCTTAGTTCTCACTTCTCTCTTCTACCTCCCATCCTACTCTGGAACCCCCACACAACATTCTGAAAAAGATCATGCCAAGAAGCTTCCACAAAAGATGAGGAGAGGTGTCCTCTGGCAACCTCACCCATGTGGGCTAGCCCCTTGGAATGGAGAAAAGGAAAAACACTGAGTGAATATATATATATGGAATTAAATTTTCCTGGCTCATAGATAAAGTGTTAACACAATGCTACAGACACAATGAGTTGTATTCATAACCGCCAACATTTATCAGATCATACTACCTAGCAAGATGTTCTGTAGGACAGCCCCACATCTCTTGCTCAAGACATATCCTCACGTCCCCTCAGAGTTCCTGGCACATGGCAGGCATCAGTGAAAAGTGTTCTATGAATAATTAGTTATTCCATAAATGAGCATTGCATAATTTCCTAGAAATTGGTGTAAAGTTGAAGATATGGTTAAATACAAGATTGACTACATTTATAGGTAAAAACCAAGCAATCATTCAAGAAAAATACAACCATCTTGGTTGCTAACATCAGAATGAAGTTTTCTCCATTTTCCTTCATAGACAAATTTTCCTTCCTCCTATTTGTCTATATTTTCCAAAATATCTATGATGAGCAGACAACTATTGTATTTTTGGTCAAATAAACTAGCCTTCTATAAAACATGATCTCCCTTCAAACCTGCATATTGGTTCTATTAATTTTAGAGACAGAAAGATACATGTATTCATCCACATTAGACTAGCATGTTTCTTATAGTTCCCACTGGTTGGTGAGGTAAGGAACTCCATTTGCAGAAAGTGAGAGAAAATGGATCTAATAAGCTTCTAATAGTGGTTACTCTGTCTAGTCTCTCCCAGATTTCATGGATAGCAAGTAAGGGAACCTTCAGCACTTCAGTTCCTTTATTTGTTTACCATGAGCTTCTGGGTAGCAGTTATTTTTCTCATGCGTGTTCACACACCTCCCATAAAACATGTGAAGTAAGTATTTTCACTAGGGAGAAGCGATGAATCAGCACAAAAGTATGACATTTGGGCAGTATCTCAGAGACCTACACAGTAGGATTGTCTCCACTGGACACATTCCCATGATGCCATTCTTCTAAAAGGATTTCTTTCCTGGATGGGAATTCCGGGGGTTGTCACTATTTAAATGACACCATGGAGGAGGAAAGTATAGCGCTAGACAGTGTTGTCCTGGCTCCCTTTCACCCCTAGTGGAGTTCTCAGAGGACATGTGAGGGGCTGATCCTGGGTGGGAGCTGTTCCCATCCAAGAAGAATGCAGAGAGAGCAAGCAGCAAAAAGGGGCACACCTGGAGAACCAAGATGGCGGCACAGGTAAAACACCTATCTTGCCGTCATACTCAACAATTTTAATACTACAAGTTAACTAAAGAACAAACACCTTCCAGAATCACCAGAAAGCTCGCCGAGTGAAAATTCCACAAATAAAAGTGAAGATAAGACACTGTGACTCGAAGGAGTGGCGGCAGACAGCGTTGAAAGATTCGCGGAGAGAGAGGTTTGGAGCGTGCGCCAGCGGAGAGGGCGGACGGCTGAAAACTGGCCAGTTTTCTCGAAAAGGGAGACAAAGACGTCCCACTGGACTGATTCTCCAGCTCTGGGGAAAGTCCAGGGAACCCACTATCATACGGGGTGAAAACTGGACAGTGGGAGGTCACGACGAAACTCGAGCCCTGCAGGGGTCTCCCGGCTTATGGAAAGGCAGCTTGCGAGAACAGCTCGGCTGTGTGACTGCACAGAGAGCAATCTGCGACTTGCTTTGTCATTCGGAAAACCGTCAGTCTGCTTTGTTTTACGACCCTGGATGAGACATTGGGTGTGCAGACTCATTTGGGGAGAGTCTGAATTTTCCGGCAGCTGGTGGAGCTCCACAGCGGCTCTCTCTCTCTGAGGTGCTGGCAGCCATTGCCCCCAGCACAGAGTCCCTGGGGCTGCATAGGGCGGAGCTAATGCTGTCTGCTTGGCCCGGAGACTCCGCCCATCCAACCTGAGCACAGCTGAGCTTCACAGACAATTGGCCTGGAGGTCAACCCCTCCAAGTGCTAACCTGAGCTTAACTTCAGCAAGACTGTGCAACCCATATCCACCTCAGGTAACTGGGGAGGTTGAGCCACTGTCCCTTGTAGGAAGTCTACCACACAAAGCTAATTGACCAACTCAGGGAAGCAGCCACCATGCAGAGACATGGAAAGAAATCAGATGTGAAAGAAATGGAGGGAAAAAAACGACTGGACATGGAATTCAAAACCACGGTTATAGGGCTTCTCAAGAGGCTCCAACAAAAGGTCGAGGCCTATAAGGAAATAAGTGAGACTGCAAAGGAAATGAATGAGTCATACAAGGAAATAAATGAGACCCTCAAGGATATGAACGAGCCCTGCAAGGAAATGATCAAGACCAACATGGAAATGAAGGAGACCCTCAAGGATATAAAGGAGACTCTCAAGGATATGAAAAAGGACCAACCAGAAATTAAGCATACACTGACTGAAATAAAAAATAGTATACAAATACCTAAAAGTGCTCTGGAGCACCCCAAGAACCAAGTTAAAGATTTGAAATACAAAGAGGGAAAATCCACTCAGCTGAAAAAGCAAGAAACCAAAAGAATCCAAAAAAATTGAAGATAGTGTAAGGGGCCTCTGGGACAACCTCAAGCATACCAACATCCGAATTATAGGGGTGCCAGAAAAAGAGAAAGAGCAAGACAATGAAAACCTATTTGAAGAAATAGTGACCGAAAACTTCCCACACCTGGTGAAAGAAATTGACTTAGGAGTCCAAGAAGCGCACCAAACCCCAATATATAGGAACCCTAAAAGTACCACACCACGGCACATCATAATTAAAATGCCAAGAGCAAAAGACAAAGAGAGAATATTAAAAGCAGCAAGAGAGAAACAGTTGGTTACCTATAAGGGAGCACCCATACGATTGTCAGCGGATTTCTCAACAGAAACGATGCAGTCCAGATGGGAGTGGCAAGAAATATTCAAAGTGATGAACAGCAAGAATCTACAACCAAGATTACTCTATCCAGCAAAGCTATCATTCAGAATTGAAGGCCAGATAAAGTGCTTCGCAGATAAGAAAAAGCTAAAGGAGTTCATCACCACCAAACCAATATTATATGAAATGCTGAAAGATATTCTTTAAGAAGAGGAAGAAGAAAAAGATAAAAGTGTAAATTAGGAACAACAAATACACATCTATCAACAAATGAATCTAAAAATCAAGTGAATTAATAAGCTGATGAACAGGATATACTGGTGAATGTAACAGAATCACGGACATAGAGAGGGAATGGATTGACAACTCTTGGGGAGAAAGGGGGTGTGGGAAGTGCAGCAAGAGACTGGACAAAAATCATGCAACTATGGGAGAGGACAGTGGAGGGAGGTGAGGGTGGGATTGGTACCAGGTGGAGGGGAACTATAGGGGGAAAAAAGGGAACAATGTAATTAATAAACTGAACAATAAAGGTAAAAAAAAAAAGAAAGAAAGGCTCATATAAAAATGTTGGCAGAGGAGCTCAGTGTTGCTTCATACCAGGGCAAAGCCCTGGTTCATTCTTTCAAAAACTCCATTTCTCAGAAAGCTTGTCCCAGGATATGGTCATTGAATAAATAATTCCCCAATAAAGTAATCTAAGGAGCCCCATAATGCACTTTAGTTTATGGAAAGCTCTGAGAAGGAATACACTTAAGAAACCTGAACCAAACATTTCCCAAAAGGATTAGACCATAGGACATCTCTTCTCCATTAAATACACACACACACACACACACACACACACACACACACACACATACATACACACACACATACACTAGAGGCCCAGTGCACAAAATTTGTGCACAAAGAGTGGGGGGCCGGGGGGAGGGTTCCTCAGCCCAGCCTGCACCCTTTCCAATCTGGGACCCCTTGAGAGATGTCCGACTGCCCGTTTAGGCTCGATCCCAGTAGGATCAGGCCTAAACAGGCAGTCGGGCATCCTTCTCACAATGCAGGACTGCTGGCTCCAAGCTGCTCACTTCTGCCTGCCAGCCTGATCACCCACTAACCACTACCCTGCCAGCCTGACTGATGTCTAACTGTTCCCCTGCCAGCCTGTTTGCCCCCAACTTCCCTTCTCTGCTGGCCTGGTCACCCCTAACTGCCCTCCTCTGTAGGCTTGATTGCCCCCAACTGCCCTCCCTTGCAGGCCTGGTCCCTCCCAACTGCCCTCCCCTGCTGGTCATCTTGTGGTGGCCATCTTGTGTCCACATGGGGGCAGGATCTTTGACCACATGGGGGCAGCCCTCTTGTGTGTTGGAGTGATGGTAAATCTGCATATTACTCTTTTATTAGATTGGATAGAGGCCTGGTGCATGGGTGAGGGCCGGCTGGTTTGCCCTGAAGAGTGTCCTGGATCAGGGTGGGGGTTCCCTTAGGGAATGGGGCAGCCTGGATGAGGGGCCTATGGTGGTTTGCAGGCCAGCCATGCCCCCAGCAACCCAAGCAGAGGCCCTGGGATCTGAAATTAATTTATGTTCTACAATTGTAACTTTGTAGCCTAGAGCGGAGCCAAGCTTTCTGCTCACTTCATGGAGACAGCCATTTCTGTTTGAAACTTTGTAGCTTAGAGTGGAGGCCTAGGTGCTAGGGCTGTAGAAGTTTAGCTTCTTCCATTGCCCCAGCAACCCTAGCCTCTTCTCTCTCCAGCTCCGTGGCTGCCTTCCGATTATGTATCTTTTATAATTGAAGCTTTGTACCATTGAGTGGAGGCCTAGGCCAGCAAAGGCAGGTGGAAAGCTTGGCTTCTTTCATTGCTGGGGAAACCCAAGCCTCCCTCCTGCTCTCAGTGGTGGAAGCATCTTGGTTGGGGTTTATTTCCATAATTTTCTCCTGAGTAGCTGGTGGGCGTGGCCGGTGGGCATGGCTGGTGGGCGTGGCTGGTGGGCGTGGCTGGTGGGTGTGGCAAAGGTATGGTCAAATTTGCATATTACTCTTTTATTAGATAGGATTCTCCCATACAACTCCAATTAATATCATAGAGGACATGAACCTGCCTTTGGATACATTTTGGGGAAAGCTGGCCTAGGTACATGTCTCCTTCAATTATTTATTGTCAAAGATCAAAAGCAGCACCTGGAAGAAGTATTATATTCTCTCCTTCCTTCCTTCCTTTCCTTTCCTATCCTTATTCCCTTATTCTCATCTCTCTCTCTTTCCCTTTCTCCCCTTTCTTCTTCTTCCCCTCCCTCTCCCTCTCCTCTTCCCTCTCTCCTTACTTGCCTCTTACCCCTTTCTTAATCTGGGGCCTCTCTTTCATTCCTTCTTCCTCTAGCTCATCTTCCCTGGCAATGTGCAGCCATTCCTTGAGCCTAAGAGCTGATGTCCTACCATAGTTGCAGTTGAACCATTTCTCCTCACCCCTGGAGCCATCCAGAGTTCCCTATCTCAGCAATTTACAAATGGTACCAAGAGCGTGCACTGCTCTAGAAATGGCCCAATTAGCTGCCAGTTGTATTTCACCAGCCTGCAGGTTAATTAACTCACATGACAGAGATGGAGACTAAAGCACAGCCCATTACATTGATCTGCTTTGGGCAACAATCCACTGTGCTGCCCATTCGTTTTCACAAAGCTTCACAAGCGACAAGTGAGAGGGCCAGGCTTAAGATGAGGCATGGCTGTTCAGTAGCCTGTCTGGGCTAGAAGTCTGCACAGTCCCTGCCCTCTCCCTCCAAAGCACAGTCCTCACATCACTTCTGTGACCTTAGATACCACCACAAGTTAACCAACTGCTCTGCGTTTTTGGTTTCTCGTCTTCTGTTTAAATACTTGTTTTTTCTTTCTGAAAAGCTTTACCTGAGGCTACTGTGTGTTTGTTTTTCTTTTTTTTTAAAGCACATTTGGAGTCTCACCAAGACTACTCCAATAATTGCCAGATTGCCAATTCCAACTAGCTATTTCATCATCCTCCAACATTGACTGCCCAGGTGGAAATCTATATTACCTCTCATACTTGTGAGCCCACGTCCCTTGAGTAATGTCTGCCCTGCTATGTTATTCTAGGTAATATTGATCTTCCCGCTCTCATCCAAAGCGCCTTGCAGAGTGCCAATAATTTTGTCATGGAAACCTTTTATTAATGGACTCCCACAGCTTAATATTTTTAAATAAATTTAAACACACACACACACACACATACACACACACACACACACACACACACATACACACACACACACACACACACACACACACACACATAGACACACACACACACACACACACAGAAGAAAGTAAGAGTTTATTTGCACCAGAAGTCAGGCCACCTGTGAAGTGGTTTACAGGGAGTGGGGGTATGGAGTGAGTGGGCAGCACCACTACAAACAAAACTTCAACCAGCTGCCCTGGAGCTCTGAGTCACCCAGAGAAGCAGGATGTCCCACCAAGCTACAGATGTTTGATGACACTCAGAGCTGAGTGGCACCAAGCTGGCCTAAGGCAGCCAGGCAACTCTTAGCTGGCTGGCCCAAGATGCTGAGGCCCCCATGAGAAAGCCCCAGATGCACCAGGTGTGGCTGTGGGCTGAGATCTCCCACATGCCTGACATGAGAAGGAGTGTATTTTCTCCTTAGATCAGTCTCTACGCAGAGATTAAATCAGACCCATACAGAGGAACTGGTTTTCCCACGCAGGCCCGTGCTTGTGAAAGGCTGTCAAAAGGTCATCAGAGTGAAAGTGATGATGGGACAGATGGTGCCCATGATCCCAGTGTCCTGACCACAGAAGGAGCCCCACCACAGAAACCCTCCAACGAGGTCAGCAGGAGACCCAAGTCTGGTGCCCTGCAGAGGCCTCCTCACCTGCTACAGGCCTGGGTCTTCCCAGCAGTCAGACTTGGTGGCCACTGCACAGGTTTGTTTCACAGTTTATAATGACAGGAATTGGGCAGAGGTGACTGTGAATTGAGAAGAATTATCTTCAAATTTGCTTTTATTCTGACATAACAGATGCAAGCTAACTGGCTCTATGATTAAACAGAGAATATGAGGTAGCTAAATTCACATATGTTCCCCATATAGCTATCCCATAGTCTATGCAGAAATTCCCTCAATGAGAGAAGGTTTAATGCTGAGATATTTTTAAAACCCTTAACAGTGTAGGTTATATATTATATTTGCTTACCTGAGTGAAAAGAAGGAAGGAAGGAAGGAAGGAAGGAAGGAAGGAAGGAAGGAAGGAAGGAAGGAAGGAAGGAAGGGAGGAAGGAAGGGAGGGAGGAAGGAAAGAAGGAAGGAAGGAAGGAAGGAAGGAAGGAAGGGAGGGAGGGAGGGAGGAAAGAAGGAAGGAAGGAAGGAAGGAAGGAAGGAAGGAAGGAAGGAAGGAAGGAAGGAAGGAAGGGAGGGAGGGAGGGAGGGAGGAAAGGAAAGGAGAGAAGGAAGGAGGAAGGAAGGGGAATTGGATGGAGAGATAGATGATTTGATGATAGGACAGATAGAGGGATAGAGAAATAGAGGGATGGAGGAGTAGAGAGAAAGCAGGCTTAGACTCCAGAAAATGTTGAAGAAAACAGTAGAATACATATCATTCACAAAAGGAGTGAGAAGAAAACAACAGGGAACATGAAATTTTGCCAAATAAGACACATTTTGGAAAGGAGAGGGTGTGGATCACCATAAGAATACTGGTGGAGAATTTCAGAGAAATGGAAATCCTAGGAGAGGTGGAACAAACATAAATATCTTCTCCTTCCCAGTTTTGACCAAGTTTCTTTTTATAGTCAGAACCTCAGCTGCATATAGTATTTCACTATCAATAATATTATTTCATTTCAGCCATTCACTCAACTACTACACTAGCTTCCTTGCATTCTCTAACTCATGGAACATGAGGGAAAAGAACCCAAAGATAATATTGTCTAGTTAAAGATACTTAGTGACTAGGCCCATGAATAGATCTTTAGAGGCCTCACTGCATCCCTGGGCAAATGAATAGCCTTCAACTCCTCTGGCACACAGGAGTTCTCCTTTCCTGCCTCCCTTGGATTCCTTTAATCTATACAATACTCACCATGGATCCAAAAAAATAAAGTACATTTCAAAACCCTACCATTTTGCTACATGTTGGCAATGAAAAGGCTTAGTAAAAAGTTAACAAGTTAGCTAGAATGGCCTTGAGGGTTGATTGAAAACTTCCTTCAGGGACCCCTGACCCTATGGGCAGAGAAAATCAGGAGTCAATGAGCAACAGCATCCTGGGAATTCCACCTGAGTCACCTCTCACCAACTTTCCATGACATGCAGGGTCAGAGCACATGGTGCAGCACTGCAGTTAATCCCTGTCTCTAGCTGTTTCCTGTGGACACAACTGTCCACCACACCTTCTACATCAATATCCCCATGGTTCCTGGAGGTTTTACAGAATAAAAGATCCTTAGTAAACACTTGTCACACTGGCACAATCATGCAGTTTTGGTGGGACTGAACTTGAGCACAAATCATTTTGGAAAATAATTTGGCATGCATCTTCTGGCAGAAAATATGGTTGCCCATAATTAACTGTATTTATAATTCTTTCCATCTTTAAAACAAACCTCTGAATTTGAATTAGGCACATAGCCAAATTAGAGACTACATGGTATAGCCGTCTTGCAGCTTACCATGTGGGTGTGGCCACGTGATTAAGTCCTGCCAATGAGATGTGAGTAGAAAACTCTGCCACTTCTGGGTCATGTCCTACTCAGGAAGGCGTATGTGCCCTCTTGACATTGTCTTCCCTTGTGGGCTAGGACACGGTGTGAGCCAGGGCAGCCACCCAGCACCAGAGGTGGCAGCTGTAGACATGTCGCAGTTCCTCCTCAGGCTGTGGACCACTTATCTCTGATCTGTCATATGAAAGAGCAGTAAACTTCTTTGTTGAATCACATTATTTCTGGAGACTCACTATATTTGGGGCCTAACTTTAAGCAACTTAACCAGTGTCCCAACCATACTAAGTTTTAAAATATTCTTAGGCTAACTAATTTCACTTCAGAACACACTGGTGAGAAAGTAACACTGCATACCAAATAATAACAGTAACAATAAAACTGTTGTCCATTTGGACTATTGTTTTTCAGATAAAAATTGGCAATATGCTAAATATGTATCACTAGAGCAAGCATGTCAAAATCGTGGCCTGCAGGCTGCATGCCTCGTTTTTTTGGCCCTTGTTAGCCTTTGAGTTTGACATGCTTTCAAAATGTCTGTGACCTCAGGCCTTGGTGCCACTAAAGAGTCTTAATTTACCTGCATTTTTTTCCCAGTGACTTCCTCTGCCCTTGCAGGAGGCAGGCTAAAAATACTGGAAATCAAAGCCTGCTTTGAATGATTTTCAGGAATCACAACCAATGATTTACAAGAATTGGTGCAGATATAACATTGGGAAACATCTTGGCCTCCTCTTTATTTTAGAGATCACAATACTGAATAAATGACTTGCCCACAGCAAGAACTGAACTACCACTCCAGCTTCCCATCATACCACTCAATGCTGGAGGGCTGAAGGCTTGTCATCTGTCCCCACAGGAGCTCAAAGGTAGGAATGCATCAAAAGTAAATTAAACCCGGAGTGATATTATAATGGAGAAGGTCACTGCGGATTTGGTGGTAATACTTGCAGCCCCATAAAGCTGTAGCTCCCACCAATCACATTGAATTAACCAGGAAAGTTACAGCTTTACTGTAAGTACTTCATTCAGGTAAATGGGCTCTGGGGAAAATTCTTCTAGAAAGACCTGCCAGTAAAATTTGGCCTTGATATCCAGGAGTCCATTCTCTGATGATAAAGTCGAAGGGACACCCACCTGGCTGATCCTGCCACCCATCCAAGACACACACACACAACACACACACATACACACACACACACACACACACACACACACACACACACACACACTGATCAAAGGCTTCCTTTCCTCCAATTCAGCCTAACTGTGTACCAGTCTTTCCTCCTCAAGGTGGTTTCTGGTCACTGGCCTGGCAAACCCACTATTTCCATTCATCCCCAACTTGGTCCTTTCTGCTGAGGTTCCTCTTCTTTAGCGCATCTCCTCTGTTGCAATTCACAGCTGGGTAAGGAACTGCTTCACAGAAGTAGCAGCTCTCTGGTCTCCATTGGTCTCTGGCTCTGCTGGCACGAATGGTGGGATAGAGAAAGATGGACATGGTCCTCCAAGAGGGGACACAAGCCAGAGCCACAACCCAACCCCCAGGCAAGTGTCTGTTTCCTCTCATTGTCTGAGCCCTGCTGAATTTCTACTTAGAGATTTGGAGAATTGTGTTAATCAATAACTTTTTCCCTTGTTAAAAAGTCCACTCTAAGAGCATTAAGAACCTGTCTAATCTGGTCAGGTAGCCCCACTTAGGGAACACAAGCCTAGCACTTTCTCTTGAACAAGAAAAAAAATACAGCAAAGATCTCTCCCATGTCTCTGCACCAAGAAAGTCAGAAGGAGACATTCCCGACCAGCTACATGTGTTTCCTCTATAAGCATCAGCCTTAGAGGACAGTCCCTGGGCTGCTGTCATTTCCTGTAGGTTGGCTCTCCTTTTGACGAACACAGAATGGCCTAGTCATGCAGTGTCAGACTCCTAGGGTCTGAAGAGGTGGCAAAAAAAATGTGACAGATGGATAAGTAAAATGTGATATAAACATATGACGCATTCAGCCATAAAAAGGAACAAAGTTCTGATACATGCTACAACATGGATGAACCTCAAAAATATGCCTAATGAAAGAAACCAGACAGACACACAGGTCACATACTATATTATTACTGTGGGAATCCCTTTTCAAGTCCCCGGTTCAGAGTTCGGGTTTCTGGAGGAGGCCGCATACAAATGAATAAAGAAACTCAGAAAAATACTAATTTGGAAAGTGGGGGCCAGGAACTCCAGTGGCAGAACTCCCCCTCGCTCTGGCTTCACCACTCCTTTTATTAAGATTAAAATCATAAGATATAGCTGTATCCCCCAGGCCAGAAACACCAGTAAAAGTCAATTAGTAGATCTTCTTAGGACTAACAGGTGGGGGCTGCTTCAACCGTCAACATTCCAGTAACCAGCTACAACCCCTCAGAGCAATCAAGGTTGACCAGCCCTCCTAACTCCTGTCCACAGCTCTTTATTATTAAAGCACTGATTGGCTTCTGGCATATCACATTTATATGACACTAGGGGCCCGGTGCATGAAATTCGTGCACTGGGAGTGGGTGGTCCCTCAACCCAACCTGCCCCCTCTCACATACTGGGAGCCCTCAGGGGATGTCCAACTGATGGCTCACCCCCAGCCTGCCCAAGGCCTAAAGCCCTGCTCAGCTCAGCCCCAGCTGCCTGTGACCACTCAGCTCCCAGGGGCTGAGCACTCACCACCACTGCTGTTTCATCTCCACCCCCGGGGTCTGGTGCTCATTCCACTTGGCCCTGCCCCCACTCCTGATTGGCTGGTAGCATAGGTCAAATTTGGTATGGTCAAATCAGGTATGGTCAAATTTGCATGTTTCTCTTTTATTATATAGGATATCCAGAATAGATAAATCCATAGAGACAGAAAGCAGAGTGGTGACTGCCAGGGCCTTTGGGAGGGAGGAGAGGGACTGCTGATGGGTATGGATTTTATTTTGGGGCAACAAAAATGTTTGGATCTAAAGAGATGATGGTGGATGCACAACACTGTGAAAGTACAAAATGTGCCCAGCTGTGGTGGCTCAGTGGTTGAGTGTCAACCTATGAACCAGGAGGTCGGGGTTCAATTCCCAGTCAGAACATATGCCCAGGTTGTGGGCTCTATCTGTCATCATTGATGTTTCTTTTTTAAAATATGTACATATGTATTGATTTCAAAGATAAAGGGAGAGGGAGAGAGATAGAAACATCACTGAGAGAGAATCATTGATCAGCCGCCTCCTACATGCCCTCTACTGGGGATTGAATTCACAATGCAGGCATGTGCCTTGACCGGGAATTGAACCATGACCTCCTGGTTCATAGGTCAATGAACAACCATTGAGCTACCCCGAACAGCCTCATCATCTTTCTCTCTCTCTCTCTCTTCCTCTCTGAAATCAATAAAGATATGTTCTTTTAAGTACAAAATGTCACTGAGTTATATACTTTAAAATGGTTAATTTTGTGTTGTGTGAATTTGCCTCAGTTTAAAAAAAAAAAAGGTGTCAAATCAGGCAGCTACTTACCTCCTCACAGACCACTGGACCTATCTGGATGCTTTCAAAATCATTCATGAAAATTTCCAAACTGACAGAACACTCCACCATAAGGAAGGGAAGGCCCAGACAAGCTCCCGCAAATGCCTGACCAGAAACCTCAGATGGGTCTCAAGAGGCATGACTCTGAGGGAGCAGAGGATCATTTGTCTGAGCTCTTTCAACTCTTGACCTAGAACTGAAATCAACCAGGAACTGACAGTCAGTGTGTGAGTGGTGGCGTCTTTGAATCACTTTTTCCTCCCAGGGTATTTCTCCCTGAAGCACTCACAGGTCAAGTTTGTGGGCCAGCAAACTTGGAAGACCTAGTTAGCACATCTTACAGTAAAAGAGTCCTGTTAACACCTGGTGGCCTTCATTCTGGGAGAGGAGTCTGATGGAAAGAGGGGGAAGGTAGGGAGGGAGGGGAGGTTTAGAGCAGTTGGAGAGGTGGGACTTGGGTTGGGTCAGGCACTATAGATCCTGCTTTACTAGTAATTGCTTCTCATTCTAGGGAACTATTGTTCTAATGAGAACATCAACAAGTTCCCTATTTCTCAATGCAACTGGATGGGTTTTAGCGATCTGATGTGGTCCATACTCTGGAGCTCCCACTTCCCTCTCCCAGGCCCAGTTTGGCTCAGGCTGCTCAGAGTCCCTCCCCACACAGTTCTCTGTGAGAAGGGAAATCTATGTTCAGACTACCAGGGATGGGTCACTCACTTCCTGGCTTCACTTCTGATGGAACCTGCGTCCCTGACTTACCCTGTGGATTTTGTCCCCTATAGAACCATCCAATAGAACCATCTGTCTAAGAGCTGAAATTAGGATTTCAGGCTTCATAATGTGTACTAGACTTTTGATCAGCCACTTCCTGATATGCCCACTGGATTTCTCTACCTCCTGCAAAGTAAAGGGTAAAGGGGGTAAAATATATGGTGATGAAAGGAGATTTGACATTGGGTGGTAAACACACAATGCAATATACAGATGATGTATTATAGAATTGTATTATAGAATTGTATATTTGAAACCTATATAATTTTATTAACCAGAAGCACACACCCAGGTCTCTTATAATACAGTGCCTCTCCCACTGTTCCTGGCACAAGACAGACTCTGAAAAGTCAACTGCTAAATGATTCAATGAGTGAAATTTAGAAATTGAACTCATATGAGGTGCTAAAAAGGCCCCTGGTAAAAATGAGAGGGGGCCCCAATCTATTAGGAAGGCCAAATGAAAGCTGCTGTACAATGTGGCAGGGGCTGGAACTGAGCACAGATGAGAAAGTAAGGGACCATGTAAAGAGATCTGGGATTGCATCATGGAGGGAGCTGGAAGCAGTTGGAGAAACCACAGAAGAGAGAAGAACCTTAACCTGGAGCCTGAGGGGTGAGGAGTGGTTCTCACAAAAGCAGGAATGAGGTATTTTAGAGGCAAATTAATCATTCAGGTCAGGTATTGCTTCTGAGCCCTTTGGGCAATTGGCCTTTCCCTAGTTTCCTTTTCTTCTTCTTCCCCCCCCCCCCCCGCCCCCCTCCCTCCCCCCCGTTGAAATACACAAGCAACTTTCTCCTATGGGCATTTTATTATCTCTGTGGTTTAAATGTTGGTGTGTTTTTTTTTAAGAAAATGAAATGAAATCTTCTTTCTTTACATGCTTCTTTTAAAATAGAGTATGCACAAAGGAGACAGAACTGAACCTCACATCACTCTGTTTGGCCCCGGAGGATGGCTGGTTAGCCAGAGACAGGTAAGATTCCTCAGGGAAGCCGAAGTTGGTTTGGCTCAGTGGATAGAGCGTTGGACTGCGGACTGAAAGGTTCCAGGTTCGATTCCAGTCAAGGGCATGTACCTTGGTTGCGGGCACATCCCCAGTAGGGGGTGTGCAAGAGGCAGCTGATCGATGTTTCTCATTAATGTTTCTGACTTTCTATCCCTCTCCCTTTCTCTCTGTAAGAAATCAATAAAATATATTTTTAAAAAAAGAATCCTCAGGGAAGGAACAACCTAAGACAGGCACAGTCGCAGAGGGGCCAACAGGAGAGAACTAAAAGGTCAACAGAGGTGGGGCACAGACCCTCACCAACAAACCTTGCAGGGGCTTGAATTCTCACCCCTCCTGAGGGAGGTCTCCTACCCCCATGGCTGCTTCACCTCCCACACACAACTCAGACCGGTACCCAGGTGGCAGACAGAGACTTGGCCAGCAATAGCTGCTCTATATCTAAATTCAATATATTACCAGGAATGCTCAGGACCTACTCAAAAATGCAAATATTCCTTTCCACTAATATTTACAGGGTAAACTAAGATTTCTGCCTGAATATTAAAATTGACAGTAAAATAGTAATCAAGTTTTCAGATTAATTTAAATCAGTCAAGTGAAATAAGTGAATACTCAAGAAAATTTAAGTGTATTCGACAAAAAGCTTTTCCTAAAACATTAACTAAACTATCTATCAGTGGTTCATCTCACTGTAAATTTGCCTAACATCCAAAGAACCTAAAGCAGTCATATTTGTGTGCAAAATTTAAAATTACCAAGACTGCAAGATAAAATTTCCAAAAGCCCCCATTAATCAAAAAAGGAGAGGGGGGACAGTGGGGTAATATCATGTAAGGAAAAATATCCTGTAAGTAAAATACATCTAGAAAATTCTTACTCGAGAAAAGTAAATTCCATTTGTAAAGCCAACTGCAGGACACCCATGAAAAAACACACGTGGTGTCAAAATAAGCCAAAGGAAAATCATTTAGGCAAAAATAAAAAGAATCCCAAGTCTATTTTGCAGAGAGGATCCCTTTGTTAACTTTTGGTCGAGAATGTGTTTGTGTATTTTCAGAGAACAACTCCAAGACCATGTGGGTTCCTGCGACTGTGAGGAACTGACGGGTCTGTTCCAGTCACGAGGATGGTCCAGAGATGGGGGACACTGATGACACCTTGCCATGCTAGCAGTCGGCAGCTGTGCATGGCTGCAGGCGGCCCAGGACCAAACCAGAGAGGATGGATCTTGCATTGCCACGATGTGTCCACTATCTGGATACCATTGCTGACATGTACACATAAAGAACTATTTGACACTGAAACTGGGACTCAGAACAGTTGGACATTGAAACTGAGACTCAAACATTTTTTGTTCTTATATATTTATTTCTAGTATGCAGAGGCAATATATTTTTGTAGAAAAGAAACAGGGAAGAGTGATATAGAGGCAGGGAGGCATTGAACAGGCTGTCAAGCTACAGGAGGAAGGCTTGGGTGGATGAGAGGTGGATGTTGGGGGAGATCAACTGAAGGACTTGTATGCATGCATATGAGCATAACCAATGAATGAAAGACACTGGGGCGGGGAGGAGGTGGGTGGGGACATATGCTGGGGGGTAAGGGAGGCTGGGGGGAGGATAATGGGGGGGGAGGAAAACATATGTACTACTATTAAATATAAGTTATACTGCAAAAAATCAATAAAAATATATTAAATATAGAGTAGTGTACATTGCATAAAATGTATGTCATTGATAGGTTTTTTACATTCTATTCTGCTCTTAGTTTAACAGGTGAGTTCTTGGATCAGTCCTGATGGGACATTTCATGTCCTCCTGGCTCACCTTTTCACTCAAGCCAATGCCGAGGCAATAGCCATGTGCAGGAATAACCTGACAACACCTTGTCCCAGCTGCCCCAGGGCTTTGTACTGCCATGTGAGAAACGATGCATTTCTAATGGTGCACAGCCTGCAAATATGAGGAGTTAAAGCCCCATTGGACAAACCTTGGCTAATGGAGAAAAGAATATTGAAGATAACATTGGATAAATACTCCTGTTTCTTTTTTTAATATATTTTATTGATTTTTTACAGAGAGGAAGGGAGAGGGATAGAAAGTCAGAAACATGGATGAGAGAGAAGCATCGATCAGCTGACTCTTGCACACCCCCTACTGGGATTGTGCCCACAGCCAAGGTACATGCCCTTGACTGGAATCGAACCTGGGACCTTCCAGTCCACTGGCCGATGCTCTATTCACTGAGCCAAACCAGTTTGGGTGATATTCCTGTTTCTTAAGCAGATATTCCTGAGACACATACTGTACAGCTCTTCAGAGGGACCCCATTGGATCAAGCCCAAGTGCCCCGAAGAGATTAACTTAACAATGGCCTCTTGAATAAACTTCTCCTCCTTGCCTTTTACTCCCTTCCCAATACCTTGAGGTCATGCCCTAAAATAATCTCAGAAGAGGTAAGCTTTCTCTCAGGCTTACACATCCTGAGAGAATACAGGTTAAGACAGTAGATACCAGAAGTGGCCCTAGAAAGCAGATTCATTGGATGTAATTTTAAAATCAGATCATTCATGAGTCAGAAAGACTCAGTTGCTGGTAGTAAGTGAGATGGTGTTAAGTTCTGTTATGCAGCAGCATCACAATTACTAAGACCCTCACTGGTGGTGAACTTATATGGCAGGGTGGTAGCCCTTGAGTGGGAGGGGCAATGGTAATTTTAAGAATTATGGGGTTATACAGATTTTGTCAATGGCTTTAGGTACTTCGAAAACAGAAAGATAAAGAGAGGTTCTAGTTAGTCAACCTCAGGATCTCCTGTGCAAACGAAAATGCCTCCTTTGCAGTGCGTAAGCCAGGAGGTAGGGCTTATCCTTCACAGCGAGGCTGGAAAGTATGCTCAGGATTTAATAATAGGGGTAACAGAATGACAAAAGAGACTGAGTGCACAGCCTCAACTGGTCTCTTTGACAAAGTCAGAGTCTTGATAAAGAAAGTAAAGGTAAAGTGAGGTCAAATATATGGTAATGAAAGGAGATTTGACATTGGGTGGTAAACACAATGCAATATACAGATGATGTATTATAGAATTGTATATTTGAAACCTATATAACTTTATTAACCAGAAGCATGCACATGAAAGAAAGAAGAATGGAAGGAAGGAAGGAAGGAAGGAAGGAAGGAAGGAAGGAAGGAAGGAGGGAAGGAAGGAAGGAAAAAAGGAAAGAAGAAGAAAAGGAAGGAAGAAGAAAAGGAAGGAAGGAAGGAAGGAAGGAACAAAGAGAGAAAGAAGGAAAGAAAGAAAGGAAGGAAAGAAGAAAGAAAGAAAGAGACCCAGAGACCCAGAATAAGGACATTTGGGTAGATAAGCCTGAGAATTTGAAATACTCAGAAATTTCTCAAATTTTTAGTCTAGCTCTCGCTCCCTTACTGGAAGAAACAAGCCTGCCAGCAGTGATAGGACCTCATCTGAGGTAGATCCTTATCCTATATAATAAAAGACAAACATGCAAATTTGATTGTACCTTCTGAGTAGCTATGCTACCAGCCAATCAGGAGTGGAGGCGGGGCAAGTGGCATGAGTGCCAGGCCTTAGGGGTGGAGATGAAACGGTGGTGGCGGCCAGCACCTAGCCCCTGGGTGCTGTGAGGGGAAGCGGCAGCAGCAGCAGAGGTGGTGGTGGTGGCAGGGAGCGCCCGGCCCCTGGGCGCTGTGAGCGGAAGTGGCGGTGAGTGCCCAGCCCCTGGGGCCAGGTGGTCGCAGGCAGCCGGGACTGAGCTGAGCAGAGCAATGGCTGGGCAGGCTGGGGGTGAGCCATCAGTTGGACATCCCCTGAGGGCTCTCAGTATGTGAGAGGGGGCAGGTTGGGTTGAAGGACCACCCACCCTCAGTGCACAAATTTTGTGCACCAGGCCCCTAGTTAGCTAATGTTTGTCCTCCTCAAAACCACCTTGCTTCCCCTCAATGCCTCCAGCCTAAAAACTGGAGTCAGGTTATAGTACCACCAAAGTGAAGAAATACAGCCCTTGCTAGGGGAGGAGATAACATATATAACCAAAGTATTGCTCAAAGACTCAGAACCCACAGTAGCCTTACTGTTCTTGGACTATGGTTGCTGCACTTGCTCATTTACAGTAATCTGGATTTTGGAAGTTCCTAGAGACACCCCAGTGAATTCCCTTCATTTGAGACATACTCCCTCATGTCCCCATTGTGTAGCTGTAAACCTGGTTTTTCCTGGTAATCAGGGGCAATTATTCCTGCAAATATGGTCCATCAGCAAAAAGAATCTAAATTGGGTGGCAGTCATAGCTTCAGATTCAGGAGAACTTTTACTCATTCCCCTGTGGCTAGTTCTCTAGCCCCTCTCAGTAAAACCAGGACTTGTAATCCAGTAGAGGTTAAGTTTTCAAGGATGAGAAGTATGAATTCCACAAGTAGGTCACGAGGATTGCTGATAAGAGGGGCCAATCCAACTTTTACCCCTTGGTTCCTGGACCTATGTAAGCTAGCTATTGAGGAAAAGAGGCACAAAGCAACAGTGATACTTGTTCAATGCCCTATGAATTTTATAAAATATTTTAAATTTTACAGGATTTTGTAAACAAGGACTTTATAAATATTGGCACTATGAACACAAGGCTTCTCAAGAATCTATACAAATGTTAGAGACTTGGCCAAAACCGGTTTGGCTCAGTGGCTGGAGTGTCAGCCTGCGGACTGAGGGGTCCTGGGTTCGATTCCAGTCAGGGGCCTGTACCTTGGCTGTGGGCACATCCCCAGTGGAGGGTGTGCAAGAGGTGGCTGATCAATGTTTCTCTCTCATCGATGTTTCTGACTTTCTATCCCTCTCCCTTCCTCTCTGTGAAAAATCAGTAAAATATATATTTTTTAAAATGTTAGAGACTTGGAGAAAATATGATGATTTCAAAATATAAAAGAATAAAATCACAAAATCTATTTCATTTAATACCTACAAGTATAGCAAACATGACAAAGTCAATAATTGTTAAATTTAATATTTCTAAAAATATTATTACATTGGCAAAGAATTTGTAGATAAGATTTTTCTCACTTTAAAAGAATTTCTCAGTTCATCCCATGCACTGAAAAGTTGCTGTTTCAATTCCTAGTCAGGGCATATGCCCGGGGGGTGGGCTTGATCCCCAGTGGGAGGCATGCAGGAGACAGTGATTGATATGTTTCTTTCACATTGATGTTTCTCTCTCTCTCTCTCTCTCTCTCTCTCTCTCAATCAATCAATCAATCAATCAAACCCTGGGAACCCAGGCCTATAAGGGGGTAATCTGGACTGTGAGGTGGAAACTCAAGGGAATGGCGAAAGGCAGAGGTCTGGAGGTGTGCACACGAATGCTCACAGAGAGGACCCACTGTTGAGTGTGCTGCTGGCTTGATCTAGCGGGAAGGAGACAAAAGCTCTGGACGGCACTGAACTCCAGTTCCGACCACACTGAACCCCATTATAGGGTGAGAATCTGGGAATCTGGATTCATTGAGGAGAGACTGGACTGTTTGGCAATGGGCAAAACTCAAGGGCACCTTTCTCTCAGAGGTGCTTGCAGTGATTGCCTTGTGGACACTGAAACCCAGGAACCTCGTGCAGCAGGGCTGACTGGAAGCCAATGCTGTCTGCTCCACCCTGAAACTCCATCCCATCCAAGCTTAGCACAGAGGCTTTTGCAATTGCAAGTCTTGTAACATAAGGCTGTCTCCCAGCGTAAACACAGCTGATCCTCGCAGTCAATTGGCCTGGAGGTCAATTCCGCCCAGTGATACCAACAACAATCAAGCCTTAACTACAACAAAGCTGTACACACAGTCCACAAAGAGGTGCACCAGAGTGTTCACCTCAGATAACAGGAGAGGCCGAGACACCTAGCCCACAAAGCTACCGTACCAACTCAGGAAAGCAGCAAAAATGCGAAGACAAAAAAAAAACAGATCACAAATGAAAGAAATGGAGGAAAACAAACAACTGGATAAAGAGTTCAAAACCACAGTTATAAGGTTTTTCAAGCAGTTCCTAGAAAAGGCTGATAAATTTAGCGAGACCCTCGAGGATATGAAAAAGGATCAACTAGAAATTAAACATATACTGACTGAAATAAAAAAATATTATACTGAAACCCAACAGTAGACTACAGGAATGAAAGAATCAAGTCAAAGATTTGAAATACCAGGAGGCCAAAAACACTCAACCAGAAAAGCAAAAAAAAAAAAAAAAAAAGAATCCAAAAATTTGAGGATAATGTAAGAAGCCTCTGGGACAACTTCAAGCATACCAACATCAGAATTATGGGGGTGCCAGAAGAAAAGAAAGAGCAAGATACTGACAATCTATTTGAAGAAATAATGACTGAAAATTTCCCCCACCTGTGAAAGAAATAGACTTACAAGTCCGGGAAGCACAGAGAACCCCAAACAAGAGAAATCCAAAGAGGACCACACCAAGACACATCATAATTAAAATGCCAAGAGCAAAAGACAAAGATAGAATATTAAAAACAGCAAGAGAAAAACAGTTAATTACCTATAAGGGAGCACCCATATGCTTATCAGCTGACTTCTCAACAGAAACTATGCAGGTCAGAAGAGAGTGGCAAGAATTTTTCAAAGTGATGAATAGCAAGAACCTACAACCAAGATTACTCTACCCAGGGAAGCTATCATTCAGAATTGAAGGTCAGATAAAGTGCTTCACAGATAAGAAGAAGCTAAAGGAGTTCATCACCACCAAACCAATATTATATGAAATGCTGAAAGGTATTCTTTAAGAAGGGGAAGAAGAAAAGAGAGGAAAAGGCGGCTGCTTTAAACTAGAACATGGATGGAACTGGAGAGCATAAGTATCACATGATCTCACTCATTTATGGGATATAATGAACAACATAAACTGATGAACAAAAACAGATTCAGAGACAGAAAAGCATTGACTGTCAAACCTCAGAGGGAAGATAGGGGAGGGTGGGGGTAAGGGGAAGAGATCAACCAAAGGACTTGTATGCATGTACATAAGCCTAACCAATGGACACAGACACTGGGGAAGGGGAGAGCGGGGGCATGGAGGAGACGAGGGGGGGCATGAGTGGAAAGGAGGGGTTGGAAGGGATAATGGGGGATGAGGACACATATGTAATACCTTAATTAATAAAGAATTTTTTTAAATAACATAAAATAAAAATCAATAAAAGAATTTTTTAAGATTTGTTAACAGCATAGAGAATATAGTCAATACAACTACTAACAAGGCCAGAAGGTACTTGAAATATTGGGAGGCCTCTCTGTAAAGTGCATGATTGTCCAATCATGATGCTGTACATCTAAGATTGATCTAAAGTAATACTGAATGTACACTGTACTTTAAACATTTTTAATTTAATTTTTTAAAGAAAAACAAAATTAATAAAATAATTTCTAACTATACATAAATTATGGTCATACAATTTCAGTCAATTACAAATAAGTTATAATAATCATATACTTTAAAAATCCATAAAATTACGTGTGTGTAAATAGGTATGTAATGTGAAATGTGGATGCCTTATAATATGTATGCTTTGATGTAGGGTGGGTATCTCTGGGAGTAGTTTGCTCCATAAAATTTTTCAATAAGTCTTGTTTATAAATATTACCTTGATGTTATCTTTCCTGTGATGATGTCATTAGTTCTGATTTATAGATGTGGTGACTTAATCTGAAAATACCTTTGGAAATATCTTGGACTCTTCAACCTAAAATCAAAATATACTTACTAATACGTATCATTATAATTTAAAATTTTAATAATCTTGTGTGAAATAGTTGACTAATATGTTAAAATTAATTCTTCTTAGGAAATACATTATATTATATTTTAAATGAAAGTTTTACTGATAACAAGACTGGCCCAGAAAGTTTGAACACTGGATATTACTGATTAGAAATTTAAGTCCCCAGACTTTAGTTCAAATCTGAACTGTTTAATCCACGAGGATAATCGGTACTGCCTCACATTATCATAAATTATCTTTTTCAGGTCACTTCCTGGTTTTCTCAGGAGTAATAACAGTTGGGAGCACATTCATTCATAAAAGGATTATATGAATTAAATACTTTAAAATTTAACAGGTCAACTTGGTAGAATTGTCAGAGATGAATGATGCTTTATTGGGCATAACATTTTATTAGGCACACAGTGAAGATGCTGTCCCCAACATCTGTTTACTAACATGCATGGAAAGATGGTGGTGTTTGCTTTTGGAAGACCACTTCTCATAAGAGAAGAAACCAGTATTCTATTTTGTTTAACTGTGGGAATCACTGTACAAACTCATCGGTTGGCCAGCAGCTTCTTTTTCCTCCCTGCTGAGAATGGACTCCAGGTTGCACAACAAAATTCCCTTTTCTTCCTTCCTTCCTTTTTTTTCTTTCTTTCTTTTGCCTGCCTGCCTTCCTTCCTTCTTTAATCTTCACCCAAGGATATTTTTCCATTGATTTTTAGAGAAAGTGGGAGAGAGAGGAAAAGACAGAGAGAAAAATTGATGTGAGAGAAACATATCAATTGGCTGCAGGACCCGGGCCAGGAGGTAGCCTGCAACCAAGGTAGATGCTCTTGACCAGAATCAAACTCAGGACCCTTCAGTCTGCAGAGCCCAAACACCCAGGGCTCTTTCTTTCTTTCTTTTTTTAATGTTTTTATTGATTTGAGAGAAAGAAACATTGATGAAAGAGAAACATTGACCAGAGGCCCCTGCCGGCCCTCAACTGGGAATGCTAATAGAGCCAGCAACTGAGAATGAGCCCTAACCAAGAGGGAATGAAACCCATAACCTCTTGGTACATAGAACATCCCTCAACCAACTGAGCCACACCAGCCAGTGCTCTTTTCATTCATGCTGTGAGATTTTACCACAGAGGCTCACTGCTAATGCTAAGGTCCTGCAGTCATTTTGCAAACAAACCATCAAAAGAAATGATAATAATGCTCACAGACAACATAGCACACCTAGGTGTGAAGACTGTGGAAATGGTGGTATTATTTCAATGCCCTCTTGGTTGCTTTTATGTCAGTGTATTTCCTATCTCTGAATCTTTTATGCAAAATCTGACCTTAAATTGGGCAAATCAGTACCAGTTTGAAGTTTTGTGGGTTTTCTTGAGTAACATACACCATTTTTGAAAGTTGAGAAGAAAGACAAGATGTATCTATCTGAGGTTTATGGCAACTTTTGACGTGTCTCTGAGGTCCTCTGCAGAGACCGTCTGAGACCACTAGCCCCATTACTTAGCCTTTCTTAATCACCAAGTCAGATGTTTTGCTTCCCAGTTTCCCATTCCTGTCTTCAAGAGATATTCCAGCTTTGCTCTTACACCGCATCTTCATTGTTTGTCTTCACCTCTGCCCCCACCACCCAGGGAATCTGTTTATGAAGCCATCTGGCTAGTCTCTGAAAGCCACAGAGCTGGAGAGCCAGACGCTGGCTACCAGCAGCTCACTCTGTGCACAAAAGAAAAGCAGCTTTTTGTTGTCTTTTTCTCTTTAAGTTCACGAAACCAGCAATGTCGCAGAAATTCTTTGGAAAGCTGGACTTGATGATAAATAAAAATTGAAGACAAGTAAAGTTCTTTTTCAAACTTCTCTATCCAGTTTGTAAAACTACAATCTGCTTGCCTTTCATACTAATTGCAAAAATCATTAGGAAAAGTAGCTGAACCAGAAGCAATGCCCAGTGAGCATAGCATCTCTTAAGTGTGTTTTAAGAACCTATTGAGCCCACCCTGGATCCCCCTCTTGCACATAATTCTACGGAATTTGAGAACCTGGAGTTATACATAAATTTAGAGGAAATATCTCATATCTCAAAATATCTCACCCTGCCAAAGACTGCAAATAAAAAACGATGTGTAATATATCAGCGTTGTGTTTGCATCTCAGAAAAGGGGATTGTAAAGCCATGGCAAGACCTGAGAATCGGCTCCATCCAAATTCAGCCTTTCTGGGGTTGCTGCTTTCAGTGCCCCTGAATGAAACCCCGCCACCCACAGAATCAGAACAGATTTGACGAAGGCACCAAGTGTCTTGGGGAACTTCAGTGGCCTGCTAACAGCTGTCTGACCATGTGTGCCTGAGGTTTTTCACGCCAGGAGCACCGCTGTCAGAACTTCTTGGGGAATGCACAGTGGTCCCCGGGCTGTGGAGTGTGGGGATTTCCAGGACTGAGTGGTGACTAAATGATGCTCCTGGCACTCTCCCCATGTAATCGAAGTCCCTGAGGGTTCTTTCTGTCACTTAAACAGAGCCCCACAGCAGCCTCTAAAGCAGGCCCCCCCCACCCCCACCCGCCATAGCTCCAGCACTCATGTCAGTATCCTGCATTAAGTTGAACCAGGACAGGGAGACGAACAGAGAAAGCAGCTCCCCACTGGAAGTTTCACCACTTTGCTGGTTCTGACTCCAGACCTCAGCTGCCTCATCTTTAAAATGAGGGTATTTTTGAGAAATGAAAGTAAAAGCACAAAGAAAATGAAATATCTCGTTACTAGGCTCCATTCTGATGCCAGCTTTTGGTGTGACCTTCACAATTATAAATAGAACCACTGAAGTCCATTCTGCAAATGCTGAGCCTGTGAAAAATCAAAGAGAAAATTAATGGCCAAGACTTTCTACCAGGATGCTCAACTCAGATGTGGTCTCTATACCTAACTCCTTCAGTTAGTTGTAGTTCCAGTTTAAATGGAATACCAACCCCTCTTCTTCCCTTTTTCCACCTGGTAGTCTCAGGTCTATTTTAGAGTATTTCCCTCAAAGTATCCTGGCATTGGAGAGGAAACCAAACTCTTTAGCAGCTCCATTCCTCTCTCTTGAGCTTAATTCTATGAATAAGGGGTACTGCATGGCTTAATAAACACTACACATATAAGTGGGAGCAGCCTGAATCTGCTTCCTAATCGGCAGAGATGGGAACACCCAACTCTCTTTTAGAACATTTCCATTAAAGCTAACTGTCCCAATTAAATCTGTGACCCAGATATAGTCACCTCTACTCCAGAGAGCTGGTAGAACTAGCTCTGTGGGAAGCAGTTTCCAGTTGGAGTGCCAAGTACACTCAAGTGAGCTAGACTCAGGTTTGTATCAAGGCAACCTCAAGCTCAGTGAAGGGAGTGGTGGTGCACAAGTGGGGAGAGGGTTTGGAACAAATGCTTGAAGCTTCCAAGATGACATGGTTTTAACTGTCCTGACCCAAACTGTCACTCCTAGCCAGGCTGGTGTGGTATCCCCAGCACACCATAGCCATGCCCATTCCCATGACTGCTTTCGCTGCAAGTTCTCTTCTAGAATTGCCTTCTGCCCTCTTTTCAATCCTTCAGTTGGTCATGCAACAAATATTTCCTGAACACGTTTTGTGGTTCAGCACTGTGCTAGTTTTGTGAATCTAGAAAGATAAACCTGATATGATCAATGCACTCAAGCAGTTTATTCCCTGATAAATAAGTAATTCTAGTGATAGTGGGAGACATGTCTGATGGAGTGGCTAGGAGAGCATGAAGAAAGGAGATATATCCCTTATGTCTGGAGGAACTAAGGAAGACTTCATGGATGAGAAGGCATTTGGTGGCAGTTTTGATGGAGGGTTTCAAGAGACTAAGATTGATATAAGATGATGTAGAGATAGGAACTGGCTTGGATGGGCCTAGAACCAAGAGTTCCAGTAGAGAAGCTGAAGGGACAGTGTAAAGGAAGGAAACCAATGTTTATTGAGCACCTGTTATGTGCAAGTACATTTGTTTTCATATGCTATCACTCTGGGTAGATTTTATTATTCCTCTTTTGTGTGTGGAAAATAGTTGTAAAGAGATTAAGTGACTTCATTTAGGTTCAAACATAGAGTGAATGGAGATCCAGGACTTTTAGCCACGTCTGACTAACTCTGAAGTCTGTCTTCTCTCTGGACACTGAACTGCCTTCTTGGATCTGAGGTTCAAAAAGTCCTCAAAAAGCTAAAGAACTTGGATTTTCCCTTCTTCCTGGCCTAGTTAAAGCCTTTCAGGACTGGCTCAAACTCTACCCTTTTTACTAGACCTTTTCTGAATGCTCCAGCGCTCAGATATTTCCAGTCACTGTTCACAGGTTTTCACTCCCTACAACCTTCTTTATTGGCTCCCATGACTCCAATAAGAATCCTCAGTAAATATGCAAGTTCTTAAGGGAGAGGACCTGATCTTTCCCTTCATCCTTGACCCTGAATGAATAATTGTGGGATTAATTCTCTCTTTTTGGAGAGAATATAGAGATGAACAGTGGCTGCCCTCTCTCCAGTATAGTCGGCCTGCACTGATGTTAGAGGGGGTGGCACTCCCCAATTCCCCAAGGCCCATCCACAGACATTTGCCTTCCCTAGAGTTTCTCTCTAAAATGAAGTCACAAGGAAACAAGCCTAGCTCTGCTGAGCGCAACCAACCCAGTGAGCCACTGCTTCACAAATGGGCACACCTAGTCATCCACTGGCCTAAAAAGCTGATTATGGACTGTTTACTGGATGGATCTAGAGAAAAGCATCTCCCTCCCTGAGCATGAAAGGAGAAGTTCTCGACCTGGAAGGAGACAGTGCCACAGGCAGCTCCAGCTCACAGGAGAAAGCCTTACAGATGATGCCAATCCACAGCCTGGGAATTCATTTGCAGATTTTTGGATGGATATGTCGAAGGAAAGAGTCAGCCTTACCTCTGGTGTGGATTTGATGGCTCTGATCATTTCCAGACCATTAAACACTCTACTCTTATAACAGTTGATTTTCCAGGTCACAAATTTCATAGGCATGTTTGCGACTTACAGGATAACTATCGATCATTTTATTGCAAGGTAAGTACCATACAGAGGATTGGAAAATCACATAGTAAACACTTATTGCCTAAGTGGCTGGTTATTTTTGAGTCCTGCTACCAGTCATTGATTTTTAAAGTTTAATTTAGTCCTAGAAAAATTTCCCATTGGTGTCCACTGGAATGCTTAAAAAAATGTCTCCCTCTTAATTCATAATTATATCAGCAGCATCTTAAATACATTCTTATTTTACTTGCCCTGAACTCTTGGCCATTTTCTTTCCCTGGTGCATTCCCCAATGTACAGAGTAGAAGGCCAGAACTGGGGGTATTCAAGTATGGTCAGGAGTCCCAGTCCCATCATTTATCAGTGGTGTTACCTTGGCAAGGAACTTACACTCTCTAAGCCTAAGTTTTTCAGTGTGTCAGATGGTGTGAAAATGCCTACTTTGTGGAGATATTGTGAGCAATAAATTAGGTAATGTGTGTAATGTGCCTGGTCTATGGCAGTAATAACTCTACATACCCATTTAATGCTTACTCCATGCCAGCCACTGGTTTCAGCACTCTATGGAATGTATTCACTCAATCTTTACAACAACCCCCATGAAGAAGCAACTACTATCGTACCCATTTTATGTCTGAGAGACCAAGAGACAGAGAAACTTGCTCAAGGTCAACAGCTATCAAGTGGATTTAACACCAGAGAGATAAGCTGTTGGGGCCATACTCTTCACTCTGCACTAGACGGGCCCATAAGTATGAACACAGGCTGCTGCTACACTTGGAAGGCAGTATGGTTCGCCAGAAGAGTGAGACAATCAGGTAAAGCGCTTTTGGTAGACAGTCTTTAGTTGGCTCCCAAGAAACCTGCCTTCTCGAGTTCACACTCAGGTGGAACCACCTCCCCGTTGAATGTGGGCTGGACCTGATGACTGGAATCTAAAAATCAGAATTTGGCAAAAGTGATGGAATGTCACTGCCAAGTCAAGGTTGTAAGATTATGGTTCCACCTGGAGTAGCTCCTCTCCCTCTCTCTTGCTCACCCTGAGGGAAGCCAACTGCCGTACTGTGAGCTACCCTATAGAGGGGTTCATGTGGCTGGGAAGTAACATCTCCAGAGAACAGCCTGAGGTTTGCTCACAGCCCCGCCAGTGACTGTGGAAGCGGAACTCTGTGAGCTGAGCCTTAAGAGGATGACCGCCAGAATTAACTCCAGCCCCCAGTTTCTAAACCAAATAAGCTAAGCAAATAAACGGTTCTTTCCAGCACTTTCAGTTTCTTCACCAATACACTTATCAAAGATAAGTTTAACAGCCAGAGAAAAAAGGGAAGACAGGTCTGTCTGTCTGTAGTTTGTTTTCTTAATACGAACCATTTGTCCCTCACAATGTGGAGTAGTAGGGAGCTCTCTCTGCTCCAGATGGAATGAGATGTGGGTCCCAGTCCTGCTCAAGGTCACTCCTCTCCGTAACATTTCACTCAGCAGCTGTGGACCTCTGGGAAGTCTATAAGTCCTGTGGTTTCTGTTGTTCTGATTGTATGGAAGGGTACGGCTTGGCCTGCCTGAGCAAGGCGAGGATGGACCAGGTCATCCGTCATGGACCCTGCCACAGGAGCTCTGTGGCTTCACTCACACTGAGTTTTCACAGCTCTGCTACTATGGTCTCCAACTTTGCAGTCTCAGGACCGCTTTACTTTTTTAAAAAAATGTGAGGATCCAAAAGCTTTTGTTTAGTGAGAGATATATACATAAACAGTCTTTATTATTTTAGATTTTAAAATGAGACATTTTTAAGTATTAACTAGTTCCTTTAAATATAGTAACCCTATAATATGTTAACATAAAAATATAATTTTATGGAAAAGTAGCCACATTTTTTTTCAAAAGAAAGAAGTGAGGAGAGGGGCACTGTGTTACATTTTTGCAGGTCTGTCTAATGCCAGGCCTAACAGGGCAGCTAGTTTTTCATAGCAGCTTTTGCATTCATGCTGTGGCAATATCACACACCAGAAAGCTTCTGGAAACTCCTCAGTATTCTGATGACAGGAATGGGCGGACAATGTTTCAGTGTTATTATGAAAACAGTTTTTACTTTACAGAAATCCTAAAGTGTTTCTGGAACCCCCAGGGATCGCTGGACCACATTTCAAAAACAGCTGTTCTATTAGTTTCTTTTGGAAATGCTAAGATTTTTTTCTCCAACCTTTTGCCTACCCACCATGCAAAAAAATTACAAACACACAGGTACACACAAAAGTGCACACATACACACAATTATTATAAACCTCTCAATGGACAACTGCAAATCAAAATAGTAAGCCTAAAGAAAAATCTCTACAAGATACCACTCCTCAAAGTAGGGTGCCAGCTCACCCTCCAAATGGTGGCTTCCTGCTTATCTATTGAACCCAATGAAAGCAACAAATGGCTTGTTGAGTGTCTGCACTGAGTTTCCCCAACAGGATGAATAGCTGAGAAATTTCAAAAGTTACTTGCCTTTGAAGCGTTGGCTTCAAAAACAAATGCCTGGGGGAAATCAGCAATGGGCAGGCCTGCTTCAAAAGCTAGCAAACCCTGATCCAACAAAACCACAGGGACCCTCTAAAGCCCTGGTGGTCAGGCGGCCAGCCAACCAGGAAGCAGCCCAGTGTGCGGTGAGGACAATATCAGATCAGTTGGGGGCTTTCTGAGAAGACCTTCAATAAAGCACTAAGTGGAAAAGGAAACCCCTAGTTAGTCACCCTAAGTATGCGGAATATGGGGTTGGAAAAGCTCCCAGACAAGCGGTTTCAGTTCTGGTTCTACCATCAGCATGGTACCAAAATCAAATGGCATTTTCTGAAAATGGCAAAGAGGGCAAGAAGAGCGCTAATGTTCCTTCCAGCTTTTGATGCTGTTTTTCTCATCAATAGTGCACATAGGTCTATAAATATATTTCTGAACCAAAGATGGGCTACATCCCCTATCCTATTTATGCCTGAAATACACAACCCTCCCATTTATTTAACAATGATCAAAACCCCAGTTTGCTGCAGACACTGTTCTAGCATTAAGACAACAGTGAACAAAACAATGAAAGTTCTTGCCATATATTCTACTGGGAGAGACAGACAAACAAGATATAGCATGTCAGTGGTGGTAAGCATCTCAGAAAAGCTTGAAGCAGGGAAGGGGAACAGGGACTACATGGTTGAGGGTTATTTGCAATTTTCAATATGCCAGTAAGTGTAGACAAACCCATGAACCTGGAAATTAGAAATACAGTTTTGCATGAAATCTGACCATCATAAAGTCATCTGTGATGGTAGGTAGCTAGTTATTGACAAATAGGAAGAGAACAAGGGAATTCAAACATGGTTGAGCATGTTCAGCAGGGAGACAGAAGCCTGTCTGCTTCACCAGGAAGCTACAGCTTCACACACACTCCAGGGGACCAGATCATCAAGAATTAATACACCTTCCCCTCCTGGATTATAGGAGGTGGGAGAGCAGAGAGAGATAAGCACATGCCCAATAAAGTCTAAATGACACAGGGATGATGCTTGACTACAGAGGCCTATCTGTCTAACCTGAGAAAAAGATCATTGGTTAGGGGGTGGAGCCAATGCAAGCCCTGCAAAAGCCTGGGAAGTTGATTGAAAAAGCACCTGGTTCCTCCCAAGCCCAAGAAGAATACATAATGCCAAGTGAACAAAGCACCGTTTCTCTCTCTCTCTCTCTCTCTCTCTCTCTCTCTCTCTCTCTCTCTCTCTCTCTCTCTCTCTCTCCCCTCTTGCTTGTGATCTTTACTCTGTAGTATCCATGTGGCCCTGTTCTCTCTGTAGTAGCCATGTGCCCTCGGAGCCATGTAGCTCCACACACGGAAGCCTGGGTATAGCAGCAAAGCAATGGATTGCAGCTGGGAACACAAGCTCAGTTCACCAGACACTGGCCTGAAACTTAGCTTTAATATGGCACAGCATCTCTGGAAACTGACTTCATCAGTGGCCCTGATTTTTCATGGTGAAGGACAGAGACAGAACACCAGAAAGGCATTCTTTTGATTTTGCACCACAAATAAATATTGCCACCATATCTCAACTACCCTATGGGTCCCTGAAAATGCTTTTCTCGTGACAGGCACCCCACATCCCCTGGCAACAAGTCAACATTCATTCATTTATTCAACGAGTCGGTCAACCAGTCAGCAAACATTTGCATGGGGCATTGAAGGTTTTGCAACTCTGGGAGTCTGGAGAGGAGGCCGCCTTGGGTAGAGATCAGCTTTTGCTCAAGAGCCAGCTTTGGGTAAAATTGGTCATGGGATCTGAAGCTAGACTGCCTTAGCATCCTGTGTTCCACCTATGAGATCCTGGACAGCTGGCTGAAACTTTTTGCTCCCATTTCAGTTTCAGGGTAGGAATAATAAAAGTACTTTAAAAACTGGTTAAGATGTTAGTTTTATTCACACTGGACACTAGGCATAAACCACTCCCAAATGGTAGCCATCAGGGCTGGAATCAGAAGAGGAGAGCAAGAGGGAGTTGTTTGTGGGCCTGTGACAGTCCCTCTTGGAACACCCCACTCTGAAATTAAGGGGACTTACTTGGATTGAGACTTATTGGGGTTTCCCTTAGCTGGCTGAGTCCTGGGAAAATCGGGTTGTACTGCACATTTTCGATTGATCCCGCTAGGCTCCCAAAGCAGAGAAGAAAACAGCTCCCACCAAGGCTTTGCACTGACCGCTACAGCTGGCCCCAAAGGGGCCATTCCAAACAGGAGAGACTTGTTTTATTTGAGAATGATATGGTTTTCCTTGAGGACTAATATGCCTCTGTTTCCTGGAGTCTAGGCTTTGCCATTATCACTGTCTGAGCGCTGGCCGATCCCAGTGGGGATAAAAGCAGCCCCCACTCCTGCCCCCTGAATGTTGCCACCAAATGACGGTAGCCTGTCTGCCCTCGTTTGCATAAGAATCCTGCTCCATCTGTTAGAAGGAGCAATATCTGTCCATGCTAATCTGATTGCTCTGGTAACTTGTATTAAAAAACATAGAGGCTACCACAAGCTTTGCTCTGACCTTTGATTTTTCCAATATCACATCTGGGGTGAGCACTTCCTTTTAATCTCTCCGGACAATAGGCAAAATTTCACCAAGGGGCCTGCCGATGGAGATAGAGATCATAGAGCATGTGTCCATGACCCCAGGTTAGGTGATTATAATAATGCTTTTTAGGCTCTTCTAATAAAGAATATGCTGAACAGGCTCCAACGTGCATGTGCAAAAGTCTAATTGCTGTTAACATGTCACTCCCATCACGGAGAAGCAACAATGTACTGACGGCCTGTCAAATTTGGAATTGATTTTGAAATTGCTTTAATGAGGCAATGAATAAGTTTGCAGGGCCGGGCCATTTGAGAGGGCTCAGCGGCGTCAGCCCAAATCACCTGCAGTTGCTCTGCTGACCGTTCATGAATGAGGACAGGAGCGCACAGAGGATTGCTGTTTGGTTGCCGAGGATTTGCCAGCTCTGAGCTGAGATTTCAGTCCCTGCTCCCCACCTCGAAAGTCCCTTACATTTCAGATTTGTTTTGAGGCATGTGTGTGCACTTGCCTTCCAGCCGTGTTCCCCCCGATTAAATGCCTAAGTAAATACCTCCAACTGAAAGGGCTGAGCTGGTTTTTCTCAAAAGCACAAGGAAGGGATTACAAGTTCCTTCTTGTTCTTCATCTAATAGATGTGCAAGGCACTTTGAGAGTAATGTACCTCCCAGGTCTGAGCTTGATCCTGCCAATCAAGCTGATTGGCAGCCTGGATGCAGAATAAAGCTTTTCTACTTGCATTACTGTCCACAGCCATGGAGCTGGTCAGCTGTCACTCTGCCTGCAGAATTACTATGCCCATTTTTGGTTCCCCATAAACAGAGAAAGGTTGAGAAAGGTTTTTCAAACTGTCTAAGGCTGGACCCCACAGCTCTTCTCAATAACCAGCCCACTGAAACCCAGTGGGGCTACAATGGCCATGTTTGTTTGGATTTCATTCTCAAATAACAACTCTCACCAGGTATTTCAACAGGCAAGGCAGGTGGGGAAAGTACCTAAATAATCTTCCAGCTGTGACCAAATTTAAAGCAATGTGTCACCTAATTCCCACTCAAGATGTGGTTTTGGATTCGTGATAAGGAAATGGCCTTTTCCTGGCTAAGGGAACTGAATAAGCTTTCCTGCTTCCTTGTCTCTCACTTGTAAACAACACCAGCATTTTGACAATGAAGACAAATGTGTGCCCAGCTTGCAGTAAAAATGAAGAAACTGCCAGTAACACTTCACAATTGTCGCTTTTATTACCTGCCTCCCCCGCCCAGAACATTATTTCAGTCAGAGCCAAGGTAGAGAGCCAAATTGCCTTCTTTCCAAAGGATATGAGCATATTTTAGAAAAGCATCTTTGTGCATTATATTCCGTGGGGTACCATCTCATTTCTGTTGCCCTGCATTTACGAGTGCATGAGCAGCATTCTTATCAGGTACAGAGGCCTTCAAGAAATCAGATGCTACAGGATCCATACATACATCAATGTTATGATGATGTATTTTCATGAAATCTGTAAGTAAGGCCAACAGGATAGGGAATATTCTGAATGACAGAATATTTCATAGTTTTTGAGGAATGGCCTGATTCCCCATAAAAAGTCAATTTACCTTTTGTTTTTGAGTCTTGCTTATTAAAAGCACAGCAATCTTGAGAGAAAGGGGAAACTACTTTGCCATAAACCAATGAGTAGAAATGCAAATTGTTAGCATTAAAGGCATAAATAATTGGCACCTCTGGGGTTTCTGATGTGTTTCCTTTCCTTATTATGTGAAACACTGTCTCAGGCTGAAACAACAGGTGACTTGGTCTCTTCAAAGAAGACGGTGACCAAGAAAAAAAAAAGGAAAAAGAAAATGTTCTTATACATTTATTTCTAGTATGCAGAGGCAAGATATTTTTGAAGAAAAGAAACAGGGGAGAGTGATTGATATAGAGGCAGGGTGGCCTTGAACAGGCTGTCAAGCTACAGGGGGAAGGCTTGGATGGATGGGAGGTGGATGCTGGGGGAGATCAACTGAAGGACTTGTATGCATGCATATGAGCATAACCAGTGAATGAAGGACACTGGGGCGGGGAGGGGGGAGGGTGGGGATATGTGCTGGGGGGTGGGGGAGGCTGGGGGGAGGATAAGGGGGAGGGGGAAAGGAAAACATGTACTACTATTAATTATAAGTTATACTACAAAAAATCAATAAAAATATATTTTAAAAAATAATAATAATAAAAATAAAACATTGCTTGTAGAAATTCAAAAAAAAAAGAAAGAAAATGTTCAGGGTCATGAGTGCTAGGACTTAACGTCAAAAATGTTGTTTTTATAACCTCAGTGAAATTGGAATGTTAGCTTATGCTAAGACCTCTGTGTGCCCAGAACATCGACTGTGCACTGGGGTCTAGTACTTTAAAGAGAGTTTGAGTGGCTTAGAAGCTGAGGAAACGAAGCTCTCATGTGCTGCTGTCTGTCACCCACTTGACTCTAGGCCACTCGTGTCTGAATGAAGGCACCCAGCACAACCCATACATCCTCCACCCCACTGAAGGCCAAAGGAAAAGCTGGGTCACTGGCAAGGAGGAACACCGAGACAAAAGGGACAGAAATGAACCACAGCTCAGAGTGAAATAAAAAACTACAAGCAGAACTGGGGAGGCTGAAGGAGCTTCATCAAATCTGCTGCCAGGGCTTGGGTGTCCTCTATCATTTTGAAGGACCCACCTCTCTAGAGCTGTGAAACAGGAAAAATGGTACCTCTGTAAAAATAAATAAATAAATAGATAGATAAATAAATAAAGAAAGAAAGAAAGAAGGTAATTCTGAAGAAATTAAAATATGAGGACTACAGAAGCCTTAGCAAAGGGCCAATTGTGTGGAAGTAATAAGTTCTGAATTGATATATGGATATAGATCCCAATTCTCCCTCTGTTTCACATGTATATGTATATGTGTGTGTGTGTGTGTATGTATGTGTATAGATATATATATATATACACATATACATGTATACAGATAGAGAGAGAGATATGGGCTTTAAAGACATAACAGCAACTTTCAAGCAACTAAAAGGAAAATATCTTTCTATATTAAATACATTATTTTTTATTACCTTTATTATTAACAACAGTGTAGACAATCTCTTCCAGATCAATGAGCATCCCCTCAGGCCTAAACACAGAGAGTAAATGAATCCTGAGTGACAGAGCCTGGAATTTCACTTGCTCCCACCACCTGCTCTTGGAGGTCAACTGTACTATAGTGTGTAATTACCAACCTCGTCTCTGCCTCTCTGCTTCCCTCACCCACTGTCTAATTGATGACTTGACACCAGCGCAGGGTCAGCCCTCTACAAACATCTTGAGCATGAACTACTCCTCCACCCAACAGATGCTGCTCGTGTGGGAGCCTATCAGAGCCAGGAACTCCATGATGGCTTGTGTTTGCTCAGACTTAGAAAACAAAAAAGGTAGAGCAAAGAACAAGATTACAGATCTACTCAGGCAAACGGAAAATTGAAATTTGGTCTTAGCTGCAAATTCTACTCCATGCACTAATGGTATTCTCTGGCCCTCTTCCAGGAGACTGATACCCTTGGTTTCTTGCCTTTCTGTTAGATCTCCCTCATCACCCTCTGAAGTCTCGCGCAGATAACGGAATCATTGCCTTGGCAATGCTAACATATTATAAGGTGTCCACATAATAATGGATTATTCACATCTTTCAACAGCTGCAAAGAGGAAACCAGAACTGCTACCGCATCTCCTTTGCCAGTGAAATACAAATCACCAGCCTAAATCTGGAATTCTACACCTAGGTGCTCTGCCCTGACACTGACCTCTCCAAAACTGAAAACAATCTTGCTCCCCAAAGAATTTGAGGAAACTGGTCTATTTTCTAGCTCAGTTTTTGCTGCTAGAAGATAAAGCTCCTATCTTACTCTTAGAAGCACATCCCTTTTTTCTTTGCAAGCACCAAACCCCAAATCCCCTGGGAGACACCAATCCTTTGTGAAGTACCTGGTTTCTATTTCAGACTCTCCTTTTTTCCAGCTAAGAGGTTTTATCTTGAAAACGAGAGGGCAGGATGCCACTTTGAGCTTCTAATCATCACATATCTCTGGAAACTCTCACTCTAATTCCACACTCTACCTATAAACTCAAGCTCAAGAAACAGAACTGGCCAACAGGTGCTGTATTCTGAGACAGCTCAAACTGCGTTTTTCAAAGGTCAGATATTTTTCATAGACAAAGCTATTTGTTTCTATTTTTACCACTGTAATTAGCTAGTTATCAATAATAGGAAGAAAGCCAAAAGAAGGCCAGACTTATAAGCATGACCATGTGGACAGCTTCACCAGGAAGCTGCAATTTCACATTCCCCAGGGAACCACTGGTCCATCCCTGCAGATCGCTGGAGGAAGGGACTGAACAAAAGGTAGATGGGGGCATGTGCATTGGAGCTGGGGTAACACAGGGAAGATACTTGCCTGACAGTCTAGTTTGAAGAAAGATAATTGGCTAGATAGGGTGGAGCCACTGCAAAGCATGAGAAATCATAGAAGGTTAAAATCCCCAGACAAAGGAATTCTCCCTCTCATTCCTCTGGCTTTGCTCCTGCTTCCTTGCACATATGCTTTTTCCCTCTGTAATCATGTGGCCCTACAAGCTGCATAGTCCATGACCATGCAGAACCCACACACAATGGACTGCAGCTGGGAATACAAGCTAAGCTAACCTAGTGCTAGATTGGGCTGTGCAAATATGGAGCAGAAACCCTGGGCAATGGCTTTAACCCTAGCTCTGCTGAAGACACAGCTGGATTTTTTTCCTTGATGGGACAGAAGCAGATGGACCTTGGAAACTCAGGGATTTAATTTCATGCAAATAAATACTATTTATTATACCATGCACGTCTCAGAAAATTCCTTTTCTTATGACATTGCAAGAAGCCCACCTCTACTAGCAACAGGTGAGGAGCCCTGGCCTATATAGCTCAGTTGATTGGGCATCAAAGATTGCTGGTTTGATTCCCAGCCAAGACACATGCCCAGGTTGTGGGCCCCATCCCCAGGAAGGGGCATACAGGAGACACTCAATCCATGTTTCTCTCTCTTTCCCTCTCCCTTCTTCTCTCTCTAAAAATCAATAAAAATATATATTTTTTAAAGCCAAAACAGATGGGGACACAGAGAACATTCCATGATATTACTATCACTTGCACTAAATTAGGACTCAGCAAACTAGAGCTTACAGGCTGAATCTAGACTGTTGCCTGTTTTTGTAAATGAAGTTTTATGACACACAACCATGACCAGTAATTTACATATTGTGTAGTGCTGCATTGGTACTACGAAGGCAGGGATGAGTAGTTATGAGAGAGACTATATAATTCACAAAGTCTAAAATATTCGCTGGCCATTTACAAAAAATGTTTGCAGACCCCTACTCTATTAGTTGTCCTCACATCACCCAATTATTGTTAGTGATAGCATTAATCAATTTGTCTGCTCTTGATTATTTTGACTTACACCGTAAAAACTCACATAACCCTACAAAAACAATAAAGGAAGGGAGAAAGGGAGAAAGGAAATCATGAACACTAGATCTGTTTAAAAGTGACTAAGCACATAAAAGATAGTGTTAACGATTGCACACAAGCAAAATAGCCTGATAACTTTTTTAAAGAATGACAAGGCAGAAATTACATATTTAACTGAAGCCCATGCTGTACTTATTGAGCAAGTGATTCAGGATCATGAAACAAATAAAGATAACAGAAGCCTTCCTTGTAGAATATCAATGGGAAACAATGTATTGGAGATTGTTTCACATCAGACTCCACTACTCTAAGTCCATAGGTAGGAAAATGAAGGAAATATCTTCAGGGATTTGCTCAAGAAAGCCCAAATTTGTCTCGCTTGATTCGGATGCCAATAACTAAATGATTCTTCACAAAGAACTCTTTTATTAGGTATATATATTTAAATGAGAACAAAGAAATGGGTAGTTGTTTTTCTATGGAATACATAAAATCTAGCATACTTTAGATTCTGCCCCATGCCTACTAGTCATTTTAGAAATCATTGTCCAAACCTTCTCACTGAGTCTGATGTGAAGTGAGATAAGGTTCTTACAGAGCTCTGACTAGTAGTATGTTTTCCAAGTAGTTCATAATAAAACCTTACAGCAAACGTACTTGTCTAAGTCTCCCTCAAACCTCAATCCTTTGGACAGAACTTGCCCAGGTCCCTTTGGCTTGACCAAAGAGTTGAAAATGGATTTGGGGTGGAGCTGGGAAGGCTCACTCCCAGGTCCTTAGATTTCTCCAATTGTTGGATAACATTCCAAAGGGGTTGTGTCATTATTAGGAGGCTCACTTATTTGTCAGCACTGCAGCCCTGGATGACTGCATAGATGCTCTAGGCATTTGAACAAGCCCCTTTGGATGGTGGGCAAAGGCCTTCAACCTCCCTATACTGACCCCAGGCTAGAATGGGTGTACACAGTCAGACAGGCAATAGCCACATCCACACCCATACCTGTCACACACATACACAGGGAGAGAAAGCCTGTTTCTTGAAATTAAAATATAAGCCACATCCAGAATTCAAGAGCAGAACATTTTTTGGAAAAAGGTGTGTGCAAAAAAAAAGGCATCTCCCCTTTATAGAAGCTCATCTCCACAAAGGATACAGTACACCTCCTCTGTTCATCTAAGAATTCCAAGCATCTGCCATAATATACAGCAAGTAGGTGCTCAATAAATGCTTTTTTTTCTTGCATCCATTTGTTCAATAAATGCTTATTAAACACCTGACAAATGCCTTGCAGAGTACAGTAAAATAACGAAATGAGTAAAACGCAATAGGTTTCAAATCTAGAAGAGGAAAAGCAAATAAACACATGTAGATGACCCTTGGACAACATGGGTTTGAACTGTGTGGGTCCATTTATGGGTGGCTTTTTTTTTTTCAATAAATACTGTGAATGTATTTTTCTCTTCCTTATGATATTCTTAATAACATTTTCTTTTCTCTACCTTACTTTATTGTAAGAATATAGCATATAATACATATAATGTATAAAATATATGTTAATCAAATGTTTATGTTATCAGTAAGGTTTTTAATCAACAAAGCCTTTGGGGACAGTCAGAGTTTTGATTGTACAATAGGTCAGTACCCACAAATCCATGCCGTTGAAGGGTCAGCTATGGTTACAATATGGCGTAGAGATGTTTCAGTCAAGACTTACAGAGTTGGGCACTTAACCCTGCCCTAGGGTAGGTGGATGTGGGAGTAGTTAGGCCAGGACTGAGAACCTTTTCTCTCTGCAGTTGTAGATCAATGTTGTCACATAGGGACATGCGACCTTTACAGGGGACAGTGAGCAGAAGAGTTTACTTTTTGACTATGAAATCCATGGTATTTTTCAGCAATCATTGTTCACTAAGATGTGAGATTGGTCCGAGAAAGCAGAAAAACTTTTTTTAAAAAATACTTCATTGAGTATACTCTTAATGGGCAAAGATACAGCCAAGATTCCTTGGGTCTTTTCTTACTTAAGGCACGTGGCAGTTAAAAACAACAGTGAAAGAAAAATCAATCCGTCACTATGTTTGAATCAAGATCATAGAATCTTAGTGTCTATAAAAGGGCATTTTAAATGTTACTAAAATCTAGCTGATTCAAAATCACTGGTATGACCAGTTTCATTCTTCTGTTCATTTGATAGAGTTACTGACAGGTCATTTCGGTTTTGCCAGAAGGGAGAGTTGCACAGGAAGACTTGGCATAGGGTAGTCATTTGACAAATGTGTTCTGAATAAATGAAGGCAAACACCTCAGGTTCTGTGGAGGGAAAGTAGGACTCAAAATCCAAACCTCAAATAACACAGCCACACTGACCTTCTCATCAATCATTAATCCCATCCAGCAGTGTTCTGGAAACAATGAAGAATGCAGGAAAAAAATTACACCTGATGTCTGATCTTAAAGAACATACAAACAAGAATATGAATAAGTAGTTTGTGGAAATATATGAAGAGATGCTCTACTCACCAATTCTCAGGTAAAATGTAAATCAAACATTAATGAAATATAATTTCATACCAAATAGACTAAAAATTTTTTAACTGGATGATAATACTGAGTGTCAGCCCAAATATTAAATACAGCCTCCTTTATTTATGGCTGTTGGGAATAAAGACTTTTCAGCCTTATTATGAATAATTTTGCACTGTCTAGTCAAATTAAGCATATGTGTAATCCACGTACTATCAATTCCCATTCTGGGTGTACACATATCCCAAATAAATTCTCACACAGTTTCATAAGGGGCATGAATTAGGATGCCCATTCCACATTATTTGTAATGATGGCATAAAGTTGGAGGTAATTTTGGCCCCCAATGTTAGGGGATTGGACAGAAAATATATGTGGCTTAGGGCTGGAGTATAACTCATGGTGCACTACACACTGTTGGAAGCAATTGATTAGATGTCCACATAACAACAGGGCTGGATCTTGAAAGCGTAGTCATAGTTGAAAAGAGTGAGAACCAGAATAAGATATATAAAAGAATGCCATTTAGAAAAGCAAAAATGGATGCTCACAAGACAAGAGTATAATTTTATAAGAAATCCTCACAAACAAAATGACATTCTTTATGCTCATGAGAATAGACACTACCAGAGAGGTAAGATGATAAAATGAATAAATAGGTACTTGGATTCCTGGGAGTGGGTGCTGCGGTAACAAATACATGTGGAAGTGGTGGAACCTGGCAGTGGGCAGAGGCTGGGAGGAATCTGAGAAACATGTTAGAAAAAACCTAATAGTCTTAAATAGACTACAACTAGAAATCTTGACTTGGGGGACATTGCTCATGAGGGCTCAAAAGAAAATGAGTATCTTGACACTGAAAATTACAGGAAGTGGGGTTAATTATGTAGTAGCAGTAAGTTGAGCAACACCATTAGCTGCAGTTTTGTGGGAAGTAAAAAATATGCCTAATGAACTAGTTAATTGAGTTAAGGAGTGTTTGCAAAGTGATATGATGCTACCTGGCCTCTTTTTGCTACTTATAGCAAAACTGCATGTAAAAAGAAAGAAATAAAGGGAAAGACTGTTATACAAAAACAAACAAACAACAAAAACAGAGTTTTGACAATTTTTAGCCTCCTGATAGCACACAATGCTATAATTAATGATTTCTAAGCAAATGTCCAATACAAAACATTGCCAGGAAAACGGGATATAGAGATAAAACTGAAGGTATGAAAATAAAACTTTTTGTTAAGACTTCCCAGCCATCAAAGGTATTGCTTCAGAGCCAAACAGTCACATACAAGGGTCCTTAAAGAGAAAAAGAAAAACTGTATTCCTCTACTTGAAACACTTTTCACACCAGATATGTGTGTGGGGTTTTCCATAGCAAGCAAACACATGTGTGAGTGTCCTACAATTTAACTCAGTTCTGACAGTAACTTCCTGGAGTTGGTGCAAACCCCTCAGGTTAAGGGCTCCACCCCACAAGACTGTCCACCTTCTAGCCCCACACTTCAGATACCAGTTGCAAGGCCCAGGTTGTCACCTATACTTCTGAGCACCCAGGTTTAAATGCGGTAACAAATACATGTGGAAGTGGTGGAACCTGGCAGTGGGCAGAGGCTGGGAGGAATCTGAGAAACATGTTAGAAAAAACCTAATAGTCTTAAATAGACTACAACTAGAAATCCCACTACCCCTTCCTCAGATTCAGTAATTTGGCAGAATAACTCACAGACAACAGCACCTTACTATTACCCATTTATTATGAAAAAAATACAACTTAGGAACAGTCAAGTGGAAGAGATGGACAGGCGCAAGATAGAAGGGAAGGGTCACGGAGCTTGCCTTCTCTAGGTGCACCACCTCCCTGCACAACCATGTGATCACCAGCCCGAAAGCTCTCTGAAACCCTTTGGTTAGAGTTTGCATGAAGGCTTCACTCATTGGCCATAAGAGGCCCCTAGGGGTTGGAAGATGGAGCTTAAAGTTCTAACTCTCTAATAATATAATTGGTTCCCCTGGCAAACAGCCCCACCCCCATCTTTGGAGGCAAAAGTCACCTCATTAACATAAACTCAGGTGTGATTAAAAGGTCTTGTTATGAATAAGAAAAGATGCTCCTTTAACCTTTATCACTCTGGAACTATTTCAGGGACAAAAAAGATAAATATCACAAAAGATGCTTCTATTGCTCTTGTCACTTATGATATTACAAGGCTCTGCCATGAGGCTGGGCATGAAAACTTAATAGATGTTTTTTATAAGATCACAAGAGATTAGGGTTGTCCCTCTTGATCAAACTATAGGGCTACTAGGAAGTTAAGGATGTTGGAACTCAGTCATCTCAGCAACAGCAAAAGGGGCTTATTTCAAAGAAATTTGTAGGTATGACTTTTACCTAATGGAATAGACCACAAAGAGATTCAAAGGAGACCCACAAGTTTCATAAAATACTTATATTTGTAGAAACATTGCCAACTTGGACTAGGGGGAAACAAGATGGTACCAAATAAGGAAATGCTTTTCAGCCCGCAGAATTCTACTGAGCAGGAAGCAATCTGAGAAAGCCGCTCAGCTACAAAAATGTGCTACTTCCATATAAAAAAAAAAAAGATGACTGAAAGGGCAAAATCATCAGCCCAGAGAGTGGCACCAAGACCCTGGAGAATAAGCCTCAGGTCTTGGGATCTAATCACAGAACTTCCAACATTTGCTTGGCTGGTTTTCAGAATATCTGTGGATTAACAAACTCTTGTGCCTCCAATTTTCCACCTTGTTAAAGACATTCATCTTCCTGACCAACAATTGTACGTTGAGTAGATGGGGGACAGATAACGTCGCTCTTTCATTCCACAGGTCCAGATCAAAAGGATCTGTACTTAAGGTATTATACTTAAGGATCCTCATCCAACCTGAATTTGATTTAGATACAATTTTGACTTTGAACAGATGTAATGAGATGAGCCTGTAAAATCGTGGTAGAGGTGTGTATTTTACTTGTGGGACGAATTGGGGGTCAGAGGGTAGACTGTGGTAGGCAACCGCTAAAAACACTGGTTTTCAGGCCCTTGTATAATAGCCTCCCCTTGAGTGTAGATTGGACCCAGTGACTAGTTTCTAACAAATAGAATTAAAGAGAGTATTGAGATATGACCTCTAAGATTAGATTCTACAAAGACTGTGACTTCCATCTTGGATCTCACATTGATTCTGAAGGAAGCCACTGCCATATTGGGAGCAGCCCTGTGCAGAAGCCCACGTGGAAAGAAACTGATGTTTCTGGCCAATGAGAACCTGGGACTTGCAAACAGTCACATGAGTGAGCTTACATTAAACCTTGAAATGACTGTAGCTTTGGTGACTCCATCATGATGCCAGTGAGAGATCCAGAGCTAGGGGACCGAGCTAGCCTGCATCTGCATTCAAGACTCTGAGGATCTGACATAACAAATGTTTGTTGTTCTAAGTTAGTGAGTTTGGGGATAACTTATTATGCAGTAAAAGACAACTAATACAAATTTTATTCCCTACTACAGATTTGATATTCTCAGGGGATTACATACGGCTTTTAATGTAGTTTTTTATTATTATTATTATACTAGACTGACTCATTTTTATTTATTTTTTTAATCTTTATTATTCAGTTTATTAATTACCTTGTTCCCCTTTTTTCCCCCTATAGCTGCCCTCCACCTGTTACCCATCCTACCCTCTGCCCTCACCTCTCCTCGCACTGTCCTCTCCCATAGGAGTATGATTTATGTCCAGTCTCTTGCTGCACCTCCCACACACATTTTCTCCCCAAGAATTGTCAGTCCATTCCCTCTCTATGTCCATGTTTCTGTTATATTCAACAGTTTATCCTGTTCATCCAATTCTTGATTTTGAGATTCATTTGTTGATAGATGTGTATTTGTTGTTCATAATTTATATTTTTACCTTTTCCTTCTTCCTCTTCTTACAGAATATCTTTCAGCAATTCATATAATATTGGTTTGGTGGTGAATTCCTTTAGCTTTTTCTTATCTGTGAAGCACTTTATCTGACCTTCAATTCTGAATGATAGCTTTGCTGGATAGAGTAATCTTGGTTGTAGATTCTTGCTATTCATCACTTTGAATATTGCTAGCCACTTCCATCTGGCCTGCATCGTTTCTGTTGAGAAATCCATTGACAATCGTATGGGTACCCCCTTATAGGTAACTAACTGTTTTTATCTTGCTGCTTTTAATATTCTCTCTTTATCTTTTGCCCTTGGCATTTTAATTATGATGTGTCTTGGTGTAGTCCTCTTTAGATTCCTATATTTTGGGGTTCTGTGTACTTCTTGGGCTTTTAAGTCAATTTCTTTCATCAGGTGGGGGAAGTTTTCAGTCACTATTTCTTCAAGTAGGTTTTCATTGTCTTGCTCTCTCTCTTTTTCTGGCATCCCTATAATTCGGATGTTGGTATCCTTGAGGTTGTCCCAGAGGCCCCTTACACTATCTTCAATGTTTTGGATTCTTTTGGCTTCTTGCTTTTCCGGCTGAGTGGATTTTGCTTCTTTGTATTTCAAATCTTTGAGTTGGTTCTTGCAGACCTCTGGACTGCTTTTAGGTCTTCGTATAATATTTTTTATTTCAGTCAGTGTATGCTTAATTTCTGGTTGGTCCTTTTTCATATACTCATGGGTCTTGTTCATTTCCTTGTAGGTCTCGGCCTTTTCTAGGAGCCTCTTGAAAAACCTTATAACCATGGTTTTGAACTCTATGTCTAGTTGACTTTTTTCCTCCATTTCTTTCACATCTGATTTCTTTCCATTTCTCTGCATTGTGGCTGCTTTCCTGAGTTGGTCCATTAGTTCTGTGTGGTAGATGTCCTCTAAGGGACAGTGGCTCAACCTCCCCAGTTACCTGAGGTGGATACTCTTGCTGCAGCCCTTTATGGGTTGTACAGTATTGTTGAAGTTAAGCCCAGATTATTGTTGTTAGCACTAGGAGGGTTTGACCTCCAGGCCAATTGACTGTGAGGGTAAGCTGTGTTCAGGTTGGATGGGCAGAGTCTCCGGACTGAGCAGGCAGCATCAGCTCCGCCCTATGGCAGCACCTGCGTCTCTGTGCCGGGTGGCAATGGCTGCACAAATCTCCGAGAGAAAGCTGCCGCTGATCTCTACCCTCTGCCAGACAACTCAGCCTCTCCCCAAATGAGTCTGCACACCCAAAGTCTCACCCAGGGTTGTAACACAATGCAGTCCGGTGGTCTCCCGAACGAGGGAGCAAGTCATGAGTCCTCTCTGCGCGGTCGCACACTTCTGTTCCCAAGTTTACGTGCAAACTGCTGTTTCCAAGCTTACACGCACTCTCCACAAGCTCGCCCTCTCCATAAGCTCACAGACCTTTGCCACGCCCAGGCTACCACGTGCTTTCCCACTGTCCAGTTTCACCCCATATGAGTGTGGGCTCCCTGGACCTCACCTGGAACTGAGCAATCAGTGTAGTGGGACGTCTTTACCCTCCCCGTTGGAGAAAACCAGGCGGGTTTGCAGCCGGCCGCCCTCTCCACTGGTGTGCGTGCACAGCTCCAAACCTCTGGCTCCACAAATATCTTCAGCACTGCCCTCCTCCGCTCTTCTGAGTCACAGTGCCCTATCTTTACTTTTATTTGTGGAATTTTCACTCAGCCAGCTTTCCAGTGATTCTGGATGATGTTTGTTCTGTTGTTAAGTTGTAGTTTTGGAATTGTTATGTGGGGCAGCAAGATAGTTGTTTACCTATGCCGCCATCTTGATTCCTCTCCTTAATGTAGTTTTTTTTTAATATTAAGAAGAGTTATCATCCTATTTATAATTACCTAACTGAGTAATTGTAAACAGCTTCCTACAGTTTCATTCAATTAAGCCCTCATTCTACAGAGCTTTTCCCGTGATTCTGTGCCAGGGAATATAAGATGTGGGGATTTTTAAAAACATTATACCCCCTGGTTTCTAAGAGTGAATGTCTCTTGGGGATGCAGACTTGCACAGCAGAATAGTATAGGGCACTCAAACCACCATCAAGGCAAATATAAAGGAGAACAGAAACTCAGGGGAGTTTCTAAGGCTCATTGATTTGGAGCCTCACTTTATTTCTGATAGCCTCTACCACCAATAAAAAGGTCTATACGGAAGAGGCCTGTTCCGGGAATAAGAAAATGGCTGGCCATGGGGGCCTGATTCCTTGACTGTAACTCCTTCAGAGTCAACCACACACTGGCTGTGCACCGCATCTTTGGGAAGGCAACTTCCCCTGTGAGGTATGCCAGGTAAAGTGTTATGGACTGAATGTTTGTGTCCCCAAAATTCGTATGCTGAAGCCCAACCCTCAATATGATGGGATTTGGAAGTGGAGCCTTTGGGAAGTAATTTGCGTTAGACGAGGCCATCAGGGTGGGGCTCCATGATGGGATGAGTGTCCTCATAAGAAAAGGATGAGGCACTAGAGTTCTGTCTCTATAAGTGCATACACACAAAACAGGCATGTAAACACACAGGGAATGGTGTCTGTCTGCAAGCCAGGATGCAGGCCCTCACCAAGAACAGAATCTAGTGGGCATCTTGATCTTGAACTTCCAGCTTCCTGAACTGTGAGAAATAAATATATGTTGTTTAAGCAAACTGGTCAGTGTTATTCTATCATAGTAGCCTGAGATGACATAAATTTGGGACATATTTATACAAAATAAGAAAGAAGGATAGGACGTACAGGAAATCCCCACTTAACTTTGGTAGGTTTTTGGAACTGTGGCAAAATGATGTTTAACAAAACCTGTTTTACCACAGGCTAATTGATCTAAACAAGAGGCAAGTTTCTAAAGCATCTCATCAATGAAATCACATTATTCAAGGGCCTGTTGGGCTTGTGTGAAGGCAGTCAGAGAATGAGGATTGCAGAGAACTAGCAGAAGGGAATTCAACTCAGAGGGGACAGCCAAGACAGAGGCTTTGAGAGGTGGGAGCATGCTTATTGTGTTCAAGAAACACGAGTACAGATTGCTAGACAAAATATGGGATGCTCACTTAAATTTGAATTTCATATCAACAACAAATGTGTGTGTGTGTGTGTGTGTGTGTGTGTGTGTGTGTGTGTTGCATAACTATGTCCCATATATTGAATGAGACATACTTACACTAAAAGTAAATTGCCCCATATAACACTTGGAACATATTTTTACTAAAATAATTATGTGTTGTTTATCTGAAATTCAAATTTAATGGGGTGTCCTATATTTTTATGTGTTAAATCTGGCATATATTGGCACTGTGACTGAAACAAAATGAAGAAAGAGGGGAATGTTATGGGTTGAATTGTCCCCCAAAAGAAGATATTTTTGAAGTCCTAATCCCTCACCTCCTTCCTACACACTGATGTCCATTCTAGGAGCCCCTGGAGAACAGGAGAAGCAGACTGCCAAGCTCTTCTGCTCCTGCCAGCACCCAGAACCATGTTTGCTATGCAGCACTGAATAATGTGGTGACCGGGCAATGCCTTATGCACCCCTCTGGGTGCCCAGCTCTTTTTCCTTCTCCGCTAGTGAATCCTGGCAGCCTATTTCCCAGACGCTATTTCCAAACATTGCAGATGTAATTAGTTAAATTAAGATAAGGTCATACTGGAGTGGTATGGGTTGTCATCCAATAAGACTACTATCCTCATAAGAAAATGGCCATACTGGAGTGGTATGGGTTGTCATCCAATAAGACTACTATCCTCATAAGAAAATGGCCATGTGTCGACAGAGACAGAGACTGAAGTGCTTGAGCACCAAGGCAACAAATTCCACAGATGTCACCAACCTCCAGAAGCTAGAAAGAGGCAAGAAAGAATCATTTACCTTTAAGTTTCAGAGGGAGCATGACCCTACCAAAACCTTGATTTTGCCTTTTAGCCCCAAGAACCATGAGAGAATAAATTTCTGTTGCTTTATGCTACCACAGTTTGTGGACTTTGTTACAACTAGCTACCCTGGGAAACTAACACAGGGAGATAACAGATGAAGGCAGAGAGATAAGGAGGTTGATAGACAGATCTTTTAGGGCCTTGGAGACTATTTGAGGACTTGGCTTGCATGCTGAGCCATCTGAAAGTTTGAGGGAGAGATGGCTTGTGTGAAGGCAGTCAGAGAATGAGGATTGCAGAGAGCTAGGGGAAAGGATGTAGGAGCAAACCAGGAGGACACCAAGAGAAGAAAATGGCATGTGATTCTCTGGGAATTGCATGCAGTTAGTCCTGCTGGAGTATGTATTGGGAGCCATGGGAGCTGGAAAGATGAGCCAGATCTTGAAGAGCCTTTGGTAACAAAAACTGGGGAAATGCTTCCCCCTGTAGGTGACAGGAAGCCAAAGGAAAACTGAACAAGGAGATGGAATCAAATAGGTCCACTGTCCATGTTTTTTTGTAATTCATCAGACTAGAGATGAGTGAGAAGAGTTCAAGAAGGATGACTGAACCAAGATGGAGTTCCAAGTACCATGACTGGGGAGGGAAGGGAAATACATTTTTCTTAAATAAGGAACCATAATCTAAGCCTCTAAAATCACACTGCTGAGATAGCCACACTTCTAAGGTAACTTGGAAAATACCTAGGATTTCTCTGGAACATTAGAGATTTTACCCAAGACCATTGATTTGTGGAGGAAGATGGATTCCCATTAGTAGGGCAGGGTTTGGAGGAAAGTAGGTGGAAAACTATCAACAGATTTGCCCCTGCATGTTCTGAATCAAGAATCCAGAGGCCTAGCCCACTGCCTCTCAAACTTCAGTGTTCAAAAGAAAGTTAGGGCCCAGCCATGTGGCTCAGTGGTTGAGCATTGACCTGTAAATAAGGAAGTTATGGTTGGATTCCCAGTCAGGACACATGCCTGGGTTGTGAGCTCAATCTCTAGTGTGGGGCGTGCAGGAGGCAGCCGATGAATGATTCTTTCTCATCACTGTTGTTTCTATTTCTCTCCCCCTCCCCCTTCCTCTCTGAAATCAATAAAAATATATCTTTAAAAAAAGAAAGTTAGAGGGCTTCTGAAAATGCAGATTTCTAAATCCAATCCTGGGGATCTTAAGCAAAGATGGTCCTGCAACCACACTTAGAGAAACTCTGGCCTTGTGGGCGACTTGAGGATGTCCATGCTGATAGTGGTGAGGTAACAGAGAAAGTGCAAAGTAGTAGAGGAGGACAGGAAATGCATGTAGGCATAAAGAGGTATAATGGTGCAATGTTGGATAGGGTGGCAGGTAATGTCACTAAGAAGATGGCATCATAAGCCAAAATTAATGCAAGCAAAATTGTCCATTCCTGGGGAGATGAACACACAACTTCCAGGAGATTCTGAAAGAAATTCTGAACCAGTAAGCAGATATTTTCTGCATTTCCTTTATAAGGAAGTTTAGAATTCACTTGTAAATTGAATTTTGAGCACCCATCATACTTTGACCCTAAACAGTGGTTCTCAACCTTTGCTGCATATTAGAATCACCTGAGGAGCTTTAAAAAAATGCTAATGTCTGAATCTCAGTCCCAGAGTCTGACTTAATTGGTTTGGAGGTACAATCTGGGAATTGGGATATGAAAATCTTCCCAGGAAACTCTGATTGCAGGAAAAGCTGAGAAAGACTGGCGTAGGGTTTCAGATGAGCTTCACTGTGTGGTAGAAAGGCTGGGGTGCTTATTCTAGTTATCAATTAGGACACTAAGGTTCCAGAGGATACATGACTAACCCTAGTTCCCATGGCTGGTGAGTAATTCAACACTCAAGACCAGGCTCTTAGACTTCCAATTCAGTGTTCTGACCACTATCCACCATAGGACAGAGGTCAGCAGGGTTCTGATCAGGAATGAAGGGCCAGAGCTTAGCCTCTTGCACTGGGAAAGGTGTGCTCAGAAAGAAGCCCGCCTGGGAAGAGGATTCAACCACCGGGAGGGATAAAGGTGCTGCCCACCAGAGTGCAGAGGAGAAGGGGAGGCACCTCAGAGGAAAAGGGGATGACAACTGACAAAAGCAGGTGCCACCTAGCAAGCCAGAAAGTGAAGTAAAAGCACTTTGCCTGTATCTGTGAGGACTTCCAACCCTCATACATCATCCATCCAGTTGACCCTGGCCTCCCAGCTGGCCTGATGCTGATCCAAACAACAATGATAACAAAAACCTCAGAGATAAATGACAGTCACAGCTCTGTGGCTGACAATAATCCAATCCTACTTCATTCCCCAATACCAGCCAGCATTGCTGAGGTGGGAGGTGGGGATGGGTGACATGTAGACCACTAAAAAGTCACTACCCAAAATGTAAGGGCTCCATCCACTCAGCAAAATTCAAAAATGCTTTCAACAGGAAAAAAGCTTTCCATTGTCTAAGTGGTAATTAGTAAAGACTTCAAAAGCAAATGGCACTAGGAAAGAGAAGACCTTGATTAAAAACTCAAGGTCTTGGTTTTCACATTTCTTTTTAAGCAGACTCCTTTTGACAAAAATATCTGTATATGTATATTTATGTATTTATATATGTATACACTGAGTGGCCAGATTATTACAATCTCTGAATGCATAATAATCTGACCACTCAGTGTATATCCTATATAATAAAAGTTTAATAAGCAAATTGTCCCCTCAACCAGGAGCTTGACCAGCAGGCACGCTGGCCAACCACCCATGTTCCCTTCAGCTGGCCAGGCTGGCCAGACCCCACACATGCATGAATGCATACACTGGGCCTCACACACACACACACACATACACACACACACACACACACTGAGTGGCCAGATTATTATGCATTCAGAGATCATAAAATCAGACCACTCGGTGTATATGTATATGAATGCATAGATATGTCATGTTACATGTATGATATGCTATATATAATATATTACAGCTTATATTATATACATTGCACATAATATACCTAATTTAATATATGTGCATATCAATATATAACAGATGAAAGTAAACTTGCTGTGGACAAAGAAGGGCTGATTCTGGGATCACCAGTGGTAGACAAGGAGCCCCTGAGTCACCTCAATCAAATCCTAGGACTTTGAAAGAGCTTCAGGAAAGAATTCATTAATTCAATGGACACACGTTGAGAGCCTACTGTGTGCTCAGCATTGTGCTAGATGCTAGGATCAATGTAGAGGGATAACAGCCTCTTTCTTCAAGGTCCTCAGCATCTCATGAGGGTCATGGACAGGAAAGGAATAATTATGCAAAATGTGACAGGAGCTGCAAAGGGGAAGTCACAGAGCGCTGCAGGACACAGTGGGAGCCCTGAAAAGTGTTCCTCCCCTGGGCAGGATGGGGTGGGTGAGAGGTAGGAGGAACAGGAAAGGCTCTTTGAAGGAAGAGACCCTCAAAGTAAAAGTCAGTTCCCGTCCCCCCGGCGGGTTTTGATAAGATGAATGAGGATGGGGAACAGGAGACTTTGGGAATCAGAAGACAAATGGGGCAGAGCCAAATAGAGAAAAAGGCAGGATCCCTCAAGGTACCAGAGACAGGAACACCAGGGACAAATCCTACTGCCTCCAAGCTATCCCAGGCAGCCCCAGGGCCAGGATCCCAGGCAGCCTTGTCAGGTAGGAAGTCAGTCATGAGCAGTTGGGGTGGGCCTGCGCTGGAGTCCTGAAGGAGGTTCTGACTAAGGTTGCCTTCAGACTCCTTCTCTCTGAGCAACCCAGCAGGTGGCTGGCCAGCAGGAAGGTTCGGAGCCAGCTGGTTCTTGGTGCTCGCTCAGAGGACAACCACATGACCTCAATGCCAATGCAACCTTACTAGGGCCCTAAGCCAATTATAATAAAATTTCAATTTAGGTTTGACCCCACCCCCATGGGTTTTTCTGAGTACATTATGGATAAGGGCATGTCCAGAAGAAAGATAGTTTCTGTCAATCATCCTTGAATGCAAATTAAGTCTCCACCCAGAAAATCCCTCTTTTAAACCCAGGAGTTGGGGCCCTGCTCTCCCACCATTTTGTCTCTCTCACATGTGCTCTACTTCCAAGGAGCATGGCTATACCACTCCTTTTCCCCTTCCCTTCCCCCACAGGCATGTATCAGCCAACCTTTAAGGGACCCCATGAGACTTGCAACCAGGAAAGATGGGCAGCTGCAGCTCATTCAAGGCTAACCCCTTGAACCTGTCTCCAGGCCCCTTTTTCGCTGACTTCCCCATGAGCTAAAGCAGCCCGGCCTCTCTCTCTCTCTCTCTCTCTCTCTCTCTCTCTCTCTCTCTCTCTTACTCTTTCTCTCATCTGGGCCATTTCTCATTTGGAATGTAATGTATCTTCATTAAACCCATTTTGTTTTTATTTTTTGTTGGCCTTACAATCTTTTCTGCATTGACAAAAAGAACCCAGGTCCCAACTAACAACCCAAATCAGCCACTGCCCCAGTGCCAGGATCCCAGGCTCTCTGTGCTGGGTGCAAAGAAGAGACCACAGGCCCCATCCAGGCCTACAGCCCGAAGGGGGAGGGTTGGGGCCACCAGCCTGGGCCTCAGAGTGAAAAGAACTCCCTTTGAAGTAAAAAGATCAAAATGGCTTTTGAGAAATCAGATCTCCCTGGCTGGATTTCAGCCCTGAGAGCTGGCTTTGCCAAAGACAGGCAGTAAAAAGAGAGCTATGCTCAATAAAAGGTTTGAGGGCCAGAGGGGAAGCCAGGCCAGGGCCTTCTCCAACAGACTCTTCCCCTCCCCCTCCAGACATTCAAGAAAAGCTGTGCAGATGAGAAGGAAGAGTGAGGTGGAGACCTTGGGCTGGGGATACAGATTCTCCTCTGAACAAACCAGCTCCTGCCATGGGACATGCAACAGAGACAAAAAGGAGAGGGTGGTGGGGTGCCACCCACAGACCTACCACCATCCCTCAGTGTTCCTCTTTACCACAAAAACAAAACAAAAAGCACAGAGGATTCTAGAAGATTTATTTTCTTCATGGTCTCTTGTCTACTCACAAACTGCTTTTATCCTCTGTCCCTCCATCATCCTTCTCCTTCCCTGGGATGCTTCTCTTTCCTGTGACACCATGACAAAGAAACATGCCCTGGTGGGCCTTGTTTTCCAGATTCAATCAAGACTCTGCCTTTTATCTTATTCTTAATAGCACCTAGGCTGCTAGAGGAGAGAGCTGGCAAGGCTTCTCAGGCCTGGATTAGTTCCCAAAGATGGGCCAGGCCCTGGCCTCTGGGCAGCCGGCCTCACCAGGGCAGCTTTGCCAGAAGGAGGAGCTGCTCCAGGCTGCAGAGCCCGCTCCTCACACAACTGCCTGGGGGCAGGCCTGGGGTGCCCTAGATCTCACAGACACCCTTCTCCACTTCCGTCCCCTGGGGATTTTTCAATGAGACTCCAGACTTGACAAGGTGCCCCCAAGTTCAGAAGAAAGGAAACCAAAGTAAGGGGACTTCCCGGTGCCCAACCCCAGCCTATGACAAGAGACAGGAGTAGCAGGAGGATTCCCCTGCCCTCTCTGTCACATCTCCTTCTGGAGAGAAGCAGAGAAAGCTCATTTTCTGTCCCATCGCCTCCTCTGCTGCTTCGCCAGAGGATGACCTGTGTCCAGACTGTCCAGCCCGCTCCTCGCACCAGCTGCCTCAGCTGTCTGTGCAGCCAGCAGCAGCAGGACATCACGGCTTTAGAGTCGCTGACGAACCTGCTATTCACACTGTAGAGTGTGAGTCAGCCACCACAAAGTGCCAGATGTTCTCTAGAGCCGTCTCCAAACTGCATCCTATGACGCTGTGCCCAAACCTGGGGGAGGATGTGAGATGCTGCGAGACTGGGGAGGGATGGGCAGGGTGAGGCTGGGAGGCTAATCATCTTTACTTGCTAAGAAGAGTGCATTTAGAACAGAAGTTGGTAGTGACAGGTGCTACTTTCACTGAGCTCTTCTCCGTCTTCTGTCTCTTTCATTTAAACCCATGTAGCCTAGTAGGCAGGCACAGGAAGTGGAATGCACTGCCAGCAAGCAGAAAGTAGTAGATCTGGGATTTTAATCATACTCCTAATCCTTTTACCAAGACATTGGTCAAAATGCTAAGCGTCTTATGCTACCTTCCTGGCAGAGGCAGGCAGGCCAGCTTCAGGTAGAAGGGACATGACAATGCCTAAATTCCTCTCCCGCCCAAAGTTGTCTTATGCTCCCAGAAAGTCTAGCCCCAAACCAAGAGGATTAGACCTAATTTATTTAAAGCTATCATGGTGGCTCATGGACCAGGTCAGGGATGGGTTGAGACATGGTTAGGGCTAAAGAAATAAGAGAGAAAGTCAGTCAGAAACCTCTGAAAAGAATTTTTCTTGCAAGCCAAAGGGATGTATGCATCTCTTTGCTCCTCTTAGATACTGTCATGCCAATGTGCCATCTGGAGCTATGGCAGCCATCATGCACTCAAGAGGAAAGCTGATGCAAAGACAAAGCCAACACACTGCTATGGCCCTTCATCTGCATTCCCTAATTCCATAGCACCCTGCCTCAGGGCTTCTTGTCGGGTAAGATGATGACATTCCCTACTATTCAAGAGAGTTTAGTCCATGGTTTCTATTACTAGCACCCAAGAATATTCTGACAAGCCTGCCTTCTTAAAAAGATAACCTCTAAGAGGAAGTAACACTTAAATTACCTTGTGAGGGAACCAAGCATTCTGAGTGTAATGAGAACCCCTAGGCTGAGGGACAAACACCCTATAAGCACAGGGTGAAGCCAATTATATTACACCCAAGTCCATGAAGGCAACTGTGATCTTGAGAGGGAGCAGTCCAGGTTTCTGATTCTGCTGCAATCCTGACTTTGTGCCCAGCAGCCCAAGAAACCTGAGGACAACAGCCACATTCCACACTTCATGGGCAGATCATAGGGCTCAGACAGAGCCAAGAGAGTAGCTTTAGGAAGCATGCAAGTGGTCTCACATTGCCAAGAACTCCACATGGCACAATGTATCTTCAATTTCTCCACCTGCCAGGATTCACCCAAGGAGAAGGAGAAAAAGCTGGGCACCCAGAGGGGTACATGAGGCATCTCTCCATCACCACATTATTCAGTGCTGCATAGCAGACACAGTTTTGGGTGCTGGCAGGAGAGGAGGAGCTTGGCAGTCTGCTTCTCCTGTCCTCCACGGGCTCCTAGAGTGGGCATCAGTGCAGTGTGTAGGAAGGTGAGGACAGAGTCTAGGCATAGAAGATTCTGCAGGAGTCATGGCCTTTGCCAAGAGAACAGAGCTACCAAGGGTAGAGGATCCATCACAGCGTCCAAGGAGGTCATGGGACTCTTCAGTGCTTGACATTCCAACACACTGCTGGCACCCACCCTCAGTGTCCAGCCTTGGGAGAGCCATGGGGAGTGCAGCACAGCACACGGCCACCAAACAGACATGGGCTTCCTTCCCAGAGGGGCTGAGCAGGTGAGGAGAAAAAGAGGACCACAGGTCCAGGGCATCCTCCAGATGCCCAAACCAAGCAGCCCTTCCGGCTGCAGACTGCAGGCCTCTCCACCCTGCACTATCCTGTTCCTTGGGAACCAGCCCTCCTGCCCTGACAGATGGCCTGAAGAGCAACTGCCCCCCACATTGGGCCGAGGATCTATCCTAAGTGCCCTTACCACCCAGGAGCAGGAGCTACAGAGGGAGCCAATTCCCTTACCTATTCTGCATGCAATTCAAACAAGCTAAGTTTTTCACATCTCCCAGCTGGCTGGTATTCTGAGCAGCAACCAACAAAGGCAGTTATTATATCAGTTCAGTGAAGACACTTTTATAATCAATGAAACCCATTATATTTAGATATCCAATTCCTGCCAATACATAATTTAAATAATCATTGCAAAGCAATTTGTTATATAATTAAGGCTTTTATATATAATTTATATAATTTTCTATATAATTGAATCTCTTATAATTATAAGCCCTTGAAGAAGTAGCAGTAATTTTTACTTTGGGGGGTTAGGAGATGGGGGATCAGGCTGGCAAAGGGGCTTTCGGTGGTCCCTGGCCACAGGCAGCCCTGGTAAGGAGAAGGAGGGGCGGCCTGTGTGAGGCATTCCTGGCCCTTCTGTTCTTTTGGCTTGAGGGGTCCACAGTTAACCGAAGGGCACTTTGAGAGAGATTTATTTTTGGCAAAATGTGAATAGCCTTTGAAGGGCATCTCTCTCAAATATGCAATAATGAACATGTTTTTAATAGTGGGAACAATGTAATTGGACTTTTTAAACAAAAAGAAATGTGCATTCCTGGGGTGAGAGGCACCTGCTGTGAGCCTCATGAGGAGACTGCCTTCTGCTTGGGAAGGGGGGCAAGTGGAAGTGGACAAGGCGAGGCTGGGCCAGTGGTGGTGACCCTACTACTTAGCTGAATTCCAGGGTGTGTGAAAAAGGTCTTCTGGCCTTTGACCAAGAGGAATCCAACTTTTAAAGACCCATGTAGGATCAGCAAGAAATGGAGCGTGGGGGGATTGGACAGTTCCACCTGCCGAGCCATTTATTTTTGTCAATGGAAAAAGGCAAGTGTCCATAGGTGTTGGGCAGGTAACGTAAATGAGGAAAGTGAACAGGTACAAAGTGAACAGAGGACTGTGACTAGCTGGAGAACTCTGCTCTCTAAAGGGGGAAGCCAACGTTCATCCCCAAACTAATATTGGCAGGAATAAAGGGTCTGCTTGGCCAATGTTGCTCAGTGGTTGCATGTTGGCCTATGAACCAGGAGGTCGTGGTTCAATTTCTAGTCAGGGCACATGCCCGGATTCAGGGTCCATCCTTAGTATGGGGTGTGCAGGAGGCAGCCAATCAATGATTCTCTCTCATCATTAATGTTTCTCTCTCTCTTTCCCTCTCCCTTCCTCTCTAAAATCAATAAATATAGAGAGAGATGATAAATATAGACATAGATATAAATATAAAAGAATAAATGGCCAATGCTGCCAGGTTGTCTATTTTCTAAAATAAAAGTTAAAAATTCAAATTTTATGTGTGATATTCCAATTGTTTTATGTTGACTCAGTTTTATAAACATCATATGGGCTAATCAAAATATGTCAGTGGGCTGTCTGTCTACAGCATCCTGTCTGTGCAAACCCAGACAGTGACCTCTGTCAAACAGGAGTGAAGAGGGGACTGTCACAAGCTGAGCCTCAGACAGCAGGAGCTGAGACAGGCAGAGTGTGCATGCAGAGTTTTTGCTAGAAACCCACACCTGTGGGAGGAAGGGGGCAGAAGCAGGACTGGGCAGAGGGAGCCTCATGAGGCAAATAATGGCAGAAAGTTCTAGATCAATTACTGCCTATTCAAGCTGTCCACTATCAGTCCAAAATGGCTGCTGGACTTTTATAACCTGCCTGGCTCATTCATCAGATACCTACTGTCATAGGAAGGGCTTACTGTGGGTGAGCCACTCTCAGCAGCTAGGGCCCACCCTGAAGGAGCTGGGTGCTGCAGGTTGCCTGCTGACTGCACCTCTCAGTCAGCTAGGTGGAAGTACCCCACACCCTTGAAGGAAGGTCTGGGCATCTGGACAGTGCATCTCATGTCTACCACAAGTATAGAATCAGAACCCCAAACTCAGCATAACACGACTGGCCAGGCCTGTAATAGGATGACAGGGTCCATGGCCACCTTTTAACCATCATGGAGATTATCTGTTCTGTAGGAGCAAAATAGGGACTGATGGCCAGAGGCCTGAGGAGTCATCCCTGTGTACTTATCTTGGAAATGTAGATGGTAGCCCCTTCTTTTCCCCAGCTCAGCAATGAAAATCGAATGCTGTGAAAGTTCTTGAAAAAGTTAAAAGCGCTTTGCAAGAGTTTTCAAAGGACAGTTACTCTTAACCACGTGCACATTGATGACTGTCACACTTTTGTTAACTGTGTACGATCACCCAGAGTTTGGGTCCCAAAGCCTACGATCCCAAGTTCTGAACTAACCAAACTTCTAAATTCCAATTCCATGTCCTTTGTGGATACAAAAGTCAGGAACACCTTGGTCCACTTATTTGGACTAAGGCATCACTAAGACTGCCGTTATCAAAAATAAGTGGTCCGTAAAATGTGGTTCTAAAGATTGCCTCCTCTGACTTCCTGGAAACCAATCTACAAACATGCATAATGACGCCAACCTTGGCAACTGAAGCCATCTCTCTCCAAAACACACTCCAGCAAGAGCATGGACGATGCCTAACACACCTGAACTCCAAATGAAGCCTAGCAGCTGACAGGCCCTGGGTCACATCCCCTTGGGAACTCATGGCCCCAGCCCTTCATACCACTTCCCACATTCTCAGGTTTTCTGAGAACCTGTATAGACTTGGGCTCTGAGCTCCCTGGAGGTTTACACCAGGAAGCATAAAACCTGGTCCCAGCATATCTCCTGGGGATGGTAAAACATGAATCCCAGGGAAGTAATGTCAGGAACCAAAAGAATCAGAGAGATCAACTCTGAAGTCCCTTCCTGCTCCAAATTTCTGGAATCTAAGTCACTGTTCAAGTTATTTAAGTACTATTTTTCAATTGACATTTAATTGTGATAGTATTTGCCTATTTTCTCCTCCATAGCAGTTATCTGTTGTTACATAACACACAATTCAAAAATTGTGTGGCTTAACACAACCTTAACATTTTTCTTATTTGCTCCTGATTCTTTGGGTTAGCAGTCTGACCTGGGTTTAGGTGGGTCATTCTTCCTCTGATCTTATCTGTGGACACTCATGTGACCACAGTTGTCTGGGGCTTGACGGAGCCTGGACACCAATGTCTTCAGGTTGATGCTGGCTCTCTGCTGCTGGGGCCAGGAAGCCTCAGCTGGGATGGCTTACCTCTGTTCCTTATGGCTTCTTCACATGGCCAACTGAAGGCAACATTCCAAGAAGACAAAGCAGAAGCTAAAAGGCCTCTCAAGAATTAGGCTCCAGGGGGAACACCAAGATGGCGGCATAGGTAAACACCTATTGTTCTGCCCCGTGCAACGATTTAAGAACTACAACATAACAGCAGAACATACAGCACCCAGAATCGCCAGAAAGCTGGCTGAATGAAAACTCCACTAATAAGAGTAAAGGTGGGACGCTGAGACTCAGGAGCGGCAGGAGCGCAGCCTTTTAGACAGAAACTGGTTAGGATTCATCCTGGTTGCGCGCGCGGGCTGGGGCTGGAGCATCAACCCTGGCCGGATTTCTCCAATGGGGAGGGCGGAGACATCCCACTGCATGGACTCCCCAGCGCCAGGTGAGGTCTGAGATCTGGGGTACGTGGAGACGTCCCACTGCACAGATTCCCCAGTGCCAGGCGAGGTCCAAGGTCCAGGGGACGCACCCTGGAAGCGGGATGCGGCAGAGGCTCCTAGTCTGCGAGAGAACGGGAGGCGGTGAAAAGAAGTTTCCGCGCAAGGGTCGTGCAAACCTGCAACTTGCCCCCTGGAAACTTGTCTCCTGGTTCCGGAAACCATCTATTTTACAACCTTGGGCTAGACTTTTGGTTTGCAGGCACATTTGGGGAAAGGCAGAGTTGTCTGGCAAGGGGAAGAGACTAGTGGCTTTCTCTTGGAGGTGTCTGCAGCCATCCCCAACCAACAGAGACCTGCGCGCACGAGCGCCGCATAGGACGCAGCTGACGCTGACACTGAGGCTGCCTGCGCAGCTCAGAGACTCCGCCCATCCAACCTGAACACAGTCTCCCTTCACAGCCAATTGGCCTGGAGGTCAAACCCTCCTAGGGCTAACAACAACAAGCTGGGTTTAAATTCAAAAATACTGAATACAACCCATAAAGGATTGCAGTAAGAGTACCCACCTCAGGTAACTGGGGAGGCTGAGCCACTGTCCCTTTGAGGATATCTACCACATAAAGCAGCCACCATGCAGAGATATGGAAAGAAATCAGGTGTGAAAGAAATGGAGGAGAAAAGACGACAAGACATAGAGTTCAAAACCACGGTTATAAGGCTTTTCAAGAGACTCCTACAAATGGCCGATCAACTTAATGAGAATTACCAGGAAATAAACAAGACCAACCAGGAAACGAATGAGAATTACAAGGAAATGAATGAGAACCTCAAGGAAATGAATGAGACCCTCAAGGAAATGAACAAGACCTCTGAGGATACGAACCAGACCCTCACGGATAAAAAAAAGGACCAACTAGAAATCAAGCATACACAGACTGAAATAAAAAATATTACACAAAGTCCTAAAAGCAGTCCAGAGGGCCACAAGAACCAAGTCAAAGATTTGAAATACAAAGAAGCAAAATCCACTCGGCTGGAAAAGCAAGAAACAAAAAGAATTCAGATAATTGCAGATAGCGTAAGGGGCCTCTGGGACAACCTCAAGCATACCAACATCCGAATTATTGGGGTGCCAGAAAAAGAGAGAGAGCAAAACAATGAAAACCTACTTGAAGAAATAGTGACTGAAAACTTCCCCCACCTGGTGAAAGAAACTGACTTAAAAGCCCCAGAAGTACACAGAACCCCAAAATATAGGAATCTAAAGAGGACCACACCAAGACATATCATAATTAAAATGCCAAGAGCAAAAGATAAAGAGAGAATTTTAAAAGCAGTAAGAGAAAAACAGTTGGTTACCTACAGGGGAGCACCCATACGATTGTCAGCGGATTTCTCAACAGAAACAATGCAGGCCAGATGGGAGTGGCAAGAAATATTCAAAATAATGAATAGCAAGAATCTACAACCAAGATTACTCTATCCAGCAAAGCTATCATTCAGAATTGAGGATCAGATAAAGTGCTTCGCAGATAAGAAAAAGCTAAAGGAGTTCATCACCACCAAACCAGTATTATATGAAATGCTGAAAGATATTCTTTAAGAAGAGGAAGAAGAAAAAGGTAAAAATATAAATTATGAACAACAAATACACATCTATCAACAAATGAACATAAAAATCAAGTGAATTGATAGGCTGATGAACAAGATAAACTGGTGAATATAACAGAATCATGGACATAGAGAGGGAATGGACTGACAATTCTTGGGGAGAAAAGGGTTGTGGGAAGTACAGCAAGAGACTGGACAAAAGTCTTGCAACAATGGGAGAGGACATTGGGGAGGGGGAGGTAAGGGGGAGGGTGGGATAGGTACAGGGTGGAGGGGAGATATAGGGGGATAAAAAAGGGGAAACAATGTAATTAATAAACTGAACAATAAAGAAAAAATAAATTAAAAAATTAAAAAATAATAATTAGGCTCCAAAGCTGTACAACTTCCATTGCATTCTATGGATAAAAAAAGCAAGTCATAGGACCACATGAATTCTGGAGATGAGGTTTAAATTTCATCTTTTGATATGAGGAATCACAAAGATCATTGAAACATAACTTAAATGGTTCCCAGTTTATCCTGTCATTGTTTGCTCACTTATCTCCATAGCCCATTGGCCATCAATACCAAGTATTCAAATCTATTTTGTTGGACGTCCACCCACATAGTGAAAATGAGATGTTCTAACTCTAATCAAAAAAATGTGATTAAACTTAGTGAAGACACTTTTGGAAACCTACCTTTTGCTTTCTCACATGAAGGAAAAAAATATATATATAGTCTGCTTCCTTACTTTATAGCACATTTTATCTAATACCTTCATAGCATACCAAAGTAGTTCAAATAAAACAATCAGGCATTTCTTTGCAATTCTGGAACAAAGTCCAACAACCTTTGACTACAATGTTCCAAATCATTGTTGGCAATTGGAAAAGGTAAATGAAGAATGATGCATTAAAGAAAGGCCGCCTGGTGTTTATAGTTCCTGAATAATCCTAGATGCATTTTAGTACTCAAGGCCAAGTAATTTTTCACAGTTAGGTTTGAACATCATATTACAAGTAAATTGCCGGCAGCCCTGTCATGGGGACTCTGATTATTGACCATATGCCTCAGGACCTTATCACTTTACAGCCCCCCCCCCCTCCCAAAAAAAATATTTATAGGCAGTAATCCAAGTAGCAAGTCCTAGATTGGTTTGCTCAACAGTTCAAAGATCTAAAACAACTCATAAATCAAAATTGACAAAAAAATATTTAGACTAGCTTAGACAGTAAAAATCTTGCTATCACATCTTCCAACTCAGAGGCTCACAAGCACTTGATACCCTTGATAAGACAGACCCTGCCTTGACACTCCATGGCCACAAATATCAAAGGCACTCATGTGTCTTGTACATTGTACTAAGCCAACCCTGTCAAAAATGAGACTCTTCCAAAAATCAGATATCTCAGCCCAAACACCAATAGCTTCCCTCAGATTCTTAAAAAGATATTTAGAAGGAAAAATAAGCTCAGACTTAGTCCAGTGGAAATTTGTCACTTCCTTTAAAATTTACTCAAATCATCACTTGGGCAACTTCTCTTTCTAGTGTTTGGAACTGTTCATTCCATTATTCTAGACGCATTTTCTCTGGAGGTTAGTGAGAAAAACAAAACAAAACCTGGATTCAACCTTCAAGGAAAAGTGGGCTGTGACAGTGAGCTTGGCATTTTATGTATGTTTTCTTGTTTAATGCTCACATTATGATAGTTATTATCCCCATTTTAAAGATTAAAAAACTGAGGTTTCAGTTAGCAAATTTCTGAAAGGGGAATCCACACCGATTTTCTCACTTCCTCATCAATTTCAAATTCAGAAAAGAGCAGAATGAAAGATGCAGGATTGGGAGGGCAATGGAGCTCAAGTGAAGCACTGTAAGTAAAACAATTTCTAAGCAATAAAGGACTTCACAAATACTGTTGTTGGTGATGGCAGTGAGCATTGGCATAGATGGGACAACTAGTGGACAACTAATGACTATAGGAAATGAAAAACAAAACCTGGGGAAGTGTTGAGAGGCAAGAGAGTATAAGTGAAATGGAGATTCACCCAGGATAGGTGGAAGGAAAAATACAAGTTAGAGAAAGCACCTGAGTGGTGGAAAGAAGGCAGGAATATCCTGGTAGCCCAGCAGCCAGGAGTGCTAAGCTTTAAGAAAGCGTTAAATGCAGCTAACAGATTTAATTGAAAACGTCTGTTTTTTAAGTCACTGAATTTCTGAAAGTGGGAGGCCGCCAAAGACCATCGAGATAGTGAGGGTAGAGGGCAGATTGTAAGGGGTCAGAGTGTGGGTGATGAGGAAGTGTGAACAGCAGTGTGGAATCCCCTTTCAGAAAGTTTCTCAAGGGAGAGATGAGGGAAATAGAAGGCAATGAGTTTAGCAAATGTTAAGATCAAAAGAAGGAAAGGGCTCCTAATATCCAGGAACTATAGGGGAAGGAATTGGGAGAAAATAGAGATTTAATACCATTCCCTATTTCAGCTTCGACAGAACTGTGGGACTCTGTGTAAAGAAATATCTAACACCGTTGCCATACCTAATTAGAACACATGTTCTCTTTTTCATTGCACCCTGTTCCATTCATTCTTCCTGTTCAATGTCTCTTGGATTTGTCCCCTCTTTTCTGCTCCTCCACCTGGGGATGAGCCTCTTACCTAGAACTTTGTGGAATCCTGCTGTCTGCTTTTCTAAGCCTTCCACTGTCCTCAATTTGAATTTGAACCAGATTAAGCTGCCATAAAAACTAGTTTGCAAAGTATGAAAAGCACCCAAAGTTGAAAGCACCCAAATATGCATTGGCTCAAGTCCAAAATTCCCAGCCAAGAATGGAAGAGATCTCCATGCTTCAAACCCAGTCTGTCGTTATAGCCTTATATCTGCTGTGACGGTCCTAGGACTGTTCTCAGCCCTGCTGCACAACAGACTCCTCAGGGAAACTGTAGGTGCCAAGCTCAGGCCCACTCCAGAGGCTCGGATTCATCTGGTCTGCAGTGGGATCCAGCATGGGTGTGTTTTAAATGCTCTCTCACCTATATTTTCCTGCATCTCTATTACTGATCTATAGGGGCACTCATAAACCTGGCCATGAGCCTTTGCTCAGTGATGCTACTCATGCCTGAAATGCCCTCCTTCTCCCATTCCATGAATCTAAATATACCACATTTCCCAAAGGCCTAATACAAGCCTGAGGGTTTTTTAGGAAGTCTTCCCAGCCAGTAATGACCTTTCTCACCGCCAGATATGGTAACACAGACAGCAAAGCGAATGCAATCCTTAATTCAACCAACTTGTGCCATGCCCTCTCTTAGGTATTGGGGGTCCATAAAGATGAGGTGTGGTCTCTGTCTTCGATACGTCTACCACTGAGGTGAGCTATAGTCTTAGGAGTGCTGGTGATTCACAAAAAGCAGAATGAGCTGCATGTGGAAGGGCAAAGTGGTTCAGACACCCAACAGTCAGGAAATCCCTGGAGGTTTGGTAGACAGGACATGGAATCAGATCTTAGTCCACGGGAGGAATGCAAAGGGCCTTGTACACCAGCAAAACTCTTCTCTGAAGAAATATTCCCTGAGGCAGTCCCAGTGCCTTTGTCCTGATCCCATGCTCACCTAGCCACCCTTCTCGTTGCAATCCACCTCCCCTGATCTGAGACAGAGACTCCTCCCCAATGACAGAAACAAACTTCTTTCCAACAGAAGAAAGATCCCTCACTGCAAGCTAGCAAGATTGTCGCTTATGGTTATATTCATCTGAATGCAGATAACTCTGTTCCAGTGATATCCCCAGAAAAAACAGGTGCCCCTACTCTGCCCACCCCCCTCCCAACCTTCAGGTAGCCTCCAGGAGGCATCACACAACAACTAGGGCTTTAGAAATTTGAAAATCATTGTCACAGATCATTGGGGGTTATTGAAGATATAGGTTGTTCTATGGTTATCATTCATGTCTACAATAGTTTTATAAACCCTACAGGCAAGAAAACAGCCTTTTATCTTTATATCTCTAGCTTGTCATTTAGGACACAGAGCATAATACAGAGTTAATACATGAGCTCAAACAAAGGAAGCTATCCATAGTCAGGAAGCATGGAAAACAGAATTTTCAAAGAGCTATTAATCTTTGCAACAGGAATCTGAGCATTTAGATATTACCCAAAGAATAGAAGTGAAGCTATTTACAGGAATCTAAAAATGCAGTTGCCTTTTGAAAGTTAGGGTGGTGAAATTCAAGCACAATGGATAGCCAATACACTGGGAAAAGAAAAAGAGGGAAGAATAACCTAAAAGTTTCAAGTTCGTGCTAAAGAGTTTGGGAACACCTAAAATACCTCTCAAGGTGACAGGCATGAAATACAATTGGATCTAGCAAGTGGAGAAGGAATCAGTTGCTTTGTGTCTTACCTGGAGAAGCAGAAACAGAAAGAGGGTGAGTTCAAAGGAAAAGCTCAGGGCCAAGGTTAGCAGTGTTTACCCATGACTTCCAGGGGAGAGACAGACAATTAGATGGACAGAGCCTCGTCATTAACGGGGTGTACCCTGCGTGAGGCAAGGAGGGCTCCGCAGGTCTGTCTCCCCAGGACCTGTGTCTGGCGAGGTTTTTTACTGCAAACACAACTGACACTAGACTACTTCAGGGAAGAAGCGGGTGGAGAGGAGGCATGCTTTATTAGAAGGGAGAAGAAAGCACAGAGGCTCAACACAGGGGCTGGAGACCCAGCCATTTCTGAAGGTCTTGGTCACAGAAGCTACTGCCCAGCCTCACCTGGGTGCTGTCCCAGGATAAACTCTAACCATTAGTCCCACTCAAGAACGAAGTCCTGGGAGAGAGCATACTGGGAATCAAGTGGAGATCACACGCCTGCTTCTCAGCAGAAGGCTCATTAGAAGGATCCTTTTAACATAGGACAGTTTGCATTGGATCAACCAGCCCCAAAGCCTAAACATGATGAAGGAGAGAAAACTCCGGAGAAATGAACTGGGGCGCTGTTGGGAAGTGGGAACAGTCACTGGGAAGTCAATATCTACAACAGTCTGAGAAAATGTCCTCCAAGGCCTCTGCCTTTGACCTGACTCCATGCTCACCTAGCCACCTTTCCAGTTCCAAGCCATCTCCCCTCAGCTGGGATAGAGAGTTCTTCCCCAAAGGCAGATGCAAACTGTTTTCCCAAGGAAGTAAGATCCCTCACTGTAAATTAGCTGAACTGAGTCACTTCTGGTTATCTCCAGGCCGATCTCCTGAGTCCGGTGTTGGGACACACAAGGTTGAGTGCCTGGCCTCTCCCAAGAGCTCCACCTAGCAGCACACCCCTCTGCTGCAGCAATGTCCAGTCCCACAGTCTCCAGTTTGATCCAGAAATCTGGCATGAGGTTGACTTTTTTTGTACATATTCTTTTTGTTTTAATTTTTAGCCATCTGTAGTTAAAATCTATACACAAAATCTTCATTACATAATAAACTGTCTCTTTCCCAATTATTCTACTTGAGTCACTTGTCAGTGTCTGAAGGTAATTGTTCCCTATTACATCACTGACTATATTTGGGGGGATCAGTCCTGCAAATATGATGCTCAGGCAGGAATAAATTGACCCACGGTGACAGAGTAGCCTGCTGAGCCCTCAGAACTGGGAAGGCTGCTGTGATGTTATTTACCTTTTGGATCACAGTTAGAGCTGAAAGGCCTTTTAACAAATACTTAGTTCAATTCCTTCTTTCTCACATGAGGAAGCCCAGAGAGGGAAGTGACTTGTTCAACATTACACAGTGCAGGGGCGGAAAAATGAAAACAAACCCTGATCTCATTTGTCCTTTTCATTACGTCATCACACTGTCTTGAAAAATAAGAAATTTCATCAACCTTCCAGGTCTCCTAAAATAACATGGGGTTCTCCTCGCTGTTTTCTCTGCCTTTCAGTTGAGGGCAAGAATGAAAGCAATTCTGACCCTTTGTACCCAAATACCAGATGGGATCCCTCACTCAGCCAGGCACTAGTACTCAGGAAGCTCAAGGCCTGTGGTGCCCAGAGAATTCAGATTTCTGGATACCGACTAAAAAGGAATGGATTGCCAATACTGTATAAAAAGAAAAGGGAAAAAAATTTACGATTGAAAGTGTTTCTAAATTGTGTGTGAGAATGAGAATGAGAGGGACAGAGAGAAATTGTCCACCTTAGTAAATATCATCAGTTTCCAGTTCAGCCTCTGAAGTCAGTGTCCCAGAACTGTGTTCCAGCTGCAGGCCTTTGGGCAAGTTCCTGAATGTATTTGAAGGTCATTTTCAACTTCTATGAAATAAATAACCTGCCTCACTCAGCATAGCCTATTTAAAATTTTAATTAGGTACTCCACAGAAAATGCCTGAGACCCTGCCTGGCCGGTGGCAAGCCCTTAAGGGTTCTTAATGAAGTCGAATATTTACATTCGCTCTTTTTTCCCAGGCCCTGAGAACACCTTTCTGATATTTCAAGGCATTGCACTGGTTCTCAAACATGGTTTGTTTAGAGGGAGTTTTAAAAAGTATAGATCCCTGGGCCTCGCAACCAGAGATTCTGGTTCAGTTGATCTCAAGTGCGTAGCTCCCATTACACAGCGCTCCTGGAGACCCTATGTCTAACACAGTTTGCAAGCACTGATCTACAGAACAGAGCCTATAACTAGAGAACACACAAAGCCAAGAACCTTTCAGCAGCCAAACTTAACAGCCATTGCAGCCTCGCCTTCTCTTCCTAGGGCACTGAGACCACTCATTGAGAAAGAGGCTACAGCTGTTGTGCCCTGTTCTCAGCGATCTCAAGTTTCTCATTCTAAAACAATTAGAATGCATAAGATTTAAGTTAAACTTGAACTAATTCCAGACCTTAATCCTGGCAGCTGATTTTTTTAACCAAATCCTTTACCATTTAGCCTTTTTAAAAAAGTTAAAATCCAAAAACTCCTGCGGGTCACTGTCTTGTTTGTAATATGGAAAACAGGCTTTCATTTGTGCCTATAAATTGTTTTCACCTGTCAAGCCTTGAGTCTGGCTACACTTGAACAAGACACAAGAGAATCAGAGGAAGCTTTATTTAGTAGGAGACTTTATAAAGCGGGGCAGGGCAGAGGGGAATCAGGCATGTGACCTCCTCTCTTCCAGTTTATTACACAAAAGATGGGGAAGAGGAGGGCACCCTGGAGGGTCCCTGTGAGTCACTGACTCAGAGCCTGCCTTTCTGCTGGCCTGGCTTTAAAGATCCCACAATGCTAGGTCCAGCCACTGCAGCTGCTCACGTGCCCTGGATTGGGGAAGTGAAGCCTGGGAAAGCAGCAGTGCAGGGCACAGTTTGCTGCACATCAACGGAATTTTGCCTTGAGAGCCAAGGCTTCTGCCTCTCAGAGAACCAGTCTGCCAAAAGTCCCTCCACTGCCAGCCTTTCCAAAGAGGAACGTCTGAGGGCAGGCGCCAGCCCCTCAGCTTCCTCCTTTTCCCCTCATTCCCTGGCAAGCCTGGCCCTAGGCCCCTGGTCCCAGCAGCTCTAAAGTCCATGGTGGTGGGAATCCTGAGGCTGAGAGGAACTGGGACCAATGGCCTGAAGCTAGCAGAAGGTCCACTTCAATGTAGGCAATAACTTTCCACGCGTTTCATATTGGGGGAGGCCCAGTGGCCAGAGACTTGTGTCAGTGCAGGTGCTCACACAGAGCCATGGGCAAGTCACAGAAGAGGTACTGGAACCATACAGAGGTTAACCAGATGTCCTCAAAGGCCCTGACTCCACCCCACCTGGAAGTATATTTCTGTGAATTCTCAAGTTGGTTTCAGTTATCCAGGACATCAGTAAGTCTGAGAAATAGTTTTCTTATTGTTTTAAGTTTGTAAATGTGACACATTTTAATTATACTGAGAAAATAATAAACTAGGCCTTTATAAGCCCATCACCAACATTAAACATATAGTACCAGATTTACTTTTCAGACTTGTTGCTCTTTCTCACTCCTTTCAAAGAAATAAAAACATACAAACACAGTTCCATTTCTTCATCCTTTTCTCCTTCTTCCCCCAAAGTGAGCACTAATCTGAAGATGGCCTATATCAGCCCCATGTATTTTAATAAATATGAAACCATTGATAAAATGATATTGTTTACAGTTTAATACAAATTGCACCCATATATTATAGTAGGGGCCCAGTGCACGAAATTTGTGCATGGCAGGGGGGGGCAGGGGATGTCCCTCAGCCCAGCCTGCACCCTCAATGGGGCAGATGGCTGGCTCTGCCCCGATGCCTCTGCCCTGCTCCCCCAGCTCAGGCCTTAGCCCCCGCGGTGACCGCCCAGCCCCTGGGACACCCTGTACTCATGGCGGCCAAGGAGCAAGCTGCCCAGAGGCCAGTCACTGTGCGGCACTGGGGATGCGGGCACTGGACGCAGAGCGCTCTCCAGGGTGTGCCCAATCTTGACCGCAGAGATCGGCAGGACTCAGGAGGAGGGTGAGGAGGTCTCTCGCCTTCTAGACCTTTGGGTCACTTGTCCACCTCTCCCCGCGAAGGCTGCCCTTTGGAGGGCCCTGCTACACATGCAGTGCCTCCCCAGCTCTGAGGTTCCCATTCTCCCACCTTCCCTGCTATACCCAGAGATGCTCCACCACAGACCCAAGACCCCTTAGGCACCTCTTCTCATGTCTCTGCCAAAGCACAGCATCTGTACTTTTCCAGCTCCTTCTTTCCCTCTTAAAATTGAAAGTTATTGAGGTCGCTCAGGGTTGTTGCTCCAGCAGTTTCCTTCCCTGCCCCCGAGCTCCCCTCGCCTCCCACAGCCATGCCCCTCCCCTTCCCTCAACCTGTCTTTCCATCCCTGCTCCCTCCCTTCTCCCTTCCCTCCTCCCCTCTGGGGTTCTCCTGGCAGCCCAGCCCTACTGGAGCGGCTCCTGCTTACAAAAGGCAGAAGCAGCTCGGGGTCTCTCCAGCAGCCGTTGGCCATGGCTGCAGTGTCAACGGCGCTTGCTCCCCGATGCTCCCGGGGCCTCCGCCTCCACCTCTGCAACCTCTGAGCCCCCAGTGCCACCGCCGCTGTCCGCTCAGACCCCACCCATGGGTGCTGCCGCCTTGCTTGTGGCACTGACAGCCAGCCTCGTGGAGCCTCGGTGGCTTGAGGCTTGGACACTGTGAATGTACAATAGTTGGTTTCCCTCTCTGCCCAACCTGCTCCGCTTGCTAGCCCAGTGCACCCATCGAATCTGCACACAGAAGTTGTGTTGGCTGCTCAGGGTGTCCCCAGCTCTCTCCATGCGCCTCACACCTACCTACATTTCTAAAACATTCGGCATACTCATCCACCACACTCACCCCCCTGCCTCCCGCGTGCCTTGGCCCTGCCCCCCGCCTCACGTGCTCGCCTTGGCCCCAGCCCCACCTTGCGCTGCTCAGCCCTGCCCCTTGCGCAAACCTCAGCCCCACCCCCTGCTCCTGATTGGCTGGTAGTGTAGCGAAGCTATGGTCAAATTTGCATGTTTCTCTTTTATTATATAGGATGTTTATGTAACACACACTATATCCTTTAATGACTTATTTTCACTCAACATTGTTTTAGAATTTGTGTGTATTGATAAAAAGTTGAGTCAGCACATTTATTTTACCTACCACATAGAGTGGTATTCAGTTCCATTAACATGTCACAACCACAGCTTGTGGGGTACAGAATCAGTATTCTTTTATGCATTTACTAGATGCCCAATACACAAAATTCATGCACAAGGGAGGGGGAGTCCCTCAGCCTGGCCTGCACCCTCTTGCAATCTGGGACCCCTTGGGGAATGTCTGACTGCCAGTTTAGGCCCAATCCCTGCAGGATCAGCAGTCAGACATCCCTCTCACAATCCAGGACCGCTAGCTCCTAACCACTCACCTGCCTGCTTGCCTAATTACCCCTAACTGCTCGCCTGCCTGCCTAATCACCTCTAACCACTTCTGTCTCAGCTCCTACCCTGCAGCTTCATCCAGAAAAATGTCCAGAATGACATCGGAAAGGTCCTTCAGCTGTCTGGTCTAATTAGCCTATTATACTTTTATTATCATAGACTAGAAGCCAATGCACTAAGATTCATGCCAGAATGGGCTTTCCTTTCCCTGCCTGCTGGAACCACCTTCACTCCAGACCAGAGCTGCCTTTCCACCTTCCCACACTGCTCAGAAACTCAGAATGGCCAGGGGTGGGGCAGAATGCCTGGCATTGTTGCCATGGCAACGACGCAAGCATCTTGTCCCGCCCCCAGCCACTCAGCACCCACATATGCAAATTCACCCACCATCTTTGTTGGCTTAATTTGCATATTCACTCCTGATTGACTGGTGGGTGTCACAGAAGTACAGTCAATTAGCATGTTTCTTTTTATTAGGTAGCTTTATATATTGGAGGCCCAAAGCATGAAATTCATGCAAGGGGCTTGGCCCTCACATCCATGACAGCTTATCTCAGCCCTCACAGCCTGGCTTAGTCCAGAAGATCATCCGGAAGGACATCTGGAAGGTCATTTGGCTGTCTGGTCTAATTAACATATTATGCTTTTATTATTATAGATATATGTGTGTGCATGTATGTGTGTATATACATATAGAGAGAGAGGCACACACACGTATATATAGACACACAATCTGTACACCCATAAGATAGTTTCTCCAAGCAGAATTAAAATTTCGTAGCAGGAGCACATCTCTGACTTGAATTGGTATTGCCAGATTGTCCTCCAAAGCGACTGTACCAATTTGCACCCCCACCAAAGTTCCCTTGTGCTGACATCACACCATCCCTGTTGTCATCAGACGATTTCTGCTAATCTGGTAATATGAAAGGTTTTTCATGGTTTCAATTTGCATTTCCCTTATCATGGGGAACCAGTTCTACTTTCTGAGGCCAACAGTAGTCTAATCCCTCCCCTCCCACACCCACACTTGGTGAAGGCAGGGGGAAGCATGAGGCTGGGGATGAGCCCAGATGGTGAAGCTCCAGCGACCCCAGACTGAGAACAGATTGCTCACTTAAGGGTCAAGCATGGATGAGCATCAGAACAGAAGACTGAATTCCAAAGTCCAGGTCAAGGAGTTGCTAAGAAAGGGACCAGAGGAGAGATAGAGTCAGAACTCTGGGATCATAGAGGTAAATAAGAACAAAACATATTGGAGGGAAAGGGCCCAAGTTATTTCCTGAGAACAAGGGCAGTTGTTTGCAGCTGGCAGCTAGAGAGAGAGCAAGATTGGGGTTGGGACAGCTGAACCAAAAAGAAAAGGGGTAATAAGCACCAAGGCTCCAATAACTCAGCCTGCCACGATTATGCCCTTGGCCATCTTTGTCTCCACTGCAAACCCTGAGAGCCCTAGTTATTCTGTGTATGTCCTTATAAATGAAACTCCTCATGTCAGGCCATCAGATGTGGGCCACATTTGGGTTTGAGGGTTTGGGGTTTTCACTTGTTTAGAACAAACAACAAGGAAAGCACTGGGATGGGTAAGTGACTTATTTTTGGCAAACTGTTCCTCCTTTTAGTGGCTTCTTTTCAAAACATGTTTTGGAAACATTTAACAGTCTTTCCCATAGCACTGCTTCTCAGGGAAGTTAAACAAAGCCAGATTGACGGGCTGACGTCAAGGCATGTGCACCAAAATATGCCGCCTATACTAAAGATGCTGGAGCTTTCAGGAATAATTCACATCCTTGAGAGGCACTGGGGGTATGGGAATCCCATATATCTCCATGTGCTTTTACCAGGCAAAACTCGGAGGAGCAGTCATCTATCAACGAACGTGACAGATATGCTTCTTTTTAATGGGGACAGGAAACCACTCTAACCTCAATGGGTCCACAGTTTCAAAGCCAACTTTCCCTTCGGCTCGTTTTGCTTCAAGTAGGGCCAAGCACTAAGGAAGACAGCCAAGGAAACCCCCAGAGAGACAGACATAGAATAGTATGTCATGGCTGCACAATGGCATCTGGAGGGGCTAAGAAACCAGAAGGCCAATATCTTCTTTCCCTTTTTCGACACCATGGGAGTTGAAAGTGGGATGAAGGCCTCAGTCCAAAAAGGACAGGATTGAATAACATGCTGAGTGTCTGTAATTATTCTGTAAACCCAAGATATAGCAAAGGTCAGTCCTCACTATTCTGACCTTTAGGGTTAAATATGACTGAAATATACATTTCTGATTATCTGTAATTGCAAGGCCATGAATGATAATGTCAGCCACTTCTAATATCTTTTGGTCTTCAAAGCTACTGTAGAATATCTTCATCTTTGAAGTAAATTTTAGAACCCAGTTGCCTATGCATTTGAAACACACACACACACACACACACACACACACACACACACACACACACACATACACAATAGCATTGATTTACATAAGAACATGAGGCACACCCTCTCAGTTACCCAAATGCCACAGAGCCATTCCATTCAAGATTCCTGCAAGGTAGGAATTGACTAGAAGAGGCTATGAGTACATCAGAATCAGTAAGTATGCACTTGACAAACCATCACAAATAGTTCTAAGGATCCCTGATAGAGGTGTGGGCCAGGTTGAGGGAACAGACCAAGGATGGTGAGGCACCTAGGAAACAGCCACCAGTGGGAAACCATAACCATACAGAGGACTGAAGAAACTCAAAGAGAAAACAGTGCTACTAGAGCCCATTAGGACCTGGAAATTTGAAGGACAGCTACCCAGTGTGAACTGCAGCAATAGACAGATGCAGCCACTTCTCAAGACTTAGAAGGGAGAAATTACCCAACCTCTTTCCACCCTTGGATCTCCTTGTGTGTTTTCCTATTCCCTAAACCCAAATGGAAGCCAGCGGGCAAGAGAACCTGGGTGATGCAGGTCTCAGGAGCCAGCCCCTCTGAGCGCAGAGTTGGGTGCAAAAGAGAGATGAGCTCAGGGTCTGGAGGTGGGGTGCCAATGGAAAATAGTCGACATAGTGGTCCTCCTTGCATCCTGAGGTATTTTTTGTTTGAAAAACTATTATGTCTCTCAGTCAGATGGCACCTGCAGAAAACTCAGCACAAATCCTCTCTTGATTTCCTGATCAAACAACTCACAAATCCTCCGGACCTACGTAAGATAAGTTGCCACATTTCTTAGCAGAAAGATCCTCCAATTAAGAGTCATTTAACTAAGCAGTTACCCAAACAGGAATTTCTCTCAGAATTTGAATATAGTCATAGCCAATTATATGGGTGAAGACCCATACTAGGCTCAAATAGCAAATTCCACTTCTCCAAACCAACTCATTTTCAGCCTAGAGATAAGAGCTCTCTGGAGAAATAGCCTTAGGCAAGCCCCAGGCAGGAGGACCTGGTTACCAATGATTGGAACAATGGTCAGCACTTACTTAGCCCTTACCAGGTACTAAGCATCAGATTACAGGTTTGGGATGTATGCTGGTGAGTCCCATTGCCAAGAAACAGGATCAGAGGGTGAGAGGAGAAATGTTGGGGGACTCCTTCCCTACTTCCCTGCTGTGCTGATAGGAGCCGTATGCCTTGACCTGTGCTCACAGCTCCTGCCTAGGGGCCCTTCTGCCAGGACTACAGTTCTCCTTTGGTTTGAAGAAATCCTTCCTTTGCTTACTCCTCCAGGCCCAGAGTGCTAACTGCTGCCCCTGGTGCTTTTCCATCCCTATTTGTTCTCCAATCCGACCCAGGACTCTAAATTGTTTATTTGCTCAACTCTCCTTTATTATCCATTTGCCTCCCAGTGGGTCCCTGGCTGGTACAATGCATGTGAACCCAGCAAATGATGCTGCAGCTCCCAGACTGAGGGGGTCTCCTTCACTGGGGCACTATGGGAACTAGGGCTGGCACGGAGGGGCCAGCCTTTTTCTAGGGACATAGAAATCTAGAATAGAAACCTGTCTTCAACAAAGACAATTTAACTTCATCTACCTGCTTCTTTCTTTTCATGAGGAGTAAGCCAAACAGTGAATAGTAAACCCAGAAATAGATGGAGCAACTGCTACTGTATCTTGAGAAAGCACTTGGTGTTCAGAGAAAAGCACTAGCTTTGGCATTAGCCTTCTAATCATTCAGACCCCAGCTCTACCACCTACCTGCCAACTGACACAGGGCAATAACCTCTCTGGGCTTCAACATCTTAGTCTACTAAACGAGACTACAAATATCTACTTTACAGGGTCATTAAAAGGTAACAAATGTTAAATACCTGGTGCAAAATGCAGCTTAACGAAACTAAATTCTCTCCCCCTTTACTTCACAAGGGTATTACTGGTTTGTCTTGGATCCTTGTCCTAACTTTATTGTGTTTGGACCTGAGAATCCTTCTCCTATTTCCCTCCTTCACATGAGTTGTGTTCACTTACCTCCCCATCTGGAATCCATGAGTCCCAAAGGGTTTATTTCTGGACTGAGGTGGGAGGACAGCTTTCTTAATGAGACCTGAGATTCTGGGTACAGGCAATTTTCCCTCTGGTGTAATGGTGCCTGATGCACGCGTCACACACACACACACACCACACACACACACACACACACACACACACACACACACGGCTGTACATATGCACACACACTGAAATTCGATCCAAGACAAGCCCATTCCCACTTATGAATCATGCTTCCATTCAGATACTGTTAATTGGTCCCTGAGGAGCATTGCAGGGGATAAAATGGCAGGGGTAACAAATGGGGAATGAGAGTGAGAACTTTTTTGGAAATAATAGTCATTAAGGGCCCAGGAAGCTCTGCCTGGCTTAGTTAGAGTTCAGTAAGTATTTTGTCTAAGGCAATTTCAAGTTAATACTCAGTCCATTGTGGAAATTTCAGGAACATTGCCAATTAGTTGAGTCATTTTTACAGGGTGGAAAGAGTGCATGCTTCCTTCCTGCTCTAGTGCTTATGTCTGAAATGACAGGACCTACAAAATTCCAAGTTGGACTTTTCCAACAAGCCATTATCAGCCTATATTCTGCAGGCGTAGATTTCAGGCAGTGGTTCTCAAACTCCCATGTGTACCAGAATCACATGCCCAGAACAATCATAATCACATGCCCTATTCAGCAATGTCATAATCACCCTTGAGTTTTTACAGTAAGAAGCTGCCCAGATAATTTTGATAAATGTAAAACACTGACATGTGGGAGAAGCACAGGTGTTAGAGCTGAGCTGGAAGGTGCTAGACTGCAGACTTGCATCAAATTGCCGGGCCTGCATGTTACCTAGACCTGCACTTGCAGCATAGTAGCCACAAGCCACAGGAGCGCGGAGCCCTTGAAATGTGGCAAGGTTAAACTGAGATGTGCTGTAAGTATAAAACACCAGATTTTGAAGATTTATTATAAAATATATATATAAAATATCTCTCAATTTTTCTACCAATTACATGTCACAATGGTATTTTAGATTAGATAAAGTATCTACTTTCACCTTTTTCTCTTTTGTGACTAATATAAAAATTTTAATTTACATATTTGGCCCCCACTGTAGTTCTAGTGGACAGTGCTAACCTATACTATTATTTACCTGATTTTTTTTCTTTCCAGTTGATTCACCTTCTTCCCTTAAATAAACTTAGCCTTCTCCCAGGCAAAAATAACAATGAGATCATAGGTTTGACATGCCAGTTGAATTTTTTCTAATAAGCATTAAGATAAATATATAAAATAGCTCACCCACACACTACCTAAATTCAGCTGTTTTGCCAGTTGTACAAAACCACATTTGTGTTTTGCCAGTTGTACAAAACACTATCCACTCCAAACCCTTTGGCACCAAGAGAGAGAGAAAATGACCTGTTCACAGTCACTATTGTGATCTGAGGCAGCCCAGGGCTTGGGGTGACCTGGGGCACCCACAAAACAAGCTCTCACATCATGCATGGACTGACCTGGAGATTGCGTGACCATCAGCACAGAGGGAGTGGCATCTGGTCACGCTCTCTGGGTTTCCACTCTGCCCTGGCATTTCGCAAGGCCTATGTCTCAAAGAGCCAGTAGGAAATGCAGCTGGTGCCTTTGAGTAATTGCAGAGGCAGGCGGTGCCCTTCGCTAACCCATGACAACCCAGCTGACTGCTCAGCCACCCCAAGCCCCTCTCTTCACTCTCTCCACCCACGACCCCTTTTTCTAGGTGGTAGTTGCCATGGCCCAAGATTCAATGCCCTCTGGGTTACAGCCTGGCTCTAGCTGCCTTTCCACCAGATGCCCTGTCTGATCTCAGGGGAGGGTCAAGGGACAGCAGCCATGCTGAGGGGCACTTGCAAGCCAGCTTCCTTGGCAAGAGGTAAGGACCCTCCAGTGAAATGGAGGAACCAGGCCAACAACTCTTGTTCTGAAATTTTTCATTTATTTATCTTTATTGTTTAAAGTATTATGGATGTCTTCCTTTACTCTCCATTGAACCCCTCCACCTGGTTCCTCTCCTCCTTCCCTCCAGGCCTTCACAGCACTATTATCTGTATCCAAGGATTATATATATATATATATATATATATATATATATATATATAAATATTCTATCTAATAAAAGAATAATATGCAAATTTGACCATACCTTCACTACACCCACAAGCCATGCCCACCAACCAATAAGGAGCAGATTATGCAAATAAACTCCAACCAAGATGACTGCCACCACTGAGGGCAGGAGGAAGGCTTGGGTTTCCCCGACAACAGAGGAAGCCAAGCTTTCTGCCTGCTGTTGTCAGCCTAGGCCTCCACTCAATGTTACAAAATTTCAATTATAAAAGATACAGAAATGGCGGCAGCCACTGAGCTGGAGAGAACAGAGGTTTGGGTTTCCCTGGCAACGGAGGAAGCCAAATTTTCAGCCTGCCTTTGCCGCCTAGGCCTCCACTCTAGGCTACAAAATTTCAAACAGAAATGGCTGCCACCCTGAGGCAAGCAAAAGGCTTGACTCTGCTCCAGGCTACAAGGTTTCATTTGTAGACATAGATTAATCCCAGATCCCAGGGTCTCCGCTTGGGTCTCTGGGGGGCCTAAACGGGCAGTCAGACATCTCTTGAGGGGTCCCAGATTGGAGAGGGTGCAGGCTGGGCTAAGGGACATTCCCTGCCCTCTGTGCACGAATTTCATGCATCAGGCCTCTAGTATACATATATGCGACCCTTCCAGCAGAATAACCAAAGGACCAGAAGGACCAGTCTCTATGACGCACACTGACCATCTCTGCCGGCCAACCTCCAGGTCCCTCCTCCCAGACAGCAGGCGCCAATTGCCCATGGGGAATGAGGAACTGGGGGTGGGTGGGAGAGGATGCAGGCAGCACCAGGGCTAGGCCGGTGTGGGTTGGAGGTGGGGCCTGCTGCTGGAGGAAGAAAGGCCGCAGCCGGCCAACCTCCCAGTCTCTGAAGGCTTTTGAAAAACCTCTTTCTAGGGAGGCTTTTCTTTCCCCTCAGCAGCAACAATTCAAAGGCGCTAGCCGAGGAGCCGCCCATCCTGGAGCTGTCCAATCTCTCCCCCTGCACCCAGTGGGATGGAGCCTGCGGAGGGGCGGGGCGGGGCAGAACACCCAGAGCTGCTGCCCGCAGGCGGGAAGCTGGAGCGGAGGGGGCTCGGGGGAGAGAACGCAAGGGCCTCAGAGCTGGACCACCTGGCCCCCAGCGCGCTCTCCGCCTGGAGGCGTCCAGCTGCAGACCTCCGACCCCATTAACTGGATCAGTGGTTGGGGTGGAAAGCGACCCCGGAGGGTGAGGAAATGAAACTCGGGGCGAGTACCACGGGTGCAGTCCCCAGTCCCCGTGACCTTCCCCTCCTGGAATAATGCCGAGCTCCCTGACCTCCCATGCGCCAAGAGATAAATGTGGATTCCCAAAGGCAGGCCCTGAGGAGCTTCAGCTGGGGAGACCAAAGGGGTTACTCACTACTGACACCCCCACCCTTTGCGTTAAGGCTGCATTCTCCTTCCCTAACACATGTTACTTAAAGTACAGGATGGTTTGTGTTTAGACATATGATAAACGTGGAGAAAGCAGTTTTGTGCTTTAGAACAAAAGAGTCTGGAGTCTTTGGGGGGAGGGGTCTCTCTCTCTCTCTCTCTCTCTCACACACACACACACACACACACACACACACACACACACACCTTCCTCTCCTCTCCCCTGATCTGGCAAACCTTCACACAGAAAGTTAACCCTAGCTCCTCAGAACCCACCCTCGCTGGTGTTTTGGTTTTTTCTCTCACAAGGTTTTTTATTCTAACCTCTAAACCAGCAGTTGGACATACCCTGAGAGGTCCCACATTATGAGAGGGTGCAGGCCTGGCTGAGGGACAACATCCCTCCTTCCCGCTGCCCCCCCCCCGAAATTCATGCACTGGACCTCTAGTATGTATATGAATTCTTTGGTTACTCTCTTCCTGCCCCTCTCCCCTTCCCTCTGAGATTCATCAGTCTGTTCCCTGCTTCCATGTCTCTGGATCTATTTTGTTCATCAGTTTATTTTTTTCATTAGATTCCACAGATGAGTGAGGTCATGTGATACTTGTCTTTCTCTGACAGGCTTACTTCGCTTATCTCACCCTAACCCAACAGGCATTCAATCAATGCTGGTGAGGAACCAGCCTGTGGGTCTGAGAGTCCTTCAACTGGAAATGGTCCCTCCTGAGGAGGAGATTTTGGATGAGTTCCGGCAGCCAATACTCAACTCCGGTGTAAGGTAAGGGACTCTGGCTTCGCCTCAGAGAAGCCTTCTAGGACATCCTGGGCTCTTTAAACCTCCACTGCCAGAGATCTAAAAGAGCTTCCTCCCAGACATCAGTGTGCCTCAGACGTTGTCTGGAGCAGCTTTCCTTCCCCTCAGTCTTGTTGCTACTCCTCTCATCTCCCTGACAGCCAGATTCCTTTAAGTTTATGTCTATTCTTGACCTTCACATTGCAGATGGTTCTTTTTACCCCAATGTGATTTTAGCTTTTAACTTGTGGCCCAGATTCAGAGCTTCCCTCACTCCCAGGTGAAACACAGCCAGCCCTAGATGTGTCCTGTGGAGAACCCACCCATCAGACCAGTTCCTGCCCTCCAGCACAGGACAGGAGAAAGCCCCACGCAGAGCCAGGCTGTGCCCCTCTGAAGAAAGCTGGGATGGCTGTGCCCATGCTAGGCTGGCAGAATTGCCCGTCTCTCATCAGATCATCTGAACACCAAGATGGGAGACCTGCCTCCAATCCAGCTCAGCCTCCAACTTACTCATCTTTACACCAGGCTGTTCTGAGGCCGAGCAGGGCTAAAATGCTACTGAAATGGGGGAACATGGGCCGGGAACCCGGGCTGCTTTGTGCTGCCATAAAAATGCTGGGACTAGCTGAGAATCATTCAGCAATGACTTCATGCTAGACCTGTGCTTAGCAGTGTATCGTTGCGTGTAATCTTCCCCAAAGTATGAGGAGACATTCAGAGAAATTGAGTAACTTGCCTATGGTCACAGCTTCCAGATGGCAGACCAGCCAGTGTTCGTAACCCACTCTGTGCCCTGCCCCCTCCCCTGCTCCCTGTAAGGTAAGCAGTGGCACAGAGGGAGGGAAGGAGCGAGGCAGCTCATGGTAGAGACCATATTCAGAGCAGCTGCCTACATGTCCCTCAAGGACAAACATGGGGGTGGAGTGTGTGCGGGAGCACAATGGGCTATTGGCCCTGGTGGCTTCTTCTCATTTGTCCCTCTTATCACCACAGTCCCACACTCAGCAGAGCCCCCTCAAGGTCGCCTGCCCCACACTGGTCCCCAGGGTTCTGTGACAGGCTTTCAGGATCTGTGCAGTTGACAGCTTGAATTTGACAAGATCTATGCTGAAAACAGAGCCCCATAACTGACTCTCAGGGGGCCTCAATGATGGATGGGCCTCTCTCTGAGGGTCCCAGGGGGCTGGCTGGGAGGACCGAGGTCTGCAGGGCCTCACTCGAGCTGCCAGGAGGTCAACCGCTATTCTAATGACTACTCCGTGCCAGCCTCCCACTTGCTCAAAAGCTCAGCCCAAGCCAATCTCTCTCTAGAGCAAAGTCCACACTTCCCAGAGGATTAGGCACCTCCAGGCCCAACACTCTCCTTTGTCTCAGCAGGATCGCAGACTCTGCTCTGAGCCCAAATTCACCTGGATGGAGGCCTGCTGGATGGCAGAGCCCAGAGGGCCTCTCATCTCAGCACGTGTGCTCTTCGTCCACCTCCCAGACAGAACCACACGTGGCATCGTAGAAACAGTGGACTGAGAGACCCATCATACACCTGGAGGGAATCAGGAATGCATTCATTCATTCTCCCTTTCATTTATTCAGAAAGAGTGAAGGTCCCTATTTTTTTTAATATGATTTTTCACAGAGAGGAAGAGAGAGGAATAGAAAGTCAGAAACATCGATGGGAGAGAAACATTGATCAGCTGCCTCTTGCATACCTCCGACCAGGGATGTGCCCACAGCCAAGGTAAATGTCCTTGACCGGAATCGAACCTGGGACCTTTCAGTCTGCAGGCTGACGCTCTATCCACTGAGCCAAACTGGTTCAGCTGAAGGTCTCTATTAACAGCAGGCTTATTATAAGCACTGGGCCACATCCAGGAGAAAACAGATGCTGTCCCTTCCCTAGGAGCAGACTGTTTGGCAGGGGTTTTATATCCGAGGGGAAGCAGTAAACCCTGCAGGAGACCCTCGAGCCCCAATACTAGGAAGGAGTGATGAGACGGGTCACCTTTCCTCTCCACCAGCCCCATCTTGGTTTCTGTGCTCCCTCAGGGCATTTGCTACACCATGAATTTTCAGACCCAAGGGGCCCCAAGCTGCCTTTGCCTCAGAGTCCTGCTGAGAGTATCTTGGCATTCAGATTCCTACAAACCTGCTCATAGTGATTCTGCCTCTGTAGGTCTCAGGTGGGGGCTGGGAATCTGTATTTGTAAAAGCTGTTCTAGGTGATTTTCTCAACCCACATTTGAGAAACCCTACCCTTAACTGTGAGGTCCTTATTTATTTAATAACTGTAGGACCTAGATCAGTGGAGGAATAAATGCGGGAATCAATGGGTAAATAAATCAGTGAATGAATGATCAAGAGCATGTTTGTTTAGAAGCTTGCCTGTGCCTGAGGTCAACAGTTGGGGCCCAGGCCCAGAGGCCTGGGAATTGGTACGGCCTGGAACCTGAGTGAATTAAGACAACACAAAGGGTGTGTAGAATGGGGGCAGGATGGGGGACCCATGCCAGGCACTGGACCTAAGCTGTCCTGCCAGTGAGAGGCAGATAAGCTGAGTACACAGAGTGCAGATGACTCAAAGGGAAGTGGAGTCCACAGGCCACAGACACGATTGTGACATCTCGGGCAGCCCATCTGTGCCAGGTAATACAGAGATAGAGACTGGGCAGACAGTGTGTGGGACCCTGGACCCTGAAACCTCCACTGTCACCACCTTCCCTTCGCCAGTTACTAATTTTACGCACACTGGGGGAACATCTGTCATGGGCTAGGCAAGCCACAAGCACTGAGCCGGCAGGGACTGACCCAGCCTTTTGCCCCAAGGATGCCTGAGGCCAGGGGAAGACAAGCATGAAAAGAAGCAAAGGCCACAAAGGTGAGAGCAGAAAGCCTCTGGATATCCCAGCAGAGGGCAGAGCCACACCTCCAGAGAAGAATGAATCCTGGGAATGCCCAAAGCTAAAGAGAAAGTATACCTGATGTTGGTAAAACATGTGTGGCTCAAATGAGAAGCAATGTGGTAGGATTCAGTTTCTACCACTTACCAGCTGTGTGACCTCAGACAGATTACTTGGCCTCTATGAGCATCAGTTTCTTAATACATATACTGGAATAGCATATACCTGAATAACACCTACCTCCCAAGGTCACTGGGTAGACAAAATAAGAAGTCAGATGTGAAAATGCTAAGTGTACAGTAGGTACTTAATAAAAGGTAATAAGGATGACCATTAATTGAGCTCCTCTTATGCAAGTCTCATAAATTCAATACAGTCTGAAGGATCTGCTCTTAGTCCCAGCCTTCAGGTGAGGGAGCACTCACACAGCAGATCAATGTGGAAGCCAGAACATGAACCCAGATCTGTCTCACTCCAGAGTGAGGCGTCACCATAATGCAATCTGTACAGAAATATGTTTTTGAAAATTACAGTATTTATAATTACCATAATCAAAATGGATATTTGTTTGAATTTCACATAGGATTGAAAAGACTGGACTGTATTTTCCTGGCAGGATGCTAATAAGAGCTTTCTCGTACTTTAAGCACCAGGCACTGATGAACCCAGTGGGACTTACAGGAATTAAGCACCTACCCTGAGGTCATTCAGTAAGAACAGTAAAGTCAAGATTTGAACCCATGAATTTGAGTCCTTATGCCCTAGCCAATCTGTTCTGCTCTATATTCCCACCAGAGAGCACTCAGCAGAGCTCCAAAAGGCAAGACTTCTTAGACATACGAGGCATTTCTCAGATGACCTCCCTGGGGTGAAGGGGGAGGGGGTGGGGAAAGGAGAAGCAGAGGGGATACGGAGGCAGAGTCCAGCCCAGGGTGAGCTGCTACCTTCCTTAAAGGCACCAAGGAAACTCTGAAAGCTTGACTTCTGTCACAGCTGCAGAAACAGAGGGAAGCAGGAGTCAGGGAGGCAGAGAACGCTCCATTCTGCCAGTGTCTGCCCGCTCCTAGTGGCTCTGACAATTCCATGCTGGCCCCACTGCTTTAGATGGCCTCCCAGCAACTTCAGCCACATCACTGTCTTTTGTGTTTCTGGGTGAAGGGCTGTTTTTTAGTTTGGTTTTGTTCATGTGTCAATCAAAACTGAAACACAAGCATTCCAAACCCACCCTGAACGTGGAAGCCCACTGATGTAGGACGGGTCCCTTCCCTCCCCATCTGGGCTCCCATCCACCCATGAATCCGGTCTTCCTGACCTCCTGTGGTGGCTACAGAAAAGAAACAGGGTTAGAAACATCACACAGAAACAAGGGGTGTTCGGGTTTGGGATTTGGTGGTTTGTTCCAGTGTTAAGTCATGACACTTAGAAGTGCCGCCTGTCTTTCAGTGAGCTGGCGGAAGCACTCACCTTTGCTTTAGGAACATAAAGCGTAGACGGAGCCCATCAGATGGTGGAGCAGGCACATCTCACACGTGCAGAATTATACAGACATAGACAGACAGACTTCCAACACGCCACCACCTCCCCCTCCCCGCCCCCCAAATCTCACCCAGTCAGAGACAGGAGGCAGTTTTCCTCCCTCTTATGCCACTATTGGCAGAAACACCAGCAGCCAGACATCTTCCCAGCCCCAGGGCCCCTCAGCCCCAGGTAAGCAAGAGTGAGGAAAGATCTGGCCGCCATCCTTTATGCCCCAGGCAAGCTCTGCCTCTGGGAATTGAGCCTTCATGCAACCCGACTGCCAAACTGGCCACAATGCTCCAGGTCTTTACAACAGCCCTGTTAGCTGGCCCCTCATTCAGCAAAGACTTTTTTTTTAATATTTGTATTGATTTCAGAAAGGAAAAGAGAAGGAAGAGAGAGAAAGAGATATCAATGATGAGAGAGAATCATTGACCGGCTGTCTCCTACATGGCCCCTACTGGAGATGGAGCTGGCAACCCGGCATGTTCCCTGACTGGGAATCAAACTGTGACCTCCTGGTTCATAGGTCGATGCTCAACCACTGAGCCAACCCGGCTGGGCAGCAAAAACTTGAGAGAAAGGCAGAATGTCAGGCCTCAGTGATTATTTCAATGTTTTTATGTGCTTTCACCCAATCCACTCCTCTCCCCCACCCCAAGCTGCCATTACCTTTAGGGCAGAATAAATTCCTCTCGCTACATTATCTCAGGAAATTTTCTGAATCCACTCCTTTATTTTGATCCCCCAAAAAAGAGTAAGATGAGTCAGGTCCAGCTCAGACCAACGAAGCACCTCTCCCCAGGGGGCCAGAAAGCTGTGTGTGGCATCATAAATATTCCTTTTCTTGATATAAAGGTCGTTCTGTGAAAGGAAAGGTTAAATGAAATGAAAATTCTAGTGACTAAAACTCTTTGGCAAAAAATTCTCTTTGGCAAAAAATAAGCAAATCTGCATTGAGTAGCTTTTCATTGGCCTGACTAGAGGCATTTTGTCAGAGCTCATCCCTTTGAATGGGGAGAAAAGGGGAGGCCAGCGAACCTCAAGGTGAGGAGTGGAGACCGAAGGAGCCACCAGGAGGGACCACTCCTGTCAAGCCCAAAGCAGCAGCATTCTGAGAGGGGCACCCTGAGGCACGGGGGCTCTTGTTCAGGGAAACAGAACTGCTCCTGAATGGCTGGGTGCTGGGTAGACACCCCACCTCCACTGTGTCCACACAAAGGCAAGAAAGTCCCAGCATCAGAAAAACAAAAACTCATAAATAGGGAAGTCTCTGAAGCTGAGAAAACCAGCAGACACCTGACAGCTTTCCTTACGCAAATCTGCACCAGCACACCAAAACAAGGCCAGAGCGGCGCGTGAAGAAGTTGACCTCTGGTTTCTATAGTCGGATGACTGAAGTCAGAGGCTTCAAAAACAGGAAGCGCCAGATGTAATATCAAATGACCCAGACAGTGGAAAGCAAGGCAGAAAACTAAATTGGAAGACAGGAAGTCACAGTCACACCGCAAACAATACAGATATTCATCTGAGACATGCTTGGCCTGGTGTCCTATCATGGCCTGAAAATGGAGGAGCACAGCCAAGATCTAGATGATCATCAGAGGTGAGGCCACTAGAAATGGCCAACCTGATATCCCTCCTGCGAAACCCCATCTCTGCAGCTGAGTAAAACTTCAGAGGTTATAGTTCTAGGTTGAAAGTGAAACTTGCTAGCCAAGGGCCAGATACCATTGCTAAGCCCTGGGACTTAGCTCCCAGAATCAAATCCCTAGCCTCTCCCAGACCGCTCCTCTCTAAAGGTAAGAGTAGTGGGCATTTATCACATCTGGCCACTGTTCTTCCTCCCCCAGGTAAGAGCAGCACATTCATGTTCCCCACTCCTCCTCCACGCTGTCTCCACTGAGTGGAGCTGCTGAAGTCTGGTGTGGCCCCATAATACTGTCAACCCCTGACTACACTTACTGAACTTCTTTAAACCCATGAACATGAGTCCTGGGCTTCTGCTGGAACAATTACAAAACTGAAGCTCTTAGAGCATCATCCCAATATGCCAAGGTTGCAGGTTCAATTCGCAGTCAGGGCACAAACAAGAAGCAATCAATGAATGCATAAATAATTGGAACAATAAAACAATCTCTATCTATCTATCCATCTATCTATCTATCTCTATCTCTATCTCTCTCTCTGAAGCTGAGAAAACCAGCAGACACTGATAGCTTTCCTCACACAAATCTCCGCCAGCACACCAAAACAAGGCCAGAGTGGTATGGGGTATGTGTTTCTAGAAGTAAAATGAGAGGGAGTCATTCCTTCTTCCTACAGAAGGACTCTATCCCTGCAAGGAGGGCAATGTGGGGTGAGGAAGAGGACACAGGAGTGCAGTTCCTCAGGCTGGGCTTTGACACTTAGTCCATCTCTGGAAAGGATTAGTCAGCGTGTAGGGGAAGGACCTGGTACCCAGGGGCAGCTCATGTTAAGGGAGTGCCTTGGGCCAAACAGTGATGGGCATGGGGGCTGTGATGGTACCCTCCTTCTGCTCTTTTAGGCCCCTCTTCCACACCTTGTTCCCTGAGACCTACACATCAATTAACTACCCCAGATTATAACCTATCTGAACTGCCGTCATTGTCTGTCTAGTTAGCCAGCACACATGGACCCAGGCCAGCCATTGCAGTGGAAACTGATGCTGCCAGGCATCCTGAATGATGTTGAATGCCTTTCCTTCCATCACATCCACATCACACAATCCACTGGTATCCCAGCTGGAGGATGGTGAGGACCTATTATCAAAACACAATAGGGCTGGATCAAGCCTCCACATACACCTGACTCACCATTAGTCATATCCCCCAATGGACCTTCTCAGCTGACCATTGTTATCAATTAAAGAGAGTCACGTATGTCCAGCATATATGAATGTCTGCATGACAGCCAACCTTAGACATGTTGTCCTTTGGCTTGGAATTCTCCACTAAGAAGTCCACTGACAATGGCATGAATATAGTATCCCTCCCAAAAGTAGTTACATTTTAATTAGGGATAATTTAGGACACAGCATCCAAAGGAATAACTAATGTTCTTTGAGCAATTCTGGTCATTCCTAATCTTCTTCAAGGACTGGGTCTTAAGTTTGGCTGAGCAGAAGTCCCAATCCCTTCAAATTTTTCACTACCTTCTTCTTCAAGGTGTAAAAGAACATGCCCACCATCACTCCTAGACCTTGCTTTCCCCCAGAGAACCTCTGGCTGATAACTGACTGGTAAATGCTAACCTAACCAGAGAGGTGTTGTAATTAAAAGTAATTGTGTTCATATCTATGTGTGTCTTCTGCAACACAAGATAAACAAACCAATCTTCCTCACCAAGCTTAAGGGGATAACGAACAAAAAATTAGAGTTGAGTAATCTGCCAACGTAAACATTTCACAAAAGCTAAGTGATGGTCGATAGAGCCAAAATGTGAGACTGACTAGAATAGGACTTTCCAACAAAGATCTGCCTGAACTAATTCAAACTTATTACTATTTTACCCCACTGATGAAATGAGCATTAATATTAATTTGCATATAAAAGCTATTTATTAGGGTCCCATGTAAAGTGCCAGGATTTGTGTTAAATATTTTATACTGGTATGAATTCTTTCCTTTCTCCTCAGAGCAATTCTGAGAGATGGGGTTGTTATTATCCCCATTCTGCAAATAGGAAAACTGAGTCTCAAACAGGTAACACAACTTTGAACCAGGAATCAAACCCAGAAAGCATCACCCAGACCTTATGCTCTTAACCACATTCCAATATCTGAGAAGACTTGGTGTCTCTGGGCTGTTACAATGCATCACCTCTGCCTCTGAGAGTCACACAATGGCTCCCACACCTCCCAGTTCAGGGCAAAACCTTTCTCCTAGTCTCACAGCCCTTCCAGATCTGACCCATGATCCACTCTCCCAGTCTTAGGCCTTCTATTCTAGACTGCACATTTTTTCCCTGTTCGTAACCGTCACTCTCTTCTCTGCCACCCCTAAAACTAAACACACAGGCCGACCTTACTCCCACTCCCATGCCTTCGGGCAAGCTATTTGCTTCCCTGGAAGGACTTCTTTCTACTGTTGGAGTCACTCCAAATCCCATCTCAAAACACCACATTTTTCCATAGCCTTTCACTCCCTCTCCCTCCTAGGAACTCCCATGGCCCTTTGGTCTTCTCTACAATTAATTTTAAGTTTAAATACTGTCTTGTAATGTTGGATAGCTTCTAATGCACACACATCATTAGTCCATCTAGATTAGCCCACCTAGTTCCCAGTGAGCAGGAACTCTCTCCTGGCACCCTGCCTCACCTTCACACCTAGCTCAACTCCCTGGCTCTGCTTGGCCCCAGCAAAGGCACAGGCTGGGGCCAAGAACCCCGAGAGCCTTCTAACTGATAGTATACTAAGCAGGCAATGTACATGGTGGTTTGTGCTTCATTACCACACACAGCTCAGTCCCTGGAAGAAATCAGCCCACAATAGACCTGCTCCTCAGCTCTGACACCTATATGGCCACCTGTCACAGGGCATGGCCACGCTTGTGGGAGAGCCTGGGAAACAGTCAGCTGCTCCTGCATGTCAGAAGCTGAGGCAGAGGATGCTGCAATAGCCATTAATGTGGAAATCTGTTCCCCACACTTCGCGAATCCTCTCAGATCTTAAGCATTCAAAGGGAAAAATATACTATTTACAGTTTTATTTCTCTGATCCTTGAAGTAATACCTACTCATGATTTTTTAAATGGAAAATATGAAAAAGCATACAGAATAACACATCACCCATTATCTCATCATTATCTTTGTGATATATTCCCTTCCAGTCAATTTTTTTATTGTATATCTACCTGGCACTCCACCAGACAATGGAAATAACAAATGTAAAGCCCCATCCCAGCCCTCTAGTCTCCTGCAGACCAGTTAGGGAGACACACAAAGTAGCAACAAGGTGTCATACACCGTAAGACAGAGGCAAGTACAAAGGACAAGATCATCAAACTTTCCACACAGAGCGATAAGAAAGGACAAAGACCAAGAGATAATTCGGAAAGAGCCTGGCCTTTGGTTCCCTCCAGCACAGGTACTGAGACCTGCAGTGTGCCAGGGTGATGGAGAACAGAGGAGACCCAGATAGGAAGTGACTTATTCAAGGTCACTCAGCTAGTTAGCAATTTCCATACTTGTTCTAAAGATCACATGTTCTGAAGCCACAAGATTCTAAAGAAGACTTCATGCAAATAAGCCCACAAATATTGTGTGTGTGTGTGTGTGTGTGTGTGTGTGTGTGTGTGTGTGTGTGCATACCCCACAATATAAACCCTTTATCAGACTCTATGTTGATATGAAATAAAATGCCTTTATTGAAAAACTTCAAACTACTTGAACTAAGACTGTCCTGGAAAATCTGGGCCACGGGGTTTGGTCACCATATGCTTTTGCTCAATCCAATGTGGATTTCCTAAAATAGCCTTGCATTCCAGCAGGATGTAAACCCTATTGAGGATGCCTCAATCTGGAATAAAAAAAGTCAGAGTGGCTGGAAACAGATCTGGCTCACTTCACCCTCCAACTAAAATAGGCTGCAAAACTAAACAATGTCATTAGGGAGAGAGAACCTCATTTCCCCAAACAGTCTTTTAACCTAGAAAGCAAAAGGGCCTGGGCCATTAACAGCAAAACTAAATCTTGCTACTTTGCATTTTCTTCCTCAAAACTATCTTTAATACTTTGAGCCATGGGGGCTCAAGGCAAGGGAAGAGAAAGAAGACAAATTAAAATCAATTTTAAAATTAAGCAAAATAGCAAAAGTCAGCACAAGCAGGCACATCCTCAGGCCCAGAATTGCACATCCTTCGAGCCCATGGCTCGCTCCATCCTGACAAAAAGAATGACAAGTGCTGGGCTCTTTTCCGCCTGATTAATTCAACATTGTTACATAAAGGCTGGTCCACAAGCCTTGAATAACAACCAGAGGATCATCACAAAGCCCTCAGTGGGCAGTTAAAAATGAATTTGTCTGTTATGTTCGCAACATCTACTGAGCAACATCAAAGGAGCTGAGGGCACAATGGACTTTGCTGAGTAACTGGTATTAAGCAGGGTAAAAAATGAACATTTCCCTGCGTGCTCACTCCAAAAGCCCAACTTATGTTTTCAGAGTCTAGAAGAATAAATCACACAAGCAAAGGAATAACAATAATACAGATATATGGTATGACTTCCAAAAAACCATCATCTGCCAGTCATTAATATTCAGCAAATCATTAATCATAATGCTGATCACCACCTTTTGATGACTTTCTTGTTGGAACAAACTCAAATGTGTTTTCTTTCTCTTTTTCTTTGCAAGAGTAATTTCTTACAAAACCAGTTAAGGTATTGTGATGGGCAGCACCTACCAAATGACCTGGTAGTGGGTCATTTGACCAAATGACCAACGCAGTGAAAGCTCTTTCCAACCTCTGGAGCCGAGGAAGTGGGGCATTTGGCTGGTTTTCAGACAGCAGCAGCTCGGCATCCATTCAGCTCACTGATCTTCCTGCTTTGCTTTATTGCATGTGCTGCTACTTTCCACACATCACTGGCTCCAAACTTCCTTCTCCCCAGACTCTTTTCATCTCATTCACCTTCTCTGCTACCTTCTGATCCTGTTTTCTCTCCTTCCCAGCCTTCATTAATTCAGCAAATATATATTAAGCACCTACCCTTGCAAAACACAGCATCGTGCTGTCCCTCTTTGTAAAACTTCGATACCCATTTTCCTCCCTGAGCAGAGCTCCCCTCTTGAATATTGATACATTCGATGTGCATAGGGAGGAGGTATGTAAGTTACCGTGCAATATTTCAGACTCACAACAAATATACATAAAGAGTAATAGAACAAGACATTTGTGTAACTACTGCCCACCTGACAAATAAAACATTGATACAACTTATAGCTCATATTCCCCACTCTGGTGACATCCCCCGCCCCAAGTCCCCAAAGGCAACCACTAAACTAAATTTGGGTTTTTTTATTCCCATGCATTTTAAAACATTTTACTTAACATGTAGATATCCAAACACAATATGTAGTATTGTTTTACATTTTCTTGAACTTAATACAAATGGTTTTGTAGCACATATTTCCTTCAGTATGGCCTTTGCTCTCTATTGTATAATTGAAGATCATCCACATTAATACTTAAGCTCTCGTTCAAGCCCTTGTCATCACTGTCTATTATTCCATTATGTCAATGGAGCCCAATTCATTTGTCTAGTTTCCTCTTGATGGACAGTTAAGTTAGTTCCAATGTTTTTGGTTTTCTAGTGCCATTGTGAACATTCTCGCACATGGCTCCTTGCTCATATTCCCATATCCTCTTTACCTTCACCTGCACACTGAATAGCAGAGGAATTGCTGTTCCTATATTGCCAGTGAAAGTCTTTCCCTTAGAGCCATGTTTGCCTCAGCCTGAACTCTGACCCTTTTTCACCCCATCCATGACTTAAAAGGACGTGGCCAGGCTACTTTGATCAGTGAGGCCCAAAAGACAGACTCCAGTAGGTGCCCCCCAGGCTCCCTGGCCTTTAACTCTCTGCCTCTTGTCAATGTACCATGAAGCCAGGGAGCTGGCACTCCCGTGCTGTGAACCTTGCCGCAAAACCAACTCGCTGCTGTTGAGTTTTCTACGACATATCTGACCTGCTGTTTGTTGCCTTAGACTAGTAGTGGGCAAACTACAGCTCACTGTCACATGCAGCTCTTTGGCCCCTTGAGTATGGCTCTTCCACAAAATTCATGGCCTGGGCGGGTCTATTTTGAAGAAGTGGCATTAGAATAATTTTAAGTTTTAAAATTTTGACTCTCAAAAGAAATTTCAATCGTTGTACCATTGATATTTGGTTCTGTTGACTAATGAGTTTGCCCACCACTGCCTTAGACAAAGGAGCCAATGCTCTCCTGAGAAATTAATTGGGATTTTCATTACATTTGAAATTGTAAAATAAGATCTCAGCCTGGGTGGTCTGTTCCCCTAACTTAGTTGTCCTAATCCCTCTCCCCACAGTTGGGCTAGAAGCACCATTCTGCACTCCTCGTCAGGTCTGTCTGGAATGCCACATCCCAGACTTGCTCCGTTCTCTCACTTTGCTTTATTTTCTGTCTCCTCTCTTTTTTTCTGTGCTTTTCAGGTGTTATTAAGTAATCCTCTCGTTATGTCTTTACAATTTGCTATAAAGATACTTTAGATAAAATATCTGCCTGGTAGAATAAATGGAAATATGTGATATCCTTGTTAAAATCTTCCTTCCAGCAACGGTTATACCAGGGCAGACCGGTTTCCAACTGAGAACAATTTCTTCTTTATCAAGACATTGAAATCATCCCCATACTTCCTGAAAATCAAACCTCCTTTTTCTCATTTGTCTGAATACTGAGGGTTTTTAAATTACTTGATAACATGCATGTTGAGAGTCTGAATAAAACCATGATAGGAATAAGGATATTTGAGAAAAAAAGATATTAAGAAAGACTACCCAATTAATAACTAAGAGCAGTAAAATGTTAATAATTATAATCATAGGCATTCCCATGCACAGAAGAGAAGGTTCTTTACAAAGAATAGTATCAACCAAGATAGCATAAGAGGAACTACCAGTAGAAAGACTGTATAATGCGTACAACTGAAATATATAATCCCAAAGGTCTTATATATTATAAATCTGGTATTGAAGTAGAAGGCAATACCTTCTAAATTTCCCACTTGAGAAGCCGAATGGATATAGAATTTATAACCATAAGCATGTAGGGAATGTTTGTCCCATAGACTATGTGTTCCTTGATTTATACCCATACCCATACATAGACACAAAGCTTTGTTGCACATGGAATGTATGCCTACAGCTTGCAACTGCATTGGATTTTTGCAAGCTAACCACTTCTTAGCACTGTAGCTGTGCTTTTGCTTCACTGCTGGACCAATTATGCCACTGTTTTCTATTCAGTGAATATTTACTTTAACTACACATTGTACCAGTTACTCTTTTATGAGGATTAAATACATGCCTAATTCATTTGCTCCTTATTTTTCTGATGAGGGAACTGACACTACAATAGCTACACAACCTACTGAAGTTTCCTCAGTTAGTGAATGAATAGCAGGACCATAAACCAAGGCTGTCTGTGACTCTAAAATTGAAGAATTTAAGCACTATCCTAACCTGACCCCTTACAAAAGATAACTATGGAACTCAATCTTTCAGTCCCCACAACACCTTAGATATAGTAGTTGTGGATGGATGGAGGATGGATGGATAGATGATAAACAGATAAATGGATGGTTGGAGATAAAGGAGCTTATATCAATGGGAAGATGAATTAATAGTGTTTTTTCTTGCCATGATAAGGGATTTATATAAACATAAATCCTTCTAGACAAGGAGAGCCTCTATTATCCTATATAATAAAGAGGGATATGCAAATTAACCCTCACAAGATGGCTGCCGAAGACCAGGCCAGCAGGGGGGTTTAGTGAAGGATGACCAAATGACTGAACAGCAGGCTTCATGGGTTGACCAGGCCAGCAAGGGGGGTTAGTGAGAGACGACCAAATGACTAAACAAGCAGGCTGCATGGGGCGACCAGGCCGACAAGAGGGGGGGGCGTTAGTGAGGGACGACCAAACAATGAACAGGAGGCTGTGTGGGGTGACCAGGCCAGTGAAGGGGTGGGGGGTATGAGGGGTGACCAAGCCAGCATGGGTGGAGGGCAGTAGGAGGTGACCAGGCCAGCGGGGGAGGGGGCAGTTATGGTTGACCTGGCCAGCAGAGGGTGGCAGTTGGGGGCAACCATGCCAGCAGTGGGGAGCAATTAGGGGAGACCAGGACAGCAGAGGGAGGTAGTTAGGGGCGATCAGACCAGCACACAGAGGCAGTCACACAGAGGCAGTGAGGGGCAATCAGGCCAGCGGGAGGTGCAGTTAGGGGTGACCAGTCAGGCAGGCAAGTGATCGATTAGGAGCCAGCGGTTCAGGATTGTGAGAGGGATGTCCAACTGCCAGTTTAGACCAGATCCCAGGGCCTAAACCAGCAATCAAACATCCCCCAAGAGGTCCCAGATTGGAGAGAGTAAAGGAAGGTTGGGCTGAGGAGACACACACACACACACACACAAATTTCGTGCACCAGGCCTCTAGTTCCCTATAATAGATAGATGATAAATAGATGGTAGATGATAGATAGATAGATAGATAGATAGATAGATAGATAGAAAGATAGATAACAAAAACCCTTTATCTGTTTCACAAATTTAATTTTCTTTGTGAATTTCCTTTAACCTTTGTATCTAAATCCACAGAAGAGGAGGAAGTACTTAGAAATGGGGATTTCCTGAATTGTGCCTTCATACCCCAAACTTGGCTGCTGAACACATAAAAATAGCAAGGCCAGAGTTTAATCCTTGTGCAGGTCTGTCACACAGACCCTTTCAGCACAGTCAGCCACTCAGACCAGCATTGCCAATTGAATGTGAAACTAGGAAATTCAAATAAGGGAGAACAAACCTGCAAATGAGCCACATGAAGCACAAGTACCAGTCCTATGCCAGGACTGACATCCAAACTGGAATCATACATGTACCATGAGTCACAGGCTCGATACAAGCCAGGGGCTCTTGTGGAAACCATAGTCATGAGCTCTATAAATGTATTTAAACACATCATGTAATGAATCTTCACTTGCTGGAGTCCCCATTGTATTGATCCCATTTTGCAGATGAGGAAAATAAAGTTCTGAGAGGTCAGGTCACTTATGGGACAGAGCATGGATTCAAACCCTAGATTTAAAAGCTGGAGCTCTCTCAGACACACTGGACCCCTCGCAGCCGCTCTGGTCACAGTCCATCCATCTGTCACCAGCTACATAGGGCAGCTCTCCTGGTGCACAGTAACAGAGACCTCATTAAATAGCATGGCAAAGACTCGCATAAAATAGTGATGATCAAATTGGGTTTTGCTCAGTGCCAAGTGGCCAGGTGCTTCCTTAAGCTGATGACCATGTGGTATGGGATTTCAGCAAGACTGCTCAAAGTGCACGAACACACCCACAGGAGCATGGGGACTGTCACAGGCGAGGAAATGGCCTGCATGATACACTTTGTGTGCAGACTGTGAAAAGCCCAGACCTGGCTCTAGCTGGTCTCCCTGAGGTGAAAATAAGTCTCTAGCACAGTGTTGAGCATGTTGATGTATATTCTTAGGTACCCAGCCCATAGCTTTCACCCATTTCCAAAAGGGAAACTGTGACACACACTCACCCAAATATAGAGAGCACTGACTTTGCCACATTTTAATGGCCTAGGTGTGGGAAAGGCTTGGAATCTGCACTTGTTTGGCATTCAAGGTCAAACACAAGTTATTTCCGAAGCCTTCCATGATTGGTCTTCCAGGAAATGCAGATTAGCATCCAAACAGGCCCCTTTCCAAGTTTTCATTCATGTTGGTTCCTGTCCGAAGTGCCTGAAGCACTTCACCATAAGCCACCGTGGTTGCAAAGCTGGGCTTCTGGGCTTTGCTCCTTACAAAGAGCACACCACACTTCACAGCTCATTTTAAGGGTCCATGGACCTTGCTTTGAAGACGGCTGGCTCCTTAGCTATTAGCCAAAGAACACAGATTCTCAAGGAAAAGAAGTTGGGGAAGAAACACAGAAAGATTTACACTCAGAATAGATTCTAATGTACTGAGAAGGCCCAAAGGCCTCGGCCCTTGTGCTCTGGCAGGCACTGTTTAACCAGAAAGGGGAAGGACGGCCCTGTCAGGTCACGCAAATGTTATCAAGACATTGTGGTGTTCCCAGACACACACTGTGCGTCAAAACAGACCTCGAAGAATGTGGGCAGAAGGCAGAATGGCTGTGAGGGCAAGGGAGCCCAAAGAAGCAATGTGATAATAACCTCCACTGAAGCCCAGAAACCAAAATAAAATGCCCAGTGTCCTCGGGATGTCACATCATAGAGCTCCTGCCAGGAGTGATGAGGGGTGCACAGCCTGCCCTTCCTGCCAACTTTGAACTCCCCTCACCCCTAAGTTCTAGGCAAAGGCCATGTCCCCTGACAGCTAACTATAAGGAAAAGAAACATCTTTAAACTCAGCAGGGAAAGTCAAGATGTCCAGAACCAGTTTGAATATCGAGGGCAGGGGGGAGTAGAAATTTTCATTATGATGTGTCTGGGCATGGGTCTGATTGGTTTCTTCTTGTTTGGTGTTCTCTGTGCCTCCTGAATTTATGTGGCTTTTTCCCTTACCTGGTTAGGAAAGTTTTCTACTATTATTTCTTCAAACATCTTCTCTATTCCTTTCTCCCTTTCTGCCTCTCTTGCCAAATATACTATTCTAAAATTGTTATGTTTCACATTGTCCCACAGCTCCCTTAAGCTGTCCTCCTGTTTTTTATTTTTTTTTTCTTTTTTGGTTCTCTAATTGAGTAATATTTTCAACTCTGTCTTCTAATTCATTGATTCAATCCTCAGCTTTCCCTAATCTGCTGTGTATTCCTTCCAATGTGTTCTTTATTTGTGCTATGTCATTCTTCATCTCAGACTGTTCTTTTTTCATACTCTTGAGCATTTTTAACATCATTACTCTGAACTCTGTTTCAAATAAATTTTTTTGCTTCATTTATCGCTTCTTCTGGAGAATTTGCTAGTTCTTTTGTATGGGATTGTTTCTTCATTTCCTCATTTTGGTTGTCTGTTTGGGTTTGTGACTATGTTTTAGGTAGATCCTCTAGTGTAGGACAGTATTAAAGGCTGTTTCTGACTAATTGGATCAAGCAAAGACTCAAAGCCTCCAGAGAGCTCCTCTATCTACAGACTAATAGGATTCCAACTTGAATTGCCCCCAGGAAATGGTTCTCAGGTGTGGTCAGAGTTTTTCAACAGAGTGGGGCAGTTACTTCTGCCCGGAGGCTAATTGTTATTTTTAATCTCTTCAGTGGCCTCTGGGCAAGCTATGAGAGCAGAACCCAGGGCTAGGGACTAGGGGGCTAGAGCTCAGAAGTCAGACACCCCAAGTTTCCTGGGCTGAGTCATTCCCTCACACAGCAGAGGACATCTTTCCCACATAGACATCCGCCTTGCCTGGGGAAAAGACAGACAACACACCCTATTGGAAAACACCTTGCCCAGGTGTACATTTTTAATAAGAAAACCCACATTGTACAATACCAAGCCAATCAACTAATTAGAAATGCCATCACTCTTACCTGGTATTATCTACTGGTCAATTTAATTTCTTTTTTTATGAAAAAAGATAATAGAGGAGGCCATCTTTCAAGGTGGGGGTTATTATCACACTGCTTCTTGTGGGCTACTGATTCTCCCCAAAGCACATTCTGGATACATTTGCCAAAAAAGTGAATTGTCCATGGGTTTGACACTCACAAACTGGATTTCACACTTGCCATTATGCAGAGTGATAACTTGTAACGGAGAGTGAAATGATCAAGTACAGAAAACAGGAAATCCAAGAGGAATCTGCTTGGTCCAGGGAGGACTGTTTATAAACACAGGGATCCTGGAATCCTTCTGAATACTTGCTGACCCATCAGAAGGCACTGAATCTGTCACAGTTTAAAAGTGGACGTAGCTGGTAGGTAGCTCTGGGCAGTTCTCTTCCAATGCCTCTTCAGAGATCTGCTCATCAGAGCAAATCCTCACAGAGCATTCACTGAGTACCAGGCTCTGTGCTCAGTGCTGTATACTCTATAAAAGTCCTTTCTCAAGCCTGTGAGGAGGACACTTTCATTATTTCCTCAGACAGAAAAGGAAAATTGGCCTCAAACAAAGGTCCTGTGGTGTAAAAGGCAAAGTGGGATCTGCTTCAGGCATTCTGATTCCCCCCTCCCCCCACATTCTGAATCGCCATACATTTCTTTTGCCTCCTAGCCTGGGTGATGCATAGAACATAACTGCTGCTATTGTTGTGTGCTGTTTAACACTTACCTTAACTTCTCACTAGCTCACTTAGGAATTCTTAAATTCAAAATCTGTATCTTAAACTATCACCACTACTATTAATAGTAGTAATAATACTTGGCATCTATGTGGAGAACTATACATTTATATATACATACCACTTCATGTCTATATTAAATCATGTTATCACCAGATTCCCAAAAGATCCTGTAAGTGGCAGGTAGATAGGTGTGAGAGGTTGGTTTGCGGATAGAAGGATGGAACTTTGATATTTCACCCTATTTTATTCTATGATGTATTACTTCTTATCATGAGCAAATATTTTATATTTCTTTAAAATTATCCATAAAAATATAAAAAGTAAAAACTGTCTGAGGTAAATATCATGAGTATGATAGCCACCATGTTCCACAGCTTACCCAAGGCCACCCAGGCCTTCTAATTCTTAACTAATTGTGCAGTTCACCCACCAGGGATGTCTGCAATAGCTGCCTGAACTCCAACTTCTTATGCAATCTTTTAGAGTAAAGGTGATTACAGCCTCAGAGAGGTAAGGTGACTCCCCTCAGAGGTCAGCCAAGCTGAGCAGAAGAGCCAGGGTTCCTGCCCAGTACAGTCTATGCCTCATATAAATTCTGCAAACCCTTGGTTGGTAGCCTCCTAGACCCTAGGAACTCCTCTAGGTCTTGGAAAGACAAAGGCATTAAGAAATTATATCTGGAGAGAACCAAGATGGTGGCATAGGTAAAACACCTATCTTGCCTTCATGCTCAGCAATTTTAATACTACAACTTAACAAAAGAACAAACACCTTCCAGAATCACCAGAAAGCTCGCCGAGTGAAAATTCCACAAATAAAAGTGAAGATAAGACACTGTGACTCGGAGGAGCGGCTGTGGACAGCGTTGAAGATTCGCACAGAGTGAGGTTTGGAGCGCAAGCCAGCGGAGAGGGCGGGCGACTGAAAACCGGCCAGTTTTCTTGAACGGGGAGACAAAGACGTCCCACTGGACTGATTCTCCAGCTCTGGGCAAAGTCCAGGGAACCCACTATCATACAGGGTGAAAACTGGACAGTGGGAGGGCCCGCTGAAGCTCAGGTGCTGCAGGGGTCTCCCAGCTTGTGGAGAAGGCAGCTTGCGCGAACAGCTCAGTTGCGTGACCTCGCAGAGAGCGCTCTGCTACTCGCTCTCTCATTTGGAAAACGGTCAGTCTGCTTTGTTTTATGACCCTGGATGAGACATTGGGCGTGCAGACTTATTTGGGGAGAGTCTGAATTCCCCGGCAGCTGGTGGAGCTCCACAGCGGCTCTCTCTCAGAGGTGCTGGCAGCCATTGCCCCCAGCACAGAGTCCCTGGGGATGCATAGGGCAGAGCTAATGCTGTCTGCTTGGCCCGGAGACTCCACCCATTCAACCTGAGCACAGCTGAACTTCACAGACAATTGGCCTGGAGGTCAACCCCTCCAAGTGCTAACCTGAGCTTAACTTCAGCAAGACTGTGCAACCCATATCCACCTCAGGTAACTGGAGAGGTTGAGCCACTGTCCCTAGTAGGAAGTCTACCACACAAAGCTAATTGACCAACTCAGGGAAGCAGCCACCATGCAGAGACATGGAAAGAAATCAGATGTGAAAGAAATGGAGGGAAAAAAAACGACTGGACATGGAATTCAAAACCACGGTTATAGGGCTTCTCAAGAGGCTCCAACAAAAGGTCGAGGCCTATAAGGAAATAAGTGAGACCGCAAAGGAAATGATCAAGACCAACGTGGAAATGAATGAGTCCTACAAGGAAATGAAGGAGACCCTCAAGGATATGAAGGAGACTCTCAAGGATATGAAAAAGGACCAAACAGAAATTAAGCATACACTAACTGAAATAAAAAATATTATACAAAGACCTAAAAGTGCTCTGGAGCACCCCAAGAACCAAGTTAAAGATTTGAAATACAAAGAGGTAAAATCCACTCAGCTGAAAAAGCAAAAAACCAAAAGAATCCAAAAAATTGAAGATAATGTAAGGGGCCTCTGGGACAACCTCAAGCATACCAACATCCGAATTATAGGGGTGCCAGAAAAAGAGAGAGAGCAAAACAATGAAAACCTATTTGAAGAAATAGTGAACGAAAACTTCCCACACCTGGTGAAAGAAATTGACTTAGGAGTCCAAGAAGCACACCGAACCCCAATATATAGGAACCCTAAGAGGACCACACCAAGGCACATCATAATTAAAATGCCAAGAGCAAGAGACAAAGAGAGAATATGAAAAGCAGCAAGAGAAAAACAGTTAGTTACCTATAAGGGAACACCCATACGATTGTCAGCGGATTTCTCAACAGAAACAATGCAGGCCAGATGGGAGTGGCAAGAAATATTCAAAGTGATGAACAGCAAGAATCTACAACCAAGATTACTCTATCCAGCAAAGCTATCATTCAGAATTGAAGGCCAGATAAAGTGTTTCACAGATAAGAAAAAGCTAAAGGAGTTCATCACCACCAAACCAATATTATATGAAATGCTGAAAGATATTCTTTAAGAAGAGGAAGAAGAAAAAGATAAAAGTGTAAATTAGGAACAACAAATACACATCTATCAACAAATGAATCTAAAAATCAGGTGAATTAATAAGCTGATGAACAGGATATACTGGTGAATGTAACAGAATCATGGACATAGAGAGGGAATGGACTGACAACTCTTGGGGAGAAAGGGGGTGTGGGAAGTGTAGCAAGAGACTGGACAAAAATCATGCAACTATGGGAGAGGACATTGGAGGGGGGTGAGGGCGGAGGGTGGGATGGGTACCAGGTGGAGGGGAACTATAGGGGGGAAAAAAGGGAACAATGTAATTAATAAACTGAACAATAAAGATTAAAAAAAATTATATCTGGCCTTAGTTGGGTGGCTCATTTGGTTAGAACATCATCCTGTACACCAAAATGTTGCAGGTTCGATTCCCAGGCAGGGCACAGACCTAGGTTGTGGGTTCAATCCCTGCTTAGGGTTAGGAGGGGCATGAACCAATCTTTCTCCCTCCTTCTCTTTTTCCCTCCCTTCCTCCCTTATCCTTGGGTGAGGATTTTAATAAAAGAAGAAAATGATCTCTGGTCTCCTGAATTCTCACAGAGCAATGGGAGCAAAGAAGTAAAGAGGATTAACAATACTGTGTGAGAGACTGGATGGTGGGGACAGGAGGTAATGGCAGCATTTAATCAATGTTTATTGGTTTTGCATCACACAGCCCTGGGGATTCAGGAAGAGGAGGAGAGATGCTTCTGCTGGAGAAGCTCTCTAGTCAGGGCAGCAGATTGACTCCTCAGAATGTGATCATTAGATAAGGTTTTAGTAGACACTGGAACAGAGCTCAGTGACTCAGTGTGTGTGTGTGTGTGTGTGTGTGTGTGTGTGTGTGTGTGTGTGTGTGGTAGTGTGGAGAGGAACCCATGTTCCTGGGCAACTGGCATTCCTAATTCCTAGGAAAGGCCCACAGTCAGCCGAGCCCAAATGCACTAGCCTCCCTCTGCCATGCACCAACTTTAGGGCAACAATCTCTCCCCCACGACCTGAAAGAGTGACAGGGAATAACTAATTCTCCATCTTTTCCCTCCAGTTATGATGGAATAACTAATAACATGAAGGGGTTTACTTCACTTCAAAGCAGTTTTCCTCATTGTTGTATGTTCTTCTGAGGTCATCCTTCAGCTCTCTGTTTGTCTTCTCCTTATCACTGTTTTCCCTGCCAGGCCTCGTGGAGCCTTCTGAGAGAAATTCATTCAGGAATAGCCTTCTACCCGAGAGCTCCATCAAAGGACCTCTTGGGGTAAAAGGCTTCGCAAGGCCAGGGCAGCTGTAGGAACCACACCAGCTGCTCTGCTAGGTCAATAGGTCAAGCCCAACAAAAAGCCGAGCTCACATTTCTGACCCTAGTGGTTCAATAAACTTTAGAGACCATTTTGGGTATTGAGGTGACACATACAAAAAAGAACTAGAAACATGATATTTCCACGACCATACGATAGCCAAGTAAAATTCAAAGTGGCTGCTGTTGGCTATCTTTGAGTTATGGGAGTGAACTAAAAAACATGCCAGAGAAAGGAAAATGTTTTTGAGATGCAATGAGTTAGAACTGTGGATTGTAAGTATATCTACCAACATAAGGAGGTAGTTCAAGTTTAGAGGTTACACATAAATCAAAGGGGATCTGGATCCTCAATCATCTTGAAGATGGGTAGAAAGAAAGAAGCATGAAAACATTTGCAGGGCCTCCAAGTGCTCTTCAGGTAGCAATAACATAAGAATGCAGAACGAACACTTGTAGCAACTTGTTTCCTTAACGGAAGCACCCTGCCTTGCTGATGGTGGATCCTACTAAAAATTGCCTGAGTGAATATTCTAGTAAGATTCTTTTCACTAAAAAATAAGCTTTCATTGTAAATATGGGTAGATTAATTGCTAAAGGTAAACAAAATAGTAAAAAACAGTAAGCTCAGGGGACAGCCCCAAGTGTCTCTAAGGAAGGCCCAAACCAACAATTCTTCTTTCATTCTTTTTCTTTTTTTCAAGGACAGGAAATTCAAAAGCACTGAGCCTGTGACAAGGCAGCCAATCAATACCTCAGGAAAGAAAAAGCCCATGTAGAGAAACTTATAGGGCAGACCCAGCAGAAGGGGCATAATAGGAGTTTTCTTCATGCCTTGTCTCTACTGGCCAAAAATTCTCAACTTTGGGAATAAGGATGAGCAATATAACCTGGTAGATCACTGTAGCAGAATTAAAACAAGGGCCAGGAGAGGAAACAGCGTGGTGGAACTCAAATACCTTTGATTAATCATGTCCTACAAGGGCAATTTGAGAGAACGTAGTGAGGTTATCAGTCCTCAGTCATTACCTAATTCACCTCTCTTCCCTCTTCCTTCTGGCCCACCCCATCTCCAAATACCAAATATCACAGCTGTCTTTTTTATTTCCTCAGTAAATTCTCCTAGTGTCAACCTCACCTTCGTTCTTTACACTTCCAGGGATATAGCCAAAGCTAAGGACTGTGGTCAGTTCCGTGGAGAGGGGGCAATCAATAGGTGGTGCCTAGATAAAGGAGTGGCTGGAGATAGAATAATCCCTCCTTTCCCCACAGCTGTCAGAGATCACTACAAAAGTGCTGAACTGAGGATAACCCAAGATAGCACCAGGAGTGATTTGGACAATGGGGTGGTAATTGCTCTCAGAAGGAGGACAACACTGAGAACAATGGGGCACATTAAGAACATTTATAACCAAGGACAGTGAATCCTTTTTTCTGGGAAGTGGAGAGAGAGACAGGAGGTATTTCACATCCTTTGATTTGGGGAACAGAGTTGTCTGTATGTGTGCATGTGTATTTTTCTAGAGGGAGAGTGTAATTGTCATCAGAATCTCAGTGGGTGTCAGAACTATCCTTTCCCCCTCCCCCATACAAAGTAAAAACTGAAGAGGCTGGCTACCCAGGAGACAGAGTCAAATGTGAAACAATACACAATGTGAATCCCAAAGCAGAACAACCAGATCTATCCTCCTCTGCCTTTGAGCACACGTGTATGGAGGTTCTTGGCTTCATGGCTTCATGGTTTCATTTATCTCCTTCATTGGCCTCCATTCCAATCTCTTAGAGTCAGGAAGTCCTTCTGGGTAAATCCTTTGTATGTAGTTTAAAAAGTGCATCCGTATTTCCAACAACCCCATTCAAGACCTCCCTTCATGTGAAACCATCTCTTCTGCCCTAACATAAACATCAAAGTCCCTGAAGAGGAAGACTTGAGAGTCCCCAAGTCTGCTACTAATTATCATTTACAAAGGGTTCAGGTCAATAAATGTTTGTTCGATAAGCAAGTGAATAAATAGTGGGAAAGAACTTGAACATTTCATTATTTGAATGACCACAAGGAAAATTATTCAAATTTCTAAGATTTAAACCTGGTTAGTTTTCAATGCATTGTTCAATGTAGTTATCTGAAGCTGAACTCAAAATGCAAAGCAGTCATAGACTACTGAGAGGCAGAGAGATATAGGGCAGACTCAGATATGAGAGATAAGACAGACTCGGCCTGGAGTAACTGTGTGTGACCTACATCAAGAAGGGTCATCTATAAAGGGGGCATCTTATTCTGGATGCCCCCAAAGCCAAGTCTGAGTAAGTACTTGGGTGCAGAGTAGGTGATTTATTTGTCAGATGATCCTAGGAAGCCAAAGGGAAGTGGTGAGACAGGGAAGCAGAAAATACTAATAAGAGCATGCTATTGAGCTAGGTACTACTGTGGTAAATTCTTCTAACCCCTGAGGTTAGAAGTCTTTCAAAACAAAACTTAGAGACACTTCCTTCTGCAAGTGTGATCCGTGAGCCAGTAGCATCAGCATCCTCTGGGAGCAGGTTAGAAAAGAAGAATCTTGGCCAACCTCAGAGCTCCTGAACCAGAATTTGCATTTTAATGAGATCTCCAGGTGATTCTGGGGCACATTTGAGTTTGAGAGGTCACAGTGTTGAAGCACTGCAGTGCTGAGCCTTGCAAAGACTCAGGCAAGACACAGGCTCTTGTCTCTCATTGGTCATGGAAGCATTCACTCTCCTCCTTTTCCAGGCTGAACAGACCTCCTTGGCTTAGGAGGAAACCCTGAAGAAGAAAAGCAGGGAGATGAAGCCTTCATAAAACAAACTGATGACCCAAGATAACAGAATGAAGTGTAGGGCCCCAATAGCACCTTCTACAAGGCGGTTATAATACCTTGTCCACATGGAACTTGCAGACTTCAAACAAGCAACTGTATATAATAGAGTAGTTGCCCAATTGCTGTTGTAAGCATACTTACAACCAACAACTATCGGTTGGAAAGATATAACTAATATGATAATAGCCACCCAGTGCCTGACTCTCTAACTTCTGAGATAAAGAGAGCACAGTCCTGACTTCAAGGGACTTACACCTTGACAGGGAGATAAGTCTTGGATACATGAAGCAACATAAGACTAGGACCACACATTAGGTAACAGCACACAAGTAATAGCAAGGGTCCTTAAGTGAGCTCACTATGTACTTGGCAACATAATAAAAACTATAAAGTGTGCATCTGTGTGTGCTAACTCATTTGATCTTTACAAGAATCCAAAGGGGTAAGTATGGTTATTAGTACTACTTTACAGATGGGGAAATTGAGAGATAAAGTGGCCACAAGTTTAACCTCCATACTACTTAACACTATTACAGCCCCACAATGCTGCATGCCTTTCCAACAGTGAGCCCAAGACTGATTTTCAGTCCATTCTCACTCTCCCCACGTCCCAACGTAACTCCCCATCAAGGTGAGCAAGTTGTCTGCTGCTGTCCTCACTGTGGCAACCAGATTGCAGCAGGCTCACAGTTCAGAGCATAGAGGTGGCAAGAGCTCCACTGTAGCCTCCAGGGGAGCCAAACCCAGCTGAGCTCCTTTCCACCAACTGGTCAGGGAGGTAGACTGTGTCCAAACTTAAAAGCAGGAATACTGGGTCTTGAGCCTAGTCTGAAGCAGGTGAACAAGCTATTCAGCCATTAAGGTCTCATTGTTCTCATCTAGAACCCAAAGAGGGTGGGAGTAGCCTCTACATGGTGCTGCTTTCAGCTCCCATTGCTACAGCTGATGACCTGCCTAGCCTGTAGTCAACTCTCCACCACCCTGGAAAAACAGATATAATGCAAAAGCTGAAAGTAAAGGGAGTTTTCCCGATCTTATTGGCTATAATGTCCTTGCGCCAAAGCCTTAAATACTGGTAGTTTAAGAAGCCACAGGCAAACTCAGAGTCCACATAATGATATCTAGAAATAGTCTATAGATGTCACCTCTATATGCCTTTAAGGTATATGTACTTTTAAAGCTATCTAATTTTACAAAGTATTTGCACCTGAGTTAGCCTAGCCTTCCATTTTCTACTCTGACTTGTTCTCTGTGACTCAATGTGACCCTGCTCTATCCACGGCCTGCCACAATACTTCTTCACCGACTCCATGATGTGGAACCGCTCCTGCTACTTCTCACCATGCCTGCCAGGTTACTTTGCTGCTGCAGTGATGCAATCTCCTTCCCAGTGTTTTAAATGGATCAAAAATCAAAGCCTATTTCCTGAAAAGTCACCCTCTGGGCTCCAAATTTCCAGAAATCCATCCCTTGAAAATACCAGTTGGACAACTTCAGTGCAAACAGAAAAATGCCATTCTGCAGGCTCCAGGGAAAATATTTATGAAGGTGCCCCATCCAATCAGTCCTATCTTTGTCCCCACACAATCCTCCTCCTTCCTCAAGGGAGGTTGCTGTGAATTGAGAGGAGGCTCAGCCCCTTAGAAAAGTCCAGAAAGGAGGTGGTGTGAATAGCACATTGTTACATTCTGCCAAGTGCTTAGCCTCAAAGACCATAGCTCCATTTCATAATCTTCCCCTCCTACTCCTCTTTTCTTTTTTTCTTAAGCAGACAAGCCATCAGCAGGACTCTCAAAGTGGTTCAACAGTCCTTTTATAAGCATCTAACATTCTAAAGAACACAGTGTCCACCGTATTTTCAGAGAGGTAGAGATGCAAAGAATACAGACCCAGTTCCTGACTGTCTAACTTCTAAGATAAAAACAGCACAGTCCCTGACCTCAAGGGACTTACAATTATGATAGGGAGATAAGGCTTGGGTACGTGAAGCAATACAGTGTTAGGTAACAGCAAACTTACGGGAGTATCCGCAAGTGTTCAAAGGCAGGATTTCTCCTGCTCTCCCATCTGCCTGCATCGTCTTCACTTGAACCAAAGTTATTTGTGCCCAGTTAAAAAGACTGCTCTCTCCTATAACCAGGCAGCAGAGACAATGACCCTGGCCTCTCTGAGGAGCTTGAAAGGCAACAGCTGGGAGTTGGTACAAGCTAGGCTTGAGTGCTTGGCAGAAATGGAAAAGATAACATTCAAAGCCACAGACTACACTCTCAGCATCCACTGACTCAAATTCCAGAGAGAGAAAAGGCAAAAAAGACACATCCTTGAAACACATGCATCCCCTTCCCACTATATTGAACATCACTCTTCATCCCCTGCCACAATAGTGAACATCACGCATCATCCCCTGCACTATAGTGAACATCACGCACCATTCCCTGCCACTATAGTGAACATCACTCATCATCCCCTGCCACTATAGTGAACATCACGCACCATCCCCTGCCACTATAGTGAACATCACTCATCATCCCCTGTCACTATAGTGAACATCGCGCACCATCCCCTGCCCACTATAGTGAACATCATGCACCATCCCCTGCCACTATAGTGAACATCACGCACCATCCCTTGCCACTATAGTGAACATCACACACCATCCCCTGCCACTATAGTGAACATCACGCACCATCCCTTGCCACTATAGTGAACATCACGCACCATCCCCTGCCCACTATAGTAAACATCACACACATCCCCTGCCCACTATAGTGAACATCACGCACCATCCCCTGCCACTATAGTGAACATCATGCATCATCCCCTGCCACTATAGTGAACATCACACACCATCCCTTGCCCACTATAGTGAACATCACTCATTAATGACAGCAGTTGGCCCGAGAAGTACTGTGGCCTTGGTCCTATCCTCAACACAACACTCTAGGCATCTACTCCCAGTTGCCACATTAAATGGACCCCCCCTTTCTATCCCAGTTAGTGAAGAAGTGAGGATACCTGGGGCTGCTACCTGGGTCCCCTCACCTTCCCACAAACACTCATGCTCATTGGCACCTCCCAGTTATCACATGGCAGCACTCTGTACTTGAATGTTCTTCCTTCTATTTTTTCAAAGCAGAATTATCCTTGGAGACCTGGCTCAAATTCCATCTCCTCCCAAGAGCACCCTTGGATTGTCCCAAACCTCCCTAATTCCCCACCCATCACATTTCCCAGGGCTGCCTTCTGATCCCATGCAATGGAGCCCTGTCCCAAGCCTTCCAGTTTTATTCCTTATTACTCTTCTGCCTCTACCAGATTTTAAGTTTCCAAACTTTTAACAAAATTTTTATTCAGCCCAGCCGGCATGGCTCAGTGATTGAGCATCAGCCAATGAACTATGGTTCCATTCCGGTCAGTGCAATGACCGGGGTGTGGGCTCAAACTCCAGTGTGGGGTGTGCAGGAGGCAGCCGATCAATGATTCTCTCCCATCACTGATATTTATCCCTCTCACTTTCTTTCTAAAATCAATAAAAATATTTTTAACTGCATTCAAGAGAGACTTAACATAGGACATTTGGCATATAACAGAGTACCTGGTGAAAAGGGATTTTGGGGTATGTGTGTGTTATTTCAGTGAGAGAGTTGTAATTTTAGTTTCTAGAATCAGAAGTTGTCATTTCCTTTGGAGCCTCCTCTATTTGGGGAAGCTCCTAGGCCTTTCAGTTTCATCAGTGAAAGACCTGTTCCCACCCATTGGCCTTGGAGGAAATTCAGATTTTCTAAACTGGCATGTATGTGCTATAAAATGAGATATACACTGTGTGCCTGAAAGCAGAAGAAAAATGGCTTTTCCTAGAGAGAAATTCATATTGAACTATCAGCTCTCCCCAGTTCGCAGCCCCAGCAGGGTCATTTAAGAACAAATGCCTGAGAAATGAGAAATGGGGGACAACACTAGGCTGCACCATGGAGTTTGCCCCTAGCTAGATTTCAGGAGGGGAAGAAGGGGCATGCATCTGGGCTTGGAGCAAACAGGGAGGGGCTGACTTTTCCTGGAGGCCTTGGGCAAGGGTAGCAGGGGTGGCAATGAGCAGAGAAACCTGCAACTGAACTAGATAGCCAGGGTCTCCGCAGTGATGTTATTACAGTGATGTTATTTGGCAATGATGATTCACCCTGATAGCAGTGAACTGATATTTATCCCTCTCACTTTCTTTCTCAGTACCAGGCTGAGTCCTGAGACAGGGCAACAACCCTAGAGGTTGAGAGCATCTTGGAAGAAAATGGACTTCCCCTAATCCAATCAATGGGGCTGGGGGGAGGGGAAACGGAGTCAGTCATGTTCATTGACTATTAATAGAGATGACTGTGGGTCATTCTGAGCTGCAGCTGGTGATCTGCTTCAAGCAGGCAATACATGGTACCCTCTCTCTTCTCCCTGGTCCTAAAGGGCACCAACTGAAAATCATAAATTCTTTTCTTTTTTTTAACAGAAACAATTTATAAATTAATGAGCTATTCCTCAAGTAATGACAATCGTGGAATCAAAGGATTGTATAATATTTTTAAGCCATAAATTCTAATCCAAACCCTTATTTTACACCTAAAAGAAACAGGGCTCATAGGTAGAGAAAATTGCTTGAGAACATATACCAAGTCAAAGACAATACCAGGAACTGCACCAGTCTTCTGACTCTAGGCCCAGTGCTCCCTCCAGCTCAGCACAGATCCTTCGACTTGGTGGGCAGCAAGGCTTCCCCAAATGCCCAGCATGTTCCCGGCCCTGTGCTCAGCCTGACGGAATGCCCAGATGTGTCTGATATGTGCCTGACCCCCAAGAAGCTTCAGGACCCTACTTCAATCACATGCCATGGGTGGCACTGAAAATAATCTTCTTACTCTAGATTTGTACCATCTACATTCATGAAAGAGTAATGTAACATTGCTCTTATTACCATTGGCCTACCTCAAGAGACTTTAGCAATCCTCACCCCAAGTATGGCTGCCAGATAAAATACATGCATTATTGCATTGAGCACACTTATACAGAAATTATGCATTGTTACCCAAAATTCAAAGTTACTGGGCATCCTGTATGTTTCCCCCTATGTCTGGAAACTCCACTCCCATTTCAGGTATTGGGAGGGCTTCCACACCATTGGCTTTTCCTTAAGTCCAACAGCATGCGAGGGTAGTGATGCAGAGACGAGCTACACAGGGTTATCAGTGGGGCTGAGCAAACTCTTGGAACATGGATGGATGTCCAAGTCCCTTTCCTTTTTCCATTATTCCACAAGTATGTGCTGCTCTATATTCTAGCCAATTAGAAATTCCTTGTAAGGAATGATTGTGGATTTCTATTCACATTCCATCATCAGCCACACCTAGATGCAAGGGAGGCTGAGATATATATATACTCTAGCTAGGTAGTCATTACCTTCTAAAACAGGCATGATTATCTTATTAAAAGGGAAAAGGACACAATTATCTTTCCTTGACCTAAGTGGCCATACTAGAGGACTCTGAAAAACTCAGATCCCACTACAGTGCACTAGCTATCCATCTGTGGTGCAATACAAAGGTGAGTAATGCAAATCAAACTTTTCTAAGGACTTCAAGGATGGAAGAGATGTTGAAAGTTTTGTGGTGCAGATAAAACTTCAGCTGGGCCATGAAAAGCCAACCAATGGCTGGATTGAGTAGATTGAGAGTAGCTGTACTAACATTTTATTGGAAGGTGATTTTTAACCAGTCTCCAATACCAGTGGGAACATCCACTTATTCTAACAATGGGCTAGAAAAAAATCTAGTCGTTGGCACAGCTGAAGCACAGACTCGAGACATTCATATCTCAAGTTACTTTGCAAACAACATACTAAACCTCAGTCCTCTCTTTGTTATACAGGTGTGTACTAGAAGCTAAGCAACTAAAACATTGTAATGAGATAAGAATTAAGTTTAATTTCCTCTTGCAGCCCTCCTCCTGAACAGTCATTTCCTGACGGATCTCAACACACTGTTAATCATCCCCACCCCATTAAATCTATTTGCTTTCATAATATGTCCCTAATCCAGTTGAGCACGGACAAAACATTGGATCTGCTTCCCATAAATTTCACTTATTTTAATTCCTACTTCCTTCACCTATTTTCCCTGGCTTACCTTTCATCCTCTCCTCCCTAACCTTTAGTTTCCTTATTATCTGGGATGCATTGGGCTCAAAGAAGCTGTGACAATGCCCTCTCTTCTCATCAGCCCACACCCACCTCCATCCCCAGCTTGATCCTACACTCCACTGGTTCCCAGCAGCAGTCTGATCTCGGGGTTAAAAGCATAAGAACTATAGAGAGATATTTTGCAGGCAGAAACACAGTTATGGCAGGCTCCCTCATGCCCTCCTTCAATGCCCTCTGTAACAACAGTTTGAAGCAGGTGTAAAAAGTCACACCTAGCTCATCTTCTTTCTGCAACACAAGAACAAAAGGACAAGAATCAAGGGCTGGTACAATCCTAGTCATTCTCCGTGTTTGTGCTCTCTTGCTGCCAGGGCATGGGAGCCCAGGGAGAAATTAGCTTCAGAATTATAGCACCAACACCTTGGCCTTCTCTAAAATGAATGCTTCAGAAATGCCCAGTGGACAGATCATTAAAAACACGTTAGGCATTGTTATAGGAAGACCTATGAGGGCCACAAATCTTGCCTGATCCAGTCAGCATTTCCACAGTGCACTAATGGCTGGTGAAGGAGCTAGCAAGGTGGTTCTACCAGCCTCCCCACTTCACAAAGTACATGTTGTGGGTGAGCTGACCTTGAATTGCGCATTCTTCCTCCATGAACCTCAGTTTCATCTGTAAAAATGAAGGAACTAGACCAAAGCCTATCAGTCTAATTAAGGAGATGGTTTCAGTCGCTGTTCTCTGTGGATGTTCCAAAAAGTCTGATTCCCGCCGAGACCAGTTATGCTCAGTGGATAGAGCGTCGGACTGCGGATTGAAGGGTCCCGGGTTTGATTCCGGTCAAGGGCATGTACCTTGGCTGCGGGCACATCCCAGTAGGGGGCGTGCAAGAGGCAGCTGATCGATATTTCTCTCTCATCGATGTTTCTGACTTACTATCCCTCTTCCTTCCGCTCTGTAAAAAATCAATAAAATACATTAAAAAAAAAGTCTGATTCCCAGAACCTGAGAGGATGGTTTAATACAGGGTGGTCTGGCCTTGAGAAAATTGGCCAAGAGCCCCCAAATTGAAATAGACTCAAGGAAGCATAAAAGCCATTTTAAAAAAATAAAATAAATTAAAATTTAAAAATAAAATAAATAAATAAAAGCCATTTAATCTGATATTTAATTAGGCAATTGGAGTAGATATCTCTTAGGTGTTTGCTCAGCTTGCCAGAAACCCTTTTTCTCTTGAAGTTTCCACAAGCAAGTCACATGGGTGGGTTCCCAGCAGCAGTGTTGGTGACCTTGCTCCTTCTGATGACTGGGCCAACATTAGACACTCCCCCAACAAAGAGCCAATCAAATTCTGTCTCCCAGGAATTCAAAATTGGGATTGTGAGGCTGCAGTCAATTTTCACCTAGAGAGCAATCAAGATGGCGGCATAGGTAAACACCTTTTGTTCTGCCCCGTGCAACAATTCAAAAACTACAACAAAACAACAAAACAAACATCACCCAGAATCACCGGACAGCTGGCTGAGTGAAAACTCCACAAATAAAAGTAAAGGTGGGACACTGAGACTCGGAAGAGTGGCAGAGCACAGCCTTGAAGACACGCGTGGAGACAGAGGTTAGGAGCCGTGACCACGCGCATGGGCTGTAGGGCTGGCAGCAGCAACTCCGGCTGGATTTCTCCAATGGGGAGGGTGGAGACGTCCCACTGCACAGATTCCCCAGTGCCAGGCGAGGTCCGAGGTCCGGGTACGCACCCTGGAAGCCAGGCGCAGCAGAGGTCTCCTAGTCTGAGGAGAAACCGGGTTGCTTGGAAAAGCAGTTTGCGCGAGCAAATTGTGCAACAGCACAGACGCCCGACTTGCTCCCTGGAGACTTGCCCCCTGACCCCAGAAACCACCGGACTGCTTTGTTTTACAACCCTGGGCGAGACTTTGGGTGTGCAGACTCATTTGGGGAGAGGCAGAGTTGTCTGGCAAGGGGTAGAGACTAGCGACTTTCTCTCGGAGGTGCCTGCAACAATTACCACCCAACAGAGACCCGCACGCCAGCGCCGCATATGACTTAGCTGACACTGAGGCTGCCTGCTCAGCTCAGAGACTCCACCCTTCCAACCTGAACACAGTCTCCCTTCACAGCCAATTGGCCTGGAGGTCAAACCCTCTTAGGGCTAACAACAACAAGCTGGGCTTATATTCAAAAATACTGTACAACCCATAAAGGATTGCAGTAAGAGTACCCACCTCAGGTAACTGGGGAGGCTGAGCCATTGTCCCTTAGAGGACATCTACCACATAAAGCAGCCACCATGCAGAGACATGGAAAGAAATCAGGTGTGAAAGAAATGAAGGAAAAAAGATGACTAGACATAGAATTCAAAACCACGGTTATAAGGCTTTTCAAGAGGCTCCTAGAAAAGGTCGAGACCTATAAGGAAATAAGCAAGACCTACAAGGAAATGAACGAGACCCTCAAGGATATGAACGAGTCCTACAAGGAAATGAACGAGACCTACAAGGATATGAATGAGACTCCCAAGGATATGAAAAAGGACCAACCAGAAATTAAGCATACACTGACTGAAATAAAAAATATTATACAAAGACCTAAAAGTACTCTAGAGCACCCCAAGAACTAAGTTAAAGATTTGAAATACAAAGAGGTAAAATCCACTCAGCTGAAAAAGCAAGAAACCAAAAGAATCCATAAAATTGAAGATAGTGTAAGGGACCTCTGGGACAACCTCAAGCATACCAACATCCGAATTATAGGGGTGCCAGAAAAAGAGAGAAAGCAAGACAATGAAAACCTATTTGAAGAAATAGTGACCGAAAACTTCCCATACCTGATGAAAGAAATTGACTTAGGAGTCCAAGAAGCACACCGAACCCCAATATATAGGAACCCTAAGAGGACCACACCAAGGCACATCATAATTAAAATGCCAAGAGCAAAAGACAAAGAGAGAATATGAAAAGCAGCAAGAGAAAAACAGTTAGTTACCTATAAGGGAACACCCATACGATTATCAGCGGATTTCTCAACAGAAACAATGCAGGCCAGATGGGAGTGGCAAGATATATCCAAAGTGATGAATAGCAAGAATCTACAACTAAGATTACTCTATCCAGCAAAGCTATCATTCAGAATTGAAGATCAGATAAAGTGCTTCGCAGATAAGAAAAAGCTAAAGGAGTTCATCACCACCAAACCAATATTATATGAAATGCTGAAAAATATTCTTTAAGAAGAGGAAGAAGAAAAAGGTAAAAATATAAATTATGAACAACAAATACACATCTATCAACAAATAAATACAAAAATCAAGTGAATTAATAATCAGATGAACAGGATAAACTGGGAAATATAACAGAATCATGGACATAGAGAGGGAATGGACTGACAATTTTTGGGGAGAAAAGGGGTGTGGGAAGAACAGCAAGAGACTGGACAAAAATCTTGCAACAATGGGAGAGGAGAGTGGGGAGGAGGAGGTGAGGGTGGAGGGTGGGATGGGTACAGGGTGGAGGGGAGCTATAGGGGGGATTAAAAGGGGGAACAATGTAATTAATAAACTGAACAATAAAGATTTAAAAAAAAATTTTTTTTCACCTAGTTCAGGAAGTGTGTTTTGTGGGCTGCCCTGAGTTAGGTCAGAAAATACATGTTCATTCTTTCTAGCCTTTGAACTTTAATATCTAAGGTGCATAGCCCTGACCAGTGTAACTCAGTTACTTGGGTGTCATCCAATGTGCAAAAAAGTTGCTGGCTCCATTCCTGGTCAAGGCATGTGCCCAGTTTTGGCCTCCAGTGGGGGACATACAGGAGGCAGCCAATCCATGTTCCACTCTCACATTGATGTTTCTCTCTCTCCTTCTCCTTCTCTCTCTCTAAAAAAGCAATAAAAACATTAAAATAAGTAAATATATAAATAAATAAAATCTGAGGTGGTCTTTCTTAGGGAACTACAATTGCCTAGGTGTATTATCCAAACAAAACTTTCACCATTTCTCCTGATAAAACATAATTTTTGGATGGACACCCAGATTCTTTGTTCACCAGAGGTGAAGAATGAATCCAGACAGAGGTTAGTATAGCAAAAGTAAAGAATTATTGAAGAACAAGAACAGACTCCCATGTAGGGAGAGGCAGAGTCCCACTGACTTCCTGTTTCCGTGGTTTATCAAGGCTGTAGTTCCTGTGTTCTGATAACCCCTCTGATTGGTCAATATTCCCTTTCAAATAGGTTACTATAGTGAATCCTGAGGCCCTCCTCCCTTATTGTCCTTCTATTCCTTCTGGGCTTTCTTCTCCTTCAGGATTGAAGAGCTTCCTTCCCTTTATTTTGTAAATATAGACCTTCCGCTGTTCCCAGCTCCTTCATCCTATGGAAATGTACCTGTTGCAGCTTTTCACCTTCCCTATTCCATGAAATATATACCTTTTGCTGCTCTGCAGCTTTGTGCTTCTTCCATGGTCCTCTTAACTTCTAAAATTTCCTAAAACCTGTCTTTTCACCTCCTAAAATTCCTGTTTCACTGGGACGTGATACACTAGGATTTCACACACACACAAAAAAAAGAATTGTGTAACCACCATTTGGTGCCAAAAGAGCCTCTGCTGTTTGCCTGGTTTGGAGGGATGGTGTGGGGCCTTAAGGATACAGACCAGCTTGGCAGGCAAGAGCTTAAAGATGGCATTGAAGGTAACTTACTGAATTGGTGATTCAGAGCTGGGAAGCCCAAATCATTTCATTTGTTCACCTTACAGTGGCCTCTGTAGCATTTGAATAACATGAACGTGGTGCTTATTGCAAATGAGAAGGCTTTGCCATAGACTCTGGAGGCCAGGGCTGGGCAGTGAGGAGTCATCAGAGGTGTTTATAACAGGGCCCGGGCTGTAGGGCACTCATGTCAGCCAGGCAGACAGAGAGGATGTTTTCTGCTGGTGGAGAAAGGGAGTTGCTTCCTATTACTGGCAACCAAAGGGCCCCAACATACAGAACAGATATATTACAGTTAAGATCTGATCTGAAGGCTTCTTGGGATTCCACAAGAACAGGTCAGAGAGGTCTTGTGGCCTGTGAGTCTGTCGCTGAGACAATACCCAGACAAACACGTGCGTCACAACCTGCCCCCCCCACCCGCTTCCCCTTTTCTGTGCTCCAAACAACCCTTTCAGTTCTTCATAGTGTACTGTTTGCTATCATTAGTCTCACCACACAGCTTCGGGAACAGATCTGTTGGTAGGTATTAGGCTTGCTTGTGACCTGGTGCAATGATCTAGAGACAGCCTGATGGGTGGAAAGGGGAAAAGGAAGCCAGGACTCAGGACCAAGAGGTTCAGTCCCCTATTGTGTGCCCTTGGTAAGTCCCTGACCCTCACCAGCTGTCACCTAACCCCTCTGTAAAAAGAGGAGGGAGCTCAGGTGATCTGAGGACCAGAGGGTGTGGCTTCCTCTACCTCCCTCTCTGGCAGCACCTCCTGTCTCCTGACCAGTTCCTGCAAGCATCACTCCCAGGAGAGGTGTCTGAGCCTTTCCCAGATGCCGCCTGCCCAACAAGAGAGCTCTGATTGGAATTCACCCCACACTCCTTCCCTCTATCAGCACAGAAACGCTCGTTTGAATTGATGAGTCGGACGACCACGCAGGCTGCTCTGGCAACAGACAGTTGAGTTTATTGGAACTGAACACCAGGCTTTCAATTCACGGCAGCCTGGGTCCTGGGATTTGCATGATTGCGCTTTCAGAGACAGGCACCTGCACTCACGTCCCTGGCCCACGCTCCACTGAACAGCCACAGCTGCTCCACCCGACTGTTTAAACAGGGCCTGCCTGAGCTAAGCTGCTCTCCAATTGGGGACAGGGATACACCATCATGAAACTTCCTACCATCAGGGATGAAGATTCTAGAGTCTTCCAAAAGAGAAAAATAAGACACATTCAAAGCAATGAACCCAGGATGGCACTGGAGTTCTCACCAGCAACACTGAAAACAAACAAACAAACAAAAAATGGAGCAACAGTCCTAAAGTTCTCAGTGAAAACCATTCCCCACCCAGATTTCAAAATCAATCAAGTGTGAGTAAAATAGTCATTTCAAAACAAAGTTTTCAAAACATTTACTTCCCACGTACTCTTTTTGAGGAGGCTTTTGGAAAATGTGCTCCATCAAAATTAAGGTAGTAACCCAATGGTGTGCTATAGCTGGCTCCTACCATCCCATAAGAGCATCCCTTCCCAATGCTGAGCTCAATTATTAAATTAGGTCAACTTGACTGGGCCAAGAAGTGCCCATATTAAACATCATCTCTGGGTGTGTCTGTGAAGGTGTTTCTGGGTGAGATTAGCACTTGAATTGGTAGACTCAGTAAAGTACCTTATCCTCCCCCACATGGCCAGCATCATCCAATCTGGGAGGACAAAAAGGCTGAGGCAGGAGGAATTCACCCTTTGGCTTTCTGACTGCCTGCTAAGCTTGGACAGGGGTCTTTTTCTGCCCTTTGCCTGGAATTTAAACCAATGTTCCCCTGGTTTTCAGGCTTTTAGACTCAGACTGGAACTCTATGCTGGCTTTCCTGGTCCTCCAGCTTGTAGAAGCACCTGGTGGGAATTCTCAGCCTCCGTCATCACGTGAGCTCATCATAAATCTCTTCAGATAGATAGATGATAGATAGATAGATAGATAGATAGATGCCAATATCTATCATCTATCTGTCTATCTGAAGGGATGAATTTTGAGGAATATATACATACATATATATATTATGTTTCTCTGGAGAACCCTGACTATAGACCAAGTTTAGCAACATACATTGGTCACTTAAAATCAGCCGAAGTGGGAATAACCACAGAAAACACAACACTACAAACCAGGCCTTCCTCCCTCTCCACAGCTGCCACCCCACCCCCAGGTAGTCCTTAAACATTTATTAGCACCCTACAGGAAGACACCAAGAAAGAAACAAGGAATCCTGGAAATAAGAACTCCAGTTAGGAGAAAATGGAAGTGAATTCCAGAGATAACAATGAAGAGAAATCCAGAACAGCTGAGAAGAAAGTGGATAGAGGGTTCTAGAAAAATATCTCCCAAAAAGGGGACTGAAAAATTAGCTGATAGTTTCAACCATACTAAGAAATATGTTTAAACTCTGGTAGGGACTTTAAGGATATATTAATAATAGGTGCAAATGAAAAGCAAAAGGGCAATTATTAACTACAGGAAAAATAAAATATTTCACTCTAGTACACATTTGACTTAGCTGGGACAATGTCTATATAGTCATAATGATGTAGATACCAAATGTTGATCTAATTAAAACTGTTCTATAACTCTATCAGTAGAATATAAGGAGGGGAATTGGATAAGATAGAATACTCTCTAAATCTATAGAAGGAAAACAATAAATAAAACTTAATATGGAAAAAATTGCTATGTGAGCATGTTCTATATTAACAAAAGACAAACATCTGAAGAAAAAAGAAAAAGACAATTGTAATTGGTTACCTCAGAGAAATGACAGGTAATGGAGGTTGGCAGGGGTCAGGCAGGCAACTGTCGTTTCCTGCCTAATCCTCATAGTACTATCTTACTCTTTAACTCTGCCCCTAGTGACTCTAAACAAACAAGGAGAGGAGGCAGCACCACATAGTTAGAATTCCTCAGTCTCTGGCTCTGTGAGTTAGCATGAAGAGCAAGGCAGAGAGCTAGGGGAAGAGGGAGAGCCCTGGACACCCCTATGTTATAGATATGGGAAAGGAAGAGAGGGGAACAATCAGAAGGAAAGAAGAAATGAAAAGGGCAAGCACAATAAACTATCTTGGAGTTAGTCAGCTGGGATTTTCTAAAATTGAGTCAGTTCTCTCTGAACTGTTCCCAAACAAGGCTGCTAGCTATAAAACCCAGCGTTCAGTGGACAAAAAGTATTATTAACAATAATGTAAAACACATGATACAAAAGTGTCTAACCATGAGGAATGGCTTAAATAAAAATAGTATGTCCATATATGGAATACTGGGCAGAGATTTGAAAGGCTGCTTAGAAAGCTATGAAATGACATAAAAAGGCATTTACAATCCACTCTATGTAAAAGGACTGAAAAGTAGAAAAAGAGTGTACAACAGCATATAGTCTATGCCTTTTTTATTATAATTACACTAGACACCCAGTGCACAGATTTTTATACTGGTGGGGTCCCTCTGGCTGGCTGGTGGGGATCGGGCTGAAATAGGCTCTTCGACATCCCCCAAGGTGTCCCAGATTGTGAGAGAACGCAGGCCAGGCCGAGGGACCCCACCAGTGCATAATCGGCGCCAGCAGGGGACTGTGGGAGAGCTCCAGAGTGTGTCTGGCCTGTTTTGCCCAGTCCCTATTGGCCAGACCCCAGCAGCAAGCTAACCTACTAGTCAGAGCATCTGCTCCCTGGTGGTCAGTGCATGTCATAGCGACTGGTCAAACAGTTGGACACTTAGCATATTATACTTTTATTATATAGGATATGCGAAATAAATATATAGGATATATATTAGATGCGAAATAAAAACAAGAAGAATACGACTGGTAGGTAATGTTTATTTTAATTTGTCCATATTTTTAAATTATTTATATTGCATGCATACATGTCCTTCCAATGGACACAAGACATTGGACATGGGGGTTGGAGGTGAGGGCGTGTGGGGGGAGAGGGGGAAGAGGGAAGGAAGGTGGAGAGGGGGAGGTCAATGGGGAAAAAAATGAGACATATGTACTACTATTTGTAATACTTGAAACAAGAAAATAAAATTTAAATAACTTACATTGAACATACATTCCTTTTATAATAAGAATAAAACAATAAAAGTTGCTGCTGTTGCTTTAAATGTTTAATTACTAAAAGCAATGGCACAATCTTAGATACAATACCCCTCACTTACTCCTGTTTCTCACTCCCAAGCCATTTGCCACCTAGAGGAAGAGGGACCTCATGCCCAGTAATAGGTAAATATAATGGTTAACTTCCCAGCCACCCCTGCTCTGAGACAAACTCTGTCAATGTAACTGTCACTCACCATGGCCAAATACAAAACCTTTAACCACATTCAACTTGCACTGCAATGCATTCAAATTATAAAAGAGTGGCACATGAAAGAGTGTGACTATCATTTGTATTGAAGTTGGCCAGCCTTGCTCCATCAGCAGAGCTTCAGGAACTGTCTTGATATCAAGTTTGTTTTTTAGTAGTATTCTTAATTTGGCCATTTCCTTCTAAAGCTATCAGGCAACAAACAGACTTCCAAATGCAATGTGCCAAAATGGTTTCCAAGTTAAAATAGAGCTCTTAATTTGGTAACATAGTAATTATAAACGAGTTACTCCCTCTTCAATAAGGGGAATATCAACTAGGACAAATGTTCATGAAAACAATTTGGAAGTATATATTTAAATCTCAAAAATGGATCCAGTATCCCTCTTCTGGGAATATAATCTAAGCCTTAGATTCTAAGGAAACAATTAAAATGCAGGAGGGAGGGCACTGCAACATTATTCATAATGCAGATCAGAGAAAGTGTTTGATTGTAAGGGTGGGCTACTACTAGTATACAGCCATAAAAAAAAATGTTTGCAAATAATTTTACTAAAAATAAAAGGACATGCTTACCATATCATGGTGGTTAAAAAACAGGGTTCCCAATTGTATAATTTCAAGTATTTAAACAAAATGCATAGCATGAAAGCAGTGCATCAAAACATTAAAAATGGTTATCTTGAAACAGTGTAATTATGGGTTATTTTCATCCTCGTATTTTGATATTTTGTTTTATCAATTTTGTATAGTAATAGCTGAGAGATTGAATGACATTCCAAAATTCACAAAAACTGGTAAGTGATAATGTTGCTTTAAATTGTGCATTCTGATGTGTGCTCATAACCAACTCTCTGGAAAACAAACAAAATGTACCTTGATTTGCAACATTGCAATTTCCATGGTGTAAATATTCCCACAGTGGTCAATTTCAAGCTACAAACAGCCTGCCTCTCACAGGGGGCCTGGAGCAGGGAAGAGGTGAAGGAACACCAAGGACAAAAGTGAAGATAAGACTGAGTTACTCTAAGCACATTCCCCAACCCCCCACCTCTACCCCCGCCCCTACCACCTGGCTTCCCTTCTACTTCTGGAACCCAGCAAATGAGAGTCACTTTACCTGTAGCCATGATAAACAAAACCCATCTAAGAGTAAAGCTTTTCTAGTTCCCAAGATAGATTCCTAAAAGCTCAAAGGTCCAAAAGCCAAGGCAAGTCTAAATGGGTCAAAAGCTACTATCATCCAGGTAGGACCAAGAACAAGTAGCAAGGAGTCAAAGGGACTGAGACCAGCTGCCTCCAATTTTATTCACTCCCAGAGTTGGAGGTGGGGTAAGGGGTGGGTTAAGCACTGGGCCCAACACTTGAAGGAGCTTTAGAATCACCTGGGGGCTTGGTAGACACAGGTGGCAGGGCCCAAGAGAATTGTTTCTGATGCGCTGTGGTATGGGGCAGGGCCAGAGACTGTGCATTTGTAACAAGCTCCCAGGTGATACCTACACTATTGGCCCAAGAGACCACATTTTAAGAACCACTGGCCTGAATATTACCAGGGGAAAAGAAAGAAAGAAAGACAGAGAGAGAGAGAGAGAGAGAGAGAGAGAGAGAGAGAGAGAGAGAGAGAGAGAAGAAGAAGAAGAAGAAGAAGAAGAAGGAGGAGGAGGAGGAGGAGGAGGAGGAGGAGGAGGAGGAGGAGGAGGAGGAGGAGGAGGAGAAGAAGAAGAAGAAGAAGAAGAAGAAGAAGAAGAAGAAGAAGAAGAAGAAGAAGAAGAAGAAGGAGGAGGAGGAGGAGGAGGAGGAGGAGGAGGAGAAGAAGGAGGAGAAGTAGGAGGAGGAGGAGGAGGAGGAGGAGGAGGAGGAGGAGGAGGAGGAGGGAGGGAGGGAGGGAGGGAGGGAGGGAGGGAGGGAGGGAGGGAGAAAGGATAACTTCAGCAGAGGAGTAGGTGGGTGGATTGTACATGTAGATTAGAGGAAGGAAGACAGATTCTGTTCTTTCTAAACACACAATTATGATGGTTCTCAAGATATGACTTAATAATTAACAGACCCCTAAGCTGATTTTATTTTCATCAGATTGACTATATATTTAGGAGCTACCGAAAACTCCCAGCAGCCTTCAGACCAGTGTATCAAGAAAAGAAAGTTTGAAATCATTTTGAGTAATTTACATGTGCAGGATGTAGTTGAACCTCCTAGAAAGAATGAGGTTATTAGAAACCAGAACTCAGAGTCAGTTGCCCAAAACCACTTACTCTTTGAAACAGTGTAGAAATCTGGTGGCAGTCTTCGGTCTGCTAATACTACTATGGTTTGTTACCTATAGTCAGAATTAAAGGACTTGTGATTTTCAATTAGAGGAATTCAGAATTCTTGGAGGAGTGGGGGGACATGGACCCTTATTTAAGTCAGGTTCATAGTCTAAAGAAATCTTCATGCCACTCAAATTTACAGTGTTATCTTATCATATGTCTCTAAAAAACATGACTACATGATTTCTTGTATTTTTTATTTTAAAACTTTTAATAATAGTTTATACTTGCAATTCAAGTGATCACCTAAGGAATCTACAATCAAAACACAAAACACACATTCGTGTCTCAATAGGATTTAGCAAATGTCAATAAATCCAACCTAGTTTCTAAACAATATAAAACATCATTGCTTATAAAAATATATTTTTTTTCACTCATAGGTCCATTTATTTCAGAATCATAAACTCAGAACAATCTTGCCTGTAGGGTGCTGCATGGAATCAGATCCGGTGCTAACTACAAAACATCCTTGGCTCCATAGTACACATTCCATTTCATTCCCTTATGGGTCTTAATTAATGCCCTGCTTCCCCCACCCCCGGAAAAACCATTACACACAAAAACTTTATTCTCTTCTGGAAAACCCAATGCTAATAACAATGTTCCCTATCATAGAGGCAAAGGTAAGAAAAACTTCAATGTTTATTCTTCTCCCAGACCCAGAGCAGCACAAGAACATATTATAGTAACCAAAAGGGAAATTTCTGCTTTTTTTAAAGGCTGTGGGCATCTCTGCAGAGCTCACAGTGCCAGCCCATTCATGTTTTTTCATTGCATTCCCCAAACTCCTGGCCTTTCAAACATGTATGTAAATGAGGGGGCCCAAAGAGCTATTAATGCAAATTTCTTTAAATAGGAATCCTGAAAAGCAAAAGGCTGTTGGTGGTTTCAGAAAATATCTTGCAGGAAAATGCTGTGTCCATAGTGAGCTGTCGCCACATGACCCTGGGAAAATTAACTTGTGTGGAGGAAAAACAAAGAGTGGGGCCTGAGCAAGATGCCTTGGTCTTAGAGCACAAAGCCCCGCAGCCACCTCGGTGGGAGGGAGATTTTAAAAGGGGGTCAGGAGGGTGCTGACTCTTTTTCATGGACTTGAGGGTTATTCTTTAACGGGGAAATGTCTCTAAACATCATGTTTAATAATTCATTAATAGATCTTAAAAGGACCTTTGTTGGAGGGACGAAGCCCACCACCCATCCTTGAGAGCACTGCCAGCAGAAGGGCCTGAAACCAAGGGTCCCACTGGGTTCACCAGGCAGGCCCCCTCCGAGGTCCTCCCCTGCCCCCGCCAGCAGGTGCCTGTGCAGAGCGCCGGTTCCAGGACTTGGTTGTCTGAGTTGCTTGGTGCCCAGGGTTTTTCCTGCTGGGTCGAGGAACTGGACTTTGTCAGGAGGTGGGATCTGTTTCTTCTCCCTCAAAAACCCAATGCATTTTCTCATCAGCATATTCTTAAATTAAGAAAGGGACTTTCGTAACCAAGACCTTGGGAATCTAAGGGAAGAGACTACGAAGCACTCAGGCTCCCATCACTTTACCGCGCAGAGCCCCTGGTTCCTCCTGTGTGAAAAGAGGGTAACAGTGTCTGCCTCACCGGTATTGTGAGGACTGAGCAACTACAACCCAGGGCCCAGGCTGGGAAGCGCAGGCAGTTCAGCAGCTATTCAGAGAATGGGAGGAGCCAATGAATTCTATTATGTCTTTTAACCCAGCTTGAAACACCAGAAAACACACACCATTTTAATGGAAAAGCATTGATTTTGTGAACATGTATCGATTGGTCTGGAAAGTAAAGCCCCTTCTACATTAGGAACAATTAGCCATTTTCCTAGAAACCTGCATTGCTACACTTTTTCCAAGTGGTGGTAAAGGAGCTCAAACGCTGCTGGAAATCCTCCCAGCAGCCTGATGCCACAGGCAGCTGTCCGCCTGCACTCCCGCCTGCCTGCCTGCCCCAGCAGGGGACTTGAAGCACCCACCCCACAATACCTTGGTTTTACAGATGACATCTAGAATCAGAAGCATCTTTCTGTCCACAGTCACCAGCAGAGTCCAGTCCAGAACTCAGTGCTCCTAACTTCCACCCCAAAATGATCTGCAGCTCTGCAGAGCCCTCCCAACCTGAGGTGACTTTGATTCGCCTCCCTTTCTCCCAAATGCATCCCATCAGGGTTGCTGATGGTTGAAGGGACCATTTAAACCTCTGCATTGCCTTGGAATTTGGAATTTACAGCCTAGTGAAGGCATCTGAAGTCAGTAGGTAGAACTAGAAACTAGGGAGTTATGGTCTATGTAGTGAGGAATTTTTCCTTAAGAACTGTCAGTACACACTTATGATTAAAGCCCCAGAGATTCTCCTTACCTCTGCCAGTAGGTTTCACTTCTCCATTAACTTTAGTAAATGCAATCCTACAAATGTCTAAAGGCAAACCCAGATCTCTACTCCTAACAGCCCTCTAAGAACAGCCACCCTCAGAAGGCATGGTGCTGAGCACAACTGGCCTCAATCATATGTGAAGTACAACTCAAACATCATCACACACCTGCCAGCCCCTAAATTCACACACCAAAGTCCAAACAAGTGCTTAGGTCCCCATCCCTTACATTCATATCTACACACTGGTCTCAAACACATGAACACATCCAGCACACTATACACACAGACCTTACATGCACATATGCTCACCATATTGAGCCCATATATGTGCTCACACATGAACACCCTATGTGTGCATGCAAGTGTATGCAAATGGTAGCACCCACACAGACCCACTCTTACTCAGTTCCCTATCTGATTGCTAACCCTCCAAGTCTTGGCTCTGTGACCCTGAACTTCAACCTCAGAATAACCTCTGGCCCTTTACATTTGGCATTTACTCTTAAGCCCTCTGGAACTTGAACATAGGCTGTCTATAATGATCTTAACTTGCCTTGTTTTTTATGAGTTCTGCAACCCAGATCTGAAACAACCGTGTTCTAACTCAAACCCCTAAAGGATCCAGATTCTGATGCCGCTCATTTAGTCAGAAACCCAACCTAACAACCCAGTCAATCCAGGGTCAGCAGCCCCTCTTCTTCTACCACCACCCTGCACACAAAGTTTCCAGGCGGGCACGCACGTGACCAGGCAGGACAGTCTCACAGATCCTCAGAGCCTAAAACGTGCCCCTGAGCGAGTTGCTCAGTTCAGTTGACTGGGATTCTGCATGTCCAGAGTGGCTCTGTGTGATCTCATCACAGGACTGCAGTTATCCTTCCTCGTAAGAGTTCAACGGTCAGGGATTTGTGCTCCCAGACAGGCTCACAATCCCTGGAGGGGGGGAAAAGCCATGGGGAACTGGCACATCCTTGAAGTCTGGCATCCATTGCAGACACTGTAGGTTTCTTCAGAGACCAGCCCAGCACCCTAACTCTCCCTTAGCATATTCCTGAGGTAGTAGGACACTCAGGCAAACTCTCTCCTGGCCCCTCAGCTGTCCACCACAACTACTGACCAGGCTGAGTATGGCTGCCCTGGGCATGGCCCTAATGACACCCCCTGCCCATCTTTGCCCTGATCTTCTCCCCATTTCCCACCATCAAGGTCTGGTTCAGGACACTGCACATACTGAGGTCTCTAAGAACGTAACCATCGAGAATCTGGCCACGTCTTTCCAATTGTTTTCACATGGTTTTGTTCTGTGAATCCAGACAACAAGGAAGGCAGAGACAAGGAGGTGCTCTTGGATCCTGCACGGAACACATTCATTTCCAATGACGCCTCTGCTGCCCACTCTTAAACCCACTCCCGGAAGAAAACAGAGACTGGAGCCCAAGTTCTACCAAACAGCCGGGGGCATTTCACATGCACACAGGTGACTCACCCTCCCCCACAAACTGTGCAGGCATCTTAATAGCCCATGACCTCATTTTAATTGAAACCCATCCATCGTTGTAAAGAGCAGGATGGACTTGGGCAGAGCAGTCCAATCCTGCTCCTTTCTCTTGTTCCTACCCCTAAGGAGGAAGGGGTGTCCATGCTGGTGAGTGGCAGAGGCTTGGGGGAGGGATTAACATCAGGAAAAAGGGATCACATCCCCATGCTGCCTTGACCTCTAAGTGCAATTGGGGAACCCAAGAGAGACTCAGAACTGGGTACAAATGATGGATCAATACCTCGCTGAATAATTACAAACCACTTTTTATTATCTGAACTCAGAACTGATGACAATATTTTATTTTTATTTTTTAATATATATATATATTTTTTATTTTTTTACAGAGAGGAAGGGAAAAGGATAGAGTTAGAAACATCGATGAGAGAGGAATCATTGATTAGCTGCCTCCTGTACACATCCTACTGGGGATGTGCCCATAACCAAGGTACATGCCCTTGACCAGAATTGAACCTGGGACCTTTCAGTCCATAGGCCAACACTCTATCCACTGAGCCAAACAGTTTAGGGCTACTGTATTTTTATTGATTGTTGTACAGAACCACACACGCAGTAAATGTAGGTATACATATAGATGAATTTTAATTGCCTACCTGTGTTCTGCCTTATTACAAAAAGAATTTGAGGTGGTTAAAAGCTATTTCCAATGCAAAAAAAAAAAGTATGTCTTTTAAAAAGAGTAATGAGCCAAAATCGGCTTGGCTCTGTGGATAGAGCGCCGGCCTGTGGACTGAAAGGTCCTGGGTTCGATTCCGTTCAAGGGCATGTACCTTGGTTGCAGACACATCCCTGGTGAGGGGTGTGCAGGAGGCAGCTGATCGATGTTTCTCTCTCATCGATGTTTCTAACTCTCTATCCCTCTCCCTTCCTCTCTGTAAAAAAAAAAAATCAATAAAATAGATTTTTAAAAATAAATAAAAATAAAGAGAGTAATGAAATAACCCAAATGTCCACCAACTGGTGAATGGATGAACAAAGTTTGGTGTAGCTATTAAAATAGAATATTAGTCAGCCATTAATAAGGTATAAAGTACTGATACGTGCTACAACATGAACGAACCTTGAAAGCATTGCACTAAGTGAAAAAGTCAGGCATAAACAGCCACAAATTGTATGGTTCTCTTTAAAGAAAATGTCCAGATAGGAAAATCCACAGAGACAGAGAGCAGATTAGTGATTGCCAGAGCTGTGAGGAGGGGTCATGGGGTGACTGAGTAATAAAGGAGGAATTTCTCTTCAGGGCAATGAAAATGTTTTGGAATTAGAAAGAGGTAATGATTGTATAACATCGTGAATGTACTAAAAGCCACTGAATTTTACACTTTTAAAATAGTAAAAACTGTAAATTTTGTTATGTGGATTTTACTTCAAAAATATTTTGGAAAAAGATACTAACAAAGCCTGAAGGGAAAACAAAAGGTAAGAAATTAACTTGAGCCCTGGAGTCGGGGTAGTGATCATCACACAAGCGCAAACCGTAGTTGCTAAGAGTGGGTCACCAGTTCAGCCATGATTCCCAGAGGAAAGAGCGGACCAAGAAACCCAACCTTCAGTTAGAAGACCCCCACATGCCATGGGATAAGAGCAAACCAATTAATGAGGAGCACAGGTCTCCCAGCTCTGGGACACAGAACTCTGCTCCAGGGGGCTCAGAGGGAAAGCTTTATGCTTGGAGGACTGGTCTCCCCAACAGCCCTTCAGCATGTACACATCAAGTCTATCACACACTCTCTGTTAACCTCTCTCAGTATAGCCCGAAGGCAAATGCCAAAGGCAACCCATTACTGAACATCCATACATGGTAGTTTTGGTTCTTTGGACTGTCTTTAAGGACAATGTTTCTCAAAATATCTTCTTACCTTTATCATCTCTGTATCTATACTAAAGGGTAATATGCAAATTAGTCAGGGTGCCCTCACAGTAATGACCAAACAGTAGCCTGTGCAGGGCGACCAGGTCTAGGGGGTGGGGGGGGGGGGCAGTTAGGGGCGATCAGGCAGGCAGGTGAGCAGTTAGAAGCCAGCAGTGACAGATTGTGAGAGGGATCCCAGATTGGAGAGGGTGCAGGCTGGGCTGAGGGAACCCCCTCCCCTGTGCATGAATTTCATGCATTGGGCCTTTAGTTTTTAAATATATGTTTATATTGTGTGGACCTTTAAGCCACTTTGAATCCTGCATTAGTGGCACTTGGGGTATTTATTAAAATGCAAATTCCAGCACCTTATGCTAAAGTAATGCAGATTCAGTATTTGAAGAGAGGGTCCATGGTTTTGCAGTTCAAAGAGCTCTCCAGCTGATTTTTATGGACAGAGAAGTTTGAGAGTCCTCCAACTCGGTTCTCAGAGACCCTGAAGAAAGCCACACTACACAGGTGGCCAGCAGGAGCCATGGTGTGTCTCCCTCCTCCTTTCAGAGCCTCTGACCAGACACCAGGAATTTCCAGCAGGTCTGCCCTCAGAGGTGGGAGGATGTTGATGAGCTCATTCACACCTTAGAGAAGTGTTTATAGGAAGGCCTCGCCACATAGCTGAGTAAAGGAAGCCTTGTCTCCTTACTGCCAGTCTGGGCTCCTCGCAGGACCAGCTGATGCTCAATAAGAGATTCAACCTCTCTCTCCCCCAGCTCTGAGCTAAACCTGCTAGATCCATGTTCCCCACCCTGTGCTGGACAGCTCCTCCCAGAGTTCCCTAGGGTACCTTAAACTGGCCTATATCACTTATCTTTAAGGGCAGAAATTATTAAATATCTATACCTTTGCATTCCTTTTGTTCTTTCATGTAGTATGTCACAGTGCTTCTCGAATGCCAAGAGATAAAGGCTTGTATAAACAAGGTACTGTACAGGGTGGGTTTAAGGGATCTATTAAGAGTAATTTTTACTCAGTTGATTTTTGCTACCATTGAACTTCAGAAACGAACACACAGATTATGTGTTTCCTCTGTACCTGTTTCTGTTTATGGCACTTATCACTTGTGAATGACTTTTCTCCCCTTGCCAAATTCTGAATCCAAGGCAAGGATTTTTTTTTTCTCTCTGTTCCTGCTCTCTGCCCATTTTTTCTATTGGATGTATCTTTTTTTCTTATTGATTTATAGATGCTCTTTACATATTCTGATATTGACCTATTTATTGGCATGTGTAATACTACTTTCTCCTACTCTGGATTAATTTTAATATTGTTTGTACCATTTTTTACTATCTTAAAGTTTTTGTCATTGTTTTTAGTGCCATCAAATCCATCCTTTCATTTTTGTAACTCCAGCTGCTGGCATATAGATGATTCCTAGTAGACACCTGCAGACTAAACAAATATGTGCTTATGGGAGACTTCTAAACATCATCAGGGAAATTCTCACATTTGGAGGAAGAAATTTGGAGGAGGACCTTGCTAGTTCAACACCTAAACATGGATTTGAGACATTTTTTCTCATGAGCTCATGGGCAGCTGTCTGTCTCCTCTTTCCACACAGCCTCAGCCTTCAGGAAAGAAGGAGACCAGAAAGATGCCCATTGTCTGGCACAACTGAAGTCTTTTCTCTCTGGAGCACCCACTCATGGCTCCCTCATCAACTACAGACAACATATGAAATTGCTCAGGTAGGATGAAAGTGGCCAAATGTGCTACCTACCTCCCACTCCCACACTGCTGCAGGGAGCTTCTGGGGGCTTACCAATAAAAAGCATCTGAAGAAGCAACTGTGGCAAGGAGACATCCCATATAATAAAAGAGTAATATGCAAATTGACCATACCTCCACTACAAGCCACGCCCACCAGCCATGACCAACCAGCCAATCAGGAGCAAATATGTAAATAAACCCAGCCAAAATGGCTGCAGCCACAGAGAGCAGGAGGGAAGCTTGAGTTTCCCCAGCAATGGAACAAGCCAACCTTTCCGTCTGCCCTTGCCAGCTCAGGCCTCCACTCAATGCTACAAAGTTTCAATTATAGAAGGTAAATAAATCTCAACAAAAATGACTGCAGCCACAGAGCTGGAGAGAGCAGGAGGCTTGAATTGCACATGGAGATGGAGGAAGTCAAGCTTTCCACCTGTCCTGGCTGGCACAGGCCTCAGCTTAAGGTTACAAAGTTTCAATTATAGAAGATAAATAAATCTCAACAGAAATGGCTGCCTGCCATAATGGAGCAAGCAGAAGGCTTGGCTCTGCTCCAGGCTACAAAGTTTCAGTTGTAGAACATAAATTAATCCCAGATACCAGGGCATCCACTTGGGTTGCCGGTGGGCATGGCCAGCCTGCAAACTATCACAGGCCCCATGCCCAGGCCGCCCCATGCCCCAAGGAAACCACCACCCTGATCCGGGACACTCTTCAGGGCAAACCAGCTGGCCCCCACCCATGCACTAGGCCTCTATCCTATCTAATAAAAGAGTAATATGTAGATTGACCATCACTCCAATATACAAAATGGCTGTCCCCCATGTGATCAAAGATCCTGCCCCCATGTGGACACAAGTTGGCCACCACAAGATGGCCAGCAGGGAAGGGAAGTTGGGAGGGATAAGACTGGAAAAGGAGGGAAGATAGGAGTGACCAGGCCTGTAGGGAAGGGCAGTTGGGGGGGGACCCAAGCCTGCAGGGGAGAGCAGTTAGGGGTGACCAGGCTTGCAGGGGAGGGCAGTTAGGGGCAAACAGGCTGGCAGGGGAACAGTTAGACATCAATCAGGCTGGCAGGGGAGTGGTTAGGGAGTGATCAGGCAGGCAGAAGCAGTTAGAAGCAATCAGGAAGGCAGGCAGGTGAGCAGTTGGGAGCCAGCAGTTTTGCTTTGTGAGAGGGATGTCTGATTGGATTGGGCCTAAATGGGCTGTCAGGGATCCCCCTCAAGGAGTCCCAGATTAAGGAGGGTGCAGGCTGGGCTGATGGACACTCCCTTCCCGCCCCCGCCCCCACCCCCACCCCCCGCACCCTCTGTGCACAAATTTCATGCACTGGGCCTCTAGTTTAGCCTATAAATGCCAAGAGTTTGTGAGGACCATCGAAGAATGTTGGATCTGGGCAAGGTGACCCTTGCTAATCTAAATCGTTCTTCGAAGAACTCTGTGGCATTAGCTCCTGCCATGGCAAAAGACACTTTTATGGAGAGTGGCAAAAACTGTGCAGTAGCCCTGTGAAGGAGCACATCTTTCCCACCAACATCTGCACCAACATTTCTTAGCAATATGCACTAGCAACAAGAGACTTTTATTTTTGTAGTGGCAGCTGGAAGTCAGCTCATGGTTTGTTAAGCAGGTTGGTTAAGCCAGTTGGTTTATCCATCTCTATTAGAAGCAACCTCATAGAAAAGGTACACCTCAACTAAATTTGGACTTGATTTCTTTCATCTCCCCTTGCCTGAAACGGTAATGTGGTTAATCTGTTATTGGCTTGGAGTATGTTATTTCTTTATTGGCTTACTAAGAAACATTATCTTGTAGGCTATTGGCTTGTAAAATTTCCACAGTGAATTCCCATTAAATAAATTGCTGGCAAAGACAAACTCAGTCTCTGAGCATAATTTGCCGTCCAAACTAAAACCCTTACACACCTGCAGCATGCTTAGTGTCCCAGAGTTGCTCCAAGGGGAGTATGGTGCTGAGATGCTGAGAACTGTACAGACACACCTTCACACCTGGCTCTGTCACCCACTAGCTATTAATCACCAAGTGACTTAATTTTATTGTGCCTCAATTTCTTCATCTGTAAAACCCCATTTTATAGACTTAATGAGAAGATTAACTGAATAAAAAACATATAGTGTTTTACAGTCCTGACAAAGAAACACTCAAAACTTTTGAATATGTTGAACAACATTTATTGTCTTTTTTTAAATATATTTTTATTGATTTTAAAGAGGAAGAGAGATAGAAACTTAAATAATGACAGAGAATCATTGACCAGCTGCATCCTGCATTCTCCACATGGAAGATCTCGCACACAACCTGGTATGTGCCCTGACTGGGAATCAAACCATGACCTCCTGGTTCCTAGGTCAACACTCACCACTTAGCCATACCAGCTGGGTGCATTTATCGTCCTGAATGCCCTGAAGGGAAAATTTTTGGTGATGGTTGTGAAGGGCACTGTGAATTAAAGTCTTCAGTTCTAATGAGACATAGTGATAGCCGAACATATACCTACACGCACAGGCCTAATTTGGCCATTGCCCTTCTTACTTGAAGAAGCTGTTATCATAGATCCTATTTCCTGGGGCTGATTCTAGCCAAACTGGAAAAAAAATTAATACCCGGTATAGGGTTTAACCTAGGCTCGAACAGGAAGGCTAGCCAGACCTGGGCCACATAGAGGTGGAGGGGAGCTCAGCTGGCAGCAGCTGCTCTGCACTGGGGACCCTTCGCTGATATGCAATCAGAGAACATCCCAGAGCTTCAGGCCTGGACAGGGTTCCTGCTAAACCTATGCCAATCCCAACTCCCCCAGCTTTTCCCTGGCCTCCCTGCCCCCAACCTTGCAACTGGAGAAGAATCCAGGCCAGATTTTACCAGAGCCTTTTTGTTTCTTGGGTCAGAAGAGGATTTTCTATCAGTTTTATCCATTTTTTCATTTAAAAGTTGATATTCAACTTAACACAGTGAACCTCACTCCCCAGGGGAATAGAAATGTAAGCCACCCAAATCCTATTCAATAGGGTAAATATTGGAGTAAGATACACATCTGAGCTGCCTTAAAAAGACCATTGTGTTCAAAGAGTACTGCCATTTTCTTACCTCCAGAAAGGTTCTGAATTAAGAAAGGTTGAAGGCCTGACAAAGGGGCCCAGCTGTTATCAGAGAAGGCTATTGTTATCGTCACCATTTACCCAGCCCCTGCTGTGTGCTAGGTTCCAATCAGATGCTCTCTTATTTGCTCATCTTTTTAGCATTTCTGCAGGTTGATGTCTCTATCCCTGTTTTAGCATATTATTCCCTAACTAGAGACCTGGTGCCCAAAATTCGTGCGGGCGGGGGCGGGGGGGGATGTCCCTCAGCTCAGCTTGCACCCTCTCCAATCTGGGACCACTCAAGGGATGTCCAACTGCCCATTTAGGCCTGATCCCACCGATTGGAAATCCCTCTCACAATCCAGGACTGCCGGCTCCCAACTGCTCGCCTGTCTGCCTTCCTGATTGCTCCTAACTGCTTCTACCTAACCACTCCCCTGCCAGCCTGATTGATGTCTAACTGTTCCCCTGCCAGCCTGTTTTCCCCCAACTTCCCTCCTCTGTTGGCCTGGTCACCCCTAATTGCCCTCCCCTGCAGGCTTGATCACTACAACTGCCCTCCCTTGCAGGCCTGGTTCCTCCCAACAGCCCTCCCCTGCATGCCTGGTCACCCCTAACTGTCCTTTCCTACAGGCCTGGTTTCCCCAACTGTCCTTCCCTGTAGGCCTGGTCACCCCCAACTTCCCTCCTCTGCCAGCCTGGTAACCCCTAACTGCCCTCCCTTGCAGGCCTGGTCACCCCTAACACCCCTCCCCTGCAGATCTAGTCCCTCCCAAATGCTCTTTCCTGCAGGCCTGGATCCCCCCAACTGCCCTCCCCTGCAGTCCTGGTCACCCCCAACTTCCCTCCTCTGCTGGCCTGGTCACCCCTCACTGCCCTCCCCTGCAGTCCTGGTCCCTCCCAACTGCCTTCCCCTGCTGGCCATCTTGTGGTGGCCATCTTGTGTCCACATGGGGGCAGGATCTTTGACCACATGAGGGCAGCCATCTTATGTGTTGGAGTGATGGTCAATCAGCATATTACTCTTTTTTATTAGATAGGATACCTCGTTCTTGCCCCTTTTTCGCCAAGACCTCTTGGTCTCCTCCCTCACATGCTCAGTTGGATGGATGTGCTGGGTCAGAAGAGTTGAAACACAACCTTGGATTTATCCTCCTGGACTTGCAACATGGACTTAGGCAAGTGGTATCTTCTATTTCCACTCTCTCCATCTTTATATCTTCCACTTTCCTGCATATAGGTCACCAGTAAAACTAGTGGCTGCTCTTTAATGAGAAGCTTAGCACATGGTTCTAAACATGTACAGGAATATATACTTTATACAATTTTATCTTCTGTATTCAGTGCTATTATCAACCACATTTTATAGAGGCATTGGATGTTCAGAAATTTGTCCAGCTCCACGGATCAGAATCCTGTTCTCAACCAAAATCTGATCCAGGTAACAGATAGGAAGGGCAGAAAAACAGCCTTGACTTCCTTAACCCAAAAGTCTGCATCCATGACACTTCTGGCTGCTATTTCCCCCAAGAGCCTATCTCTAAAGGCATTGATCAGGCTTCGCTCTGGACTGAGGGGAGCCCTCTCAAAGGCTCAACATGTTAAAAAAGCCATTTGATCTCAGAATGTCAGTGAAAATTCCAGAAGTTTCTTTAGGGTGCAAACAGCTAGAGAGAGCCTGAAGAGAGAAATTCAGAGAGAACGTCTCTTCAGTGTTCATAAGCCCTCCACAGAGCACAGTCCCAGACAGTTACGGATGTGAGTTTTCTCTGCAAAAAGAAAACTATAGGACAACCTAGTGGGAGTGAGAGGGCACGGGCTGCTTTTCTGTCTGGGAGGTGGGAGTGGGGTTGGGTTTTGTTTGTTCTACTTGTTTTTTAAGTTTCTCCTGAAGCTTGTGTTTCTAGATGACTATCTCCTGAGGGTCAAGCAAATGGACAAACACATTAGGACAAAAGCAAACATTTACATAGGCAGGGAAGTAGTTTCTCCCAAACCCCTAATTCACAGGACTAGAGCCATTTAGGGATTAAAACAAGCTGGCCTTTTTGTTCCCCTGTGGAGATTCTTTCCAGAATTCCCATACTTTAGAGAGCAGGAGCTAACTTTGATGTCAGGATTCTTTCCTCTCTTCCCACAAATGAAAGCCCAGTTCGGATGAGCAATGCACACTGTAAGTGCTCACAGCTCGTCTGCTCCAGTAAGTGATCCCAGCCATCAGCCTCTTCCTTCCCATAGAACAAGTCTTTGCATTCCACAAAGCTGGTACAGAAGTCAACCATACACATAATGTTTATTAAAAAAATCTAGCTGGGGAGAACTAAGATGGCGGCAAAGGCAAAACACCTATCTTGCCGTCATAATCAGCAATTTTAATACTACAACTTAACGAAGGAACAAACCCCTTCCAGAATCACCAGAACGCTCGCCGAGTGAAAATTCCACAAATAAAAGTGAAGATAAGACACTGTGACTCAGAGGAGCGGCGGCGGACGGCGTTGAAAGATTCGCGCGCAGAGAGGTTTGGAGTGCGCGCCGCGGAGAGGGCGGGCGGCTGAAAACCGGCCAGGTTTCTCGAACGGGGAGACAGGGGCATCCAACTGGACAGATTCTCCAGCTCTGGGCGAAGTCCAGAGAACCCACTATCACACGGGGTGAAAACTGGACAGTGGGAGGGCACGCCGAAGCTCGGGTGCTGCCGGGTCTGCTGGCTTGTGGATAAGGCAGCTCTCGCGCGAACAGCTCGGCTGCGTGACAGCGCAGAGAGCGCACCGCGACTTGTCTCTCATTCAGAAAACCGTCAGACTGCTTTGTTTTACGATCCTGGGTGAGACATTGCGCATGCAGACTCATTTTGGGAAAGTCTGAATTCCCCGGCAACCGGCAGCCGGTGGAGCTCCGTAGCGGCTCTCTCTCAGAGGTGCTGGCGGCCATTGCCCCCGGCACAGAGCCCCTGGGGCCGCATAGGGTGGAGCTAACGCTGTCTGCTTGGCCCGGAGACTCCGCCCATCCAACCTGAGCACAGCTGAGCTTCACAGACAATTGGCCTGGAGGTCAAACCCTCCTAGGGCTAACAACAAAAACCTGGGTTTAAATTCAAAAACACTGAATACAACCCATAAAGGATTGCAGTAAGAGTACCCACCTCAGGTAACTGGGGAGACTGAGCCACTGTCCCTTTGAGGATAGCCGCCACATAAAGCAGCCACCATGCAGAGACATGGAAAGAAATCAGGTGTGAAAGAAATGGAGGAGAAAAGACGACAAGACATAGAGTTCAAAACCACGGTTATAAGGCTTTTCAAGAGGCTCCTACAAAAGGCCGATCAACTTAATGAGAATTACCAGGAAATAAACAAGACCAACCAGGAAATAAACAAGACCAACCAGCAAATGAATGAGATTTACAAGGAGATGAATTATACTTACAAAGAAATGAATGAGACCCTCAGGGAAATGTGCAAGACCTCTGAGGATACAAACCAGACCCTCACAGATAAAAAAAAGGACCAACTAGAAATCAAGCATACACAGGCTGAAATAAAAAATATTACACAAAGTCCTAAAAGCAGTCCAGAGGGCCACAAGAACCAAGTCAAAGATTTGAAATACAAAGAAGCAAAATCCACTCAGCTGGAAAAGCAAGAAACAAAAAGAATTCAGATAATTGAAGATAGTGTAAGGGGCCTCTGGGACAACCTCAAGCAAGCCAACATCCGAATTATTGGGGTGCCAGAAAAAGAGAGAGAGCAAGTTAATGAAAACCTACTTGAAGAAATAGTGACTGAAAACTTTCCCCACCTGGTGAAAGAAACTGACTTAAAAGCCCAAGAAGTACACAGAACCCCAAAATATAGGAATCTAAAGAGGACCACACCAAGACATATCGTAATTAAAATGCCAAGAGCAAAAGATAAAGAGAGAATATTAAAAGCAGCAAGAGAAAAACAGTTGGTTACCTACAGGGGAACACCCATACGATTGTCAGCGGATTTCTCAACAGAAACGATGCAGGCCAGACGGGAGTGGCAAGAAATATTCAAAATAATGAAGAGCAAGAATCTACAACCAAGATTACTCTATCCAGCAAAGCTATCACTCAGAATTGAGGATCAGATAAAGTGCTTCGCAGATAAGAAAAAGCTAAAGGAGTTCATCACCACCAAACCAGTATTATATGAAATGCTGAAAGATATTCTTTAAGAAGAGGAAGAAGAAAAAGGTAAAAATATAAATTATGAACAACAAATACACATCTATCAACAAATGAACATAAAAATCAAGTGAACTGATAGGCTGATGAACAAGATAAACTGGTGACTATAACAGAAACATGGACATAGAGAGGGAATGGACTGACAATTCTTGGGGAGAAATGTGTTGTTGGAAGTACAGCAAGAGATTGGACAAAAATCTTGCAACAATGGGAGAGGACATTGGGGAGGGGGAGATGAGGGCGGAGGGTGGGATAGGTACAGGGTGGAGGGAAGATATAGGGGGATAAAAAAGGGGAAACAATGTAATTAATAAACTGAACAATAAAAAAAAAAAGAAAAAAAAAAAAAAAAAAAAAAAAAAAAAATAAAAAAATAAAAAAATCTAGCTGGGCTTTAGCCAGTCATTGCCATAGGAGATTCATTATTCTTTCTTCTCTTAAATTCATACAGCACATATAGATCTAAAATTATACAAAGTTTAAGCTAAAAGCCCCTTAGGGATTATCTAATGCAACATTTTTTAAACTGAACTATTAGGGGTTCAGGATTATGACCAGCCTTTTTTTTTTTTAAGTAAACATAGAATTTCACATAGGAAGAGTAAATATTGCTTCATAAAACGGGGGTTTCGGTTCAGTGGGTCATTATGTACACTGCAGGCCCAGGTCTAAAGTTTGAAAACCGCTGACTAACCCTCTGGTTTACAGATTGGAAATGTGAGGTCCAGGAGGGGCAGTGATGTACCCAGAGTTCTGCTGCAGACCAGGGATGGATGTAGCCTTTCTCTACCTTCTTCCTCACATTAGAGCTCCCCAGGCCTCCTCCCACTGGCTAGCACGCAAATCCGCATACATTAGTCCTGCCTGCTGTGGTGTGTGTCAGCATACAGTTCTATCCAGACCACAAACCCCCTGATGGCCCAGTAACACTCAGAGCTTTTGTCACCCCACAGCATTGAGCACAGTGCAGAGCTTCTGACAGGTACTGGGCCTTCACTTGGTGCATCACTGAGGTGAGCAGAAGACTCTGGCAGGAAAAAAAAGGAAAGAACAAGAGCTCCATGGACAGGGTTTCCTGTGAGCTCCTGTGCACTCAGGACAATGATGAGCATCTCCCCGCTTGTCTCTCCTCCCAAGTTCTGAGCTGAGCTTCGAGGATGCCATAGCTCATTCCATTCTCTCAAGAAGCTGGTGGGCTGCTAGTCTGCAGGCCATTTAGCTAGCCAGGATCCAATCCCTAGCAATCGAGCTTCTGACCAGGCTCTTCATCATTCCACCCCACCCCTCTTCCTAAGAAAGGGCATGGGAAGACCTCACGGAATGTTAGCTATTGCAACAACATGGAGGTGCTTAACCAATGTGTTGAATGACTGAATGAGTGGCCAAGGAAAAAGGACCCACCCTAGCTTTCTGGGAGAATAGAGGCTGAAGCAGAGAACTGTTGGAGTTGAACAGAATAGGTCTAATCTGTAGAAGCCAATGAGCACAGGATAAACCTTCTTCAAAAGTGGGAACAGATGCCCCTGGAACAAGGTGGTCAGAGAGATTGCCATCCCTTCTTCCACCCTCCTGTGTCACTTATTGTACCCACCATTGTTGAGAGAACCACAGGGAATAACCGCAACCTCAGTCTGAAGGGCCTGGAGTATGGGTTTCTAGCCCCGTAAAGTCTGATGGGCCTATTCCCTAAAGCAACTCCTCTTCAAATTCCTGTATTAAAATAAAATGAATATGAGGTTGAGCCCCGAAAGAGGAAATTAACTCAGCTTTTCAGCGGCTTAGAGTCCTGGGGTTGTCAAAGGAAGAGTGTCAAGGTAAAACATACAACTGAAAGAAAGAAGAAGAAAAGAAAAGCCTTAGAGAGAGAGCCTTTTCTTTCTAGTCTTCACTGTCAAGGAGGCAGAGCTGGTTTGGTTATTCTGTTTTACTCCCCTCAAGAAATTCTCAATATGATTGGCAAGAAGTCAGAAATAACAAGATCGAGTGGTGATGTAAATGCTTATGGAAACAGTAGGTCCTTTGTGCTGACTTCGACCAACAAGCCTCAAAGTAGGAAGAAAAGCTGAGATTTTGGCTTTGATGCAGAGTCCCTGCATGTAAAATTTACAGTATCCTTCCTATCGGAAATACTTAAATACTTCCCCTACAGGTATTTACAATCTGTCTCAACATTTGGCTGACTCCTGGCAATTTTCTGCTTTCATTCACATTAAGTACTTAAAGGGAAACTCCAGGACAGCATTTTGAGCTGCACATTGAATTAAAACAAAGGATGAAAGATCAAAGGAACATTGGAGAATCTGGGATGTTATCATCATCTAAGAAAACAATCATTATTCTTCCCAAATACAAAACAATGGGAAGACATTGACAAGAAACTAGAAAGCTGAGAAAACTAGTTCAGGCAAAACTGTGTTTGAAACCACAATAGCCCTCTCTTGAAAACTTCTAAAGCTCTGACATTTCACTCTTCTGTCACATTTCCAATTTAGAATCCCTTTAATAATCACCATAGACTCATTTCGTCCTTGTGTCTAACTTAGTTTCACCAACTACAGCTTAATTTGGATTGTTTTATAGGTTGTGCTCAATAGAAACACTGTCATAGTAATAATGATAATGATAGGAAATAAGTATAGTGTTACAATGTTATAGTAATAGAAAATAATTAAAGTGTTATATAAAATGTAGAAAAATTATTTTGTGTGAAATATTAAAGAGCACAGGGAATGACCACTCTGGCCAAGCCCTAGCTGCACCATATAGATAAGACCATAGCTGAATTCTACCCTTAGGAATGACGTATGTAAACCTGATAGACACCTTCTGAGTGACACTGTGATTGATAACCAGCTTGTACTTTGATTAAAACTTGCGTGATGACGTATACTACTGTTAGCCACCTAGATGGCTGTGGATCAGAACAGGCTTAAAATCTGGTCCCCGATTTCAGACATTGATCATCCTCTTGGTCCACGCTCCACACTGCTTGCTCCACCCTGGATAGCAGAACGGATGAACCTTCGATGGTGAGACTTTGGTCACCCTCCTCCTGCTGACTCAACCCAACCAGATGACCAACCACCCAAGGGAGATCCACCTGCCTACCACTCTTCCCCAGGAACCCCATTAAGGCTGAGCCCACTGCATCAGGAAACTTGTGAGTAATAAAACGTGCTGTGTGATTTGCAACTGCATATTCTTGTGTAGCATAATTCCTCTGGCAGTCTTAACTATATTAATATAAGGTCAGATGATAATGCCTACCCTGGGTCCTACTTACTTAGAGTAGTCTCTTTGCTAGCAACTACTTACTGTCTGAAAACCTGCATGGTTAAGTTTCTCTCAAGGGATGTCCTGGATAACATCCCATATACTCAACTCAGACAAACACCTTGTACTTATAACATATAACATCCCCAAGCTCCTGGGATCTTTGCTTAGAAGAAGTCTCAGACTCCTGTTTTACCTTGCAAATTTTATACTCTATACCAGTGGTGGGTAAACTCATTAGTCAACAGAGCCAAATATCAACAGTATAATGACTGAAATTTCTTTTGAGAGCCAAATTTTTTAAACTTAAACTTCTTCTAATGCCACTTCAAAATAGCCTGGCCCAGCCCATGGTATTTTGTGGAAGAGCCACACTCAAGGGGCCAAAGAGTCACATGTGGCTCGCGAGCTGCAGTTTGCCGACCACGGCTCTATACCAATATTATCCATGTATGTTTTCCTATGAAAGTGCTATTTAACCTTTCATGAAGTTAAATTAATCCACTAGGAAAATACACTGCTTATCCTGTTGCTGAGAGTATTCCCAGATCACTAGCCTATAAACCCCATTAATAAGCCCAGCTCTGAATAAAGTCAGTATCCCTTAGGATTCTTTTGACTGCAAGAAACAGTATATCTAATTTTAGACATCCTAAACAGTGACAAAAATATATGGCTTCACATTTTTTAAAATTCAAAGGTAGATGGTACAAGAGCCTCAAAAATGTCAACAAGGACCCAGGCTCTGGGCAGCTTTCCATCCTGCTGGCCTCAGTCCGCTGGCTGGCCCTTCAGTTTGTCCTCTCACAGACAGGGATGGGTGTGGCGGTGGAGGCGTTCTGTATGAACACAACAGCATCTGGTGGAAGAAAGCGGATGCTCCCTCTCATGAGCCATGCTTTATTAGGAAAGAAGATCTTTCCTCAAAGTCCCTACCTCAGAGTCAATGTCTGACCCTCCCTGCCCAAAATTAATATTTGAAATTATAACTAGAAGGCAGGACCTTTGGGGTGATTAGAACTCTTATGAATGGGATTGGTGCTCTTATAAAAAAAGAAAAAGAAAAAAAGCTGAGAGAGCTCCCTTGCTCCTTCCATCATGGGAGGACACAGCGAGAAGGCGCCGTTTCTGAGGAAGCATGCCCTCATCAGACACCAAATATGCCAGTGCCGTGAACTCGGACTTCCCAGCCTGCAGAAATGTGAGGAATAAATGTCTATGGTTCATAAGCCATTCAATCTATGGTACTTTGGTCCTCAGTACTGAACAGACTAAGACCATGCCCAAGCTTTAGTTGTAAGGAAGATTAAAAAAAAAAGTGACATTTTTAGCTTCTATAAAAGATTAGTTTTGCCAGCCAAAAGGAGAAGTAGATGGAGTAGGGACCTCAGATTCCCGCAACTGGAAGGCAACCAGAAGGCTCTGCCACAAAGCCCCGCGTTCCATTGGCGCAGTCCTCAGGACAGGGAGGGGAGATAGACACCACCACTTTGAATGAACAAGGTTCTCAAGGAATCCAAATGAGTAGCCCAAGAACACTGGTTTCCTTATTTTTCTAAAACTCCTTCACTCTCTTTCAGTGCCTTCTGACCATTACTTCTGCCTCTCTGTGCCCCTTCTCTTCCTCACTCTCTGGTTATGGAACAACTGGGGACCCTCTGCTGCCACTGGATCAAGGCCTACCTTCATTGGTACAGCCCTTGCTCCAAATCTAGGTCACAAACTCAGATGCCTCCAAGTGCATATTTCTATATACTCATATTTCCCTACCATAGTGAAACCGAAGGCTAGTTCAAGAACAAATAACAAAAGATAGACACTTAAGCTCTGTGTTGGATGTAACGGAGAATGATGGGTAGTGTGGCTGATTCAAGGAGATACTGCAAGGTACCCAATGAAGAAAATGAAGTTCTGACAATATAGGAATACCGATGTCAGAAATCAAGATTACTTTTTCCATAAAAATATCTAGATGTTAGCTCGGTTTAAAATAAGTAACACACAAGCCAAATGTAATAGACACATCTCTGTTCAAGATCTTGCCCTCATGCCCCCATCAGAGCAAATCCCCCTTTCTACTGGACTTGCCAGAGCTCACCTCACATCGTGACCTTCGTGGCTTTTCTTGACAACTGGTCCTCCCGTGACCCAGTTCCTCACTCTTGGATAACTGCAGTCCATATTATTTCTGATCAACCAGGGATTCTCAAGACGTCAAAATCCCCACTGACAACATATCAGACCTCTTGGCCCTGTAGTTCCTAAATCATGGCTTCATTCCACATTAGTGTTTCTGGACTGCTTCCCTGCTGAGCGCCCAGCTGAGACCACTCCCTCCTGCTACTGCATCAGGGGTAGGCTTTTCACATCACCAAGATTTCTGTGAAGTCGACCCTCCTGCCTTCCCCGTTGTGCAGGAGCAGTCTAGTCCCTGTCCTAGTGTAACCACCTGCTGGGTCTGAAGGACAGGCCCCACTCCTGGATCCTTCACCTGGTTCTGTGTTCACCAGTTCTCATCCTGGGCTGGGGATGTGGTTGGACATCACTGAGCACCATGGGACTTGGTCCACTATTAATCCATTCCGTCTCATTTCACTGAGCCCTTACTATCTCTACTACTACTGTCCCACAGTGACTCCTCCTAACATGGTCCCTTTCCTCAAGTCCCAGGCTGCCCAGAATCCCCACTGTCAGCAGACAATGAGGAGGAAGGTAACAATGGTATGCAGTGAGTCATCTATTGAGAGCCTGCATATTCTAGGTACCTTGCAGTATCTCCTTGAATCAGCTCTTCAAGTTAAGTATCATCTTCTTGACAGATGTGGTAATAGACATGTCATTGGAAATGCATAGATGGCCCAAGATCAAGTGGCTCTTATCCCAGACAAAGAACACATCTAAGTAACTTGGCTCCAAAGCCTCACTTTTTGCCCCTTCCCCAAACTTGTTCTAACAGTTCCCTTCTCTCCATCCTGGGTTCTCTCTCCCCCAACCCCCTATGCTTTCTGCCTTCTTATTAAATCAGAGGAAGAGGAGAGCCTCTTTGGGGGGCTAACAGCTACATGATGCCCATCATTGCCTTCTCTGTTCTCCCTTCCCATCTTCTCATGGTTCTTGATTCTTCAATTTCTCCTTCCCTGCTTAACATTTTCCCAAGTTTCTCCCCACTGTCTGCTTCCCCTCTGTCACAGCCAAAAGTAGAGCACCCTATCCTGGAAAAACCTTCGCTATCTGCTACCATTCTCCTAGTCATCATCAATCTAGCTAGTCCCCAAACTAATTCACACTAAAGTGTTAATGGACCATATCCCTCACAAAGACTGTATTTGTTTTATAATGGAAGCCTTTGGCAATTTACCCACAGGAAGAAGTTTAGGAGAAAAAAAGTTAAGAGACTTGATTTCTAATTGAGCAATGATGAAGTAAATAAGTGAAACCTTGGCACCTCATGTATTAGGGATAGCAGGAGGGAGCCCTACTGGATGAGGTGCTGTGGACTTCATAGACACGCCCCAGATTTTGATCCTCACAACAATCCGTTTGAGGTCATATGAGACCTGCTTTTTTAGTTTAGGAACCTAGGTTCAGAGAGATTAAGAATCTTGCCCAAAACCACAGCTAGGTAGTAATGTAGCTGGGATTTAAACCTTCATCTACTGATTCCAGTCCCTGACCTTTTCATAAAACAAAACAATTTCATTGAGGAGGTCAAGGCTGTACAATTACAAGTGTTAAAACAGATACACATGACACAGCATGAACACCCACAGCTTTCTCTTCTTAAGCCAGCCTGGGAGAAACAAATGACCGCCTTTTAAAGGCACAGTGGGAGTTACAGATTTCTACCCCCTCCTCTGAGGTGGGACTTAGTTCTTTAATAATCTGAGGCTAGAAAGCTATAGGCAGGGGCCTAAGAGGACATGGTTAGTATGACTTAACCTGAGAGAAGACTGAAGCCTTCTGGGTTGCATGGGCTATTCAGGACCATATATGCTTATCCTGAAGTGGTATTTGGATACATCTGAACATGAGTCTAACTTCTTAAAATCCTTTCTGCCAAAGGCTGACAACTGACCCTAGTGTTCACTTGGCCCAGGTGATGCTTAAAATTTTCAGGGCTAAGTGGGAAATACTCTGAGGGACCTTTTTTTTTTTAATGCTTGCATAGCAGTTCAGCAGAATCTGTTTTAGAGCCTAAAATCAAAAGGTGAAAATGTTCTTTGTATCAGCACAGGTGTTTTTGTACTGAAAGCAGAAGGAGCTCAGACAAGGTGTTGGAGCAATGTTCCTATTTCAAGTTTACATAGATAATATCTTCAGATAAGACTGAGGTAAATGAAGGGGAGGGAAAGTAAGAGGGGGAGAGGGTAGGGGAGAATGAAGAGGAGGAAGAGGGAGAAAGGGAAAGTAGGCTCTCCATTATACCAGCAAACTCTCAAGGCTAGCTGGCCTTCCAGCTCAGCTTCAAGCCTTTGTATGAAGCAGGGCAGCTGCCCTTGCAAAGGAATCCCTGTCAGAATCCCAGCTTCCTGGAAATGTTATCAGCAGCTATTGTTTTGATGTTTCTTCATGTGTGTATATGGAGAAGCCTGTCCTCTCCTTATTGCACCAGTTCATTTGGATATACTGGCCTCTTTCCCCAGGACTACAGGATGGATACCATTTATGAAATGTCCTCTGTTCAAACTGTGAGAATCCCAAGTTATGCATTTGAAGTTCATGATCCCTTTTTCCTTGTTATGGTCCCAGCTCTCTCTCCCACAATTTACGGGGCTGCCCGGCAGGGAAAACCCTTGTGAACCGAGCTATAGAAGCATCACACTTCCCAGGCTTCCTCCTCCCCAACAAACTCGGTCTAACAGAACAAATCAAACCAAACTCACCCGCTCCACTCCCACCCACTTGCAGCCCAGCTCCTCTCCATTGCCTTATTAAGGAAACAATGAAGGAGCACACCAGGATATTCTGGTGAGGACAGTGACCTCTGGTAATAAATTACTTCCTCACTTAGTGACTTTTATGGGTCAGGGAAACCATATGGCCCCTGCAGCTGGCTCCAGGTCAACTCCAGCCACTTCAATGTTCGTATTTCTCACCTTGATCATATTAAAAGACTGTGGGATGCCCAGTTCTAAATGCATGGAGTTCTCCTATTTCCCAAATGCATGCAATTCCCTCTCGGTGATCAAGCTGCCTTCCTTGCTCTGCTGTCGCCTCTTCTCAGCCTAGTGCTTGGTTTGTGCCATCTGGCTCTCCCTCCGCCAGCATCTTCCTGGGAGAGCCCGGTAGGGTGTATTGCTTTGAGATTTATTACCCTGACTTATGTATTTGTCATCTTCATTCACCTTCACCTTTGTAACAGAGTTACATAACGTATTTTGCCTCTAGCAAAAATTTACCACATTAGGCAGAGAGACTCTGACCCTTTCCCATGGGTGCCGTGGGAGCCTTGCAGGGCTCACGTGATCCTTTGTGACACGGCTCTTAGTAGGACATCACTCCCAAGTCCATTCCACTCAGAATGCCTGAAGCTGGGCTTCTCAAGCTAGTGGAACAGACCTCCTTGGGTGGCAGGGAGGGAGGTGTAGGGTGGGAGGAGGGACACATGAAGCCATTTCCTGCTGGCATGACAAGTGGGGAGAAGAGGGCTGGGAGTAATCCGACTGGCAGGTAATTCAAAACATCTTCTCGTTAAAATAGGCTGAATCACCATAGACAGAAATGCAAAAAGCTTGTAAGTTTAGACAAATTGGTTTTTCATTTGCAAGAGGCTACTGTGGGTCAGATACCCTCCCTCAAAGTAATGTCCCTCTTCTGTTCCCAGATGAATCTTGGTGACCAGTATGAGAACTGGACTAGGTGGAAATTTTAAGTGCTATTTACAAAAATCATCAGAGTTACTCCTGCTTCCTCTGAGATGGTTTTTCTCCAGCAATTTATCATTACATTTCTGTAAATGGAGTAAAAGTAATAATAATAAAATACCTGCTACCGGTATGTGCATTCTGAAAGAGTTATTATTCCATTTTATATTTTATGGATGAGTAAACTGAAACTCAGAAATTAATTGATTTGTCCAAAGTCTTTTAGTTAGTGACTGGAAAAAGCAGGATATGTGCCATTTTCATCTGACTCCCAAAATCACTTCTTGTTGCAATAGAAAATAAAATAGCCAGACAAAAAAAAAAACACAAGACTTAATATCCATAAAGCTCAGTATTAAAAACTACAATCTATCATTTATTAGGTAGTGACCATGTGCCAGACATTAGTCTAAGCATTTTATATATCTCATTTAGTAACAACAAACTTGGGAAGTAGGGATTAATATTATACCCATTTCACAGATGAGGAAACTGAGGCAGAGAGTTACATTTTATGAGGAAAGAAACCATATCTGTTTTGTTCACTCTTTTATTATAGCATGTTCGTGCTATATAATAAGCAATAGTTGAGTAAATGATTTGAACGCTATACTCACAAAATACTTAATTTAATATTAATAAGGCCAATATCGGGTATGTCAATCATACCCCATTATATCTTGTTCATAATGTGATCTCTAGTATCTAGCATAGTTTTTGCACATACTATAAATTAGTTGAATAAATAAACAATCTTGTATTCACATATTTAATTTACTACTAATATATTCCATCTGTAGTGTCAACCTTTTAGCATTAGTTATATATAAAAGGTGATACAGTAATCAGAAATTTTTATTGCAAATGACAAAAATTGACCACAAAATATCTTAAGATAAAAGAGACAAGGAAGGAAGAAGTAACACCAGAGGTGGTCTTCAGATAAGACTATCCAAGAGGACAATCAACAGCAGCAAGACCATTTTAATTCACTTATCAGCTCAGTTTTCCTTGCGTAGGCTCTTCCATCTGGTAGTAAGAAGCTCTAGGCCAGTGGTCAGCAAACTGTGGCTGGAGAGCCACATGTGGCTCTTTGGCCCCTTGAGTGTGGCTCTTCCACAAAATACCACGGCCTGGGTGAGTCTATTTTGAAGAAGTGATATTAGAAGAAGTTTAAGTTTAAAAAATTTGGTTCTCAAAAGAAATTTCAATCATGTACTGTTGATATTTGGCTCTATTGACTAATGAGTTTGCCAACCACTGCTCTAGGCTATATCTTCCTTTCAGTTAATGTTCACCGAGAAGAGCCCTCTTTTTGTTCAGTTCTAAAACAAGTCCCAGGAAGAACTTAATTTATACCAGCTGGAGTCACAGATTATCCCTGAACTAATCACTAATGCCAGGGGGAAAGGTGCTGGTATTGGAGGAGACTGGTTATATGTCCTTTTCTGGAAGACAGAGGTCACTTATCTTCCCAAACTTGATGGAATAAGTTCCCTCTAGAAAACAACTTCTGGTTATTAGAGGAAGCTGGGAAGGGAAACCATGTTGAACAAAAGCTCTGGCTGCCAAAGCACTGGCAAGAAAAGGTCAGACTTCCCCTCCTGAGTGTGAGACCCCAGGAGTGAGACTCCTCCATCTACAGATGTCTCCCTATTTCCCTTCTCCAACCTGGGGGAGGGGAGGACTTCTTGGAGATGCTGCCCTGAGAACTAAAGCACCTTCAGGCTTCCCCTACCCCTCCCAGACCCAGACCTGCCCCAACAGACTCCCAAGCAAGGCTCTTCCCTTGGTGTGCAATGCTGGTGTGCAATGCACTACTACAGGACTGGGGAAGGAAGCTGTACTTCCAACCTGAGACCCTGCCCTCCTACTCATGGGCCCACCAGTCCTATTCGCATTTGCTAACTTCCTGCTCTGGAGCTGTGTTGTCTCCTACTCCGTTGCCATTTTCCAACCCTTTGGTGTCTTTCCCTGTTCATGTAAGAGCGTCAGTCATGATCTGGGATGAAAGATGGCCTCAGTTCTCACTCATCACCAAAGCAATCATCTGCCCAGAAAAAGCAGACCCATTTATGAGAGACTATGGGCCAACCAGGGAGGGGAGCAGAGCCTCCTGAGTCCACTTTAGCACTGGGCCCTCCCCCATACACGGATTCTGACAACCACAAGTACGCAGCTTTTAAGTGGGGCTCAATTTTACTCTTAGCACTGCAAGAACCTCAAAGTGACTTCCAAATCTCTGAGGCAATCTCTGACAATCAACTGCTTATCATGGTTTATGATCCTGGCCCAAAGCGTTCAAAAAAATGGTACAGAGCATCCCATCTGGAGCAGCAAATGGACAGCCCCTCCCTGGACGTGACTCACAGGCATTTTTTGTTGAGTTTTGGTAGTACTTACAAATAAGGAAATTTCACCCTAAAATATCCAGAATTCTCATTTACTTGAAATTCAAAAGACAAACTAGGTCCACAATCCAGCTTGATAGCTGTCAGCGAAGGCACAGGCCTAAGCTGCTCCATTTAGGCCTGTGGAAACTCACTAGTTCTCCCCAGTCACCACTCCTCCCTATCGCTTCCATGTACATCACCCACCGCCCCCCTCATGGGCACCTGCACCTGCAGTTCAAAGCTGTCAAGACTTTCATCCCAAGGCAGATTCCAAGGAGGCCCAAAATGGTGGGATGACCTGCCTAATTCACTGAAATCCTGAGTTGTTCTCAACAATGTGCTAACTTTTCTTCCTTTTTAAAAATTATCATAGTGGCTCTCAGATTGCAGGAAACTGGATAGTACAAGACTGAGGCCAACACTGCCAGGACTGTGGGGATAGAGGGGCTCAGATGTCCTCATCTTTCAATAAAGTTGTTGGTCTAACATATATATACATAAAATTTGTGCAGGGGGTGGGGGGTGTCACTCAGCTTGGTCTGCACCCTCTCCAATCTGGGACCCCTCAAAGGGTGTCCTACTGCCGGTTTACAAGAATCAGGCCTAAACTGGTAGTTGGACATCCCTCTCACAATCCAGGACTGCTGGCTCCTAACCACTCACCTGCTGCCTGATTTCTCCTAACCACTCTGCCTGCTGGCCTGCTTGCCCCCTACTGCCCTCCTGCTGGCTTGCTCACTCCAAACTGCCCTCCCACTGTCCTGATCACCTCCAACTGACCTCCACTGAAGGGGTAAGGGGCTAAGGGCTGTTTTTAGGCTAGCCACACCCCCTTCAGGGTGGGGGTACTCACTGAGGTGCCTGGTCAGCCTGGGTGAGGAGCTGAGGGCTATTTTCAGGCTGGCCATGCCCCCAGATGATCCAGGCTCCCTACTTCTTTTTTGTTTTTCTTTTCTTTTTTTTCCCAGTGCCTCCTTGAGCAGAGGCCAGGGCCAGCTGGAAGCAGGTATCTGGGATTTATTTATCTTCTATAATTGAAAATTGTAGCCTTGAGGGAAGACCAGGGCAGGCCAGGGAAGGTGGGAAGCTTGGCTTCCTCCATTGCTGGGGGCAACCCAAACTTCCTGTTCACTCCAGTTCAGTGGCCACCACCATCTTTGTTGGGCTAATTTGCATACTTGCTCCTGATTGGCTGTGGGTGTACTGGAGTGATGGTCAATTTGCATGTTTCTCTTTTATTAGTGTAGATACAGTGAAACTGACTTTTGTGTATACAGCTCTATGAATTTTAACACATATAGATTTATGCCATCTCCACCACAATCAGGCCATAGAACAGTTCCATCACCCAAAATACACTGTCTCCTCTGCCCCTTTATTGTCACTTTCTTCTGCCTTCCCCAACCCCTGGCCACTACTGGCTGATCTCTTCTCCATTAAAATTGTTTGTCTTTCAAACCTATCAGAAAAATGGAGCCTTACATGCTGCAACCTTTTCATACAGGCTTCTTGGGCCCTGGCATGATGCTTTCAGAGTCCTTTGAGTTTTGCGTATATCAGTAATCTATTCCTGATTATTATTTACTTTTCTGTATAAACGTATCACAGTTTGTTTAAAGACGGAAAGTTTTCAATTGAAATTCAGAGAGTTTTTTTGAGAGGTGGGGCAGAGGAGTGCTGGCTCAAACTGGGTTATGAGAGCTGATAGTTAATTTTTCAGAAATTGTGCCAACTGATAGAAAAACACAACCATTAAAGAGTTAAAGTAATTTAAACTAAAAAGAAAGGTAATAAATACTCAACACTCATCACTTTCTAATTATGTGCTACATTTTGCTGCTACTTAAGCTCATGAGGTGGTTTCATCTCCTGTACCTGTATGATAGGAACATTGCAGAATGCTGTGCGACTTCCCATCTTTGCATTCAGTGCCTTCACTTTGGTGAAACTGAACCAGTCATTGAGGCAATTCATTCAATGGAAATCTGCAAGTGCTACACACAGATTCCTTCGTCTCTCCCTCCCTAACTCCGCCCCTCTCCCTTCCTTCCTTCTTGTTTTCTTCCTCCCTCCCTCCCTCCTTCCCACTTTCTCCCTCCTTCCCTCTCTCCCTTCCTTTCTTGCTTTTTTTCTCCCAGCATTTACTGGCACACTGCGGGCTGGGGGAAGCAGAGTGAGCCTATACCCCTCTACAGAAGAGGCCTTGTCATTGTCCTACTTGTTCAGATTGTTTTATGGATTCAAGCTAGGTCAAAGCCTGTTCCCTTAGGGGTGAGGGGACTGGCAGTGGAAAGCTCTGAGGTGGAGCAAGGATGCCTGTTTACTGCTCTGCCTCAGAGGGGTCATGAAGCAGGGTTCTTTTTTCCCACCTTCCACCTCCCACAGCATGAAGCCCACCTAGAATCACTCCTCTCCAAACCCCACTCCTAGCCCAGATCCTCCCTGCACTGGACCTCCCCAATAAAAAAGAGGGCTCATTTTCCAAATGGTGATCTGCAGAATCCTAGGTTCAAAGGCACCCCTTCCAGGCATCACCAGTGTTTGATGAGGGGATGGGGCAGGGGCTCTGGGTGCCCCCTCCCCCCGCCCTTCCCTCTGACACACACTTGAATTAAAACCCTTCACTGTTATGCTTCACTTTAATGTTTTATAGATGAGTGATTAACATAAGATTTCCTTTGAAAAAAAGGTTGCTGCTGCTATAAAAAAAAAAAAGTAAAAAATGATTTGAACATTAGTGTTTAACCCTGAAACCTCCCTCATCTGAATACAGCATGAGACTCCTAAATGGTCTTTCACTTTCCACTCTAGCCACCTCCCTGTTCCCCAACCTCTTCCCTTCCCACCCCTCCACACCACCTCACATACACACACAGTTAAAATGACAATGAGATCATATCACTTTTCTCCTCAAAACTTTCTGACAGCTTCCCTTGGTAGTCAGGATAAAATCAGTCCTTAACATGCCCCATAAGATTCTACAGCACCTGGCCCAAGCCCTCTCTGACTTCATCTTTTCTCACTCTTCACGTATTACACACCTAGCCTCTGTGCTGTTCCTCACAGGTATGGATTATGGTTTAAGTACATTTCCACCCCAGGACCTTTGCACATCTTTCTGGAATGTTCTTTCTCTGAGTACCCACATGGTTTGTTCTCTGAAAGATATGGCTAAATGTCACCATCAGTGAAGCTTTCCCAAATCCTATCAAAACTATTTTGTTTGTTTTTTCACTATAATTTCTTCCTTCCTAAAATATGTGCTTTATGATTTGAAAATGAAAGCCATGTTCATTTTAGAAACTGCAGAAAAATGAAAAAGTACAAATAAGAAAATAGACATAATTCATTACCATAAACCCAGAGGTAAACAACTAAAGAGATAAATAGTAATGTTTTGCTATATTTCTTTCTAGAATTTTCCTTTTCCTTTCTGTTGGTCTTACTCTTTTCCAATGTTAATCATGCAGTTAGTCAACTAGATCTACAAAGCTTATGAGAATCAGCAATTTCCTACCCCCTTCATGTCCCCTACCCAAGCCGAACACTTTCAACAACTTTAAATTTTTGTTTTGGTTTGGTTAATGCCTCCAAATTTATTAAATAAATAAATACGTAAATAAAGAAATAAAACAAAAACACTTTTAGACATTATTGATTTCCCACTATGTCCTAGCAAAGTGAGGATTTTGATTCTCTGCCCTCTCCACACTGACACACACATTCCATCCCTCTGTCCTCCTAATATATAGTAATTTAGGATAGATCAACATCTAGCGTTACCTAATTATGACTATGCAAACAATGAATCATTATATTACTGGGGTTTTTTTTCAACTATTTCTGTTTTGTGTGGAGTTACTAATTTTATAGCTTTCTATTTTATTGTTTCCTTAGTTCTGTGTACTTATCAGCAATAAAAGCCAATGTCAGTAGTTTCCTGAATCTTCTCAACAGACACACATTGTGTGTCCTGTTACTTTAATTTCTTCAAGCACCCTTCTCCCTTTGCCTTCTTACATGATGCGATCTAAAATGGTTTCCCGGCCCAGCCGGTGTTGCTCAGTGGTTGAGTGTCGATCATGAACCAAGAAGTCCCCAGTTTGATTCCCTTGTCAGGGCACATGCCTGGGTTGCAGGCTTAATCCCCAGTCAGGGACATGCAGGAGGCAGCCAATCAATGTTTCTCTCTGATCAATGTGTCTCTGCCTCTATTCTTCTCCCCTCCTCTCTCCATAAACTCAATAAAAACCTTTTTTAAATATGTAGACAGAATGGTTTCCCTATATATCTGGGCCATTGCTGGCTCCCTGGAACTTCTCTTCACCATCATCCTGGGCATTTGTGGTTTCCTGATTCTGGCATTATTTTCCTTTGGTTTCCACCAATGTTTCGGTGGAGCAAGTGCTCCAAGAACTTCCTAAAAATGCTGCATGAAAACTATTTTGTTCTACCTTCACAGCTCATTGATAATTGCACTGAAAGTCGAATTTCAGGTCTGAAATCATTATTCTTCAGAATTTTTAAGGCATTTCTTCCAGCTCCCGATGCTTCTCAATAGAGGCCATTTTAATTAATGATCCTTTGTAAGTGGCAAAGTTTTGCTGTCTGGAAAGTTTTAAGCCCTTTGTTTGGCTTGGTGATCTGACATTCATGAGGATGTGAGTGTGGGACTATTTTCACCATTGTGCAATTGGGATGGGCACTTGGTGGCCTTTTTAATCTGGAAACTTACATTTTTCAATTCTGAGAATTTTTTTATTGGATTCTTTATTTGATAATACTGTCTTTTGTTGTCTCTCTTTCTGAACTCCCCATCGTTTCTGAGCTATGCCTCTAATATTCTCCCATGTTTATCCACCTCTTTGTCCTTTTTTCCCTACTTTTTGAGAGATTTCTTCAAGTTTCCAATTATTCTGCTCTTTTCCATTTTGCCGTCACGTTTTTAATTTCCAACAGCTCCTTTTTGTGCTCTGAATATTACTTTTTTATATAGCATTCTGGACTCACTTCACAGTTACAATATATTTTATCTCCTTGAGCATTTAACAAGAACTTTTCCTCCCTTCCTCTCCCTGTCTCTTATGTTTTCTTCTCCCTACATAGTCTGGTTCCTCCAAGTGGCTTGTTTCCATGCATTTGGTTGTGTTTTGGTCTGACTTACTAGAACCTTTCCTTAGATGTCTGGCCATCCTTAGCCGTCTGCTCCCCTGTGAAACAAGGAACTAACTGTGTGGACTGAAGCTCTGAACGCCCAGGTGGAGCTTGCCGACGACAGTTTCACTACATATACGGTGCGATCAGGCTGCACTGGTTGGTTGGAAAACCCCATATCAATGTCATTAGGCCTTTCTCTCTTGAGTTGATCAAATTCTTCAGAGAATACTTGAAACTCCTGCTGGAGGGCACAGGCCTGGCTGCTATTGCTCCTGGGCAAAGAGCTCCAGCATCCAGTATGTGTAGCCTCCCTTAATCCTCCCCTGGTGTCCAGTCTGCCACCTCCGATGGGCAGGAAGTCTTCTCCAGAAAATACTGCCCAGTCTTCTGCCGGAGGGCCTGGCTCCTCTCGGTGGAGAAGAGAAGAGGGTCCAGAGAGCTGATCCTGAATTGATCCTCTTTATTATATCTTCTGTTCCTACACACACAGACACCCACGTACACGCACACCCACACACTCCTGATTCACCTGGCACCACCAAGCCCTGCGTATTGTGAGGTGACGTTTAAAACAGGGTTGTGTCTCAGCTTTCCCTTTTGCCCACTGAAGATGCCATTTTCTCCTTTGCCTTCCAGCTCCTGTGCTAAGTCCTGCTGCCTCCTTTCCCCTTTTCCTTGCCCATGAGCATTTATATTTCATTCTGTGGGTCTCAGGAGAGAGTAAAGCAACGCATAGTCTCTAGCTGCTTATTTGCTGATTACCCCTCTCCCCTCACCGGAACGTGACCCTGTAGTTTGCTTTGTTCACCCCTACATTCTTAGCTCCTAGAAGAATGTCTGGTCTTACTTTCACCCAATAATTGTTGATAAAGAAGTGGATAAATATAAGAAGGAAGGAATATTCCTCCAGCTCTGTTTCTATTATCTAATTTCTTTAATCTTCATTTCCCAACTTTATTCTAACTTCCCTTCTCTTGAGCTATGCCTCTTTCACCCACAAGACCTCCCTTCACCATCTATTAACTTTTATTCTTTTATGGTAGTTTTCTTTTTCCTGGATCACTCTTCATATATATATATATATATATATATATATATATATATATATATATATGGAATGATGTATATAGGGCATATACATCCAGGGTAAGAAATCTTGGGGACCATGTAGAATTCTACCTACTACAGTTGGGATAAAAGTCATGCTTAAATATACTTTTTACATTTTCTTTAATGTTATTTTAATAGTATTTTTAAATTTTTCCTATCAAAAGGAAAATATTTGACTTCATATAAAATATGGGGTGGGGCAAAAGTAGGTTCATAGTTGTATGTTAAAGTTTATTCTTTTATTATCCTTTATTAATTTTTTATCTTTATTGTTCAGTTTATTAATTACATTATTTCCCCTTTTTATCCCCCTATATCTCCCCTCCACCCTGTACCTATCCCACCCTCTGCCCTCACCTTCCCCTCCCCAATGTCCTCTCCCACTGTTGCAAGATTTTTGTCTAATCTCTTGCTGTACTTCCCACAACCCTTTTCTCCCCAAGAATTGTCAGTCCATTCCCTCTCTATGTCCATGATTCTGTTATATTCACCAGTTTATCTTGTTGATCAGCCTATCAATTCACTTGATTTTTATGTTCATTTGTTGTTCATAATTTATATTTTTACCTTTTTCTTCTTCCTCTTCTTAAAGAATATCTTTCAGCATTTCATATAATATTGGTTTGGTGGTGATGAACTCCTTTAGCTTTTACTTATCTGTGAAGCACTTTATCTGATCTTCAATTCTGAATGATAACTTTGCTGGATAGAGTAATCTGGGTTGTAGATTCTTGCTATTCATTATTTTGAATATTTCTTGCCACTCCCGTCTGGCCTGCATTGTTTCTGTTGAGAAATCCGCTGACAATTGTATGGGTGCTCCCCTGTAGGTAACCAACTGTTTTTCTCTTGCTGCTTTTAATATTCTCTTTATCTTTTGCTCTTGGCATTTTAATTATGATATGTCTTGGTGTGGTCCTCTTTAGATTCCTATATTTTGGGGTTCTGTGTACTTCTTGGGCTTTTAAGTCAGTTTCTTTCACCAGGTGGGGGAAGTTTTCAGTCACTATTTCTTCAAGTAGGTTTTCATTAATTTGCTCTCTCTCTTTTTCTGGCACCCCAATAATTCGGATGTTGGCATGCTTGAGGTTGTCCCAGAGGCCCCTTACGCTATCTGCAATTATCTGAATTCTTTTTGTTTCTTGCTTTTCCAGCCGAGTGGATTTTGCATCTTTGTATTTCAAATCTTTGACTTGATTCTTGTGGCCCTCTGGACTGCTTTTAGGACTTTGTGTAATATTTTTTTATTTCAGTCTGTGTATGCTTGATTTCTAGTTGGTCCTTTTTCATATCCGTGAGGGTCTGGTTCATATCCTCAGAGGTCTTGTTCATTTCCTTGAGAGTCTCATTCATTTCCTTGTAAGTCTCATTCATTTCCTGGTTGGTCTCATTCATTTCCTGGTTGGTCTTGTTTATTTCCTCGTAATTCTCATTAAGTTCATCGGCCTTTTCTAGGAGCCTCTTGAAAAGCCTTATAACCGTGGTTTTGAACTCTATGTCTTGTCGTCTTTTCTCCTCCATTTCTTTCACACCTGATTTCTTTCCATATCTCTGCATGGTGGCTGCTTTATGAGGTAGATATCCTCAAAGGGACAGTGGCTCAGCCTCCCCAGTTACCTGAGGTGGGTATTCTTACTGCAATCCTTTATGGGTTGTACAGTATTTTTTAATTTAAGCCCAGCTTGTTGTTGTTAGCCCTAGGAGGGTTTGACCTCCAGGCCAATTGGCTGTGAAGGGAGACTGTGTTCAGGTTGGATGGGCAGAGTCTCTGAGCTGCGCAGGCAGCCTCAGTGTCAGCTATGTCCTATGCAGAACTTGCACGCGCGCGCGGGTCTCTGTTGGATGGGGATGGCTGCAGACACCTGCAAGAGAAAGCCACTAGTCTCTTCCCCTTGCCAGACAACTCTGCCTCTCCCCAAATGAGTCTGCACACCCAAAGTCTAGCCCAGGGTTGTAAAATAGATGGTTTCCGGGACCAGGAGACAAGTTTCCAGGGGGCAAGTCGCGGGTTTGTGCGACACTTGCACGCAAACTTCTTTTCCCAGCCTCCGGGTTTCTCAGCAGACTAGGAGACCTCTGCCGCGCCCCGCTTCCAGGGTGCATCCCCCGGATCTCGGACCTCGCCTGGCGCTGGGGAATCCATGTAGTGGGACGTCTCCACCCTCCCCGTTGGCGAAATCCAGCCGGGGTTGCTGCTCCAGCCCTACAGCCCGCACGTGTGACCATGACGGCTCCTAACCTGTTTCCGTCTTCAAGGCTGCGCTCTCGCTGCTCCTCTGAGTCTCAGTGTCCCACCTTTACTCTTATTTGTGGAGTTTTCACTCAGCCAGCTTTCTGACGATTCTGGGTGATGTTTGTTTTGTTGTTATGTTGTAGTTTTTAAATCGTTGCACGGGGCAGAACAATAGGTGTTTACCTATGCCGCCATCTTGGTTCTTTCCTGGATCACTCTTAACTTTCCTCTCCTTTTCTACTCCCTGGCACTGAATTCAGTCTCCAATTCCATTTGAAGGGAGACAAAGAGAGAACTCTGCAAAGACATAATTTGGCTAACTTCTTAAAAATCAAGATTCCTACTGAGGCTCTAGTTCTGGCTAGGTTTTAAAAAAAAAAACCTCAAAGGAACATCAAATTATCAGAGTGCCTGGAGCAGGAGGGTTAATAAGAAGAGATCTGGGAATGGGGAATTTGAAGGATTATTGGGAGGAAAAGAGGACTAAGCTCCCTGTCAGAGGAAAGCTGAATTAACAACCACATTGCTCACATTCACTTTTGTCCTTCCAACCCTTATGTTCCCTTGCCCCTTGGTAAAATCCAAAGCTAAATTGGGAAAGAAGAAATTTGTTTATTTTTTTAATTAAGAAAATACTTACTGAATTGTCTAGTATGTTCCAACACTAGGTGAATAAATCAGACAGGTTATCTTCTTTTGTGAAGTTAGAGCCTAGTGGGAGATTCAGACTATAAACAAATAAACAAATTAGAGAGTACAAGCAGTAGTGGGTGCTTTGAGGGAAGTGAGTGGGGCTCAGTAATAGAAGATAAGGGAGGAAACTTCCTTAGGTGAAGGTGGGAGTGGCTCCTCTGTGAAAGTAGAATGGACTTCTTTTCTTTTCTTGAGGGACTGTGTATTTCAAAAATTTATTTCCCACCAAAAGTACTCTTCAATCTTTGGGAATGTAAACGCTTCCTCACATGCAGCCATGCTGTAAGGTTAGGTGTGGTCCCATCCTCAGCTTTAAGAGAGGGTTCTGCTAGATCTAAACAAGTCTAATCCCTCCCCTCTACCTTTATGTTCCTCGCAAGGTGCTTGGTTTTGGCATGGGCATATGATGCAATTGAGGCCAATGAGAAAGACTAAGCAAAAGATACCAAAAAAGACACTCTATTCTCCTGGAGATTGTGGTGTGAGAATGTGTGTCTCGAAGAGTGACAGTCGTTTTGTGACCATGAAGCAAAAGCTGAAGCTATACAGTAAATGAGAGAGAGTCCTCAGACGCAGGGTCCTCCGTGACCTTCCTAAAAGTCAGCTCTATTTCTGGATTTGCTAACTATAGGAGCCAGTAGAGTTCCTTTATTCTTTAGGGTAGTTTCAGAGGGATTTTCTCATTTGCAATCAAAACAAAACCATTATAACTGCTAGAGAAGTGATATTTAAGCTAAAGATGGAGAACAAACTCACCAAGAGAGAAGAGGAAGTAAGAGCATTCCAGGCACAGGCACCAGCCTTGAGAAAGCCCTGGGAAAAAGAAAAGTATTGGGGTGATCAGGGAACTAAGAGGAAGCCAGTGTGGGAGCCATAGCATAAGAGAGTGAGCTGTGGCCAGATGAGCAGGCAGGGAGTCATGGGAAGAAATTTGAATGTTTGGATTTTATTCTAAAGAAATAGGAAAGCCCCACTCTGATTCCTGTTTCATAATGACATGGCTACTGAGTGGAGAATAAATTGGATTGGGGCAATAATGGAAGAGGATTATCAGAAAGGGTCTATGTGATTGTCTAGGCAAGAGAAGGTGGTTACTTGGACTAAAGTGGGGGGGGATGAAATATAACAAGAAATTTGATAGCTTTATAGTCATTCTTTCATTTATTTGTACATTCATTTATTCAACCCCAAATATGAAGAGTCTCTATGTAACATTGTATTAAGACTGAGCACCTGAAGATGAAAATACACTTTCTCTATCCACAAAGAAATTTCCATTTTGAGGGAAACAGCCGGGCAAATGGTTAGAACAATGATGGAGATAACTGCAAGATACAGTGGGGACATTGGAGAATAAGGCCCTAAGTTGGCCTGGGAAAGTCACAGCTCACTCTCTTAGAAGAAACAGAGACTTGGCTTTGTAGGAATTTATCAGGATATCGTAGGCAGGGTGGACTCAGGGAACAAGTAGTCAGGTATTTCCAAAGTTTCTACTGCAAGAAAGGACTGTGGTGGAAATAGCAGTGCTCACCTAACATTCTCTGCATTTCCCAGCCCCTTTGCAGTCACGTGAAAAGCTCTGGCCAATGGGCTGTGGTGTCACTTTCCAGCTGAAGCACAGAGGAGCTCATGCCCACCTTTCAGCTCTCTTCCTCCTCCATGGCAACCATGGAGGACACCTGGTGAAATGGAAACAGCACTTGATCCAAGTGGCCTGGATCTGGGTTACTGCAAGGAGAACAGAGCCTCTGGGGAGTCGCCCAGCCTTGTAGCAAACTTAGTACAGATAAGCAATAAACCTTGTCATGTTAAACCACTGAGATTTTGGGGTTATCTGTTAATATATCATATTTTAGCCTTACTAATATGCAGAGTAATTTGGAATAACACTAGACAGGAAGGCAGGGCAAGACCACAGAGACTTTGCTGTCAGATGCCTTGTTCAAAGATTGGACTTTATCTCATCGAGATTTAAGAATCCTCAAAGAGTAGAGATGCGAGTCATGTTATGGAATCATTCTGGCAGCAGTGGGATGAATAGATGAATGAAAGAATATAGATGGATCAGTCAATATTTGGAATTGGGTTTGAAGAAGTAGTTCTTAAAAGTAGAGAGACTCAAAAAGAAGTGCTGATTAGTAGAGGAGAAAGATGTTGGTAGCATGAACTAGCACAATGTTCCCAGTACTAAAAGAAGAGATAAGTTTGGCCGATATTTTAGGAGGTAACATGTACAGAGATTGTGAGTGATTACATAATAAAATAGGAGACAGAGAAGGAAAGTTTTGACTTCCTTAACCCTCCTACTTTTTTAGTCCTGATAATGAATAACCTTAATAACTATGTGTCCAACCACTGAATCAGGAAGAAGAGCTAAAAGAGAAGATTTAGTGGCTTCATAGCAAAATGGAAACACACTGGCTATAAATCAGAGGAGCTGGGAGACCAGGTCTGGCCCCTCTGACTTTCATTGAAACTCTCTGGACTCCAGTTTCCTCAACTGTAAAATGAAGTCATTGGACTTAAAGATCTCCATTTTAATGCTTTAACTATCAAAAAATAAACAAAGGAATGGGGAAGGGGAATAGGGGGAGAAGGTGAAAAGGTATGTAAGGAGTCCAGCTAAGACCAACAAGGAAAAGAAAGGAAGAAGAGAGAGGGAAAGAGAAAAAAAAACAGTAAGACCCTTAGATGCCTGCATTACCCCAGCAACTCATCAGTTTATCTCAACAACAATCAGTTCCATGATGTGAATTTTGGTCTCAGCTAACATGAGTCATTGTTTTTACTTATTGGATTTTTGGTTGTTGTTATGATTATCACTAATTGACAAGAAATGGATCAATGACTCAAAAGTGGTAATGATAAAAATAATAAATACCATAACTCAGGATAACATCTTAAATGTGAAGAACAGGTTCAAGGACAAATGAAAGGTGTTGAAAGACAAATGAAAGGAGGTGAAACAGTATGTGCTAAGAGAAGTGAGAATATGACTATGATGATCAAGCTAACAAAAATGTAAGTTTCTAAGTCACAAATAGAAAGTATGACCCGAAAAATCAGAAAATTGGATTGTATTGGATTGGTAATGTGTTTGCCCCTAGACCTCCAGGGTGGCATTTGTTATAAAAATGTTTTCCAATAACAGCAGGAAGCTATGAAAGCTTCAGTGTTATTTTCCAACAAAGTGCAACGACTTCTCAATAGAACAATAAAGTTTTTCCAGAGCAAGTGCAAACAATGTAAGTATTTCTCAATACAAAACTGACAAAGTTATTGCTAAAGGTGATGGAGAAGCCACAGCTACAGCGGCATCATAAAGGATGAGCTCCTCATAGAAACATAGGTATGTGCCTCACTATTGCCAAGAAGTTTGTAAATCCAGCTACAAGGGTAATGGTAAATATTATGTTTGGAAAAAAGCAAAAACAGCAGCAAAATTTCCTCACCAAAGAATATTGGTAGATATTACATAATAATAATGGTATAGAGTATAGGGAAAAGGTAATATACAAATTAAAGGTTTTTGGTTAACTACATTGTCGATTTTTTATTGTAGTTATATATATATATATATATATATATCATAAATTTTGCCATGTAAACCATTTTTATTTATTCAGTGGCATAGAATACATCTGCAATGTTGTAATAACTATCATCATTACCTACAGGATTCTTTTTTGACTGAGATGTAATCTGCCTGGTGACTGTTTATCACTGAAAATCCAGGCTCTACATGAAGACGATTTTCATTTGGTCAATACTTCTTTAGTGAGCCATGGTGTAAAGTGAAAAAGTACATTGGCATCAGTTTTGGACAAGTTCCATCTCTGTGTGCATCAAGGAACTCCCAGTTAATTGAAGAAAGTATATCTGAACATCATCACTTCCCTCAAAGAGACCAGTTAGTTGTCTGCCACTTGCCTAGATAGTTTTGATTCAGTTTTGAAGGTACTCCCTAGGGAGCAGTCTCCGAGATGGATATTAACATACAGGATGTTCATGAAGGCACATACTTGGGACTAACTCATGCTATAGGGGAATAAAGGAAGCAAGATTGGGCAAAGGGAGAAGCTGAGCTGTGATTCCATCCTAAATAAAGCTCACGAAGAGTTTTAAACTGGAATGAACCTTCATAGTTGTCCCCAGTTGAAATAAGGGGGGGGGTGGTCTCGCTACCCCCACACTGATCAGTCAGTCCCTGGAAGGACACATGACCTTGGGTAAGGCACTTTGCTTGAACGAAGGCATCCCCAAACAAGAGTCTCAGATCAAAGCTGTCTTCCAGTTGCACTTTCAACAAGGGAGAGGGAGGGGAAGCAAGCCTTTCTTTCAGGGTGGTGGTCTAGATGGTGACTATTGCAGCACCCACTACAAAGGAAATGGTGGCAATGGGAAACATGATGAAATTGCAGTCACTGATAGATAATAACATATGTTGGCTATTCATGAGGAAGGAGGTTTTGAAATGAAAGATTAGATAAAAGCAATTTCTTCATGACCATTTCTATAATTGCAAGTGGCTTGATATTGGGTATATCTCACTGGTATATTCAGTATCTTGAACAGCCTGAACTTGCTTGGTCATGTGAAGGATAAGATATCGAAATACTTTTTTAAGACTGAACAATAGTACAAATAGCTCAAAACTGCCTCCCAAAAATGATTGCCAGTATTTAATGGTTCTCCTTACTTGTTGGAAAACAAGATCTTTTATATATTATTTTATATGTTATATATATGTTCTCCCTCATTTTGAGTATGACAAGCTCATCCCACTGAGCATCTGGCAAATACCAGACAGTCTTCAGAGAGAAGCCTTGCCATAATTTCTGGATCTGTGATTGATTGAAATATCCAGAAGCAGATATATGTGCCCTTTCTCAAACCTTTGCATTTGTGAGAGGTAATTTTTAAATCAAAATAGAAAAAGAAATAAGAAAATATGAGAGAAGCAAAAAATAACTCAAGGGAATGATCTAGTGCTGCCCAGATTGCTGACTCACATAGTTAATTCTAACAGATAATAGGGGCTGCTAGTATCATCCATCTCATTGCAATGAGATAATTATCATTTAATTTTAACATTGTGCATTGTTTTTATTCTGTGATGAATATAATTATGTGATCAATTGTTATAATTTACCTGAATTGGTGGATAGGGTCACACACACAGTCAACTAGAGCAGCTATGTTTTCACCTCTGTGAAATCTTGAGGTTTCTCCACAGGGCATGTATTTTCAATTGAAAATACATGATACAGATCCTGCTGTTAGAATCAAGCTTGAAAAATCACAACACTAAATTATTTTAAGTCCCCTGTTCAACTATAAATTTATCTAATTTTCTTTCCATTTTTATTACATTATCCTGTTCTATTGTCTTTATAACTCTTTTTTGTCGTTATCATGTGTATTTGTCTATTTGTTTGTTGCATGTCTTCCTGATTAAGATATAAGTTCACCTTGTCTCCTCACTCTGTGTTCCCAGCACCTAGAATTTGCCAGGCACATACTATGTGCTTACTTCAGATTTGCTGAATAATTAATTAATGAAGCTTTTAGTTATCCATTCATTTATCTATTTATCCAACATATACCTATGCTTCCATCATATGTGAAATCTTTGCATACTAGTGGGGTAGATTTGTTATTTACTTGAGAGATTATGGTAGAGAGAGAGAGAGAGAGAGAGAGAGAGAGAGAGAGAGAGAGAGAGAGAGAGAAAGATTTATCTTATTAGAAGGAGTTCTAAGGTGAAAGTCCTTAGACCCAACAGATTGGTGGCCAGAGGAGTCAGTTCTTCCATTTGGCAATGACAGAAGGACAGCCAGCAAAAAAGAAGGCCCTGGAGTGGGAACTTGTTTCATCAGTCTTATTTTGCTTTGTACTGACTTTATATTTTAATAACCTCCTCCCAAATACCTGGCTAACCCAGCCTAAATCGCCCCTTTGTAGGTTACAAGTACATATGACGCCTGATAATAGCTTCTTTGTTCTGTCCTCCCCCTGCCCAGTATAATTCCATTTATTATCTAACCTTACTGAGGCATTTTCAGCAATCTTTTCCTGCTCCTCCATACACACTTTCTAAAAAACCAGCTGTGCAATTTAGACCATCCCCAGAGATTACTGCCCAGGGTGGGTTTGCATTTATGAGCACATAACTGAAGCAGACATGGCCTTCACCAGAATTAATAGCTCTTGGAACAATTTGCCTTCACAGCATTTTACAAACAGCTTCATAATACATCTGAGGGTAAGGCAGGTTTTAATTAGTGTCACTAATAGCTAAGTATTCAGAAGGGAAATAATTAAGGGGCTGGACCAATAGGAGCTAGGGGTGAAAGGTGAACTTGGAGTCGCAGGTCCAAGGTGATAGAAATTTCCACCTGTCCTTGGGGTGATATTGGAGAACTGTTTTCTTAGCTGATATGAATCTTCTGTTAGCACTGACCAGGAATTACCACTGGCAAACTCAGTTCGTCTGCATGCAGTAACATTTTTAAGGCTGAACAATGGTACAAACAGCTCAAAAGTGCCCCCCAAAATTGTTGCCGGTATTTAATGGCTCTCCTCACTTGTTGGAAAACAATATCTTTTATGTGTCACTTTGAAACACCCAGTGCTTCCTCCCACCTTCTCTCTTTAGTTTCTCCTCTTGTTTAATTTTGGTGGCTCTATTTTACAAGCAAAACAGCTGCCCGAGTCTGGAAGAGGTGCACCATGCAGATTCATGGTTTACAGTTTGCTGAATGTAAGCCTGCCTAATCCTCTCGTATCATTGGATTACTCTCCCCAAGCAAATTTTCCCAGCTTTCATCATGAGAATGGGCTCCCTGCCAAGAAGCTACTCATCCCAGCTCATATCCACCTGGCCCTTCCTGATTGTCAACTCCTCCGTTTTGGGCCATTAAAAGGTCTTTCAGACTGAATATTTGCAGGACCATTTCCGAAAGCCAAACACAAAATCTTTGTTCCATCTGATCACTAATCTCCATGCAGGGTTCTGGTCTGATATATCATGGGGTGGAGTGGAGGGTGGGGGACCCCTTGATTATTGGGTCAGTTTTCTTTTTAGACTACTATTATCCAATTAGGTAAAAATAATTTTAAATAATTACTAAGAACAAGATTGAACTCTAAATAATAACTAAAGTCAGAGCAGAGGATTTAGAGAAGACCAAATATTTATCAGTATTAAAGCTGCTCTACAGCTGGAACCGGTTTGGCTCAGTGGATAGAGTGTTGGTCTTCAGACTGAAAGGTCCCAAGTTCGATTCAGATGAAGGGCATGTGCCTTGGCTGGGGGCACATCCCCAGTAGAAGGTGTGCAAGAGGCAGCTGATGGATGTTTCTAACTTTCTATCCCTCTCCCTTCCTCTCAGTAAAAAAAAAAAAAATCAATAAAAATATTTTTTAAAAAAAGCTGCTCTACAGCATTTGGGGGCTGCATTTGGAAGGTAGGTTAAGAAAGCCATTCTGAAATTCCTAAATGTTCCATAAACTATGCATCAATTAAAGTTTAATGGATTTTTTGGAAAAAAAATACTCATGGTTGTTTACTGCCTAATTCCCTCCACAGGTCCAGAAAAAGGGACCTTCTTGGGTTTCAAAGGGAAAAGTTTCTTTGTAATCGCAACTCAGAACAAGGGGTTTGAGTCACACACACTCCTCTGTCAATCACATCTGAGGTTCTGAGCATGTGTAAACTCTCACGGAGCCAGACAATAGCACATTGCTATTCAATCACTGATTTCAATCCCTCCTTGGCTAAACTTTAACACCTGTAAACCAGCAATTGGGGTAGGGAAGGTTGATAGAGCTCTTTAGGACGCATGGGATTTTAAGACCTAAGGGTCTCGCATTTATTACACAGGCACACACCCAGACATGTGACCTTGAACACTAAATCAGTTTAAACTTACAAGAGCAAAATACATTGTCTGCTTTTTACACACAATGTTTGGGAATCTGAGTGGATGAAGCATTTGAGATGTTGAATGTACACCCAGAGCAATATACTGGTGGGCTTACATTATGCTGTTTTACTGATTTACTTGAGCATGATGAGCCAAAAGGAGCAGGACAGAAAAATGCGTTTTCAGTGGCTCAGGGCCTCCCTTCCACATGGTAACAATGTCAGGCAGAGCACTCACCTTTCCCTCCTCTCCTTCCTCCAATCTTCCAAAAGACAGGGGCTAGGAAAGCCTGGCTACCCACTCCTCAAAGATGGGTTGCAAGGTTCACCTCTGAATTAAGTAAGGAAAGCCAGCCCTAACTGGTTTGGCTCAATGGATAGTGTGTCAGCCTATGGACTCAAGGGTCCCAGGTTCGATTCTGGTCAAGGGGATATATCTTGGTTGCAGGCACATACCCAGTAGGGAGTGTGTCAGAGGCAGCTGATAAATGTTTCTAACTCTTCTATCTCTCTCCTCCCTTCCTCTCTAAAAAAAAAAATCAATTATATCTATCTATATATATATATATATATATATAATTATTAAGAACAAGATTGAACTCTAAATAATAACCAAAGTCAGAGCAGAGGATTTATAAGGAAATCCGTATAAGCATAGAACTTTGAGGGAAAGAACTAGAAAATGGCTTGCTATCTGATGATGATATCATATTTTAAGTGTAAGTTCCTTAATGACAGGGGACCATATTTTTATGAAAAGTAGAGTGGCATCTAACAAATGGTATATGCTGACAAGGAACTACTGGAACTCAGCTTCCATTCATAGAAGTCTCTTTGTCTTGGTATGCACTTACACTCCTGACTTTCACTTTGTATTTCTGGGTTCATCAAACCCTCAGATTCAGTGTTGAAAGTCAAAGTGAAACCCCCCCAATGAAGAAAACCACACTGATTTTTACCTGCTTTAATGTCAATGTTTTGAAAAACTAAAAATAAACTAATCCAGTTCATTCCACGCTCACCTTTTGGGATATATAAAATCTCAGCAAATTTGACTTGCCTCAGAAATGTTCACTATTGAGAGAGTTTTAAATTAAATCCAAAGCTTTCACGTCGATTTTTAAAGGCTCCAGCATGAATGTGTCAATTCAGTCAAATATTTAATGATTGACAAAAGAAAAATAAGACACTTCTAAATTTCAATTTATTGTAGGTGCTTTGTGAAAACTGAATCCTTCAACTATGCAAATTTCTCTGTTAATATGCATATGATAACACTGCCAAACAAAAGAAAGATAGATAGCTCAATGAGTAAGGGCAGGTAGAGAGGAAAGAGAAAATAAGTTAGGGGTGAGAAAAGATCAAAAGATAGGTGGGTTGTTTTTTTTATTTTTTTTTACCCATATCTGAAACAGGTAAAATGTTCACCTGTCATTAGAATAGATGTGATGTGAAATGGTCAAATCAGACATGGGACAAAATTGGCCTGTCCAGTTTATCGGGGGCTGAATGTAGTCAGTTGTATTACCTGGAGCCATCTTCCTAGTACCTGGAAAGCATTCCTGGGTGCTTTTCTGTCCATCAACCTGAGAGGATAGGACGGGGCCTGCCCTGACTTTGAAGTCACAGGCTAGCTGAGAGCCTAATTGAAGAACTAGAAAGGAAGCTAAGATCCTCCTGCTGGGAATGTACAAACACATAGTAGGAGGAGCCAAGTCAAAGACCTGTCCTGGTCACAGGGCCAAGCTGGTCAGTGGGAACTAGCTGACCCGAAGGGAGGAGTTGGGGTGGTTTCTAGAAGATTGTCTAATGAGAGCATTTGGAGGTTTCATCATCCTCTTTTTTAAAAAAAAAATATGGATTTCAGAGAGGAAAGGAGAGGGAGAGAGAGATAGAAACATCAAAGATGGAAGGATCATTAATTGATTGGCTGTCTCCTGCATACCCTACACTGGTGATTGAGCCCACAACTTGGGCATATGCCCTGAATGGGAATCTAACTGTTCATAGGTCGACGCGCAACCACTGAACATGCTGGTTGGCATCCTCCTCCTTTTTAACTAGAAAATGATAACATTGACTTTAGTTTGCTGTCTTACTGATAAAACTCAAAAGGACCCAGGTGGAAATTCCTTGGAGGGGAAGTGAGAAGACGCAGAGCTCACTCACCTCACCTCACTGCTTATGTTGCCCAGTTATTCATTTGCCACCCCAACTGGTGGTGGTGGTGGTGGTAGTGGTGGGGTGTGTGTGTGTGTGTGTGTGTGTGTGTGTGTGTGTGTCTTTAGGACCTAGTCTGATGCCTGGCAGTTGATAGTCAGTAAAAGTGCTCAACTCAATGACTCAGTGGACAAATGCTCAAGAAACACTACTTGAGACTTTCAAGCTGAAGGGTGTTTAGGATGTTTTTGAGGCGTGTGTCCCCGGGGTCAATTGAATATTGTCAATCTCTAGGAAGCCCCAAGAGAGCTACACTCATACTCATGCTCAGTTTGCCTTCTCTAGAATAAAAGTGGCTGTTTCTTAGCCCGGGTGCCTGTCAATAGATGAGTGGATAAAAAAGCCATGGTGCATTTACACCATGGAATACCATGCAGCTGTGAAAAGGAGGGAGCTCTTGAGACAGCACAGATGGACCTGAAGACTGACTACTAAGCTAAGTGAAATAAGCCAGTTAGAGAAAGGCAAATACCACATGATCTCACTCATATGTGGAATCTAATGAACAAAATAAACTGATGAACAAAATAGGTCCAGAGGTATGGATGCAAGAAACAGAATAACAGACCTGGGGGCGGGGTGGGGGTGTGCAGGAAGAGATTAACCAAAAAACATATGCATATATGCATAACCCATGGACATAGACAATAGTATGGGCAGGGCGGGGGTTGGATGGAGGGGGCCAAAAAGGAGAAAAGGGAAGAGATCTGTAATACTGTCAGCAATTTTTTTAAGTCACTGTTTCTTTTCTGGAAATATACAAGAAGTGTATAATGGGCAGTCCATCTTCCCGCCTTTTTGCCTATATAACAAAGTCTCTTTTTGCCTTAAAAATATAGTATGTGTTTCCCAACTGCAAAGAGACCGTTGAAAAGTAAACCACAGAGCAGTATTTTAATGAGAACATGATTACCTAACACCCCACTGTGGTTTCAGGTGGCATTGTGCCAACCTTCCAAAATGATACCAGAAGTTCAGAGTTAAAAAAAAAAAAAGACAGAGAATGAGAAAAAAGTGATCAGCATCCCCTTAGTGAAGGTAGCTTTGTTTCTTGGATGGCTTCCAAAAAGAGCTCTAGGTTATTGGTATTCGCAGTTGAACCAATCTTTCTTCCTGTTTTGAAAAGTTTGAGAGAGAAAAAAGGGGGGCCACCCTTGAATTAGTACATGATGTGCTGAATGCGGTGTTTTCAGCAACAAAGAAAGCTTTGCTATGTCTCTGCCATCAACTTGCCTTCTGCACACCCTCTGTAGCCTAGGTTACTAGACCACAGGTGTTGATGCTGTGGAGTGAAGGCTGCAATGGCTCCTCAGAACAAAGCCCAGGCATGCATTATTCCTCCCTGGGTGGCAGCTTGTGCTGGCACTGGGCACAGAGAAGAGGATGGAGGCCCTGGGGCTCGGTGGGGTCATTTCTGAAGGAGATTCTTTCTTTGGTCTCCAACTGACCTAGCACTTAGACATAGACTGCAGTCCAGGCACAAAACATGGGAACACAGTAGTGCATTATGCTGTCCAGGAACCCAGGGAGCTGCACAGGTGCTTACTATATTTTTTAAGCAAAAAAAAAAAAAGGTGGGCCCTAACCAGTTTGGCTCAGTGCATAGAGCATCGGCCTGTGGACTGAAAGATCCCAGGTTCAGTTCTGGTCAAAGGCATGTACCTTGGTTGTGGGAACCCAAAGGGGTGTGCAGGAGGCAGGTGATCGATATTTCTCTCATCGGTGTTTCTAACTCTCTATTCCTCTTCCTTCCCCTCTGTAAAAAATCAATAAAATATTTTTAAGGCGGGAAAATAAGCTGCCCATAAGACAGTTATTTGTATATTTTCAGAAAAGAAACAGTCACTTAAAAAAAAATTGGGGTTGTGGTTTCATTTCCACGTTGGGTTTCCAGACTTAACCCCTGAAACACCTCTGCAGTTGTCTTCCCACCAGTTAGTTCAATGAGAGTGGCCACAAGAAAGAGGACCACAGAGCTGCAGGACACTGCAGTGGAGCCCCTTCATACTACAGATGAAGAAATCAAGGTCCAGAGGAAGCTGAGATTCACCCAAAGTCGCACAACTACTCAGCAGCCAAAAAAAACCAATCACTTACACACAAAGTGATGGGCACAGCGCAGGCACAAAATATACGACTTTCCTTCCTTGCCAAGCATTTAGTTTTGGGCTAACCCTGAGAAGACAGCTGAGCAAGTACCACAGACTCTTGCCCTCAAGAAGTTATGATATCATGCCCTAGTAGGTTTGGCTCCATGAATAGAGCATTGGCCTGTGACTGAAAGGTCCAGGGTTCTATTCCAGTCAAGGACACATGCCTGGGTTGCAGGCTCGATCCCCAGTGTGGGGCATGCAGGAGGCAGCCAATCAATGATCTCATTATTGATGTTTCTCTCTCTCTCTCTCTCTCTCTCTCTCTCTCTCTCTCTCTCTCTCTCCCTCTCCCTTCCACTCTGAAGTCAATAAAAATATATATTTTTAAAAAGACAGCACAAAATATTTCCTTTAACAAAAAGAAGTTACAATAGCACAGCTGGCTGGTAGGGCTCAGTGGTTGAACATCAACCTATGAATCAGGAGGTCACAGTTCGATTCCCGGTCAGAGCACATAACCGGGTTGGGGACTTGATGCCCAGTAGGGGGCGTCCAAGGGGCAGCCAATCAATGATTGATGTTTCTATCTCTCCCTTTCCTTTCTTTTCTGAAAATAAATAACAATATATTAAAAAAAAAAAGAAGTTACAATATCTTAAAGTTAACAACATGTACACAATGTACACATTAGGCATAGGGACAATTACAAGCTAATGCAAAACAGAGTGCAAGAAGATGCATATAACATAAGTGCAATGTAACGAAAATGCTCTCACTCTTCACTCCCTTCACCTGGTTAATAACTCATTTCGTTTTGGTTTTGAGGTTGCCTATTTCAGGAAGCCCTCCTGGGTTTGGTTCAGCTTGAGCTATAAGTGCCTGTGCACTTCTCTGGGTTCCTGGTCAGCCTTATGTACTACTGCATTCCCATGCCTAGTGCCTGGAATGCAGTCCATGCTCAGGAAATGTTTGGGGAAGGAAGGAGCTGAATGCTCATCAGCAACCTTTCAGCCAACAAGTTGGATTAGAGGTGAGCTTAAAGATGGGAAGAATTTGTATCAATACAGAAGGTGGCCCAGAATGGATGGATAACACCCATAGAAAAATCACCCCAAGCTGTGCTGGAGAGAGGTCAATATGGGACAGTCATCTTTGATGAAGAGGATCAGATAGGTGCCGCTGAGTAATTAGGATAAAACTAGACTACGGGAGGTCACAGATACTAAGAAAAGGATTCCAATCAGAAGGAAGATGTGATGCCCTTAAAAAGAAGAGAATTAGATAAAATCTAAGCCACTAGAAAGCTGCACACAGCAAATCACACTTCTCAGTTTTTTTAATTTTTTTATTTTTCAAATTGTATATGTTAAATTGATTGGGGTGACATTGGTCAATATGAACATATAGGTTTCATGTGTGGGTTTCTATGTTACAAGATGTGTATATTGCACAAGATGTGTATGATTGACAACATAACAATTAGGCAGCCAACTAAATAGGAGAGGATATTTGCAAACAGTAGCTCCAGCTAAGGTTTATTTTCCAAAATATATAAAAAACTCGGAAAACTCAAAGTCAAACAAACAACTCAATCAAAAAGTGGGCAGAGGGCCTGAAAATACACCTCTTCCAAGAATTCATACCAGCAACCAATAGATATCTGAAAAGATGTTCAATCGCTCTGACAATTAGGGAAATCCGCTCAGTTTTAGAATCTGATTTTGAGAAGCGTTTTCCTGCACTTGAAAAGCTTGCAGGCTTCCCTTTGGTAGCTGGGTTTCCCCCCCTTCTCACCTTTGAAGTGTTTTCTTTCTCAAAACCTGAAAAGACAGGCTGGGTTTCACCTTGGGAAAATGCAAAGTAGCCAGCTGCAGAGAAGAATGAAAAAAAAAAAAAAAAAGAATCTCAATCTCAATCACATATTTCTTTGAAACACTGAGCTGAAGGGAATTCTGGAAGGACCACTGACTCATATGGCCAGAGAGTCAGGATGAACAGATAATGCACTGACTCAGTGGCCAGAGGAAACTTCTCCTGGGATTCTGACACTTCTTACCTGCATGCTTTTACCAAACTAGGGAGCATCATCTTATGCCTGAGGGGACACCTGGTAGGCATTCACAAAAAGAAAGGAGTTCGGAGAAGAACTATAATTACCAACAGCAGAGAGGACATGGTTTCTGCTATCTTATGGTTCATCCACAGGGTTATCAAAATCAAGGAGCAAAAGTAGTTGTCTGGGAAGTGGTGTGAAGGAGGAACAAAGATTAAAGGAGAACAGTGGGCCCTAGCCCTTTTGTTCAGTGTTTAGAGCATCGTTCCTAACCACTGGCCGGTTTGGCTTAGTGGTTAAAGGATCATGGGTTTGAATTTTAGTCAAGAGCACGTACCTGGGGTGCAGGTTTCATTTTTGGCCCCGGTTGGGGCACGTACAGGAGGCAACCAGTTCATGTGCCTCTCGCACATCCATGTTTCTCCCTCTCTCTCCCTCCTCCCTCCCTTCCACTCTCTCTCTCTCTGTCTAAAGACCCAAGAAAAAAATATCTTCTGGTGGGGATTTAAAAATAGAATAATGAGATTGGGTTATAAAATATGCCTCTCTCTCACATCCAAGACAGAAGGTACTAACTACTCTGTAGGCAGCCATATGCTGCACAAAACACAGCAGACTGAATGTTGGCTTGTATCATTTTGCATGATGCTAACTTGAAGGAAACTCTGGGAAAATAAGAGACTGGAAGAGAGCAGGTGTATCTGTGGATGCCTAGCTGCTAGGCAGTCCTGAACCGTTGCTGGTGGCATTGTATTCCAATGTAAAGCAGACTGAGTAAAAAGTAGACCACATCTCTAAAATAAGAGCCCTGCACAGGCTCATGATGATTCTGTTACTCCCCAGGAGAAGGTCACCTGCAGGTTACAGGTTTAGAGATCAGTACAATCGCTTGGGCCAAGATGTCATTATGTGCAAGGCAGCAAGCCTCCGAGTAGATGATGATGGATACTGTGATTGGCCATCCCTCTCTCAGAGCCCATCTGGGAGCAGATTTGAACTTCTCCGTGGCATTTCAAACAACCCAAGTCCCAGTGATCCTTGGGATCTATGTGACTAAAAGAAGAGAGTCTCTTAATGAGATGCTCACTCCTAGGGGACCAGGCAGGAAACATGAGGGGTAGGCTTCTGCACTAAAACCAGCTCTTTGTCATCCATACACTGGAACAGCCATAAGAAATGGTGACAGCCATCTTTCTGCTCATCACCAGCCTCTGGGGAACTCAGGGCAGCACCTACCTGCTAGGGGGTGCAAGAGAGAGCATGCAAACATCGGGTTAGTCTAGCCATAAACTGCTTCTCATAAAAAAATGAAGCCAGCTTCTAATGCCTTTGTCTCCTCTCTTCTCCTGAGTCCTCAACATGGGTTTCTATCAGCTTCTAGAACATGACCTCCCCAGCCCAGGACCAGTTCAGCAACTATGCCACAAATAATAATGTTGATGTCTGGACTCCTAGTAAGAGGGACATACCTCTCCGCATTATCTCCATTTTGAAGAGGAAACTGAGGCAGCCCTAAAGCATCAAGTACCTTGCCCAAAGCCTCTGACTAGAGAACCCCATCTCTTAGCTTTAGAGCCCAAGTTCTCAAACTGACTAATTTTGCTTCTTTGCCAAAGGTAGACTGGTGGAAGGAGGAACTGGGTGTGTCAGAAGCTTCTTAAAGAGCACTACCCCTCCCCTGATTTCAGCAGCATCGGTCAGTCTCCTACCATTGAGCTAGTGTGATTTTATGTGCCAATCTCAGTTATGGGTTGAGGTAATAAATGTTTGTCCCTCCACAAGAGCTCGTCACACCCAGTTTCCTGGTTTCATTTGTACTTTGGGGTTCAACTGTCATTCCCCAGCCCGCACATTGGTTTCACTTCCTTGGGCCCTAATTAATTCGTTTTTTGAAATAGGATCTATCTACAGGGTGGGTGTGAGAAATAAGAAAAGGGCGTCAATATTAAGACTACTGGAGCCTCACTGTTCATGCATTAGTGAGCACTTCACAAACAAAAGCATTGTGACGAGTATTTTTGTCCTTTCATATCAGTCTTCTGTCTCAATTCTGGCTGAAATCAGAGTCACATAAAGCATTTTTAAAAAATACAAATGCCAAAGGCCCCATCTCAGTTCTACCAAGTGAGAAACGACTGAGGTAGACATTCAGGGGTCTGAATTTAACCTCGGAGTAAATAAGCTTCCTTTTTGTGAGGGGTCTAGGCCAAGCAAGATGTTCACCCTTCCAGAAGATTCCATAAGGGATTCTTGCACAGAGTAGGAGGTAGGTGTAGAGGGCCAGGAGGCTGCCTCCCAAATAACAGCCCTCTCATTTGGTTGGTCCTTGGTTGGCAGATCACTTCTTCAAACAGTGAGTAGTAACTGGTATAGAAAGACCCCTTCCTTCTGTCCTATTCTGTAGCTGTCATTTCCCAAGCCCTCTCCCTGGCAGCCCAGCAGGGGTAGGTGCTGGGGACCAGACAAAAGCTATGCTCCCTCCAGAGCTGCCTTTCCTCTGCCAGACAAGATCGCTTTTAACAACCACAAAGTTTCATGAGTCACCAGATGAAAGCTAGTTATGCCCTAGGTGTCTGTTAATGAAAAAGATTCTTAAACATAACACACACAAAACAAACTATGATTTCAAGACACTTTTCAAAAAATTTGGTTATTTTATTAATCACAACAGCATCCACATTTGAAAACTTGTAATGATTGTTTATCCTGTCTGAAGTAAGATGTGGAACTTGAGAATATTTGTATCCTTTATAATACCATTCCTGGGACCTAATACCCCAAGGTTGCAAGCCAGCATGTGCCACCCCTCAAAGCCCAGTGGCCTGCCCACCTGTCCTTACTTGCTCTGGACAGTAAGTATCTGCCCAAGAACCAATCGTGGAACTGTGACAGTGTTTGAAATGTGTCATCAGTGAGTAACCAAATGGGCCAGAAAAGTGGTCTGAGGCCAAGAAGGAAAGAGAAAATGGACCTGAAAATAAACTTCCTATAGCAAACTACCCCTAGGGCCAGCCTTGAGCTCCTCTGAGAACCAAAGTTGGGCACCCAAAGGTAGACTGGACACTCGGCAGAGCAACTGTGATAATGGGCAATGGCCTGGAAGCAAAGGGCACCTATTTCCTCAAAAATGTTGATTTACAAATAAAAGCACAAGGGTATAACACAAGTTATTTTCAATGGTCTGCTAAGAATTATGTTTGCAGTTAAAGGACCCAGAAATTATTTTAACTTTAGGTGTCTTGGATAGGACATTCCGACCAAAGTGTATGTTGTCTAGAGGCACTGTGGCCTCCCTGCAAGGGTCAGCTCAGATTTCATCCCTTCTGCAAAGCTCTTCCTGGGTATATTGGTTTGAAGTGACTCCTTCCTCAGAACTTGGGCCCCAACCCCAGTGATTCTGATTCTGTAGGTCTGGGAAGGGCCAATCTCAGTTGTGGGTTTGAGATCATAACTTCTTTTCTGTATAATCCATCTGATCTGTGATCATAAACATTACAGATGACCGTATTTGAACTGCAATTATATACAGATGCTGATTTGAGCTCTTATTGAAGTTTCTGAAGACAGTCGCTTCTTTCCTTCTGCCTCTTCTCCTATAGCTCTCAGCAGCATAACCATCTCTAATTGGTGTTCAGTATCACATACTGATTTGCTTTGATCCAACCTAAATATCCTAGCCTGGAGAATGAGCTCCAAATCATACCCAAGCAGAGGCCTCAGAAGTGTGAAGCGAGGATCTTGGAATCTACTTTTTGTTTTGTCTGCCAAGTTTGCCACCTCTGATGGTTATCTTTTAAAGATGTGCAAGTAGATGAAGTCACCCAATGACATCAGTAACAGGATATCATTTGACACTCTGTGATGCACAAAAGCCCACAAGTCAAACGCAGGTGTTGGTGAGAAGTCAACACCCAAACTTTAAAAATTAAAAGGAGAAGCCTTCAGACTTTCTCTAAAAAACATCATGTCCCCTCTCAAATAGCCTCTCCCACTGACCTCTGTTCATCACACCCAGCTAAAATTCCAGTCCCCCTGTCTTCCTCCTTCCTCAGCCCCACATTGATGAGTTACCAGATGCTATTTTCCCAAGATCTCTCCTATCCATTAGCCTCCTTCCAGTTTCCACCACTATCCAGTTAGCCCAGACCTTTATGAATTATCCAAATAGGTTTCTGTCTGTTCTCTCCATCTCAGCTTCCTCTTCCCAACCCATTTTATACTCCACTTACATCATCATTAAAGCATAGCTCTGACCATATTATTCTCCAACTCAAAATATTCTCAGTTTCCTGTCACTTTATAGAATAAAGTCTAGACCTCTTAGCCATGGCTATGCTCTAGCTTCAGTGCACCTTTCCAGACAGAACCTCAACCTATACTTCATGGAACTGGCTGATGATAGTTCCTGGTTCCATGCTTTTGTTCATGCTTCCTCATTTCCATCAGAATGTCCTCCTTCCTTTGCATTTCTTTCCAAGTCAAAACCTTATCTATTCTTCATATGTATCTCCTGTGTAAAAGGCCTCACCCTTCCCTAATGGACCTTGTTTCTACTCATTTACACTGTCCATCCTGCTCTGACTTGTATCACAGTTACCTATGTTTCTACATCATCTCCCAGGATGGATTCAAGTGTCTTGAAATCAAGGACTGTATGCTATTCATCTACATCTATCCCAGTGCCTAGCAGGGCTCTGAACATTATAGGCGCTCAAAATAGTTTGTGGAGCCCTGCCAGTGTGGCTCAGTCATTGAGTGTCAACCCATGAACCAGGAGGTCGCTGGTTTGATTCCAGGTCTGAGCACATGCCCAGATTGCAGGCTAGATCCCTACAGGAGGTGTGTAGGAGGCAGCCAATAGATGATTACCTCTCATCATTGATGTTTCTATATCTCTCTCCCTGATCAGCTGCCTCCTGCACACCCCACACTGGGGATCAAGCCCGTAACCTAGGCATGTGCTCTGACCTGGAATTGAAACATTACTTCCTATGCATCCTAGTTCATAGGTGAAGGTTCAACCACTGAGCCAAACCAGCTTGGAAAATATTTTTTTAAAAATTAGTTTGTGGGAAGAAGGAAGGAAGAAAGGGAATGAAAGAGATCTCAGAAATAAAAGAGAAGGAACTCAGAAGGGGCCAAAAAGACCAGAAAGAGAATCCACTGAAGGAAGAGAACGGTCACAAAGAGAAATGAAAAAATTAAATAAAATGCTGTGGACAGACGCTGGGTAGTGTTAGTGTGCGTTCCAGATTTGCAGGGGAGAAGATCCAAAGAAACTTACTTGCACCATGAGAGGCATTCATGCCAACCTTGATGTGAACCCCGTGGCAGACTCCAGCGTCTCATTATCTCCCACCCCTCACCACAGGGCTGGGGGCTTCAGGTAAAACTTGGCCCTGTGATTAATAAAACTATAATGGATAGAAATTTGCCTTCATCCTACACTTCATCTAGATTTAACTAGGCCATCGTATCTCTATAATGATTAAATTTCAATTAACATTATTTCAGTTTACAAAGTAGCCCTTAGAACTACTTTGTATGGTCTTCATATCAACCTTGCAAGGTAAATAGTTAATAGAATTCCCTGATAACTGTCTGGTGATTCAGAGTGTGCACAGCTCCCTGAGTCACTCTGTCACCTCATTTGGTGCCCACTCACGCGTTTCCATTACTCCCTTAGCGCCAAGTCACATTCAGAGAGAGCCATCCTCTCCGGGACCCAGCTGCTGCTCCACACGCCGGTATCCTGACACATACAGTTCTCTGCTACCCAGAGAACTGTATATGCCAGGAATTCTTTTTAGCTCTTCACAATCTTCACCTCCAGAAGGGGTGTGCATCACCACAGGTACACCTGGATTCTGTGGCTGCCTCAGCTTCTGCGGGAATTCTGGAAGGGGACTCAGGATACATGACATAGCCTCCAGCCAGTGAAGAAACACAGATACATGTGTACACACATCTGCCCCCAGCAACACAGAAAAGGAAGGGCTTGTGAGTGAAAACCCACTTGCCTTGTTCACAGGAGAAAAGAGGGGAGTTCTTTATACTTCTAACAAAGTGCGACAGCAGGGGAGTTGGGGGATGGGGGCACGCAGGACTCAGACTATTTTTGTCAATTCCTGATTCTTGTGGATGCTTCACAGGCTCCCATTCTCAACTCTTCTGCTGAATTCATTCAAGGAAACTCACTCTGTTCACAGGGACACCAAGGCGTGGGGCCAGAGACTGCAGGTCGCAGGCCAGCAGAGCAGGGCCAGCTACTTGGTTCTCTCTGGTTCAAGGTGGGGGAAAGCACAGACTTTTTTCAAGGAGAAACTGAAGCAGTCTAAAAATTACACCTGATCATGTATTTTGTTCATATTTGGAAAACAACCTAGTTTTCTCATTTCAAACTACGGCAAGTGACGTTTAACAAAACCTCCTTGGCCGGTGGAGAATGGGCCAAAGAAAGATATTTGGTATATTCATGCTTTGGAGAAAGATTTCTGGAGATTTCTCCTGGGACCTACCAATTATGTTTTTATGTTTAGCGTAGAAGGCTAGAGATGGTCTTCATCTGCCGGGTCCCAGGGAGCCAGGCTGGTGACCCTCAGCAGCTGAACGCAAACAGAAGCCTGGATAAAAATTCATGGCAGTGCCTGAGTGAGCTTCCCCTTTCCTGAACTGAGGCTGAGGCGGAGGCACAGGCAGGCATATGATACAGAAGAGAGGGAGAAGCTGCTGAGACATCAAATAACTGAGAATATGGGATTTCATAGTGGGTGGTCATGGTGCGAGTGTGTGTGTGTGTGTGTGTGTGTGTGTGTGTGTGTGTGTGTGTGTAAGAGAGAGGGGGGAATTAGGGGATGGTGAGGGCTTTCGTTAAAGGAGGGAGCAGTTCTTATACTATCCTGGCTAATTGTCAATTTATGACAAAAACCTTAGCACTCCCATGTAGGGTGGCATAAATGCAGTCAGAAAAAAATATATAACAGCCTCCAGAACCCTAACCCACAGTGAAAATTTACTAGGCAGAGAACAAGAATCCTATTCAGTCTTGAGGAGCCTCATTTAAATCAGTTTGAGAAGTCTGAAGAATATTAGAAGTCTGAGTGGAATATCCCCCCCCCCCCCGCGCCCCCACCCCCGCCTGTTTATCAGCAGCAATAAAGCTCTCAGCAATCTGGATGTGCAAATGAGACCTTGATAAGGAAAGGATTCATTCAAGTTGGTCCAAGTTGCTGAAAGTCATTCTCTGCTGAGGTCATTCTCCTCTACTCCAAAAAGCCATAAACCATCCACACAGGAGCCGAGTTCTGAACCATGAAGGGGCAACCAGGCAGACTGGGGACACTGATGCCAGCTCCCTCAGGGCTGCCCTACCACAGCTCCGAAAGACAAGCAGGTCGCAGAGGTGGCACTCAGCAAGTGGACTTGAGTGAAACAGCCCAGGGACTGAGGCCACAATATACTAACCACAGGGATAACATAGTGGAAAACAAGGAGGAAAACCCAAAACTCTGCCGTTATTTTTAAGCAACTCTGAAAACAGTTTTATTTCTTTTGTTTAAAAAGAAACCACTCCAGCCCTGGCCTCTGTGGCTCGGTTGGTTGAGTGTTGTCCCCATGCACGGAAAGGTTGCTGGTTCAATTCCAGGTCAGGGCACATACCCAACTTGTGAATTCGATACCCTGGTCAGGGTGCATAGAGGTCGCAGCCGATCAATGTCTGTTTCTCTCTCTCCCCCCTCTCCCTTTCTTTCTACAAGCAATACAAATATATTTTTTAAGTAAGTAAACACTCCAACACAGTGCCATCCCCAATTTTCAGGGATTCCAGGAAATTCCCTGAGTTTTTTACTGGAAGGGGTTGGTGGGAAGGCTAGATGATAAAACAATGTTTTCTTCAGGCAGCCACCAGCACCTGCTAAGAAAGTTGCATTTACTAGTAGGCATGGATCTTAAGAAAAATTTTTAATGTTTTTATTGATTTTTTAGGGAGATAGGAAGGGAGATGGATAGAGAGATAGAACGATCCATGAGAGGGAAACTTCATTCATTGGCTGCTTCCTGCATGCCCCCTACTAGGGGTGAAACCTGTAACCTGGGCATGTGCCCTCACCAGGAATCAAATTGGTGACCTCTTGGTTCATGGGTCAACTCACACTGCCAAGGCAAGACAATTTTTTAAGCATCCATCTTACCCTGGTTCCTCCTGAAGCAATACTAAGCAAAGACAGAGTTAGTCTCACCCTTTAATTGTCTGTGTCCACATTTTATTGCTGCTTTCCCACATTTTTTTCTCCACAGTGAGTACATCTGAAAGGTTTGGGAGGCCTTAAAAAAATCCAGCACTAAATCTTTTGAGTCAGTTAGTCTCCAAATCTTCCATGTTTGGAGATAATTTTCTTTATGAAAAGACATCCTCGCCTGGCCTGATTCCACTGTCAAACTTGCTAATGGAACAAAGAGGCCTCACAGTAGACTCATCCCCGTGGCTACAGAAATAAGCATCTCAGGAAGGGCAGGTTTTGCTTTTGGGGATGGTTTTAGCTGCTGCTGTCATTGGCTTCCTCTCTTGGCAGCTGATCCAGCTAAGCTGTAGCTAAGCTAGACCCAGTAGATAGAAAATTGGGAAGGCAGGAGCCTAGGGAAAGGGCTGTCTGGTAATCAGGTTTGCCCAGCAGTGAATGGGCTCATTTTCTGAATAACAGTCTGTCCATCTCTGGGAGTATTCAGCAAGGGGACCACCCTGCTGTGTGGTTGTAGAAGGCACTCTTTGGAATAGAGACCAAATGGATTCAAAGAATCCGAGTCTCTGTAACTACAGAAGGGGGCTTTTAAGGCACATCTGAGATGCTTTATTACTTTTATTTCCTTCCTCCATCACATATGTCCTTCTTCTACCACACAATGAGAACATTTCACTTATTCAAAGCCCCATTCCCCTTTACCTCACTTTTGTGGGTAACAGTGGAGAAAGCCATTTGCCTATTCAATCTAAGCCTTCCACTGACAAGAAAGACATTTCAGCAGCTGAGATATGTGTGAGCCTCTATTAATAATAGGTAATGTTGACTGAGCACATACTATGTGCCCCATGTTGCGCTAAAGACTTCATTCACTATCCTATTTAATCTTTCCACAAAGTGAAATACCATTATTATCTGGGTATTACAGCTAAAACAAAACAAAACAGACTTAGAGATATGCTTTCCCAGAATCTAGACTGGTAAATTGTGTTCTAATAAACCAGCTCTCAGAAAAGAAATAAATTAGCACTGATTTACAGCATTTGCAGATCCCCTGGTGTGAATATCCCCACCGGGATCCATTTTAAGCAACCAGTGTGCTGCCCCTGATTCTGAAGTTGGAAGAGGTGTGTACAGTCAGCACTCAAGAACCTATATGAGCTGGCTATGAAGCCCCATGCTCTGATCCACTCAGCCATGCTATTCAGCTAAAGATCCTCCTTCCAACTGTGGATCTTCCTGTTTAAAGAGAGGCTCCTCCCAAAGATGTTGTCCTACAATAGCTGAAAGCCCAGCATTCATGCATCAAGGAAGCCAAGAAGACTAAGAGCCTGAGTTGAGGGAAGATAGAGCCACAGGGAAGCTGAGTTAAATTCTCTTGAGGGTCCCAAATACTAGCCTGAGTATAATTGGGAGCCACAAAGGAGGATCAGCTTAGGAAGTCCAAAGTGATTCATTTCAGTCTTAGAGTGATGGACAAATTCTGGTGCTGAGGCCACCCCAAAAGTATTCTGGGGCAAGTTCTGGCTATTTCCATTACTGTCCTTGTATATAGAGCCCATTGTATTTATCTGTTCCTTCTCTTTTTCCAAGTCACCCAACTCCCCAATCTCTTGATTCCTAGTGCCAACACCTTAGGCCAGTGTAAACTGGAAGCTTATAGAGTTTTATTTGTTGGTTGGTTTGCTTGTTGGTTTGTTTTGAATCAACACTTTAAATTTGAGAAATTTCTCATGAAAAAATCAGGACTTTCAGTTTCTCTTTTAAAATGGGAAGACCAGGCCCAAATTCTCTCATAGGGCTATCAAGAGCAGTGACTGTTCCTCTAGACAGGGCATGTACCCTCCAGTTCTCCACAGTCCCCACCACTCCCTAGTGCCTCACTCATTTACAGTATCTTTAGGCTTTTAGAGTTTATCATTTGTGCCTTAGACCTACAAGTAGCTCAAAGGGCAAAATCATAGCTTTGGATTTAAAAAATTATTCATGCTAGAATACCACTGCATGGATGGATCCTTACCTATACACACACACACACACACACACACACACACACACACACACACACAATTGCCACTCTGTCCTTCTGCTAATATAAAGCTCTTGGTAGGATGATGTGAGCAAAATCTCATGGATGATCAAATCACTACATTTCAGGAACACTCTGATTCTGCCATAGGATGCATAGTTCTCTTTGGAAAGCAGACTGTCCACGGGGATCTAGGTATTTCCTCTTGTTATATAGCTGCCTGAGGTCACTCCAATAAATTACTAGATTAAGGAAAACAATGGCAAGCCTTTTCCATGAAGAACAGTTTGCTCACTCAATTATTTCCTAAAGTCATGCCCTCTTTCCCAGTTTGACACCATCATTTCTGAAGCAATAATATTAAGTTTGTTTATTGTTGTTCATCAGATATGCAAAGTCACACCCGCAAAGCCAACACCATGCTTACCACATGGGCACAGCCAACTCTGGGTGAAATGCATCCTCCTGGCAGGGGAATTAGTCAAGTAATGATAATTGCATTGTTAATTAAGTGACCGACTTGTTAAAATGACTTACCGGGGTAACTCTAAATAGACTGTATGTGTTTACCAGTCTAGCTTTTCTCTCTGTATAAGACATTCTAATAATCTCATTTTAGTAAAGTCAGATCTTTGCAAAATTCAAGATGTGACAGATTTAGGTACCCCGGAAAACAGTAATTATTTTTCAAAATTGGTCTTATAGCTGCAAAACGGAAAGCTTCAGTTCATCTTCCAGTCATTTTCACTTGTTGGAGACAGAAGGAATTGAGGGAGGAGGAGGAGTCAGGTACAGTGGGGTGGGGCACCATTTCTCCCACCTAATACCAGCTTAGAAATAGGTGACATTCGATAGCATTGTCTCTCTGAGATTTGTAGCCTTTTGCTAGAATTATATTACCTTGGGAAATAGCCTCCTTTTTTAATCACTTGGGAATACATTAATTTTGTCCCTTTGAGTATTTCCTACTGCCATTAAGGACGTTCTTTCCCTTTTCAGAAACAAAAACCAAAAAAAAGATATTTTCCTTTTAAGAAACAGAGGAGGGACAGAGAGACTTGGTACATTCAGAAGGCCTTTAATGCCACTGCCTCCTGCCATCTACCATCAGGAGGAAATCTGTCCCTAAGCTTTCTCCTCGACTGGCTTCGAGCCTATTTGGGGACAGAGTACAGGTTTCTGTCATACACATACACATTCACACACAAATCAACCAGCTACAGAGCGAGCAACAGGAGGTGGTAGATTGTTTGCCAGTGTGTCACTGGATTTGGAAGCATCCCTTCCTAACTATGGCCAAAGCTAGTTATTCCCTGGGCTAACGCCAGCGTGAGGACTTGGGGACCCTGCCAAAGGCTTGACAGCCCTAACCTAGCCCTGTTGCCAAAGCCACACAGGAAATCATCAATTCATTAAATTAAGGCTCAGTAAAGGACTAGAGAGCCTGTCATTTGTTCATCAGCAGGCTAGCTGCATGTTGGATATCTATCTGAGTGTTCCCTTTAAGGAACCTACAATATTTGGGAAGGAGAAGAAAAGACATACATTCATTTTTTTAATTTTATATGTATTTATTGATTTAGAAAGTGAGGAAGTGAAAGGGAGGGAGGGAGAGAGAAACATCAATGTGAGAGAGATACATCAATTTGCTGCCTCCTGTACACCCCCTACTGGGGGGGTCTAGCCTACAACTGGGGCATGTGCCCTGACTGGGGAATTCAACCTACAATCTCCTGGTGCCTAGGAGGACACTCAACTCATTGAGCCACACCAGCCAGGGCTATACTCTTAAGAAAGGAAAAGAAAAGAAAAGAAAAGAAAAGAAAAGAAAAGAAAAGAAAAGAAAAGAAAAGAAAAGAAAAGAAAAGAAAAGAAAAGAAAAGAAAAGAAGGAGGGAGGGAGGGAGGGAGGGAGGGAGGGAAGAAAGGAAAGGAAGGAAGGAAGGAAGGAAGGAAGGAAGGAAGGAAGGAAGGAAGGAAGGAAGGAAGAAAGAAAGAAAGAAAGAAAGAAAGAAAGAAAGAAAGAAAGAAAGAAAGAATAACATCACCGGAGATGCCACTCAAAGTAGCATGTGAGTAAATGTTAAGTGACCTGTCAGAGGAGGGAGCTTTCAAGAGGGCGAATCACAACAGTCAGAGAAAGAAGATAGACTGGGTGCAGATCCTCATTGTGTGATCACAGACAAGTTCCTAACCACCACTGGACCTCCATTTCCTTGCCCAGGAGGTAGAGGTGCTATGTGCCTTGTTGCGTGGTTAAGGATGATGTCAGCTAAATATTACAAACACTCAGTAAGTGTATGAGTTTTGTTTTGTTTTCAAGAACATCATGGAGTATTTGAGAAAGAATTTTAGGTAGGATTGGCCCAGGGGAAAATAAAGGAAAATCATTCCTTGGAAAGAGGAAAAGAGAACTATTGTGGAAAATGTCATTATTATCTAGTGAATACTTTAGGAAGTAGAAAGGTACACAAAAGGAGGCATTCTATTTTCTGTTTACCTTGTTTATTGGCATTTTCTCAACATGAAAATGTTTTATGTCTACTATAGAAAATTTGGAAAGCACAAAAAAATGCAGGGAAGAAATTTAAAAAACAAATATAATTCTGCAACCAATGAAAACTCCCATAAACATTTTAGTTTTCCTCTCAATCTTTTCCTCATACACGTTTTAACATAACAGATCACACTATGTGCACAGTTTTAACTTCTGCTTTTTGCACCTGTTTCACGACCATTTCTCCCTGTCATTAAAAATTCCTCTTCACAAACATCCTTTGCAATAGCCACATGGAATTCCACAGAGATGTACCAAAATCTTCTCAGCTATTCCACTGATGGGGAACATTTAGGGCTGTTCAGAAACGTCACTATTATAAATAATGCTTCCATGAATACCTTTGTGGCATAAATTCAATTTCCTTAGGATAAATTTCTACAGGTGGAAATATTGTTCTAAGGTTCCTGCTGAATACAAAGTTCTTCTCAGGGAGAATTCCAAACCTACATTCCCACCAGCCACAGGAAGAGACAGTTGTTCTTATCAGAGCTATGAAAACGTTTTTACCCAATTTGATAGTCACAAAATAGCATTTCCTTGTTCTCTCAATTATCTGCTTCCTTTAAAAAGGATCTAAAAGGCCCTGGCCCGAGTGGCTCACTCAGTTGATTGGGCAACCTCTCCTGCCCCAAAAGGATGCCTGTTGGATTCCTAGTCAGGGTACATGCAGGAGCATGCAGAAGGCAGCAAATGGATGCTTTGCTCTCACATCCATGTTTCTCTCTTTCTGCGTCTCTCTTCCTCTTTAAAAAAAAATCTATTAAAAGTTTAAATGAAAACATAAAAGGATCTAAAAGAGTCTTCTGATAAAGGAGAAGTTTTCTATTGCTTACAATCAAATACTTATTGTGCGGGACAAGCGTTGAAATTAGGTTGAAGAGCTGAGCAGGGTGGAGTGGGGGTCAGGATTCAGACAGGCAGGGGTTGGCAGTGGGCGCCCAGACAGTGCTTTCCCGCCTCGCACCACCTCCGGGGGCACAGAGTCTGGGTGTGGCCCGAGTGAGGGAGAGGCGGGGCTGCTTCATCCGCTCTCCGGTCTGGGATGTGCTTGGGCAGCCGGGCTTTCAAAGTTCAGCCACAGCGAAGAGAAGCGTTGGAGGTACAATGCAGCCAACATACTGGGTCAAAACTTTGAATTTGCCACTAACTACCAAGCTTCATGAAAAGCAAGTCATGGACCCTGTCTGAAATTCTGGTCCTTCAACAGATATGATGCCTCTCCTACCTAGTTTGTGGAAATCCTGATGTTTTATGAACGGCTTAATAAAAGTAAAAGCGCTTTTAAACGTTTAAAAAAGTTTGCATAATGTAATATTATAATTGATTTTATGTCATTATTGTGCCGTAAACCAAAATCAGTTTCAGTAGAGGAGGACCTTCACCCACAAACATTCCAGACCAGACCCAGAGAAAAGAGGAAATTACAGTCTGCAGAGCAAAGGTTCCCAGTCTCTGGGACACCTTCACACTGATAAGATTTATCTGCAAGAAAACAAGGGGTGGCGTTTAGGGTCCAGTCTGGGCAGGTCCTCCTTCTTGGGACCATCCTGGGGTGAGGGGTCCGCATCGCAGAGCAAGCGCCTCTCGCCCGCTGCCGCTCACTCCTCCGTGGGTCACTGCTTTTCACTCCAGCGGTCTCAGCTCCAGCAGCCGCGCTGTTTCTCGGCCCGCCCTCACTCCCCGCCCGCCTCACTCCCCTCCTCACCCACCCACCCCTACCCTCGCCCCCCTCATCCCGCCACACCCAAACTCGGCGCCGCCCGTGGGAGGTGTGCGCGGCTGGAAAGCACTGTCTAGGCGCCCACTGCGAACCCGACCCACCAGGGACTCCTCCAGACGTCCAGCCCCGACTTCCACTCCACCCTGCCCAGCTCCTCAACCTAATTTTAACGCGTGTCCTCTGCGTAGAGCCGTGGAAGAAGCTGGATGCGGAGTCCAGAGATATCGGTGCCAGCCCAGCCAGGAATCCTCGTCCGGCTCGAGCATTTCATCTCTGAGAACCTGCTTCTTGTTTCCTCCGCATGGGGGCCTTGTGTTCTGTTACAGAAAGTATTTTGTGCCTCGGGCCTCTAGTTTGTCTTATAAAAAGCATATACATGTCACAGTCTCCCTCCAAAATTATGCCAAATCATCCTTTCTTCTGAAAATGTTTCCCGATGGTTCACACTTGACCCTGTACTGTTGCTGGGAGTGTAGATGTGTAGTTATATACACTGGTGCTCTGAAAAAGCAACCTGTACTCATGTTATTTTCTGTATGGACTGCATCTGCTATGAGGAGGGAATGGCGTCAGATGCTGGACCCACCACCAGTATAACCGCCTACTGGTGGGTAACTGGCGAGTTACTTCTCTCGGGGCCTCAGTATCTCCATTTGTAGCCTTCCTGGTCTGGAATTTCATCCAGTGAACAAAAGGAACACACAGGGACAAGTCGATCGCCCGCGCTTCCCACCTCTCTGCGGGCACATTCCGCCTTCCCAAGTTGGGGGATGCCTCCGGGATGCCCTCTCCGACTAGAGACTCACGAGGCGACAGCGAGCAAACAGCAGCAGATCAGGGGCTTCCAACGCTTACCCCCACGGGGCCGCCCGAATTTCATACCCCTCGTCCCTCTCTCGCCCCATCCTGGGCTTAGCTACCCCTCTTCCCCCACCCCTACCCCGCCTTCCTCCTCCCGGCCCCGCCCCGCTCCCCCCCGCCCTTGAAGCGCATGCGCCGCCCGCGGAGCGTGTGTTTATAAAAGTCCAGCTTCGGCCCGAAACTTCAGTCCGTTGGCTGTGGCGGCAGATAGCAAAGTGGTCTCAAGAACTTGGGTGCTATGGGCGCTCCAGTGGAGCCAGCGGTTACAATGGACGGGTTCCACGTAAGTCCAATTTCAGCCTGTTTGTTTCTTAACCATTCAAACATATGAACTTAGAGCGCGGTCGCACTCGGAGCGGGCAGAAGCGTCCAGGACATTGGAGGGCTGGTGTCCGGGAGAAGGGGCAGGAGAAGGAGTTTGGGGCGCATGCCTACTTGGGGGTTACGGATAGGATTGGAGTCTTTTTCTCAGTACGCAAAGGAGAAAAGACAGAAACCACTGTTTTGGTGGCTGCACGTGTCTCCCCCTTGATCCCTGCGGCGCGCAGCGAGCTCGCTCGTTGTTTGCAAACAAGACATCTGTGCACAAGTGCAGAGGTGTGCCCCGCACTGCCTCGGGAGTCTCTTCAGTGGATCTCTTCCTCGGGGGAGCGGTCTTTCTTTGGTGCGACTAGCGGGAGATTTGGATTTAGAGGTGGAAGGCAGCGCCCCAGGACTGAGTTCACGGAGGAAGACTGCGCCCCGGTTAACTTGGGGCAAGGGCACTGGGAACCATTCTTGTCGGACTTTGGGCGCGTATTCCCTAAACTGCGTGGCCCGCGGAGCTGTGCCAGCTCCCGGCGTGCGAGCGGCGGGAGGGAAGGGCGGGCGGACCCGCGGGGCCGCTCGCCGAGGGGTGCTGAGTGTTGGCCGCAGCTGGGAGGTGGCCGGGAGCAGTGCGCGAGCCTTGGGATTAAGGGGTCCGAAGCGCCGTGAGTGAGCCCTGGGGTTCGGGAGTTTGGACAGTGCAGAGGTCGAAGGAGTACTTATAAGCAACCCCGCGCAGCAGCACCCGGTCCCGAGGTGGGCGCGAGGGAGACGGGAGGGAGGAGCGACGGTCTAGGAGGGCTCCCGGACTGCCCGCCGCTGCGCAGACAGGCAGGTGCAATTGGGAAGACGGTTTGGCTCTCACTGAGCCCAGTTGCGCTGTTTAACCGTCGGTGGTTTCCTGAAGGCTTTTGAAAAACCTCTTACTTGGGAGGCTCCCCGCCCCCCCAGCGGCGCGCGATTCAAAGGCGCTAGCCGCGGAGACGCCCAATCTCTCCCCCTGCACCCAGTCTGACCGAGCCTTGAGCTGGGCGGGGCGGGACCCCAGGAGCCGCTGCCCGCAGGCGGGAAGCTGGAGCGGAGGGGGCGCGGGGGAGAGAACGCAGGGGCCTCAGAGCTGGACCACCCGGCCCCCAACGCGCTCTCCGCCTGGAGGCGTCCAGCTGCAGACCTCCGACCCCATTAACTGGATCAGTGGTTGGGGTGGAAAGCGACCCCGGAGGGTGAGGAAATGAAACTTGGGGCGAGTACCACGGGTGCAGTCCCCGTGACCTTCCCCTCCCGGGATAATGCCGCGCTCCCTAACCTCCCACGCGCCAAGAGATAAATGTGGATTCTCAAAGGCAGGCCCCGAGGAGCTTCAGCTGGGGGGACCAAAGGGGTTACTCACTACTGACACCCCCACCCTTTGCGTTAAGGCTGCATTCTCCTTCCCTAACACATGTTGCTTAAAGTACAGGATGGTTTGTGTTTAGACATGCGATAAACATGGGGAAAGCAAAGTTTTGTGCTTTAGAATAAAAAAGTCTAGAGTCTTTGGGTCTTTCTCCCCCCCTCTCTCTCTCCCTCTCTCTCTCTCTCTCTCTCTCTCTCTCTCTCTCTCTCTCTCACACACACACACACACACACACACACACACACACACTCACACACACTCACTCACACTCCTTCCGCCTGGCGAATCTTCACTAAAAAAGTTAACCCTCACTGGAGTGGCCTTTGTTTTGGTTTGTTTTTTGTTTTGTTTTGTTTTTTGTTTTTTTCTAACCTCTAGTGAGCGGAGCAGAAGAGTTAGCAAAGACAGGACTTTGAAATCTTCTGAATCTACTCGCCCTTTTGCTCAAAACCAAGAATTTTGTAATTGGCTCTGCTAAAGAGGAATATAATGAAGTGACTTTGGAAGGAAGGTTCTAGGATTCTGGAATAATTTTCTTGTGCTTCATATTCCCAAGTACTTCAGTAGGGACAGAATTTACTGAAGAAGTCTGGACTGAGTTGGATCTTAAAAATTGCTTTCTTAAAATAACAGAAATGTGTTTATTTTTTCAAGTGAGGGAATATCTGCTGAACGTGAAATTGAATACCTATTCCCTTGCCTCTTTTGCAGATATACCCATCAGATAACTACACCGAGGACGAACTGGGTTCAGGTGACTATGACTCCATAAAGGAACCCTGCTTCAGAGAGGAGAATGCCCATTTCAACCGGATCTTTCTGCCCACGATCTACTCCATCATCTTCTTGACTGGCATAGTGGGCAATGGCTTGGTCATCCTGGTCATGGGCTACCAGAAGAAACTGAGAAGCATGACAGACAAGTACAGACTACACCTGTCCGTGGCAGACCTCCTCTTTGTCCTCACTCTTCCCTTCTGGGCAGTTGATGCTGTGGCAAACTGGTACTTTGGAAAGTTCCTGTGCAAGGCTGTCCATGTCATCTACACAGTCAACCTCTACAGCAGTGTCCTCATCCTGGCCTTCATCAGCCTGGACCGGTACCTGGCCATCGTCCATGCCACCAACAGTCAGAGGCCAAGGAAGCTGTTAGCTGAAAAGGTGGTCTATATTGGGGTCTGGATACCTGCTCTCCTGTTGGCTATTCCCGATTTCATCTTTGCCAACGTCAGGGTTGTGGAAGACAGGTATATGTGTGATCGCTTCTACCCCAATGACGTGTGGATGGTGGTGTTCCAGTTTCAGCATATCATGGTCGGCCTCATCCTGCCGGGTATCGTCATCCTGTCCTGCTATTGCATTATCATCTCCAAGCTGTCCCACTCCAAGGGCTACCAGAAACGCAAGGCCCTCAAGACCACAGTTATCCTCATCCTGACTTTCTTTGCCTGCTGGCTACCCTACTACATTGGGCTCAGCATCGACTCCTTCATCCTCCTAGAAATCATCAAGCAAGGATGTGAGTTTGAGAACACTGTGCACAAGTGGATTTCCATCACCGAGGCCCTAGCCTTTTTCCACTGCTGCCTGAATCCCATCCTATATGCCTTCCTTGGAGCCAAATTCAAAACCTCTGCCCAGCATGCACTCACCTCTGTGAGCAGAGGGTCCAGCCTCAAGATCCTCTCCAAGGGAAAGCGGGGTGGACATTCTTCTGTTTCAACTGAGTCCGAGTCTTCAAGTTTTCACTCCAGCTAACACTGATATAAAAGACTTTTATACATGAAAGAACTTTTTTTTAAGTTACACGTTTTTTTTTTTCAGATATAAAAGACTGACCAATACTGTACAGTTTTTATTACCTGTTGGATTTTTTTCTTGTGTTTAGTTTTTGTGAGGTTTAATTGACTTATTTATATAAATATTTTTTTGTTTCATGTTGATGAGTGTCTAGGCAGGACCTGTGGCCAAGTTCTTAGTTGCTAAAATGTCTGGTTGTAGAACTGTAGAAAAAGGAGCTGAACATTCCAGGATATGCAGTGAGTCACTTAAGCTAGAAATGATCCTCAGCTGTTTGTGTATAAATAATCTCTCCATTCCAGTGGGAGTTTCTTTTGCCTGTTCTGAAATTGTTTGGTTACACTATGTCATTTTTGCTGTAGAAGATGGCCCTTAGAGCCAAATCCTGAAGTAGAAATGCTGGTTTTTCATTTTTCAGGAGTGGGTTGATTTCAACACATACTATGTACAGTCTTGTTTTAAGTTGTTAATAAAAGTACATGAAAAACTTACTTAGTTTTATGTTCTGATTTCCGTTGATATTCCTTTAGTTGACAGAAGTAAAAACTAACAATAGATACATTTATGGCATGCCAGGTTATCTCCTAGGTATATCAGTTATAATATTTTACTTAACCTTAGTCGCCACTTGCCAGAAACCAATCATTGCCTCACTAACAGAGAGATGTGAATAGGAAAATCCAGAAGGCTAGTTAGCCTTAATAGTCTGAAAGGTCAGAGCTAATCACTCATTGTTTAGTTGAGACATTAGTAGTTGAAGCAGCTTCCACTTGGTAGCCTTATGTAAATTCTTGCTGATTGACTATTATTGGAATTTTCTGACCTAAAGGATATGGGTGTATCCCATAGGCTTCATAAAAGGGGATAGTAAGGCCAGAGCTAGTGGTAGTCCTCCCCCTAGAGGTGGGCTCCTGCCTGGCCCCCAATATTCCCAAATTAATGCTTTTCTAGTCTCTCCAAAACCAGAACCCTGAACCACTTGGGACGTGAAGGGGTTCCCACAGCCACTCTTCCATTACGCTCTGGTTCCATTATATTATTTCTTGCCTATTATAGAGCAGGAAACCAACGCACAGAAAGCCAAAGTGACTCAGTCAAGGGCAATTTGGTAAGTAGCACAGCCAATATTTCAAACAGGTAAGATAACTTTAAAATCTGAAGCCTCAACCACTGTTAACATAAAAATTTAGAAATGTCCAATCAGTACCTATTCCTATGAAAGAATCTTAAGAATATTTCTGCAGGAGAAATGTGCAGAAAGGAGAAAAGGTATAATACCACGTTAGATTTTCCCACTACTATTCCTCATGCAGTCCAGGTCTGTGCCAGGCCAGGCATTGTATGTTTATTGTATACTCTTCTCACCTAATCCTCTCAATGTAGATGGCATCACTCCCTTCTTACCGACAAGGGAACTCAAGGTTCAAAGACTTTCCATAACTTGCACTTTTCAAGGGAACACACCAAGAGCTAATTCCATTATCATTCTAGCCCTTGCTCTTAACCATTACCCACTATTCTCACCCAGAACACCTGGTCATAAGTCAACTGAACTGTTATTGAAAATAAAGCCAAAAGTGAATGTTTTCTTCATGAAATTAACCATGCCGAAAATACTCCTCTTACAATATCTTCTATGCAAATAACAACACAATCTATTGCAACACCTAGCACCTCAAGGGTTTAACCAAGCAGATAAAAGTTAAACTGATGCTTTCATGGCTCAGGAGAAAGGTTGACTGAAGCAAGCTCTCCATTGCTCATATTTTGCACAAGACTTTGGAGTCTTATGTAACATCACCCATAGCTATTTACACTATCATTGTGCAAGCCCCAGGCTCTTGAGTAAATTTCAGCTCCAATCCCCATTTAAAGAGAATTTCTAAACTATAGTAGCCTTACCTATCTCATTTGGAATACAAACAGGGCACTCCAGGCATATACTCAAAGATAATAACCAAGATATAAATTAAGATAATATTTGCTCTATTTTTTGTCATTGTTGCTGGCACAGAAAATCCATTTTGAAGGAAAAAATGCAATGTTTTATCTTTCAGGAGCAAATCACATTTGTTGAAGGCAAATTATAGATCCTGTGAAGGGAAATAACTTAATTACTTAAAATAGAATCCAATTTGGCTGTACATCTTTGCTGTAGTCTATGGATCTGGGATAGTTCAGAGTGGTATTCCTATTCCACTTGAGAACATAATTAGATTTTAGATAGGAAATTATCTTGAGGTCTCTTGGTTTTCCCTGGGAGGCCTAATTGGATCACCCTTCATTTAAGCGTAGTTTTTCATGTACTCTTTCAAAGGCTTAGTCTTAAAGCCATGACCATTGTAAAAGCCTTCACTTGAACTTTCTCTATAAATATTTATTCTTGAGGAGACAATAGAAAAAATCCTTGGAAGGAATTTTTTTCTTTCACATCTTGACTCAAACCCTTGTCACCCCGGATTCCTCTGCTCTGCCCTGGAGTTACAACAAAAGGAACCAAACTGAAACAAAAATCCCAGTGTGACCAGTCTTAATGGATATTTCATTCTCCCTTGGAACAAAGGTGGGATCTCTTTTTCAAAAAAGAGAAAAAGCCTTGGTTCTCTCCCTGCCCTGAACACCCCCCTCCCCCCACCACCACCACCACCTCAATCATATTCTGCCCCGATCCTGCCATGATCCTAGCAGCTCGAAAGCAGCCCTGTGTCATGGTTTGTCCTGCAGTGCTGGGAAACCCAGTCTGCTGGCCAGCCCTTGCATGAAGTGGCTGATTGTTCCCATTCCTCGTCCCTTCTGAATGGGACCTTTGAAGGTCAGTAATGTAGATCCAGTTGTATAATAGAAGCTAAAATATTTAAATTATATGCATGCTGCCAATAATGGCATAAATGTGACATTCGAGTTAATAACATTAACCCCATAACTGGAGAGGAAAGTAAATGTTTTTATTTTGCAAAACCTTTGTTTTTCTAAACTTCCACTTGGCAATTCACCTCCCCCAAACTGTGGCATACTCAGCCTCCTTTTGTGGTTATGCTTATATTAAAATAATAATTATTGGATGCTCTTTTAAGAGGATAACCTACAGGCTTTATTTTACTAATTCAACTAAGCATGACTTTCTCCTAATTTATTGTCAGATAGTAAATAAAGGACCCACAAACAGAATTGAGTTGTCATTATTTCTATGTACTACTCACTTAGAAGGGGCAAGAACCACTTGAGACAAAATTCACATCACCTAAAAAAAATAAGTGTTCCCCAAGTCTTAGGAATGTGGCATTGCAGCCAGTCATGGTAGGGACTCGCCTAGAGCGCTTTAAGGAGGTTTTCATCTGGATGCCAGTCAAGTCCTGGAGGGATGCAGAAGTTAGCCAGAGGAATGACCTTCCCATGAGCAGAGTTTAAGAGGGATGTTGAAAACTCCAGAGTCCATAAGGCAGTTTAAAGCGATCCTTTCAAAACAGTGCCTTTCAATGAGGGGTTGACTTTGCTCCTCAGGGAACATTTGGAAAGGCCTAGAAACATTCTGGGTTATCATTGGGGCCCCGGGGAGGTATCACTGGCCTTTAGTGACTAGGTGCCAGGAAGGCTGCTAAAAATGCTGCAGAATATGCAGGCCAGGCCCCCACAACAATTATCCAGCCCAAAGTGTCAACAATGTTCATGATTTAGGTCACTTTTTCAAAGTGAGGGCCACAGAGTGATAATAATTATCAAAATAAGATAATATGATACATCCAACAAGTATAATCCCATGAAATTATTATTGGACAAAGTTCCTCAGTATCCCTTTAGCCCCTTTACTCAACCTCATTTCAATGCATTCTTACTCCGATCTTACTCAACTCACACAGTTCTCTTCCACCGTTATTTCAACATTACTTTGTCATAATGAACATGTCTTTCTGTTTGTTTTCTTCTCTCAGGCCATGCTACTATAAGAAGATATCCCACAAAGAGAAATTAATGGCTGAGGGTGACTGCTGAGGATCCTCTAATTCCCACCCAAAATCTGGCTCCCTACAGCCCACAATGTTTACTCATTTAATCCTCGCCACAGCCTGTGACTCAATTTGGAACACTTCCCATTTTTTTTTCCTTTTATTTAAAAAATAAACAAGGAGTGAGGAGGTACCAACCCATTGTTCTATTGTCTGCAACTGACTTGGATTAATTTGCATCAACCCTATTAAGTTCAACAATTAAAATTTTCTAAAATCTTTTTAAAATCCTTCTTTCAACTGAAATGCAAACTGCTTACAGCCTAAGTTAAGAGATCTACACTGTAAAGAAGCTACATAAAGGGGAAGATTTTCAAAATCAAACAAATAGAGGTGCTCAACCAAACCATACCAGGTGCATGGTGTTTATCTGGCAGAGCAGGTCCATGATTAAATTGATTTACATATTACAGTTCAATTAACTAGAACCCAACTCATCAACACTCTTAATTAAAGGGAATTACTTCCTCATATTTGACTTAGAAGAAAAATTTTTTTGAGAGTCCACTAAAGTCCAGGCGTATTCAATACACATAATCATCCCAAGAGCCCCATCAGCCTATATTGCTATCTCCACTTTCAGGCAAGGACACACTCAAAGAAGTTAAATTACAAATAAAGGGGGGTGGGTGTTCTTTCCATTAGACATACTGTAAGTGGCATTAAAATAGAACCAACAAGTTCTAAGGTATGTCCTCAAGTTCTCAATATACAAGAGTGGGCAAAAGTAGGCTAATAATACAGCAATGATAATAATTAATATAATAAATATGAAATAAGTAATAATATAAGAATAAACTGTGTTTCATGTACTCATAACTGTAAACCTACTTTTGCCCATCCCTGTATTCCTTCCAAAATTTCCTAGATGGAGTCCTACATGATGACAAAAATAGTTACCATTCACCGTGAGGGCTTCCTACATGTCAATGTACTTTAATTATTTAATCTTCACAGCAGCCCTATACAGTAAGCATTATTATTTATCTGTTTTACAAATGGAGAAACTGAGGCAAAATGTATCCAATATTATATATTTAATGAGTGGTAAAGCCTGAATTCAAACCCAGACAGTCTGACATCATATTACTTCCTATGATGTTAGCCAGAATAATAACCATGAGGTAAAAAAAGATCTTCCATACTCTTGAAGGCTCAATACTGGATCATCACCTAACTGTGCTTTTTAAAGTGACAAAGCAGACACTGACATTTCAAAAAGATCTTCACTATTAGTCATTAAAATAAAATGTGTTTCAGTGTCTGGCACATAGTAGGAGCTCAGTAAGTGTCCAATATGCAAATTAATAGACACTCATAAATTCCCATTCCTGAGAGCACACTGTGCTCTAAGCATTCTTTTGAATGTTTGTGTGAGAGTTGACTTTCTTCCTTCCTTCTTTCAGACAATCTTTTATTGAACCATTTATTGAGCACCCTAAGTCAGGCAGATATGAAAATTATCCCGTGTGGTGGAAAATGCAGCCCTTTGGTATTCTAAAAAATGCTGGGAAGTTAGCTAAATGATCCTCAGACTTTCCAACTTCCTTACATCTAAAAACTTCAAGTTTCCAGCAGCCTACCCAATTTTCCTGTTATTTACTACCCCTGAGTCTTACTTCCCCACTTAGGGGAGAGTAGATCCCCATCTTACAAGCTGGTGAGAAGCTCCCACGCTGGGCTCCCTGTTTCACCAGCCCAAGGGAAGCTTCTGCTTATGAGGACAAAAACAGAAATTCTGCCAAATCACTGGATTTGGGAAAGAGACCTAAAGACCGTTTCTTGGTCTTTTGTCCATAAGAGACAACTTGTTAGGTCCCTGGGATTGAAGGAGGAAATCTAGACCAATGTCTGGGACTCCTTCCTCTGATAAGCCTACTCTGTCTCTAACAGTCCAAAGGGAGCTTTTCTGTCCTAAATACTTACACATGAAGTCTGCAGCATGTAGGCTAGCACATAGAAAAGTTAAAAGCAGCTACTGGGCGTGCCATTATCATTATTATTTTTTTATTTTAAAATAAATTTTGCTTCCCAAATAGTTTAATATCTTAAATGCAGAAGAACTTTGCAGTCTAACATATTAATGAGTTGATTTGATTTGATGAAAAAATAATCAGAGTACATAAGGTGGTACCAATGTAGGCTAAAATCATATAAATGTAGCCCAGTTTGTTAGAACTTAATGTTTTGAAAGCCAGGATCAAGGGTGAGTCTTGGTAGGGCCATGTTTAAAGTAATGTTATGTATGTTCTAAGATGCAAGAACCATGTCTACCTTATTTATAGCCATATTTCCATTGTCTAGACCAAAGGTCCAAAGCTTTTTCTATTAAGGACCAGATAGTGTTTTAGATTCAGTGGGTCCTACAGTTTCTGTCACAACTACTCAGATCTGCCACACTGTAGGAGGAAAGCATCCAGAGACAATTCATAGATGAATGAGCATGGCTGTGTTCTAATAATACTTTATTTATAGATACTGAAATTTGAATTTTATATAATTTTAAAATACATTTTTATTGATAGTATTACAGATATCTTCCATCTTCCCCTCTTTTACTGCCCTCCTCCCAGCCCCTACCAATCCCCTCAATTTTAGCCTACATTGGTACCTACCACCTTATGCACTCTGATTATTTTTCATCAAATGAAATCAAATCATTACCTCATATAATTTTTACAGATCACAAAATATCATTCTTCTTTTCATATTTTCAACCATTTCATAAAGATGTGAAAACTGTTCTCTGTTCCTTGGTCTATGAAAAACAGGTGGCAAGTCAAATCTGACTTGTAGGCTGTAGTTTGCTGACCCCTGAAATGCAGTAAACCTGGGAGCAAGTGAAACTCTAAATATAGGAGAGTTTACTCTGTAAGCTTAAGGCACCAAGAAGCAGTGAACCAGTGACCTTCACCTATTTGTAGAAATATGACACCTGCCTCTTACACAGCATTTTACCATTCATAAAATGAGGTAGCACCCTAATGTGGTTCTATATGCTGGTCCAGGCTGTATTGTTTGGCAAGATCCTACTGCTTTGCTGGATCTATCATTTGGGGAAGAATGGTCTGGGATAACAGAGTTGCCTTTTTTGTAATATATAATTTTTATTTCAGAGAGGAAGAAAGAGAGAGAGATATATAAAAACATCAATGATGAAAGAGAATCATCATGCCCCCTACTGGTGATTGAGCCTGCAACCCAGGCATATGCCCTTGATAGGATTCACACTCAGTACCCTTCAGTCTACAAGCCAATGCTGTACCCACTGAGCCAAACTGGCTAGAGCCAGTGTCACCTTTTTATCTACCACTGTGTTCTGTCATTCTCATGTCCCGGAGTGCAGTGGCTGTGGCATCCCTGTATCTAGAAAGGCAACAGGCCCCTAATAGAAATTGCTGGGGCTCACGGTCTAATTTTCCCCAGGCCTGAGCTTTATTCCTCCAAAGTGATAATCACCAAGTCACAATTTTTGGCAGTGACGCCCCAGAGACTCAGTAACTAGGACAAAAGAAAAAGCCTAATCCAAGGCGATGAATAGTGTTTTACAGCCACAAGCTGAGCCACAAAAGCCCAAGAAAAACCAATGGTGCAGAGTGGTTTTTGGACCTCACTCCAGCTTTTGGAGGAATGAGAATAATTCAACTCTTCCCTTTTAGACTTCAGGTGCCTCCTGGGGTGTCAGAATTAATCTCCAGGGAGCTGCCACTGTGATGTCTTTTGCTACAAATGTCCTTGAGTGAACTTCATTCTTTATAGGACATTATTCCCAAAGCGAGAAGCCCAGCTACTTTCTTTGATGAGCAGACTAGAGGAGAAGCTGAAGAAAATGTTTTGTCAGGTGCTTTCTGTTTTAAAGTGAGTTTTCTCTTACTTCTGTATGACAGTACAAAAGTGACTCCTCAGCCACCACGGTCCAGAGTAAAGGAAGACAAATTCAATGGGCTAAAGTAGCCCTGAAAATAATTGCTGGTTGAGCCAAAATCCTATCAGCATGGAGTGGAAAAGAGGAGAGACATGGGAGAAATAAGAAATAAAATGGAAAAGGACACAAAGAGTCAGTCAATGCATAAAAGAGGAAACAAAACTGATAAACAAAAATATGAGGAAATGTTCAACCTCACTAGCAACCAAATAATCACAAATCAAAACAACAACACACTGCTTCTCATTTATCAAACTAGCATACATTTTCCAGTTGACTATGTACCGAGTGCAAGGACACAATGATCCTGCTCCACTGGGCACCGCTGCTCAGGCCCAAGATGTTCAACCCTCCCCAAGCCACTGACCAAAGCCCTGGAAGCTTTGATCTCATTCCTTTGTACACAGAGAGACCCCTTATAGACATTAAATTTCAGGAAACAATCGTAAATATTAAAAATGTTTTGTGCACAAAGTTTTTCATTAGAACAACAAAAGACAGGAAATTGCCTGTATATCAGGCAGCAAAATGGATTAAGGAAACGAGGGAGAATCAACAGAGTGGAATAGCATCTAGCTTCTTAAATGAGGTTAACAAAGGCTACTGGGAAACGTTTATGATGTATGAAATGAAACAAGCAGTTTAAAAAATTGTGCACGCTATCTGGTTATAAATATTTTTTAAAGTATATGCATATAAAAAAGATAAATTAAAATGTTTTTAACAGTAGTTAAGTCATAGACTTCTGAACTGATTTTTAAAGCTCCCCCCCCTTTTGATTTCTCTGTATTTTCCAAATGTACTTTAATGAATAATGAAAATATTATTGGCTTATTTTAAAAAGATGCAGAGCAGAGAGGGAAAAGTATACAAGCGTCTCCTAGTCTGTAAACCCTCCAAGAAAGGAACTGAGTCTTTTTCTTTCGTTTTTCCTTTTAAATCAGCTCAGGGTCCAAGAGGGTGCTGAATAGGATTGTTAAACTGAACTAGGCATTTGTAGTGTTAACTTAATTAAACCAGCATCCATTGGACAGAGGTGGCTCTGATGCCCTGGCAGCTTACATAAACAAAGCAAAGTCTAAGCCCGTAAATGCTTCAAGGTTATGAAATCAAAATGCTAATTGTGACAACTAATCACAAATAGCCAACTGGCCTTTATGGTTAGGCGATCAAATAATTTCCTTTCTCTGTTTAGTTATCTTTCTATGTAAGCCTTTCCTCTCACGGCGTATTCCTAACCACTTCCGATTTGATGCTATCGATTTTTGCTCAAATAGAGAAATTTTCAATATGCCTCAGTTTATCTTTTAACAGTTCAATATTTATTTTTAAATCAAACATATATATTACCACCAAGGTATTTAGAATCTAGAAGCAGAATTTACTAGTAGCAGAAATCTTAACATTATATTCCAGGTACAGCCTTGATACAGTCCAGATTCTGAACTGCAGGTCATAATCACAAGGAGGTGTTCTAGAGAATTCCACAAGGTCAGAGAGTGTAATTCAGGGCTGTGTGCCTGACTGAGCTTATGGTGGGTGGAGCTGTTTCAAATCAGCACATAGTCATGGACCTATTTGAAGAAGCCAGCCGGCTTGGGCCCCAGGAGAGGTGATAGGGATCTAGGACCTTGGAAAGGACTTCTCCCAGGCAGGTCAAGTCTTTCAAACGCCACAGGAAAGTAAACATACTAGAAAACCCTAAAGGAAATCTCGGGGAGGGCCAGGCATTCATATATAGTGGCAGTAGTATGGGGGCTGAAATGGGAACAATGTGTAAGTGGTCTACCCTAAATACTTCATTTTTGTATTGTGTTGGAAAGGAAATGTCATGTTGGGGAAGAACTTCCTTCATTCTAATAAGTCCCCAAAATACAGCAGCACACAACAATGGTGGCTACACCATGTCCCATAATGCAGGGCTCTGAATTAGGAAATGCCAGCAGAGAAAGACCAGTGTGGAGAGGGTACCCCAAGTATTGTTTTATTACTTGAGAGAAGCTCAGGAATCAGACAACAGGGACTAGATAGAAAAAATTAACATCCTCCTATGGTTAAAATAAAATTAATATTTAATAAGCAATACGTTTATTATTTTATTATTATTATGGGAAACAGATTGTCCTACTATGAATACAAATTCTCTTTAAAAACATGCTTTAATGATAAAGGTATTATCTGCTTTGATTTAGTATTTCAATCCACATGATAAGGAAATACTGTACCTATTGGTAGTTTCAAGCATATGGTCACTTATCAGTTGTAACTTGTTCTTTTTTATGATGTCTCATTTACTTGGTTGAGCACCACAAGTCCACCCAGGAATTACCAAGGAATTTTATCTTATACTTCATTGTCTGTTTTTTAGATATGCTTATCTTACTCTTGGAGTATAAATTAGACATTTGAGGAAGAGTATTAATAATTTGCCTTATTCCATATAATTTTTATTTTTCATATTGTTTTATTTCTATTTTCATTAGCATCCCCACATTAAAACACTATCAGCCAAAAAGTTGATTATATTCACAGTGGTATGACCCTTCTGTAATGAGCTAAATTAAGCCACCGGAAAATTCATAAGTTGAAGCTCTAAATCTCAGTACCTCAGAATGTAAATGTTTTTGGAGATAGGGTCCTTTAAGGAGTAATTAAATTAAAAATGAGGCCTCCAAGGTGATCCCCAATCCAATATAAACTGTTGTCCTTTTAAGAAGAGGAAATCAGTACTCAGACTCGCACAGAGGGGAGACCATGTGAAGACACAGGGAAAAGATGGACATTTACCAGCCAAGGAGAGGGAGCTCAAAAAAAAAAAAATCAAAACTGCTGACACCTGGATCTCAGACTTCCAGCCTCCAGAACTGTGAGAAAGGAAGTTTCTGTTGTTTAAGCCACTAGTCTATAGTACTTTGTTATGGCAGCCTTACCAAAATAATACAGCCTCTACCTAAAATTCTATTACAGCGTATCTATCTTGTCTCTCCTATTTAATATTACAGAAAAAAAGTGGTTCTCAAGATATATATTCAATCATGCAACAAATATTCATTGAACACCTAGTGTATGTAAGTGCTGGGATATGACCCTAACAAATAAAACCTCAGGTCTCATGGAGCTTACAGACTAAAAACAAAGGAATTTTTCTTCTTCTGGAATTATTCATATGAGAAATAGGCCTTATAAATTGAGTTACTAGAAATCTTCAGACAGAAAGAGTTAGGGAGGAAAAATTGAAACAAGAAACAATATATAATCCTAACATTTTAATTTTATTTATTTTTTTTAATATATTTTTATTGATTTCAGAAAGGCAGGGAGAAGAAGAAAGGGACAGAAACATCAATGATGAGACAGAGACTCACTGATTGGCTGCCTCCTGCCTGCACGCCTCTACTGGGCATCAAGCCTGCAACCCAGGCACGTGCCCTTGACTGGAATCGAGCCTGGGAGCTTTCAATCCGCAGGCTGATGCTCTATCCCCTGAGCCAAACTGGTAGGGTCTAACATTTTAATTTTATATTATGATATTATGGAAGCCCTGTGCGTTGGGTGGACCTTTTGGTAAGCAGATGTTGAGAGAGAGTGAGGAGTCCATTGGAGGGTATTATAGCTCATAAAAGATCAAAGGGAAAGGATGGGGATTGGGAAGAGAAAGCCTTCAGACTATGATCTTGGGGAGGAAGCAGGATTGGAAACAAAGTCCAACAAAGTCTTGGCCAAGCCATCTGGAAGCTCCAGAGGAAAGGGTACCTGTTAGAGAAGTCCCACGTCAGGCAGCAATGGCCGGACCCTGGTACTCTGACCTTGCTCCATCATTGGCAAAGGACTACCTGGGAAGAGCAGACATAGTGGCCTCTGCTAGAAAGCTGGGGTAGGGCCTGGAGACACTCACACCTGGAGACTGACAGCTAATTGGGTAACAAGGCAAGTTCCTTTTTAAGAAAGTTGTGAGCAGCACCTCAATGGCTGTTGCAAGCTTCAAAAAGTAAAATAGAAACCTGGTTCTTCAGTGAGGTTTTTCAACATCAGTGCAAGCTGTTTCTTTACCCTTAAAATGTAAAAGGGCTTGAATGTCTCTCAGCAAGCACTTAATAGCCCAAACGGAGGTCTTGAAGAAAATGCATTTTTAACACCTGATATAACTTTAACTTACAGAATATTTATATAGTGGGAAGAAGATTTAAAGTAATCATCTGGGTGACTATCATGATACATGTGACTAATGGAAGTGAGGGAATTATTTTTTCTTTTTTTATATTTTGTTTTACAATTTAGATTTAAATTCAATATTATTGTGTATTAGTATCAGGTGTATGGCATAGTAGTCACATAGTCATACACCTCACAATGTGTTTCCTCCAAGATATTTTAAGTATCCACCTGTCACCATTCATAATTACTACAATACTAGAGGCCCAGTGCACAAAATTTGTGCACTGGCGGTGTGTGTGTGGGGGGGGGGGGGGGGGGTAATATTCCTCAGTCCAGCCTGCACCCTCTCCAATATGAGACTCCTAGAGAAATGTCCAACTGCCCGTTTAGGCCCAATCCTAGCAGGATCCCCTAACTGCCCTCCCCTGCTGGCCATCTTGTGGCAGCCATCTCGTCTTCACATGGGGACATCCATCTTTGAGCACATGGGGGCAACCATCTTCTTTTTTGGAGTGATGGTCAATTTGCATATTACTCTTTTATTAGATAGGATTATTGACTATATTCCCTAAGCTGTACTTTACATCCCCATGACTATTTTGTAACTACCAACCTGTACTTCTCAATTGCTTCCCCTTTTTCACCCAGTTTCTCAAACCCCTCCTTTCTTTGTATATCTATGAGTCTGTTTGATCTTATTTATTTTGTTATTTAGATTCTACATGTAAGTGAAATCACATGATATTTGTCTTTCTCTTACTGACTTATTTCACTTAGCATATTATCCTCTAGGTCCTGTTACAAATGGTAAGATTTCATTCTTTTTTATGACCAAGTAATATCCCATTGTATATATGTACTGCAGCATTTTTATCCATCATCTATTGATGGGCACTTGGATTACTTCCATAAGAAAATTTAAATTTTAAAGTCTAGTTAAAGTGTAATATGTTCTTGTAGGCTAAAGCAGTCTTTGCATTAATTGATTAATTAATTTTAAAATGAATTAAAAGTGCTTTTAAATACATTAAGATTTGGAATCTAAAGAAGTCAGGTATTTGTACTTACAGATTTTATTCATTCATTCATTCATTCATTCATCCCATTACTACATGCCCGGTGCTGTGTTAGGGGCTACAAAATAGAAGTGACTTAATTCTTTCAGGTTTACTTGTCAAAGTTTTAGTTTGTGTGTGTGTGTGTGTGTGTGTGTGTGTGTGTGTGTGTGTGTGTTTATAGATTTTATTGATTTTTTTTACAGAGAAGAAGGGAGAGGGATAGAGAATTAGAAACATCGATGAGAGAGAAACATCGATCACCTGCCTTTTGCACACCCCCTACTGAGCATGTGCCTGCAACCAAGGTACATGCCCTTGACCAGAATTGAACCTGGGACCCTTCAGTCCGTAGGCCCACACTCTATCCACTGAGCCAAACCAGTTGGGGCAAAGTTTTAGTTTTTCATTGTTACTCCAAACCCTGTTTGTACAAAACAGGAAAGTATCCTCTATTAACTAGATCTGTGTCCAGACCACTGCTTCCCATTGCCACATTATCCTGTTTCTTCATCTTTTGCTGGTGAAACCTAGATACCACCTGTGTTTCATCTCCTTCATCTGTGTCCAGTCTGTTGCTCATCGGCCTGGACAGGACAAAATTACACTCAGAATTCCTGCCTCCCTCCACCGCGTTCTGTGGCCCCTCTCTAGGGATAGGGCTAAACGCACATCTCTGTCCAGAAAAACTGTGGTTTAAAGGAACAAAGATAGTTGCATTTTGTTTGCCCCTTGTATTTCACAAGGTTTAAACCTCTTCTCTTTCATGAGGGTTTCCCATACTACCTACGCTAATTGCCTCTCCCCATGTTCTTAAGTCCAACAATCCATACTTGCAATTTACTTCTAAATTACTATCTTGTTCTTTTACTTACTACAATTTCCTGACCAGTGAAATCAGAAATTTAGATAAGATTTTTAACAAAACCGATCTTCAAATTAAATCTTATGTGAACATGTAAAATTAGTCTCAGAAAGGAAATAAAATTAGAATTTTTCTGATTAAACAAGTGATGGTAGACCTGGAAAAGCATCTTTATGCCCCCCCCCACACACACACACACACACTTCCTAACTACCCCCTAAGACACCTCATTTAAAGGGTATAAGAAGCTTAACTTGGGAATCACTAGTCCTGAATGCTTTTAAGGTCTCTTCCAGCTCTAAAATTTTATGGTTCATCATTTCTTAAATGTCACTTGGTCTTAACCCTTTCCTCTTGATTCTCATCACAACATAGTTTGGGCCTTGTTAACCTACTTCCTAGAATATTGCAAACTGGTTTCCTTATGCCTCCAGCATCCTGGATTGAATAGTGGCTCCCAAAAACTCAGGCCCACCTAGGGCCTCAGAATGTGACCTTATTTGGAAATAGGTTTTTTATAGGCATAATTAGTTAAGACGAAGTCACATTGGAATAGATTAGGCCATAAATCCAATATGACTGCTGTCTTCCTAAGAAGAGAAGAGACACAAGGAGGGTACACCCATAGGGAGAATGCTGTGTGACAGCGCAGGTGGGACTGGAGTAAAGCCGCCACCAGCCAAGGAACTTCAGGGACTTCTGGCAGCCACCAGACGCTGGAAGAGGCAAGAAAGGATCCTCTCTTATGGACTTGGCCCCACTGACTCCTTGATTTCAGACTTCTTACCTCCATAACTGTGACAGGACATATTTTTCTTATTTTAATGCCCAAGTTTGTGGTAGATTGTTACGGCAGCCCTCGTAAACTACTAATACACTAGTCTCTCTCTAACTAAAATCCATTTTACATAGTTTTCCAGATAAATATTTCTTTTTAAAAATATATTTTTAACTGATTTCAGAGAGGGAGAGAAATAGAAATATCAATGATGAAAGAGAATCACTGACCAACTGCCTTCTGCATGCCCCCACTGGAGATCAAGCCTGCAACTGGGCATGTGCCCTGACTGGGAATTGAACTGTGACCTCCTGCTTCACAGGTTGACAGTCAACCACTGAACCACACTGGCTGGGCCTATCAATATTTCCTAATCTCTGGTCTCATCGGATTTCTTACCTACTTGTTTCATTTCAGGAAGCATTAGATTTATTAAGCAACTACTATATGAAAATCACCATGATAATGCTGAGTGTATGGAAGTGAATGACATTAACATGGCCTTTGCCTCCAGAAAGCTTCAGTCTAGTAGGGAAGGCAGGTATTAACAAACAGACTCTGTCTGATGTGTAATTTTAAGCTGTGATGTACCATATAAATGAAAAGAATATGTTCCTATGAAATACAATTGGAGAGCTGAGAAAGAAGGGATTAAGCTGATGCCTGAAGGATAACTGGATGTCCACCTGACAAAGAATAAAAGGAAGAACTTTCCTAGTAGAGACAACATGTGAACAGGGCTCTAGAGTGGGAAAGAGCTTGGACATTTGAGGAACTGAAATGGAAAGAAGACCACTGTATATGAAGACTGGTGAGCAAGGAGAAAGTAATACAGATGTGGTCGAGGAAGAAAGCAGACACCTGGTCATAGTTCAGGACTTAGAGCTTCCTATCTAATAAAATAGTAATATGCAAATATGCTACACCCACAAGACATGCCCACAAGCCAATTAGGAGCGAATATGCAAAAAAACCCCAACCAAGATGGCTGCAGCCACCGAGAGCAGGAGGGAGGCTTGGGTTTCCCTGGCAATGAAGAAAGTCAAGCTTTCTGCATGCCCTTACTGGCCTAGGCCTCCACTCAATGCTACAAAGTTTCCATTATAGAAGTTCAATAAATCCTCAAAAAATGGTGGCAGCCACAGAGCTAGAGAGAGTAGGAGGGATGCTTGGGTTGCCCTGGCGATGGAGGAAGCCAAGCTTCTGCAGCCCTGGCTGGCCTAGGCCTTCACTGCAGGCTATAAAATTTCAATTATAGAAGATAAATAAATTCCAACAGAAATGGCTGCTGCCACTGAGCCAGCAGAAACCTTGGCTCCACTCCAGGCTACAAAGTTTCAATTGTAGAAGATAAATAAATCCCAGATACCAGGGCCTCCACTTGGGTTACCAGGGGATGTGGCTGGCCTACAAACCACCACAGACCCCTCACCCAGGCCACCCCATGCCCCAAGGGAACCCCCACTCTGATCTGGGACACCCTTCAGGGCAAACCAGCTGGCCCCCACCCATGTACCAGACCTCTATCCTATCTAATAAAGGAGTAATATGCAGATTGACCATCACTCCAATACACAAGATGGCTGCCCCCATGTGGTCAAAGATAGTGCCCTCATAGGGGCACAAGATGATCACCACAAGATGGCCAGCAGGGGAGGGCAGTTGGGAGGGACCAGGCTTGTGGGGGGGGGGGCAGTTAGGGGTGATCAAGCCAACAGAGGAGGGAAGTTGGAGGTGACCAGCTCTGCAGGGAAGGGCAGTTGTGTGGAGGGGGAGACGCAGGGGAGGGACCCAGGCCTGCAGGGGAGAGCAGTTGGGGGGGACCAGGCATGCAGGGGAGGGTAGTTAGGGGCAAATAGGCTGGGAAGGGGCAGTTACACATCAATGAGGCTGGCAGGGGAATGGTTAGGTGTGACCAGGTTGGCAGGCAGAAGCGGTTAGGGGCAATCAGGAAGGCAGGCCGGTGAGCAGCTGGGAGCCAGCAGTCCTGGATTGTGAGAGGGATGACTGACTGCCCTTGAGGGATCCCAGATTGGAGAGGGTGCAGGCCAGCCTGAGAGACACCCATCCTCCCCCGTGCATGAATTTCATGCACCTGGCCTCTAGTTATCTTAATAAAAGGAGATGGCATTGACAGGTTTCAAACAGGAGCATGGCATGATGCATTTAACTTTTTAAATATGTCTCTGGCTGCAGTCAGAAGAGGGCTGTATGAGGCCAAAACCAAAATGAAAGGATCAGTTAGGAGGTAATGCAGTAGCTGTGTATGAAATTGGGGTGTGAACAGATTTGAGCTCTATTTTTTGGTGCAATCTTCAGGACTTATTGATGAAGTGTATCTGAAGAAGAAGGATGGGTTATTAACAGGTTTCTGCCTTGTGAAATTAGGTGGAGAAGATAGCATTTACTGAGATGGGGAAGACTGGGTGAATTAGTTAGGGGTACAGTCTTAGCTGCTATACAAAAATGACCCAAAGCATATGCCTCAAAGAATATGGGACTATTTCTCTCTCACATAACAAGTCATAAGTTGGTAGGATAGCTTTGCCATCCTAAACGCAAGTTTTCTTTTTTTGGATCTAAGTTAGCTGTTCCAGCTTCAGCCCTCACAACCACATCCCTGCCAGTACAGAGTGCAATTTAATATTCAATCCTCATCCTCATCTACAGGCACCATTGAAACACCATGCCCTACTAATTGCCCATTTCATCAACCATCCTGTTGCTCTAGTTCCTTCTAGAACTACGATCAGGCATCTGTTAAGTATCTAGTGTCAGACTCAGGCACTCTGTAGATATAGAAACTGGAGTTTGCATTGATTTCTCCTTCCTGATGTCCAGCTATGTGCTGATTTTCCAAAGAACTCTGAAGCATATGTACAGACATAAAATAAAGCCCCATTAATAAAAACAACAACCTGCTTCAATACAACACCTCTGCTCACATGCTTTAAGTTGTGCCAAATTTAGTGTAAACTATGTCGAGTATATAAATCTCGTTGACATTTGGAGGTATGGTGTTCCTCTCTAATTCAAATAGCCCTCTCTGTATCTTACTAAGATATATTGATCATTCATATGATGACTGATAAATAAATGTTTGTTGTGGATCACAGATGTCCTTAACCAGCATTTAATCACCTCAGTATTTGTTTTCGGCACTGTAGAAGCCACTGCAGGGTAGGTGCAGAGATGAGAGAAAACTTATTAAACACTGGAAAAGTGCCAAAGAAGGGTCAAGGAGTATCCTTTCCAGGAAATCCTTATGAACACTTTAAGAAGCTATTCTAAAACTGTATAATGTTAGTTTACACTGACCCTGTTGTATGATTCATAGGAAATAGGCAGGAGACTAAGAGGGCAGTAGCTCTGAAGACTAGAATCACCTTTACAGCTGGGTTACTGGGATGGGACCCCATGTCTTGTAGAGGGCCTCAATGGCAAGGAGTCTATGGAATATCAAGAAATGCCCTCCATGGGGCACAGACCCTCATCCACAAACCTTACAGGGGCTTGAATTCTCACCCCTCCTGAGGAAGGTCTCCTACCCCCACGGCTGCTACACCTCCCACGCACAACTCACACCGGGACCCAGGTGGTAGACAGAGACTCGGCCAGCAATAGCTGCCCTATTTCTAAATTTAATTTATTACAAGGAATTCTGAGGCCTACTCAAAAATGCAAATATTCCTTTCCACAAGTATTTACTGGGTAAACTATGATTTCTGCTTGAGTATTAAAATTGACAGTAAAATAGTAATCAAGTTTTCAGATTAATTTAAATTGGCCAAGTGAAATAAGTGAATACTCAAGAAAATCTAACTGTACTGGACAAAAAGCTTTTCCTAAAACATTAACTAAATTATCTATTAGTAGTTCATCTCACTGCAAAATTGCCTAACATCCAAAGAACCTAAAGTAGTAATATTTGTATGCAAAAATTAAAATTTAAAATTACCAAGACTGCAAGATAAAATTTCCAAAAGCCCCTATTAACCAAAACAAGGGGGGATGGGGACAATGAGGTAATATCATGTAAGGAAAAATATCCTATAAGTAAAATACATGTAGAAAATTCTTACCCCAGAAAAGAAAATTCCATTTGTAAAACCAGCTGCAGGACACCCCCCCAAAAAACACACATGGTGCCAAAATAAGCCAAAAGGAATATCATTTAGGCAAAAAAAATTAAAAAGAATCCCAAGTCTATTTTGCAGAGAGGATCCCTTTGTTAACCTTTGGTCGAGAATGTGTTTGTGTGTTTGCAGAGAACAACTCCAAGACCATGCGGGTTCCTGCGACAATGAGGAACTGACAGGCCTGTTCCATCAACGAGGACGGTCCAGAGATGGCGGACGCTGACAACACCTTGCCATGCTAGCAGTCGGCAGCTGTGTGGGGCTGTAGGCGGCCCAGGAACATACCAGAGAGGATGGATCTTGCATTGCCACGATGTGTCCACCATCTGGATACCATTGCTGACATGTACACATGAAGAACTATTTGACATTGAAACTGGGACTCAGAACAGTTGGACATCGAAACTGACACTCAAACTTTTTTTTGCTCTTGTACGTTTGTTTTCAGTATGCAGAGGCAAGGTATTTTTGAAGAAAAGAAACAGGGGAGAGTGATTAATATAGAGGCAGGGTGGCCTCGAACAGACTGTCAAGCTACAAGGGGAAGGCCAGAGTGGATGGGAGGCAGATGCTGGGGGAGATCAACCGAAAGACCTGTAAGCATACATATGAGCATAACCAATGAATGAAAGACTCTGGGGTGGGGAGGGAGGCAGGTGGGGACATGTGTGGGGGGCTGGGGGAGGCTGGGGGGAGGATATTGGGGGGGAGGAAAACATATGTACTACTATTAAATATAAGTTATATTGTAAATAAAATAAAAAAAAAAAAAAAAAAAAAAGAAATGCCCTCCAGACCCTGAGCCTCAGGTGCCCTTGAGCATGCTCTCACACCAGAACCTCAGAAGTCCATGCCCTTGGCATCCATAATTTCAGAAGTCCATGCGCTAACAGCCCTGAGTCTACTACTCCTGGAGCCTTGAGGGCCTCTTCTTCGGGTCACCCTCCTGAGGGCAGAACATACCACCAATATGCACGTTCTTAGGCCCAAGAGCAGCCAAGACATGCTTGGGGGATGGAGAGGGTAGAACTTCAGTGTACCACTTGGATTGTCCCCAGCTCCAGGAGAAAAGAAGACTCTTGAGGTATGAGATGGAGCTGGGAATGGATAAAAAAGGGTAGCCTGCAGCCCCTATTTGCACTTTTGCCCAGATCCCCAAAGGCTAGGGACAGGCCTGCTCACACTCTTATAAAAGAAGCTGCATTATAAAACTTCTTATGTTTGTGCTGAGAAGTTTTGACTTACATGACCAATTCCCTATGGGCTTGCTGCAAGCAGGTGACAGCATGGCAGAGAGTCTATTGAGGAAAGGACATCCTGAGAGTTACCTGCTTTTTGTAGCACATCATTGGTGGAGGTGGAAAGGAGACTGGCTGGCATGGAAGCATTTGAGATGTGGGTTTTGGCTAAGGGTTCAGACTCACACATTGGTCTTCATACCCACTTAGCATGAATCCAATCAGCTGGAATGATTTTTGTGTAGTATAGTGTTGTTTGTATGTTTGTTTTCTTAAATTTTTTTAATTCAAGGTTTAGAATTTAAATTTATATTTAAACCTTTACTTTCAAAATGAATTTATAATTTAGCCACGATGCTTGCTTACTCTGCTATACTTGGAGTTGGGGAGTAACATGTGATTTTTTAGCCCTTAAAGGAGGCCCTTTAAGTGACCCACAAATTAAATAATTTAAATAATTAATAATTATTAAACTATTATTATATTTAAATACCTACTTATTTTTCTTTGTTCTTCTGCCATCCTTCTCCTTCATTTCCCTTCCTCCAGCAGCCCATACAAGTGGCTAGAGTGCACATGCTAATGATTTGCCCAGGCACTTAAGGATTTTAATCCCAAATCATAAAGACCCTAAGAAGGACCTCAGCTGCCATCCATAAATTTTTATTTAAGAGCATGAGGGAAGTGGAATTAATTCAGCACAGAGCCAGCACAGTGAGGGAGAAAAAAATTGAGTGTCAAATCACAATACTTATGGGTGTCCCTTCCCTTCTTGAGCTCCTAACTTCTGCACATGCTTAATAGGTCATGTCACAGTTAATGCATCTCTCTAGGAAGAGCTTCATAAAACCCCTTAAATCCAGTTATCACAGATGATTGGGGAATGGAAACACGGAGACTGCTCCCTACTTTCTCTAATTGGAATGGGTAATTCAGCCAGAACAGCAGTTTCATCCAGATGCTCAGGTTGGTTCAAAGTATGGAAATCTGCGTAAGGGGATTTACTCAGGATGCTGAACAAAGAAAGCCATCATTATCTGTGGTCAGGAAAAACCATTCTAATTAGTGTTAATATCCTCCTGCTGAGCTTCCTGTCATCTGCATTTTGATCCCTGTCCTTGGGCTTTCCCAGGATCTGATGCCCTGGCTGCTTGTAAGCCAGGGTCAAAGCGCTGATAGGGGAAAATAGGGAGCAGAGGCTGAGTGTTCTTCCAGAGCAAAAGTGTCAGCTTAAAAATGCCACCTCCTGGGCTTTCTGGAATGAGAGCTTTATCAAAACTTGCTTAGCAAGTGTAAGTCTAATGCATTCAATGTACAAACCATAATAACAAATAGTAATGGCATGAAAACATGAGAAGAATGTGTGGGACATTGTCTTCAAACATGTAAGGCTCATCTACAAATGAACTGCAAACACTTGGGTACCCATTCAGGTCTGAGATTTCTCAACAATAAATTTAAACTCCAGGGGAGATTAGGCGCAAGTCGGAACTTAATAAATCCCTTTTGACGATGTCACTGACAGGAAGAGGTGCAGGTGGGCCTGCCTCTGGATTCCTTTCTTTTCACTCACCCCTTGAAATCAGCACCCTGATGGGCTGATGTGAGAACCAAATAAATGACCCAAAAGACAGACTTAGGAAGAGAAACTTGATATGCAAGCCCCACATGGAAAGGAGTAAAAAGAAAGATCCTAACAAATCATAAATTTCCAAGGGAACAAGCACACACTGTCTCTCAATAATTGAGAGATTTAGCCCACCCAGCTGAATCCTCCACATGAGATTTTCTGAGTACTGGGCACATTGCCAGCCAAGTATTTTGTTTCGCATATGACAGTGTGGCTCCTGGTCAGAGATGGGCTTGAAGAGAAGCTATGTGGGCTGTTATCTGGTAGGGGTAGTCTGAGCAGAGAAAAGGAAGGCTCTCCTGCCTCCTTTTCCCTCCTCCTAAAGAAAAAATGACTGTAACTGTTGACAATGTCAAAACTGTCTGAAATGTCTAGTGATGGGGTTCAGCACATGCTACCCCAAAACATGGCACATCGGCATGTTGAATATTTTAAGCTAAAATAATTTGAGGAAACAGCAGAAGCAGGAAGGTCACTCTGACCCCCTTCTTCCCTGAAACAGGTCATAAAACCTTCAGGCGAAAAGTGCCCTCCCTAAACCCAGTGGAGGGGAGCATCCTTATCTCCAAAGACAAAGGGTCACTGAAGAAGAATTCGAACAGTCCTTACTAAATTTCCTCCAGTTTACTATTCTTACTTCATATTCTTGGCTGCACATTCTACCCAGTTGTCTACTTTTCATCAAATCTAGCATAAACACACTCAGGGTCAACCATTTCTCACGTCCTCATCCTTTTATAAAGATTCCTGTATCACGTAAAACTTAGCATTAAATAACTGTATATGCTTTTCTCCTGTTAATCTATCTTTGCCAGTTTAATTCTCAGACCCAGTCAGAGATCCTAAAGGGGTCAAGAAAAACTTTTTTCTTTTCCTACAAGAAAAACACACCAAGAGCAAAGGACACCTTAACTAATAGGTGGGGTGTTCACTTTTCAAGCTCTTTGCTCATCTAGCCTCACTATAAGTGATATTAATGAAATCCATTCACTCTTTCATTTAATCATATTTATTGAGAGCCCACTGTGTGCTCTCAACTGTTCTAGGCTGTAGGAATTTAAAGTAAGATTGGCAAGATCCCTTCCTATCCTCATGAAACTTACATAATGTAAAGGGAGATAGAAAATAAACAAAACAATAAGTGAACAAATTGCTTCTGCTTATGGTGTTAAAAAGAAAGTAAAACAATAATACAAATGAGAGTGGCTGGGCAAGGTATTTAAGATTGAGTGACATCTAATCAATAATCCATCCATCTCTCAGCAAATGTACCTTGGGTTAATCTGTTAGCTTTGGAGCATAACCACTCCAAATTTAGTGACTTAAAACACACATTTCTTTAGTTCATACTCCTTTTAGCTTGGGTCCAGCTCATCTCAGCTAGACTCACTCATGCATCTGTGATCCGACGCTGGTCATCTAGGGAGCTATACTTCTGGGTGTTGGCTGGTTGTCAGAGTGGTAAGACTGACCAGGCCCGTGTCTCTCCGGCAGGCCAGCCTGAATTCATTCCCATGGAGGCTCTGCAGGGCCCAAGAAGGAACACAGAAGAGTGCAAGGCCTCTGTGAAGTCCTGCCCCACCACTGACACTATGTAGCTTCTGCCACATTGTTTGGAAAAGCAAGTCCCAAGGCCAGGAACTGCAAACTTGCTCATGTTACAAAGAGCAAGGATAAAGGAAGGAGACAAATCACTGTGTTTTTGCCATCTAATATAGGTGCTAGGGATGAGTGAGGCTACTGAGAGTACAGTGGTGAAGAAAACAGGCATGACCCCTATCTTCTAGGACCTGTGCTACTGCAGGAAATACCAACCAACACAATGGATACACGAGACAATGGATACACAATGGTTGTTTACCTGTGGGACCTGAATGTTGATTTCATTAATTGGTACTTGGCACCTGAGACTGGGGATTCTGCCTGCCCAACATGGGACCTATTAACACGCCTTATTGTGAGTAGAACTAATTACTGAATTGGATTCTAACCAAATCATATTCAGTTGCTTCTCTTTAGAGTGCCAATCCTATTGAGCAAAGGACAACCATAACTCTGACAAAATCCTATTTTCTTTTAAGACGAAGTCATTTGCTCATTTGTTCATTGCCTCACACTCCCTATTGCATCTGGTGCCCCTGGACCAGATTATTTGTCCAGAAGGTGACCTTCACCACTGTGGCTTTCTCCTGAAAAATGGCTCCCAACCAACATGCGGCAAGCTGAGGGCCAGGAGATCCAGCCAAGGCCTGTTGGTCGTCCACCTTCCAGATGTCAAAGCTGAGAGACAGAAGGTGATTGTCTCCAAATGGCCTCATCCTTTGGCACCACAGGGGAGCAGCCATGTGGTAGACATGTAAGGTCCTGCTCTGCCAAGGCCATGCAGAGCTGGTCATGAGGCCAAAATTTAGAAGAGAAATTTGTCAAATACTGGCAGAAAGGCTAAGCAAAGCTTTTCATGCACTTTCTCTCAATTTATCTTCCTGGAAAATGGAACTGATACCACTTTATTCTTATTCCCAGTTTTTTCAGCCTACATGCCCTCTGTCGGTCAACAGACTTTTGTGAAGCACCATATTAGGGTTAGAAGAATAAATAAGACCTAGTCCCTGTCCTCAAGGCACTTGTTGGCTTGTAGAGGGTACAACGAAGCTACTGAAGGATTAGACTGCAATTATAAAATGTCTTTTACTTGGTATCACAGAAAAAGCAGGCTTTATTTTTAATGCATATTTCTAATTATGATATTAATATTTTTTGTGACTAAAAGGAAAGACCTGTTTTGAACTGCATGTATTACTGTTGCTCTGGTCATCTTTTTATGTCAAAATTCTTCAGCCAGTGAGTTAAAAGTTTTGGAAGATTCCCAACTGTACACAGTTAGTCCTTCAGAACCTGAAGAGGAAAAGGTTTTATGATACAAAATGGAAATCTCATGACTGAGTGAGGTTGTATTCATCCCATGCAAGAGAGAGGAGAAATGAAGGCAGGCCAGCCTCTGTCTGCTACGGGACTTCACCCCATACCCTACTGGGAGCACAGTACACCATCTCACTTCCATGCCCTCATGTGGGCTATTTCCACTTCCTCTCTGCATATCCAGGTTCCTGCTTTGCTATCAAACTCAGCTGAGAAGACCTTTTTCCATGAAGCTGTACCTGAGAGACCCAGGAAGTCCTACCTGATCATGTTGCCTGGTGGCCACAAATCTCCAAAAGTTCCACAGCTTTTAGCCCAGTGCCCAACACAATCCCAGATGCATAATGATTCTTAGCAAATATTTGTCAAAAATGAAAGAGAGAGCCCCAGTGGACAGAGCATTGGCCGGTAGAATAAAGGGTCCATTCTGATCAAGGGAATATACCTTGGTTGCAGGCTCCCCGGCCCTGGTTGGGGTGCATGCAGGAGGCAACCAATCGATGTGTCTCTCTCACATCAGTATTTGTCTCTCCTGCTCCCTTCCACTCTCTCTGAAAATCAATGGAAAAATATCCTTGGGTGAGAATTAACAACAAAAAAATACCAAAACAATGAAAGAGAGAGAAAACAAGAGAGATTAAAAAAATAAAAAGATCAGAGGGAGAAAACAAACCAATTATTATGTGCAAAAAAAGGGTGAGTACTAGACCAAAAGAAGAGCAGAAGCAGCAGAAAAAACTGCTTTAGGGACACACCAAATCCCATCTCTAGTGGCTTTGCGGTCTTGTGTAAGATCTGAGATCTGACCATGCAAGGAGAAGCTTCAGCTTCTCCCTTTTGTCCTGAAATGTGTGGTGACCCAGGGACTGAGGCCACTGACACAAAAGAATCCAGCTTAAACAGCTGTAAAATGAACATCAAGACTACCAGCCCCATGAGTATCCCGGTCTAATTCCAGACAGTACCTGGGCTTGTTAGTTTCCAAAATAATAGGAATTTGGGTCCTCAATTGCAGCACCATTTCCTCTGGGTCATAAAACATGATGATTTTAGAAGGTCACCCCCAGAGCCAGGTCAGGAAAAGGACAGAGGGGACACTACAACGTAGAAGCTGAGAGTCTCCTGCAGAGATCCATTTTATCCCCATAGCAGCTTCTTCTGCACCTCCTTTGAGCAATGACGCACTACAAAATAACTGCTAGGGTCACAGTAAAGGAGAAGTAGCAGCCTCACCCAATACACAGGAGAATTGTCATCCCAGTAGCCCCAGGGACTTGCTGCTTTGTTAATCATTAAATCAAGGCTTCCACTTCCTGCCCTCTTTAGGTTAAGTCCCTACGACCTGGTAGCACTTGTCAGGTGCCAAAAGCATGCCTACAGTGTCTCCATCCAATCTGCAAAAATCACAACCTGGTTTAGCAGGGAGAGCTGGTAGTGTTGGTTTCATTTTACAGATGGAGAACTGAAATGCTGAGAGGTTAAATAATGATCCAAGGTCAAGCCAGCAAGTAAGTTAGATAAGAACTGGGACCCAGTACCTTCAGGACACGGTTTCTGAAGCTCTTTCTCCCATCCATCCTTCCCTTTCAAACACCCTCTCCTTCCCTGTGCTCCCACAGTGCCTGAGATTACCTCAATGACAGGTTACCCATCCTGGTTTTACTCCCAGCTCATGGCAAGCATCTGACTCATAAAAAACAGTCATTAAATATTTGTCTAGAGTACTGCTGGGTTCTCTCCCTGAGCCAACTGCTCGAGGAGGCGCACGGAGGCAGACAACGACATCTTGAAGGGGAAGGACCTGAAAATATACAGCTGCAGTACCGGCTGGATGGCTGAGACTCCCGGAACACCAGCGCCCAATTGGCGCGGAAGCGCACAGAGTCCAGGGAGCTCTAAACTCCAGCATGGAAAGGTCAGATTTCCCTGGGGGTACTTTGGGCGTGAAACTGAGGGGGCTGGCAGACTGGGATATCTGCACGTTGGAACTCAAAGCCTGGAGATCTGCACCTGAAATAAAATCTGTGGCTGTTGGAGCTGGTAAACGTGGGAGAGGGCCCTTGGAGCTGGTTGCAGAGTTAATCCCTGGAGCGCAACCAATTTGGACCTGACAAAGGAGGGAGACCCGAAAGAATTTGGGAAGGTCCTGGTTGCTAAAACAGCAGTCACCATTAGAGAGGCAGTATTGAATACCACAGGGACAGCAAAATTTTAGTTCAGGATAGAGAGGACCAATAGACCCAGAAGTCAATCTAGAAACACTGCCACCCAGGGGCCAAATCACAAATTGACTCTTGTGTGACACAGGGAATTGATTATATTTTCTCTTCGACCTTGGGAATACAGTCTATTTTCATCTACTCTTTAGTATCTTTTACTCTACCTCAACTTCACCTTTATAAAACCACTCTCTTGCTAACCTTTCCCTATTTAGTGCCTTGTTTCCCTTACACTTCTCCCGCTTTAGATTTACCTTAATTCTTTCTTTTTACCCCCTGTTAAAATTTCACCCCACTTATATATCTAATCTCCAACCACCTACTCCAAGTCCATATATACCTCTAGCTTCTCTGACTTCACTAACTTAAAGTGTTTTTATCCCTCTCCTGTTGTTGTTTACTTGACTGTTGATTATATCGATTTTTTAAGCAGGTTTATGAGATTGATTTGCTTATTCTTTTATTTTGGTTTGTCTTGTAGGGGGGATTATTTTTATTTTTCGTGTTGTTTCTTGTTTTGTTGTCCTCATTTGCATGTTTTTTTAGATAGATTTTTGCTTCTGTGTTCCCTCACCTCCCTTGATATTAGTAGTTGTATGTAATTTGTATCAATCTCCAGGTACTTGTTGCGGGTTTTGGTTCAGATTAGGGGCTGTCCTATAGGAGTTTTCACCCCACATTTATAATTTACTCCTTTTTCTTCTTCTTCTTCCCCTTTTCCCATTATCATTTTGGCATTCCTATCTTTCTTTTTTGTGAGTGTGGGGGGAGGGGTCTCTTTCTTTTTGTGTGAGTGTGGGTGTGTGAGTGTCTGTGTGTGTCTGCGGGAGGTTCTCTTTCTTTTTTCTCACCCATCACGGAATTTGCCTTTCTCTGGCGATCACCTTTATTTGGAATTACCATTACTGTGACTACATTCCGGTTCAGTGCCTGGTGCATTGCACCTGGTTGTGTTGTATTTTGTGCCATTAAATCAACGCAGGAGAGTGAGAACTACATAAACAGATACACAGAGAAGAGAGACCATGGGAAGACAAAGAAACAGCCCACATATGAAAGAAAAACAAGGCTCACCAGAAAAGGAGGTAAACGAAATGGAAGTTAACAACCTGTCAGAGAAAGAATTCAGAGAAATGGTCATAAGGTGGCTGAAAAGAATGGAAGACAAATTTGATAATATGAGTAAGAACCAAGAGGAAATGAGGAAGACCCAGGAAGAAATGATGAAGAGCCAAGAAGAAATGAAGAAGAGCCAAGAAGAAATGAAAAGTGACATTGCTGAAGTAAAGAACTCAATAGAAAGTATTAAGAGTAGACTAGAAGAAGCAGAGGATCACATCAGTGAGCTAGAAGAACAGGTAGGAAAAAATAACCAAGTAGAGCAGCTTCTAGAAAAAAAAATTAAAAAGCAGGAGGAGAGCCTAAGGGAACTTTGGATCAACATGAAACAAAACAGCATACGTATAATTGGACTTCCAGAAGGACAGGAAACTGAGTAAGGAATAGAAAACCTGTTGGAAGAAATAATGACAGAAAACTTCCCTGATATAGGAAAGAAAAAACCCACACAAATCCAAGAAGCTCACAGAGTCCCAAGCAAAATAAACCCCAAAAGACCTACGCCAAGGCACATTATAATTAAATTGGCAAACACCAATGGCAAAGTAAGAATCTTAAAAGCTGCCAGAAAGAGAAAGAAAGTCACCTACAAAGGAACCCCCATCAGACTAACAAGTGATCTCTCAACAGAAACCTATCAGGCCAGAAGGCAGTGGAATGAAATTTACAATGCATTGCAAAGGAAGGGTCTGAATCCTAGAATACTATACCCAGCAAGGCTCTCAATCAAAATTGAAGGTCAAATCAGGAGCTTCACAAATAAAAAAGGACTAAGGGAATTCATCACCACCAAACCAGCAGTGCAAGAAATGCTAAAGGATCTGCTGTAAAAAGAAATAGGAAGCGAAGAAGGAACACAGGGGTAAAGAACAAAAATGGCAACATATAAGTACCTATCAATAATAACTTTAAATGTAAATGGTTTAAATGCTCCAATCAAAAGACATAGGGTAATAGACTGGATAAGAAAACACAACCCATGTATCTGCTGTCTACAAGAAACCCACCTCTGAAAAAAAGACGCACACAGACTGAGGATGAAAGGTTGGAAAAAAGTTATTCAGGCGAATGGAAATGAAAAAAAAGCTGGGGTATCCATACTTATATCCGACAAATTAGATCTCAAAGTGAAGGACATAACAAGAGATAAAGAAGGCCACTTCATAATACTAAAGGGAGCAATCCAACAAGAAGAAATAACTCTGGTAAACATATACGCACCCAATACAGGAGCACCCAAATATATACAAAAACTCCTAGATGACATCAAGGGAGAAATAGACAGCAATACAATCATAGTAGGAAACTTTAATACCCCACTATCACCATTGGACAGATCCTCTAAACAAAAAATCAGGAAAGAAACATCAATCCTCAATGACTCATTAGACCATATGGAATTAATTGACATCTTCAGATCATTTCACCCCAAAGCCACAGAATATACATTCTTTTCAAGTGCCCATGGGTCATTCTCGAAGATAGACCATGTGTTGGGTCATAGGCAAAGGCTCTCCAAATTCAAGAAGATAGAAATCATATCAAGCATATTCTCAGATCACAGTGGCATAAAGCTGGAAATCAACTACAATAGAAACAATCCAAAGAAATCAAACACATGGAGACTAAACAGCATGCTATTAAACTATGACTGGGTTACTAGAGATATCAAGGAAGAGATAGAAAACATCATGGAAACAAATGACAATGATAGCACAACAATCCAAAATCTATGGGACACAGTGAAAGCAGTTCTGAGAGGGAAGTTCATAGCTCTACAATCCTACTGCAAAAAACTAGAATCAGTGGCAATAAATTATCTAACCCAACAACTCAAAGAATTAGAAAGAAAGCAACAAGAAAAGCCCAGTGTAAGCAGAAAGAAGGAAATAATAGTAAAGATCAGAACAGAAATAAATGACATAGAGACCAAAGAAACAATACAGAAGATCAACAAAACCAAGAGCTGGTTCTTTGAAAGGATAAACAAGATTGATGAACCTCTAGCCAGACTCACCAAGAAGCAAAGAGAGAGGACCCTAATAAATAAAATCAGAAATGAAAGAGGTGAAATAACAACAGACCCCATTGAAATACAAAGGATTGTTAAAAAACACTATGAACAACTCTACTCCAACAAACTGGACAACCTGGAGGAAATGGATATATTTCTAGAAAAATATAACCTCCCAAAACTCAATCAAGAAGAATCTAAACAACTCAATAGACCAATAACTGTGGAAGAAATTGAAGCAGTCATCATAAGGCTTCCAGCAAACAAAAGCCCAGGACCAGACGGCTTCACAGGGGAGTTTTACCAAACATTCAAGGAAGAACTAAAACCTATACTCCTCAGACTATTCCAGAAAATTCAAGAGGATGGAACACTTCCAAACACCTTCTATGAAGCTAGCATCAACCTAATACCAAAACCAGATAAAGATGACACAATGAAAGAGAATTACAGGCCAATATCCCTCATGAATATAGATACCAAAATTCTCAATAAAATTCTAGCAAATCGGATCCAGCAGTACATCAGAAAGATCCTACACCATGACCAAGTAGGATTTATCCCAGGAATGAAAGGATGGTACAATATCCGCAAATCAATAAATGTGATACATCACATAAACAAATTGAGAGATAAAAATCACAGAGTCATATCAATTGATGCAGAAAAAGCATTTGACAAAATCCAACAACCATTCTTGATAAAAACTCTCAACAAGGTAGGAATAGAAGGATCATACCTCAACATAATAAAAGCCATATATGATAAGCCCACAGCAAACATCATACTCAATGGGCAAAAACTACAACCATTTCCCCTAAGAACAGGAACAAGACAGGGTTGCCCACTCTCACCACTCCTGTTCAACATACTACTGGAAGTATTAGCCATTGCAATTAGACAAGAAGAAGAAATAAAAGGCATCCAAATTGGAAAAGAAGAAGTTAAGCTATCCTTATTTGCTGATGACATGATATTGTACATAAAAAACCTGAAAGACTCCATTAAAAAGTTAGTAGACTTAATAAATGAGTTCATCAACGTAGCAGGCTACAAAATTAACGCGAAGAAATCTATAGCATTTCTATACACTAATAGTGAACTTACAGAAAGAGAGACTAAAAAAGCAATCCCATTTACCATCACACCAAAATAATTAAGATACCTAGGAATAAACTTAACTAAGGAGGTAAAAGACCTATTCGTGGAAAACTACAGGACACTAAAAAAAGAGATAGAGGAAGATGTAAACAGGTGGAAGAACATATCATGTTCATGGATTGGGAGAATCAACATAATTAAAATGTCCATACTACCCAAAGCAATCTATAAATTTAATGCACTCCCCATTAAAATACCAATGGCATATTTCACAGACCTAGAAAGAACTCTCCAAAAATGCCTCTGGAACAAAAAAAGGCCCCGAATAGCCACAGCAATCCTGAGAAAGAAGCACAAAGTCGGTGGGATTTCCATACCAGATTTCAAGCTGTATTACAAAGCTACTGTTCTCAAAACAGCCTGGTACTGGCACAAGAACAGACATATAGATCAATGGAATAGAATAGAGAATCCGGATATCAACCCAAACCACTATACTCAATTAATATTTGACAAAGGAGGCATGAACATAAAGTGGAGTCAAGACAGTCTCTTCAATAAATGGTGTTGGGAAAATTGGACAGATACATGCAAAAAAATGAAACTAGAGCACCAACTTACACCATACACAAAAATAAACTCAAAATGGATACAGGACTTAAACGTAAGACAGGAAACCATAAAAATATTAGAGGAATCTACAGGAAGAAAAATCTCAGATATATGCCAAAAGAACTTATTTGATGATACTGCTCCTAGGGCAATGGAAGCTAAGGAGAAAATAAACAAATGGGACTACATCAAAATCAAAAGCTTTTGCACAGCTAAAGAAACCATCAACAAAACAACAAGAACACCCACTATATGGGAGAACATATTTGCAAATGTTATCAGTGATAAAGGTTTAATCTCAAGCATCTACAGGCAACTAACACAACTCAATAAAAGGAGGACAAATGAGCCAATAAAAAAAATGGGCAACAGACCTAAATAGAATCTTCACGAAAGAAGACAAAAGGAAGGCCCAGAGACATATGAAAACTTGCTCAAAGTCACTAATTATCCGAGAGATGCAAATCAAAACGACTATGCGGTACCATCTCACACCTGTCAGAATGGCTTACATCAACAAATCAACAAACAACAAGTGCTGGCGAGGATGCAGAGAAAAAGGAACTCTCGTGCACTGCTGGTGGGATTGTAGACTAGTGCAGCCAGTATGGCGTTTCCTCAAAAAACTAAAAGTGGAGCTCCCATTCGACCCAGTGATCCCACTTCTAGGAATATACCCCAAGAAACTAGAAATGCGAATTAGAAAGGATATATGTACCCCTATGTTCATAGCAGCACAATTTATCATAGCTAAGACTTGGAAACAGCCTAAGTGCCCATCAGCAGATGAGTGGATTAAAAAACTATGGTACATTTACACAATGGAATACTATGCCGTGGAAAAAAAGAAGGAGCTCCTACCATTTGTAACAACATGCATGGATTTGGAGAGCATTATACTAAGTGAAATTAGCCAGGCAGAGAAAGACAAATATCACATGATCTCACTCATTTGAGGAATACAATCAATGACATAGACTGATGAACAAGAATGGATCCAGAGACTGAGAAAAGTCCATCAGAATGTCAAATATCAGGGTAAGTGGCAGGTGGTGGGAGTAAGGGGAAAAGTCAATATATTTGAACTCTTGAACTAAGGTAAGTGATTTGTGTTTTTATATCCCTGACAAAGTTTATATAAAGTTATAAAAAAATGGCAGCTAGTTTGAGATTGAATTGACATGGCCTAGAGCTTGTCATATCCTATGGACACCAGTCCTTAGGCTAGCCCCTCCTTAACCTCCTGTGAAACCATAATACCCTTACATGATATTATTCTACAATGTCATTATAATATTTGATATTTGACAACAGCATATTATACAATTATTCCAAATAAACTTACAAACTAATTCTTTGAATGTTGGGCAGCAATTTAAAAAGGGATAGGAAATGAATTAATCCCTTTCAGAAGGAATTAAGGCACTGGGAAGGCACCCGAGCATTCTATATTGGCCCTTCTTGCCCTTTCTACCAAGAGGGACCTTCTTTTTACTAACCACAGCTGATGCCTGAGTTTTCAGTTCAAGCTGTGGCTAAAGCCTCTGGGCAGCTGGCACCATTGATCTGTATCTCGACCAATGGTGTGAGCTGGGCCCTCTCTGGAGAAGAAACCTGGGTCCCCCGAGATATGTGATCAGTACCGGGACCCCACCAATAGGCGAGGGGACCCCAAGGCAGGTACTGGACGTGGAGGCCACAGTGGCATAGACTACAAAGGAGACAGAACTGAACCTCACATCACCCTGTTTGGCCCCAGAGGATGGCTGGTTAGCCAGAGATGGGTAAGATTCCTCAGGGAAGGAACAACCTAAGCCAGGCACAGTCGCAGAGAGGCCAACAGGAGAGAGGTAAAAGGTCAACAGAGGTGGGGAACAGAACCTCACCCACAAACCTTGCAAGGGCTTGAATTCTCACCCCTCCTGAGGGAGGTCTCCTACCCCCACAGCTGCTTCGCCTCCCACACACAACTCATACCGGGACCCAGGTGGCAGACAGAGACTCGGCCAGCAATAGCTGCCCTATATCTAAATTCAGTCTATCACCAGGAATGCTCAGTGCCTACTCAAGAATGCAAATAATTCTTTCCACAAATAATTACAGGGTAAACTAAGATTTCTGCTTGAGTATTAAAATTGACAGGAAAATAGTAATCAAGTTTTCAGATTAATTTAAGTTGGCCAAGTGAAATAAGTGAATACTCAAGAAAATTTTAGTGTACTGGACAAAAAGCTTTTCCTAAAACATTAACTAAAAAATCTATTAGTAGTTCATCTCACTGTAAAATTGCCTAACATCCAAAGAACCTAAAGCAGTCATATTTGTGTGCAAAAATTAAAATTTAAAATTATCAAGACTGCAATATAAAATTTCCAAAAGCCCCCATTAATCAAAAAAGGGGAGAGGGCAGTGGGATAATATCATGTGAGGAAAAAAATATCGAGTAAGTAAAATACATCTAGAAAATTCTTACTCCAGTAAATTCCATTTGTAAAACCAACTGCAGGACACCCATGAAAAAACACACGTGGTGTCAAAATAAGCCAAAGGAAAATCACTTAGGCAAAAATTAAAAAGAATCCCAAGTCTATTTTGCAGAGAGGATCCCTTTGTTAACTTTTGGTCGAGAATGTGTTTGTGTATTTTCAGAGAACAACTCCAAGACCATGGGGGTTCCTGCGACTGTGAGGAACTGATGGGTCTGTTCCAGTCACGAGGATGGTCCAGAGATGGGGGACACTGATGACACCTTGCCATGCTAGCAGTCGGCAGCTGTGCATGTCTGCAGGCAGCCCAGGACCAAACCAGAGAGGATGGATCTTGCATTTCCACGATGTGTCCACCATCTGGATACCATTGCTGACATGTACACATAAAGAATTATTTGACACTGAAACTGGGACTCAGAACAGTTGGACATTGAAACTGAGACTGAAACATTTTTTGTTCTTATACATTTATTTCTAGTATGCAGAGGCAAGATATTTTTGAAGAAAAGAAACAGGGGAGAGTGATTGATATAGAGGCAGGGTGGCCTTGAACAGGCTGTCAAGCTACAGGGCGAAGGCTTGGGTGGAAGGGAGGTGGATGCTGGGGGAGATCAACTGAAGGACTTGTATGCATGCATATGAGCATAACCAATGAATGAAAGACACTGGGGTGGGGAGGGGGCAGGGTGGGGGTATGTGCTGGGGAATAGGGGAGACTGGGGGGATGATAAGGGGGAGGGGGAAAGGAAAACATGTACTACTATTAATTATAAGTTATACTGCAAAAAATCAATAAAAATATATTAAAAAACATAAAAATATATTTGTCTAACTAGATTGTACTAAATCTGAGACTTCTGACTCCAAACTCATAGCACTAGAATTCATTCTTGACTAAAAGTGCAACTCATTGAGGAATAACGACACATCTATAATAATAAAAGGGCAATATGCTAATTAGACTAGACGTCCTTCCGAGCATCATTCTGGATGTCCTTCCTGATCAAACAAGGACAGAAGGAAGCTAGCCCGGATCCCGGGTGCTGGAGGGAAGCCATACCAGCAGCCAGGGGTGGGGAGCAGAAGGTCTATTCTTGCACAAATTTTCATGCATCAGGCCTCTAGTATGTAATAAAGAAAAAAGGGGGGGAGTGCAATTCACTGGCTGCAAAAAGATCTACATATTTATTGACTTTGAAATAATGACAGATATAAAAATAGACTAAACTCATGACTCAGAGATAATTACAAGTTATGTTTTTATTTCCTGCAACTTTCCTTCCCATGAACAAATGTATTTTATAGATTGAGATTATTAAAATTAACACTGAATTGTAAATGTTTCCCTCATTATCATATTTTTAGGAAATATGCATTTCCAATGGTTCTTGACATTTTTATTTCCATATTAAAATATATCCTAATATTATAATATTCAAACATATAAGTACCTGAATTTATTTAACCTTTCTTACTATTGATTATTTAAGTTGTTTCTGACCTTTTAATTATTATTTGTAATTCTAAGATGAGCATAATTGTGAATGAATCTCTGTTCAAATTTATGACTACTTCTTTAGATAAAGTTCTAAAAGTAAAATTACTTTTTGAAAGTCCTTTACAAATTATTGTTAAGTTAATTTATTTTCAGAAAGAGCATAGCCTGAGGTTCTTTAAAGTGGCATCAGACAATTATAAATAAAGTACTGAAAGATTAGGAATTCTATATCAAAAACCAAATTATGAATAAGGGCATGAAGATCCATGGATGGTTTGTCCAAAGCCATACTGATACTGTATTAACATCTTTGAGAGGAAATCAACAAATAGGTTCAGGGAAATTTACATTCTTAAGGTATTGGTAGAGTCAGAAAATACAAAGAAAATCAGTTTAAAACATTGGCCATGCCCAGCTGGCCAAGGGCAGAGCTCATTCAACAAAGGAGCTGTGCACCCCACTAATATAGTTGGATCTTCCTCTGCCTCTGACTGACTAACTCTCCAGGGAGCCTACCTAGTGTCTAATATTCCCACTCTGACTCCTGGCCAGATTGTTAGTAAACAGTTTAAGTCAAGAAGCCTTAACTAAGCACCTACTATGTGCCAGCCATTGTGGTAGGTACTGAGTGGTGACCAAGAGTTTATATGCTGATGTCAGAAAACAGACTGTAAAACATAAATTAAGAAAGTTCAGATACCAATAAATGACATGAATATAGAAGTGTTTGGTAGAGAGCGCTACTGAATCTAGAGTGGTCAAGGATGGCTTTTCTGAGAGATAAAATCTGAGTTAAAACCCAGATGATGACAAGGACTAGTTATTGAAAGATATGAAAGAAAGCAGTCTAATCCAACAGCTCCGGGCCAGGAGCAAATGGCCTGACCAAGGGACAGACAGAAACCAGCACAGACAGAACAGGGGAGAGATAGGCAAAGGATCTCTCAAGGGGGGCCTTGAAGGCCACATTAGGGACTTTGGATTTTACCCTGAGTGCAATGGAAAGCCATCGAAGGCTCAAAGCCCAATAGCTATGCGCCGTGATTTCTGCTTTCTGGCTGTTGAGATCACCTGTGGAGAAGATGCAACTACATAAGACAGGGGTCTGAGGGTCGAGCCCCAGGGAGTCTGCAATGAGAATTTCTTGTTGGGAGAAACAGTGCCGCATTTACTCATTGCAGACTCCCTGGGGCTCGGCCCTCAGACCCCTGTCTTATGTAGTTGCATGTTCTCCACAGGTGATCTCAACAGCCAGAAAGCAGAAATCACGGCGCATAGCTATTGGGCTTAGAGCCTTCGATGGCTTTCCATTGCACTCAGGGTAAAATCCAAAGTCCCTAATGTGGCCTCCAAGGCCCCCCTTGAGAGAGCCTTTGCCTGTCTCTCCCCTGTTCTGTCTGTGCTGGTTTCTGTCTGTCCCTTGGTCAGGCCATTTGCTCCTGGCCCGGAGCTGTTGGATTAGACTGCTTTCTTTCATATCTTTCAATAACTAGTCCTTGTCATCATCTGGGTTTTAACTCAGATTTCATCTCTCAGAAAAGCCATCCTTGACCACTCTAGATTCAGTAGCGCTCTCTACCAAACAGTGCCGCATTTACGTAGGAGGAGAACCAAGGCAGTGTGTTTTCCAGAAGCTCCGAGAAGAAAGTGCATAAAAAGGAAGAGTGTCTTTTGCGCTCTGCCCAGAGAAGGGCCCATGCAGCACTGTTCTTGATTCCCACATCATTTAAAGGGAAATTTTCCACAATGTCCAGAGCCCTCAATGTCCTGCAAATGAAGGAGGGGCATGACTTCAAATTCCTTGTAGCTGGAACCCACCAACCTTTACTTTCAGATGGAAGAGTACATCTACAAATGAAGAGAGATGGCATCTACATTATAAATCTGAAGGGAACCTAGGAGGAGCTCCTGCTGGCAGCTCCTGCCTTGTTGCCTTCCAAATCCCTGCTGATGTCAGTGTCATATTGTCCAGGACACTGGCCAGCAAGCTGTGCTTAAGTTGGCTGCTGCCACTGGAGCCACTCCTATTGCTGCCACTTCACTCCTGAAACCTTCATTCACCAGATCCAGGCAGCCTTCCAAGAATCGAAACTCCTGGTGGTTACTGACCCCAAGGCTGACCGCCAGTCTCTCACAGAGGTGTCTTATGCTAACCTGCCCACCACCGCTCTGTGTAACACAGACTCTCCTTTGGCTACATGGACATTGCCAGCCCTTGCAACAGCAAGGGGGCTCATTCAGTGGGTTGGCCCGGAAAATACTGTGTATGTGTGACAGCATCTCCCGTGAACAGCTCTAGAAGGTCATGCCTGTTCTCTACTCCTACAGAGCCCTGAAGAGGTTGAAAAGGAAGAACAGGGGCTGTGACCAAGAAGGAATCTCAGGGTGAATGGACTGTTCCAGCTGCTGAGTTCACTGCTGCACAATCTGAGGTTGCTGACTGGTCTGAAGGCGCAGGTGCCCTCTGAAGCCTGGAACCTCAGCAGCCATTGAAAACCAGTCTGCAGTCCCCACTGCTCAGGCCACAGAATGGGTAGGAACACCCACTGAATGTTCTTAAGTTGTTCTTCCATAAACTCTTAAACAAAATGGAAATAAGACTGATGGAAAAGAAACAGCTTCATAAATAAATAAATAAATAAATAAATAAATAAATAAATAAATAAGAGGAGGAATGTGATCAATGTCATCCAATGTAGCCGACAGAAAGGACAAGGTAAGGACATTGGCCACTGGCTTTGACAAGGAGGTTCATTGAAGTGGCTTCTATGAAAAGCCTGGAGTGGACTAAAGAAAGAAAGGGAGGTGGAGAGTTGGGGCTAACAAAGTAGAGCCAACTCTTTCAAGGAGTTGTAGAAGAGCAGGTGAAGGAAGTATGGTCACGGGAGGTTGGGAGCAGCGCTGGCCAATAGAACTTTTCTGGGATGACGGGGAAGTGCTGCATCTGCTGCTGGGCACTTCGGAGTGGTTGATGGAGCTGAAGAACTAAATTTTACATTTTAATTAACTTAATTAATATATATTTAAATAGCTACGTGGAACTAAAGGCTATTACTGTTTGAGGCAACACAGTTTGTAGTCGTGTTCCTTTAAGAAGTGATATTAAAATACACATGTATGCCAATAGAAATTATTACACACATTGGTACCTGAGTAACTAGATTCTGGGTAGAGTCTCTGCCATCCTACTCCATGTCCTTAAATCTGTTGGCATTTGACTCATAGCTTATCTTTTACAATAAAAAAAATCCATTCCTTATGGTGAATTCTATGAGCCATTATAGTTCCAGGTGAGTTACTTTAACCTCTGTGTGATTTAGTCTCTCCATTTAGGACTAAGGTTTTGAAATGAAGATAATTCAGTTCCCATTTTCTAAGAAAAAAGGCAGGCAAAGTCCTTGGTAAGTCTAGTTCGAATGGCAGTATGATAAGCAATTAATAGCATAGGATTTGGATATAGCAGCTTAGAAGCTCCAGTCCCAGGTCTACTATGAAATCTCAAGTGAATTACATGAACATCTCAGGGTTTCATTTCCTAGGTCTATACAATGAGGATAATAAGGATCTAGAGTGTGGTGAGGCTCCAGTGAGATTGTCTGGGCCCAGTGCCTGCCGGCATGCGGTGGACATTCAATAAATGTTACCTATTACTGTTAACTTCAGGCATTCGAGAACCCAAAACACTGACTCCAAAACACTGGCATGCCCCAGTCTAGCTCTGGTTTAAGGAAGTGAATGTCTCTGTGCATTTGTTTATCATCTGAAACACAGGTACAAGGTTTGTATGACATCAGGATGGCTCAATTTCCTAAACCAAGGATCCAGGATTAGGAAAGAGCTTCTCTAATTTACAACATGAAGCTCCTTCCTGGAGGTGGGTGCAGCGGCAGGCAGGTTTAGAGGACTTCTCAAATAAGCATTACCCACGACATGAGTTATTTTTCCCAGACCCCTATCTACCAGTGCTGCCCACTTAACCCAAGAGACTTACTGATAATTCTGAGCCCAGCTGCCAGGCCAGCAGTCATCTGTTTAGAACTTCAAATGAATGCCCCCAGATCCGCCTACTTTCTCCACATAGTGCAGCAAGATAAGTCTCCCCTGGCTCCTGATAAAGGCTTTGAAGAACATCTTGTCTGTTAACAAACAGCTTTTGATGATGCCTGAGTTTGATCTTTATTTTGTTCTTATTCATCAGACTTCTTTAAATGGGTTCTTTCACACTCCTCCAATTAGCCTAAAGGAAACCCCATGAAACAATGGGTCCACTTGTCCCTGGGTGCAGAGAGTGGCTGTCTAAAGACCACATGGGCCTCCTGTGGGGCTGTGAGTGGAGCAAAGGGTTGGTGATGTTGCCAGCACCAGTGGAAAATGGATTAAGAGCTTCAAAAGCCACATAGTATGGAAGAGCAGAAACACTGCACATAGCCCTCTGCCCAGGAGGACAATCTGCATTCACTTTTAGAGAAAGCTTGTTTTTCTCAGACACAGACAGCTTCTTCCTGGGAAAACCAAGGGTCATCACTAGTGTCTAGGCCACCAAAGCTAGCCTCCCACTGCAAAGACAAGAAGCCAGCCAGTGGGATTTGGAGGGGTGGAAAGTACACTACCCCCAAAGCTAGTGTGTTTCTAGATTATTCTGTAAGACATTTTTGCTTGTGGGCAATTGGCATTCCCTACCTAGAGGAACTGTGGCTTCCTCTCCCACCTTAACAGCTAATGCACAGCCCAGGCTGGCCCCTTGGAATCCATCCCTTTGGACACTGATTGGCCCAATGGAAAACACTCGCTCGACTCAGGCAGGTACAACCGAAAGAGGAGAATATTTACATCTCATTCACCTTCAAAGATCAAGAAAGCCAGGGTCTAATTTAGCTGATACCTGGAGGGAGTTGGGAATGAAGAAGCATACAGACCTAAGAACACACTGTGAGCCTCTGACTGCAACCATGCCTGGATGCCTGGAGTTTCACCTACCCCTTCGGCCTTCATAGCTCTGTCAGCCAATAAATAACCTTTTTTACTTACGCTAGTTTGAATTTACCTCCTGATACTTGCAATTGACATCCAAAAACTATGATAATAACACCCAAGTTTTCCAAAGAATTTATAGACAGAGATACACAAGGTGAAAGCAGTGTGTTAGGAATATTGGTTTGACAGTGGTTTTTAAGATGGAATCTAGGCACAAGGCTGCCAGTCTGTTGCCATAATCTAGGCATCCGGATTTTTTTCATTTCAAATGGTGGAAGTCAACTTTAAGTGATTAGGTAGAAAGGGAGTTTATATGAAGCTTATGGGACACCCAGGCCCTACAATTTGGCCACGCCATTTTTAATAAGTAGATAATCTCAATCACAAAGATTGTTTTTGTTCTTAAAATAATTTCCAAATCCCTATTACTTTAATGGGTATAAAATATTTTTTGAACAAAATACTATCTGTGGACATATTCATGACATGGAAATCATACTGGATAACTATTTCTTCCAAATAAACTACAAGAACCACATCACTTTACTCATGTACCATAAACATAAGGCAAAGTAGAACTGCTAAGAAGACTGGAGAATCACCCCTGAAGTTAAACTTCTAGTAATAATGTCCACTTCATCACAGAGCTAGTCTGATAAGATAGTCACAGCTGCTACCCAGAACCAAGCATCTCAACTTACATTGCCATTTTGTGCCAGTTCTGAGCAACCTTTGAGCCTGGAATTCAGTCTCTACAGCTGCCCTGTTGTGACTTCTGAACCAGCTCATGTGGCCCTACATGTGGTCTCTACAGCTGCCCTGTTGTGACTTCTGAACCAGTTCATGTGGCCCCTCACTAGCTCCTGAGGCAAAGCCTGCCCTTAAATGGCTGATTGGTGAACTGTTATGGACTGAATTGTGCCCTCCCTAAAATTCTTATGCTGAAACCTAACCCCCCAATGTGACTGTATTTGGAGTAGGGCCTTTAAAGATGTAATTAAGGTTAAATGAGGTTATAAGGGTGGGACCTAAACTGGTGTACTTATCAGAAGAGCCAGAGACAGCAAGGATGAGTGTGCACAGAGGAGAGACCATATGAAGATGTCCCTCTGCAAGCCGAGGAGAGAGGCCTTAGGAGACACCAAATCTGCCAACACCGTGATTTTCGACTTCCATCCTCCAGAATTGTGAGAAAGATGTTTCTGTCATTAAAGAACCCAGTCTGTGGTATTTTGTTATGACAGTCCTGTCAAATGAATATGTTCTACCCATATGCCTTTCCCTAGATGCAAGACAGTCTGGGAAGTGGTAGATAGTAAGTAGCACTAAAGATAAACTCAAAACACCTCACAAATGAAGATGAAAGAAGATTTGATAACTATTTATAAGTGGGGATAAAATCAGAGAGTGAATCAGAAAGATCTCTCAGATTTAGAACTCAAAGACTAGAAAATTAAGAATGACAGTGTCAACTTGGCTGGGCTGTGGCAACCACATATTTGTTCAAACATTATTCTGGATGCTTGTGGGAAGATATTGTGAATAAAGGAGATTGCTCTCCCCGGTGTATTTGGGCCTCATCCAATCAGTTGAAGGCCTAAATTGAACAAAGATGTGTATGAACACAGACACCTCTAGTGTCACATAAACACACACACACACACACACACACACACACACACACACACACACACAAGCTAGCAAGAAGAAATTCTGCTAGCAGATGGCATTCCAACTTGGACCATAGCATTATCTCTTCTTTGGGTCTCCAGCCTACTGACCTGTCTACAGACTTTGAACTTGCCAGCCTCTGTAAATGTGTGAACAAATTCTTAAAAATCTCTTTCTACATATATATCAGTCCTACCGGTTCTGTTTCTCTGTGTAGCTAACCAGAGTGGTTTCTGTTATTTGCATTCAGGAGCCCTCACCTGTGTATTTTGAAAAAGGCCCGCTTATGGAATTCTAGTATATTTCTCACTTTAAGAATTACTTTTCTAAATTAATTGCCTACCTGGTTCATTCCTTATGTATTTCTCTCTAAAAGTGTTCTGGAGGAATCCAGAGTAATACATTTACTAATATAACTTGCCCAACTTGTAAATAAGTGCTCCTGATATTCCTCCAACCTCTGGGTTATGACTGATGACAATACCTTCTATTTCTATCACACTTTTTAAAAACTTGTGGTTATGAAACACTCAACATAAAATTAATAGTACAGTTCAATAGTGTTGATATGTTCACATGTGAAAGAGATCTCCAAAACTTTTTCATCTTGAAAATCTGAAACTCTCTACCAACTGAACAACTCCCCTTTCCCCTCCCTCAGCCCTTGGTAAACCACCATTCTACTTTCTGTTTCTATGAATTTTACTGCTTTAGTTACCTCATATAAGTGGAATTACATTTGTCTTTTTGTTACTGGCTTATTTCATGTAGCATACCTTCAAGGTTTATTCACATGAACCTTGTGACAGGACTGCCTTCCTTTAAAGGCTGAATGATGTCCTGCTGTATGTATATACTACATTTTGTTTATTCATTCATCAATAGACATTTGGGTTACTTCTATCTCTTGGCTATTGTGAACAATACTTCTATGAACATAGATATGCAAATATCTCTTTAAGCTCCTGTTTTCAATATTTTAAATATTTTTATTGATTTTAGAAAGGAAAGGAGAGGGAGAGAGAGTGTCTGTATTTGGAGATAGGGCCTTTAAAGATGTAATTAAAGTTAAATGAGGTTATAAAGGTGGGACCTTATAGAAAGGTCAATGATAAGAGAGAATCCTTGATTGGCTGCCTCCTGTATACCCCCAACTGGGTATCGAGCCCATAACCCAGGCCTGTGCCCTTGACTGGAATAGAACCTGGGACCCTTCAGTCCAGAGTCCAACACTCTATCACTCTATCCACTGAGCCAAACTGAGTAGTGCCAATTTTTTTATAAATACCCAGGAGTGGGATTGCTGGCTCAAATGGTAGTTGTTGGTTTTTTATTTTAATCTCTATATCTCCTCTTTCCTCCCACCCTATTCCCCTCCTCCATCTGGTTCCCACCCTGTCCCAGGCCTTCACCACCCTATTGTCTGTGTCCATAGATAATGCATATAAGAAATTATTTGGTTGATCTTTTCCTGTCCTTCCTCCCCACTTCCCTCTGAGACTCATCAATCTGTTCCATGTTTCCATGCCTTTGTTCCATTTTATTCATCAGTTTATTTGTTCATTAGATTCTTTGTTTATTTTGATTCTTAGATTCAATTGTTTATAGATATGTATTTATTGCCATTTTACTGTTCATATTTTTATTTCTTCTTCTTCTCCTTCTCCTCTTTCTCCTTCTCCTTCTCCTTCTCCTTATTCTTATTCTTATTCTTCCTCATCTTAAAGAATACCCTTCAACACTTCATGTAATACTGGTTTTGTGGTCAAATATTTCTTTAGTTTTTTCTTGTCTTTGAAGATCTTCATCTGATCTTTAATTCTAAATTATGCTTTGCTGAGCAACCAAGATGGCGGCATAGGTAAACACCTATTGTTCTGCCCAGCGCAACAATTCAAAAACTACAACAAAACAACAAAACAACAAAACAAACATCACCCAGAATCACCGGACAGCTGGCTGAGTGAAAACTCCACAAATAAAAGTAAAGGTGGGACACTGAGACTCGGAAGAGCGGCAGAGCCTTGAAGATATGCATGGAAACAGAGGTTAGGAGCCAGGGCGCGTGCGGGCTGTAGGGCTGACAGCAGCAACTCCGGCTGGATTTCTCCAACGGGGAGAGCAGAGACGTCCCACTGCACAGATTCCCCAGTGCCAGGCAAGGTCTGAGGTCCGGGGTACGCACCCTGGAAGCCGGCCACGGCAGAAGTCTTCTAGTCTGAGGAGAAACCGGGTTGCTTGGAAAAAGCAGTTTGCGCGAGCAAAGTGTGCGACAGCACAGATGCCCGACTTGCTCCCTGACGACTTGCCTCCTGGTCCCGGAGACCACCGGACTGCTTTGTTTTACAACCCTGGGTGAGACTTTGGGTGTGCAGACTCATTTGGGGAGAGGCAGAGTTGTCTGGCAAGGGGTAGAGACTAGCGGCTTTCTCTTGGAGGTGCCTGCAACAATTACCACCCAACAGAGACCCGCACGCCAGCGCCGCATATGACTTAGCTGACACTGAGGCTGCCTACTCAGCTCAGAGACTCCACCCTTCCAACCTGAACACAGTCTCCCTTCACAGCCAATTGGCCTGGAGGTCAAACCCTCTTAGGGCTAACAACAACAAGCTGGGCTTAAATTCAAAAATACTGTACAACCCATAAAGGATTGCAGTAAGAGTACCCACCTCAGGTAACTGGGGAGGCTGAGCCATTGTCCCTTAGAGGACATCTACCACATAAAGCAGCCACCATGCAGAGACATGGAAAGAAATCAGGTGTGAAAGAAATGGAGGAACAAAGACGACTAGACAGAGTTCAAAACCATGGTTATAAGGCTTTTCAAGAGGCTCCTAGAAAAGGTCGAGACCTATAAGGAAATAAGCAAGACCTAGAAGGAAATGAACGAGACCCTCAAGGATATGAATAAGACCTGCAAGGAAATTATCAAGACCAATGTGGAAATGAATGAGTCCCACAAGGAAATGAACGACCCCTACAAGGATATGAAGGAGACTCTCAAAGATATGAAAAAGGAGCAACCAGAAATTAAGCATACACTGACTGAAATAAAAAATATTATACAAAGACCTAAAAGTACTCTGGAGCACCCCAAGAACCAAGTTAAAGATTTGAGATACAAAGAGGTAAAATCCACTCAGCTGAAAAAGCAAGAAACCAAAAGAATCCAAAAAATTGAAGATAGTGTAAGGGGCCTATGGGACAACCTCAAGCATACCAACATCCGAATTATAAGGGTGCCAGAAAAAGAGAGAGAGCAAAACAATGAAAACCTATTTGAAGAAATAGTGACTGAAAACTTCCCACACCTGGTGAAAGAAATTGACTTAGGAGTCCAAGAAGTGCACTGAACACCAATATATAGGAACCCTAAGAGGACCACACCAAGGCACATCATAATTAAAATGCCAAGAGCAAAAGACAAAGAGAGAATATTAAAAGCAGCAAGAGAAAAACAGATGGTTACCTATAAGGGAGCACCCATACGATTGTCAGTGGATTTCTCAACAGAAACGATGCAGGCCAGACGGGAGTAGCAAGAAATATTCAAAGTGATGAATCACAAGAATCTACAACCAAGATTACTCTATCCAGCAAAGCTATCATTCAGAGTTGAAGATCAGATAAAGTGCTTCACAGATAAGAAAAAGCTAAAGGAGTTCATCACCACCAAACCAACATTATACGAAATGCTGAAAGATATTCTTTAAGAAGAGGAAGAAGAAAAAGGTAAAAATATAAATTAAGAACAACAAATACACATCTATCAACAAATGAATACAAAAATCAAGTGAATTAATAATTTGATGAACAGGATAAACTGGTAAATATAACAGAATCATGGACATAGAGAGGGAATGGACTGGCAATTCTTGGGGAGAAAAGGGGTGTGGGAAGTACGGCAAGAGGCTGGACAAAAATCTTGCAATAATGGGAGAGGACAGTGGGGAGGGGGAGGGGAGGGTGGAGGGTGGGATGGGTACAGGGTGGAGGGGAGCTATAGGGGGATAAAAAAGGGAGAACAATGTAATTAATAAACTGAACAATAAAGATTTAAAAAAATAAAAATAAATAAATTATGCTTTGCTGCGTAGAGTAATCTTGGTCGTAGGTCCTTGCTACTCATCACTTTGAATATTTCTTGTCACTCCCTTCTAGCTTACAAAGTTTCTTTTGAGAAATCAACTGACAGTCATTGTATAGGTGCTCCCTTTTGGGTAACTAATTGCTATTCTTTTGCTACTTTTAAGATTCTATCTTTGTCTTTAACCCTTAGCATTTTAATTATGATGTGTCTTGGTGTGGGACTCTTTGGTTCCTCTTGTTTGGAACTCTGTGCTTTTGAACTTGTAAATCCATTTCTTTCTCCAGGTAGGGGATGTTTTCTGTCATTATTTCTTCAAATAGATTTTCAATATTTTGCTCTCTCTCATCTCCTTCTGGCACCCCCCCACCCCCAAGTGCAAATGTTGGTATGCTTGAAGTTGTCCCAGAGGTTCCTTATACTATCTTCATAAGTTTTAATTCTTTTTCCTTTTTTTTTTGTTCTTATTGGATGTTTTTTGCTTTCTCATATTCCAAATCATTTATTTCATTTTCAGAATCCTCTACTGTTGAATCCCTGTAAATTATTCTTTATTTTAGTTAGTATAAGCTTAATTTCTGACTGGTCCTTTTTCATGTCTTTGACATTGTTACTAAGATCCTTGAAAGTCTCATTAGTCCCTTGAAGCTCTCATTAAGATCTATGAGTAATCTTATAACCATTGTTTTGAACTCTGTTTCCAATAGTTTGCTTACTTCCATTTCTCTCATTTTTGACATTTCCTTATCTTCTCATTTTGGCTGCTTCCCTGTGTTTGTTTTTATGTATTAGGTAGAACTGCTATGTCTCCTGGGGTTGGTAGAATGACCTTCTGTAGTAGGTGTCCTAAAGGACCCAATGGTTTGGCCTCCCAAGTCACCTGAGCTGGGCACTCTATGTGTACCTCTGTGTGGGCTGTGTGCACAGTCTTGTTGTAGTTGAGTCTTGATTGCTATTGTTGTTACTGGAAGAAATTGACCTCCAGGACAATTGGCTGTGAGGACCAGCAACTACTATAGTGGAGCAGGACTTGCTTCAATGGGGCTTTGGTGCTCACTGAGTCTGGATCTTGAGTGTGTCCCTTGTGAATGTGTAGAGTTGTAATCTGCTATGGTCTGAAGCTGTCCACTGCATGCACTGCCTATGGGGTCTCCTGGGAGGTGCAAAGTCAGCCACTGCCTGAGGCCACCCAGCAGAGCTACACAGAGATTTGCAGGTGGATGCTACTTGTATTGGACTTGTGAAGTGTCCAGGCAATGCCCACCTGTGAAGCAGGTATGTTGGTGCTAGTGCCAGATCTTGGGCCTTTTATTGATAGGTTTGGAGCATGTTAATGCCAACTGCTTCTTGTTTGAGAGATTTTAGCAAAGCCTGAAGCTTGAGCCAGGATAACTCATTCATATGGAAAAACTGTTGCAAACAGCTTGAGTAGTTTGGGTTCTCAGGGAATCATCAGGACTGAGCAAACAGTGTGAGCCATGCTGATGGGAACTTAATTATGGCTATCAGTCAGCTCTGGGACAGGGGAGGTCCCAGCACAGAAAAATGAGCACCCTGCGAGCACCCCTGTCAGGGAAAAAGCCAGCCCTGAGTTCCTTCCTAATGACAGAAAATCCATTCCCTTCCCATATGTCCCTAGTTCACCACACCTTCCCCGCCCCCCTTCAAGCCATTGCCCTAGTGCTGGAACTCAGAGGAGCTCATGTGCTGGAACTGCATGGGACCCCAGCAACCTCCATGTCATTGAGCCACAATCCCCACAGTTTTTACAGCCTGAAGTTACAGGGACTTCTCTTTCCAGCTCTGGAACCCTGGACTTGGTGTCTGGTGTAGGGCTGGGACCTCCTCTTCTCACAGGAGGCCTCTGCAGCAGAGCTATCCCTCCCAATAATAAAAAAAAACAAAAGTCACATGTGAGTGTTGGACCAGCCAGTTCCGTGCCTCTGCCCCTCCTGCCAATCTGGATGTATTTCCTTCTTTACCCAGATTTTAGGCAATTCTGAATGATGGTTGTTTTGTATTTTAGTTGTAATCTTGATGTGGTTGTGAGAGGCAGCAAGTACCAGTCTTTACCTAAGCTGTCATCCTGGTTCCTCCAGAGCTTGTTTTATAATCTGGTAGTTCTATTTTTAATTGTTTGAGAAACCCCATTTTATCTATTATCTTTTTAACTTCTCAGAGCACTTTTAGTTTATAATTTTGTCCTCACAACTCTATGAGGTAGGTAGAATATGGATTGTTATTCCCATCTTATAGATGAGGTAGTTGAGGCATAAAGAGATTAAGTGGCTTACATAATATAACAGTTATTTCATGACAATTGGCTCCTAGTCCAGTACACTTTTGGTTAACTAGAGACACTCAATCAGAGGAGGACAGTAGGTATGTCCGCCTATGGGTGCTGAAATTAAGGAAAGATTTTTTTCAAATGGAATTCCTGCCCAAGCCCTTTTCATGAGATCTATTACTGATTGGCATGTATTGTGCATGAGGATGTTATAAAAGTGGGGGAACATGCAGAGCCATTGTTGCAGATAACACTGTCTTCCCATGACTCTGCCTTGTTTGTGTATGTTTATTTTTCTCCCAAATGCTCCTCTGAAAAAGAAGGTATCTTCTTGAAAATTGAAATAGACTTCATGGTTCTCAACAAGGGTAACTGAAAATGTGGAAATGACCAGTCTGGTTATCACAATGACCAACCCTTTTCCTGTGCATTTCGTGAGCAGAGCTAGGGGATACTGAAAGTCCAACAGCACAGGACAGTCCTGCATAAAAAAAATTGGTCATGGCCCATTCACAAATGCCACTGGTGTCAACTCTGAGAAACATGGCTCAGAACAAGACTAGTGGCAATGTCAAGAGGGAGGTTTAGCGGGTTTAGCTTCAGCAGGTCTCCAAGCCACTACATATAATTGTATAATGTAAGTGACAACAATGTGCTTGCTACACAAACGTAGCTTCAAGCCAAGTCCTCTAACCACCTCCTTCTAAGAGATTTCCACCCTTAAGCCCTCCTACAAAGAAATTCTAGAGATGCCACTGAGCATGCTCAGTTCTAAAATGACGTGGTAACCACCAAAACATGATTTCCCTTCTGATATCAACAAAAATAAAGCCCCATGGTTCAGTAGTTGCAATTACCAATCATGCATCCTTTATTTGCAGCCTAGATTTCATAAAACAAGGGAACCTGCAAATATATACAAGTAGAGATGCACCAAAGACTGGGGAAAGAGCATTGGATGGAGTCATAGCTATTAAGGATGAGCTTTACCTATTTTATAGTTTTCCTGAAATTTCTCTAGATTTATTTCTCTTTGTTTCTACTTCTTTTCTTTTAAAAAATATTTTTATTGATTTCGGAGAGGAAGGAAGAGGGAGACAGAGATAGAAACATTGATCAGCTGCTCCTGTACTGGGGATCAAGCTTGCAACCCAGGCATGTGCCCTTGACCGGAATAGAATCCAGGACCCTTCAGTACACAGGCTGATGCTCTATCCACTGAGCCAAACCAGCTAGGGCTGTTCTACTTCTTGTGTATCCTGAAATCTATTTGACTTTACTCATCTCAGCTCATATTTGAAGGTAGGTATTTGAGTTAAAGTTTTTAAAACAATGAGACATTGTACACAAAAATGGTTTGTAAATTGAAAAGTGCTAAGTAACTGCAAAAGATTATTATTAATAAATTATGCATATATATTTTAAAATAAGCTTTTTAAAAGAGGTGTTAAAAACTAGAACCACTTAAACCCACTTGCTGTTCAACAGAAACACAAGATTTCCAGTTTGAAGTCATCTTTAGGTTAGAGGAACAATTTCCTGCCAGGCTTTTCCCAGCAAAGACCCTCTTACAAAGAAAATTATCTCGCCCCTGAAGATGTGTGATTTGAAAATAACAATAATTTGGAAAAGATAATAGAGCTCCCTTTTGAAATGTTTGTTCCTGGGCCTGGAGCTGGTATTTGCTCCACTTCCCCAATGTTCACTCTGCACCCCCCGAGGTGGCTGCAAGGGCCGCTAACCTGTATGTGGGTGGCTCTGGGCATCCTGGAGCCTCCAATCTTGAACAGATCTAACTCAGAGGGGAGAGAAAGGAAGAGGGCCTAGGTGCTTTTGTGCTCCTTAGCATTTCCAATTTCCTCTTTCACCGTTCCTCCTCCTCCCTCCAATACAGGCACAATGAACTAATTCTCTGTGATTGATCACAGCCTATAGATAACAGGGTGTACTTATTGCTTTCATATTCTCTTGTCTTTCACATAAAGCAATCTAAAATGGTGCCTAAAAGAAAAGCTGGCATAAATCTAAAAACTTAAATATCCATGTAGAGATTGTTTGTCGAGTTCAGTTTCAAATTAGATTTTTTTTCTCGTTTTCATAAAAGGGTGGGGGTAGAAATCTGACAACTTCAGTCTTACTCTTTTAAAACCACAGTCAGAAGAATGTGAGTTGTTTGGAAATGAGCACTCGCCCCACTCCTATCACTCTGGAAGCTCCAAACATTTTCATTGCACGTCCCCGGATCATCGGTTTGTAAGCACATCTTTGTTTTTCTAAAACAGCCTCATTATTTGTCTGATGTTGAAAATGGCATCTGTACTGTATGTAATTTCCATACTCACTTGGCATCATCAACTGCCTTTGATGACACTCAGGACTTTCTTTTTTGTCTCCTTCTTCCCTCCAGCTGCAAGACCCAGATGTCAGGTCCAGGAATGCATTTACTCTGGTGGAGGTATCTGGCTTCCCTTGGCAGTCCCTAAGTTGGTGGCTACTGTGGGACTGCCAGCAAAATAGCACAGGATCACACTAAATTCAGGATTCAGATGTTTTGTGAAAAAGGAAAACAGAGTTTGAAACAGGGCGAAAAACACATTTCTTATGCCTCTAATTATAAGCCAGGCAAGTGGCAGGCTGTGCCTGAGCAAATTGTGGTTCCTCCATTTATCTGCTGCTCATCCATTTTCCCCTCTTGACAGTTTTTTATCTCCCCAGTCTGCATCTGAAATCAGCAGCTGGGTATGAGGAAGGGGTGGCCTAAGTTAATCAAACCTGGGGTACTGACAGGGTCAGGTCCTATGTAAAATATATGAACAAGGAAAAGGAGAGAAAGAGAAGGAGGGAGGGAGGGAGGGAGAGAAGGAAAGGGAGGGAGGGAGAGGGAGGGAGGGAGGAGGGAGGGAGGGAGGGGGAGGGAGAGAAGGGGGAGGGAGAGGAAGGGAGGGAGGGAGGGAGGGAGGGAGGGAGGGAGACAGCCTAAAGCCATGGTCGGCAAACTGAGGCTCGAGAGCCACATGTGACTCTTTGGTCCCTTGAGTGTGGCTCTTCCACAAAACCACGGCCTGGGCGAGTCTATTTTGAAGAAGTGGTGTTAGAAGTTTAAGTTTTAAAAATTTGGCTCTCAAAAGAAATTTCAATCGTTGTACTGTTGATATTTGGCTCTGCTGACTAATGAGTTTGCTGACCACTGGCCTAAAGGAATGGGTAAGGCGAAGCAAATAGAAAAGGACAGCGACCACCCAGAATTACTGTGACCAAAGAGGTAGCAGTCTGTGTAGCAGTATTTGTGTCACCTGGGTATTTGGAAAGCCACAATTAGCTTTTCTTTTTTAAACAACCTTTGTAATATGAATGAAGATCAAGCTATAACCTGCCCTCTATTATCCCAGTCTGGCTTACACTGAGTCTAGCTTCAAAGACATTTTGAATGAGACAGAAACTCTCAGAACTGTAGCCCAAAGCACCACATACCAGGGAGGGCTGTATTAGACCATGAGGTGGAGAGAATCTTAAGCCATAAGGGAACCTTATGGTGTCTAATTATTTTTTCCTTTTGAGCAGCTGCTCTGGGCTGAACAGTTGTGTGCAGGGCTGAGTTTGGAAGCTTCCCATGGTCAAGTTAGTGCACCAAGTGCTTATCAGCTGCCCCTTGCTCACTCCTCAGACACTCCTAATAGTTCAAAGGAGCTTGCTGTAAATTTGTCAGTGAGAGTGTATATCCCAGGCTGATATTTTGTTTGTCCAGTGCTATTAGAAGTATGAAGTGGTGTTGCACCTTAATGGAATTTGGTTTCCATAAATTCAGCCATGCACAGCATGTGCCATGCCATGAACAGCTCTGCCCTTTCACTGCGTGGCCCATGTGGACCTGGATTATGTCTCTGTTTACAGGAGGTCCACTCAACTGCAGGCTGATCCTCTGCCTCCCTCCACAGGCTAGCTCCCTGGGCCACCCCAACTCCTGGAGCTCAAAGCAATCTAAGGACAGTACAGATGTGAACCCTTCTCTACCCCCCACCCTTGAATCTGGAAAATTCAGTGCTGAGAATGTTAGCCAACCAGAGTAAACCAACCTCTGAAAGTTCCTTTGGCAGTTCACACTCAACATGGGCCCAAAGGGCAGGCCGCTCGTATGCTTCAGAGCACAGAAAACACAGCACATCTCTATTAATGCTGCAGAGAAACATGGATATGGTGAATTTGTTGAAAGAAGGTGCATTCATAGCAAAAGGCATAAGAGCATAAACTCTACAGTAAGTCTTCATTTTTATTTTATTTTTGAAATATATATATATTTATTGATTTCAGAGAGGAAGGAAGAGAGATAGAGAAATAGAAACATTGATGATGAGAGAGAATCATTGATTGGCTGCCTCCTGCACACCTTCTAATGGGGGAGATTGAGCCCACAACCCAGGCATATGCCCTTGGCTGGAACTGAACCTGGGACCCTTTAGTCCACAGGCTGATGCTCTATCCACTGAGCCAAACAAGGTAGGGCTATTTTTAAACCATAACACTTGAGAATAATTGGATTTTTAGAGGACTTTTAAGAGAAAGTATGATTTTAATCAGAGCTGTGTCAATTACTGCCCCTCTGAATCATGGCCCTGGGGTTAGATGAAAGACCACTATCAAGGCCATGCAAAGGCAGGGCAGAGTGACCATGTGCCTTCCAGCCCGTATGCTTCCCCACCCCCTCATCACCATCCTTCTCCCCACCATCTGGTCTTGGGCTAGATTCTCTTGCTCAGTGTTTTAGCCAGGCTGGCCTTCCCTCTGCCCTGATACTGTCTGGTGCTGAGTTAACTTTATTTTTTTAAATAAATATTTATTGTTCAGATTATTACAGGTGTTCCTCTTTACCCCACCCACCTCCCCTCCACCCAATCCCCCACCCTACCCCATGCCCTTACCCCCCACCACTGTCTTCATCCATAGGTGTAAGATTTTTGTCTAATCTCTTCCTGCACCCCTCACACCCTCTTCCCCCTGAGAATTGTCACTCCACTCCCTTTCTATGTCCCTGATTCTATTATATTCATCAGTCCATTCTGTTCATCAGATTGTTCATTCACTTGATTTTTAGTTCACTTGTTGGTAGATATGTATTTGTTGTCATTTTATTGTTCATAGGTTTTATCTTTACCTTTTTCTTCTTCCTCCTCTTCTTAAAGAATACCCCCTTCAGCATTTCATATAATCCTGGCTTGGTGATGAACTCCTTTAGCTTTTTCTTATCTGTGAAGCTCTTTATCTGACCTTCAATTCTGAATGATAGCCTTGCTGGGTAGAATAATCTTGGTTGTAGGTTCTTGCTGTTCATCACTTTGAATATTTCTTGCCATTCCCATCTGGTCTGCATAGTTTCTGTTGAGAAATCAACTGACAGTCATATGGGTACTCTCTTGTAGGTAACCAACTGTTTTTATCTTGCTGCTTTCAAGATTATCTCTTTGTCTTTTGCCATTGGCATTTTAATTATGATGTGTCTTGGTGTGGTCCTTTTTGGATTCCTCTTGTTTGGGATTCTCTGTGCTTCTTGGACTTGTAAATCTATTTCTTTCATCAGGTAGGGAAAGTTTTCTGTCATTATTTCTTCTAACAGGTTTTCAATATTTTGTTCTCTCTCTTCTTCTGGCACCCCAATAATTCAGATGTTGGTATGCTTAAAATTGTCCCAGAGACTCTTTACACTATCTTTATATTTTTGGATTTCTTTTTTCTTTTTGTTTTTCTGGTTGGATGTTTTTGGTCTCCTCATAATTCAGATCTTTGATTTAATTCTTGGAGTCCTTTGATCTACTGTTGAATTTCTGTATATTCTTTATTTCAGATAGTGTGTGCTTAATTTCTGATTGGTCCTTTTCCATTTTTTTGGCATTCTCATTAAGGTCCTTGAAGGTTTCATCAAATTTCTCAGTGGTTTTTAGAAGATTCTTGAGTAACCTTATAAACGTGATCCTGAACTCTATGTCCTTCAATTCTTTCATTCATGACATGTTTCTTTGTCTCTGCATTTTGCTGCTTCTCTATGCTGATGGAGTGGGAGAACTGCTGTACTGGGGACATGCCTATGGAGCAGGACTTGCTTCAGTGGGGCTTTGGTGCTCACCGACTCTGCCTCTTGAATGTGTCACTTATGGATGTGAGTAGTTGAATTCTGGTGTCATCTCACATTGACCTCTAGATACACTAGCTTCTGGATCTCCAATGAGGTGCAGGCCAGCTACTATCTGAGGTGACCCAGCCAGAGCCACAGCAAGGTCTGCAGATTTCTCCTGGTCTGACCAGAGCTGCCCTTTAGGTTAAGCTGTGATAGTGCAGGCCATTTATATGCAAATGCTACTTGCACAGCTAGGGCAGGTTTGCAGATTGTGCGGGGCGGGGTCTCAGGGAGTCACTAGGCTAGGGCATGGCAAACAGTGATGGCTGCCACTCAGCCATTTCTGCATCTCCGTGTTTCCAATTCCCCCACATCCCACACCCCTGCACAGTGAACAATGATTGCTGTGGGCATCTCTGCAAGGGAGCCACCCTCACTTTTCAACCCGATGGCAGACTCTCCAGCTTCTCCCCATAGGAGTCTGGGTCACCAGTGTCTCCCCAGAAACTGGAGTTCAGGGTAATCAGGAGCTTGTTTCCCTTCAGATTGAAAAAAGCAGCGCCCCATCGCCCACCAGCAGCCCAGTTAGCGTGCCTCCATACATCAGCTTTTCAGCACTTGTGTACATCTCAATGCTCTTTTCTCTTTCCTTCTAGTTGCAGAACTTCCACTCAGCCAACTTTCCCATGGTTCTGGGTCATAGATGTTTTGCTTTTAGTTGCTGTTTTGAAATTGTGCAAGGCAGCAGTTTAGGTGTTTACCTATGCTGTCATCTTGGTTTCTCCTCCTGAGTTAACTTTAAAGACATCTCAAATGCTTCTTTCTCCTGTGAACACAAAACAAGCTCTTCAATAGCCCAGAGTCTTCAGCTGTTTCTCAGTCTTGTACCACAGCCTTTCCTATAATCTGCATCTTCTACCCCTGGGTGCCTATCTCCTCCAGAAGACTTTTCCAATATAATTCTTTTTTTAAATATATTTTATTGGTTTTTTACAGAGCAGAAGGGAGAGGGATAGAAAGTCAGAAACATCGATGAGAGAGAAACATCGATCAGCTGCCTCTTTCACGCCCCCTACTGGGGATGTGCTCGCAGCCAAGGTACATGCCCTTGCTGGAATCAAACCCGGGACCCTTCAGTCCACAGTCCAACGCTCTATCCACTGAGCCAAACTGGTCTCGGCTCCAATATAATTCTTATTCACTTGCTTTCTCCCTTCCCCACCATTACAGGTCTTGTCTCTACCATGCATTTTGACACAATCCTTCACTTCCATGCTGTTATTGAAAGAAGAGGGGGTCTTTTATAGGGCAATGCCTCTTGCTCTGCTATGTGGTTCCAGTATAACGAAGCTGGTGCCTGCGCTGTGGAACAGACAGCCTGGAAGCCTCAGGCAGGCCATCCTGCCTTAGCACATGCATCAGTGCTGGGTGGTGAGTTGAATCTACAAACTTGGGATGTATAGTTGAATGTACCTGAGTGTAGCTGACTGATTTGGCTCAGTGGATAGAGCATTGGTTTGCGAACTGAAAGTACCTGAGTGATTTTTTCCACTTGGGATTTAAGAAGAAACCAAATGAATGAGGTGAGAATGAAGAAGATGGATGACCTCCAGGTAGGCCATTGTTTAACAACTTACTGTTTTATGGAATGAGTTAGAGAAAATTCCATTTATAGTTTCATGTCATAAAGATTATGTGGGTGGGTTGGGAGAAATATTTGATTTGCTTCTTTGAGTTCGGGGTGAACCCCTAAGGGGCCTTCTCTGGCAGCAATAGATGTTGGCCTAGAACAGAGAGGACTTTTGCTTTGTAGACTGAGTAGGTATGTAAGTTGAGGACTGAACTGAGCTGTCTGGTGAGAAAGGTAGAAGAGATGAAGGAGAAAGGGATTTGGGCAAACAACTTTATCTAGTGACTTTATTTACAGTTTGTTTTGTGGTGTGCAATAGAAATAACTTCTTCTGTTTCCCCTATGAAATCTTCCATAGACTGTTAAAAATCACAAATACAAATATGATCAGATTTTTTGTGTGTGTGTGTGGAAATAGAATGGCACAAGGTCTGTCTACCAGATACTACACTAGTATCAAGCCCAGGTAAACTAGAGAAACCTTTAAGCCTCAACCATACCACAAAGGGGATCCAGTTTATCTGCTTCTTGCTTTTTATGCTAATATTCCTGATGACTACAGGGTTTTCAGGGTCTGTCTGTGTTTTCATTTTTTAGTGATTATAATGCAAGAAGTTTCTCCTTTCACCAGCAAATTTTCTCTGCTATAGCTGCTGTTGCTGTGGCAGCTGGCATCATCTTACAGCCTCAGCACATTTGTGTGTCCTATATAATGCCATAGTTGGCTCAGTTTGGGGGGTGCCTACTCTGGGCTATGCTTTGTGTTCAGTTTTGACCATTTTTCTAAGAAGATGGTTGTCAGATTTCCTACTTCTCCAAGTGACTCTTCAAAACTTCAGACATATTGTCACAGGGTCACAACCTCACAGATCATACTTTGTTGCCTATCTTATTTCATGCCCACATGCTATCCATTCATTTGCTTTTATTTTTATTTTTTTAATTTATCTTTATTGTTGAAAGTATTACAGATGTCCCCATTTTTTCCCAATTGACCTCCTGCACCACCACCACCACCACCCCAGGCCTTTACCACACTATCGTCTGTTGATTGAGCATTTTCTTTGTGCTTGGCACTGTTTTAATTCCTACTTCCATGGGGCTTATGATCTAATGAGAGAAAAAGACTATCAACAAATGAACAGATAATATATGCTGAACAGATTCACTCCCATCCTTTTCCACCTTGCTCTGTGGCCCAGGAGGCTGACCTCTACTACTGCATCACCTGAGCTTCCATGACCTCTGGCTTCTGGCTGGGTTTGGTCAATGTGGAACACCAGCAAGAGATAGGAGATGAGAATAAGAAAAAAAGGTATTCATTCCCTGGCCCTCCCTCTACCAGGTAGTCACTTGGCAACAGCTATACTTCTCTACCTAAGGCCACAGCTCCTGATGGAAAGCCTCTCCACCATGGTGACAGCTTTCTCTGGGTTCCAGTACCAGCTTTCTTCTCTTGTCCCTTCAGAATCACCAAGCTTTTCTTTTTTTTTTTTTTTTTTTTTTATTTATTTATTTATTTATTTATTTATTTTATTTATTTATTTTAAATCTTTATTGTTCAGTTTATTAATTACATTGTTTCCCCTTTTTATCCCCCTATAGCTTCCCTCCACCCTGTACCTATCCCACCCTCCACCCTCACCTCCCCCTCCCCACTGTCCTCTCCCATTGTTGCTAGATTTTTTGTCCAGTCTCTTGCTGCACTTCCCACAACCTTTTCTCCCCAAGAATTGTCAGTCCATTCCCTCTCTATGTCCATGTCTCTGTTATATTCACCAGTCTATCCTGTTCAACAGCCTATCAATTCACTTGATTTTTATGTTCATTTGTTGATAGATGTGTATTTGTTGTTGCTAGTTTGCACTTTTACCTTTTTCTTCTTCCTCTTCTTAAAGAATATCTTTCAGCATTTCATATAATGTTGGTTTGGTGGTGGTGAACTCCTTTAGCTTTTTCTTATCTGCGAAGCACTTCATCTGACCTTCAATTCTGAATGATAGCTTTTCTGGATAGAGTAATCTTGGTTGTAGATTCTTGCTGTTCATCACTTTGAATATTTCTTGCCACTCCCGTCTGGCCTGCATCGTTTCTGTTGAGAAATCCGCTGACAGTCGTATGGGTGCTCCCTTATAGGTAACCAACTGTTTCTCTCTTGCTGCTTTTAATATTCTCTCTTTGTCTTTTGCTCTTGGCATTTTAATTATGATGTGCCTTGGTGTGGTCCTCTTAGGGTTCCTATATATTGGGGTTCGGTGCACTTCTTGGAATCCTAAGTCAATTTCTTTCACCAGGTGTGGGAAGTTTTCAGTCACTATTTCTTCAAATAGGTTTTCATTGTCTTGGCCTCTCGCTTTTTCTGGCACCCCTATAATTCGGATGTTGGTATGCTTGAGGTTGTCCCAGAGGCCCCTTACACTATCTTCAATTTTTTGGATTCTTTTGGTTTCTTGCTTTTTCAGCTGAGTGGATTTTACCTCTTTGTATTTCAAATCTTTAACTTGGTTCTTGGGGTACTCCAGGGCACTTTCAGGTCTTTGTATAATATTTTTTGTTTCAGTCAGTGTATGCTTAATTTCTGGTTGGTCCTTTTTCATATCCTTGAGAGTCTGGTTTATATCCTTGAGGGTTTCTTTCATTTCCTTGTAGGACTCATTCATTTCCACGTTGGTCTTAATAATTTCTTTGCAGCTCTCGTTTATATCCTGAAGGGTGTTGTTCATTTTCTTGTAGGACTCACTCATTTCCTTTGTGGTCTTGCTTATTTCCTTATAGGCCTCGATCTTTTGTTGGAACCTCTTAAAAAACCCTATAACCGTGGTTCTGAATTCCATGTCCAGTCGTTTATTTTCCTCCATTTCTTTCACATCTGATTTCTTTCCATGTTGCTGCATGGTGGCTGCTTCCCTGAGTTGGTCAATTAGCTTTGTGTGGTAGATGTGCTACAAGGGACAGTGGCTCAGCCTCCCCAGTTACCTGAAATGGATATGGGTTGCACAGTCTTGCTGAAGTTAAGCTCAGGTTAATCGTTGTTAGCACTTGGAGGGTTGACCTCCAGGTCAATTGTCTGTGAAGCTCAGCTGTGCTCAGGTTGGGTGGGCGGAGTCTCCGGGCCAAGCAGACAGCGTTAGCTCCGCCCTATGCAGCCCCAGGGACTCTGTGCTGGGGGCAATGGCCGCCAGCACCTCTGAGAGAGAGCCGCTACGGAGCTCCACCGGCTGCCGGTTGCCGGGGAATTCAGACTTTCCCAAAATGAGTCTGCCTGCGCAATGTCTCACCCAGGATCGTCAAACAAAGCAGTCTGACGGTTTTCCGAATGAGAGGCAAGTCGCGGTGCGCTCTCTGCGCCGTCACGCAGCCGAGCTGTTCTCGCGAGCTGCCTTCTCCACAAGCCAGGAGACCCGGCAGCACCCGAGCTTCGGCGTGCCCTCCCACTGTCCAGTTTTCACCCCGTGTGATAGTGGGTTCTCTGGACTTCGCCCAGAGCTGGACAATCAGTCAGTGGGACGCCTTTGTCTCCCCGTTCGAGAAAACTGGCCGGTTTCCAGCCGCCCGCCCTCTCCGCGGCGTGCGCTCCAAACCTCTCTCCGGGCGAATCTTTCAACGCTGTCTGCCGCCGCTCCTCCAGGTCACAGTGTCTTATCTTCACTTTTATTTCTGGAATTTTCACTCGGTGAGCTTTCTGGTGATTCTGGAAGGTGTTTGTTCTTTCGTTAAGTTGTAGTATTAAAATTGCTGATTATGACGGCAAGATAGGTGTTTTGCCTTTGCCGCCATCTTAGTTCTCTCCACCAAGCTTTTCTTAAATTAACTTCTGACTATGGCTAACCCCTAAATGTTTAACCATCCTGACTGGTTCTCTTAACTTTGCTCACATCCTCGAAAATATAGTTTTTTCATTAAATTAAGTAAATGTGTCATTTGTTTCCTACCAGGATCCTGTTCCCTACAAATGTTAAATGATAAGAGCCTATATATATAGAGAGAGAGAGAATGAGGGAAGGAGGACTAATTATATAGAGTAGGTGTATCACGGAAGACATCTCTTTTAAAAAATGGTATTTCAGCAAAGTCACAGAGGAAGTAGAGAGTAAGACATATGGACATCAGGGGAAGGGCACTTCCGATGGAGGAAATAGCAAATGCAAAGGCCTGAAGAGGGGATTTTCTTAGAGTGTTTAAAGGTCTACAAGAAGTCCAGGTTGCTTAGAGTGGCATGAGAAAGAGGACAGGGACAGGAAATGAGAGCAGATTACTTAGGGCATTTGTTAAGAATTAAATGTTTGTGTCCCCTCAAAATTCACATGTTGAAATTCTATGTGAAATTCCAATGTGATAGTATGAGGTGGTGAGGCCTTTAGTATGGGATTTATGCCCTCATAAAAGAGATTCCCCCAAAGATGTCTTGCCCCTTCAGCCATTTGAGGAGAACTCAGCAGTCTGCAACCTGGGAGAGAGCCCCCAACCACACTGGCACCCTGATCTCAAACATCCAGCCTCCAGAACTGTGAGAAATAAATGTATATTATTTATCAAACACCCAGTCTATGGTGCTTTGGTGTAGCAGCCCAAATAGACCAAGAAAGCCTTACAGACCATGATAGGACTTTAGAGTGTATTCTGAAAAGAAAAAAGAAAAAAAAGGGAAGCTATTAGAGAGCTTGAGCAGAAAAAAATAACATGACCTGACTTTATTTTTAAGACAATCACTCTGATTGTTATACGGCAAATACACTGTTGAGGGGTAAACGTGAAAGCAGAGAAAGCCATCATTGGGCAGTTCTGATTATCTAAGATGATAGCATCTTGGACTAAAATATGAAGGCAATGAGATGTCAGAAGTTTGTTTTTGTAAATGTTAATTTGAGATACTTATCCAATATTCAAGTGGAGACAAAAAGTAGGCAATGGATTTTCAGCTTCGGAATTTGTAGAAGAGCACAGACCTAGAGTTATAAATTAGGGTATTATCAGTCTATTCATGGCATGTAAACCATCTTGAGTGGTTTCATCCATGGACCTAGATGAAACCATCTTGAGTGAGGTTAATGCTGTAGAAGAGGTCCAAGCGCTAAGCCCAAGGCCAACCACTATTTAGAGTTCAGAGGATCCAACAAATGTGATTGAATGGGGTGGTAGAAGATTCAGAGGTGGCCTCAATGCTTAAGTGAATAAAGTGTTTCCAAAAAGAAGGAGTAATCAATTGTGTTAACATCAAACCAAGAGTTGATCATTAGATTTAGCAGCATAGAGCTCATTGTTGAGAGAGGTCTTGAAGAGAGCTGTTTTTGGTAGGTGGCAGGTAAAGCTTGGTTTAAATGGGTTCAAGACAGGGAATAGGAGGAAAGAAAATGGAGTCAAAGACAAAATAGAAACCTTTTGTATACGTTGCTATAATAAGAAGCAGAAAACTGAGGAAGGGACATGGGGCCAAGGAAGGCTTTGTTTTATTTTTATTTGCAGGCTAATGGCAATGATTCATAAAGAGGAGGGAAGAGGGGCAAGGAATGTTCGAAAGAGAAAGAAACCAATCATGCAGGAGAGAGGAGTTGGCCTTAGATAAGAGCACAGCCAGTCATTCTGGGTTACAAGATGGATACAGATAGACACAGATGAGTAGTTAAGGGGGTGGAGGCTGTTGAAGTTCTCTGCCAAATGCTTCCATTTTGATAATTAGAAATAAAAATCAAGGATGCTTTAGAAGAGAGAAAATAAAAAATGGACATCTAAGAAAACAAAGAGTAAGTTGACCAGAAACAGGTCAGCAATAAGTGTCCCTGTGAGGTTTGTGGTCACACTGACCAGTGAACTTTCATTGACAATACACTTTCTGGTCTGACCAATCCTCATATAAGAATACTCTCTGTTTGCTCTGTGCCATAAGGCACTATGTCCCATCTACAGTATGCCCTGACATTTGGGAAGTACTCATCACTCTTTGTTTGTTTGTTTGTTTGTTTGTTTGTTTGTTTGTTTGTTAAACCTCACTCAAGGATATTTTTTCCCATTGATTGAGAGAGAGAGAGAGAGAGAGAGAGAGAGAGAGAGAGAGAACGAAAGACATTGATGAGAGAAAGACACATGAATTGGTTGCCTCCCGCACATCCCCAACTGGGGCCAGGGATTGAACCTGCAACCCTTCGGTGCATGGGCCAATACACTCTCCACTGAGACACACTGGCTAGGCCATCTCTTGGCATATTGAGTGACCATTTTCCCACCACCTTTGGAAAGGATGCTTTCCAGATGCCGCTGGAAAGACTGTCTTCCTGAAGACTATAGAGCCTTCTCAATTCTTCCTATTTCTCTCATTCAAACTCTTATTTGGGAGACAGGGATTAATGCTTTCACTCCCCTAGGTATTGTGTCATGTGCTTCAGGAATACAAAGATTAATAGGGATCCTGCGTGCACTCCAAGGATAGATAATCTGGTTGGGGAGCAGTGATTTGAACACAAGTACCTATGGATAATAGCTAAGTCCACTTGACCATGAGCACTTTCAGGGCTGGAGTTGCAGATAACTAGAATAGGGGTATGTGATTCAGATAGGATGTTAGAGAGGATCAGAAATGTAAAAGATCAGGAAAGGCTTAAACACATCAGAGAAAGCAGTCTACTGGGGCAATAGGACTTAAGCACAGTCATTAAGCATGCAAATCATCTTGTGGGCTTTTCAGGGTGTGCACTGGAATACGTTAATGAGCTCAATTTCCCTCAGTACTGAAGCTCTGCTGTATGCCTTTGTACTGACACACCCTGTCAAAATATGTGGAAGTTGAGTATCCTGAGCCCAGACCTCCCATGGAGAATCTAAAGGGAAGAAAGAATGAAGTACTCACATGTTGGCTGCCACCACCTAATTCCCTTGCAGCCAGCTGGATGTAGGAGACTTTGCCAGTAACTCTCGCTCATTTTCTTTTCAAGATGTCTTTATCCTGGATGTCTGAATTAGTTTGCCCAAATTTGGGGATAGGGAGACATCAATGGAGAGATACAGTCCTACTTTCCCTGAATGACCTCCTTCCAGTTCCTGAGATTCTGGTATGTGTACACTATCTCTGTTTTCGATGGCTATGGTTGCAGCAGCAATTAGTTCATTTTGATAATTTTTTTTGAATTTTTTTTATCTTTATTGTTCAGTTTATTAATTACATTGTTCCCTTTTTTTCCCCCACCCTATAGTTCCCCTCCACCTGGTACCCATCCCACCCTCCGCCCTCACCCCCCTCCACTGTCCTCCCCCATAGTTGCATGATTTTTGTCCAGTCTCTTGCTACACTTCCCACACCCCCTTTCTCCCCAAGAGTTGTCAGTCCATTCCCTATCTATGTCTGTGATTCTGTTACATTCACCAGTTTATCCTGTTCATCAGCTTATTAATTCACTAGATTTTTAGATTCATTTGTTGATAGATGTGTATTTGTTGTTCCTAATTTACACTTTTATCTTTTTCTTCTTCTTCCTCTTCTTAAAGAATATCTTTCAGCATTTCATATAATATTGGTTCAGTACTGATGAACTCCTTTAGCTTTTTCTTATCTGCGAAGCACTTTATCTGACCCTCAATTCTGCATGATAACTTTGCTGGATAGAGTAATCTTGGTTGTAGATTCTTGCTGTTCATCACTTTGAATATTTCTTGCCACTCCCGTCTGGCCTGCATCGTTTCTGTTGAGAAATCCGCTGACAATCGTATGGGTGCTCCCTTATAGGTAACCATCTGTTTTTCTCTTGCTGATTTTAATATTCTCTCTTTGTCTTTTGCTCTTGGCATTTTAATTATGATGTGCCTTGGTGTGGTCCTCTTAGGGTTCCTATATATTGGTGTTCGGTGCACTTCTTGGACTCCTAAGTCAATTTCTTTCACCAGGTGTGGGAAGTTTTCGGTCACTATTTCTTCAAATAGGTTTTCATTGTCTTGCTCTTTCTCTTTTTCTGTCACCCCTATAATTCGGATGTTGGTATGCTTGAGGTTGTCCCAGAGGCCCCTTACACTATCTTCAATTTTTTGGACTCTTTTGGTTTCTTGCTTTTTCAGCTGAGTGGATTTTACCTCTTTGTATTTCAAATCTTTAACTTGTTTCTTGGGGTGCTCCAGAGCACTTTTAGGTCTTTGTATAATATTTTTTATTTCAGTCAGTGTATGCTTAATTTCTGGTTGGTCCTTTTTCATATCCTTGAGAGTCTCCTTTATATCCTTGAGGGTCTCCTTCATTTCCTTGTAGGACTCATTCATTTCCACGTTGGTCTTGATCATTTCCTTGCAGGTCTCGTTCATATCCTTGAGGGTCTTGTTCATTTCCTTGTAGGCCTCATATTCATTTCCTTCTAGGTCTTGCTTATTTCCTTATAGGCCTCGACCTTTTGTTGGAGCCTCTTGAGAAGCCCTATAACTGTGGTTTTGAATTCCATGTCCAGTTGGTTTTTTCCCTCCATTTCTTTCACATCTGATTTCTTTCCATGTCTCTGCATGCTGGCTGCTTCCCTGAGTTGGTCAATTAGCTTTGTGTGGTAGACTTCCTACTAGGGACAGTGACTCAGCCTCCCCAGTTACCTGAGGTGGATATGGGTTGCACAGTCTTGCTGAAGTTAAGCTCAGGTTAATCGTTGTTAGCACTTGGAGGGGTTGACCTCCAGGCCAATTGTCTGTGAAGCTCAGCTGTGCTCAGGTTGGATGGGCAGAGTCTCCGGGTCAAGCAGACAGCATTAGCTCCGCCCTATGCAGCCCCAGGGACTCTGTTCCGGGGCCAATGACAGCCAGCACCTCTGAGAGAGAGCCACTGCCAAGCTCCACCAGCTACCGGGGAATTCAGACTCTCCCCAAATGAGTCTGCACACCCAACGTCTCACCCAGAGTCGCAAAACAAAGCAGTCTGATGGTTTCCCGAATGAGAGAGCGAGTCGCAGAGCGCTCTCTGCGCGGTCACGCAGCTGAGCTGAGCTGTTCGCGCAATCTGCTTTCTCCACAAGCCGGCAGACTCGGCAGCACCCAAGCTTTGGCGTGCCCTCCCACTGTCCAGTTTTCACCCCGTATCATAGTGGGTTGGTCCCTGGACTTCGCCCAGAGCTGGAGAATCATTCCAGTGGGACGTATTTGTCTCCCGGTTCGAGAAAACTGGCCGGTTTTCAGCCACCCGCCCTCTCCGCTGGTGCGCGCTCCAAACCTCTCTCAGTGCGAATCTTTCGACACTGTCCTCCGCCGCTCCTCCGAGTCACAGTGTCTTATTTTCACTTTTATTTGTGGGATTTTCACTCGGCCAGCTTACTGGTGATTCTGGAAGGTGTTTGTTCTTTCGTTAAGTTGTAGTATTAAAATTGCTGAGTATGACGGCAAGATAGGTGTTTTACCTATGCCGCCATCTTGGTTCTCTCATTTTGACTATTTAAATTAATAAGCTTGTCTCAGAGCCATCATGTGGCTGAATGAGAGATCTATGTCTTGGCCAGATGCTGAGGTCCCAGGAGAAACGCCATGTATTCTTGTTGACCTCTGATGGAAAGACAAGTGCCACAAACCACTTGATTTTTAGATTGTACTGGTCATTCCCTAAACCTTCCCATGCTTCACAGTGATAAGAAACTCACCTAACATCTGTCATTCCAAAGATCCTTAACAAGGCTAGTTCACTTTGTAACTTCAAAGACCTAGCAGAACCTGCACTATGGCAAGCAATAAAATATTGGTGCAGAGTACTCTGGAGTAAGCATTAGAGATTACTGAAATATGTTTAAGGATATCATAGGGAATAAAATGATTACCTAAGAAAAGAAGATACATGTGAATAAAATTGATGTAGTTTGGGCTTAAAGGACAAACTGTAATAATATCTCAAATCAGCAACCTCAAAGAATAACAGAAGAGACAAAAATAAATTTAGGTTAAATAAATTTAGACTATAGAGGGAATTATTTCCTGACTAACATCCAAAGTTGATTGTTCTTTGTCATGAGTAGACAAATAACCACCCCACCCCCACCCGCACCCCCTTGCCCAGCATCACACTTTCTAACTGGTATTCTCAGGCTAATATCTATTGATGGCTAGAGCTGGCTACACATGTTTAGAACAAGCACGAATTTTGCTTTTGGCAACCCAGGGAGAGACTTTCTCACTAGACAAGCCGTGCCAGGATGGGAGGGCAAGGGTTATTTTTTTAGACAAGGAGAGATCTGTTCTGGTTTAGAGGAAGATAGACACCACTAGCCTTAAAGCTCAGGGTTTGATCAGGAATGATGTAGCTTGCTTACGCAGGGCTGGGTGGCAGAAATGGGAGCAGATGGGGTTTCTTTGAATGAGCTAGGAGTTAGGTTGGTGGGGGCTCTGCAGGAGGCTCTGCCTGGTCTCGTAGCAAAACAAGAACAGGACTGAATGGAGAAAATCATTTCTGAGCTAGAGGCAGAGCTAAGTTCTCCAGAGTGTTTGCCATTCATACACTCACTTGGCAACTCAGTTCTCTGCTGTTATTTAACATTCTTTGTAGTCAATATCTCCTTAACTAGATGATCATATTCTTGAGGAAAAGTTTTTAATGTTAAGCCTTTAGTAGGTTTATGAGATAAATACTATTAGTTGGCTCTATTTTGCATAAGAGGAAACTGAGGCAGAGAGAGATGAGTAAGCAACTTATACAGGATGACACAGTTAGGGAGTGGCTCCTTATATTTGTATTAAATAAAAGAGTGAATCAATGAAGAACAATGTGCACATTTTCAAAAATACCCTTTTCTACTTCTTCAAGCAAGTTTAAGGTGCCATTTGGAATTCATAATTAAAGTATTGGATGAAAACTATTTGAAGGGAGCAACTCAAAGTGAGTGCATTGAGATAGCAAAAACAGTCAAAAGGTGATCTTTAATCAGTTCATTTGACTGTAAAGCCTGTTATCAGTGGCAAGCCTGTTATTGGAGGCAAGAGATAAAAGACAGCTCAAAGTCAAAGATAACAGATTTCAGCAGTCATGATTTCACAGCTGTTTTTTGTATATGCCAACCAACTGGAATTCATCAAATGACTTATTGAAAGCCCACAAGGTCCTGGCAGGGCATACAAGAACCTGAGAAGACATGGTTGTCTCTTTGAGGGCCTTACATTTAAAAAAGGATTTGTCTTGAAAATTCAAAAGAAAACTGACCTGGTGTGGGTGAAAGGACAAGCTTTAGAGCATATTTTCCACCAGGGAGCACAGCCTGTGGCCACTCTATACAATAAGAAAGAAACAAGGAATTCAAAAAGTGTATATGCACTGAAAGACTACTATTTTGTAAATATTTGTAATTAAGGGTGCATCAGTGTTGACAATAGTCATTCAGTCAATCAACAAACATCTGGGAAGACCTACTATGTGCTGGGCTCAATGCTAGTTACATGTTTGTCAGCATAGAGAGCTGTCCCTAGAGTCTGTGCAACTTAAGGAAGCTCCTCTACAGAAACCAACAAGCTAGAGTTGCATGTTGACTCAAGTCAGCATCAGCTAGAAAGCCAGCTGGTCTAAAAAGTCATCTGATCACCACTGATCCAATCAACAAGTTGCCTCCTTGATTTCCCTTCTGGTCACCCAAAGCAACAGAGGTAGTACTGGAGCTGTCTGCCAAGTTGACATTTTTCTCATCTCCCCAACTTGACTATTTTGCTTCTTCCACAACATTTCTACCCACTGCTGTCACTAGTGTTGATACTTATACTGATCAAGGCTGCCCTTGAAGTTTCGTTTTTACTAGGTTTCATATATCTGCTGCGTCACTGAGGAGTGGGTGCAAACATGTTACCCTCAGAATGAGGCCCCACAAGTAGTTGCTACGAAATGGGCTGGCTGAGATGAAACTGGTCAGGCTGAAATGGAAATCCCCAAAGAGAAAAATGCAAAACACTCTGCTGTTTCTGGTAGGAATGGAAAAAATCTGTGGAACCAAAGTGGGAGTGGGGCGTGGATATAGTGCCAAATCGGTTATATAACAAGAGAAAATGAGCTGGGGACTCTGGCTTTCTAGATGAAAATCTTCAAACATGCAGAATAGTAGAGAAAGTAATCTACTAATATCCAGACTAAACAAATGTTAACATCATGCCTTTTTGCTTCAACTTGTTTGTCTTAGGAATAAGATTTTACAGATCTCATCGAAGCCCCCTGCTGATCTTATTTTCTCCCCAGCCCATGTACATATAATTTTCAAAAAGAATGAGAGCTGCCCTCGCCAGTGTCGCTCAGTGGTTAGAGTGTTGGCCTTGGAACCAGAGAGTTGTAGGTTCAATTTTTGGTCAAGGGCACGTACCTGGTCCCACTCAGGGCAGTGCAGGAGGCAATCAATCAATATTTCTCTCTCTCCCACTCCCTCCCTTCTACTCTCTCTAAAAATCAATGGGGAAAAAATATCCTTGGATGAGGAATAAAACAAAGAATGACAGCTACTGAGTCATCATATTGAGATTATTTTCTGTAGTCTTTCATTTGTTTTGCTTCATATTAAACATAGTAAAGTTTTGTTAATTGCCAGTCTATTAAATATGTGTGTAAAATAAAGCAAACTAGACCTGGTTAATGTGACATTTCTTAGCGATCACTCATTTTACAGCCTAAAAGAAATGGAGACTTAGCATGTCTTCTAAATATCTCCATTAGGCCCTGGAAGATAATCTTTCCCTCCGGGCCCCATTCTGAAATTCACCTCTTTCAACATACATTTTTCACATGTAACCTGTTACTAGATAGCACCTCCTCTTAGACATCTCATCTTGTATGTAATATAAACAAACAGGGATTGGTCTCAGCACTTATATCAACTCATTTAACCTTCATAACAACCCGTGGAGGTAGATACATTGATTATCCCCATTTTACTGATGAGAAAACTCATCTACAAAATGTACTGGCTTTTGTGTACTTCTGTGAAGGACTAGTATGGCTATTAGGAGCTCTTGTGGGCAAAGTAAACTGTGGCCCTTATCCAGTTTTATGTTATTGCACTGTGTAATTACTGGGTCTATAATAGCCTAAGATGCCAATCCATCTAGTCATTGTACCAGTGCCTAGTCATATTGCTACTCCCTTGACTTTCTTCAAATACAGAGTTTTCATTTCTTCATAGAGAACGCACTGGAAGATGAATGTCTCATTGGACCCAGAGTGCTCATTTTGCACACAGGAATATGTTAGCCATCCCTCTTCTTGAGCATAAGGAAGGACTGGGACTCCAGGGAGGGTAAGTCAGAGACACTCAGCACAGTAGCAGGAGACCGCCACAAACAGATATGGGAGAGGGGAAAGAGGGAGCCCCTCAGCCACAGTGCTGCTCTGCCCTCTTCCTTTCATTCCACCTTCTGACCATCTTTCCTATCCCTCCTGGCCTGACCAGACTGTAATCATTACTCAAGACCCAGCTTAATCCTGGCTGGGCTCTATGCAGTGCTCCTGGCCCACTGCACCCACAGTGGTTCCTCACCATACTGACCCTTAATGTTGTGAAATTGGTTCTTGTTCTATCTTGTGTAATTGTTCTCTTTCTCTCTCTCTCTCTTTCTCTCTCTTTCTTTCTCTGTTATCTCTGATAAGGGTTTACTGTTTACTCTCCAACATTTATAGGGAACTCATACAACTTAACAAAAGGAAGATAAACAATCCAATCAAAAAATGGGCAAAAGACCTAAAGAGACACTTGTCGAAATAGGATATACAGAAGGCTGAGAGACATATGAAAACATGCTCAAAGTCACTAATCATCTGAAAGATGCAAATCAAAACAACAAGATACTGTCTTACACCTGTCAGAATGGCTATCATCAACAAATTGACAAACAAGTGCTGGTGAGGATGTGGAAAAAAAGGAACTCTCTTGCACTGCTGGTGGGAACGCAGACTGGTGCAGCCACTGTGACAAACAATATGGAATTTTCTCAAAAAATTAAAAATGGAACTTTCATTTGACCCAGTAATCCCACTTCTAGGAATTTATTCCAAGAAAACGGAATCACCAGTCATAAAAAAAATATACAATTTGCAACCCTATGTTCATAGCAGCACAATTTACAATAGCTAAAATTTGGAAACACCCTAAGTGCCCATCAGCAAATGAATGGATTAGAAAACTGTGCTACATCTACATAATGGAATACTACGTTGCTGAAAAAAGAAGGAATGCTTACCATTTGCAATAGCATGGATGGACCTGGAGAGCATTGTGCTAAGCAAAATAAGCTAGTCAGAGAAAGATAAATATCACATGATCTCACTCATTCGTGGAATATAATGAACAACATAAACTGATGAACAAAATAAGAACCAGAGACATAGAAGCCTCGAACGGACTGTCCGACCTATGAGGGAAGGCAGGGGATGAGGAGATAACAGATCAACCAAAGGACTTATAACCAATGGACACAGACAGTAGGGGAGTAAGGGCATGTGCTGGAGGATGGCAGTGGCGAGGGAGAGGTCAATGGGGAGAAAAGGAGACTCGTGTAATACTTTAAACAAAAAATAATTTAAATTTAAAAAAATAATGAAATATTCCATAATTTAAAAAAATAAGAAAAAGCAATTACTGGAAATGTTTTGATTCCTTTGAAATGATTTTCAGAGTTTTAAAAAAAATTGTTTTAGAAAAAAATAAAAAACAGCCTTAGCCTTCTTCAGAAGACTCAAAAAAAGTCATGGCGTGTTAGAGCTGTAAGCAATCATCCTAAAGATAATTTTAGGACAGTGGCCATGGATTAGGAACTCTGGCCCAGAGAGGTGATGAAAGTAGCTTAACATCAGTCCTCCATGTCCTCCCCAGTCACTGGTCACCTGTCTGGATCAGAGTGCTTCCCTTTGCACTCAATTCACAAGCTACTATATTTCTCCTCTGACTGCAAATATGAGTAAATGTGAGAACTGATAAAGATGAGCCTGAAGGGAGAGAAAATATACCTCTGTGTACATATGAGATTAGTAAGAAAAACATAAAAGGGCAATGTGGTTGAGAATTGTTCTTTTACCATAATTTTATTTTATCAGTGACTTTGACTATTTCATCCATTTTTTAAAATAATTTCTAAAAACTATCTAATTCAAAGCACAACTTTGTTGAGTCCTAAAGGGCTTTGACTACTCAAACATCAAACTCACCAGAAGGCACACACTGAGTGCTCACATCAGGTGGGTTACAGGAAGAACCCCTGGAGCAGATTTGTATTAGTCAACCTGATATATATGGTTATAATGTATGTCTATGGAAAGCCCCATTAATCATAGCGACTCAAATAGAACAAAACCCTCACAGATGCCTGGGCGTAAATTATATTCTCACGCAGACCTCCACTGTCCCTCTTGATGCTACTGAGCACCTCGCCTCCCAGTGGAAACTAGCCAGAACCCAGTGTGGACAGCTCAGAAATGACTTTGAACAGGTGCTTCCTCAGTCTCTTTTCATTTCCATTTACTTGGACGTTATAAAGGGCTGTTTGATACCAAGATTAGAGACACAACACAAATACAAATCAAACATGTCCCCTATTGCCCTGATGTGACTTTCCTCAGTAGGTATGGAAGCCACCCATGTAAAAAGAATTTGGGGAGGGAGATTGTTATGGATGAAGTTCCTTCACAGGATGGAGAGGGTGACTCTTTAAAATTCCTGTTAGATTCCTGCCCATGGAACATCCTTGGTCTTCTGGAAAAGGGGGAAGAAAGTGGAGATCATCCCTACAAGGCACCCTAGATTCCTCATATCTTTTCCTCATGATTATTTCCTAAGTACAAATACAGGTTGTTTTTGAAATCTTAATTCCCTAATTTTTGTCTCCTACTAAATAACTTTATTATTTCAGTGCTCATTAGCACCTCTACTAGAGAACACAGAAAAGGAAATGAAACTCACCTATAATTAGACAATACTGAGAAAGCATTTGTTTGATCAATACTGGAGGAGGAAGAACCATAAAACAAAGTGACTTTAGACATCATGACTTATAGTGGTTAAGATGCCTTAAGATGTGACAGGGGCTGAAGACAAAACATGACTTTGCTTAAGAGTGAAATTTGACTTTAACAACTAAAGATATGTGATTACTTCATATAATAGTAAGTCCACGGGTAAGCAGTTCCAAAGTTGGTATAATGGCCCAGCAAGTGACCAAGGACGCAAGCTTTTCCTGTCTCCAGGCCCCACCATCCAAGAGTGTTGGCTTTTCATCATCATGTTTGTTCACACATGGAGGTAAGCTGGTCCTTGCAATTCCAGGCATCTCTTCCCCTCCTACTGAGACAGGAAGCAGAAGGCAGGGAACGGACTTGCTTCCCATGTCTCCACACCTTATCTAGGAAGATAGCCCTTCCCTGAAAGCCTCCAGCAGACTGCTCCTCATGCCACAGCAGCCAGGCCTAGCGGCAAGGGGGGCTAAGCAAAGGCATATTTTATTTTCCAATTTATATTCGATAATGAGAAGGAGGCAGGGAAGGAGGGGGTTGTAATGACTATGGGGTTAGCCAGTCAACAGTATCTGGCCCAGGTGAAAACTGTCTTATTTTTCAATAAGAAAACTGAGATCAAGAGAATTTAAGAAAGTTACATTTAATATGTGTTGGGCACCCATAACTACAAGCTAGTTAGTGACAAAATGAAAGCTAAGAGCTAGGTCAGCCTGACCTGCAGCTCTATGCCTTTATATGAGATCACAACACAGTCTGTTTAGTATCAGAAGAGAGGAGGATACATAGTGAGGAGAAAAACAAACAAATTTTCTGCATTAGATGAAATTATTTTTTCTTAAAAAGGAGGGGGTATTATTTGGTTCTTGAATAACAGACACAAACACCTTTCTAGTACATACTGAAATTAGTTCAAGTAGAATTAGGTAGTTAGGGTATGGGTGGAAGAAGGAGGAATCCTGGAGGAAAAAAACAAGATGGCAGCATAGGTAAACACCTAGGCTTTTGCCCCGAACAACAATTTTGAGAATACAATTAAAGGACAAAACGGACATTGTCCAGAACTACAGGAAGGCTGGCTGACTGAAAGTTCTGAAACTAGAGGTACACAGAAGTGCCCATGGATAATCAGAGCTTCTGCAAAGCCTAAGTAAGGTAGGAGTCTCCTGTGCCCAAGCAGAGCCATAGAGGATGGGGTGTCTGAATGCCCAGCAGGGGTGCTCTAGTGGAAAGGAGACAAAAACTCCAGGCTGCACTGAACCCAGTTCGGTTTGCACTCAAAACCCAGGGGACCCAGGCCCTTACTGGGAGAATCCCAGAAGAAGATCCAAAAGCAGAGCTCCAGAGGCATGCGTGCCAATGCACGCAGAGGGGACGAACTGGGCCGCTGGCAGTGTCTGGCAGGATAAAGAAGCTCCAACAGAGCTGTGAGTCCAGAATCTTGGGGAAACAGCCAGAGGAGGAGTTCCGGGGGCACGCATGAGTGCTCACAGTGAGGGCAATCTGTTGACTGTGTGGCTGGTGTCTGGCGGAAGGGAGAAAGGATTTCCGACTGCATGGAACCCGGGTGCCAGGCGAAAATCTGAGATTCCAGATTCATTGGGGACTGGGAGGTCTGGTGACAGGCAAAACTCAAGGGCGCCTTTCTCACAGAGGTGCTTGCAGCGATTGCCTGCAGAAGCTAGGACCTGGTGACCTCATGGGCCAGGGCTGACTGGAAGCCAAGGCTATCAGCTCACCCTGAAACTCCACCCCACCCAGAAACTCCACCCCATCCAAGCTGAGCACAGAGACTTTGGCAAATTTGCAAGTCTTGGTGCATAAGGCTGTCTCCCAGCTCATCCTCACAGCCAGTTGGCCTGGAGGTCAGTTCCTCCCAGCCATACCAACAACAATCAAGACTTATCTACAACAAGACTTTACACACAGTCCACAAAGGGGTGCACCAAGAGTGTACACCTCAGGTAAAAGGGGAGGCGGAGATACCTAGCACACAAAGCTACCCTACCAACTCAGGGAAGCAGTGAAAATGGGGAGAGAAACAGATCACAAACAAAAAAAATGGAGGAAAACAAACGAATAGATATAGAGTTCAAAACCATGGTTATAAGGTTTTTCAAGAGGATCACAGAAAAGGCCAATAAGCTTAGCGAGAATCTCGAGGATATGAGTGAGACCCTTGAGTACATGAGCGAGACCCTCGAGTATATGAAAAAAGACCAACTAGAAATTAAACATACACTGACTGAAATAAAAAACATTTTACAGAAACCCAACAGCAGACTAGAGGAACACAAGAATCAAGTCAAAGATTTGAAATACCAGGAGGCCAAAAACACTTAACTGGAAAAGAAACAATAAAAAAGAATCCAACGCTGACGACACCTTTCCATGCTAGCAGTCGGCAGCTGTGTGTGGGTGCAGGTGGCCCAGGAACATACCAGAGAGGATGGATCTTACATTGCCACGATGTGTCCACCATCTGGATACCATTGCTGACATGTACACATGAAGAACTATTTGACGTTGAAACTGGGACTCAGAACAGTTGGACATTGAAACTGACACTCAAACTTTTTTTGCTCTTATACGTTTGTTTTCAGTATGCAGAGGCAAGATATTTTTGAAGAAAAGAAACAGGGGAGAGTGATTGATATAGAGGCAGGGTGGCCTCGAACAGGCTGTCAAGCTACAGGGGGAAGGCTGGAGTGGAGGGGAGGCAGATGCTGGGGGAGATCAACCGAAGGACTTGTATGCATACATATGAGCATAACCAATGAATGAAAGACTCTGGGGTGGGGAGGGAGGCAGGTGGGGACATGTGCTGGGGGATAGGGGAGGCTGGGGGAGGATATTGGGGGGGAGGAAAACATATGTACTACTATTAAATATAAGTTATATGGTAAATAAAATTAAAAAAAATAAAATAATAAAATAAAATAAAAAGAATCCAAAAATTAGAGGATAGTGTAAGAAGTCTCTGGGACAACTTCAAACATACCATCATCAGAATTATGGGGGTGCCAGAAGAGAGAGAGCAAGATACTGAAAATATATTTGAAGAAATAATGACTGGAAACTTCCCCCACTTGGTGAAAAAGAAATAGACTTACAAGTCCAGGAAGCACACAGAACCCCAAGCAAAAGGAATCCAAAGAAGACCACACCAAAACACATCATAATTAAAATGCCAAGGGCAAAAGACAAAGAGAGAATATTAAAAGCAGCAAGAGAAAAACACTTAATTACCTATAAGGGAGCACCCATATGCTTGTCAGCTGATTTCTCAACAGAAACTATGCAGGCCAGACAGGAGTGGCAAGAAATTTTCAAAGTGATGAATAGCAAGAACCTACAACCAAGATAACTCTACCCAGCAAAGCTATCATTCAAAATTGAAAGTCAGATAAAGAGCTTCACAGATAAGAAGAAGCTAAAGGAGTTCATCAGCACCAAACCAGTATTATATGAAATGCTGAAAGGTATTCTTTAAGAAGAAGAAAAAGGAGAAAAAGGTGGCTGCTTCAAACTAGAGTATGAATGGAACTGGAGAACATTATGCTAAGTGAAATAAGCCATTCAAAGATAAGTACCACATGAACTTACTCATTTATGGAATATAATGAACAACGTAAACTGATGAACAAAAACAGATCCAGAGACAAAGAAGCATTGACTGTCAAACCTCAGAGGGATGTAGGGGAGGGTGGGGGTAAGGGGAAGAGATTAGCCAAAGGACTTGTAGGCATGCATATAAGCCTAATCAATGGACATGGACACCAGGGGGGTGAGGGCATAAGTGGTGACGGGGGGAGAAGGAGATTGGAAGGGGTAATGGGTGATGAGGACACATATGTAATACCTTCATCAATAAAGAAATTTTTTAAAAAAGAAGGAGGAATCCTTATGCTAGCTGAAACAAAGAATATGTTTTGCAGGAAACAGGATGTTTAGTTTAGTTTGTTTGTTTTTTGTTTTGTTTTGTTTTTTTGTTTTTGGGGAAAGTGAAAGAGAATAATGTTGCAAAAAGACCAGGAACCAACTAGAGAGCAGCACAGATAGACAAAGAGCAGGCCTTTAGCAGACATAAGGGGAAGAGCCAAAATGCTTCAGGGACAACCATTTCAGTTTCCCTCTTGACCTGGGAGTCTGTGTTTGTTTGCAATAAACTCTTGCCTTGTTTGAATACCTCTGGTTCGCAGTTTCATTCTTTAATTCCATGAGACAAGACCCTGGGAAGAATTCCTGTTCACCAATACAAGCATTGGTAAAAAGATGCATCAGAGAGGAAATTTGAAACTACTGGCTACTAGTAGTAATATGTTGGGAATATTTGATCCCTGCATAGTAACAACCATTGTCAACCCTGAGACACTCTTCACATTTGGGGAAATTCAATATAAGTTTCTTCTATATCAAGTACCCACAAAGAATGGAGACTCCACCAGCCAAATTTGTTTTTAAAAAAATGAAAATATAAAAACACTTTAATGTTTTGGAAACTTTTTCTCATCCCTGATTTCATGAATGAAGGGGCTGAAGCTAAAAGAGTTTCAGTGACTTACATTACATCTCAAGGAGATCACACAGTGCAAAACAGTGATCAATGAATTTGTTATATGATCTCAAGCAGTAGAGCTTTAGCCTCACATTTAAGTAGAGGATATACTTTATTTTTCCGAAGCATGTCAGCTCGGTCTGATATCCCAGACAACTCAAGCAAAGGCAGGGCCATTGTTAACCTGAATCACCTTTGAATTCATCCCAAAGCCTAGACCATTTCCTAAATGACCTAGAAAGCTGTAACTATGGCCTTATTCACCAGAGCCTACAAATAATTTTACATGGAAATTTCTAATGACAACTGTAAGTTGTTTCATTTGTAGCTTACATATGGAAATAAGAATTTCAAAATTACATTCTGGTATGAATGGTAACAACCCCAAATTATCAACGCAAGCTTTGTCCTAAGTAAATGGTTATAATACACCTATGCACTGAGGACACTGACACAAGTTCCTTAGCTACTCCAAGGAAAGAGCAGGGACGGTGTCAAGAATCTGGGAGCTGAAGAGAAGTAAGTCCAGACTAGACCATATTTGGTCTTGCAGGAGCAAATGGATCTCTACCTCTTCTCAGACCCTAGGAAGTTCCCAAGATATCTTGTGTGACTAGTAGCAGCTGTAGTAGTAAAGACACTGAGGGATGACCTTCTACTCTGTGGAAAATTTGCTCCCATAACCTTGAGCAGCACTTGGAGAGAAGAGAGATTTCACTCTCTTCACCCTGTTCCTTAGCTAAGACCCTGTCCTGATCCTTTGGAGAAAGACAGAGGTCTCTTTGTTAGAGGCAGGGAAGTCCACATTAGCTTTAGTGCGGAGGCTCAGTTTTGCTAACTATGTTACTGTATAATTCTGTGAATATGAAGAAACCCCAGAAAAATATGAATTTGTAGCCATGTTGTTGCCCTGTTGTATATATATGGTCTTTGTTCCCTAATTCATTTGCTCTAAAGAGAGCTTGAATACTGGAGTCAGAAGGGACTCTAGAGATGGTCTGCTCAGACTTCATCCTTTGACAGAGCAGAAAAGATACCCTGAGAAAGCAGCCAAGCCAGAACAATAATCCAGAGCTCCTAATGCCCAGTCTAACCTTTTTTTGTTATATAAGAAATGAAGTGCTGCCTTCTCTTCTGTGGCTCCATTCTGGATCACCCATCATGGGAGACATGGCCACTTCTGGAATCCAGAATGTATCTTACTGTGAAGAAGCTGTTTTATAAATAGCAATGGTTTACGGTAAAATCATACTATACTTTGGTACATTGTGATATCTTGTGGGCTTACTAGGAAACCTAGTTATTACTTACAGTTTCTATGAAAAAAAATGTATTTAGGGTCCCAAATAACCAACTTGCACATGCAGTTTTAGAATAAAGATGGTTCATAAATAGCCTAAAACTAGAAGCCCTATAGTATAGTTCCTGGAAATTCTTGTGTTGTCTCCAGAACCCATGGCATGAGATCACAGCAGAGGTTGGTAGGGAGATCCCCAGGCACTTCCTCAGGGTCTTTCCTACCTATGCTCATCCAGAACGGCTGCCCCTCCAGCAACTGAGACAAGTCTTTCCTGAAGATGCATGCGGCACGTTTCCATGCCCATCGTGGAGATTCTACTGAGGTAGACCCTCTGTTGTGGGGGACATGCACCAGGTCCCCTGTCAGAGAGGGACTCGATGCCCAGCTCCCAGGGACTCGATGCCCAGCTCCGTTAGGGCCAGCCTTGGCTAGAGAGACACTCTGCCCAAGATTGTGCCTTCCTGGCATAGTCTGCACCTAGTGACTGAGCTAATATGTCTAGGATCAAGCAGCAGTTCTATTGGGCCTGCATTGCAGTTCACCATCTTCTTCTGCCCAATTCTGCTACCTCCCTCTTCCTTTGACAGGTGTTTGTTTCGTAGAAGACTTATTTTTAGACTAGTTTTTGATGTACAGAAAATTTGAAAAAAATAGTACAGAAATTTCCCATATATCCAAATCCAGTTTCCTCTATTACTAACATCTTACATTAGTGACATACACTTTTTACAATCAAGGAGTCAATACTGATATGCTACTATTAACTAAAGTCTGTAGTTTATTTAAATGTCCTTTGTTTTTGCCCAATATCCATTTTCTGTTCTAGGATCACGTCCAGAATATCACACTATATATAGATGTTATATCTCTTTAGGCTTTCCTCCTTTCACCGTTTTTAATCCTAATAAATAGCTTACCCAAAATTCTATTTTATAATCAGCTCCCAAAGAAACTAATTTATGATAACTGCTTGCCTACCTAACAGCCAGTCTCCCTTCTTGCTAACAGCATCCCAATTCTTATGGGCAGCAATAAGCCCAGCCTCAAGACATGAATCCCAACGGATCTAATCCAATAGGGGAATCCCAATCTAGTTTACTAGTGACTGACCCAGGCCTGTGCCCTAGTCTTAATCAACAGAACACAAGGAGACACCTGTCAGGGCTTTCTGAAAAGATTTTCCTCCCTATTTAAAAAAATTACCAGGAGGGTTCAAGGAGAAAGGTTTTTTTCACCCACTTCTCTCCCCTTCTGCTGAGGCACTGACCTGTGATGCCTAAAACTGCAGCACCTCGGCAGCGAGGCAGTGAGGTGATGCAGAGGACAAAGGCACTTCGGTGTTTTACGGCACCATTTAGCTGCAGAACCAGCCCTGAAACTGGGATACTTGTCACATAAATAATAAATGTCCTTATATTTAAGACATTGGCAGTTGAGTTCTCTGTTCCTGGCAGCTGAAAGCATTTCTCCCTCAGCCTGGGACAAGAAAGGGGTTTCTATGAGGATTAATATGGCTAACAGGGAGGTAGAATCTTATAAAACTTTAATAGCAAGCCCAGGCCACCCAGAGCCTGAAATGACCAGTAGTTCTAAATTAAGGCAGAAATTCTCACCTATAATTTTAGAGTCTTCTGTCCAGTGCTTGAATCTTTTTAAAAATATTTTTTATTGATATCAGAGAGAAGGAGAGAGGGAGAGAGAGAGAGAGAAACATCAATAATGAGAATCATTGATCGGCTGCCTATTGCACGCTCCACCCTGGGGATTGAGCGTACAACCCAGGCATGGGCTCTGACCAGGAATCGAACTGCAACTTCTGGTTCATAGCTTGCTACTCAACTACTGAGCCACACCAACCGAGCTAGTGCTTGACTTTTTATGTCTTGTCTCTGCCTCATATCTTGTGCTTCCTCACAAATACAGTTTAGTTAAGGCATATTAAGTCTTTCTTAATTTAATGATCTTGTAGCTTCAGGTTCCACTAGAAATTCTCAATATACCTCTGTTGAAATCCTTCAGGAAGAAACTATAATTGACTCAGCACATATTTTTCTGCCAGGCCATAACACAGGTCACTGGCTAGACTACAGATTGTTTTTGGCACAATTATCCTGTCTTGGTTCAATCAACTATGTTTGAAGAAAAAGGTCACATAGTATAAACTGAGCCATACAGAGCTGCCTCTTCAACAGGATTGTGCAAAAGTTGGGCAGACACAGTGACACATAGGCTCTAGCACAACAGCAGGTGGGAGCAGAGGGTACAGGTGTCAATACACTACATGCTTACCTCTCATCTCTTCCCTGCCCCCACCAAATTCGTCTGGTTCTAAGACTTTTTGTCTATTTGCTATTACTGGATACATATCTGTCTCGTGCAAATAAAATACAAGTTGTCTCTGAATAAACAGAAGAGAGAGAGAGAGAGAGAGAGAGAGAGAGAAGAGCTAGAAAAAGAGAGAAAGAACAAGAGAAGAAAGATAAGAAAGAAGGGGGACTGAGAAAGAGAGGGAAGGAGGGAGGGAGGAAGGGAGGGAGGGAGGGAGGGAGGGAGGGAGGGAGGGAGGGAGGGAGGGAGGGAGGGAAAGAGGGAGAATTGTCTTTGACAGACACAGACAGGTGTTGATGACAAAGACTTGGCACATTAGCAAGCAAGGGAAATAGAAAGCAAAGCCATGGAGGAGTGAGGTCCAAGTCAGCTCCCAATTCAGCCCAGAACCAATAGGAAACAGAGATGGTTTCATGGAAGAAGGATTTTTTAATGGGTGATACAAACTAGACTAAACCAACAGGCTCCTGCGGTACAATCCTGCCCCGTGGAAAGCATTCCATGGTCTCAGCCACACCGTGGTCAAACCATTCTTCCCACAGAAGTGTCATCTCCATCCCCTGAGATCAGCAGGATGATATCCTTCCACTACACAATTCATCAGACAGGCCAAAATAAATTCCATTCCAAAGGGCAAAAGTACCCAATTTACCCCCTGGAAAACTCAGTCCAACATATCTGAAAGCACAGAGTAAAACTATGAAAATGGGATTTTACTCCATGACTACCGGAGGTTTCATGCAAGCATTTGCTTAGCAGAAACCTTGGCTTTCATTCCTCTTTTGATTTTTAAAGCTGGTTTTTGAACACTACTCAGTAGATCTTTTTGATGTTTGGCACTGGCATAAAAAGGATAAGTCATTTAATTTTCTGCAAAGGTGACGAAGCCTGTTTCGAATGAAAAGAGTCAAGCCGCCCGGGCATGTGTGACTATAAACAAGTGAAAGCTTCTTCTTTGAAGGTTCAGAATTAACATATCTACTGGATTCCAGGGATTGTTCTCCAGACCCTGAAATGTGAAAACCAAGTGCAGCAACCTGAAGTGCAGGGTTAAAGCAATTTTCGGAAAATTAAGAGGAACTGAAGGACCACTGGTGATGTTAAAGCAATTCTTTTCTTGTCTTCAGTTATTCAGGTTGGCTATCTTCTTGCCAAATAGAAAACTGTCAATCAAAAGGAAAATCCATAAGGAACTTAAGCTGCCTATGTCCACAGAGCAAGACAAATTATTCAGAAAGGTTAGCACAGGCTAGTGGGAAAGGTTCGTGTGGCCTGAATGGCCCAGATCAGTCACTTGTATGGAATCAAGTTGATGTGTTGTGATAGAAGTTTAGAATCTGTGTATAAACAAGGCCTGAAAGGGTGAGAACAACACTCAACAGATTATTGAATGTCTACATGAGCTAGGCTGTGTGCTAAGTGCCAAGAATACAGAAATGGAAAAGACAAACATTACCAAGACTATTCCATCTATTTTATCAAATAAATCTCAAATGGGTAAACTGGATGTAAATTTAATTAGATGTCCAGAGAGTCTATGAGTTTGGAGAATGAATAAGCCCTTAGAGCTTTATATATTTTGCAAAGCCTCCAACCTACCGGAATCCAATTCAATCACCTTAATGTGGAACTGAAGGCCATCTACAATTGGCCTCAATTCTTTCTATTCTTATCTTTTACCAAACCACTCCAATCCTACATGGTACATTTTAGGGTCAACTCAACTTTTTTCAAATGTACTGTAACCCAGTGGTTTTAGCAAAGCAATTCTCTCAGCCTAAAATATCCTTCCCCCTACATTCTCCATATCCCTCCTTCTCCCTGTCATTAATCCTTCTGTTCTTTCATCAGTCTGTGGAATCCAACCTTCTAAAACTTAATTACGTGCTGAAGCCTCCATGGAAACTCTATGAAGAACATCACCAGCTCCACTTTGTCATAATTGTCCTCCTTCTTTTGGGGTCCTATTACATATCCTGTATACCTCTGTTTGGTGGACACTGTTTACACCTGGCATTATAGTCATAAGCATAGCTACACCACCTACTAGATTTGTTTTTCTAAAGAAGCCATGGTGTTATCCATTTCTATAGTCCTACTGGGTTTACACAGAGTAGGTACTCAACACATGTTTATTAATGTATTGAACTGAGTTGAAGAAGAACAAACAAGCCCTGGCCAGATGGCTCAGTTGGTTGGAGTGTCATCCCATACACCAAAAGATTGCAGGTTTGATTCCAGGTCAGGGCACACACATAGGTTGCAGTTTTAATCCCTGGTCAGGACGTGGCAACCTATCCATGCTTTTCTCTCTCTCATCAGTCTCTCTGTGTCTCTGTCTCTGTCTCTGTCTCTCTCCCTCCCTCCTTCTGTCTCTCTCTCTCTCAAAATCAATAAACAGGTGAGGATAAAAAAAATTTAAGAACAAACAAGATGCACAAATGTGCTCTCCTTAAATAGGCATAGCTCAGTAAGTGATGTATGGGTAGACTATGAAAATTCATTTATGTCCTTTTTTAGTGTCTTTCACTGTTTTCTGTACCAGCATGTTGCTTTTCCCATGGATTTCCCCTCCAGACTTCTGTATTCCTCATTTTTATAATTTATGTTTGTTCTGAACTACTCTTCATTTGTGTCTCTATCTGTACCAGAAAGTCGGTCACTGCAGGAAAGTGTGGATCAGTATATGCTGATACAACTTCCTTATCATCGGAACACTCTCCTGCCCAGACACATCAAGGAAATAGACATTTTGAAGAAATGTTCACAGCACCATCAATGGGAGGTTTCTTTATTCCAGAGCACGTGGATCAGCTACAGGAGAAGCGTGTGGACAGACAAACCTGAGAAAAGGAGCTTCCCATTTGCAACTAAAACTAACTCTTCCAGAGAGCAAGAGAGGAAAGCAAGGACTGGGGAGAGGATTATTTTTTTGTCAAGAACTACAAAATTTAAGGATAGAAGGAAGAGCAGGAGAAAGGGTGACAGTGAAAGTGGACCTTGAATGAATCAAGTTGCTTCTGGCTTCATGGACTGTAAAGGTTTCAAGGAATAGGATAATCAACATTATCACTGATAGCTCAGAGACAGTTATTCGATCAACTGTTCAATAAACATTTGTTGAGTGCCTACTATGTGACAGGACTATTCATAGGACTGAGCAGAGCAGACATGGTCTCTGCCTTCAAAAAGCTTTCAGTCTAGTGAGTGGAGGCCAGATCTTAAACAACTGCACAATTAATTGTGGGGAGTGTTACTATGGAAAAGTGTATGGTGCTATGAGAATGTATAATGGGGTGTGTAATCTAGTCTGAGTGTTGAGGAGGTCTCTCTGTGGAAATGATCTTTAATGGCCCAGAAAGACAAGTGGATATTTGCCATGTCAAGAAGGGAAGAGAATTCATTTCAAGTAGAGAGAAGGAGAATGTAGATGCAATCAGGCTTGGAAATCAAAATAGAAAGGTAGACCTGGGGAACAAGAAAAATTGAGCGTGGGTTTATATATAGGTGGGGTCCACCCCTAATTACCTGCACTATCCAGGCCTCCTACAATGTGTTCTTATAGAACCTGTCTCTGTCCTCCAGAATCTATAATTGGGTGTGTACATGAGAAAGAGAGATTAAAATCAGTCTCCATTACCAAACTATAAGATCCATGAGGGTGAGAATCATTTTGTGTTTTATTCACTATTATAAGCCCAGAGTCCACCTCAGAACCTAGAATATCATATATACTCAATAAATATTTGTGGAATGAATGAATGACCAAGTGAATAAATGATTGGTCTAGGAGTAAGAATGTCTCAAGATGTTGTGCTCCAATTCCGGTTCCAGCATTAACTCTCTACAGAAATTAGATATCCATTTAACCTCTTTGGGACCCACATTTCTCCATGATTGAAATTAATATGTTGAATGAGATTATTTCTAAACTCTTTTCCAATTCAAAATTCAAATGTGTCCTATTCCTACATGTTATTTTGTTGTTCTTTCTTTTCTTATTTTCAACTTTTCCACTGAACACTGTGTTTTTCCCACTGTTGATTTTTGCCTTTTCACAGGCAAAGTCAGGTACTGTTGTATAAAGTTAGGATTTTAAGTTTATCAAACCCTGCTCATGGGAAGCATATCCTGAAAAGTTGGCCTTTCCTCCATCCAAAATGATGTGCATTATCAAAAGACTAACATCAAAGCTGATTGCTTTACCAGGAGGTTCCCAGCCAAGCAGCCTTTTGATTTGCTTTTACTACTTACCCACTAAGATAAAGCTAGTTAAAAAACAAAATTCAAAAGCTCTTTTTCATTTATATTTTTGGCTTGTCCAGTAAAGCAGATTATCTAAAGCTAATTAATCATCAGAGGGGAACAATTGCTCCTTCTACACCCTGCACTGAAACACACACACACACACACACACACACACACACACACACACACACAATGAAGTTCCAGCAAAGTGCATTTAAATAGATGAAAAAATATTATGATTAACATGATTCTACTTAGGGGGTTGTTAACATGTGGTCTTTAAAAAAATGAATTTGTATGTGATGACATATTATTTATATTTGTGTCTGAAAATATCCCAATTAATAACCTAAGGTATTCCTAGTGGCAAGAGTTTCTTTTTTACTCTACTGGTTATAACAGAAGGAGAAAATAAGTGCCTAGTTGTTTGTACTAATCTAGGTCATAATAACATAAAAAATAGATTTATAATATTTTAAATACCCAATCAACTCTATTACTCTTTGGGTATATAAAGCTTCTTTAGGCAGGTAACAACATTATTTTCTAAATGGTTTGGAGTCCTCTAAAACATTGCTCCTATTTCTTTGAGTGTTTCTACCAAAGAAAACCAAAGCATAAATCTACTGTAGTTTGTGCAGACATTTAACACAATAACTACGTATCAGAAGGGAATAGCCATATTCAGGAGAGTCTGTCAGGAAAACAGAGGGGGACATATCAGATTTGAGTTTCAAGCCTGCCTCTTAATTATTCTGCCTCAAGCACCTTTTTCTTATGCAAGAAAAACCCACCTTCCCCAACTCAGATGGTCATATTATGAATGTAGAAAGTAATGGCTACTATGGCTATTTGCAATGACTGAACATAAACATTGGGTGCAGAGGAGAACCAAGATGGCAGCATAGGTAAACACCTATCTTGCTGCCCCACACAACAATTTCAAAACTACAACTTAATGAAAGAACAAACACCATCCAGAATCACCAGAGAGCTGGCTGAGTGAAAATTCCACAAATAAAAGTGAAGATAAGACACTGTGACTTGGAGGAGCAGCTGAGGACAGTGTTGAAGATACGCTCGGAGAGAGGTTTGGAGCGCACACCAGTGGATAGGGCGGGTGGCTGAAAACCGGCCAATTTTCTCAAACAAGGGAGACTAAGACGTCCCACTAGACTGATTCCCCAGCTCCGGGAGAAGTCCAGGGAACCCACAATCATATGGGGTAAAACTGGACAGTGGGAGGGCACGCCAAAGCTCAGGTGCTGCAGGGGCCTGCTGGCTTGTGGAGAAGGCGAGCTCATGTGGAGTGCACGTGAACTTGAGAACAGCGCAGCTGCGTGACCGCACAGAGAGCGCTCATGACTTGCTCTCTCATTCGGGAAACCGTCAGACTGCACTGTTTTGCGACTCTGGGTGAGACGTTGGGTGTGCAGACTCATTTGGGGAGAGTCTGAATTCTCTGGCAGCCGGTGGAGCTTGGCAGCGGATCTCTCTCAGAGATGCTGGCGGCCATTGCCACCAGCACAGAGTCCCTGGGGCCGCATAGGGCAAAGCTGATGCTGTCTGCTTGGCCGGGAGACTCCGCCCATCCAACCTGAGCACAGCTGAACTTCACAGACAATTGGCCTGGAGGTCAACCCCTCCAAGTGCTAACAACGATTAACCTGAGCTTAACTTCAGCAAGATTGTGCAACCCATATCCACCTCAGGTAACTGGGGAGGCTGAGTCACTGTCCCTTGTAGGACATTTACCACAAAAAGCTAATTGACCAACTCAGGGAAGCAGCCACCATGCAGAGACATGGAAAGAAATCAGATGTGAAAGAAATGGAGGGAAAAAACTGAGTGGATATGGAATTCAAAACCATGGTTATAGGGCTTCTCAAGAGGCTCCTAGAAAAGGCCGAGACCTACAGGAAATAAGCAAGACCTACAAGGAAATGAATGAGACCTACAAGGAAATGAATGAGACCCTCAAGGATATGAACGAGACCCTCAAGGATATGAAAAAGGACCAACTAGAAATTAAGCATACACTGACTGAAATAAAAAATATTATACAAAGACCTAAAAGTACTCTAGAATATCCCAAGAACCAAGTTAAAGATTTGAAATACAAAGAGGTAAAATCCACTCAGCTGAAAAACAAGAAACTAAAAGAATCGAAAAAATTGAAGATAGTGTAAGGGGCCTCTGGGACAACCTCAAGCATACCAACATCTGAATCATAGGGGTGCCAGAAAAAGAGAGAGAGAGCAAGATAATGAAAACCTATTTGAAGAAATAGTGACCGAAAACTTCCCACACCTGGTGAAAGAAATTGACTTAGGAGTCCAAGAAGCGCACCGAACACCAATATATAGGAACCCTAAGAGGACCACACCAAAGCACATAATAATTAAAATGCCAAGAGCAAAAGACAAAGAGAGAATATTAAAAGCAGCAAGAGAAAAACAGATGGTTACCTATAAGGGAGCACCCATACGATTGTCAGCGGATTTCTCAACAGAAACGATGCAGGCCAGACGGGAGTGGCAAGAAATATTCAAAGTGATGAATAGCAAGGATCTACAACCAAGATTACTCTATCCAGCAAAGCTATCATTCAAAATGATATAAGGGTGATTCAAGGTCAGATAAAGTGCTTCGCTGATAAGAAAAAGCTAAAGGAGTTCATCACCACCAAACCAATATTATATGAAATGCTGAAAGATATTTTTTAAGAAGAGGAAGAAGAAGAAAAAGATAAAAGTGTAAATTATGAATGACAAATACACATCTATCAACAAATGAATCTAAAAATCAAGTGAATCAATAAGCTGATGAACAGGATAAACTGGTGAATGTAACAGAATCACGGACATAGAGAGGGAATGGACTGACAATTTGGGGGAAGATAAGGGGTGTGGGAAGTGCAGCAAGAGACTGAACAAAAATCATTCAACTATGGGAGAAGACAGTTGGGAGGATGAGAGTGGAGGGTGGGATGGGTACCTTGTGGAGGGGAGCTATAGGGGGGGGAAGGGAACAATGTAATTAATAAACTGAACAGTAAAGATTTTTTTAAAATAATGAAAAAATAATAATAAAAATAAAAAAATAAAAAACATTGGGTGCATAGCCTATCTAATAAAAGAGTACTATGCAAATTGACCATGCCTCCACTACCCTGACAAGACACACCATCCAATCAGGAGCAAGTATGCAAATTAACTGAACCAAGATTGCTGTGGCCACAGAGCAAACAGGAGGCTTGGGTTTCCCCAGCAATGGAGGAAGCCAAGCTTCCTACACACCCTGGCTGGCCCAGGCCTCCCCTCAAGGCTACAAAGTTTCAATTATAAAAGATAAATAAATTCCAGATACCAGGGTCGCCGCTTGGGTTGCCGGGGATAGGGGTGTGTGGCTGGCCTGCAAACCACCACAGACCCCTCGCCCAGGCCACACTCCACCCCAAGAGAACCCCCATCCTGATCTGAGACACCCTTCAGGGCAAACCAGCTAGCTCCCACCTATGCACCAGGCCTCTATTCTATCTAATAAAAGAGTAAGATGCAAATTGACTGTCACTCCAACACACAAGATGGCTGCCCCCATGAGGCCAAAGATGCTGCCCCCATGTGGATACAAGATGGCCACCACAAGAGGGCCAGCAGGGAAGGGTAAATAGGAGGGACCAGGCCTGCAAGGGTCGGCAGTTGGGGCAATCAAGCCTGCAGGGGAGGACAGTTAGGGGTGACCAGGCCAGCAGAGGAGGGAACTTGGGGGCCACCAGGCCTACAGGGAAGGGAAGTTGAGGGGGGACCCAGGCCTGCAGGGGAGAGCAGTTGGGGGGACCAGACCTGCAAGGGAGGGCAGTTAAGGGTGATCAGCCCTGCAGTGGAGGGCAGTTGGGGGGACCAGGCCTGCAAGGGAGGCAGTTAGGGGTGACCAGGCCTTCAGGGGAGGGCAGTTAGGGGCAATTGGGCTGGCAGAGGAGCAGTTAAGCATCAATCAGGCTGTCAGGGGAGTGGTTATGGGGTAATAAGGCTGGCAGGCAGAAGCAGTTAGGGGCAATCAGGAAGGTAGGCAGGTGAGCAGTTGGAAGCCAGCAGTCCTGGATTGTAAGAGGGATGTCCAACTGCCTGTTTAGGCCTGATCCTGCCAGGCAGTTGGACATCCCTTGAGGGGTCCCAGATTGGAGAAGGTGCTGGCTGGGCTGAGGGACACCCCCTCTCCTGTGTATGAATATTGAACCAGGCCTCTAGTTCAATAATATAAAATACTGTGAGGTAGGGAGTGCTTGGGTGGGACTTTTAGCAATTTTGTGAGAAGTGGTAATGAGCCAAAAAACATGATGTCTTAGCAAAAAAAAAAAAAAAAGTGATATCATCCTAGTAGAATTTATTTGTTTAATCCACAGACAGACTCATGAAAGCTTGAGCAATTTTCTTCTTGCCAAGAAAAGTTGCTTTGCCATCTAACTGTTTTCTTGGTGGAAATTACTTTCATTTGGTTATCAAGTACTTTATATGCATCGATATTTCATATGTTACCTATTTCTCTTTTAAATCTTTACTACAGATATCTTTTCTAAAGTTTTATTCAGCTAAAATTTTATATACCATACAATTTATCCATTTAAAGTATACAATTTAATTGCTTTTAGCATATTCAATAATGTATCAATAAACACAATCAATTTTAGAATACAAATATTACCTCCAAAAGAATCCTTCCATCCCTTAGCCATAACCCCACAATCTTCCTATGCCCTTAAGCTCTAGGCAACTACCAGACTACTTTCTATCTCTTAAGATTTGCCTAGCCCTAGCTAGTTTGTTCAGTGGGTAGAGTGTTGGCCTGCAAACTGAAGGATCCTAGGTTCCATTCCTGTCAAGGGCACATGCCTGGGTTGTGGGCTTGATCCCCAGTAGGGGACGTGCAAGAGGCAGCCAATCAATGGTTCTCTCTCATCATTGCTATTTCGCTCTCTCTCTCTCTTCCTATCTCTTCCTCTCTGAAATCAATTTTTTAAACATATATTTAAAAAAGATGTGCCTATTCTGGACAGCTCATATAAATGAAATCATACAATCTGTGAACTTTTGTACCTGGCTTCTCTCACTTAGTATATTGTTTTTAAAGAATCATCCACATTATAGCAGGTATCAGTACTTAGTTTCTTTCTATTGAAGAATAATATTCCATTGTATGAATATACCACATTTTATTTCTCCACAAATCAGTTGACGGATATTTGAGTTGTTTTCACTTTGGGGATATTATGAATATTGCTGCTATAAACTTTTGTATACAAGTTTTGTGAGGATATATGTTTCATTTCTCTTGGAGTGGAATTGCTAGGTCATATGGCAACTCTATGTTTAACCATTTGAGAAATTGCCAGGCTGTTTACTAAAACAGCTCCACCATTTTATATTCCCAGCAGAAGTGTATGAGGGTTCTCATTTCTCCACATTCTTGTCAATACTTATTATCTGCCTTTTCTATTACAGCCATTTTAGTGGATATGAGGCAGTATTTCATGGTGGTTTTTATTTGCATTTTCCTAATGACTAATTATGTTGGACATCTTTTCATGTGCTTATTGGTCATTTGTATATCTTTTTTGGATAAATATTTATTCAGATTCTTTGCCCATTTTTTAAATTGGGTTATTTGTTTTTTTATTACTGAACTAGAGGACCGGTGCATGAAATTCATGCATGGGCTGGAGGGTGTCCCTCAGCCCAGCCTGCATCCTCTCCAATCTGGGACCCCTCAAGGGATGTCCCACTGCCTATTTAGGCACAATCCCGTTGGGATCGGGCCTAAACAGGCAGTGGGACATCCCTCTTACAATCCAGGACTGCTTGCCTGCCTGCCTTCCTGATTGCCCCTAATTGCATCTGCCTGCCAGCCTGATCACACCCTAACCACTCCCCTGCAAGCCTGACTGATGCCTAACTGTTCCCCTGCCAGCCTGTTTGCCCCTAACTGCCCTACAGGCTTGGTCACCCTCAACTTCCCTCCTCTGCTGGCCTGGTCACCCCTAACTGCCTTCCCCTGCAGGCTTGATCGCCCCCAACTGCCTTTCCTTGCAGGCCTGGTCTCTCCCAACTGCCCTCCCCTGCTGGCCCTCTTGTGGTGGCAATTTTGTGTCCACATGGGGGCACAATCTTTGACCTCATGTGGGCAGCCATCTTGTATGTTGGAGTGATGGTCAATTTGCATCTTATTCTTTTATTAGATAGAATAGAGGCCTGGTGAATGGGTGGGGGCCAACTGGTTTGCCTTAAAGGGCTGTCCTGGATCAGGCTGGGAGTTCCCTTGGGGCATGGGGTGGCTGGGTGAGGAGCCTGTGGTGGTTTGCAGAGTGGCCACATACCCTGGTGACCCAAACAGAGGCCCTGATATCTGACATTTATTTATCTTCTACAATTGAAACTTTGTAGCCTGGAGCAGAGCCAAGCCCCCTGCTCGCTCCATGGCCACAACCATTTCTGTTGGAGTTTATTTATCTTCTATAATTGAAACTTTGTAGCCTTGAGTGGAGGCCAAGCCAGGCCAGGGCTGTAGAAGCTTGGCTTCCTCTTATTTATCTTCTATAATTGAAAGTTTGTAGCCTTGAGTGGAGGCCTGGGCCCGCTAGGGTGTGTGGAAAGCTTGGCTTCCTCCATCACTGGGAAACCCAAGCCTCCCTCCTGCTCTCTGTGGTTGTAGCCATCTTGGTTGAGGTTAATTTGCATACTCATTCCTGATTGGCTTGTGGGCGTGACTTGTGGGTATAGAGGAGTGATGGTTAATTTGCATAGTACTCTTTTATTAGATAGGATTGTAAAGCTTTTATTGGAGAGAGAGAAACTTCAATGTGTAAAAATATAAACAAACAATTTAATAAATATATCTTAATCACCTACTATGTATAATTAAGGACAGTGTCATGTGTGCAGAAGCAGGGAAAAGATTCATCAAGAAACTTATAATTACTAAGGGATGGGTATAGTGAAACAAATCCACTAGTATAGGAAAACTACTAGTATATCAGGTTAGAAAATCTGAACGGGCTTCATGGAAAAGTTGGTGTTTGTAATGGGTCTTTTAAAGTGGGGAGAATTTTGAAAGAGATATCATCAGAAAGAACATTAGAGGGGCACAGTGGCCCTGATGCTCCAGGCATGACAGGAGAACAGCACGTAGTTGTTTGGCTAGGGAATGGAATGAGTGAACCACCAGGTGATGAGACTGAGAGAGGTTAGATGGAAACATGTTTTTGAAGCTTAAATACCAGGTTGAGGGGTCTGTGTTCAAATCCCTAAATCAGTGGTTCTCAACTGGGAGAAATTTGGGCCTCGGGGAATATTTGGTGATGTCTGGATACATTTTTTTTATTTTCACAACTACTAGCAGTGGCACTATTATTAGTGGATAGAGGTTAGGGGTGGTAGTAAACATCTTCCAATGCCCTCCACACCCCTACAGCAAAGAATTGTTGGCCCCAAATGTCAGTGGTGCTGAGGTGAATCCAATAATTAACCCAACATACCACCTTGAGAGAGTTTTCATGCTGCAGCATATAAAGAATGACTCTAGACAGTGACTCCCCCCGCCCCCCATGGGTTAAGAAGATGGAGCTAAAACTCTAGAGATCAAAACAGCTATATGTCATAATGCAGAATACAGAAGAGGAGAGAACTGCAGAGAAAGAGAACTCTGGAGATGTGCAGAGGGTTCCCCCTGAGAATTCAGCTAAGTATCGATAAGCACATACTTGTGAGGAAACTACTCAAGCCAGGGGTGGGGAGAGGGTACATGTAAAAGGATTAAAGGGGACAATTCCTGGTGTTCATATAGGGTACAAAACAGTGCTTATTACTATCAGCCAGGATAGAAAACCTCATGATTCATACTCTTCCCACTCAACGAGGTAATATTTACAACGTCTATCAGCCAGTCAAAAATTAGTACACAGCCAGGCTAATGTGGCTCAGTGGTTTAGTGTTGACCTGTGAACCAGGAAGTCACTAGTTTGATTCCTGGTCAGGACACATGTCCATGTTGCAGGCTTGCTGGAGGCAGCCAATCAGTGAATCTCTCTCATCATTGATGTTTCTGTCGCTCCCTCTACCTTCCCCTCTGAAATCAATAAAAACATTTTTTTTAAATTACTACACAAAGTAAGAAGCTGGAAAATACAACTCAGTATAAGAAGAAAAAATATTAATTGAAATACAGATGTTAGAATTAGCAGACAGTGATATTCAAACAAATATTATAACTCTATTCCATATTGCAAAAAGATGAGTAGGGTCATGGAAAATATAAATAAAACTTCTAGAGATGAAAACTACAATGTTTGAAATAAAAATATTTGAAATGAAAAATATATTGGATGGGATTAACAGCTGAAGAGACATGGCAGAAGAAAACATTGGTCAACTTGAAGACATAGTCATAGAAACTAAAACCAAAATGAAATGCAGAGAGAAAAGGAATTTTAAAGGTGTGTGTGGGGAAGGTGGGAGGGGAAAGAACCAGTGAGCTGTGAGGCAACTTCAATGGCTTAATATACATGTCACTGGAGTCCCTGAAATGGTTTAGAAGAATATAAAAATATATATCTGAAGAAATTACATACTTTTTCCAAATTTGATGAAAAACTACAAAACCACAAATCCAATGCTCTCAACAAGCCACAAACACAAGAAACAAAGAAAACTGTAGTAGGACAACGTGGTTACCAAAATGCTCAAAACGAATGATAAAGGAACAAATCATTTTTTTTAAACAACTGATAGTCAGTTTATTAAAAAGCCTGATTTAAGAGGGAACCAAGATGGCGGCATAGGTAAACACCTATTGTTCTGCCCTGCGCAACGATTCAGAAAATACAACATAACAACAAAACAAACATTACCCAGAATCACCAGAAAGCTGGCTGAGTGAAAACTCCACAAATAAAGGCAAAGGTGGGACACTGAGACTCAGAAGAGCGGCGGGAGCGCAGCCTTGAAGACGGAAACAGGTTAGGAGCCGTCCTGGTCGCGAGTGCGGGCTGTAGGGCTGGAGCAGCAACTCCTGCTGGGTTTCACCAACAGGGAGGGCGGAGACGTCCCACTGCACAAATTCCCCAGTGCCAGGCAAGGTCCGAGATCTGGGGAACGTGGAGATGTCCCACTGCACAGATTCCCCAGTGCCAGGCAAGGTCCGAGGTCCGGGGGACACACCCTGGAAGCAGGGTGAGGCAGAGGTCTCCTAGTCTGCGGAAAAACCGGATAGCTGGGAAAAGAAGTTTGCGAGCAAGTGTCACACAAACGCACGACTGGCTCCCTGGAAACTTGTCTCCTGGCCCCGGAAACCATCTATTTTACAACCCTGGGCTAGACTTTGGGTGTGCAGACTCATTTGGGGAGAGGCAGAGTTGTCGGGCAAGGGGAAGAGACTGGCGGCTTTATCTTGGAGGTGCCTGCAGCCATCCCCATCCAACAGAAACCTGCGCTCCCGTGAGCACCGCATAGGACTTAGCTGACACGGAGGCTGCCTGCACAGCTCAGAGACTCCGCCCATCCAACCTGAACACAGTCTCCCTTCACATCCAATTGGCCTGGAGGTCAAACCCTCCTAGGGCTAACAACAAGCTGGGTTTAAATTCAAAAATACTGTACAACCCATAAAGGATTGCAGTAAGAGTACCCATCTCAAATAACTGGGGAGGCTGTGCCACTGACCCTTAGAGGACATCTACCACATAAAGCAGCCACCATGCAGAGATATGGAAAGAAATCAGGGGTGAAAGAAATGGAGGAGAAAAGATGACAAGACATAGAGTTCAAAGCCATGGTTATAAGGCTTTTCAAGAGGCTCCTAGAAAAGGCCGATGAACTTAATGAGAATTACGAGGAAATAAACAAGACCAACCAGGAAATGAATGAGACTTACAAGGAAATGAATGAGACCCTCAAGGAAATGAACAAGACCTCTGAGGATATGAACCAGACCCTCACGGATATGAAAAAGGACCAACTAGAAATCAACCATATACAGACTGAAATAAAAAAATATTACACAAAGTCCTAAAAGCAGTCCAGAGGGCCATAAGAACCAAGTCAAAGATTTGAAATACAAAGAGCAAAATCCACTCGGCTGGAAAAGCAAGAAGCAAAAAGAATTCAGATAATTGAAGATATTGTAAGGGGCCTCTGGGACAACCTCAAGCATGCCAACATCCGAATTATTGGGGTGCCAGAAAAGAGAGAGAGCAAGTTAATGAAAACCTACTTGAAGAAATAGTGACTGAAAACTTCCCCCACCTGGTGAAAGAAACTGACTTAAAAGCCCAAGAAGTACACAGAACCCCAAAATATAGGAATCTAAAGAGGACCACACCAAGACATATCATAATTAAAATGCCAAGAGCAAAAGATAAAAAGAGAATATTAAAAGCAGCAAGAGAAAAACAGTTGGTTATCTATGGGGGAGCACCCATACGATTGTCAACGGATTTCTCAACAGAAACGATGCAGGCCAGACGGGAGTGGCAAGAAATATTTAAAATAATGAATAGCAAGAATCTACAACCAAGATTACTCTATCCAGCAAAGCTATCATTCAGAATTGAAGATCAGATAAAGTGCTTCACAGATAATAAAAAGCTAAAGGAGTTCATCACCACCAAACCAATATTATATGAAATGCTGAAAGATATTCTTTAAGAAGAGGAAGAAGAAAAAGTTTAAAATATAAATTATGAACAACAAATACGCATCTATCAACAAATGAACATAAAAATCAAGTGAATTGATAGGCTGATGAACTGGTGAATATAACAGAAACATGGACATAGATAGGGAATGGACTGACAATTCTTGGGGAGAAAAGGGTTGTGGGAAGTACAGCAAGAGACTGGACAAAAATCTTGCAACAGTGGGAGAGGACAGTGGGGAGTGGAGGTGAAGGTGGAGGGTGGGATAGGTACAGGGTGGAGGGGATATATAGGGAGATAAAAAAGGGGAAACAATGTAATTAATAAGCTGAACAATAAAGATAAAAAATATATAAATAAATAAATAAATAAATAAATAAAAAGCCTGGTTTAAGCATCTGCAATGGTGACTTCAACCTCCACTCCCGGCTCAATGCTGATGGACGTAATCTGCTTGACAATCTCGGAAGGGCTGTGCAAGTCGATGAGCCGCTTGTGGATCCTCATCTGAAACCGATCTCAAGTCTTGGAACCCTCCCCGAAGGGAGTCTTCCTCATAGTGATTCTCAGAGTCTTGGTCGGCATCCGGACTGGCCTCTTCACTTTGAGATTCTTTTTCTTGGCGCCTCTGATCAAGTCAGCACACACCTTCTCCAGGGACTTGACATTGCGGCTGGTTAGCATGACTCGAATTCGGTGAATCGCTACCTCTGGTTCCACGGGTGTCTTCCAGGTATCTTTATTTTTTTTAATTTAATTTATTTTTTATTTTTTATCTTTATTGTTCAGTTTATTAATTACATTTTCCCCCATAGCTCCCCTCCACCCAGTACCCATACCACTCTCCCCCCTCACCTCCCCCCGCACTGTCCTCTCTCATAGTTGCATGATTTTTGTCCAGTCTCTTGCTGTACTTCCCACACCCTTTTTCTCACCAAGAATTATCAGTCCATTCCCTCTCTATGTCCATGATTCTGTTCTATTCCCCATATATCCTAGATTTACATTTTTTACTGAGCAGCTCTTAAAGACAAAAATCACATTTGTTCATAAGTGCTTCCTAGAGCAACTGAGGTGTAAGCATACTATTTGATGAAAACAAGGATGTTCCAACAAATCTTGATTTTGCTCTAAAAAAACCTATTTTGCAGCTGCTTAAATTAAGTGTGGCCTTGTAGGGCTCTAAAAAAGAAAAGCAAATGGACAGATATTACCCATTTCCTTAGACACTATCTGAATATCATGAGGTTCACTGGCTGTAACTCTGTTTTAGACTCTGGGCACGTGGACCTTTGTTTATTTTTGTGGCACACTTAAGTGTCTGCAGGCTTTCCCTGGAGATCTGCTGATGACCTCTTTAGTTATGAGATCCTCAAGCAAAGGGCAGTGTATCCAGCATTTAACTTGCCTGTCACCTCAAGATATTATTAACAACCATATTTAAGCCTATTCTAATCCACTGAGAAGGAAGAGTAATATATTTTATAAATACTTAGTAAGTTAGTTAAATATATTAAACTATGCCTCTATAAGTTTCTATTTTTACAGATAACTTGAATAGCTTTTCTCCAATAAGCCAGCTTTTTCCTTTCTTTCTTCCATGAGTTGTCTTTTCTTCCTTGGCACCATTGAAATGTGTCCTTTGTGAGGGACAATAAAACATGATAGACTCTGTCTAGGACAGTAAATGCTCTTTACTCAATGTGAATATAACATGTTGTCAGGCCCTAGCAAGTTTGGCTCAGTGGATAGAGCACTGGCCTGTGGACTGAAGTGTCCCAGGTTTAATTCCCGTCAAAGGCACATGCCCAGGTTGTGGGCTCAACCCTAGTAGGGGGTCACACATGAAGCAGCAAATCAATGATTCCCTCTCATCATTGATGTTTCTCTCTCTTCCTCTATGAAATTATACACACACACACACACACACACACACACACACACACACACACACACTAGGGGCCCAGTGCACGAAACTCATGCACTGCGGGTGGGTGGTCCCTCCACCCAACCTGCACCCTCTCACATATTGGGAGCCCTCAGGGATGTCCAACTGACATCTATGTGTGCATCCTTTTTCCCAACAAAATGTAAGCTAACTAAAGAGACAGACTATATCTGCCTCTTTGAGTCTTGATATTGAACACATCTACCTCTTAATATTGTTCATTTTTAAAAACCTTTGGAGGCTAAATATAAAAATAAAATTGGAGCACTACATTAGCTTAAATCAAAATGTGTGGAGCACTACCCTTGGTGCCTGTGCTAGACCTGTAGGAAATACAAAAATATCTGGCAAGTTGTCACAGAAGTCCAATGAAACAAGGTTGAAGAGATCCCCTGTGCAACATGGAGGAGTTTGGACTGGATAGGGCACCATCAAAGGGCTTTAAGCAGGAGGAGGACAAGGTGAAAGACGGGCCTGATGGAATTACATGGGATGTAATTTTTACTAGAGGCAAAAAGACTAAGTGGAGTAAATAAGTGAAGTTGCTTTACTGTGGGATTAAGACAGAAAGGCGTGGGAGCAGTTCACGGAGAAAGGAAGATGACAATGGCCGAAGAGTTAATAATGCAACAGGTTTCATAAGTATTTTAAATATATATATATTCCTTCTTCCAAAATAGAATTTCTGGAAGTTCAGAAAACTTCATACTAGATAAAATAAATTTAAAATAAATTGGTAATGAAATTGGAACAAAGGAATAAATTGGTTAGAAAATAAGATAAAGCCAAGAGTAAGGTTGTTATACAAAAATGCATGCTGTGAGGAAAGAGCAAGCTACTACATGAATCATTGTGCAACTATGATTAAAAAAGCAAACTAATTTATTGGGATAAACACAATAGTATTTTTTAATTTAAATTCTTTATTGTTTAAAGTATTACATGAGTCTCCTTTTCCCCCATGACCTCTCCCCTGCCACTCCCAGCTTCCAGCATATGCCCTCACCACCCTACTGTCTATGTCCATTGGTTATGCTCATATGGATGCATACACATCCTTTGGTTGATCCCTGCCTTCCCTCATAAGTGGCTTCTATGTCTCTGGTTTTATTTTTGTTCATCAGTTTATGTTGTTCATTATATTCCACAAATGAGTGAGATCATGTGATACTTATCTTTCTGTGACTGTCTTATTTTGCTTAGCATAATTCTCTCCAGGTCCATCCATGCTGTTGCAAATGGTAAGAATTTCTTCATTTTTACCACAGTGTAGTATTTCATTACATAAATGTATTACAGTTTTTTAATCCACTCATCTGCTGATGGGCATTTAGGTTGTTTCCAAATCTTAGCTATTGTAAATAGTGCTGCTATGAATATAGGGGTGCATATATCCTTTCTGAGTGGTGTTTCTGTTTTCTTGGGATATATTCCTAGATGTGGGATTACTGGATCAAATGAAAGTTCCATTTTTAATTTTTTTAGAAAATTCCATAATGTTTTCCACAGTGGCTGTACTAGTCTGCATTCCCACCAACAGTGCAAGAGAGTTCCTTTTTCCCTGCATCCTCACCAGCACTTGTTGTTTGTTGATTTATTGAGTATAGCCATTCTGACAACTGTGAGATGGTATCTCATTGTTGTTTTGGGATACACACACACACACACACACACACAATATAGAGGCCTGGTGCACGAAATTTGTGCACAGGTGGGGGGAGGGGTTGTCCCTCAGCCTAGCCTGCACCCTCTCCAATCTGGACTCCTCGAGGGATGTCCAACTGCCCTTTTAGGCCCAATCCCAGTAGGATCCGGCCTAAACGGGCAGTCAGACATCCTTCTCACAATCCAGGACTGCTGGCTCCAAACTGCTTGCCTGCCTGCCTCCCTATTGCCCCTAACTACTTCTGCGTGCCATCCTGATCACGCCTAACTACTCCCCTGCCAGCCTAATTGATGTCTAACTGCTCCCCTGCCAGCCTGTTTACCCCCAACTTCCCTCCTCTGCCAGCCTAGTCACCCCTAACTGCCCTCCCCTGCAGGCTTGATTGCCCCCAACTGCCCTCCCCTGCAGGCCTTGTCCTTCCCAACTGCCCTCCCCTGCTGGCCTGATGGCCCACAACTGCCTCCTTTGCAGGCCTGGAACCTCCCATTGTTCTTTCCTGCTGGCCATCTTGTGATGGTTATCTTGAGTCCACATGGGGGCAGGATCTTTGACCACACAGAGGCAGCCCTCTTGTGTGATGGAGTGATGGTCAATCTGCGTATTACTCTTTTATTAGATAGGATATATATATATATATATATATATATATATATATATATATATATGGCCTATTCTTTGGATTGTTTCCTTCACTCAATTTTTATTAAACTCTGAGCAGCAGTGAGTCTGAACTCATACTTATGACAGGAACCCTGTAGCCAGATAGGATTCAGCGACATTTGTGAGGAGCTGAGAAATTAGTCAAGAATGGGAAACTACACAGAAGGCCAGAGACCTCAACAAACTCCCTGGCAACAGGCTCAAGAGTCCCCTCAAGACATAATTTGGAGTCCACCAAACACAGAAATGAAATGAGAAGGTCTGGGTTTATCTCTGCAGCTGAGCAGTTCTCCTATCTGTCCACTTTCTCTCTTTTCCTAAGTACAACCTCCTCTCCTACTCAGGAAACATCTGATCTTTGTGCATCCATGGCCTTAAAGTGGATCTATTCTCTGCCTTCTCCACCTAAGAAATACCCATAGTTCAAGACCAAGCTGAAGATCACCTTCTTGGTGCAAACTTCCCAAACCCCAGGCAGGCTCTTCTCTGGATTTCTACATTTATTTATTCATTATCATAATTTATCTTTTAAAAATTCATACATTCGCTCAAAATCAGGGTTTACTAAGCACTTATCACGTGGCAGCTCTGAAATGGCAGGAAATGTGCATGGCTTTGAATTCTCCACAACACTTAGGCAAATGACTTGCATAGTTAAGTACTCAACATACATTGTTGACTAGCTATTAATGTGCATTTTTGCTTCTTACTCATTTTTTTTCTCATTTTCTTTTTTCTTTTAAGCTGAGTAGTAATAAATGCACAGGAAAAGCAAGAATGATTACAGTAAATTGAGTGGCAGGTAGCTGTGTTCATTTACTCAGACCTTTACAATACAAGGTTGCTCTTGTGTAGATGTGACCATCTTAAATCATATTTAAGCAAATTAAAAACATTTATCAAAAATCTATCTGAATACATCCCAAGCATCATTTAGTCTAAAAAAGCAAGTCAATTGAAAGCATAATGAACTCTTCCATTTGTTTTTGATTTGATCCACCTGAGATGCTTAGATGAATTCATAATATATACACGTCTTACTAGAAATATCCTAAACCGAGAGAACCAAGATGGCGGCATAGGTAAAACACCTATCTTGCCATCATACACAGCAATTTTAAAACTACAGCTTAACGAAAGAACAAACACCATCCAGAATCACCGGAAAGCTGGCTGAGTGAAAATTCCACAAATAAAAGTGAAGATAAGACACTGTGACTTGGAGGAGCAGCTGAGGACAGTGTTGAAGATACACTCGGAGAGAGGTTTGGAGCGCACACCAGTGGATAGGGCGGGCGGCTGAAAACCGGCCAATTTTCTCAAACAAGGGAGACAAAGACGTCCCACTGGACTGATTCTCCAGCTCTGGGCGAAATCCAGGGGAGCCACTATCATACGGGGTAAAAATGGACAGTGGGAAGGCATACCAAAGCTCGGGTGCTGCAGCGGTCTGCCGGCTTGTGGAGAAGATGAGCTTGTGCGGAGTGCGCATGAACTTGGGAACAGCACAGCTGCCTGACTGTGCAGAGAGCACTCGTGACTTGCTCTTTCATTCGGGAAACCATCAGACTGCTTTGTTTTATGACCCTGGGTGAGATGTTGGGTGTGCAGACTCATTTGGGGAGAGTTTGAATTCTCCGGCAGCCGGTGGAGCTCGGCAGCTGCTCTCTCTCAGAGGTACTGGCAGCCATTGCCTCCAGCACAGAGTCCCTGGGGCCGAATAGGGCGGGGCTGATGCTGTCTGCTTGGCCCGGAGACTCCGCCCATCCAACCTGAGCACAGCTGAACTTCACAGACAATTGGCCTGGAGGTCAACCCCTCCAAGTGCTAACAACGATTAACCTGAGCTTAACTTCAGCAAGACTGTGCAACCCATATCCACCTCAGATAACTGGGGAGGCTGAGCCACTGTCCCTTGTAGGACGTCTACCACAAAAAGCTAATTGACCAACTCAGGGAAGCAGCCACCATGCAGAGACATGGAAAGAAATCAGATGTGAAAGAAATGGAGGAAAAAAACCAACTGGACATGGAATTCAAAACCACAGTTATAGGGCTTCTCAAGAGGCTCCTAGAAAAGGTCGAGACCTATAAGGAAATAAGCAAGACCTACAAGGAAATGAATGACACCCTCAAGGATATGAATGAGACCTGCAAGGAAATGATCAAGACCAACGTGGAAATGAATGAGTCCTACAAGGAAATGAACAAGACCCTCAAGGATATGAAGGAGACTCTCAAGGATATGAAAAAGGACCAACCAGAAATTAAGCATACACTGACTGAAATAAAAAATATTATACAAAGACCTAAAAGTACTCTAGAGCAACCCAAGAACCAAGTTAAAGATTTGAAATACAAAGAGGTAAAATCCACTCAGCTGGAAAAGCAAGAAACCAAAAGAATCCAAAAAATTGAAGATAGTGTAAGGGGCCTCTGGGACAACCTCAAGCATACCAACATCCGAATCATAGGGGTGCCAGAAAAAGAGAGAGAGCAAGACAATGAAAACCTATTTGAAGAAATAGTGATCAAAAACTTCCCACACCTGGTGAAAGGAATTGACATAGGAGTCCAAGAAGCGCACCAAACACCAATATATAGGAACCCTAAGAGGACCACACCAAGGCACATCATAATTAAAATACCAAGAACAAAAGACAAAGAGAGAATATTAAAAGCAGCAAGAGAAAAACAGTTACCTATAAGGGAGCACCCATAGGATTGTCAGCGGATTCCTCGACAGAAACGATGCAGGCCAGACGGGAGTGGCAAGAAATATTCAAAGTGATGAATAGCAAGAATCTACAGCCAAGATTACTCTATCCAGCAAAGCTATCATTCAGAGTTCAATGTCAGATAAAGTGCTTCGCTGATAAGAAAAAGCTAAAGGAGTTCATCACCACCAAACCAATATTATATGAAATGCTGAAAGATATTTTTTAAGAAGAGGAAGAAGAAGAAAAAGATAAAAGTGTAAATTATGAATGACAAATACACATCTATCAACAAATGAATCTAAAAATCAAGCGAATTAATAAGCTGATGAACAGGATAAACTGGTGAATGTAACAGAATCACGGACATAGAGAGGGAATGGACTGACAATTCTTGGGGAGAAAAGGGGTGTGGGAAGTACAGCAAGAGACTGGACAAAAATCATGCAACTATGGGAGAGGACAGTGGAGGGAGGTGAGGGCGGAGGGTGGGATGGGTACCAGGTGGAGGGGAGCTATAGGGGGGGAAAAGGGGAACAATGTAATTAATAAACTGAACAATAAAGATTAAAAAAAGAAATAAATAAAAAGAAATATCCTAAACCAAAAGCTAAGAATGACTTGCTCCTTTCTTTGCTAAAGAAGCTGTAGAAATGAACATACTGCCTTTATGTATATTTAAGCAATCAAAATATCTTCATGGAATAAAAAAAATTTACTGGATTTTTGTGGTTGAATAGCTTGGAACAGCTAGGAAACTGGATCCATTAACCTTCTAATAATAAAGCCTTTAAAATATACAACAATATATATTAATTACTGAACATTTTGAAAACACAGATAAGCACAAATAAAAAGAAATTTTTAACAAATCACCTGTAACCCTATCACCTATGAATAAGCACTTGGAATATATCCTTCTAGGTTTGACTTAAGAAGTCTTTAGTTTATCAATTATTTATGTGAAATCTTGCTATTTACAAACCCTGAGGGTGCATTCTTATTATCCAGTTTTTAGACATAGTGGTAGAATCATACAAAAGAAAATAATGTGGAATTTGTGGTCTTTTCAGAGTAAATTCATTATGTATCTTTTTTTAAATGTTTTTATTGATTTTCGAGAGAGAGGAAACAAGAGAGCAACATTGATGAGAGAGAAACATCAGTCAGCTGGTCCTCACTAACAACCTGGGCATGGGCCCGACCAGGAATGGAACCGATGACCTCTCAGTGCATGGGACGACATTCAACCAACTAAGCCACACCAGCCAGGGCTATACATCTTTCTTAATGCAGCTATTAAAATGGGGGAGGAACACTCTTAACAAAAGGGAACGTTATCACCAGGAAAAGATATGCTATTATTGCCTTAATAACCAAATTACTCTGCGATATTACTTTTATTCTAGAATTTTATATGTAATAAGAAGGGCCAAGAGGCGTCATGCTTGGCATTTCACACTCATTTATTGCAATACCTCAGAGCATTATAAAGTGTTCAAATTGAAATGCAATTTCCCAGCTAAGTTACAGCTCTGCAAAGGGTTAGGAAAACTCAAACCCTGGTTTTTGTCGGAGATTTTGAAGTTTAATGTTATTATGACTATCTCACATACCACGGTAAACCCAATAGTGTTAAGTTACACCCATGAGAATAGTGAAACTACAATCACCAACTTACAACTGACTCAAAACCAAAAATCCTCACAGACTTAAACTGCTGCTTTAAGGAGACATAACTAATGTCAGTACTGGGAAGATGAAAGCAACTGGATCCCTGCATATTAATGTCAATATGTCAGTGCATATCCGATTATGATGACAACAAGAAAGTGGAAGAAGGTCGGGATATCTAAGCGTGGCATTAAAGTCTAGACCAAATTAAATTTGATCAAAGACCAAGGATATTGTAACTACCAATCTTTACTGCATTCAGTTAAGCTTACAGTTGAACCCATAATTTATTTCCAGAATCTCCAAGACATCCTGGCTAGTCCTCTGGAATTTTCTACCTAACAGTTCAGGGGTTGAGATAGTTTAAGATTCTAAGCCTACAATAGACATGTAGATAATTACATGTTGTGGGATGTAATACTATTCCCGATCCTTTGATAACCCTGGAACCTGTTGAATGAGAGCCTGAGTGAAAGCAGTAATTCAAATTTTCCTTCCTTTGTGACTTTTTGGTCTAAATCTCACCATTGCTTTTTCATTGTTTGAACCTTATTGTATGAAAAGGCAGGGTGATCCTGATAAGAGCAAAGGAAAGACTTAGCACAGTTTGGAGAAGGCTGCATGGATTTCCTCCAGAATCAGCACAGGGACCCGCCCAAGGGCCTGGAACCATGGGAATTTCCTACTGAAGGATGTAGCAGTCTATAGCTTCATTTCACCCTAAGATTAATGGGACCTGACTCTGGGTAAAATCCAATACCACAAGTTGGAAGTGCAGGTGAGTTTCCCTTTTTTGTGGATGCCAGTATATTGTTAAGGAGACTCACAGAGTACAGGAAGGGAGAAAAAATGTTTCTCCAGCAACTCCTATGAACTGTGAAGAATTGCAATTATATGCTTGAAGATAACAGCAGCACCACGCCTCAGAAGGAAAAATACTAAAGCTACTCCTGAAAACCCATGAATGCCACATATTATGCTCACAGATATCTTATCCAAAAGGATTTGCTTCTTTCAATTGCCCTGCAACTCGCAGCTGTGACTGTCACATTCTTGAGGTGAAGCTGTGCTCTATGTCCACTTAAGCTGGATCTGCCCATGAAAGCTGCCAACCACAAATATGCAGCCCCTGGAACATCCTGCCCGCCCCTCACTCCCGTAAACACTGTGGATACTGCTTGACTTATAAAAGTGATAAGCGATTCTAACAGAGCAGTGCTTCTCAACAGGGGCTGATTTTATCTCCCACGGCACATCTGGCAATGTCTCAAAACATTTTTGATGATCACAACTGCGGTGGGGGTGGCAATGTGTTTGCTACTGGCATCAGGCGGGTAGAGGCCAGAGATGCTGCTAAACATCCTATCTTACTTAATACAATAAGATCCAAACAATGAAAAAGTAATGATGAGACTTAAAACAAAAAATCACAAAGGAAGGCACAGAACAGTCCTTACACAGAAAAGAATTGTCTTGCCCAAATTTTGCCTAGGTTAAAATTCTCTGAACTATTTTTTTTTCATAATTGCTCTGTGGAAATAGATAGGCTAGGACTGTTGTTATTTGCTCCCTTTTCTCTACCCCTCAAAACTTTCTTCTCTACCTTTGTATAACTGCCTTCACCTAAGGCTATGGCTTCTTGCTGAAAGACACCCAGGGTCACTTATAGCACAAAACAAATGTTTTTCTCTTCCAGGAGCCAAATGGTCAGTGCTAACTTTTCAAGTGTCCTCAACTGCTTTGATGAATTGATATTCTTCTCTAGCGGGTGAAGAAAAACAACACAGATAATGGTCTCTGCAGCTGTTAGGAGGTTTGTAGTGTGTGTGTGTGTGTGTGTGTGTCTAGATTAGCTCCTTGGCTATATTAATTCTTGCACTTGACCAAGCAAAATGCCCATTCCTAAAATAGAGTAGTCAAAGAAACTAGATCAACCTGGGAAGGAAACATGAAACCGTGGGAAACAAGATAAGCCCAAGTATTCAATCACCTCATTTTCGGAAGAATCAGTCTTACAATGCCAAGGCCACTTGCTAAAGTCCAGAAAAAGAAACATTGGGAGAAGACAGAAATAGTCACGAAGGTGCAGTGATAAGCCAAGCTAGAAATTAAGGTTGGAAGTCCTGGGAAGAAAATATTTTTTCCCATAACTACCTCATGATGATTCCCCCACAAACAGAGGCACTGCCTGCCTTCCTAAAAGCCCCCAAAGAATAACACATGCTCTCCTCTGATTACACATCACAGAGCTCTCAGCCCTATTCTAATAGAAAGGAACATACCTCTAAATTCAGGAATGTTTGAGTCTGGAAGCATAGAGGCCCAAACGACCTGATAAGCCCTTATCTGCTATCACCCTTTGATACAGAACATATTTTCATTCTGTGTGCCTGTGTTACAGATTGAGTATTATGTGAAGGAAAAGGCCAAATCTTTACCAAAAGCCAATACTTTTTTGTGGGAAATGAACTTGAATTTATAATTAAGCAGAATGCTATAAAAAATGATTCCCTTGCTAGAAATAGATTTTCCACAATCTTCCCCTCCCACCCCCATCCCCACCCCCCACACTCTCTCTCTCTCTTTGGGTCCACCATTATTAGACATTTATTCCTCCTCACTACTTACACTCCAGCTGCATAAGGAAGCGTGGTTTTTTACACTTCAGGATTCTGCTTCCTGCTCCCATTCCCTTTATCACACTATTCCTCATCCTCACTTCCACTCTTGTTTTCCGTTTCTTAAAATTTAGGCTCAGGTGTCATTTTTAGGGAACTTCCCTTTTGACCCTACCCTCACCCCTTTTCTGCACTTCTATAATAACCAATTATATCACCATCATTATATTTAAAAACATTTTCACATCTAGTCACATTTCCAGTGGATCTCAAAAGTTTAGTGTGTATAATATTCACTTGAGGACTTTGCTAAAAATATTCTTGCCTTGCACAAAGATTTTGAGTTACAAAATGTGGGGTAGACCCAGGAGATTGCATTTGTAAATAAAACCTTCCTAATGATCCTGATGCTGCTGTCCACCAACAACACTGAAGAACTTGGCCTTGTCTGCACCCTGAGCCCCTTGACACTGAAGGCTAGAGGCTGTCTTTACTTATCTTCATATCCCCAGCCCCAATCCAGGCCAATTTGTGGCACAGGGCAAGCCTATATTAAAAAAACAGTTGTTGAATAAATGCATCCTGAAACATCTCTGGTTGAAAAAGTAAATGCCAAATAAAGTCCTAATGTAGAGTAGTTGAGAGAGTGAGGCCAGGAAAAAAATTAGAAGATAGGTTGATGGAAAATCCCTGGGGCCCACCCTCCAGTTGCTTCACATCTTGCTAAGAAATACTACTGCAAGTCTCTTCACTTTCATCATCAGCTCCCATTACTGAGCTTCTCTCTGCCCATCATGCCTGATGATATGCCAATCAGCTACCTGTAGACTTCTTTTTTCCTGTAGACTTTTATATCACCTTGATACTGTATCCCACACCTTTCTAGTATGGCAGTTAGGAAGAAGGTGTGCTTTATGTTAAATGCCCTCCTGTGCTTTGTAATCATCCATTCTTAATCAGCAGTGCTCAGCTTGAGACAGAATGTGTTAGAGCTCAATTTGAAGGAAGGCCAGGAGTGAGTCTTGTAATATCATGCCGCCCCACTCTTAGACAAATATAGAGAATAATCTGTGCATACAACCAGTAAAACCAGGAAAGGAATACAGATCCTGGTTTGTAAAGCAAAATCTTATGTGTGCTCTATTTGTTGCAGAGGTTAGTCAGATTAGGAAAGAAAAAGGGAGTGTGAGCACATATGTGAGTATGTGGTTAAAACTGAGCTGGCCAAGAATTTTCTAGTTTCCTAGTAGAGCAAAATGCGTTTGATTCTTTGTCCTTGTGTCTCCCATCCTGGCTCATTGGGAGCTGAAAATATTCTTCACCTAACCCTCAGGGTCAAAGAGGTCTGAGTTATTGGAATGCTATTTTGTTTTCAGTCTGTTTGATATTAGTGGCTTGATACCAATATAGTGGTATAGCAGAGTTTCATTTTGGGAGGTCTTAGTACCATATGTCAATAAATGCTAAAAAAAAAAAAAAAAAAAACACATTCCTTTATGTCACACACATACACACACAACTCGGAAGTACCCCCCTTCCTCACAAGAAATCCCTTTCCAAAATTTCACCTTAAAATCTTCCTATTTAAATATTTTAAATGAGCTCTCCTTTCAGTCCTTGAAGGGAAGGAACAAGGTCGTGCAAAAACGGCTGGTGTGATACCGCCATTTCTTCTTTGGTTTCTGCTCCTTCGCTGGGCTTCCAACAGGAAAATGCTGAGCCAAAGCATTCGGAGGTTCACAACCTCTGTAGTCCGTAGGAGCCATTATGAGGAGGGCCCAGGGAAGAATTTGCCATTTTCAGTGGAAAACAAGTGGCGGTTACTAGCTATGATGACTTTGTACTTTGGATAAGGATTTGCTGCACTTTTTTTTTTTTTTTTTTAAATATATTTTATTGATTTTTTACAGAGAGGAAGGGAGAGGGATAGGAAGTCAGAAACATCGATGAGAGAGAGACATCGATCAGCTGCCTCTTGCACGCCCCCTACTGGGGATGTGCCCGCAGCCAAGGTACATGCCCTTGCCGGAATCGAACCCGGGACCCCACAGTCCGCAGTCCGACGCTCTATCCACTGAGCCAAACCGGTCTCGGCTGCTGCACCTTTTTTTATAGTAAGACACCAACTGCTTAAAAAATAAGGATGTTTAATCCATGATACAGATATGAAGAGGAGCATGTTAAGAGGTGCAGTTGAAAAATGGATCAAAATGTTGAACTCAACATACTAGATGTGCTTGTAAATAAACTTATGGCATGAATCCTTAATGCCTCTTCTCTGAAATACAAAATGTGATAAATTGAGCATATGTGTACCTTTTCATTTGGTATTATCCCAATATTAGATTTTTGACCAAAATATATGTGATTTAGCTTATTTCTTGGTCTTAAAATCTGATATTTAAGTTTTGATTGCTAGGTCATAGCCTTATTGGCACTTTATGTTATACATACAAATTTGACTTTTAATTCTATACTAATTTCTTTTTTATTTAAAGGGAGAGAAAAAAAATGTTAAGTCTTCCCCTTTACTTTGAAGGAGTGCATTAGTGTTTTCTCCCTCAGTGATAGTTTCTTATGAGAAAAACCAGTGTTGTATACAGATTAATAAGTTCAAGAACTTCATATTTTCCTCTAGGACTATTCCCTAAAACTCAACTTTTTGTCTTCAAAAATGTGCCACTAGTCAATATTATTAGTCTTGCTTAGGCTGAAAAGAAATACAATATTTGAAATGGAATGTAATAGCATGTAAGATAGAATACAGAAAATAATTATCAATTTATTCTGGTGCTTTGACTAGTAGAAATAGGTTAAAAGATAGCTCTGATTAGTAATTGTACCCATAAATCAAATTTGAGTAATGAAAGGCTGCTTGAAAATGTAGTGATTTCATTCCTAGGGATATTAAGGAAAGAAAAGAGTAACTACGAAATATTTTAATTTCAATTTGGTCACTTTTGGAACACCACTGGTATTAGAAGAAAATTGTAAAGCAGAAGTAAACTGGTGATCTGTTTGGCTTCTAGAGTTGGGATGGGGCAGGGGGATACTGTTTTTAAACCAATACTTAAAACTAAAATATTCACATAAAAGTCTATACTTTTGGATTCTTGAAAATTTGCTGTAGACGGTTCACGTCTCTTTATGGAACAAAACAGTGAAAGATGAAACAGAAGGAGCAGAGAGAGAGAGAGAGCAGGGTACCAGGACACGAACTTTATTGAGGAGACCCTTCCCAAGGGAGAAAGAGCTCACGTGCGGGGTGAAGGCAGAGAAACCAGGGGAAGGGGAAAAGAGGGGACCCAGCCGGACCGACTCCCGGACTGCCTGGGAGAACAGTCCGGAGGAAAAAGTGCCACATGGCGCACTGAGACACCCTTTAAGGGCCAGAACAGGCAGGGGTTGGGCCCAGGGTGGAATGGGAAGGGGTGGGACACAGGGCACTCTGGTATGTGATTGATTGGTAGCTCAATGTCTCTGTGGCAGATTTCAATTACATCATAACTCTGCCCACCAGTTGGGGGGGGGGGGGGTACCTATCAAATAGCTGTTTCCATCAGACATTGTAATGTTGGAATTCCTACATGTCCCTAATTTGTTAGAACCTTACATTTTTTATTTTTGTTTGTTTTTCTGTGAAGACCTATCTTAGGCCTTTTAATAATCACCAGGCAACTATTTAATGGATGCAATTTAATATAAATGACTGTCCTACCATTTAAAAAATAAATAAATAAATAAATAAATAAATATTTAAATGAATTTTTACTGTGGAATAACCTTAGGTTTACAGAAAAGTTGCAAAGAAAGTAAGAGAGTGCTTGTATACCCGTGAGCAATTCCTCATTATGTAACTGTGGTCCACACGCCTGCACCAGGGGATGACAAACTGCAGCAGCTTGCAGGCCAAATGTGGCCTGCTTCCTGTTTTAGTAGGACCTGCAAGCTAAGAAGGGTTTTTATTTTTTTAAATGGTTGAAAAAGTCAAAAGAAGAATAATATTCCATGACACAGGATAAGTGTATGAAATTCCAAATTCAGCTTTCATAAATAAAGTTTTATTGGAATCCGGCAATGCCCATTCCTTTACATATTGTCTGTTGACCTTTTACTCTTATGGTGGCAGAGTTGAGTGGTTGTAACAATAGACCATAAAACCACATCCCCCTAGGTTTTTACTTTCTGGTCTTTTACAGAAAAAGTGCGCAGACTCCTGGTCTAAACTAAGAGGTAAACATTGTTGCATTACTATTAACTAAATTACACAATGGTTTTTTCATTAATGGTTCACCATGCAGTCCAGGATACCACACTGCCTGTAGCAAACACTATGAACATCAGCCTCTGTTTACTCACCAGGTGCGCGGTCCTACTTAGGAAAATATTCCTGCCTAACAAATGAATTTCAGCTGGCCACTTGAACAGGGTTTGTTTTTGCTGTTTGTTTGGAGTTGTTTACACTTTTTACACAATAGCCAGAGAATTTAATTCAACATCTGGGCTTGGAACGCTGCGAACTTGAAGATGGAGGAAGAGCTATATTTGTTCAAGTAGTGCCACGTTGGGCCAGACAGGGTACTAAATCAGGCTCTTCAAAAAAGCGGGGAGGCTGCTTCCCAAAGCCTTCCCGCGTTCGGTGGCCCCGGTCCCAGGCAGCCCCTGCCCCAGCTCCCTGTCCTTTGTTCCCTCCTTTCCCAGCCTGGCCTCCTGTGAACAGCGAGGCTCTCCCTTTCACCGGCTTTCAGAGGGCTCCGCAGGCACAGGCGGGCGGCGTCCGGTTGCCGGGCAACGGCCTGAAAGCAGCACACGCTGCCGCCAGGGCCGAGACACATCCGCACCAGCCCGTCTGCGCTGCGAGCCTGTGGCCTGATTTCTCCCCCTCCATTGTTGTAGCTAACACAAAGGCTACAACTCCAGTGTGGCCGTGGGGCCTGCATTGAATTACGCGCCAGGCCATTCTTTGGGCCAGAGCCTTTGTGGGTTGAGATGCGTTCCTTTCCGGAGCCAGAACTCCGGGCCTGTCACACGCTAAGCTGAAGAGCTTCTCAAGCGGGCGAGTCTCCCTCCCTCCCTGCGCGTATCCACCCACCTACCGCCTTTGTAGCTTTCAGCGGGCGGCCAGACCCTCGTTTGCCTTTTGGCTGCTATGAGATCACTCCAGATGCGGTCTTGTTCCTCCCCACTCGCTTCCTTTTCTCTCAAGTTAAGCGTCGCATATAAAATCCCAGGCCTATTTGGTCATCTTTTCTCAACTATTCCCAGCTCCCCCATCCCTGTCTCTCAAGTGTCTAAGGCTGCTGTTGCTATGGAACTCAAAACAATACAGGAGATGAAAGGAGCTTTTCTATGGTGTCTCCTCAAGTCCCAAACTTCAGAGACTGAAGTCAGTGCAGAGTCCTTGGGATTTCCCGACGCACCCTATCTTCCAGTCTGAGGGTGAGTTAATTCATTGCCCTCTCATTCCCTCACCCAGTGTTCAGTACTGTGTTCCCATCCGAGGAAATTCAACGGGGAATTGGGAAGAGAAAATTTAAACCACGCTTAGGAACAATTGCATATAAAAGCAGGAACTGATCTCCCTCCAAAGGAAAAAATCCCAAGATATGGGTCTATTTTTCTTCAACAGTGTAATCTCAACAAAGAGTGGTATATCAGCATTTAATACTAATTCGTATCTACTGAGCTAGATGTGTGCATAAAGCTAACATTACGCTTTTTTTGGTTTGTTTGTTTAACTATCATCAATGTGCGATGTCTGCTGTTCAGCTAGGGTTCCCAAGTGTAGGTTTTACACACATCGCCAACCGTGGACAAGGGTGAAGGCACAGTCACATGTGGAAATCCAGGTGTACCAGGTGCAGCCTTCTGCCATCTCTTTGTGCTTCATTTTTCCAGCTGCCTTTCCTATAACATTCTGCTAAAACCCAGGCATAATGAAATAAATAGGTAGGCCATGAGAGGAATTCAAACTATACTGTTATAACTTATTTTTAATACAGAACTCATATTATGTGGGTGGAAGGAAATGAGAAAAAAAAAACCTGTATACCTTGAATTTATTTTAATGCCTTTTTCTGAAGAGCCTGATTTGGTACCCTGTCTGACCCAACAGTGGACTCCTTCAACAAATATAGCTGTTCCTCCATCTTCAAGTTTGCAGCGTTCCAAGCCCAGATGTTGAATTAAATTGATGTCAAACTTCAGTTATCATAAATCAAATTGTCAACTTATGTGGCACAAGCAGATGCCCTAGCAATGAGCATGAACCCTGCCTGTAGGCTAAATGAGTGTGAACAAGCCGAACACTACTGCTGACACCCACTAAGATCATAGCTCCATGCCAGGCAATTGAGTTGGGGACGAAAGGAGTTCCAAAAGGTATACCATTGTCTTTCCCCAAGGTATTACTTAGTTTTAAAAAATGAAACTGCCCTAGCTGGTTTGGCTCAGTGGATAGAGCATCTGCCTTTTGCCCTAAGGGTGCCAGGTTCAGTTCTGGTCAGGGGCACATGCCTGGGTTGCACCTCAATCCCCAGTAGGGAGCGTGCAAGAGGCAATCAGTGATTTTCTCTCATTAATGTTTCAATCTCTCCCTCTCCTTCTTCTCTCTGAAATCAATAAAAATATTTAAAAATGTAAATAAATAATGAAACTAGCATACATGAAATAATACTAAGTGACAAAGGTGATAAAATTAACCATAGCTTGAAACTTTTCTCACTAATAATAGCTAATCTTTCACAGTAACTCTAGGAAATTATTGGTACTATTATTGTCCCTATTTTACATATATGGAAACTTAAAAATAATTTGAGACTTCTTCCTCTAGCTCAGGAGACCTCCTGGCTGCCGGCACCAGCTTCCCTCCAGCACCCAGGACCCAGGTTTTCCTCCTCTGGCCACCAGCAGGTACCCAGGACCCAGGCTGGCTTCCCTCTAGCCCTGGCTTGGTCAGGAAGGACATCTGAAACGATGTCCAAAAGATATCCAGTCTAATTAGCATATTACCCTTTTATTATAGATGACAAAAAAGAAGAGGGGGTGCTTATTAATTCCCTGCAGTATTTCAGGTATGGTTCCAGGAAAGATAAGTCATATATTCAGATGACCACACTTTGGAAACCTGGATTTAGTGAATATGTGCAGGCAAATAGAAGGGAGAGAATGCTATAATGAAGAGCATTGAGAAGTTTGAAGACTCTTAGAGATTATAGGAAGGAAACTAGGGTGATGGTAGTAAGCTCACTTCAGTTATTTAGCAAATACAGGATAACGCTGTTGGGGGAGTCTCTGGAAGGTGGGGCCTCAAGCCTCAACACAGACCAGAGGTGACAGTTGTGTAACAGGGCCTTCAACAAGCAGATGAAGAAAGGAAAGAAGTGATGTAAGAGGCACTTAGGAAAGAGTATTAGCCACTGATTTACTTGGGGAAATGAGATGAACTGAAAAGGAGTAAAAAGTGATAGGGTTTTTTAATTTGCAGAAATTTATCATAATAAATACCTCCCAAAGGGGCTCCAAGAGTTAGCTTGGCAACCCTAAGTGCCTAACTCATGCAGGTTATTTTACTGACAACAAATCTGAACCAATAGATAAATATGAAATTATTTCACATTATGTAAAACAGTGCTAGGCACATAGTAGAAGTTAATTGAATATATATTGATTGACCTTTCTGCTTGAATAAATTGAAGAACCAAGATATGGTTGAGGAGACCTGGGCCCCACCTCTAACTTGCATGTAACACCTTAAAAAGGTCATTTTATCCCTCTGGACATAGGATAAAATGGCCCGTTAAATGCTGAGATTGAGCTAAGTAACCTAAAATATAAAAATCAAATTTTAATACTCTGGTTCTCTTCAGATCACATAAATCTTTCCCCTTTTGCTAAAGATTTCTGTGGAGAGGAACAATTCTGAGAAAGAAAAAAAACCAAATTTTACAAATGTATATCCACCCAAAGCATTTAAAGAGAAATAAGTGAAGCAGTTTGTTTTCACTGAGCAGAGCTTAGCCATTGTCTCCAAAGGTAATAGAAATGCATCTCACATTTCACAGTAAAGGAGACACTGGTGGTATATCTCTGCTCTTTCCCGCTAAGAATCCTGGCAGTTTTCCCTAGTGTAGAGGGACCTTCCCATCATTTTTATTCCCATGATTTCACACTCATGGGAATTTCCTCAGAGGAGCAGTTTCTTCATGTTCACAGCCATCTTAATATCAATAGGAGTGACGTCGACATGTCAGTAGGGGAACAGGCCCCTTCTGGGCAATGGGGAAAGGAGCTGCCTCCTTTTATTACCAAAAATAGATACAGACGACACAAAAGATTTTATTACACTTGTCACATATGGTGGCGTAGGTTGAAGATGAAATTAAAATCTCCATAGAATAAATGGTTTTGTGTGTGTTTCAAAGGCATTTTATGCTGCATAACATGAAATTAACTCCAGCTCTAGCCCTTTGAGCTTTGCATGTGGATCTATTGTGGATAGATCTCTATAACCTGCATGAGTTAGGCAACTTAGGGTTGCCAAGCTAACTCTTGGAGCCCCTCAGGGAGGTATTTATTGTGGATATATTGTCTAAAACAAAAGTAGATTGAATTCTTCCTTGTGCTTACCCTCCCAGGAAAATATAACACTATTTTTTTTAAGCTGAAAGGAAACATTGTTTGGGGAGAGCTTGTCTATAAACAATGAAGAACTTAAATAATAATAGTCCCAGAAAGTTGTGCTGGTAGTCAAGCTTATTGTGCTTTGCTTAGTAAACTTGGCTTTGATTCCCTGCCATTTAGTTCCATGCTCTTCACAGTGGAGTCCAAGGATCAGCAGCAATAGCATCACCTGGGAGTTTGGTAAAAATGCAGGATCTCAAGCCCCCACTGAGACCTACTGCACCAAAATCTGCATTTTAACAGGAACCCAGGTGCTTTCTACACACATTACCAATGAAAAGGCACCCTTCGTTGGAGCTTATATTTAAAACTATTTTACTGCTCTAGCTGGTTTGCTTCAGTGGATAGAGCATCGGCCTGTGGGACTGAGGGGTCCTGGGTTGGATTCCGGTCAAGCATAGATGATCAAGTTGCGGGCTTGATCCCCAGTGAGGGGCATGCAGGAGGAGGCAGCTGGTAAGTGATTCTCTCTCATCATTGATGTTTCTCTCTCTCCCTCTCTGAAATCAATAAATAATATATATATATATATATATTTAAAAGTATTTCTACTAGTCTAGCTGGTTTGGCTCAGTGAGTAAAGCATCAGCCTGAGGACTGAAAGGTCCCAGATTTTATTTCACTCAGAGGCACATACCCAGGTTGTAGGCTCAGTCCCCAGTAGGGACCATGCAGGAAACAGCCAATCAATGATTCTCTCTCACCATTGATGTTTCTTTTTTTATCATTATTGTTAAGTTTATTAATTACATTGTTCCCCTTTTTTCCCCCATTGCTCCCCTCCACCCATTAACCATCCCACCCTCCGCCCTCCCCTCCCCTCCCACTGTCCTCTCCCATAGGTGCATGATTTTTGTCCAGTCTCTTGCTGCACCACCCACACCCCTTTTCTCCCCAAGAATTGTCAGTCCATTCCCTCTCTATGCCCATGATTCTGTTATATTCACCAGTTTATCCTGTTCATCAGATTATTAATTCACTTGATTTTTAGATTCATTTGTTGATAGATGTGTATTTGTTGTTCATAATTTTTATTTTTACCTTCTTCTTCTTCTTAAAGAATATCTTTCACCATTTCATATAATGTTGGTTTGATGGTGATGAATTCCTTTAGCTTTTTCTTATCTGCGAAGCACTTTATCTGACCTTCAATTCTGAATGATAGCTTTGCTGGATAGAGTAATCTTGGTTGCAGATTCTTGCTATTCATCACTTTGAATATTTCTTGCCACTCCCATCTGGCCTGCATCGTTTCTGTTGAGAAATCCACTGGCAATCGTATGGGTGCTCCCTTATAGGTAACTAACTGTTTTTCTCTTGCTGCTTTTAATATTCTCTCTTTGTCTTTTGCTCTTGGCATTTTAATTATGATATGTCTTGGTGTGGTCCTCTTTAGATTCCTATATTTTGGGATTCTGTGCACTTCTTGGACTCCTAAGTCAATTTCTTTCACCAGGTGTGGGAAGTTTTCAGTCACTATTTCTTCAAGTAGGTTTTCATTATCTTGCTCTCTCTCTTTTTCTGGCACCCCTATAATTCGGATGTTGGTATACTTGAGGTTGTCCCAGAGGCCCCTTACACTATCTTCAATTTTTTTGTTTCTTGCTTTTCCAGCTGAGTGGATTTTGCCTCTTTGTATTTCAGATCTTTGACTTGGTTCTTGCAGTCCTCTAAACTGCTTTTAGGTCTTTGTGTAATATTTTTTATTTCAGTCAGTGTATGCTTAATTTCTAGTTGGTCCTTTTTCATACCCTCGTAGGTCTTGTTCATTACCACATAGGTCTCATTCATTTGCTCATAGGTCTTGTTCATTTCCTTGTAGGTCTTATTAAGTTCATCAGCCTTTTCTAGGAGCCTCTTGAAAAACCTTATTACTGTGGTTTTGAACTCAGTCGTTTGAACTCAGTGGTTTTGTCCAGTCATCTTTTTTCCTCCATTTCTTTTACATCTGATTTCTTTCCATTTCTCTGCATTGTGGCTGCTTTCCTGAGTTGGTCCATTAGCTTTGTGTGGTAGATGTCCTCTAAGGGACAGTGACTCAGCCTCCCTAGTTACCTGAAGTGGATACTCTTGCTGCAGCCCTTTATGGGTTGTACAGTATTGTTGAAGTTAAGCCCAAATTATTGTTGTTAGCACTAGGAGGGTTTGACCTCCAGGCCAATTGGCTGTGAGGGTCAGCTGTGTTCAGGTTGGATGGGCAGAGTCTCCGGGCTGAGCAGGCAGCATCAGCTCCACCTTATGCAGCACCTGGGTCTCTGTGCCTAGTGGTAATGGCTGCATGCACCTCCAAGAGAAAGCTGCTGCCAACTTCCACCCACTGCCAGACAACTCAGCTTCTTCCCAAATGAGTCTGCACACCCAAAGTCTCGCCCAGGGTTGTAAAACAATGCAGTCTGGTGGTCTCCCAAACGAGGGAGCAAGTCACGAGTCCTCTCTGCATGGTCACACACTTCTGCTGTTCTCAAGTTCACAAGCCCTCTCCACAAGCTCAAAGACCTCTGCCGCACCTGGGTTTCAGCACGCTGCCTTACTGTCCAGTTTCACCCAGTATGAGTGTGAGTTCCCCAGACCTTGCCTGGAACTGGGAAATCAGTACAGTGGCATGCCTTTGTCTCCCTCCCCGTTGGAGAAAACCAGCGGGGTTTGCAGCCAGCCACCCACCCTCTCCACTGGCACATGTGCACAGCTCCAAACCTCTGACTCTGTGCTGCCCTCCACTGGTCCTCTGAATCACAGTGTCCTATCTTTACTTTTATTTGTGGAATTCTCACTCAGCCAGCTTTCGGGTGATTCTGGATGATGTTTGTTCTGTCGTTAAGTTGTAGTTTTGAAATTGCAGCAAGATAGGTGTTTACCTATGCAGCCATCTTGGTTCCTCTCCACCATTGATGTTTCTATCTCTCTCTTCCTCTCCATTCCTCTCTGAATCAATTTTATATATATATATATATATATATATATGTGTGTGTGTGTGTGTGTGTGTGTGTGTGTGTGTGTGTGTGTTTACTTATTGCAAAATGACAGTTTTGTGAGAAAATAAAGTTGCAGAAATTATTAGCTACCTCTGTCAAAAATGAGACTACCTCCTCCCTAGTAACAGAGAATAATAAAATATAGCATGCTATCATTAGTTTAAGAAAATGCTAGCAGAGACCTCCTACCAGTGAAGTTTTCATTTGGGGTGATTTGTGGGCTCCTCTATCTACATTCTCTTGCCATAGCCTTCCTGTGACCAAACGCACACTTTTGGAAGATGACTGAGGTTAAGGGTGCAATCTGGCCACAGAAAGGAGAAAAGTTCACTGACCCTTACTGGCCTGTGACCTTGACCTCATTCGCTAACCAAATGAGCTAATCATCCATGGACAACAGAGATCATTATGTGCTGATTAAACCAAAGCATAAGAAGAACCAGCAAAAGATCGGCTATACAGATGTTTCTACCTTGATTACCTATGTTTATTAACATAGTATGAGAAGCACATATACAAATTCTCTTTCATCTTTTAATATCTTTGACCCGATTGTATTGCAGATCAGGGACTTGAAGACAGAAGATTCTCTTTCATAGCACTCTAGTCTTTCCCTCCAAAGCACTTAAAACAAATTAAAAGTATAAGTTTATTTTTGTGTTTATTCTTTTTTTAATATATTTTATTGATTTTTTTTTTACAGAGGGGAAGGGAGAGGACTAGAGAGTCTGAAACATCAATGAGAGAGAAACATCGATTAGCACCCTCCTTCACATCCCCTCCTGGGTATGTGCCTGCAACCAATGTACATGCCCCTGACCAGAATTGAACCTGGGACCCTTCAGTCCACAGACCGACACTCTATCCATTAAGCCAAACTGGTTAGGGTTGTGCTTATTCTTTTGTAATAGTTTCCACTACTAAACTCTCCAAGGGCAGAGATCTTCTCTTCTGGTTCATCCAACACTTAGCAAGATCCCAAGACACACTTGTAGCAAATGTGGAACATATCTCTAAAACCAAATCTACCTAAACTACCTGGTAACATTCAATAAACAGTGAATATTATATTATGCTAGAAAATGGAGATGGAATTTGCCCTACCTTTTAGAATCTTATATTTTAGTAAAAAAGAGATTTATAATAGCATTAATAGCTGACATTGTAGTCAGTGTTCCAAGCATGTGATTCTGTTAACTTATTGATTCCAACTTATACTAGAAGATAGATATTATGATTATCTCCATTCCCCTGGTGTAGAAACTGAGGCTCAGAGAGGTTAAGTAACTTGCCCAAGGCCACACATTTAGTACAGGGTGGACCCGTATGTGAGCAGAAGCCATAGTCTTCATAAGGCACTACTGCCCTCTAATAAGCCATAAGAAACTATCAGAGAGGATGGCACAGGATCTAAGGAAGCAGATGGAGGACAACTAGTTCCAAGCTCCACCTGTGCTCTCAGTCAAATAACTGAAAGCAAGCCCTGCCAGTGAAGAATTCCCTGGGGAGGTCCATGTGCGATGCCTGCAGCCCAGGGCTCCCTAGGGTTGGAGTCGGGTTGGAGTCGGGTTGGACTCAGGCTCACCTTTCCTCAGCTTGCTCATTTTAGCCTTGGTAGCAGCAGTGCTCCCAATCCATTGAACCTATGTTGAGAGCTTGGTGCAGGAACTGAGCAGTGGCTATGGCAGTTGAATGGATTCGGAGGAAGTTTGAACAGGATACCAATGACATTCAGATTCAGAATGTAGGACACAACAGGATAATCACTTACCTAGACACAATGCAGACGACTGTTTTCCTCCTGGCCCACCCCCCACCCCCCACCTGTACTCTCCCTTCCTCCCCCTCTGGGAAAGAACTTCTCTTTGGTCTTCACATACATTAGGATCTTTCAAGTGGAATCACTTCCTTTAATTCCTGATAGGCTCTGAGTGTGACTTCAGGTTCCGCTTCAGGGGTTTCTGGCTGAGATACTGTCAGAACTCACATTTCCCTTCCAGGGCTCCACAGATTACTCTGCTGTGCAGAATTACTATAAATACCACTCTCAGTTCCTCGAAGTAGTGTAACAGAATTTGGGATTTAGGGGAAATTATATGTTCTGGCGCAATTTTTAAATAACTGAATTAGATCAGTTAAGTTCCAAAAGGAAAGATGTTATTAATTAAAGTCTTCTCTGAGGCAAGCTATCTATAGTTAGTTGCATGGTCATGGAATCAATAAAACAGGGACTTTTTCTAGTAGGTAAACCAAAAGAAGTAAAATAAAATACATTTTATTTTAATTCTCCATTAAAATTTACTTGGGATAGTCTGGACACTTTGCCTCTTCCTATCATCTGCTTCCCTTTTCAGATAACTGGACCTCACAGTATGTTTTCTTCAGTTCTTATTTCTTTTACACTTAGTACTTCAATGTTTTATTATTTTTTAAATCTCTTATAGTGATTCCACTTATTCTTTAGGGTTTGGATGTATTCCCTCTTCCCTCTTTTTCATCGGCCCCTCCCAAATTCTTTTCTTTCTCTACTTCTCCCCATTTGCATGCTTTCCCCACCACCACGAATTATCTTGTTTGTTTGTTTTTAAAAATTGAATTTATTGGGATAACATTGGTTAATAAAACCATACAGGTTTCAAGTGTACAACTCTATGACATCATCTGCTCACTATATCATGCACTCACCATCCAAAGTCAAGGCTCTTTCTGCCACCATGTATTCCCCTTTCCCCTCTCCCATCTCCCCCACCCCTTCCCTCTGGCAGTCACCGTATTGTTGTCTGCATCTGTGTGTGTGTGTGTGTGTGTGTGTGTGTGTGTTCCTTTGCTTAATTCCATTACTTTTTTCACCCAGTCCCCCAACCCCCTTCCCTCTGATAGCTGTCAGTCTGCTTTATGTATCTATGAGTCTGTTTCTATTTTGTTTGTTAATTTTGTTGTTCATTAGATTCCACATGTAAGTGAAATTATATAGTAGTTGTCCTTCCACAATTGGCTTATTGCATGTGGCTTAATACACTCTAGGTCCATCCATGCTATCTCAAAAGGTAAGATTTCCTTTTTATCGTCAAGTAGTATTCCATTGTGTAAATGTACCATAGCTTTTTATCCACTCATCTACTGCTGAGCACGTGGGCTTGTTTCAAATCTTGGCTATTATAAATAGTGCTGTAATGAACATAGAAGTGCATATGTTATTCCAAATTAGTGTTTCAGGTTTCTTGGTATATATTCCCAGAAGTGAAATCTCTGGGTCATAATTTTTAATTTTTTGAGGAAACTGCATACTGTTTCCCACCGTGGCTACACCAGTCTGCATTCCTACCAACTGCATGAGGGGTCCCTTTTCTCCACATTCTCATCAGCACTAGTTAGGTGTTCATTTCTTGATCATAGCCATTCTGACAGGTGTGAAGTGATATCTCATTGTGTTTTTAGTTTGCATTTTTCTGGTGATTAGGGACATTTAGCATCATTTCATATGTCTATTGGCCATCTGTTTGTTCTCTTTGGAAAAGTGTCTATTCAGGTCCCTTTGCCCATTTTTTAATTTTTTATTTAGAGAGAAGAGAGGGAAGTTGGGGTGGGGAGACAGAAAGAGAGAGAGAGAGAGAGAGAGAGAGAGAGAGAGAGAGAGAGAGAGAGACCCATGTATATGCCCTTGACTGGGAATTGAATTCACGACCCTCTGGCGCATGGGCCAGTACTCTAAACACAGATTGTTTGTTTCCTTGGTGTTGAGTTACCTTATTTCTCTCCCTCTTACATGCCTGGGTGATACAAAATCAACAGGACAAGGTGATGATATTTTTCTATGTGCCATTACACCTATCTATATTATATTATCACAGAACTTGGTCATTCTTTGGCAAACACAACCAATGGCTTGCAACTCAATAGTAACAATCTCCATAATCATAGGTTGTTTTCAAAATATAGCCATTCAATTTCTAGCCATATCAAATGGGACTGACAGCCAGTGTGAAGGCCAGATAGTAGTGAGTGCACTCTCCTTACTGGCCAGTACCCTTCCCTGCAGTTGCCTGGATGAAGGGAGCAAAGTAAGTCAGGACATGCTGAGTGGAGTGAGTGTGGGAGGCAATGGTAGTAAATATTCTTATTAGAAACCGTTCTGTTTCTCTCGTTTACGCTGCATGGCCAGTCATCAGAACCTGACAGCTTTAAACTTGACACAAGCAACTAACCACTTATCTGTGACTTTCCAGCTATGTCTATTTTCTGTGTACCTGAAATATTTTTCTCTTCCTGATTTCAGACAAGCATTATTTTCAGGGTGTCACTGCCTAAGGCACAAAAATGGAAACTCAATCAAATGTTTCAATTTTTGTGCCTTACAATGTTTCATGATTAACCTTGTGTAGCACAGCATGATTCAAATACTTTTAATACTTGGGTAACATCTTCCTAAATTTAATTTTTTTAACTAATACTTGCTAATCAGAATAATCCTAAACTACCTGAAGTTTTCATTACCTTCCTAACCAACAGTACTGTCACCATGGTTTAACTCTACAGCTCACAGAAGGCATAAGTAAGAATATCCACCAATTTTACTTTCATTGGGTAACACATTTCATTTATATCCAAAGATAGTATGGATGAAATACATATAATTGAGTGGTTAGATGGAGTGGAGAGGCATTGACTAATGCATCAAGTGTTCTGCGAATAGCATTTCTAAATCTATCACATCGTTTATATAAAATGTAATTGATAATTACCCATGTGTACTTTAACAATAGAAATCAGGTTTCTTGCACAGGTCTTCTGCATAGTCACTGTTCAAAACAAGGTCTCTTTCAACAAAATGCCCACATCCGATGAGTGATGTTGAAATGCTAAGTGATTTGTAATTTGTAATAATAACTTTCACTTTGTTAATCCTTTTCTGCCCTTTAGCATCTTTCAAAGCTTTAATGACCCATGTAATTAAATTATAACTCAGAATGAGAACTTTCTAGAACTATAGATTTTGTTTAAAATCAAAGTAATATAATTTAAAGACATGATTAAAAGGGGGGGGAGCCTGGGCCTGAAACAAGAAGTGCTTCTGACAGAAAGGAATGAGTTGAAGCTATGAGAGAGGACAAAGAACCATATCCCACAGGCCAAAGTCAAGATTAATTCACTTGCTAACTAAGACAGATGAGAATCATTGCGCAGAGCCCACCGAGATGAGGACCATGCATCAAGGCCTGATGCCTATGGATCTCAAATGCCACAAATGGCCACTGGAAACTCATTAATTCCCTTTCGAAGGGGGCAGTCTTAATGAGCAGGGAGCAGGCTTCATGCAATCACATAGTCCAGACACTGGGGACCTTCTGTCCAAAGAGTAAATAGTGTTGGATTCCTGCTATGAATTACAAGGGAAAAGAAAAAAAATAGCACCGGGTTTCATTGTAAACGTGTGCTATTTTGTCATCTGGAACGGAATCACAGCACACTGCATGGCTGACACTGTTGGATCAGGTCCCGCTATCCTCTGAGAGAAGGGGGTGTCTGAGAAGCGATCAGTTTTCAATCTGGATTCACTGCTTTCATTTTACAGAAAGGATGCAAGTATGAAGTGACTACGAGCATGCATGCATGTACATGCTAAATGTATTGTAAGGATTCCCATTGCCCGACAAGCAAATTCGCCATGCTGCTCCAAATGGGCAGAAGACAAAGAGAAGAGCTCATCCTCTCCGGTACCCCCACCACCACCCCCACAGACAGGGGGCCTGTCTCCAGCCATCATAGTGCAGGAGGCACTTCAGAAGATGATCGGCCTGGTCAGGTCCACTCTAGCATAACATGTCAGCAGAGTGCATCTGCTAGAATTGCTAGACTGATGCTCAGTGGCTGCTCCCCAGACACTTAATTTAAGACACCTACCAGAGACCAGAAGCTCTTGATGTTATGTTATCCATAGATCAAATATTTGGCTGCATAACAGCTCCAGTTCCACGAATGCTCGGCTCTGACCCCATTATCTGCAATGCCAAGAACTCGTATTATCTTGCAATTGTAAACAAATACCCAAAATTCAAATGAAACAGAGATTGCCCTTTAGTTTTCTCTTTCTATCCCTTAGAGACTTTCATTGTCTCTTTCTTACATTCTTTTAATCACTCTTTGAAATTGCAACCGTTCATAGCTCTGTAGAACTTTCAAAACATGAGGGAGGAGGTTTTCCTAGGCAGCGTTGCCGAATGTGGAGAATCCACGCAGAGGAGGAACGACAATTTACAAAGTAGCAACTCAGCTCTGCTTGGTTCATGCTCCCTTCCACTTTCTGTAATTAAGCCCCAGGAGGTCATCCCCTTTAGACTCGAAGCCCACGCTGAATTGTTCTGTTTCTGCTTTGCTAATGACGGTACTGCTCACCCAGTCTTCCCAGGTGGGAATATATTGGACTCTGAAAATGACTGAAAGCCAGGCCACTGAAATTCCAGTCCCGTCTGGTGCCCAACCCCCTGGCATGCCAACCTTGTTCATGCCTTGTGCACACCTCCTACATACTCTCCCCCTTCAGTAGGGAGACAGGCAATGAGCGCTGGGAACGTCAGAGACGCGAGAGCTTGGAAAAGAGGACCACTCTTCGGTGAGGCAGAACCCAGCGCGGAGTTCGCCCTGCCTCTGGAATACCAACCGAACGGGGTCTTGGGGAGAAGGGCTTTTAAAATAACATTTTTGCCACATGAAAGGCTATATGTTGCGCATGCTCCAATTCAATATCCCCACTGTAACTTGTTTGTCCTGTATTTTATACACAGGAATTTAGGACAATATAACGCCTTCCTTTGAAAACAAGCAGTTTTCCCTTTGGCCACCACATCATAACACAATTGTAACCCCGGCGTGTGGGATGGCCCGGAGCCTGCAGCCTCCCCTTCCTCGCAGCTCTGGGAGCTTCCTCCGCGGCTCGGCGTGCTCGGCTCCGGGAGCCGGCTTTGCCTCTGCCTGTTTATAGCACTAGGCGAGGAGGAAACACAGCAATTGTGAAGCTTGTTAAGGGCAGTTCATAAGATATTAAAGGTGACCTTGCCACTTCCAGTTCTATTTATTCTACTTCCTTCCAAACCGGGGCCAATCCTTCCTTCCAGGGCGAGAGCACCGCTCTGTGGATGTGGTCTGTGGGAACGCAGTAAGCTCAGGGCCTGAGAGGCGATTCGTCACCCAAGTCTGGAAACAGCGCTCCCCACTCGCTCACAGGTTGGGTCTGTAAATCACAGCTTCTTGGCAGAGGGAGCGGACCTTTGGTGAAAAGCAGTTTTTGTTGTTGTTTACTGATAAAAAATAATCCACTCCAGTGAGGCAAAATTATAGGTGTATACAAACGTACATACATGCATATATAGTAGAATGGATCCTATGTGGAAGTCCCATGTATATACATTTTTATTTTAATATAAGAATTTATTTTGTGAATTTGGCCAAAGCACAACCTACAAATGCAAATCACCCTGTCAGAAGGGGGACTGCAGTTTGGTGTCCGCTAGCTTAGGCGGTGTTTGTGTTGTCGTTTGCTGCATTGTTCAGGAAATAAAGGTGTTTCCTGAGAGCCCACAAAGGCCAGCAGGTGTATAACTAAGTATGATAGGACGTGTAGGTATGGGTTGTACCAGGTGGGGACAGAAAATGCCTTAGCAAACCTTGTGCTTGACTATTTTGAACAATGCAGCTGCTCAGCTTGCTGACTTCCTCACTGATAGCATCAAGGCACAGCCTCCATCAACCTGAGTGGCATTTATGCTGTCTATTGAATCTGGGAATGTATAAATCAAGGTGCATCAATAAAACTCAAATACCCCTTTTCTCCCAACGAAAACATTTTCTTTTTACTTTGCCCCTCAATTATCTGGGTCATCCTTATCATTTCTTTGACAAATGTGCTGTCTGTAAGACCTACTGATTAAAATAGATGGCGAAAGAACTGATGCCCGATGAGAGTGCTTCCTTTCCTTTGACAAGGCTTTCATCAGGCCCCCTGCTCTGGGTTAAAATTCCAATCTACTCCTCTCCCACTAAATGGGGAGTGGGGGGAATAAGGGTTGGAGAGGAGGGGTGCGACTGCTGTTGGGTTCATCACCCTGGCCTCCCCTCACAGACCTACTCCTCAGTCTTGGTCTTCACTGTTCCCTTCACTATGGCTCAGATGGAAGGCTTTCACATCCCTCCCAGAAAAGGGGAGGTACCAAAGAGCATCCTGAGCACTTGTCAAGTTCATCCCAGGTCTGTGGAGAACATCAGAATCGGCTCCAAGTCCACTTGCACATTCATTCCCCCACTCATTTGTTCATTCAACAGCCATATCCATACGACATGCTTTATAACTATGGTGGATATAAATCTGAGCAAGATTAGTCCTTGTCCTCAAGTTGTTCAGAATCTACTAGAGAAAAGAAAATATATATGCAGATCGTTCCGGACAGAGGTGAGAAGGGCTGTAGAAGAGAACAAAATTGCTTTCAGGGTACAGAGAGGGAATAAGCCTCTCTGTCTGGGTGATGTTGTAACATTGTGCAAGGTAGCTTACAAAACTGGGTCCTGGAGGCATGAGACCTCAGAGATTGAGGAAAGGCATCCACACAGCAGGGAAGGCAAGAGGGAAGGCAGGCAGGCAGCATTTGCTGTGGAACAAATGAAGGGAAGGGGTTTGATCTTGGGTAGAAGGGGCTGACTTACCTAAAACAAGCAAGAACATTTTTTCCAGATATGGTTTCTAGGTATGTGGGTCACCACTGTTCCTTTTCTAACATAATCTTTTCTAAATGTCACACTATTGTTAGGCTCTTGTTTCTTTCCTGATTCTTCCCAATAACAAAGCACAGAGGGATATTTCTGTGAGCATTTGAACATAGCCATACTATTTCCTTTAAAATATATTCTGAGGAGAGCTGTAGGCTACACCTTGGCCTGCAGCTATGGCTAACCAAGGAGCACCCCCATAGGCAGAAGGAGTAGGCTTACTTTTCCTATACTCCCTAACACTTGGCAGTCATTTAAAATCTTTACCAATTTAATAGGCCAAAAAAAGTTCTTGTACCACAGTTCTAATTTTCATTTCTTTGATTATGAACAAAGCAAAACATTTTTGTCAAATGTTAATGGCCATATAGACAATGCATAAAATCCTTTAAATTGGATTTTATTAATAAGAAGTGAACTAAGAAGAATGCAGCTGATTCATTTTCATTTTGCTTCCTGGAATGAGATTGTTCAACTATTGATCTTGAAACTACATTGCAAGAAAATAAGGCAGGATGGCCTAATTTTCCCATTGATTGCATCTACCCTCATCTTCACTCTTTGTGTGACTGGGAACAGCTGGCCTTTGAAAATTGGCCCTGCACTAATATGCTGCAGCAGAACCCCACTTCCAAGCCTTGTTGGAGGCCCTTTGAACTTTGACCTTTTCTTCCAGCTCTTTGAAACCTCATTAAAATGTATTCTTCTCTAAAGGCATGTCTTGCTTCAAATCTGTACTTATGTTTTTCTTCTACTAGATTATAAGTTTTCTTGAGTGCAAGTTATTTTGTCATATTCACATTATTCCCCACAATGCCACCTCCAGTATTTTCAAAATTTTTAAAAAGATATAATTAAATTATATCTTTTTTAAAAATTTTTAAGATATAATTAAATTAAATAGCACAATGAATTAAATAATGCTTTCATATATTAGTAACACCCAAAAAGTATATGTTTCTCCTTTCTTTTTTAAAATTTATCTTTATTGTTGAAAGTATTACTGATGTCCTCCCTTTCTCTCCCCATAGACCCCCTCCACCCCACACCTGCTCCCTACCCCCAGGTATTTTTCTCCTTTCTAGAAACTTTCCCCTTTGTGGGCAAACTATCTTTGAATCTTTAAATTATTTTGTATTCTACTAGATGCAAATAAATACATATTTTTGAGTTATTTATCTTTTAATTCACAAATAAACTCAGATATTTATATATATGGAACATTGATTTAGAAGCCCAGATTGAAGTGATTTCTACACATAATTCATGTATAATTTCTTCAGTGAAAAGACACCAGGGTTTCTGAAACTGAGTTTTAATAGCATACTTAGAAGGGAATAGTTGCCAGCTGACTAGCTATTGATTTAATGTTCCATCATCTCCATGGTTCAAACACGCCTACCATGGTGAATCAGTTGGAGCATCCTCAATGAACCAATAAATGAGCAATTTCCCCACCAAAGGGAGATGTTTCCTGTGTGGCAAAGGCATACATAGCTTATCACAAACAATGTGAGGCTTCAGTGCAGCACTGAAGTACTTGGGATCATCCAGCCTTCTGTTCTCAGTAATGGTTTGTCCTTCCAATCCGCACTTGACACACACCAACCAGCTGTGTGTGTGTGTGTGTGTGTGTGTGTGTGTGTGTGTGTGTGTGTTTGTGCATATGCTGTATCTCTGCTTGAGGTCAGGGACCATTTTTCAGACAGTTTATCATTTTCTATGACATATACTAGGTGGTCAGTAAGTATTTGTCAAATGAGAATCGTATGTTAACAGAGCACAGGGCCAGAGTTCCCTATTTGCCTGTGGTTCTCAGCCCTGAATGCCCTTTGGAATCACATGAGGATTTTGTCTAAATTACCCAGGCCCTCTCCTAGAGCTGTGATTTACTTGGGGCTAAGCATGCTACCCAGATCCTGTGTTTCAAAGACTTTGCAGGTAATTCTAATGAAGAGCTAGTGGTGAGAATCAGCGCTCTAAGCCATTGTGATAGAGAAGACAGGCAGGCAGGTCAGCAATTGGTTGGGAAGAGTGCTATCATTTTGCTTTCTCTTAGGACAGCCATTCTCAAAGCGTGGTCTCAGCAGCAGCAGCAGCAGCAGCAGCAGCAGCAGCAGCATAATCCAGCAACCAGCCCTCAGGTGACTCAGATGCCTACTGTAGTTTGGGAACCACTACAGTAGAGAAATAGGTTGAATTAAAAATGAGAATGCTGAGAATGTCTTAGAGAAATTGATTTCAAGTATATTGAACTCAAAACATACGTCAGATTATACTTTGTGAAACAACTCTTCTGGCCCATAGTTTTTCTTTATTTTATTGATATCTGAGTGGAAGAAAAAGAGAGAAGGATAGAGAAATAGAAACATCAATCAGCTGCTTCCTGCATGTCCCCTACTGAGGATCAAGCTCGAAACCTCCAGCATGTGCTCTGACCAGATATCAAACCAGTCACTTTTTGGTGGATGGGTCAAAGCTCAACCACTGAGCCTCTCCAGCCAGGCTGGCCTATAGTTTTTCTAAGTATTATCCTTTTGCCACCTAAAAGAAAGTGAATTTCAGCATATACAGTATAAAAATATTCTGTTAAGACCGTACAGCAGTGATGACTACAGCCTGCATATCCTACACAGAAAGAAGCACTTGGCCAGGCAGGGGGCAGCAGCCACATTTTATCCACTTCTTCCATTGCCCTGTGCTTTGTGGTGGCCCTTAATGCTTAGGCAAGAGACCTGTTACTCAACTTTGGTTTCCACTCATTGTAAAATAAAAGGTGGCAGGAACTTCAAGCCACAGACCCAACTTCCTAAACAGATTTGCGGCGCTTCTAAAGAATCCAGGTTCAGAAGCCATTGTTCCCAGACATGGGATCCTGAATTCAGAATGAGGACACCCTCAATCTGTCTTCCAAAATGTGCTTCCGCAGTGTTTCCTCACTGGATCTGACTCAGCCTCGGAGGGTCAGAGGCAAGAGGTGTAGTGGCAGTTGGTGGTGGCAAGAGGGAAGTGACAAAGGGAAACTCAGAGTTGGTGGCAACAGCAGAAGTGGTAACTGGCAGCACATGCTGTGGTGAGGGGTGATGCTATGACTGGCACACCCAGCACGACAGACGCCTGTGTGCCACACCTTTGTCTGGATCCATGGAAGGGACGGGCTGGTTTAAAAGTGATGAAGGCCTAACACACAGTAAGGCTGGCTCTTAATGTGGGCCTCTCAGCAGATTTCTCCAAGTGCAACCCTGTGCTGCCTGCATCCACATCACCGGGGGGGCACGTGCTAATGCTACAGCGTTCCAGACCCCACCCAAACCCATTGAAGCCAGATTTCTAAGGGTGGGAAGTCCAGAAATTTGCACAAAGTTGTCTGGACATAACCTTGTAGATTTGAAATTTGAAGCAACTTAACGTTCAACGAGGACTCTATGCAAAGAACTGCAGGAGATACCGAAATCAACCTTAAGCATAGCCCTTACAAAGAGAAATTAACCTTAGGTGGACTGGTAGCAGGAGCAGTGGCAATAGCACTGACAGATGAACAAACACATTCAACTGTGTCAAGGTAGATGAGGTAGGAAAAGTGGCATTCATATGAGAAAGATGAAACTCAGGGTTCCGGAAAGGCATTGGGAAGGAGACAGCATTTCAGAATTTTATTTTTTTAATTCCTCACCTGAGGATGCTTTTTCCATTGATTTTTTAGAGAGAGAGAGGGGGGGGGAGAAAGAGAGAGAGAAGAATTGATGTGAGGGAGAAACATCAACTGGTTGCCTCCTGCACGCACCCCTTCAGGGGCCAGGATTGAACCTGCAACTGAGGTACATGCCCTTGACCTGGAATCCAACCCAGGATCATTCAATCCGAGTCTAGGCTCTAACCACTGAGCAACTGGCCACAGCTCAGCATTTTTTTTTTTCTAAAACAGGAATGCACATATAACAGTAGTCTGTGTTACTTGCAAATATCTGAGGTCATTTTTAGAGGAATGGGAAGGATTTCAACAGGAACTGGAAAGAGCAGGTTCCAGGTGCAGGAAATAATAGCAGTGCCATTATTGACTGGTATTTCTGCCTTCTCTGGAATTTGCTTAGTGAGAATCCTCAAGGACCTTTGACTTAGAAAGCAGGTTCTCTTTCGGCTATCTGGTGCTAATTTACATTTATTACTTGTTGTTGTTGTTTTTTTTGTAACTTTCTCCTGATTCCATATGGTGTATAAAATTGGGGTATCAAATAATACAGACAAATAATGATAAGACATAATGTTACTTTAAGGAAAAGAGTAAAGATTTCTGCAGTTCACTTTGAAATGTGTTCAAAAAATAAGGTAGAATAATAGAAGAATGGATATATGAATAAATACATGATAAACAAGCTTTATAAAACAGTAATGGCAGAATCTAGGTAATGGGTATACAAGTGTCCCCTGTAAAATTTCTTTCAATATTGCTGTGTTTCTGAAATTTTTTAAAATATGCTTTTATTGATCTCAGAAAGGAAGGGAGAGGGACAGATAGAAACATCAATGATAAGAATCATTGATTGGCTGCCTCCTGCATGCCCCCTACTGGGCATGTGCCCTGACTGGGAATCAAACCATGACCTCCTGGTTCACAGGTCAACCCTCAACCACCAAGCCACACCAGTAGGGCATGAAATGTTTCATAATAAAACGCAGGAGGGAAGTAATGTTTTGCTTGCATGGGTCTATGTGACTTTGAACAACTTCCCACTTGTCTGGATTCACTTTGCTCTGCTATCAAGGGGGTTAAACTAGCTCATCTCCAGGTTCCCTTCTGAGTCCCAAAGACTCTCATTCCTTCTTCCCTTCTGACAAAGAACACAAGAGTTACTCCCCAGAGAGGCAGTCAACTAGCCTGCCATGACTTAGCTAATAGAGATAGTTAATCCTCCTCAGAGCACAGCAGGGATGACCTAACACTGGCCCAGACACAGTCACCCTGCCGTCTGTGGTTCTAGAGCAGGTGCTGTGCGAGTCAGACCTTGAAATTTGTTTTGAAACCTACCACCTGTTACTGTGATTGTATGGCTGTTTTCCTGGCTTATGGGATTTTACTTCAGCTGTTGTTCTCAGGCGAGAGTTTATTTCCTCTAGGAATCTACACAGTTCACTTGCCCTAAACTTAGCATTTGTATGTGTGGATCTTCCGGAGAATGATTCAACTATGCAACGCTGAATCGTCTGCCAAGAGTCCTCAAGTCACCCACAGACTTCAACAACAGATTTTTAAGGGGCAAAAGTAAGAATCCTCTTTCAAATCTTTTCTTGCAGATAATGATCTCTTTGAATTTTGCTTTGGGAAGAAGTAGCACAGCGTCAGATTTATAGATATCCCTGACTTATTTTTCCTGCTAACAGACAGTATTGTGCTGAGTCAGCAATTCCCTGGCATTCATTGCTTTGCTGAAAATTCTTGTGTCTGTAAAATTTTACTGCAGGCTAACATTTGCAGTCAAGACTCCATTTTTCTCGGGTAGTTTAAAGGGAATTCTACAAGTTTAGAACTAAATTGGACTTCATGATTAACTAGTCCAACCCTTCAGTGACATGGTTATAAAGAGACTTGCTCAAGATCATAAATTTTATTAAGGATGGGAGCTAGAAATCTACCTATATTAAAGAGTGTACTTGTATAAAGGGAAAATAACAAAAAGAAGCTTACGACCTTTGCTTATAAACATTAGGTTATTTTCTTTTAAAAAGATAAATCTTAGTGCTCTAGCTTCTGATTGCTGCCTTGCAACCCACCCAGAACTAAGTGGCTTCAGAACAGTTTATTATCCATCACGTTTCTCTGAGAGAGAATACTATTTGGCTCGTCTGAATAGTTCTCACTTGTGGTGTTTCATGCAGTTTGAATAGAGGATCTCTGGGGCAGGACATCTAAGAAAACTTCTTTACTTACAAGTCTGGTACAGGAGCTGAGAGGGCTGGAAAAGCTAGGACCTGATCAGATATCTCTCTCCACATGGATAGGTTGGACTTCTCACACATGGTGGTCCCAGGCAACATGGTAGCAGGCTTCCCTCGGAACAAGTGTTTGAGGAGGACATTGTGAGGCATCTTATGACCCAACTTCTGCTTGATTTTATTGGCTACACAGGACCAGCCTAGATACCTGGGAAGGGATTATGAAAGGGCATGAATACTAGGAGACAGGGCTCACTGAGGGCCATCTTTGGAGACTACCAATGACACATAATATCACCACTATTCTTTAGAAATGACATGTTTTAATATTTTAATAAACAAAGTGAGAAGTCATCCTAAAACCTACAACTTATGCTAGGGTAACACTAGGGGCCACATGGGATGGATGGAAAAACAGAGTTTGTAGTTAGAAAAGCCTGAATTCAATTCCAAGCACTATAATTTACTAACTATAAGACCTGAAGCAGATAATATAATTATGTTGAGTCTGAGTTTCAATATTGCATAATTAGAATGACATTTAGGTCAAAATATTATTTATAAAAATCAAAAATGAATTATAACCTCTTCATATATAATAGTTTATCAATATGTTTTAGTTCTTCTTACCCTCAGCCATCTCTGGAATCCAGAAATCTAGATAGGTATTCATTGAACACATGCATGAGTGTCTGGTGGGAAAGGTTCTGTGCCAGGAAATGGTGATTCAAAGGTTTATAAGACATGTTCCCTTCCTTCAAGGAATTCATACCCTGGGAGGAAGAAAAAACGGGAGAAGGAAGGTGGGGGAAGAAAGTGTAAACACACATTGAGTAAGGTACTACAATGAAGGCAAACTACATGCCAGTGTGGAAACACAGAGGAGGGAACAGTTCACATTAGAGAGCAGTCCTCAAGGAAGGCTTCGTAGAGAAGAGAATACTGAGCAGCATCACGAAACACAGGAGCTTACCACACACAGGAGGTGGGGAAGGGAAAACCAGTAGAGCAGAAGTAGCCTGTGCAAAGACAAAGAAGCACAAAGTATCACCAAGAAGTGAAAGCAGTTTGGTAACTCTGAAGCAAGAACAGTGGGAAATGAAGTCAGGTAGAAGCATAGATAAGGGGGCTACTTTGGAAGTCATCATGGTAGCCCAGGCAAGAGGTGACAAAGGCCTGAGGTAGAGCTGTAGTGGAGGTGAAGAGGAGATAGATTAAAGGGAGATCTAAGGAGTAAAATGAAAGAACTGGCTGGCTATCCAGAAGGAGGGAAGAAGGAATCCAGAGACAATGCCTGGAGATCTCTGGCTAGAATAATGCAGTGGATAGTACAGTCATCAGCTTATAGCATGGATCCAGGAGGAAAAATGGGTAGGTGGTAATGAATTTGGTTTTGAACACATCAAGCTTGAGATGTCTGCAGAACATTCAAAGAGAATTAGTTGTTCCACATGCAGTTGAATTTATGAGTCTGGAGTTTGTGGGAGTTGGTTGGGGCAGGAGAGAGAGATTTTGGAGTTACTTGACAATTTGAAGAAGTTTTTTCCGAAGTTAATCTTTTCCAGTCTAGCCAGGTAAATAAATGATGTCTGAGTTGTAGTAATTGTTTAAACAGCCATCGCTTTTGGCTTGAAAGACTTTTTCTTTTTCTAAAATTACCTTCTTTTAAAAAAAATACATATTCTTATTGATTTAGAGAGGAAAGGAGAGGGGGAGATAAAACATCAATTATGAGAGAGAAGCATTGATTGGCTGCCTTCGGCACACCCCACCCCCACCCCTGCACCAGGAATTGAGCCTGCAACCCAGGCATGTGCCCTGATCTCCTGGTCCATAGGTCCACACTTGACCATTGAGCCACTCTGGCCAGGCTAAAATTCCCTTCTTAATTAAAAGATGTAAACAAAGGAAAGTTGGTAAAGTATACCACACAGATCAAACATCTATATATATAAAAACCTAAGCGACCAGCCAACCAGCCTACTGGCCTGTAGCTATGATGCGCACACCACCAGGTAGCACACACTGCTGAGCTGCAGTGACTTGGCAGCTGCAGTTCTCGGGTGACACACCCAGAACCAGAAAGGATGGGGCCCGATTCCGGGGTGCATCACCCAAGAACCACCCTCTTGCAATCTGGGACCCCTTGGGAGATGTCAGAGAGCCAGTTTCATCTCAGTCCCTGCAGGCCAGGCCGAGGGACCCCACCAGTGCAGGAATCCATGCACTGGGCCTCTAGTTTGACAATAATTCCCACAGCAGAAAAAAACTTTTTCAATTCCTGTATCACAAACTAACAATACCTACCAAACTTTAATTGATGGTCCATTAGTTAATTCCATAATAATCACAGCTATATATTTTGAAGATATTGTGGGTTCCATTCCAGAGCCCCACAAGAAAGGGAGTCGTAATCTTTTTGCTTGTGGAGGGCCTTATCTTCCAATTATAAAAATCACATGCATGAGCCATAACTGGTTAGCTCAGTGGATAGAAGGGTCCCAAGTTCAATTCCAGTCAAGGTTGTCATATACCTTGGTTGTGGGCACATCCTCAGTAAGGGGGTGTGCAGGAGGCAGCTGATCAATGTTTCTCTCATCAATGTTTCTAACTCTCTCTCCCTTCTTCTCTGTAAAAAAAAAATCAATAAAGTATATATTTTTAAAAATCACATGTGTGAACCACATTAAAACAGGTATGCCTTTTCCCCAAACAAATGAAATAGACTTTGATTCTTCCTAGCTTACAAGGGTAGCAAATAGAGTTAGGGTCTCATAAAAGTGACAGATTTATTGCAACTTTGATTAAACTATTTTCACCAAAGATCAGTATCATTTGTACTTACTCTTCTCAAGACCCTTTAAGAGCAGTCATTAGGAATGAGGAACTATGAGTTCTAATTCCCATTCTCCTACTATCTAACATAACTGGTTCTCAAACTTTTGGGAACTTCAGAATTTCCTACAAAGCTTTTTAAAATCCAGATTTCAGAGCTTCAGTCCCAGTTATTCTCATTGGTAGGTCTTGGGTAGAGCCCAGGTATATACAATTTTAACAAGTTTTGCAGGTGACCCTGTTCAAACTGTATAGACAAACCAAGTCATTTCTTAGGACTCAGTTTCTTCATCTATGAAATGGGAATGATCTCTTCCTTGCCTATTTCTCGGACTTTTTTTTTTAAGTCCAGAACTACAGTGATATATGCAAAATGGCTCAGAACACTGTGGGTTCTCTACACAGATAAGATGTTGGTATTGTCTAGGGTAGTGCATTAGAATCAACTAGAGGCCTTTTTAAGACACTATGCTGGGCCCTAGCTGGTTGTTGGGTAGAGCGCCAGCTCCATAGACTGAAGGGTCCCAGGTTCAATTCCAGTCAAGGGCTAGAATCCTGGCCCCGGTCAGGGCATGTGTGGTCAAGTCAATGTTTCTCTCTGTGTGTCTCTCCCAGTCCTTTCCACTCTTTCTAAAAATCAATGGGGAAAAATATCCTCAGATGAGGATTAACAAAATAAAAGGCATTGCTGGTTTCTGATTCAGTGGGAGAATTTGCTTTTCTATCAAGGTCCCAGGGGATGATGATGATGCTGGCCTAGGGATCACTCAGAAGCATTGGCCTTAGGCCAATTAACTGAAAACCATTGAGTTGGCTCAAAGGGTTCCTATACTACCTTAGAATTATCTGGGCATAGTTCTCATTGTTCATGGTCCCCAAAACTATTCATTCATCCAATAAATATTTACTGAGCATCTTTAATGCTACAGGCATTGCTTTGGGCACCAGAAATACAATTCTCAACATAATGACCCAAATAAATAAATAAAATTATTCGGGATAACAATAAGTGAAAAATATAAACCAGAGTGATGAGATAGAGTGTGGCTGGTTTGGAAGTGGTTACTCATGTCGAGTGATAAGGGAAACCTCCAAGGAAGTAACATTTAAGGCAACATGACAATGAAATGAAGGAGTTAGCCATACGAAGAGGGGCAAGAGCACTGCAGGTAGTGGGAATAGTGAGTGCAAAGCTGGGAGGCAGGAATTGGTGTTCTGGGACATGACTGGAGAAGTGGGCAGGGCAAAGAATGTAGGATCCTGCAGGTCTTGGTGGTGCGGACTATGCGTCAGGTCTGTAGTATGGTCAATATTAGCCTTTCCCAAACTTAAAATGCATGCAAATCACTGAGGATCCCCTAAATGAAGACCTTGACTCCAAAGTCATAGGGAAGGGCCTGAGAGTCTCATTTCTACCACGACACATGTTTCTGTTGCTGCTGGGAACCAGGCTCTAGAAAAAGCATAGAAGGGAATGTTAGGAAGTAAATAAGTTCTATCGTCCTGTAATTAAGGGGGGGAAATGGTATTTTTCCTGGAAGTGTGGATAAAAGTTAAAGGGAATAGTGGAAGATTGGGAGCCGAGGAAAAATCGTGATGTTGGGGAATTTCAGACGCTAAAAATTATTACTCAGGAGGATCTATGACATTTCTTCAAGCATACAGATAAAAAGATTAAAAGGTTATCACCAAAATAAAGAATCTTAATAAGAATCCTCTCAATAGTTTATTTAAAAACAACTCGAATAGATTTGTAGAGTGAGTTGGTCTGCTCACAGTTTAGTGCTGCTGCTTCATCCCTGGCTCCAACCAACCTTATTTTTCTCCTGATTGTTTTCACAACTTCTATAATTCTATAGCTCCCAATGGCTACTGCCCACAGCCTGAGCTCAGAGCTGCCTACCACTGCCTCTCGCCCTGCTAACCATTGTTGCTAGCCCTTCTCTCTCCATCGCTCTGGTGAGAGCACAGGACTTGGCGAGTGAGAGGAGAGCAGAGGTCCGAGGACAGCAGAGAGCAGGGGCTATTGCAGAGCCCTGTTGCCTCTACCATACTGCATGTAGCACAGCCTTGAGAATACAGCCAGCATCTGCCTCCTCTCTTCTCCTATCCTCCCGCTGGGAACTGAGTGTGGGAACTGAGCAATCTTCCTAGAATGCGTCTAGAAATACAGCACATCAAAAAAAAAATCTTCCATAAAATCGGATGCATCTTTTCATAAACTTCTATACCACATGATAGATCCCTTGTTTGTTACCATAAGCACGTGTTTCCCAAAAATTTCCTGTTTTTTAGATGATTTGTGAATTGAAAATTTTGTCCGTGGAAGGAAAGCCACATTATTGAAGCTGTAAACAATAGAATGACTATGGTTTTAATCCTTTGAATAAGGCTTTGTTTCCCATTGACTGAAAACTTCCTAAAGGAAGGAAAGCTGGGAGCATTCAGGAAGGATTTGTATTTTATTTTACAACAGCTTTGTGAAGGGAGAAAATCATTTGGAAACCTGAGACTCCCTTTCCTGGTTGATGGGCATCAGAACACAGCCGTACTGGGCTCTGACTGCACACGGTGGCTCCCCACCCACCAAAGACTTCCTGACCCCAGTGCCAACTTTGTTTTGTTATTATCACACTGACACCAACAGACGTTCATCCTGTGCCAGAGTTTCATATATTCTCAGACATGCTAGGAACAGGTGCACCACTGTTTATCTCAGTTTATTTACACAGATCAAAAATGCTTTCCTAACGTAGTCCAGGCTTACATCAGATACTCCACAATCCATGAAGTCAATTGAAGAGATGTAATAATAATTGCAAAATTAGTCATCACCCAGTGAACTTTTAAATTGCTTTAAATCCCCTCCCCTAGGCCTGTATTTTCATTGACTTTATATACCTACATCATTTTCTTTAAAAATAAAGTTGAATCAATTAGCTGAATCATCCTTACAATTTGGAGAAAAGGGTCTGTGGGTAAGAGAGCCCAAAATGCTGATGTGGCCATTCTTGCTTTGTGCGGATTCTGTGCCAGAGGCATAAATCACGGAGCCCAGGGCACAGGCTGCCAGGCCCCACTGCAGAAGTGAAAAGGACCCCTTGGACACCTGCCACTTCTGAATCCAGTGGCATCACCCTCACTTATTAATCCCCCTGAATGAAGAATACCATACGAACCCCCTTACGGCCATCAGCCCTCAAGGCTTTGCCTCAGGTATGTGTCTGGGGACATAATTTAGATATTCGTCATCCCGAGAATTATATTTCAGGTAGAAAACCCTAATTATAGGTCTGTTTTCATACGTGACTTCGCAGAGGCAGAAGGTGCAGCTGAGGCTAGGCTTTGGTCTTTGTCCTGCTGTAATTCGAGACGGCAACACCTCCTTGTCCACGTGGTTCCCTCTGTACAGCATTACCTGTGCCCCGGGGAACAGCCAGCCTCCCACTCAGGACTGACACATTGGGGCAAAGAGGCTGGGCCTTGGCTGAAGGACGGGATACATTTCTGGTGTTTTCCAATGCTTTGCCTGCTTTGTCTTAAGTCAGGGAAGGCCTCCAAGTTGCTTTCAGTAGAAGAAAATTGAAAAGGCTGTTTCTGTATTAGTTTCTTTAGACTTTTATCCAAGCATAGACCCTTTAGAGAGTCTGTTAATAATTATGAATCATCCCCCTCCCAAACTGTACAGACATGTAGACACACAGAATGTTGCATACCCTTTCTAAGGGAGGCATGGATTCCTCTGATTAAGAATATTCCACGGAGACTTAGATATTTTTTAAACTTATAGAAGTCAATTTCATACCACATAGTTCCAAAGCATTTAAGTGATGAAAGTAAAAACGGAAGGGTCTAAAAGATAGTACTTTTCTAAAATAGATTGTGATGACTGTCTTTTTCCTGAACGAACATTGTGTAATGGAGCATGAAACACCAGCTTCACCCTTAGTAGCTTATGCTCTGAGGTCACATGGGAATTCATAGTTATACACATGTCCAATATTTCCTGTGTATGTAAATAATAGCACTCTAATGGTTGCTTGGTGTACCTGAGGCCAAGAACTTTACCTGTAAGACTTATTCCTTGTGACAAGCACACAAGGTAAATATCACTAATCCATTCAACCGCTCAGGACAGAGATGTTCAGAATAGAAAACAACTTTCCCAAAGCCACACAGCAATTAAGCAGCAGAGATGGGGCACAGATCCCAGAAAGGTCTGTTTCCAAAGACCTTCCTCTGAATATAGCATGAGACCTATGGAATTTTATAATTAGCTATTTTATTTCCCACGGAGTTCTTGAGGTAGCTATTAGGCAGATAGGAAGCAGAAAGGCATTAAGGCTATGCAAAGCAAAATCAGTTCCCCTTATAGTGACATCTCTAAAGCGGCTGCCTGACTTGGCAAGAGGCTCTGGGAGCTTGTTCTAAAGCTTCCAATGCATAACAAGCACAGAGGCTTCCATTTCCCTCTGCTTCATGTCTGCCTGGCATAGCTTTGGCTGGCCCTGATCCTGTTATGAGAAGCAGCAGTCTATCCTTCCTTCAGTCTGATGGGTGCTAAGGGACTCTGTGCTGTGTGCCCACCTGGCTCTCAGACTGGCGCCTTCTTGGTCCTCCCTGCCAGCTCTGCTTCTCTGCTGCCTGCCTGTCGCTCTGCTGCCCTCTGCGGTGGCTGCAGGGGGATGAAGAACCTGGGGAAACCAGGCAAATGCTCTACTCTACCCTGAATTATGAGTATAGAAATTGTCAAGCATTTAGACTTCTAATACCAGGCTTTTCTAAGTGTAAGTGGTAGCATGGGACCCAGCCCAGAATGTAGCATAATTAAGTCTTATAGGGCTTTCCCAACTAAAGTAGAGGACCAAGTATCATAAGTGAAAGAAACTACCTAAGTCACTGTCAGATAAAACTGATGAATGTGAGGCATTGCCTATGGGAGGCAGTACATTGCAATGGCAAAGCATATGGCTCTGGAATAAGATGCTTGAGTTCTGATAGTGATTCCATCACTTGCTGCTGTACTTTGTACAAGTTACAGTACCTTTCTGTGCTATAAAATGAGACTAATAATAATACTTAGCTCAAAAAATGTTCTAAAGATTAAATATATTAATAAGTATATTGCACTTAAAACAGTGCCTGGTACATCAAAGCTTTAAAAAAGTGTTCATCAGTATTGTGATTATCAGTTGGCCATTTTCATAATCACTGAAGGGTGAATGACTTTCAGAAAAAGATCCAAAAAAGTAAGTTACATCTTCTTGCAGAGGTCTGAGGTAAGCAGGTCACTTGGTGCAAAACCTCAAAACAAGACGAGTGGAGTCCAGTGGACAGGCAGCATTATTGACTTCCTCAAAATGTAGTGGCTCAAAATAGCAATAATATGCTAAGTGAAATAAGTCAGTCAGAAAACGACAAGTATCACATGATCTCACTTATATGTGGAATCTAATGGACAAAATAAACTGACAAACAAAATACATCCAGAAACTTGGAAGCATAAAGCCGACTGAGGATCATCAGAGGAAATGGGAAAGGGAGGGAGGGGACAGATCAACCAAAGAACTTACAGGCATATATGAATAACCCATGGACACAGATAATAGTGGGGTAAGGAACCACTATTGGGAAGGGAAGGGAGTAGGATGAAGGGCAGTCAGTGGGAAGGTAAAAAAAGGGACGTGTAATACTTTCAACAATAAAGACTTTAAAGGATAGAAGCAATTTATTATTTCTCTTGTGTCTATGGCAGCTCTAGTTGATTAGACAGCTCTAGTTCATAGAGTATTGACCTGCTTCCTGAGTTGGCTGCAACATCCAGAAGCCTCATTCACATGTTGGCTGGGAGCTCAGCTGGGATTTTTGGCCATTGGCTGTGGTTTCCTTCCATGAAGCTTCTTCAGAATGCTCCTTGGGCCTCGTCACAGCATGGCAGCTGGCTCCAAGAAAGAACTTGCCAAGACACAGAGGCAGAAGATTCAGATTTCTTAAGGCCCAGCTTTAAAAGTTGTGCAACATTACTTCTGCTGCATCCTATTGGTCAAAATACATTGGCTCCAGGTCCTCTGTAGATGCTCAAGTCCCTCATAAAAAATGGCATAATTTTTATATATAATCTGTGCACATGCTCTTGTAAATTTACATGCTCTTGTAAATTTTAAGTCAACTCTAAATTACTTATAATACCAAATATTATGTATATGCTATGAAAATAGTTTAGGGAATAATAACAAGAAAAAGGAGCCTGTACATGTTCATTACAGATGCAACCAGAGTTGGCCTAACTACATTAGTATGTCAGTAACACAGTAACTTTTTTTCCTGAATATTTTTAAACCATAGTTGGTTGAATCCACAGATGTGGAACCTGAGGATACAGAGGGCCAACTGTAGGTTAGTGGCCAGTCTAGATTCAAAGGGAGTGAAAATAAACCCTACTTCTGGATGAGGGAGTAGCACGGTTGCATTTCAAGAGAACATACAGGATAGAAATGTTGCCGCTGCCATTGTTAGAAACATGATCCACCACAGATCAGGGAATAATGAGGAACTAGATTTTCTTAACATTTGTGTTGAGTGACTCAATTAGGAAGACCAATAGCAGTTTGGATTACAGTTACCTACTAAAATAAAGAAGTAAATGGAATTAAGTGTTTTAATATAGGATAACTTGTTTACCCATGATTTAAATATGGAAAATAGTTCCTTTGGGTCTAAAGTCATTCAGAATAAGTAAAGGTCATTAGATTAGAAAAATTATTATCAGTGCAAAGCATTTCTAAGAGTAAAAACTCTTCCTTAAAGGAAAGGTACATGATAAAAGCACATACTCCCTAAATAGTAACATGGGGAGCTTATAGTGAAAAATTAATGTGAACAAAGCAGAAAAGAGCAAAGCAGCAGCTGAATAATGAACAGGAAGTCAGACAAGAGGGTCCTGTAATCACTATGAAGATTCTGATTTTTCCCCACCTACTGTATAATTCTTCTAAAAGTGTGATATACTTTACATTTGCTTTGCATTTTGGAAGGGGCTTTAAAGGTCTGGGTGGAATGTGAATATAGCTACAGTTACATATGGAATTACAAAATAAGATTGGAGATAATCTAGCCAAATGAATTATTATTTACCTTGAACTCTCCGGTTCCCCACAATTGTAGAAAGTCTGTTTTTTTAGATAAGTTATGGATGGATGGTGTTAAAAAGGCAATAGCAGAAAGATTTTGGTAGATGTTTCAATTTTGGGGAGAAGAGAAAGCAGTAAGAAATCACACCAAGATTTGGGGCCTACCTCATAAATGATTGGTTGTCTTCTAGAGTGATTAAGAAGATAAGTAGAAGGGAAAGTAAATTGGGTACTCCAGGGAAGATTACAAAACAACTTTGTGACTGGAAGAATATTTTGAAGCAAAGTAGCAGCTAGCCAGCATTGTCATAATATAAGGATATTCCTGGCTTACTTCATTTGGGAGAGGGGCTCCACTCACTCTCCTTTTATGAAACTATAACTTTTATTATTCATCTTACTACCTGTCATTTATTGAGTTGTTTCTACCTAGTGTGTTAACAACTCACATAAAATACTGAAGACAATCAAATATAAAGAAACAAAGTTTGGAAATGCAGCTTGGCCAGTGAAAATGTCATTAGTGTCTACTGGCAGCTGCCCACTGTAAAGCATTTGGAATTGCCTCAGATGGAAGGCAAATGAGAAACAAGGGGAATGATTATCTAAATGCCTCAAAGGAAAACTTATTTTTAACAGAAGGTGGTTTTCAGTGGGCCAGCAGAGAAAGAGAGTAAGTTGCCTTAGCGAGAAACTAGACAATCCATCAAGAATAGAATACAAAGAGGAGAAAAGGTAAAGTTCTCATGGGAACAGGATATAAAATTGATGACAATGGGCCTTCATAGAAGATGAAGAGCAACATAACAATGTGTGCTATGTGTTATTTGCATAAACTCCAAAGAACTTGGCACCGTCTACATTTTCCATATCACAATCATAAACCAGGAAGTTAAGAAAAAAAAGTGTTTCAAGCAGTGAAAATAGGGGTCGGAATACTCAACTTTACTCAAGGAAGTTTCCAGGTCCTTACTTTACAAATAAAGTAAGCTCGGCTCCTATCTTTTTATCTAAACCCAACCATTTAAAATGAGATTCAGGTTCAATATTTATATATTATCTATTATCATAATAGTTCATTTGTTGAGTATTAATTAGGCACCAAGCACTATTCTAAATTCTATCTGGATAGATTCATATACCACCATAGCAACCTAAAATATAAGGACTAGGCTTTATCCCCATTTTATAGATGAGGAGATTGAAACAGAGACGTTTTAGAATGTACCCAAAATCATACAGCTAGTAAGTGGTAGAGTTGAACTATGAATCCAGGCTAGTTAGATTCCTATATCCTTAATAACTAGGCAGCCCTTCTCAAACCTGAAAGTGTACCAGAGTCATCTAAAGGGCCTTTAAAACAGAGAATGCTTCCTTGGGTGAGGGAAACAAAAAAAAAATTAATAAGTGGGACTATATCAAACTAAAAAGGTTTTGCACCACAAAGGAAATCATCAATAAAACGAAAAGACAACTTACTAAATGAGAAAAATATTTTCATGATACATACAATAAGGAGTTTGTATCCAAAATTTATACAGAATTCATGCAACTCAACATCAAAAAGCAAACAAACAATCCAATTTAAAAATGGGCAAAGGAGAAGATGGCAGCATAGGTAAACACCTAAACTGCTGTCTCACACAATTTTAAAACTACAACTAAAAGACAAAACGGACATCATCCAGAACCACAGGAAAGCTGGCTGAGTGGAAATTCTACAACTAGAAGGAAAGAGAAAAGCACACAGAGAATCAGAGGAGCTACAAAAGCCTGAGGTACTGAGACACATGCGCGGAGAGGATGGACAGTGAGTGCCTGGCTGCCTTTCTCTAGCGGGAGGGAGACAGAAGCTCCTGACTGCACTGAACCCCAGTTCTGACTGCACTGAACCCCAGTTCCAGGCCAGACCCTTAGAACCCAGGCTCATACGGGGGAATCTGGACTGTCAGGAAAAGAGATAAGCACACGGAAACTCAGGGGAGCCTCAAAAAGCAGAGACATACAGAGAGGACTGACTGCTGAGTGTACCGCTGGTTTTCTCTAGCAGGAGGGAGACAGAAGCTCCTGACTGCACTGAAATCTAGTTCCGGGCAAGAATCTGATAATCCAGATTCATTGGAGGAGAAACTGGACTGTCAGACAGCAGGCAAAACTCAAGGGCAGCTTTCTCTCAGAGGTGCTTGCAGCAATTACCAAGGGACACTGAGACCCAGGAGCCTCAGGGCAGGGCTGACAGGAAGCCAAGGCTGTCTGCTCAGCCCTGAGACTCTGCCCCTTACAAGCTGAGCACAGAGGCTTTTGCAATTTTGTGAGTCTTCTCTTGTAAGGCTGTCGCCACCACAGAAGTTCTCCCGGCATAGACACAGCTGATCCTCACGACCAATTGGCCTGGAGGTCAATTCCTCCCAGTGATACCAACAACAATCAAGACTTAACTACAATATGGCTGTACACACAATCCACAAAGGGGTGCACCAAGAGTGTCCACCTCAGGTAACTAGGAAGGCTGAGCCACTGGGCCCTATAGGACACTTAGCACACAAAGCTACTCAAGGAAACAATGAAAATGTGAAGACAAAGAAATAGATCACAAACAAAAGAAATGGAGGGAAGCAAATGAATTCATATAGGGTTCAAAACCATGGTTACAAGGTTTTTCAAGAATTTCCTAGAAAAGGCAGATAAATTTAGCAAGATTCTCAAGGATATGAAAAAGGACAAACTAGAAATTAAAAATACACTGACTGAAATAAAAAATATTATACAGAGACCTAACAGCAGACTAGATGATCTCAAGAATCAAGTCAAAGATTTGAAATATAAAGAAGCAAAAAACACTCAACTGGAAAAGAAAAAATAATCCAAAAATTTGGAGATAGTGTAAGGAGCCACTGGGACAATCTCAAGCATACCAATATCCAAATTATGGGGGTTCTAGAAGAAGAGAGAGAGCAAGATACTGAAAACTTATTTGAAAAAATAATGACAAAAAACTTCCCCCATCTGGTGAAAGAAATAGACTTACAAGTACAGGAAGCACACAGAACCCCAACCAAAAGGAATCCAAAAAGGACCACACCAAGACACATCATAATTAAAATGCCAAGAGCAAAAGACGAAGAGAGAATATGAAAAGCAACAAGAGAAAAACAGTTAATTACCTATAAGGGAACACCCATATAATTGTCAGTTGATTTCTCAACAGAAACTATGCAGGCCAAACAAGAGTGGCAAGAAACAAAGTGGGGGGGGGGGGGACCAAGATGGCGGCATAGGTAAACACCTATCTGCTGCCCCACACAACAATTCCAAAAATACAACTTAACAACAGAACAAACATCATCCAGAATCACTGGAAAGCTGGCTGAGTGAAAATTCCACAAATAAAAGTAAAGATAGGACACGGTGACTCAGAGGAGCAGTGGAGCGCAGTGTTGAAGATATGACTGGAAAGAGGTTTGGAGTTCTGCGCGCACACCAGGGGAGAGAGCAGGCAGCTGCAAACCCGGCTGGTTTTCTCCAATGGGGAGGGTGGATGTGTCCCACTGCACTGATTCCCCAGTTCCAAGCAAGGTCCAGGGAGCCCACACTCATACGGGGTAGAATTGGGGAGTGGGAAAGCATGCTGAAGCCTGGTGTGGCAGAGGTCTGCGAGCTTGTGGAGAAGGCGAGCTTGTGGAGTGTGCGTGTAAACTTGGAACAGCAGTTTGCATGTAAACTTGGGAACAGAAGTGCACGACCGTGCGGAGAGGACTCGTAACTTGCTCCCTCATTCCGGAGACCACCAGACTGCATTGTGTTGCAACCCTGGGCGAGACCTTGGTGGTGCAGACTCATTTGGGGAGAGGCTGAGTTGTCTGGCAGCGGGTGGAGATTGGCAGTGGCTTTCTCTCGGAGGTGCATGCAGCCTTTACCACCCAGCACAGAGACCCTGGTGCCGCATAAGGCAGAACTGATGCTGCCTGCTCAGCTGGGAGACGCCGCCCATCCAACCTGTACACAGCTGACCCACACAATCAATTGGCCTGGAGGTCAAACCCTCCTAGTGCTAACAACAATAAGCTGGGCTTAACTTCAACAATACTGTACAACCCATTAAGGGCTGCAGCAAGAGTATCCACCTCAGGTAACTGGGGAGGCTGAGCCACTATCCCTTAGAGGACATCTACCACACAAAGCTAATGGACCAACTCAGGAAAGCAGCCACAATGCAGAGAAATGGAAAGAAATCAGATGTGAAAGAAATGGAGGAAAAAAGACAACTAGACATAGAGTTCAAAACCACGGTTATAAGGTTTTTCAAGAGGCTCCTAGAAAAGGCCGAGACCTACAAGGAAATGAACAAGACCTATGAGGAAATGAACAAGACCTACAAAGATATGAAAAAGGACCACCTAGAAATTAAGCATACACTGACTGAAATAAAAAATATTATACAAAGACCTAAAAGCAGTCCAGACGACCACAAGAACCAAGTCAAAGATTTGAAATACAAAGAAGCAAATCTACTCAGCTGGAAAAGCAAGAAGCCAAAAGAATCCAAAAAATTGAAGATAGTATAAGGGGCCTCTGGGACAATCTCAAGCATACCAACATCCGAATTATAGGGATGCCAGAAAAAGAGAGAGAGCAAGATGATGAAAACCTACTTGAAGAAATAGTGACCAAAAACTTCCCCCGCTGGTGAAAGAAATTGACTTAAAAGCCCATGAAGTGCACAGAACCCCAAAATATAGAAATCTAAAGAGGTCCACACCAAGACACATCATAATTAAAATGCCAAAGGCTAAAGATAAAGAGAGAATATTAAAAGCAGCAAGAGAAAAACAATTAGTTACCTATAAGGGAGCACCCATACGATTGTCAGTGGGTTTCTCAACAGAAACGATGCAGGCCAGACGGGAGTGGCAAGAAATATTCAAAGTGATGAATAGCAAGAATCTACAACCAAGATTACTCTATCCAGCCAAGCTATCATTCAGAATTGAAGGTCAGATAAAGTGCTTCCACAGATAAGAAAAAGCTAAAGGAGTACATCACCGCCAAACCAATATTATATGAATTGCTGAAAGATATTCCATAAGAGGAGGAAGAATAAAAAAGTAAAAATATAAATTATGAACAACAAATACACATCTATTAACAAATAAAGCTAAAAATCAAGTGAATTAATAATCTGATGAACAGGATAAACTGGTGAATATAACAGAATCATGGACATAGAGAGGGAATGGACTGACAATTTTGGGGGAGAAAAGGGTGTGTGAGGTGCAACAAGAAACTGGACAAAAATCATGAACCTATGAGAGAGGACAGTGGGAGGGGAAGGGAGAGGGGGGTAGAGGGTGGGATGGATACCAGGTGGAGGAGAGCTATGGGGGGGGGAGGGAAACAATGTAATTAATGAACTGAACAATAAAGGTTTTTTAAAAAAGAAAAGAAAAAAAAAAGAAACATTCAAAGTGATGAATAGCAAGAACCTACAACCAAGATTACTCTATCCAACAAAGCTATCATTCAGAATTGAAGGTCAGATAAAGAGCTTCACAGATAAGAAAAAGCTAAAGGAGTTTATCATCACCAAACCAGTATTATATGAAATGCTAAAAGGTATTCTATAATAAGAGGAAGAAGAAGAAAAAGGTAAAGATAAAAATTATGAACAACAAATACATACCTACCAACAAGTGAATCTAAAAATCAAGTGAATTAAAAATCTGATGAACAGAATAAACTGGTGAATATAATAGCATCAGGGGTGTAGAAAGGGAGTGGACTGACAATTCTCAGGGGGGAAGGAGTGTGGGGCTGCGGGAAGAAATTGGACAAAAATCGTACACCTATGGACGAAGACAGTGGGGAGGCCGTAAGGGTAAGGGGTGGGAACCAGGTGAAGGGGAGCTATGGGGAGGAAAAGAGGAACAATTGTAATAATCTGAACAATAAATATTTATTAAATTTTTTTTAAATGGGCAAAGGACCTGAATAGACACTTCTCCATAGAGGACATATAGATGGCTAATAGATATATGAATAGATGTTCAAAATCACTAATCATCTGAGAGATGCAAATTAAAACAACAATGAGACACCTCCTCAAACCTGTCAGAATGGCTATCATCAACAAATCAACATACGATAAATGCTGGAGAGGATGTGGAGAAAAAGTAACCCTCCTATACTGTTGGTGGGAATGCAGACTGGTGCACCACTGTGGAAGACAGTGTGTAGTTTCCTCAAAAAGTTAAAAATGGAATTCCCATTTGACCCAGTAATCCCACTGCTAGGACTATACCCCAAGAAACTAGAAACACCAATCAGAAAGAATATATGCGCCCCTATGTTCATAACAGCACAACTTACAATAGCTAAGATTTGGAAACAACCTAAGTGGCCATCAGATGATGAGTGGATTAGAAGACTGTAGTTCATCTACACAGTGGAATACCACACAGCTATAAAAAAAGAAGAAACTTTTACGATGGATAGAAACATGCATGAATGGAACTGGAGAGCATTATGCTAAGTGAAATAAGCCAGTCAGAGAAAGATAAATATCACATGATCTCACTCACATGTGGGATATAATGATCAACATAATTTGATGAACAAGAATAGATCCAGAAACAAATGGTAGCGGAGGGGAGTTTAGAGAGCAACCAAAGGACTTGTATACATGCATATTAGCATAACCAATGGACACAGACACTGGGTGGGGGCTTGCCTGCGGTGGGAATGGCTGAGGTGGGGAGATCAATCGGGGGGAAAGGAGACAATGTAAAACTTTAGACAATAAATAAAAAGGGAGGGGCAAAGGATCTGAATGGGAAGTCCTCCAACGAGGACATACAGATGGCCAATAGACATATGAATAGATGCTCAAAATCACTAATCATCAGAGAGATGCAAATTAAAACAAAGAGATATCACCTCACACCTGTCAGAATGGCTATCATCAGTATGTCAGCAAACAACAAATGTTGGTGAGGATATGGAGAAACAGGAACCCTTGTGCACTGTTGGTGGGAATGCAGATTGGTACAGCCACTATGATGGGTCTGGGCACCGCCATCTTGTGGCTGTGGGTGCTGCCATATTTGTGAGGGTGTGACAGTCAATTAGCATATTATATAGGATAGCTATGTATGGTACCAGATGGGTACTTGAAATATCAGAGCGACCACTTTATAAAGTATATGATTGTCTGACCACTATGCTGTATACCTGACACTAATACAGAATAATATTGAATGTGAACTGTAATTGAAAAAGAAAAAAACACAGAGTGCTGAGCTCCATGTCAGATTTCTGACTCAGTAGATCTGGATGGAACCAGAGACTTTACATTTCTAACAAGCTCCCATAGTTGCCATACCAAAGTACCAGGAATTGGGTGGCTTCAACAACAGAAATTCATTTTCTCACAGTTCTGGAAGTTTAAATTCTGAGAACAAGGTGTAGGCAGGATTGTTTTTTTGTTTGTTTGTTTTTGTTTTTTGAGGCCTCCCACGTTGGCTTGCAAATGTTTGTCTTCCTGTTTCTTCACACAATTATCCTTCTGTGTGTATTTATGTCCTAATATCCTCGTCTTATAAAGACATCAATCAGTTTGAATTGGGGCCCATGCTATTGACCTCATTTTAACTTAATTACCTCTTTAAAGACAACCCCATCTCTAGCCCTGGCCCCACAGCCCTGCTCCCCGCCCACTGGTCGTTCCAGAAGGTCGTTCCGGAAGGTTGTTCCACCATCCATTCTAATTAGCATATTAGCTCTTTATTCTATAGGATTGTCTGCCTCCCCCTGTAAAAAATAAGATTCATAGAACCAGATCTTTATCTACTATGTTCCCCGATGTCCCACAAATGCCTAGACTAATGCTTAGCATATAGTATTCAATAAATATTTGTTGAATGAGTGACTATGGGTCAACTGCTAAAAACCTTGTATACACTGACATTATAAATCAAAACATGAAAATTGAGTTCTGTGCTAAAATGGCAAATCCAGTTTGCTCCTGCCCCAGTCCTACAAAAACTATAATCAAGAGGATGGAAGAACAAAAGGGAAGCGAAACCTGCAATTTGTGGAAACCTGGAGAGCAGACAGCCCAGCCCAACTTTGCAGATATGAAAAGCTCAATCCTCAGGTAGCAGTTAGGAAAACTGAAAATCAACCTAATTTATACCACAGACTCATGACAAGCAGCACCAGTTACTTATGGAACTGTAGGTTGGAAGTGAGAATTATAATAAATATATGGAGAAAGCTACATTAGAAGTATGACCCCTGCATCCATCCCTACTCCACTCTTTTGGCAAGAGTCTTCTTCCACCCTGTCATGATGTATTCTCTGGAGAGGGTGAAAGGGTGGGTCCTTGGACTTTAGGAGCTGGGTACCAAAACTAAGGGATTTGGTGACCAAATGCATGTGAAATGCCGAGTGTTTCCAGAACACTGGCAGAAGACCTTTACTCTTCAGGCAGGAGGTTAGGAGAGGTTTTTCCTGAACAATCTGACTAGCCAAGAGGAAAGAACTGAAGATACTGACACCGGGGTTGGCTATGAAATGGCCCAACCAGATCATCAACCAGTAAAACTCAAAACTGACAAATCCCATTCAAGTGCTGAGCTTCATCCAAGAAAAGTTTCAGGAAAATGCCCCAAAACTAAGTAACATGAGCTTCCACATGGACAAGAATTTAAATCCACAGATGGCAAATATTTTGACACTTCAGGACACTAGGAACAAACAGAAGGGCCAGTGGTAACTTAGTATATATACTGCAAAATTCTTTTTTCCGGGGGAAAAAGAATCACATAAAATAACCCCCACTTATCCACAGGAGATGTGTGAAATCAAATTGGGGAGAGTACCAAACCCTATATATACTTTGTTTTTTCCTATATACATATTCATGATAGAATTTCATTTATAAATTAGGCACAGTAAAAGATTAATGACAATAACCCATAATAAAATAGAACAACTATCTTTATATATAAAAGCCTAAGTGACAGAACAGCTGGTCGACCAGGTCACTCTGATGCACACTGGCCACAAGGGGGCAGACACTCAGCACAGGAGTTGTCCCCCTGTGGTCAGTGTGTTCCCACAGCAGGAGCGCTGCTCAGCTGACCAACAGGCACAGAGCTAACAACTGGCAAGCGCAAGTCTCTCTCACCTGCACAGCAGTGCTACTGAGGGGCGGCTACTGAGCAGCAGCGCAGTGGAACCAGAATAAGTGGGAGTGGCAAGGCAACTGGCCCGGGCTCAGGCTCCTCCCTAGCTGCCTGGCACTTCATGCACTACTACATCCCTTGAGGGATGTTGGACTGCCAGTTTTGGCCTAATTCAACCCCCACACCTCCCCGCCTTTCCCCACCCCTATCCCCTTTCACCCCCACAAGGCTGCGGGAATTAGACCAAAACTGGCAGTCCAACATCCCCTGAGGGGTCCCGGATTGGGTGAAGGCACAGACCAGGCTGAGGGACCCCACCGGTGCACATGCACCAGGTCTCTAGTAACAATATGCTGTAATAAAAAGTTATGTGTAGATGTTCTCTCTCAAAATATCTTCTTATACTGTACTTACCCTTCTTATGACAATGTGAGATGATACAATGCCTATGTGATTAGATAAAGTGAGGTGAATGACACAGGCATTGTGACATAGCATTAGGCTACTGAGGAGGATTGTTTACTTGCAGTGAATGGCTTGGCCATCCCTTGTTTCAAGGGATCCCTTGCTGAAATTTCTGTATAGGCTTAATGCTTTCTGGAGACAAACATTGCCATCAATTGCAACATGTTTTCCGTTCATGTCTTCCACCCACAATTTTAACACCCTTTTCATTTTAACTAAGCACTTATCATGCACTGTGGTGGTAGTTTTTTCAGTTTGAGATGAGATGGCAAAATTAGCATAAATTTCATTTTCCTTCTTCACAATTTCACGAAGATTCCTTATTGCCATAGATCTTAGCCATCTCAGCAAAATATTTCTTTTCTTTCCTTTTTAAGCCAAGAACTTTCACTTTTTCACTCAAAGGAAGCACTTTACAGCTTGTCTTTGGCATATCCAAATTTCCAGCATCACTGCTTTTTGCCATAGGACTATTGTTAAGAACAATGAGAGTGACTTGACCACAAGCACCATGATGCCTCACCCAAAATGGTCATAAAATGATTAACAGGCGGGGAGCAGGGAGCATGTACAGCGTGGAGACCTGAACAAAGGGATGAGTCAAGTCCTAGGTGGTATGCTGCGACATTTCATCACACTACTTAGAACGGTGGACAATTTTACACTTGCAAGTTGTTTATTTCTGGAGTTTTCCATTAAACATTTTCAGATTATAGTTGAAATATAAAAAGTGAAATGGTGGCCCTAGCTAGTTTGACTCAGTGGATAGAGCGTTGGCCCACAAAATAAAGGGTCCTAAATTCAATTCCTGTCAGGGGCATGCACCTCTATTGCAGACTCGATCCCACCCTGCTCAGGGAGAATATAGGAGGCAAACAATTGATGTGTCTGTCTCACATTTCTCTCTCTGCCTTTCCCCCTCCCTTTCACTCTCTTTAAAATTCATTGGAAAAATATCCTCAGATGAGGATTAACAAAACAAAAAGTGAAATGGTGGATTAGGAGGGTCTACTGTATCAAGGATTAGGAATCACAATGGGGTTTCAAACCTCTTAAAAGCAACACCTAGAACTGGTCCTTGGGAGACTACCTTTAAAACAAGTCATTTTCCTGGAATTGACACATTTAGTAGTTGGCAGAAGCCCATATTAGTTCCTGTCGAGACTGGAACACACAAGACAAATGAGGCTAAGGTCAAGCATTGGTTGACTCAATCAGCCAAGGTACAACAAGCCACTTTCACTTTTTAAAATTGTTTAAATTAAATTTATTGGGGTGACTCTCGTTGGCAAAACCATACAGGTTTCTTTTTTTAGTAATTTTTTAGTTTTTTTAATAATTATTTTTATTACAAATAGTAGTACATATGTCTCCTTTTTTTACCCCATTGACTTCCCCCCTGGCTTCCCTTACCCCCCAGTACATGCCCTCACCTGCCCTCCTCGTGTCTTGTATCCATTGGTTATGCTTATATGCATGCATACAAGTCCTTCGGTTGATCTTTTTCAGCCCATCCCCAACCTCCTCTGCCTTCCTGACTATACAGGTTTCAAGTGTACAACTCAACATAACATCTTCTGCACGTACATGGCCTGCCCATCACCCCCAAGCAAAGTCTCTTTCCATCCCCAATTTCCTCTGCCTTGCCCGCCTCTACCTAGTCCTCACCATTCCTTCCCCTGTGGCTACCACCAAACTGTTGCCTGTGTCTATGTGATATGTATGTATGCTATTTGGTTAACCCCTTCACCTTCTTTCATCTTGTCCCCCCTCCCCCCACTCCTCTGATAGCTGTATCCATGTCTGTTTCTATTTTGTTTGTCAGTTTATTTTGTTCAATAGATTCCACATATAAGTGAGATCATATGATATTTGTCTTTCTCTGTCTTATTTTACTTAGCATAATAATCTTCAGGTCCATTCATGATGTCCCTTGTTTATGGCCAAGTAGTATTCCACTGTGTAAATTACCACAGCTTTTTTATCAACTCATCCAATGATGGGCACCTGGGCTGTTTCTAGATCTTGGCTATTGTATATAACACCACTATGAATACAGGAGTGCATATATTCTTTCAAATTAGTATTTCAGGTTTCTTAGGATATATTCCCAGAAGTAAAATTTCTGGGTCAAAAGGCAGTTCTATTTTTTAAATTATTTATTCTTTAAAGTATTACATATGTCCCCTTTTTTCTCCCATTGATCCCTTATAAACTCCCCCTCTCCCCGCCACACTCCCCACTCCAAGCCTCCACACCCTATTGTCTGTGTCCATGGGTTATGGATGTATGCATCCAAGTTCTGTGGTTGATCTCTTCCCATCCCCATCTTCCTTCTAAGATTCCAGCCTGTTTCATGCTTCCATGTCTCTGGTTCTATTTTGACCAACAGGTTATTCTATTCATTAGATTCCACATATAAGTGAGATCATGTGATACTTGTCTTTCTCTGACTGGCTTATTTCACTTAACATAATACTCTCCAGGTCCCTCCATGCTGTCTCAAAGGATAAGAGATACTTCTTTTTTATAGCTGCATAGTATTTCATGGTATAAATATACCACAGCTTGTTTATCCACTCATTTACTGATGGGTACTTGGGCTGTTTCCAGATCTCAGCTATTGTAAATTGTGCTATGAACATAGGAATACATACATTCTTTCTAATTGGTATTTCCGGTTTCTTAGGATATATTCCTAGTAGTGGGATAACTGGGTCAAATGACAGTTCCATATTTAATTTTTTAAGGAAATTCCATACTGTTTTCCATAATGACTGCACCAATCTGCATTCCCATCAATAGTGCACGAGAGTTCCCTTTTTTCCATATCCTCACAGCACTTGATTTGTTAATAGCCATTCTAACAGGTATGAGGTGATATCTCATTGTGGTTTTAATTTGCATCTCTTGGATGACTAGTAACATTGAGAATTTTTTCATGTCTATTGGCCATTTGTATGTCCTGTTTGGAGAAGTGTCTTTTCAGGTCCTTAGCTCATTTTTTAATGCATTGTCTTCCTGGTATTGAGTTGCGTAAGTTCTTTATGTATTTTGGAAATTAATCCCTTACAGTAATACCATTGGCAAATATATTCTCTCATCAGTGGATTCCCTTTTCATTTTCTTAACGGTTTCTTTTGTTGTGCAAAAGCTTTTTAGTTTGATGTAGTCACATGTTTGTTTTCCTTGCCCTATGTAATGTATCTGTGAAAATTCTATGAGAAATGTCTAAAATTTTACAGCCTAGGCTTTTTATGGATTTGTAATTTACATTTAAGTCCTTTATCCACTTTGAGTTTATTCTTATATATGTGTAAAACACTGATCTACTTTAATTTTTTTCATGTACTGTCCAATTTTCCCAATACCTTTTATTGAAGAGACTATCTTTACTCCATTGTGTGCTTTTGCCTCCTTTGTCAAATATTAATTGACCATAAAGGCATGGGTCTATTTCTGGGCTCTCTGTTCTATTATATTGATCTATATGCTTATTCTTATGCCAGTACCAGAATACAATAGGCCACTTTTAGATTCAGACACTTTGTTACTTATTTAGAGAGTGAAAAGAAGCCAAAGATGCCAGATCCCCGTGATCCTTGTCCTACACACCAAAAAAGGACAACCCTGAAACAAAGGGGTCATGGGACTGCAGTGTCAGGATCCTGTTGCTCAGGAGCCACTTCTAGTCTCCAGCTATGCAGTTTCATACTGTGTAGCTCCATCGGTAGGAAGGGAGTGCCACAAAGTCCTGTACCTCTTCAGTCTCCTAGGGGAAACAGGCTTCTACTTCCATTCTGTTTTGGAAGGATCACAAGGCATTTTTCCAAGACAGACTAGTTGCAGTTCAAGCCAGCTCTTGCCTACATGGCTTATTTGGATATCTGCAAGGTGGTTGGTAACATGGCCAGAGCTGTTCCCGTATTGGCCTATGGGATAAGGCTATCATATTGCAGAAAGCTTAACAGGAAACCTCTAAGTTCTTCTTAGTCCCCATTTAGGTTAGTAAATCATAAACAATGTCATGTCCCCAGGGGAAACAGCAGAGTTTAGTACAATCTTTAAAGACCTGATAGTTGATAGCCCCCATCATATTTCTATTTTCACCAGTCTGACTTCCCCAAAAATAGATTCAGGAGGCAACAATACACTACTGCAAATTCAACAAAGTTGTAGCCTCAGTTGCAGCTATGGTATGGTCACTAGAGCAGATCCACAAACCTCAGCATATGGCATGTGGCTGTTGATCTGGCAAATTCCATTCCTTCACTCAGAAAGTACCTATTTAATCTTCCCCCACGGCTATGTCCTAAATAAGAATAACATATCAAGTCAAGGGAATTAAGGGGTGCATGTAGAGGCCTCATGGGCAATGAAAAGATGGAAAAAACAACCCTTATCCCTAGCAAAAGGCCAATATGTGAGACTTGTATTCAGATTTCTAAGCATCAATTCATTCATTAGGATAATATCTAAATTAGGGAATATAAGCTTTTAAAAAATCCCAAGATGGAGCAGTGACAGACTATTGTCTCTGTTGGAATCTCATAGGTGTGATAGAATGTTTTATTGGTCAAAGCTGGTTTGGATCAGTGGATAGAGCGTCGGCCTGTGGGACTGAAGGGTCCCGGGTTCAATTCCTGTCCGGTCAAGGGCATGTACCTTGGTTGTGGACACATCCCCAGTGGGGGTGTGCAGGAGGCAGCTGATGGATGTTTCTTTCTCATCGATGTTTCTAGCTTTCTATTCCTCTCTGTAAAAAGTCAATAAAATATATGTATTTTTTAAAAAAGAATGTTTTATTGACCAAAAACATTCAGTATTGCTCCCTAAAGAATGAGTAAATTATCCTACTATGTTGAACTCAGGAATAACCATGTGACGTGTTTGGCCAATGAAATAGGGAAGGAATCACCTCCACACAGCCAGCTACCAGTAACCCAGCACTCCTGTGTCCCAATACTCAAAGCAGCAGCAGAAGGTCTCCAATGCTCCAGGCAGCTACGCTGCCACTGGGAAAGGTGAAGGCAGGGAAGTCCGAGACGAAAGGCAGAGCCTGAGTTTCGTGGAGAGTCCCCGGATGAAGCGGGGAGGGACCGAGATAATGAACAAGAGAGCAGGGCAGCAGTTTCAGATGGGAGCTTGCCCGCCCGCCCTGGGATCCCGCCCTTCACAGCCGATCTCGCAAAATACGACAAATTCCCGGGACTTCCTTCCAACTCCAGCTGAACACCCGTAGGGGAGGAGCCAGAGGACATCGCGGCGTCTGGCCTTCCGCTAATAGCTCTTCGGGATCTCGAGAGAGTTGCGTTTCTCGCGACATTTCCGGAGTCGACGTTCCACGCGGAGTCGGAACGTGTGTGCTGTGACCGAAGTGCAGGGAGGGCGGAGACTGTGCGGGAAGGAGAAGCCCCTTTGGCCTACCCTACGGAAGCCTGCGGGGGAGGGTGGTGACCGCTACCCCGCTCAGTTGCCCCGATGCCCAGCGCCAGCGCCAGCCGCAAGACTCAAGAGAAGCCACGGGAGATCATGGACGCGGCGGAAGTGGGTCTCCCCCTACCTCGGGCCTGGGAGGACAGACCCCTGGGCCGGAGCGCGCGGAGAGCGGGCGGAGGGTGAGCGGGACCCTGCCCTCGGGGTCCGTGTCGGCACCTCGCCTGCGGGCTGCGGGCGGGGGCCCGGGCGCCCAGGGCGCTCGCCAGGCTAGACCCTCTCCGGACCGGACAGCCTTCTCACCGGCCTCGCTCACAGGGAGTGGGCCGCAATGAGGGGTGGACGTGAGGCTGCCCCTGCCCCGGAAGTGGTAGCCGGGGTCACACCGGAGTCTCCCTGTTTAGGCACGTCCCTCACGTGATCCGCCAGCACCTCGGACATTGACAGTACTTAGTAAAATGGTCTGACAATGTGTTTAATGACCTCCGTGTGACAGCGGTAAAGAACACTTATAATTTTTATTTTCTTTCTCCCTTGACGTGATTCGGTGCGGTGAGGTAGGAAGCTTACAGAGAGTGCGTTTGAGATGAAATGACCCAAAATCTTGTGGGGTAATTCATAACGTCCAGTGGTCCTTCAGTGCTTTTCAGAAATGGAAGTTTGATACCATCCTACAAGTTATGTGTGTTGTGTTAAAACAGCCTTTACTCACTGCCCGGCTCCTAATTTTTCTGTTGTGGAATTAGGAGTTTGTGACAAACTACATAAGAAATGGGACATTTTAAGAATATGAGCTGGAATAGGGGTTGCTGAAATATGAACTAATTCATTTATGTTGCCCTAATGCTATATTGTATAACTATATTTTTACTAGGGCTGAGGTTATCTTTGTCTTTAAGATTGACTGGTTTATTTTTGTATAAAAACACAACCTAAACCCCCCAGATTAAAGGAGAGGGTTCCAACAGATAACTATAGAGTGATAGAAACAAATTATTTCATATATATCTTAAGTTACCTTGTAAAATCTAAGGAAATTATTTTGGGTATTCTTTATCTGACTATATAAACTAATGTAACCTTGCAGATAGCTTGGGTCTAGATATAAGATAGACATTGTGGCAGAGTTATGTTATTTTATAGCTAGAAAGCTCTTAAGAGATTATTTTAGAGGGTAAGTGAGATTAAAATAAAAGGTCACTTATCCTATATGATAAAAGGCTAATACGCAAATTGTTCCCTCAACAAGGAGTTTGAGGTGGGGGAAGTTCCACCAGGGGTGGGGCTGGCCAGCCAACTGCCCATGGCCCTCCCCCCAGCCAGTCTTGCCCACCCCTATCAGGGTGTGCCTGCTGGACCCCACCCATGCACGAAGTTGTGCACCAGGCTTCTAGTTTATATAATAAAAGCCTAAGCAACCTTTATGGCACTGGAACCACCGTCGCTATGACACGCTCTGACCACCAGTAGCAGACGCTCAACACGAGCTGTCCCCAGGTGGTCATTGCATTCCCACAGGGGGAGCACCGCTCATCTAGAAGCCAGACTCATGGCTGGTGAGCACAGCTGCCACCTCGGGAATCTCTCCACTCCCCAGCAGCAGGCACGGAGTGGCGCTGTGCCTGACTCTGATTCAGGCTCCTCTGGTTGTCTGCCGCCTGGCATACTACTAAGTCCCTTAGGGAATGTCCGACTGCTGGTTCAGGCAGACATCCCCTGAGGGGTCCCAGGCTGCAAGATGGATGTCCGATTGCTGGCTTAGGGCCAATCCCTAGGCTAGCAGGTGGACATTGCCCAAGGGGTCCCAGACTGCAAAAGGGCCCCCTCCACCACTACGCCCTGCACGAATTTTGTGTACCAGGCCTCTATTAATATAGTATTTTAAGAAAAGTCTGAACCCTAGATCTGTAAAAAGAAATTTGATATAGTGTATCACTTGCCACCTAATATGCTGAAGCTGATTTTTAGAAACAGGAAGTTGGTGGGGGGGTTTTTTTGTGTGTTTTTTATGTTTTCCAAATGGAAAGTTGAAGTTAGCTTATATACAACATCTTCAGTTTCTAAAAATGTGACATCTGGGGCTCAGAAAGCTTACCAAAAACGCTGGTTCTCTTTAAACATCTCTTCCTGTAATAGGAAGTTAATAAAACGGTGGTGCTTCATCCTACTCCCTTCACAGAGGAAATTTATATCCCTGCTTTGAAGTAGATGAATCTCATTTTGAAGAAGATAGTTATGATGTGTTGTACATGTGTAAATTTTATCTGAGAGTGTTATTATTTATGGTATATCCTTCCAAGAGTAGTGATCTTTAAAACAAACTAGCCAGAAACCAGATGCTTAACGTTTTTCTAGAGTATATATGTAAATAACATGACAAATTTCCATACTTTAAAACTGTGACTCTTTGAATTAATAAAGTGGTCCTGATAGTGGAAATGAATTTATTTTTACATTATTGTTTGTATTTATGTGTTTACTGTGCTATTAGTTTTTAAATAAAAAGTTATAATGCAAAACATTTTTTGTAGGATTATGCTAAAGAAAGATATGGAGTATCTTCAATGATACAGTCTCAAGAAAAATCAGGTTAGTAGCTATGTGATAATAAATAAAGCTTTTTTTCTTCTAATTCCAGGGAAGCTATGAAGTTTTAATTAAGATTGGCATAATTTTGAAAAACGTAAATGACAGTAATAACTCAAGCAGATGTTATAATCCTATATAAACATTTGTCAGTTTGGTTAGGGTTCCTAATCTAGAAAGGGAAGAAAATACATTAAATGAGTATATTTTAAGAATTAAGTTATATTAAAAAGATATTCCTAAGTGATGAGGTAAAATATTTAAGATTTAACTCTAGCCCAGGAGATAAAAAAATGTTAATAGTAACTACCTTCATCATATACAACCTTTTTGCATGCTTTATGAAACTACCTTCTTTACTCTCTCCTTGATTTTACTAGATTTCTTTGAAATTGATTGGTCACATATTAATTATTTCTCTCAGACCTGTAGGTTTTCTATTTGTAAACATTTGCCTTTTGTTTTTACTTATTTATTTGTGTTTTCAATAAATTATCTTTCTTAACAATCATTTTTCTTATGGTAGACACTCCAAAGTCCAAATTATGTCTTGCAGTTTTTGGTACAGCTGCAGATCTTTAAGTTCTAACTTCTAACTTACAGATTTGCCTATGAATGTCATGCTTTGGAAATAACATATCTCCGGGTTAATTTTATTGTGATTTTGGATTCAATTTATTGCATGATCATAAAATCACTTTCCTTCCCAACTTTTTCCGAAAGAATTCAAAATAATGGGCAAAAAAATATACCATTTCCCAAAGATATAGATGGTGAAGTAAAACAATTGAATATAAAATGGGGGAGGAGCAATATAGTTTGGAGATAACATTCCCCTGCCAGAGTAAGCAAGAGGAGTCATTTGAGACTGTTTTTAACTTAATTACCTTCCTGAAGTGGACTTCCTTCAGCTGTAACACAAAGATGCCCTCTGGAGTTTCAATGTATTATGTAAGTCCCAGTCACCCCTTGCTGTAATTACTGTTCCCACTTGGCTGGCAAATCTAAACAACTGTTTTCCACTTACAAGCTCTCCCCACCAGAGGGAAAGAAAACTATGTTTATAGTAGCATAACAGAAAAATTCTGCCTTTGGTTTTATCTTTGTTAAAATCCTCATACATGGTTCAGGCAAAGTTTCCTTCCCCATATGCTTCCATTTCTCCAAATTTCTTCATTCTAATGCCAGTGTCTTTATAGTGTGGAGGAGGCATTAGTTTTTTAAGCTGAAACCCTACTGCCACTAATCATTGGTGCAAGTGTGACGTGCCTCAAGTATGTGTAGATATGTTAAAGGTTGAAAACCCCTATGCTAATTAGTTGGAATACCACCTGAAAGAAAGGATATTATTCTGTCTTTTTCAAAGTACTATTAAAGTTACCCTAATAGTGACATTTATGTCTCTTCAGATTTATGTTATATTTCATTTGATTTTGAGTTTTTATTGCCTAATTATTAGTAAGTCATTGGCTTTTTCAATTTTGGTATTTCCAAATCTGTCTTAAATTTTTATGCTATTTTGTCTTTTTCTTTCACACTTTGTTTTGCCTCAGTTTACACAACAGACTTGGGAGTTGGTTTAACTCATAAGGTCTGTTGGCAACGTTTTATAGAAATTCTCTTGTGATACCCAATGACTGAAAAATTCTTCATTCCTTGTCTGCTTTTGGCAACGAGAACCGTGTATTCTCCTGTAATTCACATTCTCTCTAAGCTACATCTTAGCTTCAAGAGACAAATTTTAGGTATGTTTAGAGAAAGTAGGTAGAATAAATACATTTGTTTAGTATTGGTTTTGTGTTTTGGGAGGGTTTTTTATTGTTTTTCATCCTCATCTGAAGATATTTTTCCATTGATTTTTAAAGAGAGTGGAAGAGAGAGGGAAATACCAAAGAGAGAGGAGAAATATCAATATGAGAGAAGCACATCAATTGGTTGCCTCCTGCATTAGACCTGACCAGGGACGGGATGGGGAAGAGCCTGCAACTGATGTACATGACCTTAACCAGAATTGAACCTGGGACCCTTTGGTCTGCAGGCCAACACTATCCACTAAGCCAAACCATCTAGGGCTTTGCTTAGTATTATAACTAGGTTTTACTGCACAAGATAATGACAAACTTTGTAGTTAGGCAACATAACATTTGAGAAAGAGATCTTTTACTACTCTTGATGTGATGTTATGTTTATTACTATGTTTTTTATTAATACTTAAGTTTTAAATTTAATATTCATATTATTACATATTTAAAAAATAAAATGATTTCTTGATCATGATTGCCTCGTATCACTATCTTCACGTAATGGTTGTTTTGTTTGGAAGACTCTAGATGGATGTATTGGAGGACGTAATTGTTGGGCCTCACAAACAGAATATATTGGTTTACATAATTCCAGGGGGAAAAAGTGAGATGGTATAAGGCATGATTAGATCTAGAGGATCAATCGGTATCTTTAAGGCTTTATGTCTGTATTTCTTGGCTCTGCTTCCTTTAGATTATTTGGCTTTGTTCTCTCTTCCTACAAACTCAGGTAGTGGGACAGATGGTGGTTGCAGCCCTGGGCCTATACCATCTCAGCTCAGCAAGCCCAGGGGAGAGCTTCGTTCCCAGTATCTGTATATTAAGTCCCAGAGAAGGACTTTGATTAGCTCATATGGAGCAACATGCCTTTCTCTGGCTGAGTCACTGTGTCCTAGGAAATGGGATATTGTTGTAATTAACCAAGTTATTAATTGGAAAGAAGCAAGAGGAAGGCCAGATAATACAGGCATACCATTTGTACAGCTTTTCCAGAAAGCTGCAGTTTTAACATTCTCCAGGTCTGCTCCCCAGAGATCCTCGGGGGAAGGGTCTGAACAATAGATACATGCCTGATAAGGTATGAATGATGTGGGAAGGTACTTGTCTGTCGATCACACCTGGGAGCAGGTTATTGGCCAGAATAGGCATGACCACTGCTAGTGTGAGAAATCTGAGATACATAAACTGAACAAAGAGAGTTCTCTCTCTTAGCTGTCTTGCGCGCTGGGCTCCTGGCTCTCTTGTTGCAGGAGGCACTGTCTCCTGCACTTGGACCCCACACAATACCAATGGACTGTAACCAGCCTGATTCTCTGCCAGACTTAGCTCCACCATTGAACAGAGACTGTGGATACTGGCTTTGCTTTTAAGCACTGCTGCATCCGCAGCTGCACATTTCCAGAACTGGTTTAAGGGAAATAGGACTTTTAAACTGAGAGATAAAATTCTATGCAGATGAAAATTACTCATTTTACCAGAGAGTCTTAAAAGACATTTACTCAGGCCATCGTAAGAACCCCATTCCCACTAGCAGCAGGGAAATTCCACCCCTGCAATTCTCCGATAACACCATGACTATTCAGGCCTAGCAGAGAAACCTCCCCTTTGGCTAGCTGACATACATACTGTGGCAGACAAGCTAAAATACCGTGTCCACTTAGGCATAAGTCGATGAAAATAGATTGTAGTTTGCCTTATAAATCAATGAAGTGTTCAGCACATAAGCATTTTGAAACTCTTGACTCCAGTGTAGACTGAATTAGGGAATTGGGATTATCAGAATGTTATTGCTATAATTTAGACAAGTATTTTTGGGTAGATTTTTTTTTTTAATCCTCACCTGATGATATGTATTTTAGAGAGAGAGGAAGGGAGAGACAGAAAATGAGTGTGAGAAGCATAAATTGATTGCCTCTCATACACGCCCTGACTGTGATTGAACCTGCAACCTTTCGGTGTATAGGTGACACTCCAAGCAATTGAGTCTCCTGGTCAGGGGCTTGAAAATTGTATAGGTTTTAGAGTTATATTTAGAAAGTACAATTCACAAGTTAAAAGGGTGTCAGATATTGAAAACTAAGATAATACCGAATACTTATGCTCGCTGTCAAATCAAAATAATAATTATCTCTTTGTAAGTTCTGAATTACTAAAATTGTTTTATTTGCTGCAGATCGAGTTTTGGTTCGGGTTAGCAATTTGACAGAACAAAAAGCTGATGAAGTTGTTTGGGTGCGTGCAAGGGTTCATACAAGCCGAGCTAAAGGTAAGATTGATTTAAAGAGTAAAGAAAGGCCTTTTGTTAAAGAATCTAAATTTTTTGTTTTGTGTATATTTCACAGATTAAAGTAAATTTTTAAAAATAAAACAAAATGACCTGGTTGTTTTTTTCAAGTCACTGTAAAATACTAGTCTATGGTTAATTAATTTTAGATTATATAAGATAGTCCTGCCCTGGCCAGCTTGGCTCAGTGGATAGAGCATCGGCCTGCGGACTGATGGGTCCCAGGTTTGATTCCAGCCAAGGGAACATGCCTGGGTTGCGGGCTTGATCCCCAGTGGGGAGCGTACAGGAGGCAGCTGATCAATGATTCTCATCATTGATATTTCTATCCCTCTCTCCTTCTCCCTTCCTCTCTGAAATCAATAAAGAATTATATTTTTTTAAAAATAATAATGATAAGATAGCCTTAAATATAAGTTGACCTTAAAAACTCAGATGAAACCTAATAATGTTTTGATTTAGTATTTCTCAGAAGTTTAATTTTTTGAAGTGAAGAGTGTTTTTAGAAGCTTTTCATTTGTTAATATTCTTATACTAGAGACCTGGGCATGAAAATTCATGCACTGGAGCAGGGGATGAGGGGGGTCCCTTAGCCCAGCCTGCCCCCTCTCATAGTCCCGGAGCCCTCAGAGCCAGGAGGCAACCTGGCAATCAAGGGAAAGCAATGCCCCATCACACCTCTACTGCTGCCACTGCCAGCAGCACAAGCCTTGACCAGCCCTGGTTACCTGAGCCTCGGGCAGCACTGGGCAGCTGCCATCCAAGGCTTTGCCTGTGTTTCGGGCCAGCCCTGGGCAGCTGGGCAGCTGCCATCCGAGGCTTTCCTGCTCCTCAGGCTGGCCCTAGGCAACTGGGGGGTTGAGGGGACAGGGGAGACTCCAGAGACAGGCGTGCAGATTGGCTGATCCTGCCTGAGGGCAGGCCCGGCCTTACTACACCTGCAGCCCTGACAGGGCTAAGGGAATTGGATGTCGCCATCTTGTGGGAGGGGTAGTAATTAGCATATTCCCTCCTTATTAGCTGTGGTTATTGCCATCTTTGTAATGGTGTTAGGGTCAATTAGCATATTCCCTCTTTATTAGATAGGATTTGCAATATTTAGATAGGGAGAGAGGTGGAAGAGATAAAAGGCTAAAACTGGTTGTCCAGTGAAGTAGCCAGTGACTACATGTAGTTATTAAAATTCAATAGCTCAGTTACTACATGTATCTTGAGCACTTAACTGCCACAATGGCTAGTGGCTCCTATATTGCACAGACAATACAAATATAGAAAGTTTTTTTCTCATTGTAGAAAGTTTCGTTGAATTAGAATTAACAACAGAAAAGAAGGATAAGCGTGGTTTAGACAGACCTTAGTTCCTTATGGAAAATTGTCCTAACCTAGTGTTCAGAATTATCTAAAACTAGTAACATATTAGTTTATAACTTTTTCACATTTGATCATCCCTACAAATTTGTGATGTAGGCAGAACATGCATTGCTATTGTCCTTTATAAGTGAGGACACTAAAACTACCTGCCCAAGTTCTCAATTGGTGGAATACAAACAAAATCCAGAAGCTTTCTTAAAATACCTTCTGTCTTCCTGAGAATTCATTGCTTCTATAGCATTTAGTAATTTTATATTATAACATTTTTTGCTTTGTGTTTTAAAATACTTAGTATATAATTAATTTGGGTTCATTTTTTAAATTTCTATATTTTTATACATATGTCTCAGGCTCTCAGGGTCACTACTATAAAAGTTTGTCTATTCTTTCAGTATTCTCTCCCCAAGTATATGAATACTAATAGACTTTGAGAAGAATAACTTTTTTAACAATGTTGATTTGCCTTCTTGAAAGGTTGGGCAATTTATTCTACCAACAGATAAATCACATTGTATCATAATCCCTAATTTACTTTCTTTCTCCCACTAGTATGGGATCTTTGTTCTGTCCAAAATAGGCACTTTGTTTCCTGAATATGGTTATTTAACAAATTAAAAGATAGAATACATGCTACATGTAAGGCTGATCCAAGCATACTTCTCTTCACATCTATCCCAAATGGAACAATTTGAGTATCAATAAGGATAACTGCAATGAATTGAAACATATCAGATATGTTTAAATCTATAAGTATACTAGAGGCCCGGTACATGAAATTCGTGCTCGCGGGGGGGTAAGGGCGGGGAGGAGGCAGTCTCCCTCAGCCCAGCCTGCACCCTCTCACAATCCAAGACTGCTGACTCCCAACTGCTCGTCTGCCTGCCAGCCTGATCACCCCCTAACTACTCCCCTGCCAGCCTGATTAATGCCTAACTGCTCCCCTGCCAGCATGATTGCCCCTATCTGCCCTCTTCTACAGCCTGGTCCCCCGAACTGCCCTCCCCTGCAGGCCTGGTCCCCCCGAACTGCTCTCCTCTGCACGCCTAGGTCCCCCCAACTGCCCTTCCCTGCAGGCCCGGTTGCCCCCAACTTCACTCTTCTGCCGGCCTAGTCACCCCTAACTGCCCTTCCCTGCAGGCTTGATCACCCCCACCTGCCCTCCCTTGCAAGCATGGTCCCTCCTAACTAATCTCCCCTCCTGGCCTGATGGCCCACAACTGCCCTCCCCTGCTGGCCATCTTGTGGCAGCCATCTTGTATCCACATGGGGGCAGCCATCTTGTGTGTTGGAGTGATGGTCAATTTTCATATTACTCTTTCATTAGATAGGATAGGATAGATGAAATACCATGGCTGAGGTTTGCTTCAAAATAGTACGGGCATTGAGGGATAAATGGATTGGATTAAAGCTGAGAAGAATGGCCATGAGGATTATAGGTAGACATAATGATCATTTTGTACTTTTCTTTCAAATGTTTATCTCATTTCATGTGGTTTCTCTTTATAATAATTAGATTCTAGTCCATTAGGGATTTCCACAATTAAGGATTTTTTTACACAGCAGAGATTTAAACTCTTATTAAGTAATTTCATGGCAGTAGGTGTTCTCCATAAAATGTCATTAGAAAACAATGTCAGATTTTATAAAGTACTAATAGAAGTTTTATTGTAGTCCAATTTTTCTGTTATCAAAAGTAGATGTTAAATTTTACAAGACCTTTCTCCAGCAATTTTTTTCTCAAAATATAATTGTGTTGAGTATATTTATGTAGAGGTTCATTATACTGTTCTCTTTGCTTTTGTGTTGGTTTGAAATTTTCTAGATATTAAAAATACAGTTGATCCTCATTGTTCATAGATTGTATATTTACAAATTCACGTACTTGCTAAAATGTATTTGTAATCCCAAAATCAATATATATGGCACTTTTACTGTCATTCACAGACATACTGACCTGTATGTGTACAATGGCAAAAATTTGAGTTGCCCAGTGCATACATTTCCAGTCAGGCCAAACACGGTGAAGCTCTGCCTTCTTGAGTAAGCTTTCATAAATAGGTGTCATTTTCACAGTCTGTTTATTGTCGCAGTCTTCAGTTCTTGTGTTTTTTGTTGGTGATCTGGCTATTTAATATGGCCCCCGAGTATAGAACTGAAGTGTTTTCTAGTGTTCCTAAGTGCAAGGAGGTTGTAATATGCCTTAAAGAGAAAATATGTGTATTAGATAAGCTTCATGTGAGCATGAGTTATAGTGCTTTTGGCTATGAGTTCATGTTAATGAATTAACTCTCTATATATATTAAACTAGAGGCCCAATGCACAAAATTCATTCAAGGAGCTTGGCCCTCACAGCCCTGGCTTCGTCCAGAAGGTTGTCCAGAAGGACATCTAGTCTAATTAGCATATTATGCCTTTATTATATAGGATCAGATATATTTAAACAGAAACATATCGATGGACTGATGAAAATATTGTGACAGAGACTCGTGGGAACCTAACCCTGTATTTTCCCTAGGAGCAATGGTTCAGTTGCTAATTCATTGTTCCTAGAGACTTTATGAAATATAACTATCACAAATAACAAGAATCAATTATATATTATTGTAATGAGTTATAATAATGGGTTTCTTAATGTTGAACAATTTGTAGTTACATGATAAACTGAATTTGGCAAAGGTGGGAGTGGTATTCTTTTAGTATACTAGTAGTACTAGATTAAGTTTCAGATATATTTTTGGAATTTTGCATTTAATCTGATCTTCATAACTTCTAATTGGAAAATCTTATTTTGCTTTTAAGGTTATGTGTGTGTGTGTTTTAAGTAAGTTATCCAAATAACATTTTTACATAAATTTTTCAAAGAATACAGAAATGATATTTACTTTTTTACTGTCTATTCTCTGCTTCAACATTTTCTATTAATTCTTAATAATTTGTTCAGCATCTTTCCAAAAATCTTTTTAATGTATGTTTGTGCATACACACACACACACACACAGGTACATACAGTTTTATATTTGTTTTGTATGTGAGTTTTAATTTGTCTTATTTTATGTAAATAACATCATATTTTACATATTATTCTGCAACTTTTAAAATTTTCAATGAGCATTTTTCATGGAGATTTCTTCCATGGTACTAGTTGTAGAGCTATATAAGGCAGTATTTCTCCAGAATAGGTATCTGGAAGTGAGATTTCTGGATTGAAGAGTGTGCATATACATACTTAATATTTCTAATACCAAAAGAACCTTTCCATAACACTATATGTATTTATCCCACAAGTATGTGACTTTTTCCACATCTTGCTAAAAGTGATTGTCAATGTTTTCTGTTTCTGCCAAAGTGGATTATCTAAAAATAAATAAAATCTTATGCTTTGAATTTGCTGCTATTTCTTTCTTACATTGGGAAAATGTCAATAAATATGACTTACTTGGAATAATTCATGTGCTTTAACTCCAAAAGTATTAACACATTAAAACTGGACTTGGAAAAAAACAACCATGCTAGCAGTTTCAAGTAGAGCAAAGCTATGAAACACCATAAGTAAGGAAATGGAAATGTCAAAATCAGACAGTCAAAAGCATGACAATATAGAATCCTGTTATGCAAACAAAAATCTAGTCTGTTTACATATTTGTATAGTTTGCTTTAAAGGACAGTATTTAAAATCAGATTTCTCATATTAAGTTTGTATATGGCATTCCTAAAATCAAGTGTTTTATATCTGTCTATCACTCTTAATGATACCTTTAAAAAATTTTCTTTCCATTGTGAAAGCTGAAGTCTGCATTTTGAAAGAGTAATTGAAATATCAATTATATACCCTCTAGATGGAAATCATTGGCATTAAATAATTCTTTTTCAATATTCTTTTTTCTAAAAACCTTACTTCCAAAATAGCTAATTACTTTTGGTAAACATAATTTAGGACTTTTTAATACCAAAGGTCAGATCAACTAACATCCATGTGAGAGTACTTTAGGGAAAATAACAAATGAGAAGTATCTAAAATAGTAAGGTCTTTGCTATTTAACTTCCTAACTAATTAACATAAATGATGAAGGAAAATGTTAATGCTGGGAATCAAGAAGTTAAGGTACATTATCTAAATAATGAATTCAGGAGCTTGGCAACCTGAAAGACAGTAGGAGGAGATCAAGACATAAGATTGCCTCTAATGTTTAATAACCTAGTTCTTCCGCAAAGGCCTCTTCATTAGGAGCCGATATCATTATGGAGATGAGAATAAACCTTTTTGTTCTGACCGCTTACCATATTGGTTTTTTAGCTCAGAAATAAAGATTGTACTCGTGATGTGTAAAATAAGGTTTCAAACTTTACATTTTTCTAAAACAGTACTTAAGTGAAAATTTAAGAAATAAAGTGCTGCTTCTAAAACCTTAATCAAAATTCAGCACAATTTTTTGCTATTAATTCTCACCCAAGGATATATTTTTCATCTTTTTTTTTTTTTTTTTTTTTTTTTTCTTTAGAGAGGGAGGAAGTAGGGGAGAGAGAGAGAGAAAGAAACACCAGTGTGACACAGATATGCTCAGGCTGGGGATCAAACCTTCAATCCAGGTACATGCTCTTGACAGGGAATGAAACCCAAACCTTCCGTGGTTGGGCTGGTGCTCTAACCACTGAGCACTTCAGCCAGGGCTCAACACGGATTTTTAATTATTAATTTAAATTATCTAAAAATAGTAATTTTATTCAGCTATTTTGAACATTGACTCTGTACCTTTCTATAAACTGTCTCCTGGTTGGAAAATTCCAAGAAGAAAAGTAATATTTAGCAGTTGATTTATCTGTCTGGCAACATTTCTATACTAATTTAAATACAGTAAAGACTTTTCTAAATGAAGAAATTATGTACTTGCTTCTTGGAATAAAAAATAAATTAAAATTTCAATAGTGCCAAAAGATACAAAATGAAAAAAGTCTCATAGTTCTAGCTTCTCCATCCCATCACAATCTTTTTCCCCAAAATAACCACTGTTGTTTCTTGGCAACACTTCCAGGGGGGCGAGGGAGAATACATTTACAAGCCTGGATATAGCCTTTGTCTTAAATTTTCATAAAAAGTGTTGTACACATGCTTCTCCTTGTTATCACTCACCAGTGTCTATAAAAATAGTAGCTGCCCAGCTGATGTTCATTGCTTAGTGGTTGAGTATGGATCTATGAACCAGGAGGTCAGGGTTCGATTCCCTGTCAGGGCACATGCCCAGGTTTCTGGCTGGATCCCTGGTAGGTGTGCGGAAGAATCACATGCAGTGATTCTCATCATTGATGTCTCTCTCTCTCCCTCACTGAAATCAATAAAAATCTTTGTTTGTATTTAAACAGTAGCTTACAAAACATTGAACTACACAGATCATGCAGTACACTGTATTACCAACCAGAGCCAAAGAAAGAAAATTGTGTTTACTAACACCTGGCAAGAACTTGGTCTCAAAAGTACCTGATAGAAGTAGTCTGAACTGACAGTTCTATTTACCAGGAACCAGTACTGATTTTTTATTTTTTTAATCTTTTAGAAAAACATTTTTTAAATCTTTATTGTTCAGATTATTATAATTGTTCCTCTTCCCCTCCCCGCAAAGCTGCCCTCCACCAGTTCCTACCCCACCCTCTGCCCTTACCTCCCCCACTGTCCTCATCCATAGGTGTATAATTTTTGTCCAGTCTCTTCCTGCACCCTCCACACGCTTTTCTCCCTGAGAATTGTCAGTCTACTCCCTTTCTATGCCCTTGATTCTATTATATTCACCAGTTTATTCTGTTCATCAGATTTTTTATTCACTAGATTTTTAGATTCACTTGATGATAGATACTTATTTGTTGTTCATAATTTTTATCTTTACCTTTTTCTTCTTCCTCTTAAAGGATACCTTTCAGCATTTCATGTAATACTGGTTTGGCAGTAATAAACTCCTTTAGCTTTTTCTTATTTGTGAAGCTCTTTATCTGCCCTTGAATTCTGAACGATAGCTTTGCTGGGTAGAGTAATCTTGATTGTAGGTTCTTGCTACTCATCACTTTGAATACTTCTTGCCACTCTTCACTTTGAATATTTCTTGCCACTCCCATCTGGCCTGCATAGTTTCTGTTGAGAAATCAGTTGACAGTCGTATTGGTGCTCCCTTGCAGGTAATTAACTGTTTTTGTCTTGCTGCTTTTCATATTCTCTCTTTGTCTTTTGCTCTTGGCATTTTAATTGTGATGTGTCTTGGTGTGGTCCTCTTTGGATTCCTTTTGTTTGGAGTTCTGTGCACTTCCTGGACTTGTAAGTCTATTTCTATCACCAAGTGGGAGAAATTTTCAGTCATTATTTCTTCAAATAGGTTTTCAGTATCATGCTCTCTCTCTTCTGGCACCCCCATAATTCTGATGTTGGAATCCTTGAAGTTGTCCCAGCGGCTCCTTACACTAACTTCAAATTTTTGGATTCTTTTTTCTTTTCTGGCTGTTTTTTGCTTCTTTGTATTTCAAATCTTTGACTTGATTCTTGTGATCCTCTAGTCTGCTGTTGGATCTCTCTATATTATTCTTTATTTCAGTCAGTGTATGTTTAATTTCTAGTTGGTCCTTTTTCATATCCTGAAGGGTCTTGCTAAATGTATTGGCCTTTTCTAGAAAATTGTTGAAAAACGTTATAACCATGGTTTTGAACTTTATATCCAGTTGTTTGCTTTCATTCATTTCTTTCATTTGTGTCCTGTTTCTTTGTCTTCACATTTTGGCTACTTCCCTGAGTTGATAGAGTGGCTTTGTGTGCTAGGTGTCCTATTGGGCCCAGTGGCTCAGCCTCCCCAGTTATCTTAGGTGGACACTCTTGGTGCACCCTTTTGTTCACAGTCTTGTTGCAGTTAAGTCTTGATTGTTGTTGGTATCACTGGGAGGAATTGACCTCAGACTATTTGGCTGTGAGAATCACCTGTGTTTATGCTGGGAGAGTTTCTGTGCTAACGGCACCCTTATGAGACAAGACTTGCTTCAGTGGGACTTTGGTGCTCACTGAGCCTCCCCCCTGAGTATGTCCCTTATGGATCTGAGGAGTTGTTATCTGGATGGTCCTACTCTGATCCCTGGGTACACTGGCTCTTGGATCTCCAAGGAGGTGCTAATTTAGCCTCTTCCTAAGGCTACCCAGCAGGAACTATGGAGAGATGTGCAGATTCCTCTTCTTTGGGTTTTGGAGGTGCCCAGATGAGGCCCAGCTGTGAACCAATGCAAGCTGCTGCAGAACCTTGGGTTTTCTTTTGGACGTTCTGAATCTCTCTGACTCAGCTATAGGTAAGTTTAAAATTCAAAGGATCATGCCATTCATATGCAAAAGCCTCTGCACTCAGCTTGGATGGAGCAGAGTTTCTTGGCAGAGCAAACAGCTATGGCTTTGTGGGGCAAGATCACAGGGTTGGGCAAACAGCAATGGCTTCCCGTCAGCCCTGCCCTAAGAGGCCCCTGGTACTCAGTGTCCTGCGGTATTCGCTGCAAGCACCTCTGAGAGAAAGCCAGACAGTCCAGTTTCTCCCTGCATGAATCTGGGTCCCCAGAGTCTCACCCAGAACTGGAGTGCAGAGCAGTTGGGAGCTTTTGTCTCCCTCCTGATTGAGAAATCCCACGTACTCAGTTGCCAGCCCTCGCTGTGCACACGTGCCTCTGTACCTCTGCCTTCCACAGCTCTTGTCTCAGTATGCTTTTCTCTTTCCTTCTAGTTGTAGAATTTCCACACCGCCCTTCCTGTGGTTCTGGATGATGTCTGTTTTGTCTTATAGTTGTAGTTTTGAAATTGTTGCATGAGGCAGCTGTTTAGGTATTTACCTATGCTATCTTGGTTTCCTATCTTTTAGAAAAATTTGTGAAAGGTCCATCAAGATTCTAGTATTGAAAATGCTTTGAACACAGCAGCTTTGGGGATCATAGCATTAGAGTACATGGAAATCTGTTCCACTAGTGAAGACTACATAAATATGAACTTTAGTTTCTTTATATAAATAACACTGTTATGAAAGGTTTTTCATACTTAATATCCTTAACAAACATGAGTCTGTTTCTGCTCTGCTTATTTGTTTATTCTGTTTTTAGAGTCCACATATAAGTGAAATCATGGCATTTGTCTTCATCTGTCTGACATGTCAGTCAGCACAATGCCCTCTTCAGCGGTCGCCAACCTTTCGGACCTCATGGGCCATGTGGTCCACGGACCACAGGTTGGCAACCGCTACTCCAAAGGTTTCCTTTTCTCTCTCTCTCTCTCTTTTTGATTAAGGCAGTGATCAGCAAACTGCAGCTCGCGAGCCACAGTTTGCCGCTCTGTTGATTAACGAGTTTACCGACCACTGGATTAAGGTATTGCATATGTGTCCTTAACCCCCCAATTGTCCCCCTATCCCCCACTCATGCCTTCACCCCGTGTTGTCTGTGTCCATTGGTTAGGCTTATATGAATGTATACAAGTCCTTTGGGTGATCTCGCCCTCTTACCCCCACCCTCCCTTACCTTTCAAAGATTTCCTTAAACCAGCAGTCACCAACCTTTCACCCTGTGTGAACCACCAGTTGACAATCACTACTCTTCGTCCATCCATGTTGCAGATGGCAAGATTTCATTCTTTTTTATGGCTGAGTCATATACCATTATATATATCCACCACTTCTTTTATCCATTCATGTATTGATAGACACCTGGGTTGCTTCCATATCTTAGGTATTTATCCTATATAATGAAAGCCTAATATGCTAAGTGTCTGTTCAGCTGTTCAACCAATTAGAGCATAATATGCTAATGATATGCTAAGGATGCTCAACCTCTCACTATGATGTGCACTGAGCACCAGGGGCTTAACTTGCTGCTGGGGTCTGGCCAATTGGGACTGAACACTGGGACTGGGCAAGAGGGGCCGGACATGCCCTGGAACCCTCCCATGGTCCCTCCCCAGCTGGCCAACCTCCTGTTTCCCTCCCTAGCCCTGAGGCCCCGATCATGCACAGTGGGGTCCCTGGGCCTGGCCTACATACACCCTCGTGCAATCTGGGACCCCTCAGAGGATACCAGAGAGCTGGTTTTGGCTCCCTCCCACAGGCCAGGCTGAGGGACCCCACTTGTGCACAAATTCGTGCACTGGGCCTAGAGGGGGGGGGAGGAGAGGGAAAGAGAGAGAGAGAGAATGAATGTAAATAAATAAATAAACGGGTAATATACAAATTAGCCAGGTGTCACGACAGGCTCAGACGGAGGCTGTATCATGATCACTTAGGAGGAGCTGTGCGTGCAGATGGTTGAGAGGGGACTGTGTGTGGTCCCCACCCCAGCAGACACACACCAGGGGTGGGGTGTGCTCCGAACAGAAGCGAGGTGTGGCTCCGGAGCATGCCATTGATGGGTGGCAGCAGCAGCTGGAGCGAAGCAGCCCTGGTCCCAAATTTCTGGCAGCAGCCAGAGCAAAGCAGCCCGGGTCCCGGGTGCCGGAGGGAAGCTGGTACCAGCAGCCAGGGGAAGGAAGGCCTATTCTTGCATGAATCTTCATACAGTGGGCCTCTAATTGTAAATAATGCTGCAATAAACATGGATGTATGTGTCTTTTTGATTTAGTGGAATGCCTGGGTCCTTCTTTCTTTCTTGTTACTTAGCTTTTGTTTTAGAATCTATTTTATCTGGTATAGGTATTGCTCCCCCAGCGTTTGTTTGCATTTTCATGAAATATCTTTTTCCATCCCTTTCAGTCTGTGTGTATCTTTCAATATGAAGTGAGTCACTTGTAGGCAGCTCATGTAAGCCTTACCTTCTATACCTACCTCTCTAATTGTGTCCTTGTCTTTAAAAAAGTTTTTTTTTTCTGATTAGAAAAGTAGTATGTGCTTATTGTGAAAAGTTCAGAAAATACAGAAAAATATGAAGAACAAAATAATTCCCTGAAATTTTACCATCTGTCAGTAGCCACATTTTGGTGTATTTGTCCCATACACAATCTATGTTAATATACTTTTTTTTCTTTTTTTTTTTTTAGCACCATTCATCTCTCTACACCCTCTTCTGCCTCCACCCACCCCCTCATTCCCACATTCACCACAATGTTATCCAGGCCCATGAGTTCTTTCTCTCTTACCCCTCTCCCCCCCCCCCCCAATCCTTCCACTCTGTCCAACACCCCCCACCACAGCTGTTTGCCTACTGTACTTTGCTTGTTAGTTCACTTTGTTCATTAAATTTCACATGTGAGTGCAATCATATGTTACTTGTCCTTCTTTGACTGGCATATTTCACTTAGCATAATATTCTCCAGGTCCATTCCTGCTGTCGCAAAGAGTAAAATTTTCTTCTTTTTTATACCCAGTAGCCCATTGTGTAAAGGTACCATAGCTGTTTTATCCACTCATCAATTGATGGACACTTGAGCTATTTCCAAATTTTGGCTATTGTAAATACAGCTGCAATGAATATAGGGGTACATATTTTTCCAATTAGTGTTTCAGGTTTCTCCAGATAAATTCCCAAAGTGGATTTTCTGGGTCATAAGGCAGTTCCATTTTTCATTTTTTGAGGTAATTCCATACTGCTTTCCACAGTGGCGGCATCAGTCTGCATTCCCACTAACAGAACACAAGGGTTCCCTTTTCTCCACACCCTTGACAACCCTTGTTTGTTTATTGATGATAGCCATTCTGACAAGTTTAAGGTGATATCTCATTGTGGTTCTAATGTGCATTTTTCTGATGATTAGTGATTCTGAGCATCTTTTCATATGTCTATCCTTTTTGCACAAACAAAATCGAGATTATATGTGGTTTTATTATATTTTCACATAATGGTTTATCATGAGGGTCTAACAAATAATTTATTTTGTGTTCCAAACACCTGACATACTTTTTGCACATAGTAATCCAGCTGTGAAATAGGAATGATAATCCTCAAATAAATAATCAATTGTAGTGCTGCTATTAATAATAGTAGTAATTAACATTAATATTTATAGTTAATGTTAATATTTTATATTCATAGTTAATATTAATCAAATGTTATAACTCTAAATATATTATATATATAATTTTCAAGATTATTTAAGAAACATCAAGAAAACTCCATAAATTATATCTGTTATTTTTTCCCTTTCGCAGATGAAAAACTGAGGCATGAAGTTATTTAATAATTTTCCCACATGCTCTACCCTTGCCAGTGTGTTCAATGGTTAGAGCACCGGCAACAAAGGGTCACAGGTTTGAGTCCCAGTCAAGGATACATTCCTGGATTGCAGATTCTATCCTGGCCCAGTCAGACATGTGCAGTAGTCAACCAATCAAAGAATAATAATTTTCCCACAGGCTCCTTCATAAATGGTAGGCTGAATATGATCCTGGATCTTTTGATTTCAGGGCTTTTATTTTTTACCAAACCCTTATACTAAACATTACCAGTTAGGGCCAACCCAGAGACATTTTCCCGTGCTTACCATTTAAATGCCCTGTAGAACTCTCCATTTTCTCTTAAGGTCTTTTGTGTGGCATTAGAGTTCATTGCATGATGGCTTTGTAGTGCAGTTAAGTCTGTGCTGCCTGTCTGTCCTGTTAAAGAAGGTAAAATACTTACAAGTCATGTTACCTTCCAATTCATGCTAACACTCTGTTCTAAGTTGCATAATATCTGGCTATGGTTTCAGTAGTTCCTGGGATAATGTCATTTTGATCCACCTGCAGATTTCTAACTTCATCAATCTTTATCCATTCAGTGTCTTAAAATCCCCTTGAATTTATTATACATGGAACTTTCTTTAAAACTTTATTTTATGTCTGGATCATATTCCAAAAAAAAAAAGAAAATGAGTGTCCATTTAGGGATAAAACTATCATATATGACTTGGAAGTCCATAGATTATGTTTGTGTTGACACTTTGCTTGCAACCTATCTTCCTTTTTTAAATTCATGATTACTGTCTGATTTTCTTTTCAAAATAGTCTATGTTGAAACTAATAACTATAAGTCCACTTGCATTTTTGCTTTTTTTTTAAGGCTATATCTCAATATAAAGGATAATTCTCAGTGTAAAAATCAAATCATCTTTTGTTGTTTTATAAGACAAGCTGATGAGAAATGTGGTCTTGAAAAGATTTATCTTATATTATGAGGAAACTAGAAGCCCAGTGTGGAATCGTGCGGCCCCGCACACCGCGTGCACCTCACTGCACACGCAACCTCCTGGTCATTACGGCATTATGACCACTGGGTTTTTATTATATAGATAGTTCCTCAATACTTGACCAGAAACTTAAAAAGAATCTGCTTTGGAAGAAAGGGATGTCACAAGGATATATAGTTACTGGAATCTGTTATGAATAGTTGTTTTCAAAAGATTAAGAATAAGAAATGATGGTTCTTTAATGAAAGGAGGGGGAAATCAAGAGGCCCAGAATACATAAAAATAAACTGGCTATAGGGCATAAAGAGAATGATCTTTCATAGACAAAGTAACTCATTTGTAGTAAAAGAAAAATCGGGAACGATTATAAAGGATAAAAGTTTGGGAAGATGATAAAGAAAATAGACCATGAAAGAAACTAGCCTGTTATTCTAAATGCTCTTTAAAATGGTCTTTGGTAGAAAGTAAAATAGATCACCCATATAAAATGCTTGTGTTCTTGTTACTAAGTTCTTTATTAGTACCTTTCTGTGGTTGCATCATTGAAGCTCCCATGGTGGTTAGCACAGTGCCTTTGCCTGTTGAATATAATAGCTATTGAATGAATGTTGAAAATGATTTGAAGTTACTTGAAATTTCTTTAATAAATCAATGCAATAACAAAATGATTTTTTTACTTGTAATATTTTTTTAATTAGTGATTTGCCTATGGTCTCATAACAACATGTTAAAAACATTTTTTTACTTATAGTAGGAAATTGGGTTTCTTTAAAGTTTGTCAGTTGAAGATGAGTTTGTCTGTGAAAGCCAGATATGTGTGTTTTGAGCCTGATGAATATAGTGAATTTTGACCCAAATTTAAAGTAAATAAGCATTTTCCCTCTGTAAAACCTGAAGTAGCATGTCTTAATACATTTGTGTTCTTTCTGTCTTATTCAGGGAAGCAGTGTTTCTTAGTCCTACGTCAGCAGCAGTTTAACGTCCAGGCTCTTGTGGCAGTGGGAGACCATGCAAGCAAGCAGATGGTTAAATTTGCTGCCAAGTAAGTAAGCAATTATATCCTGTTGTCAGAATAAACAATGGTGGGAACCAAGACTCCCAGGGGTTTGGACCATTTTCATACATTAACATCAATGCTTCGTTTGTTTAAAAATGTAGTTATTTAAATTGTCGGTTCAGTGTGCTGAATACATTAAACTTACAAAAGAGAAAATATGGAGCACAGGCTTAAAATTCATTGGGAACTGCTGAAGCAGCGCTCTCTATAGACAAGTCGCGTTTACTTTCAAGTAGAGTAACAAAAAGCCTGGCAGCCCCCACATAGCAAAGCAACTTCATTTTGTGGCATTTGGAGCTTCATTTCCTCTCTCCCTTCCTCAGTTTCTGATTTGCATATTGAGCAACAAGTTTTCTAACTGAATCAAAGTGTATAAAATAAAAGAATATAGTTTTGCAGATGATTCCCTCTTAAAGGATTTTTTAAAAGGTAAAAATTGCTTTGTTACCCCAAAAGTCTTGCTGTTTGGTTCAGAGTTCCTGTAGAAGTGCATTGTTTTGTTCAGTTTGCAAGAAACAGAATATTGAGATAGCGTAGTGGTTATACATGCTGTAGTTCTAAGTTAATAATTGTTGGTGATATGGCTAGTTTGGTTCATTTGTATGTTCTCAATTTAATTGAAATTTTATTTCCATGATAATGATCAAAGAAGACTTGGAAAATGGATGATCTTTACATTTTAAGTAGTAGAGTGCTTCATAGGCATAAATGTTTTTCAAAGAAATTCAATCTAGAATAAGTGTATATTATTTCTATTGGTTTTTATGTCCTTTAGATGTATGCTTTCAAAGGTGAGTTAATATACATAGAATTATCAACTTACAACTAGAAAAAAACTAAAAAATTACATAATTTAAGACTCTAATTTATGTTTGGGCCCTCCATGACTCCTCCAGCACAGTATTTTACATATAGTGGATGCTTAGCCACTGGTTTTTGTTTAGAGATTTATTTATCAAATTCAGTTTTATCATCTCATATCACAGTGTTTTAATATAGTAGATGCTCAGCAACTGGTTTTAGTTTAGAGATGTGCTTATCAAAGTTAAGGGTTTTTTGTTTTGTTTTAAATATATTTTTACTGATTTCAGAGAGGAAGGGAGACCGAGAGAGAGAGAAACTTAAATGATGAGAGAAAATTATTGATTGGCTGCCTCCTGCACACCCCATACTGAGGATCGAGCCCCCAACCCCAACCCGGGCATGTGCCCTGACCAGGAATCAAACCGTGACTTCCTGGTTCATAGGTCAACACTCAACCACTGAACCATGCCAGCTGGGCTCAAATTTAGTTTTATTGTATCATAGGGATACCTGCACTCTGGTTTAAAAACTTCGATGCCATTAATTACATAGCTTCTCACTGTTGAACTCAGTAGTATTAGTACTGCTAGTACAGTGATCCCATCTCTCCCTACCTCCCACTCATGTTGCCCAGACACTGTCACTTTCATCTTTTCTACCTGTATCTTTGGTATTTAGGTTTGCTGATTTCATCTCACAGTCTGCAGAGGTTGGTGCTTGTAGGTTGCATATATCATCTAGCCTTTAAAGGTCAATCTGTGTCCTATGAAGTGGGGTGTAAATAAGCTTGGACCCTAGAAATAAATGTTATATAGCGAGCCTTTGAGCCCCTGGAAACCACAGACATATATGCTAAATTATATTTAACTAGAGGCCTGGGATCCCTCGGCCTGGACTACAGGATCGGGTCAAAACTGGCTCTCCGACATCCCCCGAAGGGTCCCGGATTGTCAGAAGGCACAGGCTATGCTGAGGGACCCCACCAGAGCATGATTGGGGCCGGGGAGGGACACAGGAGGTTGGCCAGCTGGAAGAGGGACTGCTGGAGGACTCCAGAGTTTGGCCCATCTTGCTCAGTTCCGATGGTCTGGACCCAGCAGCAAGCTCACCTGCTGATCGGAGCATCTGCCCCCTGCTGGTCAGTGCACGTCATAGCGAGTAGTTGAGTGGCCTTAGCATATCATTAGCATATTTTTCCTTGATTGGTTGAACAGATGACCAGACACTTAGCATGTTAGGCTTTTATTATATAGAAACTAGAGGCTCAGTGCATGAAATTCGTGCACGAGGGGGGTGCAAGGAGTGTCCCTCAGCCCAGCCTGCACCCTCTCACAATCTAGGACCCCTCAGCAATCAGGGCCTACTGGGGCTTTCCTTCCCTTGGCTACCAGCAACTGGCCCTGCCCCTGCTGCTGCTACTGCTTGCCATCTGTGTGGCACTGTCCCCCTCCCCCTGCCACCGGTCGCCTCCCTTTGCTAACAACATGCAGGGGGCATGATTGCTTGGCTGGCCTGGGCCTCCCTCTGCAGGGCAATTGCTGGCTGACCCCACACCCACCACAGCATTGCTGGCCAGTGGCCAGGCCTCCCTTTTTGAGGCATTAAATCGCAGGGCCTCCAGAGAGAGGCTTTGCCCACCTGCCACAATGCTGCCAGCCAGGTGGCCTGGCCCTCCCTCTGTGGGGGCAGTCAATCACAAGGCTCTGCAGTCAGTGGTTCCGAAGAGGGAGGACCTGCTCACCCAGCCAGGGCTCCATGATCGATCACCACACAGAGGGAGGCCTGTGGGTGATCACAGAGGCGTCCCCCAACCCCAATCCATCGCCCTGCCAGCTGGTGACCTGGGCCTTCCTCTGCGAGGTGATCGTGGGGCAATGGCAGGACCCCTTAACCAATCACATCGCACCCACCTTGGCCCTGCCCTAGTGCCATAGCATGGTCATGCAGAAGGTCATCTGGATGATTGTTTCCCTATTATGCTTTTATTATTATAGATATACTAGAGGCCCGGTGCATGAAAATAACGTGCACTGGAGGGGAGGGTCCCTCAGCCCAGCCTGCCCAGAGCCTTCAGGGATGGGATGCAACCTAGCGATCAGGGGAAGGCAACGCCCCATCACACCTCTGCTGCTGCCACTGCTGGAAGTGCAAGCCTCGGCAGGCCCTGGTTTCCTGAGCCTCGGGCGGCCCTGGGCAGTTAGAGAGATAAGGGGACTGAGGGACTCTGGGGCAGGCCCATCCTTGCTGTGAACCTGCTGCCCTGTGGAGCTGAGGTGACTGGGCACCACCATCTTGTGGCTGTGTGTGCCACCATCTTTGAGGGCATGGCAGTCAATTAGCGTATTCCCTCCTTATTGGCTGTGGGCGCCGCCATCTTTGCCATGGCATAAAGGTTAATTAGCATACTCCCTCTTTATTAGATAGGATTGAAAAATACTGGGAGAAAGTCAACTTCAAATCAACAAGTAACTATAGTGGCTTTTGTCTTAGATATTTTTAACTAGATGGGGGGCCCTCAGCCCGGCCTGCCCCCTCTCGCAGTCCAGCAGTCCTCAGGAGATGTTCTACTGATGGCATAGACTCACTTCCCGCAGCCGATCAGGGAAGGCACCATACCCATCACCCCCTCACTGCTGCTGCCTCTGGCTTCCCTCTGTGGGAGGCAACCTGGCGATCAGGGGAAGGCAACGTCCCATCACACCTCTACTGCTGCCACAGCCAGCCATGTGGCTGCCTGAGTCTTGACCCTCGCAGCCACTACAGTTTACCTGAGCCTTAGCCTGGCCCTCATTGCCTGGCCAGCAATAGCCGCCATCCACAGCTTTGTCCGGAAGGACACAGAGTCAAGTCCCCACCCACCCGTACGCACCTTGCTGAGCACTCAGCCCCTCCTCTCCATGTGCGCCTGTCACCCACACAGCCTCCTGCTGATCAGTCATTACAGCATGATGGCGTGACAACCATTAGCATATCAGCTCTTTATTATATTGGACTAGAGGCCCTGTGTGGACTCCCTCTGTGGGACAATCGATCACCGGGCTCCCAGACTTCGAGAGGACGCAGGCTGGGCTGAGGGCTCCCGGCCTGAGTTCACAAATTTCATGCACCGGGCCTCTAGTCTTATCTTACATAATAAAAGGATAATATGCAAATAGACCGAATGGCAGAACAACCTAACAGAATCCTACTTTTATCTGTATAAGGGCAGCAGAATCACTAGTAGTATAGTAGTTTCCATGCAAGGAAAAATGATTCTATTTCCAGTTCTAGTAGTTATCAAATTGGATACCCATTTTATTAAAACTTCAATTGGCAATGCAACATTATTAACTTTCACACGAACAAGATAGTTTTATAAAATTATTGACTAATACTTTATTTAAATTGTCATTCTTGGATTGCTCTTTACAGAATTTTGGTCACTTATGAGGCCTAATTATCCTGAACCAACCTCAGAGTTAATGCCTTATATAATTGTGAGCAGGCATTATTCACATTACTAGAATTAAAAATGCAAAAACATTAAATATAGAACTGGATCTGTGATTACAGCTTTATACAGTAAACCCCAAAGGCAGCAATTTAGTTTTTGCAAACTTTAAATTAATACTATTTATTTGAATTTTGTGTCTTTATATTTGTTTTTATTTTGTTTAAAATTTTATTTTGATTTAAAGTTAAGCGCTGTAAGTGTAGGCATTTACATTAGTTTTATATTTGTAGATATTTATTTTTTTAATATATTTTTATTGATTTTTTACAGAGAGGAAGGGAGAGGGATAGAAAGTCAGAAACATTGATGAGAGAAAAACATCGACCAGCTGCCTCTTGCACACTCCCTACCGGGATTGTGCCCGCAGCCAAGGTATATGTCCTTGACCGGAATCGAACCTGGGACCTTCCAGTCCGCAGGCTGACGCTCTATCCACTGAGCCAAACCAGTTTTGGCTATTTGTAGATATTTAAATAACACAATAAAACTTGTTTAAATGTTCAGTGAGGGTTCCTGACATTTTTGTTCCACTGAAAAGAGCCCACGCAGTAGTTTGGGAACCAATGGTCTGTGCTGTATTGAGTAGTGTTTAATTCTTACTAAGCTTATTTTGAACTTAAGTTTCTTCACATTTTTGGTGAAGAAAAAAGAGTTCACAAAATAAGTCATTATGGGACTAATAGGATGATTTAAATCTTTAATATTTAAAAGCACCAAAGGCCAGCTGGATATAATAGGCCAAAGAGCTCACTAACTTGCCATGTGATTTCATAAATTGTTTACTGTATCTAATCTTACTTCATTGTTAGAGCTATGACCCTTCTTTAAAAATCTTTCTACTTGCCTGAGAAATATAAAACTATGAGATTCGGTGTGGTATTAATTCACTATAATTGCAAGAAGTTACTTGACATGTAAAACAAGCCTATGCCTGCCTTAGGATTCGAATATAGATTTTTATTATCCAAGAATAGTTTAATATTTTTAAAAATAATTTATGCTTTTTGGATTCTATTTTTACCTAGCAAAAATATATGTTTTCTCATGTTTGGGCATTTTGAATTCTTTCCTCAGTGAATTAATACAATTTAATTACATCATTGTGCTCTACTTAGTGTTTTATTTTTTTATTTTGTTTTGTTTTAAATATATTTTATTGATTTTTTTTACAGAGCAGAAGGGAGAGGGATAGAAAGTCAGAAACATCGATGAGAGAGAGACATCGATCAGCTGCCTCTTGCACGCCCCCTATTGGGGATGTGCCCGCAGCCAAGGTACATGCCCTTGCCGGAATCGAACCCGGGACCCTTCAGTCCGCAGTCGACGCTCTATCCACTGAACCAAACCGGTCTCGGCAGTGTTTTATTTTTTAAATTTACATTATTTTGTTGGTGCATTACTTGAAAAACTAGTGTGTGGCAACTTTATAGCCTGTCCTCTTTTCTATCTAAAACTAATTTGAATGTGGGTAGTTTTGTAGATCTGTGGACATATTTCTCCTTGAGTATAGTAAAATTCAACTAATTATTTTTTACTAGAAGGCCAGCAAATTTATTGCCAGTTTTGCTGAAAATCTTTAATATTCAAGTGTCTATAAGTGTTAAAACTTTAACAGTTTTATTGATATTAGAATATGTAAATATGTAGAAAGAAATGCTTAGCATAGTATCTTTTTCACTTTTTTTGATACTAGGTAGGGGGAAATAAGGAAGTAGATACAAACAACAGAATAATGGTTACTGGGACGAACTGGCTTAGGGGGGAGGACAAAGCGGATAAAGGGAGTCAAATACATGGTGATGGAGGGAGACTAGACTTCAGGTGGTGGGCACACAATGGAATATACAGATGTCATATTATAAAGATATACACCTAAAATTTACATAATATTAACCAATGTCACCCAATAAATTTAACTTTTAAGAAGCATGCTATAAAAACTATGGTAGAAAAAGTGGTTAGAAACTAGAGAGTTATGTTTATAAAGTTATCTTTTCTTTAATAATTTCAATAAAAAGTATAGCTATAATTATAAACATGAAACCTAAATTTCACTAGACAATTTTAATAATTGCATCTTTGTTTGCTTATTCTTTTGCCTTTTCTTATCAGCACTGCCATAGTTCATTTTACACATTCTTATTACTCTGTATGTGAGAAAACACAAAGTCACTCAACTAAGCAGCCATGTGGTATATGCAATTAATGTGGAAAAAGACCACCAACTCAGATATTGAAATTAGAATTTATCCTTTACTAAGATTCTGGACACAGGAAGGAAGGATTTGCCTCGATAACTGATGGTGTTACTTAACACATCAGGCTCTTTGTTAAACACTTTTACTAAATCCCTCTCCTAAATTGCTCTCTTGTCAGCAAGGGAGGAGATCTTGGGACATTCAGGTCTGGGTGTCCTTTTGGGTTAGCAGATGCATTTCTAAAAATTACTGCTATGCAAAATTATGCAATAAGAAATTCAAGATTTATATGGAAAACGAGAGGCCCGGTACACAAAATTTGTGTACTTGGGGGCGGGGGGGTCCCAGCCTGTGCCTCACAGTCCAGGAGCCCTTGCGGTATGTCCGACTACCAGCTTAGGCCAGCTCCCCTTAAGCCGGCAGTCAAACATCCTTAATCCTTAGTGCTGCCCCTGAGCCTCTGCGCTCGCCAGCCATGAGCCCGGCAGGATCAGGCCTAAACAGGCAGTCGGACATCCCTCTCACAACACTTGGTCTGGTGAAGACTGGATACTAAACAGGAGTGAGGATCTGATAGCAATGAAGAAAGGAAGAGTGCTTATGTATGTTGAGTAAATGAAGAGGAGATACAGCTTTTGAGCTCGTGAAAAGCCCAAACACTAAAATAGGTCGTTTTACTGAAAATTATTTTGTTCTTCTGGCTAATAGTATTCTGCGCCTCTCATTTTAAGTATTTTCAAATGTATATGGAACACTATGGCCTTAAAATTCCTTCCTTTTCCTCCACTATCTTCACCATTCATTACTTTAACAACTCCTGTGACCACACCTTGATCTTTGCTCCCCGGAACTTTATTTTGAAAGCAATCTCCCCGTTTTCTGCTAGTTTTTTCTGTCCCCATTTGACTTCACACAATCTGTTTCATTCCTAGCACTCTCACTGAATCCTAATCCCCGTTCCCTCTTTGTTTCTCTTGCCCTGTGAATACCCTACACACTCCCCTGCCCCATAGACTCCTGACCCAATAACCCTAATATCAAGGTTAAATAGTAATTGTGTATTTGTGGCACAGTGAATGATTTTTATTCCTCACCTTGATCAATAGAATATATTGTACTTTAGCATGAAAATAGAAGTTTATAGGCTGCCTATTTTCATTGTTTCTCTGAACTCTTCCTGGTCTATTTTTCTTTATCCCTTAGTTTCAAAATATAATTAGAATAGAAAAATTTTGAATTCCATCACTTAATATATTACCACTTCTATTATTATTAAAAATAGCACATGAACAACATCATATAAATTTTGGTGGATTCTGTTACTTATTTAAATAAAGCAAGAATTTCTTACTTGTAGATATTATTAGCTTCAGAAATTTGAGGGGCCAATGAAGAATGAGGTAATTCAAATGAATATTTAGGAAACATTTACTTTGAGAAACTAGCAGCTTAGTCTGCTAGAATCTTTGGTTTGGAAAATAGCATAGGGTAGAAATATGTTCATGAAAAAAAGTCCATTTTTATCATTTAATTTTCATTCTTAGATCAGTTTTTATATAATAAAATGTGTATACTAGGACAGTGCCTAAGGACTGTTTATATCTCAGGGTGTTTTCATTTTGAATATTTAAAACATTGTGAACTTCCCACACAACAAAGTGGGGAAAATAATGGTATTTATATGTTAATTCTTTGAGGCCCTACATTTAACTCTATTCCCTCTGGCCATATGCCAGGTGGAATAAAGCAAGGATTCTGCTATTAAAAATATCAAATCAGATAGTTCCAGCTGGGGTTTTCTAATCATTTAAAAGGCAAAATACGAGGTCACTTTTAATATCTTAAGTAGATAGCATTTACTTTAGATATTAAACTTGAGATTTTTATCTTTGCCTTTCTGACTAGATTATACTGCTAGCAGTTTCTGGCTTTTGATTATGTGCCTTAAGAACATTTAGAGCCTAATGTGGGGTCAGATGTTTTTCCCAAAATTACCTTTCCTGGGAATACCCAATTTATCAATATACTAAATCTGAGAAGTTGAGTTACCAATTCAGTGTAAGTGCCACATGACTCTTCAACACATTGTTGTAATCAATTTGTTAGAAAGATCAAATTTCTTATGATTGAATTAATATAAAAATGAAGCAACCAAATGAGTTACATAGGAATGTTTGCAAATTTTATTCCCTGGAGATCTTTAAGAACAGATCCTTAATTGTGTATTTGAAATGATGTGAGCAATATTCATTTCCAACAAAACAGACTTTAAAAGCATCATGCTAAGCGAAATGGCTCAGTTGGAGAAAGATAAATATCATGTGATCTCACTCATTTGTGGAATATAATGAACAACATGAACTGTTGAACAAAAATAGAGCCAAAGGGAAAAAATATATATACTAGAATATAATAGAAGTAATCCTGGTATTTGCAGATTTTTAATATTTCTTACAACTTTTGTGATCTTATGTTAGTACAGTTTTGGTAATATTATTATACTTAAAATCCTTTTATTCTTGAAATATTAATGTTTAGTGCATGTAATATATATAAGATCATTTTTCTTGAATAATTGGTGTTTATTGCATGTAACATTTAAAACCGTTTTTCTTAAGATATTAATATTCATTGCATATAACATTATATTTAAGATTGTTTTTCTTGAAGTTAAAAAAAATGAAAGAAAAAGGACCACAGTTCATTTGAAAAAGCAGTTGTTAAAGTTAAAAATTATATTTTGCTATTTGTGATTATTTAACATGCCTCCCTCCCAACATAGAAATTTTTGGATTCTGGAATAAGAAAAAAAATACTTTTTCAGACTGTTATTTCTATACATATATTTTTTTTAATTTTCTTCGTATTAGTCATTGTGGTTAAGTGATTTATTGGTAGCTGATGAGTCACAAGTATCTTTCCCATTCTCCTGTGAGTCACCTAGCTACATGCAAGTTTGTTTATTTTACTTTTAGATCTTTTACAAAAGAATAAATATTTTACACAGTTGGTAAGCTAAAATTCATTTTGCTGCATTAACTTTTAAAATTGTAAAATATCAAAATCCCCAGAAGTCTTATTGATTTATAAAATTTATTTAGCACCTGCTCTGGTAAAGGCACTATATTAGGCTTGTACACAAAGATACATATAATACTTAAGAAACTTAATTTGGGGAGAGAATAAAAATAAACAGCTAGCTGCATACAGAGACATGTTATGGGTTCTGTGGTGGAAGTATATGTATAGATCATCTATAGTTGAGGCCCACAGGGAGTTGGGTACCCCTTGAGCATCATGTGGGTAAGTTGGTAAACATAGGCAAGGTCATTATACTGTTGTGGTTTGCAACTCTGAACCTAAGTGGTTTATAAAGAGGCAGTTTATTGTAGGAGAAACAGAACTTCTGTATTTGACCCTGTCCAGTTCAATATTTGTATTGAAAACTTCAATAAAAATATACTTTAAAAGTAGGTCTAATATCTGGTGTCAAAATTCCAGAGAGTTTATGGGATTAATTCTTCTAAATATAACTTCATGTTGTTTCATACAAAGATTTCTGTTGAGGCTGGCAACAATAGCAGGACATGAAGATGCATCAGCATTATTGAAGAAGGTAGCATGATTCCTAAGCATTTTGAAAATTATTCATGAAGGGCCTGTTTTTTCCAGTTTCTTTCACATCCTATCTAATAAAGCGGACTATGCTAATTGACTGTCACGCCCTCGTAAAGATGGTGGCACTCAAGATGGCGGTGCCCAGTCCCCTCAACCCCGCTGGGGCGGCAGGCGAGCGGCACAGCCAGGCCCACCCCCAGGCAAGTCCAGCTGCTCCAAGCGCCTGCCTCCAGAGGCCCCCAGTCCCCTCAGCTCCCCAGCCACCCAGGGCCAACCTGAGGTGCAGGCAAGTCTCAGATGGTGGCTGCCCAGCCGCCCAGGGCCGCCTGAGGCTCAGGTAACCAGGGCCGGCTGAGTCTTGTGCGGCCAGCAATGGCAGCAGCAGAGGTATGATCGGGGTGCCGCCTTCCCCTGATCACTGGGTCGCCTCCTGTCCCTGAGGGTTCCCGGACTGTGAGAGGGGGCAGGCCAGGCTGAGGGACACTCCCCGCCAGTACATGCATTTTCATGCACCAGGCCTCCCTCTGGTAAACTGTAATGGAATCTGGCAGCCCAAGAGCTTCTAAGATTGAGAATGTATTATTTCAAAGTGAGCTGATGCTACATTCTGTAGTATTTAAAATTGGGTGCTAATTTTTAAGTCTAACAATTCTCTAGCCATCTGTACATGGTTTCACTAGCTATGTGATATTAGGCTAATTAGTTGAACCTTTGGTCTCAGTTTTTTCAACTGTAAAATTGTGATAGTACCTACCTTGTAGACTTTTGTGAAGTTTAAGCGAGATGGCATATATGTAAACTACTTCACATAGGAACTGGAACATAAAAGGAAATTGATGTGGGAATAGTGATAGTGAAGGTATTTATATACATGAAGATAAGTTTCATTGCACTATAAATAAAAAAATAAAACTATGCTTCAACATTAAAAAACAGAAAATGAACAAAACTTCTGTAGAAGGATGACAGAAAATTTATGAAGCATTCCATATTTTTTGCAAATGAGAAAAAATGTGGAGGTGTATAGAATAAATAGTAAAACCATGATTATAGGAAGAGGGGTTGGCTAAATAATAGGGGACTTAAATTTTTAAATTTACATGTTTGTTTAACACTGGTGGCCTGGTGGATGAAATTCGTGCACAAGTAGGGTCCCTAGTCCAATCCGGCAATCAGGGTCAGTCAGGGCCTACATGCCATTGGCCAGAGCTTTCCTTAGTTCTGCACTGCCCCCTGGTGGTCAGCATATGTCATCGCAAGCAAGTGAACTCCCAGGGGACACATTGCATATTAGCCTTTTATATATATATAGATTAGAATTTTTAGTAGTAAGTATAATCTCTTACAATATCAAAAATGTTCAGCGATAACTACTCAACCCAATAGTTGATATATTATCTATAGCTACATTAACCCTATATGTAAAGCATAATATCTCCTATCTGTATTAATCCTGTAGTTGATATATTAACTGTTCTCTCCTTTTTGAAACATGTTATTTCCTTGTATTTCTAATGCTGTTCTCTTTTGATATTTTCTTAATGTCTCCTCTACTTTCCCACCCAGACTCCTATCAGGGTCTTTAGTGTTTGTAAAGGATAGTAAATAATGAATATAAATGAGATTGGTTCCCCCCGAAAAAACTAACATGTGTGACAAAACCAAGAGGTAATTTCAGGTGTCATTTTCAGATTGTTTTAGGCAGTGCTGATTTTGAAATGTGTTTATAGACCAACCTCTTTCCCTGAGCAGTCACTTTGAAGAGGACATTACTCACTTGAACAGATAAATTCTGCTGTGTTTAATAAAAAATCAGCCTAATGTTTTATAGTAAAATTTTGTATATCTGACTTTTAAAAATATCTTTATAGTGCATTATGCACACTGTTGGTTGGCAGTTTGTGCATGATAAACTGTAAATAAACTTTCAGAGATCTTTATTAAGATCAGATAATAGTTTTGAACTCAAGGGTGTAGGGTATTTTTTTTTTATTTCATTACTTTCTTGATCTTAAGATTGTATTAGTCAGCTGTTGCAGAAAAAACACTGCTGTGTAACAAACCACTTCAAAATTCAGTATTATGATAATACTACCCAAAGTGATCTACAGATTCAGTGCAATCCCTGTCACAATCCCAATGGCTTTTTTTTTTCTTCTTTTTTTTTTTTTTTTTTTTTTTTGCAGAAGTAGAAAAATGCATCCTAAAATGTGTATCGAATCTCAAGGGACCCTGACTAGCCAAAACAATTTTGAAAAATAACAAACTTGGAAAACTCACACTTACTGATTTCAGCATTTTCTATAGCCTGGCTGGGGTGGCTCAGTGGTTGAGTGTCAACCGGGAACCAAGAGGCTCGATTCCCGGTCAGGGCACATGCACAGGTTGTGTGCTTGATCCCCATTGGCAGCATGCAGAAGACAGCTCATTGATGTTTCTGTCTCTCTATCTCTCTCCCTAAAAATCAGTAATAAGAACATTTTTTTAATGTATTGCCAAACTGCAGTCATCAAAACAGTGTAGTACCAGCGTAAGGTCAGGCATGTAGACCAATGAAATAAAATAGAAGAGAGGCTAGAAATAAACCCTGACATATATGGTCAGTTGATTTTCCACAAAGGTGTCAAGACCATTCAGTGGGTAAAGAACAATCTTTTCAAGAAATTGTGCAAGGAATACTGGATATCCACATGCAAAAGACCTTATCTTATAACATATATAAACTTGACTCAAAATAGATCAATGAGCTAAATATATAAAAGTTAAAACTATAACATTACTTAGAAGAAAACATGGGCCAAAAGCTTAATGACATTGGATTTAAGCAGTGATTTTATGTATATAAAACTTTTGTATTAAAGGGCACCAACCAGAGAGTGAAAAGATAATAACCCTCAGGATGGGAGACAATATGTGCAAATCATATGTCCAACAAAAGATTAATATCCAGAATACATGTAGAACTACAACTCACAACAGCAACAAAACCACTATTTCAAAATGGGCAAAGGACTCGAATAGACATTTCTCCAAAGATATACAAATAGCCACTAAGCACATGAAAATATGCTCAATGTCATTAGTCATTAGGGAAATGCAAATCAAAACCACAATAAGATATCACTTCATACCCATTAGAATGACCATTATCAAAAACAAAACAAACAAAACAGCATGACTCATGTGCCTCAATTGGTTGGAGCATCATCCCATGCTCAATTCTGTTCAGGGCACATACCCAGGTTGTAGGTTCAATCCCCAGTTGAGGCACATATAGAAGGCAACCAGTAGGTAGATGCTCCTCACATCGATGTTTCTCTCTCTCTCACCTCCTCTCTCTAAAATCAATAATGAACCAATGAATGAATGAATGGAAAATAATGATGGTGAGGGTGTGAAGAAATTGGATATTTTGTGCATTGCCAGTGGGATTGTAAAATGGTACAGCTGCTTTGGAAAACAATATGACGGTTCCCCAAAATTAAACAATTTTTATATAATTCAGCAATTCCACTTTTAGGTATATACCCAAAAGAATTGAAAGCGGGGACTCAAACAGATCATAGCATTATTCACAATAAATAAAAGGTTGAAACAACCCATCATTAGATGAATGAATAAACAAACTGAGGCATGTACATAAAATGGAATATTATTCAATCTTAAAAAAGAATGAAATTCTGATATATGCTATAACGTAGAGGAACCTTAAAAACATGCTAAGTGAAATAAGTCAGGCACAAAAGGACAAATACGATTCCATTTCTTTGAGAGGCCTAGAATAGTAAAATTCATAGACAGATAATAGAATGGAGATTACCAAGAGGATGGGATGGGGAGTAGTTAGAGGGAAAGAGGAGTTAATTATTTAATGAGTACAGGGTATCTGTTTGGGATACTGAAGAAGTTCTGGAAATAAATAATGGCGATGGTTGCAAAACATTGTGAGTGCCACTGAATATGTACACTTAACGGTGCACGTCTTTGTTCAGAGCAGCACAATTTACAATAGCTAATACTTGGAAACAGCCTAAGTGCCCATCAACAGATGAGTGGATTAAAACAACTGTGGTACATCTACACAATGGAATACTATGCCACTGCAAAAAAGAAGGAACTCTTACCATTTGCAATAGCATGGTGGACCTGGAGAGCATTATGCCTGAGTGAAATAAGCTAGTTGAAGAAAGATACATATCACATGATCTCACTTTGTGGAATATAATGAACAACATAAACTGGTGAACAAAAATAGATCCAGAGACACAGAAGCATCGAGCAGACCATCTAACCTCAGAGGGAAGATGGGACGGGAGGTGGGGGAAGATCAACCAAAGGACTTGTATGCATGTATAACCAATGGACACAGACAGTAAGGGGTGAGGGCATGTGCTAGGGGTGGGAGCGGCTGGGGAGAAGTCAATGGGGAAAAAAGACATATATAATACTTTAAACAATAAAGAATTTAAATTTAAAAAAATAATTTTCAAACTATTTTTCCAATTAACATGAAAACAGAATAAGTACCATGATTGTATAGTTCAGTACTACATACCTTGTACCTGTAATTAATATCAGTTAAGCTAGGGCTCATGGGTAGAGCGTCGGCCTGCCAACTGAAGGATCAAGGACACATGCCCGGATTGTGGGCTCAATCCCCAGTAGGGAATGTGCAAGAGGCAGCAGTCAGTGATTCTCATCATTGATGTTTCTAGCTCTCCCTCTCCCTTCCTCTCAGAAATCAATAAAAGTATATATTTTTTAAAAGTAGTACCAGTTAAAATTCTTGTAATGTCAAAATGAATAAAACTTGTCGAGTATTATAGAAATGTGAATCTATTATCTTCTATACATATAAAAGCCTAATATGCAAATTGTCCCCTCAGGAGTTCGACTGGGAGATAGGGAGTTCACTCACTCACTGTGACACATGCTGACCACCAGTGGGCGGCACAGAACGAAGAAGGCCCTGGTCATCAGCCAGTAGGCCCTGATCACTGGCCAGGCCTAGGGACCCTACCCATGCATGAATTTTGTGCACTGGGCCTCTAATATAAAAGTAAAATAATATGGATTATCTAAGAAAAAAAGAAGGAAATAGAAAGAGGAAGTGGTGTGTTGGATTATTTTGGAGTATGAATTTTTTAAGTTATTTTAATTCATGTCCTCAATTATGTTAATATGTATTTCATGACTGCTTAATAAATAGAATTACAGAATTTAAAAAATCCCAGTAGCATATAGCAATAAACTTTTTTAATATATTTTTTTAATTGATTTCATTGAGGAAGTGTGAGGGAGAGAAAAATAGACACATCAATGATGAGAGAGAATTATTGACCTGCTGACTTTTGCACGCCTCACACGGGGTATCAAGCCCACAACCCAGGCATATGTCCTGACTGGGGATTGAACCACCTGGTTCACAGGTCAACGCTTAACCACTGAGCCATGCTGACTGGGCAAACTTTGATTTCTTGCTTCTACATCTGTGGGTCAGTCAGAGTTTGGCTCATCTGGGCTTGTTCAAGAGAAATGCAGGGATGCTAAAGGGCAAGTTCAACTGCATAAGTACATTTTAAGCCTTTGCTGGCATCACATCCACTGACATCTCATTGATAAAGCAAGTAATATGGCCACCCCCAAATTCTAAGTGAAGAGAAGTAATCTGTTTACCTTGAAGCCATGGCAAAGGTGTGGATGATTACTGCTACTACATGGGAATGAAGAGTTGGGACAAATAATTTATTGCACCACAGAGTTATGTTAAGAACTCTAATTTTTTTTCAGAAACATTAAATAATAAGATATTACTCATTATTTTAAACTCTGAAGCTTACCTCCTTCAATTATTGAAACTAGTTTGATAAATTTAACAATCTTTGAAGTCTATTTTACACATTCTTCCTTTTTCTTAATGACAGAGAGCCATCACTGTGAACATCTATTACTGTACTAGGAAAGATGTGGCTCTTTACCACTTTACTGTTTTTTTTTTGTTTTGTTCTGTTTTTTAATATATATTCAACAGTCAACTGTTATTTAATACAACAGTTGTACCTATTTCTAATAGTTCCACCAGACTTTTTTAGTTCCCTACTTCTTATGTATTGTAGACATACAAAAGCTTTTAATGAAGATTGAGAGAAGTATAGATAAGGAAAGTGTACCTGGAGTTATTAGTGAGGCCCCAAGTAATAAATGTGTGACACTTCTGTTGGAAAGATGGGATTTTATTTCTTCAGATAACTAAGTACAGTTTGTTTTTCTCCCAAGGTGCATGTTTTATGATTGTTTGAGTTACTCATATGTTATATCATTTGTTTTAAAAGAAAACAAAAAAAACTTGCCTAGCCAGCTTGGCTTAGTGGTTGAACGTCATCAGCCTGTGAACCAGGAGGTCACAGTTGGATTTGCCATCAGGGCACCTGTCCCGTTGTGGGCTCGATCCCCGAAGAGGGTGTGCAGAGGCTGCCAATCAATGATTCTCTCTCATCATTGATGTTTCTCTCTCCCTCCTTCTCCCTTCCTCTCTGAAGTCAATAAAAATATATTTTTTTAAAAACTTGATAGCCAACTCTAAATATTTTTATGAAATATTTTATGTAAAGAATGGTGCTTTGTATTTTATTTTCTAAAGACAGTAGAAGTTAGAAGTTAACTATTAAATTGTCGGTTGACAATTTCTGATGGATAACGTGAAGTCTGTTGTGCCTATCGAGGCGTTTTTTATTTCCAGGCTATACTAATTCATCTTGTTTATAGAGTGATTAATTATATGTAGGCTCAAAAGGGTAGTTGGGAAATGAAAGCAGTATAAAACACAATGCAGTGGCAGTGTTTTGGGAGGCAGTGGCAATAATAAAAATAGCTGACTTAGCTCTTGAAAAAGATGTGGTTTTATTTGCTTCATCCATTTCTCCTACAATAAAATAGTTCCCAGGAGTTCCTCTGCTTTTCACTGTGGATCTCCTTCCAAGGGTTTTAGTTGACTGTTAGACATGACCTCTTTCAAAAAATATAGATATAGTGACATTCGTTTCTAAATGTAATGCACAAAAAGTATTAAGCCATCTTAACATACAATATTAGTTAAAATCATTAGACATTTTGTACAAAATGGAAGTTTATCTAATACTGGCAGTAGCTTATTCAAGTATTCCTATCCCTCTTGTATTGACTCTATACATATTATAACTTTTTTATTAGTTCTAACTAGCAAGTTCTAGTCTGACTCTTTTTCACAAATTTGACTTTTTTATTTTAAGGCTTTTTCTTCTAAATTCATTTATGTCTTTAAAAAAGTAGGGATAAATAGGAATAAATACTATATAAATGTAGATATATAGTATAGGTATGGATGTAGATGTAGATATAGAGTTATTATAGCTAAATTATCCAAGATTTAAAAATAATGGGATGATTTTATTAATATCTAACTAGGCTACTAGTATTTATTAACAACATGTAGCTTCTAGATACAATAAGGGGAAATACTGAGATTGGAAGGGCAAAAAAAATGATAAGCATCCTCTATATCTGGTTAATCCTACTTTTAATTGATTCAGTAAACCAATTTGTGATTACAGAAGTTTAACTCTGGCCCTAGTTTTTAAGAAATAGGTCAGGTTTTCAGAAGTTCTTTGGGAGTTATTTAGTATTGGAAACAATATTTAAATGCTGTGATTGAAACTTCAGTTAGCCTTAGGCAAAGTATATTTACCATATTCCAGTTTCTTTCTGGAACGATACTAGTTGAGAGTAGATGTGTTTGTTGAGTTGTCTTGAAGAAAACTGTCTGGAAGGGAGTCAGAGAGGGTGAGGTGGGAGACCCAAGATGGCCAGAGAAATAGTGGAATGGAGCAGATCGAGCTCTGGTTAGGACAAGTTAGGTTACTCTATGAAGCAACACACTTATCAGTAAAAAAGAGAAATACCTTCCTTATGGAAAGGTTAAGGTGAGCAGCAGAATTTTTACGAGGTCTGAATTATATACTCCCATATCCGGTTTGTTCATGTAAACCAACAGGGCACCTGGTACGCAAGCAGTCACATTGACCAAAGGCTCAATGATGTTAGACTGCCAGTGTTAGCCTTTTTAACAATAAACGGAAGGCTTCTTGTGCCTTTGGGTCACAGAGAAGCCTTATCTTAGTTTACCAACTCTCTCTTTTGCCATGATAAATTGTGAGTTTCTTCAATACACGGGTTTAGTTAGTGTAAGGTGATAGCCCTAGTTCAGAAGACTTATGTGTGTACTATTGATTTTTTTTTTAAGGTAGTTGGTAGCAGACACTGAAATTTTAGGCAGTGTAGCAATGTGAAGTGAAAAAAAAATTTTTTCTTCACTACTTTTCATCTATTCTTATTTTGATCCTTGCCCAACCCTGAGCACGTGTTCACTGAAATGGATTGTGTTCTCTTTTGTAAAAATAAGCATTGTTGATTTCTGGAATCTTGTCAAATAGCACCATAACTACTAAGGAAGGACGCAATACCTCTTCAGAATACATAGAATTTTTACTCTGAGAGTTACATCTTTTGTTTATATTCTGTATGATTCTGGGTAGGGAATTGAACCATGAGAGATTAATACAAAAGTTAAGTAGGATTTATGACATAGCAGATAAACAGGGAGTCTAGAGCAGATTTTCCTGCAAAATTCAAGTTTGCTGTGGAATTAAACTGCCCAGAAGATGCATTTATTTTGCTCTTAATGTATATTTCACTTCATATAAACATTCTTTTTTTTAATATATGTATTTTATTGATTTCAGAGAGAAAAGGAGAGAGGGGGGGAGAGATAGGAAAACATCAACAATGAGAGAGAGAATCATTAATGGGCTGCCTTCTTCACACCCCTACTGAGAAGCAAGTCTGCAACTTGGGCATGTGCCCTGACAGCAAGTCTAACTGTGACTTCCTGGTTTAGAGGTCAACATTCAATCATTGAGTCATGCTGGCTAAGTGACATTCTTAAATGGGGTTAACAATCCAATATTTGCCATAAATTCAGTAAATGACACTGTATATTCTATAGGCAATGAGGATTTAATTGCAGCACCCCAATGTCTTTTTATTGCCTTGAAATGTTTCGAGTTGGCCTTCTTCTGTTATTTAGTTCCATTTTGTCCCAGTAATTGCATTTATTGAAGCTAGTGTTTTTTGTTATAGAAAATGCTGATCTTAGTAAATTTCAACTACAGGGAGGGAAATGTTCTTTAATAAATAATTGACTTTTTCCTATTACTTGTGATTCAGTGCTGGTTCTTTTATAACCAGAGTATTTTATAAATAGTAATTAAATGATGGCATCTAGAAAATCTTCTCTTCAAGGAATCTTACAAGGTGTGCTGCATAATAGTGTATTGTTAAATAGTCTGGGTTTATCTCAAGTGATTTACTCTTTTAAAGAAGTGTCTAATATATTCAGCTTTACTGTTGAAACACCAAATGAGTTCTGACTCTCTGATGAGATGATTAAAGTCGAAATTTTTTTCTTTTGACAGCATCAACAAAGAGAGCATCGTAGATGTAGAAGGTGTTGTGAGAAAAGTGAATCAGAAAATTGGAAGCTGTACACAGCAAGATGTAGAGCTACATGTTCAAAAGGTAACTTTTTTCAAAATATAAAATTGTTGCTCTAACCGGTTTGGCTCAGTGGAAGGGATCCCAGGTTCGTTTCCAGTCAAGGGCATGTGCCTTGGTTGTGGGCACCTTCCCAGTAGTGGGTGTACAGGCGGCAGCTGATCGATGTTTCTCTCTCATCAATGTTTTTAGCTCTCTATTGCTCTCCCTTCCTTTCTATAAAAAAAATAAATAAAATATATTTTAAAATATATTAGATTCTAGTCAAGGGCACATACCTAGCTTGTGGGCTTGATTCTCAGTGGGGGAGAGGGGCATGCAGGAGGCAGCCAATCAATGATTCACTCTTATCATGGATGTTTCTAATTCTCCCTCTCTCTGCCTCTCTGAAATAAAAATATTTTAAATATATCTGTCTATAAATAAAAGCATAATATGCAGATCAACCAAACAACCCAGTAGCAGTACAACCATCTGGACGATCACACTATGACATGCACTGCACCAGGGCAGCTAAGGTGGGGACCTGGCCATTGTCCCATGATTTCCCTAAAGAGGAGGCCCAGGCCACCAGTCAGCAGGGCAATCAATCAGGAGGTTCCACAACTGCCCCAAAGGGGGAGGCACAGGCCACCAACTGGCGGGTTGTGGCGGGTGGGCAGGGCCTCCCTCAGTGGAGTGCGATCGATCACATGATCGCCTTGCAGAGGGCAGCCCAGACCACTGACCAGTGGAGCCCTAGGATGGATCACCCCAAAGAGGGAGGCCCAGGCTACCCGGCCAGTGGCACTGTGGCAGGTAGCCTGGGCTTCCCTTTGCAGAGGGCGATCCATTGCATAACCCTGACCTCTTTGAGGTGATCGATCGTGGGCTCCTGGACTGTGAAAGGGTGCAGGCTGGGCTGAGGGGACCCCCATCACCACCAAATCACGAATTTTGTGCACCAGGCCCCTAGCTTATATATAAAAAGCTAACATACTAAGTGTCCATCTGACTAGTCGCTACAACATGCACTGACCATCAGGGCAGACGCTTAACACAGGAGCTGCTGTGACATGCACTGGCCATTTACAGAGAAATAGCACTGTGGACCTGGCCCCCACAAAGCAATGCTCAGCTTTCCCCAAGTGGACACCAGCCCTGCCAATACCCTGAAACAACAGCCCACCAAATCACAGCTAACACTGCCAAGACCCATGGCATAAAATGCAGCGCCCAGCCCAGCCCAGCCCAGAAATGGTCGCTGTGGGTAATTATGTCACATAGCACCTGGTTTCCTCTCCCTAGCAACAACTAGCCTCCCTGCAGTTTCTTTAGCGCAGGAACACGACTTGCTTTATAACCAGATGCAAACATTTCACACTTTAACCAAATGTTGGTGAAATGTTTTCCCGTGCCTCATCGCATTTAACCCTCACAGAACTTCTGGGGTAGGTAGGTAAGAGACTTGCTGGAACCCTACTTTCTTTTCATTAGCTGGAAAACGGAATTTTAGAAAGCTTAGAAACTTGACCTAACTGGAAAGAAGTAAGAAATGGTGGATCTTGAAAATGACTTAAGGTTTTCTCACTACACAGAATATAGTCAAACACTGCTGCAGTTAAATATTTTACCCTTTGTTCTCCCTGCACTATATACTATAATAATCTGCTTCACGTTGATGTTTACTGCTATGTTGCTGACAACTACCTAAAAGAGAAGTTGGGGTGCTTCACTGGGCTGGAAAAAGTTTAGCTAAATCAGAAAGCAGATCTAATTAAGCAAGTGTATTCTATATCTATAAAAGGCTAAGTTGATTCACACATGCTTGTTACATATAAAGCTCTTGCTGATGCCAATCACGTGTGTGTGTTTTGATCTGTCATTGTTGATTGTGAGTTTGGTCGATGCTTCCATTATAGAGAAAGGGCAAATAGCAATATTAAAATATTTCTTCTAATTAATTTCCTTACAATGTGCACGAATCCATGCGCCAGGCCACTAGTCCTATCTAATAAAAGAGTAATATGCAAATTGACTGTACCTCCGATTAAGCCACAGCCACGCCCACCAGCCAAATAGGAGCAAATTGTGCAAATAAACCCCAACCAAGATGGCTGCTGCCACTGAGAGCAGGAGGGAGGCTTGGGTTTCCCTGGCAACGGAGGAAGCCAAGCTTTCCGCCTGCCATTGCCGTTATAGGCCTAGTTTTCCACTCAGTGCTACAAAGTTTCAATTATAGAAGGTACATAATCTCAATAGAAATGGCGGCAGCCACGGAGCTGGAGAGAGAAGAGGCTGGGGTTGCCAGGGCAATAGAGGAAGCCAAACTTCTGCAGCCCTAGCACCTAGGTCTCCACTCCAGACTACAAAGTTTCAAACAGAAATGGCTGTCGCCTCGGATAGAGCAGAAAGCTTGGCTCCGCTCCAGGCTACAAAGTTTTAACTGTAGAACATAAATTAATCCCAGGGCCTCCACTTGGGTCGCTGGGGGCCGTGGCTGGCCTGCAAACCACCATAGGCCCCTCACTCAGGCTGGTCCCCACCCGTGCACCAGGCCTCTATCTAATAAAAGAGTAATATGCAGATTGACCATCACTGCAACACACAAAAGAGCTGCCCCCATGTGGACACAAGATGGCCAGCAGGGGAGGACAGTGGGAGGTTCCAGGCCTGCAAGGGAGGGCAGTTGTGGGCGATCAAGCCTGCAGGCAAGGGCAGTTAGGGGTGGCCAGGCCAGTAGAGGAGGGAAGTTGGGGGCAAACAGGCTGGCAGAGCAGCAGTTAGACATCAATTAGGCTGGCAGGGGAGTGGTTAGGAGGTGGTCAGGCTGGCAGCAGAAGCGGTTAGGGGCAATCAGGGAGGCAGGCAGGCGAGCAGTTTGGAGCCAACAGTCCTGAATTGTGAGAAAGATGTCCAACTGCCCATTTAGGCCCGATCCTACCTAAACGGGCAATCAGACATCCCTTGAGAGGTCCCAGCTTGGAGAGAATGCAGGGTGGGCTGAGGGACACTCCCCCTCCCCCGCACCCTTCTCCCCATGCACGAATTTTGTGCACCGGGTCTCTAGTATACATATAAAATGATGGCCCTGGCCAGTTTTGCTCAGTGGATAGAGCATCACCCTGCAGGACTCAACGGGGGTGGGGCTGGCCAGGTCTGGGTCTCGCACGATTTCAAGGCATGTTGGGGGGGGATTTGACTCTGGGGCCCACAGTATGCCACAGACTGACAGAAAGGAGATTTTCATATACATTTTAACTAGTTTTCTTTCATCTCTGACACTTGTATTATAGAGAAAGGGCAAATAGCAATATTAAAATATTTTCTCTAATTAATTCCCTTTTAATGAGCATGAATTTTGTGCACCAGGCCACTAGTTTATTATAAACTTAATTAATGTTGATAATAAATATAAAACTCAAAGAGCTTATAAATTTTCACTCAATAAAAAATAATTATAAAGTATTTCACGAAGCATAAATATTTTATACTAAGTAGAATTTTATAACCAATGACTTACCTATTTATTCAAACCAGCAGTTACTGAAAATATACTTTGCACCAAGCACCCTGAGGTTCAGAATACTCTCAACCAAGTGAAGGAGATGATAAATTTTTACTAGTTCTAAAAAGAATTTTTAAAATATAGTTTTATTGATTTCAGAAAGGAAGGGGGAGGGAGAGAGAGCTAGGAACACCAATGATGAGAGAATCATTGATAGGCTGCCTTTTGCACACTCCATACTGGGGATCATACCCCCAACCTGGGCATGTGCTCTGACTGGGAATCAAACCGTAGTCTCCTGGTTCAGAGGTCAACACTCAACCACTGAGCCACACTGGCTGAGCAAAAGATTATTTTATAAAAGCCCTAGTTGATGTGATTCATTTGGTTGAGCATTGTCCCATACTGAGTGGTCTCAGATTCGATTCCTAGTCAGGGCACATGCTGGGGTTGCAGGCTTGATCCCCAGTAGGGGAAGTGCAGAAGGCAGCCTTTTGATGACTCTTTCCATTCTTCTCCCTCTAAAATCAATGAAAAGACATGTTTTCAGAATAAAAGAGGTAGCTTTGCAGTTTTCCAACTTTGCATTGCAGATCAAGTTTCTGTAAAGTCATCAAAAGGAAGTGCTGCAATTTGGGTATAGGAGGTGGTGACAAATAATTCTATTTTACTATGAGGAGGACTGGAGTATCCTGATATGTTTTTCTTTTAAGTGTCATACCTGAATGCTAAACGTGATCTACCAACTGGAAGAATATATTTTTCTGAATTAACTAAATAAGGTCTGTTTTCCTTTTGTGCTTTAGCAGGTTTTCTAAGCATAGCTAGGGAACAATGGGGTAACATTAAGAGTAGCAAATTCATTATGACCTAACTGCTTTGTAGCACTAAAATATGCAATTAGTGTGAATGGATATTGAGGGGTATTAACACCATGAAGGAATGCCCTTGTATGGTGCTCCCAACCAGGAGAGCAGAAGGAAAGGAGATATAATATGTTCCATGAAAGAAAGCAAGGAAGGCATATTTGGGAAAAGCATGAGAAAAGGAAGGAAAGGTACAGCAGAGTTGGGCTGACTGTAGTTCTGTTGTTAAAAATAGCTAAATGCCGTTAACAACTCATTTGATAATGGCCCCTTCAAGTGAAAATGTTTTATATTCCTTATTCTGTTTTATTTTTGCTGCAGACCTCGTTTTACACAGTATGGCACTGACCTAACAACAGCTATAGTTACAAGCAAGTCCTTAAACCCAGACCCCTCAGCTCTGGTTATTACTTATTCATCACAGTGGTGAGCACCTTAGAGTTTACAGAGTATATTTTTCCCATTTGACTGTTTCACCAACCCAGGGAGGTAGGCAAGAAATATTATTATCCCCATTTTGTAGGTGAAAAACATATATTGTTTGATTTTAGTACTTAGTTCCAGTTAAAGATGTATGCAAATATTCCTTCATGTTTAAGTCAATTGTAGATTTTTAAAAAAGAATAGCAGGTTTTGTGTGCTTTGTGATCTTTTTTGGTAATCTCTCACTTTCAGATTTATGTGATTAGTGTTGCTGAACCCCGTTTGCCCCTGCAGCTGGATGATGCCATTCGGCCTGAGGTAGAAGGAGAAGAGGTAAAATTATACTTTTTGAAACACTATGCTTCCTCTGTATGTTTACTTTGCAAAACATTGAAAAGTTGATGCCCTAATTCTATATAAAAGATACCTGTTGTTATGAGCTTCATTTTTATTTAAGTTTATTCTTACATCAGCAATTCTCAAATGTTTTAATCTATGAATCCCTTTACACGTTTAAAAATAATTGACCTCACAAGTTTTTGTTTTTGTGAGTATATATGTCAATATTTACAGTATTATAAATTAAAACAAACTTTTTAATATTTATTAATTTATAGAAAGTAACAATAATATAAAAAAAAGAAGAAAGTAACTATAATATAAATATATCTGCAGATCTTTGTAATGCCTGGCTTAATAGGCAACAGTTAGATTCTCATATTTGCCTCCGCATTAAATTTGATGTGATAGCATACGTTATGAAGCCTTTGCCGAACTCCTCAGTATGGTTAGGAGAAAGTGAAAATGAAAATATATTATAATTTGGGGGGTTAATGGAGGGATGAAGACACATATGTAATACCTTAATAAAGAAATTAAAAAAAATATATATATATATATATATTACGAAAAATAGGTTGATTTATGGACTCCCTAAAGGTGTCTCCTTGGTGTCCAGAACATACAATGAGAACCACTAGTCATCAGCTTATATCTGTTCCTTCAGTCTTTAACTAGCAGGAAAAATCCAGGAATTAATGAAGGTGGTTCAATCTTCTGATGTCTCAATAATGAGGCAAGGCTTTTGGGGTGGGAGATGGAAAGAAAGAATCCCTGTTCGTTCTCATTTCTCTTCTTTCCATCTCTTTCTTTTAACAGTAACTTTTCTCTAAACCTGCTTCTTATTTTTTTGGACCCAGATTGGGGTTTAATATTAATACACATAAACACACCTGTCACTTAAAGGTATACGTTGCTTCTAAAAGTGTTTTTTGGCCCAGCCATCACGCCTCAGTGGTTGGGAGGTCACGGTTGATTCCCAGTCAGGGCATATGCCGGCGTTTCAGCCTCAATATCCAGTGTGTATCATGCAGGAGGCAGCCAGTCAATGATTCTCTCTCATCATTAATATTTCTATCTCACGCTCCCTCTCCCTTTCTCTCTTAAATCAGTGTATAAAAGAATTCTGAGAAAATTTTGTAAAATCTGTTTTTCTTTCTCTTTTTTTTTTAGGAAGGAAGAGCTACTGTTAACCAGGATACAAGATTAGATAACAGAATCATTGATCTTAGGGTATGTCTTATTTATTTTTTAAGTGACATGATTATGCCAAAATCAAGGAGGGCAAGGATAACATACCTGTCTTGGGCTCATTGAACTGATTATTGTTTGCTTATGTGTAAGTATGATAATACAAGAAATAGTTTATCTTCCTCTGTATGTTTAGTTATGCTTTCTGACTGATCCTCCCCAAAAAAAGAATTTCAGGCAACAAAGACAGTCAAATAATAGTTCACAGGATATTGACTTGCACTGTTTTAAAAACTCAAAGGAGCATGAAGCCAGTAAAAAGGCTTGCTTCGAGGTGATAACCTATTTTGGACAAGGTAGTAGGTAAGTGGAAACATAATAACTACTAATATCACTAGAAAATTGTGAAAGAAATTATGTACAGATTTTAAAGCAGTCTGATGAAGTTTAGTAATTAATGCCTCAATCCTCTAAATTTAATCTAAGCACAGAATTCCTAATATATAAAAACCCTGGGTCAGCTGACCAACTGAAAGTCAGTGGTGGCCCTGCCCCCAAGCAAGTGGTTAAGGGCAATCAAACAGGCAGGCAGACCAATAGTTAGGAGTTATCTGGTAATCAGGCAAGCGGTTAGGGGAGATCAGGTAGGCAGACAGCCCCTCGCAGGGCTGATCCCACCCCTAAACAAGTGGTTAAAGGCAGTCAGGCAGGCAGACAGAGGGATTATGGGTGATTAGGTCAGCAGATCAGTGGTTAGAGGTGGTCAGGTAGGCAGATGGCCCCTCCCAGGGCTGGCCCCGCCCCCCAGCAAAGAAAGAGGGAGGCCCAGGCCAGCCAAGCCATTTGTACCCCAGCCTGTTGCCTGCAGAGGAGGCTACCGGTGGCAGGGATGGGGGGCAGCGCTGCACAGATGGCAAGCAGTGGCAGCAGCAGGAGTGGGGCCAGCTGCCTGCAGCCCAGGGAAGGAAAGCCCCAATAGGCCCTGATCTCAGGCCAGGCCTAGGGACTCTATCTGAGAGGTCCCGGATTGTGAGAGTATGCAGGCTGGGCAGAGAGATCCCCCACCCCCACCCCCCAAGTGCATAAATTTTCATGCACTGGGCTTCTGGTTAATAATAAAGAAGTAGTTGACCCTTTGGTTTATATAGTAACCTCCTAGGCTTCTGTTTCCCTTTCTAGCTTGGTTGCAAGTGAAAGATTTCAGTGGTTTCATCATGATAGTAAAACCATTATCATCTTTCTTTCTTAAGGTTTTAACCACATCTTCCTCCTTTACATACATACATATTCCACTTAAAGTTTATGTTCTTTGTCACCTTTTAAGTTCTTTCCAGCTTTTCTGCAATCTGTAGGCCTGCCCTTATTGTACACCCATATTTCCCCTGACCATTTGCTTTTTGTAAACTGTTACTTTTCCACATTAATTTGTAGTATATAGAAAAGGCTCGCAATAATCAAAAGTCCTCTTGATACTGCCTAGAAACCTCATGGTTTTCATCATTTTGGTCACAGCAGTTAAATATCTTACTGTATTTGCCTATGCTATTTGTTCAGATAAGTTACTGATTTTGCCACTCGAATTTGACCCAAAGAACATTTTTCTTTGGCTCACATCATTTTTATTTTATTTTAATTTGTTGGCACCATTGAAAAATGGGGGTTTTCACATTAGATCTAAATGACTTTTCTTTAAAAGTTGGGAGGTAAACCTGGCCATCCTGGGCCCTCATGGCAATATCAGCTAGCACCCTAGATGGGGCATTATGTTCTCTGTAAGCCCTGCACTACCCAGGAAGTATTTATTTATTTCTGTCATGTGTCAAGTTGATTTAATTAGAATTTATTATTACTTTATAGACATCAACTAGCCAGGCAGTCTTTCGTCTCCAGTCTGGCATCTGCCATCTTTTCCGAGAAACTTTAATTAATAAAGGTTTTGTGGAGATTCAGACTCCTAAAATTATCTCAGGTATGCTTTAAGATATTTCTCTTTTTAAAAATAATTTGTTTTTCCCAAGTTGCTTACTATTAGTTAGCAACTAACTATTACTATTAGTTTTGTGTGTTTTTTTAAATTTGAGAATCCCAAGTATCCCTTAAGGTTTATTGCTCTGAGACTATTTATTTCAAAGACTATGATACATAGCAGTAGTCCCATCTCACTAGCATCAGTAATACTATATTCCCTTATTTCAGGAGTCATTATGTGATAGTGATTGTAAAATGAGACTATACCACACAAAGCAAGAATGTTATTATATAAGTTGCACCAGAAATTACTTTCATTACGTATATTTCTTTTAAAATTCATATTGTAATTTTGTTTTGCATAAACTGCATTGTAAAATTAATATTAAATATTGCAGATGGGAAAATGAATTCTCATCCTTATATGAGAACATTATGTTAATCATTTTACCCTTTTTCGAGTTGCTTAAATAACACTAAAAAGTGTATTACTACCCTGGCCAGTTTTGGATCAGTGGTTAGAACAAGGGTTGATTTTGATTCCCAGTTGGGCTGCAGGCCCAGTTTTGGCCTGTGTCGGGATGTGTGCAGGAGGCAACCTATCGATGAGTCTCTCACATCAGTGTTTCTCTATCTCTCCCCAACCCCTTCACTCTCTCTAAAATTCAATAGTGGGGAGGGGTGTTACTAATGGCAGTTAGTTGAAAATAAAAAATTTAAACATTGAATTATTTTTGTTTGTTTTGTTTACTTTCACCTGAGAATATTTTTCCCATTAATTTTTAGAGAGAATGGAAGGGGTGGTAAGAGAGACGGAGAGAGAGAGATGATTGGCTACCTCGCACACATGCCCTGACCAGGGCTGGGGATGAATCTGCAACCCAGATACGTGCTCTTGATAGGGATCAAACCTGCAACCCTTTGGTGCTCAGGCCGATGCTCTAATCACTGATTCACACTGGCCAGGATGAATATTGAATTCTTAATTAGAAAAATTAAGAATATCTTTTTTTCTTTGTAAAAAAATTGTTTACAAAGCTAAAGTAGCTTTTAATAGATTTTAAATTGATGCAGAAAGGGAATGTATATACCCAAAGAAAAAAATGAAGGTATAGACAAAGAAGCAAATCTCCCTAAAATTAAACTGTTTAGAATCAGGTATAAAACATACATAGACTATGGTTTCTCTGCAATTTTTTATTTTCTAGTGTGGCTTATTTAAGTGAGGTACTTGAATCAAAAGTATAAACTATTTTTACTAGAAGTTTGCATTGATAAGCTTACAATTGATTATAGTAACCTATATGTTTTTATTTCAGCTGCCAGTGAAGGAGGAGCCAATGTATTTACTGTGTCATATTTTAAAAATAATGCATATCTGGCTCAGTCCCCACAGCTGTACAAACAGATGTGTATTTGTGCTGATTTTGAGAAAGTTTTCTGTATTGGACCAGGTAAGGTTTTGTAATTAAGGTTACCTCAAAATTCATTAACTGTACCATAGCTAGGGTTTTAGAAACATTTTATTTTTTAATTATTTTTATCCTCATCCAAGAATATGTTTTCATTAATTTTTTTTTTTTTGAGAGAGAGAGAGAAAAACCATCAATATGAGAGAGAAATATATATATCCTCTGAATTAGTTGGTTACCTCCTCTACCCCAACCAGGATTTGAGCCCACCTAGGTATGTGCCCTGACTGGTAATCAAACCTAATCCTTTTTGGTGTACCAGATGATGCTCCAACCAATTTGGTGTGCCAGATGATGCTCCAACCAGGGCTAGAAACACATTTTACACAGACCTTTCTAAAGCTTAAATCTTTTATACTGACTACATAAATACTGGACTTGGGGGTAAAAATAACAATGTTGCCTGGTAGACATTTCCAAAAAAAATTGTATGTTCATTAGTTCTTTAAACATTTGAGCATCATTCATATGAATATAATCATAAGCATTAAATATATTCCTATAGAAGAATGCTGAAGAAAACATATATCTTGGGACTATCTCATTTTAAAAATGCATGCTTTGAAAATATACACCCTCTGAATATATTCAAGTATATTATTCATTATACTTAAGTGTAATTAGAATAGAATTAGCTCCCATTTGGACTGTCCTTTCAACTCTCCATCAATAATAAAGAAAAAGTGATTGCAGTCTCCCAAGTAATATATTTTGTTGTCCTTGAAAGCTCCTTGCTACTATTGTAGGTTTACAAATGTACCTCTGTATATTTTGCTGCCAATTTTATTCCAGAGCTGTTCTTTCTTACTATTGCTAATTGTACTGAAGTCCATTAGAAAATACTAACAAATGTCTGGATTTAATAAATTATATTAACTTTTTTTAAGAATATATTTGCACCCTAACTGGTTTTGCTAAGTGGATAGAGAGTTGGTCTGCGGACTGAAGGGTTCCAGGTTCAATTCCAGTCAAGGGCACATGCCCGGGTTGCAGGCTCAGTCCCCAGTGCGGGATGTGCAGGAGGCAGCCAGTTGGTGGTTCTCTGTCATCATTGATGTTTCTCTCTCTGTGTTTCTCCTTCCCTCTCCCTTTCTCTCTCAAATCAATAAAAATATATTAAAATCCTATATAATAAAAGCCCAATATGTTAAGTGTTTTGTTGTCCAGTCGACCATCCGATCAAAGAGTAATATGCTAATGATATGCTAAGGTCGCTCAACCACTTGCTATGATGTGCACTGACCATCAGGGGGCAGACGGTCGACCAGTCACTAGGACATGCACTGACCATCAGGGGTAGACACTGACCAGTAAGTTAGCTTGCTGCTGGGGTCCAGCTGATCAGGTCTGAGCAAGACAGTCTGGACACACCTGGGAGCCCTCCCGCAGTCCCTCCCCGATTGGCCAACCTTCCGCATCCCTCCCCAGCCAGTCATGCACTGGTGGGGTCCCTCAGCCTGGCCTGTGCCCTCTTGCAATCCGAGATGAGGGACCCCACCCCCAACCCCCGAGTGCACAGATTTCATGCAGCAGGCCTCCAGTATATATACATTTGCTAAAAGTCAAGCATGGGCACATAATCATGAAGCAAATGCTTTTACAATGCTAACTATAAGCAAAAAAAAAAAAAAAAATTGTTTTACTATATTCTTTAAATCTTACCAAGTTAAGAAAAACCAAGTTATTTTATATTATGAGTTTTTTGATAGTTTAAGATAAATACCTGCTAATAGAGAAACTGGCAAGATCATTAAATGTCTTAATTTTCTGAATTTATTAAGCAATAATTTGCTAAACACTTGCTGCATATATAGCCTTGTGCAATAAAAGAAGACCCAACCAGCACTTATGCAATGTTAATGTGCACACAAATCACCTGGGGATCTTGTTAAAATGCAGGAGGTTTGGGGTAAGACTTGAGATTCTGCAGTTCTCATAAGCTCCCAGGTACTGCTGCTGCTGCTATGCAGACCATGCTTTGAGTGCTAAGGGAACAATATTGTCCCTGCTTAGGATCCTAAGACACAATAAGGCATGCATACATATCGCAGCCACAGGGAATAATCGGCTGATTTTCACAACAACTAATCTAATCGTGGTAAAGAGTCAGCAGGTTGGTGTTAATTATGTGGTATAGGTAGAGTAAAAAAGAGGAAGAAGATGGAGTTTGCTAGAGATGCCATGAAAAAAAAATTCAAGCTGAAATGGGCATTAAGTACAGAGTAGGAGGTAAAGACAACAGAGATGGCATTCTAGTCAGAAGAAGCAAACTAAGTTAGAAGCATGGGAGAAAATAAAATTGAGACTAGTTAGTATTAAGAAATGGGAAATATAAGGTGGGGGGATTAAATTATGAGAGCATGGAGAGATGGAACAGGACTACTCGGGAAGACTGGAAAGGAGGAAAGTGCAGTGAGGATAATAGCTGGACTGGGGTAGGTGCTTCATTTGTACAGATTTCACTTAGCTTGATTCAAGTCTTAATGAAATTGAGAACTCACTATATTGAATATTTTAAATTATTGAAAAGGAACCTCGGGATCTGCATTCCCTCAGGTTCTTGTATCATTTATTAATTTACATTTGTTACAGCTTTTACTACATGACTGTAAGAGTTTGTATTGAACTTAACTATCCAAGAGAATGCTGTAATAGATGGTTTGTTAAAGGTCTTTCCAACCTGTAATGATAGTGAAAATGGTACCATTTGAGTATAAGTAAATAAAATTTTGTATTTAATCTCAATTTCTCCAAAATTTAAAACACTGCTTGTATTTCTTTTATTAATGTTACAGTATTTAGAGCTGAAGACTCTAATACTCACAGACATCTAACTGAATTTGTCGGTTTGGACATTGAAATGGCTTTTAATTACCATTACCATGAAGTTATGGAAGAAATTGCTGACACTTTAGTACAAATATTCAAAGGACTTCAAGAAAGGTAAAAAATATATGTATTTTATATCCCTAACTGGAGTTAATTTCAAAACAGTTTGGGCTCTTCAGAATAAAGCAATTCTTGTCTTGAAATGTATAAACTTAATTTTTACTAGACATACATGTGCATATAGACTTGCTAGTTAGGTGATCAATTAATTAATGAAAAAAAATCCACACTTAAAATACTATTCTGGCCAAGACCGGTTTGGCTCAGTGGATAGAGCGTCGGACTGGGGCTGAAGGGTCCCGGGTTCGATTCCGGTCGAGGGCATGTACCTTGGCTGCGGGCACATCCCCAGTAGGGGGCGTGCAAGAGGCAGCTGATCGATGTCTTTCTCTCATCGATGTTTCTGACTTTCTATCCCTCTCCCTTCCGCTCTGTAAAAAATCAATAAAATATATAAAAAAAAAAAAAATACTATTCTGGAGCCAAGTCCATTGTGGCTTCAGCTACTGAACCTCATTTTGGTGGATACATTTACCAGATTGTATTTCCCCTCATACATTCTGACTATTTTAAGAAATAGAGCCTATGTTACTTTCATCTAGCAGTTAAAAAGTCAGAGTTTTTATTGCCTCTTGAAATGGGTAGTTTGTTTCTAAGAATGTTATCTGATATGAGTTACAAAAAAAGTTTTAATCCTTTAATGCCGCCATGGTGACCTCATAAGACAGAAATTGTATTAAATATTTTAAGTGTTTAAAATCTAGTCTTTAACTTAAATAATTTCTTAGTAACATTTTCTTGATACATACACTAATTATGTGGCAAAGATGGTACTCAGTACCTACCAGATATTTTTTCTTAACTGTTGCTAGTACTACCAAATGTCTGAGGCAATTTCTGCACTGAGACAGATTTTACATAGAGAGTTTCGCTCTAAAAGTGTTTTCATTTGATAAATAAACTTTATTGTTTCTTTTGAAAAATAAAACTACACATGTCCCTTATTCCAGAATTATCAGCAAAATGCATAGGACTGATAGCATGTAGGCTCTTGGGTCTCTGCCAACAGGCCAGCTAGGAGTGAGCTGAGTGGTTTAGCTGGACAGGTACTCAGCTGATCATGGAGCTTCTGCCCCTGAACTTCTAAGTTTTTAATGATTTCTAACATAATGCCACAGTGACCTCTTGTGGGAAAAACATTTACCTCACACATTATTATTATTAACTCTAAATCATTATTCAAATAGGTTTCAAACTGAAATTCAGACGGTGAATAAACAATTCCCATGTGAACCATTCAAATTTTTGGAGCCCACTTTAAGAATAGAGTATTGTGAAGCATTGGCTATGCTTAGGGAAGCTGGAATTGAAATGGGAGATGAAGAAGATCTGAGGTTTGTCTTTGTGATTTTTAAAACTTTAATAACTAGGTTTAAAATATACAAGAATGAATATATTAACAAATCATAACTTTTTTCACCCAGCTTTTATTAACTTTGGGTGTATTGTATGACGCTGTTTTTGTTTAATGTGTGATTTGAAATAATGATTTAATGTGGTTTGCCTAAGCTTCAATAAATACCATTTTTATGCCCCCTCTCCCCCTAGTTTGTAATGCTTTAAAGAATATAGAGACTTTTGCCTGTGATTTTTGCATCTAATATTTTATCTCTCTTTTTCAATCAATGATATTAGAGAAGATAGGCAGTAATCTAAATCCATCCTCACACAGGATTAATGCATAAAATTATTAAGATCTCCAAAAGTTTATAAAAATCACTATTGTTTATTTGATATACAGTATTATGTTATTTAAACTCAGATCATACAGTGTATAATTCTTAAACGAATTATGTAGTTTAATAAAGATGAAATTATCTACTATTTTATTCAAGGGTTCTTAAGTTAAAATATTTAAGGCATCACAATTCATATGGATATAAGAGGGTAATGCATGATTATTGTCATTTTTTAGGGCTTTTTAGAAAACATTTCACTCAAAACCCTTTATTTTACTTTGTTTAACAAATGTATCTATACTAGAGGCCCAGTGAACGAATTCGTGCACAGTTGCGATCTGGCTGGTTTACCCTAATGGGGACCTATCAGGCTGGGTGATTGGGGGGGGGGGGGGTGGTAGGGAGGAGAAGTGAGTTGTTGGCCAGCCCGCCCCTCTCCCAATCGGGGTGTTGGGGGCTGATCAGGGGCCTGGCCGGCCGGGGGTGGAGCCGATTTGGGCCTGGATCAGGCTAGTTGGCTGCTGCAGTGTGCTTCATAGCCACCAGTCATTCTGGTGGTTCTGGTTGCTGGGTTTTTATATATATAGACTAGAGACCTGTTGCAGGAAGATTCTTGCAAGAATAGTTTCCTGCAGCCTGAGCAAAGCTCCCTCCCTTCTCTGCTGCCTTCCTCCCTTCTCCACTACCTCGTTCTCTCCCACCTCTGCTGCCTCACTCCTATCTCCGCTGCCTCCCTTCCTCTCATCTCCTCTGCCTCACTCCCTCCCATCTCCTCTGCCTTGCTTTCTCCCTTCTCCCCCGCCCCATTTGCTTACTTCTCTGCAGCTTTGCTCCCTTCTGCAGTGCTTGGCTTCCTTCTACAATGTCTTCTGTGCACAGGTGTGCAAATTAACCACCATCTTGGTTGGGTTAATTTGCATAATCGCTCTGATTGGCTTGTGGGCATGGCTTGCGGGTGTGGCGAAGGTACTGTCAATTTGCATTTATCTCTTTTATTAGATAGGCTATAGATAACGATTTTAAGCATCCTCTACATTGCTAGATGACATCTTAAGGCAAATCATACATTCTATCATTATTTTCCTTAAGTATTTTAGAAATTGTTTGTAAGTAGGGTAGATGCTAAAGTAGCTATAGAAATTTAATTGGTTTATATAAATACTAGATGCCCAGTGCATGAAATTCATGCATGGGGGGGGGTCCCTTAGCCCAACCTGTACCCTCTCTGATCTGGGAGCCCTCAGGGGATGTACAACTGCCAGTTGGACATCCTTCTTGCAATCTGGGACCTCTGGCTCCTAACCGCTCACCTGCCTGCCTGCCCTAACCACTCTGCCTGCTGGCCTGATCCCCCTAACTGACCTCCCCTGCTTAACTGGTCGCCCCCTATTAACTTTTTTAAAAATTTTATCCCTTTCACACACAATTGTATTTGATTTCCTTATTGGCTTCTCCCTCACACAATTTTTCTCTCTCCTTTATGTAACACTTTTTCCTAGTGACTCATTTATAAACTTTCCTTTCCTCCTTATTTCCTACTTCTGTTCCATTATCCTTCTTCCCATCTTTCTCCTACCCTCCCTTCCCACATTCATTTTTTCCTTCTTTATCTTTACCTCTGCCCTCCTTCCCCTTTTCCTTCCTTTCCACCTTAATTTTTTTCTTCATTTCCTTCCTCCCCCATTTCTTCCTTCTTCCCATTCTCCTTTTAAGCTCTACTGGCTTCCCTTTAAAAAAATTTTTCCTTCCCTCTTTCTCTCTCATCCTACCTTTTCCATACATTCTTCTCCACTTACTTACACTGTTTTAGTCTATTTGCCTGCCTAATTATTCATTATCATTTATCTTTCTTCCTTTCTGACTCATACTTCTAAAATCTGTCCCCAGTATACAACTATACTTGATTTTCATTATAGCTCCTACAGTTCACTCATACATCCTCTTTCCTTCTTTAACTCTGTTCTCTACTGACTCTTTTATAAAGTTCTACCTTCCCTTCTTCCCCACTTTCCCCCCTCATCCCTCACTCTTTTACTCTTTTTTATAGGCTAATTAAAAACTATAGTTTTTGTAATATGTTATTACTGACTGCTTTCCTCTCTAGAACCTGTAGCCACCAGTTTGGGCACTTAGGCCCCTCTTGCACCAGTTTTGAGGGGCCAAACAATGATGCATCTGTCTTGCCTACCGTGGCCCATGCCTCCCCGTTCTGAGTTGGGAGAGGATCCAGCCAGCCCGGTCCAGTGTTCATCGTGGGGACCCTGCTGCATGTTACGTCTGTGTATGCGTGTGTGCAGTCACGCACACGCGAGGCTTTTCTCCCATTGAGTGCTGAGGGGCAGGATGTGGAGGCCTTTTCTGCCCCCTGGCGTGCCCGCTCCCACACCTCAAGCGGCTCTCCATCATCTGCCCTCCAGAATTCACAGGCAGCAGGCATGCTTGCCCAGGCATGGTCAGGGCCTGGCTTGTCCTTGGGGTACATTCCGCCCAGGATGCGAGCCCCCATCGAGGTCGGACTGGGCAGATGGATGGTTGGATGGCTGGAGAAAGCCGCAGCAGCTTCCCTGTGGTGTGAGGGTCACCTGTGTTCTCCACAGTGCCAGGGCAAGGTCTGCAAAGCAGGAGGAGGCTTCAAGGTTGTGCACTTGGGAGGATCGACTGGTGTCCCAGGCGTCATGGGGCCACCCTGTGTGTCTGTGGTGATGGGATCCCCACATTGTTTACCCGGTGGCCCGTCCACATCCAGTGCCTTACCTCAACATCCACTGCCTTCTCACCGGGCCCTTCCTTCGTGTTAGGTCCACATCCTCTCGATTTGCATGTGCGACCCCTCCCGGGGGTCACCACTGTTGCACACACACCCTGGTTGGCGTCTGCCGACCATGCCCCAAGAACCAGCTTTCTGCCATGTGGGTATTGCCCCTCAGCCTCCCGTCACCATGGGGGGGTGAGGGGTGCTGGTAGAATCCCCGGGCAGAATGCTCTCGGGTGGGGCACAGTGTCATGGGGGTATTTGTCGGGCGCATGCACCTGGAGAAAAAGAGGACTCCGATGCCAGGGGCATGGAAGCAAACCTCACACAGGTCCCCCTGCTGCACGTGCAGCCTCCTCCTGCTGGTCTGTCAATATGCAAGTCAGTTGTTACTGTGACCCTGTTAAGACCAATTTGCGTATTAACTCTTTATTATATAGACTAGAGGCTCGGTGCAAGAAGTTCATGCACGGGGTTATATGTACCTTAGCTCAGCCTGCACCCTCTCCAGTTTGGGATCCCTCTCACAATCCAGGACTGCTGGCTCCTACCTGGTCTCCTGCCTGTCATCATTCTTGCCCCTAACCACTTCTGCCTGCCAGCCTGATTAATGTCTACCTGCTCCCGTAAAAGCCTGATTGCCACTAGCTGCCCACCCTGCAGGCCTGGTCACTCCTAACTGCCCTCCCCTGCAGGCCGGGGTCCCCTCAACTGCCCTTTCTTGCAGGCCCAGTCGCCTCCAACTTCCCTTCTCTTCTGACCTGGCCTCCCCTAACTGCCCTCCCCTGCAGGCTTGATTTCCCCCACCTGCCCTCCTTTGCAGGCCTGGTCCCTCCCAATTGCCTTCCCCTGCTGGCTATCTTGTGGTGGCCATCTTGTGACCACATGGGGGCAGGATCTTTGACCACAAGGGGGCAGCCTTCTTGTGTGTTGGAGTGATGGTCAATCTGCATATTACTCTTCTATTAGATAGGATAGAGGCCTGGTGCCTGGGTCGGGGCTAGCTGGTTTGCCCTGAAGGGTGTTCCGGATCAGGGTGGGGGTTCCCTTAGGGTGTGGGGCGGCCTGGGTGAGGGACCTGTGATAGTTTGCAGGCCAGCCACGCCCCCACGCTGAGGCCCTGGTATCTGGGATTTATTTATCTGCTATAATTGAAACTTTGTAGCCTTGAGTAGAGCCAAGCCTCCTGCTCTCTCTGTGGTGGCAGGCATTTCTGTTGGGATTTATCTATCTTTTATAATTGAAACTTTGTAGCTTGAGTGGAGGACAGGGCCAGCCAGGGTGTGCAGAAAGCTTGGCTTCTTCCATCGCCAGGGGCAACCCTAGCTTCCTGCTTTCTTTTGTTGGGATTTATTTATCTTCTATAATTGAAACTTTATAGCCTTGAGTTGGGGGCCTGGGCCCACCAGGGTGTGTGGAAAGCTTGGCTTTTTCCATCACCAGGGAAACCCAAGCCTCTATCCTACTCACTCCCTGGCCACAGCCATCTTGGTTGCAGTTAATTTGCATATTTGCTCCTAATTTGCTGGTGGGCGATGCTTTTATTCTTTTATTATTATTCTTTTATTAGATCGGCTATTTTAGAGGTTCATAATTAGTGATTTTTGTTTTATAAACCTTTAATAAAGAGTAATGAAAAGGAGCCCTAGCTGGTTTGGCTCAGTGGAAAAGAGTTTGGCTCAGTGGAGGGTCCCAGGTTTGATTCCAGTCAAGGGCACATGCCTGGGTTGCAGGCTCAATCTCCAGTGTGGGGCATGTGGGAGGTAACCCATCAATGATTCTCTCTCATCGTTGATGTTTCTATCGCTCCTTCTCTCTTCCTCTCTGAAATAAATTTTAAAAAAAATTTTTTCAAGAGTAATGAAAAGGGGAGACCATTTGAAATGGAACTCTTTAACGCCAAGAATAGCCTATGTTCATATAGTAAACTTTTGTTATGTGTAATTGTAGGAAATTATATCATCCATATTATTTCTGAATCATTCAATTGCTAAATTCTATTTATGGTTTTATTTAAATATTATTGAGCAGCACCTACTAAATAAATACCAGGTATACTTATAAGTTGTTTTCAGTAGTACTTGGCTTTTTAAAAAGGAGTAGAATAAACAACTGTATGTTTTGGCTGAATTTTTTATTCTTTGAGAACTTCAATAGAAGAAGTGCCTTAATAAGTCTAAGAACTAATAAAACATCTGGTTTCATGTTTTCATTGTTCTCTAGTACGCCAAATGAAAAACTGTTGGGTCGCTTGGTAAAGGAAAAGGTAGGACTCTTGTACATACTTGATTTCTTTCTCTAAATCTGAAATGTATCATGAATTTTCCTAGAATAGTATGATTGCAGAATAAATAAAAACCCAGGGGCAATTTCTTTTTCAATTTTGGAAAAATAAAAAATATTCAAACAGGCTTTGCCCAAATAGTTTGATTAACTCAGTATTCAATGTTTGTATTTAGTTGTACTGCGGTATCTTTAAAAGTGATATCTATGTCAGATTAGTGATAGAAAGGACCTCAAGATGAGGGAGAATGAATTTCCTTTCTGCCTCTTATGTGAAAGCTACTCTCCTATCTCATTTTCTAAAGCTCTTAAAGAAGATAAAAGCTAAGCTTAGAAGGATGCTTAAAGAAATTAAGAGTTGTGTGATGAAATGAAAGTAGTCCTTGAGCACCTCCTGCTGTTAAACTGACTTGGAAACTAAAGTCTATTTCTGAAACTTGCAGTATTGAGTTTATACCTTTAAAATGCTGTTTCAGCAGAGCTTTGTCTACAATCCAGTTTTAGCAAAAATGTTTAATGTCAAAACAGTCGAAATGTGATTGGTTTTTTTTTTTAGTAGTAAGTATTCTAACAAAAATGTCTTAATTTTATGTTAATATTATTGATTTCAATTATAGTTTTCATTAAAGAAAACTACCAAATTTTATTTAGATATCTAAACTGATTTTTAATATTTGGGAAGATAAAGTTTTTTGAAGGTGAATATTATAAAGATATATTTCCTAAAATAATTTGTAGATTCAGAATTTTTGTTATTCTTATAAAACCCAAATATATTTGGCATAACTTAACATAAACAGCTATAAAATACATCTGAAGAACTAAATGAGCTAGAATAGCAAAGGAAAAAATGAAAATCAAAGAAGTTTATCACAGCATAATTTTCAGTGTGGGAGAAATTGGAGAGAGCTTCCATGTCACCCCAAAAAAGAAAATTAAGTATTGGAAGAATATACATTATTATGGCAAAATACTATAGGCTACAGATATTACTTGAAAGAAATAGAATACGTGTTTTATTTACAGTGTAAATACAGTAATTTTGAAGTATAAAACCTGTATTTAAAAAGACATTAATTGCCAAAGTGCTAGCCTTCTTTTCACTTTCATTAAACTGTTAAAAACTATTGTAATTGTATTTATTCTTTTTATAGTATGATACCGATTTTTATATTCTTGATAAATATCCATTGGCTGTAAGACCTTTCTATACCATGCCTGACCCAAGAAATTCTGTAAGTAATTTGATTTTAAATAACCTATTTGGAAGAAGAAGGAAAACTTGATTGTTACTTTGTCAAATTGTAAATGGGAATAATGGTTTTCATTCGTAATTTGCAGTTTCAATGGTCATGTTATGTGGGTTACTACTAGTTTCTCTCAATTGAGGTCAAAGTGAAATCTAAATATTCTAGCAAATTGTTCCAAAAATCTATTTAAAAATCATTTCTGTGTGTCGTTTTTTGAAGATTTGAGGAAGAAACATCATATAAATACAAATAGTACTGCTAGATTTGCAGACATTAGAAAAATTTATTTTTGACCTTGAACGAGGCTAAATAATGTGGCCTTTTACTATTTTTCCATTGTAGTGGTTTCCAAACATTAGTGTGCACCAGAGTCCCCTGGAGGGCTTTCTAAAACACAGATTTCTGAGCCTCCTCATCAGACTTTCTGATTAGTTGGTTTGGTGTAGGGCTTAAAAATTTGCCTTTCTAACAAGTTCCTGGTAACGCTGAAGCTACTAATCCCAGAATCACACTTTGAGAACCACTGGTTTATTAAAAGACAGGGAAGGTAAGTGAAAACCTGATAGAGAATAGGATAAGCTCTGATAAATTGGTGTTTAATTTGCTTCCCTTAAAATAAAAAAGAAATGTAAATTGATAATTTAAAGTTCCAGAAGTGACCCCCTTAAAAACATTTCTGTTGATAAAGTAAAATGAGAATCAGCACTACTTCTTATAAATTAGATATGGTGCTCTGATTTTATGTTGGCAGGTGAGAGAAAAGGGGAGTATGAAATCTGAAGAAGTTACTATTCAAACCTCACTAATTTAACCTTTGTTAGAGAAACAGAATATGTTCATTGGAGCAGGTTCATCATCAGTTGTAGAGAAAAATGAATTTGCTCTTCATGCAACAAAAGTGTTTTTTTCCACATGTGTATGATAGCCACTTTTGATAAGTAATGTTTTTGACTTGTTTGCTTTCCCTGCAGAAACAGTCCAACTCTTATGACATGTTCATGAGAGGAGAAGAAATACTGTCAGGAGCTCAAAGAATACATGATCCTCAACTGCTAACAGAGAGAGCCTTACATCATGGAATTGGTAAACCACTTAAATGTATTTAGGAAAGTGATATATATTCTGAAAATAACTCATTTTAAACCCTTTAAAGACTCCTCAGAAACAGTCATTTGCTTAAGTCTTCATTTAACAGTAATTGCTTTTTTTTACCTTTTTAAAGCTAAATAAAATGGTAAGCTATGTTTGTTTTGTTTTTTTTTGTAGATTTGGAGAAAATTAAGGCATACATTGATTCCTTCCGCTTTGGAGCCCCTCCTCATGCTGGTGGAGGCATTGGTAATACATTCCCTTAATATTTTGACAATAATATTCCCAACCCAGATTTCATTTGGCAATGTATTCATTCATTTTTAACTAAATTTCTTTTGTTTTTAAGAACTACTTATTTATTTATTTGTTTGTTTGTTTGTTTATTTATTGATTTCAGAGAGGAAGGGAGAGGGGAGAGAGATGGAAACATCAATGATGAGAGAGAATCATTGATTGGCTGCCTCTTGCACGACCCCTACTGAGGAGAATTGAGCCTACAACCCGGACATGTGCCCTGGCCGAAATCAAACTTGGGACCCTTTAGTCCACAGACCGATACTCTATCCACTGAGCCAAACCGGCAAGGGCTCTAACTAAATTTCTTCAGCATTAGACTACAGCAAGTAAATTTAGTGTTCTGTTATTGCATATAAGTCCGTCCGTAAGTGTTAAGTGTAATACAAATCTGAATTATAAGAATTTTTAAAAATATGTTTTTATTCATTTCAGAGAAGGAGGGAGAGGGAGATAGAGATAGAAACATCAATGATGAGAGAGAATTATTTTTTGACTGCCTCCTGCACTACCCCTAATGGGGATTAAGCCCACAACCTAGGCATGTGCCCTGACTGGGAATTGAACCATGACCTCTGAGCCACACCAACTGGGCAAATTATAAGAACTTTTAAAGTGAATTGAGACTAAATGAATATTTGATTTCCAAAGAACAAAATGAAACTTATGGGTTCTAAAATATTGTAATAGCCCTGGATGATTTGGCTCAGTGGATAGAGCATCAGCCTGCAAACTGAAGGGACCCAGTTCAATTCTGGTCAAGAGCACATGCCCAAGTTGTGGGCTCAATCCCCAGTGTGAGGAGTGGAGGCAGCCAATCAATGATTCTCTCTCATCATCATCATTGATATTTCTATCTCTCTTCCTCTCTGAAATCAATTAAAATATCCTATCTAATAAAAGAGTAATAGGCAAATTGACTATACCTCTGCTATGCCCACAATCCACACCCACAGGCCAATCAGGAGTGAGTATGCAAATTAACCCAACCAAGATAGCTGCAGCCACAGAAAGAGCAGGAGGCTTGGTTTCCCCAGCAATGGAGGAAGCCAAACTTCTCCCACACCCTGGCCAGCCCTGGCCTCCACTTAAGGCTACAAAGTTTCAATTATAGAAGATAAATGAATCCCAACAAAAATGACTGCAGCCACAGAGCAAGCAGGAGGCTTCGCTCCGCTGAAGACTACAAAGTTTCAATTGTAGAAGATAAATAAATCCCAGATACCAGGGCCTCCGCTTGGGTCACCAGGGGGCGTGGCTGGCCTGCAAACCACCACAGGCCCCTCACCCAGGCAACCCCACACCCCAAGGGAACCCCTACCCTGATCTGGGACACCTTCAGGACAAATCAGCCAGCCCCCATCCATCCACCAGGCCTCTATCCTATCTAAGAAAAGAGTAATATGCAGATTGACCATCACTTCAACACACAAGATGGCTGCCCCCATGTGGACACAAGATGGCCACCACAAGATAGCCAGCAGGAGAGGACAGTGGGAGGTTCCAGGCCTGCAAGGGAGGACAGTTGTGGGCGATCAGGCCAGTAGGGGAGGGCAGTGAGGAGGGATCAGGCCTGCAAGGGAGGGCAGTTGGGGGTGATCAAGCCTGCAGGGGAGGGCAGTTAGGGGCAAACAGGCTGTCAGGGAGCAGTTAGGATCAATCAGGCTGGCAGGGGAGTGGTTAGGAGGTGATCAGGCTGGCAGGCAGAAGTGGTTAGGGAAGGCAAGCAGGCAAGCAGTTTGGAGCCAGCAGTCCTAGATTGTGAGAAGGATGTCCCAGATTGGAGAGGATGCAGGCTGGACTGAGGGACACTTCCCCTGGCCCCCCCTTGCACAAATTTCGTGCGCCGGGCCTCTAGTATTGTAGTAAAGTTCTAGCCATTCTTTTATCTTAGTTTGAAAGCAAAGTGTCTTGTAAATAAAATGTCCTGTATTTTTCATCCATGAGTTAATTCAAATTAGCCCAAATTAAAGCTGTCCCTCAAATTAGCTCAGATTGCTGCTAAATGATTTGTTGAAATATAACATTTCATTGATTTTCAGGACTATTTTTAGAGTAGGTGTAATCTGCTGCTCTCTGATTTAAAATGAGTAAATGTTTGCCCTAACCGGTTTGGCTCAGTGGATAGAGCATTGGCCTTGGGACTGAAAGGTCCCAAGTTCGATTCCAGTCAAGGGCATGTACCTTGGTTGCAGGCACATCCCCAATGGGAGGTGTGCAGGAGGCAGCTCATCGATGTTTCTCTCTCATTGATGTTTCTAACTCTCTATCCCTCTCCCTTCCTCTCTGTGAAAAATCAATAAAATACTTTTTTTTAAACATGAGTAAATGTTGAACTCAACTTTTGGATGTCCATGTCAAAGACTTAAAAAGTAATTCTCAATTTATAGTTTTGTTGCATTTTTATTTGTTGTTTGGGGGTTTTGTTGAATACGTAATATACTTACCATAATTTCAAATTAAAAGGGTATAGAGGAGTGTGCATTCAATTCTCTATGCAAAGGTAGTCTTTGCATGTGCAAAAATGCACACACTTGTGAAAATAATTTTTTTTACAGATTGTAGCATGTTGTGTAAATCATCTAGTACCTTGCATTTTTCACTTATTATATTTTAATTTTTTTATTAAACCTCAAATGCTTTTTCATTCTTTATCACTACATAGACTCCATTAAAGGATGCACTATACCTTCTTAGCCAGCTTCCTAGGACATATAGGTTGTTACTAGCCATTTGTTACTACAAGCAACGCTACATTGAACATATAGTTTAAATTTCAATAAAACATTTATGACTATTTTCTCTTAGAGTATTCAGTAACATTCAGTTATTATAACATTACAAACTTTTGTGACTGATTTGGCGGTTATATCTTATCTTACTTGCGAAAGGACATTTGAATGATAAAAATGATTACTGTTAGATTACTTTAATACAAGGTTCAAATATATGTCTGCAGTTTTTTTGGGTAAGGAATAAGAATAAAAACGTTAATTCTCTTATTTCTATTAGTTTTAGAATAAAGTATATTCCTTTAAAATTAAAAGTTGTTGTATAAGATTATTCTCTGACCTTGCCTTCTTTATGTGGTATATTAGTCTTCTTATAGCTTTAGTGAAATAGATAAGTCAAATTGCACATAAAGTGTTTCATTTGCTAGTTTCCTTCTGTTTTTTAGGTGGTACTTGGTCTTAAATCTTTTCAGTAGTATATAGTATTTAAGTCACAAGTCAAAGTCAGTCTCTTCTGCACTCAAAGAATTCAGTACAGTAATGTACTATAGAGTCTTTTATACTAGGAACTACAATATCACATGTCCATCAAACTACAACAAATTTTTGGTACTTCATTAATAAACTTCCTTGAACAGGTTTATGACTTTTGGACTACATTAGAATCTGATCTTATTTGAAACCATAAAGGCTTATATATATAATAGGGTTGGGGGGGATTTGTTTGAGCCATAAATTTTGGACATTTACATAGATTTTTGTAGTTCACATTTCACAGAATCACATAACTTAAGGATATCTCATTTTGTCCTTCTCACAGGCATCATCTCTATTTCTGAATCAGACCTAAAACATTCCATTTTAAATAAACTTGAAATAAAAGTCATTTTCCTTCCTAACAAGAAAAATTATTTTGTTGATCAGCGATACTGTGTTGGTAATTTTCAAAATGTAAGAACCTGAGAGGTTTTTAGAAAAGGAATTAATGTTTACTTTGTTTTCCCTAGGGTTGGAACGAGTGACTATGCTGTTTTTGGGACTGCACAACATTCGTCAGACCTCAATGTTCCCCCGTGATCCCAAACGACTCACTCCATGAAGAAAGCCATACTTTACACTTTTTCAGTAACCTGCTATAGATATGCAGTAGAATAAATGTCTTCTCTAAAGTGCCACTTTTGGACTAATTGAGTATAAGTTACTTTAAAAGAGAAGATTTTTATAACTTTGTGAACATGCTTCAATAGGAAATGATTGACATTTTAATGAAAAATTCATATGGTTACATTAAAAATTCATACTATATTACTACAATAAATGTTAACAATTTTAACATTTGTTAAGATTATAAATTTTCTTTTTATATTATAGTTGCTGCAATATTAATGTCTTAAATTTTCCATATTTAAGTTTATTTTTTTTAATTCTGATAAATATCTGAGATTTTAATAAATGTATAATTGGCATATTATGGAAAATTAGGTAGAAAGTATCAATTATTAAAGTTGTGTCCAGAAATCATGTAAAAGCAGGTGAGAATACTGGTTAGGAAATATTCAATATAATATTGCATTAAATTGTTAAATTTTAAACCTGAATTTCAATAAAATTTTAAAGCTGATTTATGTTTTTTTGTGTGTAACTTCGCAGCACTCGAATTTTATAACTAGCACTTGGCATTTTGAGAATAGAAAAAATATATAACTTGTTTATGTAAATGACCTAAAAACAAATGAAAAGTGATATGTTCACAACATCCTTTATACAGTAATACAACTAATTAATATGCAAATCAACTGAACGCTATGATGAACACTGACCACAGTGGGGAGCGGGGGGCAGATGCTCAATGGAGGAGCTGCCCTAGTGGTCAGTGTGCTGCCACAGGGGGAGCGCCACTTAGCCGGAAGCCAGGCTCAAGGCTGGCAAGCACAGCAACAGAGGCAGGAGCCTCTCCTGCCTCCATCGTAGTGGTAAGGAGTGAGGGAGGGGTCCTCGCGCATGTGCACACGCACGCACATACACACAGACACACACACACTGTATGAATTTCATGCACCAGGCCTCTAGTGTATTCATAAGATACAAGTTCAGGTAGGTGTAAGAATAAAGCTAAAAGACTGAGTTGCTTAATAGTTTATTTCACATAAATTAAAAATTATTGCAGAATTTTTTGTTTTTAACAGTACTGGTATTTCGTAAATGTCATTTAAATGCACTCCCATTTTCCCTACCGAAAAGAAATTTCTGTAACAATTAGAAACAGTTTCTCTAGATTATTAAATATGTTGATACTAATGTTATAGTGAATCACATGGAATGGGCAGGAACAAAATGTAACTCAAATTTTTTAAATATATTTTATTGATTTTTTACAGAGAGGAAAGGAGAGAAAGAAACATTGATCAGCTGCCTCCTGCACACCCCCTACTGGGGAAGTACCCACAAGCAACCAAGGTACGTGCCCTTGACCGGAATCGAACTTGGGACTTTTTAGTCCGCAGGCCAATGCTCTATCCACTGAGCCAAACCGGTTTCGGCTTAAATATTTTTGAAAGTTAATATTTTTCATCATCTAGATTATGAGCTCTTTGAAAATAGAGATGCAGTTTTTATGTCTTTTATATTTTACCAGAGTATTGGCGTATAGTAGGCACCACAATAGTGTTTAATAGCCCTGGTGAGTTTGGCTCAATAAATAAGGGTGTCGGCCTGCAGACTGAAGGGTCCCGGGTTCAATCCCAGTCGGGGCACATGCCTGGGGTGTGGGCTCCCTCAGTCCTCAGTGGGAGGCCTGCGGGAAGCAGCCGATTGATGGTTATCTCTCATCATTGATGTTTCTATCTCCCTCTCCCTTCCTCTCTGAAATCAATTTTAAAAAAAATTTTTTTTAAATAGTGTTTAATAGGGGTACATGTAAAGCCACGGCTGATGGGGGCCGTTGCCATCAGGCTCCATCTGTTGTCATGGGCGTAAAACCATGCCATAGACAGCGGCGACAGGCTGTAGCCGGCTCTGTGGGCGCGCTGCCCGCCTGCAGTTCCGGCCCTGACTGGCTTTTCTCCATAGGCCTGTAGGCAGCAGCCATGGCGCCCAGCCGAAATGGCATGATCCTAAAGCTCCACTTCCACAAGGACTGGCAGCGGCGCGTTGCGACGTGGTTTAACCAGCCGGCGAGGAAGATCCGCAGACGCAAGGCATGGCAAGCCAAAGCCCCTCGTCCTTCGTCCAGACCCATCAGACCCATAGTGAGATGCCCCACCCTGAGGTACCACACCAAAGTGCAAGCTGGCAGGGGCTTCAGCTTGGAAGAGTTACGGGTGGCTGGCATCCACAAAAGGATGGCCCGGACCATTGGGATCTCGGTGGATCCGAGGCGGCGGAACAAGTCCACTGAGTCCCTGCAGGCCAATGTGCAGCGGCTGAAGGAGTACCGCTCCAAGCTCATAATTTTCCCCAGGAAGCCCTCAGCCTCCAAGAAGGGAGGCAGTTCTGCTGAAGAACTCAAATTGGCCACACAGCTGACTGGACCAGTCATGCCCATATGGAATGTCTACAAGAAGGAGAAAGCCAGGGTCATCACAGAGAAGGAGAAGAACTTCAAGGCTTTTGCCAGTCTTCAAATGGCCCATGCGAATGCCTGGCTTTTTGGCATCCGGACAAAAAGCCAAAGCAGCTGCAGAACAGGATGTTGAAAAGAAAAAATAAAGTGCTGTTGGCAACTTGTGATAAAAAAAAAAAAATAGTGTTTAATAAATTTAAGTCACACAAGAATAAAATGCACTACCATTCATCTTTTTCTATATTGTGTAATCCCCAGGCCCTAAACTTCATAATAATCCTGTCTAATAAAAGAGTAACATGCAAATATGACTGTACCTTGGTTCCTGATTGGCTATGCTACCAGCCAATCAGGAGCAGGGGGCGGGGCCGAGCATCACAAGGGCTGGACCCCAGGGGTGGAGATGAAGCAGTAGTGGCGGTGAGCGCCAGGGTGCCCTGGCCGCCTGAGCTTGGAGGCAGCCTGGGGGCAGGGTGGGGAAAGCACAGGAGCACCACGGCCTGAGCTTGGAGTTGGGGGGGGGGGGGTCAGGGCAAGTGGCTGGGGCAGGGGAGAGGAGGCAAGCGCCCAGCCAGTGGAGCTGAGCTGAGCAGGGAGATGGCTGAGTGCTCAAGGGCCTAAAGCCTCACCAGAGGCTTTAGGCCTTGGACCAGCTGTGGGTAGCCATCACTTGGACATCCCCTAAGGGCTCCCAGTATGTGACAGGGGGGCAGGTTGGGCTGAGGGACCACACCCCATGCACGAATTTCGTGCACCAGGCCACTAGTATAATAATAAAAGCATAATATGCTAATTAGACCAGACAACCAAATGACCTTCCAGATGAAGCCAAGGCTGCAAGGGCCAATGGGCCCCTTGCATGAATTTCATGTCTCAGGCCTCTAGTAGTATAATAAAATTGCCCTAGCTCTACGTGGTTTCGCTCAGTGGATAGAGCATCCACCTGCAGACTGAAGGGCCCGGGTTTGATTCTAGTCAAGGGAACATGCCCAGGTTGCAGGCTCACTCCCAAGAAGGGGATGTGCAGGAGGCAACCAATGTGTTCCTCTCACAGTGATATTTCTCTCTGTCTTTCCCTCTGTCTTCAACTATCTCTAAAAATCAATGGGACAATATCCTCAGGTGAGTATTAAAAACACACACACAAAATCTGAATGAATGAAAATGGTATATCCCTTCATTTTTTGGCATTTTTTCTTTATAAAACATACTGGTATTCTTTAATATCTTTCAAAATTGCTTCTTTTAGTTTACACTAGAATACCTTACAATTTTTTTCATTGGAAATGGGAATTTTTCTATTACATTTTTAAGTTGTTTGTTAGTAAGGCATGAGAACATTACCAGTTATCAGGTTTTGTTTGTATTTATTTAAATCTTATTGTTGAAAGTATTACATATGTCCCCTTTCTTCCCCCAATGACCCTCTCCACCGGCCCCCACCCCCTGCCCCAGGCCTTCATCACTATTTTCTGTGTCCATATATACATTCAAGATCTTTGATTGATTACCTCCTATTCACCCAGCCTCCTCCACTTTTCCTCTGAGATTCCACACTCTGTTCTATGCTTCCATGTCTCTGAATCATTTTGTTACTTAGATTCCTCATATTAGTGAAATCATATGATACTTGTGTTTCTCTGACTGGCTTATTTCCCTTAGCATGATACTCGCCAGGTCCCTCAATGGAATACTATGCAGCACTACTAGTGCTGCATAGTATTCCATGGTATAAAGGTCCCACAGCTTTTTTATCCACACATCTACTGATGGGCACATGGACTATTTCCAGACCTTAGCTATTGTAAATTGTGTTGCTATGAACATAGGGGTGCATACATTCTTTCTGATTGGTGTTCCAGGTTTCTTAGGATATATTCCTAAAAGTGAGATCACTAGGTCAAATGGCAGTTCTATATTTAATTTTTTGAGGAAACTCCATACTGTTTTTCATAATGGCTGCACCAGTCTGCATTCCCACCAGCAGTGCACTAGGGTTACCTTTTCTCCGCATCCTCTAGAGCACTTGTCATTTGATTTGTTGATGGTAGCCATTGTGACAGGTATGAGATGATACCTCATTGCCATTTTAATTTAGATCTCTCTGATAAATGACTTTGAGTATTTTTTCATATGGCTCTTGGGCATCTATATGTCCACTTTGGAGAAATGTCTATTTAGGTCCTTTGTCCATTTTTTTTATTATTGGATTGTCGTCCTTTGGTTAAGTTGTATGAGTTTTTTATATATTTTGTGTGGGTTTTTTTTTTTCAAATCCAACAAATATTTATTGTTTAGATTATTACAATTGTTCCTCTTTTCCCCCCCCATAACTTCCCTCTACCTGGTTCCCACCCCACCTTTTATCCTTGCCTCCACCCCCCACTGTCCTCATCCATAGGTGTACAATTTTTGTCCAGTCTCTTCCATACCCACCACACCCTTTCCCACTGAGAATTGTCAGTTCACTCCCTTTTTATGTTCCTGATTCTGTTATATTCACCAGTTTATTCTGTTCATCAGATTTTTAATTCACTTGATTTTTAGATTCAGTTCTTTTTAGATATGTATTTGTTGTTCATGATTTTTATCTTTACCTTTTTCTTCTTCTTCTTAAAGAATACCTTTCAGCATTTCATGTAATACTGGTTTGGTGGTGATGAACTCCTTTAGCTTTTTCTTATCTGTGAAGCTCTTTATCTGACCTTCAATTCTGAATGATAGCTTTGCTGGATAGAGTAATCTTGGTTGTAGTTTCTTGCTGTTCATCACTTTGAATATTTCTTGCCACTCCCATCTGGTCTGGATAGTTTCTGTTGAGAAATAAGCTGACAAATGTATGGGTACTCCCTTGTAGGTACTTAACTGTTTTTGTCTTGCTACTTTCAATATTCTCTCTTTGTCTTTTGCTCTTGACATTTTAATTATGATGTGTCTTGGTGTGGTCCTCTTTGGATTCCTTTTGTTTGGGGTTCTCAGTGCTTTCTGTACTTGTAAGTCTATTTCTTTCACCAGGTGGGGGATGTTTTCAGTCATTATTTCTTCAAATAGGTATTCAGTATCTTGCTCTCTCTCTTCTTCTGGCATCCCCATAATTCTGATGGAACACTTGAAGTTATCCCAGAGGCTTCTTACACTATATTCAAATTATTTTATTTTATTCTTCCTTTTCCAGTTACGTCTTTTTTACTTCTTTTATTTCACATCTTTGACTTGATTCTTGCATTCCTATATTCTGCTGTTGGGTCTCTGTATAATACTTTTTTATTTCAGTCAGTGTACGTTTAATTTTTAGTTGGTTCTTTTTCATATCCTCGAGGATCTCGCTAAATTTATCAGCCTTTTATAGGAAATTCTTGAAAGCCCTTATAACCATGGTTTTGAACACTATATCCAGTCATTTGTTTTTCTCCCATTTCTTTGGTTGGTGATCTGTTTCTTTGTCCCCGAATTTTTGCAGCTTCCCTGAGTTGGTAGGGTAGCTTTGTGTACTAGGTGTCCTACATGGCCTGAGGTGGACACTCTTGGTGCACCCATTTGTGGACTGTATGTACAGCCTTGTTGTGATTAAGTCTTGATTGTTGTTGGTATTACGGGGAGGAATTGACTTCCAGGCCAATTGGCTGTGAGGATCGGCTATGTCTGCGCAGGGAGAACTTCTGTGCTGGAGACAGCCTTAGGAGACAAGATTTTCAAAATTGCAAAAGCCTCTGTGCTCAGCTTGAATGGGATGAGTCTCAGGGCTGAGCAGACAGCCTTGGCTTCCTGTCAGCCCTGCCCTAGGAGCCCCCTGGGTTTCAATGTCCCTCGGTAATCACTACAAGCACCTCAGCAAGAGCTGCCCTCGTGTTTCACCTGCTGCCAGACAGTCCAGTTTCTTCCCCAATGAATCTGGATTCCCAGAATCTCACCCGGAACTGGAGTTCAGTGCAGTTGGAACTGGGGTTCAGCACAGTCAGGGGCTTTTGTCTCCTTCCCGCTAGAGAAGGCCAGTGGCACACTCAACAGTCAGTCCTCTCTGTGCGCACACGCGCACACCCCTTCAGACCTCTGTCTTTTGTGGCTCCCCAGAGTTTCCATCTTACAGTCCATATTCGCCTCGTATGAGCCTGGGTCTCCAGGGTCTCACCCAGAACTGGAGTTCAGTGTAGTCAGAACTGGGGCTCAGAGGGAGGAACCAAGATGGTGGCATAGGTAAACACCTATCTTGCTGCCATACACAACAATTCCAAAACTACAACTTAACAACAAAACAAACATCATCCAGAATCACCGGAAAGCTGGCTAAGTGAAAATTCCACAAATAAAAGTTAAGATAGGACACCGTGACTCAGAGGAGAGGCAGAGCGCAGCCTTGAAGATACACCTGGAGAGAGGTTCGGAGCCATGTGCGCGTGCAAGCTGTAGGGCGGGCATCAGCAAACTTGGCTGGATTTCTCCAGCGGGGAGGGTGGAGACATCCCACTGCACAGATTCCCCAGTTCCAGGCGAGGTCCAAGGTCTGGGATAGGCAAGCTAAAAGCCAGGCACGGCAGAGGTCTGCGAGTTTGAGGAGAGTGCACTAAACTTGCAACAGCAGTTTGCACGTAAACTTGGGGACAGAACTTTGCAACCGTGCAGAGCTGACTCATGACTTGCTCCCTCGTTCGGGAGTCCACCGGACTGCTTTGTTTTACAACCCTGGGCAAGACTTTGGGTGTGCAGACTCATTTGGGGAGAGGCAGAGTTGTCTGGCAATGGGTGGGGACCGGCGACAGCTTTCTCTTGGAGGTGCACAGCCATTACCACCCAACACAGAGACCCGTGTGCCGCATAGGGCGGAGCTGACGCTGTGTGCTCAGCCCAGAGACTCCGCCCATCCAAACTGAATACAACTTTCCTTCACAGCCAATTGGCCTGGAAGTCCAACCCTCCTACTGCTGACAACAATTAGCTGGGCTGAAATTCAACAATACTGTACAACCCATAAAGGATTGCAGTAAGAGTATCCACCTCAGGTAACTGGGGAGGCTGACCCACTGTCCCTTATAAGACATCTACCACACAAAGTTAATTGACCAACTCAGGAAAGCAGCCACAATGCAGAGAAATGGAAAGAAATCAGGTGTGAAAGAAATGGAGAAAAAAAGACGAGTAGACATAAAGCTCAAAACCACAGTAATAAGGTTTTTCAAGAGGCTTCTAGAAAAGGCCGATGAACTTAATGAGAAATACGAGGAAATGAATAAGACCTACAAGAAAATGAACAAGACCTACGAGGATATGAAAAAGGACCAACTAGAAATTAAGCATACACTGACTGAAATAAAAAATATTACACAAAGTCCTAAAAGCAGTCCACAGGACCACAAGATCCAAGTCAAAGATTTGAAATACAAAGAAGCAAAATCCACTCAGCCGGAAAACCAAGAAACAAAAAGAATCCAAATAATTGAAGATAGTGTAAGGGGCCTCTGGGAAAACCTCAAGCATGCCAACATCCGAATTATGGGGGTGCCAGAAAAAGAGAGAGAGCAAGATAATGAAAATCTACTTGAAGAAATAGTGACCGAAAACTTCCCCACCTGGCGAAAGAAATTGATTTAAAAGCCCAAGAAGTGCACAGAACCCCAAAATATAGGAATCTAAAGAGGACCACACCAAGACACATCATAATTAAAATGCCAAGAGCAAAAGATAGAGAATATTAAAAGCAGCAATAGAAAAACAGTTACCTATAAGGGAGCACCCATACGATTGTCAGCAGATTTCTCAACAGAAACGATGCAGGCCAGACAGGAGTGGCAAGAAATATTCAAAGTGATGAATAGCAAGAATCTACAGCCAAGATTACTCTATCCAGCAAAGCTATCATTCAGAATTGAAGGTCAGATAAAGTGCTTTGCAGATAAGAAAAAGCTAAAGGATTTCATCACCACCAAACCAATATTATATGAAATGCTGAAAGATATTCTTTAAGAAGAGGAAGAGGAAAAAGGTAAAAATATAAATTATGAACAACAAATACACCTCTATCAACAAATGAATTTAAAAATAAAGTGAATTAATAATCTGATGAACAGGATAAACTGGTGAATATAACAGAATCATGGGCATAGAGAGGGAATGGACTGTCAATTCTTGGGGAGAAAAGGGGTGTGGGAAGTGCAGCAAGAGACTGGACAAAAATCATGCACCTATGGGAGAGGACAGTGGGGGCGAGGGAAGGGCAGAGGGTGGGATGGGTACTGGGTGGAGGGGAGCTATAGGGGGATAATAAAGGAGGAACAATTTAATTAATAAACTGAACAATAAAGATTAAAAAAAAAAAAGAACTGGGCTCAGTGCAGTCGGAAGCTTTTGTCTCTTCGCTAGAGAAAGCCAGCCAGGCACCCAGCTGCCCCTGTCCTCTCCGTGCTCATGTCTCTGTACCTCAGCCTTTTGCAGCTCCTCTGATTTTCCTTGTGCTTTTCTCTTTCCTTGTAGCTGTAGAATTTCCTCTCAGCCAGCTTTCCTGTGGTTCTGGATGATATTCGTTTTATCTTTTAGCTGTAGTTTTGAAATTGTGCGAGGCAGCAGTTTAGGTGTTTACCCTTGCTACTTCTTGGTATCTTTCTCTCATATATTTTGGATATTTTGGATATTAACCCTTTATCAAATGTATCATTGCCAAATGTGTTCTCCCATATAGTGGGCTCCCTTTTCATTTTGTTGATGGTTTCTTTTGCTGTGCAGAAGTTTTTTATTTTGATGTAGGTCCCGTTGTTTATTTTCTCCTTTGTTTCCTTTGCCGTTAGGAGATGTGTCCATAAACACATTGCTACAAGCGATGTCTGAGATTTTGCTGCCTATGGTTTCTTCTATATTTTTATGGCTTTCCCGACCTATGTTTGCAGCTTTTATCCACTTTTAGTTTATTCTTATATATGGTGTAAGTTGGTGGTCTAGTTTCACTTTTTTGCATTTATCTGTTCAATTTTGCCAACATCATTTATTGAAGAGACTGTCAGGATTTGAATCCTGTTTATTTGTTTGTTTTGTTTTGTTTGTTCTAGTTTTATCAGTTGCTGAAATCAGACAGTTTCAGAACTATTTCTCCCTGTACTTCTATAAATTTTTAATTCATGTATTTTGAAACTTTATTAGTAGGCATGTACACTTACAATTGTTAAGTCTCCCTGATGACTTGGCTCTTGCATCTGATGAAACTCCCCTTTGTAACTCTGATAATGCTCTCTTTAAATCGGTTTATCTGACCATAATATAGACATTCCCATCTTCTTGTGTATTTTATATCTTTTAACCTCATTCACCTTTTAGCCCATCTGTGTCTTTATTTTGAATGAGTTTCTTATTTTGAGATAGCATATAATTGGGTCTTATTTATCCATTCTGACTATATCTACATCTTATTTTTTTCCATATCTACATTTTAATTGGAAAGTTTATTCCAAAAGATTTAATATAGTTATTTATGTGGTTAGATTTGTATCACTTTATTATTTCCTACTCGCCTCCTCTGTTTTTGTTTTGTTTTGGGGGGATTTTTTTCTTCATTTTTGTTTGCCTGTTTTTTTTTTTTAAGTGACTAAATATTTTTTATAATTTTATTTCAGTTTTCCAATTGGTGTTTGAACTAAACTTCTTTGAAATATTTTTATGCTTGCTCTCAAGATTATATTTATATTAATTTTATATTTAAGGATTTTATATATGTTTATAACCATAATTTTCCTTTTTTTCTCTCTCTCTTCCTATTTGGATATCTCATTTCCAGCCTCGTTGGTTTATTGGTTGGTTGGCTGGTTGGTTGGCTGGTTGGTTGGTTGGTTGGTTGGTTGGTTGGTTGGTTGGTTTTATATTAGAGAGAAACATCAATTTGCTGTCCTACTTATTTATGCTTATATGTGCCCTGACCAAGGATTGAACCCACAACTTTAATGTATCCGGACAACTTTCTAACCAACTGAGCTACCTGTCCAGGACCTACCAGCTTGGTTTTTGTTTGTTTGAGACAGAGAAAACTTTATATTTAATGGGATAATGTTCATAGTATTCTCTAATGTTTTTAAAATAACCTCAACTTTTTAAAGCTTTTGATCCTTTCTGTTCTTTGTTTTTTAGTTCATAAATTTATGCTTTCCTGGTTTCTTTAAGGTTTTTCTCCTAGTTTGCTAAGTTTCAGTTTTCTTTTTTATTGTCATACTGACTTTTATCAAGTTTTGTGCTCACCATTGTTTCTTATATCTGTATATTTCCATCTGGGTTCACTTTTCCTCTTACTAAAGTACCTTCTTTAATGTTTCTTTAAGTTAGGGTCTGTTATAAACTCTAAAGTGTCCTGTACTCTTGAATAATAGTTTGGCTCAAAATAAAATTCTAGGTTAGCAATTATTTTTGCTTAGCACTTTGAAATATTATACTATTAAATTCTCTTTGTTGTCTATGAGCAGTTTGCTGTCAGTATAGTATTTGTTATTCATAATTTTTATCTTTGCCTTTTTCTTCTTCCTCTTCTTAAAGAATACCTTTCAGCATTTCATATAATACTGGTTTGGTGGTGAACTCCTTTAGCTTTTTCTTATTTATGAAGCTCTTTATCTGACCTTTAATGCTAAATGATAGCTTTGCTGGATAGAGTAATCTTGGTTGTAGGTTCTTGCTATTCATCACTTTGAATATTTCTTGCGACTCCCATCTGACCTGCATAGTTTCTGTTGAGAAATCAGCTGACAATCATATTGGTGCTCCCTTGTAGGTACTTAACTGTTTTTGTCTTGTTGCTTTCAATATTCTTTGTCTTTTGCTCTTGGCATTTTAATTATGATGTGTCTTGGTGTAGTCCTCTTTGGATTCCTTTTGTTTGGGGTTCTGTGCACTTCCTGGACTTGTACGTCTATTTCATTCACCAGGTGGAGAAAGTTTTCAGTCATTATTTCTTCAAATAGGTTTTCAGTGTCCTGTTCTCTCCCTTCTTCTGGCATCTCCGTAATTCTGGTGTTGATATGCTTGAAGTTGTCCCAGAAGCTTCTTACACTATCTTCAAATTATTTTATTTTATTTTTGCTTTTCCGGTTGTGTGTTTTTTGCTTCTTTGTATTTCAAATCTTTGACTTGATTCTTGTGATCCTCTAGGCTGCTGTTGGATCTCTGTATATTATTCTTTATTTCAGTCAGTGTATGTTTAATTTTTAGTTGGTCCATTTTCATATCCTGAAGGGTCTTGCTAAATTTATCAGCCTTTTCTAGGAAATTCTTGAAAAACCTTATAACTGTGGTTTTGAACTGTATGTCCAGTTGTTTATTTTCCTCCATTTCTTTCATTTGTGATCTGATTCTTTGTCTCCATGTTTTCACTGCTTCCCTGAATTGGTAGGGTAGATATGTGTGATAGGTATCCTATAGGGCCCAGTGTCTTGGCCTCCCCAGTTAGCTGAGGTGGACACTCTTGGTGCACCCATTTGTGAACTGTGTGTACAGCCTTGTTGTAATTAAGTCTTGGTTGTTGTTGGTATCACTGGGAGGAATTGACCTCCAGGCCAATTGGCTGTGAGTATCAGCTGTGTCTGTGCCAGGAGAACTTCTGTGCTGGAGACAGCCTTAGGAGACAAGATTTTCAAAATTGCAAAAGCCTCTGTGCTCAGCTTGAATGGAGTGAGTCTCAGGGCTGAGCAGACAGCCTTGGCTTCCTGTCAGCCCTGCCCTAGGAGCCCCCTGGGTTTCATTGTCCCTCGGTAATCACTCCAAGCACCTCTGAGCAAGAGCCACCCTCGAGTTTCTCCTGCTGCCAGACAGTCCAGTTTCTCCCCCAATGAATCTGGATTCCCAGATTCTCACCCAGAACTGGAGTTCAGTGCAGTTGGAACTGGGGTTCAGCACAGTCAGGGGCTTTTGTCTCCTTCCCGCTAGAGAAAGCCAGCAGCACACTCAACAGTCAGTCCTCTCTGTGCACACATGCACACATGCCTCCAGACCTCTGCCTTTTGCTGCTCCCCTGAGTTTCCACCTGACAGTCCAGATTCCCCTCATATGAGCCTGGGTCTCCAGGGTCTCACCCAGAACTGGGGTTCAGTGCAGTCGGAACTGGGGTTCACCACATCCAGGAGCTTTTCTCTCCTTCCCGCCAAAGGAAGCCACCCAGGCACCCAACTGGCCGTCCTCTCCACTCGTGCATCTCCGTATCTCAGCCTTTTGCAGCTCCTCTGATTCTCCGTGTGCATTTCTCTTTCCTTCCATTCAGCCAGCTTTCCTGTAGTTCTGGATGGTGTCTGTTTTGTCTTTTTGTTGTAGTTTTGAAATTGTTGTGTGATTTAGAAAAAAAAGAAAAGGAAGAGAAGTCTTGCACTGCTGCCAAAAAGAGTAAGCCTGTGAGGAACGGCAACCTGGTCACAGCTGGGTCACCACCATCTTGGTTTCTCCCTCTTCCTTTTTTTTTTAACACCACCAGGAAGTCTTTACACAAAATGAAGAGTGTACTCCTTTTGAATGTTCTAGTCAGACAAGGTACACCCATCTCCCAGTTGCTTGCCAGCAAAGATCAGTCTTTGCTGACCAGGAGGAATTCCTTCCTTATCCTGGATATTGGCCTTAATATTTTCTGTTGTAGCCGAGGGTTCAGCCTCAAGAGTGATGATCTTCCGTGTAAGGGTTTTCATAAAAATCTGCCTCTTGGTGTTTATACCACAGATGGTGGATGGGAAAAGCTGAAATGAAGGTTTGTTTGTTTGGTTGGTTTGGTTTTTGTTTTTGTTTTAATATTTTTAAATAAATTTTTATTGATTTCACAGACGAAGGGAGAAAAAGAGAGAGAGAGAAACATAAATGATGAGAGAGAATCATTAATCAGCTGCTTCCTACACGCCCCCCATGGGATGGAGCCCACAATCTGGGCATGTACCCTTGACCAGAATGGAACCCGGGGACCCTTCAGTCCATAGGCCAATGCTCTATCTACTGAGATATACCAGATAGGGTTGGTTTAAGTTGGAAAGAAAGTAAAACATTTCTTGAATTTTTTAAAGAAATCTATCATAGAAGAGCACCCTAAAAGATCAGTTCACTAGAATTCCTTACCTTTGTTCTTACAGTTGCAAAACGCTCTGTGGGTTAACGAGAGATTTCCTCCATAACATTTTTGCAAATGCCCCACTTTTTATGACATTCAAAGAGTATAATAATAACAAAATTCTACTTTATTTTTACTTTCCAAGTCTAGTATACATGGAACTAAAATTATTCAACAGAATACTGTGCTGACCCATCTATATGGAGTGCTGTCAGGTTTGAGTGGTTCCTGGGACAGGAGAGGCTCTTACTTAGGTCCAGGCTGTGGTTCAAGCAGCGGAACCCACAGTTCTAATGGTACCAGTGGTAGGAAAAGGCACCACGTGGAGTTTATAGACCCCTTCGCTCTGGAGCAAAGCTATGCCATCTGCATCAAAAATGTGTACACCGTTCAATAAGTAGCCCCTGGCTTGCTACACGGTTCTGGTGGAGATAAAACACCTGCAGGTAGGACATCAAGTGACCACGCGGCCAGACCTTCCCATTATGTGCTGAGTTCTATCAGATCCACCAAATTTTAAGGCCAAAGCAATCCATCAAAAGACAGTGGTTAGTACATCTGGGGCTGGGTAGTCAGGATTCCCAAAGCTCCTTGTCATTACCCTGTTGCTTTGGTGCTTCTCAGCTTAAATTTATGGCCTGTGTAGGGGTGGAAGGGACAAAGGAAACTCCCGTAGGACTAGCTGTAAAGTTGTGCTGCAGACCCTCTCAAAGAACCCTGTCAGTCCTAGCCGGTTTGGCTCAGCCTACGGACCGAAGGGTCCCGGGTTCAATTCCGGTCAAGGGCACGTACCTCGGTTGCAGGCTTCTCCCCAACCCCGGGCCCTGGTCAAGGCATGTGCAGGAGGCAACCAATTGTGTTTCTCTCACAGCAATATTTCTCTCTGTCGTTCCTTCTCTCTTCCACTTGCTCTAAAAGTCAATGGAAAAATATCCTTTGGTGAGGATTAAAAAAAATAATAATATCCTGTTGAAACACAATTTTTCTCCCAAAAATCACCTGCATTTTCATCAAAGAGCCAAATTAAGACCAATTTATTTACTGAATTAAGTCTAGTTACAATTTGGCCTCATTGTTTGCATAAACAACAACAAGAATAATAGTTGATTACTTAAGCTATTTTTTAAAAAATATGCTTTGCTAGAATTTCATGAGAAAGTTTACTCCCACGGCAAAGAAGCCAAGCCACACAGTTGCCACCAGCCTTTGCCTGCAATACCTACAGAATTTGGGTGCATTCCTCAAGTTGAAGTCCCCACAGGTGTCTTGAGGTTCCTTTCATGCCATCTCTCAGGAAAGTAACCTTCGTTCCTTACCTGGCAAAACCACCATGAACCACATGACAAAGCAAGGTACCAGGCCATTCATCCATTTATCGGCTTCAAAGTCAGTCTTCATTCCTTAGAGCTTTCTGGTGATATCCAGAGTCCTGGCATGTCTCTCTCAGAGATGACATTCCAGCAAAGTTTTGGTTAATAAAACCACAATTGGAAACTGACTTATGTCCCATTACGAAGAAATCAGATTCTTACTGGATTCACGCAAACAAACACATTGACATAAGAATAATAATACTCATTAAGAGTTTCTAAATTTTGGAGGGGTCAGGTATGGAGAAAAATATAAATTTCTCAATATTGCTTATCAAAGTATAATTTACCAAATTGCCTTAAGAAAAGAAACAAGTTCCTTTGTGTCTTGGAAACAAGAAGGTTAAAAATCAGCAATATTTTCAATAATAATTACAAAAACCATACAATTATTTTTAGCTCATTCAGTCCTATAATCAAATTCTGTTTCTCCTGATTTTTCTTGCCAGTATTTCTATAAATCCAGAGAACCTTTGCTTTCTACTGTAGCAACTCCTGGGCCTCCAACCACTTCAATATAAAGTACCATTTTTTTTCTTTACAAGGAGGGTGCTCTCCCACCATCCGCCGGCCCACCCCACTGTTGCCACTTTGGCAGCCTATTTAAGGGTACTTCTGAAGCTCCAGCCTCTAAAATAAATACTTGGGGAGTTTAAACAATTATTCCCATATTTTTCTTTCTCAGTAGAAACCGAAGAGCAAACTAAGTGCCCCCAAAATAAGAAAGCAAGCAAAGAACATCAGTAACCAAGTTACATTATATACAGAGAAGAACTCTCATTAGAAACCAAACAACAAAGAGACACAACAGCAATCAACAGATACACTCTTACATACAATATTGACAGGCATGCACAAACCACAGACAAGAACTTCATACCGTTCCTTCCCAGACACTAATCTCCTCTTGTTCCCACTTTAAAGGATATTTAAGAGTGAAACCATAAATATAAGTGGACCAATCAGTCAGAATGCAGCCCAGAAGGCTGCCAGATGGGGTTGCCAGTGCATTTCCCATGCTTTTTGAATTATTGACACCCACAAACAGAAACAGAAGGTACCTTAAATATGCCACTCTTGGCTTACAGTGCTTGAGACTTACAGATAATAGGCGCCCAAACAGAATGCAGATTCAACCAAGAACAAAGGTGTCTGGGAACGTTTGTAAGCACCTAAGGAAAATCCTAGAGTTAAATAACTCGGCAGCTGCTAAGGAGTTCCCACAGGTGCCCGCAAGAAGTTTCCCAAGTTCAGGCAACCCCGAAGGGTCTGACCTTAGGGCTCAAAGAAGGGTGTCCCAGTGGAGTCTCAAAAATATGTTACCAGGAAACCCCTAGTTGGGCTCCTGCTGCCTGTTGCTATGTCCAGTACCAAAGGCAATGTTGAGTCATATTGGGCATTTATTGAGAAGGCTAGCCAATCAGGAAGACAGGGTGCTTACAAGCCTTCAAATCCTGTCTTCCCAGCAAGGTGTAGGAAACAGGATTATAAAAGGGAAAGAGGCTAGGGTGCTACATGCAGCCCTGGGGGTCCACAGACATCAGCTACTGTAGTCATCAGGCGATGAGATTATGTTGATGAGATGCTGTTTTAACTCCTAGTGGGTTGGCCTGACCATGCTTATCAGTTCTGCTTGCTGGATTCACAGCTGGGTCACCTCCTCAATTGCTTTGCATAAGCCTTGGAAAGGAAACTTAAGAAAAACTTAAACCCCTATTCACATAAGTACACGTGTTCTAAGGTTTAAATATGATAACTTTTCAGATTAATTCAGGTGCTCTATTTACTAGATTATAGGTACCCCCCTATCAGGAAGAGAAGTCCCTAAAACTTCAGGCTGTAAAAAACAGTGGGGGAGGTGGCTGAGTGACATGGCGGCTGCTGGAGTCCCAGGCAGTTCCTCTTAAAGGGCCCATGCACAGACTTATATAGACTCACTCACTCAGCTCTGGGGAATCAGCTTGAAAAGATACAGGGAGGAACTAAGCTGTCTGGCATCAGCTAGAGTGCTGAACTTGGAGGCAGTTTTTTCCCAGAAGAAAATACTGGGACCCCCCCCTCCCCCCACGCAGAGCTGACTAGCAGATACCATATCTGAGTCTCCATCAACCTGATCCACACTGTTAGTCCAGCCCTGGTGATCCCCTGAAATCCCACCCCACCCAATTTGCAGGCCCACCTAAGCTGTTTGCAGTATCTTTTCCATATGAATGGCCTATTCTGGCTCAGGCTTCAGATTTTCCTAAAATCTTTCAAACAAGCCACAGCTGGATTTAGTGTATCCCATACCTCTCTATAAGTGTCCACAGTCCTAGCATAACAGCAGCTTTCCTCTCCTGGACACCTCTTAGCCCAACCAAGTAGTAGCCATCTGCAGATTGCTCTGTAGTTCATGCTAGGTAACCCCAGGCAGGGCACAGGCATTAGTTAACTTTGCACCTCTCAGGAGGCCCCAGAGCCAGTGCACCCAGTGGACAGCTTCAGATCATATCAGATTATAACTCTACACATCCACAAGTAACACACTCAAGAGGCAGACTCCGTGAGCACCAAAGTCCCACTAAATCAAATCCTACTCCATAGGGGTGTCTCAGCCCTTCTGCTGAGTTGCAGCAGGTCCTCACAGCCAATTGGCCTGAAGGGTTAATTCCTCCCAGTGACACCAACAGCAATTAAGAATCAACTACAACAGGACAGTGCACAAAGACCACACAGGAGCACATCTAGAGTACCCAGTTCAGGTGACTGGGGAAGCTGGGCCACTGGGCTCTACAGGACATCTACTACACAAAGCCACTGTACCAATTCCAGGATATATAGCAGCTCTACCTAATATATAGAAACAAACACAGGGAAGCAGCCAGAATGCAGAGACAAAGAAACATGTCATAAATGAAATGAAAGAACGGAAGAAATTTCCAGAAAAATAAATGAAATGGAAGCAACCAAACTACTAGATGCAGAGTTCAAAACAATGGCCACAAGGATGCTCAAAAACTCAGTGAGAGTTTCAATGAACTTAGTGAGAGTTTCAAATAAATTAGTGAGAACATAAAAAACATGAAAAAGGACTAGTCGGAAATGAAGGATTCACTAACTGAAATGAAAAATAATCAACAGCAGAGTAGAGGACACCAAGAATCAAATCAGTGATTTGTAATATGAGAAAGCAAAAAGCACCCAATTAGATAAGCAAAAAGAAAAAAAAAATGAAAATAGTGTAAGGAACCTCTAAGACAACTTCAAGAGTACCAGCATTCACATTATGAAGGTGCCAGAAGGAGAAGAGAGAGAATAAGATATAGAAAACCTACTTGAAGAAATAATGACAGAAAACTTCCCCTACCTGGTGAAAGAATTAGATTTATAAGTCCAGGAAGCACAGAGTCCCAAACAAGAGAAACCCAGAGTCTCACACCAAGACAAATCATAATTAAAATGCCAATGTTATGCCCAGATTTCATGATCCCCAAAGACCACCAGGGAGCCGAGACCAATGCAAAAGCAAAAGAGCCTTTATTACAAGTTTGAGCTTGGCTCTCTGTCCCCACCAACGCAGCGGCAGGATGCAAAAGAGGAAAAATATCCAAAGCATGATGATTTTATAGGGAGGTGGGGCCAGACGTAAACCGGGAAGTTGGCCGATTCCGATTGGTTGGGTGAGGGCTGGGGCTAGTGATGCAAATAATCCCTAACGCATGTGACCTGTCCTGTCCTTTGCTCTTGATTGGAGCTCAAGCACACAGTCTTTCGCGATTGGCTAATTCAAAGGGAGGGGTTGGTCTTTGTGATTTCAAGATGGCAGCCCCCAGGTAAGTTTACACATCATGCAGCCTACATAGTAGCTGCCAAGTCACACGGTCCAAAATGGCAGCTGTCTAAATTGTTCTTTGCAGTCCCACTCTGCCCTTTCATCAACAGTTAAAAACAAAGAGAAAAACTTTTTAAAAATTGATTTCAGAGAGGAAGGGAAAGGGAGAGAGAGAGAGAGAAACATCAATGATGAGAGAGAATCATTGATCAGCTGCCTCCTGCATGCCCCTTACTGGGGATTGAGCCCGTAACCCAGGCATGTGCCCCTGACTGGAATAAAACCCGGGACCCTTCAGTCCAGAGGCCAATGGTCTATCCACTGAGTCAAAACAGCTAGGGCCAAAGAGAGAATCTTAAAAGAAGCAGTTAGTTACCTAAAATGGAGCATGCATACTACTGTCAGCTGATTTATCAATAGAAACTATGCAGGCCAGAAAGGAGTGGCAAGAACTATTCAAAGTGATGAATAGCAAGAACCCACAACCTGGATTACCCAGCAAAGTTATCTTTTTAAATTAAAGGTCAGATAAAGAGCTTCACATGTAAAAAAAAAAAAAAAAGTTAAAGGAGGGCCCAGCAGGTATGGCTCAGTGGTTAAGTGTTGACCTATGAACCCCGTTGGGGCACATGCCCAAATTGTGGGCTCAATCTCCAGTGTGGGGTGTGCAAAAGGCGCCAATCAGTAATTCTTTCTCATCATTGATGTTTCTATCTCTCTATCCCTCTAACTTCCTATCTGAAATCAATAAAAATATATATTTTTTAAAAGCTAAAGGAGTATCACCACCAACCAGTATTACATTGTGTTAAAGAATCTTCTTGAAGAAGAAAAAGAATACGAGAAAAAACATAGCACAATAAAATGGCAGTGAATACATATCTATCAACAATTGAATCTAAAAATTAAAATAAATGAAGAAATCTAATGAAGAAAAGAAACAGATGAATAAAATAGAACTATAGGCATGGAAACATGGAATAGATGGATGAATCTCAGAAGGAAGGAGAGGAGAGGGTGGTAAAAGACTAATTAAAGAACTTACATGCAGTTGCCCCTTCCTCTGCCCTTTTTTTTTTTGCTTTTTTTAATCTTTATTGTTCAGTTTATTAATTACATTGTTTACCCTTTTTATCCCCCTATAGCTCCCCTCCACCCTGTACCTATCCCACCTTCCACCCTCACCTCCCCCTCCCCACTGTCCTCTCCCATTGTTGCAAGACTTTTGTCCAGCCTCTTGCTGCACTTCCCACAATCCTTTTCTCCCCAAGAATTGTCAGTCCATTCCCTCTCTATGTCCATGTCTCTGTTATATTCACCAGTTTATCCTGTTCATCAGCCTATCAATTCACTTGATTTATATGTTCATTTGTTGATAGATGTGTATTTGTTGTTCATAATTTATATTTTTACCTTTTTCTTCTTCCTCTTCTTAAAGAATATCCTTCAGCATTTCATATAATGTTGGTTTGGTAGTGATGAACTCCTTTAGCTTTTTCTTATCTGCGAAGCACTTCATCTGACCTTCAATTCTGAATGATAGCTTTGCTGGATAGAGTAATCTTGGTTGTAGATTCTTGCTGTTCATCACTTTGAATATTTCTTGCCACTCCCATCTGGCCTGCATCGTTTCTGTTGAGAAATCCGCTGACAATCGTATGGGTGCTCCCTTATAGGTAACCAACTGTTTTTCTCTTGCTGCTTTTATTATTCTCTCTTTGTCTTTTGCTCTTGGCATTTTAATTATGATGTGCCTTGGTGTGATCCTCTTAGGGTTCCGATATATTGGGGTTCGGTGCGCTTCTTGGACTCCTAAGTCAATTTCTTTCACCAGGTATGGGAAGTTTTCAGTCACTATTTCTTCAAATAGGTTTTCATTGTCTTGCTCTCTCTCTTTTTCTGGCACCCCTATAATTCGGATGTTGGTATGCTTGAGGTTGTCCCAGAGGCCCCTTACACTATCTTCAATTTTTTGGATTCTTTTGGTTTCTTGCTTTTTCGGCTGAGTGGATTTTCCCTCTTTGTATTTCAAATCTTTAACTTGGTTCTTGGGGTGCTCCAGAGCACTTTTAGGTCTTTGTATACTATTTTTTATTTCAGTCAGTGTATGCTTAATTTCTGGTTGGTCCTTTTTCATATCCTTGAGAGTCTCCTTTATATCCTTGAGGGTCTCCTTCATTTCCTTGTAGGACTCAATCATTTCCACGTTGGTCTTGATCATTTCCTTTGTGGTCTTGCTTATTTCCTTATAGGCCTCAACCTTTTGTTGGAGCCTCTTGAAAAACCCTATAACCGTGGTTTTGAATTCCATGTCTAGTCGTTTTTTTTTCCTCCATTTCTTTCACATCTGATTTCTTTCCATGTCGCTGCATGGTGGCTGCTTCCCTGAGTTGTTCAATTAGCTTTGTGTGGTAGACTTCCTACTAGGGACAGTGGCTCAGCCTCCCCTGTTACCTGAGGTGGATATGGGTTGCACAGTCTTGCTGAAGTTAAGCTCAGGTTAATCGTTGTTAGCACTTGGAGGGGTTGACCTCCAGGCCTATTATCTGTGAAGCTCAGCTGTGCTCAGGTTGGTTGGGCGGAGTCTCCAGGCCAAGCAGACAGCGTTAGCTCCGCCCTCTGCAGCCCCAGGGACTCTGTGCCAGAGGCAATGGCCGCCAGCACCTCTGAGAGAGAGCCGCTGCCGAGCTCCACCAGCTGCAGGGGAATTCAGACTCTTCCCAAATGACTCTGCACGCCCAATGTCTCACCCAGGGACGTAAAACAAAGCAGACTGACGGTTTTCCGAATGAGAGAGCGAGTCGCAGAGCGCTCTCTGTGCGGTCACGCAGCCGAGCTGTTCGCGCGCAAGCTGCCTTCTCCACAAGCCGGCAGACCCTGCAGCACCCGAGCTTCGGCGTGCACTCCCACTGTCCAGTTCACCCCGTATGATAGTGGGTTCTCTGGACTTTGCCCAGAGCTGGAGAATCAGTCCAGTGGGATGTCTTTTTCTCCCCGTTCGAGAAAACTGACCGGTTTTCAGCCGCCTGCCCTCTCTGCGGTGCGCGCTCCAAACCTCTCTCCGTGCAAATCTTTCAACGCTGTTCCCCGCCGCTCCTCCGAGACACAGTGTCTTATCTTCACTTTTATTTGTGGAATTTTCACTCGGCGAGCGTTCTGGTGATTCTGGAAGGTGTTTGTTCCTTCGTTAAGTTGTAGTATTAAAATTGCTGATTATGGCGGCAAAGGCAAAACACCTATCTTGCCGTCATAATCAGCAATTTTAATACTACAACTTAACGAAGGAACAAACACCTTCCAGAATCACCAGAACGCTCGCGGAGTGGAAATTCCACAAATAAAAGTGAAGATAAGACACTGTGACTCAGAGGAGCGGTGGTGGACGGCATTGGAAGATTCGCACGGAGAGAGGTTTGGAGTGTGCGCCGCAGATAGGGCGGGCGGCTGAAAACCGGCCAGGTTTCTCGAACGGGGAGACAGGGGCGTCCCACTGACTGATTCTCCAGCTCTGGGCGAAGTCCAGGGAACCCACTATCACACGGGGTGAAAACTGGACAGTGGGAGGGCACGCCGAAGCTCGGGTGCTGCCGGGTCTGCCGGCTTGTGGAGAAGGCAGCTCTCCCGCGAACAGCTCGGCTGCGTGACGGCGCAGAGAGCGCACTGCGACTTGTCTCTCATTCGGAAAACCGTCAGACTGCTTTGTTTTACGACCCTGGGTGAGACATTGCGCATGCAAACTCATTTGGGGACAGTCTGAATTCCCCGGCAGCCGGTGGAGCTCCACAGCGGCTCTCTCTCAGAGGTGCTGGCAGCCATTGCCCCCGGCACAGAGCCCCTGGGGCCGCATAGGGTGGAGCTAGCGCTGCCTGCTTGGCCCGGAGACTCTGCCCATCCAACCTGAACACAGCTGAGCTTCACAGCCAATTGGCCTGGAGGTCAAACCCTCCTAGGGCTAACAACAAAAAGCTGGGTTTAAATTCAAAAACACTGAATACAACCCATAAAGGATTGCAGTAAGAGTACCCACCTCAGGTAACTGGGGAGACTGAGCCACTGTCCCTTTGAGGATAGCCACCACATAAAGCAGCCACCATGCAGAGACATGGAAAGAAATCAGGTGTGAAAGAAATGGAGGAGAAAAGACGACAAGACATAGAGTTCAAAACCACGGTTATAAGGCTTTTCAAGAGGCTCCTACAAAAGGCCGATCAACTTAATGAGAATTACCAGGAAATAAACAAGACCAACCAGGAAATAAACAAGACCAACCAGCAAATGAATGAGATTTACAAGGAGATGAATTATACTTACAAAGAAATGAATGAGACCCTCAGGGAAATGTGCAAGACCTCTGAGGATACAAACCAGACCCTCACAGATAAAAAAAAGGACCAACTAGAAATCAAGCATACACAGGCTGAAATAAAAAATATTACACAAAGTCCTAAAAGCAGTCCAGAGGGCCACAAGAACCAAGTCAAAGATTTGAAATACAAAGAACCAAAATCCACTCAGCTGGAAAAGCAAGAAACAAAAAGAATTCAGATAATTGAAGATAGCGTAAGGGGCCTCTGGGACAACCTCAAGCAAGCCAACATCCGAATTATTGGGGTGCCAGAAAAAGAGAGAGAGCAAGTTAATGAAAACCTACTTGAAGAAATAGTGACTGAAAACTTTCCCCACCTGGTGAAAGAAACTGACTTAAAAGCCCAAGAAGTACACAGAACCCCAAAATATAGGAATCTAAAGAGGACCACACCAAGACATATCATAATTAAAATGCCAAGAGCAAAAGATAAAGAGAGAATATTAAAAGCAGCAAGAGAAAAACAGTTGGTTACCTACAGGGGAGCACCCATACGATTGTCAGCGGATTTCTCAACAGAAACGATGCAGGCCAGACGGGAGTGGCAAGAAATATTCAAAATAATGAAGAGCAAGAATCTACAACCAAGATTACTCTATCCAGCAAAGCTATCATTCAGAATTGAGGATCAGATAAAGTGCTTTGCAGATAAGAAAAAGCTAAAGGAGTTCATCACCACCAAACCAATATTATATGAAATGCTGAAAGATATTCTTTAAGAAGAGGAAGAAGAAAAAGGTAAAAATATAAATTATGAACAACAAATACACATCTATCAACAAATGAACATAAAAATCAAGTGAACTGATAGGCTGATGAACAAGATAAACTGGTGACTATAACAGAAACATGGACATAGAGAGGGAATGGACTGACAATTCTTGGGGAGAAAAGTGTTGTTGGAAGTACAGCAAGAGATTGGACAAAAATCTTGCAACAATGGGAGAGGACATTGGGGAGGGGGAGATGAGGGCGGAGGGTGGGATAGGTACAGGGTGGAGGGAAGATATAGGGGGATAAAAAAGGGGAAACAATGTAATTAATAAACTGAACAATAAAAAAAATTTAAAAAATAAAAATTAAAAAAAAATAAATAAATAAAATTGCTGTGTATGACGGCAAGATAGGTGTTTTGCCTATGCCGCCATCTTGGTTCTCTCCTCTGCCCTTTTAAGGTTGACTCAGTGCCTTAAGAGGCTAACACAGAAGGGTAAAGTTAGTGTCCATAAAACCCAGAGAATAGATGGTAAAACTCCTCTTGGGATCCTGTCTGAAGTCACAGCAAAAAGAAAAGAAAAATAACTTATATGCATTACCCATGGACACAGACAATAGGGTGGTAAAGGTTTAGTGTGGAGTGGGATCTGGGTGAAAAAGGGCAATGGGGAGATAAAAATGGAAGGGACATCTGTAATACTCTCAACAATAAAGATAATAAATAAATAAAATAGGAATTTTCAGGCCTGGCCATAGGCTTTCCCTGGCAGGACTCGCAGGGGTGAGCTGCCTTCTCCACACTAAGTGGATCACTGGAATTGATGGTAAACAGGGCCACTCCTTCCACCTCTTGAATCTCAGACCCTTGTATTATACCTAACAGGCACCGTACATGCTACAATGGTTATTGATTTAGGGCTACATACCACATCCTAGAGGTGATATTTCCAGTGGTCATACTCCTCACATATTTATGTTCATTCTTTCCTAGGTCTCTTTTTCTGAGGCCCTGGGCATATGTCTTCTTCAGGTTCTTCCTGTGAGACCTCCTTATAGAAGAGAGAAGAGAGAAACCTTGAAGATGGAGTTAATATACAAAGCAAGTGAATCTGAGAGGTGCAAAGGTGAGCTGTGGTTGATGCTGTTGTTATTGCTTGAGGTTACCAGCTGGGAGATGACAAGGAGAGGAGATGAAGATACATTGATTTTTGTCTTCTTGCGGGGCGGGGGGGTGGGGGGAGAGATTTCAATCAAGAGACAAAGTGTAGAAAAGCAAGCAAGAATTTTTTATTGCAGCAAAAGTAGGAGAGTGAAACAAGGAAGAGCATAGAAGAAGCAACAGGTGAACATAGGCTGGGCTGCATTCGCTCATTGAGGAATCAGAGAATAGGGGACCTGGAAGACAGGTTCAGAGAGTTAGCCTGGGACAAGCTGCTGCTGCCCATTGCTCCCCTGGTTGCAAGTCTCATGAGGTCCCTTTCAAGTTAGGGGATATGTTCCTGGGGGGGAAGGAAAGGGGGAAGGGAATGTTCCCTGGAGGGACAGCACCCTGGGACTGAGCAGCTGCTGTCCATTGCTCCTCTGGTTGCAAGTCATATGCAGTCCCTTAGAGGTTAGGGGATATGTCGGGGGTGAGGGGGAACCTTCATTTTCAGGGCTTTTAAAGGCTGGGCATTTAGGGATTTAGGGGAGGTCTTAGGGTCGGATCAATAGAATATTCATCAGCTTTATGTTGACTTACCAAAATGAGATTTATTCTCTTGTCTGTGGTTGGCAAATAGCACTAATTGTTATTTCTGTTGTCTCCCTGAGTAGGGTGATTTAAGCTATCTAACCTCTTCGGGGGAGTGCAAATCATTTACTCTCAAGTGTCCTTGGTTTAAGGAAGATAGGATTTACTAGGTGTCTGCAAACTGCTGTTTAACTATCAGTCCTAGTTTCCCCATTCTTCTTGTCCTGGAATTTTTCTAGCTTCTCACTATTCTATAACACTGTGATGTGCCACGCAGATACCCTCTTCAGGAGTTCATTGCCCACCATCTGCTGGGAGTGTTGGCTGTTGAAGGCTAAAAGCCATAGCCTCTTGGAATTGCCTTTGAACAAAATAAGCTGCTTCACGTAGTTACACTTCTTCCCCAAGGACATCCTGCATTCAATAACTGGTTGATGCGGGAGTCAAAGGCATAGTCCCCATACTTTGATTTTCCCAGGTCAGCATTACCAGAATAACTATGCCAATTCTTCCACTGGGGATCAAACCTGCAAACAAGGTACATGCCCTGGACCAGAATTGAACGTGGGACCCTTTAGTCCACAGGCCTATGCTCTAGCCACTGAACCAAACCGGCTAGGGCTAGGCTCTTTTCGTTTTACCCGCTGGTGTACAGTTTACTTTCTCCAATTAGACAACTCAAGCAGGAGGTCTAAATCTTGTTTTTCTCTTCCACAGAACTTTACGACTACTGCTCAATTGATATAAGTGGAATGATTTGAAGAACATTTTAAAAACCACGCAAGGATGCGGCCTTGCTTTAGAAACCAAATTCCCGAGGGACCCGACCACACTGCGCAGGCGCCAAAGCTGAACTCCGGCTTCCTTAGGGTCTTTGCATTTGGCGCGAAATCCCCGCGACGTGGGTGGGGCTTGGGGAGAAGTCGTGCTCATTGGCCAGGCTTGGCGCGAAATGGCCAGCTCCTGCGCCACGATTGGCTCCGGCCGATGAGGAGGCGGGGCTGAGACGGCAGCGGCGGCGCGCGCAAAGCGGCGGCTGCAGCGGCGGGGGAGACGCGACTAGAGGCGGCCGAGTGTGACTGCGGTGGCTCCTCAGCGCTAAGCAGCGATGGACCTCGCGGCGGCCGCGGAGCCGGGCGCCGGCAGCCAGCACGTAGTAGTGCGCGACGAGGTGGCCGAGAAGTGCCAGAAGCTCTTCCTGGACTTCTTAGAGGAGTAAGTCACGGGCTGCCCTTGGCGGAACTTCCCGAGCCGCCCCTTTCCACTTCCGGAGCCCAATGCCCGGCGCGTGGGGCCCGCGCGAGTTCGGAACCGAGAGGTCGCGCGCCTCGGAGAGCAGCCCACCGCCCACATGGTGTTTAGCCGGTCCTCTGCGAGGCGCCTGGGGCAGGCCGGGCTGGTTTCCTGGGTGAAACCATGGCGAGCCCTTCCTCCAACTCTTCTGTGCCCAGTGCCCGTGCTGAGTGCTTTACTGTCGTCATTCATTCCCACCTTGGCGGTCGTGCAGCCCCAGGTTGCCTGTGCAGAAACTGAGGTGCGGCGGGGACAAGTAACTGTCCAGCTAGGCCACACGTTGACAGGTTCCAGCGGGAGGCCGAGCTGGCATTGGAACCCTGGCAGAGGCCTGATGGGACCAGACAGCCAGGACCCCGGGGTTAGGGGCACCGACGACCTTGGCAGCCCGTGGCGCCTGGAAATGAAAGTACTAGGGTGGTCCCTGTGGTTTGACAGATGCTCGGGTGAGCCCTGCTCTGCTGTAAAAGTAGCTGAACATGCTCTCGGCTCCCGCCATCCCTCCTTTCCAGCCTCTATTCCCACCTTTTCTCCCCTTTTGGGCTCCTTGGCCTCTCATAACCCCCTCATGGGCTTTCCACCACTGCCACCAGTTACTGCTTTACAGATAGTACAGATACTTCTTTTTAGAGCATGGCCTCAGCTGCCTCCAGGATGATGTGTAAACACTTTGGAATGTTCTATTAAATTCTTTTTATTACTGTTATTATTGTGTAAAATATACATAGCATAAGGTTTACCATTTTAATCTTTTATAAGCGTAATGTTCGCTGGCTTACACCTTATTCGTGCAGCCATCATCGCCATTCTTCTCCAGAACTCTTCCTCTTCCCACAAACTCTGCACCCATTAAACAACTACTCCCCTTTCCCCTCACCCCCAATACTTGGCAACCTCCATTCTACTTTCTGCCAGTGAATTTGACAGTGCCTCGTGTGCTTGCAGTCACACAGTATTTGTCCTTTTGTGACCAGCTTATTTCACTTAGCATGTCTTCAAGGTGCATCCATGTTGTAGCATGTGCCAGAATTTCTTTTTTATTTATTATTTTTTATTTACTTATTTTTTAAAATATATTTTTATTGATTTCATAAAGAAAGGGAGAGGGAGAGAGATGGAAACATCAATGATGAGAGAGAATCGCTGATCGGCTGCCATCTGCATGCTCCCCACCCGGGATCCAGCCTGCAACCCGTGCATGTGCCCTGACTGGATACCAAACCCTGACCTCTTGGTTCATAGGTCGATGCTCAACGGCTGAACCCCACCAGCCGGGCCAGAATGTCCTTTTTAAAATACATTTCATTACATCTATATACACATTTTGTGTGTCTGTTCATCTGTCCATGAACACTTGGGTTTTCACTTTGACATTTATAAGTCCACTGTCGTATGAAATTCTGATATACTTAAAACCGTAATTGTATTTATATTTCCCTACCTGTGGCAGTGTTATTTTCTGCCTGGCAGGTATTCATCCTTCAAAGCCCAGCTAGACTCACATCTCCTATGAAACTATAAACCTTTCAGGCAGCACCAGTCCTTGCTTCCTTTATGTTCCCAATCTACTGTTTTCCATTATATCTGCTAATAAAACTTATATGTATTTTTACCTGTCAGCCACTTCATCTTCATTGCAAATCCCATCCTTAACTCCACCTAGCCACCACACCATATTACAAAGATTAGGGTTTTGTTTTAACAAATAATGTAATTGCCTTCACAACCTTGCAGTTAACATACACCTAGATGCTGGGGGTAATGATGAACAAGACAGTCCTTGTACTTTGTTGGAGAATAAAATGTTACTTCCTTTCAAAATACCAGCTTTGGTTTGCCATTGCTTATGGAAAAAGCTCAAATTCTTCACAGCTCTTTTTCCATTTCATCTTCCCCATCCAGACTGTTGTCCACGTTCCTTCCATACCCTTTTTGACCATGTACTTGCAGACATTTTTCAGATTTTTAGTCTATCAAGGCTAAATTTCCAGTGCCACCTTTTATATGCATGAGGCCTTTCTAGATGTTAGGTAGGATTAGTTAATAATCCCCTATCACATTTCTTGCACTTGTTTTTTCTTTTTTCCTCTTTTATTTTATTATGGAGATTTACCTTCTTAACAAATTTTTAACTATACAATACCTTATTGTTGAATATAGGTACAATGTTAGATCATAATCATCTTTCTTGACTGAAACTTTATACCTGTTGATTAGCATTTTCCTCTTCCTTCATCCCCTGGCAACCACCATTTCAGTTTTTTTTTTATTATAAATTTGACTATTTTAGATATTCGTAAGTAGAATCATGCAGTATTTGTCTTTTTTGGTGATTGCCTTATTTTACTTAGCATAACGTCTTCAAGCTTCGTGCTTATTGACACATTGCAAAATTTCCTTTTTTAAGGCTGAGTAGTATTCCAGTGTATGTGTATACCACATTTTTAAAAATTATTTGTGTTGGATATTTAGGTTGTCTAGTACCTCTTTTTAGTAGGAGTATCTCTTATGAAACTGTCAACCCTAGAATAGGAACATTTTCATCTGTAGTTCTAGTATAATGCTTTGCAAATAGATGGTTTCAGTAAATATTTAAAAGCACATGCTGTATTTGAAGGAGGAATTGATTTTTGCTTCAAAATCTAATCTTCGCCCTAGCCAGTTTGGCTCAGTGAATAGAGTGTGGGCCTGTGGACTGAAGGGTCCCAGTTTGATTCCGTTTAAAGACATGTATCTCAGTTGCAGGCACCTCCTGGGCCCGGACCCTGGTTGGGGTGCATCCAGGAGGCAACCAATTGATGTGTTTCTTTCACATCAATATTTCTCTCTATCTTTCCCTCTCTATTCCATTCTCTCTAAAAATCAATGGAAAAATATCCTCGGGTGATGCTTAAAAAAACAATAACTAATCATGTCATGTTAAAAGAATAAAAAGCAGGCCTGGCTGGTGGTCCAGTGGTTGAGCATCAACCCAGAAATCAAAAAATCACCGGTTGGAACCCCAGTCAGGGCTCATGCCTGAGTTTCAGGCTCATTCATTGCAATATGGGGTGTGCAAGAGGCAGCTGATTTATGATATTTCTCTTTCATTGATGTTTCTATCTCTATCCCTTAATACTTAAAAAAATATATTTTTATTGATTTCAGAGAGGAAGGAAGAGGAATATATTTTTATTGATTTCAGAGAGGAAGGAAGAGCCCCCTGCATGCTCCACACTGGGGATCCATACTGAGGATCTAGCCCGCAACCAGGAATCAAACTGTGACCTCCTGGTTCATAGGTCAAAACTCAACCAATGAGCCATGTCAGCCAAGTGATGAAAACATTTTTAAAAAAGAACAAAAAGTAAATATGTTTGTATGATATTCCTTTTAGGGGAAAACAAACAAAAACAGATTTATTTTGTGGGTATATATTTACTTTTATTCTGGTTCATAAACCAAAAACAAACCTATCAGTTTTCCCTATAGAAATCGAGTTTTTAGATTTTGACCTTAATTTATTGGTTGAGCATTTCCTCATTTTACTTATACATAACAATAATAAAAGAATAATTAGCATTTGTTGATTAGAAAATATTAAGTCAAGAATTTCATGTTAAAATTTGTAGATCTGCATAAAACATTTTACAGGCATTCTCTCCTTTAGTATTCATAGTAATCTTATGAGATAAAGTAATGTCATTATCTGCTTTATTTCATTTTGTTTTAATTTTTTTCAAATAGGAGAGGGGCAGGTTTAGGAGGATAAGTAACTTGCCCCAAGTTACACAACTGTGAAAATGGGCCTGTCTGACCCTAAAGCTGATGATCTTAATCAATACACTGAATTACCAGGCATTTGGATTCTTTTTACTGCCTAGTTCTTCACTTTAATCTAAATTGCATGTATCTGCAGGTTCCAGAACAGTGATGGAGAAACTAAGTACTTGCAGTTAGCAGAAGAGCTAATTCGTCCTGAGAGAAACACATTGGTTGTAAGTTTTGTGGACGTGGAGCAATTTAACCAGCAACTTTCCACCACCATTCAAGAGGAGTTCTATAGGTATAGTATGTTTAATCTTTCTGGGGGGCCAGTTGTGTTTGGACTGGAAGTGTTCAATTTGTGGGGCAGAAGGGCAGCTGTGATAAAGGCCCTTTATACAGCCAGTGGTCATGTTAGTATTGCTCTGAACTAACTTAGGCCTGAGGCTGAATATTTTTAACATGCAAATGTTAAAAACCTTTGCTTTCTGTATAGTTTTCCTAAGTTTAAAGAGGACCATTTATTTTGTGTCAGGTATTCCATGCTATCACTGCCATTCAATTCCCCACCCCATAAGAGTTTTGAGAAAGTATGTGGATCCTATTCTTTTTTTTTTTTTTTTAATCTTTATTGTTCAGATTATTACAATTGTTCCTCTTTATCTTTACCTTTTTCTTCTTCCTCTTCTTAAAGAATACCTTTCAGCATTTCATATAATACTGGTTTGGTGGTGATGAACTCCTTTAGCTTTTTCTTATCTGTGAAGCTCTTTATCTGACCTTCAATTCTGAATGATAGCTTTGCTGGATAGAGTAATCTTGGTTGTAGGTTCTTGCTATTCATCACTTTGAATATTTCTTGCCCTCCCAACTGGCCTGCATAATTTCTGTTGAGAAATCAGCTGACAGTCATATTGGTGCTTCCTTGCAGGTAATTAACTGTTTTTGTCTTGCTGCTTTCAATCTTCTCTCTTTGTCTTTTGCTCTTGGCATTTTAATTATGATGTGTCTTGGTGTGGTCCTCTTTGGATTCCTTTTGTTTGGAGTTCTGTGCGCTTCCTGGACTTGTAAGTCTATTTCTATCACCAGGTGGGAGAAGTTTTCAGGCATTATTTCTTCAAATAGGTTTTCAGTATCTTGCTCTCTCTCTTTCTTCTGGCACCCTCATAATTCGGATGTTGGTACTCTTGAAGTTGTCCAAGAGGCTTCTTATACTATCTTTACATTTATGGATTCTTTTTTCTTTTCCAGTTGGGTGCTTTTTGTTTCTTTGTATTTCAAATCTTTGACTTGATTCTTGTGATCCTCTAGGCTGCTGTTGGATCTCTCTATATTATTCTTTATTTCAGTCAGTGTATGCTTAATTTCTAGTTGGTCCTTTTTCATATCCTGAAGGGTCTTGCTAAATGTATCGGCCTTTTCTAGAAAATTCTTGAAGAACCTTATAACTTTGGTTTTGAACTCTATATCCTGTAGTTTGCTTTCCTCCATTTCTTTCATTTGTGACCTGTTCCTTTGTCTCTGCATTTTGGCTGCTTTCCTGAGTTGATAGAGTGGCTTTGTGTGCTAGGTGTCCTATAGGGCACAGTGACTCAGCCTCCTCAGTTACCTGAGGTGGACACTCTTGGTGTACCCCTTTGTGGACTGTGTGCACAGTCTTGTAGTTAAGCCTAGATTGTTGTTGTTATCACTGGGAGGAATTGACCTCCAGGCCAATTGGCTGTGAGGATCACCTGTGTCTATGCTGGGAGAACTTCTGTGCTGGAGACATACCTTGCTTCAGTGGGGCTTTGGTGTTCACTGAATTTGCCCCTGAGTGTGTCCCTTATGGATCTGAGGAGTTGTAATCTGGATGGTCCTACTCTGACTCCTGGGTACACTGGCTCTTGGATCTCCAAGGAGATGCTAATTTAGCCTTTGACTGAGGCCACCCAGCAGGAACTATGGAGAGATCTACAGATTTCTCTTCTTTGGTTTGGTTTTGGAAGTGCTCAGATGAGACCCAGCTGTGAAGCAATGCAAGCTGCTGTGGGGCCTTGGGCCTTCTTTTGGATGTTCCGAGTCTCACTGACTCAGCTGCAGTTTGTTAGGTAGGTTTAGATTTCAAAGGACCAGGCTATTCATATGCAAAGCCTCTGCACAGAACTTGGATGGGGCGGAGTCGCAGGGCGGAGCAAACAGCAATGGCTTCCCATCAGCCCTGCCCTAAGAGGCCCCATGGTGTCAGTGTAATCACTGCAAGCACCTCTGAGAGAAAGCCGCCCTCAAGTTCTGCCTGCTGCCAGACAGTCCAGTTTCTCCCCGTATGAGTCTGGGTCCCCAGAGTCTCGCCCGGAACTGGAGTTCAGAGCAGTCAGAAGCTTGTGTCTTTCTGCGGGTTGAAAAAGACAGCTGTGTACTCAGTTGCCAGCCCTCTCCGTGCACACACCTCCGTACCTCTGCACTTTACTTTCGCAGCTCCTCTGAGTCTCAGTGTGCTTTTCTCTTCTAGCTGTAGAATTCCCACTCAGCCAGCCTTCCTGTGGTTCTGGATGATGTCCGTTTTGTCTTTTAGTTTTAGTTTTGAAGTTGTTGTGTGAGGCAGCAGTTCAGGTGTTTACCTATACCGCCATCTTGGTTTCTCATCCTCTGGATCCTGCCCTTGATCAGAGATGTCTTTACAGCGGTAGCATTCTTCTCTTAAAATTTAAATTTTTTTTTCTGATTATAAAAGTAATATATATTGTAGAAAATAGAGAAAAGTAGGGAGAGTAAAATCATCTGTACATTTGTAATCTGCCACCCATAGTTAACTGTCATTAACAGGTCTGTGCCAACAAAGTTCCAAGAGCTTTCTAAGTCTTCAAGTGCAGAGCTTCCTAAGGATCTCTTGACACTTTTTTATGTATTTCTGCATATCTGTATTTATTTGGATCATACTATAGATAGAGCATCCTGTCCTTTTCACTTAACAGTATAACATTTTTCCATGTCATATAAAATCCTTTGGAAATATTTTAAAAATAAAATTGGGTTAAATTAAACATTGTGGACCATTGTGAAAGAAATGGAGGTTCAGGAGTAAGGAGACACAGCCCTGTTCCATTATCTGGTGAACTATGAGGTGGAGGACTCGTCTTCATGTTTTTAGTCATATCTGACCATCAGGAATGGTTGGAGAGATAAGCAGCAGTTAATTGTGAAAGTATGCAGCAGTAAAGTTGTACTGGCAAGTAAGAGGAAAATGAGGGCTGGTGGTAGAAATACCCACACCCATACCTCATGCACGGATCATGCAGTAATTCTGTCTCATGAAAGCAGCTAATTTGTCAAAGGACTCTAGTTCCCACTCCTTCAACCAGGATGCAGCAGCTGTTGGGGACTTCTGTCAAGAGGACATGGGCTACTTCAGTCGATAACCAGTCAAATGGACCATTTCTGCCCATATTTGATGTTCACACATTCGTCCCCTGACCTCATCCATTTTTAAAATATATTTTTTTTAATTGACTTTTTATAGAGAGGAAGAGAGAGGGATAGGAGAGTTAGGAACATTGATGAGAAAGAAACATCAATCAGCTGCCTCTTGCACACCCCGTACTGGGCATGTGCCCGCAACCAAGGTACATGCCCTTGTCTGGAATCGAACCTGGGACTCTTCAGTCTGCAGGCCGATGCTCTCTCCACTGAGCCAAACCAGTTAGGGCTCATCCATTTTTTAATCAGTCAAAATTAAACCTAGAAAAATAAATTGTGGCCTCGACACCAAATGAAAAGCTGCCGTGGTAGATTGTAACTCCCTCCTCCCAGATTTTTCAGATAGAGTCTTGGACAGAGACGTGGCCTACAGTGTGGTTCTAAATAATTATTTAAAGATAATGAGTATTCGGGCACAGCATTTTATCTTTGGTGTTTCTACTGTCTTAGATCTATTTGTGGAGGAATAAGAGAGGCTTGAAATAGGCTCTCAAACCTGGAGTAGATAATGTAAGTATCCTGTGTAGTTAAATTCTAAGGCTTAGGTGTAACCGGATGAAATGACGTAGTCTCAGCTGTTGGCAAGCATGAAGGGGGAAGGAGGCCTTGATAATAATAAGCCTCTTGAAGATGTCAGTTGACCTTTTTTTTATTTGCCTTTTAGAGTTTATCCCTACCTATGTCGGGCCTTAAAAACTTTCGTCAAAGACCGTAAAGAGATTCCTCTTGCCAAGGATTTTTATGTTGCATTCCAAGACCTACCTACCAGACACAAGTAAGAAACCCTTCTTTGGAAGAAAAGAAATTTACTAAATAGTATAGGCATCACTTAATTATCAGAAAACTCAGGAGGTTGTAGTCTTAGATTTGTAAAGTTTTGCCCAGTTATTCAAAAAATTTAGTTTTGGAGAAATGTATTTTTCTAGGGAGATAGGATGAGAAGTAGGTGAAACAATTTTTGAGTATTGTCTTATTTTAGGATACCTTTGAGGGATATTTGAGGGGAAATTAGTCTGAGAAAATTTGAAAACTGAAACAGTCACAGAAATTCATGAATCTGTGGAAAATTTTGTCAGAGCTTAAATGGCATACTGTTTAAAGAACTTAAATAATTGTTTAAGAAATTGAAGTGATATTTTGAAAACGACTACTAAAATTACTTACAAAGTTACCAAGTTATTTAATATAAAATGGATTTGTGCAGTAAAATGTTCCTGAACTTCTGAGTCTAAAATTTCCCCCATGATTATTTTGAAAATACTTTAATACATATTAATTTAGAAATTGTAAATAAGCAAAAAATATTTGTATGTAAACAAAAGTGTGATTATCCCGTTTTATAATTACTTATTTCTTTGGTGTACTTTGTTCACAAATGGGACATTTATCCTTAAACAGAATTCGAGAACTCACCTCATCCAGAATTGGTTTGCTCACTCGAATCAGTGGGCAGGTGGTACGGACACACCCAGTTCACCCAGAGCTTGTGAGTGGAACTTTCCTGTGCTTGGACTGTCAGACAGTAATCAAGGATGTAGAACAGCAGTTCAAATACACACAGCCAAACATCTGCCGAAATCCAGTTTGTGCCAACAGAAAGAGATTCCTGCTGGATACAAATAAATCAAGATTTGTTGATTTTCAAAAGGTAATTATTAAATTTTTGTTAAGTTCTGATTTAGCCTATGCTAGTAATTCCTTTCTAGGCACCTGTAATTATTATTTAAAAGCTTATTTAGACAGTGTTAAACTTGGCTTTTATTTTAAGTCAAGGATCATCAAATGTGACCACAGATTTAAGCCAAAAACTCTTAATACAAATTTTGGTTATCAGTTTATAAATGTATTTTAACCTTTAATAACCTGGATGGGAAGTCTCTTCAGGATGTGACAAAATGTATTTGTTAAAGAATAAATAGTAATTATTACCAATATTAACTAGAGTTAAGAGAACTTTGGAGAAGTACAGACTTGCTGGTGTAAGACATTGAGTAGGTGGTTAGGAGAGAGACAGCATGAATAATAAGATAGGTACAAATGGACATGTTTGTCAATAGCAGTGAGGATTACCATGATTGAAGTAGAGGAGCCAAATTGGAGATTATTTGAGACATTTGGTATGAGGCATAGAGGTACTTGGAGTCTTAACTCTCAGATTTGGACCTATCTTGATAAATAAGGGAAATATATTTCAGGGGATATGATTTTTTTTTAAGGAAGGTTAATGGGACACTGGTTTGTAGTATTTAACGAGACTAGTAATTAGTCTCAGTTGTAGTGATTTGGGCAATAGTTGGATGGTAGCAGTAGATGTAGGGGCTCTTATCTCTGTAGGATTTAGTAATTCTGGGACATGCAAAGGGGGGAAAAAGTTGTAGCAGTTCAAGCATTAGAGCATAGAGGAATGAGTACCAGTCTAAAATAATATTTAATTCAGTTTTCAATCCTCAGTATTTCTAATATTCTTATACACTTTTTCTTTCCTTTTTTAATTAAGGTATTACATATGTACATATCTTCCCATTGCCCCCTCCCCATCCCAGTGTCTTGCCTCCATTGGTTATGCTTATATGCGTGCATACAAGTCCTTCGGTTGATCTCTTAACTCCCCTACCTCTCCCTAACATTTCCACTGTAATTTGAAAGTCTGTTTGATGCTTTACTGCCTCTGTATCTATCTTTTTGTTCATCAGTTTATAATGTTTTTTATTATCCACAAATGAGTGAGATACTTGGTTTTTAAGAATTACTCTATCAACAACTTTTGATAGGAGATACTTTATATTTAAAAAAGAACATTATAACAACCCCATTGGTCTTGGTTTGAAGAGAAAACAAAACATCTGTAATAACATCTGTAAAGAAAACAAAACATCTGTAATGTTTTTGACAATTCGGGAAATTTAAAGTTGGACAGAATAATAGACACGGAATTAAATATTATGTAATCCTCTTGGTGTGATAATGATATTGTGGTTACACAGGAGATTGTCTTTATTTGTAGGAGCTGAGTGCTCAAATATTTAGGGGTGACGTATTTTGATACTTACATTTAAAATCTATACTAATAAAAGAGTAATATGCTCATTAGACCGGGCATCTTTCAGACAAAGCCATAGTGGCAGGGGCCGAGGCAGAGGCAGTTAGGGGCAATCAGACTGGCAAGGGGGGCAGCACTTAGGGGGTGATCAGGCCAGCAGTGGAGCAGTTAGGGGCATCAGGCTGGCAGGCAGAGGTGGTTAGGGGCGATCAGGCAGTCAGGTGAGCAGTTAGCAGCCAGCAGTTCCGGATTGCGAGAGGTATGTCTGGCTACCTACAGGATTGGGCCTAAACTGGCAGTTGGATTGGAGAGGTGTAGGCCAGGCTGAGGAATACACACACACACACACACACACACACACCACTGTCCCCCCTGTCCCCCCTCCCCTTGTGCACAAATTTCTTGCACTGGGCCTCTAGTATAATAATTTAGTAAAAGTATGAGGGTCTAAGTGCAATTGCATTGAGATGGAGAGTATAAATTATGAAGCACAGAACAGATATATAACTACATAATCAATTTGAACAAAAAGGAAACAAGAAAATGCTTTTTAATGAGAGAAAAATGAAGGTTTTATTTATTAAATATATTTTGTTGATTTTTTACAGAGAGGAAGGGAGAGGGACAGAGAGTTAGAAACAGCTGCTTCCTGCACGCCCCTCACTGGGGATTTCCCACAACCAAGGTACATGCCCCTGACCGGAATCGAACCTGGGACTCTTCAGTTAGCAGGCTGATGCTCTATCCACTGAGCCAAAACAATTAGGGTGAAAAATGAAGATTTTAAATAGATAAAATCTTGCCTTAGCTGGTTTGGCTCAGTGGATGGAGCTTCGGCCTGCGGATTGAAAGGTCCCAGGTTCCATTCTGGTCAGGGACACATGCCTGGGTTGAAGGCTCAATCCCCACTGGTTAGAGTGCAGGAGGCAGCTGATCATTGATTCTCATCATTGATGTCTCTATCTCTCATTCTCCCTTCCTCTCTGAAATCAATAAAAATATATTAAAATAAATAAGTAGATATAATCTTTTACCAAATTGAAAGGAGTTTTAGGGTAGATAATTTTTATGCTAAATGATGGCACATGTCAAAAGTGCAAATGGTAAGATGGTTTAAAATATGTCAATATTTGTGGCATTTACTTTAGGTTGTGTGACATTTGAACAAGATCTCTTATTCTTGGCCATTTGTCTTTGTTTTAGGTTCGTATTCAAGAGACTCAAGCTGAGCTTCCTCGAGGAAGTATTCCACGCAGTTTAGAAGTGATCTTGAGGGCTGAAGCTGTGGAGTCAGCTCAAGCTGGTGACAAGTGTGACTTTACAGGGACGCTGATTGTTGTGCCTGATGTCTCTAAGCTTAGCACACCAGGTTGGTAATTTGAGGCTCAAATCTAACTAATTCTCTTACCTGAACTGCAGAGTATTTAGCTTCTTTTATTTTCCTTATCTTATCCTATCTAATAAAAGAGTAATATGCAAATTGATGGTACCTTTGCTGCACCTAATAAGCCATGCCCACAAAGCCAGTCAGCAATATGCAAATTAACACCCAACCAAGATGGCTGCTGCCCATGGCAGGGTAATCGCTGGGTTCCCAAGGCCGAGGCAGGGGCAGAGCCAGTCAGTGATCAGCTGGATGGTAGGGCAATCGCTGGCTGGGGTCCCCTGCCTCAGCCAGAGGCTTTGGTCTTTGGACAGGCCAGGAGTGAGCTGTCAGTAGGACATCCCTGAGGGCTCCCAGTATGTGAGAGGGGGCAGGTTGGGCTGGGGGACCACCACCCCCGGTGCTTGAATTTCATGCCCGGGGCCCATAGTCTACTAATCAAAGGGCAAACAGGGAAGTGTGATGAGATTAAAGACTAATGGATTTTATTACCAAATGTACTGATCTGAAAAAAAAATCAGCCTAAATGAACTCTTTGGATTTATAGGTTTTGTGTATTTGGACAATTTTTACTTAGCACCTTCAATATTTGAGCTGTGAAACTACTTATCATTCAATCTTCAGGAGCACGTGCAGAAACTAACTCTCGTGTCAGTGGTGTTGATGGATATGAGACAGAAGGCATTCGAGGACTCCGGGCCCTTGGTGTGAGGGACCTTTCATACAGGCTGGTCTTTCTTGCCTGTTGTGTTGCACCAACCAACCCAAGGGTGAGTCTTAGTATAATAGCAAAGCTTGAGAAAGATGTTTCCTAAGGCTGCCATAAAGTTATAGGTTTCTGAAACCTCTCAGTTATCTAGTCAATGTTAGAGATATGGGTTGTTGAGATTTGATTTTTTTTAAGTTTTTTTTAAAAATATTTTAATCTTTATTATTCAGTTTATTAATTACATTGTTCCCCTTTTTGTCCCCCTTATAGTTCCCCACCACCCGGTACCCATCGCACCCTCTGCCCTCACCTCCCCCTCACTGTCCTCTCCCATAGGTGCATGATTTTTGTCCAGTCTCTTGCTGCACCTCCCACACCCATTTTCTCCCTAAGAATTGTCAGTCCATTCCCTCTCTATGCCCGTGATTCTATTATATTCACGTTTATCCTGTTCATCAGATTTTTAATTCACTTGATTTTTAGATTCATTTGTTGATAGATGTATATTTGTTGTTCATAATTTTTTTTTAAATATATTTTATTGATTTTTTACAGAGCGGAAGGGAGAGGGATAGAAAGTCAGAAACATCGATGAGAGAGAGACATCGATCAGCTGCCTCTTGTATGCCCCCTACTGGGGATGTGCCCACAGTCAAGGTACATGCCCTTGACTGGAATCGAACCAGGACCCTTCAGTCCGCAGTCTGACGCTCTATCCACTGAGCCAAACCGGTCTCGGCTGTTGTTCATAATTTTTATTTTTACCTTTTTCTTCTTCCTCTTCTTAAAGAATATCTTTCAGCATTTCATATAATATTGGTTTGGTGGTGATGAATTCCTTTAGCTTTTTCTTATCTGCAAAGCTCTTTATCTGACCTTCAATTCTGAATGATAGCTTTGCTGGGTAGAGTAATCTTGGTTGTAGATTCTTGCTATTCATCACTTTGAATACTTCTTACCACTCCCGTCTGGCCTGCATAGTTTCTGTTGAGAAATCCACTGACAATCATATGGGTGCTCCCTTAAAGGAAACTCACTGTTTTTCTCTTGCTGCTTTTAATAGTCTCTCTTTGTCTTTTGCTCTTGGCATTTTAATTATGATGTGCCTTGGTGTGGTCCTCTTAGGGTTCCTACATATTGGGATTTGGTGCGCTTCTTGGACTTTTAAGTCAATTTCTTTCACCAGGTGTGGGAAGTTTTCGGTCACTATTTCTTCAAATAGGTTTTCATTGTCTTGCTCTACCTCTTTTTCTGGCACCCCCATAATTCGGATGTTGGTATGCTTGAGGTTGTCCCAGAGGCCCCTTACACTAAAGGCCCCTTACACTATCTTCAATTTTTTGGATTCTTTTGGTTTCTTGCTTTTCCAGCTGAGTGGATTTTACCGCTTTGTATTTCAAATTTTTAACTTGGTTCTTATGGTCCTCTAGAGTACTTTAGGTCTTTGTGTAATGTTTTTTATTTCAGTCAGTGTATGCTTAATTTCTAGTTGGTCCTTTTTCATATCCTCGTAGGTCTTGTTCATTTCCTCTTAGGTCTTGTTCATTTCCTTGTAGGTCTCAGCCTTTTCTAGGAGCCTCTTGAAAAGCCTTATAACCGTGGTTTTGAATTTTATGTCATCATTTTTTTCCCTCCATTTCTTTCACATCTGATTTCTTTCCATGTCTCTGCATGGTGGCTGCTTTCCTGAGTTGGTCCATTAGCTTTGTGTGGTAGATGTCCTCTAAGGGACAGTAGCTCAGCCTCCCCAGTTACCTGAGGTGGATATGGGTTGCACAGTCTTGTTGAAATTAAGCCTAACTTATTGTTGCCAGCACTAGGAGAGTTTGACCTCCAGGCCAATTGGCTGTGAGGTTCAGCAGTGCTCAGGTTGGATGGGCGGAGTCTCCGGGCCGAGCAGGCAGCGTCAGCTCTGCCCTATGCAGCCCCTGGCACTCTGTGCCGGGTGGCAATGGCTGCAAGCACCTCTGAGAGAGAGCTGCCGCTGAGCCCCACCTGCTGCCAGACAATTCAGCCTCTCTCCAAATGAGTCTGCACAACCAATGTCTCAGCCAGGATCGTAAAACAATGCAGTCTGGTGGTTTCCCGAACGAGAGAGTAAGTCACGAGTCCTCACTGCGAGGTCACACAGCTCTGCTGTTCCCAAGTTCACACACACTCCACACAAGCTCGCCCTCTCCACAAGCTTGCAGACCCTTGCAGCGCCCAAGTTTCAGCATGTCTCCCCATGGTCCAGATTTATCCCGTATGATTGTGGGTTCCCTGGACTTCACCCGGAGCTGGGGAATCAGTGCAGTGGGACGTCTTTGTCTCCCCCGTTTGAGAAAACCGGCTGGGTTTGCAGCCTCCCGCCCTATCCGCTGGCGCGCGCACTCCTCCAAACCTCTGACTCTGCGTGTATCTTCAACTCTGTCCTCCGCCACTCCTCTGTGTCACAGTGTCTATCTTCACTTTTATTTGTGGAATTTTCACTCAGCCAGCTTTCTGGTGATTCTAGATGATGTTTGTTCTTTCGTTAAGTTGTAGTTTTGAAATTGCTGTGTATGGCAGCAAGATAGGTGTTTACCTATGCTGCCATCTTGGTTCCTCCTGATTTTTTTAAGTTTTAAAATCAAATCTTTTCATGTCTCTCTGACAAGGAAAAATCTTGTTTTCATGGAAGAGCTCATTGTTTTAATAGCATTGGTACAAGTAATCCATGGTGGGGGTTTATGTTTTTCAGTTATCACGGCTTCTCTCTCATGCTCTTTGAGAAAGTGCAAATAGAAAGATTTAGTAATCTGGAAAGTAAAGTAAATTGCTTTCTGAGAGTGATGGTTCTGTGTGTTATAGTTGTTCAGAATTTGATCCTCTGTCCTGAATGGGAAAACAGGTAGAAAGAGTTTGGAAAATCATCTAGTTTTGGAAAAAGTAATGAACATAATAACTATTCTGTCACTTCTTTTTGTTGTTGTTAATCCTCACCTAAGAATATTTTTCCATTGATTTTTAAGGAAAGTGAAAGAGAGAGGGAAATACAGACAGAAACAGTGATGTGAGAGAAACATTATCAATTGGTTGCTTCCTGCATTTCCCCAACCAGGGCCCAGGCCAGGTAGGAACCTGCAACCAAGGTACATGCCCTTGACTGGAATCAAAGCCAGGACCCTGTGGTCCACAGGCTGTTGCTCTATCCACTGAGCAAAACCATCTAGTGCTATCACTTCTTTTTTTTTTTTTTAATATTTTATTGATTTTTTACAGAGGGGAAGAGAGAGGGATAGAAAGTCAGAAACATTAATGAGAGAGAAACATCGATCAGCTGCCTCTTGCACACCCCCTACTGGGGATGTGTCCTCAGCCAAGGTACATGCTCTTGACCAGAATTGAACCAGGGACCTTTCATTCCGCAGGCCAACGCTATCCACTGAGCCAAACTGGTTTCGGAATGTCACTTCTTTTTTATCTTTGCGTTATCGGACTAGCATTTTAGTATGGCTCATCTCTTGACCATTCACATAAATTTAGATAGCAATATAAAACAGTGGTGGTGGCTTTTTGTTTTTTTAATTCACAAGACAAATGACATACTCTCTTAATTAACTTGGAACTTACTAGTTGAGGATTTTTTAAAAACCTTTATAGTCAACAGATTCTGAAGTTGACCTCCCAGACTATAATTGTTAGCAGTGAAGTGTCTTCTCTTTTATATTATTTTAACTATTTCTGTATTAATATTTTTCCTTTCTCTTCTATCCCTCAGTTTGGAGGGAAAGAGCTCCGAGATGAGGAACAGACAGCTGAGAGCATTAAGAACCAAATGACTGTGAAGGAATGGGAAAAAGTGTTTGAAATGAGTCAAGATAAAAATCTGTACCACAATCTTTGTACCAGCCTATTCCCTACTATACATGGTAAGAGTTCTATCCATTTGTGCCATAAACTTGAAATTCAGATGATTTGAGATAAAACAGCAATATATGATTTCTTAAAGCATACAAATCAAATCATGAAAGTTTTTTTTGTAGGTTTAGAAGGGGTCTTTTTAAGTCATTTATGAAAGGAAAATATATGACTCCACTTAGGTACCTAGAATAGGCAAATTCATAGAGACAGAAAGAAGTTACTTGAGGGAGAGGAATAGGGAGTTACTATTTAATGAATAGAGTTCTTGTTTGGTATGATGAATAGCTCTAGAAATTGATAGGAATGATAATTATAAAACATAGTAAATGTACTTAATTCCACTGAAATGTACATTTTAAAAAATGGTTGAAATGGGAGGAAATGGTTGAAATGGTAAATTTTATGTTGTGTATACTTTACCACAATTTTTTTAAAAAGAGAAAGGGGTCGTGTAGTCTTCTTTTTCTAACTTTAGGACAGAACTGGGCTGTAGTATGCTAATTTAATATCAGGTTTGGTTTTTTTTTTTTAATTTTTAGAACTAGAGATTTCTTGATGTTTCTTGGTTACATGTACATGTCTATACATTTGGTCATTTCTTCTTTCATGTATTTTTGACTCTTGGTTGCTAACTGCTCACTGTTAAAATCCTCTTGCGTGTTGAAGGGTATAACTAAATTTTTAGGTCTCATAATATAGTGGATTTTTTCCTAGGTATATATTTTTTAATCATTAGTTAACCTCTTTTTACCTAAATATTTAGTAAATGAAATTGAACTGAAATTTTTAATTTTAATAATTGTTTATGGATTTTAGAGTGTCTTCTTTTAATAATGAATAGGGTAAAAATTTTATGCTGCTTCACATTCCCGTAAATTATCGCTTCGTAACAAATGACCCCAGAATTTGCTGGCTTAAAACAGCAAACATTATCTCATACAGTCTGTGGGTCAGGAATTGACAGAGGCTTAGCTGGGTGTTTCTGCTCAGTCTTTCAGGAGGTTGCAGCCAAGACATCAGCTGGGCTGCAGTCATCTGAAGGCTTTTCTGGGGCCAGAGGACCCACTGATGAGGGGGCTCACTTAAGTGGCTTATAGGTCAGAGTAGTGTTGGTTGTGGAATGGGTTTTTTAATTTTCTATTTTTAAGAAGTGGTTTTTGTAAATCTGCCTAGCACTTCGTTGATGGAATTCACAGAAAGTCATAATAATTAGCACAGAAAAATATTTCTAAAGATCCATTGTTTTCTAATTGTGCATTTCCTCCTTATATTGGATTTATATAGTTCTTTGAAGCATTTTATCTAATCCCTCTGAGTTCAGTTAGCATGAATTTATATTCAGCACTGGTCACTGTTGGTAGCACAAAAGAAGTAAATCATGGACCATTTCTCAAACTGTTGATTTGCATGCCATTAGAAAGAACTAGCAAATATGATAGATAAGCTGAGGGGGACATGGTTTATTTATGGGGAGAGATATTTGAGGACTACAACATAGAGAAAAGCTTTGTATAAGGTAATGGGACTTGTGATCAAGGAAAGCCTCTTAGAAGGGTGGACATTGGCTGGCACCTGTGACTCTGCAGTAGCGGTGAAGACATTGGTTAGGGGAATTCAAGTTCCAGAGCGAGAATCAAGATTAGGAGCCAGGTATTTTTACTTCAGTCTTGTGCTTTGCTTCACTTTTATCTGCTCTTTTGGTTGATAAACATACCTTTGGAATTTCCTGTGATATGTTTAGCCTCATGTTGAAGAATACCTTGGTTTTTGTTTCAGGTAATGATGAAGTAAAACGGGGTGTCCTGCTGATGCTCTTTGGTGGTGTTCCAAAGACAACAGGGGAAGGAACCTCTCTTCGGGGGGACATAAATGTTTGCATTGTTGGTGACCCAAGTACAGCTAAGAGCCAGTTTCTCAAGTAAGTGTTTGCCCACAGTAGTACAACAGGAAAAACTGTGCATAGTTCAAGGCTCTGGGCTACCAAGAGTGCAGTCAGTGTGCCTGAAATAGAGCAGGAGTATAAATTAGGACTATGTTGCATATGTAACTCACTTGGATTCAAAACACCTTAATTTTTAAAATAGAATGTAATAATATTTTATAATTTTGGAATAGGGAAAAAATGTCCTGCAATCCCATTCCCACATAGAATTCTTTTAATCTTTGTATAATGTCTTTGTATAATCTTTGAATATATAAATACGTATTTTCATTTAATATACCCTAAATATTTTTCCATCTTCTTTACTTTCACAATTTTTTTTGTTGGTATACTATAACTTACAAAATATTTCTCTAGCCTGTCGTTTATTTTAATGATTATATAGATATTGATACAATGAATACCATGATGTGTAGAACTTTTTATTTAAAGTTTTTTTCTTGCCAAGACCCGTTTGGCTCAATGGATAGAGCGTCGGACTGAAGGGTCCCGGGTTCGATTCCGGTCGAGGGCATGTACCTTGGCTGCGGGCACATCTCCAGTAGGGGGCGTGCAAGAGGCAGCTGATCGATGTTTCTCTCTCATCGATCTTTCTGACTTTCTATCACTCTCCCTTCTGCTCTGTAAAAAATCAATAAAATATATATTTTTTAAATTTTTTAAAAAATAAAATTTTTTTCTTTCCTATGAGTAAATTCCAACTATAGAATTGATGAGATTAAAATACAAATATCTTTAAGGTTCTTAAACAGGACATACTTTGCCAAAGCAGTGCTGTAAGCATGAGACATTTTTTGCCAATCTTATCAGCATGTGTATTGCAAGAACTTGCTTGCTTTTAATTTTTTAAGAAACTTAGAGGTCAGAATAATAGCAACCCGTTTTGAGCACTTTCTGTGTTCTTGGTGCTGTATATATGTGTCTATTATGTCTTAACCAACAATTAAGACATAGTATACAGACTGACATGTATTGTCTCTTTTTTCAAGGAGGCAAACAAAACCCTCATAATTATGTCTATTCTTAGACCAGACCAACACTATCTTGAACACTAAAGCTTTGTAATAAGTTTTAAAATCAGAAAATGTGAGTTGTCCAAGATTGTTTTAGCTATTCTGGGTCATTTGAGTTTCTACATGAATTTTAGGATCATCTTGTCAGTTCCTACAAAGAAGCCAGTTGTGATATTAATAGGGGTTGTCTTGAATCTGTAGATCAATTTGAGGTGTATTGGCATTTTTTTTTAAGAGGGAGAGAAGGAGTAGCCATGGTGGCCTTGGGCTTGCGGCAGTGGACTTCGGCCACCGCTGACCATGCTCTCTGGCCACCACCTGGGCACACGGCTTGGATCCAGGGCCTTTCTCACTTGTGGCTTTCCAAAGGCTATTGCTCCTGTAAAGACACAGTGGAGACCATGAGAAAAGACTTATCAAACCTTCTGGATTCTATGATAGGCGTTCTTTGAATTTACTGAAATTCTACATTATGTTGACTGGGATTCCTGTAGTAATTGGCATAACTCTGATGAATGTATTTGTTGGTGAAACTGAATTAGCAGAAATTTCAGAAGGCTATATCCCAGAACACTGGGAATATTACAAGCATCCTATATCAGGATGGATTGCCCGAACTTTCTGTGATAGTCCTGAAAAGAATTATGAATGAACAATAGCTATCCCTCACATTGAAGTGGAAAACACTGAATTATAGCTAAAAGAGCTGGAAGTGTGAAGATTAATGTGTATGAGAGACAATGGTCCTTGGTATCAGGAACGAACCATTGATAAGGGACTTATTGATCATGCTCCAAAAACAAATTCCGACAACTGATTTTTCATCTCTAAATACAAAGTACATTTTCTTTATGGGAAAATAAAGCAATAAATATATTCTGTACTTGTGCTCAGAGTGATGAATAAAATACTCACTTCCGTTGCACTGTTTCCCAGTGTTGGTTCAGACTAAGGCTTTTTCTACAGGCTTTTTAATTTTTTCAGCTTTGTAAGGCATAACTGACAAAAATTGTAAGGCATTTAAAGTGTACATTGTGATTATTTGATAATACGGGTATATTGTGAGTGGCAGATGAAGGCTTTTGATTTGGGAGTTTCAGCTTCCTCTTTTAAGAGGTTTAAACAATTTTTTAAAGTTGGAAAAATAGGACTTTGTGAACTTAAAGGTGTAACTTCGAAAGATTAATGTTTTACTTAGCTGATAAATGGAAGTTAGAGAAATTTGAGTATGTTAAGTATCAGGAAATATAGTAGTTCATGTCAACATTGTGGACATCTGGATTATTCAGGGCAACTCAGAGTTTTATTAAACCAACTAGATAAAATAACACCTTAATAAACATTTTCAGTGGACAAAAAGAGAGAGATTTGTTGTTCCACTTATTTATGCATTCATTGGTTATTTCTTGTATGTGCTCTGACCAGGAATCAAACCTGCATCCTTGCTGTATCAGGACGCTTCAGCCAACTGAGCTACCCTGCCAGGGTGTATATTGGCTTTTTAACAATATTAAGTCTTCTGATCCATAAACATGGGACATCTTGCCATTTATTAAAGGACATCTAGGCCTTTAATTTCTTTGAACAATGTTTTATATTTTTCAAGGTATAAGCTTGCACTTCTTTTGTTAAACCTATTCCTAAGTATTTTAATCTTTTTGATGCTGTTGTTTTCATTTTGGGGTTGTTTTATTGCACGTGTATATGAATAAATGAAATTGATCTTTTGTCTCACAACCTAATAAGAACTCCTTTTTAGTTGTAACATTTTTGTAGATTCCATAGGATTTTCTGTCTAACAGATCATGTTATCTGCAAATAGTGATAGTTCTTTCAAACTGGCTGTCTTTTGATTTTCATTGCCTAATTGCACCTGCTACACCTTTGAGTATAATGTTGAATAGAAGTGCTAGAGTTGACATCTGTGTCTCATTTTCCTAATCTTAGGGGGAAAACATTCAGCCTTTAACCTTTAAGAATGATGTTAGCAGTGGGTTTTTATAGATGCTATATCAGGTTGAAGGAAAGTCTCTTCTATTCCTCATTTGTTGAGTTTTTATCATGAAGGGTGTTGGATTTTGTCACTTTTTTTTACTAAAACTATTGAGATGGTTTTTATCTTTATTAATGTAGCATATTATTAATTTTAGCTGTTAAACCAATCTTGCCTTTTTACAATAAATCTTGCAGCTAGCTTTATTTTATTTTTTAAGTGCAAGGCCTTCCAATATGTCATTATTGGTAAACTTATTATTAAAGACTTTTAAAGTTGATGTTTTTGTCATGTATGAACTTCATCTTACATTTGACAGGAATGGATTTAAATCTACCTAAAAGGCCAAAGGAGAAAGACTTTATGTTCAGTCTGTGGTTTCATATTCAGTCTATTATAGGTATCTCTGGATTGCTTATGATTAATACCATTCTCAGTTTTTTAAAAATAAATTTAAATTCTTAATTGACAAATGCTGTTAGGTGATATTCCTGCACAGAATGTTTTGTAGTCACATATTAATGAATATGATAATCTTGAATAGGCATGTGGAGGAGTTCACCCCTAGAGCTGTCTACACTAGTGGCAAAGCATCCAGTGCTGCTGGCTTAACAGCAGCTGTTGTGAGAGATGAAGAGTCTCATGAATTTGTCATTGAAGCTGGAGCTTTGATGCTGGCTGATAACGTAAGAACATTTTATACTCTTGGATATAAAGAAATCAGAATATTCCCTACTGTGTCAGTAAAATCCTATAGTTTTCTATTAAAAAGATGTTCTTTAAAAAAGGGCATTTTTAATAAATAATCTGTATTTGACATTGATTAATTAGATCTGTAAAGGCATGTAAGTTATAGCTATATATATATATATATGGCTAAGCTACCATCCAACCAACCAGTAGGTATGATGTGCATTGACCACCAGAGAGCCAAAACCGGCTCTCTGACATCCCCCAAGGGGTCCCACCTGACAGAGGCACTCTTCAAGCTGCAGCGCTGCAGGCCAGGGAGGGACTGTGGCAGGTTGGTTCCAGGGCGTGCCTATCCAGCTCATCTCTCCCAGTCCCACCCGCTGGCCACCTTCTAATTTCCATGTGCACAAATCCATGCACTGGGCCACTAGTATGCTTATAAACATCATGTTTCAATTTCATTCCTCACTTCTGCAGCCAAAAATCAATGTTAAAGTGACCCAAAATATTTTGACCCTGAGATTTACACAGGTTTTTTGTTTAATATATCTGTACTGATTTCACAGAGGAAGGGAGAGGGAGGGAGAGAGAAACATAAATGATGAGAGAGAATCATTGATTGGCTGCCTCCTGCACACCCCATATAAGGTCAGGCATGTGCCATTGACCAGAATCGAACCTGTGACTCCAGTCCACAGGCTGACACTCTATCCACTGAGCCAAACCAGCTGGACAAGGCTTTTCTGTTAAGTAAAAGTGCAATAAATATAAGTTTTTAGTTTTAGTCTAAAAGTCAAAAGCACATGGTTCCTTCTAGCGCTGGGATCTACTGTACTCTAGTAGAGGGGATTAGGATCGCTTGTTTACCTATCTTACAGTATAGGTGCAATCTTTGAGTTTACTTGCCATTTGACACCTAAAAGACAGTTTCTCATGCTAGATTTGTTTGGATGCAGGGTGTATGTTGTATTGATGAATTTGATAAGATGGAAGTACGGGATCAAGTTGCTATTCACGAGGCTATGGAACAGCAGACGATCTCCATCACTAAAGCAGGCGTGAAGGTACATGTGTTCACTTCTGTTCCACTGCATCATGCCTTATAGATTTATGTAGCTGTTGAGACATTCACCTGGGTAAAATGCATTATTTCACATAAAATGTTATTCGTTGAAATGGAAAACACAGCCCTGAGGATTATTAATCCAAATTATAGGTACTGTGAAAATGTGATGCTATAACAGAAAGTAGTAGAGGGTATTGGTGAAAATTTTAGCATTTCACAGCTCAAAATTTTCACAAAGCTTCTATATTTTTTGATAAAGCAGGTTTTCAATTATAACAAATATAATCTATTTAAATGAAAATAATAGTTACAGTCATGTTCCACATACATTTTGGTCAAGGGTGGACCATATATGTGATGATGGTCCCATGAGATTATAATGGAGCTGAAAAATTCCTGTCACCTACTGACGTCAGAGTTATAGTAATACCTTAGCACATCACATTACTCACATGTATGTGGTGATGCTGGTGCAAACAGACCTACTGTGCTGCCAGTTGTATAAAGTAGAGCACATACAGTTATGTACAGTACATAACACTGGGTATTATTGTTTTTAGAGTGTTCTCTTTCTACTTATAAAAAAAGTTAGCTATAAAATGGTAAGCCATACTACTCAGGCAATAGCCTCATACATCTTGTGTTTACATCTCTTGATTGCATCATCTTCTCATGCTTGATTGAATCTCATGTTTTATACAGTAGGCTATACCATCTATGTTTGTGTAAGTGCACTCTATGATCTTTGAACAACCATAGAATTGCCTAACAACTCATTTCTCAGAACCTACCCCCATCATTAATGATACAAGACTGTACAATATTGTGACTAACATTCGAGAGAATAGAACTTTTTAAATAAAGTAATACATTGAAGTAGTAAGGAAAATTTAAGCAGTACTCTAAAATATAAGGAAGAGAAATCTTTCCCTGCAACTCCCAGCACTAATAAATATTGAGAAATACCTGCTGAGTTTATGCCCCTTTTAGGAATATTTTATATAGAAACAAACATAATACATGTGGTTTTGTTCCTTACTCATTTTAACATCATAATTTTATTTTGGCAATCTTTCTATATTGGCACATATTACATCCACTTTGGTTTTTTTTTTTTTTTTATTACTGCATGGTTTTCATTTGTATGTGCCCCAATGAGACACCTACAGAGTAATATTTGGGTCCTTTCCAGCCTTTTGATTAAAAACAATATTGTATGTATCCTTAAACACACATCTTCCTTACCTAGCTGCAAGATAAATTTCTAACGAGAAATCTCAGGCTTCGCGGGTATGCACAACATTTCACCACCATCAAATCGGAGTACCTGTGCGCTGTGTGTTATTAGATTTTACTTTTAATGATCCAGTAGGTGAAAAATGGTATCTTAGTATTTTGGTTATCATTTAATTAATTATGAAAGAGATCAAGCACTTTGTCATATATTTATTGGCCATTTCAGATGTCTTTTTAAACCTATCACAATTCTTTCTTTTGTGGTCAGGCTACTCTGAATGCCAGAACATCTATTTTGGCAGCAGCAAACCCAATCGGTGGACACTATGACAGATCAAAGTCGTTGAAACAGAATATAAATTTGTCAGCTCCCATCATGTCCCGATTTGATCTCTTCTTTATACTTGTGGATGAATGTAATGAGGTAACCAACATTATCTATCACTCTTAGCTTCTTTTGTTATTTCCAATATGAATAATGGAGTGAGTCAGGCTTGAGTATATACTCCTGAACATGTGTTTGCACTGACTCTCTTGGGCAAAGGTGTATTAAGCAGTTCAAAATAAAGTCACTTGAATTGCTGGTTCCACTTAATTGTGTTGAGGAATATAATGTTTTTTGTTTTGCTACTATTTTTTTTTTTTTTAATTTTCAAAGGAAAAAGGACACGGTGCAATATACAGATCTTGTAACATAGAAACCCACACTTGAAACGTGTATGTTCATGTTGACCAGTGTCACCCCAATAAATTTATTAAACTTAACAAGAATAAAGGAAACACCATAATTATCAATCATTCTCAAGGTTTTTATAAGAATTTTTTGTTTTATTGGGGATCTTTTTAGTAAGCATGAAAAAATTGGAATACCAAAGAAATTTCTTCTTGTTTTCTTCTCCAAATTCGGAGTCGTTAGTCTTCCTATATTTTCTCGTAAAGTTGAGTGTGTATCACTTTTTTGCCTTAATTATAGAATAATTTAAAGATTAAGTGTAAAGTGGTGGATGTAGTTGGATTTGGACAGGTTAACTATTAGTTATTTATACTTAATCTTAAATATTTAATAATACTGCCCAGCTCAGATGGGCATAAGACTACAAAATGACATTATGTAGAAGCTAATATTATAGGCAGTACTGTTAATTACTGAGCATGGGGGTCCTGTATTGCATTAGACACAATGCATACTCTTGCTTACAGCAAAACTTTAAATATAATCTAAATAAAAGCTGCCTTCCATTAGTTTTTTATGTTTTGGTTTGTTTTTATCCCTTCACAAATCCATATAAACATTTAACCTACCTACCCATAGTTGGAAGTTATCTGATTTTATATATTTCTGTTGGTACTTGATCCATTACATTAGTTTTTTAACTGTTGGAAATAATTTCAGACTTATAGAAATGTTGCAAGAAATATAATAGTGCACATGGTACTTTTATACCTTTTATTTTATTCACGTAATAACATGTTGCCCTATTTGCTCTATCATTTGTTCTCGTTACATCTACATGGTTTTTCTGTATCATTTAAGAGTAAGTTGCTTATTTTTTGTATGATTTTTTTCTCAATATTAATTCTGTGATAATTACCTTTATAAATTTACAAATGGTAATATTTACAAATGGCCAAGACCATAGACTGAAGCTGGACTGTTCGAATCTTGGCTCCATTTCTTGCTGTGATATTGGACTAGTGATTTAACCTCTGAGCCTCATGTACTCACCTATAAAATAGGATTAGTAACTACCTACATAATAAGGTTTTGGTGAAGGTTGTATGAGTTAATGCTTCTATACACACTTAGGCAATAGTGGCTGGCATATACTAAGGGCCCTAGACATCTGGTATTATTATTAAAGTCAGTTAATTCCTTCAGGAATATTCTTGGAGTGGGGCAAAGGTAAACATTTTAATTTGGTTTTAAATGAAACTGGTACCAAACTTTCTTCAGAAATGTAACTATGAATACATCTTTCAGTGGCATATTAGAGCTTATTTTTGCTATGAATAATTTCTTAATGCCTAGGATAGTCTGGAGTGGATATTGATGTGACTGATCAAAGTGATTTTTTTTTTTAATTAGGTTACAGATTATGCTATTGCAAGGCGTATAGTAGACTTGCATTCAAGGATTGAAGATTCGATTGATCGTGTTTATTCCCTTGATGATATCAGGAGGTATCTTCTCTTTGCAAGGCAGTTTAAACCAAAGGTAACTGCATTTTTTATACTAGAATAGAGCATCATGGGTATATTTTAAATGGCATTTAGACAAAAGGGTTACATGGAGAAATCTGAACCTATACTTGTTTGGGTTTTTGTTTGTTTATTTTGGGGGTTTTGTTTGTTTAGAACAATTTGTTTCTTCAGAGAGTTGAGAAAAGGGCATTTAAAAATATCTGAATAATCCCATTTCTTTTCCTTGTTAAGTGCTAATAACAAGTTTTTGTGGGTGAAAAGTTTTGTTTTGTTTTTTAATATATTTTCATTGATTTCATAGGAAGGGAGAGCAAGAGAGAGAGAAACTTCAGTGATGAGCGAGAATTATTGATTGGCTGCCTCGTACACACCCTCTACTGGGGATCAAGCCCTCAACCTGGGTATGTGCCTTGACTGGGAATTTAACCTGCAACCTTTTGGTGGATTGGACAATATTCCCAACTGAGCCACCTGGCTGCAGCAGACATTCTTTTATTTTAACCATTCCTAAGAATCATAAAACTATATGTGATTAATAGTCTACTGAGTCCTCTCATATCTTTCTCTGAGGAAAAACTTGGATTCCTCTGGATAATTGTGATTGAACATGATTATTATTTTATAGTAGTTGATGAAGTTCATTATGTTGAATCTGCACTGAGCCAGGATAGTTACTTAGACATTTATTTTTAAAATAAGCCTCCATTTAGTACCCCAGCTGGAGTGGCTCAGTAGTTGAACCAGGAGGTCACAGTTTAATTCCTGGTCTGGACACATGCCCGGGTTTTGGGCTTGATCCCTGGTAGAGGGCATATAGGAGACAGACAATGATTCTGGCTTATTGATGTTTCTATCTCTCTTTCCTTCTCCCTTCTCTCTGAAAATAAATTTTAAAAATAATAATAATAATAAATTAATAAACCTCCAGTTGGCAATTTCCTAAAATAAAATATGGAAAGAAAAAAATTCTGGTTGATTCTACATTTTTACACATTATTGTCTGGCTTGACTTTTGGAAGTTATTCTTTTTTCTTTTCTTTTTCTTTTTAATGTGCCATGAAAGTTGCGGGAATTGAACTGGCAACCTTTTGGTTAACAGGATGACACTCCCAACCAACTGAGCCATCTGGCCAGGGCGTGGAAGTTATTCTGAGATTTTAATTCTTTATCACTTTCATTTACTTACCCTATATTTAAAAACCCAATATGCAAATAGACCAAACGGCCGGTGGAACAACTGGTCACTGTGATGCACACTGACCACCATGGGGCAGACGCTCAGTGCAGAAGCTGCCCCTGACCTGCATGCCCAAGGGCAGCCAAGGCAGGTGACAGCAGGGGGCCCCTGATTGTCCCACAGAGGGAGGCAACCAGCAGCGGCGGCAGTGGAATGAGTGGGCAGTGCAAGACTGGCCAAGGCTGGCCAGTGGGGGCCCCCGATTGCCCCACCAATTGCCCCACAGATCAGCCCCGATTGCCAGCCAGGCCTAGGGACCCTACCCATGCACGAATTTCGTGCACCGGGCCTCTAAGTTTATAACATTGGGATTGACTCACTGTCCCAAAAGAAGTTTAGTGAGTCTTTTAAAACTAAGGGTTATATGTGAAGAGACATTTGTTCTCCATGACTTCATACTAGCCTCTCTGTGACCTTGGCAAGCTTTCTTTGTTAACATGCTGTGTTTCTTGCTCTGAAAAACTGAGGGTTTGCTCTAGCTGGTTTGGCTCAGTGAATTGAGCATCAGCCTGCACATTGAAGGGTCCTGGGTTTGATTCCAGTCAAGGGCACATGCCCAGGTTGTGGGCTCGATCCCCAGTAGGGTCCATGCAGCTTGCAGCTGATCAATGACTCACTCTCATCATTGATGTTTCTATCTCTCCCTCTTCCTTCCTTTTTGAAATCAATAAGCTATATTAAGAACCATCCTCTTACTTTTTTAATTTATTTTTTTGATCGATCCTTTTAAAAAAAAACTAAGGGTTCTTTGTTATTATTTGAAAAGTAAGGTTTACTGAAATAGCTAATGTATAATATATATGTGTATTGTCCTTTGTTCTTAAAGACAACATAAATTAATTGAATCTCAAGAATAGCCTGAGCATTCATTTGTTTAATGGGCTCTGGCATCTTGGGTGAAAAGATTACATCCTCCCCATTGCTTCAGCTTGTTACATATCTTCTATCTATATATATCTATATATAAAAAAGCCTAAATGTCAGTAGCTATCATGTGCACTGACCACCAGGGAGCAGACAACACAGGAGCTGCCATGGCTGCACACTAGCCATTTAAAAATAAATGGCACCACAGACCTGGTGCCAACAAACCAACACTCGGCTTCCCCCAAGTGGGACACAGGCCCTGCCACCACCACCCACCTCTCCTCCCCCCCGCCACCCCCATGGCACAAAATGCAGCCCACAGCCCAGCCCGGAAATGGTGGCTGTGGACACTGAGTAATGATGTCACATAGCAACATCCGCTTCTTCTCCCTAGCGATTTGGAGTTTTTTCAGTCCAGTAACCTGACTTGCTTTATAGCCAGGTGCAAAACCAAATGTTTGTGAAGTGTTTTCTCATGCCTCGTATCATTTGATCCTCACAGAAGTCCTGGAGTAGGTAGATAGGAGACTCAGTAGAATCCTATTTTCTTTTCATTAGCAAGATGCAAGTAGCAATATTAAAATATTTCTTCTAATTAATTTCCTTTCACTGTGCGTGAATCTGTGCTCCAGGACACTAGTCTTTCAGAAATTGTCATTTTCCATAAATACTAATCCTGCTGCCTTCCTATTTATAAAATAGTACATTGAATCCACAGGCCTTCTTAGTTTCTGTTGAAAGGCATTTCAGTGTTAATTCCTTGTCATTGGCTTCAAAGTTTAGTCTCCACCTGGAAGGCTCTTAAACATCTCGTTTACACAGCTCCCATCAAATAGAAATACTCTGACATAGTGATGTTCTGACAGATCTCCAGAGAGTCGGAGGACTTCATTGTGGAACAGTATAAACGTCTCCGCCAGCGGGATGGTTCTGGAGTGAGCAAGTCGTCCTGGAGGATTACAGTGCGGCAGCTTGAGAGCATGATCCGTCTCTCGGAAGCAATGGCTCGGATGCACTGCTGTGATGAGGTATCAAAGTCACTTGAACATAATGGATGGAAAGAGAAATGATTTATCGGTTTATAAGCAATTTTTTATCTTTGGTTTGGGACATACTAGCATTATATAACTGTTGAGTGCTCATAAGATATGTGACCTTGGGATTCCTCCCTTGACGAAGGTTGCTGTTGAGCATTTATTGAGTGTAGTTAAATAGTAATGAGATAATCACGTTATAGATTATGTAATACTTATAGTGAGTTACAGTTAATGCTATTCATTCAAGAAACTGCTTATATATGCAGTTCTGATATCCAGAAAGCTTGTATTTTATTTTAGTGGTAACTTTTATTATTATAGCTTTATATTATGCTCTTGGTTATCTGTTGGTTCCCTACTATGAACAGTGATAAAACCAGCATGTTTCATATTTCCTACTCCCCTACCTCTCAACCATCTAATTTAGAAAATAACGTCTTAACGTTTACCTTTGTGCAGACAGATATGCTTATCTATCACTTGATTTATCATGTTTTCACTGGTACAGATGAGAGGCAATCAACACATTTATCTCTCGGGTCTCCCTGTTCTCTTTCCGTTTCTATATATCATTTATCTTCAGACGCATATCATTTACATTGTGTTCTGTCGCTCTTCATTCCTCCATTTGTTTTAGTCTTAGTTTTGTAGCTAAATATATGGAAGGCTCAGTGGCAATTATTTTGTTATGATTTTCTAATCCATTTCTTGACTGATTGAAATATGGCTATGAAGAGTTCAATGGGGGAAAAAAAACACATTTATGAGAATGATACTTTCTTAGTGTTGTTACTTGTAGCCCTTATCTGGATAGTAGCCTGGCTTGATATACAACCTTTGGCTCATATTTTCTTTTTTTGTGAATTTTTCTACTATATCATGACATTAACTGTTGCTGTGGTGAAATCTGAGGCCAGCCCTTGATTAATTTTGCTCCCATAAATAACTTGATCTTTCTCTTTTTCCAAAGTATTTTTTTTCTATTTTTCTAGGCCAGTAAGTTTATTAGGATATGTCTTGATATTGACTGTTCTTAAATGACTTAGTGTCTTTGTTATTAGTTTTTTGTCTTTCTAAAAAATTGCTCTGCTGGGTTTATCTTGTTATGGGGCTCAGCTGGTTTAGAGACTGTAGGTTATTTAAAAAGTACTTGCAGTAACCACCCACCAAAAAAAGAAACAAACAAACAAAAAAAACATGGACACGTCATTTTTCTTTTAAATAAGCTTTTTTTATTGAAGCAGAACATACATATAGAAAAGTGCAAAAATTGTAAGTGTACAATTCATTTAACTTTCAGTGAGCATGCCTATGTAACTTAATTTCACTTAGCATAATGTCCTCAAGGCTCATCAATGTTATAGCATGGACAGGATTTCCTTCCATGTAACATTCCATCGTATGTATTTACCACATTTTTAAAATCCATTTATCAGTGGATATTTGGGTTGTTTCCACACCTCTTGGCTATTTTGAATAATGGTACAATGGACATGGATATACTTTGTTTTAGATATTAACCCCCATCGTATATATCATTTGCAAATATTTTCTCCCATTCTGTAGGTTGCTCTTTTTATTCTCTTATTTCCTCAACTCAGAAGTTTTTGAATAGGATGTAGTCTCATTTGTCAACTTTATGTTTTGTTGCCTGTACTTTATTTTTATCGACTTCACAGAGGAAGGGAGAAGGAGATAGAAACATCAATGATGAGAGAGAATCATTGGTTGGCTGCCTCCTGCATGCCCTTGCTGGGGGTTGATCCCACAACCTGGGCATATGTCCTGATCGGAATTGAACTGGCCTCCTGGTTCATAGGTCGACACTCGATCACTGAGCCCCACCGGGCAGGCTGTTGCCTGTGCTTTTGATGTCATATCCCAGAAACCATTACTAAATCCAATGTCATGAAGCATTTCCCCTGTTTTCTTATAGATTGTTTTTTATAGTTTTAGGTCTTTAATTTATTTTGAGTTAATTTATTATTTTGAGTTTTATTCTTCTGTATATGATACCCAGTTTTCTCAGCACCATTTGTTGAAGAGACTAACCTTTTCCCAATGGATGGTCTTGACACCTTTGTCAAAGATTATTTGACCAAATACATAGAGTTCCATTTTCATTGCTATATGATCTATCAATTAGTATATCACAGTGACTCACCAATTACTCTGTTAATGAACACTTAGTTTCCAATTTGGGTTCTTATGGGATATATATATATCTTTTAATCATTATATATATATATATATACACACACACACACACATATATACATACATATATATATACACACACACATACACACACACACACACACATTTCTGTTGGAGATATATATATATATATATGGAATTGTTAGGTCTTAGGTTATACATGTGTTCAGTTTAGTAAAGATTGCCAAAAACGGTTTTCCGCAGTGCTTTTATCAATTTACTAGAAGCTCAGTGCATGAAATTCGTGCATGGGGTGTGTGTCCCTCAGCCCAGCCTGCACCCTCTCCAATCTGGGACCCCTTGAGAGATGTCTGACTGCCCTCTCACAATCTAGGACTGCTGGCTCCCAACTGGTCACCTGCCTGCCTTCCTGATTGCCCGTTTCTGCCTGCCAGCCTGATCACCCCTAACCACTCCCCTGCCAGTCTGATTGATGTCTAACTGGTCCCCTTCCAGTCTGATTGGTGTCTAACTGGTCCCCTGCCAGCCTGATTGCCTCTAACTACCCTCTCCTGAAGGCCTGGTCCCTCCCAACTGTCCCCCCTGCAGGCCTGGGTTCCCTCCCAGTTGCCCTTCCCTGCAGGCCCAGTCACCCCCCCCAACTTCCCTTCTCTGACAGCCTGGTCCCTCCCAACTGCCCTCCCTTTCAGACCTAGTCCCTCCCAACTACCCTCCCCTGCTGGCCATCTTGTGTCCACATCGGAGCAGACATCTTGTGTGTTGGAGTGGTGGTCAATTTGCATAGTATTCTTTTAGTAGGTAGGATATTTCCATCAGTGATGAATGAAAGTTGTTCTATATTTTTTCCAACACTCAATATTGTTGGTCTTTTTAGCCATGTTGGTGATTTTATGGTACTATGCTATATTTTATGCCTGTGAAAGGGAGAAAGAGTATGAGTAAATCAAAATACCGCTGTGATTTTTGTCTAGAGAAAATCTGTTTGCTAAACCAAGAAGAGTGACTTACTGATTTACTCATCTTGATTGGTTTAGGTCCAACCTAAACATGTGAAGGAAGCTTTCAGATTACTGAACAAATCCATCATCCGTGTAGAAACACCTGATGTCAATCTAGATCAAGATGAAGAAGTCCAAATGGAAGTTGATGAGAGCCCAGATGACATCAATGGTGAGACTTGTTTATAAATCTGTTCTGGAATTAGAGTCCAGAATGCCCTCTGAGATGCCATGGTGAAAGTGTACTTATTGATGGTTTTGAAGTCTCTGTGGCAAAAGGGGAAAGTGGATTTTGAATTGTAATTAACTGTTTACAAGTTAATATTTAATTTAAGTAATTAAAATAACAATGTATTCTTATAAGACAAAATACACCAAAATGGTGATAGAGGACTTAATTCCACAGCCTTATTTGTATTGTTATTTTGTTTTTGAATTAAAAATATTTTCTCAAATACATTAAACATAAAATTATCAGAATTTAAAGTTTTACATAAAAGAATAAAAAATTTGCATATAATATAGATGCACTTTAGATCATGAAATCTTTTAATTATTATTATTTCAGAGAAAGGACGAGGGAGAGAGAAACGTCAATGATGAGAGAGAATCATTGATCCACTGCTGCCTGCACACCCCTTACTGGGGATTGAGCCCGCAACCTGGGCATGTGCCCTTGACCAGAATCAAATCCAGGACCCTTCAGTCCACAAGCTGACACTCTGTCCACTGAGCCAAGCCAGCTAGGACTAGATCATGAGATCTTAATGTCTTTCATCCTTCCTGTTTCTAACTTAGCTGTCTTTACTAATAGCAATTACAAATTTGCCCCTTTTTTTTTGTTTGTTAATCCTCACCCGAGGATATTTTTCTATTGATTTTTAGAGAGAGTGAAAAGGAAGGGGGAGAGAGAGAGAGAAACATAGAAGTGAGAGAGAGACATCGATTGGTTACCTCCCGAGTGCACCCTGACCCAGGCCAGGGAAGGAGCCTGCAACTGAGGTACATGCCCTTAACTGGAATGGAACCTGAGACCCTTTAGTCCGCATGCTGAAGCTCTATCCACTGAGCCAAACTGGCTAGGGCTGCTTTTAATTTTTATTTGTAAAATTACTAAATAGCAAATATACCTTTATGTCTGTTGTGGGGTTAGTATTACACTATCAGTATATGTATAAGCATTTGGTGCGGGAATTTGGGAGGAGCCGGAGGAAGACTCGGGTGGTTGATGTTTCCCTCAGGTCATGCTGACAGCCCTCCTCCTGTGAATGGAATCAATGGCCATAGCGACGACACAGAGCGCAGTTCTGTTCCGAAAGCCTCCTTGAGGCTGGGCTTCTCCGAATACTGCCGGATCTCTAACCTCATTGTGCTTCACCTCAGAAAGATGGAAGAAGGTGAGGCATTTCCATAAGCTGTGTGCACATACACCACTTCTGATTGCTAACGAGTGTGTTTTGTCAGGAGAGATGGTAAATTGTTAGACAAGCTTACCTTGGCAAGGTGTAAGCCTGTACTTTTTCCCACAAGTTCATTGTCAGACAAGTGTTATGGTTTATTCTTATTAAATTGCCAATTTTAATAGTTTTGAAGCAGAATTTGGGATTCTATAATACATAAAGAAGTCCTTTATAATGTTTGTACAGATGCAAAATCACTATTCCTTACTATAGCTTTGTTTTAAATGTATGAACTCCTAGGTTATTTATATTTCATGGGCAAGTAATTGAACTCAAAAGACTGTATCAGCACAAATACATCCCAGACTAGGAATGAACTCATTTCTCCATAGATAAATTGTGATATATGGACTATAGTACATTTCTTATCTGTAACTGCTTTCCCACAAGGTAGAAGGGAGAATAATGAAATCAAGGGGTCAGGGCTAAAACTTTAATTTGGTGATTGACCATCAGACATTTCTTATGTACAAGTTCCAGTATTCCAGCTTTTGGACAGATGCTCTGAGATGGTGTAAAGGGAGACCAGAGACTGTCTTGGCTTACTAAAAGTGTGAGGCCTGTAACCTCTGCTCTCTCCCCTGATAACTGGCCAATGGGCAGGAGGAGAGAAGATAGTAAAGAAGCCACTAGGACAGACAGGTGCTCCTTTTTCATTTAAAAAGATTTGGGAGCTTACATATTCTTGTGTTCACATTATACTTTATTATTCTAGTTCTCTCTCAAACAACAAGTTTTAAACACGGCAGACCATTGATAGGGCAAAGATATGATTAGCACCCAGTTAGTCTGCATTCCATAGATAAATTCTACTAGGTCTTCTTTCTTAAAAAAAAAAAAGAGAGAGAGAGAGAGAGAAAAGTCACTGTTCACCCGGCCAATTAGATGTTGTTTTAATTAAAATTGTAGAACCTATTGACGATGTTAAGCGAGTACTTACTGTACAGCCATAATAAACTTTTCAGAGGCAGTTGTCATTAAAGCTAGAATTTTCCAATTTTTATTTTGCATTTTATTAGCAATTGCTAGAATCAAGACAAAGTAGACTTTTTTAGGTTTTATATACTATATGGATATGTATTTTTTAATATTTTACTGATTTCTTACAGAGAGGAAGGGAGGGAGATAGAGAGTTTGAAACATCGATCCATCAGCTGCCTCCTGCACACCCCCTACTGGGGATGTGCCCACAACCAAGTACATGTCCTTGATCGGAATCGAACCTGGGGCCCTTCACTCCACAGGCTGATGGTCTATCCACTAAGACAACCTAGTTAGGCCAGGTTGTGTTTTATTTCTGTTACAATATTATGCAGGTTCCAATTTTTCTTGTGAATTTAGAATTATGCTTTGGACTCTTAGAACCACACAATTCAGTCAGTATAAATAGACCTTGCTGGAATAAATTGTTGATTTTTTATTGTGAGTAAATTTCTGTGTTTTTTTGTTGTTTTTTTTAATGTTTTTTATTGATTTCAGAGAGGAGGAGAGAGAGAAAGAGATAGAAACATCAGTGATGAGAGAAAATCATCATTCGGCTGCCTCCTACACACCCCCTGCTGGAGATCACATCTGCAACCTGGGCATGTGCCCTGATCAAGATTCGAACCCGTGACCTCCAGGTTCATGGGTTGACGCTCAACCACTGAGCCACAACAGCTGGGCAATTCCCATGTTTTTTGCTTCTCAGTTGACTTCAATTCCAGTCTTTCTTTTTCCAAAGAAGAAAAGTTATATTTAAGAAGTTTTGCTTGCTGTTGTTTCATTCCTAATTTATGCCTTCAGTTGCTGTTGGCAGACATTCTCTTAGATGATGAAGCATAAAAAGGTGAAGGAAACACCTTATACTCTGAAATATTAGTAGCTTGAAGACTTGTTTCTTATCATCTCTATTTAATTTGATTTTTCTCTTCAGGATAAAGTCAAGCATACAAGTAATATGACAGGTTATTTCAGGCTTACGCTGGAACATTGCAAATCTTACTTCGGCAGATGTCCTTTCTGACTGGTTGGTGGTTATCTAATCTACATATCTTGTGTGTGCAAACCCCCAGGACTGACAATACAATTTGCTAGAAAGATAGATCATTTAATCCTTTTTAAATGTATTTTTTGTTACAGAAGAGGATGAGTCGGCATTAAAGAGGAGTGAGCTTGTTAACTGGTACTTGAAGGAAATTGAATCAGAAATAGATTCTGAAGAGGAACTTATAAATAAAAAGAGGATCATAGAGAAAGTAATTTATCGACTTACCCATTATGTACGTACAGAAATTTGCTTGCTTGGGTTTTAATGAGGGAGGGAGCTCATGCCTCTTGTGTAGGTTTGTTAGATGTTCATTTATTTTGAATCATTGGATCTAGTCAGAATTATGAATTGTAACAGAATTAACAGCATTTAATTGACTTATTTCTCGATAAAAGCAGAATGTAAGTCAAATCTGGGAAGATGGATTTAGGGTCTTATTATTTGAGTGTTTTTAACCTTTGTTTTCTCTCTCATTACTACAAACTTTCAAGCATCAACCACTATTACCTAATTTTTATATTTCACCTTCCTCAGATTCTTACCTTCATTATCCAGTTTACATTCTAATAATCACTGTTTTCTTTTACCTTCAACTTCATTCTCTGTGTTACTTGTTTGGCCAGATCTCGGTCTTGGTTAAATCTAATTCTTTCTTTATAGCCATATCCAGGCATTTAAAAACATCTAGAGAAAAGCATGCAACCATGTGCCCATTCTTATTTAAATGCATGACCACAAGTCTCCAGTGGACAATTTTGTATCTTATAGACTTTACAGTAGCCCTACTGGTGCTGTTACTTTTCCCTAGTCAGTTCACTTTCCCACTCTGTTAAAGGACCATTGTATACATACTTTCTCTCTGCTCAAATTAATTGACTCTTCTCAGTATTCAACCTGTCAGCAGCATTTGTCACAGTTGGTCTTTCCTCCTGGAAATACTTGTTCCCTTGGCTTCTGAGTTACCATATACTCCTGGGTCTTCTCCTGTGTCACTGGTTATTTCTCTTTAGTCTCTTTTTCTGAATCTTTTTCTTTGTCACTTTTTAAATGGAGTTCTGTGCTCATTCCTTAGACCTCTTTTCTATTTACATTCACTACCTAAGTGATCTCATTTAGTTCTGTGAATTTAAACCCAGCTGTCAATGATTCCCAGATAAAATTTCCAGCTCTCACCTTTCCTCTGTACTCCAGATGTATGTACCAGCTGTCTATTTGCAAAATAATAGGCATCTCCCATTTAATGTGCTCAAAACAGTGCCTCTTCCCCGAGTTGATCCCATTTACCCGGTTAGTTTAGGCCAGACACCTTAGAATCATTCTTGATTCCACTTTTCCCTCAAAACTTCTCTTTTAGCAGCAAATTCTATGAGCCTTGCCTTCAGTATGTATATTTTCTGTTCTTTTCTCACCACCTTATGTCTGTCTCCCTTTGTATTGGCTTTCTGCCCAGTAGGTAGGCATCTTTTAACAAGTCAGATTATTTTAGTGCCCTCCCTTCCAGTTCTTTCCTTCCATTTAGAATAAAATCCAGTTGCCAAACCCATGGCCTGCAGAAGCCTACACAGACAAGCGTCTATCTGTCTTGTTCACTTCATTTTATTGTCCCCTTTCTCTTCCCAATCTATCTACTGACACTGGCCTTGTCACGGTTCCTTTGACACACCAAACATGAAGGCCTTTGCACTCGCCCTTTACACTTGCCCAGATCCCCTCCTCCATCCTGAACGAGGTTTTTATTGCCCAGCCTGTTGAAATAGCCTCCTTGCTGTCACCCCCTTGCCCTGCTTTGTTGTTCTTTTTTTTCTTTTTTTAAATATATTTTATTGATTTTTTACAGAGCGGAAGGGAGAGGGATAGAAAGTCAGAAACATCAATGAGAGAGAAACATCAATCAGCTGCCTCCTGCACTCCCCCCACTGGGGATGTGCCCACAGCCAAGCACATGCCCTTGACCGGAATCGAACCCAGGACCTCTCAGTCCGCAGTCTTGACGCTCCATCCACCGAGCCAAACCGGTCTCGGCTGCTTTGTGGTTCTTCATAGTGCTTATCGCTTGGCAGTATATTCCTTAGGCGTTTTGTTTGTCCCTTTTATTAGAAGGCAGGTGCCATGAGGGCAGGGACTTTGTCTTGTTAACCACAGTATCCTCAGGTTCTACAGTGTTGCCTGGTGCGTAGAGGGGTCAAATATTTCCTGAATAATTGAAATTTTCTGTTCAAATGGCAGAGATTCAGTGTCCTGCATTTCACTTCACTGCTCACTATATAAATATTGTAGGTATTACATCTGAGGGTTGTCTTATCTGAAAAGCACTTTACCTGTGAGAGCAGATGCAAATGAGTGTATAATTTCAGGGGTTGGGGGATGATGAGAACAGCAATTCATATCAGAACTTAATAAATAATATATATGAAAATAAAGCTAATAATCACTCTATAACCAGGGTAGTGTGTGCTCAGAATTGTCTTTCAAATAGTGGGCAGTATTTTTGCACCAGACCAGCCCTTCCTTTCCTAAAGCCCCCTGGGATCAGTGTAAGATAAAATGATCAATGCGGAAATCCACATTGGGACATACTGCGAAATTAACTGATCTGATTAATTTGACTCACTCCCTGAGCTAATTCACTGCAAAGACTAGAGAACTGGTACGGTGCTGATCAAGTGTTCTTTCTCTAAGGGTGTGTTAGTACATAGGGTGCTTGAAAGTGTCCAGTCCCTCTTAATGGCATTAGTGCTCATTCTGTGGGACTTTGCCACCTTCTTAGGATCAAATCACTATTCCCTGAATTCCTCTACATAGGCTTGGCTAGGAGTCCTTCTCATTTGTGGATACATCATAGGCTTGAAATCTGTCATCAATATTTTTAAGCCACATGGCATGTTCCTTTTTTTTTATTAGCTCGTAGATCAGAGTGAAATTTTATCTTCAGATTCTACTTCTGATTTATGAATGGATAGTAAATAAAGAGTTCAATGATCAGTAATTAAAATTATCAAAATATTAAGTGAAACTAAATACTTTTATCAGAGTGATAAACATCAGTATTTTACACAATTGCGAATCTTAAAATTCATACATCTTGCCCTTTGAAGTTATATTTACAAGTACTTGATGTAGTATGCCAGGAAACCTTATTAAAATCACAATGACTGTTGAGCTTACTTACATATTCCTTAATTTTTCTTTTTAAAAAAATATATTTTTACTTGTTTTCGAGAGAAGAAGAGACAGAGGGAGTGGAGGGGAGAGACAGAGACAGAGATACATCAATTGGCTGCCTCCTGTACAACCCTCTATTGGGATTGAGCCCAAAACGGCATGTGCCCTGATTGGAGGTCGAACCGGCCACCTCTTGGTATGATGCTCAACCATCCGAGCCACATCAACCAGGTCCATATTTCTTAATTTTTCAAAGGAGGTTTAGGGTGTGAAAAGGTCTATATCCTAAAGGGGACAGGTTTAGTAGATTCTTAATAATGATTTTAAAGTATGGTCCTTTTTCTAAGAGTGTCTGGAGCAGAAATGAAAGAAAATGCTAGTAGCAAATACTCAGAAGGGTCAGGTGCTGTGTATCTAGCATGTCTATAATACTGTGGAGACTAAGGAGGCATGTTTGTGCTTCACAGGATCATGTTCTCATTGAGCTCACCCAAGCTGGATTGAAAGGTTCCACAGAAGGGAGTGAGAGCTATGAAGAGGATCCTTACTTAGTAGTGAACCCTAATTACTTGCTTGAAGATTGAGATATTGAAAGCAACTAACCAAAGAAACTGCGGCCCTCTACTTCCTGGCCTGAAGCCTGGGTCTGAATGGAGCTCTGCTAGGGAGAGAATGTTTCTGGGAGCAATGCTTCGGGAAGATTCATTGTTGAGTAACGAACCAAGTTGAAGGTCCTGTGTGCCCCATTCCTGTCATACACTTATATGCCAACGTGGGCTTTAGCCTTTGTTTAGTGTGCTTCTTATCTAAATGAAGTTGGAACCCAATAATGTGTGGTTTCGGTAACTAAGACCTTTGCTTTCATTTGTAGGAAAATGGTCCATAACTTTTATGGTGTGTAGTATTTTATTGGGGAAATAACTTTCAATTGCTAACTATTGCAGTTTTCCATCAAAATAAAATAACTTGTTTTGCATTTGTATTGAATTTATTTATACTCTTACTAGAGGCCTGGTACACGAATTCATGCACAGGTGGGATCCCTTGGCTGGCTGGTGATCAGGGCCTGCTGGCCAGAGGGAGGAACTGTGGGCGGTTGGCCAGCCGGTGGGGGTGGGGGGGGATACTGAGGGAGGTTGGCTTGGCCACGGGAGGTTGGCTGTGGAGGTTGGCTGGCCACGGATTGGTCGTGCACCGGTGGAGTCCCTTGGCATGTCCTGCAGGGATTGGGCTGAAACTGGCAGTCCAATGCTGCCTGCTGCTTCTGCTCATCCCTGCCCTGCTACACCTGCCCAGTTCTGATCAGGAGAGGCTTGTACCACAGCAGCGGTTGCCAGCCATGAGCCCTGTGTCTGCTGCATTGGTCAGCTGAGCAGTGTTCCTGCTGGGGGAGCACACTGACTCATCAGGGGCCAGCTCCTGCATTGAGCATCTGCCCCCTGGCATCAGTGACTGGTCAACGAGTATTTCAGTCATTCATTCGCTTAGGCTTTTATATAGATAGATTGTTTCTATCTACTTGTAACTATGAGTCTTATTATTTTTAAAATATATATTTTTTTATTTCAGAGAGGGAGAGGAAGAGAGAGATAGAAACATTGATGATGAGAGTAAATCATTGATTGCTGCCCCCTGCACACTCCCTACTCCCTACTGGGGATCAAGCCTCCAATCCGGGCATGTGCCCTTGACCGGAATCATTCTGCAGGCTGAAGCTCTATCCACTAAGCCAAACCAGCTAGGGCATCATTACTTCGTAATAGTTTAGCTTCTGTGCCCTAGGAGTTATTTTCTAACTTTTTAAAAGGCTTTCTTCCAGGTAAGTTATTGCTGTTTATGATACTAACTTCCTAAAACTTAGTTATGATCAGTATACTGATGATGCAGTTTCTATTGTTGCAGCTTTTACCAGATGTCATCCTTGGCCTGTAGGGCCAGTTAGAGCATGTTCATGTGTGGTATGTAAGTTCAGTAATAGTAATTTCACTCTCTATTGGCTTGAAAAAGATAGGGTGGGGACACTGGGAATAGAGAACCTGCGCAGTTAGCAAATACAAGGTTGTAAGCTCCTTCAAAAGTATGTTCCTAATTAATGAGGGTCTTAGAGGCTGTTGGGATGCAGATACCTTGGGGCCTCAGACTTGCTAGTGAGGCAGCTGAGATAATGGTATGAAAAATGGACAAATGTCAGGACATTCAGTAACAGGTGTTAGGAAGAACATTCTAGAGAAAAGCTATGAGAGCAAGAAAGAGCCCTTCTCTGTACTGACTCCTACTCAATAAAATGGTGTTAAGAGGTCCTGAAAAAAGAGAAACAGCCTGACAGGAATTTGAACTTTAATTTGATCAAATATCTGCCCAAAGGAAAATTTGAAGCTTAGGAAACATGAGTTCTATTTTGATGAATTTCATCCCCTTCCCAATTCTACCATTAGTGGGAGTGCAGGCTCTAGAGCAAGGCAAAGTAATTACAAATGCAGTCAGATATATATATATATATATATTGATTTCAGAGAGAAAATGAGAGAGAGAAACATCAATGATGCCTCCTTTTGGAGATTGAGCCTGCAACCTGGGCATGTACCCTTGACCAGAATCGAACCTGAACCCTTCAGTCCACAGGCTGATGCTCTTATCCACTGAGCAAAACCATCTGGGGCTACAGTCACTTTTTGTCCATCTGAATGATTACATTTCCACATAACCCCCTTCCTCCACATGTTACTTGTCAGGAAGGTAAAATGGATAATGGCATACAAGATCTTTATGAAGAAAATTAGACAAGTGTTTAGTAAGTGAGTAGATACAACATGCTACTGAATGGGACTACTTGAATGTTGAAATTGTCAACTAATCTATAAATTTAATATATTTTCAAATCCCAACAGATAACCATCAACAAGAGGAGAGTTCATAAATTTTTAGAAACATACAACTTACCAAGACTTAATCATGAAGGAACAGAAAATCTGGTCAGACCAATTACTAGTAAGGAAATTGAATCAATAATCAAAAACCTCCCATCAGCCCTGCTTGTGTGGCCTAGTAGTTGAGTGTCGACCCATGGACCAAGAGGTCACCAGTTGATTCCCAGTTAGGGCACATGGGTTACTGGCTCGATCTCATGCAGGAGGCAGTCAATAATGATTCATCATTGTTGTTTCTATTTCTTCCTAACCCTTCTCTCTAAAATCAATAAAAAACATATTTTAAAACAAACAAAAAAAGTCCAAGACCAGGTGGCTTAAATGGTGAATTCTACCCAACATTTAAAGAATTGATACCAATCTTTCTCAAACTCTAAAAATAGAAAAGGAGGGAACATTTTCAAACTCAGTTTAGTAGGCCATTATTACCCTGACAACAAAACTAAAGGAGGTCGCCAAAAGAAAAAATTACAGGCCAATATCCCTGATAAGAAATGCAAAAACCCTCAAGTTATTAGCAAACTGAATGCAACAATACACCATGATCAAGTGGGATTTATTTCGGGGATTCAAGGATGTTCAACGTCCACAAATCAATGTGATTGATACTCCACATTAACAAAATGAAGGCTATCCTATACTCAGATTTCACTTCTGGGTATACATACATCCGAGGAAACCCAAAACACTAATTTGAAAGAATATGTTCATTGCAGTGTCATTTACAATAGCCAAGATTTGGAAGCAACTCAAGTGCCCATGAATAGACAAATGGGTAAGAAAGCTGTGGTACATATATGCAATGTAATGTTAGCCATAAAAAAAAAAGTGAAATTTTTTTTTGCTCTTATACATTTGTTTTCAATATGCAGAGGCAAGGTATTTTTGAAGAAAAGAAACAGGGGAGAGTGATTGATATAGAGGCAGGGTGGCCTCGAACAGACAGTCAAGCTACAGGGGGAAGGCTGGAGTGGAGGGGAGGCAGATGCTGGGGGAGATCAACCGAAAGACTTGTATGCATACATATGAGCATAACCAATGAATGAAAGACTCTGGGGTGGGGAGGGAGGCAGGTGGGGACATGTGCGGGGGGCTAGGGGAGGCTGGGGGGAGGATTTGGGGGGGGGAAGGAAAACATATGTACTACTATTAAATATAAGTTATATTGTAAATAAAATTTAAAAAAATAAATAAATAAAATAAAAAATAATAAAATAAAATAAAAATAAATAAAAAATAAAAAAAAGTGAAATTTTACTATTTGTGACAACATGGATGGACCTAGCGAGTATTATGTTAAGTGAAATAAGTCACACAGAGAGAGAAAAATATCGTATGATTTCACTTATATGTGGAATCTAAAGAGCAAAATTAATGAACAAATAAAATAGAAACTGAATAGATACAGAGGTCAAACTGATGGTTGTGCCCTAGCTGGTTTGGCTCAGTGGATAGAGCATCAGCCTGTGGACCAAAGGGTCCCAGGTTTGATTCCGGTCAAGGGCACATGCCCAGATTGCAGCCTTGATCCCCAGTGAGGGGCCTGCAGGAGGCAGCCGCTCAGTGATTCTCATCATTGATGTTTCTATCTCCCTCTCCCTTCCTCTCTGAAATCAATAAAAAATATATTTCTTAAAAAATCAGCTTCATTTCAGCAAAACCTACATTCTGATTGTTCTTTGAAGGAGTTGGGGATGGCCAGGATCTTGATGTGAAAACACTTACCTGTAAAGATACTAGTTTATGTATCCCTATATTCATTTCAGCTTTATTCAGAGTGGCCAAGACATGGAAATAGTGTCCTTTGATGGACAATTGGATACAGATATGCTACATATACTCAGCCATTAAAAAACTGAAATATTGTCCTTTGTGACCAGATGGATGGATCTTAAGAGTATTATGCCAAGTGAAAAAAATCAGATGGAAAAGGATAAGAACCACATGATTTCACTCATATGTGGAATGATACACAAAAAGCAACAAATTCATTGATAGAGACAACAGAATGATGGTTACCAGATTTGAAGCTTGACATCAAGGCCATCTTTAAAATTCCAGTAAATGAAATAAAATTGTTTCTATTAAAAAAAAAATAGGAAACAGTCAATGTGTGTGTGTGCACACCAAGAAAACTCCAGGAAATAGAATGAAAGGAGAGGCTATGTCCTATCACAAAGTGAAAAGTACTGCACAACTACAGAAATTTAGATTGTGTGGTACTGTCACAGGAATGGATAATCAAGCAGTAGAAAGTCCCAAAATATCTATGTCTTCATAGATATTTTGTTCCTGATAAGGTAGCATTTCAAATAGTGGAAGAAGATGGCCTATTCAATAACATGTTAGAAATTGATAAGCCATGCCACACAATATGCATACAGTTAAAATTCAAGAGGAGCTAGAGATATAAAGATTTAAAACAGGATAAAGAAATACAGGTTTGACATGAGAGTTAAACTATGGTACCAGGAATATACTTTAAAAGACAGCATAAACCATATTAAAGGACCGGGGGAAATTGTTTCCTATCATGTTTTTTTGTTTTTTGTTTTTGTCTGTTTGTTTTTAACCCTCACCTGAGGATACAGGCGAGAGAAACGTGACGGGCTGCAGGATTGGCACATGCCCTGACCCTGGAATTCAACCCACAACCTGTGGGTGTACAGGGGGATGCTCCAACCAGCTGAGCCACCTGGCCAGGGCTCTATCATGTTTTAATATATGATATCCAAACTCTATTAAGAGTTTTTAGTTCAGCAGTAAGTTAAAATAATAAAAATGTACAAAGGATATAAACATAAATCTCAGAAGAAAAACAAGTAGCCAATTAACATGAAGACCTACATTTTAAACAGGAAAATAAAAAACCAATAAAGATAATATTTTCATTTTTCCAAGTGTCAAAAATGTCAAGTTTTATAACAAGTGTTAGCAAAGCAGAGAGATTTAAGCACACTTTTGTCTGTAGAATTTAAATTTGAAGAAGCCTGTTTTGGAATACTATTTGTATTTCAATCAGAATTCTAAACAGGTATGCCATTGGGTCAACTTAGTCCCTAAGAATCTATGTTAAAGGAATAGTCACACATGTGGACAAAGATATGTAATGTATATGTATAAATGTGTATCTATATACATTTGCAACCAGTTAAAATTAAGATAGAATCAGTGTTCAATATGCAAGAGGTTAACTTACCTTACCTCCTTTTCTACGGAATGAATGGGTCTATACATTCCGATGTAGGCAGAACTCCAGCAGCTATTGAGTGAAGAGAAGAAAGAAGGCTGAGGCACAATCATAGTCCTGTGTTATGTATAGTATGTTAAATTATACATTTACAATCTTACATACCTAATTACGTTTGCATCGAATATATGCGGTAACAGCTATCAAAGAGTTGCATTGTTCTAAACATGTTAAAGAAGGACCTCATTTCATTATCACTACCATCTACTTCCATTCTTACAGGGGAAAGGCAGGCACAGAGAAATACGTAGCTTTCTCCAGGTGAGATTCAAACCAGCTTCCAAACTCCTGAATCACCATTCGGCTACACAGAGAAGGAAAACGGGATGGAAGCAATGTTGAACTGCTTACACCCGGAGGAGGCGGGTCCCCCGCGGCGGGCCCGGCGGGAGGGAAAGAATTTACAGGGTATTTCATATGTTTCTATATTACTTGAATCTTTTGCAAAATGTTTCATCATTTATTTACATATTTTAAAGGGGGGCAAGTTTGGCAAGGGACTAGTTTTTGTTGTGTTATGTAAACAAATTTTAAAATGCTTTGTAAGACAAAAAATAAAAATAAAAATGTGGAGAACGTGTTTTCCTGCAGACATTTTCCAGGTTCCTCGGCTTCAATCGTGCGAGACATTAGAAGTTTTGCTATCTCTTATGGCCTTTACGTTTTTCCACATTACATTGGTGAGCCATGCACTGATTGCATTATCATAGATCACCAGTTAAATATTAAGTGTTAATAATCACGTAGTATTTTACAACCTCTGCTGTGGTTATAAAGTAAGGGTTCCACAACCTCCCAGCACGTCCTCGAAAATGGAGCTGACCTGGAATTTAGCCCTTTTGGTTTTCCTAAGCTTTTCGTGCTGCGGGTTAGGCTGGGAGCCCGATGGAAGTCTCATGTGGGCGGCCGGTCCTCTCACCGAGGACCCGAGCGGCCCGCCGGGCAGCCGGGGCGCCGGGCCCGCGGCGGCGGACCCGGCCCGGGACGCGTGTCCGCGGCCGCTGCCCGCGCTCCTGCCGCAGCGCCTGGGCGGGCTGCGCGCCGCGGGGCCAACCACTACAAGCTGTTCCTGTCCTGGGCGCGCCTGCTCCCCGCGGGGCGCTCCGAGGCCCCGGACGCCGAGGCGGTGCGCTGCTACCGGCGCCTCCTGGGGGCCGTGCGGGCGGCGGGGCTGCGGCCGCTGGGCGTGCTGCACCGCGGCCGCCTCCCGGGCGCCGAGGGCGCCGCCGACCGCTTCGCCCGGTACGCCGCGTTCGCCTTCCGCTCCTTCGGGGACTTGGTGGACACCTGGTTCACTTTCAGCGACTGGGAGGAGGTGGTCACGGGGCCCCCCCACCAGACGCCAAGAGCCGCAGGTCTACAGACCCTCGCCGACGCCCACAGAAAAGCCTATGCGATTTACCACGAAAAATACGCCCCTCCAGGTGAGTCCAGCCACCCCATGGCGGGCACCGCAGCCTGTGTCACCCTGCTCCCCTTCTCCACGCGGACTCGGCGCTCCCTCCTCTCCTCAGTCGTCCCGTCGTTTCATTCAGAGCGGGACATCCATACCGTGCTGGAGGTCCCCGTGGAGACGGGCCTGGGCTCCCCTGCACAGCCCCCGCATTCCCTCTGAAGCAGCCCTGGCTGTGCCACCCCCCCTACCTCCCCCCACCCCCGCTGTCTTCGGCATCCCTCCTCCAGTCCCGCCTTCCTGGCCATCCGAGGCCTGGAGGCCTCAAGGCCGCCCAGCCTCCAGCCTCCCTGCCTCCTGCTTCCCAGCCTCCCAGCCTCCGTGCCTCCCAGCCTCCCAGCCTCCCTGCCTCCCAGCCTCCCAGCCTCCCTGCCTCCTGCTTCCCAGCCTCCCAGCCTCCCAGCCTCCCTGTCTCCCTGCCTCCCTGCCTCCCTGCCTCCCAGCCTCCTGCCTCCCAGCCTCCTGCCTCCCCCTTCCTTACAAAGCGGCGGACAGGGCCTGGTTGAAGCTTGAGCTCCAGGGACAGTCAGACAAATACAAAGACAAACCATGATGTGCTGACAGGTGGTGAGGAGAGCATGAGTCAATTGTCCATATTCTTGCTTCGTGACTACCCCGAGATGCTGATTCAGCGGGTCTGGACGGGCCAGGGCAGTCGTGACTTTGATAAGTTCTCTAGGTGATTCTGAGGAACATCAATTTTGGGTTATGTATGCTTTCTTGTTTTTATTATATACCTGTAGTTATAATATATGCATACCTGTCTATTCTACTTTATGAGTATCTTCTCACTTTATAAAAAGCATGATTTTCAGTGGTCTTATAGGTTTCCACAATATGAATGGATCGTAAAGTTTGAAATATTGCGCTCATTTTAACATATGTTTAATTTTTACTATTGCAAATTATGTACCTGCCTCTATATAAATTCTGACGAATTTTTTCTGATCGATTCCTAGAATAGAAATGACTAGATCAAAATATGTACATTCTTTAAGACCTTAAACCATGTGGCTGAACTAGTTTCCAGGAACGATGTAATAGTTACACAACAGTTATAAAATTGTTTTCCTGACCCCTTCAGCCGGTTTTCGATGAGGCGATTATTTTTATTGATAAGTTTTCTCCTTATGGTCTCCGTTTGCATGTATTTGATTACATAGAGAGATTAAACTTTTTTTTTTCTATGTGAAAAATGAAAGGAGTGTGAGTGTGGAAGGGGCTGTTTTCTATAGGATTGCGAGGAAGGCAGACCGCAGGCACCTCGGAGCAGCCTGGAGGGAAGGCGGAGCGGGGCGGGGGTGGAGGGATGGGGAGACCTGGACTTGGGGAGCGGGACCGGGCGGAGGATGTGAGGCCACTGCTGGGAACAGCGCGCCAAGGCCTGCGGTCTGAGTGAACGGGACCGAGGGTGGGACAAGAGACCATGTGGATTTGAAACTGATCCCTGGGAAAGCACACTTTGAGGGGGGTGAGCCACTAAGTGTTGGTTGTCTGTTGAAACTGTTCGTTTCTGCTGAAGAAACTGAGTAAAATGAACTTGGAAAGAAGGCAGCACTGAACTTGGATCCTCTCAAATAAAGGGACATCTGTCTTACTCTGAGGTCAGATTCCATAGAATTACTTACATTATGCAATTATATATACATGTTTCTTTAAATGTTTTACAGATTTCGTTTTTAATTTCCATCAGGTTCCTAAAGACGGTTTCTTTGTTTCTTTTTCTAAACTTACATTTTCCTTCTTTTCCTCTTGTGTTCATTTTCCCCATTCTTTACTTTCTGTGGTAAAGAATGACCCAGAAATCAGGTCATCACTATCACTAGATGTTCTGCCCCCAGTATAATATGGGAAACAAAATTCTCTTTTCAATTTTTTTACTATTTTAAAAGGTGCTGTCTCTCTCTCTCTCTCTCTCTCTCTCTCTCTCTCTCTCTCTTCTTTTTTCCCTCCCTCCTTCTCATTCTCCACTTCCTCTTAAGTCCAATACAAAGCCTGTTGTTCTTTTTAAAATGTATTATTTAATACACACAAAGTTATACAACTTACGTTGGTTAAAAGCAAAATACAATAACAAATACACATGGAGTGACCACTCAATCCAACAATTAAAATAGAACACAATACCACTTCATGTCAACTAAGATGGCTGTAATAAAATAGACAGTAACAAGAGTTGGCGATGATGTGGAGAAATCAGCACCCTTATGCATTGCTGATGGGAATGACTGACGGTGCAGCCATTCTGAAAAGCAGTCTGACAGTTCCTCAACTTAAACCTGAGAGTTACCATGACCCGACACTGCCTCTCCTGGGTATATATCAGAGAGTAAGGCAAACAAATGTCCAGGCAAAAACTCGTTACCAACCTTTATAGCAGCATTATTTATAATAACCCAAAGTGGTTATAGCAGCATTATTTATAATAACCCTAATGTCCATCACCGAGGGATAAACGAAATGACACAAATATACACCTGAATATTATTCACCCTCAAAAGGAGTGAAGTGCTGATACATGCTACAACATGATGAACCTTCAGTCGCCAAAAAACTGCGTATTATATGATTTCCTTTATACTATATGCCCAGAATAGACAGCTCTACAGAGACACTAAAGTAGATTAGCAATGTCTAGGGCTCAAAGAAAATGGTAAATGACTGCTACTGGATATGTGGCATTTCTCTTTAGGTGACTAAAATATTTTGGAATAGTGTAGATGGTTGCACAGTTTTGTGAATGTATTAAAAAAAAACAACCACTGAATTTTATACTTTTAAAGGGTGAATTTTTTCAATTAAAATTGACATTAAATATTATTTTATATTACTTTCAGGAGGGGTGATTTTTTTGCTATATGAATACATATTTTAATTTTTAAAATGTGAAAAAATAAGTGGGAGGGTTGAGGATTTATAAAACAAGGCAAAACAAACCACAACTTGCATCTACTTGAATATTTCCCCCATCCCATCTTTTATTTTATTTTTTTAATCTTCTCCAGAGGACATGTTTTTATTGATTTTTTTAAAAAAGAGAAACATCCGCTGGTTGCCTTCCATACATGGTCTGACCAGGGATTGAATCTGAAACGTAGATATGTGCCCTGACGAGGAATCGAATCTGCAGGCTTCCCGTGCACAGGACAGTGCTCCAGGCAGCTGAGCACCTGACTGGGACCCTGTCCCGTCTTCTTCTATTCATCCCCTCCCCACCCAGGTTACCACTATGCAGCTGTTCTGTTTACCTTTTATTATTTTATAGCTGCCCCCTTCCGCCGTTTGGTGTCCACAATTACTTAATAGTGCAAGGCCAAACATTTTAAATTAAAAAATTTTTTTAGTTACAGAACAGGTAGCAGTTTAGCAAATAAAGCACATTCCCCGTGTTTTTAAAAAATATGTTAAAGAAGTCAATTTCCATTTACTACTGATTATAAAATACAATATTAAATGCAGTTCTGATACTTTTCTAAGAATTATTTTTTATCAGAGTATGATTTACATGTAGTGAAATGCGTGATCTTAATTTTACAGTTTGGTTAGTTTTGGCAAATACGTCCCCTTACCAAGATAACCCATACCCTTACCAAGATAAGACCTAACTGCCGGCCGGCGTGGCTCAGAGGTTGAATGTCAGCCTATGAACCAGGAGGTCCTGGTCAGGACACATGTTCATGTGCAGGCGGCAGCCAATCGATGATTCTCTCTCATCATTGATGTTTCTCTCTCTCTCCCTCTCCCTTCCTCTCTGAAATCAATAAAAACATATTTTTTTTAAAAAAGATAAGACTTAACTAACACCTCAGAAAATTCCTGATTAATTGTAACCTTGACAATCCTTACCCCAAGAGCAGCCACTGACCTGGTTTCTATAAACTTTGACAGAAATGGAATCACACCATGTTTGTGTCTGTCTTCTCTCTTCCTGCATTCAGTATGATGTTTGTGAAATTTATTAGTTTTTGTTGCTGGGTTAGTTATTTGCTCCTGTTTTTCCTCTAAGTCATTCTCTATTATGAATGTACCGTAGTTGAGGTGAATTTGAGCTATGTCCGGTTGTCATCTATTATGAATAAAGTTGCTATAGCATTTATTTTTGTGTAAATTTTTATGTGGACATATATTTTCATTTACTTAGGTAAATACCTTGGAGTGGAATTGCTGGGTCATAGGTATATTTGATTTCTTAAGAAACTGCCATTTTTTTTCTGAAGCAATTGCTCCATCTTACACTCCCAGCAGCTGTGTAATAGGATAAAGAGCCCAGAAAAAACAGCAGTTCACCTGTATGGTCAAATGATTTTTGACAAGGATGTTGAGACCAGTCAGTGGAAGGAGGGAATGAGGGAAGACAGTCTTCAACAAGTACTGGGAAAACTGAATACCCACATGCAAAAGAATGAGGTTGTACTCTTACCTTACCCCATATACAAAAATTAACTCAAAATAAATCAAAGACCCAAACATAAGAACTAAAACTACAAAACTTAGAAGAAAACATTGGGACAACCTTTTGTGCTGTTTTTTTTGTTTTGTTTTGTTTTGTTTGTTTGTGTGTGTGTGTGTGTGTGTGTGTGTGTGTGTGTGTGTTTTAGCTATGACACTAAAAGTGCAGAGAACACAAAATAAAATAGATAAATTAGACTTCATTAAAACTAAAAAGTTTTGTGCATCCAAGAATACTATCAACAGAGGGGAAAAGCAACCCAAAGAATGGGAAAAAACATTTGCAAACCATATATTTGCTAAGAGATTAATGTCCAGAATATATTTTAAAAACTTCTAACTCAACAACAACAAAACAAACAACTGTATTTAAAATGGGCAAAGCCCCTACCTGGTTTGGCTCAGTGGATAGAACCCAGAGAGTCCTGGGTTCGATTCTGGTCAAGGGCACATGCCAGGGTTGGAAGCTCAATCCCCAGTATGGGGTGTGCAGGAGGCAGGCAATCAATGACTTCCTCTCATCATTGATGTCTCTATCTCTCTCTCCCTCTTCCTTTCTCTCTGAAATCAATAAAAATATATATTTAAAATAAAAATGGGCAAAGGACTTGAATTGATATTTTTCCCCAAAGAAGTTATGACATGGTCAATAAGTACATGAAAAGATTTGTATTTCATTAGGAAATACAAATCAAAACCTCAAAATCTAAAAACATTCAAGATTCCACTTCATACCCATTACATACATGACTACTATTAAAAACAAAGAAAGTCACAAGTGTTGGTGAGGTAACAGAGAAATTGTAATCCTTGTGCATCGTTGGCAGTAGTGTAACATGATGTGGCCACTGTGGAAGACAGTGTGGCAGTTCCTCAAGAGAGTACGCATAGAAATTACCATATGGCCTGGCACTGTGGGTGTATACCCCAAAAATTGAAAGCAAGGACTTGAACAGATAGTCGTACACTCATTTCCTAGCAGCATTATTCACATCAGCCAAAAGGTGAGAAAAACCCAAATGCCCGTGGATCGATGGATAAATACACAAAATGTGGGATATACAAACAATGGAATATTATTCAACCTTGAAAAGAAACGACATTCTGGCACATGCTATACCACGGATGAACCTTGAAGACATTATATTACACGAAATAAGCCAGACACAAAACATAAATATTCTATGATTCCAGCTAGATGAGGGACCTACATGAGCAAGTCCACAAAGGCAGGGGGGAGGGTAGTGGTTACCAGGAGCTGGGAGGAGGGAGATGGGAAGCTACTGTTCAATGACACAGTGTTCCAGTTTGGGATGGTGGGAAAGTTCTGGAGATAGATGGTGGTGATGGTTGCACAGCAATGTAAATGTACATAACGCCACTGAACTGTACACTGAAAGGTGTTTCGTGGTGAATTTATGTTGTTTACATTTTGCCACGATATTTGGAAAGTCCTTTTCTGATCTTTATGTCTTATAAATCGGCATTGATGTGTTCAGTGTGCCCAGAGGAGCATGCCAGAGAGGATTCAGCCGAGTTGGAGGGGGGCGGAGGGGGGAAGTGACCCTCCCTCTCGAGGGAAGCGAGGAGTTGCACTCAGCATCCTCCACCTGCACAATCTGGAGCGAAATCCCGGGTGACAACAGTTCCCACCCCCTCCTGGCAGTCGAGGCTGGAAGCACTGGCAGCTCGACACTGCCAGGTCCTGTATTGAAGCATTCGGCCTGAAGGGAAAGGACTGTTTATGTGGAGAACTGTGCGTTTTGGAGGAACTTCTCTTTATGGCGGAGACAGAGATGAGCTGACTCTTGAGTGAGGTCTAGTGATGCCTGAGGGGGGACAGGAATTACACAGAACTATGCAGTGACGTGCTCTGGCTTAACACAGTCAATTCTCAACATACGGCAAATACTGATTCTGAGTCCCGTGGGTGTGAATACCTATCTGTAACCACATTCAGCCCAAACTACAGGATGAGTCCTCTTACACCAGTCCTCTTGCTCCCCTTTCAGTCCCATAGAAAACATGAGCTGACAGCTTAGAGGGAGAATCTAGTCATGAGAATCTGCATCTTACATTGTTTTAAGAAGCGTGGTTTGTGCTAGCACTGGAAGCAGGTGCAAACATAAGCTATGTTGGAAAGTTCAATCATTTCGTAGGTGAGAATTTCTGTGACTTCAGGTATATTTGTTCGGTCTAAACTCCAAAAACAGTTTGCAAAGTCAAACAGAAATGATTTGTGGGTTAATTGTGCTTAGGGATTAACTGTACCCTTGTTTCGTTTCATTGGTCAAGAGATAGTACTAAACTGTACATTTTATTTTATTTTTTTAATATTTTACTGATTTTTTTTTTACAGAGAGGAAGGGAGAGGGATAGAGATTAGAAACATCGATGAGAGAGAAACATCAATCAGCTGCTGCCTGTACTCCCCCTACTGGGGATGTGCCTGTAACCAAGGTGTATGCCCTTGACCAGAATCGAACCTGGGACCCTTCAGTCCGCAGGCCGACACTCTATCCACTGAGCCAAACCAGTTAGGGCGAAACTGTACATTTTAAGTGTGGAGCACAAGCTGAGAGCATATGTTCTGTGTGTGCTGACGTGACGATAGACCGCAGCATGAAAGGCGAAGTGGAGCCATCGGCAGTCAGTGAATTCCTGGAACATGGTTATCTTATCGGGAGGAGCACTAAATGTGTCTGGGTGATAGTCCCTGCACAGAGGATTTCAAAGTCCCATTGTGCTTATCGAAAGAAGCACTTGGGAGCTGGCAGGGGCTGCCAGCGGTGGTTTCGTTGGCTGGAAGAACTTTCTCCTGTGCAGCACTCGATGAAAGAGAGAAGGCAAGGCATGCAGTCTCAAACTGTGGCTCCGTTCCTTGTTTATTCGCTGTTTTCACATCAAAGGCCTGAGCACCTGTCATGCACCAGCCCTCAGCTTGATATTTGCAGGAACTGGAGACATGTTTAAGTTTCGCTGGTCGAGGAGTCTACACTCCAGTGAGAGATAAAGACGTGTGCGCACCTGAGCGTTAGAGAGCGATGCAAACAGCGAGGGCCCAGCCCGCGGCTTGCTGAATGCCCGGTTCCACGGGAGGTGGTCCTGCTGACACAGATCCCAGCCCCACTGTTAGGTGATCGAATGTCAAAGCAAGTGGGTGCAAGCCGCACAGGTTTCTATCCCCTGTCGCCCCTTGGGACACAGGAGGGCTGAGCGGGTGTTTGTACAGGGAGCAGGGCCAGGCGCCAGCAGCTCCCCGAGAGCTCCTGCCTGGGGAAGAAGCTGAGGAAGCAGCGGAGGCCTGGTTCCTTTGAAAGGCTTTTAGAGGCCCCAGTGTACGCGAAGTATTCTCTCACGGGGCATAAGCTGCCTTGTTTTCTAAAACCTTCCAGCTGGGGGTAAGCCAGGCGAGTGAACTTCTTTCTAAATGGGGGGACATGGAATAGAAAGTTGATAGGAAGTGAGTCCCCCCTCAGCCTTCGTGGCACGGGCTCCTGCCTCGCTCACCTGCCCTCCTCCCTGTCGGTTTCAGGAGGAAAGCTCTCAGTGGTGCTGCCAGCTGAAGCCGCCTTAGAGCTCCTGCGAGAACCCGCCACAGCCTCCCTGGCCAAGGTGAGGACAGACCTGCCCCTGCCACATCCCAGGAAAGTGCCATTTCATCCCAGACCACAAGCTGGGCGTCTGTGGGCTTGACTTTCGCATCGTGCCCTGTGGAGTCTGCTCTTGGGACTCACAGTGACTTTCGATTAAATCCCCTTGTTGGAACCTCTGCTCTGCTGGTCCGGTGTGAGCTTCTGCGGCTGCTTGCTCTGATTTCTTATTAAGAGTCAAAGTAGTGTATTAGGAGGGAGGTCAGTTTATAGCAAAACAGGTACCAGGGCAGAGGGTTAGTTTTTTGTTGTTTTTTTTAATATATTTTATTGATTTTTTACAGAGCGGAAGGGAGAGGGATAGAAAGTCAGAAACATGGATGAGAGAGAAACATCGATCAGCTGCCTCCTGCACACCCCCCACTGGGGATGTGCCTGCAACCAAGGTACATGCCCTTGACCAGAATCGAACCTGGGACCCTTCAGTCTGAAGCCCGACGCTCTATCCACTGAGCCAAACCGGTTTCGACTAGTTCTTACCAGTATAAGTAATGTGCCTTCTAGAGTCAGGCTTCTACCTCCTCTAATATAACTTTTATTTTTTAAAATCTTGTTTACTGCTTTTTTTTTTTTTTTAAGAGAGAGAGGCGGGCGAGAGAGAAACATCAGTTTGTGGTTGGCTCCTGCCTGTGCCCTGACGGGATGGAACCTGAAGCCCTGGTGTGTCGGGATGGCGCTCTAACCCCCCGAGCCGCCGGCCAGGGGAAACGTAACTTTCAGCCCGCGGGTTAGTACGAACAGGGAAACTCCTGAGAGTGAAGCCCAGTGGGCCTCGTGCGGCTGGCTGCGGGCACCGTGGAAAGCCAGCAGGAAAACGCCGAGTCGGCAGAGCTCTGGCCCACAGGGCGCTGCCGGTGACAGACACCGGCCGGTTTCTGCGATACGGGGAGGCCCCGCGCTCAGCGTCTGGCCTTCGGGTTTACGAGGTCGGAAACGAACAGTCCAGACAGATAAGCTGGAAGTACCTGCTCCAAGGCCGAGTGTGTGGCCGGAACGTCTGAATGGGTTTACGAGGGGCAATAAGGGCTATCAGCCAGGAACTCAGAGAGCAAAGTGCTCATCAGGGAAGTGCTGGTGGAGCAGCAGCCTTTGCCCTGGGCTCCCTGCCCTAATCCGTGCAGGTCCTGCTTCTGAGTTATCTTCCTAAAGCGCCGTGTTGCCCCGTCCCCTGCTGGCAAGTTACACTCCCCTGAACTGGAGCAAACCCCGCAGGGCCCTCAGCTGCCCTCTGACCTCACCTCATTTTCTCAGCCTGTGCCCCACTTTCTTCCTGTCTCCCGCACCCCTTCTAATCCTCCAGCCTTCCTCGAAAATCCCTCCCAACAAAAGTCTCCCCATTGTTAAGGTCCGTCCGTGGGAGGGGACTCTTCATCAGGAGACTGGTGGCCTCTCCCACCTGAACCCTTAGCGGTTGTTTAGCCTGCAGCTTCCAGGTTCGGGGGTGGGGGGGTATCTGAATCACCCATGTGAGGTCCCACAGATCCAACAGGTCCGACGGGTCGGCGACCCTGACCTGGAGGCTAGTACCAGAGGCTGAGGACAGTCCTGGGCCTTCAGAGGCTGCCCGGTCCCGGGTGACCGTAACGCCGCCGAGGTCTGAGGACCCGGGGTGGACTTCCCTTAGGACCCTGCTGCGTGTCTTGCCTTTCCTTGTGTAATCGGTGCATTTACTAACACTCTGCATTAAGTTGTCTGCTTCTGTGACGGTGACTCCCCACCCGTCGTTCCCAGCACAATGACTTTCGGGAGTGGCACCTCAATGAGGACTGGACAAAAGCAGGAGCTGAGCGGGCGGGGAGCGGGAGGTTGGGTGGTCCCACCAGGCGTGTGGGACGTTCAGTCAACACCGATAAGAACGTGATGGGGGCGCGGTAGGGCTCCTGTGGGAGGCAGCCGAGCCCAATGCTCACAGGGTGGTCACCAGGGACCAGGACCCAGTCTTTGTTCTTAGAGACAGATGTTCCATGGGTGGATGGGGGGGGGGGGGGCGGCACAGTCAGGAAATGGCGCGCTGAGAAGGTGGAGGGGGGCGGGGGGAGGGAATCAGTGTCTGTGTATGTGTTTAGACTGTGAATCTGAAGTTTTTAGAGTGTATGCAGGCCAGAGGCAGGGCGGAGGGCATGTCCTTGCCTGGGCGAGGGGGCATGGGGACTCGGGGAATAGCATGGCCAGGTCGGCCACCTGGGGCGGATTTAAACTGCTGCTGGAAGTAGCCAGCGGCTATAGCCTCCAATGAAAAGAAAGCTCAGTACTGCAGGGGGGTCTGCAGAGATCCCGGCGGAGGGCTGTGGGTGGCAGAGGGCTCCATCCCGGCAAAGTGTGGCCACATGTAGGTGCGGCCCACGGCAGCCTGGCCTCCCACTCCCTCTTGGGGCTCCCCTGCTTGGTGGGAGCCCGCCCTGTCTGGCATACAGTACTCCATGCACTCATTCGTTTACTCATATGCGATTATTGAGCACTTACTGGGTGCCAAGCACTTTGCTGAGTACATAGGTGATATATCCCCAGCAGTCCCAGCTCCTCCCACCAGAAACGCACACATACTGTGATAGCCAGACTCAGAGGCGGGAGGAGGATAGAAGAGAAGGACGTGGTTCATCATGCTCAGACCAGACACCACCACCGAAACCCCCTTTAGCTGTTTGTGACATTTACTCAGCCCTCCCTTGCCTGAGGACATCCTGCTGCCAGAACACCGCACAGCCAGATACCGGGTCAACAGGGCCCACCAGCCTGGGAAGAAAATTTAAAATTTCCCGCTTCCCTGTACTGTAACTGACCTTATGCTACCTTTCTTTGTGTGAAACCGGCCAATCACAAATTGCCAAATCTCCCTGTGTTGGAGATAAAAAGTGCTCGCTCCGAGGTTCGGGGCTCTCGTTGCTCACTGCTGTGACAGTGGAGACATGGGCCCGGCTCGAGTTCGTTATTAAAGGCTTCTTAAAATTTTGATCTGGCTCCTTGGTGGTTGTCACTCACGGGTGGTCCATAACAATACTCCTTCCCCAGCTTCTCCTCTGTCTGCTTTTCCCTTAGAAAATCCCACTTGGGAGTATTCAGCTCAGTGATAGGGGGAGAAACTAAAGAACATTTCTGAGCAGTTCTTCATCTTGAAATCGCTTATCTCCGACGACATTTTTTCCTCCTTTCTAGGATGCAGTCGATTTCCTTTCTCTCGATTGGTCTTATGATTGCCAAGGAGGGCGGAGTTTGCTGCAGCTGCTGAGGGAGCTGCAGGTGAGTCGGACGCCTCCCCTCCGGTGATGAGTGGCAGCGGCTCCTGGCATTTACTGCTCGGGCTGATGTGTGCACTGAACTGCCGCTCCCACTCGCAGACCTGCTGCACGGTATCCGGGGAGCTCCCCGCCTCCCCCCCCCCCCCCCCCCCCGCTCCCCCCCTAGAGCATCGCTAGAGGACATGCAGAAGCTAGGTCTTCCCTGGAAAGAATGGTGAGGGTTGGCTGTTAAGGTAAATATTTACATGCAAATCCTGCTTTCCTGTGTAGAAACCCGCTGAGAATCCAAATTCTAGATTAACAAAGAGTTCCTGGGTCTGGCTCCTGGTTGCACAACAATGTGAATGTGGTGAATGCCTCTGAACTGCACTCTTACACCCGGTTAAGATGGTAAAGTTCATGTTATGTGTATTTTACCACAATTAAAAAAAAAAAAAGACATTTGACATCCAGGTCTGCAAAATCAGATACCAGCTTTCAGGACTTTCTTATAACGTCTGACCCCTTCTTCCTGTACCTGGTATTGTTTTTCTCAAGTCTAACGATTCTGACGCCTTAGAGAGAATATGTCAAACTCGTGGCGGGCGGGCCGCATGCCTTGTTTATTTAAACACCAGTGGCCCTCTGCCGCTTGCCTCAGCTGGCCGCCCCGCCACTGCCACTCTAGCTCTCGCCCCAGGTAGCTCGCTGCCCTGCCCTCCTGTAGCTCTCTACCACTTGCAGCTTGCTGCCCGTTCTCCTGCAGATCCGTCGTTACGTGTCACAGCGTAATGACCATTTGCATATCACCTTTTTATTATATAGGATAGGATGGTTGCCTTAGAGAGAATATGTCACGTGTCTCCTACCCAACTGTTAGCTCCTCTCCTGTGTTTGGTCACTGCTGTGCAACTTCCTTGCTTAACTCCCAGAATCCCGACTGTTCCCCGTCTTGGCAGAGTATAATGGACTACGTGCCCAGCAGTTTCTCTCTGGACCTGCCGAGTCCTGGCAGTGTTCCCGCCCTTACCTCTGAAGAGCCAGCTGCCCTCTTGCAGGCCTTGTTCCAGCCTCTGCAGGTTCAGACACAAAGCCTCTTGCCTTGCCCTGTGCCTCCTGGTTTTGATCCTACCACCTCCGCCACCACAGAGATGGATTGTTAGAGGAATTATTCATTTCAAGGCCACACTCGTTCATGTTAAGGCTCAGTGCTGCAGCTAGGCGGGCCACATATCTGTGTTTCCAGCTGGCCGTGTAGATGCTGCTGCTTTTGTTACCTACACACAAGATGGTCTCCTCAGAATAGCAGGTGCCTTCACAAGACGTTGGAATGCTAGCTGCTCGGGTTTCAGGGCCTGCACTTTTCCTCACATGACCTCCGCCTCTCGGCACACCCGAGACCAATCCGCAGACCAACATCAGACATTGGCTCGGGAGCCCGAGCTGAGGTTGGACCTGGGCTTTCCCAGGACACCGCAGCACCTCTCAAAAAAACAAAACAAGCCCAAGGTGTTGGGACATGCTCATTGGGGTGGCCCTTTTGAAAATCACATGTGATCTTAGGTGTTTTTGTAAGAGCCTCGTAGGAGCCCAGAGCCTTCGCTGTGGGCCTGCTGCCGGGTTTCTGGGCCGCAGGCGGCTCTGTGGGGTCTTGAGGCCTGCAGACGCCTGTGATGACTGAATCCGTTTCTCGTCTTCCTCAGGGAATTCATCCAGGGTTTGTTGCTCAGCTCGGGGCTGAGGCACAGGGAGGTTTGGAAACCCCGGTGTTATGCGAGTACAGCACTTGGACACGCAGCTTCACTGCTGCTGGAGGATGTGGGGTACAGTTTCCCTTTTTACATGGAAACATTCTCAAGCGGCCTGCTCCCGCAGTGGCTGGGCAGAGCTGTGAACCCTCAGTTCATAGCCCACCAGCCAAACAGTAAACCTCCCTCACTGCCCCTGCAGCAGCTCTTCTTCCTCTTGTCCCCTCGGGCAGGAATGACTTCCAGATGTGGCCTGGCAGCTCCGAAGCTGCCCTAACGGTGCAGGATGACCACTCTGGCCACCCAGTGGTGGGGAGAGAGCCGAGCTGGAGAGGGGTCCCCTCTGGGGCCGTTAGTTGCATGCCTGGTAGCATTTCCAGTCACCACGCCAAGACAGGAAGGCAGCCAGGTTCTCCCCACGAGAGGGGCTGACTTGTGTCCACAGGAGCCGGAATCAGCTGCCTCCTGCTCGTGACCCACTGGGGATCAGGCCTACACCCCGGGCATGTGCCCTGACTAGGAATGGAACTGGTGTTCTCTTAGTTCAGGGGTCAGTGCTCAGCTACTGAGCCACCCCGACCGGCTCCTTTTATCTTTTTATTCTGGGAGGTGTCGAACATATCCAAAAGTGGAAAGAAACATATAATGAAGCCACCCCCATTTCAAAACCTAGCAACTTGTGGCTGGTCTGATTTCTTCTATACCTTACCTTCCCCTAAACCAGATTGTCTTAAAGCAAAGCCCAGACATCCATAAATACTGTGATGGTGGCACCTGAGTAAGCTTCCTGTAGGAACACAGCCCCTGGCCAGGGCGCTCTGCCTCGTTCCTGGTCCGGACACAGTGCCTGGTTCCAGGAGGTGCCTCGGAAGCCTGAGATGAAGTCAGATGAGCCTGTCTGCTTGGTGGGGGTCAGTGGGGAGGGTGGCCTATGGTATTGAAATGTTAGCTCTAGAGTCAGCTTCCTGTATTAACCAGGGTGGCTAGAGGCAATTTCCAAAACCAGAATGAGTATTCGTAGCTTCCCATCTGGAAATATCGGTCCCTGTTATCAAAAGACATATTGTTTCAGTTCACTTGCTGGCCTTTATCTTTCCAGAGTATAGAGCCAAAAGTGAAAGTTTTCATCTTCAATCTAAAACTCCAGGACTGCCCCTCCACCGAGAAGAACCAGACTGAGCTGCTCTTCAGCCTCTTGGAAGGTGAGTGGACCGTCACTGGAGAGGCTTTCAGTGACATGTGGTGCACTGACTGGGGGAGGAGGGTAGCAGTCTTGAAAGGCTGGGGTTCCAATAGGAGGAGGACCCAAGGAGAGTTGGTGTGAGAGCCCATCCCTGTTGGCTTTCGTGTCCCATGCCTTCTTGTTGTTGGTCCTTAGCTCCCATTGGCCTGAGAAAGGTGACAGGTTCTGTTGAGGGTGCCAAGGATACCTTGGTCTTATGGAATAAAGAGCACCGAGGTCCAGGTGTCTGGTATAAACATGGGAACTGCTATCTGTCCACTTGCATTACCTCTCTCTCCAAGGTTCCTCACCTCTGTACCCCTTAGCAGGGCTGCCTCTCTGCCCCAGCCAGCCCCTCTGCTTACCCTTGTTCATTTCCCCACTATCTCAACTTGCACTCGTTCCTGGTGAGTACCTGAGCTGTAGGTCTAGGACCACCTTCTCAATAGCTCTGGTTCTCAACAGTGAATCTGATTGGTTGGCATGGTTCAGGAGGTTGCTCCTGATCCAATTAGGTCAAGGGAAAGGTGGGGCCTATTAAGGCATCAGGGTCTGAGAGCCACTAGACACTATAGGAGGGGCCAAGGGGCATGTTCCTATTATACTGATAGTCAGTCCCATCACTCTGAAGGTCAGAGTATGGGACAAGTCAGTTGTGACCTTCCCACCACTTGTAACCAGTGCTGAGCTGACTTCACAGACCTCATGAAACTTACCCGCAGATACCACTTACCCTCACCTAACTTATCTTGCACGGCATAGCAAGTTCTTAACTTCCATCCCTTTCTAAATGGTTAAAATGGTCGATTTTATGTTTAACAAATAGTTTACTACATTTTTTTAAACCACCCCTTTCTGATATTTGACTTTTAAATCAATTGTTCTCCATGTGTGGTTGCCAGACCGGAACCTGTCCATCTAGGAACCTGTTGGACATTCCCAGGCTCAAGCCCACCTCAGACCAGAACCGACCAGAAACTTTAGAGGGGGCCTATCCATGTGTTTCATAAGCTCTGCAGGTGATGCTGGTGCACAGAGTTTGAGAGCCACTGTCCTAAGAAACCACTTCTGACCTCCTTCATCCTTAGCCACGGGATTCTCCAGAGGGGCTGGGAGCCATTGCTGAGAGGCTGGGTGTGTTGTATACGTGAGGAAAACCATTGATTGCATCATGTGCATTGTTGATCTTCAGTCAGAGTTAATTAAACTTCTTCTCTTACAGCTCTCGATAAAGACCAAGGGCTCACCATTGGGTCTGACATTAATATATTCTTGAACTGTTCATCAAGTCTCGAGAAAAGGTAATGCAGATTTCCTGTCAAACTATCCATAACTGGTATTTGCAGACTACTCTGCTATTCTTTCACATGTGTTATCTCATGGGACTGTTGTCATCTGCCTCTCAGGCCAGTGAGTTAATTGTGGACATTTTAGAGGAGGAAGATGAAGGCTCAAAGGGGAAAGCAGAGAGAGCCCATCTCTCACTGAGTCTTACTCTGGGTTCAACATGGTTCTGGCATTCTCACCAGTCACTGGGCCACCTTGCTGTTCATACACAGTGCTGTTCACACACAAATGCAGCTGGGATTTGCACCCCTGCCTTCTAGTTTAAGATCCTGTGAGTTCGTGGCAGAACAGGCTGGGAAGATAGATCTGAACATCCCACTGAAGCTACATGGTCTGAGCTGAGTCTTCTGCACCTGTTCCCTCATGGGAGCTGTGACGTGCTTCTCCGTCAGGAGACCATGTAGGTAGGAAAGCCAGCTGTTCCCATGGGCAGAAGCCTAATTTGGTGTGTTCTCAGGACAGACTTTAATTTATCCTGGGGTTGCAAATAAGTTCTTAACAAATGACCAAAAATTGTAAAAGACATCTTAAAAAATAGAGCAGATTTAAGGTTCTCCCCATGATTATAGGACATTCACATCCGAAGGTGCTTCTCAGGTGAGCGAGAAATGACGGTGTGGAAACCAGCACTGGGAGTTCCCCAGAGCCCTCAGTTCCACGGGGTGTCACCAGGAGAGCTCCATGCACCGTGCACTAGGGAAGGACAGAGGCATCACTTGGCTGCCCAGACGGTCAGCGAGAGCACTCCGTGTGTCCACCCAGATGTTTCTAGCATGGCTCAGTCCAAGGTTGTAAGCTTCAGTCACCACCTCTTTGTACTTTTCCTCTCGCAGTCCTCTGCTGTCCTGTGCCGATTCTCCTTCTATTGTCAGTTCCAACCAGCAATTCACATCAACACCCTGAGCAGCTGCCACATGCCAGGCTCCGCGCTGTGAGCCTGTGCAGTGCAGTGGGCAAATAGGTTGGGCCTGCTCCCTGACCACACTTGAAGTCAGCTGGGCTACGTCTTCTCAGAAAGCAAAACTCAACCCCGCTGGTGCGGCTCAGCAATTGAGCATCCACCTATGAACCAGGAGGCACATGGCTGGGTTGCAGCCTCAATCCCCAGTGTGGGGTGTATGGGAGGCGACAGATCAGTGATTCTCTCATCACTGATGTTTCTGTCTCTCTCTCTCCTTCTCCCTTCCTTTCGGAAAACAATAAAAATATATTAAATTAGAAAAAAAGAAAGCAAAACTCAAGAGGTCATAATAAAAGGGTTACCTTGAGAGCTCAAAGATTATAAAACCAGGAGATGATACATGACACCAGCTCCAGGGTTCCCTTGATCTTTGCCAGACGTGAAGGTTACACTGCCTGATGTTAAAATGGCAGTGGGGGTCCTCACCCAGGTGATGTTGAGAACCGCCGCGTGCAGGGGCAGGTGGAAGGGGGTTCTAAGAGGACTAACATTGTTCTATCATATAAGAGTTTTAGAGCTTTGTCCACTGATGGACAAAGAGGCCCATTAATGACTCTGTCACAAGAGTGTGGCATGAAACACTCACTGCTCCCCAGAGCGGGGAGAGTCTTATCTGGGATGTTCTGAGATGGCTTGGAGCAGGGGGAGGGGCTGAAGGAGGGACAGCTGGAGGGGCTGGGCAGAGAGAGAGGCTTTGTGTACTAAATATCTTCCCACATTAGGCAAACCCAGGAGTCCCAGCTCCAAGGTTTATGTGGCAAGTTCTGTTTTATCCAGGGGTGGTTTATTTATTCATCCAAGGCCTCTTCCCACCCAAGCTAGGACAGTCAGGGTGGGAGCAGCCAAGGCTATGCACTGAGTGGTGTCATCCGTGTCCCTGTTGTGTTCCAGAGTCGTGGCTCAGCAGTTGAGCATCGACCTATCACTTCCCCTCACCACTCTCGCAGCAAATGTGGACGAGTTGATGCTTCATAAAACAGGAGGTGCTTCGTTAGGTTCGTAAGGCCCAGGCTTCCCTGAATGGAGGGAGCCCTCCCTACAGCACCCCTGTCACTTTTACCAGTTCTTCATTCTGGGCCAACCCGGTAGAAGGGTCATCCCCTCTCCACACGATGGCCCTGGGACAGGGCGATGCTCTGTACTCCACCCCATCTTCCAAAATCTATAGCCATCCTTCCTCAAGGTCTCCCTCTGCTGGTAGAACTGTGCAGGCTCTGGCATGGTGCTGTCTAGCCTGTGGGACATGACCATAGATTGGGAAATCAATTTAGAGGTTTGATTTGAAACATTAAAAAACAAACGTTTTCCCCAAAAAATGGAAGGGAGGAAAGAACCAGACTTCATTGCTTATAACGAGAGCATTTTAATGTTTTATTTCAGATATATTTATTATTATTTTTTTAATCCTCACCCGAGGATATTTTCCTATTGATTTTTAGGGAGAGGGGACGAGAGAGGGAAAACAGAAACATCGATGTGAGAAAAACACATTGACTGGTTGCCTCCGGCACAAGCCTCAACCAGGACCCAGGTCTGGGGAGAGCCCGCAACCAAGTACAGGCCCTTGACCGGAATGAACCCAGGACCCTTCAGTCTGCAGGCCTACGCTCTACCTGGCTAGGGCCAGGTGTATTTATTTCTGAAATTAAACAAAACACAAAAGACATATGGACATAAATGTCTATACATCTATACACATACATAGTGAGTGATGTGTGTTTAAAAATACAAACACTACTCTACCATTTGCAAGCTATGTGACCAAGGAGAAGTTTTCATTTTAAAAATCACACCAAGATATGAGTTTATTTACATAAAGTCTGGAGATGGGCAGTCTAGAGTGGTTATAATGGCAAGGAAGCCAGGCTCCTCTCTTGTTGCTTTGTCAGCCTGCACAAGGCTCCTCCCTCCTGGTGCAGCATGGATACATACCTGAGGTCCAGGCAGCAGGAAGGGGCGAGGAGGCTGCAGCCGGGCTGGGCTCTGACGGCTACACGTCAGCAGAGGCGTACAGTAGTGTGATCATTGAAACTTCTGTGCTAGCTGCCAAATAGCTGGTGCCAATTACTCATTTCTCTAAGTCTCAGTGTCCTCCTCTGTGGAGTGGAGATAAATATTTATAGTACCTAGCTCATAAATGCATTGTGAAACTCAAATGACGTAACATGCATATGTTTTTATCACAGGGGCCAGCACAGAATCAAGGCTCAGTACACTGAAGTCAGCATTAGTATTACGTGTGTTTTTAAAAATATATATTTTTTTTATTTAGTTTTTACAGCGAGGAAGGGAGAGGGATAGAAAATCAGAAACACTGATGAGAGAGAAACATCGATCAGCTGCCTCTTGCACACTCCCTACTGGGGATGTGCCCGCAGCCAAGGTACATGCCCTTGACCGGAATCGAACCTGGGACCTTTCAGTCCGAAGACCGACGCTCCATCCACTGAGCCAAACCAGTTTCGACAGTATTACATATGTTTTACAAACAATAAATTATAAGGGGAAAAAAATGTGGGATGAAAACTAAAGACAGTCCTCAGGGTGAGCTAGTACAGAGAACAGTCACATTGCTACAGTATTTGTGTTCACACAGGAGCAATGACATTCCACTAAGAAGGGGTCATAATAATAATTTCCCCCGACTAGCCACTTCCTGCCTGTGACTCTGTGGACATGGCTTTCCACTCAGTGTCTCTGAGTCTTCACCGATTACACATATTGTCACTGTTTGTCAGTCTGGAGGCATGTGTACTCACAGTCATTACTTACTGTGTCCTTTCCTGTCACTTTGTTGTAGCGGGTCTTGTCCCCTGACTGACAGCCTGACCCTGCGGGGTGCCCGGCAGTGGGGCTCGGAGACTGTCGTGGGCTCCTCGCCGCCCAGCTCTGCCTATCAGAAGGTCTGGGAAGCGTTCGCTCACCAGCCCAGGGTGGAAAGGGATGCTTTCCTGCGGGATGTTTTCCCTGAAGGCTTCCTCTGGGGCGTCTCCACGGGAGCCTTCAACGTGGAAGGAGGCTGGGCTGAGGACGGAAGAGGGGCAAGCGTGTGGGACCACCTCGGACCCCAGCAGGCCGCCACGGGCCAGGCCACTCCGGGCGTGGCCAGCGACAGTTACCACAAGGTGGACTCTGACGTCGCCCTGCTTCGAGGCCTCAGGGCTCAGGTCTACAAGTTCTCCATCTCCTGGTCCCGCATCTTCCCCACGGGGCATGGGCACAGCCCCAGCCCCCGGGGTGTCGCCTACTACAACAAGCTGATCGACAGCCTGCTGGCCTCGCACATCCAGCCCATGGCCACGCTGTTCCACTGGGACCTGCCGCAGGCCCTGCAGGACCGAGGCGGGTGGCAGAATGAGAGTGTGGTGGACGCTTTCCTGGACTATGCGGCCTTCTGCTTCTCCACCTTTGGGGATCGTGTGAAGCTGTGGGTGACCTTCCATGAGCCGTGGGTGATGAGCTATGCGGGCTACGGCACCGGCCAGCACCCGCCGGGCGTCTCTGACCCAGGGGTGGCCTCCTATAAGGTACTTCTCATCTCTGCACCTCCTACTCGTTATAAGAGATAGGACATTTGGTAGGAGAAAGTCATTTTATCTTCCTATCAGCCGGGTTTACTTTGTGTTTTTTACAGGAAATCAGAGGGAGGGAAGGAACCATAAAGTTTTGTCCAAGCACAGTGCTGGCTCTTTACAAACAGTCATGACGATCTTAGGACAGCACTGATGGGTGCACTATATCCTCCGGACACCCGGTGGGTGATGAAGGTGGGGCTCAGGAGGAGAATCCATTTGGTCATGATGACATCACTAGTGGGTTAGCTAGAAACCAGAATTTGAGCTCAAGTCTGCCTGACTCCAAAGCAAGTTTTGTGAGTCACCCAGGACTCTCAATTGACGGAAAACCCAGGTAGGGGATGTATGAGCTCAGGAAACTGGAAAGTCTTGGTTTAAGTGATCAGAACACAAACGATGCTGCCTTCTTGGCTTTATTTCTGGGCTGCCTAATTGCCAAGTGGCAGCAGCCCTCTCTCATCTGTCAGGACCAGCAAGTGTGCCTCTGTCTGTCATTCACAGCAAGTCTCCCTGTGCCTCTGGTCTCTGAGTGAGTCACATGGGGCACTGACAGGTTGGGTCCAGGTCCCAGCTCTACCCCTCTGCACAGTGCTTGCGAGGCGGAGAGCTGGGGAGCGGCACAGGTTGGCTTTCCAGATAGCAATAGGTATCAGTTCAACATTTGTATATAATGAAGACAAAATATAAAATGGCTTTTCCATCTTTTATTTTTTCTTCAAAATCTCCCAGAAAACCCACCAGTTTTCCCTAGCAGCATTCTCCAGGTGAGACGTTAGCCTGGTTCTTCCCTGCCACACTTCGGGGTTTTGTGCTGAAGCAGGTATTTATTGTGTCCCATGCTGTGTCTTAAGGAGGACACACAGCCTATGTCTGTGAGGTCTTAAAACCTTCGGGGGGAAATGATGCTAACACACATAAGAAAATTGGAAAACAATTCAAAATGTCTGCAATTAGCACGAACTGGAAATGAATAAATGACTCAATAAAATGCCAAAATCACAGCACTTCATCAAGGTTTCCACCCTGCTCTTGTTCAGCAAGTACACCAGGAGGATAAAGTACACTTCTGAAGATGGAGGTTTGGACCTTTCTGCATGTCTCCATGTGAAACTCACCCAAATCTTTTCTCCTTAGGCTTCTTCTTTTTTTCTAAGCACACTTAAGCATCTCTCTCTCTTCCTAAAACCTTTGGGAGAGGTTTTATATATGTCATATATATATATATATATATATATATATATATATATATATATACACACACACACACACACACACACACATATTGATTTTGGAGATAGGAAGGGAAAGGAGAGGAAGGGAAAGGAGAGAGAGAGAGAAACATTGATCAGTTGCCTCCCGCACACACCCCAATCAAGGACTGAACCCGCACTCTAGGCATGTATCCTGAATGCAAATCAAACTGGCAGGCCAAGCCAAGGGACCCCGCTGGTGCATGAATCCATGCACCGAGCCTTTAGTTTTGATATGATATTATTCAAAAGTAAGTGTAGTCATCTTCAGATGAAAAAAAGGAAGGGGAGCTGAGCAGTAGCAAGCGCTCTTCTGCACTCCCAAGTTTCTGCTTGTGCTTTACATATATGTACAGTCTCACTTAATTCTCCTCTGTGGATCCGTAAGTGCCTGCTTCTTACAGACTGGGGACCTGAAGTTAGAATATTGTTTGAACTTAATGAGCAAGTTAGTGACAGACTCAGGACTTAAGTCTAGGCATGTTGTACTCAAGATACCCTGCTTGTGCCCATATTCTCATAGTGCTCCACCAAGGAGAGTTGTTGATCTTTGTAAGACTATCAGTTAAGTCTGCAGAGAGATTCCTGGTGATGATGTTTCCTTCCTAGATTTTATTAAGTGGAAAGGAGAACGAGTAATCTAGGAAGAATTGCCCCTCCTTTGTATAGTAACCAAAATGATCTCCACTCCCCATTAGTTGTTGACTAATAAGTCAATAGGAACTTATTGAGAATGGAGGCAGACTAACATTGTGGGTGACAATACAGGCCTGGAGTTGAAATGCCTGCATTTTACCCTCTCTGGATCTTGTTTTCCTCACTTGTATAGCAGTAATAATAGCTTGCCACATGGGTTATTGTGAGGATTACATGAGTAAATTCATTAACAATTGTTATTGTTAATATGGTTGTCAAGGCTGTTGCTATTAACCTCTCAGGGGTAGTGTTGACTTGTTGACATTGTTGTCCACATTGTTGATATTAGGGGCATTGGTGTTGATGTTGTTGCCATCAGCACTGTCCGTGTTGTTGACTTGTTGATATTGTGAGCATCAGTCTTAACTTCTTGTTGACATTGTTGATGTTTTAATGGCAGTGTTGGCATTAGTGTTGTTATTATTGATGTTGACATTTTCAGTGTTGCTGTTGTTATTAACTGACATTAGTGTTAATTTGTTGACATTATCGTTGACTTGCTATTGGCTTGTTGGTGCTGTTGTTGACACTGTACCTCTTTTCCTCTTCACAAGGTGGCTCACTTGGTCCTCAGGGCTCATGCCAGAGCTTGGCACCTCTACAACAGCCAGCATCGCCTGCAGCAGCAGGGCCGTGTGGGCATCGTGCTGAACTCAGACTGGGCAGAACCCCTCTCCCCAGAGAGGCCCGAGGACCTGAGAGCCTCTGAGCGCTTCTTGCACTTCATGCTGGGCTGGTTTGCACACCCTATCTTTGTGGATGGAGACTACCCAGCTGCCCTGAGGGCCCAGATTCAACAGGTAAACAAGCAGTGCCCCAGTCCCGTGGCCCAGCTGCCTGAATTCACCGAAGCAGAGAAGCAGCTCCTGAAAGGCTCAGCTGACTTCCTGGGTCTGTCCCATTACACTTCCCGCCTCATCAGCAAGGCCCAACAAGACACCTGCATCCCCAGCTATGAAACCATTGGAGGCTTCTCACAGCACGTGGACCCTGCCTGGCCCCAGACCTCATCCCCTTGGATTCGTGTGGTGCCCTGGGGCATAAGGAGGCTGTTGCGGTTTATATCCTTGGAATACACAAGAGGAAAAGTTCCAATCTACCTGGCTGGGAATGGCATGCCCATCGGGGAAAATGAAAATCTCCTTGACGATTCCTTGCGAGTAGCCTACTTCAATCAATATATCAACGAGGTGCTCAAGGGTAAGCACAGTGGATATGCTGGTGATTGGAAGGTGGTGGACCTTCTTCAGGTCTTCACAGTTTTGTGTTATGGGAACCAAGACAGTCTCCCAAGTGAATGAAGCCAAAAAGTAGTATTGGTAATAAGAGCATGAGTCCTTCACATCAGCCTCCTAACTCTTGCTCTCAAGTCCTCAACTCTGCTCCCATACTCTTGTTCCCTTCTAAATCCTGCCCATCTGGCCCTGGTCAGTGTGGCTCAGGGATAGGCTGTCGGCCTGCAGACTGAAGGGTCCCAGATTGATTCTGGCCAACAGCACATACCCTAGTGGGGAGTGATTCTAATCAGTGACTCTCTCTCCTCACTGATGTTTCTCTTTCTCTCTCTCTCCCTTCCTCTTTTTTATAAATATTTTATTGACTTTTTACAGAGAGGAAGGGAGAGGGGTAGAAAGTCAGAAACAGCCGAAACCGGTTTGGCTCAGTGGTGGAGCGTCGGCCTTTGGACTGAAGGGTCCCGGGTTCGATTCTGGTCAGGGGCATGTACCTTGGCTGCTGGCACATCTCCAGTGGGAGGTGTGCAGGAGGCAGCTGATCGATGTTTCTCTCTCATTGATGTTTTTGACTTTCTATCCCTCTCTCTTCCTCTCTGTAAAAAATAAATAAAATATATTTTAAAAAAGAAAAAAAAGAAAGTCAGAAACATCGATGAGAGAGAAACATCAATCAGCTGCCTCTTGCACACCCCGTACTGGGCATCCCAAGGTACATGCCCGCAACCAAGGTACATGCCCTTGTCCAGAATCAAACCTGGGATCCTTCAGTCCACAGGCCAACACACTATCCACTGAGCCAAACCGGTTTCGGCTCTCCCTTCCTCTTTGAAATCAATAAAATAAATACATTTTAAAAATAAATAAGTAAATTCTGCCCCTCTGAGTCCTGTCCACATCAAGCCTGGTGGTTTTTTAAGTGCTTATTTAACAAATATTTATCAGCTGACTATTATGTTCCAGACATTATGCAAGACAGTAGAGGTAAAATATTAAACAAAAACTGTCTTTTCACATAGGATATTCACAGTCTACAGAGGGACACAGACAGAAAATTGCAACAAAGGGTGATAATGGCATTGCAAGATGGTATGAGGACACTTAAGATGGGACTCCAACCCATTAACTCTTCCTTCATTGCTCCAGCCACATTAATCTTCATCTCCTTTAACTGGCTATAAAAATATACAGCTCATTATTTACTTCGATCCAATTAATCCACACCTACAGTCTCACTCTCACATAACATACTGTTTCACATGTCTTTTTATTTCAAGTAAAAAGGAATGGCAAATAGGTTTCACCTCACAGGCCAGTCCTATTCAGTTGAGAGTGGCTAGCTGTCTGCCTAGACCAGTGGTTGGCAAACTCACTAGTCAGCAGAGCCAAATATCAACAGTACAACTATTGAAATTTCTTTTGAGAGCCAATTTTTTAAACTTAAACTTCATCTAATGCCACTTCTTCAAAATAGACTCGCCCAGGCCATGGTATTTTGTGGAAGAGCCACACTTAAGTATTTTGCCAAAGAGCCGCATGTGGCTCATGGGCCACGTTGTGCCGCCCACTGGCCTCCAGGGCTATGAAGAGAAGATCTCGAGGCCTTGTCTAGATTTAAAGAGAAAGAATTGATAAGTGATGCTTGCCCTGGGCGCTGCAGTGAGGAACGGAGACACATCCCACCGAGGGAGGTCACACCCTTCTTGTTCTTCACTTGTGCTCCTCTCAGCATCAAGGTTACAATTCTGTAGTCTGCGTAACCTTAGAACTCATTTAAGACATTGCCTCAAGTGATTGTTGGCACAGCTGTATGCAGTCAATCAACAGACACTTTCCCTCTGCGAGAACTGTGAAAACGGATGCACACCTGAGGTTTTAAATAGAGTGCCCAAACATGCTGTCAGTGGAACCAGAGGCCTTCTGTTTCTGGCTCAGCTCTTCACTCTACCCACTAAACAATGAGGCTTTTATTCATCTTTATATTCCCAGAGCCTGGCACAGCATGGAGACAAAGCAGGTGCTTATTGAGTTACTTACTAAATGAGTGAGCAACCTCTCCTGCCATGTATACAACCAGTGTTTGTAGAGAGGCTGTGCGATCTGATAGAAACAAGGCTTACTACTTTGCTGACTCCCAGTTGGAGCCCACGGCCATTGCCTTACTTTTGCTCTGGTTCTTGGTTGCCCTGCTAGACTGTCTTTATTTTCTCACAGTTCTGGAGTCCAGAAGTCTGAAATCAAGATGCCAGTAGAAATGCTCTGCCTCCAAAGGTTCCAGAGGTTTCAGGGAGCACCCCTCCTTGCTCTTCCATCTTCCAGTGGTTTGAGACATTCCTTGGCATGTGGCTGTATCACCCCAATCTCGGCCTCCATCTTCACACGACTTCTCTAGGTCTCTATAAGGAAGCCAGTCACACTTCTAAAGATTAAATGTCTTAAGTGTTCTATATAAAACCAAGGAGTCCTGATAGTAGCAGATGGGGCACATTCTCTCCATTATCCATTTTAAGACAAGGATGCTCCTTTGGACTGAGTGATGGTCATGGATGTGGCCTGATGTTTTGTGGGGTCTTGTGAATTTTCCTTATCCATTCTGAAGGAGCAAAGAGGTTAATGTTTTTGGAGTAATCCAAATCACCTCAAAAACTTTCATGTCAAAAGGAAAACCTTTAAAAAGCAAACTAACAGAGGCGTTAAATTAACACTACTGTATGTTTGTATTTCTCCACAGCTGTCAAGGAGGACTCGGTGGATGTTCGATCTTACATTGCTCGTTCCCTCATCGATGGCTTCGAAGGACCCTCCGGTTACAGCCAGAGGTATGGGCTGCACCACGTCAACTTCAACGACAGCAGCAGGCCAAGGACTCCCAGGAAATCTGCCTATTTTTTCACCAGCATCATTGAAAAGAACGGTTTCCTCACTAAAGAAGTGAAAAGACTGCCACCACCCAGTACAGCAGCGTTCCCCCCTAAAATCAGAGCCTTCACTTTTCCATCTGAGGTGCCCTCCAAGGCTAAAGTCGTTTGGGAAAAGTTCTCCAACCAACCCAAGTTTGAACGAGATTTGTTTTACCATGGCACGTTCAGGGATGACTTTCTGTGGGGTGTGTCCTCATCAGCCTATCAGATAGAAGGAGCTTGGAATGCTGATGGCAAAGGCCCCAGCATCTGGGATAACTTTACCCACACACCAGGCAGCAATGTGAAAGGCAATGCCACCGGAGACATAGCCTGTGACAGCTATAACCAACTGAACGCTGATCTGAATATGCTTCGAGCTCTGAAGGTGAAGGCCTACCACTTCTCTATCTCCTGGTCTCGGATTTTCCCAACTGGGAGGAACAGTTCTATCAATAGTCGTGGTGTTGATTATTACAACAGGCTGATTGATGGCTTGGTGGAAAGCAACATCTTTCCGATGGTGACACTGTTCCACTGGGACCTGCCCCAGGCCCTGCAAGACATCGGAGGCTGGGAGAATGCCTCCTTGATTGATTTGTTTAACAGCTACGCAGACTTCTGTTTCCAGACCTTTGGTGACAGGGTCAAGTTCTGGATGACCTTTAATGAGCCCACCTACCAGGCGTGGTTGGGTTATGGCTCAGGAGAGTTTCCCCCAAATGTGCAGGACCCAGGCTGGGCCCCTTACAGGATTGGCCATGCACTCATCAAAGCCCATGCCAGAGTCTATCACACTTACGATGAGAAATACCGGCAAAGGCAGAAGGGTGTCATCTCCTTGAGCCTCAGTGCACACTGGGCAGAGCCCAAGTCACCCGAGCTCCCAAGGGATGTGGAGGCAGCTGACCGAATGCTGCAGTTCTCACTGGGCTGGTTCGCCCATCCCATTTTCCGAAATGGGGACTATCCCGAGGCCATGAAGTGGAAAGTGGGCAACAGGAGTGAACTGCAACATTTGGCCACATCCCGCCTGCCAAGTTTCACTGAGGAAGAGAAGAGGTACGTCAGGGCTACAGCTGATGTGTTCTGCCTCAACACCTACTCCTCCAGAATTGTGCGTTACATAACACCGAGGCTAAACCCACCCTCCTACCAAGATGACCAGGAGATGACTGAGGAGGAGGACCCTTCATGGCCATCCACAGCATTGAACAGAGCTGCACCCTGGGGGATGCGGAGACTGCTCAACTGGGTCAAAGAAGAGTATGGTGACATCCCCATTTACATCACCGAAAATGGGGTGGGGCTGGCAAATCCGAAGGTGGAAGATACCGATCGGATATTCTACCACAAAACCTACATCAATGAAGCTTTGAAAGGTATGTGAGGGTTCATTCCCCCCTTATAAGATCTTCCAACATCCACATGTCATGTGCCTGAAATGATTTGGCAGAGTAGATTACAAACCATCAGCAAGTCTCTGTCTTATATGCTAACTCCATTATTCTTTCCTTGTCTGGGGTTACATTTCCCTTTGGGAATCTGAAAAAAGCTATGGTCGTCTCCCCAAATGTGCATACATACAATCCCCATAAGAACATATTTATGGGTCCATTCATCTATTATTGAACAATTACTGTTCGACAAGTTTTACTCTAAATCATAGGGAAACAGTAGTGAACAAAACAGATAACTTGCTGCTGACATGGAGCTTATATTCTGACTATTGGCCCAGTACACGGATTGTGCACATTGAAAGGAAATTAATTAGAAGGTGGCCAGTGGGGCAGGACTGGGAGAGATGGGCCATACCTGAGGTGGCACCGTGACTTGAAGGGCATCTGCGGAGTCAGGCAGATACCCCATTGGCCTAGCCTATGGGGACTGGGCTGAAACTGGCTCTCTGACATCCCTAAAGGGGTCCTGGATTGCAAGAGGGCGGTTCTCAGATGAGGCACCCCAGAATCAAGCTCCCTTCTCTCTGGTTCTGGGGTACGTCACCTGAGAACCACCGCTGCCAAGTCACTGCAGCTTGGCAACAACTCCTGTGCTGAGCGTCTGCCCCCTGGTGGTCAGTGTGAGTCATAGCTATTGGCCAACCAGTCACTTAGCCTTTTATATATATAGATAAGTTCCATGCAACCCCAGAGAAAGAAACTGTTCTCAAATTCACATTTGTGTTTCATGAATAAAGTGTGCTGAGACTTATATTTGAAGCACATCCCTTTACCCCAAGAAAAGAATTTTACAAAGATCAGTCATTAATACTTGTTTGGGGGCATGAGTGTGGGAAAAGAACAAAGACACACAAGATGATCTGTCCATCAGGGACACGTTACCTGTGTGTACAAGTTGATGGTTTAGGACGACAGTCTTGAGTTAAGAGGCCAGTACTTGGCTGGGCTTCTTGGAGCCCCTGCCCAACTGGGGTAAAGCTCTTTTCTTTCCCTTGCAATGTTCCCAGCCTACAGGCTTGATGGCGTAGACCTTCGAGGGTATGCCGCATGGTCTCTGATGGACAACTTTGAGTGGCTGAATGGTTACACAGTCAAGTTTGGACTGTACCATGTTGATTTTAACAATGCAAACAGGCCTCGCACAGCAAGAGCCTCCGCCAGGTACTACACAGAGGTCATCACCAACAATGGCATGCCATTGCCCCGGGAGGATGAGTTTCTCTATGGTCAGTTTCCCGAGGGCTTCATCTGGAGCGCGGCTTCTGCTGCATATCAGGTGAGGAGCGCAGGGCAGTTCAGCAACATCTGTTGCACACTTACTATGCGCCAGGCTCGGGGCTCAGTGCAGGGAAGGCAGGAGGAGCAGGGGATTTTCATAGACTGTGGGAGGGAAGTGAGGGATGGCATCAGGGAAATCCTGGAGGACCTGTTCCTAGATATCCTGGGCTCTTCACCCCTCTGTCCACTCCACCCCCAAATCCAGGCAGACCAGCACAGTTATAAGGGCTGTGCTGAGATGGGTATTGGCAGGTGAGAAGGAACAGACACACTTAGCCAAAGGCATGAATATAAAGATTCTCTGCTGGGTGCTTTTTTCACCTGGTCTTCTCTAAGCAGGAAACATGGCTGTCATGGGTTTTCTTCTGGAGTTACCAAAGAATGGGTCATTGGAGGGAGGTGTGAGAAGGGGTTTGTGATTGGGCTAAGGTTTTATTTTCTGATGTCCTGACATCCTACCATCACCTTGTACATGCCAGATGAAGCTTACTCAGACAGAAAATATGAGTTTTGCCCTTTCCCGGAGAAATAAAAGATAACAAGCAAAGAGTGACTTGCTGAGGCCTTTATTTTATTTTATTTTATTTTATTTTATTTTATTTTATTTTATTTTATTTTATTTTATTTTCTGTTCATCAGATTTTTTATTCACTTGATTTTTAGATTCACTTGTTGATAGATATGTATTTGTTGTTCATGATTTTTATCTTTACCTTCTTTTTCCTCTTCTTAAAGAATATCTTTCAGCATTTTATATAATACTAGAGGCCCGGTGCATGAAATTCGTGCACAGGGGAAAGGGGCGGGGGATTCCCTCAGCCCAGCCTGCACACTCTCCAATCTGGGATCCCTCAGGCCTCTGGCTCCTACCCACTCACCTGCCTGCCAGCCTGATCTCCCTGACTGCTCTCTCCTGACAGCCTATTTGCCCTAACTGCTCTCCTCTGCTGGCCTGGTCCCCCTAACTGCTGTCCACTGTTTGCCTGATTGCCTCTAACCTTCTCTGCCTTGGCCCTGCCAACATGGCTTTGTCTGGAAGGATGTCTAGAAGGACATCTGGAAGGTCGCTAGGAAGATGTTCAGTCTAATTAGCATATTACCCTTTTATTAGCATAGATGCTACCTTGTCCTAAAAATGCAGGTTGCTCCCAGGTTTTCCTGTAGTGGAAGGGGAGCCCACAGTAGCATCCTGGGTTCTGACCAGGGCTTAAGTGCTTGTGCTTTATCTCAGCAGCTGTGATTCCTAGAAGACTCTTGGATATACCTTGAACATTTTATTAATTTGCCAAGTCATCCTCCAAAAATGTCAAACCACTTTAAACTCCCACCATCAACCATGCGTATGCCCTCCATCCACTTTGATGCCAATATCATTGATTTCTTTCTAGAAGCTTCCCTCCCGTCAGCTGGGAACACTTGATACTTGAGCCAACCTCATTGTTCAGCTGGGGACTTGATTTCCCGAGATAGAATTATGAAGCCCAGCCAAGTTTTCCTCAACCTTTCTGAGTTCTTAGTGGAGGCCCTTGTAATGAAAGACTATCGCCAAGAGAAAAACAAAAGTTCATTAACATGTGTACCTCATGTATATGTGGGAGATCTCATGGAAAAATGAATAACTCCCCAAGCTAGCTTAGAATGCAGATTTAAATACCTTCTTCCTAGGGAAAGGGAACAGGAGATGTAGGCCTCATAGAGGAGAGTAAATGACTTTTAGGAAAGATGAATGGGGGTGGAGAGAAATAGTTTATAACAAAATTTGGGTGTTATGTCCTGTGACAGGAGTCAGTCTTCTCTGCCTGATGACACTTCTCCCATCAAGGGGACCTATGACATTTAAGCTCCTTTAGGGGGGTCCAATTTTAGACAGATCAGGAGACTTCAGTGAAATACTCTGCATGCACTTGCAGTTTTTCTAGAATCTGCAGCTCAAGATCATCAATATAACAATAAAGCATATGTTGGGGGGTGGCATGTTCTCTGACCTTCAGAATAAACCCATCAAAAGCTTGTTTCCTCTCTCAGATGATTTGCCACAGTAGGTTATTCCCTGGAGACGGCATTGTGGGAGTGGTCATAACATACCCTGTGTATGTAGAAAGGTGTGGGCCACATCACTAAATAATCCAGGGACAGTTTTCTCACCTTGAGGAAAGGGAGATAAAGTTATAATAGTTTATCTCCCTTTCCACAGGTTTCTTGTGGGTTTGTGTCTCAGCTGCCCCTGCCCACCGCGCCCCCCCTCCCAGTAGCCCCAGCACCTACGTATTGGGTCTTGGGGCTGCTGGCTGCTAGGCCTGCGGGTTTGTATCTCCCCTCCCACCCTCCAGCCCCAGTTCTGCGGGGGCGGGGCTTGGGGCTGCTGAGTGCTGGCCTCCTTGCTGGTTTGTGTCTCAGATCCAGCCCCTCACAGCCCCAGTGCCCCCATGGCGGGGCTTGCAGCTGCTGGGTGCCAGCCTCCCTGCTGGTTTGTATCTCCAGTCTGGGGGCCGCTGGGTGCTGGCCTCCATGCAGGTTTATGTCTCTGATTCGTCCTTTGCAGCTCCAGCATCTGAGTGGCAGAGCTTGTGGGTGCTGGGTACCGGCCCCCTGTGGGTTTGTGTCTCTGATCCAGGGACTACTGGGTGCCAGCCTCCCAGCAGGTTTGCACCCCGCATGCGCTCTGCTCGCTGAGCCCCCCGCCAGCCCAAGGCCTAAAGCCCCCGCCCAGCCCGGCCCGCCCCACCCTGCCACTTCCACATCCCCCCCCACAGTACTTCAAACTCACTTCTACAGTGGGTCTATCAAGAGAACTACATTTCCCAGAATTCCTGGCGCCCACGATACCCTACAGGAATGAAGAGCACCGTGAATTTTCTCCATCCCGTGGTGGCCACCTGGGTCTCCGCACACCCCAGAGACTGGCAGCAGCCCCCCACTCCCATCGTGGTGCTGGGCTGGGAGGCATGCAGGGACCCTGGGCACTCATTTGCATGTGATTCAGGCACCATAAGCTTAAGGAGGGCTGGCCCTTAAGTACCTTGTGGGCCACCCTTATAGGGTAGTGGTTGCTTTCACTGCACTGTGGCCACACCCATGCTAGCCTCGCCCCCTGTGTGCTGGCCACACCCCTGCCCCACCCCCTGCTCCGCACCGCCCCCCCTGCTCCGCACCGCCCCCCCCTGCTCCGCACCGCCCCCCCCTGCTCCGCACCGCCCCCCCCTGCTCCGCACCGCCCCCCCCTGCTCCGCACCGCCCCCCCCTGCTCCGCACCGCCCCCCCCTGCTCCGCACCGCCCCCCCCTGCTCCGCACCGCCCCCCCCTGCTCCGCACCGCCCCCCCCTGCTCCGCACCGCCCCCCCCTGCTCCGCACCGCCCCCTGCTCTGCCCCTTGTTCCAATTGGCTGGTAGCATAGCCAGTCAGGAGCCAAGGTACAATCACATTTGCATGCTACTCTTTTATTAGATAGGACAGGTATGGTGGTGATGAACTCCTTTACCTTTTTCTTATCTGTGAAGCTCTTTATCTGACCTCTAATTCTGAATGATAGCTTTGATGGATAGAGTAATCTTGGTTGTAGGTTCTTGCTATTCATCACTTTGAATATTTCTTGCCACTCCCATCTGGCCTGCATAGTTTCTGTTAGAAATCAACTGACAATCTTATGAGTGTTGCTTTGTAGGTAACTGTTTTTCTCTTGCTGCTTTTAATATTCTCTTTGACTTTTGCTCTTGGCATTTTGATTACGATGTATCTTGATGTGGTCCTCTTTGGATTTCTTTTGGTTGTGGTTCTGTGCGCTTCCTGGACTTGTAAGTCTATTTCTTTCACCAGGTGGGGGAAGTTTTCTGTCATTATTTCTTCAAATAGATTTTCAGTATTTTGCTCTCTCTCTTCTTCTAGTATCCCCATAATTTGGATATTGGTATGCTTGAGGTTGTCCCAAAGGCTCCTTACATTATCTCCAAATTTTTGGATTCTTTTTTCTTTTCCAGTTGAGTGTTGGTTTTTTTTGTTTTGTTTTTGCTTCTTTGTATTTCAAATCTTCGACTTGATTCTTGAGATCCTCTAGTCTACTGTTAGCTCTCTGTATAATATTTTTTATTTCAGTCAGTGCATGTTTAATTTCTAGTTGGCCCTTTTTCATATCCTCAAGGGTCTCACTAAATTTATCAGTCTTTTCTAGGAAATTCTTGAAAAACCTTATAACCATGGTTTTGAACTCTATATCCAGTCATTTGTTTTTCTCCATTTCTTTAATTTGTGATCTGTTTCTTTGTCTCTGAATTTTCACTGCTTCCCTGAGTTGGTAGAGTAGCTTTGTGTGCTAGGTGTCCTACAGGGCCCAGTGGCTCAGCCTCCCCAGTTAGCTGAGGTGGACACTCTTGGTGCACCCCTTTGTGGACTGTATGCTCAGCCTTGTTGTAGTTAAGCCTTGATTGTTGTTGGTATCACTGGAAGGAATTGATCTCCAGGCCAATTGGCTGTGAGGATCAGCTGTGTCTATGCTGGGAGAACTTCTGTGCTGGAGACAGCCTTAGGAGACAAGACTTGCGAAATTGCAAAAGCCTCATTGCTCAGCTTGGATGGGACAGAGTCTCATAGCAGAGCAGACAGACTTGGCTTCCTGTCAGCCCTACCCTGTGAGGTCCCTGGGTCTCAGTGTCCCTCGGTAATCACTGCAAGCACCTCTGAGAGAAAGCAGCCCTCAAGTTTCACCTGCTGCCAGACAGTCCAGTTTCTTCCCGAATGAGTCTGGGTTCCCAAAAACTCGCCTGGAACTGGAGTTCAGTGCAGTTGGGAGCTTCCATCTCTCTCCCACTTTAGAAAGCCAGCCGCACACTCAGTCACCCGTGCACTTAGCAGTCAGTCCTCTCTGCACACACGCACCTCCAAACCTGTGTCTTCCACAGCTCCCCTGATTCTCAGTGTGCTTTTTCTTTTCCTGTAAGTCCAGATCCCCCCCCCCACTCCGGAATGAGTCTGGTCTCCCAGAGTCTCACCCGGGACTGGAGTTCAGCGCAGTCAGGAGCTTCTGTCTCCCTCCCATTTTAGAAAGCCAACTGTGCACTCAGCCGCCCGTGCACTCAGCTGCCTGTCCTCTTCATATGCACGTCTCCGTACCTCAGCCTTTTGCAGCTCCTCTGAGTCTCAATGTGCTTTCTTCTTTCCTTCTAGTTGTAGAATTTCCATTCACCCAGCTTTCCTGTGGTTCTGGATGGTATCGGTTTTGTCTTTTAGTTGTAGTTTTGATATTGTTGTGGGAGGCAGCGGTTTAGGTGTTTACTTATGCCGCATCTTGATTTTTCCTTTTGATTTTCAATATCTTGCTCTCTCTCGTCTTCTTGCACGTCCATGATTTGGATGTTGGTATGCCTGAAGTTGTCCCAGAGGCTTCTTACACTATCTTCAGATTTTGGATTCTTTTTTCTTTACCAGTTGGGTGCTTTTGCTTCTTTGTATTTCAAATATTCGACTTGATCCTTGTGATCCTCTAGTCTGCTGTTGGATCTCTGTATATTATTCTTTATTTAGTCAGTGTATGCTTAATTTCTACTTGGTCCTTTTCATATCCTCGAGGGTCTCACTAAGTATCAACCTTTTCTAGGAAATTCTTGAAAAACCTTATAACCGTGGTTTTGAACTCTATATCCAGTTGTTTGCTTTCCTCCATTTCTTTCATTTGTGACATGTTTCTTTGTCTCCACATTTTGGCTGCTTTCCTGAGTTGATAGAGTGGCTTTGTGTGCTAGGTGTCCTATAGGGCACAGTGGCTCAGCCTCCCCAGTTACCTGAGGTCGACACTCTTGGTGCACTCCTTTGTGGGCTGTGTGCACTGTCTTGTTGTAGTTAAGCCTTGATTGTTGTTGGTATCACTGGGAGGAATTGACCTCCAGGCCAACTGGCTGTGAGGATCAGCTGTGTCTACTATGGGAGAACTTCTGTGCTAGAGACATCCTTATGAGGCTAGACTTGCTTCAGTGGGGCCTTGGTGCTCACTGAGTCTGCCCCCTGAGTGTGTCCCTTAGGGATCTGAGGAGTTGTAATCTGGATGGTCCTACTCTGACTCCTTGTTATACTGGCTCTTGGATCTCCAAGGATGTGCTAATTTAGCCTTTGACTGAGGCCACCCAGCAGGAACTATGGAGAGATCTGCAGATTCCTTTGGGTTTTGGAGGTGCTCAGATGAGGCCCATTTGTGAACCAATGCAAGCTGCTGTGGGGCCTTGGGCCTTCTTTTGGATGTTCGGAGTCTCACTGACTCAACTGCAGTTTGTTAGGTAGGTTTAGATTTCAAAGGACCAGGCAATTCATATGCAAAAGCCTCTGTGCACAGCTGGGGTGGGGCAGAGTCTCAGGCCAGAGCAAACAGTAATGGCTTCCCATCAGCTCTGCCATAGAGGCCCCTGGGTCTCAGTGTCCCTTGATAATCGCTGCAACCACCTCTGAGAGAAAGCTGTGCTTGATTTCCACCCGCTGCCAGACAGTCCAGTTTCTCCCTGTATGAGTCTGAGTCCCCAGAGTCTCGCCCGGAACTGGAGTTCAGAGCCATCGGGAGCTTGTGACTCCCTGCGGATTGAAAAAGCCAGCCATGTACTCAGTTGCCAGCCCTCTCCATGCACACACCTCCATACATCTGCACTTTACTTCTGCAGCTCCTCTGAGTCTCAGTGTGCTTTTCTCTTTCCTTCTACTTATAGAATTCCACTCAGCCAGCCTTCCTGTGGTTCTGGATGATGTCCGTTTTGACTTTTAGTTTTAGTTTTGAAGTGGTTGTATGAGGCCGCATATTTAGGTGTTTACCTATGCTGCCATTTGGTTTCTCTTGCTCAAGCCTTTAGTTTCGGGTCCCAGGTTTACATCTTCTTTACTTTCTCTGCTACAGGAGGGGCTCTGTGTGCTCAGAGTGAGGCCTGGGCAGTATCAGTGGTGTGAGCTGGCCTGGCTGAGAGTGCCCAGCCCTCAGGTGTTTCTGGATGATTATAGCTGCTGAAAATATGTTTGAGGTGGAAGAGTATTAGCAACCCCCAGATGACCATACCACCAGGTTAAGAATGAAGTCTCAGGACAAGTTCTGCCACACCTAGACATATATTAGCCAAACACACAGGAACCATTCATGTAGCCTGTTGTTTAGACCTGAGGAAGCCCCGTTCTCACTCCCGTCAGGTGCTCTGGCCAACACTTCACATGAAAGGTTCACTTGAGGAAATGCCGAGGTTTCCGAGACAGGCTTCTGTGGCTCTTCGTTCAGGCACAGGCTCCTGTGGGAAGACCCCCAGCATGGCCTGGACGATGGTTTGGATAGGCAGTTCTGTCGTGGGCTGTCCTATCCACTGTGGGGTGTTTGCACGCCTGGCTCTGCACACAAGATGCCAATAGACTTCTTCCCCATGTGTAACAATCAACGCTGTCTCCAGACATTGATCAATGTCTCCACGGGGACAACGTAGCAGCTGAGTGAGACCCACGGCTCCCGGGTTTGCAGCTGGACACAGGGGCGGACACAGGCCAGCCTGGTGGGTTCTTACCCCTGTCCATGCAAGGGCGGGACAGTCTTGGAAACATTTTAGTAACCACATCTTGAATGATTAACTTGGTGTCAGGGAGCAGGCAGCCGGCACAGTCTCTCCATTTGTGACGTGGAATATTCTGATGAGCCAAATATGGGGTGTGTATCGAGAATGGATGAACTGTGCTTACAATGCAGGCTTCCTGATAGGATGCCACCTGACTAGATTCTTTTTTAAAACCTTTTCTTTGGAAATCTGTTTAAAAAGAGAAAAGTTGCAAAAACAGTAGAGAACTCCCATGTACCCTTTCCCACACTCCTCAACTGCTACCATTTGCCATATTTTCTCTCTACATGTGCATAAATGTGTTTGTGTGCATTCTACATATATATTTATATATACATTCATATATACATTCATATATATATATATATATATATATATATATAGATATATATATATATATATATATGAAACTGACTTTATCACCTGAAAGAGCAGGTGTCTCTACCCTAAAATTAGTAAGTATTTTGTAGTTGTGATTTAGGGGGAGTTACTTGGAGACTATACAAATATCCTGTTTCTCATTGAGTTTCACCCACTAGCTTTAGCAACTGTTGCTAATTTTTGCCTGAATCAGTTATTACTATGATAGTGGACAAATGGTGATTTTCTAATTTCATCATTCCTTTATTTATTACTAGAGGCCTGGTGCATGAAAATTCATGCACTGGAGGAGGGGTTCCTCAGCCGGCCTGCCCCCTCTAACAGTCCAGGAGCCCTCAGGGGTGGGAGGTGACCTGGCGATCAGGGAAGGTAACGTCCCATCATACCTCTGCTGCTGCCACTGCCGGCAGTGCAAGCCTTGGCCAGCCCTAGGTATCTGAGCCTCAGGCGGCCCTGGGCGGCTGAGGAGCTGCCATCCAAGGCTTTCTTGCACCTTGGGATGGCCCTTGGCAGCTGGGGGGCTGAGGAGATTGGGCGCCACCATCTTATGGTTGTGGGCACCGCCATCTTTGAGGGTGGGGCAGTCAATTAGCATATTCCCTCCTATTGGCTGTGGGCACTGCCATCTTTGAGGGTGGGGCAGTCAATTAGCATATTCCCTCCTTTTTGTCTATGGGGGCCACCATCTTTGCTGTGGCATGAGGGTCAATTAGCATATTCCCTCTTTATTAAATAGGATGTGGCATTCAATATATAATAATGTGTTGAGCTTTGCCTTTTCTCATATTTACTTATATTTTATTTATATATAAATGTGTATCGATATATGGCATCAGTTGATCTTATGGAGTCCTGTTGTATTCAGTGTGTGGCACTTTTGCTATCATTGTGTGTTTAGATGCTCCAGTTGCCCCACATTTTGCTAGGCACAGTGCCTTTTGAACATGGCCCATCTTTCTCTGAGCACTTCCCTAATTCTTTCCAGCACAAGGTGTTCCAGGTTCATTTGTACCTCTTCTGCCCAGCCCTATCATCAGTTATTCCTCTCTTGGGCCCTGGTTCCTTGTATTGAACAAGGGCACTTAGAAACCAAGATGTAGGTCATAGGGGTGCTCACTGCTGCTGAGTGTCATCACTTCTAGGTCCTGAGTAGACAGAGCTAGGAAGTCCATGCATCTGCACATGCGCACACACACACACCCACACACACATGCAGACACACACTTACATATGCTTCTGCATTCACCTACATCTCCGTGTATATTCAGGACCATGAGTTCACACTGGTATCTCCACAGGGTTAATGCTTAGCTTTCCCATTTTTTGGTATTAATACTCCTTTCTCCAATGGTGAGGAACCTAGTCCTAATATCCTCAATGTAGTCACTTATTTGCTCAGTCCCCCTGTATTCACTAATCCCCCAGCTGAGGCCACCTCCTCCACCCATAGTCCCCTGCATTCCTGCCACTCTCACGGGGGCTGTGCAGGCCGTACTCTTGGTGAAAACACCACACTATCTTACCAGTCACATAATATCTCACCGTGTATGCTAAAGTGTTCTAAAGTAAATGACGAAGTCGTACCTGTCAGACTACCTGAGCCTGCAGGTAGGTGTTTTCCCAGTGGCTTGCAGTCAGTTTCACCTTAAGATAGTTGGGAGGAACAAAAGGAAGCGCAAAAGCATGACACACATCCTAACCAGAAACCCTGCCCCCATGCCCGGCATCACTGGGGTTTGTTTGGCCATGATTGGGGCTGGAGCATGCGTCATTGTTCATTCGAACTGTTAGTGAGCACCCACCATATACCAGATGCTGTTACAGTTACTACTGGGACACAAGGATGACAGAATCATGCCAGGCCATACAGGCTGTGGGGATGCAGATGACAATGACAGAAAGTAAGTATAGGAAGCTTGCAGGAGTTTAGAAATCAGAAGGAGGCCACCAAAGGTCCTCAGAGGACTTACCTCCTTCTCAGGACCTTCCTGCTGACAGAAAGGAACCCGTGAGGGCTCAGCTGGCATGACTCTGTGGCTGAGTGTCGACCTATGAACTAGGAGGTCAGGGTTCGATTCCCAGGCAGGATACATGCCTGAGTTGCAGGAGGCAGCCAGTCAATGATGCTATCTCATTATTGATGTTTCTGTCTCTCACTCCCTCTCCCTTCCTCTCTGAAATCAATAATAAATAAATAAATAAATAAATCCTAACATATAAAGAGCCAGGGTCTGTAACATCCAAAACAACCAAACGCCAGGCTGCATGCGCATCAGGCTCGGGTGGGCCTAGGGCTGGTGAGAAGGCTGAACTGCTGGCCTTCTGGTCCCTCCTGGGTCGTGGGCATCGTGCCAACCCAGCACTGACAGCCACTGCCAAGGCAGGTGCGATGTGATTGTTTTGGGGGGCCCTGCCATCACCCCACGATTGCCCTGCAGAAGGAGGCCCAGACCACCGGCTTGGGGGCTCTGTGATTGCCCCAAATGAAGGCTCAAGTTACCCAGCCAGTGACAGTGGGCCTGGCTCCCTCTGCGGGGTGATCATGGGACGCCCGGACTGCGAGAGGGCGCAGGCCGGGCCGGAGGGACTGCCTCCCTTAGTGCACAAATTTCATGCACCAGGCCTCTAGTAAATAAATAAAAAAGAAAGAAAGGAACATGTGAGGGCATGACTGCAGGACTTAATTAGGTTATGTCTTGTCATCTTGAGATCGAAGGTGCGTGGAGAGCAGATGGCAAAGGACTCAGTATCTGGGACACGTTTTCCCACACACCGCTGAAGGTGGGGAACGACGACACGGGAGACGTGGCCTGTGACAGTTACCATAAGATCGCCGAGGACGTGGCTGCCCTGCGGAATCTGGGGGTGTCCCATTACCGCTTCTCCATCTCTTGGCCTCGCGTCCTCCCGGACGGAACCACCAGGCACATCAACGAAGCAGGCCTGAGCTACTACGCGCAGCTCATCGACGCGCTGCTGGCTGCCAACATCAAGCCCCAGGTGAGGCTGGGCCCCGAAGGCCTGCCATATTGGAGAGCCAGCTGGGCCAGAGAGCTCGTTCATTGTTCATCGTGTAAACAAAAGCTGTTTTCAGATTTAACTTTTGAATTGGTAAAGTAATGTGAAAAGAGGTAAAAAAGCATAATGGAGTCTGCAGTGTAGATTTTCCTTCTGTTCAGTTCCTCTTTCTGTGGGCCCAAGTTTGCTAGGTTCTCATGTCCTTTTGTGGGTAGAAGCCAGTAGATGTGTCTGTGTGTGTATATTTCTTTTCCCCTCTTTTCTCATAGTGGTAAGATACTTGCTTTTTTTTTTTTTTTTTTAATGTTTTTATTTCAGAGACTGGAAGGGAAAGGGAGAGAGACAAACACATGAAAATATCAATGAGAGAGAAACATCAATTGGCTGCCTCCTGCATATCCCCTACTGGGGACTGAGCCCACAACCCAGGCATGTTCCCTGGCTGGGAATTGAACCTGGTGCATGGGACGACGATCAACCACTGAGCCACACCAGCTGGGCAAGATACTTGCTTTGATTTAACAACTAAAGGCCCAGTGCACGAAATTTGTACACAGGTAGGGTCCCTAGGCCTGGCCAGTGATCAGGGCAGACGAGGACCTTCCTTTGTTCCATGCTGCCCCCTGGTGGTCAGTGAACTCCCTAGGGACACTTTGCATATTAGCCTTTTATATATGAGAGATATTTCTTACAGATATTTTCATATCCACACATAGTTTCCTCTTTTATTTTTGTTCTATGGAATTGCTTGTATCTTACCTCTCTAATTACTTCCCTAATGAACACTCACCCATGTAGCATTTCCATTCTTTTGTCACTATAACCAATGCTCTGATGACTAACCTTAGACATAGAGCCCCCATATGAGTAGTTTATTTGTAGGATCTGGTCCCAGGGGCAGAGTTATTATGAATAATGCAGAAGCTCACTTGCAGGCTGACCTTGCCATCACCAAAATTTTCAAACTTGAAGCCTAAGAACATTTTCCTTTCCCGGCCATTTATGGTAAGTAGGAGAGTACCCATTCTGTGACACCCGGCGCCTCCTCTGTTGCATGGTTGGGGATTATGCGTGGTGGCCAGAGCACAGCCCCACATGACAGCCTCTGTCCCCGCCCCACTGTTACCCGGACTCTCTCCTCCCTGATAACGCTGCAGGGACAAACCAACCTCGAGGCTGCATCTGGTAATGACTTACGGTGCGTGCAGGGTGGGCGGGGGAGACGGTGGCCAAGTAGCTCTCCTGTAGGACCCCCCAATCTGGATGAACAACGAGATTCATCACATAGAACAATTTGGAACAAGATCAGAGAGCACACACCCCAAAGCCATGCGATTCTGTCTCCCTCGAGAGCACTGAGACCCTGCAGGGAGGGGCAGGTGGCCGGGAGCTCCAGGGAAGGGCGGTGTCACATAAAGAGGAGCGGGTGGCCCGGTGGGTGTGCAAGGAAAGGCATTTCAGGCAGAGGGAAGGGTCTGGGCTGACGATGGGTCGTGGCCCAGTGCAGACTGAGGACAGTGGAGACCACAGCTTGGCCAAGACGGGGCGTGTCGGGGACTTGGAGGGGAAGGCCGAGAGAAAGGCCACCCCCTAAGCACGGCCAGGCTGCTCCCCCCCAGGCAAGTTCCCGCCCCACGGAAGACACTCCGGACACAGTGGGTGGTATCCCTTTCCAGTAAAGCAGTCCACCCTCCTGGGACCCCCAGGGCCTCAGACCCTCAGCAGTGGGTCCAGGCAGGTTCTGATCCGAGAACAACCACGGCTCACGCTGAAGAAATGTCGGCCTCGTGCCCTGGGCCTCACAATGGCGTCTTGAAGTGGAGGCCTGAGGCCTGAGCCCAGAACAGTAGATGTACAGCTGAGACTCGAACCCAGGCTTCTCCCACCCACTTCAGCACTGTGCCCGCCCCCTGCCGCCAAAGTGCCATCGAGCCTCTTTGGTCTGATCATTCGTTCTCAGTGTCAGCAGCGGACGCGTGCTGGTGCATGTCTAGCACCCGTGGCTGCCTGTGCAAAGCAGGCTGATGGCCTGGCTGGTCTCACTCGCTCGCAGGTGACCATTTACCACTGGGACCTGCCCCAGGCCCTCCAGGATGTCGGGGGCTGGGAGAATGAGACCATCGTGCAGCGCTTCAGAGACTACGCTGACGTGCTCTTCCAGAGGCTGGGCGGCAAGGTGAAGTTTTGGATCACGGTGAACGAGCCCTTCGTCATTGCTCTGCAGGGCTATGGCTACGGGACAGCAGCTCCAGGTAGGAGCCCGGGCCCAGCTGTCAGCTGGGTGGGAGACTAAAATCGGGGAGCTTTTGGGGGGGGGGGAGCAGGAGAGCCCAGGGCAGGGCCTCAGAGTCCTGGCTGCTCGCTCAGGCTCCTGCCGCAGCAGTTTCCCCTCTGACACCAGTTTGGCTCAACACGAATTTCATGTCAGCGCCTCCCAGGGCTTCTTTCTTTGCTCTGAGACTGACGTTCCTCAGACAAGAAGCTCCCGAATCAGGGACGTGGACTAATTGGTGTAGGAAAGGGCGACTCCTCTGGCTATACAGGTCCACAGTCTGTTTTCTGCAATCCCCAGACCCCCCAGTTTTGGGTAACTGATTTGGCTGCCCTGCTCAGCCTGCCCTGACCCAGCATGAGGCTGCTTGAGACCTCCCTGCCTGAGTTCTGCTGCAGGCCGGGTCCCCCGAGGAGGGCTGCTCCGGGCCCTGGGGGGCCATATGTAAGTCCCATGTAGGCCATTCATTACTTTTCTAAGAAAAAGACCTTTTTGTTCCAAAACACATTTGACCCAAAAAGCTCTGATAGGGATTGTGGGCCTGTCCTGCCCCTTCAGAGCCATCCACTCTCCCTTCCTCTAGTTCTGAGCTTAACAGTAAATCTGTGCTCATCGCTGTGACTCTTCGTGGTCACGTGTAAAAGCTGGGAAGTCACAGGGCGGCCTTGGAGTCATTGCCAGATGCAGCTCCCTGGGTCCTTGGTTGGCGCTTTGGTTTTCCATTCCTTCAGCCCGAGGGGTGGCCTCAGACCGTGGGCTTCAGGGACTCTGCCTGCTGCTTCCATCAGCTGTGTTCTCCAGCCTCTGCTTCTGGGCACTATGCCTGAGGCCTGTGAGCACTCTGTGGGGAGGGGTGCAGAGCCCAACATTCGTCCAGCGCCTTGTCTGTGCAGTCGTGGGCTGCCGAGGCTCCACACGCACTATTCCACTTCCTTCTCCCAGCAACTCCCAGGGAAGAAGCTGCAAAGCTGAAATACTGCCCAAAGCCACATGGCCGCTAGGAAGAAGTGGAGTCAGGATTTAAGTTCATTCTTCCCCCCAAACACGTAGCGGAAGTACACTCTCGGCCACATTCCCTCTTTGCTGACACCCATGTGTGTTTCCAGGCATCTCCTTCAGGCCTGGCACTGCCCCCTACATTGCCGGCCACAACCTAATCAAGGCCCATGCGGAGGCCTGGCACCTGTACAACGACGTGTACCGCGCCCGGCAAGGCGGCCTCATCTCCATCACCATCAGCAGCGACTGGGCTGAGCCCAGAGACCCCTCCAACCAGGAGGACGTGGAGGCAGCCAGGAGATACGTCCAGGTCTGCTTTCCCTCCGGGTATTGTTTTTACTCCTCCCTGTTTCCTCTCCTGTCATGATCTCATGGGAATAGAATTAGATCGAAAAACAAAGCATTAGGGTGCAGGCCTTGTTCTGCTATTATCTGACTTTGTGAACTTGGTACTATCACCTAACCTTGTTGGACCTTCGTTTCCTCATCTGTGCAGTGGAGAGGACCTACCTACCTCATAGGTCTGCTGTGATCAAAGTTCTTTTAAGTCGTAAAGATAATCTGTACATGTAGTCCTTGCTGGGTACAACACTGGCTTGAAGCTAACACATAGAAAGAAATTCTCTCTCTTCAGTGTCTGGTTTGACTACAGTAAACAGAACTAGGCTGTAATGCCACATACAACCTCTAAGTGTCACCACATGACCTTACTTCCTCAGCCTAAGGATTGCATAAACTGGGAACTTCAGACTCTGTGAAACTCATGAGTGCCCCCAATGTCAGGAGTTTAACGTAAGGACGAGCATCTCTTGGTCATGGAATTTTGCTCCTAGGAAGTAGAGAGACTAGTAGGCAGATGCCAACAACATGGCTCACCCCTACTTTAGCCCTAATAAGAGGAGATAGAAAAGAATGGCCCATATCGCCCAGTTTTTCTCTGGCTCCTGTTAATGTCTCTGAAGGGGTTAGAGGGCATCCTCCCTCAGGAAGCATTTTGACTCTGAGGAGGAGCCTCCAACTGCAGCTCTCGGAGGGGACACCAAGGGCCTGGGTTTGTCAAACTCTTCACAAGAAAATCTGATAAGGCAGTCAAATTAGTAAATGAAAATAGAAGCTTAATTTTCTTGTTTTCTAGCCAGCTTGGGGGAAAGTATTAGAACAGAATCAATGCATCCATCATTCCAGATAAAGCAATCGTTTTTTTTTTTTTTATATATTTTATTGATTTTTTACAGAACGGAAGGGAGAGGGATAGAAAGTCAGAAACATCAATGAGGGAGAGACATCGACCAGCTGCCTCTTGCACGCCCCCTACCGGGGATGTGCCCGCAGCCAGGGTACATGCCCTTGCCAGAATCAAACCCAGGACCCTTCAGTCCGCAGTCTGATGCTCTATCCACTGAGCCAAACCAGTCTCAGCACAATTGTTTGTTTTCTGAAATCCTAAACCCAAACCTCAGGAAATGTTAGTCTCATTAGATTGAGACACCTGCTGGCAGACTGTGGAACTGCAGCCCAGAATGGGACACACACTCTGGTAAAATCAGCTTTTAAGAAGGGCCCAGGTTACCTCAGAACACGGGGAAGCCCCTTTTACCAGAGTGTTCCAAGCCGCATCTCAGAAGGGAAGGCTCTCCACACCCCACAGTGTGGGCATCAGCTGCAGGTGAGGGGAGGATGTGGGAGACAAGAAACCTCTCAGGACCCTGGCCTTGAGCCCTCATTCAGGAAAACAGATAGGAAGGCTCCCTCCCACTCTAGGACTGTGGATCCAGTGCCCATGAGACTCCATCCTCTGCCTGGGCACCGGGACAGCCTTGCAGCTCAGCCCTCCCCAGGAAATTCTGTATGAGCCTTAGGTGCGATGAAGGAGCCGCTCTGGTGAGAGGGGCCGCAGCCTGGAGGCAGTAGTCTCCCCCCTCTCCCGTGGACCTTCTAAGGGATCCCAGCTCAGTGCATCTCCCTTCTAGCTGCCCTAAGTGGGATGGCAGCTGACAAACCAGAGGAGGAGAGGGCTGTGGGCACTTAAACTGCAACATGCAAACAGCCACAGAGATGAGGGTTTAAGAATGGGATTTGGAACAAGCAAGCAGAACATAAGCAGACTCATAGATACAGAGAATATTTCGGTGCTTGTCACCTGGGAAGGGGCTTGGGGAATGGGTAGAAAATGTGAAGGGATTTAGGAGTACAAATTGGTAATTATAGAATAGTCATGAAATGTAAAGTACTGCTTAGGAAATATAGCCAATAATATTCTAATAACAAAGAATGGTGTCAGATGTGTACTAGATTTATCAGTGATCATTCATAAGTTATACTAGAGGCTCGGTACACAAAATTCATGCATGGGGGTGGGTGGGTGGGGAGGGTTCCCTCAGCCCAGCCTGCACCCTCTCCAATCCCAGACCCCTTGGGGGATGTCTGACTGCCCTGACTAGGAACTGAACTGGCATTCAGACATCCCTCACAATCCTGGGCTGCTGGCTCCTAACTGCTCACCTGCCTGCCTGCCTGATCACCCCTATCTGCCCCCTCTGCCAGCCTGATCACCCCTAACTGCCTCTGCCTGCTGGCCTGATCACCACCAACTGCCCTCCCCCCCCCCACCTGGTTGCCCCCAAATACCCCCCCTCCGCCAGTCTGGTTGCCTCACGCAGCCTGTTTGGTCATCTATTTGGTTGCAATAGTTGCTTAGGCTTTTATATGGATAGAAAATATCTAATCATGGAGTTGTATACCTGAAACATTGTATATCAACTGTCACTGAAAAATAAAAGTTTTAATTTTTTTTCTCTTGAAATTGATTTCAGAGAGTAAGGGAGAGGGAGGGTGAGTAAAAACATCAATGAGAGAGAATCATTGATGGGCTGCCTCCTGCATGCCCCCTATTGGGACTGAGCCCCCAACATAGGCATGTGCCCTGACTAGGAATTGAACTGTGACCTCCTAGTTCATAAGTTGACATTCAATCACTGAGCCACACCAGCCAGGCTAAAATTTTTTTTTTCTTCTAATAAAATAAAATGGCAAATACTAAATACCTAAAAAGAAGAGAGAAAGGTTCAGCTGTTGTTGCTCAGTGGTTCAGCATCAACCCACGAACCAGGTCGTGGTTTGATTCCTGGTCAGAGAACAAGCCTGGATTGTGGCCGGATCCTCAGTGCGGGGCAGGCAGGAGGCAGCCAGCCAATGATTCTCTCTCATCATCGATGTTTCTTTCTTTCTCCTCTTCATCTCTGAACTCAATAAAAACGTATATTGTTAAAAAAGAATGGGGACTGCTGAAATCAGTTTGGCTCAGTGGATAGAGCACTGGCCTGTGGACTAAAAGGTCCCAGGTTTGATTCCGGTCAAGGGCACATACCTTGGTTGTGGGCACATCCCCAGTAGGGGGTGTGTAGGAGGCAGCTGATCGATGCTTCTCTCTCATTGATGTTTCTCTCTATCCCTCTCCCTTCCTCTGTAAATATGTATTTTTTAAAAGAATGGGATATGGGAAGAATGTGGGGGTGGGGGAAAGTGTCCAGGGGCATACCCGCTAATGCTGAGGCTGACTGTCCCTACCCCACCTGCAGTTCATGGGAGGCTGGTTTGCACATCCGATTTTCAAGAATGGAGATTACAATGAAGTGATGAAGACTCGGATCCGTGACAGGAGCTTGGCTGCAGGCCTCAACAAGTCTCGGTAGGTCCTGGTGCCCCCACACTCAGCCAGGAGTCCTGTCTGTGGGACCAAACTGAAGCTCCTGAGTGGAAGAGCAGTGGTGACAGCATGGCTGTTGGGGTCAGAGAGGCGTGTTTGAGGCAAGTTCCTGTGTCTCTGAGCTTCCTGCTTGCTGGGAAGATTAAACATGATTGTGTATGTGAAGCTCTCAGCTGAGGTCCTGGCACTGCTATGTGCTTGACGAAAAGCAGTTGCTATTATTATTATTATTATCCTTCAGAGCAGCCAGAAAATCTATCTTCAAGGGCACCCATTTCTTATTAACCCAACACCTCCCTCTAAGGACAAATTCCCCAGCTCATCCTACTCCATTCCATCACCTATGAGTAAATGTGGATAGCAATGGGTGATGGCCAGCGTGTTTGTTGTTTGGCCAGTAGGTGGCAATGGTGTGCACAAAGCAGTCCTACTTCCTGTAAAAAAAGTAATGGCAATATCAACAGCTAACATGTATTCATCTTCTATTGGTACTTCTATTCCTATTTAAAGATAAGGCACAAATATTGAAGCAAGATCATCCAGCTATTAAATGATGGAGCTGGGATGAAACCAGGCTGATTCCAGGGCCCACACTGGGTTTGAATCAGCCAGCTGGGATTAGAGGTATGGGACTTGGATGAGGACGGAATGGCCAGGCCTTATGGAAACATATCCACAAGCTCCAAGGGAGTGCATGTTGTTACCATAGGTCAAAAGGCCCTTGAGTCTTTCCCACAAACTACCCCATAGAGCCCAGCTGTAAGGATTAAGCAATCCAGTCCCCACCCCTTACAACACATCCTGGCCTGGTTAGGGCAAGTCCTGCTAAGCAGGCTGTGACTCATGGTCTGATCAGGCAATCTGTTCTCGGACAAGCAAGTGAGCACTCCTATCTATCAGCATAGCTTTGCTGAGTGCCAGGTCAGAGTCTGTGTAAAGCAGAGCCTCCAAGTCAGGCTCCTCACGTGGCCAACACACCAGCTGGGAAGTCAGTCACTCACGTTACTCCAGGGAATTCTACTCCCCAATTTGTTGATGTAGCGAAAGCTCAGAAGATGAGATCATGACAAGGCAGGGCACCAGCTGAGCTGGGCCTTGGCAGTGAATAGCATTTGGAAGAACAGAGGGCATTCATTCCATTCAAGAGGAATGGTGTGAGCACCGGCCCAGGGGTAGGAATGAGTGGGGCATGTGCAGTTGATGGGGGGGGGGGGTACTGGCCTGGCGACCTTGGAGGGGTAGAGGCCACACGGTGAAGGACCTGGAGGCCAGGTAGAGGGGCTCAGCTTTGATGCCATAGGCCCTGAGGAGCCACTGCTGGCTCCTGGGCATGGCTCCAGTGTTCTCCCAGCAGTCTCAGAAACCTCAGGGACAGAGGGTTTTGCTCCCCCAGGTTAGTGACAGCAGGAAGGTCAAGATGAAGGTGTCAGTCGTCTAGCAGGGCAACCCCCAGGCAACCCTAAACAGCAGCACCGAGTCTGCCTGTCAGAGGCACCTGTAGACATTTGGGCTGAGAGGAACCTGTATGTGTTGTATGCAAGCACATGCTAATCTAATTTTATAGGAAAGTCTCAGAGAACATGAAAACTGCTCCAGCAAATGCTTATTTAACAAAAGCGCAGTGAGATCATGTGAGCAGAAAAATTAAAATCTCCAAAGTTCAAAAAATTTAATCTGTAAAAATATTTCCCCTACTAATAAGGATAGACTTTGGAGAAAAGAGGCAAACCTAAGGAAACCACAACAAAAGCAGTACTTAGGAAGGGCAGATTATGGAAATACAAATTACAAAAGATAAAACTGTAAGGATTAGTCTTAAGGTATATGGAATTGTATATGTGAAGCTCATAGACATGTCCTTGATTTCAAAATCTACCAGAGATGGTAAATGTCAGAGGTGCATGTTAATTTTTGAAGGAAATAAAAAAATAAGTGTCTGTGTCCCTGACCGGGAGGTTTATAAAAGAATAGCTTTTACTTTCATTTGCCAACAGGAAGAGGTCCTGTATCAGGAGGGGGTACAGTGGGTTAGAGTGCGGTAAGAGGGGCCTCGGGTACCTCCGGCAGCAGTGGCAAGGCCTCTCCTTGCCCCTGGCCACTGCACCTGTCACCTGTAATTTACAGCACCCCAACCCTGCCCCAGAACATCCTCCTCCCAAAGCATGGCTGCTCCTGAAGCCCCGCCCCCCGCCCACCTCCCTCTGGCCCCGCAGGCTCCCGGAGTTCACGGAGAGTGAGAAGAGAAGGATCAATGGCACATACGACTATTTTGGGTTCAATCACTACACCACTGTCCTGGCCTACAATCTGGACTATGACTCTTGGATCTCTTCCTTTGATGCAGACAGGTAAGACATTTGGCACGGCCTCCAAGAGCAATGTTTGGAGAAGCCAGTGGCCCCTCCGCCCACCTCTTGCTGGAAGGCCTGTGTGGCCCTAGAGAACCGCCTCCCGACGCCGAAGGTCCGGAGGTTTCTTCAATGAGTCCTGGCTCCTGAGACTCCTAATCAAACCCCGTCAGCCTGACAGTAATGCACTGGCTCTCCAAGACGCCTCCCACTGAGAGAGTCGTGCCTGGAGTTCTTAAATAACTTTTTTGAGAAAAACTTTTTTCTTCCCTTTTCCTTTTTTGTCAAATATTTTTAATTAATAGATGATGTATTTCAGTTAAAATAACAATAGGTCTCCCCCCACCCCCTTTTCGGAGTAATGGTCAAAGTATTATTTTTGTATTACACAAATAATATATATTCACAGTGGAAACATTAGAAAGCAAGAATAGGCAATTCTTTAGTTTTAATTCTCACCCAAGGACACATTCCCACTGATTTTTAGAGAGAGTGAAAGGGAGAGGGAGGGATAAAAAGCAACATCAGTGTGAGAGAGAGATACATCGATTAGGTGCCTCCAAACTCACCCCCAGCGATGGAGCCTGCAACTTAAGTACATGCCCTGATGGGAACCGAACCCAGACCGGCCAAAGCGCTCTCCACCGAGCCAAACCTGCAGGGCGGATAGGAAGTTCTTGTGTGTCATTTCAGAATGTATGTGTGTATTTTCACATTACATAGTTTATATAGTACATATTTGTACATGTATTTACTTATTACAAAAAAATAACAGGAGTAGCCCGGCCAGTGTGGCTCAGTGGTTGAGCATCGGCCTATGCACCAGGAGCTCAGTTTGATTACTGGTCAGGGCGCATGCCTGGCTTGCAGGCTCAATCCCCAGCCTGCAAGAGGGGCATACCGGAAGCAGCTGATTGATGATTTTTTCTTATCATTGATGTTTCCCTTTCTCTCTCCCTTTCCCTTCCTCTCTAAAATAATAAATATGTATATATTTAAAATTCAAGAGTATATGTATATACACTATTTTCTTTCATTTCAGTTTTTATTTTATTTTTTAAGTATATTTTATTGATTTTTTACAGAGGAAGGAAGAGGTATAGAGAGTTAGAAACATCAATGAGAGAGAAAAATCAATCAGCTGCCTCCTGCACACCCCCTATTGGGGATGTGCCCGCAACCAAGGTACATACCCTTGATTGGATTCGAACCTAGGACCCTTCAGTCTGCAGGCCGATGCTCCATCCACTGAGCCAAACCAGTTAGGGCCATTTCAATGTTTTAAAAACTATGTTTTTATTGATTTTAGAGAAAGGAAGGGGGAGAAACATCTATCCACTGCCTCTTGCATGCCCCTTACTAGGGATCAAACCTGCAACCTGGGCATTGCCCTGACCAGGACTGACCCAGCGACCTCTCGGTGTCGGGGACAATGCCCAGCCACACTCTCGGCCACACTCACCAGGGCTGTTCCTTTTCTTTTTCTTCTGTTTTTTTTTTTTAAGTTCTTTTTTATTATTATTACTAGAGGCTGAATGCACGAAATTCGTCAAGAGGCTTAGCCTCACAGCCCCAGCTGCCTAGCTGGCCCTAGCAGCCCCTCACAGCCCTGGCTTCATCTGACAGATTGTCTGGATGGTTGGTTGGCTGTTCGGTCTAATTAGCATAATAGCTCTTTATTATGTAGTAATTAAACTTAAGAGAAGAAGGGGGAGGGAAGGGAGAGAAAGATTTGTTGTTCCTCTTATTTAAAAAAAATATATTTTTATTGACTTCAAGAGGAAGGGAGAGGGAGAGATAGAAACATCAATGATGCCAAGACCGGTTTGGCTCAGTGGATAGAGCGTCGACTGCGGACTGAAGGGTCCCGGGTTCGATTCCGGCAAGGGCATGTACCTTGGCTGCGGGCACATCCCCAGTAGGGGGCGTGCAAGAGGCAGCTGATCGATGTTTCTCATCGATGTTTCTGACTTTCTATCCCTCTCCCTTCTGCTCTGTAAAAAAATCAATTAAAAAAAAAAACATCAATGATGAGAGATAATCATCAGATAATCATCAGTCCTGCATGCCCCATACTGGGGATCGAGCTTCAACCTGGGCGTGTGCCCTGACTTGGAACCGAACCGTGATCTCCTGGGCCATAGGTTGAGGCTCAACCACTGAGCTACACTGGCTGTGCTCCACCTATTTATACATTCGCTGGCTGATGCTTGTATGTACTGACTGGGGACCAAACTGGCAACCTTGGTGTACCAGACAGTGCTCAAAGCAACTGACTACCACGCAGGGCTAATTTGTGTCTTTTCTATCAAGCATCCTTTCATCCCAGTGGTGTGAATCTTGTCCGTTTTTTCTTTGAAAACAAATGCGTGCACCCAACTTTGTTCTGAACCCACCATTCAGGATTGGCAAGGGGGGACTGAGAAGACCCCTGCTGGTCCCCAGTCAGGCACCCACTGGACTCCGGCCGCTTCACTGGTCCCCAGACGCCTCCACAGGGACCAGGCTCAGATATGGAGTGCCCCCCATTCACTTGCAGCTGAGCAAGATAAATCTTGCTGTTGGTAAAAATGGTAGGGTTTTTTCAAAAATTTACATGTAAGTTAAATAATTGTATTTGAAATGTTTGACTCTCAAGACAGTCGAGTTTCCATGCCTCCCAGGCAGGTGCTCCTTTGGTACATCCTTTTGCCCTCTCTTACCTGTCACTGGAGAGGGGCAGGGTCTTGGGCACTTGAAGCAGGTCCCAGCCTACGGCCCCGTCCGCACACGAAGGGGTTGGTGCCTGTGGCACTGACCAGATGTGGTGACTCAGGGAAGCCCGTTCTGAAGACGTGACACCTGCACCCACTGGAGACTGGGAAACCCACACCCCTTTCACATTCAGTGTGAGGTGTTGAGCCTGTAGAGGGTTAGGTCCATGAGAGAGACTGTCCCCCTGCACATGCGGAGAGCTGGAACAGACAGTTAGTGTGGCTTGTCCAGTTACACCAGCACTAAGCAGTGAACCTAGAACTTATGGGGACAGAATTGGGGTGATTTGACTATTCTGGGTTCACTGATGACTCTCAAGACTAGACAAAACCTAAGATTTCTCCTAGTATAAATGCTGCTTTGTCTTTTGTGCAAAGGGCCTCTGGGAATTTACCAGACTGACCTAATCTTGTGTTTGAACTGGCAGGGGAGTTGCCTCCATTACAGATCGCTCTTGGCCAGACTCTGGCTCCTTCTGGCTGAAGATGACACCCTTTGGCTTCAGGAGAATCCTGAACTGGTTAAAGGAGGAGTACTACAACCCTCCGATCTATGTCACAGAGAACGGAGTGTCCCAACGGGGAGAAACAAGCCTCAATGATACTGCAAGGATCTACTACCTGCGCAGTTACATCAACGAGGCACTCAAAGGTATGGCAGGCCTATCCTTCCTCATGTGCACCTCGCATGGTGGAAACATCTGCTCACATCTGCATTCAGGGTGGTTTTTCACCTAGGAACCCCATAATGAGAAAGATGAGGCTTCTTACCCCTGTTGGGTTAGCTGCATTGCTTTTTTTCCTTCGTAGACTTAAGCTCAGCAGGCAGACGAGTTGCCTGAATCAGCTAGACCTGAGCTGTCCGAGACCTCTGAACAGCAGTTCCCTCCGGAGGACGGTTTGGGCAGGGCTAGGAGGAATGGGCTTAGGGGACTGTCCGAAGGGTCTTTTGTTTCCAAAGCAAGTTTGAGATCACCAACTCAGCAGAACTTGGGAGGATACTATGACAAGGAAACAGTAACACTGGTGAAAGAGAAAGAGCAATGCAGCTGTGAAAACAAAAGATCAGGAAATCCAATTCCAGCTAAAAATCTTTTTTTGGGGGGCATTTTTAAAATCTTTATTGTTCAGTTTATTAATTACATTGTTCCCTTTTTCCCCTATAGCTCCCCTCTACCTGGTACCCTTCCCACCCTCCGCCCTCACTGTCCTCTCCCATAGGTGCATGATTTTTGTCCAGTCTCTTGCTGCACTTCCCACACCCCTTTTCTCCCCAAGAATTGTCAGTCCATTCCCTCTCTATGTCCGTGATTCTGTTACATTCATCAGTTTATCCTGTTCATCAGCTTATTAATTCACTTGATTTTTAGATTCATTTGTTGATAGATGTGTATTTGTTGTTCATAATTTATATCTTTACCTTTTTCTTCTTCCTCTTCTTAAAGAATATCTTTCAGCATTTCATATAATATTGGTTTGGTGGTGATGAACTCCTTTAGCTTTTTCTTATCTGCGAAGCACTTTACCTGACCTTCAATTCTGAATGATAGCTTTGCTGGATACAGTAATCTAGATTCTTGCTATTCATCACTTTGAATATTTCTTGCCACTCCCATCTGGCCTGCATAGTTTCTGTTGAGAAATCAGCTGACAATCGTATGGGTGCTTCCTTATAGGTAACTGTTTTTCTCTTGCTGCTTCTAATATTCTCTTTGTCTTTTGCTCTTGGCATTTTAATTATGATGTGCCTTGGTGTGGTCTTCTTAGGGTTCCTACATATTGGGGTTTGGTGTGCTTCTTGGTCTCCTAAGTCTATTTCTTTCACCAGGTGAGGGAAGTTTTCGGTCACTATTTCTTCAAATAGGTTTTCATTGTCTTGGCCTCTGTCTTTTTCTGGCACCCCTATAATTCGGATGTTGGTATGCTTGAGGTTGTCCCAGAGGCCCCTTACACTATCTTCAATTTTTTGGATTCTTTTGGTTTCTTGTTTTTCCAGCTGAGTGGATTTTACCTCTTTGTATTTCAAATCTTTAACTTGGTTCTTGGGGTGATCTGGAGTACTTTTAGGTCTTTGTATAATATTTTTTATTTCAGTCAGTGTATGCTTAATTTCTGGTTGGTCCTTTTTCATATCCTTGTAGGAATCGTTCATTTCCTTGTAGGTCTCATTAATTTCCTTGTAGGTCTTGTTCATTTCCTCGCAGGTCTTGTTCAGTTCCTCATAGGTCTTGTTTATTTCCTTATAGGTCTCGGCCTTTTCTAGGAGTCTTTTGAAAAGCCCTATAACTGTGGTTTTGAATTCCGTGTCCAGTCGTTTTTTTTCCTTCATTTCTTTCACACCTGATTTCTTTCCATGTCTCTGCATGGTGGCTGCTTCCCTGAGTTGGTCAATTAGCTTTGTGTGGTAGATGTCCTACAAGGGACAGTGGCTCAGCCTCTCCAGTTACCTGAGGTGGATATGGGTTGCACAGTCTTGTTGAAGTTAAGCTCAGGTTAATCGTTGTTAGCACTTGGAGGGGTTGACCTCCAGGCTAATTGTCTGTGAAGTACAGCTGTGCTCAGGTTGGATGGGCGGAGTCTCCGGGCCAAGCAGATAGCACCAGCTCCGCCCTTTGCGGCCCCAGGGTCTCTGAGAGAGAGCCGCTGCCAAGCTCCACCGGCTGCCAGAGAATTCAGCCTCTCCCCAAATGAGTCTGCACACCCAACGTCTCACCCAGGGTCGCAAAAAAATGCAGTCTGACAGTTTCCCGAATGAAAGAGCAAGTCATGAGTGCTCTCTGCGCGGTCACGCAGCTGCACTGTTCCCAAGCTCACGCGCACTCCGCACAAGCTCGCCTTCTGCACAAGCCCGCAGACCCCTGCAGCACCCGAGCTTCGGCGTACCCTCCTACTGTCCAGTTTTTACCGCATGATAGTGGGTTCCCTGGACTTCGCCCAGAGCTGGAGAATCAGTCCAGTGGGACGTCTTTGTCTCCCCCGTTCAAGAAAACTGGCCGGTTTTCAGCCGCCCACTGTATCCGCTGGCGCGCGCACTCCTCCAAACCTCTGACTCTGCGTGTATCTTCAACGCTGTCCGCCGCCGCTCCTCTGAGTCACAGTGTCTTATCTTCACTTTTATTTGTGGAATTTTCACTCAGCCAGCTTTCTGGTGATTCTGGGTGGTGTTTGTTCTTTCGTTAAGTTGTAGTCTTGCAATTGCTGTGTATGGCAGCAAGATAGGTGTTTATCTATGCCACTATCTTGGTTTTCTTCCAATTCCAGCTAAAATCTTTCCCAAGGGTCACTTACTGGTATTTTCATAGAGAGGAGCACTGGTCTACCCATGTTCCTGAGGTCCTTCAGAGCTAAGCCTTTCTAGAAAAATGTTGTGGCTCTGAAACTCTATCCACAGAGGACCAGGTGAGGTAACCAACACTGAACGCAATCCCCGGGCAACTTTCTCAAAGAGCTAAAGAAAAGCTGGCCTGAACTGCACATGGGGACTGTGGGAGAGCTCTGGGCAGCAGGGCCTTGGCAGGCCTGAGGGGAGGGTGTCTTATGCAGGAAGCTCATGCCTGGCCTCTCTTTGGACAGCTGTGCGGGATAAGGTGGACCTTCGAGGATACACTGTTTGGAGTGTGATGGACAACTTTGAGTGGGCTACAGGCTTTGCAGAGAGGTTTGGTCTACATTTTGTGAACTATACTGACCCTTCTCTGCCAAGGATTCCCAAAGCGTCAGCCAAGTTCTACGCCTCTATAACCCGGTGCAATGGCTTCCCTGACCCAGCCGCAGGCCCTCACCCTTGTCTCCAGCCAGAAGGTGAGATGCAGCTCTGGGAGAGACTAAAGCCAGAGGGAGGGGATGGGAGGGACCTTTTCTTTTAGTTTATTACCCTCCTCTCAGCCTTTTCATTCCCTTCATTCATTAACCAGCATTTATTTTCCTTGAATGTTCTTAGGATGGAACAAGGCAATGTTACATCTAGAAACTAGATCCTGCTCTGGGAATAAATAGCAGGTCTAGAGCCTCATCTCAGCCCTGCCATTAACCTACTGTGTAACGTTAGGCAGGAAATGAGGCAAATGTCTGGGCTGATGCAGGATCAAACAAAGTGCCTGACATAATGTAAGATGACAGGATTTGTTAATGACTGAAAAAATATGAATTACTATACAAACATGAGACAATTACCTAATTTAGATTATTCTCTAAATTGCTGATGGAGATGATTAAAAATAAATCTACTTCATTCAGAGGCTCATCTGTCAGTGACAGGGATGTGCCCTCAGCAAGGCACTCACTCGGGGCACCTGTGCCAGGGATCTAGCGTGGGCTTAAAACAGGTTAGCACAGTCCAGTAACCACATCAGTGCTATTGTGAACCACCCGTTGTCCTCTCCTAGATGCTGGACCCACCATCAGTCCCAAGAGGGAAGAGGTCCAGTTCCTGGGCCTAGCACTGGGTGTGACCGAAGCCCAGACCGCGTTGTACACGCTCTTTTCTCTCATGCTTCTTGGAGCCTGTGCTGTGGCATTTCTGTCCTACAAGTACTGCAAGCGCTCCAAGCAGCGGAACATACTCTCAGGCCAGCAGGAGCTGAGCCCTGTTTCTTCGTTCTGACCACCTCCTCCAGTTCTGTGTTTCTTTGTACACCTTTACCACCCACAAAACTCCCGAGGATCTCCCATTCTGCCCATACCAGAGTGCTTCACAAAGGCCGCCTGCACGCTCAGAGACACACCTGCAAGGATTTCAGTCCCTGATTAAAATGGGAAAGTCTGCATCTTGCCCCAGGATCAGAAATTCATTTGGACATTATCAGACCCTGCAGCTGGCTCTTGTGAAAATGTGCAGATACTGAACTCATCCAGTGGTTCTGTGAGCCACTTAACTGGGCAGTTCCAAGTTAAAGAGATTTTAAAGATAGAAGCAGAAGTGAAAACCAATTCTTTTTCTAAGAAATCAACCCCATTGCATAAATGGACTAGTGTAATCTCCTGCTCTCTCTTCAAGCTCCCTTCCAGCCTCATATCTTGTGTTTCTCAGAAAATAAAAATGGTACTGTGACCTGTGTCCTATTCCCTATGAGAGATTCTCCTTGAGAAAGTAGGTTCCAGAGCATTTATGAGATCACACAGGCGATTTGGGATATCTGTGCTTTCCTACCAGGCCAAGGTTTCTGCTTACATTATATACTCCCTGGCAGAGAAACCCTAACATACAAAGAGATGGCCTGAGAATGATCCTTTACTCCCACCACTGCCACCTTCTATGTCCTCCTTCCCCTATGTAGTAGAGGCAGGCGTGTAAGGATCCAAGCATGGCCTTACTTAGCCTGTATCCCTTTTCCTCACTCAATCTGTGGTGTTTCTAAACTGCATGTAAGTCCTGGACTATTCCATACTCCTTTGTGTCCTTGCAAATACTATTCCTTCTACCGAGGATGCCCTTCTGAAAATGCCTTCAAGCCTCAGCTCAAATATGTACTTTTTCCTCTATATAGCTGCCCTCAATTCCCCAGGTAGACCCTCCTCTTATTTTGCTGTAAATATCCCATGACCACATTTTACTGGAATTGCAAATTTCCCTACTAGCAACTCCTTAAGGCCAAAGGACCGTTCTGTCTCTAGCGAGCACATTTGGAGACAGGACACAGAAAGCACAGCTGCTCCTTTGGTGTGTTCATTCACAGAACACACCCAGAGCAATGGGGGAGCACAGGAGGATGCGCTCTTATTTATTCCCCTGTGCTCGCCTCTTCCCATGCCACATCACAATTACAACTAAGTTATAGAACCACCAGCATCGAGAGCTCTCTGAAGACTCGTTGAACAGAAGTCCTATAACTAAGGATATTAAGAAGGCATGTTGAGACTAATAGGAGGGGTGGAAAGGGCAGGCCCCCACCAATTCTGTGGTGATTAAGAATCGGGAAGGAGCACTGGCAAGTGCTGCTCAGTGGTTAGAGTGTCAACCTTTGCACCAAAGGGTCATGGGTTCAATTCCGGGTCAAGGGCATGTACCTGGATTGCAGGTTTGAGAACCGCTAGCAGGGTCGCTTAAGACCATCGGAAAACAGATATTTACATTATGATTCATAACAGTAGCAAAATTATAGTTATGAAGTAGCAACAAAAATAATTTTATGGTTGGGGGTCACCACAACATTAAGAACTGTATTCAAGGGTCGTGGCATTAGAAAGGTTGAGAACCACTGCCTTGGAACATCTGCTGTATAAACCAGTGAGGATTTCATCCCATAGAGACAGAGGGTTTTGGGAGACTTAGGCGTGCCTCTTAAAGGGGTGGGGGATACACAAAGACTTACCCGCACACAAACTTAATATGGGGCTGTAACACAAAAGTAGCAGCTCAAAAAGTGCTAGGTACATATAAGAACTAAGTTGACTTACTTCAGAGAAAAGGCTGAAGGGGCAGGTGGTCAGGAGAGAGCCTTTATTGTTCCTTTGCCAAATGCTCCTTTCCTGCAGTCAAATAGGCCAGACAAACGCCAACTTTGTGCTCTCCATTAACCAGGCTCACATGGGTCACCCCACCCAACTCATGCACCCTGACAAGTCTCTTCTGGTGGCTTTTGGGCACAAGTGGCCTGCTTCCATTAGCACTGAGGACTTTCCCAAAATCTAAGGGCCACAAACCCCAAACAAGCATTGGCTGGCCTCAGCATGCCTTGTAGCTCTTGCTAAGTAGCTCCAGGTCCAGCACAAGCAACAAGTGGTCTCCACTTGCACTACTACTCCTATCGGGTGGTCCCAAGCACATGCAGCAGCCAGCTTTGGCATAGACTGTAGCTTCTAGGCAGCCCCAAGCCTGATACAAGTGGCAGCTCACCTTGGTCTACCCTGGAGTCCCTCCCAAGAGGCTTCAGAACCAACACGTGTGGTGGCCAGCTTCACACCGCACCAGAGCACCACCAATGAGCTCCACAAACAACACTCCTGAAGGGCCCGGCACCACAGACCTGCTAAAGCAACTCCTGCTCTGTGATGTCGGCCCACACACAAGTCTGTTGTAGTCACAGCCTGAAGGTCAACCCCACCCATCAATGTGCCAACATTAATCAAGGTTCAACTACAAGATGAGGGCACACAGAACCCACACAAGGGACACCCACGAACAACTGGCTCAGGTGAATAGGGAGACTGTACCATCGGGCCCCACAGACCACCTACTACAGAAGGCCACTCTTCTAAGACCAGGAGACGTAGCAGCTCTACCTAATACACAGACACAAATACAGGGAGGCTGCCAAAATGAGGGGATAAACATGTTTCAAATAAAAACAAGATGAAACTCCAAAAAAAAATAACTAAATTAAATGGGGGCAAGTAATCTACCAGGTGGGGCATTCAAAACACTGGTTATACCCTGGCCGGCTTGGCTCAGTGATAGAGCATCGGCCCGTGAACAGAAGGGTCTTGGGTTTGATTCTGGTCAAGGTCATGAACCTTGGTTGCAGGCTAGATCCCTGGCCCTGGTTGGGGTTTGGGGCACATGCCAGAGGCCACTAATCAATGTTTTTCTCTGTGTCTCTCCCCATCCCTTCCACTCTCTCTAAAAATCAATGGGAGCCCAGCTGGCATGAGTCAATGGTTGAGCATTGACCTATGAACCAGAAGGTCCCAGTGCGATTCCAGTCAGAGCACATACTGGGGTTTCGGGTTCAATTTCCAGTGTAGGATGTGCAGGAGGCAGCCAATCAATGATTGGCTCTCAACACTAATGTTTCTTTCCCCCTCTCCTTTCCTATCTGAAATAAATGAAAATATATATTAAAAAGTAAATCAATGGGAAAAATACCCTTGGGTGAGGATTAACATAAAAGAAAAAATGAGGATAGGTTAAGAGACCTCTGGGACAACATAAGCATACCAACACTTGCATTATAGGCATACCATAGGGAGAATAGAGAGCAAGGGCCTGAGAACTTATTTGAAGGAATAATGACTGGCCCGGCCAGCGTGGTTGAGCATCAACCTATGAACCAGGATGTCAGGGTCTATTCCCAATCAAGGTTCCTCAGTGTGGGGCATGCAGTAAGCAACTGATCAATGATTCTCCCTCATCATTGATATTTTTTATCTTAATCTCTCTCTGAAATCAATAAAAATATATTTAAAAAATAAATAAAATGACTGAAAATGTCCCTAACCTGGCTAAGGAAATAAGACATGCAAGTCCAAGAAGCACAGAATACAAAACAAGATGAACCCAGAGGCCCACACCAAGTTGCATCATAATTAAAATGCCAAAGTTTAAAGACAAAGAGAAAATCTTAAGAACAGCAAGAGAATAGTAGTTATGTACAAGGAAGCTCCCATAAAACTGTCAGCTGATTTCTCTCTCAACAGAAACTTTGCAGGCCAGAGGAATTGGCATGACATTTTCAAAGTGATAAAAATCAAAGACCTACAACCAAGATTACCCAGCAAAGCTATTATTTAGAATCAAAGATAAAGATAAAGAAAAAGCTAGAGTTCATCACCACTAAACCAGTATTATGAAAAAAGTTAAAGAAAAGATAGCCCTAGCTGGTCTGACTCAATGGATAGAGCATCGGCCTGCAGACTGAAGGGTCCAGGGTTCGATTCTGGTCAAGGGCACATGCCGGGGTTGTGGGCTCGATCCCCAGTAGAGGGTGTGCAGGAGGCAGCCAATCGATGATTTTCTATCATTGATGTTTCCCTCCCTCCCTCTCCTATCCTCTCTGAAATCAATTAAAATAAGTTTTCTAGAAAAAGATAAAAAAAATATGAATATAGGAAAGAAAAAAATTCTCACTGACAAAAGGCAAACACTTTATAAAAGCAGTGGACCAATTATAAATTTAGTAAAAAGGTTAAAAGATGAAAGTAGAAAGATAATGTGTAATAATAAATTAAGGGATACATACAAACACATATGAGGTAAAAAAAAATCATAAAAACATAAATGGGAAGGGGTGAGTGATTTTAGGATATGTTGGAACTTACATGACTATCAACTTAAAATAGACTATTATAGCCCTGGCCACTGTGGCTCAGTTGGTTGGGCGTTACCCCATGCACCAAAAGGCTGCCAGTTCAATTCCTGGTCATGCCCCTGCCCTGGCTGCAGGCTCGATCCCTGGTAGGAGGTATGCAGAAGGCAGTCAATTGATGTTTCATTCTCACATGAATGTTTCTTTAAATTATCCCTCTCTCTTCCTCTCTAAGAATCAAATTTTAAGAAAGTCTTTAAAAAATACTGTTACAAACATAGCTTGGTATATATATATGAAGCAGCTGGTAGCTATAAACCAAAAGTGTACAAGAGCAAAAATAAAGGAACAGGAATCTGAAAACAAAATTGTAGAAAGTTATTGATATAGAAGAGAAGAGAGTAAGAGAATAAGAAAGAGGAAAGAAATCATAAAAATAAGACAGCAACCTATATCTATAAAAGGCTAATACAAAATTGTAGAAAATTATTGATATATAAGAGAGTAACAGAATAAGAAAGAGGAAAGAAATCATAAAAATAAAATGGCAATCTATATCTATAAAAGGCTAATATGCAAATTGTCCCCTTGGGAGTTTGAGCAGGAGACCCAGAGTTCGATTGCTCACTATGATGTGTGCTGACCACCAGGGGGCGGCGTGGAAGAAGGCCGTGACCGGCAGCCAGAAGGCCCTGATCGCTGACCAGGGCTAGGGACCCTACCCATGCATGAACTTCATGTACCAGGCCTCTAGTGACTACATAGCAATTACTTTTAACACAAATGGATTAAAGGCTCTAATCAAAAGACATAATGTGGCTCTTTACAGCAGCACTGAGCCATGGGCTTTCTCAGGACAACTGGCACAAACATAAGACTAGGGGCAAGAGAAAGCCACACCACAAGAAGCGACAATATGATTTGGGACGCCCTGCTGCCGACACTGAGACTGGCCCACCCCATATACACAGTCACATGCAGGGAGGCAAGAAGAAGTACCATACCTTCAGGCTGAACATGGTCAAGTTCTCCTGAGCTCAGAATGCTGTACACATGAAACAGGAATTATTGATGATGTCTACAATGCATCCAACCACGAACTGGTCCGCACCACGACCCTAGTAAAGAAATGCCTCATGCTCATTGACAGCTCACTGTGAGGATAGTGGTATGAATCCCGCTATGTACTGCCCCTGGTCCACAAGAAGGGGGCCAAAAGCTGACTCCTGAGGAGGAAGAGATTTTAAACAAAAAAACTATCGAAGAAAATTTGGAAGAAATATGATGAAAAAAAAAGTATGCCACAATGAGCAGTGTTCTAGAGAAGCAGCTCTAGCATGTAGCACTTGAGACCAAGCCATTGTGGTCATGTGCTTGAGATCGGGCCTAAATGGGCAGTCGGACATCCCTCAAGGGGCCCCAGATTGCAGAGGGTGCAGGCTGGGCTAAGGGACATCCCCTGCCCCCTGTGCATGAATTTTGTGCACCGGGACTCTAGTACTATAATACAAAGCTATTGTAATAATAGTAATTTAAAAAAGCATGATACTGGCATAAAAACATACACATAGATCAATAGAACACAGTAGCCCAGAAACAAACTCATACCTACATGGTCAATTAATCTATGACAAAGAAGGCAAGCATATACAAGGGTGACAGTCTCTTCTATAAATAGTACTGGGAACACTAGACACATACAAGCAAAAATTATGAACTAGACCACTTTCTTACACCATATCCTCTAAATGGATTAAAGACTTAAATGTAGGACCTGAAACCAAAACTTCTTAGAAGAAAACATAGCAGTAAATTTTCTGATACTGCTCTTGGCATTTTTTATTTATTTTTTGGATATGTCTACTCTGGCAAGGGAAACAAAATAAACAAATGGGACTACCTCAAACTAAAAACTTTTTGCAAAGTAAAGGAAACCATCAACAAAACAAAAAGACAACATACTGAATGGAATAAGATATTTGCCAATGATACATCTGACAAAGAGTTAATATCCAAAATATGTAACCTGGATGGTGACCTATGAACCAGGAGGTCACAGTTCGATTCCCAGTCAGGGCACATGTTTCTCTCTCTCCCTCCCTCTCCCTTCTTCTCTAAAATCAATAAAAATATAACAAAAAGCTCTAAAACAACGAAAACCCCCAAAATCTTACCTAATAAAGAGGGAATATACTAATTGACCATCACTTCACTACACACCCGAAACTAATACAAAATAATACTGAATATAAACTGTAATTGAAAAAAGTTTTATTACAAAAAAAATAAAGAGCATGAAAAAATTTGGCAGTTATAAAAGTCACAGGAAGGTCCTAGCAATCCTTGGTCTGGGCACAAACAAGAATCAAACAATGAATGCATAAATAAGTAGAACAACAAATAAATATTTTATTTTCCTCTATAAAAATCAGTAAATTAAAAAATAATAAAAATCAATAACTTTAAAAATATAGTCATGGATGGGTATGTAAAGTATTTCAAAGAAAATATAATCAATCTATATATATATGCCAGCAACCGGAACACTATTAACAACCAGAATGACTGGTTGCTATGACACCCAGTTTGGCCAGCAAACCAGCCTGATCAGGAGTGGGGCTATCCGGCCAACATCCTGTGGCCCATCCCCCAACCAGCCCCGCCCCCGATTGGCCTCCCCTTCCTCGATCAGGGGCAGGACCAGACAGCCAACCTCCAGCAGCCCATCACCCTGACCAGCCTGCCCCCAATGGTCCCCTACCATCCTGACCAGCCCTCCCTCCACGTGGCCCTGCCCCAGATTGGCCCCCGATTCTGATCAGGGTGGGGCCAGCTGGCCAACCACCTGTGATCCCTGATCAGCAACCCCCCATCCAATCAGGGGCAGGGCCAGCTGGCCAACTGCCCACGGCCCCTCCCCCCCAACTAGCCCCATTCCCAACCAGCTGCCCCCCCTACCAATCGGGGGCAGAGCTGGCCAGTCAACCTCCCATGGCCTCTCCCCCCAGCTGGCCCACTGCTCACAGCCCCTCCCCCTGGTCAGCCCAGCCCTGATCAGGCCCAATCAGGGAGGGCCAGCTGTTTAACTTCCTGCCATCTCCTCCTACAGACAGGCCTGGCCCAGATCTGCCCCGATTGGGGGCTGGGCCAGCTGGATCCCACCCATGCACAAATTCATGCACTGGGCCTCTAGTAATACTGTAACAATGTATGATGTCAGGTGGATACTAGCCTTATTGGGGTGATCAATTCATTATATAAATGTCTAATAACTATGTTGTACACCTGAAACTAATAATCTATACTAATAAAGGGGTAATATAATTAGACTGGACATCATCCAGACAAAGCCATGGTGGTGGGGGCAAGGCAGAGGCAGTTAGGGGCAATCAGGCCAGCAGGGGAGAGCAATTAGGGGCAATCAGGCCAGCAAGGGAGGGCAGTTAGGGGTGATCAGGTTGGCAGACAGAGGTGGTTACGAGTGATCAGGCCAGCAGAGGAGCAGTTAGGGGCATTAGGCCAGCAGGCAGAGGCAGTTAGGGGCTATCAGGCAGGCAGGCAGGCAAGTGGTTAGGAGCCAGTGGTCCCAGATTGTGAGTTGGACATCCCCTGAGGGGTGCTGGATTGGAGAGGGTGCAGGCGAGGCTGAGGGAACACCCTCCCCCCAACCCTCTAGTATTGTATATCACTGTAATTGAAAAAATAAACTAGCCTGGCAGGTGTGGCTCAGTGGTTGAGTGTCGACCTATGAACCAGGTGGTCATGGTTTGATTCCTAGTAAAGGCACATGCCCAAGTTGTGAGTTCGATCCCCAGTGTGGGGCATGCAGAAGGCAACCAATCAATGATTCTGTTCATCACTGATGTTTCTATCTCTCTCTCTCTCTTCCTCTCTAAAATCAATTAAAAAAATATTTAAAAAAATAAGCAACAACAAAATGAAACAGTTGGGAAAGAAGTTTTCAACTGTTTTTTAAAAAAGTTATCCATCCTTAAGATTTTGTTTCTCATAAGCATTCCTTACCTGAATTGTTGTATCTATAGAAATTCTTACGCTCCCCTGTCGTGGGCCCCAACTTGGGAGTCAAGAACTATGGTACACAAGCAATTTTCTCCATTAATAGATAGAAAAGGCTTATTAGATGGGGTGAAGAAGGTTCTAAAATTGATATTAACGATGTTTCTTAGGTAGAAGAATCAGTATTATAAGTTGTCAATTACACCTAAATTAATTTCAAAACTTAGTAACCTTTTATTTGGAGGATGAGGACATGGGCAAAATATAAAGTTTCATATTAAAGAAACTTGTAAGAGGAAGGGGAGGAAACAATGTTAAAACATCATATAACCAGTTATAAAAAGTAGTTTGGTAGCAGAGAGAGAATAGAAAGATTATCAAAGGAAAAGGAAGCCTATGACAATAAAATATGTGATAAAAGTGACATGTCAAATCAGTGGGAGAGATGGATTATTCCATAAATGATGGTAGGTCAACAGATTAGATCGTGAGGATGTCAGCCACAGGCATGGGGACAGGAGCCAAAGCGCTTCCTGGGATACCAGATTTAAATGTAAAAAAACAAAGCCATGATCATACTAGAAGAGTGAATTTTTAAGAATTATTTTTTGGCCAAACTGGTTTGGCTCAGTGGATAGAGCATTGGCCTGTGGACTCAAGGGTCACAAGTTCGATTCCAGTCAAGGGCATGGCCTTGGTTGTGGGCACATACCCAGTAGGGAATGTGCAGGAGGCAGCTGATCGATGTTTCTCTTTCACTGATGTTTCTAACTCTATCCTTCTCCTTTCCTCTCTGTAAAAAATCAATTAAATATATTAAAAAAAAAAGAGAATTATTTCTTGAAGTGGGAAAGGTATTTATAAGCAAGACTTAAGACCCAAGAGTCATAAAGAAGATCAATGATAAATACATAAATATGGTGACAAAAATTACCAATAATATATTTATGGAAAGATAAACAGAAGAAGATATTTATATCATGTGCTGGACAAAAGGCTGATATTCTTAATATACATGATATTCTTATAAATAATTAAGAAAAAGATGGAAAAAACAAAGTAAAAACTGGCCAAGAATAAACAGGTAGTTCTCAGAAAAGAAATAAAAATGACCAATAATATTAAAAGATGCTAAACTTCGTGTCCAACACAATGCATAAAAAAATGCACACAGTTTTTCATCTATCATATTGAAAAAGATGAAAAGGTATAATACAATGTTGGCAAGGATATGTGGGGGGCATAAATTCATAGAGCCATAAGAGGAGGCAATTTGGTAGGATTTTTTAATAATCCAAACTGCAAACATCCTTTGACTCAGTAAGTTACACAAACCTACAGGTACATTTTCATACCTAAGAAGGTATCTTCACAAAGATATTTGTACAAATGTTCGTAATAGGAAAACAAAAAGAAGCAAAAAAATAACCAATGGCACTAGAGCAGTGGTTGCCAACCTTTCAAACATCACAGACCACCAGTGGTCTGAGGACTACCAGTTGGTGACCACTGCACGAGAGCATGAATAATAATTTGAGGTACATTCATCAAGTAAAATGCTATATAGCCATTAATTAAGATGATATAACTATGTACTTATAGGGGAAGATCTTCAAGACTAAAGTAAAAAACAAGCTGCAGAGTAGTATATATAATATGATCCCATTTATTTACAATATAAAGATTACATATTTGCTTATTACGCATAAAAATTTTCTGAGGATTACAAAAGAAACTGTTAACAGATTAAGGTTACTTCTGGAGAATAAAACTGGGGGTGAGATGCAAAGAGGGACATTTCATTTTCATTTTATAGACTCTCATACTACTCTGAGGTTTTCTTTACCATGTGTACTTTTTAAAATACAAAGTTGAGGAGGGATCCTCTTATTCAAGGATTGTGGACCATTCTTTTATGTGTATTTCTCTAAGATCTATATTTGATTTTTTTTTTTCAAGGCAAACTGACAAGGTTCTCCAAGTTTTTGCAAATATATATCTAACTAGAGGCCTGGTGCACAAATTCATGCACAGGTAGGGTCTGGCCAGGCCGCTGATCAGGGTGGAGGTGGGGGGTCAAACGGGGCTGGAGGGGGCAAGGAGGGAGGCGAAGGGGTCCAAGCAGTTAGCCGTCCAGCACCACCCCCAGCCGAACTCCCAGTCAAGGGAACAATTTGCATATTAGCCTTTTATTATATAAGGATGGGCTCACACCCAGGTGATCTTTGTTTTTAAATCACATATTGCTGTATTTTTTAAGATGAGAAACCTTTATTAAAGTGAGATGCTTGAATTTTTCTTTTTCAAGTTCACTTTTTAAATTATGGAAGGAATATGATCATTGCAGAAAATTGAGAAAACAGCAAAAAAAAAAAAAAAAAAAAAAAGAACTAAAAATCACATTTGACCACTCTTACCAGTTGATATTTGGTGTGTTTTCTTTGCATTATATTAATGCAGAGTAGTGTCTATATTTAAAAGATGTACAATAAGATCATACTGTACCTACAGGTGTATAACCTGCCCCCTCCAATATATAACAGGTACTCAATAAATATATTAAAAATTGAATTGCTAAATTAGTATTGTACCATTTCTCCTTATTGAAAGTTCTTTCTACACAAGGCATTCAGTTGATTTCTAGTTCTTAGGTAAAATAAATAATACTTAATGAATATATTTATATCAAAACTTTTTCTGCATTTATGATCATTCCTCAGGAAAAATTATGGAATCAAAGAGTATGATAATTTTTTGTTACTGATGTTTTTCAAAAAGGTTATACCATCTTTTACTTAGACCTCTAGCATAGCCTGTCTTACTACTTCCTTGCCTATAATATTACTATTACCATTTTAAAAAGGTCAATGTTATTTCATGGTGAAAAACAAAGTTTGCTGAGAAAATTTCTCCCTCCCATTACAAAATAAAGTCCTTCTACATGTTCACTCAAGAGTGGTATCTTGCACCCTAAAAGCAGGTTAAAAGGATCTTTTGAACTTACTTCCTTTTTCAAGCATTATTCGTTTAGTAGGATTCCGCTATCAAAAACATATGGATAAAGTAGCATGTAACTCAGATAAGAAACTCTTTCACATTATGCAAAATGATGCCTCACTGATGTAGGAGAGACAGTATCATAGCATCAATGTGTGTCAGAAAAATTCTTCCTACAGAGATATTTAAGGTAAGGTGGTCAGTTAATTTTCCTGAGATAGCTCCAGAGCAATACTAGTAGGAAATCAGACACATGACCTCAACAGAGCTCTCTTAAATAAAAAGATGCTAGGATAATAAAACTTAAAGCAAAAAATAAGATCATTCTGATTTTTGGAAAAGATTTTTTTATTCAGAGTTTAAGATTAAAAACTACAAGAATTTACTTGCAGCTGATGAGCAGAGAGGAAAAAAACATAAATCATCATCTGATTGGCTAGTTAAAATGCTCTGACTCAGAGTCAAATTACTCAGTGATATGTAGTTACTCTGTGTGGGCTTAGGAGTTCTGGAGCAAAATAGTTCTAAACAAAACGTATCATCTGAGAGCACAAAGCTAACAGGTATCTGAAATACTGAGTAAGAAAGCTGATAAAGGGAGGTTGTGGCAGACCTTTTGATTCTTTTAGGCTTCTAGCAGTTGGTTACCATATGCAAGGACCTAGCAGCAAGTTATTTTATCTCTTGGCTTGTCTGAGTTAAACAACTTTAACCCACTAAGCAGAAATAGACACTTTATAGATCAGTTAAAAAACATAAAGTAGTCCCACCTCTCCAGAATTTTAGTTGAATTAAATCATAAGAGAAACAATGATTATTGCACATAATGTACTTGTCACACTACATCTGTTGAGTAGAATTTCCATTCCAAGTGTTGTTTTCATCTTCACCATCATCTTGAGTCCTCAATCTATATATCTTTCCCTCTTTTTTAAAGTCTTCTCCCCGTTTCTCCAGCACTCTTTTTCTGACGGGTTCCCTGATATAACAAAAGTGGGAGAAAAGAGATGATGTCATAAAATGAAAGCAGCAGTAACAATTCTATTAATATAAGCAACTATATTTTAAGGAAAGTTCATGGGAGATAATTATATCTACTATTGCAGTACTAGATTTTATATGTTCTTGTTGGTTTAACTTCATCTGTTCTCCAAGACAAATCAGCTCAATTGGATTTTCCATTTCCATGTATTTCTTGATGACTTACTAAGCTTTCAAAGAGTGTGACTATCTGCCAACGAATCTCCTTTTATTTATGCAAGCTGACATATTTACTAAAACATTTATAACTTACACAGCACCCTAGAAGCTATCCAAAACTCCAATCATAGCCTAATTTTCAGAAATGGTAATTAGAAATTTTAATCCTTTTATAATGTTTAATTATTTATGCAATTAAGAACAAGCAGGATTTCATCTGAAAATGGGAAGAAAACGGGTGAAATTTAAGGTAATTCATTTTCCAACACTAGAGGGGAACAGAGAGAGCAAAAACAAAACAGGAAAACCAACAACGAAACACAAAATTTTGCCTCTCAGATACACCTTCATCCCATCCTTTTTCCAAAACAAGTCCTGTTCCCTTATTTGAAAAATGTTTGTAAAAACCCACATAGCAAGCTATCAGATACTACAGTACCTCAGGATTAAATGCTCCCACCCATTGCTTAGTAGAAATTCTAAAGTTCAACACTAACAAGGCTTAGTTTGAATGCTATTTTAAGACAGAGAATTTTCCTTTGTCCCCTTTTGAGTAATGTACTAAAGCTATAATTGGTCTTCCTGCCTAAGTTAAAAAAGAAATAAGATAAAAGCTAAGTCAGTCCAATCACAATATTTACACAAATCTTCATCGAGAGAGTCAATAAGACTAAGCATCTCCTTACTAATAGCAGATAAGAATTTTCATTACTTATATAGGATTAGAGTGACAATTTGCTATAACGGCTCTTAATAGCCATTATAGAACATTTAACAGTAATAGATACATATTAAAACAAATTGTGGTATTATGAGAAAGGTATAATCTCACCTAGAAAAACTTTGTTAAATCTTAATATGTAAAACCTTAATCATTAATGTTATTTATTAGTATTACCATTGGGACCATGACCATCCTATCTAATAAAAGAGTAATATGCAAATTGACCATCACTTCAACACACAAGATGGCTGTTCCCATGTGGTCAAAGATCCTGCCCCCACAGGGGTGAGAGCAGTTAGGTATCAATCAGGCTGGAAGGGGAGTGGTTAGGGGGTGATCAGGCTAGCGGGCAAAAGCAGTTAGGGGCAATCAGGAAGGCAGGCAGGTGAGCAGTTGTGAGCCAGCAGTCCTGGATTGTGAGAGGGATGCTTGTTTAGGCCCAACACCTGTGGGGGTCCCAGTTGGAGAGGGTACAGGCTGGGCTGAGGGACCAACACTCCCCTGACCCCGTGTACAAATTTCGTGCACTGGCCCTCTAATTTATAATAAAGGTAGGTCTCTTGGTTAAGGGACTAGTCCAATTCACTCTCTGAAGGAGGCACCATTTTAAGCGAATATATAGTTTCCTCGATTTGGTCCTTCTCTAAATGACCCAGAGAAGATAGCCACTAGGCTTAAAATTTTCTAGAGCACAATCTCTCTCTAAAGAAATTATGCAAGATGACTATGAGAAATTAATGGAATAAAGTATCTTGTCAGATTAAACATGGCTAAGCAAGAAAAAAATATTACTATTTAAACATGAGTGGGTGGTGGTGGGGATCTGCTTTTACAGTTATGGGATGAAGAGAATCAATAAATGAATTAACAAAACCAGCAGAGGTCAAATAGCTTTCCACGGACTAGGTTTTAAAAAGATGGTTGAGGATATCAATGGCATATTTCACAGATCTAGAAAAAAACTCTCCAAAAATTCATCTGGAATAAAAAAAGACCCCTAATAGCCACAGCAATCCTGAGAAAGAAGCACAAAGTCAGTGGCATTTCAATACCAGATTTCAAGCTGTATTACAAAGCTACAGTTCTCAAAAAAGCCTGGTACTGGCACAAGAACAGACATATAGACCAATGGAATAGAGTAGAGAATCCAGATTATCAACCCAAACCACTATGCTCAATTAATATTTGACAAAGGAGGCATGAACATAAAATGGAGTCAAGATAGTCTCTTCAATAAATGGTGCTGGGAAATTTGGACAGATATATGCAAAAAAAATAAAACTAGACCACCAACTTACACCATACACAAAAATAAACTCAAAATGGATACAGGACTTAAACATAAGACGGGAAACCATAAAAAATATTAGAGGAATCCACAGGATTATGAATTATGTGATATGTCAGACATATGCCGAAAGAACTTCTTCAGTGATACTGCTCCTAGGGCAATGGAAGCTAAAGAGAAAATAAACAAATGGGACTACATCAAAATAAAAAGCTTTTGCACAGCTAAAGAAACCACCAACAAAACAAGAAAACCCACTGTATGGGAGAACATATTTGCACATGTTATCAGTGATAAAGGTTTAATCTCAAGCATCTAATGAGCAACAGACCTAAATAGAATCTTTTCGAAAGAAGACAAAAGGAAGGCCCAGAGACATATAAAAATTCTGCTCAAAGTCACTAATTATCCGAGAGATGCAAATCAAAACGACAATGCGGTACCATCTCACGCCTGCCAGAATGGTTTACATCAACAAATCAACAAACGACAAGTGCTGGCGAGGATACGGAGAAAAAGGAACTCTCATGCACTGCTGGTGGGACTGTAGACTGGTGTAGCCACCGTGGAGAACAGTATGGAGTTTCCTCAAAAAACTAAAAATGGAGCTCCCATTTGACCCAGTGATCCCACTTCTAGGAATATATCCCAAGAAACTAGAAACGCGAATTAGAAAGGATATATGCACCCCTATGTTCATAGCAGCACAATTTGCCATAGGTAAGATTTGGAAACAGCCCAAGTGCCCATCAACAGATGAATGGATTAAAAAACTATGGTACATTTACATGATGGAATACTACGCTGCGGTAAAAAAGGAGCTCCTACCATTTGAAACAACATGGATGGAGCTGGAGAGCATTATGCTAAGTGAAATTAGCCAGGCAGAGAAGATAAATATCACACGATCTCACTCATTTGTGGAATATAATGAACGACATAGACTGATGAACAAGAACGGATCCAGAGACTGAGAAAAGTCCATCAGAATGTCAAACCTCAGGGTAAGTGGGAGGTGTTGGGAGTAAGGAGGAAAGTCAATATATTTGACCTCTTGAACTAAGGTAAGTAATTTGTGTTCTTACATCCCTGACAAAGTTTATATAAAGTTATAAAAAAATTGGCAGCTAGTTTGAGATTGAATTGACATGGCCTAGAGCTTGTCATCTCCTATGGACATCAGTCCTTAGGCTAGGCCCTCCTTAACCTCCTGTGACACCATAATACCCTTACATGACATTATTCTACAATGTCATTATAATTTTTGATATTTGACAACAGCACATTGTGCAATTATCCCAAATAAACTTACAAACTAATTCTTTGAATGTTTGGCAGCAATTTAAAAAAAGATAGGAAAGGAATTAATCCCTTTCAGAAGGAATTAAGGCACTGGGAAGGCACTTGAGCATTCTATATTGGCCCCTCTTGCCCATTTTGCCAAGAGGGACCTTCTTCATACAATCCAAATACACACACAGCTGTTGCCTGAGCTTTCAGTTCAAGCTGTGGCTGAAGCCTCTGGGCGGCTGGCACCATGAATCTGTCTCTCGTCCAATAGTGTGAGCTGGGCCCTCTCTGGAGAAGAAACCTGGGTCCCCTAAGATATGTGATCAGTACCGGGACCCCGCCAGCAGGCGAGGGGACCCCAAGGCAGGTGCTGGGCATGGAGGCCATGAGGGCATAGACTACAACGGAGACAGAACTGAACCTCACATCACTCTGTTTGGCCTCGGAGGATGGCTGGTTAGCCAGAAACGGGTAAGATTCCTCAGGGAAGGAACAACCCAAGACAGGCACAGTCACAGAGGGGCCAACAGGAGAGAACTAAAAGGTCAACAGAGGTGGGACACAGACCCTCACCCACAAACCTTGCAGGGGACTGAATTCTCACCCCTTCTGAGGGAGGTCTCCTGCCCCCACAGCTGCTTCGCCTCCCACACACAGCTCAGATCAGGACCCAGGTTGCAGACAGAGACTCGGCCAGCAACAGCTGCTCTATATCTAAATTCAGTCTAGTACCAAGAATGCTCAGGGCCTACTCAAGAATGCAAATAATCCTTTCCACTAATATTTACAGGGTAAACTAAGGTTTTTGCTTGAATATTAAAATTGACAGAAAAATAGTAATCAAGTTTTCAGATAAACTTAAATTGGCCAAGTGAAATAAGTGAATACTCAAGAAAATGTAAGTGTACTGGACAAAAAGCTGTTCCTAAAACATTAACTAAAATATCTATTAGTAGCTCATCTCACTATAAAATTGCCTAACATCCAAAGAACCTAAAGCAGTCATATTTGTGTGCAAAAATTAAAATTTAAAATTACCAGGACTGCAATCTAAAATTTCCAAAAGCCCCCATTAATCAAAAAAGGGGGATAGTGGGATAATATCATGTAAGGAAAAATATCCTGTAAGTAAAATACATCTAGAAAATTCTTACTCCTGAAAAGTAACTTCCATTTGTAATGCCAATAGCAGGACACCCATGAAAAACACACATGGTGTCAAAATAAACCAAAGGAAAATCATTTGGGCAAAAATAAAAAGAATCCCAAGTCTAATTTGCAGAGAGGATACCTTTGTTAACTTTTGGTCAAGAATGTGAGGGTATGTTTTCAGAGAACAACTCCAAGACCATGTGGGTTCCTGCGACAGTGAGGAACTGACTGGTCTGTTCCAGCCACGAGGATGGTCCAGAGATGGGGGACACTGACGACACCTTGCCATGCTAGCAGTCAGCAGGTTTGCATTGCTGCAGGCGGCCCAGGACCAAACCAGAGAGGATGGAACTTGCATTGCCACCGTGTGTCCACCATCTGGATACCATTGCTGACATGTACACATAAAGAACTATTTGATACTGAAACTGGGACTCAGAACAGTTGGACATTGAAACTGAGACTCAACCATTTTTTGTTCTTATATATTTATTTCTAGTATGCAGATGCAAGATATTTTTGAAGAAAAGAAACAGGGGAGAGCAATTGATATAGAGGCAGGGAGGCATTGAACAGGCTGTCAAGCTATAGGGGGAAGGCTGGGGAGGGTGAGGGGCGGGTGCTGTGGGAGATCAACCGAAGGACTTGTATGCATGCATATGAGCATAACCAATGGATGCAAGACCCTGGGGCGGCGGGGGGGGGGGGGGGGGGGGGGGGGGGGGGGGAGGTAGGTTGGAACATGGGCTGGGGGGTAGGGGAAACTGGGGAGAGGACAATGGGGGGGGGGAGAAAACATATGTACTACTATTAAATCTAAGTTATACTAAAAAAAAAAAGATAACAATAAAAAAATAAAATAAAATAAAAAACAACAAAAAGATGGCTGAGGAAACTCATATAAGTTAGCTTCCCAGGAGAGATGATATAATAAAATCTTCAGAATATTTAGTTTTTTCCCCATATACAGAAAGATGGCAACGTACCTTTAATGTAAGGTACTGGGCATTACTAACATTTTGCAAATGGGAAAGACAAAAAAAATAAACAAACATTTTGCAAATGGGGACAACACAGATACCTTTTCTCTGAATTGCTAGATGATGCAAGGTTTGAGGATTCCGAAGATGCTCTCACTAAGGTCTGTGCAGGAGGAGGATTACTAAATAAGAAGTTGCTAATCAATCTCCAGATGGCAAGGAATGGGTAAAGTACTGTTCCCAACAATGTCCAAAAGTCTCCACTGGAAGAATGTACCATAGATGTAGTTGGTCTTCCTGTCTAAAAATTAAGAAAAAAACCTAGATGAAGACTACATAAGCCCAATCACATCACAAAGTTCCAAGTGAATCTTTTATCTGAAAAAAAGTCTTATCAATTTTAATTTATTTAAAGAAGGAAATTACTAACTTTGCTGTGTTGGTTTTTTTTTTAAGTGTATATAAACCTCTGGGAACTCCTGAAGCTCTACTTTTTGTTGTTGTTAATCCTCACCCAAGATATTTTTTCCATTGATTTTTAGAGAGTGGAAGGGAGGAGAAACATTGATGAGAGAGACACCGATTGGCTGCCTCCCACACATATCAAGCCTGCAACCCAAGTACGTGCCAGTGCCCTTGACCAGAATCGAACCTGTGACCTTTTAGTCAACAGGCCAACACTCTATTCATTGAGCCAAACTGGCTAGGGCTAGAGCTGTACTTTTTATTTAGGCACATGAAAATTTATTAATAATCACTACTGTGATTTCACCATCAAAACTTATGATTTTGGTCTTTCCTTCTTGCCTTTATATACGGCCAAGATAGACACACTGGTTACTTTGACAACCTGAAAGCGAACTCCAGAAATATCTCCAACAGCATGACCTTTGTGACCAAATCCAGCAACCAGAACTTCGTCATTTTCCTCAATAAAATTCAAACAACCATCACTGGGTACAAAGTCTATGATTATTTTGCATTCTTGATCAGCTAGACCCTAACACAATTCCTGATAGCAGAATTTGGCTGTTTGGCTTCAATCAATACTGTTTCCAGCACAATTCCCTTTGCACGGGAAGCGCCTCCAAAAGGGTTGGCCTTCAGGGCCGCACCCAAATGGACTTTCTTGTACTGTTTTATCATGCCACTTCTGATCTCCTCAGTGGTTCCAGAGGTTCCGGTCAGTACAAAGACCACAACACTTGTCCGTCCTGCTGGTGTAATGGGCTTTGTGCTTTTTATTTTTAAAAAATTTGTTACTGATTTTTAGAGAGAGGAAGGGAGAAGGACAGAGAGAGAGAAACATCAATGAGAAAATCACTGATCACCTTCCTCCTGCACACCCCACTCTGGCGATCAAGCATGCAACCCGGGCATGTTCCCTGACTGGAAAGCAAACAAGTGACCTCGTGGTTCCTTGGTTGACACTCAACCGCTGAGCCTGGAGCTCTACTATTTAAAGGAATAATCACTACATAGAAACTAGAAGATAGTTTTTGGTAAAATGAACCAATTATTTTTAAGAGAACGAAACTTTTATATTGAAATTATTAACTCTGGTAAGAAAGGTCTTCTTAATTATTAAAAAGAAGGTGGGGCCCTAGCTGGTTTGGCTCAGTGGATAGAGCATTGGCCTGCAGACTGAAGGGTCCCAGATTCGATTCCAGTCAGGGGCATGTACCTTGTTTGTGGGCACATTCCCAGTAGAAGGTGTGCAGGAGGCAGCTAATCAATGTTTCTCTCTTATCGATGTTTCTATCCCTCTCCCTTCCTCTCTGTAAAAAAATAATAAATATATTTAAAAAACAAACAAACAAACAAATAAAAAGAAGGGGGGAAGGTTTTAAATCTCAGTGAATACAACTGATTATGGAAGGCTATTTCAGCGGTGGGACTCTACTTCAGAGGAAGAAAAACTGTATTAACCCTGAGACAGAAGACCCAGTTTTCATCCTAGATTTGGCATGGCAAAGTCATTTAAGCCTTCTGAGCCCCTTTTCATCATAAGAGATGAAAATACTGTTGTAAGGATCAAATGGAATTAATGTAAAAAATTTAACGTTATTTTTATGTTAAAACGTTTTTTTTTAGCCGAAGCCAGTTCGGCTCAGTAGATAAAGCATCGTTCCGTGGACTCAAAGGTCCCAGGTTCGATTCCAGTCAAGGGCATGTACCTTGCTTGTGGGCACATCCCCAGTAGGGGGTGTGCAAGAAGCATCTGATCAATGTTTCTCTCTCATTGATGCTTCTGACTTTTTTATCCCTCTCCCTTCCTCTCTGTAAAAAAATTAATAAAATATATTTTTAAAGTTTTTTTTTTAATTTGGTAAACAGTATAGTAGTACACAAATAAAACCCACTAAGTATGTAAATTAGACACTCTCCATTTACTTACTTCTCCCACTGGTCATTTTTTGTCCATGAAAATAGGCGAGGAGCCCTGGCTTATTTGGCTTAGTGGATAGAGCATCAGCCTGTGTACTGAAGGTTGCCAGGTTCGATTCTGGTCAAGGGCACATATCCAGGTGGTGGGCTTGATCCCCAATAGGAGGCATGCATGAGACACTGATCAATGATTCTCATCATTGTTGTTTCTATCTCTCCCTCTCCGTTCCTCTCTTAAATAAAAATATATTTTAAAAAATATGTGAGGGAAAAAAGTTGAAAATTAAAATGGTGCCTCACCAGCAATAAAAATACATAAAGCACAGGATAATGGAGCCATAAACTCATCTAACTAACATATTTGGATAATGTGGGTTTTAATGATCCATAATACACCATTCACCTTCCCTTTCTGTAATTAAAAGAAACAATGAAGAGTCTGTAAGAATAGAATAAATATATATGTATATACATACTGGCAACAGTACCACTGAAGCACTTGGGGCAAGTTCCAAATCCAATAATTTCTTCTTATAATCTTCTTTGGTGAATTCTCTCCTGGGAAACATGGTTGCTAATGAAAAATTACCATACGTGTTGCCAACAGTCTGTAACATAACAAAAAGTTTTAAAACATTACATCAGTGCCTTTAAAAATATATTACATACTCATATGCATCTAAAAATGCTTTAACCAAAATTGTCTTGATTTTAAAAATTCTTTTAAATATAAACTAAAAAAATATTTCTAAAACCTTGGCATAGCTGAAAGCTGTCAAATCCAAAAAGTATTTAAAAGCTTTCATAACTCAAAAATGACCATAAAATAGCAAGAATATAGTTCCTAAAACCATATGTACAAACTGAATAAAAACAATTAGGCACCTCTTAAAGATAGCTACAACTTGTGATTAGTTTTCACTCTCCTTTACAAACTTATATTAACATCTCATAAATACATTTGGATTACAGGTATTCCCCATTAAAAATTTGGAATAGATCACAATTTCCCCCATATATATCACATAGAAGTTTTTATCTTCTCCTCTCAAAGAATATAAATGGTCCACAATCAACCCACACCATACATTTAATCCTACATCAGGAAATTACAATGAGCAGCATCATAGCCACCTTCACAATTTTAGATCATCCATACTTGTAAAATCTTAGCCAACTGTTTATCTATAAGATTCCAAAGAAAAAGACTAACACTTTTGTGGGTTTTGGGGTTTTTTTTGTAATTTTTCACTGTAGGTCTTATACATACCTCTCATTGTTTTCACTTTAACATAAGTACATACACAAATACAAAATCAGGTCATTCTGCTGGGGATAAGTTCTAACAGGACTGATGTTATCAAAGATCTTTTTCCCCCCTCTCTTGGTGCTCCCCCTTTTCACTTACTTGTGGCAGAAGCAGTAAGACTCCGGCCAGGGCCATACCCTCTTAGGAGGCCCCAGGTGTGGATTCAAGGCAAAAGAAGAATGAAAGTGGCTATTTGGATTGGTTCTGCTATAAAACTTAGGGAAAAGAGTTCTTAAAGTAAAATTTTGTATTGTCCAACCTAGCTCACCAGTAGAGGAAGGCAGCTAGCAGGTATGTTTCCCTTGGGACACATAGTGAGACACCAGGGCTAAATGCAGAGAGATCTAGTGGAAAGATCTTAACTCTAATTTTAACAATGTAGTGATATATATGACAAATACTGATATATATAACGAGCCTAGATCCTACAGGACATCTGATGCCTATAATCCACTAAGATATCAATCAGAAAATAAAAATGAATGGAAGCTACTCATCTTATAAGATACAAAATTTCACACCCATGCCAATTTCAGAGTAAGGCCACGTTCTGGAAGTAAATTCCTAAAGAAGATACTTGTTGCCAAAAAAGATTAACGGTCTTTAAGCTTGGATAATTGGTAGGATGGTAGGAAAATGGCCAGCTCAAAAGCATTCTAAGCAACCTAAAGGAAATGTGGAGAGGACCAAGAAATACTACATCCTTTTTACTAGGGACAACTTCCTAAGGTTAGACCTCTGGCAAATCATTTGATTTTCACTCCTCCAGTTGATTATACTAAGCAGTGAAAAAATTTCCCAGAGCTTTTTGTACAATATCAGCAAATTCCTATTTCTGCACGACAAGTAGATACACTATTCCCATGTGGCACTAATCCACAATGAAAGGAAGCTCCACAACACTCCAAAGTTGTCCTGTGCCTCCCTCCTGGGGATAAGTAATTACTTGTTCACATTCTTCAAATCCTGCTTAAAAATGTTCCCCTCCTACATTAAAATAACATATTTATCTATCTTTACTACAACTCAGGACAAATTATACCTGTGCAGCAAACTGCCTTGCCTCTTCTAGAGGAGCATCAGAAGGGAACTGATTTGTAAAGGAAGAACCATCAGGAAGACGAAATTGAATTCTTGCAACAGTGCTGTGAAGAAAGAAAATTTAAGTCAGCATTTTTACCTCTACATAGTCTCAAACAATACCAAAAGTTAGAGAAAAACTGAAGTGAAAATGTACAATGAAAATAGGTGTGTGTGTTTTTTTTTTCTTCACAACATCAGGTCTTCTAATTTATATTTTTTATTTTATTTTATTTTTAAAATATATTTTATTGATTTTTTTACAGAAAGGGAGGGAGAGGTATAGTTAGAAACATCGATACGAGAGAAACATTGATCAGCGGCCTCCTGCACACTCCCCTCTGGGTATGTGCCTGCAACCAAGGTACATGCCCTTGATCAGAATCGAACATGGGACCCTTGAGTTCGCAGACCAACGCTCCAGCCACGGAGTCAGACCAGTCAGGGCTAATTTATATTTTTTAAAGCTTTACTGAAATATAACTCACATAATGTAAAACTCACCTTCTTAATGCATATGATTGAGTCATTTTTAATAGTCAGAAGTGTACAATCATCATCGATTTCTAATTCCAGAATATTATCATCACCCCAAAAAGAAACCTCAAACCCACTAGCATTCCTCTCTCACCTAACTGGCAATCACTAATCTACTTTCTGAATCTTTAGATTTGCCTACTTTCAGCTTTTTATATGATGGAATCATACAACATGTGATTTTTTGGTGACTGGTTTCTTTCATGTACCATTGTTTTCAAGGTTCATCCATGTTGTAGCATGTATATATCATTCCTTTTTATTTCTGAATAATGTTTCATTGTATGTTTTGATTATTCAATCTTCAGCTGATGAACATTTGGGTTATTACCATATTTTGGCTATGATGAAAAATGCTGCTATAAATATTCAAGTACAGATTTTTGTGTGGACATTTATTTTCAATTCTTTCTTTTGTTTAAAATATATATTTATTGATTTTTTTATAGAGAGGAAGGGAGAGGGATAGAGAGTTAGAAACATCGATGAGAGAGAAACATCGATCAGCTGCCTCCTGCACACACCCTACTGGGGATGCGCCCGGAACCAAGGTACGTGCCCTTGACTGGAATTGAACCTGGGACTTTTCAGTCCGAAGGCCGACGTTCTATCCAGTGAGCCAAACCGGTCAGGGCTTCAATTCTTTCTTTTTTTAAAAATATATTTTTATTGATTTCAGAGAAAAAGGGGAGGAAGAAAGAGAAACATCAATGATGAAAATCATTGATCATCTGCCTCCTGTACGCCCCACACTGGGGATCGAGCCCATAACCCAGGCATATGCCCTGGCAGGAATTGAATCATGACCTCCTGGTTCATAGGTCAACGCTCAACCACTGAGCCACACAGGCTGGACTATTTTCAATTTTCTTGAATATACATTTAAAGGTAGAATTGCTAGATTATATGGTAACTCTATGCTTAACATCTTGAGGAACTGCCAAATTGTTTTTTTTCCAAAATGGCTGAATCATTTTATAATCCCTTGAACAATGTAGGAAAGTTCCAATTCTCTACATTTATGCCAATGCTTGTTGCTGTCTCTTTAAATGTAGAAACCATAGAGGGAATGAAATATCATCTCACTGTAGTCCTGATTTGTATTCCCTTCTGACTAGTGATGATGAGTATCCTTTCATGTGCTTATTGACCATCTGTCTATCTTCTCTGAAGAAATGTCTATTCAAATCCATTCCCCATATTTAAAGTGGATTGCCTGCTTTTTATTGTTGAGTTATAGGAATTCTTTCTATATTCTAGATACAAGTCCTTTATCAGATATGTATGATGCAAAAAATCATCATTGATATTTCTATCTCTCTTCCCCTTCCTCTCTGAAATCAATAAAAATATATTTTTAAAAGTGTTTTTCAAAACATTTTGGTGAGAGAAGAACCAAGATGGCGGCATAGGTAAAACACCTATCTTGCTGTCATACACAGCAATTTTAAAACTACAACTTAAGGAAAGAACAAACACCTTCCAGAATCACCAGAGAGCTGGCTGAGCGAAAATTCCACAAATAAAAGTGAAGAGAAGACACTGTGACTCGGAGGAGCAGCAGCGGACAGTGTTGAAGATTCGCACGGAGAGAGGTTTGGAGCGTGCACCAGTAGATAGGGCGGGCGGCTGAAAACCGGCCAGTTTTCTCGAACAGGGAGACAAAGACGTCCCACTGAACTGATTCTCCAGCTCTGGGAGAAGTCCAGGGAACCTACTATCATATGGGGTAAAAACTGGACAGTGGGAGGGCACGCTGAAGCTCGGGTGCTGCAGGGGCCTGCCGGCTTGTGGAGAAGGCAAGCTTGTGCGGATTTCGCGGGACCTGGGGAACAGTGCAGCTGTGTGACGGTGACCGTATAGAGAGCACTCACGACTTGCTCTCTCATTCGGGAAACCGTCAGACTGCTTTGTTTTACGACCCTGGGAGAGACCTTGGGTGTGCAGACTCATTTGGGGAAGAGTCTGAATTGCCCGGCAGCTGGTGGAGCTCGGCAGTGGCTCTCTCTCAGAGGTGCTGGCAGCCATTGCCCCCGGCACAGACTCCCTGGGGCCGCACAGGGCAGAGCTAACACTATGTGCTTGGCCTGGAGACTCTGCCCATCCAACCTGAGCACAGCTGAACTTCACAGACAATTGGCCTGGAGGTTAACCCATCCAAGTGCTAACAACGATTAACTGAGCTTAACATCAGCAAGACTGTGCAACCCATATCCACCTCAGGTAACAGGGGAGGCTGAGCCACTGTCCCTAATAGGAAGTCTACCACACAAAGCTAATTGACAAACTCAGGGAAGCAGCCACCATGCAGAGACATGGAAAGAAATCAGATGTGAAAGAAATGGAGGGAAAAAAAAGACTGAACATGGAATTCAAAACCATGGTTATAGGGCTTCTCAAGAGGCTCCTAGAAAAGGTCGAGACCTATAAGGAAATAAGCAAGACCAGCAAGGAAATGAACGAGATCCTCAAGGATATGAACAAGACCTGCAAGGAAATGATCAAGACCAACATGGAAATGAATGAGTCCTACAAGCAAATGAATGAGACCTACAAGGATATGAAGGAGACTCTCAAGGATATGAGAAAGGACCAACCAGAAATTAAGCATACACTGACTGAAATAAAACGTACTACACAAAGACCTAAAAGTACTCTAGAGCACCGCAAGAACCAAGTTAAAGATTTGAAATACAAAGAGGTAAAATCCACTCAGCTGAAAAAGCAAGAAACCAAAAGAATCCAAAAAATTGAAGATAGTGTAAGGGGCCTCTGGGACAACCTCAAGCATACCAACATCCAAATTATAGGGGTGCCAGAAAAAGAGAGAGAGAGCAAGACAATGAAAACCTATTTGAAGAAATAGTGACCGAAAACTTCCCACACCTGGTGAAAGAAATTGACTTAAGAGTCCAAGAAGCGCACTGAACCCCAAAATTTAGGAACCCTAAGAGGAGCACACCAAGGCACATCATAATTAAAATGCCAAGAGCAAAAGACAAAGAGAGAATAATAAAAGCAGCAAGAGAGAAACAGTTGGTTACCTATAAGGAAGCACCCATACGATTGTCAGCGGATTTCTCAACAGAAACTATGCAGGCCAGATGGGAGTGGCAAGAAATATTCAAAGTGATGAATAGCAAGAACCTACAACCAAGATTACTCTATCCAGCAAAGCTATCATGCAGAATTGAAGGTCAGATAAAGTGCTTCGCAGATAAGAAAAAGCTAAAGGAGTTCATCACCACCAAACCAATATTAAATGAAATGCTAAAAGATATTCTTTAAGAAGAGGAAGAAGAAAAAGATAAAAGTGTAAATTACGAACAACAAATACACATGTATCAACAAATGAATCTAAAAATCAAGCAAATTAATAAGCTGATGAACAGGATAAACTGGTGAATGTAACAGAATCACGGACGGACATAGAGAGGGAATGGACTGACAATTCTTGGGGAGAAAAGGGGTGTGGGAAGTGCAGCAAGAGACTGGACAAAAATCATGCAAGTATGGGAAAGGACAGTGGAGGGGTGTGAGGGTGGAGGATGGGATGGGTACCAGGTGGAGGGGAGCTATGGGGGGTGGGGGGGAGGGAACAATGTAATTAATAAACTGAACAATAAAGTTAATTTAAAAATTTTTTTTGGTGTAGTCTAACTTATCTATTGCTTTTTTTTGTTTGTTTGTACTTTTGATGTCATGTCTAAGAATCCATTGTCTATTCCAAGATCACAAGATTTCCTTCTTTTCCCTATGATTTTATACTTTTTTTTTTCTTTGCTTTGCTTAAAGAAAAAAAACTTTAATACAGCGCAGGACAGCCATCCTTGGGCAATAGTCTTCAGGGTTAAAGCAAGGGTGGGAAGGAACAAGTATAAACAACAGGAAGTGCAAAAGGCAGCTTCAGGTGGTGCTGACTCAGTAGAAACAGGTGGTGTGCAGGAAGGTGCAGCCACTAAAAAATCCTAAGTCGAACCATCATAAGTCAGGGACTGGCTGTATTTAGTATTATCACATTGAACATTCACATTCAATAACAATTGAATAACCATTGGCAGCTGCCAAACTCGTCTATATGTCCTTCTGGCACTACTTATTATAGCCACAGCATACACATCAATGTTAAAAAGCAGCCCTCAACCACTGTTCTTCTCAGCTGCTACATATACAAAGATGTTTAAGCAGAAAATAATGTACCTTCTTTCTCTTGCAGAAGCATCCCTCTTAATTTCCATTTCTGCTTGCTTAACCAGCAAAGCAGCAGCTTTAGCAGCTTCCACTTCTTCCTTTGTCTTTGCGAAACGAACAGCTCTCTCTGCACGATCCTTTAAAACAGTTGTTAGATGCTAAATATCCTTCACTGCCAGAATTCTACTCACATATTTCCAAACACAAGGAACAAACACACGCCTGCATGAAATCCCTTAAAACCATACATGTTAATTTTATCAGTATGGATCTGGTATTCTTTAGTTTTATCAACTGCCAGGGACCAGAGCTGTTATTAAACAAACACGGACTTGATTTTGTTCACTACTCTATCACCAGAACCTGGAATAGCATATAATACATTTAAGTATTTGTTGAAAAAAGAAATAAGCAACATAAAAGCAGACAAAATTTTCACTTTTGGTGTTACAACTGCTCAATTCTAAAAGCAATTGTTGCTAAACCACCCTAAGCTTCTACCTATGTTCTAACGTCTTAGAATTTCCCAAAAAAGAATACTCGTGACTAGAGGAAACTGCTAGGTAACCAATTCTCAGCTTCTTTTCTAGAGAATCTTTGAAAATTACCCTTTGACTACTGATAAAATTCATACTTTAAGAAAAATTAGTTTGAAAAAAATAATCTCAAATTTAATATTAACTGTATTTTAATTCACTGTACAATTTCTATAAAAAGAAGCTGAGAATTGGAACTTTTCATTTTTTTAATTTTAAGAAAAAGGGTCTTAAATAATGTTACATGCAATAACATCAATTATTCAAGAAAAATGGTCTTAGATATATTACATGCAATAAAAATTAATATTTCAAGGATAAAAGAATTTTAAGTATTAACATTATCAAACTTTACTAACACAGTATATCACAAAAGTTGTAGGAAATGTTAAAAATCTGCAAATAACAGGATTACTTCTATATTCTAGAATATTTTTGTTCTGGCTCTACTTTTGTTCATCAGTTTATGTTGTTCATTATATTCCACAAATGAGTGAGATCATATGATATTTATCTGTCTCCGAATGGCTTATTTTGCTTTTAAATTATATTTTGTCAGATATGAGTATTGCTACTCCAGCCTTTTTTTTTCTTTTCCATTTGCATAGAAAAATTTTTTCCATCCCTTCACCTTCATCCTGTGTGTGTCTTTTGTTTTGAGGAGGGTCTCTTGTAGACAGCATATAGTTGGGTCATGTTTTTGTATTCATTCAAGCTACCTAAACCTTTTGATTGGAGCATTTAATTCATTTACAGTTAGAGTTATTATTGAAAGGTACTTGTTTATAGCCATTTTAATTCTATATGGCTAGATTTCTGTTTTTTCTCAGCAATCCTTCTGGCATTTCTTGTAATACTGGCTTGGTGGTAAAGTCCTTTAGCCTTTTTTTGTCTGGAAAGTTCTTTATCTGTCTATTTTGAATGACAGCCTTGTTGGATATAGTAATCTTGGTCTCAGATCCTTACTTTCTATTACCTTGAGTACTTCATCCTATTACCTCTGGCCTATAGTTTCTGATGAGAAATCAGGTGTCAGCATTATGGCAACTCCTTTGTAGGTAACAGTTTTTTTTTCTCTTGCTGCCTTTAAGAGTCTTTGCTTTAATTTTTGGCATTTTAATTATAATGTGTCTGTTTGGGTTTTCTTGTTTGGGGTTCTCTGTGCCTCCTGAACTTGTGTGACTTTTACCTTTACCAGGTTAGGGAAGTTTTCTACCATTATTTCTTCAAACACTTTCTCTATTCCTTTCTCCCTTTCTGCCTCTTCTGGTAGAATTAGTACTTTTTGAGCCACTTAAAATCAACTATTTTTTGTGTACACTGGCAATAAACCAAAACCATTATGCATGAAAAAACAATTTCACAAATGTTCTACAGTCAAACAGTTAAAATAAACTTAATACTCACCAATGCAATCTGCTGTTTTATACGCTCTCGAGCTGCCCTATCTTCTGCCTTTTCTCTGTTTCTTTCCTCTAACATTCTTTTTGTTAATTCCTCTTCTTGCTTTCTTTTATAATCTAACATTTCTTTTCCAGTTTTTCTCCTCTCAATTTCTTTCTTAATCTCTCTCTGCATTAAAGAGAAAGTTTTATGAGCTCAAAATTTACTTAATAATCTGCCCTAGATATTATTCTGTATACAGGGAAAGCAGGTTGTAGGTACATTTACTTCATAAAATTTAAGAGGTCAGTAGAATCTATTAACAGCATGGGATTAAGGTTATATTTATACACTGGTTCTATTAAGAGTACGATGTGGTCAATGTAATTTGAAAACACAGAGAATTGCAGGTCACTGGTTTCTGAGATAAATATGTTACTGTTCAAGGACAATAAAGCAGTCATTTATTTGACTTTTCTATATTAAATAACTTCTTTATATTAAAACCCTAAACAGATGATGCAGATTAGAGGAGTGTATGGTGAGAAAAATAGAATGCAGCAACATGACAGGAAAAATTTGGCAAAATTTCTATAATTTTTTTTACAAAAAGGAACTAAAATTTTGATGTGTATCAAAGAAAAAATATTTTAGTTCAAGTCCCTTTATTCTTAATGTAAAAATACTTATAGCAGAAAGAGAAATAATGAGCCAATTTACTCCTGACAATTTACAAAAAGAATACTAAAAAAGTGTATACTATGATCCTACTATAGAAAACAAGATAATTCCCTTCTCCATGCTCTAACACTGAACTATAACCAGGAAGCCATCTTAGGTCTACCAACTGAAAAGGGAGTCAAATGTTCCCTCAATTAATGGAAGAATAAAACAATGCTAAGTGTACAAACATTACCTGTTCTTCCTCTTTCCTTTTCTCTTCTCTCCTTTCTTCAAGTTTTTTGGTTAGTCTGTATTATAAAAGTTTTTTAAAAAATACATTAACTGAGACACAACATATTAATATAAAATGTATTTAGAAGATTTCTTTATCTATTAACAACTGGGGAAATATAGAAACAAACAAAAAAACCTCCTGAAGTCAAAGCAACAAATTATTTGCCTTGCCCCTGCCCACTAGAGAAATCCATGATGAGTCCATGGAAGCCCACTGGGAAGCTGGCTCTAGTTCTAAGCGCCTTACCCTCCTACTTACCACTAGTTCCCTGTTTATCCCGCCTGATTTATTAATATTGATTTAAAATATATACATCTAGACCTGGCCGGCGTGGATCAGTGGTTGAGTGACGACCTATGAACCAAGAGATTATAGTTTGATTCCTGGTCAAGGCATTGTGTAGGAAGTGCAGGAAGCAGCCGCTCAATGATTCTCTTTCATCACTGATGTCTCTCTCTCTCTCTCTCTCTCTCTCTCTCTCTCTCTCTCTCTGTCTCTCTCCCTTCCTCTCTGAAATCAATAACAATATATTAAAAAGTATATACACACACACACACACCTACATCTTCAAACAAATATATAAATCAATGACTTACAAATGCTTTACCCCTTAACACAGAAGTAAACAGCAATATGGTACAAAATTGTTAAAAAATAAAAGCAAAAAACTAAAGGCTAGTATTTATAAAAACTAGTAACAAGATTCTCAACTGTAGTAAATTCACCAATTAAGAAACTAATGATTCCGAAAGCAGACAGTGGTAATGGTTTGCAGAATGTGAATATATTAAAACTCACTGAATTGTAAATTTTGAATTTTACAGTATGGGAACTGTATTTCAATTTTAAAAAATAATGGAATTTTCTCTGAGAGTTATTTAGATTATACAGGTATAAGTAATTGCTAAAACTCAGCTGAACAACTTATGCCAGAAATCAGGGGAGTGCTCAAAGAATGATGAGACATTGGTCCAAAGTACAGAAGACTCAGCATGAAGGGTTCTACTAGCCAAATCTGGGGCAAGCTGTGCATCAAAAAGAATAAGAGAAATGAACTGTAATACATTAGTGGGGAAAAAAAGGATTTATGAAACATCTTACTGCTGAGGGGAGTTATAAATTGGTATAATCACTTGGAAAAACTGGCCAGTACCTATGATCAAGAAATTTCCATTCCCTACAAATTCAGCCAAAAGGTATGTTCACCAAGGCATGTACAAGAATGTTCATAGTGCCCTATACATAACAGCCACAAACTGAAAACAACTCAAATACCCATAATTTATCCGTGGATAAATTATACAATAGTCAAATAATAGAATACCATATACCAATGAGAGTGCACTACTGCCACATACAGCAGCACAAAAGAGCCTCACAAATACAATGCTGAGCAAAGAAGTACATGTGGTTGGTTCCATCAGATTCAGGTTAGCGGGCTCAATCCCCAGTAGGGGCATGCAGAAGGCAGCCAATCAATGCCTCTCTCTCATCACTGATGTTTCTATCTATCTCTTCTTCTCCCTTCCTCCCTAAAATCAAATAAAAACATATATTTTTAAAAATCAAACAATTCAATGAATGGTCTTCGAATGGATCTTGAATCAAGAAAAAAAATTATAAAGGACATTATTAGGATAACTGCAGAAATATAGATTTGATCAAATATTAGATAATATATTTTACAATTTCTTTAGTATGGTAACAGTATTGTACCAAAATCTGAAAATTATTCTTTCATATATTACCACTTGCAGATGCAATTTTGTTCTAATTTGGTTGAAAAGCCTACTGCATCTTACTCAATGACAAATCAACTATTTTTATCACTTGTGCATCTGGGAATCTACTGCTCAAATGGTGTTTTTAAAAAATATTTTTCTAGCCGAAACCGGTTTGGCTCAGTGGATAGAACATCGGGCTGCGGACTGAAGGGTCCCAGGTTCGATTCCGGTTGGGGACGTGTGCCTTGGTTGCGGGCACATCCCCAGTGGGGGGTGTACAGGAGGCGGCTGATCGATGTTTCTCTCTCATCGATGTTTCTGGCACTCTATCCCTTCCCCTTCCTCTCTGTAAAAAAAAACCAATAAAATATATTTAAAAATATATATTTTTCTATTGATTTCAGAGAGGAAGGGGGAGGGAGAGAGAGAGAAACAGAAATATCAATGATGAGAGAGAGCTATGCCGCCTCCTTGATGACTCCCTATTGAGAATCGAGCCCATAAACCGGGCATGTGCCCTGACCAGGAAATCGAACTGTAACTGACCTCCTTATTCATAGGTTGATACTCAACCACTGAACCACATTCACTGAGCTCAATTGTTTTTTTGTGTGTGTTTTTTTTTTATTGACCTGATGGATGAGGCAGATGTGTTGGTGGGGGTAGACCCCAGTCTCCAAACTAGGCTGGGGCCCTGCTCAGAGCCAACAGACACCCAGCCAATTTTTTTTATTATTATTCGAAGATACACATCCCAGCATTGAGAGTGAAATGAAATATCTGAAACAGCCGAAACTGGTTTGGCTCAGTGAATGGAGCGTCGGACTCCGGACTGAGGGGTCCCGGGTTCAATTCCGGTCAAGGGCATGTACCTTGGCTGCGGGCACATCCCCAGTGGGAGGCGTGCAAGAGGCAGCTGATCGATGTTTCTCTCTCATTGATGTTTCTGACTTTTTATGCCTCTCCCTTCCACTCTGTAAAAAATCAATAAAATATATTTTTTTAAAAAGAGAAATATTTGAAACATTAAAATGAATCAGCAAAAAAGGTGGTCATTATACTATCCTTTAAACTCTTTGAGACTGAAACCTTTCCAAATGAAACGTTAATACTAATGGTACTATATATTATTTTTCCCAGAATGATAGAAATAACAGGAGTGGATTGAGGGGATGGATGAAAAAGGAAAGGGATTTAGTAGTACAAACTGCCAATTATAAAAATAGTCATGGGGATGTAAAGTACAACACAGGGGATATAGTCAATCCTATCTAATAAAAGAGTAATATGCAAATTGACCATACTTATCAAACCACGCCCACAACCACGCCCACCAGCCAATCAGGAGCAAATTATGCAAATAATCCCAAAACAAGATGGCTGCGGCCACTGAGAGCAAGAGGGAGGCTTGGGTTTCCCCGGCAATGGAGGAAGCCAAGCTTTCCACCTGCCCATGCCAGCCTAGGCCTTCACACAATGCTACAAAGTTTCAATTATAGAAGATATATCCCAACAGAAATGGCAGCAGCCATGGAGCTGGAAAGAGCAGAGGCTAGGGTTGCTTGGGTGATGGAGCAAGCCAAGCTTTCCACAGCCCTGGCCTGCCTTGGTCTCTGTTTAAGGCTATAAAGTTTCAGTTATAGAAGGTAAATATCCCAAGAGAAATGGCTGCGGCCACAGAGCGAGCAGGAAGCTTGGCTCCGCTCCAGGCTACAAAGTTTCAATTGTAGAACATAAATAAATTCTAGATACCAGGGCCTCCGCAAGGGTCACTGGGGGGCGTGACCAGCCTCCAAACCACCACAGGCCCCTCGCCCAGGCTGCCCCACTCCAAGGGAACCCCCACCCTGATCCAGGACACTGCTTCAGGGCAAACCAGCTGGCCCCCACTGATACACCAGGCCTCTATCCTATCTAATAAAAGAGTAATATGCAGATTGACCATTACTCCATCATACAAGAGGGTTGCCCCCATGTGGTCAAAGATCCTGCCCCCATGTGGACACAAGATGGCTACCACAAGATGGCCAGCAGGGGAGGGCTGTTGGGAGGTTCCAGACCTGCAAGGGAGGGCAGTTGTGGGCGATCAGGCCTGCAGAGGAGGGCAGTTGGGAGGGAGCAGGTCTGCAAGGGAGGGCAGTTGGGTGCAATCAAGCCTGCAGGGGAGGGAGTTAGGGGTGACCAGGCTGGCAGAGGAGGGAAGTTGGGGGCAAACAGGCTGGCAGGGAGCAGAGTTAGACATCAATTAGGCTGGCAGGGTAGTGGTTAGGGGGTGATCAGGCTGGCAGGCAGAAGCAGTTAGGGGCAATCAGGGAGGCAGGCAGGTGAGCAATTTGGAGCCAGCAGTCCTGGATTGTGAGAAGGATGTCAGACTGCCCATTTAGGCCATATCCTACTAGGATCGGGCCTAAAGGGGCAGTTGGACACCCCTCGAAAGATCCCAGACTGGAGAGGGTGCAGGCTGGGCTGAGGGACATCCCCCGCTCCCCTCCCCTGGGCACGAATTTCATGCACCAGGCCTCTAGTACTATAATAATTATGTATGGTGCCAGATGGGTACTAAATTTATCAGAGTAATCAGTTTGTAAGGTACCTAATGTCTAATTACTGTTGCACACATAAAACTATTATTGTATGTCAACTATAATTAAAATTTTTAAAAAACAAAACTTCACTTTTCCACTGAATTAAATAGCATTTGACCCAACCCCATAATAAAGGGCCATCTGTCCTATTTCTTCTCATTCCCACCAAGTCTCCAAATCCTTTTCTTAATTAAATATATTTTATTGATTTTTTAGAGAGAGAAAGGGAGAGGGATAAAAAGTTAGAATCATCGATGAGAAACATGGATCAGCTGCCTCCTGCACACCCCCCACTAGGGATGTGCCCGCAACCAAGGTACATGCCCTTGACCAAAATCGGACCCAGGACCCTTAAGTCTGTAGGCCGATGCTCTATCCACTAAGCCAAACCAGTGTCTACTTAATTTTTAATTTTCTATTCACCCCAAGGTGGTCTAAGTAAGGGTGCCCAGTGGTGGGTTTGGTATTAGCCAAAGAGAAGGAAACAACAGAGGATGATTTATTTCTTGGGAACTTCAGCCTCCCACCATTTCTCACCACTGTGAGAGGATCTAGCCTGCTTTTCACATCAAGATCCTTACCATGACCAATTCCTTCAAGAAAAATCAGGCCCTAACCAGTCTGGCCCCATGGATAGAGCACTGGCCTGCAGACTGAAGGGTCCCAGCTTTGATTCCCATCAAGGGCATGTATCTTGGTGGCGGGCACATCCCCAGTAGGCAGTGTGCAGGAGGCAACTGGTTGATGTTTCTCTCTCATCGACGTTTCTCTCTCCCTTTTTTTCCATAAAAAAATCCTATCTAATGAAAGAGTAATATGCAAATTGACCATCACTCCAACATACAAGATGGCCACCTCCATGTGGACATAAGATGGCCACCACAAGATGGCCAGAAGAGGAGGACAGTTGGGGGCTACCAGGCCTGCAGGAGAGGACATTTAGGGGCAACCAGGCCAGCAGAGGACAGTTAGGGGTGGACTGTTGGCAGGGGAGGGCAGTTAGTGGTGACCAGGAGGGCAGGGGAGGGCAGTTAGGGGCTTATCAGGCCAGCAGGGAAGCAGTTAGGCATTGATCAGGCTAGCAGGGGTGTTGTTAGGAGCAACCAGGAAGGCAGGCAAGCAAGCAGTTGGGAGCAAGCAGTCCTGGGTTGTGAGAGGATGTCCCAGATTGGAGAGGGTGCAAGCTGGGCTGAGAGACACTTATCCACCCCCGTTTACAAATTTCACGCACCAGGCCTCTTGTCAATAAAATAAAAAAAAATTTAAAAAGAATCAGAATCTAGGTTTTTCTGAAATGAAGCTGATTTTTTTAAATATACATTTTAATTAATTTTAAATATATTTTATTGATTTCAGAGAGGGAAAGAGAGAGAGACCCATTGATGAAAGAGAATCATTAATCCCTGCCTCCTGCATACCCCCCACTGGGGATTGAGCCCACAACCCAGGCATGTGCCCTTGACCAGAATCAAACCTGGGACCCTCAGTCCACAGGCTGATGCTCTATCCACTGAGCCAAACCATCTAGGGCAGTGGTCGGCAAACTTCGGCTCGCAAGCTACATGCGGCTTGTGAGCTGTGGTTTGCTGCTCTGTTGACTAATGAGCTTGCTAACCACTGGGATAGAGGCTTAATCACAAGGAACAGCAGCAGCCTGTAATTATTGGAATCAAGAGTCTAGGTCAGTGGTTGGTAAACTCATTAGTCGAGGGCCGCTGTTTGCTGACCACTGGGCTAGGGCATGAAGCTGATATTTTATAGAGTCCTGAACGACCCCAACTACCCAATGTCAGCAATCATGTGAAACCTTATTTCTCCATAGGATCTATGTGAAATAAGAAAATGTCAAGTCTCTCTAAGGAACATTTTTTTTTTAAATTTTTAATTACATGAGTATTTTTTTTTAAAATATTTTTTACTGTTTTCAGAGAGGAAGGGAGAGAGAAACATCAATGATGAGAGAGAATCCTTGATTGGCTGGCTCCTGCACACCCCCAACCCAGGCATGTATGTACCCTTGACTGGCAAAGGCCAGTGCTCTATCCACTGAGTCAAACTGGCTAGGGCTAAGGAATTTTTCTTAATGTTCATATAACACTAGGTGGTTTTAAGTCAATATTAAAAAATAGAATCCTGCTTATCTGTTTACCATTAACTCATATAAATTTTAAGAATCATAGTACAAGTCTATGATTTTCTATTTACTAAATCATTGAAGTATTAAACTAGAAACCAAAAGACAGATATCTGTATCTGATTATCAGACCAACCAATAACACATGACATTTAGTAGACACCCACTTATGCAGAACCCAGGCTCAGTATATAGTCATAATATTAGCAGAAATTCTTGCCCATCTGGAACTTATCCTATGGCATAGAGAAAGAAAGGCAGAAGTGACAGATGGAAACACTTCTGTTACAAAATTCCAGTGAAGCCCTAGCTGGTTTTGCTCAGTAATTCAAGTGTCAGCCCATGGACTGAAGAGTCTCAGGTTCAATTCCAATCAAGGGCACATACCTCAGTTGCAGGCTGGATCCCCAGCCCTGGGTGGGGCATGTGCAGGAGGCAACCAATTGATACCCCCTCCCCCTCTTTCTCTTTGTCTCTCCCTATCCCTTCCACTCTGTCTAAAAAAAAATCAGTGAAAAAATATCCTCAAGTGAGGATAAAAGAACACCCAACAAATTGCAAATAAAAGATTCTTTGAATGGTCAGACCTAAAGCTGACTGATGACTTCAGAGATACAGAAGAACTTTACTTCCAGAATTGATCTTTCCGGATACAAACAGGTAGGTCAGATAATAAAAAGTTTTCAACTCAGAATTCTTTTTTATTTTATTTTATTTTATTGTTTAAAGTATTACAAATAGTAGTACATGAATTTCCTCCCCCCTCCACTGACCTACCTCCTCAAATCAGAATTCTTAAACTTCATTTGTATAATTTTAGCTTTACTAAAGTTAAGGAAATAACTGAAAACCACTGTCTTTTTAATAAACTACTATTTGCAAAAATAAGAGCAAACCTTTCCACTTTGACAGTGAGATCCTCCGAGGTTTTTGGATTTGAAGATCCTCTAGTCTCCTGAGATGAAGTGGCATGGCCTGATTTTTCTCCTCCTTATTTATTAAATACAAAAAAGTAAGAAAAATATTTCATTTAATACCAATTTTTAAATGGTATACATTTTGTTAGATTACAACATTTCTTAATCTGGTTTCTTAAACATTACCCTATTTTCGCTAAGAATGGAGCAGGAGATAAAATGTGAACTATTACTAATTCTGAAGTATGAATCAAAATACAATTCTATATAATAAAAGGCTAATTAACATACAAATAGACCGAAGAGCTGAACGACTGGTCGCTGTGACACACTTGACCACAAGGAGGCAGATGCTCAATACAGGAGCTGCCCCCTGGTGGTCAGTGCACTACCACACAGGGAGTGCAGCTCAGCCAGAAGCTGGGCTCACAGCTGGTGAGCATAGCAGAGGCAGTTGGACATCCCCAAGGGGTTCCAGACTGCAAGAAGGAGCAAGCCAGGCTGAGGGACCACCCCCCGCCCACCGACTGCAAGAATTTCATGCACCAGACCTCTAGTCCTATATAACAAGAGAGTAATATGCACCTCTGCCACGCCCACCAGGCCATCAGGAGTGAGTATGCAAATTAAGCCAACCAAGATGTCTGCGACCAGGGAGCGAGCAGGAGGCTTGGGTTTCCCCGGCAATGGAGGAAGCCAAGCGTCCTGCACACCCTGGCAAGCCCAGGCCTCCACTCAAGGCTACAACATTTCAATTATAGAAGATAAATAAATCCCAACAAAAAAGGGAGCAGCCATGGAGCTGGAGAGAGTAGGAGGCTTGGGTTGCCCCTGGAGATGGAAGAAGCCAAGCTTCCTGGCCTGCTTTGGCCTCCACTAAAGGCTACAAAATTTCAATTATAGAAGATAAGTAAATCCCAGATACCAGGGCCTCCACTTGGGTCACCAAGGGATGTGGCCATCCTGCAAACCACCACAGGCCCCTTGCCCAGGCCACCCCATGCCCCAAGGGGAGCCCCACTCTGATCCGGGACACTCTTCAGGACATACCAGCCAGCCCCCACCTGTGCACCAGGCCTCTATCATATCTAATAAAAGAGGTAATATGCAAATTGATCATCACTCCAACATACAAGATGGCCACCCCCATTTGGACACAAGATGACCAGCAGGGGAGGGCAGTTGTGAGCAATCAGGCCAGCAGGGGAGGACAGTTGGAGGGGCCTGCAGGGGAGGACAGTTAGGGGTGACCAGGCTTGCAGGGGAAGGGAGGTAGGAGCAATCAGGTCTGCAGGGGAGGGCAGTTAGAGGCAAACTGGCCAGCAGGAGAGCAGTTAGGCGTTGATCAGGCTGGCAGGGGAGTAGTTAGGGAGTAATCAGGCTGGAAGGCAGAAGTGGTTAGGGGCAAGCAGGCAGGCAGGCAGGCAGGCAAGCAGTTGGGAGCCAGCAGTTCTGGATTGTGAGAGGGCAGTTGAACAACCTTTGAGGGGTCCCAGATTGGAGAGGGTGCAGGCTGGGCTGAGGGACACCTCCTCCCCATCCTGTGCATGAATTTCATGCACTAGGCCTCTAGTATATTTTAAACAAACAAACAAAAATAGCTGAGTGTCATAATGACAGTCCCTGAACTATAGCACAGTAGCAGAAATTACAAATCAACTATTTTGGACTGAGGTGTATTTGGGTTTGAAGGCCATACTCACTGACTTTATCCTCTTCTGCCACTAAGTGGCAAACATGTGTATTTACGACAACCCATAAATTTTAAATTAGATGAATGGGGGGCGGGGGGGAGGCAACGTTTTTATTTTGAAGGCTATTAATCTAAGGCCTTTAAAGTAAAGGAGCCCCAGCTGGTTTGGCTAAGTGGATAAAGCTTCAGCCTGAAGCTTAGACTGAAGGGTCCCAGTTTCAATTCCTGTCAAGGGCACATGCCCAGGTTGCAGGCTCAATCCCCACTGGGGGGAGATGGGGGAGGAGGCAGCAGATCAATGATTCTCAGGTAAGGATTAACAAAAATTGATGTTTCTTTGTCTTCCTTCCTTTCTGAAATCAATTAAAAAAATTAAAATGAAGTCAAGGAGTACTTCTACTGTATCAAAAAGTACACTGAAAATTACCTGTTGCAGAATCTGACTTTGTATCAAAAGGCGGTGTTTCAGAAAGTTCTACATTTCTCGACTGAGAGTTTTCAGAAACACTGTTAGGATCAAACGAGGTGGATGGAGTAGAAAGTGCACTTTCTGACTGGCTGCCATTTGCCTCTGATGTTTCACCTTTTAATGAGTGCATCTAGAGAGAAAACACATTGAATTTTAACAGATAAGAATCTAAATTTACCATGGCAGATGAGACCAAAATAAGAGTGAGCCAAAGTATATACTTTCTAAGAGGATAAATCTAAAATACATAATCCTAAACATGACATAATCATGTTATAAAATTCTACTATAAACTGACAAGAGCATAAAAAGATTTTAAAAGTAAAATGTTGCTTTTCCTTCAAATTACAATTCAAGGGAAGAAGTTACAAGCTATCTTAGTAACTTCACTGGATACAAATGAGATATTGAGTAAGGTCCTTAAAACATGTCAAGCAATATACTGCCAGATATCTTACTGGGTACAAATAAGATATTGAGTAAGGGCCTTAAAACATGTCAAGCAATATACTGCCAGATATCTTAATGTGACAGGAACTCTCTTGCAACAAAGAGTGCTATGCACTATGGGACTGGGTGAGGGGAAAAAAGAGAAGGGGAAACAAGAAGTCACTTAAATATTAGGTACAGGCACCTCTAACTTCATAATGCTATTTTCAAAACCAGCCCAGGAAGAGAGTATTTATTACCTTTCCAATTTAATGGCATGGCAGGTCCCTGAATATACAGAGACTTGTAAAAATACTCCAATGTCAAGTTCCTGGCTAATCATTTTCTTAGGTTTACACAAAGAACAATTATGTTCTTTCTCACCTGCCGGACTTTGTGAATTCTGGTAACAAGTTCATCTGCAGAAACACTTCCTGCTATTACTTCCAAGGGAATTCCACTGTCTCCAATAAAGAAACTGGATGGAACACACACTACAGGATCTGCACAGTTTAATTAAGTCTAACAACTCATGGAAAACGGGAATAATTTTTATGAAACACTACTGATAACAAAGCGAAAAAAAATCATCTTTGTGAATTCCACAAAATAATCAGCTAACATGTTTATAAAATAATTTCAATTAATGCATGTGACATGGGAATTGATTTGTGACTTATTTGTATTACATATCTGAGTGGAGAATATCTACTATATTCCCTTCTATCATAACTTTTACATCTATATTGCCTCTTGCCAATTACTTCTAACATGGCATCCATACTGCTCCATACTACTTTCTAGATGCTTGCAATAAAATCCCTGATTCCATTTGCTACAATGTACTGTCTCAAAGGACACTTAATAATATAAAGTTCCCATCCTATATAATAAAAGGCTAATACGCAAATTGTCCCCTTGACTGGGAGTTTGACCAGGAATTCGACCAGGGGGCAGGGCCAGCTGGCAAACCACCCACAGCCTCTCCCCGAGGCCAGGCCCACCCCTGATCAGGGCAGACCAGACCCCACCTGTGCACGAATTCATGCACCAGGCCTCTAGTTAACAAGAAGGCATAAGTTTGTAAATAAAAATGAGTAACTTATAAATTTCATGAAATAAAGAAAAAAAGGTAAATCCTGAAGCAAATATGTAAAACCAATTCTTCATTGAAAGGATACAGATTTGTGAAAATTGTAGGCAGGCTTCACTGTAAAAACAAAATCAAACAGAAAAAAATCACTAGATGAATACACGTTTCCCAAATACTGAGTTGCTTTTATAAAAATTTACTATACTAATTACAAGCATTTTTCTAAAACTACTAGTTCCTTTCATAGCCAACAGCTGGAAGGAGAAAAATATAATTATTTCTTTTTTGTTTTATAATTTTCAGATTAAAGAACTTACTCTTGCTACCCACAAACTGGTGGCTGGATCTGGTGGCTAAAACTCAAGTTAGTATCTGCCATGTTGCTTCCTCAGCAGCAAGTATACCCAAATACAGTATCTTGTAACAAATATTAATGCCTATGACTTACTTGTGCAAGCAACATTACAATACCTGTAATAACAAAGGATTGAAAACAACCTAAATATCAAGCAATAAAAACTAACTAATTATGCAATCATAAAAAGGAAAATGGTGCCCAATGGCGGCTCAGTGGTTGAGTGTCAACCTATGAACCACAAGATCACAGTTCGATTCTGGTCAGGGTTGCAGGCTTCATTCCCAGTGGGAGGCACGCAGTAAGCAGCTGATCGATGACTCCCTCTCATCACTGGTATTTCTCTCTCTTCTCCTCTCCCTTCCTTTCTGAAATAAGATATGTATTTTTTTAAATGCAAGATAAATAAGCCTGTATATATATCCTCAAGAATTCTGGAATTCTGAAATTCCTCCGTCTTCCACATTCCCAATAAAGCCCTATATTCTTCCTGCCATTACTGACACTAACAGGTGCTCCTGGAAGGTAATGGACAATATAAATGATAATATATACATTAAAATGATATTCTTTTAAAAAAATATTATAGCTCAATAAACAGTTCAGTAATATTTTGAAACAGACTACACTATAATTTCCTTTATGCGGTTGGTTAATATTGAAAATTTTAAATAAAAGGTTTCTAAAATTAGAGGTTAATTTCTGAATTTAATTTTGACAGTAACTGTCAAATGTTATTCATTCTAGGGGTTTGGGAGGTGCAGGAAGAGACTGGACAAAAATCGTACACCTATAGATGAGGACGGGGGGGGGGGGGGGCAGAAGGAAGGGTGGGTACCGGGTGGAGGGGAGCTATGAGCGGGGGGTAAAAAAGAGGAATATTGTAATAGTCCGAACAATAAAGATTTATTAAAAAAATAAATAAAAAGTTATTCATTCTGAAATTATTAATATCAAAACCACATTGCAATTGCTAATGAATTAATGTTTCCAGTAATTGATGGCTACTGCTATCATCATAAAAGAGAAATAACAGGGCACTATGCTCTTTTGTAAGCTGCTTCTAATGGAAGACATACTACCAACTATGAAGTAATCATGAAGGGGAAAAAAATTCCAACCTGAATCCAACTGTCAGAGGATAGAGGAACAAACCAAATGACACAACTGAGTTGTAATCAACAAAATCCATACTGGAGGAAACTATGGTATTTTCAAAAAATCAATTGCAAAGAAAAAGACAGAGATACAGAGGGAAAACTGCTACACTAAGAGACTGAAGACATATCAATACATGACAATGTGTAAAACTTGATTGATCCTAAACCGAACTGCAACAAATTAAATTAATAATAAAACTGTGACTCTGATGAGATAATTGAAAATTTGAGCACTGATATTAAGGAATTATTATTATTATTCTTTTTGAAATATTCTAATTATATTAAAAAAATTAAGAATCCTGAACTTTCAGAGATATACTAAAATATTTATAGATGAAGTGATATGACTGATATTTGTTTCAAAATTATATAGGATATGTGGAAATGGATAGGAGTATACATGAAACAAGACTGATCAAGAGTTGATAATTATTGAAGTGGTTGACAGTATATGGGGGTTTATTACACTCTTCAGTCACATGTTTGAAATGTTCTGTAATTAAAAAAAATGTTTTTAAGGGGGAGAAGGGATGTATTAAATAAAAGACTTGTGGATAGCAGGTACTATGGGGGGACCTATATAAATGTTCTTATTCCTATTAAACATCTCCTTCCTGGCCCTACCCAGCAATTGTTGCTCAGTGGCTGAGCATTGATGCGTGAATCAGGAGGTCACAGTTTAACTCCCAGGTTGCAGGGTCAATCCCCAGGAGAGCCCATGCATGAAGCAGCCATCAATGACTCCTTTCATCATTTGTTTCTCTCTCTCTCTCTCTCTTCCTCTCTGAAGTCAATAAAATTATATTTAAAAAAAAATTAAACAACTCCAGTCCCAAAAATAGAATTCAAAAGAGATATTAAGAGATATTCAATGTATGATTTACAGTTACTTCCAAGTTTTTAGAAGCTGAGGCTCACAGTACTTTTTTGTATTGCTGCTTAGTAGACTAGGACAGTGGTCGGCAAACTCATTAGTCAACAGAGCCAAATATCAACAACAGTACAATGACTGAAATTTCTTTTGAGAGCCAAAAACTGACTTCTACGCATGGGCCATGAAGTTTCAACTGTGCCCACATGTGGTATTTTGTGGAAGAGCCACACTCAAGGGGCTAAAGAGCCGCATTTGGCTCTCGAGCTGCAGTTTGCTGACCACGGGACTAGGAGAACTGGTTTTCAGCAAGATATAATGAATTTGGAAAACAGCAATCCGAATTTAACACCCTAATATGCCTTAGATAAAAATCAACATTCTTATAGTATAAAAGCATTACCATAAATCACAACCAAAGACTACAGTTGAAATGTTTTTTAAAAACAAAAGATTAGGGCACGCAGGAATTGAGGTTTCTCTCATCAATGTTTCTGTCTCTCTATCCCTCTCCCTTCCCACTCTAAAAAATCACTAAAAGCATTTTTCTTAAAAACCTGAAAGATTAAAACATTAAGCAAACCTTTTGGTATCGATTTTAATAGCAACAAAACTGTTTGAAGATGCTTCTGTCACTTTCTCATCTTCCCAACTTGCAGCCATCTGTGTAGACTGCTCATCATCACCTATAAAACATTTCAAGGATTCTTATTACATAAAGCCAGTATTTGCTGATTCTTTTTTCTCAGAAATCTGGAGTTGCAAATAAAATATAACCATTTTCTACCAAATTTGAAAACTGAATTTTCCCATAAAATGAAAAGTATGACTCTACGATGTTAATAAAAAGCAATCAAAAACACAATATTGCCATTTTGTACCCACAATAATTATAAACCATGGATACAAATGTAGTGACTATTCTGGCTTTTCAACATGAATTTAGATACAAATGTACAATACTACACCTTTATGTAGCACCTTTCTGTTGAGTTCAATATTTTCCACATTTATTCTCCAGAATTCCTCCAAGGTAGACAGAGGCAGGTACAAGTCTGTAGTCTTGGACTTGCTTTTTCTTATAGGTATGCTAATCATACAAGTTATGCTGACCCAAAACTAATCTATGGTGGAGGTGCTAGGGAAAGAACATGAAGACATCTTCTGGGCTGCTGAAAATGTCTGTATCTTACCTGGATGACAGTTACACAAGTGTACTCATATGAAAAACTTCAACAAGCTGTTTCACCTAATACATCTCACTTAATATACTGTATGTTATACCCCAATGACAAAATTTTAGAACTTATACCTATTAAGAGATTATTTCCGTTTCAGTTAACATAACTACTTATGGCTAGACAGGAGAAAACTTACCTAAGTCACTGAAAAATATTTCTGACATTAGCAGAGCTAAGTACTTTCTCAAAAGGTGAGCAACTTTTGCCAACTTAAACATTTAACAAAGCAAAACACATTTCCAGGCAACATTTTTCATTTTACAAATATGAGATCATTCTATACCTGCTCTTTTGTAAGCTGCTTTCATCAACACCACCCAATTTATTACCTTCCCCATCTCAGTTATCTGTTCATGCTAAGTCCATCCTTTCAGGTCTCAGGCTAAAACTTTAGTTACCACTGACTTCAGTTGATTCATCTCCAAATAGTTGACCCTTGAACAACACAAGGGTTAGGGACGCAACCCCACCCCCACCCCCGTAGTCAAAAACCTGCATATAACTTTTAACTCTCTGTATTTATTGAAAAAATATAATGTATAAAGGGACCCATGCTGTTCAAGAGTCAACTATATATCTCCAGAATGTAATTATCTCTTACCACACTCACTGCTCCCACCCTGATGATTGCAATACCTTTCTAATTTGTTTCCCTGCTCAGTCTATTCTTAAGACAGCAACTTCCCTTAAACTTTCAGATCACATAACCCTCTGCTCAAAAGCCTACAATATCTCCCTATTTTCCCTGTAAGTATAAGCCTTACAAAAGTCCAGTTATCTCTGTCTTTATTTCCTTTTACTTTCTTGCTATTCCTTTCCTTTCTATTCCTCATATTATGAAAGACTCATTTTAAGGTCTTGGTACTAGTTGTTTCCTCTGCCTGGAATGTTCTTCCCACAGTATCTTCACAGTAAACTATCAACTACCATAACTCCTTGTCCAAATACTATCTTCTCAATAAAGCCTTCCCTAATCACCACTTTAATAAAATCATACACTGTTCAGATATTCCCAAAGGTTCCTTATTTCATGTGTTTTTTCTGTAACATAAATCACCTTTTAATAGAGTATGTTTTTTAAGCTTTATGTTTACTGTTTATTGTCTGTACCTTCCATGAGAATGCAGGCTCCAGAAGGACAAGGATTGTTTTCATTTTTACTTAATGGTATGTAATAACTCAAATGCCTACAACAAAACCTGGCATATGATAAGTAGGTGGCATATAGCAGACTTTCAAAAACTATTTTGCAGAACAGTAATATTAAGTTTTTGGTAAAGTATCTTGGATATTTATAGTACTTGACTAATGCTGCACTTATGAGTATATTAGACACCTGGTGCACAAATTGATACATTGGTGGAGTCCTCAGCCTGGCCCTTGGGGATCGGGATGAAACTGGCTTCCCAACACCCCCCCCCCCCCCGAGGGGTCCCAGATTGTGAGAGGGCACAGGCCAGGCTGAGGGACCCCACCGGTGCACAACTGGCGCCGTGAAGGAACCACAGGAGGGCTCCAGGATATGTCCGGCCCATCTCACCCTGTCCCGATTGGCTGTAACCCATCAGGAAGCCATCCTACTGGTCAGAACGTCTGCTCCTGGTGGTCAGTGTGTGTCATAGCAACTAGTCGAATGGCTGAACTAACCGTAAGACACTCAGCATATTAGACTTTTATTATATAGGATTTTGTGTGAGAAGAAACTCGGGAATATCAGGAATAAGGACTTGAGAAATCTGACCATGGAAAAAAAACCCAGGGACTTTAATGTATCCACAGGTAAACACAAGACCAAAATGTTGAAGCACAACTTCTGAAGGAGCACAGATGGTGGACTGAAGCATTCTGCGGCAAGCTGGCCTTTGCACCAGGTGGGCCAGCTTCCAGTTCAACCAGCGCTTCTGCTGGTTCATGCAAGGAAGAACATTTACCTTGACTTTTAGGTGCTTTTATATTCATCTCGAAAAGAAAAATTCTGAACTCAGGATTTGGAAAATATTTGTGTTGTCTCCTGGAGTAGGGAGTCCGGCTTCTTCTATCCAACTGCTTTCCATAACCGTGAAATGCAGATACTCCTCCTCTACACTTTACCTTCATGATTTGGACTGCAAAGTCTGCTTTTCTTCCCGCCCCCTTCTAATTTAACACTGAGAAGCTCATAGGATGCCATCATCCTGCCAACTTCTCTAGGAAGAAAGAACTGACATGTTTCTTCCGCTAACTGCTTACTTGTAAAGAAATTATTTTGCAAGCTGAAGGGTGATGTTTAATTTGAAACTAGTGCTTAGATGGTGATATTTGTTAATTCTTTACCTTTTATTCCCAGCAAAGTCTATATAAATAGCAAGTGTGGGTGTGAAAAAAATAAAAGATTGAAGCAGCAGACGGAGAAAAGTATAATTTGTTGTGACATCATTTTGAGCACATCTTAAGAAACTGTGGGCAAAAAAAAAAAAAAAAAGACACTATGGGCTGTAGAGAGATGTAAAATTCGAAATCAATGACATTCTCACTGCAAACACTTCTTGGAGAAGACTGTGAGGCATGAGGGACCCTTTTCATTCATTATTTCATACATTCACTGTTTTATTCCACATTTATTGTGTGCTAAGTATTGGACTATAAAGTAAATATAAAACAAACCCAGTCAGCTTTGCTCAGTGGTTGTTGACCTATAAACCAGGAGGTCAAGGTTCAACAGGAGACATGCCCAGATTGAGGGCTTGATCCCCAGTATGGACGTGCAGGACGCAGTCGACCAATGATTCTCTCTTATCATTGATGTTTCTATTTCTCTCTCCCTTTCCCTTCCTCTATGAAACCAATAAAAAATATTTAAGTAAACAAATAAATAAATACTCAGTGGAGATTAAAATCTAATGGTACAGAAAAAAAGTACTTGTTTAGAATAAGTACAAATCCTATCCTATATAAGAAAAGACTAATATGCAAACTGTCCCCTTGACTAGAACTTTGACTAGGGGACAGGGCTGGCCAGCCAACTACTCTTGGCCCCTCCCCCCGGCCAGCCTGGCCCAATCAGCCTGGGCTGGCCAGACCCCACCCATGCATAAATTGGTGCACCAAGCCTCTAATAATCTATATCATAAAAGGCTTGTAGTCATGATGCCATAATGACCAAACGAGCAGCAGCTCATGTGGCAGTTGGGGTGGGGCGCTGGCAGAGTGTCCTTGGAGCATGCAAGGCATGGTGGGCGGCAGAAATGACCCTGATGGCAGGCTAGGCCTAGACCACCAACCCTACATGTGCACGATTTAATCGGGCCTCTAGTTATGTAATAAATACTGTGGGAAACGAACCCAGCTGTGACACAAGATAATGAGACCTCCTTAGACTGATCAGGGAAACTCCGTGGTGACATTTAAGTTAAGATTTGCCCAGGTTGGTGGTCTCAGTGGTTAGAGCCTCAGCCCACACTTCAAAGGGTCTGGTTTGATTTCCAGTCAAGGGCACGTACCTGGGTTGTAGGTTCAATCCCCAGCCCCAGTTGAGCTGTATGGAGGATGCAACCAATCGATGTGTCTCTCTCACATTGATGTTTCTTTCTCTCTCTCTTTCCCCCTCCTCCCTTCTTCCCTTCCACTATCTCTAAAAATCAATGGAAGGCAGCTATCTTCAAGTGAGAATTAACAACAAAAAAGACTTAAAGGACGAAAGAGCTGAGCCATGCCAAGAGCCAGAGGAGTTCACTGAGCAGGAGAAATTTAGAATTTTAGGTGTAGGGAAAGGCTTGTGTGATGATAGGTAGTGTCATAAATAGGGAGCACAAGACAAGGTAAGACTGAAGAGTTAAGAGTAAGGGTTTATTCAACATGATGTAAGGCAGTACCATTTACTTAGAGGTAGCAGCACAATAGGGAAGAAAATAGAGGTTCAGGCAGTAAATATACTTTTAGGCTTGAGAATCCTATGAAGCATCCAAGGGGAATGGTTTAAGGAGGTAGCATGGATCTGTTACTTCTGAGGTTGATGCTTTCCACTCTCTTACTTATGTTGTACCAGATGTCACCTCCCCACTAACAGTATCTACCCATGACTCAGTCTAGTAGCAGCAGTAGCTGCTACTGAATGGAATTATTAATTGAAAACATCAAATCTTTAATTTCTTAGTTTTAATTACATTATGAACTATACCAAGGAGTTAGATGGGTCTACTATTTTAATAAGAAAATACTGTCTCCTTGGTAGTATCAGCAGTATCCAAAGTAAAGATACTTAAATTTTTTTTTTACTGATTTCAGAGAAGAGAGGAGAGAGAGAAACATCAATGATGATAGAAAATCATCAATCGGCTGCCTCCTACATGCCCCCTTACTGGGGACCAAGCACACACAGTTGGGCATGTGCCCTGACTGGGAATCAAACCGTGACCTGGTTCATGGGTCACCACTCAACCATTGAACACCAGCTGGGCCAAAGTAAACGTACTTAAATAAAACAGTACAAACTCAGAAGCAAAGAATTGCAGACCCTAGTAGAGCCAGCAATTCCAACTAAGAAAACCTCCATCTATTTTAACCCAAAAAGGCAGTAAACAGTATCTGTCAAGGAAATTTTAGCTCACTAGCAACACTAGTCAGTAAACTGACACCTCAGCTTCAGGATCCTTGTCAAATTATTCTACCTTCCCAAGAACAGAATCAAAATCTTTTTCACTTTTTTAAAAAAACACATTGATTTGAGGCCATAGCCATTCTGGCTCAGTTGATTAGAGTATCGGCCTGCTGACTTAACGGTCCTGGGTTCGATTTCGAACAGCAGCACATGCCTGGGTTGTGGGCTCAGTCCCCAGTAGAAGGCATGCAGGAGGCAGCCAATCAATGATTATCTCTCATCATTGATGTTCCTATCTCTCTCTCCCTCACCCTTCCTCTCTGAAATCAATAAAAATACATTTAAAAATATATACTTTTTAAAATTTGAGTTGAGAGAGGAAAGGGGGAAAGAGAGGCAGGGAAAAAGAGAGAACATTGATTTGTTGTTCTACTTATTTCTGCATTCATTGGTTGATTCTTGTATACGCCCTGATAGGAGAGTGAACCCACAACCTTGGCATATCAGGGCAGGTTATTCTAACCAAATGAGCTACCTGGTCCAGGCCCAGTTTTCCTTCTTTCAATTTACATAGCTATAATACTTTGAAAATCCTTGTTAATTTGTTGGCTGAACTGGTAGCAATCTCTCCAGTCTCCTAACATCAATCTTTTAATATTCTTTAATTCATCCATGAAAAATTCACTAATCAACTTGCTTAAAATGTTTCCCACTTGAGTAGTTACATGAACCAAAGTTACTCTTAAGACCATTCCTTTCAACTATAAAGATATTTTTAAAATTTTCTACTGAGTTAATGTATTATTGTTGAAGACTCAGATCTAAGATAATCATGAATTCTGGCTGTATGCTCCAGAGTTACGAACAAAGGTTTAGGCTAGTGGTCGGCAAACTCATTAGTCAACAGAGCGGCAAACCGCGGCTGGAGAGCTGCAGTTTGCTTACCACTAGTTCCATGACACTATTATCTACAAACTCCTAAAAGCACACTAATCTTACCTAAAATGCTAGAAAAGCCAACAGTATTGTGAAAGGGTCAAGGAACAGACTTTGACAGATTGCTAACCATATTCCTGCAAATATTCCACAATTACTGATATTCTAAAAGCATAGCATACACGCTCATCAGTAAAAAGTTAATGGAAAAAGGAATATATACACACAAAGCCCCCCAAACCTATAATTTTATTTTACTACTATAATAATTAGCACTACTATTTCCAAATGGATTTTCAAATGTTTGTTAATTAAATCTAGCAATATTTCTTTCAAATTAACTGGTTAGCCCAAAAGTACCTTCTAGAAAATTCAGACACCATCAATTGTGTTTTTTGCTTAAAACCATGACTACCATTTAATCCTAGATTTCCTGATTTCTACACCAATTTCAATAATCACATCGTCTATAATTGTTCAGTTTTTTCTTAAGAAATAAACAACAAAAACCACTTCCTTTTTAAGCTGCTGAAAAAAAATATCAAGACAATATGTAAATCCTTTTTGTGACCCCGGTGCATGCATTTAACCACGTGTACATAAGTTTCCTCATCTATAAAAGAAGATAATAAAACCTGATTCTACCTACCATAAGAATCAACAGAGATTTTATGGAATGAACACAACTTAAAATGCCATAAAACTATTATTGTACTCTTAATAAGCACAGTATATTATCATTTCACTTGATTTTTTAATCTATTTTTTCCTTTACAGGATTACAGCTGGTATTTTATGTGAAATATAAACTGTAAAACAGCATAAGAGAATATGAACTGCTCGAACTTTTAAATTAACAGCATTAGAAATATACCTATAAATTTAGCGTAACAAAACAATTATAAATTTCAACTTTAATGTTAACTGCAACTCACATTTCATCAACTTGTTCTCATTGCAGTGCATAAAGCAACAGAGCTATTATGTAGTCTCCCAAGAGACATGAGTTAATAATGAGTAAAACGTTATTAAACACAAATAGGTGAAATAATACACTTCAAATTAACAGTAGCCACAAGCACTGATTTGGTTCATGTAATGAGAATCAGCAATTCCACAGAGGCATAGGTTTACTGTAAATCTAGAAGATTTCAGTAATAAAATAGGGGAGTAATAAAATACGGAGCACATTAACCCAGACCAACCCGGGGTAAATAAATGAGTTAATACACATTCTGGAAACTGTAGATATTAGACAAGAAAGATAACAACAACAAAAACCAACCAAAAACAAAGATAACAAAAAGAACCAAGAACTGGGCATCTACTCCGAAACACATGGTAAAAATAAATAAATCTACTTGCAACAAAGCAATGAGTTCATATTAGGCCTTCCCCACTATCATTTTTGAAAATCAACCCTATGTATACTGCTCAACAGTTTGCGTTTGAGGAACACAGGAACGCCGGTGACCGTGACCACCGGGTGGTCTCCCTTTGTTGTTACCGATGACACAGCTTTCTTCCTGACAGTCGGCAACTAACTGCCAACCCAGCTGCCCGCCTAAAGGCCTGGCCGTATCCCCCCTACACACCGGGACCTGCGCTCGAGCGGTAAGGCATCCGAAGTGGGTGCTCCGGGACAGAGAGCCCTAAGGGGGCGCCGGAGGGGGGGATCTGTGGCGCCGGGCCCTCTCAGGAGGAGGGCGAGAGGCTGGGCGGAAGCTCTGGGGCTGGGCCGCTCGCGCGCCTCCTCGCCTTGGGCGGAGAGGGGTCGACTGGCTCAGCGCTTGGAGGCGAGGCTGGAACCGGGCCTCCCGCCAGGGCGATGGGGGTCAGGCCCGCTGTGCCCCAAAAGGGCGGGGGTGGCGCTCAACTCCTAGAAACGGGCAGCCCCAGAGCAGAGGCTGTGAGGGCCTGGGGTGAGAGATAGGCCGGAGAGGTGTCCGACCCTATTTCGGGCCCCCGCCCGCTTCACCTGCCACGAACACCACGAAGACCGCGCCGCTCCTCTTGGCTGACGCGATGGCGGCCGGAATGGCGCCCTGGAACCACAGCATCTCTCCACTCCGGCCTCCGGGCTCGCTGGAACTGCTGTCTTCGTGGCCAGGAGCTGGCCCCGCCCTCCCCTTCGCCGGACCCTGCGGCCCCGGCAGCCCCAGCTGGCCCGCCTCCCGCCTCCGGTTCCGCAGGGACGCGCACTCAGCGGTCTTCTGAGACGTGCGGGCCGGGAGCGCGTGGCGTCACGTGATGCCAACGTCGCTGTTGGCATTGAGTCCCATTGCCTCGTCTGGTTGGCTAGTTGGCGCGTGCGCGTGCGCGCGCCCGCTAGGCCTTAGGCCCGCCAGTCCCGGAAGTGGAAGGAGCCCACGGAAAGGGTGACTAAACTGCTACAGTTGTTGGCGGCGCCTACAAGAGGCATGATGGGAATTGTAGTCTTCCTAGGCTTGTTCTTCCGTGATTTTCCGGCTCGGCTAAGGGGGCAGCAGGGGGCAGCAGTGAGATCCTCTTAATCTATAAAGGGGCGGAGAGAAAGGGGCGGTCACTGATGCTTTGCCCTCGTTCCTTGAGAACTTTTAAGTGTGGAAGAAATAGTCCCCACTCCTAATGGAATCATGCTTAGTAGGAGATTGCTATTAGTGGCCTTTCTGTGATGGGGTTGGGTGTCTCTCAGTATAGAGCTAAATGGGCTTTTTAGGGGCTTAGTGAGAAGCTTTGATTTCTACTGAACTTGACAGTCCCAAACTTGAAGAAAAGACAGGATAAAAAACCACGACAGTCACCTTCTGTAATACCCTACAACCCATGTACCTCAAATGAAAGCCTGAGCATTTTCCTAGTCATTGACTAGAGAGCATTACACAACCGAAAAACAACTAGCTATACTCTCTATGGCTGCTTTCTAAGTAATGACTTATTTTCCAGCTACTTAACATAGTAAGACAAAAAAAAAAAAGGAATAGATAATGATTTTGTTTACAATTTTATGTGAGAACTAGGGGCCCAGTGCACGAAATTCGTGCACTGGGGGTGGGTGGTCCCTCAACCCAACCTGCCCCCTCTCATATACTGGGAGCCCTCAGGGGATGTCCAACTGATGGCTCAACCCCAGCCTGCCCAAGCCTCTGGCAAGGTTTTAGGCCTTGGGCACCCAGCCATCGCCCTGCTCAGCTCAGCCCTGGCTGCCTGTGACCATCCAGCCCCAGGAGCTGGGCACTCACCGCCACTTCCTCTTACAGCACCTGGGGGCTGGGAGCTCACCACCCCTGGGCCCAGTGCTTGCACCACTTGGCCCCTCCCCTGCTCCTGATTGGCTGGTAGCATAGCCAATCAGGAGCCAAGGTATGGTCAAATTTGCATGTTTCTCTTTTATTATATAGGATGTTTTATAATCAAGGTATGGCACTTTAGCCCTAGCTGGGTGCTCAGTGGTTAGAGCATGAGCTCATGGACTGAAGCGTTTGATTCTTGTCAAGGGCACGTACCTTAGTTGTGGCAACCAATTGATATGTCTCTCTCATCTCTCTCTCTTTCTCTCTCTTGCTCTCGCTCTCGCTCTCTCTCCTGCCCCCACTTCCACTTTCTCTAAAAATCAGTGGGAAAATATCCTTCCTTGGGTGAGGATTAAAAATAAATATCAACTAAAATCCAACCTGCCTTTTAATAAAAAGATATGGCACCCTAGCTGGTTTAACTCAGTGGATAGAGCAGACTGAAGGGTCCCAAGTTCAATTCCAATTCAGGTCAAGGAAACATGCAGGAGGCAGCCCATCAATGTTTCTCCCTCATCATTGATGTTTCTATCTCTCTCTCTCCCCTTTCCTCTCTGAAATCAATAAAAGTAATTTTTTAAAAAGATATGGTATTTTGTGGTTGGTTGCCATTAAAATGAAAACTGTTCCATATTTAATAATTTCATGAAATTGGCATGTCTCTAATAGCTACTAAAGTTCTGTATGGTTTATTTAAAGTTGCATATGCTATCACATTATACATTCTACATTAATTAAATTTCTCCTCTAGCAATACAACCATTTGATAATCTTTGCAGGATTGAGGAGGTGCTACATCTGAAACGATCCCTTTCCTGCAACTAAATAGCCTAAAAACAGTGAACAGATTGCATTCCAATTTTTATTTACTTTTTCCAATCAGGCCTTTCACACAATATTATTATAAACTGATTATAGACAGCTGCTGCCTTTCCTCAAGAAGAATTAGAGTTGGTCTTCATCATCAACTTTTTAAGTGGATTTCTTAAAATTAGATCAACCTATAAATTCAGGAGAGCAATTATTTTAGTTATTCCTAATGTTTTAATTTTTCCTTAACTATTTTAAGAATTATATCCCTTCATTCATTCATCAAATGTTAATTGCTTTCCTACTATGAGGTAGGCATTGTACTTGGCACTGATAATGAAGTGAGGCAACCTAAGGCCTTGCTTTTGTGACTTCAAACTGTTCTAAAGAGGAAGGCAGACATGGAATAAGTGATTGTGAATAATGATGAAAGCCATGAGTGGGGTCATTTTGAGTGCTTCAGAGGCATGATAATACATACGACCATGGAGAGTGGAGTTGGGAAAGGCCTTCTGAGAAAACGGCCTGCCAGGAGAAGTATAGGTAGGTGAAGGAGAAGACTGTTCCGGATGGAGGAAACAACAATGTAAAGGCTGTGGAGCAAGTGAGAACAGTGCACTTGAAAAAGGGGGAAATGTCCAGTGCAGCTAGAACATAGAAAGGGGAGTGTAGTATAAACAAGGCTGGAAAGATAAGCAAGGATTAGATCATACGGGGCCTTGGAAGACATGTTAAGAGTTGCATGTTAAGAGTTTTCTAAACTCTGTAGAAAGCCATTGAGCTTTAAATGGAGGCATTACATATAAGACTTGTGTCTTCATTATGCAGCTGTGCTGTAATTTAAATGGATTGGAGTGGAAGTGGAATGGGTGAATATGAAGAGAGTGGTTAAGAGACTATTGTCTATGTATAAGGGAAATGGAGAGGTGGGTACTTTTGCTATTCTGGAAGCAGACTGAGCAGGTTTTGTTGATGATTAGGCATGGAATTTGAGGAAAGAGTAGTAAAAAGTTGTGGGCTCGATCCCCAGTAGAGGGCATGCAGGAGGCAACCAATCAATGATTCTCTTTTAAAAAAAATCTTTTTTTAAATCTTTATTGTTCAGTTTATTAATTATATTGTTCCCCCTTTTTTATCCCCCTATAGCTCCCCTCCACCCTGTACCCATCCCACCCTCCGCCCTCACCTCCCCCCCCACTGTCCTCTCCCATAGGTGCATGATTTTTGTCCAGTCTCTTGCTGAACCTCCCATACCCTTATTCTCCCCAAGAATTCAGTCCATTCCCTCTCTATGCCCATGATTTTGTTATATTCACCAGTTTATCCTGTTCATCAGATTTTTAATTCACTTGATTTTTATATTCATTTGTTGATAGATGTATATTTGTTGTTCATACTTTTTATTTTTACCTTTTTCTTCTTCCTCTTCTTAAAGAATATCTTTCACCATTTCATATAATATTGGTTTGGCAGTGATGAAACTCCTTTAGCTTTTTCTTATCTGTGAAGCACTTTATCTGACCTTCAATTCTGAATGATAGCTTTGCTGGGTAGAGTAATCTGGGTTGTAGATTCTTGCTATTTAGATTCTTTGAATATTTCTTGCCACTCCCGTCTGGCCTGCATAGTTTCGGTTGAGAAATCTGCTGACAATCATATGGGTGCTCCCTTATAGGTAACTAACTGTTTTTCTCTTGCTGCTTTTTAAAAAAATATATTTTATTGATTTGTTACACAGAGGAAGGGAGAGGGATAGTCAGAAACATCGATGAGAGAAACATCGATCAGCCACCCCCTCCCCCCACACACTCCCTCCTGGGGATGTGCCCGCAGCCAAGGCACATACCCCTGACTGGAATCGAACCCGGGACCTTTCAGTTCTCAGGCTGACACTCTCTCCACTGAGCCACGCCGGTTTCGGCTCTCTTGCTGCTTTTAATATTCTCTCTTTGTCTTTTGCTCTTGGCATTTTAATTATGATGTGCCTTGGTGTGGTCCTCTTTGGATTCCTATAGTTTGGGGTTCTATGTGCTTCTTGGACTCCTAAGTCAATTTCTTTCACCAGGTGGGGGAAGTTTTCAGTCAATTATGATTCTCATCATTGATGTTTCTCTCTCTCTTTCCCTCTCCCTTCCTCTCTGAAATAAATTTTTAAAAAAATTTTTAAAGAGTAGACAGGAAGACATATTGGGTTTCTGTCTTGAGAAACTGTATAGAAGTGGCAGTGAGGTAGGGCAGGTTGGTGGGGAGGAGTTCATGAAGATGTGAGTTCAATATTAGACATGTGTTTACAGTGCTGGAGAGACATTAAAGTGGAGTTGTTAAATTAAGTAGGTAACCTGGCCGGTGTGGTTCAGTGGTTGAGCATCGACCCATGAACCAGAAATCACCAGTTAGATTTCTGGGTCAGGGCACACGCCCAGTTTCAGGCTCAGATCTCCAGTACGGGGGTGCAGGAGGCAGCCGATGGATGCTATTTCTCATCAATGTTTTTATCTATCGCTTTCCCTTCCTCTCTCTAAAAATCAATGAAAACATACTTTAAAAAATATGCAGAGCGATAATAGATTTGGAGCTCAGAAAACATTTCTTACCTAGAGATAAGAATTTGAGATTTGTCTCCATGCAGAGGATAATTGAGGCTCTGGAGGAGTATGCAGTGAGATAAGAGTATATGACTGAGGTCATGAAACCTCCAACATCTACAGGGTTGTACAGACCAATTTAAACCAGAAAAACAAACTCAAGAAAGATAGTGGGGTGTATGTGGAAGAAAATGGGAGAGTGTGATACCAAAGGAGCCTGGAGTAGAGAAGTTTGATAAGAAAGGATGAGAAGTAGCTATGCTGCTGCTGCTGTTGGGGCAAATAAATAAGAGTTTTATTTATTTGTTTGTTAGTTTAATATATATTTTATTGATTTTTTACAGAAAGGAAGGGAGAGGGACAGAAAGCTAGAAACATGGATGAGAGAAAAACATCAATCAGCTGCCTCCTGCATACCTCCTACTGGGGATGTGCCTGCAACCAAGGTACATGCCCTTGACCGGAATCGAACCTGGGGACCTTTCAATCTCCAGGCTGATGCTCTATCCACTGAGCCAAACCAGTCAGGGCTAAGTAAGATTTTTAAATGTCCATTGTTCTTATTCCTGGCCGGGGTGTCTTGGTTGGGCATCATCCTGTGCACCCAAAGGTTGCGGGTTTCTTTTCAGTTCCTGGTCAGGGTTGCGTACTGATCAATGTTTTGTTCTCACATCAATGTTTCTCTCTATCCCTCTCCCTTCCTCTCTCTCTAAAAATCAAATTTGAAAAAAATCTTAAATGTCTATTGTTTTTAGTAGCATAGAGGGTTTTTGGTGGGTTCTTCTGTGTGGAACCCAAATGACAAGGGGTTGAAGGATGAGGGGAGAGAGGGTATGGGTGTCAGTAAATGTAAAGGGAAGGAGGAAAAAAGGGCATTTGTTGGACAGGGATTTGGACTGGTAAAGACAGCCTTTTTAAAGATTGGAGAGACTTGGACACAATTAAATGATAGTCTTAGCAAGTGAATACTCAACCAGGAGGGAGGCTTCTATGAAGATGGGAGGGAAAATGAGATATATGGCATATGTGCTAATAGCCCACTCAACAGTCTTTTTTTTTTTTTTACCACATCCTCTTATCCACCCTCTCTGCCCACTATTTCCTACTGGCAGAGAAGAACTTTTAGATACATATTTTGTTTTTTGTTTTCAGCCCACCCTTGCAACCAGTAGCACCTTGTGGAAAGTAGGGGTTGACACCTCTAGGGTAAGATTTTGAAATAAAGAGAGTCACATGGAAGAAAGTATAAACCTTCTTTCCTGGATGCGGTCATGGACATATGAGGCCTGGTACTGCTGCAGCTATCTTGTGGCCACAGGAACGACATGGCCAGCACCCTGAGGATGACAGAACAGAATGTGGAGAGCTGTATCTGTGATGATACAAGTCTTGTCTTGTGAGACAATAACTGTCCTCACTGGGTAGGCTACTGTCATCACCACCGTTCTAAACAGGCTGGAATGGAATCAGAGCACCAGCAGACAGAAGAGACACCCTCTCCATGTTAACAGGAACAAGACTTGAAGGGGAGAGGGAGAGATGAGACAGAGAAACATTGATTTGTCCCCTGACTAGGGGTCGAACCCACAACCCCGGGGTACCAGTTGGAATACTCTAATCAACTGAGCTACCTGACCAGGCCTCTTCTGTGTTATTTTCCATGTAGTAGATCTGTGGTGTCCCATGGCACTCACTCTCCCAGCTGCTGGAGTGCTGGTGGCTAAAGGCTCAAAGCCATATGCTTCTCGGAGAGTTGCTCTCAGCCGAGGCCAGAAAGGCCTGGGTCCTCTGCCTCATTCTGGCCCCCTGGGGTCATCCTGGGCCCCTGCATTTTACTAATGTTGTTAGCAATGCAGTTCACTCCCTAATAAACTTCCTGCAGCAGATCTTCTCTGTCTGTTTCTGTGAACCCAAATGAGACAGAACCCTAATCACTTGAAAGATTCATACAGCTTTCTTAACTACTCCTTCTGCCTTCTCTCCAGTCCATCCCACAAAATGATGTCATATCCATCCTTCCCCTAGCGTGTTAGTTCCTGCTTAAAAAACTTCACTAGCTCTGTAATGCCTTTAAAAATAAAGCAAAAATTCTGTAGCCCAAGATTCAAGATACTCTACAATTGGGCTCAAATGTGTTATAGGCAGTAAGATAGACATAAGCAGAGCAAGGATGATGGGCCAGGCACAGAAAGTTACCAAGGTAGAAAAGCTCCAGGTGCCTAGCAAAGCCAATCAACTGTAGGGTGGGACTTTACCCCCAGGGAGACTTTTCCCCACTAGCACGTCGCTGGGTTCAGACCAGGACCCCCTGACCTTTCCTCTCTGGAGGTAACATTTAAACTTCAAGTTGTATATCAACTCCAGGCCCAAATAAGCAACAAAACCAGCCTTGGGACCAACTGCATTGAGTAAGGAGCCCCTGCTTTGGTACTAGCCAATCAATTGATGGAGACCACAACCATGAAAGGACACACCCAGAAAACTGCTGAATATTTCCTGGGCCTCCCCTAAAATCTCCACCCTTAAAACCCTTGGGACAGGGAGCCCAGCTTGCTTTCCCTCCCTGGTGCACTCTTTCTAAGCCCCTCTCCCACCCCCAGGCAGGTTACCATTAGCTTCCTCACTCCCAAGCCCCAAGAGCTCTCCCTTTACCTCTTTCTTTAACTTGTTTCCTAAGCCTATTTCTCCTAGGAAGTACTTTTTCTACCTCTGTGATTTACCAAATACATGTTCTCTTACAGTTTGGGTCTTGGCTCTGAATTCTTTCCTAACCAGAACCCAAGCACCGAGTTGCTGAACTCAGGTTTGGTCTGACCCCATGGGTCTAACACCCAGTGCCATTCCAGCCGCCTACAACAACCCTACTTTTCATTTTTTCTACTTCCCTACTTCCCCACCTGAGCTCTCCAAGCTTAATTTACTCACTGTCCACGCCATATTCTTTATCATCTCTATTTTTATTCACACCATGCCTCTGGCCTGGAATTCTCTCCTTTCAACAAATATTTAGTAGATCACTGCAGCGACCTGCACTACGAGGTTCAGGATCTGAAGGAGAGGCTGACACACAAATGAAAATGCTATGCAAGAAACATGAATTTTGGAAGGCATGGGGGCCAGGAGGAAACCTCTTTCCTGAAGAGGCACACCGAGTCCTGGCCCGATCCGCTTTTATTCAGTTTTAGATACGCTTCTTGTCCTCAATAAAGCACCACATGTACATAGCAGACAGACAGTCTCAAAGGTCAGTAAGGTCCAGTAAATATTTACTAGGAGGCTATCAAGTAGGAAATTGCTTTGAGCCACCATGATCTCAACACGAACTTTCAGTGCAGTGGTCGGCAAACCATGGCTCGTGAGCCGTGGTTTGCCGCTCTGTTGACTAATGACTTTGCCAACCACTGGCCTAGCGTAAGCCCTGCTAACGCTCAAGATCCATTGGCCTCCCGCGTTCCCTGGTGCACGTTCATGATAGTGTTGGTAGCGGAGGCTTCCCAAAGATCACATGCTGGGAAAATCCTATATGTTAATTGATTGATGATAGATACTATTTTTGTCCTCAAAAATTAGTCTTGTCAGTGGAAAAGACCAATACATAAACTGGCTTGGGTAACTTGGAAGACATGCACAGGCTGGCCAGCATGGCTTAGTGGTTGAGCAAACTAAACACCCATGAATGGTTTGCTTCCCAGTCAGGGTACATGCCTGGGTTGCAGGCTCAATCCCCAGTATGGGATGTGCAGGAAACAGTTGATCAATGATTATCTCTCATTATGGATGTTTCTATATCTCTCTCTCCCTCTCCCTTCTCTGAAATCATTACATATATGACTTTAAAAAAAGAGCCATATACAAAGTATGGCAGAGAGAAAGAAGGGACAGAATGGCCTCCTGGAGGAAGTGGCATCAATCCTATTTTTCAAATGGGCCTGAATCACTGATGAAAAGTTAAGCTCCATTTTATAGTCAGAGCCTTAAAACAAGTTTTTGTTCATGGTGCGGAGCAGGCGAACTATGAAATTAGTTACAGCCTCACTACCGCCACTCGGTTCTAGAGACGAAAGACTTCCTATTGCTGGGCTCCAAGGCTCGATTGGCTTCTTTGATACAAGAGTGGTTTCATTGCAAGGAGCTCTTCTTTGAAGGATCTTAATACCAGGCCTGCTCCCAGATCTAGAGGCAGTGAAGAAGGCTGGGTTTCAGCTGGCTTGTCTCTGACCATCGGAAGAATGGTCACCATCCCCACCACAGGCTGGCCAGCAGCGCTTGATCCTACGATAAATTCAGAAAGTTTGGCTTCTTGTCATTAAAAAAAAAAAGACTCATGGACACAGACAACAGTATGGTGTTTACCAAAGAGAAAAAGGTGAGGGGGTGGGGAGTGAGGTGAAAGAAGGTAAAGGGGGGATAAATGATGATGGAAGGAGACTTGACTTTGGTGGTAAATACACAATACAATGTACAGATGAGCTAGTGTAGAATTGTATACCTGAAGCATGTGTAATTTCATGAACCAAAATCACCCTAAAAATTCAATGAAGAAAAACAGCAGGTTATTTGCAGTAGTTCTGGGCGGAGATGCGGAACCACCTGTTTGGCTGATGGTGCAGCCTCTGGCCTGCTGCCTCTGCAAATCTCTCCGTTCTCTCCATCACTACATGCTGCTTCGGGTCTGACAAACAGAGATGCTGCAGCTGTTTGCCCAGGACAAGATCCCTAGCTCTCCTCACGTCTGAGCACTGTGGAACCTTCGGCTGTTTGGGCCCGGCATCTGTGCTGGAGCTGTGGACCCTGGCTGGTCTCCCGCTCTTGTTTTTGGGCCTGCCTGAGGTCTCAGAAAAGTCACCGCACTCTGGTTTGCCACAGCCCTTCCCACTTCTAAGCTCCACTCCTTTATTTACTCTCCGGCAGTATCCAGTACTTGAGTTTGCCAACTCTGATGTACACATTTAGTTGGCATCAGACCGGCATAAGTATACAAACAGCATTGGCTGTCGTTTCACCCAACTGCTCAGGCCCCGCTCTCACCTGAGGCCCTGAAAGACAGTCAGGTAACTCTGGCAGAAGTGCAGTTTCTCACGGTTATTGTATCCTGAGAGCACTTTATTATTTTTTAAATAATTTTTATTTTCCATTGAGTTTTTTAGAGAGAGAGGAGGGGAGAGACACACAGAGAGAAACATAGATTGGTTGTCTCAAGCCTGCAACCGAAGTACATGCCCTTGACCAGAATCGAACCCCAGACCCTTCAGTCCGCAGGCTGACGCTCTCTCCACTGAGCCAAACCGGCTGGGCTGAACATATTATTTTATACAGTTATTTAAATTTCTGGGTTTCTGTCTTTTTTCCTCTAAAAGATGAAAACCAGCACCTCTACTTAGCCTTCTCTCTATTCCCCACAATGCGCTGTTTCCTTTGCTAATTGAATAACTTAGTGTCTTGAGGCCAAAGCTTCCCCTCCACAAAGGTTCTATGGTATTTCAATTTGCACAGGTAAAACCCCTCACAACCCAAATTCTTAACTCTGGTCGCTCAAATAGATTGCAATATTCCTAAGAAAATGAACACTCACCAACTGTCACCATTGCTTAAAAGAGAAAGAAAAGGGCATTTCTTACTGAAGTTGGATTGGTAATATCACCTTGAAATCAAGCACACCATGGTTTTAAAAAAAACACACACAATTTTTTTGTTCCATAGAAATTTGCACCTGTTTACCACTAGAGGGAGCTGTATGACTTTAAAATATTGCTATCTATCTATCTATCTATCTATCTATCTATCTATCTATCTATATCTCCATACATACATGTAAAGGAAAAATAATATTATCTGCTCTTGTTTTTCTCTTGAGTGAAAAGTATGAAAAAGTAAATTGATTACACAAAGTATAATCACTAACCTATTGACCAGTAAGAACAGGTTAGACACTATATAAGGCTCATGGATACATATAAAACTTAAAAAAGAGAAAAGGAACATTTGAATATGTTGTAAGCTTCACTCACAACAATTGAATTTTCATCAGTAAAGACAAGATGGTACTCCTCTCCTACAGATCCAGGTGCACAACACAAATAAAAAGCAAGGCAGTAAGTAGCTTAGAGTTAAGCCAATGAACTCTTAGAGTCAGCCTGATTCATGTTTGCAGCCAAATCTAGGTCTATGACTGTGGCTACATTTCCTCTGACAGTTCAGTTGCCTCACTCCTAAATTGGGATAATAATAGAACTTACCTTTTAGGGCTATTATCATGATTAAATAAGGACTTTTATAAGTGCTTGGGCACATAGTACAGATGACCCTTCAAGAATTTGAAGTCAGGGGCACCAACCCTGACTCCACCTCCCCATCCCTCACTTCCCTGTGCAGTAAAAAAAAAAACAACACCTTGCATATAATTTTTATTTTTAGCAAAAGTAAAGTTTTATTACAGAAAATCTCCCTGCTGCAGGAGAGATGGGATTCAAGAAGGTTGCCCCACATTATAACTTTTGACTCCCCCAAAACTTAACTGCAGGTGAAAGGAATTTTTAGGGATAAAATAGACAGGTTTATGAATTTTAGGAATTAAAGGAAAAATAATATTATCTGCTCTTGTTTTTCTCTTGAAAAAGCACAGGGCTACGGAGCTGCAAAGAGTACATTTCCATAAGATAAGGGAGCTGGGAGTAACAAAAGGTACATTTCCATCAGATAAAGGAGTTGGGAGTAGCAGAAGGTATATTTCCTTAAGACAAGGAAGCTGGTAGCGGCAGAATAAAGTGAAGGGGGCCCCTTATTCAGAAAGGGAGGAAGAAAGAGCAGAGAGAATAGAGAAACAATAGGGAAAAGAAGGAGGGGACCTCATGTACTTTACAGTTTGAGCTCAGGAGTTGCTATAGTGACCGAATCAAAGGGGGATAGTGACCAATCGGGATATAAAATCTGCAGTCTTTATAAGCCGTGTAAAAAAGATATTCAGTGGAACTCTTTCCCCTCCCCACATGGGAGTTCTGTGTTTGTTTCTCAATAAATTTCCACCTTTTGCTATACCACCTTTTATCCATGGTTTCATTCTTTGACTCTACCGGACAAAGAGCCCGCAGGAGCCATCCTGCCCAGGGGAACACTGTATGTTCCAGTCCAATTTTCCTATATCACAGGCATCCCTCAGTATCCATGGGGGTGGTTCCAAGTCCCCGATGGACACCCAAACCTACAGATGCTCAAGTCCCTTATAAAAAGTGGCATAGAACAATGCATACAATCTGAGAATGAATGATTCTCATCATTGATGTTTCTATCTCTCTCCTCCTTTTCTAAAATCAATTAAAGAATGTATTTTTTTAAAATACTGTCTTTGATCTGCTGTTGGTTGAATCCCTGGATGTACATAGGGAGGGCCAACTGAATGTTTATTGAAAAAATCTGCATATAAATGGACCCGTGCAATTCAAGCCCTGGTTTTTCGAGTAAACTGTAATTATTAACTGCTTTACAAATGTTGGCTATTATTCCCACCTGCTTACTAAAATTATTATATGTATATATGCCTTTCAGAATTCAAAGCATTTAGCTCAGCCAGATCATTTCTTCACTTAATCACTGGACAAATATTTATTGAGACAGGCACTAAGAGGATATGTTAGTAAACAAAAGCAATAGGCATTTTTCCTGCTCTAAAGATTACAGACTGGTGGATAAAAAATATTAACAACTGAATGGCCAATCTCTCATGTAATTACCATTGTGATTAATGCTTTGAGGAGAAAGTACAGGACATTAGTAAAGTTATTATGGCAGAAATGACCTCGTCTGGAGGAAGCTGTGGAGGAAGAGCAGGCCACCTGAGGCAGTAACATGAGGTGAGATTTGAAGGGTGAGGATAAATTAACTAGAAGTTGAAGGGTAAGGTGGAAAGAAAAAGTTCCAGGCAGAGGTAAGTTACATGTGGGAAAAAAATGATCCTCAAACCTGAGTGGTAAGAAAGGTTTATTTCTCACTCACTTCACAATCTAATGCCAGGCAGAGGAGGAGGGGGCTGTGGGTGCAAGGGGCTTGGCTCCATACAGTCTCTCGGGAACTCTTGAATCTTGCCATCCAGTGGCTCTTCCTTGTCTTGACACCCTGCAGATTTCCGCCCTGCATGCAGCCTACGAGCCAATTTCAGTATCTACAGATCTTACTAAAAACAGAGATTCTGACTCAAACAGGTCAGGAGTGGAACCTGAGATTCTGCATTTGTATCAACTCTCTTAGTGATACTGATAATTACTGGTTTCTAGCCTCCCCCCCTACTCTGATTAGCAAGGGCAGGGAGGAATCTCTTAGACGGTTTCGGGGGCTAGGCACGAAGGGGTTTACATCATTTCTTCTTGTATTTCATTGCCCAAAACACAGACACACGTTTCACCTAGGTGCAGGAGGCTGGAAAACCTTGACTGACAACAGCCGAGGGAAGAGATACATCCACCCCCTCCCAAAATTTGCTTGAAAAATGACCAATCTCTGCCACAGGTGGGAGAAACCCACCAATTTCTGGCAGAAGATTGTCACTGTGTAGAACTTGGAGACAAAGCACATGACATGCTTGAGGAACTTAGAGAGTCCAGCATGACCAGAAGCTCAAAAAGGAGAGGCGGAGTGCCTGGGTAAGTATGTAGGCAAGTGTCAGAGGATGGGAGACCTGGGAGGTACTGTTAAGAATTTTTGACAGTGGTAACTCATTAAAGGACCTTAAACATGAAAGTGACATAATTCCATTTGTGTTTTAAGAAATTCTGACTGCGGAGTGGTGAGTGGATGGCAAGAGGAATGTGGATGTAAAGAAAGCATTCTGGCCCTAATCAGTGTCACTCAGGGAGTAGAGCATTGGCCTGCAGACTCAAGGGTCCCAGGTTTGATTCCTGTCAAGGGCATGTACCTTGGTTGCAGGCACATACTCAGTAGGGAATGTGCAGGAGGCAGCTGATTAATGTTTCTCTCTCATCGATGTTTCTGACTCTCTATCCCTCACCCTTCCTCTCTGTAAAAAAATCAGAACTTGTAGGGAACAGTTATAGGGTCAAGCCTTGGACTGACCAGTGGCAGAGCCACATACAAGTCCCAGCTTGGAGGGCAGAGCCCTCCTAGCACAATTAAGCTTGACCTTATAGTCCTCCCTTGTCCCTTGGTAGATAATGGGCTGTGGGAGGTGCAGCAAGTGCTGCCAAAACAAGGCTTGAGTAAGGAAATAGACATGAAACTCACAGAACATTGTAAACATGTTGACCACTGCCCTTGGTTTGCTTTGTGTGATCTGACTATAAAATTAAGTTTTGGTTTACAGGATGTGTCACTGTTTCCTCATCCAGGCAGTGATCCACCTGGTCCCAAGTGTATTCTTGAATCCTTCACCACCCCTCTCAGGTCCACCTCTGGCTGTGCTGGACACGGTTCCAGAACCCACTGCAGCCCTAGCTGGTTTGGCTCAGAGAGTAGAGAGACGGCCTGCAGACTAAAGGGTCCCGGGTTTGATTCCAGTCAAGGGCACATGCTTGGTTTGTTGGCTTGATCCCCAGTGGGGGATGTGCAGGAGGCAGCTGATCAATGATTCTCTCACTGATATTTCTACCTCTCCCTCCCTTTCCCTTCTTCTCTGAAATCAATAAAAAATATATTAAAAAAAAGAACCCACTGCTATTGTCCAGATAAGAAATGACAAGGTTTTAGACACTACTGTTCTTTTTTGCTACCAAAGATAGGTAAGGTGAGAAGTTGGCCATTCTAGCCCATCTCTCTGCATCTTTTTGAACTTACACCTGATTTGTTAATTAACATTTATTCAGTCTATTGTACATAAGATCCTATTGGACATCAAAAATATAAGAGACTTTATCTCAGTTTTCTAGGACAGTGCTGTCTGATAGAACTTTCAACAATAAATTATTTTTTTGTTGCTTGTGGAGAGGATATGATAGCTCCAGCTCCTGGGGTGGCTCCAAAGACTTTCATCACCCACAAACAGTGAAGGAAGCGTTCCGTATCTGCTTTGTTCCTTATGAATCACCACTCAACAAATGGGGCTACTGAGCATTTGAAATGTGGCTAGTGCAACCAAGGAACTGGATTTCCATGCTATTTAATTTAACTCATTTAAATTTATTTAAAAATTTAAAAACATTTAAAAATATTTTTATTGATTTAAAAGAAGAAGGGAGTGGGAGAGACAGAAACATCACTGATGAGAATCATTGATTGGCTGCCTCCTGCATGGCCTACAATAGGAATGCAGCCTGCAACCCAGGCATGTGCCCCAATCTGAAACTGAACCATGACCTCTTGGTTCATAGGTCAGTGCACAACCACTGAGCTACACCAGTGGGGCTAAATTTATTAAAATTTAAATAATTTATTAATTATATATGGTTAGTATTACCATTTAAGTTTTTTTTAACTTAGAATTTTAATTATGTACATAAATAGCAACATGAGAACAAGAAGTTCAAAGGCATGTACATTATCTGGAGGTGAAAATATTTCAGATTAGTCCCTTTGCAGTACGACATCACCTAAGGCCTAGTGTAGTTTTTCCTGGAGAAAAAAGCCTGTTTACTACATTGAATAATGACATCTCTTCTATTTTTTCTGTAGAAACACTGGTTTATTGTATGGAGTTTCCAATGTTTACTTATAACTTTTGAAAGTTCTCTTTCCAAAAATCATCTACAACTATGTATCCTTATAAAACTCAGTCATATAATTTCCCCACCACAGACCTAGACAAATACGATGGCTTTTTGTGGATAATAAAGTGAGGCAGCTAATCCCATGGAAATAGGTGGATATACCAGCTTCTTTATTTTTGAGCCTCTAGCCAAGAGGAATCCAACAATGCCAGCAAAACCAATAACACCAAGTCTTGGATAAAATCCAGGAGGAGCATTTTGGAGAAATTCATACTGGTCTAACCCCCACTGAACAAAACTTTGTACCTTGGGCTGAGTTTGGCAATACATTTCCTGACACCAACTTGTATATGGCCTGCAATACTGTCGGAAATGTGAGAGGCTTTCTTCAAGTTGAGTCCTTGGCTCCTCCACATATTTAGACTGAACTTCGGGAACAGCGTAGAGTGAAAGCTCATTAATGTTCACAGAAGCTTTGTGAGTTGAGTCCTTTTTCTGTGATGCATAGACTTTGAAGGTGAGCAGACTCAGACTGGCTGGCCCCATGGACCTCTGGATTACCTTGAACATGTCGCTGGCAACGACAGCTCTGGCGGGGTCCTTAAGTTTATTTTTTAATAAATTTAAACATTGTTTTTTTAATGTTTAAAATCTTTATTGTTGAAAGTGTTACATGTACCTCCACTTTCCCCCATTGACCCCTTTTAGCCCACCCCAACTCCTGCCCCTGGCCTTCACTACCTCATTGTCCATGGGTTATGCATATATGCATACAAAAACATTTTTTTGAGAGAAATAAACATCAACTTGTTGTTTTGCTTTTTTATACATTCATTGGTTGCTTTTTGTATGTGCCCTGACCGGAGATAGAATCCACAACCTGGCATATTAGGATGACACATTAACCAACTAAGCTACTGGGTCAGGGCCTCGTATCTACTACTTTGGATAGCACAGCCTCAGGAGTGGGAGTAAAATGTTTACATGAGAGGACAACCAACAATCTCGACAGTACATGATTAAAACCAAATATGCCACATAATATAGTATACACTGTGTTTTATGCAATTAAGAAAGGGATACAGAGTTTAGGGCATAGTCTCTGGAGTTCTAAACTGATCAAATAACTTATTAGCTTGTTATTTAATCTCTCCAAGCTTCATTAAAATGCAGCTAGTGATACTGTTATATAGAAAATCGGTGAGCTGGACAAGACGCCTAATGAGTCAATTAGTTAGGAGTCATCTTTATTGTGCACAGGTTCAGAGCAGATTACATCTGTCAAATTCTGAACAAACACAGGAGGGAGTATTTCCTTTTTATACACTTCTAATTCTTTGTGTAAGACAGCTTGTAACCTTGATTACTTATCGTATCTAACAAACACCTGTCATATCTATACAGACAACTTGTAACCTCGAGTAATATCATATCTATCAAACACCTGGCGTGAGAATATTATCAGTATCAGTGTATCAGCCCCTTACGTTAGATGGCTAGCTTGCAAAGTCAGACAGTTAAGTTTATCTTTTCTATTATTTAAGCTAAAAAGCAAAGTTAGTTTTACAGAATAAGAGACCGTGTAAAAATAGCAGAGTTGACTTATGGAACAAGGGACTAGCAAGAAATAGGAGAGAACTTCAAAAGAGCAGTTTCAAACAGCAGTTTCCAACAGCAGTTTCCCCAAAAGAGGGATCATTACTATGCTTCAATCTAACCGCCTACAATGAACTAATGAGGTTCTTGAGAATATAACCACAAGCAAAATAAGATTTCTGATCTCATGGGATTTACATTCTAGTTGTGGACGGTGAGGATATATAAAAAATGGAGATAAAGGGATGTAGAAGATTGTATCTGGGTAGCTACATTAGTGGTGGTTAATAAAGGCCTCACTGTCGAAGTGACATTTATATGAAAGATAAAGGCACTGGTCGGGTAAAGTTCAAAGGGAGAACATTCCAGGTAGAGGAAACAATAAGTGCAGACGTTCTGCGGCGGTACAAGGTCAGAGATGTGAGCAGGGCTAGACCACCATGAGCTCTGTAAACCAATGTAACCGCTCCACACGGTCCCATCCTGTTTAACAAGATGATGAGTCTCTTTTCAGAGACAGCAGACCAAACCTGCATCAAGCAAGAGCCCCAAGGGTTATGTCCTGCTGGGGGCTCTTGCCCCTCCCAGTGACTTTCCTGTTATTCTCATTATAGCTTTTACAAATAACAGCCTTCAGTTTTAAGTAGACCAGCTACACCTGGCTCCTCCTGCACTTGTGCTGAGCGGTTACTCTGACCCTTACAAGAGACATAAATAACCCACTCCCCCTCCTCTGCCTCGTTGATGCCATTTTGATCTCAGCCCGTCTACTCACAGATGTAACAATAAATTTGTAATTCTTTATCTCTTTTGGCTTCATGGGTTCCTCCTTCAGGGACCCTAACATTTGGTGCCAAAACCTGGGAGGGTTCCACAGGGAAGGGGAGCATTGCCCTGGCTCCAGGCTGCTACGCGGAGGGCAGCCGGCAGCAACAATCACCACCAGCCTCTATCAGGCCTCCCTCCTGACAGGCCCTTCCGAACTAGCCAAGGAGGATGCTGGATTGGGAACCTCTCCGTCCCATTGCTGACCCCGCACTCAATCCCAGATCATTTAATCTCCTGTAAGTAACAATTGGATCACTCTTCCAGATTTCTGATTTGCCATTTCCTATCTCACAGACCTAGTGCTAGGCCAGACAGAAACCCTCTCCAGTCCGTCCTCAGCCTCAGAATCAGTTCCCACAATCTTCCTCATCCCGGAGATTCAACCATGTGGATTGGACTGTCTTCCTACTTCCAGAGCCTGACTAGAAGGTAAGGTCACCCTCCCACTAGTCTATCTTCCCGGGTATCCCTTTGTTGCTTACCTCTTCTTTCTAACTTACACTATGGGGAATTCTTTCTTTTTTAAAAAATATATTTTATTGACTTTTTACAGAGAGGAAGGGAGAGGGACAGAGACTCAGAAACATTAATGAGAGAGAAGCATCAATCAGCTGCCTCCTGCACACCCCCTCACTGGGAATGTGCCCACAATCAAGGTACATGCCCTTGACCGGAATCAAACATGGGACCCCTCAGTCTGCAGGCCAATGCTCCATCCACTGAGCCAAACCAGTTAGGGTGTGGGAAATTCTTTTTCTGTCCCCCCAAAAAACACTCCTTTGGGATGTCTCCTCCATAATCTGAACACACTCAGCCTTTCCACAGAGGTCTGGCCAAAGCGCCTTATCTTCTATTGTAGTACTGCCTGGCCACAGTATAAATTAAATAATGATTCACATTGGCTTGAGAAGGAAACTTTCAGTTTTAATATTCTCTGGGACTGAAACAGTTTCTGTCACTACAATGGGAAATGGTCAGAGATCCCTTACATCCAGGCCTTCTTTACACTCCTCAATCTCATCTCTCTGTCAAACTTGCTCAACTTATCCTATATAATAAAAGAGTGATATGCAAATTGACCATACCTTTGCTACACCCACCAACCACGCCCACCAGCCACACCCACCAGCCAATCAGGAGCGGGGGTGGGGCCAAGGCAGTTGGGGCTGCAGAGGGGCGGGGCCGAGGCAGTCAGGGCCATGGGGGTGGGGGTCGAGGCAGCCAGCGTGCACTGGTCAGGATGAAGGCCTGGGCGGTGGGGGTGAAATAAGGTCATAAGAACATTTACTAAAGTAAAACTGCTGTTTGAAACTTTAGCCACAGTTCACCCCTGCTTGCTTAAAACAAAAAAATTATTGCTTTAGTTTCTAGCTTGTGACCTTGAGAGCTGCAGAAGAAACCCTTTGAAGACTAGAACCAGAGGAGTAACCTCGGTGCCAATTATATAGCTACACCACCTGTTTTTACAAAGATAGGACCACTTTCCCATGTCTAGCAGAAAACATAGAAGATAAAGAACGAGCAATAGGGTCATTCATAGTCTATTGGCACCTCTTTCCCAGATGCGGCCTTGGGGGCTGTTCACCAAATGCAAGGCAATAACATTTATGGTTCAGACCCCTTTAAAAGGCCTGCCTGCACTCAGGGCAGCGCGACCATCCTGGCCAGTTTTCAATAAATCCTTGCCTGCTTATAACCAACTTAATCACCTCCGTGGTCGTTTGCAACTGGTCATGGAAGTTGCCTCACAAGGGGGAGGGGGTGGGGGGGAGGGAGGCTTGGCTGGGACGGAGCCAGCCATCGGCCCTATTTCAGGGCGATGGCTGGGTGCCCAAGGCCTAAAGCCTTGGCCAGAGGCTTTAGGCCTTGGGTAGGCTGGGATGAGTGGTCAGTAGGACATCCCCTGAGGGCTCCCAGTATGTGTGAGGGGGCAGGTTGGGCTGAGGGATCACCCACCCCCGCGCATGAATTTTGCTAGTTAAATTATAATTCTCCACTCAAAGCCCCCTTCCACCAACCCAAGACCTTTACACCCTGAGGCTTCTATGTCCTTTCCAACCTGTCAGGTCCTTTAGATTCTCCTTTCAACCCTTCTGATCACTCAATTCTCTGATCCCCTTGGGTCTCCTGAACCCACTTCCTTATGGCCCTCCTCTGACTATCCCCCTGTTTTTGGACTCTACTCCCTCAACCGTCTTACCAAGCCCCCTTACTGTTCCCTGACCCCAGCCTCCAGCCACTGTCGTTCTTCTATGAGAGGTGGCTGGGGCCGAGGGTATTGTCCAGGTACACATCCCATTTTCCATGTCCAACCTTGCACAGATTGAGAGATGTCTTTGGGTCTTTTCCCATCAACCCCACCAGCTTTACCAAGGAATTTGAGTGCCTGACCCAGTCCTATGACCTGACCAGACACAACATCTATGTCATCCTGTCCTCTTCTCTAATCCCAAAGGAGAAGGAGTGTGTCTGGTTAGCTGCTCAGGACCAAGCAGATGCCCTTCATAGATAGGATGTGGTGGCCAACCTCATGGGTGCTGACGCGGTCCCCTGAACTGACCCGAGATGGGACTATCATGTTAATTCTCCAGCGCGCTGGCTCCATAGTCAAAGGATCATCGATCTCATTGCCAGATTCAAAAAGGCTGCCCATAAGGCAGTCAACTGTGACAAAGTTAATGAGATCACTCAGGCCCTGATTAAAACCCAGCTCTCTTCCTCTCCTGCCTCACAGAGGCCTTACAGAGATTTACCACCGTGGATTCCATTTCCCCAGATAGGACCTTTATTCTGAACACCTATTTTATGTTATCATTTTATTTATTTTAATTTTTAAAATATATTTTGCTGGAGCCAGCCAGCATAAATCGGACAGCACGTGAAACGGGGGTGAGGATTGGGAAATGACAGACAGACAAAAAGATGGGATCGGGAGGTCTGCAAGCCCTCTTTCAGACTGCGGCCCCAAGTTTATTTTTCTCCATGCTTTTATCCAGTGCTGGTTACATAACACATTCATCATTCCCATAATTTGACAAGGATTAACCTTCACACAAAACTCCTTATCCTAGCTTGGCGCCATTTGAACCCCTAGCTATCCTTGTGCTCTGCTACTTGCTCAAGGGCAGCATGTTTACCAAACTGTTGTACTTAAAGGTCACTGTGCTCTAGGGTCATAATGCATGTTTACTAAACTTAGGAGCAGACAGGCCACTTTGTGAAACCTGCTCTCTCATGATTTTGTCAACTGAGGTCGCCCCCCACAATATTTCATTGATTTTTTACAGAGAGGAAGGGAGAGGGACAGAGAGTCAGAAACATCGATGAGAGAGAACCATTGACCAGTTGCCTCCTGCATACTCTCTACTGGGTATGTGCCCACAACCAAGGTACATGTCCTTGACTGGGATTGAACCTGGGACCCTTGAGTCCACAGGCCGATGCTCTATCCACTGAACCAAACCATTAAGGACCTGAACATCTATTTTATATTTCAATCAGCCCCGACATATGCCTCAAACTTTGCTGTATTTGTCTACCAGCCAAATGGACTGGGACTGCACCCTAATATAGCTCATCTCCAAATAGACATTGTCCTAATAATCAGTCCTTTAACTTCTCTCTTGGACCAGGAGGGGCATTGCCCTCCCTGCTGGCCTAGGAATAGCTACAGGCCTAGGCACTGGGATAGGGGGACTGGCAACCTTCCTTTCCTACTATCAGAGCCTATCCAAAGACCTTGTAGATAACTGAGAGGAAATTGCCCAAAGTATTGTTACAGTACAGGACTAGAGAGATTCATGGCAGCAGTTACTCTCAAAAATCAAAGAGGACTTGACCTCCTCACAGCTTAGAAAGACACCTATGGCTATTCCTAGGGGAAGAACCAGTCTGCCATCATAAGGGAGGGGCCAAGAAACTAGTTATTAGGGCCTCAAAAGTCCAACAACAACTTTAAGAATCCTGGGGCACCTGGCTACAGAATCTTAATGGGAACTCCTGATGTTTACCTTTCGTTGGACCTCTCTTAATGCTCTTCTTGGCACTCATCTTTGGTCCTGTGCATCCTAAGAGCCCTTTTCCTCCTTCCTCAAAAAAAACCCTGCATTCAGGCAATTACCAATAAATCCATAGGGTAAAAGATGCTTTTCAATACCTATACCAGATATCATCCCTTCCCTCAATCACCAACTAATGAGGGACGTCTCTACACCCCACCTAAGCAAGAAGTTAAAGAAGAACGAGATAGGCCTCCCTCATCATCCCAGCTTGCAGGAACCCCAGTATATGAAGAAAAAAGAGAGGAAGAGAGAGAGAGAGAGAGAAGCAGGCTGGAATGTTTGGCACATTCTTGTGCTCCATTATGCTTTGCTTGGGGCTCTCGCCCTCCCTGGACTGTTAGGCACATTTTTGTGCCCATTATGCCCACTTGGGGCTTTTGCCCCTCCCAGAGATTTTCCTGTTATTCTCATTATAGGTTTCACAATTAACAGTAAACAGCCTCACCCAGTTTCCAGTGGACCATCTCCCTCGGGCTCCCACTTGCCCCTAATCTGACCCATTACTCTGACTGACCTTTAGAAGAGACATAAAATCCTTCTCCCTCACTGATGCAATTTTGGTCTCAGCCCTTCTGCTCATAGATGTAACAATCCTATATAATAAAGAGCTAATATGCAAATGGTCATCACACAGTCATGTCATCAAACCATCACACTGGGGCTGGGGGACCTGAGGCCAGGCCAGGGGACCCTGAGGCCATGCCTTCTGCTCCAATGCCAAGGAAAGGGGGCTGGAGGCCAAGTCTGGAGACCAGAGGCTGTGCCTGGGGACCTGAGGCCATGCCCCCTACCCACAGGAGCTTGATGTTGGATCTTAGAATGTGTCTCCTGCCTGGTGCTGGGCCAGAGGACCTGGGGCTGCAGCCCCAACCAATGTGGGGCTTGATGGGGTTGGGGCCAGCTAGGTCTGGGTCTCGAGTGATTTCAAGGCACACGCAGGTGGGTGGGAACTTGACTCTGGGTCTCGTGGTGTGTCCCAGATACTAATAAGAGGAAGATTTGAGATTTCCATATACATTTTATTACTTTTCTTTCATCTCTGACACTTCTATTATAGAGGAAGGTCAAATAGCAATATTAAAATATTTCTTCTACTTAATTCCCTTTAATGTGCATGAATTTCATGCACCAGGCCACTAGTATATTTATAATTCTTTACCACATTTGGCCTTGTGCGTTCTTCCTTCAGTGACCCTAACAATAACCACCAATCAAGTCTCTGTTTCCAAAAGTTTGCTTTTTTTTTAAAGATTCTACATGAGTGCGATCAATCAGATCATACCATCTTTGTGTTTCTTAGATTTATTTTACTTATCAACATAATGTTCTCAAGGTTCATTCATGTTGTCTTCAATGGCAGAATTTCCTTGTTTTTAAAAAATATATATATTTTTATTGACTTCGGAGAGAAAGGGAGAGGGAGAGATAGAAACATCAATGATGAGAGAGAATCAGCATTTGGTTGCCTCCCACATGCCTCCCACTCGGGATCAAGTCCAAGACCCGAGCATGTGTCTTTGCCCGGAATCGAACCTGAGACCCTTTAGTTCACAGGCCAACGCTCTATCCACTGAACCAAACCAGCGAAGGCTTCTTGTCTTTTTAATGGCTGAATAAGAAAAGGCCTCTTAAAACCTGATGTTGGAGTCCCAGAATGTAATTTCTGATGCATTCTATTGGTTAAAAAAAAAAAGTTATAGGGCTAACCCACAGCAGAAGAAATAAACTACACTTCTGTTAGGTCTGATAAACTAATTGAATCAATACCCCTCCTCTGGGAACTGACCTTCAGACAACTTCACAAACGACATTCCCTTTCTCTTAGATCACATTCCATTTCCTAAGACCATTAACCTTCCCAGGATCCAGACTCACCCAGAGAATTCCCTCCTGAAGAAGCCAGCCTAGAGTCCTTCAAAACCTCTGACTCCCCATCCCTGGCTGCTGGTGCCATTTTGGGGCTCAGCCCCTCTGGTTTCCAGATGACCTAATAAGTTTGTATTTCTTACCATTTTGGCCTCGTGTGTTGCTCCTTCGGTGACCCTAATAGTTGCCGGGAGTGGCAGGATAGGGTAGGGAGCAGGGGAGTAGGGAGTGGGAAATGGGTGAAGGTAATCAGAGTACAAACTTCCAGTTATAAGTTCTGGGGATCTAGTGTACAGCATGGTGAGTACAAATAAGCCCAGGCTATGCTGTTAGAGGGAAAAACTACGTTCACTTGTTAATGGCGAATGGCACGAGAGGTTAGACCAGTGATGGGCAACCTTTTGAGTTTGGTGTGTCAAAATTTGCCAAAAAAACGAGTATAACTTGGATGGTGTGTCACTTCAAGAAAAAAACCATAATTTTGTGATATTTATAGTTTAAATAACAAAAATGTATAATTGTAATATATAACTGTATTTAATAAACCAAAAACTATTTAACTTACCTGCTTAGTGACTTCTTTGTTCATCTGTCAGTCGGTTTCATTTGTTGGTCTTGATATTATTTAACTTGTGTGGGGTGCCGCGAACTAAGATAAGTGAGGGGGAGGGGGAATTCTTTAACTAACCTGCCTATTAGTGACTTTTTTGTTGCTGAATTTCATTGGCTAACCCTTCAATTGAAGGTTGATATTTTCTACACTTCAAGCCCAAGCAAGCCTACTAACTTCATCTGTCAATCTGTTTCTTTTGTTAGTTTTGATATTATTTAATGCTGAGAATAAGGTCTCACAAAAGTACTTAGAGGGAAATATTGTGAGTAAAACCATTGCTATATTTTTCAGGGCACTAAAAGTGTCTGGTAATTGGTTCCAGGCACTCCAAATTTCCTGTTCGTAGTGGCACTCCTCTTGATTGTCCAAGCGGCACCTTTCCAGATTCTCAAGTTTTGACCTCAAGTCAACAAACACCTGAACCCAGATGCTGTCTTGAAATTCTGCAAGTTGCATCTCCAAATCATCAATTTGCATCCATTGGAAACCCATTGTTGCAAGATTTTTGTCCACTCTCTTGCTGCAGTTCCCACACCCCTTTTCTCCCCAAGAGTTGTCAGTCCATTCCCTCTCTATGTCCATGATTCTGTTATATTCACCAGTTTATCCTGTTCATCAGCTTATTAATTCGCTTGATTTTTAGATTCATTTGTTGATACATGTGTATTTGTTGTTCCTAATTTACACTTTTATCTTTTTCTTCTTCCTCTTCTTAAAGAATATCTTTCACCATTTCATATAATATTGGTTTTGTGGTGATGAACTCCTTTAGCTTTTTCTTATCTGCGAAGCACTTTATCTGACCTTCAATTCTGCATGATAGCTTTGCTGGATAGAGTAATCTTGGTTGTAAATTCTTGCTGTTCATCACTTTGAATATTTCTTGCCACTCCCGTCTGGCCTGCATCGTTTCTGTTGAGAAATCCGCTGACAGTCGTATGGGTGCTCCCTTATAGGTAACGAACTGTTTTTCTCTTGCTGCTTTTAATATTCTCTCTTTGTCTTTTGCTCTTGGCATTTTAATTATGATGTGCCTTGATGTGGTCCTCTTAGGGTTCCTATATATTGGGGTTTGGTGCGCTTCTTGGACTCCTAAGTCAATTTCTTTCACCAGGTGTGGGAAGTTTTCAGTCACTATTTCTTCAAATAGGTTTTCATTGTCTTGGTCTCTCTCTTTTTCTGGCACCCCTATAATTCGGATGTTGGTATGCTTGAGGTTGTCCCAGAGGCCCCTCACACTATCTTCAATTTTTTGTTCTTTTGGTTTCTTGCTTTTTCAGCTGAGTGGATTTTACCTCTTTGTATTTCAAATTTTTAACTTGGTTCTTGGGGTGCTCCAGAGCACTTTTAGGTCTTTGTATAATATTTTTTATTTCAGTCAGTGTATGCTTAATTTCTGGTTGGTCCTTTTTCATATCCTTGAGAGTCTCCTTTATATCCTTGAGGGTCTCCTTCATTTCCTTGTAGGACTCATTCATTTCCACGTTGGTCTTGATCATTTCCTTGCAGGACTCAATCATTTCCTTTGCGGTCTTGCTTATTTCCTTATAGGCCTCAACCTTTTGTTGGAGCCTCTTGAGAAGCCCTATAACCGTGGTTTTGAATTCCATGTCCAGTCGTTTTTTCCCCTCCATTTCTTTCACATCTGATTTCTTTCCATGTCTCTGCATGGTGGCTGCTTCCCTGAGTTGGTCAATTAGCTTTGTGTGGTAGACTTCTTACTAGGGACAGTGGCTCAGCCTCCACAGTTACCTGAGGTGGATATGGGCTGCACAGTCTTGCTGAAGTTAAGCTCAGTTAATCATTGTTAGCACTTGGAGGGGTTGACCTCCAGGCCAATTGTCTGTGAAGTACAGCTGTGCTCAGGTTGGATGGGCGGAGTCTCCAGGCCAAGCAGACAGCATTAGCTCCGCCCTATGCAGCCCCAGGGACTCTGCATCGGTGGCAATGGCCGCCAGCACCTCTGAGAGCCGCTGCCGAGCTCCACCAGCTGCCGGGGAATTCACTCTCCCCAAATGAGTCTGCACACCCAATGTCTCACCCAGGGTTGTAAAACAAAGCAGTCTGACGGTTTCCCGAATGAGAGGGCAAGTCACAGAGCACTCTCTGCGCGGTCACGCAGCTGAGCTGTTCACGCAAGCTGCCTTCTCCACCAGCCAGGAGACCCCTGCAGCACCCGAGCCTCGGCGTGCTTTCCCACTGTCCAGTTTTCACACCGTATGATAGTAGGTTCCCTGGACTTCGCCCAGAGCTGGAGAATCGGTCCAGTGGGACGTCTTTGTCTCCCCGTTTGAGAAAACTGGCCGGTTTTCAGCCGCCCGCCCTCTCCGCTGGCGCGCACTCCAAACCTCTCTCTGCGTGAATCTTTCAACGCTGTCCGCCGCTGCTCCTCCGGGTCACAGTGTCTTATCTTCACTTTTATTTGTGGAATTTTCACTCGGCCAGCTTTCTGGTGATTCTGGAAGGTGTTTGTTCTTTCATTAAGTTGTAGTATTAAAATTGCTGAGTATGACGGCAAGATAAGTGTTTTACCTATGCCGCCATCTTGGTTCTCCCCCCAAACCTACTCTTAGGTTTACTAGGATTCCTACTGCGGAAGTTAAATATTCAGAAAACTTAAATAAACCATAGGGTTGTAGGATTCTTTTTGTCTCCATCCCAATTCACGGATTGAATAATTCTTGCTGCAATGCTGATCCTAATTACGTTTCCTCAAGATCTTTGACTCTAGTAAAAAAATGATTAAAATTTAACAGGCCTTAAAATTATTTTCATAATCCTTACTTTTCCCTCTATTTATAAATCTTTAATCTGACATGATTCAAAGGCAGCTCCAACTTCTGCCCCCAGGAACTAAGTGTGGCTTTGCAAATGCTTTGGCTTGTTGAACATCTGTGCTGGTCTGATAACACCTGCTGCTCCTGAGCGCTGCCCAGTCTGGGCTGCAAGGGAACCAGGCTCCAGGCAAGTTGTATATGACAGACCTTCCTAGCTTTTGTGTTTCCCAGCACTTTGCTTGGCTAACAAATAGGGAAAACTTTTGATACAGCATTTGAGCTAATCTGGACAATCGGATGATCAACATATTGGCTAGGAACACAAATTCTTTAACCAAATAATATTCTATTTTTAATTACATAAGTACTAGAGGCCAGTGAATGAATTTGTGCATGGGTAGGGTCCCTTGACCCATCCTGATAGGGGCCAGCTGGATGGGGGGAGGGACTGAGGGAGGTTGGCTGGCTGTGGGAGTGCACTGACCACCAGGGGGAGCTCCTGCATTGAGCATCTCCTCCCTCCCTGGTGGTCAGTGCATGTCATAGTGACCAGTTGGCCAGTGGACCGGTCATAATGGTTGCTTAGGCTTTTATATATACAGATGTTCATTCTCAAATTGCCTATAGATGATTGGCATTTTTATATATATACTGGGGCCTGGTGCACGAAATTCATGCACTAGACGTGAATGATCCCTCAACCCAACCTGTCCCCTCACACATACTGGCCACTCACCCTTGTCCTGCCCAAGGTCTAAAGCCTCTGACCGAGGCTTTAGGCTTTGAGAACTCAGACATCACCCTGCTCGGCTCAGCCCCGGCCTTAGCCCCAGCCACTGGCGACTGCCTGGCCCTGAGGGCCACGTGCTTGCCACCTGCTGCTTCGGCTCCACCCCAGGAGCCACGTGCTCGCCACTGGGCGCCTCAGCTCTGTTTCAGGTCTTATCCCCGGCTGCCTGCAACCGCCGCTACCTTGACTCCGCCCCTGGAAGCCGCCTTGGCTCCACCCCCTGAGCTCCAGCCTTAGCCCTGGCTGGCTCTGCCCCAGCTCCTGATTGAATGGTGGGTGTGGCTTGATTGGAGGTACAGTCAATTTGCATATTACTTTTATTAGATAGGATAATCTTTACCTAAGGATATTTTTTTCCCATTGTTTCTTAGAGAGTATGGAGGGAGGGCTAGAAAGGGAAGGAGAGAGAGAGAGAGAGAAAATTATCGATTAGTATGCACCTGGAATGGGGCCTGAAATGGGGCTGGGAATCTCAACCAGCACTGGCACTCCAACCACTGAGCAACAGCAGCAAGGTATTGGTATTACCTTTATGAGAGAATGAGGTGACATAAATCGTACCCACTAGAATCACTGCCACAGAGAAAGTGATGCTTTGTAAAACGTTTTGTAAGACGAGGGTTTACCACACAATGCAATATACAGATGATGTATTATAGAATTGTACTCCTGAAACCAACCTATAATTTTATTAATCAATGTCACCCCAATAAATTCAATATAAGTGGATAAGGAAAAAAGCAAAAATGAGGGGTTTACTGTTGTTCATATTTAAGTCTGAAATTAAAATCTGCAGGACAGGTTAGGTTTTTATTACTGGCACTCATTTAAAAAGGTGATTTTAATTTACAAAAGACAAAGTGGGTCTATATTTGTAAACATTTATTCTCTTGAACTGAAAAAGGCTTGTATCAGCACACATTGTACAGCCTTTCAAATTACACAGAATTGAAAAAAGGTTCCTTGTAATTAGTGCAATGAATCTTTGATGTCCAGTGATCTGCTGCAAACAATGAAAACAAACTTTAAACTGCTTAAGAAGTTTCCAGCACTCATCAAATGCATTTCTGTAGGTGACAAAAAATCCACGAGGAGAGGAATGCAAATAAGTGGCATTTAGTTATTGGAAGGACTAAAAAAAAAAAGTATTTTCCAGCCTAGAATGATTCCTATTCCCTTTGAGTCTAAGTGGTTTGATTGAGAGGCATTAAGAACATAATTTACTTCACACTTAATGGTCATACTACCTAAATGAATAAGGAAAGAACCCACTGAGGGAATTCTGTGTTTTCTGGAAATTGTTTCTGTGTTTAGAGATACAGGGGAAGAGTAATCTGCTTGTGGGCTCTTCTTAGTCACCCTTCAGCCCCTCAAAAAGACAGCAAATGGTTCTGACTTGGTTATCCATTCCTGTATTCTTTCCCCCCAAATTCTATGTTGGATCACACTGTGCTGGCTGCAAAAAAGAAATACAGGTTGCAACTAATTGTAATAATTTTGAAGAATAATTTGCTGTACAATAGAGCTTTGGATCTGATACAAGAATTCAGAAATATAAAACAAAATAACCATAAAAGTCAGGAGACAATTGAACAGCATTTCCTCAGAAAAAGCTGTGACTGTGATGTGGATTCCTAGTCACTGGGGTACAATGTGGTTCTCCCCGCTTTGCTGGAACACTGGCCTGTCTTCAAAAGCTGTTTCGCTCTGACCACACACCCTAGCAGTCTCTATCATGTTAACAGGAGCTCTGAATACCAAGCCAATTAAAGATGGGAGCGCACAGGGGAAACAAAAAGGCCCAGGGTCCAAGGTGACTGTTACTGAGAACTTGCCCTTTCCAAAATGTGAAAGTCATAGTGCTTCTTGCTTGTTCTCAGCTTAAATTTGTTAACTGAGTTAATTTGTTTCTTCAATGCATTCTGTGCAGCTGAGATGGAGGGGAATGTGGCTAGGACGGTGTACGTGGAGGCCAAGTCAATGGGTTTAGAGCGTTCAGAATTGATAGTGCTGTCCCCACTGCCACAGCAGAGCGGGTTACGACGCAGCTGGGACTGGGACTGGGGGTCCCGCAGCCATCGGATCTTGGCGCCAATTTTAAAGAGTTCCCCGAAGAGCTTCTCGGCTTCCATGCGAGTTATTCCATCTGGTAGTTCAGTAATTTCCAAGACTTTCCCAACAACTAGAATAGAAAAGGTGTGGGATTAACAATCCCTGTTACTGAAGAGAGGCAAAATGTACTCTAAACTCAATATAAAATAGAAAATAAACATAATTTTATAAAACCATTCAAATCCACAAAAGTGTAACTGTTACAATAATCTTTTAAATCATTCCTAGGTACCCTCTGGCAAGGAGTGTACAGCTAACAGTGCCAACTACCCATTTCAGTCTTCACTGACAGCTGCACACATACAGCACAGCAGTGCACAGTGGCTCATCCCACTGAGGTGTGTGCTTCTGGGCAGCTCCCGGCACCTCAAGTTTCCAGTGTAAATGAAAGATAGCAACACTTGCCCTATGCACCCAAGAAAGCTGAGTACCTATTTGACAGCACTTTGCCACAGAAGGTGACATATTCGTTCATTCACACTACCTCCATATGGATGCAAGGGCTACTTCCTTTCTCAAATAGAGGCAAAGAGCTCATTCTACCTGTTCTTGTCACACACATCCTTTCCCTTTGGTCTCTTCACCCCTCCTAAACCCAACCTCACTATGCTCTCAAACTTGAGATGAAATAGCTCTGAAAGAGCACATTCAAGCACTCTACATTATAGACAGCATAATTCCCTATGACTCTAGGGAGAGGAAAACTCATTTCTGTGCTGGGGTACAGTTTTAAAGACTGTTGAAGTGGTCAACAGTTTGTAGAAGCACATCCAGCTGCCTCTGGAACACACCTGCTTCTCCTGCGCCAAGGTCAGTGGATGCAGCTTTCTTAGCTTGTTTTCTTCCTCGGTTTCCATGCCTGTTTCCAGACTGACCCTGAAAACCCACAAACAGATGAGAAAATAAGGTAAATAATGATGACAAATATGTTTGTAACATTCAAACACTTAATACCTAATCATACTCAGCCTGCGTTTTGTATTTCAGCAGAAAAATTCAGTTCGATCCCAGGCCTCCTGAATTCCTCCTGAATTCTGGCCCACTATGACTAGTCACTTTCTGGGCTTTCCTGAATAAGCATGTCCTGGACCCAGCCCACCAGCCAAGCAGCACCACTGAGAAACCCACGGCTGAGGCAGGGAACTTTCCTTGTGCAGTGCCAATAGGAAGGCCCAGGCCTGCACTCAGCCATTGACATATGGTACCCTACAAGGTCTAACGGCCGGCACTCACCTGTTGGGGTGGCAAGTGTCCATGCAGAACAGTAGGAGGGTTGTATTGCAGTGGTTGGCCAAGTAATGGATACCTGGCATCTCCTGTAAGCCAACAAAAACATTTTTATATTTTATATTTCTCTACTCAGTTATATTTCCTGGAGTTTTCTAAATTGTCTCAGTTCAGAAGGTATTGACATAGTTTTAAAAGAATAAAAAAAAAGTTCCAAATATCCTTTAAAAAGCTAGGGTAAACTTCTCAAAGGACTAAGAACAAATAAAAGTGGTTATGAAGGAGGGTAAATGGTGGGAACTGGGGTGACAGGAGATAGGATGAAGAGAAACTTCTCTTTATACCTTAACATTCCATATGAAACCCACCAAAATGACTATAAATACCCCCTCCAACCACTTGAGATGCTAAAATCCACACTTTTCTCTAATGATTAATAATGAATACGACTTACATTTCAGAAGGAAAAGAACCTGAAAAAGACATTAATCTCCCTAGCTCCCCAAATTCACTATTAACTATTATAAGTATTTGCACGCATGTATTTATATATACGCATACAAACACTGTTAGAGTCTTAACCAATAGGAGTATTTACACTGTAAGCTCTCTTTAAAGTTTGTATTTTTAACTTCCACTTGCTTAGAAAGAATGGCACAGTTCTTTAAGTTATTCATGAGCAAGTGTCCTTTTCCTGAAACAACAAGTGTGGGCTAGTCAGGTTGGAGACCCTCCAATTATTTTGGTTCACTCAGAAATGCCTAAAGTATCACATGGAAGGGGCTTAATCAATGCTGACTGCAAAAACCTTGTCCTGGAGAAGAATGCTCTCATTTGTTATATTCTCTTCTTATTTTAACCACAAATCCCCACATTTAGCACATTCCATGTTTGGAAGAGGGTGATAGGTAGGTGCTGGAAAGCCTGTTCAGGAAATGATACATCCCCGTTCTCTGAACAGTTTCATAGCAAAGAAAGACAGGGTGTGAACTTCCTACCCCTCTATGGGGCACTTTTCTGATGGTATGTGGGCAGCTCCCTGGCAGAACACACCCATGACATACTTGCTCCTTCCCAAGCTTTAGCTGAAGAGCAGATATGACATAGAGGCTTAGCACTGAAATCAGACATGCACATGTGAATTGTGAAGATGCATAAAAAACAGCTGCGAAGAAGTAAGAGTTAAGTTTAGGCCTATAGAGCAGTATTCTTTTCAGATACGGAGATGAGGTTGTAGTCGGCAGTAACCAAAGATCCATCCTTATAGACCGTGCTCTGTGCTCCTCTTGGAGCGTTCATACTAGACGAGGCATCTCAATATTACTATATTACCATATAGTTTCAACCTACATGCTATTTAAATTTATTTTTTATTTTAATTCTTTATTGTTTAAAGTATTACATGTCTTCTCCTGCCCCATTTATCTCTCCCCAGCACTCCCAACTCCCAGAACATGCTCTCACTCCCTCCTGTCTGTATCCATTGGTTACCCTCATATGCATGCATACAAGTCCTTTGGTTGACCCCTTATTACCCACATTCACTCATAGGTTGGACAGTCTGTTCGATGCTTCTATGTCTCTGGTTCTATTTTTATTCATCAGTTTATATTATATTCCACAAATGAGAGAGGTAATGTGATATTTATATTTCTCCCCCTGGCTTATTTTTTTCTTTTCTTTTTAATAAGAGAAAGCTTCTTTAGAAAGTCATAAAAGTGGAAGAAGTCAGCTGTAGAAGAAATGAACTCAGAAAAAAAGTTACAGAAGCAGAGAAGGGACCTTTGAGCTTGGAAGAAAGGTAAGGGTAATGTGCTCCGGGGAAGAAGAGTGGGAGGGGAAGTGTGAGTGTGCTCTTGGGAGGGAAAAGCGCCTCAATTTATAACATGCTTTATTTTTCTGGATTGAAGTAATTGGCTTTGTAGAAAATTTGGAAATAGAGTATTGTTTACAAAGGAGAAAATAAAAAGCACCTTAGTAATTCCCTCATTTCTAACACTGGGGTGTGTGCCTTTCCAGTCTTTGTTCTACATGTGTGTTCTCATATTTGTGTATATGCTATTTTGTAATTCCTTTAAAAAATGAAGACATAATTAACATAAAACAAAATGCACATCTTTAGTGTTGGGTTTGAAGACTTCTAACAACTTTAAGAGTCTATATAACCATGACTCAGAAAAGATAATGACCATTTCCATTTTCTAAAAAGTTCTCAGGCTCGTTTCCAGTCAACTCCATATCCCATCCATATCATGATCTGATTTCTTTCTTTTTTTTAAAATACATTTTAGTTACTTTTGTAATGCCATATTCTTCTTGATGTTCTTTTTTTCCCCTTTATTGTTCAGTTTATTAATTACATTGTTTCCCCTTTTTTATCCCCCTATATCTCCCCTCCACCCTGTACCTATCCCACCCTCCACCCTTCCCTCCCCCTCCCCAATGTCCTCTCCCATTGTTGCAAGATTTTTGTCCAATCTCTTGCTGTACTTCCCACAACCCTTTTCTCCCCAAGAATCGTCAGTCCATTCCCTCTCTATGTCCATGTTTCTGTTATATTCACCAGTTTATCTTGTTCATCAGCCTATCAGTTCACTTGATTTTTATGTTCATTTGTTGATAGATGTGTATTTGTTGTTCATAATTTACATTTTTACCTTTTTCTTCTTCCTCTTCTTAAAGAGTATCTTTCAGCATTTCATATAATTCTGGTTTGGTGGTGATGAACTCCTTTAGCTTTTTCTTATCTCCCTTGCAGCCCTGGTTCCTCCCAACTGCCCTCCCCTGCTGGCCTGATGGCCCACAACTGCCCTCCCTTGCAGGCCTGGAACCTCCCACTGTCCTCCCCTGCTGGCCATCTTGTGGTGGTCATCTTGGGTCCACATGGGGGCAGGGTCTTTGACCACATGGGGGCAGCCCTTTTGTGTGTTGGAGTGATGGTCAATCTGCATATTACTCTTTTATTAGATAGGATAGAGGCCTGGTGCATGGGTGGGGACCAGCTGCTTTGCCCTGAAGGGTGTCCTGTATCAGGGTAGGGGTTCCCTTGGAGTGGGGCGGCCTGGGTGAGGGGCCTATCGTGGTTTGCAGGCCGGCCACACCCCCCAGTGACTCAAGCGGAGGCTCTGGGATTAATTTATGTTCTACAATTGAAACTTTGTAGCCTGGAGTGAAGGCCTAGGCTAGGGCTGCAGAACTTTTGCTTCCTCCATTGCCCCGGCAACCCTAGCCTCTTCTCTCTCCAGCTCTGTGGCTGCTGCCCTTTCTGTTGGGATTATGTAACTTCTAATTGAAATTTTGTAGCATTGAGTAGAGGCCTAGACCGGCAATGGCAGGCGGAAAGCTTGGCTTCCTCCGTTGCCGGGGAAACCCAAGCATCCCTCCTGCTCCCAGTGGCAGCAGCCATCTTGGTTGATTTGCATAATTTGCTTCTGATTGGCTGGCGGGAGTGGCTTGATAGAAGGTACGGTCAATTTGCATATCACTTTTTTATTAGATAGGATACCATAATCTAATACTAAAGGATATTTAGGTTGGTCTGAAAATGTGTTTTACTATAGAATAAACTCTTTTGTACATAAATCGTTGTTTGCATTGATTGTATGCATTTATCCTTACAATAAATTCCACAAAATAAAATCAATCGTTTCTGTATTATTTTATAATCATTGCTTTTATGTCTATTTCTCCAACTAGACTGAGCATTGATGAGGATGAAGACTTCATCTTATGCATTTTGTACATCAGGGGAATAGCAAGTTCTCAATAAATGTTTGTTGAATAAATTTTGAATAAACTCTTGAGATATATTACTCTAATATAGAAACTAGAAATATAAAACAAATATAGAACATTTTTTTATGGAGGAATGGAGTGTCTAAGGATAATAAGTTAAAACCATTTTAATTCTGTCATCGAAGTAATTACTAAACTAGTAATTAATTATTAATTAGTAATGAAATATTAAGGTCAGAAGAGTATATGATTAAACAAATATGCTTGGTAAGGTGGAAATGTAGTCCCGTGTAAAAGTGGAAGGTAGCAATACCAAAATAAAGCACAGATACTAAGACTGATATTTTAAAATTCTGTGAGGCTGTGAGTAGTTGCATGCACACTTACCTTGCCCAGGAATAAAAGTTCTAGAAAATGGGGGGATGATGGAAAGTGGTGGTCCAGAAGAACGAACAGTTTTCAGGGTGGATAGCTGAGCTGGTGCTGGCGATGGAGCTGGTGAAATAATGGGACTACTGAGTTGAGGGCTGTGCTGCAATTACATCAAGAAAATGGAACAGCACTTTAGTTAGATTTTTTCAAGTTTCCTTTGAACAAAAATTTTTATTCTTTTTGATTATAAATATGTACTTATGATACTACAATAATATATACTTGTTATTACAAAAATTAAAACATTATGTAAATTTATAATTTCCAACTCCTGAAGTACTGGTAACAGATTGTTTCTATGCATATGTATCTATACATCCATGTTTTACAAAAATGAAAATAGACTGTACACCCTACTTTTGAATCTTTTGTACCTAGATGATAATATTATAGATACATTTTGATGAAAGAATACTTACATCAACCTCATTCTTTTTTTTCAGTTTGTTTCAACATTTCATTTTAAAACAATTCATCCCTGAAGAACAGTTGCAAAAAGAGTACAATTCTCAGATTTCCCAAGTGTTAATATTCTATTAAACTAGATTTTTCTCTTATTTTTTTCTGATCAATTTGAGATCAATTGCTCACAACACCTATACTGAAATAACTTGTGTATTTCCTAAAAACACAAAAGTGCCACTGATTGTCACACTAATGCACTTTATAGAAAAAAAACTAAACTAGTCCAGAATCCAATCTAGAACTGAGTGAAGTGTTGCATTTAGTTGCTATGTCTTTTTGATCTTCTTTAATCTGGAACAGAGCCCCAGTCTTACTTCTCTTTCATGACTCTGACATTTCTGAAGGCCATTCTGAAGATCAGTTATTTTTGTGAAATGTTTCTCAATTTTGGTTTGTCTGCTGTTTTTTTAAAATACATATTTTTTAAATTGATTTCAGAGAGGAAGGGAGATATAGAAACATCAATGATGAGAGAGAACCACTGATTGGCTGTCTCTCGCTCTCCAACCCCCCCAGTGGGGACCAAGCCTGCAACTCAGGCACAGGCCTTGACTGGAATTGGACCCTCGACCCTTCAGTCCACAGGCTGAGGCTCTATTTATTTATGCCTGCTGTTTTCTTATCAAAATGTTCATAACCCTGGCTAGACAGCTCAGTTGGTTAGATCGTCCCAATGTGCTAAGGTTGGGGGCTAGACCCCTGGTCAGCACATAAGAATTGCCCTATGAATGCATAAATATGTGGAACAACAAACCAGTGTTCTCTTTCTCCTTTCCTTCTCCTCTCAATAAAAAAAAAGTTTATGATATAAAATTGGTGAGGGAATACCAGAGAAGTGATATTGTGTTCTTAGTGGATCATATGAGAAAGAACATGCTGTCCATCTGTCATAACAGTATTGGTTATGTTTTTATTTCAATAGCTTGGTGAAGGTGATGACAGATATGTTTCTTCAGTGTCAAGTTATTATTTTTTCCTTTCTAGTTATAAATATCTCTTGTGGGGAGATCATATCTTTGAATAGAGATCATTTTACTTCTCTTTCCAATTTAAATGTCTTTTATTTCTTTTTTAAAAAATATATTTTATTGATTTTTTTATAGAGAGGAAGGGAGAAGAATAGAAAGTCAGAAACATCGATGAGAGAGAAACATCGACCAGCTGCCTCCTGCACACCTCCCACTGGGGATGTGCCCGCAACCAAGGTACATGCCCTTGACCGGAATCGAACCCGGGACCTCTCAGTCCGCAGGCCGATGCTCAATCCACTGGGCCAAACCGGTTCGGCTGAATGTCTTTTATTTCTTTTTCTTGTCTAATTGCTCTGGATTGGACTTACAGTATGATGCTTCTTGAGAAGACACTTTGCATGACATCTACCTTTTGAAATTTGTTGAACCTGGCCGGCATGGCTCAGTGGTTGAGCACTGATCTAGGAACCAGGAGGTCATAGTTTGATTCCTAGTCAGGGCACATGCAGGAGGCAGCCCATCAGTATTGATCTTTCTCTTTCTCTCTTCCTCTCTGAAATCAATAAAATATTTAAAAAAATGTATTGAGACTTACTATGTGGATTAACATATGGTCTATCATAGAAAATGTCCCATGTGCACCTAAGACAGTGGTCGGCAAATTGCAGCTCGCGAGCCATGGTTTGCCGCTCTGTTGACTAGTGAGTTTGCCGACCACTGACCTAGACTCTCTATTCCAATAATTACAGGCTGTTGTTGTTCCTTGTGATTAAGCCCCTATCCCAGTAGTCGGCAAACTCATTAGTCAACAGAGCCGCAGTTTGCTTACCACTGTAAAGAGAATGTATATGGTGCTGCTGTCCGGTAGTGTTCTGCATTGTTTGTTAGATCTAGTTGGTTTACTGTTCTTATTTCCTTATCTTCTGTCTGGTTATTCTAACCATTATTAAGAGTGGAGTATTAGAGTCTCCAAATATTATCGTAGAATTGTCTGTCTACTTCCCCTTTAAATGTGTATGGTTTTGCTTCATGAATTTTGATTGTCTATTAGATGCATGCTTATATTTGCTGAATTGAAACTTTTATTTGTCTATAATGTCCTTTGTATTTTGCAAACACTTTTGATATATTATTTTTGCTACTATTTTTCTAAATGCCTTATAGTTCTTTTCTGTTCCTTATTTCCTGCACTACTGTCTTCTCTTGTGATTACTTGACGTTTTTGTAGTAAAATGTTTAAATTATTTTCTTATTTCTTTTCATATATATTCCATAGATTTTTTTCTTTGTGATTACTTTGGGGATCACACTTAACATCCTCTTTTGGCCCGAGCTGGTTTCAGTTCAGTGGCTAGACTGTCAGCTTGTGGACAGGGTCCCAGGTTTGATTCTGGTCAAGGGCACATATCCAGGTTGTTGGCTCAATTTCCAGCAAGGGGGTGTGCAGGAGGCAGCCAATCAATGATTCTCTCTCTCTCTCTCTCTCTCTCTCTCTCTCTCTCTCTCTCTCTCTCTCTCTCTCCCTCCCTCCCCTCTTCCTCCCTCCCTCCCCTCTTCCTCCCTCCCTCCCCTCTTCCTCCCTCCCTTTCTCCCTATCTCCCTCTTTTCCCCCCTTCATCTCTCTCTAAAATCAATAAAAACATATTTTAAAAAATCATCAGCAAATGTCAGAAACTTTAGGAAAAGGCTTATGGGAAACTTTAAAATGGATAGATGAGGCAGACAACACCTGAAGTAACTGATCAGTTATAAAACATCACTAAAAGTGGGTCAACCAAACTTATTTGCTTCCTGATGTGGTATAGAGGAAATACACATTATCACAGGATGTGCTCTCTGCATGCACACTGACCAGGGCCCAAAGCCACTACTTGGGCGTGTACCTTGACCATGACCTGAATTCGTGACCCTGTGGTGCATGGAAAGATGCTCAAACAACTGAACCACACTGGCCAGGCTGACGGTTTTTCCCCCATCTATTATTTTAATAGGATTTCATAATGGTGATTTTAAATTCTATAAATGCTTTTACATGTATTAATTGTATTTCTCCTATGATGAAGAGCATTCCCTCATCAACTTTCTGGTTACAATAAAATACAGTTTATATGAAAAAAGTAGGATAACAGCATAATTCTTTTTCTTTAGAAAATTTTAGATTTAATTTATCCTCTGATTAAAAACATTTTTTTGAATATGCAAAAGTTGGGAAATAATACTTAAATGTTGAAAAACTGTTCTGGATACAAAAAGTATTTAAGTTTCTTTACTAATGAGGTTTCAAATTCAGTATTAAAGTTTTTAGGTCAATCTTCTGTGACTAAAATATTGAAAGTATTAAAATTAAGCATCTTACCTGAACAATATTGTCTACATTGCTAAATTCCACACACTTCTGTCCTCTCTGGTGATCACAGTAATATTTGTTTTGTTTCCACTGCGGGGGTGAGTGGGCACGAGATTGTGGATTGTTTGGTACATTAAGCTGCATCATCACCATACCTCCACTAGGTGGTGGAGGTGGCACAGCTGAAATCAGAATTAGGATACTGAATCAGCAAACAGCATCTTCAAAGACCAAGATAATGGCAATAATTTTACATATCTGAACAGAATTTTACTATAATATATGTAACATAGATTGAAACCCTAGTGCTTCTTGCTAAAAGTGTTGTGTTGTTTAAAATGGCATTAAAATGGACTCTGTAGACCTAAATATCTCACTTGTTCTAAAACCAACAGGTCTATAGTTATTCAGGAAAGTCCAAATATCTACTCCAGAAACTAGTGAAGAGTAGCACAATTGAAATATGATATATAAAAGTGCTCAATTAAAAAACTGAATTAATTGCCCGGCTAGGGTGTGGCTCAAAGGTTGAGCATCGGCCCAGGAACCAAGAGGTCACTGGTTCCATTCCTGGTCAGGGCACATGCCCAGGTTGTGGGCTCAATTCCCTAGTGAGAGGCGTTCAGGAGGGAGCCGACCAATGATGTTTTTCTCTCATCAATATTTCTATCTCCCTATTCCTCTTCCTTCCCCTCTCTCTAAAAATCAATAAAACACTAACAAATAAAAAATTAATTTTAAAACAGGCATTTAAAAAATATATATATTATTGATTTTTTTAAAGAGAGGAAAGGAGAGGGATAGAGAGTTAGAAACATCGACGAGAGAGAAATATCGACCAGCTGCCTCTTGCACACCTCCTACTGAGGATGTGCCCGCAACCAAGACACATGCCCTTGACCAGAATCGAACTTGGGACCTTTCAGTCCGCAGGCCGATGCTCTATCCACTGAGCCACACCGGTTTCGGCTAAAACAGGCATTTTTATAAATACAAAGAAAAACTGGGAAAAAATATCCTACTCTGACATACAGTAGAAAGTTATTTTCTAGTAAGTTGATTTCATGCAGTGTAAAAGATTGAGACATGGGAATGGAATAAACAAAGCACAATTTTAGTACCCTGAAAAGTCCTATGACTCCAGGAAAATTTGAGTTCTTTTATGTTTTCCCATTTGAAAAAGGAGGCTAGAAAGACCTCCATGGCTGACTTTAAAGAGCTGTGATGATATATATATATATATATGAGACCCAGTGCACAAAATTCGTGCAAGGGAGCCGGGTGATGTCCCTCAGCTCAGCCGGCAACCTCTCCAATCTGGGACCCCTCAAGGGATGTCCAATTGCCCGTCGGACATCCTTCTCACAATCCAGGACTGCTGGATCGAAACTGTTCACCTGCCTGCTTCCCTGATTGCCCCTAACCACTTCTGCCTGCCAGCCTGATCACCTGCTAACCACTACCCTGCCAACCTAATTGATGTCTAACTGCTCCCCTGCTAGCCCCCAACTTTTCTCTTCTGCCGGCCTGGTCACCCCTAACTGCGCTCTCCTGCAGGCTTGATTGCCCCCAACTGCCCTCCCTGATGGCCTGATTCCTCCCAACTGCCCTCCTCTGCTGGCCTGATTGCCCACAAATGCCCTCCCTTGCAGGGCCTGGAACCTCCCAACAGCCCTCCCTGTTGGCCATCTTGTGGTGGCCACCTGGGGGCAGGATTTTTGACCACATGGGGGCAGCCCTCTTGTGTGTTGAAGTGATGGTCAATCTGCAAATTACTCTTTTATCAGATAGGATAGAGGCCTGGTGCATGGGTGGGGGCCAGCAGGTTTGTCCTGAATAGTGTCCCGGATCAGGGAGAGGGGGGGTTTCCTTGTGGCGTGGGGCGGCTTGGGCGAGGGGCCTGTGGTGGTGTGCAGGCCGGCCACACCCTCCAGCGACCCAAGCGAAGGCCCTGGGATTAATTTATGTTCTACAACTGAAACTTTGTAGTCTGGAGCTGAGCCAAGCCTTCTGCTCACTCCATGGCAACAGCCATTTCTGTTGGTGCATTTACTTTCTATAATTGAAACTTTGTATCATTGAGTGGAGGCCTAGGCGCTAGGGCTACAGAAGCTTGGCTTCCTCCATCGCCTGGGGAAACCTAGCCTCTGCTCTCTCTAGCTCCGTGGCTGCTACCATTTCTGTTGGGATATATCTTCTATAATTGAAACTTTGTAGCACTGAGTGGAGACCTAAGCTGGCAATGGCAGGCAGAAGGCTTGGCTTCCTCCATTGCTGGGGAAATCCAAGCCTCCCTCCTGCTCTCAGTGGTTGGGATTTTTTTGCTCCTGATTGGTTGGTAGGCGTGGCTTGATCAAAGGTATGGTCAATTTGCATTTTACTCTTTTATTACATAGGATGTCAAAACATCTTGCTAATTGTACAGTAGAGACAAATGGACTATTAATTATATCTATTTCTTATCAGATTTATTTCTTTGGTGTACCAGTACTGCAGCACTGCTGGTATTAGTCATAAACTCTGCCTGCCACTCACCACTTCAGTGTAAGGTAAGAGAGAATCCTGTGCCCTAAAAGGGTCAAAGTTTGCACTGCAATAACCATGGTAGTTCCAGTTCCCTGGAAATAGAACCAACCTGACCTGGCTAGGCAAACCACAGAAGGGCTGACTGCTTAGGGACACCTCAAAGTTCTCCTCAGCCACAGCAGCCATGTAGATGCAGCCACTACTGGTCATTTATTTAGTCATTTCTTATTTCTCAGTTTCTCATAGACTACATGTCACTAAACCACTAGATGAAGAATAGTTTAAAACAACACTGGGGAAGTCTTTGTAGAAGATGTAATTTTCCAGAATACACTATGCTTTTTTGTGCCAAAGGTACTTTTGTACCTATTCTTCCCTCTGCCTACAGTGTCTATCCACCATTCTTTGTTTGCCAAAATCCTGCTCATCCTTAAATTTTTACACAAAACAAAGTTCTGTGTAAATTGAGCATGTAAGTATAAATAAGAGGCAAACTTGCTAGAGTTTAGAGAATTCATGCAAATTTTTTATTCAGAGAAATGACATGAAGAGACTTCCGTTTCAGGACAATTATTATTGAACTGTCTGTATATGTGCTTGAGGAAGAGAAAAGCTGGGTGTAGGAGAAACATGCAATAAGCAAAAACACCTGATTACTGCAAACAAAACATGAAAAGAATTAACCAAAAGCAGCAGCAGTGGGGAAGGAAAGAAGGTAACAGATTTGTGGAAATGGTGACGGCATGAACGTGAAAAGAGAGAACAGAGAGAGTTAATTATGACTTGAGCTTTGTTTTAGTTTATAGATAGGTAAGGAGAAATAGTAAATCTGAAGTCCCTTTGACATATGTAGGTTGCAATGTCTAGTAGGTAACTGGCTATATGGTTGTGTTTCAGCAGAAATACGATTAGGGAAGTGTTGGCAAAAAGCAGTAGTTGAAGACTAGAAGGTGTTGGGTTCCTTAGGAAGAACTTGAAGAGGAACCAGAGTGCGCCTAGGAGAGGATCCTAGAGAACATCAATATCTGAAAGGCAAGGAAGAAAGAGCCTTAGGACAACAGGACAGCAGTGTGGTAACGGCAGCAATAGGAATGAAGAAATGGATTGAACCTGCCAACTCTGATTTTGCATGGTAACTTAAATATCCTAGGTATACCTCAGCACATAGGAAGTTGAAACCTTTTTCCAGAAATGCCTAAGGAGAGGAGAAACCAGGTGGTGGCATAAACACCTGAACTGCTGCCTCACACAACTATTTTAAAACTACAACTAAAAGACAAAACGGACATCATCCAGAACCACAGGAAGGCTGACTGATTGGAAATTCTACAACTAGAAGGAAAGAGAAAAGCACACTGAGACTCACAGGAGCTGTGGAAGGCAGAGGTTTGGAAGCGCACAGAGAGGGCTTTTTTGAGTGGGAGGGAGACAAAAGCTTCTGAACTGCTCTGAACTCCAGTTCCAGGAGAGACTCTAGGGACCCAGACTCAAATGGGGAGAAAATGGACTGGCAGGCAGCAGGCGAAACTTGAGGGCAGCTTTCTCTTAGAGGTGCTTGCAGCGATTACCTTGGGACACTGAGACCCCGGGGCCTCTTAGGGCAGGGCTGATGAAAAGCCATTGCCTTATGCTCTGCCCTGAGACTTTGCCCCATCCAAGCTAAGCATCGAGGCTTTTGCATATGAATGCCCTGGTCCTTTGAATTCTAAACTTACCTAACAGCCTGCAGCTGAGTCAGTGAGACACAGAACATCCAGAAGAAGGTCCAAGGCCCCGTGGCAGCTTGCATTGCTTCATAGCTGGGCCTCATCTGGGCACATCCAAACCCCCAAATAAAGAAGAGGAATCTGCAGATCTCTCCGTAGCTCCTGCTGGGTGGCCTCAGGCAGAGGCTAAATTAGCACCTCCTTAGAGATTCAAGAGCCAGTGTACCCAGTGGTCAGAGTGGGACCATTCAGATTACAACTCCTCAGATCCATAAGGGACACACTCAGGGGGCAGATTTAGCACCAAAGCCCCACTGAAGCAAGTCTTGTCTCATAAAGGTGTCTCCAGCACAGAAGTTCTCTCATCGTAGTCATAGCTCATCCTCACAGCCAATTGGCCTGGAGGTCAATTCCTCCCAGCGATTATCAGCAACAATCAAGGGTTAATTACAACAAGACTGTGCACACAGCCCACAAAGGGGTGCACCAAGAGTGTGCACCTCAGGTAACTGGGGAGGCTGAGCCACTGGGCCGTATAGGACACCTAGCACACAAAGCCACTCTATCAACTCAGGGAAGGAGTCAAAATGTGGAGACAAACAGGTCAGAAATGAAAGAAATGGAGGAAAGCAAACAATTGGATACAGATTTCAAAACCATGGTTATAAGGTTTTTCAAGGATTTTCTAGAAAAGGCCAGTAAATTTAGCGAGGCCCTCAAGGATATGAAAAAGTACCAACTAGAAATTAAGCATACACTGACTGAAATAAAAAAATAATATACAGAGATCCAACAGCAGACTAGAGGATCACAAGAGTCAAGTGAAAGATTTGAAATACAAAGCAAAAAACACCTAACAGGAACAGCAAAAGAAAAAATAGTCCAAAAATATGACGATAGCATAAGGAGCCTCTGAGACAACTTCAAGCGTACCAACATCCGAATTATGGGGATATCAGAAGAAGACAGAGAGCAAGATACTGAAAACCTATTTGAAGAAATAATGTCTGAAAACTTCCGCAACCTGTTTAAAGAAATAGACTTACAAGTCTAAGAAGCACAGAGAACCCCAAGTAAAAGGAATCCAAAGAGGAGCACACCAAGACACATCAGAATTAAAATGAAAAGGGCAAAAGATAAAGAGAATATTAAAAGCAGCAAGAGAAAAACAGTTAGCTACCTACAAGGGAGCACCATACAATTGTCAGCTGATTTCTCAACAGAAACTATTCAGGCCAGATGGGAGTGGCAAGAAATATTCAAAGTGATGAACAGCAAGAACCTACCACCAAGATTTCTCTACCAAGCCAAGCTATTGTTCAGAATTGAAGGGTTAGATAAAAAGCTTCACAGATAAGAAAAAGCTAAAGGAGTTCATTACCACCAAACCAGTATTATATGAAATGCTGAAAGATATTCTTTAAGAAGAGAAAGAAGAAAAAGGTAAGGATAAAAATTATGAATAACAAATACATGTTTATCAACAAGTGAATCTAAAAATCAAGTGAATAAAAAATCTGATGAACAGCATAAATTGGTGAATATAATAGAATCAGGGGCATAGAAAGGGAGTGGACTAACAATTCTCAGGGTTGTGGGGGGGAAAGGGTGTGGGAGTTGTAGGAAGAGACTGGACAAAAATTGTACACCTATAAAAGAGGACAGTGAGCGGGGGAGGTAAGGGAAGAGGGTAGGGTGGAAACTGGGTGGAGGGGAACTATGAGGGGAAAAAAGAGGAACAATTGTAATAATCTGAACAATAAAGATTTATCAAATTAAAAAAAAAAGAGAAGTGCCTAAGGAACTTAAATCAAGTTTTCCTCAAATGAAAGATCATAATTCTTTTAATTATCTGTTCATACCTGCACACTGGTGGCTTTGAAGCTGCTGGGAATTGCAGGGTGAAGTAGTTCGAGGAAATTGTACTTGTTCTGATCCTGGATGTTGTAAGTAACCTACTGATGAGCTAAGGGGAAAAAAACAACAACAAACAAACACAAAAGCATAACACAATGAGACGAAGATGACTGTAAAGGTACTTGGATCAAACAGTCCTACAAATTTTTTAAATGAAATTATTTTTCAAATTGATTAGCAGTAAAAGTCAAATGTAACTCTTTTCTCTGTGACTTATAAATATCTTTTATTGGGGGCTGAGGACATGTGTCAAGGGTTATAGGGGAGGCTGGAGTAAGGTCAATGGGGAAAAAAGGGAGATATATGTACTACTATTTGTAACACTTTAAACAATAAAATAAAATTAAAAAATAATTATCTTTTAGATAATTATTATGTTTATTGCAATAATAACTATTTTTGAAACCAGGAAAATACAACTAATTTCACTGCTCTTACTCCTTTACAAATTATTCTAAATATGCCTTTTGCATTGTTCTTTTTTTTTTTTTTAAAACAAAGATATTCAAGTTTTTTTAAAAATATATTTTATTGATTTTTTACAGAGAGAAAGGGAGAGGGATAGAAAGTCAGAAACATCGATGAGAGAGAAACATCGATCAGCTGCCTCCTGCACACCCCCCACCTGGGATGTGCCCGCAGCCAAGGTACATGCCCTTGACCAGAATCAAACCTGGGACCCTTCAGTCCGCAGTCCGACGCTCTATCCACTGAGCCAAACCGGTCTCGGCTGCATTGTTCTAATAATTACTTAAAAATAACTAACTTCATAAAATAAAAAAGGTATTTTTTTGATCTCTCTAAGCTGTATTTTAGAAAACAGAATATGCAGTTTGACAATGACGGGACTAAAAAAAAAATATTATATTGTTTAAAATGTAGTATCTGAGAATAAAGGAAACAATAGAACATGATTCTGACAAACTCCAACCTAAATACTGACAAAAACAAACAAGGTGGTTAGCATAAAACCATTAAGTTACTGCCATACTTGTCAACAATAAGTCTTTTAGAGTCTAATAGCAATTTGCCATAGTAAGTCTTTAGTTTTCTTTTTTTAGCAAATTCTTTCAGGAAAACAGTTTCAAATCATAGATACTATTAATCCTTTGAATTCTTGAGTAATCAGAAACCTTAATTATAATATAAACCCTAGTATTTAGCACTCTTTTTTTTTATCATTTAAATAAACTTTCTTTACATAGTATTATTTCTGAACCTAGGTTTACAAGCTTTTTAAACTTACATTTCATGTAATGCATTAAAATTACCATATTAGATCCAACTACTGAATTATAGAAAATACAGGAAGACATATTAAAAAACACCATGATGACAAAATTAGGAAAATTCTGACTTTGGGACACTCTACATGATAAATGTTTAAAAACACAAGCAATATTTATGGGTCAGTTGAAAATATCAATATCAACTGGGTATTTGATATAATTAAGAAACTAACTGTTAAACTTTTAAAGATGTGAAATAGTATTATAGTTATGTTTTTAAAAAAACCTTTTATTAGCCCTGGCCAGGTAGCTCAGTTGGTTAGAACGTCATCCCAATATACCAAAGTTGGGGCTTCGATCTGGGTCATGGTACATACAAGAATCAACCAATGAATGCATGAGTAAATGGAAAAACAAAATGATGCTTCTCTCTCTCTGTTCCCCTACCTAAAAACAATAAATATTTTTAAAAACCACACGTTTTAGGGATACTTATACTAAAATACTTATGAATGAAATTATATGAAATCTGGATTTTTTTCAAAAGAATATGGGAGGAGGATGAAATAGAAGTTTAGATGAAAAGAGATTAATCATTAGTTAAAAACTGTAGAAGCTAAGTGATGAGTACATAGAAGATGAGTACACTCTCATTATAAATATTTAAAAATGTCCACAATAAAATGTTATGAAATGATTCTCTAATTCAGGTGACAATTCTTCAATTAGTAAGAATTACAGATCTATTGTTTTTTTAGTGGCAGTAACTCAGTGTGGTTCAATAAAAGGGAAAAAGAAAAATGTGTAAAGGGAATATTTCATACAAAGTAATTTGGACCATATAACAAATATAAAAACAGTATTTTCTGAAATTAATGTTAATTATGATTGGACTGTGTTTATGTATTTGCTACCTATGGAAATAATACAGTAGGTTTGACAATTTGTACTAGTAAATGTGGCATTACTGGGGAGAACAGAAAATTTTGCCAAAACCTGAAAGGATGTTTTGCTTCTAACTGGGGTAAATGTACCCTTGGGGCATGTAGTGCTTCACACCTTGATCTTGTTCATTAAACACATTCTAAAGACCTAATCAAGTTATGAGACACATGGGTGATAAGAGGCCACCAAGAATAGGAACCAGAAGCCCCAAGTCACTGAGATAAGCGATATGTCCAATATCACTAAATTAAAAATTATTATTCCAGCTTACCGGTCTAGTGGGTTTTGATTATTCCTTAGATTAGGTAAATGAATTACAAAACTGAGTTCTAAGACAACTAATCACCCCCAATAAAGAAAAAGACACTTTACGACACACATACTTGACAATAAACAGCCCTCTTAAATCTCTTAAATCCCTATTTTCAATGATTTGCCTTCTACATTGCCAGATATATAACACATTAGAGAAAAAAAAAAGCATAGGAGTCAGCTTTTTAATACTACTCTCACTTTAAGGACCTGGCTGGTGTTTCACAGTGGTTAGAGCATCACCCTGCACACCAAAGGGTCTCAGGTTTGATATCTGGTCAAGGTTACGTAACTGGGTTGCTGATTCATCCCAGGGGCATGTGCGGGACACAACCAATTGATGTGTCTCTCCCACTCTCTCTCCTTACCTCTCTCTCTCTTCCACCCTTTCTGCTTTCTAAAAAAAAAAAAAAAATAATAGGAAAAATATCCTTGGGTGAGGATTAACAAAACCACAAACAAAAAAACCACAAACAGAAAACCACAAATATATAATATTCACAAAAGAGAACGACTTCAAAATTTTCTCCTTTGTAAAAGAAGATAGAAATAGAAAGAAGGGGACTTCTGAAAGTTAAACACCAGGCCCAGCTGCTGTGGCTCAGAGGTTGAGCATCAACCTAAGAACCAGGAGGTCACAGTTCCATTCCTGGTCAGGGCACATACCAGGGTCATCGGCTGGGTAGGCTCGGTGGCAGATCACTGATTCTCTCTCATCACTGATGTTTCTCTCTCTCTTCCTCTCCCTTCCTCTCTAAAATCAATAAAAACATATTAAAAAAATAAATACCAGGCCTAATTCTTGAAGTTCATATTCTACCCTTGAATAGGAAAATAAAGTATCAGTCTCATGACCTACTTGGTCTGAAGCTTCCTGAAAAGTACTGACTTAGCCCGGCCCGTATTGCTCAGTGGTGAGTGTTGACCTATGAACCAGGAGATCGCTGGTTCAATTCCCAGTCAGGGCGCATGCTGCTGTCTCAATCCCTAGTGAGGAGTTTGCAAGGGGGCAACTGATCAAAGATTCTTTCATTATTGATGTTTCTATTTCTCTTTCCCTCTCCCTTCTTATCTGAAAAAAAAAAAAAAGTATTTAAAAAAATACTTGAAACCTATGAATATGTAAATTAAAATGAATTAATATAAACTTTCAAAGGTATTAAACGTCATGGCAACAAAAATGAGTCTTGCCATTTACACCAATTATTTTGCCATACTTTTTAGGAGTTTCTTCTCAGTGTATGGGACAGCTAATCAAAGTGCTGCAAAATACCTCTACAGCAAGCATGTCAAACTCTCGGCTGATGGGCCATATGTTTGACATCCTTGCGAGCAATGGAGATCAACAAATGACATAAATATCCAACAAGTTTCTTTTTTTGTGTTTTTTATAATGTTCACCTATAATCTTCTAGAATAATTTATAGGTAGAATTCCCCTTTGCTCTAGTCATTTATTTCCTCATTTTTACTGTATTTTGGAATCAAAACCATGATGGGAAAAATGATAACCACATTACATATTTTTAAAATCAGAAACCTAATCAGAAGCCTGCAGTTTACCAAAGTGTGAAGAATTAAAAAAATATATATAACCCTTTATGAATGCCTAAAAATAGCCTTTTATGGGGCAGTATCGATGCCACTTTGATTAGATCATGTTAATTATCTAGCATGCCATGGTATGGGTGAAAATGAATGGCTGGTATTAGATATATTTATTAGATACTCTTGCAAATTCAAGTTATGTTGTGTTCCTATCTAGTTTAATGACTTTTGATATTAATACTTGACATAGTGGTAAGAACCAAGGATTTGGGTGTCAGAAGGCAGCACAGGTTTGAGTTCAAAGTCCACTTATTTTGTATGACTTTAACATTTATTTGACTGCAAGCTCTCTCATGAATATCACTTGTCTTGCCAAACTATGATCAAAAGACTTAGCCAAATAATTCAAAATATAAATAAAAATATACAACTTTATTAATAATCAAAGAACCAAATTAAAATGAGATACGTCACGATTTATGCAAACAATAAAAATGAGTCAGGAGCCCTAGCTGGTTTGGCTTAGTGGACTGCAGGGTTCTGGGTTCAATTATGGTCAAGGGTTGTGGGCTTGATCCCCTAGTCGGGGCTGTGCAAGTCAATCATTCTCTCTCATCATTGATGTTTCTGTCTCTTTCTCTCCCTTCCTCTCTCTAAAATCAATTAAAAAAATAAAAATAAAAAGCCATGAAAAAAAAAAAAAGAGGAAAACGAGGCAGTAGCCACTGGGATTTTAAATCAAAGGAAGATTTTATCAAAAGGTACCAAGGACCTTAAAAAAAGGTTATATCATGGAAGCAACCCAAGTCTCCATTAATAGATGAGTGAATAATAAAAGCTCCGGTACCTATATACAATGGAATATTACTTGGTTATAAAATAGAATGAAATCTTACTATTTACAATAGCATGGATAGACCTAGAGGATAGTACTATGCTCAGTGAATAAGTCACTCAACTCAGTCAGAGCAAGACAAATACCATATTTCACTTATATGGAAATCTAAAGAACAAAATAAATGGACAAAACAGAAACAGACTCAAAGACACAGAGAGCTAACTGCTGGCTGTCAGAGGGGAGAGGGGTGTGGGATTGGGTAAAAGAGGTAAAGAGATTAAGAAGCCCAATTGGTAGCTACAAAATAGTGAAGGGAATGTAAATAAAGCATAAGGAATATAGTCAATAATATTGAGATGACTATGTATGTTATCAGTTGGGGTACTAGAAATATCAAGAGAAACACTATGTAAAGTATATGACTATTTAACCACTAAGATGTACACCTGAAATCAATACAAAATAACATTGAGTCCTAGCTGGTCTGACTCAGTGGATAGAGGATTGGACTGTGGACTGCAGAGTCACAGGTTTGATTCTGGTCAAGGGCACATGCTTGGGTTGGGGACTTGGTCCCCGGTAGGGGGCATGCAGGAGGCAGCCCTCTCATCATTGTTGTTTTTAACTCTCCCTCTACCCCTTCCTCTCTGAAATCAATACAAATATGTTAAAACAAACAAATAAAAACAACGAAATAACAATGAAAGAAAAAAATAAAAAAAATGTTCTTACTGACTTCAGAAGAAGGAAGGAGAATGAGATAGAAATATCAGCTAGGAGAAATCAATGATCAGCTGCCTCCTGCAAGCCTCCTACTGGGGATTGAGCCTGCAACCCAGGCATGTGCCCTGACTGGGAACCGAATCATGATCTCTCCTGGTTCATGGGTTGGCACTCAACTACTGAACCACACCAGCTGGGCAGAAAAACAAAAAGAAATCCAACAACACCATATCTTTGACCTTTTATTAGCCAGAACTGACTTCAATTGCAACAGAGAGGGAAGAAGTTCAAGCCTAGCGTAATCTCAAGAAGAGCACAGGCTGGCCTGGCTGGTGTGGCTCAGTGATTGAGTATTGACTCATAAACCAAAGGTCCCTGGTTCGATTCCTGGTCAGGGCACATGCCTGCGTTTTGGCTTGACCTCTGATGGAGGGTGTGTAGGAGGCAGCCAATCGATGTTTTTCTCTCATTGATGTTTCCATCCCTCCATCCCTCTCCCTTCCTCTCTCTAAAATAAACAAAAACATTTCTAATCTTAAAAAAAAAAAAAAAGAATAGTACAGATTGTAGTAGACAAATGTGAGGTGATTCAGGATTCAGGCTAAACTTAGGCTTGCTAGTTTGAAGGAGGAAACCAGGTAAAAAGAGAGCTGGACCGAGCTTTCCTGAGGTCAGAATAAAAATCAAACACTGACCCCAGAAATTTCTCCTTCACAGGAGCCATATTTTAATTGGAATATTTTGTAGAGCAATTTATGAATCAGGCATTGTTGAAAACAGCAGAATAATCAGCTGGCAGTTAGTGGAGTTTAACAGTTGGGTGTTGTCAAGGAAGAAAGGAAGAATCCTGCCAAAATCACCGTTACCCCAGAATTACTATGAGAATACCCAAAGTTTCCCTGCTTGAGAACAGCATCAGATGCTGAACCCTGGAGGTGGGGGAGCGGGCAGCGGAAAGGGGGAATTAAATAGATGTCACTAAAATAACCCAGTCTCTCACTATAAACAAATACACAAGCAAACAATAGGAGATACCCAGAGTTACCACAATATATTATTACAAGAGATGCAATGAAAGCAGGAAAAAGAAACTTCCTATGAGAAAGAACAATTTTTCACATTTACCAGAAAAAAACCACAACATAAAAGAAACCATGATTAAGGAAGTAAAGAAAGAATGGTAACAATCCTGCATTAACAATTAGAAAATATTAATAAAGACAAGGAAATCATCTATCTTGAATTAGTAGTAAATATGTAAACTGAAGAACACAGAGGGAAGATAAAACAGGAGAGGCCCTGGCCAGCTAAGCAGTTAGAGCATCGGCTCATGCACCAAAGGGTCACAAGATTAATTCTTGGTCAAGTGTAGTACCTGGGTCGCAGATTCAATATGCAGCCCTGGTCTGGGCCTGGGCCTCCTGCATGTCCCCCACTGAGGGCTGAGCTCACAACCAGGGCATGTGCCCTAAGCAGAATTGGACCAGGGACCTTTCAGCTCATGGGTTGAAGCTCAACCACTGAGAAACACGAGACGGGCACAATACACTCTTTGCTGCTGGGTAGCAGCAGTGGCTGTAGTTTGAGTCAGGCATACACACAGATTAATAAGTGAGACCCTATAGTGTATTCGCTGTTAGATGATTTTGCCCAACTGTAGATTACGTGAGTAATCTGAGCATGTTTAAGGTAGGCTGGCTAAAGCTATGATGTAAGGTAGGTTGGCTAAGCTATTATATAGGTTAGGTATATTAAAAATATTTTCTACTTATGGTATTTTCAACTTAGGATGGATTTATCAGAACTTAACCCCATCATAAATCAAAGAGCATCTATAAGTGAAAATGTTCCTTATATGCTTCAAAATACTCTGGGGACACAATATAATCACTCATGCTCAAGACTGTGGCTTGGAATCTGCAACAAATATTTTTAGTGTGCTCTACTTAACAGGCAAGTATCTATTTTAGAATATGGAATTTCCATACACAAAGCATATACACACAATCCCTCACACAAAACCTGTGAAGTATTATTCCTATTTTATAAATGAGACAACCAAAGTGCAAAAAGTCTAACTTGCCTAAAGTTGCACACACTTGAAGTCAGGTTTTGTTTAGATTTCAAAGCTGTGTTCTTAATAACCATATCATGATAACTAATGCCTAATGGCACAAGATTCACTGATACAAAAAAAAAAAAAAGCTAATTAAAACTATCTCATGCCCTGGTATTATCAGATTAGTAAGATTCCATGATGAAGAGCCTCAAGGAATATGTCATGGATTTGGGCTTCTGATAAAATGGAACTACAACCAACCAGGCATGCAGTTATAAGTACAGTGTGGTAAAATAAACAAACATAAGCTGGCAGAAAAATAATCTACTGTATTAATTATAATACTAAATTATTAAATATAAATCATAAAAGGATTAAACTCTCTCATTATATACAAACTAGTAGTCCGGTGCACGGATTAGTGCACATTGAAAAGAAATTAATTAGAAGGTGGCTGGCAGGGTTGAACTGGGCGAGAAAGGCAGACGTGCCCTGGAATCAACCTACATCTAGAGCCAACCTCCCACAGTCCCTACCCAGCCAGCTGCGCTGTGGCTCCAAGGCCATCTGCAGAGTGAGTGGGGGTCTCTCCAGCAAGAACCCCTTGGCCTGGCCTGCAGGGAATGGACTGAAATTGGCTCTCTGACATCCCCTGAGGGGTCCTAGAGTGTGAGAGGGCACTCTGCAAAGTTGCTATAGCTCGGCAGCTCTTGTGTTGAGCATCTGCCTCCTGGTGGTCAGTGTGCGCCCTACTATCAGCTGGTCAGTTGGCTGGATGGTCACTTAGCCTTTTATATATATAGACTAGAGGTCCGGTGCATGAAATTCGTGCACAGGGGGGGGGGGGGGGGAGGTGTCCCTCAGCCCAGCCTGCACCCTCTCCAATCTGGGACCCCTCGAGGGATGTCTGTCTGCCCATTTAGGCCCAATCCTGGTAGGGTTGGGCCTAAATGGGCAGTCAGACGTCCTTCTCACAATCCAGGACTGCAGGCTCCAAATTGCTCACCTGCCTGCCTCCCTGATTGCCCTTAACTGCTTCTGCCTGCCAGCCTCCTCACCCCTTAACCACTACCCTGCCAGCTTAATTGATGTGTAACTGCTCCCCTGTCAGCCTGTTTGCCCCCAACTTCCCTCCTCTGCCGGCCTGGTCACCCCTATCTGCACTCCCCGGCAGGCTTGATTGTCCCCAACTGCCCTCCCTTGCAGGCCTGGAACCTCCCACTGTCCTCCCCTGCTGGCCATCTGTGGTGGCCATTTTGTGTCCACATGGGGGCAGCCCTCTTGTGTGATGGTCAATCTGCGTATTACTTTTATTAGATAGGATAGAGGCCTGGTGCATGGGTGGGGGCCAGCTGGTTTTCCCTGAAGGGTGTCCTGGATCGGGGTGTGGGGCGGCCTGAGCGAGGGGCCTGTGGTGGTTTGCAGGCCGGCCACGCCCCCCAGTGACCCAAGCTGAGACCCTGGGATCTGTGATTAATTTATGTTCTACAATTGAAACTTTGTAGCCTGGAGCAGAGCCGAGCCTTTTGCTCGCCATTTCTGTTTGAAACTTTGTAGCCTGGAGTGGAGGCCTAGGCCAGCAACGGCAGGTGGGAAGCTTGGCTTCCTCCACTGCCAGGGAAACCCAAGCTTCTGTTCTCTCCAGCTCAGTGGCTGCCGCCATTTCTGTATCTTTTATAATTAAAACTTTGTATCATTGAGTGCAGACCTAGTCCGGCAAGGGCAGGCGGAAAGCTTGGCTTCCTCTGTTGCCGGGGAAACCCAAGCCTCCCTCCTGCTTTCAGTGGCGGCAAACATATTGGTTGGGGTTTATTTGCATAACTTGCTCCCGATTGGCTGGTGGCTGTGGCTGTGGGCGTGACTTGATTGGAGGTACAGTCAATTTGCATATTACCCTTTTATTAGATAGGACTAGAGGCCCAGTGCGTGAAAATTTATGCACTGGACAGGGGTCCCTCAGCTTGACTTGCTCCCTCTAACAGTCTGGGAGCCCTCAGAGGCGGGAGGCAACCTGGCGATCAGAGAAAGGTGATGCCCCATCATACCTCTGCTGCTGCCACTGCCGGCAGCACAAGCCTCAGGCAGCCCTGGGCCGCTGGGCAGCCACCATCCGAGGCTTGCCTGTGCCTTGGGACGGTCCTGGGTGGCTGCGGACTCCGGTGGGGCTGAGGGATCTGGGTGCTGTCATCTTGTGGCTGTGGGGGCTTCTAACTTTGAGGGCACGGCAGTCAATTAGCATATTCCCTCCTTATTGGCTGTGGTCGCTGCCATCTTTGTGACAGTGTGAGGATCAATTAGCATATTCCATCTTTATTAGATAGGATATAGATACCATATAAATATAAACAACCACATTAAAAATGTTTAGCCCTAATCAGTTTGGCTCAATGCACACAGTGTTGGCCTGCGGATTGAGGGATCGCATGTTTGATTCTGGACAAGGGGCACATTTCCCAGGTTGTGGGCTCCATCCCAGTGGGGGCATGCAGGAGGTGGCTGATCAGTGATTCTCTCTCATCATTAATGTTTCTCTCTCTGTCTCTCTTCCTCCTCTCTGAGGTCAATAAAAAAAACCTTGTGTAAATTATATGTAAAATTATAAAGCCCATTTCATGTGCTTGTGCTAATTAATTTTGCTCATGTTTTCATACCCATATCTATGTTAGTATATAATTAGGTGCAAAGAAAAAAGTAAAAAGGACATAGACCAGCATAAAAACATGGGTTACCCAGACTGTGTGTGTGTGGGAAATGATCCAAGTAGAACAAAAAAAACCCTGCCTATATGAGAAGATCTATATATGTAAAATTATGTTTGTAAAGAAATCAGATGGGATGCCAAAATCAGTTTGGCTCAGTGAATAGAGCGTTGGTCTGCAGACTGAGGGGTCCCGGGTTCGATTCTGGTCAAGGGCATGTACCTTGGTTGTGGGCACATCCCCAGTAGGGAGTGTGTAGGAGGCAGCTGATCAATGTCTCTTTCTCATCGATGTTTCTAGCTTTTTGTCCCTCTCCCTTCCTCTTTGTAAAAAATCAATAAAATATATTAAAAGAAAAAGAAAAAGAGCCAAAACTGGTTTGGCTCAGTGGATAGAGCATTGGACTGCAGACTGAAGGGTCCTGGGTTTGATTCCTGTCAAAGGCATGCACCTTGGCTGTGGGCACATCACCAGTAGGGGGCGTGGAAGAGGCAGCTGATCGATGTTTCTCTCTCATTGATGTTTCTGACTTTCTATCCCTCTCTCTTCTGCTCTGTAAAAAATCAATAAAGTATATTAAAAAAAAAAAAAGAAAGAAAAGAAAAAGAAATCAGATGGGGGAAAAAAAAAAGACCACAACAAAACTATAACAAAATGTTTCAGACCAGTACTTACTTATCTGATTTCATGATATATTAATAAGGGAAAAATGCAAGATAATGTCTATTTCACTTGAACCTATCAACCAATTCTAATACATATAAATATGTATTTATATGCATATATGTTTGAGCAGGCCAATGCAAACAGAATGCATAACAGCTTGTAAGCACTGGTGACCAGAGTTGGAACATGACAGTTAGCTGTCCTTTTACACATCTTTGTATTGATTGCTTCACTGTGTCAACAAGCATAATTCAGTGATAAAAAATTTTAATGAAAAAATTAAAAAGTATATAGTTACAGAAACAAAATAATATTAAGGCCAATAATATGGTATACAAATGAGAATTAATTATGTGCAAGTTGGCCTTTGTCATTAAAGAAGTGTTTTAATTTAGTATGGACTTACTAAGCTTCTAGTCTGGGCCAGGCCTCTTTAACCTGTGGCAGCCACAGAGCCATGGGAATTCCTCGGGGGATGGAGTCTGTGTGTGTGTGTGTGTGTGTGTGTGTGTGTTTCTGACAACATATAAAATGAGAGCTAGGCAGATTCACTGAAGCAAGTATGTCAATCCCCTCTTTACCCATAAATAACACCTGTAAGGGTACTGGATGGCAACCTCTTATCAGCAATTATAACTAAAGACCCCTTCTCATAAGAGCACTGAGGCCCCTCTGACAACCCCATATGGATGTCCTGAGAATAAATGAAGCATTGTAATACACTCTGAATAAAAACTACAGGTATCCAATTCAAAGGAAAATTACTATATTTAACACATTAAGTTTATCAGAGAAGCTTCTATTCTTCCACGCTGAAGTAGCTAATGGAATAATTCATGACTTGCTTTAATGCAGAGCTACTATCATCTGCTTCTCTTATATACCTCCCTCCCCTTACTGATAAAAAATGAGCTTCCCAGAGCCTGAAAAATTTCAGTATATTTCGCTGCTGATGTTTTATAAAAGAAACATATTCTCATCAAACGCCTATAAAAATCCTTAAATATCGACAAACAAATGCTCTAAACTCCAAGGTCTATGTCCAACTATTTTATTCTACGTGGGTAAATAGAAGGAGACAAAAAGAAATATTAGAAAAACAGATTGTATCATAGTTATTCTTTTTAAAAATTTTAAAGTTTATTTATTATTATTATTTTAAATTCTTTATTGTTTAAAGTATTACATACGTCTCCTTTTACCCTCATTGGTTATCATAGTTTTTCTATTCTATATTAGAGGATGATCTCAGATAATACCCTGAGGCAACTTTAAAATTAGCAACAGACCAAAATCATGATAAAAAATAAGAAGCAATAGGATTAGTTTTCTCAGTCATACTCACCTTAAATTATTTTGTTGGCCAGTTGGAATGACACTATAGTAAACTGGAATTCCTGCTGTGGGCATAGATCCTTGATTAGATTGATTAGGGAAAATAACAGGCTGTTGATAAGTTTGATGAGCAATTCCTTGAGTACCTTGAGGCAGTGAAACCTAAAATTTAAAAGAGAATTTAAAGGGAACAAGTTCTTCAAACTCTTGCAAATGTTAATGTCTCTAGCCTTCATAAACTTTTCAAGTACAGTAAATCCTTGACTTTGTGGACCTTGATTTATGGACTTCAATTTAATGAACAAAATTTCTGATCCGTATGTTATATGTGGAAATTAATGCCCTGTTAATTTAAAAACAGCCTTAACCAAGATTTGCTCATAATTATACAAACATTATTTTTTTGTTATTAATTCACTATTATTTTTAACAAATAGGCTATATGTTGAGAAAAGCACTATAGTAATTTTGCCGATATAAACTTTATATATCTACAACTATAGTCTACATATTTATATCCAGAAGTAACACCACTGGTAAACAATGTTCAGGTAATGACTGGCACATGATCACACCACATCCTTCGGGCTAATTGGTTCTGTTGTCGCCTGGCATGACTTTCTCCAGCAGTTTTAACGCAGGCTGGCTGATGTTATGATGTACACTTAGCTAAGTCATACCCCCCAGCTGCGTGCATTTTTTCATTCAAGGTGACTGGTGAATGCATACACTTATTAGACCTATTCAGTAGGAATTTTAAATTACAGTAATATAAATAGAAAATTCCTCTGTGAAATTAAACTTTTCATACATAATTTTAATTAAACAGGTGTGTTTACATAAAACAGGTAAATTAACATTAATTTTTTAACGTATACATTTAGAAAACCTATTTTATCATATAATGGGCTTTCAGCTTTAATGGAAACCTCGTTGCCCAAATTAATCCGTTATAACGAGGTTTTACTATATGACTAGTTAAGGAATAAGCTAAAACTGTCAACAGGCTATCCTGATAAGTTAGCCATAACACTACCACTTTATTTCTTCTTCTTCTTTTTTTTTTTGCCAGCTATTGTTTTTCACTAGTACTTATCAATTGTATAGTAGGCCAGATGCATTACAATTTAAAAAAAGAAAGATTAGACTCATGTCCCTAAGTAAAAGTTATTTTTAAAAAATAAGTTATTTCCAAATAAGGATGACCATTTGAAATAGAAAGAGTAATACAGTGCCCTTCAAGTAGAGCTGAGTAAAATTCAGGTAGGGCATCAGTGAGATACCCTGTGGATCAGAAGGAGTATGAGCCTTAAACCTTAACATATCTGGATGTGATACCAGTTTCACCACTTTGCTATCTATGTGACATTGGGCAAACAGCTTTAGATCCCAGTCACTTATCTGGAAAAAAAAAAAAAAGAGGGATGTCACCTTTACCTCACATGAGGTATTATCTTTACTACAATATCCATTTACAAATGCACAGTAGACATATGGTAAACAGTGGATCTTTCTTTTTTTAAATTTCTACTTATTTGACTTTTTAATTTAAATTCTTTATTATTGAAAGTATTACTATGTCTCCCCTTGTTTTTATTGATTTTGAGAGAGAGAGGAAGGGAGAGGGATAGAGATGGAAATATTGATAGAGAAACACTGATTGGCTCCCTCCTGCACATCCCCTTCTGGGGATCAAGTCTGCAACCTGTGTATGCGCCCTGACCTAGAATCGAACTGTGATCTATTGTTTCCTGGGTAGACACTCAACCACTGAGCCACACCTAATAAGATACTTTTATAATCCTTGTTTTATAGATGGGGAAGTAGAGTGTAAGCACCTCATCCAAGGTTGTATAGCTAGTAAGTAGGAAAGTCAGAATTTGAATCCATGCCCCCTGGTTCAGAGCCTCAGTTTGTGCTGTTCTCTATACTTGGGCCTCATGATTTTTAAGTTCACGATTAGCTTCTAAGTCTGGCCTATACAGCATGTTTCTGAAACATAATTGTCTTGAAAGGGCAGAGCTGGATTGACTACTGTGTCAGCCAATGGAAATGCAAGGATATGCTGGTCACATCCTGTCTTTATGTAGCCAGACCCTGGCCGCACCCTGCCTTTGCGTCACTAGGCCCAGCCCTTACCCAACCAATCGGAATTGGCCAACTCAGCGGTTCAAGTCTGGCCCCACCTTTATGCTTTGGATATTTCTCTCTCTTTTGCTTCCTGCCGCTGGTCAGTGGAGCAGGCAGAGAGCCAAGCCTGGGCTTGAATAAAGGCTCTTTTTCTTTTGCATTGGACTCAGCTCCCTGGTGGTCTTTGGGAATCATGAAATCTGGGCATAACAGTTCCTCTCAAAATACACAGTAATCTCTTAAATTACTTTAAATGTGGCTAAATCATTGTAATAAGACAGTTACCAGCGTGACATATCCAACTCAATGTAACACAATATTATTTCAGTCTTTTTGTCCATGGAGTCAGTGTGAACATTGTGAGATTACTAGAGGCCCAGTGCACAAAATTAATGCACTTGGGGGGTGGGAAGTGGGGAGGGGGTTCCCTCAGCCCAGCACACGCCCTCTTGCAGTCTGGGACTCCTCACTCCTTACCACCCACCTGTTCACAGCTCCTTACTGCTTGGCTCGCTGCTCCTTAGTGGGGGCGGGAGAGGCTCCTACCACCACAGCTGAGCTTGCCAGCCATGAACCTAGTGGCGCTCCCCCTGTGGGAGCACACTGACCATCAGGAGGCAGCTCCTGCATTGAGCAACTGCCGTCTGGTGGTAGGTGCACATTATAGCGACTGGTTGTTCTGGCTGTTCTGTCGTAAAGGTCACTTAGGCTTTTATTATATAGACTAGCAGCCCTGAGCAAAAACCCATGCGCCAGTAGCTCATCAGTAGCTCCCTGCTGCCCTCCATTAGCTCTCCACCCACTGCCCTGCCCTCTTGTAGTTTCCCCCGTCCCCCTTCATAGCTTGCAGCCCTGCCCCTACCTGTAGCTTTCCACTGCCCACTTGTAGCCAGTAGCTTGCTGCAGCTCTTCTATAGCTCTCTGCTTGCTGCCCCGCCCTCCTGTAGCTCCCTCTGCCCCCCCACTACCCCGTCCTCATAGCTTGCTGCCCTGCTCCCTCCTATAGCTCTCCGCCACCCACTTATAGCTTGCTGTTTCACCCTCCTGCTGATCCGTGATCTGGTTGTTCATTACGCGGTCAGTCATTGTAATGGTGTAACAACCATTTGCATATTACATCTTTATTATATAGGATTATTTCTGGTTGTAACTATGTAAATATGTATACAGGGCAGATTTAGGAAGAACGACACAGCTCAATCTACATGATTTAAACTACAGAATCTATACCTCAAGCATGGAAAACTTAAATGAGGTGTGTGGCCTGCCAGCTGTGAGTTTGACATGCTTGCTGCAGCTAGTGGTAACAAAGAAAACTGAAGTACTAAAAGAGAGTGGGAACAGTAATTGAGAATGTACAGCCCTAGAATATACTCTACTGAGGACAGATGACTTTTCTGGCTTATTTTTTAGGCAATAGTTTATCAGCATCCAGCTTATCTACCAAATTTAGGAGGAAGTATAAAAAGGCTGTCATTCATTGCTCATCAGAATATAACACTTCCCATAATCATTCATCCAGTGTGAGGATTACATGAAACACCCTGGGAAAATAATTTATAGCTTATAAAAATGTATGGTATAGAAATCATAATTGTCTTAGCTCTGAAGCATTTTTAATATATAACTCCATTTTTAAAACTACACCAACAGGTTATACTTTATTTAAAAATTACATTCCTCGATTTGAGAGGAGGAACCAAGATGGCAGCATAGGTAAACACCTATCTTGTTGCCATACACAGCAATTTCAAAACTACAACTTGACGAAAGAACAAACATCACCCAGAATCACTGGAAAGCTGGCTGAGTGAAAACTCCACAAATAAAAGTGAAGATAGGCACGGTGACTCAGAGGAGCGGCCGGAGAACAGCATTGAAGATACGCGCGGAGAGAGGTTTGGAGCCGTGTGCGAGTGGATAGGGCTGGCGGCTGCCAACCCGGCCGGTTTTCTCGAACGGGGGAGACAAAGATGTCCCACTGCACTGATTCCTTAGCTCTGGGCAGAGTCCAGGGAACCCACAATCATATGGGGTAAAACTGGAGAGTGGGGAGGCACGCTGAAACTCGGACGCTGCAAGGGTCTGCAAGCTTGTGGAGAGGGCGAGCTTGTGCAGTGTGTGTGTGAACTTGGGAACAGCAAGAGCTGCGTGACCGCGCAGTGAGGACTCGTGACTTACTCTTTCATTTGGGAAACCACCAGTCTGCATTGTTTTACGACCCTGGGTGAGACTTTGGGTGTGCAGACTCATTTGGGGAGAGGCTGAATCGTTTGGCAGCGGGTGGAGCTCGGCGGCAGCTCTCTCTCAGAGGTGCTTGCAGCCACTGCCACCCGGCACAGAGTCCCAGGTGCCACATAGGGCGGAGCTGATGCTGCCTGCTCGGCATGGAGACTCCGCCCATCCAACCTGAGCACAGCTGAACCTCACAGCCAATTGGCCTGGAAGTCAAACCCTCCTAGTGCTGGCAACAATAAGCTAGGCTTAACTTCAACAAGACTGTGCAACCCATATCCACCTCAGGTAACTGGGGAGGCTGAGCTACTGTCCCTTAGAGGACATCTACCACACAAAGCTAATGGACCATCTCAGGAAAGCAGCCATCATGCAGAGACATGGAAAGAAATCAGATGTGAAAGAAATGAGGAAAAACAACAACTGGACATAGAGTTCGAAACCACAGCAATAAGGCTTTTTTTTCAAGAGGCTCCTAGGAAAGGCCGAGACCTACAAGAAAATGAACAAGACCTACGAGGATATGAAAAAGGACAAACTAGAAATTAAGCATACACTGACTGAAATAAAAAATATTATACGAAGACCTAAAAGTACTCTAGAGGATTGCAAGAACCAAGTTCGAGATTTAAATACAAAGAGGTAAAATCCACTCAGCTGGAAAAGCAAGAAGCCAAAAGAATCCAAAAAATTGAAGATAGTGTAAGGGGCCTCTGGGACAACCTCAAGCATACCAACATCCGAATTACAGGGGTGTCAGACAAAAGAAAGAAAGACAATGAAAACCTATTTGAAGAAATAGTGACTGAAAACTTCCCACATCTGGTGAAAGAAATTGACTTAGGAGTCCAAGAAGCGCACTGAACTCCAATATATAGGAACTCTAAAAGGACCACACCAAGGCACATCATAATTAAAATGCCAAGAGCAAAAGAAAAAGAGAGAATATTAAAAACAGCAAGAGAAAAACAGTTAGTTACCTATAAGGGAGCACCCATACGATTGTCAGCAGATTTCTCAACAGAAACGATGCAGGCCAGACGGGAGTGGCAAGAAATATTCAAAGTGATGAACAGCAAGAATCTACAACCAAGATTACTCTATCCAGCAAAGCTATCATTCAGAATTGAAGATCAGATAAAGTGCTTTGCAGATAAGAAAAAGCTAAAGGAGTTCATCACCGCCAAAACAATATTATATGAAATGCTGAAAGATATTCTTTAAGAAGAGGAAGAAGAAAAAGGTAAAAATATAAATTATGAACAACAAATACACATCTATCAACAAATGAAGCTAAAAATCAAATGAATTAATAATCTGATGAACAGGATAAACTGGTGAATATAACAGAATCATGGACATAGAGAGGGAATGGACTGACAATTCTTGGGGAGAAAAGGGGTGTGGGAAGTGCAGCAAGAGATTGGACAAAAATCTTGTGACAATGGAAGAGGACAGTGGGGAGGAGGAGGTGAGAGCGGAGGGTAGGATGGGTACAAGGTGGAGGGGAGTTATAGGGGGATAAAAAAGGGGGAACAATGTAATTAATAAACTGAACAATAAAGATAAAAAAAAGAAGAGGAAGAAGAAAAAGGTAAAAATAAAAATTATGAACAACAAATACACATCTATCAACAAATGAATCTAAAAATCAAGTGAATTAATAAGCTGATGACAGGATAAACTGGTGAATATAATAGAATCATGGGCATAGAGATGGAATGGACTGACGATTCTTGGGGAGAAAAGGGGTGTGGGAGGTGCAGCAAGAGACTGGACAAAAATCATGCACCTATGGGAGAGGACAGTGGAGGGGGGTGAGGGTGAAGGGTCGGATGGGTACCAGGTGGTGGGGAACTATAGGGGGGGAAAAAAAAGGAACAATGTAATTAATAAACTGAACAATAAAGATTTAAATATTTAAAAAAATTACATTCCTTGCCATGGCCAGTTTGGTTCAATGGTTAGAGTATCAACCCATGGAGTGAAGGGTTGCAGCCTCAATCCCTGGCTTAGGATGGGGGCTGTGTGGGAGAGAACTAATCGATATGTCTCTCTCACATTGATGTTTCTCTCTCTCTGTCTCTCCCTCTCCTTTCCACTTTCTCTAAATACCAATGGGAAAAAATTTCCTTGGGTGAGGATTAACAAAAAATAAAAACAAAGAAAAATTATATTTCTTAACAGTAGACTGCGAGCCACTAAAGCCAAGAGTAAATATTATTTGTGCAGTGCCTGGGCATCTTGTCTGATAGATGCTCAATGTACTTGATTAGGTAGCATGACCAGGGTTCTTGAGAAGGGAGAGTTCCTTAGTACTGATCCTGTAGACTGTCTAGCTATGAAGAAAGTAGAGGATGGGCAGTCTGATGAACCTAGGCTCATGCATGGAGGATACAAAATAAAAAGCATGCAAAATATGAGAAAAGAAAGGTGCAAAATTTACTTTCATGTTCTGGCTGGTGTTGGGTGAGCATCATCTTGTGTACCAAAAGGTTGCCTGTTAGATTCTGGATCAGGATACATGCCCAGGTTGCAGATTTGAATCCAGTTGGGTATGTGCAGGAGGCAACTGATTGGTATTTCTCACATCAATATTTCTCCCTCTCCCTTCCTCTCTCTCTAAAATCAATAAAAATAGACTTTAAAAATATCTAGTTTCAGAAAGTATTTTTTTTTCTTTTTCCTTAATTGCCCTCTATAATTAAGGGGCTTCAAGACTAGACATCCTTGATAATCCCACATGTTACATTTTAACTTCAGTTTTGATTTTTCTGGAATTAAATGGAATATGCTAGCACCTTTGCTCATATACTTCCCTATTCCCAGAATGTCTTCCTAACGTATTTATGCCTATTATTTTAAGAGATAATTTAAAGCTTATATTTTCCCAGAATACTTCTTATCAAGTCCCTAATCTATTCATGGTTATATTTAATGATTCATTCAGTTACCAGTCTGAATGCTATCACAAATTTAATTATGTTTTGATAACATACATGTACATTTATGTTCCCAACTAGATTGTTTTTATCTTGGGGAGATGAATGAAAATGATCTTTGGATTTCTTAACATTAGACTCAGTTACGGAAAACCATCTAAATACATAAAAGCCTAAGTGACTGACTGACCGGTCACTATGACATGCTCTGACCACAGGGAGCAGATGCTCAATGCAGGAGCTGCTCCCTGGCGGCCAGTGCATTCCCGCAGTGGGAATGCTGCTCAGGTGATTAACGGGCACCAGACATCAGCTAACGGCTGGTGAGTGCCACTGTGGCAGCATGAGCCTCTCCCACCTCTTTGGCAGTGTGCTACTGAGTGGCAGGCACAGTGGGGCCACGATGAGAGGGAGTGGTGTGGTGTCTGGCCGTGTGCCACTTTGCACACTACTGCATGCCGCAGGGGATGATGTTGGACTGCCGGTTTTGGGCTGATCCGCAAACTGGACCAAAATTGGCAGTCCAACATCTCCCCAGAGGTCCCAGATTATGAGAGGGCGCAGGACAGGCTAAGGGACCCCACCAGTGCACGAATCTGTGCACTAGGCCTCTAGTGCGGTACTAAAACAAACCCACTTGCAAGTTATTCCAGAAAGATGAAGGAAGGTAAAACACACTTCTGAAAATGTGGCACATAATAAAAAAAAATATGACTTATTCATGAAACAATCGGTATTTCTACTTCAGAACTATAAATTAAAACCCTTATCATTTTTAATACATGTCATTTCTTTTGGGATTGAGGTGGGGGAAATAATTAATTCCAGCATGGACAACTGCACAATCTCCTCTATTCTATAAGCACTGATAGCCTGTACTTCATTTCACTATTTCAAATACCTATTTCCATTGCTATTTTCCATACCATTCCACTTTCCTTAAGAGACTGAATTACAGAGTAAGATACTGGCTTATACACTTAGGTAGTCAGAAACACAGTTAATACCAGGCAAAAATTTACTTATCAATATCAAAGTAGCTCAATATTTTCTCCCTAAAAATTAATGAAGTGAATAAAGCAATAAAATGAGGATAGAACAAAACTGCTATGACTAATAAAACTCTTCAGACTATAAAGTTATGCATTACAGAACTTTGGATAACCTTTTAATCCCATATTAAAAGAAGAGAGACAATGCATCACAGCTATACATTTTATTTATTCAAAATCACCTCTACCCAGAGGAACACCAAGATGGCGGCATAGGCAAACACCTACTGTTCTGCCCCGCGCAACGATTTAAGAACTACAACATAACAGCAGAACAGACAGCACCCAGAATCGCCAGAAAGCTGGCTGAATGAAAACTCCACTAATAGGAGTAGAGGTGGGACGCTGAGACTCAGGAGCGGTGGGAGAGCAGCCTTTCAGACGGAAACAGGTTAGGAGCTGTCCTGGTCGCGCGCGCGGGCTGGGGCTGGAGCAGCAACCCCGGCCGGATTTCCCCAACGGGGAGGGCGGAGACGTCCCATTGCATGGACTCCCCAGTGCCAGGCGAGGTCCGAGGTCCGGGGGATGCACCCTGGAAGCGGGGCGCGGCAGAGGCTCCTAGTCTGCTAGAAACCCGGAGGCGGCGAAAAGAAGTTTCTGCGCAAGGGTCGCGCAAAACTGCGACTTGCCCCCTGGAAACTTGTCTCCTGGTTCCGGAAACCATCTATTTTACAACCCTGGGCTAGACTTTTGGTGTGCAGGCACATTTGAGGAAAGGCAGAGTTGTCTGGCAAGGGGAAGAGACTAGCGGCTTTCTCTTGGAGGTGTCTGCAGCCATCCCCATCCAACAGAGACCCGCACGCGCGAGCGCCGCATAGGACTGAGGCTGCCTGCACAGCTCAGAGACTCCGGCCATCCAACCTGAACACAGTCTCCCTTCACAGCCAATTGGCCTGGAGGTCAAACCCTCCTAGGGCTAACAACAACAAGCTGGGTTTAAATTCAAAAATACTGAATACAACCCATAAAGGATTGCAGTAAGAGTACCCACCTCGGGTAACTGGGGAGGCTGAGCGACTGTCCCTTTGAGGATATCTACCACATAAAGTAGCCACCATGCAGAGATATGGAAAGAAATCAGGTGTGAAACAAATGGAGGAGAAAAGACGACAAGACATAGAGTTCAAAACCACGCTTATAAGGCTTTTCAAGAGGCTCCTACAAAAGGCCGATCAACTTAATGAGAATTGCCAGGAAATAAACAAGACCAACCAGGAAATGAATGAGAATTACAAGGAAATGAATGAGAACCTCAAGGAAATGAACAAGACCTCTGAGGGTACGAACCAGACCCTCACGGATAAAAAAAAAGGACCAACTAGAAATCAAGCATACACAGACTGAAATAAAAAATATTACACAAAGTCCTAAAAGCAGTCCAGAGGGCCACAAGAACCAAGTCAAAGATTTGAAATACAAAGAAGCAAAATCCACTCGGCTGGAAAAGCAAGAAACAAAAAGAATTCAGATAATTGAAGATAGCGTAAGGGGCCTCTGGGACAACCTCAAGCATGCCAACATCCGAATTATTGGGGTGCCAGAAAAAGAGAGCAAGTTAATGAAAACCTACTTGAAGAAATAGTGACTGAAAACTTCCCCCACCTGGTGAAAGAAACTGACTTAAAAGCCCAAGAAGTACACAGAGCCCCAAAATATAGGAATCTAAAGAGGACCACACCAAGACATATCATAATTAAAATGCCAAGAGCAAAAGATAAAGAGAGAATATTAAAAGCAGCAAGAGAAAAACAGTTGGTTACCTACAGGGGAGCACCCATACGATTGTCAGCGGATTTCTCAACAGAAACTATGCAGGCCAGACGCGAGTGGCAAGAAATATTCAAAATAATGAACAGCAAGAATCTACAAGCAAGATTACTCTATCCAGCAAAGCTATCATTCAGAATTGAAGATCAGATAAAGTGCTTCGCAGATAAGAAAAAGCTAAAAGAGTTCATCACCACCAAACCAATATTATATGAAATACTGAAAGATATTCTTTAAGAAGAGGAAGAAGAAAAAGGTAAAAATATAAATTATGAACAACAAATACGCATCTATCAACAAATGAACATAAAATCAAGTGAATTGATAGGCTGATGAAGAAGATAAACTGGTGAATATAACAGAAACATGGACATAGAGAGGGAATGGACTGACAATTCTTGGGGAGAAAAGGGTTGTGGGAAGTACAGCAAGAGATTGGACAAAAATCTTGCAACAATGGGAGAGGACATTGGGGTGGGGAAGGTGAGGGTGGAGGGTGGGATAGGTACAGGGTGGAGGGGAGATATAGGGGGATAAAAAAGGGGAAACAATGTAATTAATAAACTGAACAATAAAGAAAAAAAAATCACCTCTACCCAAAGAAGGTGAGTGATAACATACCTGATATGATGGCACTGAAGGGTAGGGGATAACCACTCCTTGAATCTGATTTCCTATGTTGTTGGTTTGGCCACCAACCAGGTTCTGACTCTGAGGTTGCTGAATTCCAACTATTCCTTGGTAGTTTTGCTGCTGGTTGGGCATAACTTGATAACCTGTAAAGACACAAGGAGTTAATTCCTGCTTTGAATTTATTTGATCTAGTAGGGTGTTTTTGTACTTTAAGCAAGTAATTTCTGTTCTAAAATGATAGAATTTTGTTCTAAACAACAAATTTCAAACAACCTTCTATTATGAGAGTTAACACTGAAAAAGTTTACTATGTAGGTAACCTAAGTCAGCTATATATTTTCTCTCCCTTTTAATAAATTCTAATAAAATTTGTGTACAAAGATTCCCTTTGTAGTTGTGGAAATTTACAGACTTGGATTACAGAGACAATTACTATTTAGTATGTATTAAAATGTTATCACAACTAGTTTCTAGAGACCAGGAGTGGCTACATAATTTGTGGGGCCAGTGCAAAATCAACAAACAAAACCAAAAAACAAATGTAGGGTACCTTGCTAAAAAAATTATTGAGGATTTTGTATTGAAAATAGAACATTGTCTTAAGCATGGGGCCCTGTGTAGCTGCATGCTCATGAGGCTGGCATTTCTGGAGGCCAAAAAAAGGGGGAAGGGGGCCACTTTTACAGAATGCTTATATGTTTGTTTTTTAAACCACACTAAGATATAAATCCTTATTTTAGGAATGTGTCAAGGGCACAAGGAAAATGGAGTCATTTAACAATTTTTTAAAAGATTATTTCTTCATTGTATTAAGGTCACCAGAGAAACAGAAGCTCAATGAGACTAATCTGCCATAAGTCACAAATAAAAAAAAAAGGACAATTCTTCCCTATTCTGAGGGCCCTTTTAGTAATTGAAGTAGTCAGTTAAGAATATAAATTTATTTTTATTGACTGAAATGTTCAGTTATTTAAATAAGAATCTGAAATAAGTTTTGAGTAGTGAATATGAATTGTATTTTGTCTCCTGAACCTAAGAGGATTCCTTATGTAAACCAATTAGTTTAAGACTTATATACATTATTAAAACTACAACAAATCCTGGTTTAAAAAAAAAAAAAAAAAAAAAAGGCCCAGCTCAGTGGCATGGCTCGAAGTTGAACTTTGACCTATGAACCAGGAAGTCATAGTTTGATTCCTGGCCAGGGCACATGCTCTGGTTGCAGGGTCGATCCCCAGTGTGGGGCATGCAGGAGGCAGCCAATCAGTGATTCTCTCTCATCATTGATGTTTCTCTCTCTCTCTCTCTCTCTCTCTCTCTCTCTCTCCCTCCCTCTCTCCCTCCCTCCCTCCCTCCCTCCCTCCCTCCCTCCCTTCCTCTCTGAAATCAATCAGAATATATTTAAAAAAAAACAGGAAAAAAGAAAAAGAAACTAGATAAAAATAAATAACTAACCTTCTAGTTTAAGGGTATTTAAAAATTTCTACAAAGATGAACCAAACTATGACATTGCCTATAAACACTTCCATAACTGAAGATCAGTGAAATGATTTCGCTGATAACAACACTAATACATTTTACTATCTTATAAATATCAGTTTACATTTTCATCCTTGTTAATCCCTACAGCAACAGAAATGGCAAAGACCCCACCCTAGACTATAGACAACAGCATGACTATAGTTTCCCAGAAGCCTTGATGATTCTGCTCAATGATTAAATAACTAAATAAAATCTAGCAGTAACCTTCCCTAAAAATATAAAGAATACCTGATAACTAAGCAACATATTAACAACAAAGTAAAAAATCCAGTTATAGTGAATCCCTTCATATTTCTATGGCAACAGTGCTTTAGGACCATAATTCAAACGACTTTTCACCAATATAATTTTGTACAAATTCTAATCCTTATCTGTAATAAGTGATTGACAATATACTGTGTCTTAAACCTTACCTCTTGTGAATTTCATATAATACTTAAATTTGTAGGCAGATAAAGGACAAGCAGAAATTTCTTTCTTGTTACTTAGCATACTTTATTTTCAACCCTATTTTCAGTTTAACAAATGTCAAGTATTTCAAATGAATACACTAAATACCAAAACAATGTTAAAAAATATTCTGATACACTTACACACCTAGGGAAATAAAGGACAGGAGTTAAAATAGGATGTGAATATGTTTTCTTGTGTTGGAAATGCCACATCTAAACACAACCCCCCCCCCCCCCATCTCCCTCCCCACACAGAGGCATGCATGTATATATTGCAGCATTAGAATTTAGGACTAGCCCAAACTGGTTTTGCTCAGGGGTTAGAACCTCGGCCTGGAACTGAAGGTTGCAGGTTTGATTCTGGTCAAGGGCACTTACCTTGGTTGCAGGCCCCAGCCCCAATCAGGGAGTGTGTGGGAGGAAAGGAATCAATGTGTCTCACATCAATGTTTTTCTCTCTCTGTTTCTCCTCCTCTCTTCCACCCACTCTACCAATCAATGGTTCTTTCTCATCATTGATGTTTTCCTCTCTCTCTCCTGTCCTTTCAGAAATGAATAAAAATATACTAAAAAAAAAAAAAAAAAAAAAAAAAGAGAGAGAAAGAGAAAAAAATACCCTCAGGTGAGGGTGAACAAAAACAAAACAAAAAGGAATTTAGAACCAAAGGACTTGTATGCATTCATATTAGCATAACCAATCGACACAGACACTGGGGGGATGGGGAGTGAGGGCTTGCCCACAGTGGGAATGGCTGGTGGGTGGGGAATGTCAATCAGGGAAAAAGGAGACATATGTAAAACTTTAGACCCCGCCCCCCCCCCCCCCCCAAAAAAATGCTGCTGGCAAAAAAGAATTTGGGCTTAGATCTTTGTAGACTAACTTCTTATAATGGACTTGTCAGAATTACAGCCCACTAAAATTTAAAAGAAAAATGTGGACACTTGGCAGTATTTAGTATAATATAATGACTTAAAATACCTTGACTAAGAAATCCCTCTAAAAAATTTCAAGTAATTTTCAACTTACTTTTCTGGTTTATTCACAATATATTCAGTTACAGCATACAACTTTGAAAAAACAAAACAAAACATGAAAACAAAACCAAACCAAACCCAGTTTATTTGCAAATGTGCTTCTGATTTCCTTTCTTTAAATTTACTAATATCCCTCAAAAGCGCTGCTTCCTGTAAGTTTAAAATTAAATAATTAAGAGTTAATTGGTTATTTTAAAAATTCCATGTGAAAACTTTAAAATTATGGGTATTTCAGTAAATATTTTTTTCTCCTTTAAAACGTATATTTTTTATTGATTTCAGAGAGAAAGGGAAAGGGAGTGAGAGATAGAAATATCAATGATGAGAGAGAATCATTGATGGGCAGCCTCTTGCATCCTCTATTGGGGATTGAACCCGCAACCCAGGGATGTGCCCTTCATCGGAATTGAACCTGGGACTCTTCAGTCTGTAGGCCAATGCTCTATCCACTGAGCCAAACTGGCTATGGCTCAATAAAATACTTTTAAGTGAAAAAACATTTTACTAATTTTTGGAGATTCACGTTGGAAGTCATTCATCTAAAATTCTCCTATTAAAATAAAGTCTGATTCAGAAAGCTTTCAATAGCTGCAGATTTCATGTCATAGTGGTATAATGTAGAGCCACTTGGACTCTATACTATGAAATTTGCATCAGTGAATTTCCAGTGGTATTTCAGGTTCCTAAATGCTATTGAATCTCCATTAATATTCATGGCTACTAATAGAGATAGACACACACACACACACAAACACACATCTTCACACAAACATCATGCGCATTTTGAAAATGTGAAAACATAACATGACATCTAAAACATTAGACTCCAGCACCTAGGCATTTGTTACAGACAGTTGTAAAAAGAATGATGCGAGCCTAGGGTGTGTCTGGTGGGTGATAAGAAGATGAGTAAGACATGGTGTCTATCTTTTCAATTAGATATTCTTAGCCATGATATTGTACAGGATAGCAGAATAAATGGGCTCTTATAAAAATACGAGGGATCAATTAATCGTGACTGATAAGAGGTGGTGACATTTGGGCTTGGACTTAAAAAAAAAAGAAGGCAGTCTGGAAAAAGTAAAAAAATGAATAATATACTTGAGGGACAGGGCACAGTCAAGAGGGGCTGGATATGGTATACGAAATGAAAAGTAGATGAGGTAGGATAGAATATTGGTGGAGAACCAAACAGTTTATAAGTGAAAGAACAGTGATAATAAAACAGAAGTTCTAGATTTTAAAGACTGTGAAAATAGAAAATAACTAATATTAGTACTTCATTCAGAAGTAACAGAAATACAAAGGGACATAATCTTAAATAGTGAAGTAATTAAAAATAAGAATGCCAAGTGCTTTAAAATAAAATATCTTCTTTAAACTCATTTTAATCTCATAATTTTACTCAATGTCTTATTTCACACCCCTTAAAACTCTATAGTTAATCTATATATTTAAAGCCCAGCAATTGGAACGGTGGAATGACTGGAATGACCAGAATGACCAGAACAATCGGTGGCTATGATGTACACTGTGGCAGTCAACCAGTCTGATCTGAGCCTGATTGCCCCTCCCTGGTCTGCCCAGCTCCTGATCAGCCCCCAACACCCCATTCAGGGTCAAGACGAGCCAGCCAACTGCCTGTGGGCCCTCCCCACTGCTAGCCTAGCCCGATGAGCCACCATGGGGGTGGCCTGGGTAGACCCCATCTGTGCAAGAATTTGTGCACTGGGCCTTGGGCCTCTAGCCCTATCTAATAAGCGTAATATGCAATTGACCGTACCCCCGATCAAGTCATGCCTACCAACCAATCAGGAGCAAATAAACCCCAACCAAGATGGCTGTGGCCACTGAGAGCAGGAGGAAAGCTTGAGTTTTCCTGACAATGAAGGAAGCCAAGCTTCCTGCCGGCCTAGGCCTCCACTCAATGCTACAAAGTTTCAATTATAGAAGATACATAAATCCAATAGAAATGGCGGCAGCCATAGAGCTGGAGAGAGCAGAGGCTACAGTTGCTGGGAAATGGAGGAAGCCAAGCTTCTGCAGCCCTAGCGCCTAGGCTTCCACTCTAGGTTACAAAGTTTCAATCGTGGAACATAAATTAATCCCAGATCCCAGGGCCTCAGCTTAGGTTGCTGCGGGAGGGAGGGAGAGGGGGCATGGCCAGACTGCAAACCACCACAGGCCCCTTGCCCAGGCTGCCCCACGCCCCAAGGGAACCCCCACCCTGATCCAGAACACCCTTCAGGACAAACCATCTGGTCCCCACCCATGCACCAGACCTATCCTATCTAATAAAAGAGTAATACGCAGATTGACCATTACTCCAACACACAAGATGTCTGCCCCCACGTGGTCACAAGATGGCCACCATAAGATGGCCAGCAGGCGAGGGCAGTTGGGAGGGACCAGGCCTGTAAGGGAGGGCAGTTGAAGGCGATCAAGCCTGCAAGGGAGGGCAGTTAGGGGTGACCAGGCTGGCAGAGGAGGGAAGTTGGGGGCAAACAGGCTGGCAGGGGAGCAATTAGACATCAATCAGGCTGGCAGCGTAGTGGTTAGGGGGTGATCAGACTGGCAGGCAGAAGCGGTTAGGGGCAATCAGGGAGGCAGGCAGGTGAGCAGTTTGGAGCCAGCAGTCCTGGATTGTGAGAAGGATGTCCGACTGCCCGTTTAGGCCTGATCCTACTGGGATCGGGCCTAAATGGGGAGTTGGACATCCCTCAAGGTGTCCCAGATTGTAGAGCGTGCAAGCTGGGCTGAGGGACACTCCCCGTGCACAAATTTCATGCACCGGGCCTCTAGTCCTATCTAATAAAAGAGAAACATGCAAATTGACTGTACCTTCACTATGCTACCAGCCAGTCAAGAGTGAGGGCGGGGCCAGGTGGCTCGAGCATCCTGTCCCCGGGGGCAGAGATGAAGCAGCAGCAGCAGGGAGCGCCCTGTCCCTGGGGCCAGGTGGTTGCAGGCAGCCGGGGCTAAAACCAGGGATGTTGGGGGTGGCTGGTGCTGAGGTGGCCCCCAGAGGGGCTGGGCTAAGGCCGGGGGTGAGCCAAGCAGGGCGATGGCTGGGTGACAAGAGGCTTTAGGCTTTGGGCAGGCTGGGGGTGAGGTGGTCAGTAGGACATCCTCTGAGGGCTCCCAGTATGTGTGAGGGGGCAGGTTGGGCTGAGGGATCACCCACCCCGAGTGCACGAATTTCGTGCACCGGATCCCTAGTATAAATATAAAATTGTTCTAATTGATCACTCATGGTTTTTGTATGCCTTTAAAAAATCCTGAAATATGGTGTGATTTTAAGGGTGAGGTTAGAAATAACAAACAAAATCCCTCAAAATACATCAATTATCAGATAGCCAAGCACCCAATATTTATGCTTACTGATTAAACAATAGAGAAAAGCATATTCTTAAAGGAATTAAATAAAAATAATATATATTAAAATCATAAGATATATAATGATTATAGAAGATAGGCTCTTATGCATAAGGGAAGGTGTTGCATTTGGAGAGCATCATTGGCAGTGACAAGTGGGGAGATGTTGCATTTGGAAAGGTGTCTTTTAAGAGAAACATACAGAGTGACATCAGAGGAATGGTAGTGTGAGAGATCTCCTTAAAATTCCAATTGGAACAGTTATAACTCAAGAAGGTTCCTGCTCAACATAAAGCATACCTGAAACATCTGTGCACTGAAACATGTAAAGGTGGGCAAGTGGGAACAAAAAGGGAGGCTGAGAAGGGAGAAGAGTTGAGACAAGCCATGGATGTAATCCTGTAGCCAGGAGCTCATGGTGGGGCTCAGCCTGGAGAAGGGAGGAATCCAGCTGTGGCTGAAGGGGTTATGGCTGGCACTCCCTTTAGCTGGGAGGAGCAAAGGAATTAGGTGGACATTCCTACAGGTACATGGGAGAGCAAGTGCAGGTGCATGGGAGGGTAACTGCAGTTTTCAGGCCATTGAGATTCTAGGCAGAGAAACAAATCCATAGAGCCCTGCTGCTCTCCGTAGCCTCTTTTTACACTTGGTGTCCAGTTACTGAGCACATTACATGCAAACCCAATAACTTGTACTACAGATTCACTTTTTCCCTGAGCAAAGGGTATACTCTGCAACTGGCCCTGGCTCGGGCATGGCGGGTCGGGGACCCTTGAAGGTCTGAGGTCACCATTACTGGGAGGGCAAAGCAACAGATAAGCTTTCTCCAGAGACCCAACCTCCATGCATTTGAGGCTACACTAAGGGCTTCAGGGCACAGCACTGAGATTTCACAGAGCTAAAAAAATCTTGTGATTCAACTCTGGCCAGGTAGCCTCACTGGTTAGAGTGTTTGATCCCTAGTCTGGACACATACAAGAATCAACCAATGAATGCAAGAATGGGTGAAAGAACAGATGTGTCTGGCTGGTGTGCCCTCTCTCTCTTCCTGAAATAAAAACGATAAAAACAAGGAAAAAACACTGACCCAGTGTCACCTACTGGAGAAGAGACTTTTTCATATTACTCTGTTAGAAAAGCACCACTCATACATAGAGCCTAGACAGAAATGAAATCTGTCAAATACTATGAAAAATCAAGGTAAAAAGGTAACTCAGGGAAAAAGAAAAGAAAAATATCCAGAAAACAAACTTAAAAACATGCAAATATGTGATATAAATGACAGATAATTCAATTTGGTAGTTCTGAAAATAGTCAATGAAATGGGAGAATATATATAGAGGGGCAATTTAATGTGCTCAGAAAACAAATCAAAGAATAAAATTAGTACTTTACAAAAGAGATTAAAACATTGAAAAAGAACCAAGTAGAAATTCTAGAGATGAAAAACTTCATAAAAGAGATCAAAATTATCCTGGCTGGTGTGGCTCAGTGGTTGAGCATGGAGCTATGAAACAGGAGGTTTCCCAGTTGGGGAACATGCCCAGGTTATGAACTTGATCCCCAGTGGGGGGTGTGCGAGAGGAGGCCAACCGGTGATTCTCTCTCATCATTGATGTTTCTGCCTCTCCCTCTTTGAAATCAATAAAAATATATTTGAAAAAAGAGAAGAGATCAAGATTAAACTAGGAAAAGCATAGGAAATAGAGTGGACCTGATGGAGAAAAGGATCAGTGATATTGAGGATAGAAATCTAGAAGTGATGCAAAGTGAAGAGAAACTTGAGCATACAAGGAAATGAATGAACTGTCTGAGAACTATCTGACTCCATCAGAAAGAGCAATCTCTACTAATAACAGAAAATATGTAAATTGACTGTGCCTCTGATGCCCACAGCAAATCAGGAGTGAATATGCAAATTAACCAGACAAAGATGGCCGGCCTGTGGGCACAGAGCATATACTGAGTGGTTGGGAGCAGAATGGATGTCCCCTTGAGTGTCCAGTCCTGTCAGCCCGGCCTGGGGACGGCTGGAGTTCGCAGTCCTTTTCATTTGTGCAGCCCCTGGACTGAAGTGGAAACCACGAGGATGGGAGCACTAGGAATTCTGGGAATCATAGTTCTGGTGGCAGCCCCTGGACCAGAAGCCTGAAAGAAGCTCAGAGCACGGGGAGCACCAGGAATGCTGGGAATCATAGTTCTGGTGGCAGATGCGTTGTGGGATCTCCTAGACCAGTGGTCAGCAAACTATGGCTCGTAAGCCACATGCGGCTCACCAGCCACGGTTTGCCATTCTGTTGACTCTCCATTCCAATGATTACAGGCTGCTGTTGTGCCTTGTGATTAAGTTCCTTTCCCAGTGGTCAGCAAACTCATCAGTCAACAAAGCGGGAAACTGCGAGCCGCAGTTTGCTGACTACTGTCTTAGACACTAGAGCACAGTGAGCATGGAGCAAGTTTCTTTTGCAGGTGGGGGATGGAGGGAAAGCAAAGGTGAGAGACACAAGTGAAGTCACAGTGTTGAGGAAAAATTAAAGGGAAGATATCCTGCAACTTGCAGAAAATCTCCACCAATGGAGCAAAGAAAAAAAAAAATAGAGCTCTATTATTCTGTGAGCACCAAACCAAATTGGGTTGGGGTCTCAACAATTCGCTCAGATGACTGCAATGACAGAGAGAAACTCCCGGATTGGAGAGGGTTCCCCTGAGGAGTCCCAGATTGGAGAGGGTGCAGGTTGGGCTGAGGGACCCACCCCCTGTGCACAAAAAATTGTGCACCAGGCCCTTTGTGTGAGAATAATAGGGGAAACCAAGATGGCGGCATATGTAAACATCTGAACTGCTGCCTTGCACAATTTCAAAACTTCAACTAAAAGACAAAATGGACATCATCCAGAACCACAGGAAGGCTGGCTGTGTGAAAAGCGTACAATTAGAAGGAAAGAGAAAAGCACACTGAGACTCAGAGCAGCTGTAGAAGGCAGAGGTACGAAGACACGCGGAGAGGACTAGTAACTGAATATGCCGCTGACTTTCTCAAGTGGGAGAGAGACAAAAAGCTCCCGACTGCTCTGAACTTCAGTTCTGGGTGAGACTCTGGGGACCTAGACTCATTTGGGGAGAAACTGGACTGTCTGGCAATGGGCGAAACTCGAAGGCGGTTTTCTTTCACAGGTGCTTGCACTGATTACCATGTGACACTGAGACACAGGTGCTTCTTAGGGCAGGGCTGATGGGAAGCCAATGCTGTCTGCTCCCCCAGGAGAGTCCGCCCCATCCAAGCTGAGCACAGAGGCTTTTGCAAGTCTTATCTCATAAGGGTGTTTCCAGCACAGAAGTTTTCCCGTAGTAGACATAGCTGATCCTCACAGCCAATGGCCAGGAGGTCAACTCCTCCCAGTGATATCAACAACAATCAAGGCTTAACTACAAGACTGTGCACATAGTCAACAAAGGGGTGCACCAAGAGTGTCCACCTCAGGTAACTGGAGAGACTAAGCCACTAGGCCCTATAGGACACCTAGCACACAAAGACACTCTATATCAACTCAGGAAAGCAGCCAAAATGCAGAGACAAAGAAACAGGGACAAATAAAGAAAATGGAGGAAAGCAAATGACTGGATATAGAGTTCAAAACTACTGTTATAAGGTTTTTCAAGAATTTTCTAGAAATGGCTGATAAATTTAATGAGACCCTCGAGGATATGAAAAAGGACCAACTGGAAATTAAGCATAAACTTATTGTAATAAAAAGTAATACACAGAGATCCAACAACAGATAAGAGGTTCCCAAGAATCAAGTCAAAGATTTGAAATACAAAGAAGCAAAAAACACCTAACCGGAAAAGCAAAATGAAAAAAGAATTGAAATATATGAAGGTAGTGTAAGAAGCATCTGGGACAACTTCAAGCGTACCAACATCAAATTATGGGGGTACCAGAAGAAGACAGAGAGCAAGATACTGAAAACCTATTTAAAGAAATAATGACTGAAAACTTCCCCCACCGTGGAAGCACAGAGAACCCCCAACAAAAGGGATCCAAAGAGGACCATACCAAGACACATCAGAATTAAAATGCCAAGAGCAAAAGACAAAGAGAGAATATTAAAAGCAGCAAGAGAAAAAACAGTTAGTTACCTACAAGGGAGCACCCATATGATTGTCAGGTGATTTCTCAATAGAAACTCTGCAGGCCAGAAGGGAGTGGCAAGAAATATTCAAAATGATGAACAGCAAGAACCTAAAAATGGTTCTCCAAGTAAATACCATTCACAGAAAAGCAGGAAAACAAGACACAAAGATGGACATTTTATAATAATGGTTACTATATCAAGAAGACATAATACTTAAAAAAGTTTTTTTAAAATTGATTTCAGAGAGGAAGGGGGGAAAGAGATAGATAGATAGAAAGATAGATAGATAGATAGAGAAACCATCAATGATGAAAGAGAATCATTGATTGACTGCCTCCTGCATACCTCATACTGGTGATCAATCCTGCAACTCAGGCATGTGTCCTGACTGGGAATCAAACCATGACTTCCTGATTTATAGGGTGATGCTCAACCACTGAGCTATGCCAGCCAGGGCGACATAATACTTCTTAATATATATGCACTCAGTCAGGCAGCAGCAAAATAAATAAAGCAACTACTAACAGAAATGAAGGGAAAAACAGACAAAAATACAATCATAGTTAGGACCTTAATACTCCAGTGACAGCTTTGGATAGATCATACAAACAGAAAATCAATAAAGAAGTACTGGCCTTAAATTAAACTCTACACCAATGAATATAAATGACATTTACAGAGCCTTGCATTCCAGAATATCAGATTATACATTATTCTCTAGTGCATGAGGAATATTCTCAAGGATAGACCACATGTTTGGTCACAAGACTAGCTTCAACACATTTCAGATTAAAATCACACCAAGAATATTCTCTGACCACATGCTTTGTAATTCGAAATCAACTGCAAAACCCATAAGGCCCTAACTGGTTTGGCTCAGTGGAGAGAGCATTGGCTTGTGGCCTAACGGGTACCTCCCAGGCTCGATTCCAGTCAAGGGCTTGTATCTTGGTTGTGGGCACAACCACAGTAGGGAGTGTGCAGAAGGCAGCTCATTGATGTTTCTAAACTCTCATCCATGTTTCTAACTCTATCCCTCTCCCTTCCTCTCTTTAAAAAAAAAAAAAACCAAAAAAACAATAAAATATATTTTTTTTAAAAAGGGAAACCCATAAGTATAAACCATATACTACTAAAAAATGACTAGGTCAAAGAAGAAATAAAAGGTGAGATTAAAAAATATAGAGAGACAAACAGGAATGACAATATACTTATCAAAACTTCTGGGATGCAGTGAAAGCAGTAATAAAAGGGAAGTTTATATTAAAAAGCCTATCTCAAGAAACAAGAGAAATCCCAAGTAAACAATCTAACATTATATCTCAAAGATCGAGAAAGAGAACAAAAACAACCCAAAGTCAGTAGAAGAAAGAAAATAATAAAAATTAGAGAATTGAATGAAATAGAGAACAAAATGACTATACAAAAAGTTAATACAATAAAGAGCTGTTTTTAAAAAAAGGACTGACAAAATTGACCAACTCTGGCTAGACTCATTAAGGGAAAAAGAGAAAAGACTCATATAGACAAAAAAACAGAAATGAAAGACAAGTTACCACGGACACTACAAATATACAATGGATCATGCTATGAAAGACTATATGCCACCAAACTCAACCACCTAAAGAAACAGATAGGTTCCTAGAAATATATGATCTCCCTAGAATGAATCATGAAGAATTAGAAAATCTATATAAAGGCATAAGTAGTAAGGAAATTATAACAGCTATCAAAAATCTTCCAAAAAATAAAAGTCCAGGACTAGATGGCTTCACTGGTAAATTCTACCAAGTAGTCAAGGAAGATTTGATATCTGTTCTTCTCAAACACTTGAAGAAAATTAAGAGGTGGGAGAATCAAGATGGCGGCATAGGTAAAACACCTATCTTGCCGTCATACTCAACAATTTTAATACTACAACTTAACGAAAGAACAAACACCTTCCAGAATCACCAAAAAGCTCGCCGAGTGAAAATTCCACAAATAAAAGTGAAGATAAGACACTGTGACTCGGAGGAGCGGCGGCGGACAGCGTTGAAAGATTCGCGCGCAGGGAGAGGTTTGGAGTGCGCTCCGCGGAGAGGGCGGGTGGCTGAAAACCGGCCAGTTTTCTCGAACGGGGAGACAAAGACGGCCCACTGGACTGAATCTCCAGATCTGGCGAAGTCCAGAGAACCCACTATCATACGGGGTGAAAACTGGACAGTGGGAGGGCACGCCGAAGCTCGGGTGCTGCAGGGCTCTCCCGGCTTGTGGAGAAGGCAGCTTGCGCGCGAACAGCTCGGCTGCGAGACAGTGCAGAGAGCACTCGTGACTTACTCTCTCATTCGGAAAACCGTCAATCTGCTTTGTTTTATGACCCTGGGTGAGACATTGGGAGTGTAGATTCATTTGGAGACAGTCTGAATTCCCCGGCAGCCGGTGGAGCTCAGCAGCGTTTCTCTCTCAGAGGTGCTGGCGGCCATTGCCCCCAGCACAGAGTCCCTGGGGCCGCAGAGGGCGGAGCTAACACTGTCTGCTTGGCCCGGAGACTCCGCCCATCCAACGTGAGCACAGCTGAACTTCACAGACAATTGGCCTGGAGGTCAACCCTTCCAAGTGCTAACAACGATTAACCTGAGCTTAACTTCAGCAAGACTGTGCAGCCCATATCCACCTCAGGTAACTGGGGAGGCTGAGCCACTGTCCCTAGTAGGAAGTCTACCACACAAAGCTAATTGACCAACTCAGAGAAGCAGCCACCATGCAGAGACATGGAAAGAAATCAGATATGAAAGAAATGGAGGAAAAAAAACGACTGGACATGGAATTCAAAACCACGGTTATAGGGTTTTTCAACAGGCTCCAACAAAAGGTCGAGGCCTATAAGGAAATAAGCGAGACCACAAAGGAAATGATTAAGACCAACATGGAAATCAATGAGTCCTACAAGGAAATGAACAAGATCCTCAAGGATATGAACGAGACCTGCAAGGAAATGATCAAGACCAACGTGGAAATGAAGGAGACTCTCAAGGATATGAAAAAGGACCAACCAGAAATTAAGCATACACTGACTGAAATAAAAAATATTATACAAAGATCTAAAAGTGCTCTGGAGCACCCCAAGAACCAAGTTAAAGATTTGAAATACAAAGAAGCAAAATCCACTCTGCTGAAAAAGGAAGTAACCAAAAGAATCCAAAAAATTGAAGATAGTGTAAGGGGCCTCTGGGACAACCTCAAGCATACCAACATCCGAATTATAGGGGTGCCAGAAAAAGAGAGAGACCAAGACAGTGAAAACCTATTTGAAGAAATAACCGAAAGCTTCCCACACCTGGTGAAAGAAATTGACTTAGGAGTCCAAGAAGTGCACTGAACCCCAATATATAGGAACCCTAAGAGGACCACACCAAGGCACATCATAATTAAAATGCCAAGAGCAAAAGACAAAGAGAGAATATTAAAAGCAGCAAGAGAGAAAGAGTTGGTTACCTATAAGGGAGCACCCATACGATTGTCAGCAGATTTCTCAACAGAAACGATGCAGGCCAGACGGGAGTGGCAAGAAATATTCAAAGTGATGAACAGCAAGAATCTACAACCAAGATTACTCTATCCAGGAAAGCTATCATTCAGAATTGAAGGCCAGATAAAGTGCTTCGCAGATAAGAAAAAGCTAAAGGAGTTCATCAACACCAAACCAATATTATATGAAATGCTGAAAGATATTCTTTAAGAAGAGGAAGAAGAAAAAGATAAAAGTGCAAACTAGGAACAACAAATACACATCTATCAACAAATGAATCTAAAAATCAAGTGAATTAATAAGCTGATGAACAGGATAAACTGGTGAATGTAACAGAATCACGGACATAGAGAGGGAATAGACTGACAACTCTTGGGGAGAAAGGGGGGGTGTGAAGTGCAGCAAGAGACTGGACAAAAATCATGCAACTATGGGAGAGGACAGTGGAGGGGGTGAGGGCGGAGGGTGGGATGGGTACCAGGTGGAGGGGAACTATAGGGGGAAAAAAAAAGGGAACAACGTAATTAATAAACTGAACAATAAAGATAAAAAAAAATAAAAAAAATTAAGAGGTAATACTTCCTGACACATTTTATGAGGCCAACATAACCCTGATACCAAAACCTTGCAAGGATAACACAGAAAAACCCCCACAGCCCTGGCTGGTGTGGCTCAGATGTTTGGGCATCATGTTGTGTACCAAAGGACAATGGTTTGACTCCTGATCAGGGCATATGCCTGGGTTATGAGTTTGATCCCCAGTGGGGGTCATGCAGGAGGTAGGTGTTGCTCTCACATCAGTGTTTCTCTTTCTCCCTTTCTCTTCCTCTTTCTTCCAAATCAAAACAACATGGTATTGGCAGAAAAATAGACACACATATGGAACAGAATTGAGAGCTCAGATGTAAAACCACATGTATACAGGCAGATGCTTTTTCGACAAAGGAGCCAGAAACACAATGGAGAAAATAATGCCTTGCTGCCCTAACCATTTTGGCTCAGTGGATAGAGTGTAGGCCTGTGGGACTGAGGGGTGCCGAGTTCGATTCCAGTTAAGTGCATGTACCTTGGTTGTGGGCACATCCAAGACTGTTCAGGAGGCAGCTGATCAATGTTTCTCGGTCATCGATGTTTCTAACTCTCTGACCCTCTCCCTTCCTCTCTATAAAAAAATCAATAAAATATATTTAAAAAAAACAATGCCACGTCAATATGTGAGTAATACGGATTTTACAAGGCTATAGGAAGGAAGTATTTAAGTAAGTTTTCTTAGAATACATTTAGAGTTTAACTTAACAATCAGAGGATGGGAGAAGAACTCAGCTGATCTGAACTCTACAGCACTTTAAGGAAGAAGAGTGTTTCAAGAAGCTAACAGGATAAAAAACTAAATATTTTAGAACAAACTGTATCAGTTTCTCATGTCTACTCTGGAATTCAGCCCAAACAAAAATTTAAAGCAACATTCCTATGCCTTTTTATTTAGAATACTAGATAACTTTCATTTCTTCGATACTACATGACATTTATTAGGTTTCAGACATTCTTCTAAGCACTTTCACATGCTAACTCATTTAATGTTTATAAGCTCATGAAACAGGTGTAAGTTTATCCCCAGTGTTTAGGTAAAGAAATAAAAGCATGGAGTGGTTCTTACCTTGTCTAAGGTTACCAGTTAGTAAGTGTTGTAGCTAGGATTTTTACACAGCAGTCTGATTCTAAATTTTACTTTTCTCAGGGACAAATGTTGAAATAGAAGGAATATGCCAGTAAACTGTTCAAATAAGCAGAACACTAAACACCTGGCCACTTTCCATTTTCTGAGCATTTTGGTTAATAAAGACTTTTACTGAAGTTTAACACACCCAAGTCTCAAGATAAATTTAATTATAGTAAAACAAAATTATTGTAAATATCAATCAACTAGGAAACTTTTTTCATTTGAACTGAAGATTATTTATGATGATAAGCAGTTATCCAAATTACGAATCAGAGTGAAAGGTTGCTGAACAGTCAATTCATAAAAAACCCCAAAAACATTGTTATTGATTTTAAAGAGAGGAAAGGAAAGGGATAGAGAAATAGAAAAACTGATGAGAGAGAAACATCAATTGGCTGTGTCCTACAGGGCCCCTACTGGGGAACAAGTGTGCAATCTGGGCATGTGCTCTGACCAGGAATAGAACCATGACCTCCTGGTTCATCAGTCCATGCTCAACCTCTGAGACACTCCGTCCAGGTTGAGCAGTCAGTTCAGATGGCAGGTACATGAACTTGGGGGCTAAAAAAGACCAGGTGTCTAAGAGTTTATATGATTAGCCAATAGTGTCCTCTTTCTAGGAGGGACTCTCACTTATTTTACCCACGGTCCTGGGAAAGGGAAGAGGAGGGTCAAATGGTGACTTATTTCAGGTTCCATATCTCTTGGTCTAGGCCTCTCAGCCTAATTATTGCCAATGTTCCTCTTTGGGCTTTAGCTTTGCTATTTTGCCTGAAATGCTGCCTTTGCTCAAAAGATATATCCTGTTGCCATAATTCACGAGTCGACAGATTTATCTAGTAGAATTTTCGTTAAGTTTGCCTTTCTTCTCCACAATTTGAATTGCTTTGCCAAGAAGGCAGACTTTACTTGTAAAAAATTTTTTTAAATGGTACATATAAGAAAATTGAAAGAAAAAATTAATGTACTGTATTTCAGGAAGTAGGATTATGTCTGATTAAAGTAAATTCTTCTTTACTGTATTTTCTAGTTGTTATGGTATGTTTTACTTTTATAAGGAGAAAAGAAATCTGTTTTAAAGGCAACTCCCCAAACAAACAAACAAAGATACAACCTCAGCCCTAGCTGGTTTGGCTCAGGGGATAGAGTACTGGCCTGGGGATTGAAGGGTCCTGAGTTCGATTCCAGTCAAGGCCACATGCTGGGTTGTGGGCTTCATCCCCAGTAGGGGTGTGCGGGAGGCAGCCAATCAATGATTCTCTCTCAGCATTGATGTTTTTATCTCTCGCTCCCTCTCCCTTCCTCTCTGAAACCAATACAAATATACTTAAAAAAAGTTACAACCTCAGATAATCACATTAGTTGACATATTCAATTGTATAGAATTTTCTATCTAAGTGCTACTGATATCTGTATGTGGAAACGAAGATTTGGGTTTTGGCATACTTAATATTGGATTGTTAATTTATGAAGCAACTGGTCAATAGATTCAGTTACTTCAGAGGTCATTGAGAAAGAGGAAGATTTTGCCTTCTCATCTACTCTGCCAGATCTAGTTCAGACTGCTTAAGAATGGTTAAAGGTGAAAGAGAGCTGCGGAAACAGTTGCATTAAATCTTTTTGGGGGTTAGAATATGTTCTATGAAGTGCCCATCCCTTCCTACTACAAACACCTCTGCAATGGACTGAATGTTTATGTCTCCCCCAAATTCCTATGTTGAATATGGATGGGGTAGACAATTCCCAAGGTAACAGTATGAGGAAGTGGGGTCTTTTGGAGGAGATTAGGTCATGAGGGAAGAGCCCTTCTGAATTGGAATAGTGCTCTTATAAAAGAGACCACAGAGAGATCTTTTAGCCATGTGAAGACACAGGGGAAAGGCACAGTGTATAAAATGGGAAACAGGTTATCATTGGACACTGAATCTGCTGGGGCCTTAATCTTGAAATTCTTAGATTCCAGAACTGTGAGAAAGAAAAGTTTTACACCCACTGGGGCAATGTCACTTTTAACCTGGACACCTTGTGTACAGGGGGTATATTTTGTATTATGGGTGAAATCCTGACATTTTGTGAAGCAATGGCTCTTTTCTATAAACTAAGTAGCTTTATAATAATTTTTACATTCAAGGCAGAAAAATGAACCAGGTTTGACCCACATTGAGCAGGAAGCTGTCAGGGCCTGCTCAATGAGGAATCTTTCTAAGGCTGTCACAGAAAAAAAAAAAAAAAAAAAGGCGCCATTTAACATTTGATGCTTTGTGTAACTGGCACCTCACCCAAGAGGCAAATTCTACTCCCATTATGACAGGTACCTAAACTATTTTCCAGTGAAATGAGATGTCTGACTATTCATTCCAATAATTACAACAAATAAACAACGACCCAATAACTGGTCAAGAAGTATATAATTTTGGAGTATACTTTCTAAAGAGCAAGACATTAAAAGTTGCAATAAGGTTACTGAATTTTTTCAAATGACCTAAGACCATGGGCTCTATACTGCTTAAAGTTACTAAAATCATTAGCAAAACTAGAAATATTCAGTTGGAAAGCACCAAAAACAAATAAAATAGCTACAACACTACTAATCCAATTAAAGATAAGAACCTTACTATTGTCTTTTTAAGACAAAATCATTAATAAAATAACTTATTAGCCACATAAAAAAGACCATCTAATTAAGGACATGCCTCACTTTATGCTCACTTCCTTAATAAAATGTACATCTTAAAGAAGTGTTCAAGATGCTCAAATTCCTCCAAACTGGTGTTTAAACATTCAGGCTGCTGAGTATCAGCTGTTACATTGTCACTCAGAGAAGTGGCATGATGCTTCGGATTTATTATGTAATTATTCAGTGACAGGAAAGGGAGGAACAGAATCCTGACAGTTTCAAAAGTATAGTTTGAAGACTGTCAAGTTTGAGAAAAAAAGTCCAATGATCTGGAAAAGAGGTTAAGATGGAAGATTAGGAAGAATGAAGTAAGAGTCCTAGAGAATGAAAAGTACCATTACATTTAAAATGTACTATAAGAGTATTCCTAATATTAGGACATTCAACATATGACTGACTCGACTACTATATCTAAATTATTCTTTCTTCAATAAAAACTGTGTTTCAGTATATCAGAATTTAAAAAAAATCCTTCTTGTCATATATTTGGATTTAATCTAGAAGTTAGAGGAAAACAATATTTTTATAGAAATTTATGTCAATATTGTGGGAAAACATCTGTTTTATAAAGCAAGCAATGCCAATTTAAGAAGTATCAACAGAATAAGCATCCAAATCTCAATATAGGTGTCATTTAACAATGCCATTCTCGTTGTTAAAGGACTATATGTTGCCATATTATCCCATTTCTTCTGGCATTTCAGAGAAAAGCACAATCAATTCTGCAAGCTGAGAGAACTAGGGCAGTATAAATTGATGTCTCAGGCACATCATAAAAGGTTCAAAGAATATTCTATTTTTAACTCTCTTTCACTTCAACAGAGAAGTGAGCAAGGAAATAGTGTATTCAGCAGAAAAGTACTGCCTACGCTGTAACAGGATGGTTTTATTTTATACAGGTGACCTGAACCAGCATTTGTGTTAAAGGAAAGCATTCTTAATATGCATTAGATATAATTAGAAAGATAAAAAGAATTGAAGAACTACTTAGTCGGAACAGCCATAAACCTAAGGTTTATTAAATTTTATGATGAAATATTTTTGAAACTAAACTTGTATTGCTGAAGCATTGTGAGGGTAGTTTTTTTGAGGAGCCATTTTATTAACTTTAAATTTATTGGCAAGTAGGTATTTACAGGACAATTTAGAAGAACTGCTTCCAAATAATCAAATTCTCAAGTTTTTGAGGGTTCATGATCTGTCTGAAGTCTGTGGCACTATCAAGTTCAACTAGCCCCTTAGGTAAATTTGGAGGAAGATACACTTGACAGCAAACCTTCACTATTCTTTCTCCTCTATATCACCCTTTGGACTCCTACCTCTGTACCTGAAGTAAACATAAATACAAACATACACACACACAAATCGAATAAAAACAGCCAGAGATTATAATTATAGCCCAGAGCTATTTAAATGACAGTCCTATGGAAGAGTTTATACAACTCAAGAAAATCTATGGGTACTTACCAGATACATTTGGCTCCAGATTTCAGTGGCGGCAAGTTAATGGAGAAGGGAAAAGGGAAATAGGTGGATTGGTAGGTAGTATATAGTATCTGAATCTGTGCTGGTCATATAATTCTAAGAAATGCTCACAGAATCAATGGAAAAACAATAGCCAAGGCTACCAAACATAATATAAATACAAAATTCTATTCCTATTACCCCCCAACAAAAGTTGTCAGTAAAAAAACTGACTTTGTGCCCAGAGTCCCTACTTGCCATAGCGAAGTCTTTATTGTTAGCACCCCTCCCCTGCTTATCTAATAAGACTCTTTCTTCCTTGCATGTCTTACATTCTAGTTAATTTAAATTTGCATCTTGTAATACTGCCAATATTCTGTGCATCTTAAAGACTGTTTATCTTAAAATGTTCCTTCTACACCAAGCATGTTAAACTCAAAGGCCAACACAGCCTAAATAAACAAAGCATATGGCCCGTGGTCCCCGAGTCTGACATGCTTGTTCCACACAGTACAGTTCATTAGGACCCTCCTATAGTCTGCAGGTAATAAAACTTAATCAGTTTGGAACCACATGGTTCTGGGTTATGTGAAACGCTGAGACTGAAGATATAATGCATTTATATTCTTTGAATTTATCAAGTGGCTGCAAAACTAAAATGACAGTTTTACAGAGTAATTTTGCTTCCCCTATGCATAAAGTATCACAAGATTTATTAGAAAAAACCCCAAAAAACACAAATGGAATTATATCCCTGATCAGAGCCCAAGTAGCTTCAAACGATTTTAGGTATCTTATTTTATGGCATGCTTTAATGTATAATAATCCTACAAAGTTATAATGCAATAGGAAAAGAGACAAATTAACTTTTGCTAATGAGTTTGGCATACTTAAGAAATTAAACTTAAAAAAATTTTTTTTATTGATTTCAGAGAGGAAGAAGGAAAGAGAGAAAGAGAAACATCAATGATGAGAGAGAATCGTTAATTGGCTGCCTCCTACACCAGGGATTGAGCCCAAGAAGTACCCAAACTGGGAATAAAACTGTGACCTCCTGGTTCAGACACTGACACTCAACCACTGAACCACACCGGCTGGGCAAGATATTAAACTTTTAAGAAAAGCTCCAACCAAAATGAATCTGCTACACAAATCTGCTTTGGAAAAGTAATTTAAGCAACAGCTTTCACAACTTTTTAAAAGGTAAATTACATTAAGCCAAGGTTGTGATTTAAATTCAAGTCCCTATTGTTGAGTATGATGTATGATTAACTGGTATTACAATTACAGGAAAATATAAGCAAATGTTAATACCTTAATATAACAATAAAAAAAAAAAAGAGGAAAAATATAAAAAAGCAGTAGAAACCTGAGTAAAAAGAAGCCAGGAAGCAGCTGAAAAAGAGACCGGTTCACTGTGAGAAATGTAAACCTCTCAGACAGTGCTACGGCCCCGAATCCAACAGCTCAGGAACAAGGCCAATTATTGTAAAATATTAAACATATATGATAAAGCTGCAAACTTTTCAAAAGAGATATAAGAATGAAAGCAGCTAGAAAGAAAACAGCCAGGGCCTCACCTAAAAGCTTTGCTATAATCACTACTTGCAGAAAAAGGTAGAAAGCAAGCTTCTTAAATGTAGTATACTTTATAGACTCCAAGCTGTAAATTTTATGATAAAGAGTTAGGATAGCAAATCCTTATTGTAACTGGCAAGTAACCAGATCTTTTGACTATTGCTTATATGACTCAGTTCTTTATAGTAAGTCACTGGCAAACCAAGTCTTCAAAATTCCTACCTTTCTGAACTAGAAAAGACTCATAAGATAGACACACAGAATCATGGAATTTTAAGGTACACAGAGGCTTCAATAGAAAACACAGTAAAACTGTCTTACGTGGAAAACGAGTAAACTGAAACCCAGAGGCTTTAGGTGATACACCTAAAAAGAGTTAAAAATAAATAAGGGCTGCCAGGATTGTCTATTTTGTTTTCTTTCATATACTATATTGTCAAATGTAGCCAGAATTTCTTCTGTTTCTGTTGATAAATGTTGACTACCTTGTTTTGAATGACCAGAGTAGTTCCACATTCATAACAAAAGACTTGTCTATTCACTTGTAATGCAGTACTAATTTCAATTCAGTTCCCCTAATAGACTGGTGGTTTACTGACAGGGAGACAAATAACTGCTGTGGTCCTCTGGAACACATATGGATAAAAGACCAAAGCATTTCATTGTTTCTGTCTCCAAAAGGGAAAATAGAGAAAATCCTATAATTCATTGCCCATACCCTACCTGGTCTAAGAATAACTGATTTAACTGGGTTTGTTAATTTATGGCAAAAATTTCTTTCAAGTTATATATAAACATTTAAAATTTATTTATTTGTGTCTCAGTGAAGAAAAATTGTTCCAAATCTATCAATGCTGTCATTATTTGGTTGAATAATTAATTCACCCTTTCAGGCAATAAAAGAAAACAAAATGCTTAACTAAATGTTTGAAGAAAAAAATGTTAAGATGTGACAGTTTTTAATTTTAATCAGTTTGGGATGATAGAATGTAGGGAAATATAAGGAAAAAAATAAGAAAAAGAAAGTCTGATGCTTACTTATAAAAATGTAAATTATTGAGAGAATTTACTATAAATATGTGAAAAAAATCAGAAACAAAAAACTGCCTGTCCATTTCCCAATGCATTTTACTTTTCTATTAGGACACCTACAAACATAAATGCATATTTTTTATAAGTTTTGACATAAAAAATAAGCATAACTTTTAAAAGTATTAAAATCCTACAAATTCTATAAAAAGGTTCAATATAATTATTAACAGAATGCTTGGCACTGACACTATCAAACTTTCCTTTCAAGGGAAATTTCTCTTGTATTTATTGGTATAACAAAATTTCTTTCCCTTTCAGGTAAGGATTTATTTCTCTTTTCTTCTTTGAAATAAATGAAATTCAACTAATTTAAGCTATAATTAAGAGTATACTACATAAGATAACTGGGAGGACCAACTCTAATTATAAAGTGTTTTATCATGATCAAACACAATGTCAAAAACTATTCAGACATTACACTGAGAGGCCAGATTATTATGATCTCTGAATGCATAATAATCTGGCCACTCAGTGTATATATATAATATATTAGAGGCCTGTGCATGAATTCATGCATGGGTGCGGTCCAGCCAGCCTGGGGGAGGGGACATGAGCGGTTGGCTGGCCTGCCTGTTGGTCGAAGAGAAAATTTGCGTATTAGCCTTCAGAGATCATAATAATCTGGCCACTCAGTATATTCTCTCTGTGCCTATATTATCCAGATGAAATCTAATTTACTTACCGTTTTCTTCCTTCTCACCATAACTAGCATTAGGAAAAAAACCCAAATTAAAATATGACTGATGATAAACACATGCTATCTGTCATACACATTTGGCCTTCAATTAGGAATGTCATTTTCAGTTTTTTTCCATTAAGTGGGAATATTTTTTGCAGGAATGCATTTGTATAAGCTCACTGGTTCCATCTGTTACTAAAAGTTTTAATTTTGTAGGCAATTTGACAAAAATTTAGTCATGAAAAAGAAGAAAATTAATTAGCTCACACAGATGCAGAACAAAGGATCTTTGATGGCCTCATTAATAGGGTGTACTAACAAACTGTTTATTACTCACATACAAGGTGCTTGAATGGAGGATGTGAAGGTAAATTTCTTTTTTTATTAATCTGGCCTCAGCTATAATCAATATTATAATTTTCACAGAAAAAAAAAAGAAGACTAAAACAACATGAAAAGTTAGTCACTGAGTTTCTAGGAAAACTTGGAAACTAATTTCTATAAGAACAATAACGTATTAAAGCTAATGAGCAGTTTCACAATCAATGTTTCTCTGTATAAAGAACAATTTTTGATGCCTTTAAAAATGATAGCATACATTAGTTTACATTATAAGTGGACTATATTATTAACATTCAGGAACTAAAGAGTCATAATGGAAACACAGGGCAAATTCGAAGTTGGCTAAAAGGATCAATACTTGTACGCAACATTCTTTAGAAGAGTATCTGTCACATACATAGTTCAGGGACAGTAACACACAAAAAGGAAGAACCTACATACGAATATAAGACAACTCCTAATAACAACAGATTAAGGACCAGAACTTCTGTAGGGATAGTAAGTATGAGGCCTGTCTTATAAAGGAAGATGGTAAGTCAAAATGATCATTGAAGATTGCACAAGGATGAGAAGCAAAAACCTTCTCTTCAGATTGTGTAGCACAGGAGTCTTCCTTCAGAAACTGCAGTTTCCCTTAAGAGCTCTAAACAACATCAAGAGCAAAAAACTGCCTAAGTGGAGGTGAGGGATTATGTGGCCTCACTGAGTCACACTAAATAGTCTGAGAAAACTCCAATGAGCCAAACAGCCAAAAAGGCTCCAAAGAAACCAATAAAAATTCAATTTCAATACATACAGTTGTGAAAAGTTGAAAAAACAAAAATAAACAAAACAAAAAACCCTTATTCAACATCCGGGGCAGAAGTATACATCTAGGTGGGAAGAGTGTAGAGAAATGAGTTCAGTAAAATAAGATAGTTTTATATATTGAGATCAATCATTTTCATTGAATGCTTAAAAAAATTTTTGAGTTTTAATATATTTGATATGCCTAGTATTAGATTGCATTTGATTTTAAAATACCTTTCAATATACAACCAGCAAACTGAAAAACAAAACATGAACACAGATATTTAAGACTACCATTGTTTAGAAGCATTCCTATTGACATTGAGACATAAAAATTTTTCACTAGGCTGGAGTTTTCAATCAAATTTAGGTTCAGGAGACATTTTAAGTTGCCTTGCCTCTCTATTGTTGTTACCATTGGTGGGTTGCCAGGCTGCAAAGAAGGCTTCAACTACAATGGCAGTGAGCACCAGGAAGCTGCTCCCCATACTGCTCATCCTGGTACAACCTGCTCATCATGGCTCCCTACCTTTAACATAAAAACCTAACCATGTGGTATTTGCTAGCAGGTGCTAAGATTTGCCCACTCTTTTACATCACAGGTTTGCATATTCCTATGTACATACATATGCAAGACCCTTGATAGACTCAGTGTGGCAGTATCTTAATAGTAAGACTGAAATAGAGAAGAATGAAAAAAGCAGTACCTGAGCACTAAGAATTAATGACAGAAATACTACTCACCTGTCTGCTGTGTGGTCTGTAGCAGTGGTTGGTTTAGATGTGAATTGTAATGGATAGAAGGGACTGGGCGATACTGAGGTTGACTGGAGTGATAGTGGCCTGGAGCACAATAACAGGCTGGCATCTAGAATAAGTATTGAGGGGGAAAAAAATCAATTTTACTTTCAATAAAACCTTTTTCTTCTATGTGTATCAGAGTATAATTAAGTAATAATTCCTTTCAACACCAATAATCTGAAAACTGTTTTTCTTAGCTTTACTGAAAATTTTTTTTTAAAATTTCAAACATACAATATAAATACTTCCACCAATTAGGTTTAATTTAATAGATATTATTATTTTTTGGACATATTTGTTTCAGATTCTCCTCTTTTTTACAAAACCAAACACTACTGATATAGTTGAAGGATCACTCCAATACTGTCTTGCTGTACATTCCACACAAAATATATATATTGGATTATTCCTGTAAATGTTTTAAAATGTCTAATATCACTCTCTATATAATCTGTTACCCCTGTATAAATTATTGAGCATTTTAAAAATATACATTTATGGCACTCTACTAATAAACTTCATGCAATTTACTTTGCAATTAACATAGTTTATGAGACTTTTCTTGGTTTAAACATGTACCACTAGCTCATTCAAGTTAAATGTTGAATAGCAATCATTATATAAATAAGACACTATCCATTCCCATATTAATGCACAGTTGAACTGGTCCCATTCCTTAATTTTTCTTATGCAAATTATAACACCAAGGGCGGCCGAGGTGGAGGAGCTGGGGAGTGCCCAGTGTGCACATGGAGAAGCAGCAATAACAGAGCAGCAACCCGAGGCACTCTGTCCCCTCAGGACTCAGGGCCATGTTCCACTCTCGAGGCTTCAGTCACCCCCTCATCTCCATGTGCTCTGCCTGAGGCCTGAGAAGGCGGACTTGTGGGGTTGAGTGGCTGGAGCAGAGGGCGCCAGAGAATTGAACGAAGGCGTTGATATTGGTGGTAACTATGCTCTCAGCAGGAGGGAAGATGGAAGGTAGCAGAATCGAGCTGGGAGATGTGACACCACACAATATCAAGCAGCAGAAGAGATTAAACCAGGTCATCTTTCCAGTCAGCTACAATGACAAGTTCTACAAGGATGTGCTGGAGGTTGGCGAGCTAGCAAAACTTGCCTATTTCAATGATACTGCAGTGGGTACAGTATGCTGTAGGGTGGATCATTCACAGAATTAGAGGAGATTTTTCATCACGACACTAGGATGTCTGGCACCACACCTCAGGCTAGGAATAGGAGCTAAAATGTTAAATTACGTCTTAAACATTGGGAAAAAGATGGCACTTAAAAAAAATTTTTTAAATCTTTATTGTTCAGTTTATTAATTACATTGTTTCCCCTTTCTTATCCCCCTATATGCTCCCCTCCACCCTGTACCTATCCCACCCTCCATCCTCACCTCCCCCTCCCCAATGTCCTTTCCCATTGTTGCAATATTTTTGTCCAGTCTCTTGCTGTACTTCCCACAACCCTTTTCTCCCCAAGAATTGTCAGGCCATTCCCTCTCTCTGTCCATGTTTGTTATATTCACCAGTTTATCCTGTTCATCAGCCTATCAATTCACTTGATTTTTATGTACATTTGTTGATAGATGTGTATTTGTTGTTCATAATTTACACTTTTATCTTTTTCTTCTTCCTCTTCTTAAAGAATATCTTTCAGCATTTCATATAATACTGGTTTGGTGGTGATGAACTCCTTTAGCTTTTTCTTATCTGCGAAGCACTTTATCTGATCTTCAATTCTGAATGATAGCTTTGCTGGATAGAGTAATCTTGCTTGTAGATTCTTGCTATTCATTAATTTGAATATTTCTTGCCACTCGCGTCTGGCCTACATCATTTCTGTTGAGAAATCCGCTGACAATCGTATGGGTGCTCCCCTGTAGGTAACCAACTGTTTTTCTCTTGCTGCTTTTAATATTCTCTCTTTATTTTTTGCTCTTGGCATTTTAATTATGATATGTCTTGGTGTGGTCCTCTTTAGATTCCTATATTTTGGGGTTCTGTGTACTTCTTGGGCTTTTAAGTCAGTTTCTTTCACCAGGTGGGGGAAGTTTTCAGCCACTATTTCTTCAAGTAGGTTTTCATTAACTTGCTCTCTTTTTCTGGCACCCCAATAATTCGGATGTTGGCATGCTTGAGGTTGTCCCAGAGGCCCCTTACGCTATCTTCAATTATCTGGATTCTTTTTGTTTCTTGCTTTTCCAGCCGAGTGGATTTTGCTTCTTTGTATTTCAAATCTTTGACTTGGTTCTTGTGGCCCTCTGGACTGCTTTTAGGACTTTGTGTAATATTTTTTATTTCAGCCTGTGTATGGTTGATTTCTAGTTGGTCCTTTTTCATATCCGTGAGGGTCTCGTTCATATCCTCAGAGGTCTTGTTCATTTCCTTGAGGGACTCATTCATTTCCTTGTAATTCTCATTCATTTCCTGGTTGGTCTTGTTTATTTCCTCGTAGTTCCCATTAAGTTGATCAGCCTTTTCTAGAAGCCTCTTGAAAAGCCTTATAACCGTGGTTTTGAACTCTATGTCTAGTCGTCTTTTTTCCTCCATTTCTTTCACACCCGATTTCTTTCCATATCTCTGCACGGTGGCTGCTTTATGTGGTAGATGTCCTCTAAGGGTCAGTGGCACAGCCTCCCCAGTTACTTGAGGTGGGTACTCTTACTGCAGTCTTTATGGGTTGTACAGTATTTTTGAATTTAAGCTCAGCTTGTTGTTGTTAGCCCTAGGAGGGTTTGACCTCCAGGCCAATTGGCTGTGAAGGGAGACTGTGTTCAGGTTGGATGGGTGGAGTCTCTGAGCTGCGCAGGCAGCCTCAGTGTCAGCTACTTCCTATGCGGTGCTCGTGCTGGGCTCTGTTGCATGGGGATGGCTGCAGGCACCTCCACGAGAAAGCTGCCAGTCTCTTCCCCTTGCCAGACAACTCTGCCTCTCCCCAAATGAGTCTGCACACCCAGTCTCACCCAGGGTTGTAAAACAGGGTTTTCAGGACCAGGAGACAAGTTTCCAGGGAGCAAGTCGCGCGTCTGTGCTGTCGCACAGTTTACTTGCGCGCAAACTTCTTTTCCCAGCTACTGGGTTTCTCCGCAGACCTGGAGTCCTCCGCCGCGCCTGGCTTCCAGGGTGCATCACCCGGACCGCGGACCTTGCCTGGCGCTGGGGAATCCGTGTAGTGGGACATCTCCGCCCTCCCTGTTAGCAAAATCCAGCCGGGGTTGCTGCTCCAGCCCTACAGCCCGCGCGCGCGACCAGGACGGCTCCTAACCTGTTTCCGTCTTCAAGGCTGCGCTCCCGCCGCTCTTCTGAGTCTGTCCCACCTTTACTTTTATTTGTGGAGTTTTCACTCAGCCAGCTTTCTGGTGATTCTGGGTGATGTTTGTTTTGTTGTTATGTTCTAGTCTCTGAATTGTTGCACGGGGCAGAACAATGGGTGTTCACCTATGCCGCCATCTTGGTTCTCTCAAAGATGGCACTTTTGACAACATTTATCTGCATGTTCAGATCAGCAATGAATCAACAATTGACTTCTACAAGAAGTTTGGCTTTGAGATTATTGAGACCAAGAAGAACTAGTCTAAGAGAATAGAGCCTGCAGATGCTCATGTGCTGCAAAAAAACCTCAAAGTTCCTTCTGGCCAAAAAGCAGACTCGCAAAAGATAGAGACAACTGAAGAAATTACAAATGAACTTTCTTGCACTTGCTTTTTGCCAAATAAAAGAGAAGCCCACTGAAACCCCCACCCCCTTGTTTTGAAGCTTTTCCCACTCCTTGTTCTTGTTTTTCTCTTTTCTTTCCTTCACTTTCATCTAAAAGTTTTAATACTTTCAAGGACTTTCAAAATTAATCATGTTTAGGTTGTTTTTGTGAGCTGGATTGATTGTAGGAAGGAGAGGTATAGATGTTTATTTCAGTTAAGATATATGGTCCAGAGAATTTGGGTATCAATTTTAATTTATTTTTTAACTTTTTTTTAAATGTCCTGCTTTCACATTGAAGGACAGAGCCTACAAAATATGTATTTCAAAAGACAAAAAGCAGTAGCAATATCTTGTTTTCTAATCATAGACAAGTTGAGTGTGTTTGTAGTACTCTGGGTTTTTCAAGACTGTGGGATACTAATCCCTAGACAATGCCTTCAGCTCCACCTTTTGTCCTTCTAAGTACTATCTCAGGAGTTGGACTATTGTTATCTTTGTAAGAGACACTAAGCTTATTGTGTGTGTGTGTGTGTTTAAGCAATTATTTCTTTCTTCCTCATTGGTGGCTGAGGGTGGGATAGTTTGGGTAGGTAGTGTTAGACTTTGGTCTCAGTATTTGAGTTAAACTGCTTTTTGCTAATGAGTTGGTTAGTTGTTAGCAGGTTTATTTTTCCTGCTGTTGATTGTTGAAGTAGGTGTTGTCTGTTGGACATATTAAAATAGACAAAATATACGTAGATGAACTTGTGGCACAATAAATGCATTTAATGTCAGCTAATGCAGACTGTTAAAAGTGTGGCCACTGAGCATTTGAATATGTAGGAAAATATATCTAGACAGTATTTTTCAGAATGACATAGCTGTGCTATTATCTGTCGGAGAACATTCCAGATTTGCTTACATTCTGTGCCTATGATATTGAGTTTAAGGATTTGGGGGAGAATTGTTAAACATATTACTTCTATTCCTGGAAAAGTAAAAGTCCAGAAGTGTTACCAATGCAAATGTCACTGTGACCTCTACTGACAGAAACTGTTTTCTGCCAGATAATTTTCTAGTGCATAAGGAGTGGTTTTGACAGATTGATAATTTTGTAAGACAAGAGACACCTGAAATTTTCTTGTTTTCCTCTATAGTCGCATCTCCAATATTTAAATTTTTATGATTGCCAATAATGGAGGCCCAACAAATTATCTCATTAGATTTTAAAATAGTATATAGAGGGAGGACCCAAGATGGCGGCATAGGTAATCACCTATACTGCTGCCTCGCACAACAATTTCAAAACTACAACTAAAAGACAAAAAGAACACCATCCAGAACCACCGCAAAGCTGGCTGAGTGGAAATTATACAAATAGAAGGAAAGAGAAAAGGACATGGAGAATCAGAGGAGCTGTGGAGGACAGCGGTACGGAGATGCAGAGATGTGGAGATGTGCATGTGTGTAAAGGGCAGGCGGCTGAATATGCGGCTGGCTTTCATGAACAGAGGGAGACAATGGCTTCCCACTGGGCTGAACTCCAGTTCCGGTTGAGACTCGGGGAACCCAGACTCATACGGGTGAAAATGGACTGTCAGAAGGAAGCAAATTGAGAATCTTGGGAGCTGTGGAGGTGCACACTCACAGAGAGGGCGGGCAGCTGAGCACATGACTGACAGCTGAGCGAGTGGCTGGATTTCTTGTTCGGGAGGGAAACAAAACCTCCTGACTACACTGTACTCCATTTCTGGGTGAGACTTTGGGTATCGAGACTCATTCGGGGAGAAAATGGACTGTCTGGCAGCGGGCAAAACTTGAGGGCAGCTTTCTCTCAGAGATGGGTGCAGGCATTGCCATGGGACACTGAGACTCAGGGGGCTCTTAGGGTAGGGCTGACGGGAAACCAAGGCTGTCTGCTCAGCCCTAAGACTCCGACACATTCAAGCTGAGCAAAGAAGCTCTCCCAGCATAGATACAGCTGATCCTCACAGCCAATTGGCCTGGAGGTCAACTCATCCCAGTGATACCAACAACAATCTAGGCTTAACTACAGTAAGACTGTGCATGCAGCCCATAAAGGGGTGCACCAAGAGTGTCCACATCAGGTAACTGGAGAGGCTGAGCCCCTGTGCCCTAGAGGACACCTAGCACACAAAGCTACTCTACCAACTCAAGGATGCAGCAAAAATACGGAGACAGAAAAACAGATCACAAGTGAAAAGAAATGGAGGAAAACAAACGACTGGATATAGAGTTCAAAACCACAAATATAAGGTTTTACAAGAATTTTCTAGAAAAGACCGATAAATTAAGCAAGATCCTCGAGAATATGAAAAAGGACCAACTAGAAATTAAGCATACACTGACTGAAATACAAATATTATACAGAGACCCAACAGCAGACTAAAGGACCACAAAATCAAGTCAAACATTTGAAATACAAAGAAGCAAAAAACACATACCCAGAACAGCATTAAGCAAAAAGAATCCAAAAATTTGAAAATAGTGTAAGGAGCGTCTAGGACAATCTCAAGTGTACCAACATCTGAATTATGGGGGTGTCAGAACGAGAGAGAGAGCAAGATACTGAAAACCTATTTGAAGAAATAGTGAGTGAAAACTTCCCCCACCTGGTGAAAGAAATAGACTTATAAATCCAAGAAGCACAAAGAACCCCAAACAAAAGGAATCCAAAAAGGACCACACCAAGACACATCAGAATTAAAATGCCAAGAGCAAAAGGCAAAGAGAGAATATTAAAAGCAGCAAGAGAGAAACAGTTAGTGACCTTCAAGGGAGCACCCATATGAGTGTCAGTTGATTTCTCAACAGAAACTATGCAGGCCAGAAGGGAGTGGCAAGAAATATTCAAAGTGATGAGGAGCAATAACCTACAACCAAGATTACTGTACCTAGCCAAGCTATTGTTTAGAATTGAAGGTCAGATGAAGAGCTTCACAGATAAGAAAAAGCTAAGGAGTTCATCACCATCAAACCAGTATTATATGAAATGCTGAAAGTCATTAAGAGGAAGAAGAAAAAGGTAAAGACAAAAATTATGAACAACAAACACATGTCTATCCACAAGTGAATATAAAAATCAAGTGAATAGGGAGAGAACCAAGATGGCGGCATAGGTAAACACCTATTGTTCTGCCCCGCACAACAAGTCAAAAACTACAACATAACAACAAAACAAACACCACCCAGAATCACCAGAAAGCTGGCTGAGTGAAAACTCCACGAATAAAGGTAAAGGTGGGACACTGAGACTCAGAAGAGTGGCGGGACAGCAGCCTTGCAGACGGAAACAGGTTAGGAGCCGTCCTGGTCGCGCGCGCGGGCTGTAGGGCTGGAGCAGCAACCCCGGCTGGATTTCTCCAACGGGGAGGGCGGAGATGTCCCACTGCACGGATTCCTCAGCGCCAGGCGACGTCTGAGATCTGGGGTACGTGGAGACGTCCCACTGCACAGATTCCCCAGTGCCAGGCAAGGTCCGAGGTCCGGAGGACGCACCCTGGAAGCCAGGCGCGGCAGAGGTCTCCTGGTCTGCGGAGTTCATCACCACCAAACCAATATTATATGACATGCTGAAAGATATTCTTTAAGAAGACGAAGAAGAAAAATATAAAAATATAAATTATGAACAACAAATACACATCTATCAACAAATGAACATAAAAATCAAGTGAATTGATAGGCTGATGAACAAGATAAACTGGTGACTATAACAGAAACATGGACATAGAGAGGGAATGGACTGACAATTCTTGGGGAGAAAAGTGTTGTTGGAAGTACAGCAAGAGATTGGACAAAAATCTTGCAACAATGGGAGAGGACATTGGGGAGGGGGAGGTGAAGGTGGAGGGTGGGATAGGTACAGGGTGGAGGGGAGATATAGGGGGATAAAAAAGAGGAAACAATGTAATTAATAAACTGAACAATAAATATAAAAAAATCAAGTGAATAAAAAATCTGATGAACAGAATAAACTGGTGAATATAATAGAATCAGGGACATAAAAAGGGAGTGGACAGACAATTTTCGAGAGGAAAGGGAGATGCGGGAAGAGACTGCATACACCAATGGATAAGGACAGTGAGTGAGGAGGTAATGGCAGAGGGTAGAGTGGGAAAAAAGAGGAATAATTATAATAATCTGAACAATAAAGATTAAATTAAAAAAATAAAATAGTGCATAGAGTTTGAAGATTCTGTCATTAGACTTTAAAAGGAAGGTTGGTTCATAATATTTATCCTCTTATGTAAATTCTGCTATGAAAGCCTCATCTCTCCAAATACATTAAATGACAAAATTATTTTCCAGTTTATACAGACTTCACAATTTTCAGTTCTTATTTGAGAATGTGAAAGTATAAAGTACAGTAGACTTCAGCAGTCTTAATTGAGTGTCAACAATAATACAGAAAAGGAAGATAGTTGATGAATGAATGTATAGAGTTTTTATCTTAAGATAGTAAAAATGTAGAAAGACCATGCTGATTTCTTGGGTGTCAGTTACTGCAGCAGTATAAATCTAAGCTTAGAATAAAAGTTTAGCATTAAGCACCTTTACCTATGAATAAGCTTCCACTTGCTCCTGCCCAGAAAAGAGTGCTTGAGTTACAGAAGGCATAATTAGTTTGAAGAATTCAGCCTTTTTGTAAATTTCCAGATGTCAAAATATATTCTGATATATAAATGAGTTTTCTGAGATGACACTGCCTCTATTTCTATAACCATTTCACCTGGACTATTAGTCCTATGAATGTAACCCTAAATGTTGTTATTGAAAAACAAATAGCTGCCTCGTGACAATTCAGTACATGTTATTTAAGGAGGAAAAAATATAAATTTTGAATTGAGCATGTAGGCTCCCTGTCATTATAGTGTTTCTTTTTCCACACTAGTCAATATCTTTAACCTAAACGGAAAATGTTTGTAAAGGGATAATTATCCTACATTAGACTTGTATTAAATATTTCCATCCACTTTTATGGAGGAGGAGGATATAGAAGAGGCAGAAGCTGGGCATTAGTTCATATGCTTATGAGTCAATAAAGCCTGAAGTATTGATAAATGCTATAATGTGGATTAGCCTGGAAACATTGTTAACTCAATGAAGCTAGACAGATAAGTAATACAATGCATGATTTCATTAATATGAAGTATCCAAAATAGATAGGTAAATCCGTAAAGACAGAGTGCAGAATGGTGGTTGCCAATGGCTGGAGGTTGGGTTAAATTGGTACAGCTGTTTAGTGGTACAGAGTTTTCTTTTGGGGTTATGGAAATGTTTTGGAATCAGAGAGAGATGGTGGTTGTAAAACACTCTGAATGTACAAGATGTCACACTGAACTGTTTTCTATAAAATGCTTAATTTTATGTTATAAACTTTATCTCAATAAAAAAAAGCAAAAAGAAAAACCAAAAACCATGAAAATGATAAAATGCAAATTCATACACCCTCCTCCCCCAGGAAACATGCTGGAACATAAAATAAGATTTAATAGATTCCAAAACAGTGAAATCTTAGCGTAGTTAAATTAATGAAGTTAAATTAATAATCCATGCTTCTACCTTAAGAAAATAGAAGCTAAGAAACATATTAAACTCACAATAAGCAGAAGAAAACAATGAGTGAAGAAATATTTCAAATATAAAATGAATAATGAAATTAATGAAACTCTAAGTCAGTGGTTCTCTACCTTTCTAATCGCACGACCCTTTAATACAGTTCCTCATGTTGTGGTGACCCTCAAACATAAAATTATTTTTGTTGCTACTTCATAACTGTAATTTTGCTATTGTTATGAATTATAATGTAAATTTCTGTGTTTTCCGATGGTCTTAGGTGACCCTGCTAGCAGTTCTCAACCTGTGGGTCACGAGAACCGCTAGCATGGTCGCCTAAGATCATTGGAAAACATAGATATTTACGGTTCATAACAGTAGCAAAATTACAGTTGTGAAGTAGCAACGAAAATAATTTTATGATTTAGGGTCACTACAACATTAGAAACTGTATTAAAGGGTTGTGGGATTAGAAAGGTTGAGAATCAATGCTCTAAGTTGTTTTTTTTTTTAAGAACATCTTAAAGTTTCATTAATTGTATAGAACTGATAAATTTCTAGTTAAATTAGTATAGGAAAAAAATAGAAGAGTAAAATTACCAATAATACTGAAAGCATAATAAGGGGTATTATGAGTAATTTTATGCCAATAAACTCAACAATATAAATGAAATTGATACAACTATCAAATCTGATCCAGAAAGAAATAGAAAATTGTAATTTTAAAATTGTCTATGAAAAAAACAATTTTGGGTCCAAATAGATTCATTAACGAAATCTAGCAAATAAGAATAACATCATTTCTATACAAACTACTTTAGAAAATAAAGAAGGGAACAATATCCAACTCATTTTGAAGCCAGTACTACCTTGATACTACAACCTGAAAAAGACAAGCAAACTACAGACCAATATTCTTTGTGAACATACACGCAAAAATCCCTAAATTGAATCCAGAGATATATAAAAAAGATACTATATAATAACTAAGTGGGTATGTCCGAGAAATGAAAGGTTAGTTTAACATTCAAAAAGTCAGTCAAGCCTGACTGGCATAGCTCAGTGGTTGAGTGTCCAACTATGAATCAGGTCACGGTTCAATCACTGGTCAGGGCACATGCCTGGGTTGTGGGCTCAATCCCCAGAGTAGGGCGTGCAGGAGACAGCTGATAAATGATTATCTGCCATTTCTGATATTTCTCTCTCTCTCTCTCTAAAATAAATAAAAATATATTTAAAAAGAAGTCAGTCAACATAATTCAGTGTTAATGAAGGGGAGTGGTTGGGAACCACATGATTACTTCAAAAGACACAAAAACATTTCACAAGATTTAATATTCATTCATGAGAAATACTTTAAGCAAACTAGGAATAAATAATGCAACAGTTAGTGATTAAAGACTGAATTCTTTCCTCTATGCTTGGAAAAAAGGGAAGTATATGTTTCCAAGACATATTCAGATTAATACATGGATTCTAGGAGAGATTTTCGCTAATGGTACATCTCATAAAGGGGTAATATTAAAAATATATGAAGAACTGGTACAACCTTGCATGAAAAACAAACAATCCAATTACAAGTAAAAAATGGGCAGAGGACCTAAATAGATATTTCCCCAAATAGGACATATAGATGGCCAACAGACATACGAAAAGATATTCAATGTAACTAATCATCAGAGAAATGCAAATTAAAACCACAGTGAGATGTCACTTCACATCTATCAGAATGGCTATCATTAATACATCAACAAACAGTGGGGAGTAGGTTGGAGGGGTGGGTAAAAAAGATGAAGGGATAAGAGGTGCAAATTGGCAGTCACAAAATAGTCCTGGAATCTAAAGCACAACACAGGGAATATAGTAAATAACATTGTAATAACTATGTTTTCTGTCAGGTGGGTACTAGACTTTATATAACTTTATAAGTTATATAAATAAACACTAACCACTATGCTGTACACCTGAATAGAATATTGAATGTCATTTTTAAATGAAAAAAAAAAAAACTTCTTTAGAATAAAAACATCAAATACTTAGGGGTTATAATCCTATATAATAAAGAGGCAATATGCAAATTGACCACCACTCCAACACACAAGATGGCCGCCCCCACGTGGCCAAACATGGCCACTCCCATGTGGACACAAGATGGATGGTAGGGGAGCGCAGTTGCGGGTGATCAGGCCTGCAGGGGAGGGCAGTTAGGAGCAATCAGGCCGGCGGGGGAGCAGTTAGGCATCGATCAGGCTGGCAGGAGAGTGGTTAGGAGGTGATCAGGCTGGCAGGCAGAAGTGGTTAGGGGCAATGAGGCAGGCAGGTGGCAAGCAGTTGGGAGCCAGCAATCCTGGATTGTGAGAGGGATCCCAGATTGGAAAGGGTGCCCCCCACCCCCCAATGCACGAATTCCGGACACTGGGACTCTAGTGAAGAAAATATTTGTAATACTTATATAATGAAAACTACAAAATATTGTTGAGAACAATTAAGGAAGATCTTCGCAAATGAAGAGAACTAACATGTTCCTGTCCTGGAAAATTCAATAGTGTTAAGATGTTAACTCTCCCCAAACTGCTCTATTCTTAAAATGCATTTTATTTATTTACTAGAGGCCCAAGGCATGAAATTCATGCAATGGTAGGGTCCCTATTAGTTTCCGGCTGCTGGCTGGATACTCCCTCCTTCCCCCCCCTCACTTGATGCTGGGGCCTCCCTCCCCTCCCCTGGCCGGCCCTGCTCCCTGACCGAACTCCCAGACTCCCAGTCAAGGGGACAATTTGCATAGTGTGCTTTTATTATATAGCATTTTAGTTCAAAATATATTTTTATTATTCATTTCAGAAAGGAAGGAATAGGGAGAAAGAGATAGAAACATCAATGATGAGAGAATCATTATTGATTGGCTGCCTCCTTTATGGCACACATTGGAGATCTGGGCAGCAACCAGGCATGTGCCCTGACTGGGAACTGAACTGTGACCTCCTGGTTCATGGGTCAATGCTCAATCACTGAGACATGCCAGCTGGGAAAAATGCATTTTACTTATTTATAAAAATGCCTTTTTATAAACATACACACACATATATATTTTTTTATTGAATTCAGAGAGGATGAAAGAGAAAGAGAGAGATAAAAATAACAATGATGATGAGAGAGAATCATTGATCAGCTGTCCCCCACACACGATCCCTACTGGGGATCGAGCTTGCAACCTGGGCATGTGCCCTTGACCAGAATTGAACTTATAACCCTTCAATCCGCAGGCCGACGTTCTATCCACTGAGCCAAACCCACTAGGGCTGCATTTTATTTTTATAGTGCATTTACTTTAATGCGTTTCATTAAGCAAAGTATAAAAAACAAACCTGAGTCAGAAGAAAAACTCCAAAATCACATAATTTACTCAACTGTCATGTTGTTGTCTAGCATGCATTTGAAAATCACCAGAGAAAAGAAAATGATGGCAAGTTTTGCTTACACATCCTTATAAATACTTTAAAAATATATTTTTATTGATTTCAGAAAGGAAGGGAGAGGGAAAGAAACGGAAACATCAAGGATGAGAATCATTGATCGGCTGCCTCTTGCACGCCCCTTAATGGGAATCCAGCCCACAACCCAGGCATGTGCCCTGACCCAGAATTGAGCTGTGGTCTCGATGCTCAGCCACTGAACGACACCAGCTGGGCTTGCACAAATTCCTTCCCTGCCAAATTACAAATAAACAGTCTCATGTAGCCCTAGCTAGATTTGTTCCATGAATAGAGCATCATCCTGAGGACTGAAGGATCTCAGGTCAAGTGCACACACCTGGGTTGCAGGCTCTATCCGCAGCCTTGGTTGAGTGCGGGCACCAACTGATGTTACTCCCTCATTCTGTCCATCCCCCTGCCTTTCATTCTCTCTAAAAATCAATGGAAAAAATATCCTCAGGTGAGGATTAACAAAAAACAAATGAACAAAAAGACTCTAATGTTAGAAGTGATCTTAAATGAAAAGCCTCCACAGAGGGGAGGTGAAAAATTGACTTACCTGTGGTGAGGGCTGCTGAATATATCCCTGCTGCTGGAGCACAGGCTGGGTGACAGGGTGACCAGAAGCAGAATAGCCAGCAGTATGGACTGGCTGCCCAGGTGGCAGTGGGGGAGGAGGAGGGGGAGGAGGAGGAGGAGGAGGTGGAGGTGGCAGTAGTGGTGGTGGAGGAGCCGCTGTCATGATATAACCAGACTGCTGTGGGGATTGAAGAACAACAGTGGACTGGAACATGGTAGCATGAGGGTCAGAACCATCTGTAGACGGTTGGCGGGCAAGACTCATGTGGCTAAACTGAGACCCAAGGTTGTCCTGATAAAAAAGGAAAAAGTCAAATCAGTATGCCTTCCATATACAGACCAAACTTATCAAAGAAAACTATTTCCTGTAGTGTATATTATGGAAATCATATCTTTATCAGACATGACTTAATAAAAGAACAACTTCAAGAAAATTAAACTCTAAGGCAGGAAGGAGGAATATTACAATGCAGTCACAACAAATTGCTTATAAAATACATATAATGGAAATGCACAGCATGCAGAATATTAGGGTATAACAACAATTCACACACAAATAATAAAAAAACCACTTATTTAAATAAAGATTAAAAGCACATTAGCATAGAAACCCACACCTGAAACCTATATGCTGATGTTGACCAATGTCACCCCAATAAATTTAATTAAAAAAAAAAAGCACATTAGGATGTGAAAGTGAAACTGAAAGGACTTCAAACTCCAGGTAACTAACTAGTAAGGCACAGTACTAATTATTCTTCACTTTAAATCATCGCCCCTCTTCCCAGAAGGCAAGATTCACTAACAGCATCTTCGTGTCTCCTATTATACCTCACAAATATTCTAGCAAAAATTAAATAGAAAACCTATTCACCTGTCCTTTTTCTAATTTCTCAAAAATAATTTAGCCCTAATTCTATTCTTTCCTAATCTGTTTCAGTCTGTTGCTTAAGTCACATGTCAGACAAATGAAATCCAAACAATAGTTTCTTACTTGGTGAGCAGGCAATGGTGCCCAGCCAAGATAGGGTTGTGATTTATGTTACCCGATAAATGTTTCTCTGGCTTAACAATATAAATACCAGATCTGACTAGACAATATCATCAGTGAAATGAAAACAGGGTCAAAAAGGAGCTGAAGATTGGCAACAATATATACTACACCTACACATTTTGCTAAGAGGAAAACTGAAAATAAGTTACTTAAAAAATTGGGCAATGAAGTTGTCGGATCAAAGTTACAGGTCTGTAATTTCTAGTCTGTTGTGGTGTTTGTTTGTTTTTCAAAGTAAATAAAGACTATAGCGAAGATAAGGGATGAAAATGGGAATCTGATTTAATGATTAAAAATACATGGTTTTACTACTCCCAATAGCTGCTCTGTTCTCCTAACTCAATGCATAGTTTCATAGATAGGATGGCACAATGAGGTACTCTTTTGTGACCAAAGTGTATAAATTAAAAAAAAATCAAAGAAAATGTACTAGAGGTACCATTAAGAACAACAGCCTAAAGAAACAACAACACAAACAGGAATATGCAGACACACAAACACATCTCTTTTATACATGGAAGATAAACATTTTTCTTGTAACTAAAAATTTTTATTAAAATCTGAGAAACTTGCCCTGGCTGGAGTGGCTCAGTGGTAGAGTGTTGGCCTGCACACCGAAGGGTCTTGGGTTTGATTCCTGGTAAAGGGCACGTACCTGGGTGGCAGGTTGGTTCCCCAGACCTACTGCTTGAGGGAGGCAACCAATCGATCTTTCTCCCTCTTCCTCCCAACCCCTCTCTCTAAAAATCAATGGAAAAAATATCCTAGAGTGAGGATTAACAAAACAAACAAACAAAAAAGCTGAGAAAACTAGTTCTTGCAATTTTTATTTTTCACTAATGGTACATGCCTGCATTTCAGGGTAAAGAAGTTTCCTAAAGGAACTCAATAAACAGGTGTTTTGAAAAATAAAAATTTTTTTTAATCATTCCTAAATTTTATGGAATAGCTGGCCATTTATAAGCTAATATTGACATCTGATTTAGATTTCCAATATTATATTTACATAGTTTATTACAAAGGGGGTAATATACATATTGACTTAAAATTATTATAATCATAATCATTTTATATGTGGGCAATCAGGCTAAGGTGAGTTAAGTGACCTATACAGAAACATGTTATGTTAGCAAGCAAAGGAGAAACCCAGGCAATTTTATCTAATAAAAATTCTTACTTTTGGTCAAAATATATATATATTTGAATCTCCCTCTGTCATATTTCCAAAGAGAATACTTTAAAATTGCAAAATAAACCAATGGTATTAGGGGATAATCTAAAAAAGAAGAAATTCTTATGACAATTAAGATATATAAACGAGCTGCATTTTTACAATTCAATGCAAGTTCTAAAAACATGAAAGGCTTATATTAGCTTCGAATCTTACAAGAAAATCTAGGCTAAAAGTAAAAGTACTAAAAAAGGTAAAAGCTAAAAGATCTTTGAAGTACCTACTGTTTCTTCACTAACTTCTCAACTAGAAATGAGCAAGCTTCCTCAGGGATGACAGTACCTATCACACTAAATTAGGTATAGTAGCTTTAAAAGTTTCAGGGTATTGAATGTGTTGTTAAGGTAGACAATCATTAAGATATAACTTTCTTCCAGACAACTTGACCTACTATGTAGGTGTCAGATGAAAGACAAGCTTTAGACTGCTGTGATAAATGAAAGAGCACTATGAGCACCAAGGGTATGTATTAATGTCTACCAGTGTGTCAGGTGGTAATGAGAACAATGTGGGTTTAAGGAAACTGGCCAAAATAAAAAAAAAAAGATTTTTAATGTTTTTATTAAAAAGTTTTTTTTAAGAGAAAGGAAGGGACAGGGATAGAGAGAAACAGGTTGCCCTCTAAGGGAATAGAGCCCGCAGCTCGGGGATATGCCCTGACCAGTTATTGAACCAGCGACCTCTTGGTTCCAGGTTAACCTGCAACCACTGAACCACAATGGCTAGGCATTTTAAACCCTAAATATATTTTTATTGATTTCAGAGAGGAAGGGAAAAGGAGAGAGATAGAAACATCAATGCTGAGAGAGAATCATTGATCGGCTGCCTCCTGCACATAACCAATGGGAATCGGGTTTGCAACCCAGGCATGTGCGCATGTGCCCTGACCTGAAGGGAATCAATCTGTGACCTCCTGGTCCCTAGGTCGATGCTTAACCAAGCCATACCAGATGGGCCAAAGTAAAATTCTGATACTACTTAGAAAAAAAAAACCCTTAGCACTTCCTTTTCCTATTTAAAATGTAACTGGCTGCAAAACAACACCCACTTAAAGTGATTGGTTACAAGAAATGTAGCCCATCTGCAGGCTTTGAAAATCACCGCATTCTTTTGTGTGGTTATTTGAAATTCTGTTGATGATGATCTCAGTGTGCAAAAGATAGTTTTTGAGTATCATCTGTTCATCCATTCTCTATTTTTATAACTGATGATGAATTATGAAGAATGCCACGGAAAAAAGACATGAAATTTGATGCATACACTAACATTTCAAATTATAGTCCATTAAAGAATTTATTTCTAAAGTAAATGGTCTACTACACCTACGAAACTAAATCAAAGTTATATTTTTTAAACAACTTTTTTTTTATTGTCTGATGTTTTACATATGTCTTCAAAGTTATTTTTAAGAGGTATATAACCATAGATAAATCCTTAGAATTTTTTGAAGCTACCAGGCTAACATTATTTTAACTGAATTAAATAAAATGAAAATCAGTCCTTTAATGCTCATAGTGAATTACACAGTGATACAAAACCACCACATGATAGCAAAATGAAAGAAAAACACTTTAGGGTCAAGTTGAATTAAGCTAAGGTAGAGAAGAATAGGGAGAGAGTTGGAAGTAGTTTAATATGTAATTGGGTATATATAATCAAACAGGGTTGGGAAGTGAATATGGGAGTCTTTGGAAACAGTTTCAGGCAATCTCCTCTACATATATGAATTCATATTTATAGTTTTAGGAATGCATCAAAAACCCTGATGTCCATTTACTTTAGATAAACTGCCTTGCCCAGTATTGGCAGTGTTAATTGCCAGAAGAACAATTATTTTTAGCCTTTGAAAATATTTGATAACTTTATCAAATGGTTTGTATATTCTTAATCCCTACAATACAAATGATATAATTTGTGAGCACAACTAATGAAAATTCTCTAGTTCAACTTCTTTCACAAGAAATTACTCTGCATTTTCTCATTAGTGAAATTTTTAGTGTAGAACTTGAGCAACTCAACTCAGTTTCTTCAAACTACTGATCTGTTGAATTTTAAAACAACACACTTCATCACTGGGATAATGAACAATCCTAGTTTTATTTTTATACTTCTTATCCTTTTCTTCCTGTTGTGAAATAGGGATAAAATACTCATCAGAGGCTCATAAGGTAACAAATTCCCTTTCCTCCCATATATATTCTATATTTATTAGCTGAAAAGCCCTTGAAGTTAACCTCTCTCTTTCTAAAAGCAGTGAATGGGACATCACTGGTGGTGAATATTAAAGTTCCAAGAGATACTTACATGGGCTGTCTCAATTATAATTAGTGAATTTAGTCCCAAATATGCAAAGGCAGGTGAACTTAGCATTATGTAATCATGGATATGTGCACCTGTGAGAAAATGTGATTAGCTGGTTGTTGTTGAGGTGGTGGGGGTGGCAGAGGTGGTTGTGCAGGTCCAGGCACTTGGGTTCTAATGGGCTGATGAGTCATAGGAGGATTATACACAACTGGACTCCCATCTGGGTTTATGAAGGGCTGACCTAAAAAATTTAAAGAGAAGAAAAAAAAAATTCATTTACAACAGAGTTTGAAAATAGGTCATTCTAGTAACAATTTATAGTATATGTCTACAATCCTTAGTCACAATTTCAAAGCCTCAAGTTTTTGAAAATCAAAAGATTTTCCTAGCTTAGGAGGCAAAGTCTGAAGCTATTAATATAAAGGTATTAATAGTCTTTATTTTTCCCACCTATAGTAATTATTCCAAAGTTACTGCAGGTTTTTACTGCAAGGCTGCTACTCCAAAATTTACTAAATTTATTTTATAATATATACTGTTTTCTGAAAGCCTTTGGCTTCTGAATACATCTTGCTCTAGAGTTTAGTTACAAGATTGTGGTGCTTTAGTGCTGCAATACATTTCAGTTTCAAGAGCAAAATGCTTGACTTTGGGATACTAGAACATTATTAATTAGCCTTGATTAGGTGGTAGAAAATAATTTACAGGCCGCTTTGTGTATATTTAATAAAATTAAAACTGAGTACAAATTTAAATGGTTGATAGCTTCGAATTTTAAACATAGACTTGATAGCAGTATCCTTATTTTGTAGTTTTTAACGTGTTAAAAATGGTCAATAATTTTTAAATTCTAAATTATTTTCTAAAATAATCGTTTTTAATTTCAGTGGGATTCATTGATAGGTAAGAGAAAATTAAAGAGAGCTTTAATGTGGATTCTGAGGCTTGTTTTCAGTGGTTACTAATTATCAGAGGGATATTTTAAGTTACTGAGTAAATTTTACTTTCTCTACACACATTCTAAACAACTTTTCTTAATATTTTTATTGTGGGAAAATAACCAACAAATAGAGATAAATAAGAAAATAAATCCCCCATAATCTTATCATTAACTATTTGGATACCTTTTCCCAGACTTTTTTCAATACACCTATAGATTCAAAGATTAATATTTCCTCACTATACACTAGATTATTTTTTTAAAAAAGACTATGTGAAATAAATTGACACTGTGATACCCATTTAATATGGAAATAATAAAGAAAACAAGATAAGTTTGAATAATAGCTTCTTACATTGCCTTCAAAACATAATTTCTTCCATAATAAATCCTATTTTTTAAAAACCTATGATACATAATATTTGGAAGAGAAGAATCCACTGCGCCATTGCTCAAGTGGGAAAAGTCCTCCAAAGTCAAATTATTTTTATCCGTTAGTTTATGTACTGGTTATAAATAACTAAAACAAGTCATGCTGGATATCTGCTGATTGTTCATTTTGAAAATATGCAAAGAAATCATTTTTGAACTCATTTAAAATGAAGAATACAATTTAATTTCAGATTGACTAGTTCCTTACTCTATTATTCTCTACTCAACAGAATCAATCATGTTATCAAAAATATGTTAACTGGTATGTTTTGAATGAAAAAGAATAGGGAATAGTGAAATATTCAATCATCTTACATCCTGCACCAGGAAATAGAAAATTTAATAATATAATAATCCTGAAGGCTAAGAATATAACTGTTATTAAGCAAAGCCTCAATTTCTAAAGAGTCAGTTATTTATGTTAATTCAATTCTTGTATAGGAATGGATGTTTGAATACTTTTATCTTAAGAAAAGAAAAAAGAAAAAAGAAAATACAAATGAAATCTGAAAGCAATGAATTCAAAGCCATGGATTTCTCTACAACTCACAAAAAGAACATTCAGCGACCCTGGCACTCTCACCTCTATCTACCTTGCTCAACTACTATCATCTTGATGTGACTACATCAGCCAAGACTGTCAATTTTTAAGGAAGGTTATCAAATGCTGTAGGTTTCCATTATTTTACCGAATAACTGGGCTATGTTACTTTGAAGAGAGACTAAGACTTCTTGTGATCTTTTAAAAGATCACATTTTCTCTACAGAAGCTATTTTCGACAAAGGACATAATAAAATGTTTTATAACTATCTCTCAGAGGTTGTTTCCCTATCTATAAGTGAGAATTTAACCTACATAAGGATTATAAATAATGTATTTAAAGCACTAATATAGTATATGATACCCAGTAAATGCTCAGTATATGCAAATCATTTTCTAATCGCAAAGAATGTGTATTGTCAATATTAATTGATAGTGACTACCTATTTTCTTTTAGTAATAAGATCTCCTTTAACTTTTCCTCAGCAGAAAACAATGAGCATATTCCAAAAGATAATTACTTACATGTTCTTTCCACCTCATTCTTTCTTCTTCATGAAATGCATACAATTTTCCCAGAATAAAGTTTTAATCAAATAAAACTCTTTCTATCAAAAGTTAATCAAATAAAGCTCTTTCAAAGGTGGTTGTCTCATTTCTAGGAAATGAGTTGTTTTTAATTACAGTTAGGCCATTATTTGGCATAAAAGATGATGTCATAACAAGAAAAATACTTTGATATAAATATGCCCTTTAACATATTTCTAGCATAAGTATGTTTATTATTAAAGAAAAAAATTTATTTTAGGAAAAGTGCTAATTACCTATGAGAAATAAATAGATAACAAAACATTTACAGACATTAGATTTAACATGTATTCTTTAATTTTCAGATAACTCCTGATATCTCAACTAAAATGAACACCTTTTTTTGGGATACCAACCTGTTTGTGGGTTGATCAGAATACTGCCAGGTGGTATGCCTGCCGCTTCCAAGGGAAGCAAAAAGAAGCTAGTGCTAGGAGATGCGACTTGCCCATTTAGGCCACCATCAAAGGAAAGAGAACTATGAGTGCTGACAGTTGGATAGACGACAGGTGCGCCATGAGAAGACTGGCTGAGAGTTGTACCTGGAAGAGGCTGCTGGATGTGAGAAAGAGAGCCCGTAGATGACCCTACACTACCAGAAGACTCAGAACCTAGGGAGGAGTAATGAAAAATATGGATTTTTTAAACCTCATACAAAAACGCAGGTTTTAAATATGTAACAATAAAATTCACATTGCATAACATGTTGTCACCACATAAAGGCATTGGTTATTTTTGATTTACTGTACAATTTTGTATTCCCTCCCCACAATAAACAAGTTTAATATGGCAAACTGATCACTCAAGTTATTAAAGACATGGCTAACGCATGCAACTAGCATGTTTATAATAACACCAGCTACACACAGTCACAGAAAGCACATTATCCAAGACAACAAAGTTTTAAACACTTTATCTTTCAAATTAACATCTAGGAATATACAAATTATAATTTTCCCACAGGGAAAAGAACTTCACACAGCCAAATGCCCAAAGCCTCTTATATCAGAAACCCCTTATCTATGAGAACACAGAAAGATTAGGAGTAATGTAGGAATTAAAAATAAAAGATAAATTCTCTAAGCAAGAGAAACACCTGTCAAGTTTCATTAAGACTTTCATTTTCAGCTCATAATTACTCTATTTTCCTATAATATAAAGTCATCTCTCAATTTTTTATCATATCAAGGGGCAAAGATAGTATGAAAAATATCCAATTACTTATATTAGCATTAGCTAAAATTTATTTCTCACTGTACTTATTAAAAGAATTTGATAATTTATTTTTAACTGCTTTTATGCCTGTAGTTGATTTCATTTGTTATTACACTGAGATAGAAAATGTCACTGACTTTCAATATAATAGCTAAAGGTGAATAAATAAAAAAAAGAGAGAAAAAAAAGATTTTGATAATGTATACTATAAATCAAGTTTTGAAAAACAGTTTACTCTGGGATGGAGAATTAATTTTTAATAAATAAAATAAATATCAGTACACAATAAAGACTTTTCTGAAGGACACCTTCTATTTTAAGTTGTGCCAAAATGACTATTGACCAGAACTATATAAAATATATTTTTTCCTACTGAGTTAAATATTTCTTTTTATTTCTAAAAATAACACAGATAATAAATAAATAGTACATGTTCTTAAAATGTTTTAATTTGGCAGTGTCTGAATAATGTTCTCAGAAAACATGAGTAGTTTTTTCTGTTATGAAGACTGTGGGCATTTTTCAATAAATGCATATTTGGTACATATGCATATTTCTTATATTCATTAAACTTACCTATTTTTAGCAATATTCTATCATATATACTAAGAAATTTTTACTAGTGATAGCTACAATATAAGTTAAAAATGTGACAAGTGCAATTTGCAAGCCTTACTATTTAAAGCATTGACTAGAGTCAGGGATTTAAAAAATACTGTCACTTTCAAATACACATCTCTCCCTTCAATTGCTATCTGTACAAAACCAATTGTTTAGATTGACCCAAATAGGCTCAAGAGAGGGAGCAACTTCTGCTGATAAAAATAAGGATCTACACAAAGATCCTGAGAGCTTTCTTTGTATTAAAGCCAGTTCATGAAACTGAAAAGAGAAAATGTTATGAGCCTAAATGTGCTCTAAATGCAAAGAAGCTAAAAGAATGAGGATGTTATTAAAATCTCCACTCATTCATGACAATTACATCACATTATTTTTCTTTAGTTTTAAGTTTCTCAAAAACTTCCCAGTAATTTCATTCATTTTTGAGTGTCAAATGAAGAACTTTATCATAAAAATCCAATCAACAATTGGTAGTATTAGCTGAAAATGCAATCACTGTTAGATAATACTATGTGAGAAACCATCCCCTTCCAACTATAAGCAATGAAGAATTTCCAACCACCTCTGGGTACTCAAACAAGAGATGACATTTCACTGAACAACATGATTAAGTTTATGTCACAGGAGAGAATGAATCTTAATGTCAATAAACATTATCTTTTAAGTTCTTTGAAAATGCTCAATGCACTGCTGATAGGAATTTTATATTTTAGGATAGTTATATAAACCGTATGAAACATAAAGAACTCAGACAACATTAGGGAAACTAATGTTTTGACTGCACAGTTCTACACAGATATTTATACCTGCTTTCGAAAGCCTACTTATGCTTTTGCTGCTTCCAGAACTATCACCCCTGGTCAGGACAGAAATTCCACTGAAGCTGCTGGCTTTGGTTACAGCGGGTTTAAAGTTGCGGAGAGAGCTGTCTGAATCTGTGCTGCTCCAGGGCCGTGGCTCAGAGTACTTCAGCTCATTCTCAGTGCTGCTTTGATGGCTATTTGTTGATCTCCCGGAAGCATCTTTATTAACTCTGTAATTTAGAAATAAAACTTTGAAAAGTGAATAGAGACAAAAACAAAAAGAAAAAATACTTTAGTTTTTTCAATACTATATGAAAGCATGCTTACAATACCTAAATATCTGGCGTCTTTGCTGGGTACTACTGGCATCCTCATCTTGGATTCTGTTGGCATTTTAATAAGACATTTTTATTTCTATTAGCATCAGTCAGATTGTTACCAAAACATGTTAAAAAATTTCCTCACCTTTTGTCAATAATATAATTCTCTTGGGAACACAGGGACTAGAAAAAAGAATAGATATATAAAGTTGAGCTTTTGCCAAATACAATGCCATCTCTAAACCAATGATGACTACAAAAGTAATGTGTAATAATATTTAAAAAGTATCCATACCCCCCCCCCCCCCAACCTGGATTTTATTTTGGCTTGGTAACACAATGCTTGAAGCCATTCATTTTTTATGGAACAAATTAATTGAAATTAAAATATTCTCTTCCAAATAAATAAACCCATTATTATTACTAGTGGCACAGTGCATGAAATTCATGCACATTAAAAGGGAATTAGAGAAAAATATTTTAATATTGCTATTTGCCCTTCTCTATAATAGAAGTATCAGATATGAAAGAAAATTAGTAAAATGTATATAAAATTCTTCCTCCTGTCAGTCTGGGGTTTGCCATGGGACCCAGAGTCAAGTCCCCGCCCACCTGTGTGTGCCTTGAAATTGGATGAAACCCAGACCCAGCTGGGCCCACCCCCATCAATCCCCACCAGGTGGGGGTTTTTTTTTGGGGGGGGGCATACCCTCAGGCCCCTGGCCTGGTGCTGGGGTGGGGTGTGTGGCCTAAGGTCCCTTGTCAAGCCCAGCACCATGCAGCCTCAGGTCACTGCTGATTGCTTGTTATGGGAACCCTGCTTCCGCTGTGTGCATAGTCATCTTGTGATGTTGTGAGGGTTAATTTGCATATTACCTCTTTATTATATAGGAGAATATTCAAGGTATACATCAGTTTGTAGATTCCACCTCATTCACTAACCAAATACTTTCATCACTTGTACTTTACCTGTCAGGTGAAGCTAACTCTATAATTCCTCAGCTATGGCTGTTGCTGTAGCAGTGAACAAGCAGCTATGCCTCAACACAGCTTTTGTCATGATATCAATCTAGCTCAGGCAACCATCATTTTTGTTTGTATTATTACAACAGTCTTCTAACTAGTTTTTCAGCCACCAGACCAAAAGTCACTAAACTATGGTCAGACTTGTTTGGCAAATAAAATTTTATTGAAACACAGCCATGCTCATTCCTTATGTACTGTCTATAGCTGCTTTCACATTAAAAAGGGTGATTTCAATTGATGCAATAAAGACTATATGGCTTAGAAAAGTTTAAAATATTTATGATCTGGCCCTTTATAAGGAAAAGTTTGCTGCCCTCTTCTCTAAGTAAAAACCCACCTACCTGAACTAGCTTTTAGGATCATTTGCTCTCTGCTTATTTGTCCAATCTAAACTTTCCTCATTTCCTGTGCCACCTAGCTAAAATGCAAGTATTCTAAATCTTCCCTCATTGTCAAATTGCCCTTCATCACCGGGCCTCTACAAATACTGACCCTCAGGTCTCTTTCAGGTCTCCTCTTGGAAGCTAACTCTCTCTCATTCCTCAGCTATGGTATGTGGTGCTTCTCTGCTGAGTCCTTATTTTTCCTTTATGCCTCTACACAAATCACACAGCACATTGCTATTGTCCGACTACTCATCAAGGGTATAGATCATATATCGCTTATAAACTAGACAGAAATATATCTCATTTAGGCTATGAGTTCAGAAGACCTTGGTTGAAATCCCAATTCTGTCATTTTATAGCTGTATGATCTTTGGCAATTTTACTTAGTCTCCTGGAGTCTCAATTTCTTTACCTATAAAACAAAAGTAATGATACTGTCTACCATATAAAAGCTGTTTTGGGAAAAAATTATTATAGTAACTATCCATGGTTATGCTCTACTATGCCCTAGCACTTACTATGGGTGCTCAATAAAATTTCTTGAGTAAATATTTTAAATTCTTAACGGTTACTCTAGATGTTAATGTTATGTACTGTTTGTTTTTTCAATATATAGGAAATTTCCATCTCTGGTAGTGTTAACACAAACTATACAAGTTCATTATATTCTTGAATAGTAACTAGTACAACACAAAAGAGATGCTAAACAGATATTGGTAAAACCGAACCGATTTTGTTCTCGAGTATTTGCATAAATTAACTAGCCACGTAAAAGATGTCTTTCACATAATCACGTAAAAAGTAGAAAACGAATATAAATGAAAAAAATCAATTAGCTTTATTAAAAGAACAAGTTATTCTAAAAATATCAAACCCAGAAGAAAAAATTTTATAAAAACTACTAGGGGCCCAGTGCATGAATTCATGCACCTTGAAAGGAAATGTGAGCTGCAAAGCTGCAGTGGGAAAGGGGTAGGTCTTGGCCCATCCTCTGTCCCCAGCTTGGCCCCTCATCCCATCTGCCGGCAGCCCTGCTTCTAATGCCCCTCCCAGGCGGTGATATCGCTGGTGTTGCTTGTAATTGGTGCAGAACAATTGAGGGTGGTGCCAGCAGCAGGTGGGAGTGGGGCTAGTGCTGTCAGCGAATGCAAGCAGCAGCCTCTGCTTCAATTGCCCTGCAGGAGCATGGGAGAGATGAGGGAAGCCCTCAGGGGTGACTGGGGCTTGTAGCCACTGCTTGCACCCACTGATGATGCAGCGATTGGGCCCATCATCAGGTGCCGGCAGCAGGTGAGAGCGGTAGCTCCAGCGCTGGGCTGGCTGTGGGAGTGAGCAGGCAGTGGGTGTGAGTGGCGGCTCTGACACTGGCAGCGGGTGCAAGTGGGAGTGTGGCTCATAGTGGTTTGAGAAGCAGCTGCTGGCCCCGATTGCCCCTCAGGAGCAGGTGGAGGTGGAGAAGCCCTGAGGGGCAACCGGGGCCAGCAGCCACCACTCGCACCTGCTAACACTGCTGAGTTATTGTAGCCAGTGCCAAGTGCCAGCTGTGGGTGTGAATGGCAGCTCTGGTACTGGCAGCAGGTGTGAGCAGGGCCAGCACCAGTGGGAGCAAAGAATTTTCAGTAACCACCAGAGGCTTGCCTGGATGACAGTGACTGGCGTGCTGCCTTGGTCTGGCGCTCCCACTCACTTACTCCACCATCCCACTGTGGAAATGCCCACCACGTTCCATGCTCTGCCACCTGCTGCGGACGTCCGCTATGTTCCCTGCATGCCCTCTGGGGGTCAGAGCACATCACAGCGACTAGTTGTTTGGTTATTCCACCATTTGGTCTATTTGCATATTAGGGATACACACACACACACACACACACACACACACACACACACACACACGCACACTAGAGGCCCAATGCATGAAATTCATGCATGCGGGGGGCCCTAAGCCTGGCATGCACCCTCTCCAATTTGGGACCTCTCGGGTGATTTCCAACTGCTGGTTTATTGGGCCTAAACTGGCAGCTGGACGTCCCTCTCGAAATCTGGGACCGCTGGCTCCTAACCACTTGCCTGCCTGCCTGCCTGTTCGCCCCTAACCACCTCTGCCTGCCAGCCTGATGCCCCTAACTACTCTCCTGCTGGCCTGATCATCCCTAACCGCCTCTGCCTGGTGGCATGATTGCTCCCTAACCACTTCCCTACTGGCCTGATCACCCCCTAACCACTTCCCTACCATCCTGATCAACTGCCCTCCTCTGCCAGCCTGATCACCCCCATTTGCCCCTGCTGATCTGATCGTCTCTAATTGCCTATCTTGACCCTCGCCAATATGGATTTGTCCAGAAGCCATCCAGTCTAATATTACCCTTTTATTAGTATAGACTAGTAGCCTGGTGCATGAATCCGTGTACCAGTGGGGTCCCTCAGCCCGTGCTCTCTCGTAATCCGGGACCACTAGTGAGATATCAGTCTGCAGGTTTTGGCCTGATCCCCACAGGCCTGTAGAGATTGGGCCGAAACCATCAGTCCGACATACTCCAAGGGATGTAGTAGTGTGTGAAGCAGCAGGCAGCCGGGGAGGAGTCTGAGCCCAGCCTAGGCATCGTGCTGCTCCTGCTCATCCTGGCCCTGCTACACCTACAGATGCTGCCACTCAGTAGCACTGCTGCGCAAGTGGGAGATGCTTGTGCTGCCACAGCTGCACTACCAGCCATGAACCTGGCCAGCTGAGCAGTGCTTCCGCTGTGGAAGCACACTGACCACCAGGGGACAGCTTCTGCATTGAGTACCTGCCCTCTGGTGGTCAGTGTGCATCCAGTCAACAGGTTAGTTGATTGACAGGTCATAATGGTCATTTAGGCATATATATAGACAGACTAGAGGCCTGAGCGCGAAATTCATGCATGGGGGTATCCTTCAGCCCAGACTGCACCCTCTTCAATCTGGGACCCTTCAAGGGATGTCTGACTGCCCTCTCAGAATCTAGGACTGCTGGCTCCAAATTGTTTGCCTGCCTGCCTTCCTGATTGCCCCTAACCGCTTCTGCCTGCCAGCCTGATCACCCCCTAACCACTTCCCTGCCATCCTGATTAATGTCTAACTGCTCCCCTGCCAGCCTGTTTGCCCCAACTCCCTCCTCTGCTGGCCTGGTCACCCCTAAATGCCCTCCCCTATAGGCTTGATCGCCCCCAACTCCTCTCCCTTGCAGGCCTAGTCCCTCCCAACTGCCCTACCCTGTAGGCCTGGTCCCCCACAACAGCCCTCCCCTATAGGCACTGGCACGCCTAACTGCCCTTCCTGCAGGCCTGGTTCCCCCCTATCTGCTCTCCACTACAGACCTGGGTCCCTCCCAACTGCTCTTCCCTACAGTCCCTGTCACTCCCAACTTCCCTCCTCTGCTGGCCTGGTCACCCCTGACTGCCCTCCCCTGCTGGCCTGATCACCCACACCTGCCCTCCCTTGCAGGCCTGGAACCTCCCAATGGCCCTCCGCTGCTCGCCATCTTGTGGTGGCCATCTTGTGTCCACATGGGGGAAGAATCTTTGACCACATTGGGGCAGCCATCTTGTGTATTGGAGTGATGGTCAATCTACATATTACTGTTTTATTAGATAGGATATATTTAGTCCAGAATATTAGTCCCATAGTTGATCTGCTATTAACTTTTGAAAAACTTATGTAACTGCTGTAATAATAGTATTTTATATACTAGTAAGTTATTAAAATGAATAAAATAGAATATTTCTAAAAGGTAACTTGATATGTAACAAATGTTGTTAAAAATGTGATCAGAAGATTAAGGGAGGAGTGAGCCCCTATAATACAATTAGTATATATTCTAACATGACGAGCTAAATAGAATAATACATACATCTTGGGAAAATATACGGTCTCTAGCTCTCTGGTACTCTTCTTCTCTTTCTTCTATAGATTTGCTTCTTCTGTCATCTTTCAAGCGTATTCTTATCTAAAGAAAAGAGAACAAATAATTATTGGGAAAATAATCTGCTGATATAAGTCCTGCACATAAAAAAAATTCTCTAATTGTGCTAAATTACCTGGTTATCATCTTTGTCAAAGCTAGAGTTATCTCTCTTGAGGATATATCGTTTCTGAAAGTCTTCACCTTTATCATCCTTAATATGTTCATTAAATTTCTGATCAGGTCTAAAAAAACAAAAACAAGGATATAAAAAGATAATATACAATATTTACAGAAAGGGTGAATATAATATTTACTGAATAGCAACAGAAGTAATAAAAGTTACCACTCACTGGTGCTATTAATAGATAATTATGTTATTTCATTAACTGGTCTTAATAATCTTTCAAGAAAATATTAACTATTCTATGTTATTTGTGAAAGGCCATATGAAATACAGTGGAGGCTCTGGACTAAAACTACCTGAGTTCAAATATTTAGCTTTATCAATTTAATTGCTTTGGGACTTACACAAGTAACATAAGTTTTTAAAAATATATATATTTTATTGATTTTTCACAGAGAGGAATGGAGAGGGATAGAAAGTCAGAAACATTGATGAGAGAGAAACATCGATCAGTTGCCTCTTCCACACCCCCTACTGGGGATGTGCCCGCAGCCAAGGTACATGCCCTTGACCAGAATCGAACCTGGGACCTTTCAGTCCCCAGGCCGACGCTCTATCCACTGAGCCAAACCGGTTTCGGCAAGTAACATAACTTTTTAAAAATATATATATTTTATTGATTTTTTACAGAGAGGAAGGGAGAGGAATAGAAAGTCAGAAATATCGATCAGCTGCCTCTTGCACACCCTCTATTAGGGATGTGCCAGCAACCAAGGTACATGCCCTTGACTGGAATCGAATCTGGGACCTTCCAGTTGCAGGCCGATGCTCTATCCACTGAGCCAAACCAGTTTCGGCAAGTTACTTAACTTTTATATTCCTTAGTTTCTTCATTTGTAAATGGGAATTATAGTCTATCTATTTCATAGAGTTATTCTTAACATAAATAAACAACACTTAAAACAGAAAAAAACCCATTAGAAGTTTGTTATTATTATAAATATTACTTAGAAACCAGGTTCAAATGACTTAAGGCAAGACCATGACTCAGCCATAGTTAGAGACTGCTATGCAAGACCCAAAGACTGTATGTCCTCTTTGTAATGCCTCCTCTAAATGTCAGAAAAAGTTCTAGAACAAAATAAAAGTATACAGCATTATGTTACACTCCTACAGCAGCAGGTTTGGTACTACATAACTGAGGGAATAAAATGTTTGTGGTTGCCTGACCAGTGTGGCTAAGTGGTTGAGCGCTGACTTATGAAGCGGGTCCCAGTCAGGACACATGCAAGACTGATGACTCAATCCCCAGCAGGGGGCATGCAGGAGGCAGCCGATCCATGATTCTCTCTCATTGTTGATGTTTCTCACTCTTTTCCCCATTCCCTTCCTTTCTCTGAAATCAATAAAACAAATTTTAAAAAAATATACTAATTAAGTGAAACAGAGAGCAGATCTCCATGTAAAAATATATATAAAGAACTAAAGAGAAAAATATAGGGTAAAAAGTTTCATGACTAAACTGATAAGACTGCTTTTTTTTTTTTAGAGGAGTTTGAAAGATTGTTTATGTAGTTCTGACAATGGCAGTATGCTGTTATTCCTGTCACATGATTGCCTTGCTTACTTATATAAATTAATTTTGTAGCTAATTAAAGTCAAATTTTCCTTATTCAAGGAGTTTGTACTTGGGTGAGAGACTGTTATTCCAAAGTGAACTATAAGATTTAACCAACAGCCTGGCAACTTTTCTAAGAGCAGCTGGATCCCCACACCAAATAGCATTAGCAGGCATTTCAGCTAACCTTAAGACTGTCTTACCTCTTTCTTTTTTTTTTTTTTATAGGTGCCTGAATTTATTGCCCTGCAATCGCCAACTTCCCGCTCCATTGAGACACCCCAGTGGACACCGGGTTGTTGACATCCACAACACCACTGGTTCAAGGCTGGAGCGGGTAATCTGCCTATGAGGAAAAGGTAAGTTTGTTTTTATTCAATGTGGAGTAGATCTCTAAGGTTTTCTGACTTATAACCTTCATATTGCAGAAGATACAAGAATACAGTGTAACTTCAATGATTCAAATGTCTAGTTATAATTATGCTACTGATATATTAGTTTTTCAATATATCACAAACATCTGCATTTAGCTAAACTTCTGAAAACCTTGATGAAGAAAACCCTAAAGCTTTCTGACATTATTCATAGCATTCAAATAACTGAAGTTACACTGTATTGAAAACCTTAGAGAGTCACCAGTCGAAATGCCTGCTAATGTGCATGTGATTGGGTATCCAGCAGTTCTGAGTAATGGTGAAGGGTATTGGTGAGATTAATTAGAGTTCTATTCACCTTCAGTCCAACTCATGCTATAGTTGCTATCCTACATTAGCCATGATATAACTAATTGGGAAAAGACTAATTGATGGGGATATTTTAAAAAGACTAAGGGACAGGCAGAGGAAAATTAAATCAGATTCACACTTGCAGGTAAAATTGAATCCCCAAGAAAAATAGGACCCTTTCAAAGACATTTATCTTCATTAATTTAATCTTAGTTGTAGGAAAAATCATTTAAAAATACTAAGTTCCAACAATATATCTATTATGTTGACAACATTCTATTAAAAACAGAAGAAAACCAACATAATTTCAGCAAACAAAATAGCAGTTATAAGGGTATCCTATCCTACATAATAAAAGGCTAACATGCAAATTGTCCCCTCAGGGCTTTGACCAGGAGTTTGATCTGTCGCTATGACGTGCACTGCCCACCAGAGGGCAGCATGGAACATGGTGGGCGACCAGCAGCAGCTGTGGTGATGGGGTGCTGACAGAGTGAGGAAAGAAGGAGGCAGTACCACATGGTGCACAATGGTGGCTGTGCAAGGGTGGAGAGGGAAGGAGTAGGCAGGGAGGCAGAGAACCTGATTGGCCCTGATCACTGGCCAGGCCTAGGCGCCCTGTCTGTGCACCGGGCCTCTAGTAGGACATAAGTGAATTAAATATAACCATGCAAACCAAAAGGTTCACAGATCAGACCCTGAGAAATCTAGCTTCAACAAAGGCAGGAAAATAATGAACGCTGCATTATTTATGGCATCTATAATTGACTGCTGCTCAATACCACAGACTCGTTGTCACACAAACTGATATAGAAAATTCTACTGATGGGTAGATCACCACCAAAGTATAAATTTTAGCTGAACTCAATTAGTTGTTTTAGGATCGGCTTTACAAATAGGCAGAAGAGGTGTTTTGTAGATGTTATAGTTTTACGTAGCTCTGGGTTGGGCCTTTTGCTCCCAAATGCCAGCACTGATGATTTATTTCACCAATTGTATACAGCTATTACTTTATAAAAGAAATGGCTTTTCTTAACTCCTTAAAAATTTTTCTCAGTAAATTATATATGGTCCAGAAGATGGACACAACATTATTAATCAATGGACTCACTTTCTGGAGATATATAGCAGAAAAAGAGCAAAACCAGAAGTGGAAAGCATGGTAAACTGACAGAAGATTAAAGGTGATAGTGTTCAAATTTGCTTCCCCTCATGCCCCAATTTGCCTGAGGTTGGACATAGCTATGTAAATTATATTAATTTAAAAATCCGTAAGAGAATCGTCATCAAATATCACTGACATTATGACCTTTGAGGGTTTTTTTTTTGCTGTTGCTTTTTAAAACCAGTCCTCATTCACTTACCTCATTTCAGTTCAGACTGAAGTGCATTATATTTTATTTTTGTATAGCAAAGGTGAAAATTTATTGAAGAACAAGCACAGAGTCCCATGTGGGGAGGGGAAAAGATCCCCTAGACTGGTGCATTTTTTTAATCCAGTGATCTAAAAGTATTTTTGATCCAATAGTGTAGGGTTATTATGGAGTTCAATTAGGTTGCTAAAACATATGCAAAAGCTCAGGTAAAAGGTGCTGTAAAAAAAAAAGTACTGTCACACACATATAATGTATACCAACATTTCTTAATACTTACATTCTTGTATTGCTAGTTTTGTTTACTATGACAGACTTCCCACTCTGATCAACATTGTGGTCTAACCCAAAGTAAGCGGCTACTCTGTGTAACAGCATCCTATGGTAAGATGTCATGGGGGGAAATTTCTTACGTGGAGACCTAGAAGTAGAAAAAAACAACAACACACGAATTTAGTAAGTCAAGGAGAAATGTGATGACAATTTTTTTTCTTATTAAATGTCAGAACTTACTCATTATTACCAATGAAATCTAAAATTTCTTGTTCCAATTTCAACAGCATCATTCTGTCCCTGAAACAAAATATGAAGACTCATATGTAAAATTTAGCATTGAAATAATAAATGTTGAACTTAAACTACTAACACTTGTTTTAACTCTTGTACATTGAGTACTGTCACAAGCTTGATGCTAAAATATTTACATGCTTTCTAAAAAAGTAATTTTTAAAAAAATAAAAGGTGACTTATTTTGGTTTAAATTTTTATTATGGAAAATTTCATGCCTACACAAATGTAGAGGGAATAGTATAATGAACTTTAATATAGCCATCACCCAACTTCAACAACTATCAACACGTTTTCATTCTTGCAATAGATTTTGACTCCACTATCACTATACTGGACTCTGTTCTGTAAATATATATGGATAATAAGAGCATATTAGTATTTACTTCCTTATTACTCAATAAAGCTGAGAGATGATAGCAGAAAAAGACATCTTTAGATAGATGCATGATTGTGTTATACTGAAAACCACAGAAACAATACTCTAGAGAACATGAAGTGCCAGTAACAACTCCAATGGGAATCCTAAGCTAGTATATAAATGGAGCTATAGCAGAGAAGTATGAACTACATTACCAACTTTAAGCCCGAAGTAGAGGACTTTTCAAATCATTCTGTAAATTGCTATTATATATTTTTAAGATTTTTGCCCATAAAAAAGAAAAATGAGCCAAAAGCCTCCATCAGGTAAAATAAAGACTCTAGTGAGTATCTGCATGTGCTCCTGTTTAGACCACTAGGGGCTGATTTAGTGCACTTAGGCTGCAGCAAATTAATGGCACCCCTCCCCAAAGGACCTCCTTGCTCACTCACCAAGAACATAGCTCAAGAGAGTATTCCTGTATTCAGTATAAGTTTCATGAGCATGTGGGAACAAAACAAAACAAAACAAAACGAAAAAAAGCAAAACAAAACAAAATAAAACAAAACCTCAGAGAAACGTAAAAGCTTGAAGTAGCTTTACAGATCATTTAATAAATAAATTTTATAGATAAATAAAACTAAGTCAAGAGGTTATTGTTTTCTTCCCAAATAAACGTTACTTATTTACTAATTGATTGACTTAAAATTTTTTTTTATTGATTTCAGAGAGAGGAAGGGAAAGGGAGAGATGGAAACATCAATGATGAGAGAATCATGGATGGGCTGCCTCCTTTATGGCCCCTACTGGGAAGAGCCCACAATCCAGGCATGTGACCTTCTGGAAATGGAAATGTGACCTCCTGGATCATGGGTCGATGCTTAACTACTAAACAACACTAGCTGGGCCCAAATAAAAGTTATTTTGATCCCTCTCAAATTCAAATAGAGGAGATGATAACTCTCTTAAGTTGCCTAAAATTCTATACATCAGCCTCCCACCACACAATAAAGGAATTATCATAAAACTGAATTCTATTTGACCATACATTTTAAAATATTATTTGAAAAACCTAAAGAAAAACATGCTACCCCGGTGATTTTAAATCTAAAGATGAATATAGGATTACATTTTAATATAAGTTCAAGCAACATTCAATTTTGCTCCCAATCTGGTCCTCATTTAGTATTCCTCACTCCAGTGAGTGGCACCACCTTTCACCCACCACATTATACTAGAAGCATTTTGGCCCAGGATAGTCCTTTTATATAATATTCCCATGCAGTTAATTACAATTGCAAAATTTATCTACCTTCTACCTATTTTATTCTGTTTCCACTGCCAGTACCCAGGATCCTTACAATTAGGATCTGTGGCTTAACTACAATACAACAGTAGTTTATTATATCTGTATCTTCCTTTGTTCCCCAAAAATCTATTCTACCTAATAGACAAGCAAGCATGTCTAACTTGTGGCCCACAACGGATATTTTTACGTCCCAGCCAATATAACGGTATGCCAGAAATGTTTTAATAAAAATTCTATAACTTAATTTTTACAGTATCCTATTGTATATAATTATTAATAATGATCTACAACATGACTAGTGACTAATTACTATAATTGTGTTGCATTTATTTCCCTTACGCGCCTTACTTGCAGGTATACCATTACTCTCCACTAATACTAGCAGCAAATATTTTAGCAGCTGATTGCCATGTCATCAGTCTTGGACTGACTTGTTTGGTGTGAACAATAGAAAATATTTTGCATTCAGAGAACAAGAAAATTTGTGTTATGTAAATAAAAGTTGGGTGATGGCTTATGAATTTGTGCAGTAATTCAGTGTCTGGTAAGTTGATGTTCAAGAAAAATATTAATTTTTATTAAAATGTTCTATTACTTTATGTTAACGATTACTCATTTATTTCAGCCCTTTGTATTTAGCATGTCTCTATCAAAATCAAGCGATAGTAAAAATAAACGAAAAATTGCTGACAAACATCGAAATTTATAAGAAAAGTGAAAATTGGAGTATTTTTGTTGTTAAGTAAAAAATGAAATAATTTGCTTGGTATGTAATAATGCTATTAGTGTACCGAAGTTATACATTGAAAATTGAAGATTTTGCTTTTTTTGTACCCCACGCTAACCACATGTCAAACGAGCTGCAGCTGGGTCAGGAAGCCCCAAACCTATCAATAAAAGACTCAAGACCCAGCACCAGCACCAGCCTGCCTTGCTGGGCCTCAGCTGGGCACTTCCAAACCTGTTAAAAAAGGAGCCTGCAGATCTCTCTGTAGCTCCTGCTGGGAGGCAGCTGATGGATGTTTCTCTTTAATTGATGTTTCTGACTTTCTATCCCTCTCTCCTTTCCGCTCTGTAAAAAAATCAACAAAATATATGTTAAAAAGAAAGAAAAAACAAACAAACAAAAAAACAAACCTGAAGAGCAAAAAGAAAAAATGACAGAAAACTTCCTCTACCTGGTGAAAGAAATAGACTTACAAGTCCAGGAAGCACAGAGAATTCCAAACAGGAGGAACCCAAAGACACATCATAATTAAAACACCAAGGGCAAAAGACAAAGAGAGAATCTTAAAAGCAGCAAGAGCCCTGGCTGGTTTGGCTCAGTGGATGGAGCATCGGCCTGCAGACTGAAAGGTCCCAGATTCAAGGTGTTCAGGAGGCAGCTGATCGATGTTTCTCTCTCATTGATGTTTCTGCCTCTCTATACCTCTCCCTTCCTCTCTATAAAAAACTCAATAAAATATATTTTTTAAAAAGCAGCAAGAGAAAAGGAGTTATTTACCTAAAAGGAGTTATCTGTCCATATGACTGTCAGCTTATTTCTAAACAGGCACTATGTAGGCCAGAAGGGGGTGACAAGAAATACTCAAAATGATGAATAGCAAGAACCTACAACCAAGATTACCCAGCAATGCTATCATTTAGAATTTAAGGTCAGTTATAGAGCTTCACAGACAAGCAAAAGCTAAAGGAATTCATCACCACCAAGCCAGTATTATATGAAATGCTGAAGGGTATTCTTTAAGAGGAAGAAGAAAAAGGTAAAAATAAAAAATATGAAAAACATCTCTGTAAAAAAATCAATAAAATATAAAACAGAATAAACAACAAAGTGGCAACAAATACATATCTATCAACAACTCAATATAAAAATCAAACAAATAAAGCATCTGATGAGATGAATCTAATAGAATATGGGACATGGAAATAGAACAGACTGACAATTTTCAGAAAGAAGGTGGTGTGGGGGTGTGTGGGGGAAGAGATTAGATAAAGATCTTAAATGCATATATGCATTACCCATGGACACAGACAATAGAGTGGTGAGGGCCTGGGGTGGTGTGGGAACCGGGCAGAAGGGAACTATTGGGGAAAAAAAAGAGGAACATCTATAATAATCTCAATAATAAAGATTAAAAAGACAAAACAAAATACACATGAATACATGTTGTTGCCTTGGTTAAATATTTACCACAGGTTTCCACTCTTAGGTTAGAACTGAACATCAGAAATGTGACTTACCAGACTGGTCTTTGCCTACTTCTTTAGCCTGATTTTTTGCCTTTCCTCATAAGACCTATCATCTTAGCTTCTCTCTGCACTTGTCAAACACCTTCCTTTCTTAGCTTCTTTGAACATGCTGTTTCCTTTGCCTAAAACAACTTCTTAATTCTTTCTTAGACTCTGTTTCTTTAATACTTTTCCTTAATAGCATTTATCACAGCGATAATTTTATAGTTATCTGAAGTATATCTTTTATACACTAACTAGAGGCCAGGTTGCAAGAAATTCATGCATGGGTGAGTGTGTGTGTGTGTGTGTGTGTGTGTGTGTGTCCCTCAGCCCAGCCTGCACCCTCTCCAATCTGGAACCCCCATCACAATACAGGACTGCTGGCTCCCAAACACACGCCTGCCTGCCTGATTGCCCCTAACGGCTTTTCCCTGTCAGCTTGATCACTCCCTAACCACTCCCCTGCCAGCCTGGTCACCCTTAACTGTCCTCTCCTGCAGGCCTGGTCCCCCACAACTGCCCTCCCCTGCAGGCTGTCTTGTGGAAGCCATCTTGTATCCACATGGGGGTGGCAATTTCGTGTGTTGGAATGATGATCAATTTGCATCTTACTCTTTTATTAGATAGGATTGTAGGGGAAAAAGAAATCTGAGGCAGCAACTTATTCAGCCTTCATAAAATAGAGTATGTAAATTGGTTCCTGTGCCTGACCGAAACATCAAGCATACATAGAAAGCATAAAGTATTGATGCATGCTACAACATGGATAAACCATAAAAATATTATGCTATGGGACTCACACACACACACATACTTCACATGTGATGTCCAAAACAGGGAAATCTGTACAAACAAGCTTGATTAGCACTCAGGGTGTAGAGAGGTGATAGCACAAGGTATGGGTTTCTTTTTTGGGTGATGAAAACTTTTTATAATTGACTAGAATGATAGTTGGTGCACATATCTATGAGTATATTAAAAGCCCATTACATTTTATTTTTTAAAAGTTCCTGTGAAGATAAAAAACCTTTGCATTTATATGTGGAGGCAAACGAAACTGCATAATAGAAAAATATTTAGAAACTAGGGACCTGGTGCACAAAATTCGTGCACGGGGGTGGGGCAGGGGGGCAAGGAGAGAAAGAGGGGTCCCCTCAGTCCACCCTGCCCCCTCTCACATACTGGGAACCCTCAGGGGATATCCTACTGATGGCTTAGGCACGTTCCCTGATCTGGGCCCTAGCCAGGGAAGAGCCTGCAACCTAGGTACATGCCCTTGATCAGAATATAACCTGGACCCGACGGTTGGCAAACCTAGGCATTATCCACTGAGCCAAACTGCCTAGGGAAATGATATATTTCTTAGCCCTCCAGCAGCACACTTTTGTTTTTTTCTCCAGGAGTGTGGTGGAAGAGCCCTAGATTACTTTTTTGGATTCTTATACCCAAGTTACTAAGAATATTACCAGTGGCATACAGGGAGCTTAGTCAATGAGCGGTCAAAAAAGGTGTTTCCTCTACAGTTCAATCTATCTCCTTTGACCTCCGGCTCCACCCCTGCCAAGGCCTAAAGCCTCTGGCCCTGGGCGGGGGACCCCAGCGAGCTTGATCACTCTGCTCTGCCCCTAGCCAAGGCCCCAAGCCTCTGGCCAAGGACCCAAGGCTGAGGTGTAGGGCAGGGGACCCCCAGCTCGCTTGGTCGCTCTGCTCCGAGGATGGAGCTCTGGGTGGTTGACCCCCAGCACGAACAATCACCCTGCTGCCTCTGTTTGAGGCTCGGGCCCTGAGCGGTTGACCTCCAGCGCGGGCGTGGCCCCTGCTGCCCTGCCCTCCTGTGCGCCTTGTCCCTGCTCCTGATTAGCTGGTAGCATAGCAAAGGTACGGTAATTTGCATGTTTCTCTTTTTAGATAAGATGTATAAAAATAGATTCCCACTGTTGGTCCTTATTGATGTCTCCTATAGCTTCAGCAGAATGAAAATTTCTGCCTGTTTAGGATACTATCTTTACTCAAACAACTTACGTATTCTACCTTCTCCCTTATTCCTCAAACCTCAGTGCTAGTTCCACAATCTTCCTTCACATGAAACAGCTTGTTAAAATAGCTAATAATTACTTCCCGATCACTTTCTAGAATTATTTGTCACATGCCTCCCTGCTAGAGCCAATGTGTACAATCTTGTCTTTTCTCTGAGTATATCTCTTCCCCTCACACACTACTATGCCTTGGCAGTGCTCTTTACCTCTACCTGGAATGCCTTTCTCATGCTTCTCTGTATAGATAGTTCCAATTTAAAGCACTCTGATTTCAAGACTCACCTGGGGCATTACTTTTCAGTGACAACTTCCCATATCCTTTCAAACAAAGATTGGGGACCCTCATTCTTTTTTACAGCCCCTTGAAAAGTTATTTCACATCTATTATATTTTAGCTAGTGTCCCGGTGCACAGATTCGCACACACTGAAAGGAAATTAATTAGAATATTTTAATATCTCTATTATAGAAGTGTCAACCAAATTCATGACTGACAATGACAGACTGAAACACATGCATGCGATTGGTGCCAGTGAGAGCTTTAATGATCTGAATGTGCAAGTCAACTTTTATCTCTATAGAATAAACTTGCTTAATTAGACCTGCTTTCTGATTTAGCTAAACTTTTTCCAGCCCAGTGAAGCACCTCAACTTCTCTTTCAGATAACTGTCAGCAACACAGCAGTAAACATCAACATGAAGCAGATTATTATTATAGATCACACAAGGAGAACAAAGGGTAAAATATTTAACTGCAGTAGTGTTTGACATATTCTGCACAGTGAGAAAACCTGAAGTCATTTTCAAGGCCCACCATTTTTTACTTCTTTTCAGTTGGGTTAAATTTCTAAACTTTCTAAATCTCTGTTTTCTGGGTAATAAAAAGAAAATAGAATTCACCAAGTCTGTTACCTACTTACTCCAGGACTTCTATGATAATCTAATGAGATGAACCCAGCTTCTGGCTGAGTGGTGGTCCCCCTGTGGGAGTGCACTGACCACCAGGAGACAGCTCTTTCACTGAACGGCTGCCCCTGCTGGTCAGTGCACATCACAGTGACAAGTCGTTCTGCTACTCAGTCGATTTGCATAATAGTGTTTTATTATATAGGATGTTTAGCACAACATTTAGCACATGGCAGATGCTTAAGAAATGCCTGTTTATCAGATTCCACATGAATGAAATCATATGGTACTTGTCTTTCACTGATTGGCTTATACCCCTTAGCATAATGTTCTCCAGGTCCATCCATGCTGTTGTAAAGGGTAAAATTTTCTAGAATTTAATAACCACCAAGCAAAATAAGAGACAGATTCATAGAGAGCAGGTAGACAGTTTTGGTGGGAAGTGGGATATTGGGGGATGGGTGAAGGTTTGAATAAAAAAGAAAAAGAGAGAGAAATCATGGACATGGAAAACAGTGGTGACTGTGGGGGCAGAAGGGGAAATGGAAGAGGACAGAGAGGGGATAAACGGCAATGGAAAAAAGAAATGCCTGTCCAATAAACTAATGATTTCATCTTTATTTTGGGACTTAAAATAAAAATGTCAGGCAAAGTTGACTATCTTCTTCTTCGTGTCATACCTATACTCCTTCTATTTTAAGTGTAAACTAGAAAATCAAGATGGCACTGAATTAAAATAAAGATTTATCTTGAGGTATGATATAAGTCTCAGTGAGACTAAAGAGAGCTAGCTGTTCATGATTTCTTCCATGTGCACATAGCCAATGAAACTTTTCTTTTTATTGCAATGTATATAAAATAACTCCCACTCTGGAAGTTAATACTTAGAGGATGGGTTCTTAACGTGGGAGTCTTCTACCTCATGAAAGCATTGGTGAAATATTCTGTGGATAAGCCTTTTTGTGGGAAATACCTTAAAGGGGCCAATGACCTGCCCAAAAGTAAAAATCTATTTATTCATTACCCTGGTAAACAAAGGATTTCTTAATTGGTTAGTGACTCAAATAAGCACAATAAAAATAATAGGGTTGAAGGTTTATAAACTAAGAAAAAAGGAATAAATATTTTCACTTTAAGTTTAAAAACTCATAAATGAACACACTAAGTTTTTGTTCAGTTGGGTGCATTATCCTGAGAATATTTTCCTCCAACTTTTTTTTCATGATTAATGTTAACTCTGCATTTCAATTGAGTCAAAATTTCTTGGTAATTCTAAATTCCCAAAATTCTACATACAGCATAAATTATTTCTATATCACACTGAAACATATATTGCAAAAAGATATTTACACATGTGCATCTAGAAGACCACCAACATCATAACCTGAAGAATCTAAAATATTTCCAGGGTACTTCAAACACTGCAATCTTATTCTAATACTAGAGGCCTGGTGCGCAAAATTCATGCACGGGGGTGTGGGTGGGAAGGTGTCCCACAGCCCTGCCTGTATCCTTTCCAATCTGGGACCCCTTGGTGGATGGCCACAATCCAAGACTGCTGGTTCCTAACCGTTTGCCTGCCTGCCAGCCTGACCACCGCCTAACCACTCCCCTGCCAGCCTGATGACCCCCAAATGCTCTTCCCTGCCAGTCTGATGGCCCCCAACTCCACTCCCAGCCGGCTGATGGCCCCCAACTGTCCACCCCTGCTGTCTTCCAAATGGCTCCCAATTGCCATCCTGATCACCCTGAATTGCCCTTGCCTACAGGCCTGATTGATGCCTCACTGTTCCCCTGCCAGACTGATTGCAGACAACTGTTCTCCCCTGCCGGCCTGATCGCCCATAACTGCCCTCCGCTGATGTGCCCAACCTCCTCCGCTGGGCCCCATCTCCATTGTGCATGTGGCCATCTTCTGACATTAGGGCATAATGTGTTAGGGTGTGACGACCACCTAGGCCAGTGGTCTGCAAACTGCAGATCGCGAGCCACATGTGGCTCTTTGACTCCTTGAGTGTGGCTCTACCACAAAATACCATGCGTGGGCGCGGACGTACAGTACAATTGAAACTTTGTGTCCCAAGCACAGAAGTCAGTTTTTTGCTCTCAAAAGAAATTTCAATCGTTGTACTATTGATATTTGGCTCTGCTGACTAATGAGTTTCCCACCCACTGAGCTAGGCCATTATTAGTATAGATTTTAACTTAGTAAAGGAGACACACATAGCAAATTATGGTATTCTAAAAGCAATATAAACTGTATACATTTAATTTTTACCTGGGATTGTTTTTCAATGTATTTACTAAAAATTCATGTAGATCTATGCCAGTTGAATCAGTGTATTCTTGACTGGAATCTATAAAAACAACAACACAAAAACACAATATAAAGTTGTTTGAAAATACACATAATACATATCTTAAATGAGGTGCCCCATATTGAAAAAGATTAACAAGTAGAAAAAGGAAATTTATGATGAAATTAGATGTCTACTAATTTTCTATTCCCAGATAATGAACAGATGTAGGTTTATATAACTGCATGTACATGCACATTCTTAAAAAAAAAAAATATATATATATATATATATTATTGATTTTTCATAGAGAGGAAGAGAGAGGGAAAGTCAGAAACATCGATGAGAGAGAAACATTGATCAGCTGCCTCTTGTACAGCCCCTACTGGGGATGTGCCTGCAACCAAAGTACATGCCGTGACCGGAATTGAACCTGGGACCCTTCAGTCCGCAGGCCGATGCTCTATCCACTGAGCCAAACTGGTTTCGGCTACATGCACATTCTTAAAAAAAATCTCTCTCTTGCCTAGCCGGAATGGCTCGGTTGTTTTGGTGTCCCTCTGTGCACTGAAAGGTCACTGGTTTGATTCCAGGTCAGGGCACATGCCTAGGTTGTAAATTTGACCTTGTTGGGAAGCCTTTGGAAGGGAACTGATCAATGTCTCTCTTTCTGTCCTTCCCTTCTCCTTTTCTCCCCTTACTTTCTCTAAGCATGTCCTTGGTGAAGATTAAAAAAAAAAAACAACTCTCAAATATGACAGTTTAATTTACTCTGAATCCTTTAAAGATCCTTTTATATACTCACCATAATCGTCATTTTCTAAAATACAACCTTAAGTAAAAAAATTAGAATAATTTACTCAATTAACTATATTGGTAGCAAATTAAGACTGCTTAGTTCCATTGTGAACAAAGATGGAGAAAATAATTTGGAGGTAGATAGGAATTATAATTCTGAAAGAACACTAACTTAATTAGATATGATTAGGCTTTATCAGTAAAGGCATGCTTTCAATATACTTTAAACATTTTTTTATGTTTATTTTTTCCCTTTATGCTGTTAATAATACTGATGAGCATAATTGAGTTTGTATATTAAAAATGCATTTTTAAAGATGTGCAATAGATGACGGTCCCTTAAAATTTATCATAAAAGATAAACATTCTGGTTTTCAAGAATATTTTTACTGGATACTGAATATTTAGCCATCAGCCCTTTTTTCCTTAAATCCTCGAGGACCTGAGGATTTCTAAAAAATATATATCTTTTATTGATTTCTTTTACAGAGAGGAAGGTACAGGAATAGAGAGTTAGAAACATCGATGAAAAAGAAACATTGATCTGCTGCCTCCTGCACACCGCCTACTGGGGATGTGCCTGCAACCAAGTTACATGACCTTGACCGGAATCAAACTTGGGACCCTTCAGTCTGCAGGCCAACGCTCTATCCACTGAGCCAAACTGATTAGGGCTTGAGGATATGCTTTTATTAATTTTTTATAAAGAGGAAGGGGGAGACATAGAGAGAGGAGGAGGGAGATAGAGAGAGAAATAGAGATCAATTATCCCCCAATACATACATGCCCTGACCAGGAATTGAGCCCACCACCTTTTGGTATATGGGATGAGACTCCAATAAACTGAGTCACCTGGCCAGGGCATCACCTCTTTGTATCATAAGGAATTAAGTAATAATTTTAGTGCAATTAGCATTCAAATTATATTAATTCTATTATTTCAACAGAAGATAGACCAATAAGAGATATAGTTATCTTCCTCAGTGACTCTGCAATATGTTGCAGTTTTTTAATTAATGTGTCTTACTGATGTTCAGAACTATATTATTCCATTTTGCACAGATGAGCAAATACTATATTATCCCTTCAGTCTGTTCTGTATAATCCTATCTAATAAAAGAGCAATATGCAGCCGAGACCGGTTTGGCTCAGTGGATGGAGGGTCGGACTGCGGACTGAAGGGTCCCGGGTTCGATTCCGGCAAGGGCATGTACCTTGGCTGCGGGCACATCCCCAGTAGGGGGCGTGCAAGAGGCAGCTGATCGATGTCTCTCTCCCATCGATGTTTCTGACTTTCTATCCCTCTCCCTTCTGCTCTGTAGAAAATCAATAAAATATATTTAAAAAAAAGAGCAATATGCAAATTGACCATACCTCTGAGCAACCCATGCCTACCAGCCAATCAGAAGCAAATTATGCAAATAATCCCCAACCAAGATGGCTGCCACCACTGAGAGCAGGAGGGAGGCTTGGGTTTCCCCGGCAACAGAAGAAGCCAAACTTTCCGCCTGCTCTTGCTGGGCTAGGCCTCTACTCAATGCTACAAAGTTTCAATTATAAAAGATACATAATCCGGACAGAAATGGTGGCAGCCACGGAGCTTGAGAGAGTAGAGACTAGGGTTGTCGGGGCGATGGAGGAAGCCAAACTTCTGCAGCTCTAACGCCTAGGCCTGCACTCTAGGCTGTAAAGTTTCAAACAGAAATGGCTGTTACCATGAAGTGAGCAAAAGGTTGGCTCCGCTCTATGCTACAAAGTTTCAATTGTAGAACATAAATTAATCCCAGATCCCAGGGCCTCCCCTTGGGTCACTGGGGTGCATGGCTGGCCTGCAAACCACAACAGGCCCCTCACCCAGGCTGCCCCACATCCCAAGGGAACCCCTACCCTGATCTAGAACACCCTTCAGGGAAAACCAGCCAGTTCCCACCCATGCACCAGGCCTCTATCCTATCTGATAAATAGTAATAAGCAGATTGACCATCACTCCAACACACAAGAAGGCTGTCCCCATGTGGTCAAAGATCCTGCCCCCATAGGGACACAAGATGGCCACCACAAGATGGCCAGCAGGGGAGGACAGTGGGAAGTTCCAGGCGTGCAAGGGAGGAGAGTTGTAGGCCATCAGGCCAGCAGGGTAGGGCAGTTGGGAGGGACCAGGCCTGCAAGGGAGGGCAGCTGGGGGCAATCAAGCCTGCAGGGGAGGGCAGTTAGGGGTGACCAGGCTGGCAGAGAAGCAGTTACACATCAATTAGGCTGGCAGGGTAGTGGTTCAGGGGTGATCAGGCTGGCAGGCAGAAGCGATTAGAGGCAATCAGGAAGGTAGGCAGGTGAGCAGTTTGGAGCTAGCAGTCCTGGATTGTGAGAAGAATGTCCGACTGCCTGTTTAGGCCCGATCCTAGTCGGACATCCCTCGAGGGTTCCCAGATTGGAGAGGGTACTGGCTGGGCTGAGGGACACCCCCTTTCTGCCCCCCATGCACGAATTTCATGCACCAGGCCTCTAGTGTATGTGTATGTGTGTGTACACACACACACACACACACACACACACACACACACACGGCCAATTGCATGATATCTGTGCAAAAATAGGCCTTCCTTCCCCTAGCTTTGTTCCCAGATGCCCGGGAGCCTGTAATCCCCGCTTCCGACTGCAGCCCTGCTCCTGTAGCTTCCTCTGCCTCCCTCCCCCTGCCCTTCCCAGCCACCCCGTACCTGCATATTCAAATTAACCCACCATATTTGTTGGGTTAATTTGCATACTCACTCCTGATTGGCTGTGGGTGTATTGGAGGAACCATCAATTTAAATGTTTGTCTATTATTAGGTAAGATGAGGAGTAAAGGAAGGAATAAAATTACTAACAGTGACACTAAAATTTTGTTTTTTTTTTAAAAAAAAAACAACCACAAAAATAAATTGCGAACCTCTTGATAACATTTTTCTGGGTAACTTATCACTGGCTTTTTCTTTTTCTGCTTCATCTTTTGAGGGCTTCTCCTCTTTTTCAAATGATTGTGTTAACTGGATCTGAATTTTCTCCTGTTGGAAGGTAAAATCAGTTTAAATAAAAATATAGAGCAATTCAGTTAATAACACACACCTTAGTAACACAAAAGTGTGTGGAGGGGAAAAAAAAAACCGTATTTTTTTTTTTAATCTAATTAGATTCTTCAAAGTAGAATATAACGTAAAAGTATTTTTACCATATTTATTGAAGTCCAAATAGCAAAATTTCAGCTGTTGACTATATCAATTCAAACATATCCTAGAAATTATTTTAGAGAAAATAAATGTTTTCTATAACAGTTTGAATGTATCTACTTGCAAAGCTCCTGGAGAATCAGAACCAAGATCTTTTTAACCTATTTTTTGCAATGGAGATGCCAAGCAAAGGTATAAGAATTATTATCAATTATGACAACAGGAAGACATAAGTATCAAATCAACTTTTAGTGAAAAGTACTTTTTTTGGGGGTAGGGGGAGAGAGAGATATATATAAAACTTTATATTTCTTCATTCTCTTGACATATATAAAAAATGTAAGTACAAAATATCTAAAATCAAATTTACACGACTTTTCATTATTTAAGATTTATACATCACTGTTCTTCCTTAATCACCACAAAGTTTATAAAGATTTCAAGCAAGACTGATTTCCTTCCTGATACGTAGTAATTCACTATAAAGTAATCATATTAAGACTAAAAAAAGAACTAATTCTACATTTCATTTTAAAAACAATCTCATTACATGCTATTTCAGAACTGAAAGGAATTAGTGAAAATTAATTCATATAGCCTAAAATGGTAAATGTCACACAGCTCTGTTTATTCAGGCACAGTTATTAAGAAAGGCATAATAACTTTCAGACCATTTCTACTAAAGATAAAGGTGTAGTTTAATTGTAGACTAAATTACACTGTTGTCCATAGTGATGAGAAACATCAATCAATTACTCCACTTCTCTTCTGGTTGTTGGTGGTAATAAATGCAGGAAGTCAATATCAAAAGAATATAAATTTCAGTGTTCTTAAAACTTTCATCCATCAGGATTTCTGTTAAACATCTTTGACCCTCACAACAAAAATTTTTTTTTTGAAATAGTAATTGGCCAAAAATTTCAGGTCAAATATAGGTTTGCTGAGTGCTATTTTCATCTCTTCAATTCTGCTCCCCTTCCATGTCAGTTCAAATTTATGTTCAGAATATAATGCAAAAGCTATGTACTGGCAACTTTTACTAAAATTGCTGAAATTCATACATTCATCAACTGATAATCATTTTTCTAATGACTAATTTTCTTTTTTTAAAATTAATCAGGGTAACATTGATTAATAACATTATATAAATTGCAGGTGTAAAACTTTATAATGTATCCATATACTCTATGTGTGCTCACCACCGGAAATCTAGTCAAATCTCCTCACCGCAAGGACATTTTTCCATTGAGTTTTAGAGAGTAGAAGGGAAGGGAAGGGGGAAGGGAGGAGGGGGAAAAGAAGAAAGGGAGGGAAGGAGGGAGAAAGAGAGAGGGAAATAGCAATATCAATGTGAGAGAGACACATCGACTGATTGCCTTTGCATTTGACCCAACCATGGCCAAGGATCGAGGCTGCAACTGAGGTATGTGCCTTTGACTGGAATCGAACCTGAGATGCTTCATTTCAAAGGTCAATGCTCTATCCACTGAGCCAAACCATCCAGAATTGTTTGTTGCTTTTTTGTGAAATGATATGGTTCTTGTCCTTTTCCACTTGACTTATCTCATTTAGCAAAATATTCTTAAGATCCATCCATGTTGTCTTATGACTCATTTTCTAATCTACTTTCCTTATTTTTAAAATAATTGTAAGATAGATATCTAAAAATGAATCCCAGAAGTATGTTTTGGAAATAGAATATTAGAAGTGTTCCTGACTTACAGCTTCTATTCCTGTTACTCAAGGATAATCTCTGAAATCTAGGTTGGAAGAAAAGATTTCACAATTAGAGCACCACAAAAGGCACTCCCAGTAACTATCAGGTTTCATTTCTAAATTCTCCTACTGAAGTTGTATATTATAAAAACAGGTATTAAACTATTTTATCAAGATGAATTGTATTTAAAAATCTAGAGGCCTAATGTACTGAGGTCTCGCTTCAATTGATACTGAGACCTTGTTTTCATTAGCAAATAAATAAGGCATATTTTAAATGCTAAAATCCATACACAAACTCTTCTGACTATAAATAAGCAACATCTCCATAGGAAGTTGTAATTCCTTTACTCTTTGTCACTCAAGCCATTGACATTTGTTATTGGTCACTTCCCTCTCATAAGCTCTCATTAGAAAGAAGTAACATCTCTCTTTTAATTGCCGCTCAACTTATTGACTAATGTGCTTTGCTCCAGATTAATTCCTCAAAAATCACATCCTGAAGCACACATTATTAGTTGTAAAGTTTCTCTACCATCATAGATTAGATACTAGGGCATTTCATGAGAAATAATTTTTTTTCTTATTCCTATTCAGGTGCAATTTACTTAACTCAAGACTTGGAAAAAGTTCAGTAAAAGGGTAAAAGTAGGCTATTATCTCAAGAGACAAAAATTATTGTATTCAAGAGAAATTAAGAAATGTACTAAGTAGAAAAACAGCTCTTTGAATCATGATTATTAATTGAGATCAACAATATATACATTAATTTATAACAGACACTCCTAATATTATTTTTTCCCATATAAATTTTCACTAGCTAAATTTATGTAGCACACTAAGAATTTTGCTCCAGTATTTTTCAAATAGGTAAAATATACTGAAAAAACAAACAACACCCCCCCCCCCGCCAAAACAATCACAATACAGTTTTTCTCAAACAGAATGCATTTTTCTGTATAAACAATCTTATGAATGCCTGATCCTTCTCATTTTTTCAATCTCCTTGGACTAATTAGTCCATTAGGATAGGATGGTATAACATTTTGGACAACAAAAAGAATACATTTTTTTAAAAAACATTGTATTATTCCACCCCGAACAGGCATAGTCTTTACTCTAATTTGTACAAAAGAACTTTTTAAAATTGCTATTTCAAAAACAATTTTATTAAATTTCTTTCAGAGTGTATCATAACTCTTCAGCCTTATCAACAACCATGCAAAAGCCAAAGGCTAACATTTGAAAATGTTCTCAGCCAATAGTTTTTAGTAAATCCATATACAAATATTAGTAAAATATTTTGACTGTATTTCTACTTTTTCTTAGAAAATTCTGTTATTTCATTGTTAAAAAATATTTACTTTATAGAACGAATGCATATAGCTTTCTTCTGTTTTTAAATTGTAAATAAATCACAAATAAATTCTGAACCCTATGTTCCTAATACTTGATCACAGTTCAAAAGAATTTGGTATTTTTTTAATTGACAAATAATCTATTTAAAAATCTCCTCCTATTTAAAAATATATTTATTTTTATTGATTTCAGAGAGCAAGGGAGAGGGAGAGAGAAACATTAATGAGAGAGATCACTGATTTACTGCTTCCTGCATGCCCCACACTAAGGATTGAGCCAACAACCCAAGATATGCTCTGACCAGGAATTGAACCATGACCTGGTTGTTGATGCTCAACCACTGAGCAACACTGGCTGGGCCTCTTCTTACATTCTAGAAGCAAAGAAGTAGAGAGGGCCTATTCTAAATATGTAACAACTATCTTCAATAAGTAAAAGAGGCTTTTAAGAGTATCATCTTTTAAATCAAGGCAAAGCATAAGTCTTTGCCTGAATCCACAAATGTACAATTGCTACTTATTAAAAAAAAAAAAAGAAATAAATACAACTTATCATGGCCTTTTCCTTTCTTTCTTTCTTTTTTAGTATGCTTCTTAAAGAGCCAAAATGTTGCCTCAGTTCTTTGGAAACTAATTGTTGAGATATAGGAGGATTTTATGTTGCTTAAACTGGTAAAAAGTAGAACAAGCCATTAACAGCCAAAGTTATCATCACCGACGAACACTGTTAAAGTCTAAACATATTTAATATATAGTGCCCATAAAAGAGAAGGCAAACATCAAGCCACAGTTGAGATTAACAGAAAAGTAGTCATAGCATTAAAAATATAAAAGACAAACCAACGTCTGCTTGAATCTCAGTAGTTGTATATTTTACAAGCATAGACAGAAAAGGAATTAAAAGTTTCAAGACAACTATTAGAGTCAAGCTAATATAAGAATTGGTTTCACCATGCATTCAGCTTAAGTAAAATAATATATCAAGCAGAAGTCTTGGGTAGTTTCCTCTTCACACACAAGCAGTATTTGACAAACTTATAAAGGCCAAAATCAAAAGGGCAAATTTCATCACAATTCCACTAAGAGAAGGTACTACTTTATTACTTTTCCAAAATAAATTATAACTCCCTTAGAGCCATATTCCCACTTAATTATATTATCCCTAAGTTTTCCCAGAAATCATTATACTAAATCTTAAAGTGATGTAACAAGGTTTTCCCATTTTTCATGTGTATCTTGTATCATGTATTATCAAATAAATTCTCTTAGCAAAAACACATATAACACACACATGCACATACAACTTAAAAAAACTTATTTCAGAGTGTATACACAACTTTTATTTAACCTTAGGAAAAAATTTCTCCAGGAGGCAGGTTATTCCACCATGTCTGTAAATAATAATTTTTTTTTTTTTTTTTTTTTTTACCTGGTTCTCCTGTGATATCTCTGCTGTAGGGGGAGGTGGAGATTCTTCACATACTGCAAGGCTCCGAACTAGCTTTAACTTTGAGCTTGACTAAAGAAAAGTATTTAAAATTAACACTACATTTCAAAAATCTGGGGTGTATATCCAAAAGCCCCCTAGAGTTTCTTAAGCCTTTATAGTTTCTGCCACATATAGGCATAGGTGAAATGTGCAAGTTGTATATATCATTAATTACCTTGAAAATCCATTGTTAAGAGGAAAAACAAACAATTGCAGTTTCAAAAATTATAGCAATAGCAAGAATGGGAATAATTCCAATTTCAAAACTCAAAGAATGGTGAGAGCCATTTTCTCTATAAAAAAACCCATTAAAGATACAAAAGCAATGCACAAAAGCAACTAGGCAAGACAAAACCCAAATAAAACAAAATAAGCTTTCTGCCCCAAACAAAATATGACAGAACTAAACTGATGCAGCGCTATATGAAAACAAGGATTCATCAAGCATGAAGGACGGCCCTTGGCATGCCAGCACAAAATATTTACTATACCTTAGACCTTTTTCCTGTCTGTCCAAACGACTGCAATGGCCGCTAAATACATAAGAAAGATTTATATTAAATATCATACTGAAACAGAAAGTTTTCTTCTCAATTTATAATCCTAAACCACAGAGAAACTAACTGCATGAAGAACAGAAAATGAGGAAATCAAAGTTGGTTTTAAGTAAAAATGTACTGATTCCTCCCAAAAGCACCCGTAGAAGATTCTTTTAAAATCTTTCTGTGAATTGGCATTTTCTGTAAGTGAGCAAATTACCACAATTTCTGTGTTAATTGAGCTAAATAAAATTACAAGGTAACTTCTAAGGTAGTAGAAAAATAAGATATGTATCTTCAGTATTCTAGTATACATTACACTTTAGGCAAAGTTAGGAGGAAAAAAACCTTAAAAAATCCTGAGGAATTTTAAGCAGCTATGCCCAGCAAAGTTCCAAACATACTGAGGAGAATGTTGAAAATGCAGATTGAGTCAGATTACAACCACCTATATTCTGAGCCTTTCCAGCCCTATATGAAGTATATCACCAGTTTACTGGTCAAACAACCATATGTTTGTCTGGTCCAGGGTAAGGCAATGAAGCAGATATAAAGAAAAGAGATCAAAGTTCCAATACACACGTCCAACATGATTGCCAAATCACAAATCACATGATTGGGGAACCCAATGGAGCAAAAGTTCTAGTGTGTGATATCAGGCTTTGGTTTGGGAAAGCAGCAGAAATGACTCTAAACCAGAGCCTGATGGTTTTTAAACATGCTTTCCTTCCTTCAACCTCCTTCCAATCTACCTCTCTGACCCCAATCCCAAACAGTACTAGATCCAGGTACCTATCATTTACCAGGAAACGCGTTTGGTACCAAACATAAAATAGATAAAAAGTCCTTAATATCTAGATCAGCATATCCATATATGAAAGAAGAGTCATCATGTCACTCTAACATCCAAAACAGTTTTCCCTGCAGAACCAACAGAAATGAGAATCTGCAGTACCATCTAAGGCCATACCACCCTGAACGCGCCCGATCTCGTCTGATCTCGGAAGCTAAGCAGGGTCGGGCCTGGTTAGTACTTGGATGGGAGAATCTCCAGTACCAGTGTGTCCTGCCCCTTTCTGAGCCTCAAATACAGATAAGAGCACTGTATTTTGGGGATTCTGATCCTGGATTACCCACATTACATATAAACACAAAAGGAAAATAGAAAAAATAAAGAAAAATGACTTTTCGTTTCTTACAGAGAAGAAAATAGCTTGTATATACCACATATACACATGGCCACACTGTCTAAGAGCTTCTGCATGTTGGTATTGTCTTTTGTTTCGATTTACTCTATCATTTGTTCAAGAAAATTTCTAATTGTAACTCATACCCAAAAATAGAATTAAAAGAAGTCATTTATAGAGAAAGGACTTAAGAGAAACTGGGAGAAAATCAACAGATGAATGCTAGTAAAAAGGCAGAGAAGAAAATAATTTGTGACTTACTCGTTCTCTGCTTTAATTCCTTACAATTCTAAGTATCCAGGGTATAAAACTTTCTGCTAAAATTTTTTAAAATAAAAGAGATGATTAACTGTCAAGTAAAAACTGTATTCAAATGTAGAGTTGGATTTAAATTTCTGGCTTTGATTATTAGTAGGTGACCCTAGTCAAGTTATTTCAGTTTACTCGTTTTGTTTGTTTTGTTTTTTAATGTTTTTATTGATTTCAGAGAGAAAGGGAGAGGGAGAGATAGAAATATCAATGATGTGAAAAACATTGATCAGCTGCCTCCTGCATACCCACCACTGGGGACTGAGTCTGCAACCTGGGAATCGAACCTTGATCTCCTGGTTCATGAGTTGATGTTCAACAACTGAGCTAGGCTACTTGGGCCACATTTTTTGGTTGGGAACAGAAAGGCAAGTCAGATTCAAAGGGCAAGAAGGAACTGACACAGCATTGCTTGCTCTGAAGATGGAAGGGCTCTGTGAGAAGGACTGCAGGCAGTTTCTAGGAGCACAGTGGCCCTTTGACTACAGTCAGTCAGGAAATGTGGACTTGACACACAACTGCAAGCAACTGAGTTCTGCCAATAATTGGAAGGAGCCCAGAAGCAAATTTGCCCCCAGTCTTCAGGTAAGGGCCCAGTCCAGCCAACACCTTTGAAATCTAAACAGAGAGGTTACTTGAACCCAAACTAATTTCTAATCTACAGATCTGATATCTACAACTGAGTTAATATAATTGGGTGTTGTGTTACACTCCAAGTGGTAATATGCTCTGCAGCAATAAAAAACTAACACACTATTTCATAAGTATGAATTGCCAAAGTGTTATTATTCAATAAAAGTCATTATTTCATTTCAAATAGCAAAGAACTGAAATTACATAACATATACCAGAAAGCTTACCATACATACATGCACACATAACAAAGCAAACAAGTTTGGTTTATTAAAGAAAATAACCTTTGTTTTATATTTTTTTGGTGTCAATTTGATAGCTAGATTTGGCTTTAAACAAACATAATTATTTTAAAAAATTAAGTCTTTATTCCCTCACTGACTCCTTCTAGACTGCTCCTGCCCCAAGCCTTCATCACCCTATTGTCTGTGACCATGGGTTATACATGTATGCATAATGCATACAAGTTTTTTGGTTGATCTCTTTCCGCCTACCCACTTATCTCAAATAGGTATTATTTAAACCACACCTTTCACCCCTTTTTATTGTGGAAAATTTACACAACATGAAATTTAACATTTTGACCAATTTCAAGTGTTTAGTTCAGTGGTATTGAATCATAATGACGTACAACCATCACTACAATCCATATCTATAATTATTTTCATCTTGTAAAACTTAAACTCTGAACTCATTAAATGTAATTATAATTCTCCCCCGATCACAAACCCTTGCAACCACTTGCTATGATTTTGACTACTCTAAGTACCTGATATAAGTCAAATTGTATGTCTTCTTGTGACTGACTTATTTAACTTAGCATAATGACCCCAAGGTTCATCTACGTTGTAGCATATTGCTACAGAATTCCATCTTTTTAAGGCTAAATAATATTGCATATTTGAGGGTATTATTTAATAATGTTCAATACAATGGAATATTGTTTCATTTGTTGATGGATACAAGCTATTGTGAATAATGCTTCTATGAACATGAATGTGTAAATATCTCCTGCAGATTTCATTAAGTGTTTTAGCATCTATAAGATTCAGCAAAAAGAGCTTGAGTTTACTGTAATATACACGGAAATGCAGATTATGCTTTTGAAACAGCGTGATTGAAACAGCATAGAGCTCTGGAAAAAGCACATGGAGGGTAGGCTAGGATTGAGTCCTGGCTGTGCCACTGGATCTCTAGGTGCAGGTCTCTGAAAACGGAAGGGCGGCTCAGCTCAACTTTAAAAACTTTTTAGCTGTAACTCTTTGAATTCTATGAATCTAAACTCCAAAATGGCTAATCATTACCTTGAGCTCTTCCTGCCAATTCAGAATCTTGGGGAAGAAATGTCAGACATGTCCTTTAACAATAAAGGACATTCCTCTCCCGGGCATTTTCTTCCTCAGGGTCTTCTTCCATGAAGGGTGATGGTAGTGAAGATAACATCCAGCGATGTCCCTGGGTTTTAAATGGAAACCCACCCACTCTGAACCCAAATACACAGTTAGTTCCTAAGGAGTAGGGATAGCGCCCACTGATGGTCATGCCTCAGACCTCAGGGTTGATTCTTAGAAACATCACGGTCCCTCTCTGGTGAAAGTGAACTGGCTCAGTGGCTTTCTTCCCATTGTCTGTGTGCCCAGGACCAGCCAGGCACTGCTCTGGGTTGTATGTTTCTGCTGTCATGTCACAGAAGGCCTGTGCTCTTGGAAGAGAGCCAAGAGGCAGGGAGTCCGGTTCCCCTAATCATTTGAGTAGCTTCCATAGTTTATAGCTGTTTTCCTTCATCAGTAACTGCATTTCCTCTTTAGACTTGTTCACTGTTGTAGAGAAGTGCAAGTCTTTTTTGCATCTTACATCCTCACAGGCTTGTCAATGGGAGCTTGTTGAGATGCAGAATTTTGGGGGCGGGAAATGTCTCAGCAACCTTCTTTAGTCTGTGTTGTGGTTTTGCAGTCATCCCCGTTTGCTTTCTTAAAGTTGTCAACTTTAAATGGCAGCTTCAACTCCTTGTCCCCTTCCCTTGTGGGTGTGCAATTTATAGGAGATACTCCAGGAAGGTAAGGGTGTTTTGGAGGTGGACTGGGGACAGAGAAAGCCATCCCGGCAGGCTCCTTTGGTGTCACATGCAAGAAATCATTGCTAAATACAATGTCATAATATTTCTCCCTTATGTTTTCTTCTAAGGCTTTTATTTGAGCTCTTTCGTTTAGGGTCTTGGAAAATTCATAGACTGAGGGGGGGGGGGGAGGGAGTCCTAAAGCCTGGCCTGCCCCATCTCATAGTATGGGAACCCTCAGGGGCAGGAGGCAATCCAGCGATCAGGGGAAGGTGATGCGCGGAGCAGCCAGGCCCGATTGGGCGCGGGCCCAGCCTTGCCACACACCTGTTGCCCTGGTGGGGCTGAGGGGACTGGGTACCCCAATCTTGCGGCTGTGGGCACTACCATCTTTGTGATAACATGAGGCTCAATTAGCATATTCTCTCTTTATTAGATAGGATAGTGCTAGGTAAGGGTCCAACTTCATTCTCTTGCACAGTTTTCCCAGCGCCATTTGTGAAAAGGCAACCCTTTCAACATAGTCTTGGCACCCTTATCAAATTTCATTTGACCATATCTGCATGGGTTTATTTCTGGGCTCTCTATTCTAGTCTATTGGTCTATATGTCTATCTTTATGCTACTACGACACTATTTCGCTTACTGTAGCTTTGTAGTAAGTTCTGAAATTAGGAAGTGTGACTCGCGAATTTTATTATTTTTAAAGACTGTTTTGGGATTCCATATTTCGGAATAGGTTTTTCTATTTTTGCAAAAAATGTCATTTGGAGTTTGATTTTATTTAATGTGTAAATTTCTCGGGGTAGTACTGGCATTTGGCAATATTAAGCCTTCCAATCCATGATCACGGGACATGTTTCCATGTAGTCATGCCATTTTTAATTTCTTTCAGGAACATTTTATAATTTTCACCTAGAGGCCTAATGCACAAAATTTGTGCGAGGGGCTAGGCCCTCACAGTACTGGCCCTTGCAGCTGTGGCAGGTGCCTTGGCTCTTGCAGCACCAGCTTTGTCCAGAAGGTCATCTGGCTGTCTGGTCTAATTAGTATATTACACTTTTATTTTATAGATTAGTCTAACACTTCCTTAAGTTAATTCTTAAGTATTTTCTTCTTTCAGATGCTATTGTAAATGCTATTGCTATTGTATTTTTCTTTAGAGTTGTTCACTGTTGTAGAGAAGTACAAGAGTTTTTTGGATATTGAACTTATACCCTGTAGCTTTATTGAATTTGTTGATTAGTTTTAACAGTATTTTGTGGAAGCTTAAGACTTTCTTACACATAAGATTGTCATCTGCCAAAAAGAAAAAAAAGTTAATTTTACTTCTTCCTTTCCAATTTGGATGCCTTTCCCCCCCCTTCTTTTTCTTGCTTAATTTCTGACTAGAATTTTCGTACTGTTAAATAGAAGTCGTGAAAGCAACTTTGTTCTTGGTCACTGAGGAAAAGGTGTCAAGCTTTTATCAATGAGTATAATAATCAATGTGGATTTCTCATACATGGCTTTTATTACATTGAGGTAATTCCCTTCTAATTATAGATATGAATATTTTGATTACAAAAGGGTGTGGAGTTTTGTAAAATGCTTTTTCTGCAATTTCATCCCCTCCCCCTTTACTTTCCTAATATGCATTTCATTGATCAATTTTCATACGTTGAATTTCCCTTACATTCCAGGAATAAATCCCACGTGGTTATGGCATATAATCCTCTAAATATGCTGCTAAATTTGGTTTGCTAGTGTTTTGAAGATCTTTGCATCACTGTTCATAAGGGATACTGGTCTATAGATTTCTTGAAAGGTCTTTGTATAGATTTGGTATCTGGCCACACAAAATTAGTTAGGATTTGTTCCCTCCTCTTTAGATTTTGTGTAAAAGTTGGAGAAAAGATGTTATTAGTTCTTTAAAATGTGGTAGAATTCACCTATGAAACCAGAGTTAGGGTTTTCCCCTGTTGAAAGACTTTTGGTTACTGCTTTAATCTCCTTACTAGTTTCTGTTTCTTCATGGTTTAGTCTTGTTAGGTTTTGTGTTTCTAGAATTGTACATTTTATCTAGATTATCCACTTATTTGGCATACTGTTCAAAGTACCCTCTTATACTCCTTTTTATTTTGTAGAATTGATAGTAATACCCCCAATTATTTCTTTTATTTCTTACTTAAATAATTTGAGTCTATATATTTTTATTCTATCTAGGTAAAGGTCTATCACTTTTGTTAATCTTCTCAAAGAACTGAGTTTTGAATTCACTCATTTTCTCTACAGTTTTACTTTTCACTTTTAATGGAATTTTACTGTCCAAGTGAAAATTTAGCAGCTTATTTAACAGACATTAACTACTCTAGAAAGATGCTAATTAAATTAGAATTTAGAAGACTTAGGGACACAAAGCCTTCAATTTATAATTTACGTTGTTTGATACTAAAGTATAGGGTTAGAATTAGGCCAATAATTGGGTACAGAATATGAAATATCCTTAATGGAATTTCAGGATAAAACTTATATGTTAATATATCATTAGAGCTACTTGCTACTAGATTGGAGAAAAACAGGTTCAATAATAAATAGTTAAGGTAAAATGCTATCTAATAAAAGGAAATATGCAAATCGACCATATCTCCACTATACCCACAAGCCATCCCTATAAGCCAATCAGGGGCAAATATACAAATAAACCCCAACCAAGATGACTGCAGCCACTGAGAGCAGGAGGGAGGCTTGGGTTTCCCCGACAATGGAGGAAGCCAAGCTTTCAGCCTGCCCTTGCCAGCCTAGGCCTTCACTCAATGCTACAAAATTTCAATTATAGAAGGTAAATAAATTCCAACAGAAATGGCTGCCACAGTAGAGTGAGCAGAAGGCTTGGCCCTGCTCTAGACCACAAAGTTTCAATTGTAGAAGATAAATAAATCCCAGATTCCAGGGCCTCTGCTTGGGTGGTTGGGGGCATGGCCGGCCTGAAAACCACCACAGGCAGCTTGCCCAGGATGCCCCTCACCCCAAGGGAACCCGTACTTTGATCCAGGACACATTTCAGGGCAAACCAGCTGGCCCCCACCCATGCACCAGGCCTCTATCCTATCTAATAAAAAGGTAATATGCAGATTGACCATCATTCCAATACACAAGATGCTGCCCCCATGTGGTCAAAGATCTTGCCCCTATGTGGATACAAGATGGCCAGCAGGGGAGGGCAGTTGGGAAGGACCAGGCCTGCAAGGAGGACAGGTGGGGGTGATCAAGACTGCAGGGGAGGGCAATTAGGGGGTAAAAGGCTGGCAGAAAGGGGAAGTTGGGTTGACCAGGCCTGCAGGGAAGGGCAGGTGGGGGGAACCAGGTCTGCAGAGAAGGGCAGTTAGGGATGACCAGGTCTGCAGGGGAAGTGTGTTGGGGGGGACCAGGCCTACATGGGAGGGCAGTTGGGAGGACAGGCCTGGAAGGGAGGGCAGTTGGGGGTGATCAAGCCTGCAGGAGAGAGCAGTTAGGGATGACCAGGCCAGCAAAGGAGGGAAGTTGGGGCAAACAGGCTCACAGGAGAACAGTTGGACACTAATCAGGCTGGCAGGCAGAAGCAATTAGGGGCAATCAGGAAGGCAGGCAGGCAAGCAGTTTGGAGCCAGCAATCCTGGATTGTGAGAGGCTGTCAGACATCCCTCGAGGGGTCCCAGATTGGAGAGGATGCAGGCTGGGCTGAGGGACATCCCCCCCAACCCTGACCCAACATGCACAAATTTCATGCACAGGGTCTCTAGTATTACAATAAACATACAACTGTTTTTTTTTTAATTTTATTTACTGCCCTGTAGATTTGAAAGCAAAGAGAAACAAAAATGTTTAATGATTTCAGTATGTTGGTTTTTAGTTTAACTTTGAACAGATTTAAAATTTATTTCAGAATATGGATCTGAAAGAATTCTCAAAATACCATATCTTAGTTGCTACTCCAAACCAGGGATTTTTACAACTAGTAACAAAAGAAACAAGGTAGTTAGGCCTATTTAATGTTTCTTTATGGTTAAAGGAAAAAAAAAAGTACTGACATCATAAACCATGAGATTTATTGTATTGCTAAGAAATGATAATAATCCTTGAGTTACACTGTGATAGCATAAAAATAACCACAAACATATCACTCAATTAATATATCTACCTTATTACAAAAAGAGGATCAATTGTCATTTTAATTATTATGAACAAAATTAACTGAATGGTTGACAGCCTTTCAAGTTAAGCCCTTATTGAAGAGTGTACTAATTCAAACTATTTTTCAAGGTAACAGTAAGAATAGTAATTATGTGGAAGAATGTAACAAACTAGTGTCCTGTTGCACAAAATTCGTACACAGTGTGTGTGAGCGTGTGTTCCTCAGCCCGGCCTGTACCCTCTCCAATCTGGGACCCCTCAAAGGATGTCCTATTGCTGATTTACAGTGATAGGGCCTAACCTGGTAGTTGGACATCCCTCTCAGTCCGGGATTGCTAGCTCCAGCCACTCACCTGCCTGCCTACCTGATTGCCCCTAACCACTCTGCCTGCCTACCTGCTCGCCCCAAATGCCCGCCCCCTTGCTGGCCTGCTCAATCCAAACTGCCCCCGTGCTGTCCTGATCACCTCTAAATGACCACCACTGATGGCCTGCTCACCCCCAACTGGCCCCCCTGCTTGACTGCTTACCCCCAATGGTTCCTGTATCCAATCTGGGCCTGATTATCCCTGGTGACCCAAGGTCCCAGACCCTCTTGTTTTTTTTTCCCCCGCCAGAGCCTTCTTGAGCGGAGGCCAGGGCTGGCTGGAAGCAAGTATCTAGGATTTATTTATCTTCTATAATTTGAAACTTTGTAGCTTTAAGTGGAGGCCATGGTGGGCCAGGGCAGGAAGCTTGGCTTTCTCCATTGCTGAGAGCAACCCATTCCTCCTGCTCTGCTCCAGCTCCATGGCCGCTGCCATTTTTGTTGGGATTTATTTATCTTCTATAATTGAAACTTTGCAGCCTTGAGCAGAGGCCAGAACCGGCCAGGGTGGACGGGACGCCTGGTTTCCTCAATTAAAAGGGGAACTCAAGCCCCCTCCTTGCTCAGCTCCATGGGTGACCATTATCTTGGTTGGGTTAATTTGCATACTTGCTCCTGATTGCCTGGTGGGTGTGATTTGTGGGTGTAGAAGGTTAGTTTACATGTGTCTCTTTTATTAGTGTAGATTAAAGTGTTAAATATCTAGCCAAAGGTCAGGAGCAGTGAAAACAACAGAGGTTAGGATGATAATTTCTACCGGAATAACAGAAAAAACAATTTTGAATGGGGATAGTGGACTTTTAAAAAAGTTGCTTTTACCAAATATTAATAAAGGACTATAAAGATAGGGAACTTAATACAAAGAACAAAAACTACTCCATTGTAATTTGGAGAAAAGTAAAGAAATAATCTTTACTTTTTATCAAAGGAAAAAAAATCTATATTGCATGATGATAAAATCTGAGAAGCTATATAGTTGTGCTAATGTTAATCATAAAACAATTGGGATAATAATAATAATAATAATAATAATAATTATTATTATTATTTGTTAATCCTACCGAAGGATATGTTTTTATTGATTTGAGAGAGAGAAAGAAAAACGTCAATGTGAGAGAGAAACAACCACTGGTTGCCTACCATACAATGGCCTGACCAGTAATCAATCTGCAAGCTTTGGTGTATGAGAAGATGCTCTAACCAACTGAGACACCTGGCCAGGGCAACAGTATATTATTAATAGCATCTACCATTGGTAAGCTCTAACTATGTAGCAGTTAAATTACATACATCATTTTTATCTATTAGACAAATAGAAAAATAGTTAAGATTTTTATGAATAAACAGACATTTATTAAACCCGTTAAACAGAAACATCTTGGCATTTTTATCCCATTTACCTCAAGTTGGAGAAGTGTGGCCTGTACCCTGAGTATCTGATAATATTGGGTTGGCATTGCTTTCTTATCCCTTTTTTTCCCTTTTAAAATAAATGCAAAAGAACTTGATGTAAAAGTCTCATCTTAATTATCAAAGGCCTTATTACAGAAACTGAGAATATAGTAAACACCTACCTCAAAAGAATATATATAGAGACTACACCGGAGGCCGAACTTGGTATCTGACAAGATGGCCGGGCTGCCCCGCAGGATTATCAAGGAAACACAGCCTTTGCTGGCAGAACCAGTTCCCGGCATTAAAGCAGAACCAGATGAGAGCAACGCCCGTTATTTTCATGTGGTCATTGCTGGCCCCCAGGATTCCCCCTTTGAGGGAGGGACTTTTAAACTTGAACTATTCCTTCCAGAAGAATACCCAATGGCAGCACCTAAAGTACGTTTCATGACCAAAATTTATCATCCTAATGTAGACAAGTTGGGAAGAATATGTTTAGATATTTTGAAAGATAAATGGTCCCCAGCACTGCAGATTCGCACAGTTCTGCTATCGACCCAGGCTTTGTTAAGTGCTCCCAATCCAGATGACCCGTTAGCAAATGACGGAGCGGAGCAATGGAAGACCAACGAAGCCCGAGCCATAGAAACAGCTAGAGCATGGACTAGGCTATATGCCATGAATAATGTTTAAATCGATCTGATCATCAAGTGTGCATCACTTCTGTGCTGCCAAGACCTCTTCCTTTTTCGTTTGCATTTAATGGACACAGTCTTAGAAACATTACAGAATAAAAGCCCAGACATCTTCAGTCCTTTGGTGATTAAATGCACATTAGCAAATCCATGTCTTGTCCTGATTCACTGTTATAAAGCATGAGCAAAGGCTAGAAGTACCATCCGGGCTGTTGGGAAATGTTTAAAAGCAGTGACCTCTCTCTGCTTTTATTCTTTTCGCTCCATCATGGTTTTAAGTATAAAGCACTGTGAATGAAGGTAGTTGTCAGGGTTAGCTGCAGGGGTGTGGGTGTTTGTTTGAGGGGGTAAGTAGTTTTAATTTTAATTTTATGGGCTCTTTTCCCCCTTTTTATGGTGATCTAATTGCATTGGTTAAATGCAGCTAACCAGTTCTTTAGAATATGCTCTCTAGCCAAGTCTAACTTTATTTAGATGCTGTAGGTGGACAAGCTTGATTGTTTGAACCAAAATGGGAACATTAAACAAACACCATGGCCCTCACAAGAAACATTGTGACTTTGCTGTCAAATATAGAATTCCCCTCTTCAAGAAAAGCTTGTGACCATTTTGTATGGCTTGTCTGGAAACTTCTGTAAATCTTATGTTTTAGTAAAATATTTTTTGTTATTCTAAAAAAAAAAAAAAAAGGATATATATATAATATATATATAATATATATATTATATATATATATCCTATCTAATAAGAGTAATACGCAAATTGACCATACCTCAATCAAGCCATGCCCACCAGCCAATCAGGAGCAAATAAACCCCAACCAAGATGGCTGCGGCCACTGAGAGCAGGAAGGAGGCTTGGGTTTCCCTGGCAATGGAGGAAACCAAGCTTTCCGCCAGCCCTTGCTGACCTAGGCCTCCACTCTAGGTCACAAAGTTTCAATTATAGAAGATATATTCCAACAGAAATGGCGCCAGCCATGGAGCTGGAGAGAGCAGAGGCTAGGGTTGCCCGGGCAATGGAGGAATCCAAGCTTCTGTAGCCCTAGTGCCTAGGCCTCCACTCTAGGCTACAAAGTTTCAAGTATAGAACTTAAATAAACCCAAAAAGAAATGACTGCAGCCAAAGAGCAAGCAGAAGGCTTGGCTCAGCTCCAGGCTACAAAGTTTCAATTGCAGAACATAAACTAATCACAGATACCAGTGCCTCCGCTTGGGTTGCTGGGGGGGCATGGCCGGCCTGCAAACCTCCACAGGCCCCTCGCCCAGTCCACCCCTGACCCCAAGGGAACCCCCCCCACCCTGATCTGAGACACTTTTCAGGGCAAACCAGCTGGTCCCCACCCATGCACCAGACCTCTATTCTATATAATAAAAGAGTAATTTGCAGATTGACCATCACTCCAACACACAAGATGGCTGCCCCCATGTGGTCAAAGATCCTGCCCCCATGTGGATACAAGCTGGCTACCACAAGATGGCCAGCAGGGGAGAGCCGTTGGAGGTTCCAGGCCCTGCAAGGGAGGGCAATTGTGGGCAATAAGGACAGCAGCGAGGGCAGTTGGAAGGGACCAGGCCTGCAAGGAAGGGCAGTTGGGGGTGATCAAGCCTGCAGGGGAGGACAGTCAGGGGTGACCAGGCTGGCAGAGGAGGGAAGTTGGGGGCAAACAGGCTGGCAGGGGAGTAGTAAGACATCAATTAGGCTGGCAGGGTAGTGGTTAGCGGGTGATCAGGCTGGCAGGCAGAAGCGGTTAGGGGCAATCAGGGAGGCAGGCAGGTGAGCAGTTTGGAGCCAGCAGTTCTGGATTGTGAGAAGGATGTCTAATTGCCCGTTTAGGTTTGATCCTGCCAGGATTGGACATAAACAGGCAGTTGGACATCCCTCGAGGATTCTCAGATTAGAGAGGGTGCAGGCTGGGCTAAGTGACATCCCCGCCCCTCCCAACCCCCGTGTATGAATTTTGTGCACTGGGCCTCTACTCTCTAGTGTGTGTGTTTGTGTGTGTATGTGTGTGTATATATATATGTATATGTGTGTGTGTGTGTATATTATAATAAAAGAGAAACATGCAAATTTGACCATACCTTTGCTCCTGATTGGCTATACTACCAGCCAATCAGGAACGGGGACGGGACCCAGTGGCATGAGCGCTGGGCCCTGGGGGTGGAGATGAAATGGTGGTGGTGGTGGTGGCGGTGAGCGCACAGCCCCCAGGCGCTCTGAGGGGAAGCAGTGGTGGTGGCAGCAGCAGCAGCGGTGGCGGTGGCAGCAGGGAGCGCCTGGCCCCCGGGGCGCTGTGAGCAGAAATGACAGCAAGCGCCCAGCCCCCAAGGCCGGTGGTTGCAGGCAGCCAGGCTGAACTGAGCAGGGCGATGGTTGGGTGCCCAAAGCCTAAAGCCTTGCCAGAGGCCTTAGACCTTGGGCAGGCTGGGGGTGAGCCATCAGTTGGACATCCCCTGAAGGCTCCCAGTATGTGAGAGGGGGCAGGTTGGGTTGAGGGACCACCCACAAATTTCGTGCACTGGGCCTCTAGTATGTATGTATGTATGTATATATATGTATATGTGTGTGTGTGTGTATGTGTGTGTATATATATATGTGTATGGAGCTGTTCATGCATTCTGACATATGAAGCCTACTTAACAAAAATCAGTTTCTTTTTTCCTCCACAACAAGGATTACCAACACAATTTAAACTGGCCATCCCATTGGTCAAAAAATAGTTTATGAGGGGAGGGATTGTTTGAACTTTTCCAAAATATGCTTTGAATTATGTTTATATGCACATATAGGCAGAGGAATACCTCCAGATAAAGCATTTGCCAAGTACAAAGATACAACTGTAAAAAAAAGTGAGAAAGTTGAGGTTGAATCTTTAGTAAGTAAGTAGAAGTCAAAGTTACTAATTTTATATTTCAAATAAAGGACAGTAAAAAATCAACAATTTATCTAAGTTTAATCTGATAAATTTACCTGAGGAAAAAAAATTACACAATAAAGGCCATACAAATAAGCTATACAAAGGAATACAATGCAACCCCCACCCCATTTATCCTATATTAAAAATTACTAATAGTCTAACATATTAAATTTTTTCTGGATTTAGAAGCCTGACACCTCACCAACCTAAAGTTCCAAATACCTAATGATCATAGGAAGGTTAACATATAACTTAAAGTTTGTAATAGAAATACTGTATGGTAGTAGAAAAGTTACTAAGCAAAAAATCTTTTCCCATAATTAATTGGGATCGTCAACAACAGTTTAGAACAAATTTGGGCAATTATGCGGGAAAGTTACCTTCTTGACATTAACACACACTATTTGAATTAGGTCTAAAGTAGTCTTAAGAAATTCTTAGGAAAGTAGTCCTAAAATTTATATAAAAGACAACTAATATTTTTTAAAGAGTAAAGCATCACATGGTAGAATTATTTATAAAAGAAAAGGCCAAGGAGCTGAGATCATCCCGAGTTGGAACCATTCAAGGTGAGGTCTAATGTTTGCTGGCATCTCTCTAGTTTGAAGAAATTATTTTTTACTAGAGGCTCAGTGCATGACTTCGTGCACCAGTGGCCCCCTCTTCTGGCCTGGCCTGTGGAAATGGGCCAATACTGGCTCTCCGACATCCTTTGAGGGGTACTGAATTGCGAGAGGGCACAGGCCAGGCTGAGGGACCCCACCTCTGTACGATGAGGGTCGGGGAGGAAAGAGGGAGGTTGGCCTGCTGGGGAGGGGCTGTGGGAGGGCTCTAGGATGTGTCTGGCTCATTTCGCTCAGTTCAGATAGGCCAGACCCCAGCAGCAAGCTAACCTACCAGTCAGAGCATCTGTGCCCCTGCTGTTCAGTGCACGTCATAGTGAGTGGTTGAGCAGCCTTAGCATATCATGCTTTTGGTTGAACAAATGACTGGATGACTTGGGACTTAGCATATTAGGCTTTTATAGCATAGGATGTATATACTTTTCTTAATAGACAGTAGAAAATCTTAAGATTTCTTCATGGTATAAAAGAAGCTATGACAACCACTAATTAAAAATGAGTTTTTTTCTAAATAAACTACTAAGGAGACAGTCAGGAAATTAAGACTTGGAAATGGATGAAATGTATGTAGGAAAACATTTCCATTATCCTAAGTCACTTTAAATATTACTATGCTGAAGCAAGATAATAGATATAAGTAATATTCATGGTAGCTGACTTTGAGAAATGAAAGGAAAGAAATATTTGGTTTATTAAAAATTCTTAATAGGAAACCTACATTATAATTGGTACACACATCTAAATGAGTAAAAATAATAGTTCTAATTTAAAATTAAACTTTTAGACAGTATCTTAGAGGTACCAAAGATGAAATATCTAAGTAGTATGTTAAAAAAAGACATTTTATAATAGCTGACACTAGAGTAAGTTGAAAGGTAACCAGTTAATTTTATTTTACATTACATTAGGTAAAATTTTTTTTCTAGTTTTATCTATTTCTAGTCCTAGTATCCATTACTTAAATCTCTTCTGTGTAAGTTATTTAGACTCTAAGTCCCTTGCCAGGGACTTGGCATGGAGACATCTTTGGACCTCAAAAAGCTCCAAGCAGAGTAAATAGTCTCACATGTATGCTCTTAATGAACATATGAGTAAACTATGCATATTGCAGTCAATGGATGAACATAAAATGAATTCTCATATTCTCTTTCCCATCTTTACAGTCACTCTATATGGAACATAATGGCAGAAACCATGCCTGTTTTTGCCTACTATAATACTAGGAGCCCAGCATATGAAATCGCGTGGCCCTGACCACTGATCTGCTGCCCTGCCTTGAAATGCAAACCTCTCCACACAGAGCTCCAGTGCGCTTGGCCCAACCCCAGACCCGTATGGCCTTTTCTGACCACTTTAAGCCCTGAACCTCAGTTCCTCGAGTCGCCTCAGTCAGGTCCCGCTTTCTCTGGGCAATAACCCACTTCCGCCCCATTTCCATAGCAGTGTGGCGGCTCTGCCCATCATGGCACTGGAATAGAACTTGGAAGCCTCGCACCTGCTGCGCTGTGCTCCTTCCCCTGGCAGGTGGGTGGTGGGATGCTCTGAGTGCAGTGGGTGGCAAAGGACTGGTGAGGGGGGTGTTACAGGCTCTCATACCTGCCCTCCCCTGCATTGGATGGTCCCGCCTCCTCTGGGCGCCTCTCTGCTTCCGCCTGTCTCCTGAGCAAAGCCCGGCTGCGCACAAGAAGGCAGCCTCCTGCGATTGGTCGTTACGCGTTACAGAGTCCTGACCATCAGCATATTAGCTCTTTATTGTAATGATTGTAATGATTGCCTTGGCATAGAATAGGTTTTCCATAAGTGTTTGGGGAATGCATAAAATTTTCCTATAGTACCAGCAACTTGGCTATATTCTAGTGATAGTAGTCATCAAAACATTTTTATACTTATAGACAAGAGCAACACAACAGACCTAGGAGGAAATAATCCAAATTACTTGCTTGTTTGATATGCATAGCCTGGAAGTGTGAACATGAGGTATAGAAAAGAGACTAAAAGGAAATCTTTTAGTACTTCAATCAGAAATGCAATAAGATTTTAGCAGATTTTCTGATTCAACCAGGATCCTGACATACTGCCATCACTCAGTGTACTTACTACAAGTATGGCAACTTTTTTGTTTTAAGAAGTGCTATTATTAAGAATGACTAGAAAAAAAATAGTATTCCTCCCAATTTGTTAGATAATTAGCACTTGACTATACTTACTCAACAGGCCTGCTTTTTTATAGGTATATGAGTTGCTATCATTTTGAAACAAAATAGATAATAAAAAGTTTCTGACTGAATGAATAAAATAACCTTAAAAAGACCCTTCTTTGCTTATCATAAAAAATGAAGGTATAATTTTTAGCATGTAACCCGCAAGTCGTTAGGACACAGAAAGCATTGTAGAATATTTCTGCCAGAAGTAGAATTCTATATTCATAGGGTTAAACTAGAACAGAAGTGTTAAAGATAGTATGTTAAGATAACTTTCTGTGGTAAACCAAGGGACTACCTTCAGTAAGGGTCCAATTCCCTTTCCCTTGAATCTTGACTGGCTTTATTGACATATGTCATCAAAAGACAATAGCGAAAGTGACATTCTAGGACTTCTGAGTCTAGTCAAAAGAGACCTTACAAGCTTTGCTTGGTTCTTTGAACATTCTTTCTGGCATTAATGAGTTATCATAATAAGCCTACATGCTAGAGGGCCTGTTGGTAGATAGATACTCCCATTTTCATCTAGCCTACATTCCAGCCATTTGTCTAAAATAGTTTTAGAACTTCCAGGCCAGCCCATCTGCCAGTTAAATATTAGGGAGGGCCATCTTTTGAGTACTTGTGAAATAGAAACTGCACTCGGCCGAGCCCGGTTACATTTCCCAACTCACAAATCATGTTTAAAAAATAAAACACATTAAGAGTTTTAGTAAATTCTGTTTAAAAATTGCTGTCCCTTGGCTGGAGTATCTAGAACTAAATACTTTAAGTACTACTTGAAACAATTTTTACCTATCTGGAATCTTGACCAACTCCTCAATTTCCTTCTATGCCTAGAATTAAAAGCCTTCACAGTGGTTAGTTCTAGTCATCATATATGTGTAGCATCAAAAGCCTTAAGTAGCTTTTTTATCCTCTCCAATCTTTTTTTTTTCCAATCATGATTGATAGCTTACTCTGAAAGCTGTTTTTGCCAAAAGAACTTCTGCAGTTCCCATTTCTATTCTTCTAACCTCTAAGAACTCTTCGGTTAAATTCTGAACTCAAACAATACTGATCAGGGGCAGAGTGGAATAAAAACGTAGAAAGCCAATAAAAAAAGTATTGCCACACATAAATGAAAATTATGACATGATACAAGAAAATAAAAGAATTAGACCCCACAAGCTAATCCAAATGGCTCAAAAACTGGCTGATAAGCATATCTCAATGGACCAACTTATCCTGAAAGTGAGTTTTCTATGAAGAAGGTAATCATATATTGAGTATTCAGCATTTGTATCCATAGAGAAAATTTCTGTTTACCTGAAAATCAATATTGTTGTCAATACAATGTTCATTCTTCTCTGCTAAAATCTTCCCATAGTTCTCTGATTTGGTAAGAGTTTCAACTCTGGTTGTATCTTTCACTTCTGCCTCCAAATCCTTCATTGTTTCAGTTTCATTTTTTATAGTAACAATATCAGACATCCTCATCAGCAAAGGTTATTTTAGAATTCTACAGGGAACCTGAAGCCTTAGGGAAAAAGAAAAAAAATTAATTTAACATTTTTTACATTGAATTACTACATAATATTGACTAAATATTTTTTGTGTCCCAGAAATAATGCTGAGTATTCCCAGAGAGAAACAAAACTCCTGGTTTCAAGGAATACACAGTTTAGTGCCAGACCAGCTCAAATTAAAGAAGAAAAAAAAATCAATACAATGGGATAAGAACTACAATAAGGACATGAGGTGATTTTCAAGCACAGACCATTTGTGAAAGTTCTTAAGAAACATTTGTCATATCGAGATGGGAGGCAATGGTTGGGATATGATAAATGTATAGATAACATTAGACATTTTTTTCTATAAATGAATTACATAAATATCCGGTCAGAAAATATTTTCCTATCATAGCTTTTGTCTAGATTTCTCTAATTCTAAATTTCTTAAATTACCCTGCAATTATGAAATATTAAAGAAATAAACAGCAACATTTTATACAAAATACAGTTGTGCATCTGGATGAATAACTGTTTGGCTTTATGAATCAAGAATTTAAAACTCTTGATTTGCCGTAACCAGTTTGGCTCAGTGAATAGAGCATCGGCCTGCGGACTGAAAGATCCCAGGTTCGATTCCAGTCAAGGGCATGTACCTTTTTTTGCGGGCACATTCCCAGTAGGGAGTGTGTAGGAGGCAGCTGATGGATGTTTCTCTCAATGATGTTTCTGGCTCTCTATTCCTCTCCCTTCCTCTCTTTAAAAAATCAATAAAATTAAAAAACAAAACAAACAACAACAACAACAAAAACACACAAAAACAACCCCACAGTCCTGATTTATGTGATTCAATGCCAAACAACACATATTACAAGAGGGTCAAGTATATGGACTCTGTAGGAGAGCAAGCAGATAAGATGTCAATATATTTCATGTTTCTAGTGAGTTTAAAAATCACTGGGGACTTTACACTGATTATCAAATAAAAATGTGTCAGAGATAGCTGTCATTTTAGAAAATGTAAACTTGAAGAGCAGAAGTTGATGTAAACAACTTTTTCTTTCTAGATTTATGAGCATGTATAAGTTTAAAGTGTATAACCTGATAATATAACACAAGTATATATTGCTAAATGATTAACATAATCCATCATCTCCCATAATTACAAATTTTTTTGCAGTGAAAACAAGAACAACTTATTTTGAAATACATAAAAAATTAAGATATACTGATGGCTAGACAGAGGAATGGATATATGTGAACAAGTGCAGGTTAAATATGATAAAATGTTAATGGTAGAATTAGGAGTGGTTATGTGCTTAATCACTGTAAAACTCAACTTTCCTGTATTTACAAAAATTTCATGATAAAATCGAGGGGGCAAATATATCTGAAAAGTTTAGAAAAGAGAGAGAAATAAATTCTAAAGTCACAGGTAGACTCAATTGAACAAAGAGCATGTCTTTCTTGATTATATTCAGTACCAAGGTTAACTGTTTCATTCTAAAAACAATAAGCTTAAGGAGGAAAGGTTTACTTAAAATACTCTGGCACCTTGCTTTTTATATGTAAGATTTAGAAAACAAAAACAAAAGAAAGGAACTTTTTTCCTTAAGAAGAGAGGTTACCTGATGTGTTCTATGGATTTTGGATTGTGGTGTCCCACAAAAATAAAATAAAATAATCCAAGGTTCTTTTTCACAGTTGTCAGCCAGGATGTCAATTGTATTGAACCATCTGGAATCTGGCAGGAGGAGTCCCATGTCCTTGTCACCACTGTAGATTCCTGGACTGAAATAAACTGTCGTGGATCAAATATATCATACCTTTCAGTGGCCTAAAATTAAAAGCAATGAAAACATTTTAACAAAATAGCCAAGTGAAATGGAACACTATACAGCAATTTGTGAAATGGAACACTATACAGCAATTTGACAATTAAAGATACTTACTACTTGTTCTAAACAAGGGTCAGAATACTGTTTCAACTAATTCTGATATGTAATGGTTTTGTGAGCCCAGATAAGTCACTGAGACCACTAGAGAGTATATCAGTAAAAGCAGAAGAAAGAAGAAAGCAGGTAACTAACAAATATTTAGTACTCAGTATATGCTCAGTGTTGTAGGGAGGTACTATTTTACATACAGATAAGGAAAAAAAGTTTGCCTGTGATCACAACCAGGACTACCTGACTCCAAGAACTATAACTTTTAAGAGTTTTCTTCCAGAGCTACAGCTTCTTAGACTTAAGAGAAGACTGTAATTTTGAATAATAATTACACTCTAGATTTTCAAAAGAACGTAGGGCTGTAATAAACCTTTTAACATTTTCAAAAACACCTACACTGTATGTTAAAAGCAAATGCTTTAAAAGGATGGAACGACTATTTTTAAAGACATCTGAAAAATAAATGTCAAAATTCTCTTTGTCATCTACTCCCACCCCCAATGTTTACATTTTGGAATGTAAAGCTCTTTTTAATTAAAGTTTAGTTGACATATAGTATTATATTAGTTTTAGGTATACAATAGTGATTTGACATTTACATAGCTTACAAAGTGATCCAGAAAAAACCAATATCCATCTGTAACTGCATAAAGTTGCTGTGATATTATTGACTATATTCCCCATACTGCAATTTATATCCCATGACCTATTTAGGTCATAAATTTGTATGTCTTAACCTTTTTTACCGATTTGCCCATACCCTCCTCTTCTGGCAGCTATCAGTTTTCCTGTATCTATACATTTATTTGTTTAGTTTTTTAGATTCCATATGTAAGTGAAATGACACAGTGTTTGTCTTTTTCTGACTTAACTTAGCATGATACCACCTAGTTCTATCCATGTTGTCACAAATGGCAAGATTTCATTCTTTTTCATGGCTGAGTGATATTCCTGTGCACATGCACATGCACACATGGTGTGTGTATGAAAACAGACACACACACTCCAACAGATCCATGTACATACACACATAGGGTAAAAATACACAAAACAGTTTATTATTTGTTATTATATTATGTTCCGTATGAACTATAAATCTACTTTTGTCTCACGATGTACATATAAATATCCACTTCTTTATCCATTCATCATTGATGAACACCTAGGTTGCTTCCATATCTTCTTCTTTATTGCATGCAATGCTGTAGTGAACATAGGGATGTGTATATCTTTTTTAATTGGCGTTTTTGTTTTCTTCAGATAAGCACCCAAAAATAGAATTGCTGGGTCCTTCTTGGTCTCTTATTGTAGCTTTTGTTTTTAACTCTTTGTACACCATAAGTATCTATAGATGCAAGTGGGATCGTTTCTGTTTTGGGCGCCTGGCACTTAACTGATTAAAGTCTATTTTGTCTGATATACTAGTAGCTATTGGCATCCCATCTTTTCTTTGGTTTTGTTTTCATGTTCATGAAGAATCTTTTTCTCTCTCTTTAGATCTGTGTGTGTCCTTCGATATGAAATGAGTCTCACATAGGTAGTGAGTCTCATATCTAAGTCTTAAAAAAATACATTCAGTAACCCTTTTTTTAAAATGGTACACTCAGTCCATTTGCATTTAAAGTGATTATTGATTATTATGCCATTTTAGTTTTTTCACACTAGATTTATAAATGGTTGGTTTACTATCTCTTCACCACTGTTTGTATTCACTAGTGAGATTATTTTCTTTCGTATATTTATTTCTGGTTTTGACATTTATTACTTAAAGAATTCCTTTTACCGTTTCTTGTAATGCTGGTTTAGCACTGATAAACTCCATTAGCTTTTGCTTTTTTGGGAAAATCTTGATGTCTCCTTCAATTCTGAATTAATAACCTTGCTATGTAGAATAGTCTTGGTTGTTGATTTTCCTCTTTCATCATGTTGACTATATTATGCCACTCCTTTCTGGCCTGCAAAATTTCTGTTGAGAAATCCACTGATAATTTTTTTTAAATTTATATAATTTTATTTTTTAATATACATTTTTTAAAGTATTACAAATAGTGTGTATGTTTCCCCCCCCCCCCCCCACTGACCATCCCCTGGCCTCCTCTACCCCCCAGCACATGCCCTTGCCTGCCCCCTCCCTCCCAGTGTCTTGTATCCATTGGTTATGCTTATATGCATGCATACAAGTCCTTCGGTTGATCTCTTACAGTCCCCGCCCCCCTCTGCTGATAATCTTATGAGCATTCCTATGTATGTTGGTTTCCTATTGCTGTTTTGAAGATGCTCTCCCTTTTTCTTATAACAATTTAATTGTAATGCAATGTATCTTGGTGTGGGTCTCTTTGGTTAGTTTGTTTGAGACTCTCTGCTTCCTAGACTTGGATGCCCATTTACTTCACCAGGTTAGGGAAGTTTTCAGCCATTATTTTTAAAAATAGGTTTTTGTCCCTTTCTCTCTCTCCTGAAACTCAAATGATTTGAATGTTAGTATGCTTGATGTTGTCCCAGAGAATCCTTATGCTATTCTCATTTTTAAAAAATTGTCATAATTTTTAAATCTTTTTTCCTTTCTGATCTTCCAATTGCATGCCTTCCATTATCATGTCTTATTGATTGCTGATCCATTCTTCTGCATCATTTGATCTGCTGTTGATTCCCTCCCATGTACTTTTCATTTCAGTTGTTATATTCTTCAGTTATAACAGATTCTTTTTTATAATGTTTATCAACTATTGAATTTATCCATTTGTCTGCAGAGTTTGATGAGCATCTTTATAAATATTACTTTGAAATCTTTAGTAGGGAGCTTACCTCCAATTCATTTAGTTGTTTTCTTTCAGGTGTTTTATCTTTTTTTCTTTGGTTTGAAACATATTCTTTTCTCTCTTCGAGGATTTCCCCTCTTTGTGTCCATGTATTGGTAGAGGACAGCTATATCTCCTGGTCTTGAAAAATGGCTTAATTTAGAAGGTGTTCTATGGGGGCTCAATAGTGGAATCTTCCCTTATCACCAAAGTCAAGTGCTCCAGAGATGTTCCCTTGGGTGAACTAGTGTGGTCTCCTTTTGTGGTTGGGTCACAACTTCTATGGACACATTGGCAGGTGATGCTGGTTGTGAGTCCTGGCCACACTATGGTTGGCTCACTGGTATACAGTGTGGCTGGCTGTGAGACCAAGCCTCGACTGCTGTAGACACACTGCGTGTGGTGCCAAATGAGGCTGCCCCCTGGACGTGGCACGGCAGGAGCTGCTTTAGAGGGGAATCCTCAGGGATAAGCTAGGGTAGGGTGAACAATGTTAGCAAGATTAATGGAGTGTCAGAAATGGTGCATGCCAACATCGGACCAACTAGGTAGAACGAGAGTAAAGAAAGAGGAAAAATAACTGCTACTAGTACTTGAATCAGGAGAAAATTCCAACATGTCCCTGTCCTTCCAGCACATATTTTATAATTAGTCACTGCATCACGTTCAAGTATGACATAGGTCCTCTACAAACTGCTGCCTCTGTTCTGAGACTCAGAAAGAGCACAACCGTTTTTTCTTTTTTGCATTTTGAAAATTAATTTTTAATATATTTTTTGCAGTATAACTTAGATTTAATAGTAGTACATATGTTTTCCTACCCCCCCCCCCCCCCACCCCAGCAACCGTGGTTTCTTACAGCCCTTTGGATCTCTGTTGGTTTTCAAAGCCAGATGTTAATGCTTATTCCTCTTCCTGGAGCAGGTCCCTCATGCTGGGACTCAGATTTCTTTGCTCTTCATGGGGGACCTCTGTGGTTGTCACATCCCTCCTACTTGTGAGTCACCTCTATGGAGAATGGGGGATAGGTGGGTGACTAGACTTAAGTCTCTACTCATCTCAATGTGGCTTTTTCTTCATATCCACAATTGTAGAAAGCCTATTCTACTAGTCTTCAGGTCATTCTCAGTTCCATGTGTAGTTTTCTTTTGGTGTCAATGAGAGGAGCTGAGGCTCTTCCTATTCCACCATCTTGAACTTGAAGCCAGAAGCCTTGCACTTAAATAACAATTTAGCTTGTCTGTGAAATGCCATTCCTTGCAGTTGGTATGCTGCCCTGTGCAACAAATATCCAGTGTCATCTGCTTTTAAAAGTCAGTCTCACTTTATATTTTTTCATGCAAATGAAGACATCATAGCAAATAAACAACTCTAAAAATCCTATATAGCTGTTTCATCTTCCTTTAACAATTTTGTTGAGTAAGGATAATAGAAAAGGAGGTATCATAAACAAACGTCAAAATTATTTTTAAACAAACAATGCCATTTTTAAACTAGCAATGTCAATCTGTGCAAGGTTATTGGACCACTAAATTAAATGACTAGGTGTTTATTTTTTTTTTAATTCCACCATGAGAAAAGAGTGAAGAAATAAAATGCAGTCACTATAGTCAAGCTGCTAATGGAATAATATCAATTAGACAAAAGCATGAGAAAATGATTCTATTTTTGCTTTAAGTAGCCTACAAACTTAAACTTTTGACTTTCAGTACTGTATCAATGCCTGGAGATCACACACACACACACACACACACACACACACACACCCTATAGTCAATCCTTAAAAATTTAGGTGTTCAGGACACCTGACATCCATTATCCAGACCACCAAACATTTGAAGATTATCAGCTCAGACCAATCCAGATTCTATGATTGCAGGACTGTTTCTTCTCAAGAATGTACTATACGAACTCTTAAGTTTTCTGTTTTCTTCAGAACACGCTAGGTGTTCATTACCTGGTAATTTTTCGCATTTGCAAATCTCAAGACCCTTGAATAAATCTTTGCCATTTACTTGTAGACAAAGCCTCTGGACATTTTGTGATGGGTTGACAACCAAAAACAAATAATAAAAAAAATAATTTTTTCCTCATTTTAACTTCTTCTCTCATTAAATGGTAGAAACAAGATGGCAGCATTTACTAACAACCAATTTTTTTTGTTCTTTGTAAAGTGATTTACCAAGAATCCTTCAAATGTGAAATTCTAAAAAAACCATTTTTTAAAAAGTGATCCATTTAAGAAATGAATAATGCACAAGCTAAGGCAATAACTGCAAGAGGTAATGAGGAAGAGGTACAATGTGAAAAGGTGAACCTTCAAAATTCTAACAGGATCAGAAGCATCTTAGGACCACAAGGCCCTAAGGAACCCCAAGGCGCCTTAGAGACCACCTAGTCTAGTGGTCGCCAACCTTTCGATCTTCATGAACCACTAGAGGTCCATGGACTACCAGTTGGAGATCACTGCTCCAAAGGTTTCCTTAAATCAGCATTGACCAACCTTTCAGAGCTCATAAACGACCACCGGTATGGAACCGCTGACCTAGTCCAATCTTATAGTTTACCTAGTCCAATCTTATAGTTAGCAAGTTGTTAATGTTCAGAAGTCAAATGATAGTTCCAAAGTCAGATAAGCAACATACATATGACCAATGCTTGCTAATATGTCATATCACTTGATAACAAACTGAATGAATGACTTTGAAACAAAATGACCAGTTATTGCCTGGAAGGAGACAAGGATATAAAATATCAAGTACACTATCATTAGAGATGAGTTAAAATCCTAGCTCTGCAAATTAAGACTTTGATAAATTATTTGAATTGTCTGAACTATAATCTATGGCATATAAAATGGGGAAAAGAATATTTAGCTTATAATTTTGTTGGGAAGACAGAAAGGTTACATGCCCATTGCAGTCTCTCTCAGAGACTGTGCACTAAAAAAATGTTAGCATTCTTCCATAGTCAGAATCACCGTAGGCCAGGAATTGGCTGAGGCTGACTGTTCTGGCTGCACTCGGCATATTGGTAGGAAGTTCACCATTCGTACACAGTGGCTTTGTATAAATATTTTGTTTTTTTTAATGTATATACCTTACAAAGATCAATAGGAGAATGAACACTATAAGAATGTGTAAATGTGTGTATGTATAGAAAGATGCTTGCCTAAGAGCACAAACCCAAGGGGCTCTCATTTCAACATTCACACAAATCTTGCAATCTTCTCCTAAATTAGTGTTTTAAATATTTTCCCTCTCCAAACCTTCAAGTAAAAGAAATAGTCCAACTTTTTGTACCCACTAAACAAAAAACTTTTTATCTTGGAACAAAGACTGGGATTATTTAAGGCTGTTGGTATCTAATAGAAACAGCCACAAAATAGACATGGCACATCATATGTTTGTTGCAACATTCAGGTGTCAATTAAATGTACCACCTTAACCATAGCCAATTTGGTTCAGTGGATAGAATGTTGGTCTATAGACTCAAGGATTTCGGGTTCAATTCCCAGTTGCGGCATGTGTTTGGGTTGTTGGCTTGGTCCCCAGTGTGGAGTTATGCAGGGGGCAGCTGTTTGATGATTCTAATCATTGATGTTTCTCTCTCTCTCTCTCTCTCTCTCTCTCTCTCTCTCTCTCTCTCTCTCTCCCCCCCCTTCCTGTCTGAAATAATAAAAAAAAAAGGATAGATAAAAAAATAAATGTACCACTTTAATACTATAAAGAGGCAATATGCAAATTGGCCATCACTCCAAAACACAGAATAGCCGCCCCCATGTGGTCAAAGATGGCTGCCACAAGATGGCAGTAGTGGGCAATCAGGCCAGTAGGGGAAGACAGTTGGGAGGGACCAGGCCTGCAGGGAGGAAAGTTAGGGGCAACTGGGCCGGCAGGAGAGGGTAGTTGGGGTCAACCAGTCCAGCAGGGGAGGGCAGTTAGGGGTGACCGGGACAGAAGGAGAGGGCAGTTAGGGGTGATTGGGCCAGCAGGGGAGGTCAATTGGGGGTGAGTAAGCCTGCAGGGGAGGTCAGTTGGGGGTAACCAGGCCTGTAAGGGAGGACAATTAGGGGCGACCAGCCCGGAAGGGGAGGGCAGTTAGGGGTGACCAGGCTGGAAAGGGAGGGCAGTTAGGGGCAATCGAGCTGGCAGGGGAGCAATTAGGTGTCGATCAGGCTGGTAGGGGAGTGGTAAAGGGGTGATCAGGCTGTCAGGCAGAAGTGGTTAGGGGCAATCATGCAGACAGGCAGGCAAGCGGTTGAAAGCTAGCAGTCCTGGATTGTGAGAGGGCAGATGGACATCCCTCGAGGGGTCCCAGACTGGAGAGGGTGCAGGCTGGGCTGAGAGACACACACACACCCCATGCACGAATTTTGTGTAATAAATAATTATACAGTAGGTATTTACATAGCTTGCCATGTGGCAGAGACTGCTGTAATAGTTTTCATAAGGAATTCACTTAAAGCCAACAATTCTAAAAGTAGGCCCTATTATTACCCTTGTTTTACAGATTAGGAAACCACGTAGGACATAAGTTAAGTGATTTGTCCAAGGTCACACAGCTAGTAAGTATGAGAATCAGGACATAAACAGGATGGACAGGTACCCCACTCCAGGCTCTAACTTACAATGCAATATCACCTTTCATATGTACAAACTGGGAAATTTGGGTTTACAGAGCATTTTTATTTCAAAAATACTTATAACATGCAATATCCTTAACACTGTTTACAAGACAAAGTAAACATCTTTTTCACATGTACTGTTCTTCGTACAGAGGAACACAGCACTATTTAACTTCATATTAATGGTGAGCTGGGCTAATTGCTACTCAATTATCATAACTTCCAGGTAACCAACAAATTTCTCTTAATCTCTCTTGTGATCAAACTATGGCAGGCCATAAGAACTCAGTATGTAGTTAAGAAACAATGTGAACACTAGTAGTTTAAAAATGAAAAAATATGTACAGCTAAGTAACTTTCTCACGGTAACAAAGTAGAGCAGAATTAGAATCAACATTTGGAAAGGCAGACTAGTACACTCTGTCTATGAATGAGTAGTTTCTCTAGTGAAAATTTCAGATAGAATTTTCAGCCACAAAAATGCAATATTGATATTGCTAACTCAAAAGATCACTTTATTATGCTTAGGGCCTCCTTTTTTATTCCATAGCACAAAATAATGGACAAGTTAGGCAATTCCTTTGAATACTGAGTGGCAAAAAAATCATATTATTGAAATTATCTGAATATAACTTGGCAAAAATACTACATTGTCTTTCTCTTATGACTACTGGTTATGCCATTGCATTAGATGGACACAATGTCATTTCATTAGATGGACACAACACTGTGTATTTTCCCTTAAAGATAAAAAAATTAAGCACTTTTATTAATAAAACCAAGATTATAATGACATGACCAATTGGTCAAAGGACTCTAGTGAAAGGCAAGGCAAACAGTTCATGCTTTATTTAGAAACTAAGGCCTGATACACAAAATTTGTGCATGAGTAGGATCACTAGGCCTGGCCGGGATTCAGGTTCCTGACTTCTCCGCCTCCTCTTTCCCTTTCTCCCTCAGTGCCCCACAGCTGCAGCTGGTGGCTCACCATGTTCCACACCACCCCCTGGTGGTCAATGCATGTCAGAGCAAGCAAACTCCCAAGAGGGCACTTTGCATATTAGCCTTTTATATATAGTGATGTTGCATCCTCAGTGAAGAAATGAGGAATATAGAAAAGAAGCCCATTTAATAGAAATAGAGCATATGAACTGGGGAGGAAGACACAAAAATTAATGATATCTAGAGTTAGCAAAGGCATGGAGAATGGGAACTCTCAAACACTAAGTAAACTATGATATTGAGTGAAGTTTAAATTCCTCAAGGCCTACGGCCCAATATTTCCACTTCTGGACCTACAAATTAAAGAGACTCGTGTGCATGAGAAGACATACAAAAATATTCACTACATTGTGTTATTTAAAAGCAAATGGGAAAGACCAAATGTCTATCAATAGAGAAATTGATTTAATAAAAAGCCTAACAACTGCGGCATACTCATATTGCAAAATATAAAACAATTAAAATAAATGAACTAAAGTTATATTTAAAAATTCCCCAATGAATGTTAGAATGTTTAGAGAAAAAGAAGAATGATTTCTACAATACAATGTAACTTTTATGTAAAAATTTAAAAACCACACAATTAAGGTATATGAAGGGTAGACACCTATTTATTGTTTTATTGGTAGGGCAGTATAACGTTATATTTATTTTTTAATAAATCCTTATTGTTCAGATTACAATTGTTCCTCCCCCCAAAGAGCTTTCCTCCACTTGGTCCTCACCCCTAACCCTGAACCTTACCACCCCCCACTGTCCTCATTCATAGGTGTATGATTTTTGTCCAGTCTCTTTGAGCACCCCACACTCCTTTCCTCCTGAAAATTGGCAGTTCACTCCCTTTCTATGCCCCTGATTCTATTATATTCACCAGTTTATTATGTTCATTAGATTTTTAATTCATTTGATTTTTAGATTCATTTGTTGATAGATATGTATTTGTTGTTCATAATTTTTATCTTTACCTTTTTCTTCTTCTTCCTCTTCTTAAAGAATACCTTTCAGCATTTCATTTAATACTGGTTTGGTGGTGGTGAACTCCGTTAGCTTTTTCTTATCTGTGAAGTTCTTTATCTGACCTTCAACTCTGAATGATAGCTTTGCTGGGTAGAGTAAATCTTGGTTGTAGGTTCTTGCTGTTCATCACTTTCCCGTGTGGCCAGAATAGTTTCTATTGAGAAATCACCTGACAATCATATAGGTGCTCTCTTGTAGGTAATTAACTGTTTTTGTCTTGCTGCTTTTAATATTCTTTGTCTTTTGCTCTTGGCAATTTAATTATGATGTGTCTTGGTGCAGCCTTCTTTGGATTCCTCTTGTTTGGGGTTCTCTGTGCTTCCTGGACTTGTAAGTCTATTACTTTCACCAGGTTGGGGAAGTTTTCTGTCATTATTTCTTCAAATAGATTTTCAGTATCTTGCTCTCTCTCTTCATCTGGTAGCCCCATAATTCTGATGTTGGCATGCTTGAAACTGTCAAAGAGGCTCCTTACACTATCTTCATATTTTTGGATTCTTTTTTCTTTTCCGGTTGGGTGTTTTTTGCTTCTTTGTATTTCAATTTTTTGACTTGATTCTTATGTTGTCTAGTCTGCTGTTAGGTCTCTGCATAATATTTTTTATTTCAGTCAGTGTATGTTTAATTTCTAGTTGGCCCTTTTTCATATCCTTGAGGGTTTTGCTAAATTTGTTGGCCTTTTCTAGGAAATTCTTGAAAAACCTTATAACCATGGTTTTGAACTCTATATCCAGTTGTTCACTTTCCTCCATTTCTTTAGTTTGTGAGCTGTTTCTTTGTCTCCGCATTTTCACTGCTTCCTTGAGTGTCTTCCTGTGCTAGGTGTCCTAAATGGCCCAGTGGCTTCAGCCTCCCCAGTTACCTGAGGTGGCCACTCTTGGTGCACCCCTTTGTGGACTGTATGCACAGCCTTGTTGTAGTTAAGTCTTGATTGTTGTTGGTATCACTGGGAGATATTGAACTCCAGGCCAAGTGACTGTGAGGATCAGCTGTGTTTAAGCTGGGAGAACTTCTGTGCTGGGGACAGCCTTATGAGACAAGACTTGCAAAATTGCAAAAGTCTCTGTGCTCAGCTTGGATGGGGCAGAGTTTCAGGGAGGAGTAGACAGTCTTGGCTTTCTGTTAACCCTGCCCTATAAGGCCCTTGGGTCTCAGTGTCCCTGGATAATCGCTGCAAGCACCTCAGAGAGAAAGCCGCCCTCGAGTTTCACCTGCTGCCAGACAGTCCAGTTTCACCCTCAATGAATCTAAATTCCCAGATTCTATCTCAGAACTGGTGTTCAGCGCAGTCAGGACCTTTCATCTTTCTCCTGCTAGAGAAAGCCAGCGGCGCACTTAGTGGTCAGACCTTTCTGCACGCACTTGCGCAAGTGCTTCCAGACCTCTGCCTTTCATGGTTCCCCTGAGTTTCTGTGTGCCTTTCTCTCTTCCTGACTGCCCAGACTCCCCCCCCGTATGAACCTGGGTCCCCAGGGTCTCGCCTGGAACTGGGGTTCAATGCAGTTGGGAGCTTCCATCTCACTCCTGCCAGAGAAAGCGAGCCAGGCACTCAGCTGCCTTTCCTCTCCGCATGCATCTCCATACCGGAGCCTTTTGCAGCTCCTCTGATTCTCCGTGAGCTTTTCTCTTTCCTTCTACTGATAGAATTTCCACTCAGCCAGTTTTTCTGTTGTTCTGGATGAGGTCCTTTCTGTCTTTTAGTTGTAGTTTTGAAATTGTTGTATGAGGCAGCAGTTTAGGTATTTACCTATGCCGCCATCATGGTTTCTCCTGGGTAGACACCTATTTCATTCATATTAGTAATTATCTTTAGAGAGGGAAAGGGAGGATTTTAGATGAGATAAACAAGGAATTTCAATGATGATTAATTATTTTATTTCTTAAAAAATAAAAGAAATATAGCAAATATAAGAAAATGTTATTAGCATCTGCTAATTCTGAGTAGTTAAGTACTGAATGTTTGTTATAATGTTCCTTTTCCTGATTTTGATCTTTTTCACTATTATTCTAAAACAAACAACAGGAAAAGAGCATAAAGGGTGGTTATATCTGAAGTTAAGATTAGAAGTTTAATTCTTTAACTCACGAGGGATGAGAAAGCCCGAATAATAGGGAACTATTTTAAGAGAAGCCATGGAGAATTCTGTTAGCTTCAGCATAAACTCTGTTCTAGCAGATAAAACAAACAAACAAAAAAAAAAAACAGAGAGAGAGACTTGATTCATTTTAATCTTTTGATTAGAAACTATGTGCTAAGCACTGATCTAAGTGCTGAGGACATAGCAGTGAAACAGATAGGATTACAATACTGATGTGCTTACATTCTATTCAGACAAATAAACAAGGTAATTACTGATTATAATATGTACTTTAAAACCAATAATAGCAAACTCTTAAGTAGTTACTTATTTACAAAGCACTATTCCCTACGTTTTTACTGTACTGATTCATTTAATTCATCCAAATAATAACCCTATCATGTAGGTTCTCTTATTCCCATTTCATACACGAGGAAACTAAGGTAGAGAAAGATTAAGCAGCTTGCCCAATATTATAAGAATGTTAAGTGGTAGAGTTAAGATTTGAATTCAGGTAGTCTGGCTCCAGAGCTCTTGCTATTTAAACCAGTACATTGCTACTTGAAATGAAGACGTTAATATAACAGAAAGTAACTAATTGGAGGAAAAGTTAACTTGAACCAGGGGTGGTCAGCAGTAAGGTTAGAGTGGTGATAGCAGGAATAATTATGACAGGACGCAATGAAGGTGTAGGTGGTGTTTGCTGCTCAATGGCATAAGAAATAGTGAGGAGACAAAAGAGGATTTGGTGCAGAACAATCTCAGTTTTGTACACAATAATTTATTGTGCCTTCAGGACATCCAGTTGGAGAAATCTAACAGGAGATAGGATGACTTTGAGCTAAGGAGATGAGCTGATGCCATTCTTTCTGTAGAATAACTGTACTGATGGAAGCTTTGACTTAACATAGATGAAGTTGCTAGGGTCACTAAGAAAAGTGTCATGGGTTAGAATACAAAGGGAACACCAAACCCTTGATAAGTAGGGAGATGGAGGACCAAAAAGGTCTACTAAATTTGGGAACAAGGACAGCAAGAGATGCAAAGTTGGAGAAAGTCTGTCAGGATGGAAAGTGTGTAGGCCAGTGGTCAGCAATCTGGGGCTTGCGAGCCATATGCAGCTCACGAGTCGAGGTTTGCTGCTCTGACTACTGGGTTTGCCAACCACTGCCTTAGGGGAAAACATTTAAAAAACATTTTAAGCCGAACCGGTTTGGCTCAGTGGATGGAGCGTTGGCCTGCGGACTGAAGGGTCCCAGGTTCGATTCCGGTCAAGGGCATATACCTTGGCTGCGGGCACCTCCCCAGTTGGAGGTGTGGAAGAGGCAGCTGATCGATGTTTATCTCCCATCGATGTTTCTGACTTTCTATTCCTCTCCCTTCCTCTCTGTGAAAAATCAATAAAATATATTAAAAAAAAACAACATTTTAATAATGTACTAATGTCTTTAACCTGAAGTCAAAACTTCTGGGTAAGGGTAATGCCTTAGAGCAGAGGTTGGCAAACTCATTAGTCAACAGAGCGGCAAACTGCAACTCGCAAGCCGCAGTTTGCCAACCACTAGTATAGGCCAAAGAGAAGAAGCCAGTAGAGAAAGGAGGAAGATAGGCTGGAGGTTTAAGAGTATAATGAATGAGAGTGAGAAGGAATATCTGAGGTGGGAATAAATGAGAAAATGTTTGAGACAGAAGCAGAAGTGGAAGGATATTCTGTTAAAATGTTTATTGTCTTCAGGAAATTGAATGCAAAGTGGCAGGAAATCGAGGAAATTCACATCTTGCAAACTCTTTATAATTTACTAGAGGCCTGCTGCATGAATTTGTGCATAGGTAGGGTATCTCTGGGTGACCTGCAGGGATCAGGCTGACACCTGCAATCCAATGCTGCCTGCAGCTCCTACCTGCCACCCACCCTCATCCCGGCCCCACTGTGCTTGCTGTGGGCTCTTGTCCAATGAGTCCCGATCAGGAGAAGCTCACACTGCCACAGCAGCGCTCACCAGCCATGATCCCTGCGTCTGGTGCCTACTCAAGGGCAGTGGCCTGCCAATTGAGCTGAAACCGGCTCTCTGATATCCCCCTGAGGGATCCCAGATTGTGCAAAGGTACAGGGCAAGCTGAGGGACCCCACTGGTGCATGATCAGGCTGGAGAGAGATTGCGGAAGGGCTCTAAAGGATGTCTGGTCCATTTTGCTCGATTCCTATCAGCTAGATCCCAGCAGCAAGCTAACTTACCAGTTGGAGCATCTGCCATCTGATGGTTGTTGCTCATCATAGCGAATGGTGGACCAATCGACTGTCTGGCCCCTGGCTGTCAGTGCACATCACAGTAAGCAGTTAAGCAGCCTTAGCATATCATTAGAATATTATGCTTGGAATGGTTAAAGTTGTTCTGCTGTTTGGTCTATTTGCACACTACCCTTTTATTATATAGGATTTTACCCAGAATACTACCTGCTAGAAGTGTGGCAGTTGGAATGGCTGTGGGATTTGGAGAGAACAGTGGGTGAGGATAAACACTGGAGTGAGTCTCTGAGGAGAGGCTTGTTAAGGTGGACATGAACATACAGGACTGTTTAGGTGAAGTTCTTTTGGGGGAGAAGCCTGGAGACTACAAACTGGACGTTTGTGCAATGCTTTAACTGAGGTCAGTGTAATGCGAGTAATTTAAATGAGACAGCTCAGGTACTACTTGGCCTTAGAACAGGCTGAACGTTTTTTTCACAGACATTTCCAGATCTAGCTTTACATCACTGTGTGGTACAGAGCTTAAAAAGCCTAATAACACCAAATCAAAATATAAGTAGTTGGAAATTAGGAATGTTAGTGTACTAAAAGAACTCTACATATATCTTTTTGTTGCAGGGGGCCTAGGTTGAGCCAAAGCAGAAGCTAAAAAAAGAATTTTCATTAGAGAACCAAAGTAGGGGAGAAGTGGAAAGCACATAGCTCATGGTGTTTAGGCAATCAAGTTCAGCACAAAAATTCTTGTCAAAATGATACCCTGAAGACTAATTCTGTTGTAGCAATAGGAGACAAAACCTTTGGCAAAGATATGAGCAAATTTATGGCACACATTAGGAAAAGTGCCAGTGAGCCAGAGAACAATGAAACTGAAAGAGCATGAAAAGGCTGTTCGTAAGCTCACAGGAGAGACCTTGGAGAATCCTGGGATAACTGAGTGAGATTCTGAAGGTATGCAGATAATGGCAGATGATGGCAAGAGAAAAATGCAATAAAGATAGGGCCATTAATATAATTTCATACCTGAAGGCTTTATTAGTTATGTACCTGCTAATACAGTGCTAGCAAGGGTAAATGAATGTTGCCTTAATTCTAAACCTATCATAGACTCAAATTATACTGGGAGCTCCCGATGTAAGTGTTAACTGCAGGATTAAAATAAATCAGGTTGTAATAAGATCTCTTGGCACATAATAAAATATCTTTTAAAGACTTTATGGAAGAAAAAAAGGATAGTCTTACCATCTGACCATGCTATGGGAAACAAAGAACATTCAAAGGTTCAGATTCCAGAAAACCAAGCACAGATAATGAGGATGTAAGAGATCTCTATCAGCGTGTAAGAAGTGAGAATATAGATTTTTATTCCAAACCTAGTTTGAACTTTCTTTGGAATTTGTGGATCTTAATTGATGGTGGGCCTGATAGTTTATACTACTGAGGTAGGTCATGGTGGGCCCCAACATAGTTTATACTAATGAGATGACAGAGGATGGAGACTCTAACCATGGTATTAGAAAGTTGGGGCTTTGGCCATGTGATATCAGTATGGCCTCTGGGAAGGGATGTAGAGCTGAGGACTGGGTTCAACTACATGGCCAATCATATCTATCTAATGAAACCCCAACAAAAACTTTGAATGTTGAAGCCTGGGTGAGCTTCCCTGGACAACAATATTCTGCATATTGTCATATATCACCATACTAAGAGGGTAACATCTCCTAACTCCACAAGGAGAGGACATGGAAAGCTTTGCAATGGAGACTCTCCCAGACCTTGCCCTATATGTCTGTCCTTTGACTTATCTGATTTGTATCATCCTCTATAATAACAGAGTAGTATGCAAATTGTCCCCCCGACCAGGAGTTAGACCAGGGGGTGGTGCCAACTGGGGGAAGGAAGGGAGGCTGCAGCTGGCAGCTGGGGGGAAGGGAGGGAGGCTCCGGCAGGCAGCTGCTAGGGACACTGCCAGTGCAGAAATGTCATGCACTGAGTCTCCAGTTTATAATAAAACTGTAGTCATAAGTCTAGAACTTTATTAGTTCTGTACGTTCTAGTGAATTATGAGATAATGGGAACGTTTCAATTTGTAACCAGCTGGTCTAAAGGGCACATTTGTGGAAAACTATGCCCTTAACTTGTGAAGTTTGGCCTAAGTTTGGGCTAGCTGGTGTCAGAAGTCACTGAAGTTACCACTATTTTGCATAGTCTCGTATCATATATTCTTTTCCCCCAATTATAGTTTATATTCAATATTATTTTGTATTAGTTTCAAGTGTATAGCACAATAGTTAGGTAATCATATACTTTACAAAGTGTTCCCCCAAATATTTCCAGTACCCACCTGGCACCATACATAGTTATTACAATATAGAGGCCCGATGCATGAAAATTTGTGCAAGAGTAGGCTTCCCTCCTCTGACCTCAGACAGACATCTAGGACCCAGGCTGACTTCCCTTTGGCCTCGGCTTCGTTAGGAAGGACATCCGGAATGACTTCTGGTCTAATTAGCATATTACCCTTTTATTATTATAAATTACTGACTATATCCCCTTTGCTGTACTTTACATCCCCATGACTACTTTGCATCTACCAATGTGTACTTCTTAATCCCTTCACCTCTTTCACTAAGTACACCAGCCCCAACCCCTCTGGCAACCACCACTCTGTATCTATGAGCCTGTTTCAATTTGTTCATTTTGTTATTTAGATTCCATATAAGTGAAAATGAGTATTTGTCTTTCTTTGACTGACTTATTTCACTTAGCAAAATACATTACATTCTCTACTAATGTATTTTGTGCCAGGTTCATAGCATGATAATATCTATAGTTTACAGTTCCTGAGTAAAAATGAACATATTCATGAGCATAATCCCAGTTTTCTTATTCAGTCATTCCTGATATCGATAAAGAGGATGCATATGCTTTATACAGACGGTGGCAATTGATAAGTCATTTTATAAGAAACCTTCAGTCTTTATATCTTTTTTTAGTTAGATTCTGCTGTGGTGTTCTCTTTGCTTCTTTAAATTCTATTTCACTTGATTTTTTTTTCATTGTACTACTAATATAACTAATTTAGCTCTGTGTACTTTCACCCATGACTAGCATTTCATTGTTATCACAGGATAACAAGGAAAACCCTTGGAAGTGTTAAGCTCTGTCATCAAAGACTCTTAGCAGAAGTCATGCTGGACTCTGGACACATTTATCTAACCACCCACAGGTTCTTGGACGGCTTAATATGTTTCATCAACATGTGAAACTTTATATTCTTTAGCATTTGAATCATTAGGTATAACATGACCATTTTTCTTCTTCTTTTTTTTTCTTTTTTTTTAAAATCTTTATTGTTCAGTTTATTAATTACATCGTTTCCCCTTTTTATCCCCCTATAGCTTCCCTCCACCCTGTACCTATCCCACCCTCCACCCTCACCTCCCCCTCCCCACTGTCCTCTCCCATTGTTGCTAGATTTTTGTCCAGTCTCTTGCTGCACTTCCCACACCCCTTTTCTCCCCAAGAATTGTCAGTCCATTCCCTCTCTATGTCCATGTCTCTGTTATATTCACCAGTCTATCCTGTTCAACAGCCTATCAATTCACTTGATTTTTATGTTCATTTGTTGATAGATGTGTATTTGTTGTTGCTAGTTTGCACTTTTACCTTTTTCTTCTTCCTCTTCTTAAAGAATATCTTTCAGCATTTCATATAATGTTGGTTTGGTGGTGATGAACTCCTTTAGCTTTTTCTTATCTGCGAAGCACTTTATCTGACCTTCAATTCTGAATGATATCTTTGCTGGATAGAGTAATCTTGGTTGTAGATTCTTGCTGTTCATCACTTTGAATATTTCTTGCCACTCACGTCTGGCCTTCATCGTTTCTGTTGAGAAATCCGCTGACAGTCGTATGGGTGCTCCCTTATAGGTAACCAACTGTTTCTCTCTTGCTGCTTTTAATATTCTCTCTTTGTCTTTTGCTCTTGGCATTTTAATTATGATGTGCCTCGGTGTGGTCCTCTTAAGGTTCCTATATATTGGGGTTCAGTGCACTTCTTGGACTCCCAAGTCAATTTCTATCACCAGGTGTGGGAAGTTTTCAGTCACTATTTCTTCAAATAGGTTTTAATTGTCTTGGCCTCTTGCTTTTTCTGGCACCCCTATAATTCGGATGTTGGTATGCTTGAGGTTGTCCCAGAGGCCCCTTACACTATCTTCAATTTTTTGGATTCTTTTGGTTTCTTGCTTTTTCAGCTGAGTGGATTTTACCTCTTTGTATTTCAAATCTTTAACTTGGTTCTTGGGGTGCTCCAGGGCACTTTCAGGTCTTTGTATAATATTTTTTGTTTCAGTCAGTGTATGCTTAATTTCTGGTTGGTCCTTTTTCATATCCTTGAGAGTCTGCTTTATATCCTTGAGGGTTTCTTTCATTTCCTTGTAGGACTCATTCATTTCCACATTGGTCTTAATAATTTCTTTGAAGCTCTCGTTTATATCCTGGAGGGTGTTGTTCATTTTCTTGTAGGACTCACTCATTTCCTTTGTGGTCTTGCTTATTTCCTTATAGGCCTCGATCTTTTGTTGGAACCTCTTAAAAAACCCTATAACCGTGGTTCTGAATTCCATGTCTAGTCGTTTTTTTTCCTCCATTTCTTTCACATCTGATTTCTTTCCATGTTGCTGCATGGTGGCTGCTTCCCTGAGTTGTTCAATTAGCTTTGAGTGGTAGACGTGCTACAAGGGACAGTGCTCAGCCTCCCCAGTTACCTGAGGTGGATATGGGTTGCACAGTCTTGCTGAAGTTAACCTCAGTTAATCGTTGTTAGCACTTGGAGGGTTGACCTCCAGGCCAATTGTCTGTGAAGCTCAGCTGTGCTCAGGTTGGGTGGGCGGAGTCTCCGGGCCAAGCAGACAGCGTCAGCTCCGCCCTATGCGGCCCCAGGGACTCTGTGCCGGGGGCAATGGCCGCCAGCACCTCTGAGAGAGCCGCTGCGGAGCTCCACAGGCTGCCGGTTGCCGGGGAATTCAGACTTTCCCAAAATGAGTCTGCATGCGCAATGTCTCACCCAGGATCGTAAAACAAAGCAGTCTGACGGTTTTCCGAATGAGAGACAAGTCGCGGTGTGTTCTCTGCGCCGTCTCGCAGCTGTGCTGTTCGCGCGAGCTGCCTTTCTACAAGCTGGGAGACCCGGCAGCCCCCGAGCTTCGGCGTGCCCTCCCACTGTCCAGTTTTAACCCCGTGTGATAGTGGGTTCTCTGGACTTCGCCCAGAGCTGGAGAATCAGCCCAGTAGGACGCCTTTGTCTCCCTGTTCGAGAAAACTGGCCGGTTTCCAGCCCCCCCGCCCTCTCCGCGGCGTGCGCTCCAAACCTCTCTCCGGGCGAATCTTTCAACGCTGTCCGCTGCCGCTCCTCCGGGTCACAGTGTCTTATCTTCACTTTTATTTGTGGAATTTTCACTCGGCGAGCTTTCTGGTGATTCTGGAAGGTGTTTGTTCTTTCGTTAAGTTGTAGTATTAAAATTGCTGATTATGACGGCAAGATAGGTGTTTTGCCTTTGCCGCCATCTTAGTTCTCCACCATTTTTCTTCTATGACAAAAATCTGTTCCCTTTGTAGCATTTTAATTTAGATTACAATTGATAGACATTCTGTTTTAGAACTACTAATGTGCTTTCACTTCCTGAATTGTAAACTACATTCTTTCTAAGAAAGGATCACAGCCCTCTTTTAAGAAAGCACCTAGGGATTATGTTCAGGAAAACTGGCTCAAAAATATTTTATTTCTTCTTTCAGTCAGAGAGCATTTCATGGTTAGTAAAAATAGCTTAAAAACAGCTTTGAGGTAGAACAGGCTTTTCAATTGCCATCACATACCTTCAATTCATATTCTATAAACGGATGTGTACAAACACTTATAGTTGGAAGATACTCCTGCTAGGAATGAGTGAACTCCACGAAGAACTTCTGATCTCTAGAAATTTATATGATACACTGTATTCGTAGAGTTAACCAAACTTCTCTTTAGAGTATCTAAGGTTCTGTCCAATTTAATTGTCAAGCTCTATTCCTTGCACAAAATAAATAAATTCAGATTCAAATACATTTCAAATGGCTTTCTTTCAATACTTCCTAGCTATGTCCACCACTACATCAAATTGTTTTAGTGGTTAATACTTAATACATTTCTTTGGTTTTCTTTACAATTGTTTCATTGGAGCTCAATAAAACAATGGAGCATATAGCCTTGAACTTTTGTTGCAATTCATTTTTCACTTATTAAAAGTTGTGGCTTAGCACTTTGAAAGTACTGTGTACTGCTATTTCTGGTGATCTCACACCTATACATAGAAAAGTGTCCGCCCAAGTGGTCGCTATGACGTGCACTGACCACGGGGCAGATGCTCAACGCAAGAGCTACTGAAACGCGCACTGGCCATTACAGACAAACAGCACTACAGATTTGGTGTCCCCAAAGCAACACTTGGCTTCCCCCAAGTGGGACACAGGCCCTAACACCACCCCTGAGCAACAGCCCAGCAAATTGCAGCCAACGCTGCTGGGACCTCATGCCTCAAAATGCGGCCCACAGTCCAGCCTAGTCCAGCCATGAAATGAAATGACATCAGGTAGCAATGCCCGGCTTCCTCTCCCTCGTGAGGACTAGCCTCCTTGCAGTTTCTTCAGCTCAGGAAGATGACTTGCTTTATAGCCAGGTGCAAACATTTCATCAAATGTTTGTGAAGCGTTTTCCCATGCCTCATCTCATTTGATCCTCAAAAAGTCCTGGAGTAGTTAGATAGGAGACTTGGAGTTATCCTATTTTCTTTTCCCTAGCTGGAAAATGGAGATTTAGAAAGTTTAGAGACTTGACCCAACTGAAAAGAAGTAAGGGATAGTGGACCTTGAAAATGACTTCAGGTTTTCTCACTGTGCAGAATATAGCCAAATATTGCTGCAATTAAATATTTTACCCTTAGTTCTCCCTGCGTGATCTACAATAATAATTTGCTGTGTTATATTTACTGCTGTGTTACTGACAATTATCTTAAAGAGAAGCTGGAGTGCTTCACTGGGGTGGAAAAAGTTTACTAAATCACAAAGCAGGTCTAATTAAGCAAATTCATATATATATAAAGCTTTTGCTGGCGCCAATCAAATGAGTTTGTTTCTATCTGTCATTGTGGGTCATGAATTTGGTTGACACTTCTATTATAGAGAAAGGGCAAATAGCAATATTAAAGTATTTCTTCTAGTTCATTTTCTTTCAACGTGCACAAATTCATGCACTAGGCCTCTAGTGGTGTGTGGTAATAAGTAATTGTGTATGTTCACACTACTTGAAAAAGCTGCACATAATTTTTGTGGAAGTACTTGCTGTTGAAGGAAGAAATTATGTACTCTTCTAACCATTGAAAATAAAGGAAAAAAGGAAAGATGTCAAATTGACATAGTAGAATGAGTAAATGTAGCACCCAGACTTGAGTATGCTCACAGAAAATTTAGGAGTTTCTTGGTTCTTCAGACTCCTTTATCTGGATTTTAGTTAGCAACTATCGTTTTATATTTTATATACTATATATTATATTAAATTAGGGTTGTTAACTTGGATTAATATAAGAAGGATCAAGAACCCTATATATATGTGTGTATATGTTTACACATGTAAAGTTGGCCCTCTGTATCCATGAGTTCTGCATCTGTGAATTCAACAAACCAAAGATTGATTTTGTTTTTCAAGTTATGTTTTTGATGACTGGACTATGTATTTAGTCCTACAATGACTGCATCTGTAGTGAAAATGTAGAATGTTTTAAATTTTCATTACTTTCTAACAATCCTATCTAATAAAGACAGAGTATGCTAATTGTCATCACACCCTCACAAAATGGCAGCACACACAGCCAATAATGAGGAAATATGCTAATTGCTGCCACGCCCTCACAAGATGGCAGCACACACAAGATGGTGGCACCCAGTCCCCCCTCAGCCCTGCCTCATCCAGCCAGAGTCCCCTAGTCCTCTCATCCCCACAGCATCCAGCTTCAATCCCCCAGTCCCTTCAGCCCCACCTCATCTAGCCGGAGTCCCCCAGACCCTCAGCCACACCTCATCCAGCTGGAGTCCCCAGTCTCCTCAGCCCTGCCTCATTCAACCAGAGTCCCCCAGTCCTCTCAGCCCCACCTCACCTGGCCAGAATCCCCAAGTCCCCTAAGACTACTGGGGGGTGGTAGGTGCTATATGCTTCATTCAGCCAGAGTCCCCCAGTCCGCTCAGCCCTGACTCATTCAGCCTCAGTCCCCCAGTCCCCTCAGCCCGTCAGGAGAAGGCAGTTGGGGGTGACCAGGCCAGCAGGGGAGAGCAGTTGGAAGTGATCAGGCTGGCAGGGGAGGGCAGTTGGGGACAATCATGCCAGCAGGGGAGCAGTTAGGCATCAATCAGGCTGGCAGGGGAGTGGTTAGGGGGCTATCAGATGGGCAGGCAGAATGGTTAGGGGCAATCAGGCAGGCAGGCAAGTGGTTAGGAGCCAGCAGTCCTGGATTGTGAGAGTGATCCCAGATTGGGGAGGGTGCAGGCTGGGCTGAGGGACACTCCCCATGCCCAGTGAACGAGTTTTATGCACTGGGCTTCAGTACAATATAAAAGTATTTGTATTAGGTATTAGTAATGGAGAGATGATTTAAAGTATATGAGAGCACTCACCATTTTTTTTTAAAGGGATTTGAGCATCCTGGGATTTTGGTTATTTGAGCTGGGTCCTGGAACCAATCCCCTGCAGATACTGAGGGATGATATTTTATTTTTTGCACTAACTTGCTCTAGTCAAGTGAGAAGCTGGGGCTGGATTGAGAAATAACTGTGCTTCAGGCTTTCCTCTAGTATCTAAAGTTCATCTATGAACTCTAAGTTTTAAGAGGAACTTAGTTTGAAAAAATAAAAATCATTGTACTAAGACGATTGATACCTATATAATAAAAGGCTATTATGCAAATCGACAAAAGGGTGGAACGACTGGTTGCTATGACATGCACTGACCACCAAGGGGCAGACAGTCAACACAGAAGCTGCCCCCTGTTGGTCATTGTGCTCCCACAGTGGGGAACCACTTAGCCAGAGGCCCTGAGCTGGTCTCAGGGCTGGCATATGCAGTGGCGGTGGCAGGAGCCTCTCCCACCTCTATGGCAGTACTAAGGATGTCAACTACCAGATGTCCCACAGGAGCCAGCATAAGCCATCAGTTGGACATCCCCCAAGACTCCTGGACTGCAAGAGGGTGTAGGCCAGGCTGAGGAACCCCCGAGTGCACGAATTTCATGCACTGGGACTCTAGTCATATATAAATCAGAATGAGTGTCAGACAGCTACGGAGGTGGGGCATGAAGTTTACAGAGATAATAATATTTTGGTTCTATTTCACCCCACCCCATGCCCCACAAAACGAGGAGCTTAATTATAAGGCAGATAACTACAGCATCAAAAGAATGTAGAAATGAGAAGTGCTACATAATTTCAGAGGAGGGAGTTATAGGAAAAATGACTCATCTCTGAAAAGATTTTCATATTACACATCTTTCTTTGCTTCTTAATACATATGCAATTTAACAATAACTTAATTTTCTTCCCTGATAGCTCTATGCCAGTTATCATAAAACCATAGTGCTATTAAGATATATTATGCCTTCATAAAATGGCTACATTAATCTGCTTTACAAAATAAAAAACAATATGATGACAATTGCTACATTTCTGATTATGTAAAGAGGTAAGTGCTAAATTTTTGTTCTTCATATTTAAATACTAAAATGAGATATATAAAAATAGAGGAAAACATTTTTAAAATATTAAAAACCTTTAAAAACACACGAAGGACTCACTGGACTATTCTTGCTACTTTCTTTAAATTTACAATTATTTAAAAATAAAAATTTAAAAATTAATGGGAAATATCCAAACATATATCCACCATAACATATTTGGAAAATACAGAATAGTATATATAAATACAGAATGGTAAATATAAAGTCAGTATGCTAAAACAAAACAAAACCTGATAAAAGTTATAGAAAAATCATTGAAGAGGAAATTATTTCCATTTTAACAATCTAAAACATGTATCTTTGGAAGACAAAACATTTTAAATGATGATTTCAACATATTCCATTTCAAGCCACTTGTAAGCCCTAAAACACGTTTCCAAAAATTAAAGAAATTGAGCAAAGGGTAAAATCTATTCAAAATAAATTTAATTAAAAAGTACAGAATTTAACATAAATTAACATGCATCGGTAACAGCTACTAACAAAAAAACTTAAAGTGCAGATCTGGTTCCAATGAAAACTGAAAATCTGTAGGATAATGAGAATTTGGAGTGTATGTTAGTGAAGCTTGGACAGTGGAGGTAGGGTAGAAAAGAGAACAAAATGCCAAGGGAAGGATGGATGTAGGCATAAAGAGTGACAGAAAGAATAGCAAGCAGTCAGGGAAACAGAGAGACAAAATAGAAACAGTGAGGAAGGAAGAAAGAGAGGCACAGAAAAATAAGAGTGGAAGAAGAAGGAGGGGGAGACAGAGAGACAGAGAGAGGGAGAGGGAAAGATGGACTAAGAAATGGAGAGGAAGCGCACGCGAGAGACAGACACAGATCAGAGAAAGAGAGGGAGAGAAGATAAGCAGAGAGCGAGAGGCAAACATGCGACGAGAGAGAGAGAGAGAGAGAGAGAGAGAGAGAGAGAGAGAGAGAGAGGTGGAGTGTGAGAGATGCACAGAGAAACACTAGCAAACTTAAAGGGAAAAAATCAAAAAGGTTAGAAAAAGTAAAATGTGACAAAGTATGAATAAAACCAGCTGTAGGTAAGAATGCAAAGTGTGTACTATTTTATTATTTTTTTCTTTTTTAGTTTCAACATAAAATTTAAAAGAATACCCCAAGCTTAAAAAAGAAATGATGATGAAATTCTCCTGGCATTAGATTGAAATAATGTATCTGATAAAAGACTCTAATTTTAGTAATAGCTATTAATATTTTCATGATCCCAAATTACAGTTTCAAATAAGAAAAATATAAAAGGAAGAGTAATGATATTCGGCATTGATGAAAGGCCCATTTAGTTATTTTCCTGTTATCTCCTCTATAAAAAAGAAGAGTTATTTTTCAAGCTCAGAATAACTGTTTCATTTGGGGAAGGGGAAGACTGAAAATATCACAGCAATTTTGAACACTGTTAAAATTTTGGCTAGTTCAAGGTAAAAAGAAAGCAGAACTTTTAAAATTCTATCAAACACCTCAGTCACACATTAATGGACATAGTTATTCAGTATTACCTATATGGTGAACTTCCAGTCTGAAAAATTACAAAATATCAAAATAAAAGTCAAAGTTTTCAGACAATATGATTAGAAATCAGATAGTTCTAGAAAATTTACAGTTGTCTAGCATTTGCTCTCTTTTGCAATGTGGTATTTGTTATGCTAAATATAGTAATGACAGATCTAGGTTTTTGCAGTTATAAGCACTTTAAAAATTATTCTATTCTCCCCCGCAAGGGCAAAAAAATTAACATCAATTTCAAAAGTTGAGGCTTAGTTTCTTAATTCTCAAAAGAAGGCTCTCATCCACACTGTATTTATTCCACAATGAAAAATTTAAGATTGAAAAAGACGTACACCATGTCTATTTTAAGATGAACCTGAAAGCGAAGTCATTTTTCTAACCGACAATTTGTTTTGCTATACGCAAATATCAATGAGCATACATATAAACCATTCTATCAATAAGGTACAAGGAGTATCACATATTTGGGTGTAGGAGAAGAAACTTGTACTACACTGAGAAGTGGTTTCTATTCCACATTCTATCAACCTAAACAAATACATCATTGTAAAAATAAACAAAAACCTTAACATGGCAAGGATTTTACCCCACACATGTGCCTAGCAATAATTATGGTACTACGTGAATATAAATAACTTCATATATCTGGTTACCTTTTGCACATTTATCAAAGGAATTAAGAGTAACATACCTTCATTGTATTGGTATTTGCTTCCTCATACAGAGTGAATGAAAATGTACTTTCCTTAGTATCTGTAAACTGATGTTCTGCATTGTTCCTCCAGAGCTCAACACACAAACACAGCCGGCTAATTAGTTAGGCACTGGGAGAGCACTGGGAGAGCACTTGCGAGGACTCAGAGACAACAGAAAGTCAACAGCTGTATGTTCTGATGTCAGTAACACTCTAGCCAGTCACTACCCAGAATATCTGAAATGCAGCAGAAGCTATATTGAGCTCTTCATCAGCAATTCAGAAGCAGTGAATGTGCAAAGACTGTCAGGATTTTTGAGATTTCTCGCTATTAAAAATTTCTTGTGCACTGATGCTTGACCTCACACTGATGAAAAAAATTGAGAGAATAGTTTCCTCTACTTCCTTAAGGAACAAGATGTATAGAATCTAGACATAGTTAATACATCAGATTTGTAAGAACTCCGACACTTTAATATCACCAACAAAAAGCTCTAAAAAAATAAATAAAAGACCTGCTGTCTATAAAAGCTGACATACCATAATAGTTTTGCATTTTCAAACTGACTTAATTGTCACAAAGAAAATATATTAAGAGAATGATTCCTATTTCTTAATTTGTTTTTGCTAAAATGAGCATGCTTATTCTGCCAGTAGCATTACTTCTTTATACCAACAGATGGAGACAGCATTAGAACTGTGATCAGAGGCCAATTCTGCCTGTGTCTGATGCTTATCTATATCAGCTCAAATGGTAAACTTACAAGAAAAGGAATAAAATGAAACCAAATTTTACAATGTTCAACAACTATGAGGACAAAATAAAATGAAGAAAAAACAAACTGTCTAATGGACAGAACACTGAATAGGCAGATGTGGGTTTTTTTTTTTTTTTAATTCTAATTGATTTCTATGATAGCTAGGTAAAGCACATGCCTGTGTTTCTCATTTCATAAAACAAAGGTCCCTCTTTCTGTAAGCATATAGGAATGCTGTATAAGGATCTTATCAGACAAAGCTCATACACTACCTGTACTTCTATAAGAAAAAACGAATGCCACTAACCAGAAATACTACTTTTCTTTGCCACTAAAAGGTTGTCTTGCAGTTTATATAACCCTAGAGATCAGCAGTGCTCTTATGTATTAGCTTAGCAAACTAGCAAAGTAAGACACTGACTTTATAACTGGAAAATGACATTGCTTTTTCAAAATAGGCTCTATTTCAACCCTCTAACTAGATTTCAGTTAATAATAGATATGAATCCATAAAACCTTCCCTGACTATTCAAACAACAAAGGGAGTAAGATAACTAGTATCAATGATTCTTGCTGAGAGGTTTCACACTGAAGTTTCCCCAAAGACCTATTTTTCTAGTGTAAAATCCTTTATAATGCCATATACTTTTTGGTACCCATATACTTACTTGCAAGAGGTAAAAATCAAGTACCAGTCTGAGTACCTCAAATAAATATCCCAAACCCTGACTTTTTCAGAAGTGGTTCAACTTTCATCAAAGAGTATAAATGATTTTTTTCTCAAAATCTTTGTTATTTATGAGAAACATAGATTCAAGGCAGCTTTCCTTAAAACCGTAATAAGAGCTCTTGTTATAAAACAGATGGATAAACTAAAATGCAGAATAATGAAGGAATGCACTTTCATTGTGGCAAAAATTAAAATAAGTATTTCTACCAGCTAGAAAGATCAGTATAAATTAACTTGTTATACATAGATGATATTTCAAATGATTCTATTCTTTGAATTATAAAAATTGTCAGACCTTAAAAATTCAAGTATTTCTGAATTAGTAAAAAAATCATAAAATATGTTAAAATATAGTTATTATTGTCAAGTAGAGGCAGCCACCTAATTCTGAAGGGAAAGGGCTTAACTGTTAATCATGAGCTCTTATGAATGCTTAATTTAGGAATAATCTACAAGAGCTAATAAGACACAGACATGTCATTATTATTTTTGGCCTGCTACACCATTAATAAGTTAGCTTTAAGTGTTCAATGCTAAGAGTGAAACAGATTTAGAAGATTTCTTATGAAGTCTTGGAACTGTGCTTAAAACATGCTACCGATATCAGGTAATAAGAAAAACTTTCAAAGAATAAATCTTCAAAAGGAGAAATATGAATTAAACATTAATTTTGTGCTTTGATCTCAAATTTCATACTGTATTTCTTAGAATGCTCATCAACTTCACCTTCATAAACAGAAATACACTGACTCTATTAACACAATGTTTAACTATAACTGAAAGGTAAAGAGGTAATTCCCAAATGAATAATAGGAAGTGGGGCAACTATGGAAGTAATAACAGAAATTTAATTGTCTAAATCTCATTACTGACTGTTGACATACTTTCTAAATTTTGTGATGCCTTTGCTCTTACATGACTTTTTCAATACTTGAACTTTAAAGGTTAAAAAAATTTTGAACCTAATTCTCTCACATATTGCCCAAGACATTCTAAATAAGAAGATCAAATGATTATCATTACCAAGGGCCATATTACGGAAACTAATTTTCAAGAAATTTAACATATTCTTAGAAGTAGAAAATCAATATTTTGTAACTACTAATGTCAAAACAGATCTGACAAAGGTCATGAATGGATGACAAAAACCTATTAGATGAAAGATTGCTATTAAACAAGACATTCTCTACCTTAACTAAGTGACAAAATTTAATACCACCAATAATATGACAGGCTAATAGCATATGCTTCCTGATTACCTATGCAGTACTCCTCTAAATATATTTAATTTGAATCTAGTCATATGAAAACAACTTGATAAATTTATTAGACTGTGGGCCAGTGTACAAGATAGTTATCTCGAACTCTTCAAGTATTAATATTATGAAACAAAAAATAGGCAAAATTATAAAAGACTAGAGAACACGACAACAATATTAAGTATTATAGTTGACCAGATTCTGTTTTTGTCAAAAAAAATATGAAGGATATTTAGAAAAGTGGGGAGTGTAGATATGGTCAGTATATTAGATGATTAATATTTCATCAATGTGAAATTCTGGGGTTGTGATAAAAATACCCGGGAGAAGGTGGGGGCGGAGGAGAGACACCAAATGGGAACGTTAAGAGGCTGATGTTCATTATATTATCTTTAAATGCTTTTGTACAACCTTTACTAGCAGTTTTCTTCTTAAGTTTTCATCTTATATTTACTGTAGCATTTTTTATATATCAGAAATTTAATACATCTTTTAAACTGTACTTTTATTAGAATTTTTAATAATGTTATATCTATTAGCACAATGTACTATATGTTCTCCTTTTGAAAACTTAGTAATGTGAAGTAAAAATACCTTTTTTAAAATTGTATTTTATTTTTCCCATTACCATTTATCATCTCTATGCCCCTCTCCACTTCCATCTGCCAACCCCACCATCACCACCCTGTTGTCCATGTCTATTCGTTCTCTTTTTTCTGTTTTGCTCGAACCCCCTACCTCCCTCCAGCACAACCCCCTTCCCCCCGACCAAAGCTGTCTGCCTGCTATGAGTCTGTCTACAAAACACCACATTTTGAAGCATAAAAAATAGTCTACAGAGGACATTATCCTGCTAAGGGAGGATTCTTTCCAACATCACCCTCAACCACTCCTTGTTTTAAGTAAGTTAGTCTCTCCACATGGCATTCTGTGTTAGAGACATATGGCAACAGACAGGGAATACAAGATAACCAAGGCATCTGGACCTGGTAATTTCCTCATTCCCCTGAAATTTTTCTATTTTTACTGAATATAAAATTACAATAACATAAAAGGAGGTAGTTCATTTCCTGTAGTCTATTTTTACCTTTCAGCCAGATTAGCTCACTGAATAAAAACACATTTCGAATAACTGTCAATAAACAATAAAGTACAAAACTCCTGAGTTAGCTTGGTCAACATAGTTATACTTTTATTATACATCTCCAGTAAAATGTTTTCAGTTATTAAATAACCAATAGTAATTTTATAGTTTCAATGGAACTCCAAACTCCTTTATCTTGTTTTATAGTTCAGGAAAGTAAAGCTCAGAAGTGAAATGACATGGTGACTATCCTACAGAAAACTGGACAGCAGTCTTAACATAAATTAGCTAATTGGATTCTACAACAGGTTTCTATCACACATAACTTTGACATGGCCCAACATTAACCTGGCCTAACCTGTTGACTTGTTTGCTCTTATTAGATCTAATAAATTGCAAAGGTATCCTATGTGATAAAGATGTTATATGTCCGTGAAGTGTAACAACTGACCGAGTAATGACCAGATTACAGATCAGCAGGAGAGTGGGACAGTGAGCTACAAGTGGGCGGTGGAAAGGTACAGGAGGGGGCAGGGCAGCAAGCTATGAGGGAGGGCAGGTGGGGGAGGAGAGCTATAGAAGGGAAGGGCAGTGGACAGAGAGCTAACGGAGAATGGCAGCGAGCTACTGGTAAACTACTGATGCACGGATTTGTAAGCAGGGCTACTTGTCCTTTCTAATAAAAGCAATATGCAAATTAACTGTACCTTTGCTATTCCCACAAGCCACTCCCACCAGCTAATCAGGAGTGAGCATGCAAATTAACCCAAACAAGATGGCTCCAGCCACAAAGAGAGCAGGAGGCTTGGGTATTCCCCGCAATGAAGGAAACCAAGCTTTCTGCCTGCCCTGGCCTCCAGTCAAGGATACAAAGTTTCAATTATAGAAAATAAATAAATCCTTCCAAAATGGCGGCAGCCATGGAGCTGGAGAGAGCAGCAGGCTTGAGTTGAACCAGGTGTTGGAGGAAGCCAAGTTTCCGCAGCCCTGGCCTGCCTTGGCCTCTGCTTAAGGCTACAAAGTTTCAATTATGGAAGATAAATAAATCCCAGATACCAGGGCCTCCGCTTGGGTTGCCAGGGGACGTGGCCAGCCTGCAAACCACCACAGGCCCCTCACCCAGGCTGCCCCACACCCCAAGGGAAGCCCCACCTTGATCCAAGATATCCTTCAGGGCAAACCAGCTGGCCCCACCCATGCACCAGGCCTCTATCCTATCAAATAAAGAATAATATGCAAATTGATGATCACTCCAACACACAAGATGACCGACCACATGTGGACACAAGATGGCCAGCAGGGGAGGGCAGTTGGGAGGAACTAGGCCTGTACGGGAGGGCAGTTGGGGTGACCAGGCCAGCAGAGGAGGGAAGTTAGGGGCAAACAATCTGGCAAGGGAGCAGTCAGGTATCAATCAGGCTGGCAGGGGAGTGGTTAGGGTGATCAGGATGGCAGGCAGAAGCTGTTAGGGATAATCAGGAAGGCAGGCAGGTAAGCAGTTGGGAGCCAGCAGTTGTGGATTGTGAGAGGGATGTCTGACTGCCCGTTTTATGCCCGATCCTACCTGGGGGACCCCAGATTGGAGTGTACAGGCTGGGCTGAGGGACATGCCCCCCTGCCCCCGTCCACGAATTTCATGCACGGGGCCTCTACTATAAATGTGAAGGAGTTATGTCTCTCACAGCATGGATTACTTTCTTCTTGAGAACCATGAAGTTCATTACTAGATTGCTTTTTCCTGTGTCCTGTTATAATGAGTCTCTGACTGTATTATTACTTACTAGAGGCTTGGTGTACAAAACCTGTGCACAGGTAGGGTCTCTAGGTCTGGCTGGCGATCAGGGCCTATCAGGGTCTTCTGGCTACCAGCTGGGGCCTCCCTTCATTCCGTGCTTCCCCCTGGTGGTTAGCGCATGTCATAGCGATTGATTGAACTCCTGGTCGCTGGGTCAAACTCCCAAGAGCACATTTTGCATATTAGCCTTTTATATATATAGAAGATATTTAGATGTAATGTAGCATTTTTAACATATGTTGCACCTGAGTATTTTCTCCACTGAAGTGGAAATGACTTAAGTGTTTCCTGCCTAATTAATACAAATGTGCAGTTAAAATAAAACAAACAAAACAAAACAGTGCTTTGATAGTGATCACCTAAGACTAATGTCAATACACTCATTTCTTTCCTACTTATATCACAAAAATATAGCATATATAGTATGCCAGGTAGCAAGCAGTTTGCAAAATATTAATTTAATTAGCCCTTATGATAATAACCTTAAAAAATACACTGTTATTCCTATTCTGAAGATGAAAAACAAAGGTACATATAGATTAAGTGACTTGTCCATGCAGTGCTAGCATTAAGCCAAGGAAGGGTAAGTTTTTAAAATGAAACTGAAGATGTGAGTAGAAACAAAACAGAAAAGGCCTTGTGTATGGAGTTTAAAGCCTGGAACTTTTCCTGAGACTAATTACAGAGACAATAAAGATAATCTGGTTAGTGACTTGAACAGATTTTTGACTTAGGGAGGGGATAGCTAATGTCAAATAAATGGATGAGTTCTGTAAGGGAGAGTATATATAGAGATTAAGTAAGGATTTGAAGGCAGACTCCTGGAGAATAAAAAAATTCTATTTAGAAAGTTTCAATAACACTGTAACAAAAACATCAATAATAATACATGGATCTTGTGAATCTATATTCACCCTTAGTTCAACTAGTGATAGCAAAGATTATTATATTATCAAAACCCATCTGGTTTCTCCATTTAGGTAACAAGAGTTCAGGTATCAACAGATAGGTAACCTTATCTTAAACCTGTACCTGTTTTTAAAAACTTATTTGGAAATAATTTTAGACTTAGAGAATACTGGAGTACTGTACACTTCATTCAACTTTCCCTAATGATAATGATACATAATTATAGTGCAATTATTGAAATCAGAAAATTAACATTGATAGAATACTATGAACTAATCTGCACACCTTATTCGAATTCCTTTATCAAATGCATTTTCTAGTTTTCCACTAATATCCTTTTGAAAACTATCTAGAATCTCAAATTGCATTTAGTTGTCATGTCTGTTTAATCTCCATTCTGTGAATTTCACAGTTTTTCTCTCATAATCCATATAACTCTGAAAAACATTGGTTATTTTGTAAAAATAACCATCAATTTAGGCTTGCTCTATCCTGAGCAGATTAAGTATATGCATTTTTAGCAAGAATACCACACAAGTGAAATTGTACCCTTCTCAATGTACCATGTCTGGGTATACATTGTGTTGATATGTCCCCCCCTCATCTAATTAGCATATTACCCTTTTACTAGTATAGATTGGTTTACAGCTTTTTAAATAGAATGATATGTCTTATAACTGGTGAATTTTATTTTATTTTGTAAAATATATTTTATTGATTTTTTACAGAGAGGAAGGGAGAGGGATAGAAAGTCAGAAACATTGATGAGAAACATTGACCAGCTGCCTCCTGCACACCCCCTACTGGGGATGTGCCCACAACCAAGGTACATGCCCTTGACTGGAATCGAACCTGGGACCTTTCAGTCTGCAGGCTGACGCTCTATCCACTGAGCCAAACCAGTTTCGGCTGGTGAATTTTACTTTGATAAACTTAGTTAAGGTGGTGCCTACCATGTTTTTTCCTATAGTTACTATTTTCTCTTTGTTATTAATAAGTATCTTGTGAGGAGAAAATATTGTTTCTCATAATTTCACTAATTTTAGCATCCATTGGTAGTTCTTCATGCAATAATTATTACAGTGCTGTTTGCCTAATGGTGATTTTCATTTCCCTCTTCTATATTAATCAGAACTCCATTGTAAGAAAGTGCTGTCCCTACTACCCATTTATTTTTCTTTAATAAAAAAAAAATATATATATATATATATATCTTATTCTTTAAAGTATTACAAATAGTAGTACATGTTTCCCCCCCCACTAACCCCTCCCCCAGCCTCCTACCCCCAGCACATGCCCTCACCTACCCCCCCCCCCGAGTCTTGTATCCATTGGTTATGCTTATACTAGGAGCCTGGTGCACGAAATTCGTGCACGGGGGGTGGGTGGTCCCTCAACCCAACCTGCTCCCTCTCACAAACTGGGAGCCCTCAGGGGTTGTCCAACTGATGACTCACCTCCAGCCTGCCCAAGGCTTTAGGCCTTGAGCACCCAATACATCACCCTGCTCAGCTCAGCCCAGGTTGCCTTCGACCATCCGGCCCCGGGGGCTGGGCGCTCACCACCACTTCTCCTCACAGCACTTGGGGGCTGGGCGTTCGCCGCCCAGGCCTCTTGGCCCTGCCCTCGCTCCTGATTGGCTGGTAGCATAGCCAATCGGGAGCAAAGGTATGGTCAAATTTGCATGTCGCTTTTATTATATAGGATGCCTGCATACAAGTCCTTCAGTTGATCTCCCACAGCCCCCGCCCCCCACCCTCCCCTGCCTTCCCACTGTAGTTTGACAGTCTGTTCAATGCTTCTTTGTCTCTGTATCTATCTCCCCCCACCCATTTATTTATATATTTACCTATATGCATGAGTATCTGGGGACTTATTTTATTCTGTGTATCATCATCTAATACTTTCATTTTAAAAATTACATTCTGGTACTACACGATATTCCAGGTTCATCTTGTATGTTCCTTATCCCAGCCTCAGAGTCAATCATTTCTTTAAGGATCCATGGTTCCTTTTTCAGGAGAATATTTAGAGAAGATACTTGCCCTCACGTGCTCACTGTGACTAGGGTCTCACTGCTCTTGGCACCACTCAGGACAGAAGTAGGACATACACAGTCACACATCTGTATTCATGAATTTGCATATATAAGACAACATGGGTTCATATGGATATCTCTAACTCCAATCAAAGAAAACAGGGTTCATTCTAGCCTATTTCTGCTTACCCAACAGCAAGAAATAACCGTTTTATTATAATATATCCAGTTACTCGTTCAATGTTAGTATACACAAAAGGTCATTTCAGAATTTCTAATACCTCTGTGAGAAAAACGTTTATTACACACAGAATATTTGCTTTTTGTTTTTAGTCTTAGAGCATATACTTAAAAGTTTTCCAAAGTAACTTAGTTCTCTCCCCCACTCAAATTAGTGTGATTATGATATTCATTTGTATTAGAATCATTTGTTTACTGTTTTGTATTTCATTTCGGAATACCTCCCTACCCTTATTCCAAACACACATTTGGACTGATTTTTATTTATTTTTGGAGGGTATGTGATAAATTGCCAGAGTTCTAAAAGTCAGAGTTAAACAAAAAAGTACAATTGGAAAAGTGTTGCTTCCTCTCATCCCTAGTATATCTGTTTCATTATCTGCAATCTTTCTACCAATTCCCTGTGGAAAACAAATTTTATTAGTTTCTGGTGTATCTTTCATGTATTTCATTTATACAAATAAGCAGTTACATATGTATACATCTCTCTTCTTAGATGAAGACTAGCATGCTAGACACTCTTTGTTTCACTTAATTGTACCATAACAGTTGAGATTTTCCTTAATCTTCCTTACAGCTGCATATACTCTATTGAGGGCCGTATCATATTCATTACCTGGTATGGGCACTTCAATATTTTGAAACTACACTCTCAAAACGAATACATTCAGAACATCTTTAGAGAAGATTCCTAAAAGAGGAATTGTTGGGTCAAAAGTGCATATGTAGATTTATTAGGTACTAGAGGCCTGGTGCATGAAATTTGTGCTTGGGTGCGGTTCCTAGGCCTAGCCAGCAATCGAAGTGTGAACGTCTGGCATGGAAGGATAGGTGCCAGCTGACCTCCGGGCCCTGGGTAGCACCTGGGGCCTGGGCCACCTAGTGGCACCACACAGAAACTGGGCAGGCAGCATGCTCTCTCCTCGCCAGCCTCGCAGAACAGCTACTGCACAAACCCATGGGGAGCCCAACTGGCCCCTGCAATTCCAGGGGCTGTGGCCCGGCTCATTTGGAAGAGTCTGCACGGGTGCAAGGTGGGATCCTCATGGGCGCCCAGCACTGGAGTGTGGGAGCTTCCATGGTGTGCAAGCCCTTATGTCCCAGGGAAGGGTAGCAGGGGGCGAGAGAGCAAGCTCAGCAGACACCACAAATTCTTACACCTCAAGCCCCATCACCCCCACCCTCAGGTAGGCAGCGAGAAGTTCCATGTTGCCAATGCATGCCATGTTCTACGTCACCCCTGGTGGTCAGCACACACCATATCAAGTGTTTAAATTCCTGGTCTCCAAGAAGACAATTTGCATATTAGGCTTTTATTATAAAGGACTAGAGGCCCAATGCACAAAGATTCATGCAAGAATGGGCCTTCCTTCCCCTGGGTGCTGGCACCGCCTTCGCTCTGGCTGGAGCTGCCATCCCCTCTAGCCTGGAGTCATCTTTCCACCTTCCCACACTGCCTAGAGGCCTAGAGTGGCTGGGGTGGTTTGGAACGCCTGTATGGTTGCCATGGTGATAATGCAAGCATCCTGCCTCACCCCTGGCCACTCGGTGCCTGCATATGCAAAATAACCCACAACTTTTATTTGGTTAATTTGCATACTTGCTCCCGATTGGCTAGTGGGTGTAGCAGAGCGATAAATTGCATGCTTCTTTTTTGTTAGTGTAGATTACGCTTTGATTCATTTGTTCAGTTGTTCTGCCATTTGGTTTATTTGCATATTACACTTTTATTAAATAGGACTAGTGGCCCGATGCATGAAATTCATGCACGGGTGTGTGTGTGTGCACGTGTCCCTCAGCCCAGCCTGCTCCCTTTTCAATCTGGGACCCCTCTCACAATCTAAGACTGCTGGCTCTCAACTACTCGCCTGCCTGCCTGATTGGCCCTAACCACTTCTGCCTGCTAACCTAATCACCCTCTAACCACTCCCTGCCAGCATGATTAGCACATAAATGACAGCCCGATTGCCCCTAATTGCCCTCCTGTACAGCCTGGTCACCCTTAACTGTACTCCCCTGTGGGCTCAGTAACCCTTAACTGCCTTCCCCTGCAGGCCTGGTTGCCCCCAACTGCCCTCCCTTGCAGGCCTGGTCCCTCCCAACTGCCATCCCCTGCTGGCCATCTTTGACCACATAGGGGCAGCCCTATGTTGGAGTGACTGTCAATTTGCATATTACTCTTTTATTAGACAGGGCTAGAGGCCCAGTGTATGAATTCATGCACTGGTGGGGTCCCCTGGCCTAACCTGTGGGATCGGGCCAAAACCACCTCTCTGACACCCCCAGGGTCCTGGTTTGCGAGAGGGGACAGGCCAGGCTGACGGACCTCACCGGTGAATAATCGGGGTTGGGGAGGGATGCGGGAGGTTGGTCAGACGGGGAGGAACTTCGCATGATCAGGGATTGTCTGGCCTATCTTGCTCAGTCCCAATTGGCTAGACCCCAGCAATAAGGTAACCTACGGGTCACAGCATCTGGCCTTTGGTGATCAGTGAACATCATAGCAAGTGGTTGAGCAGCCTTAGCATACATTAGCATATTATGCTTTGCTTGGTTGAACAGATGACGGGACAACTAGACACTTAGCATATTAGGCTTTTATTACATAGGATAATTCATATACTACACATTTCAGCCATTTAAAGTATTGAATTCAATTTTTAATATAGTTATATAGAGTTGTACAACCATAACCATAACCATAACCAACTTTAGGACATTTTCATCATCCCAAAGAGAAATACTATACTTCTCAGCAAGCAGTCACTCTTCTTTACCACAAACTCCCTTAGCCCCTAGCAATATACTACTTGTTGCTATATTTTGCTCATTATGAACATTTCATATAAATAGAATGCAATATGTAGCCTTTTGTGACTGCCTTCTCTTAGCATATTGTCAGGTTTCTTCCATATTGTAGCATGTATCAGTGCTTTTTATTGCAATAGTAGAAGCCTAAAGCATGAAATCTGTGCAAGGGGCTTGGCCCCTTACAGCAGTAATTGCCTCAGGCCCTCAGCACCAGCTTTGTCTGGAAGATCATTCTGTCCAGTCTAATTAGCATATTAAGCTCTTTATCATATAGACTAATATTCCATTGTATGGATACACACACTCGGTTTCTTCACTCATTAGCTTATAGACATTTGAGTAGTTTTCATTTTTGGGCTATTAAAAATAATACCATGAACATATGTGTATAGATTCTAATGTTGAGTTTATTCTTGTGCAAGATGTAGATCTTATTGTATCTCTTTTCTGGCACCTTTACTAAAAAGTCCACCTGTTCCTCAGTAATTTGAAATGTCACCTTTATTGTTTCCACCTGTACCTTGGTTTCCTTCTAGGCTTTATATTCCACTGCATTATTTGTTTATTCATGTGTCAAAAGGCAGGGTTTTAATTGTAGGAGTTTTATAGTACAGTTGTTCCCTCTTATCCACAGTTTCACTTTGTTATTCATGGTCAAATGTGCCCCCCCCATATTTAAACAAACAATTCAGAAGTTTTAAATCACGTGTAGTTCTGAGTAGTGTGATAAAATCTCACACTGTATGTACAGTATAGTAAAATATTTTGAGAGACCACATTCACATAACTTTGATTACAATATATTGTCATAATTGTCCTATATTACTAGTTATTGTTACTTCATTCTGTGCCTTGTAAATTAAGCTTTATAATAAGTATGTACAGGAAAAAGCATAATATATATAGGGTTTGGTATTATCTGTGGTTTCAGGTATCCACTGGGGGAAGGGGTATGTGACTTGGGGTGTAATCCCCACAGATAAGGGGAGACTACTATAAAAACTTGTAGGGGCAGTCCCACTTGGCAGTTTTCTTTTCACAGTTTCTTCTTGGCTATATTTGTATGTTTGTTCTTTCTATTAACTTAGTATCAATCTATCTCACTTCATTAAATTTTTTTTGGTATTTTTACTGGGATTATATTAAATTAGGATATAATGTCAAATATACTATTCGTCTACTTATATAATTTTTTAAAAAATGTTTTATTAATTTCAGAGATGAAGGGAGGAGAGAAACATCAATGATAACAGAATCACTGATGGGCTGTCTCCTGCATGCCTTCTACTAGGGACTGAGCCCACAACCTGGGGAAGTGTCCTGACCAGAATCAAATGGTGATCTCCTGGTTCATAGGTCAAGGCTCAACCACTGATCCACAGTGGCTGGGCTGACTTCAAAACTCAAAAAAATTATCCTAATAAAAGTTTTCCATATTTATTTTTAAGTTTATCCTTAAGCATTTAATCTTTCTTGTTACTGTAGTAAATAGGATTTTAACTACCATTATGACTACTAACTGGTAATTGTGTATAGGAGGCTATTAATTTTTCTAAGTTAATTTTATATCCTGCTATCTTACTGATTTGTTTCCATTGTTTTACAAGTGATCCTCTAGGATTTTCTAGCTATAATATAATAGCATATAATCTACAAATAGAGACAGTTTTATTTCTTTACTCATTTTCATGCCTCTAATTGATTTTTTATTAAATTGTATTAGATGCCCAGTGCACGAGGGGCGAGGGAGGTGTCCCTCAGCCCGGCCTGCACCCTCTCACAGACCAGGAACCCTCAAGGGGATGCCTGACAGCTTACGCCTGAAGGGAAGGGTGAGCCATGAGCCGTGAGCCAGCTTCTGGCTGAGCAGTAAGCACTCCCCCTGTGGGAGGGTACTGACCATAAGGGGCCAGCACCTGCATGAGTGTCTGCCCCCTGGTGGTCAGTGCACATCATAGCGACCAGTCGTTTGGTCAGTCAATTTGCATATTACCCTTTTATTAAAGAGGATTGGTTGATACCTCCATTACAATGTTCAGCGTTAGTGTATTTTGTAGTAAACAAAAACTTGCCTTGTTTGTTTACTGCAGAAATATTTCCAGTTTTTTCCCCATTATATAAGTTTTCTGGCTTTAGGACTAAAATTTAAATTTCAAAAACTATTTTTAAAACATAGCCTACAATTTCCATTTTCCTGATTGTGAATATGTGTCTATTTTATTTTTATCATTAATGGGTGAAGTGTTTTTGAAGGCTCTTTTAATGTCTATGGAGATAAATTATTTTCCTTCCCAAATCTATTAATATGGAATATGATGTTAATGAGGTTCAGTATAGGATTATACTGAACCATCTCTGCATTTCTGGACTACATCTCACATGGTCAAGATACATTACTTAATAGCAACAATGAAGTTATTTTTCTTATTTTTTTGTATCAATATTTACAAGGGGTATTAGTTTATAGGTGTTTATTTTGTGCTTTTCTTATCAGGTTTAAGTATCAATACTATATTTACTTCATATAAGGAATGAAGAATTTTTATCATTTTCAATGCTCTGGAATAATTTATAGAACAATGGAACTATCTGGTCTTTGAAGGTTTGGTATAATTCCTCTATGAAAACATTGGGCCTTTTAGTGGATGCTTTTTAGTGGGGTACTTTATTAATAACCCTTTTTTCTTCTATGAAAATTAGTCTGTTTAATTTTGACAAATCTACATTTCCATAGGAAATTATTCACCTAGATTTTCAAATTAATTGCTTATGTGGTCTGCTACATAGCCTTTTGTGATTTTTTAAATTAAAAGAATTGTTTTCAATGGTTGTTTTCACCCTCATCATGCATATTTTGTTATTCCTTTACATGACCAAGTTAGCTAGTAATCTAATTTGATAATTAAAAAATTCAACATATAGCTTAACTTGGTCTACTATTTTTCTAATCTCTACCTCTTTAATTTCTACTTTTATTACTTTTTTTCTTGTGCTCTCTTTAGGTTTACTTTGTTGCTGTTTTTCCAGCTTTTGTTTTGAGCTGGAAATTTAATTCACTTATTTTCATTTTTACAGATAAATGTGTTTAAGGCCATGAATTTTCTGATTGAGATGTTTTACAAATCCCTATTTTAATGGTGCCGTCCTCTGTCAATATTGCAAAGTCCAGATATGCCAGCCAATTATTTTGTTCTGGGATAAGTTGATTATGAATCCTGCAATTTTGTGGTTCTCTTTATTTTGCTGGATTCTCAATTATTCTTTTTAACCACTCAACTGCCAAAGGGTATTCCTGTCTTCCTCATGTTCCTTTTTGTCTTTCCTAAGAAGCTATGCATGTTGAAGGCCACTGCTTCAAGTTGTATGTATTTTTTATTACCTCTCTTACACTACTTTGGATATTTTTTCTTTTAAGTTTCATATATCGATTTTATAGAGGAAGGGAGAGAGAGAGGGGGAGAGGGTGAAGGGAGATATTTGTTATTCCATTTATTTATGTATTCACTGGTTAATTCTCATATGTACCCTGTCTGGGAAAGAACATGCAACCTTGGCATATTGGGACAACGCTATATACTTAGGAGTCAAATTGTTGGGTCAAAATGGCAACTCTGTATTTTCCTAAGTGGCTGTACAATTTTAATTCCAACAAGCAGTGTATAACAGCTCCAATTTCTCTATATCCCAGCCAAACTTTACTACCTTGTCTTTTAAAATATAGCCATCCTAGTAGTTATGAAGTATTATTTCACTATGGTTTTGATCTGCATTTCCCTTTATGGCTAATGACGCTGAGTATCTCTTCATAGCTTGAGTACACACACACACACACACACACACACACGCATAAATATATATGTATGTGTTTTCTTTGGAAAAATGTCTTTCAAATAATTTGCCCATTTTAAAATTAGGTTATGTGCCTTTATTATAAAGAGTTGTAAGAGTAATTTATGTATTTTCTGATTAAAAGTCCCTCAGCAGGTAAATACAGTGTGAGGCAAAAGTAGGTTTATAGTTCTGAGTATACGAAATAGTTTATTCTTGTACTGTTATATATTAATTATTGTATTATTTTCCATAAAAAAAACTGTAAACTTATTTTTGCCCCACCCTGTAATCCTTTTCTGTGGATTGCCTTTTCTTTTTCTTTATGGTATCATTTGAGATACAAAACTTTAATTTGATGGGAGTTTAATTTATTGATATCTGACATATTTGAAAACAGTTTCCAAAAACATTTCATTCTCATTAACAACAACAACAAACTATACTCACTTTACTAATTCTGGTAGTATGGGCATGTGTTAAAGAAAAATGTATAGTCCTTTTTGGGCTCAAGAGAATTAAGTCAAAGAACGCTAGTCAGGTGTGTATTGGTTTTGCTGAGGGGTACAAAGGTAAACTCATTGAAAAACTCATTACTTAAATGAGTCTTCCTGAAAGAAAGATCTTGGCCAAAAAGGATACATATATAAAAAATACATTTGAAAATGAGCCAACCAAGATAAATCAAAGACCAAAGGACCTGGAATAATAATAATAATAATGTACATATGATCTCATGCAAGAGCAAGAAGGCCTTTGGCAATACTGGTGAGAAGCTTTGTTATGCACATCACTACAAAAATGTCTAAGAATTACATAATTTCTTTCTTCATGTGCTTATTTCTACAATTTTGGAGGAACCAGATTCTGCAAAGGGAAACTGAGTCTTATTCTTGCAGTATGTGTGGGATATATAAGGTAATAATAAACCTCTCCCCTTTATTGGCAAATAAGTTTTCTGTCCATTTGGTGGTTTTCCTGGTATTGATCGCCTTCTTGCTGATAATTTAAGTTATACAAACTAGATTTCTGAGAGGGTGGCTGACTTGAAGATAACCAATTATGATGTATCCATCTAATCAGTAACCACAGATGAATAAAATACAATTCTTTATCAAGTGTACAGACTGAGGCAGTAATTGCTTACATATTCCTAAATGATAGAGACATCATCACATGCAAAATAACACTTTAGGAAATGCTTTGAAATCATACATGACATTAAACACCTGCATCACTTCTATAGCAAACAGCTAAGTCAGATAACTAATCCAGAATCAAATGATGAAACACAAGCTTAAGTGGCAGGAAATAAGGATAATTTGGTTGCTTAAATTAAAACTACACATCTCAAATCTACCAGCTTAGGAACAGATTCTTCTAATTCTTTTTTTATTAATTTCAGAGAGGAAGGGAGCGGGAGAAAGAGATAGAAATAGAAATGATGAGTGAGAATCACTGATTGGCTGCCTTCTGCACGCCCCCTTACTAGAAATTGAGCCCACAACCTGGTCATGTGCCCTTGACTAGAATCAAACCTGGAACCCTTTGGTCTGCAGGCTGATGCGCTATCCACTGAACCAAACCGGCTAGGGCAGATTCTTCTAATTCTTGAACAAAAACAATAGAGGACCAAGAATTATTGCTTACAAAGGTTTACTATGTGATAGGTATATCTAAGCATTCTTTTTAAAATATATATATTTTGATTGATTTCAGAGAGGAAGGAAAAAGGAGACAGAAACATCAATGATGGGAATCACTGATTGGCTGAATCACTGATTGGCTGCCCCTTCTGGGATTGAGCCAGGCATGTGCCCTTGACTGGAATCGAACCAGGGACCTTTCATGCTGCAGGCCCATGCTCTATCCAATGAGCCAAACTAGCCAGGGCCTATCTAGGCACTCTTTATGAGACAAGTAGTATAAGTATCATTATTTTTAATTAAATTTATTAGGTTCACATTGATTAATAAAATTATATAAGTTTCAAATGTACAATGAAAAATAATATGGAGGCTCCTCGAAAAAGAAATACAGTCACCATATGACTCAGCAAGCCCTCTTCTGAGTACTTACCCAAAACATTAGAAGACAATTATTTGCAAATACATATGTACCCCTATGTTCACTGCAGCGTTATTCATAGTGGCGAAAATATGGAAACAAAGTATCTTCTGATAGATGTTGGATAAATAAGAAAACTGAGACATAGGTTAAGTAACTTGTCCCCAAGGTCACTCAACTTATTTTGAGTTTAATTTGTAAAGAATCTCTTAACATTTTACTGTCTTCTAAATTAACAGGCCAGGGGAGTCCTAAAAACTACCTTAGAATAATAAAAACCTGCCATCAAGTATACACTTTTCCCAGAGGCAGAAGAGGAACCAACAGATAAATTGGAATCAAGACTTGGCACACTAAAAAGAGAAAAGTTTCTTATAGATAAGAGTTGTCCAACAATGACACAGTCCAGTTCACAGAGTGTGGTATGAGATCGATACCTGACATCAGAAGCATTCCTCAGGAAATCTGGTGGGGTGAGAGAGTCAGAGGAGATCACTGTGTGTTAGTCAAGTTGTGGTGTGATCATTAACAGCTAGAGTTCACTGGTTAATACAGAGACTTGTGTCTAACTTGCACTACACATTTGATACCAGAAAGGTGACTCCCTAGTAAAGATACTAGTGAAGTATGGCCCACGGCCTGTTTTTGTATGTCCCTTGAGCCTTTTGAATGCCTTTTTCATTTTTAAGGATTTGTGAAAACAATATAAAACAACAAAAAAGAACATATAACAGAAATGGTACATGGCTTGCAAGCCTAAAATATTTATTATCTGCCTTCCTTATAATGACTCAAAAATTCAGGCTACTTCCATCTTGTGACTGACTCCTTGTTTCTTATGCTATCTGGCTCTAACAAATCAACACCTATCTTCCATGATAGTTTCTTCTGCTCACACTACAGAACGAGTCATCTGGCTCCGCTAGCTACAATGGGGCTGGGAAGTGTATTGTTTCAACTGAATAAGGAAGCAGATTATTGGCATGGGAAATCATTGATGTCTCTATAACTTGTGTATTTTATTCTAATTCAAAGATTCTACACCAAAAATGATTCCAAATATTTTGACTATTATTTTCATTTTTCGTATAAATCTTAATGAAATAGTTTTAAACATCACAGCTGTGGTAAAATAAAAATGCTTTAGAGTTAGAACTATGACAAAGGAACCTCATCATAATCTGCAGCATATCTAGATTAAATTGTTCAGTTTACATAGTCTTCAATTTTTAATATACCCCAATGTTACTACTGAATCATAAAATATTGAAATCTTAACCAGTAAAATGATTTGGAATAGAAGAATTTGGAATATAAGTCTTGCAGTAAATTATGTATACATACTGAGTTTGTAAATAAAGATAAATTATGTTCTATGCCATCATTGCAGGAAAAACTTAGTAATTTGGTCATTTAAAAATCTCAACACTTCTCACTGAATTGATTTAGTAAGTTATGGAGCATCTGCAAGATGAATTATACACAATGATAGTGAAAAATATATAGATTGTTCAGCCATATTTACGAGGAATATAAAAGGCATAAATTAAGAGTATCTCCTTTCATTTAGCAAGTGAATGTTTCATTATTTGGTAAAAAGACTTCACTTACACAAACATATCAAGCTTTAAAAAATTAGTTCATAGGTCAAAATGGGTTTAAAAAAAAAACCAAAACACGCCCACATACCCACCATATCCCAATCTGTCAGGTACAATAGGGAACTACAGAAGTATGATAAACATTTTTAAAAACCCATACCATTGACCTGGCTGGTGTGGCTCAGTGGTTGAGTGTTGACCTATGAACCAGGAAGTCATGGTTCCATTCCCTGTCAGGGCACATGCCCAGGTTGTGGGTTTGATTCCCAGTGTGGGAGGTGCAGGAGACAGCCAATCAATGACTCTCTCTCATTATTAATGTTTCTCTCTCCCTCTCCCTTGCTCTCTGAAATCAATAAAAATATATGTAAAAAACAACTAAAAACAAACAAACAAAACCTTTACACCAAAGATTAAATGATAGGAATAAAAGGAAATTAATCATTTCAGAATGTTATTAGATTAGGGAGACTATAAAACAATTTTTTCTAAAAATCAATTTTAAGAATCTACAGCTAGCCCTAGCCGGTTTGGTCTAGTGGATAGAGCATCGGCCTGTGGACTGAGGAGTCCCAGATTCGATTCCAGCCAAGGGCACATGCCCATGTTTGTGGGCTTGATCCCCAGTAGGGGGTGTGCAGGAGGCAGCCTATGATTCTCTGTCATCATTTTTGTTTTTATATCTCTATCCCTCTCTGAAATCAATAAAGAATTGTGTATTTTTTAAAAGAATCTACATCTAATAAGCAAATCTCAAAAAGTAGGATTGTCTATTCATAAGATATTAATAATCAATTACTAATATCCAAAATGAGAATGGAGGTATGAGAAATTAAATAGTGAACTACTAGTAAAACATGTAATAACTAAACTTCTATACAAAGCTCACTAATATTACTATGAGAAAAGTAGTTGTTCCATATTTCAAAAAAAAATAAAGGGCTCACTCAGCCGATGTGGTTCAGTGGTTGAGCACTGATCTATGGAGGTCATGGTTCAATTCCTGATCAGGGCACATGCCTGGGTTGCAGACTCTATCCCCAGTTGGGGGTGTGCAGGAGGCAATCAATCAATGATTCTCTCTTATCACTGATGTTCCTTCCTATCTATCTCCCTCTCCCTTCCTCTCTGAAATCAATTTAAAATATATTTATGTATTTAAGGCCCGTCAGGACGTACTTCAAACATTCATGAAAATAGATCTTTTAACCAACAAGTGGTAAGAGACAACCAACTACTAAACAATTGTCTATAATATTAAATCGTAGATAGCAGACAGGCAATTGTAGTTTGACAGTACAGAAATACAAGGGCCTTGGAATTCGGTACAACTTAACTAATAAATGATAATGTAGCAATTAATGTACTAAATTTACATTCAGTCAAGGATAGATGGGAAAAGTTATAAAAATAAGAGAAGCCAGAAGAAATACAAGATGAATCCAATGATTTTTCTTTCTTTTTAAAAAAATACATTTTATTGATTTTTTTACAGGGAGAAAAGGAGAGAGATAGAGTCAGAAACATTGATGAAAAGGAAATATCAATCAGCTGCCTCTTGCCCACCCGCTACTAGGGATGAGCCTGCAACCAAGGTACATGTCCTTGATTAGAATCGAATCTGGGATCCTTCAGTCTGCAGGCTGACCGACGCTCTGTCCACTGGGCCAAACCTATTAGGGTTCCAATGCTTTTGCTAACATCTCAAAACATTTCAGGGAACAAAATATTACACTAATATTCAGAAATGAACACCTGTGAAATGATAAAGGGATCTTAGTTTTAAGGTTTCATTAACAATTTTAATGTGGAAGTAGATTAAAAAGTAGTAATCTTTATGTTTTAACTGTATTTTGACTTTCAGATAAAAAAAATCCTTAAAGTTCTGCCAAAGGTGTCAGGTCACAGGTATTATTGGCAAATAACTTAAAAATATTTCAAAATATTATATATATACTAGAGCCCCATTGCATGAAATTTGTGTGTGTGTGTGGGGGGAGGGTGAAGAAGGGGGGTCCTCTTAGCCCAGCCTGCACCTTCTTCAACCTGGGACCCCCTTGGGGATGTCCAACTGCCGGTTTAGGCCCGATTCCAGGGATCGGGCCTAAACCGGCAGTAGGACAAGCCTCTTACAATTCTGGACTGATGGCTCCTAATTGCTCACTTGCCTCCCTACCTGCCAGCCTGGTTGCCCCTCACTCCTCTGCATGCCAGCCTGATTGTCCCTAATTGCTGCCTGCTGCTGGCTAGGTTGCCCCCAACTGCCCCCTCCCTGCCAGCCTGGTCACACCTTACTGCCCTTGCTGGCCTGGTTGCCCCCAACTGCCCCCTCTGCTGGCCTGGCAACTCCTAACTGCCCCCTCACTAGCCTGATTATCCCCAACTGCCCTCTTCTGTCAGCCTAGTTGCTCCTCACTACCTTCCCTGCCAGCCTAATAGCCCCAACTGCCCCCCCTACTGGCCTGGTCACCCCCAACTGCACTCCCCCCTGGCTGGCCCAGTTGCCCCTCCCCTGCCTGCTGGCCTGGTCACTCCCAAATGCCCCCCCCCCCCCCACCGCCCCAGCTGGCCTGGTAGTCTCACACAGCCTGCTGTTCAGTTGTTTGGTAGTCCCTCACTAACCACTCTGCTGGCCTGGTCATAGACAGCCATCTTGTGAGGGTCAATCTGCATATTCCCTCTTTATTACCCCTCAAAGATGGCTGCACGACAGCCACAAGATGGCGGCACCCAGTTCCCCTCAGCCCGCCAGGGCGCCTACCTCCGGAGTCCCCCAGCCGCCCAGGGTGAGCTCGAGGCACAGGCAAGCCTTGGATGACGGCTGCCCAAGGCTCACGTAACCAGGGCTGGCTGAGGCTTGTGCTGTGGATAGTGGCAGCAGCAGAGGTGTGATGGGGGCATTGCAGTCCCCTGATCATTGGGTTGCCTTCTGCCCCTGAGGGCTCCCAGACTGTGAAAGGGGACAGGCTGGGCTGAACTTTCAAGCACCAGGACTCTAGTATATATGTATTTATTTATTTCATAGAGGAAGGAAAAGGGAGAGAGTGCTAGAAACATTAATGATAAGAGAGAATCACTGACTGGATGCCTGCTGTATGCCCTAACCTGGGACAGAGCCTGCAACCTGGTCATGTGCCCTTGAAGGGAACTGACCCTGGGCCCTTCAATCTGCAGGCTCACTCTATCCACTGAGCCAAACTGGCTAGTGCTCAAAGTATTTTTAAAACCACAATTATGATTTTAAAGGCTTAAAAATGTATTTAGCCATCTTAAAAATAGAAAATATTGACCAAATCACATGAGGTACGTTCAGAGACCTTAGTTTGATAAAAACAAAACTATCCCAGCTGCCTTGGCAACTAGTTCCAAAAGTTGACAATATAGCAAGAGCTGAAATATTCTCTCCTAAATTTCCCCAAACTATCTAATTTTCTGTACTCAGTCAATAATAATGTACACATTATCAATCAATGCCACAGTTGCTACAGCTCCAATAACCTTCAATAAAGTTTCATTGTTGCCCTGATCAGTTTGATTCGATAGAGCATTGGCACGTGGACCAAAGGGTCACGGGTTCAATTCCCAGCCCTGGTCAGTGGTGCATGCGGTAGGCAACCAATCAATGTGTCTTTCTCACATCGATGTTTTTTTCTCTCCTTGCCTCCTTCCCTCCCTCTTTAAAGATCAACAGAAAAAATACTCTTAGGTGAGGATTACACACACACAAAAATTGTTGGCCTACTCATTTCCTTAGCTCCCTTTCGCAGGTGGTGAAATGATGACTATTAATAAAGATGATAAATGACTAACACTTATGTGCCATATGCCAGATGCCATAGTTTGGTCTGAATGTTTGGTCCCCCTAAATAAAACTCATATGCTGAGATACTAATGCTAAGTAGGGCTTTGGGATGTACTTAAGTCCTGAGATCATAATTTATGAAGCCCTCATCAATGGGATTAGTGCTCTTATCTTGGACTTCCAGCCTCCAGAACTGTGAGAGAGCAACAAATTTCTGCTGCTCATAATCCACTCAGCCTTTATTATTTTGTTACTAGAGGTCCAGTGCGTGAATTCGTGCACAAGTGGGATCCAGCCAGCCCATCCGGATGGAGGGGCAATGGGTGGCCAAACTCCTGGTAGAAGGGACAATTTGCATATTAGCCTTTTATTATACAGGATGACAGCTCAAACTGAAAAGATAATGAGTACCAAACACATTTATATAACTTTAGTCACTTAATTCTCAAAAATAACTCTGAAATAGCTATATATTAATCCCCATTTTAGAGACTGGGGAAAAAAAGGCAAGGAATGTTTTGTATAAACTGCCTAATGCCTTAAAGCCTATCAAATTTAATTAATGTTAAATAAAATTAAAAATTCTATACTAGCCACATTTCAAGTCTATATAGCCACATGTGGCTAGTGGCCACCTGTTGTAAAGTATATATAAGGAACAGTTTAATCACTGCACAAAATTTTATTGGACAGTTCTGATCTGTCTGCATTCTTAATCAATACATTAACCCAAAAAGCAATTCTACTCCTTCTTAGCCATCATCCCTCTAAATTATATATTTCCATTCCTCCAGGCAATAGCAACTACTATTGACTTTGTGCCTCTTCTGGACATTACACATTTAGACCATATAATATATGAGTTTTCTGTATGTATTTTTTTTACTCAGCATGTGTTCAAGTCTCAGCCCTGTTGTATCATTAATCAGTATGTCATTCCTTTTTAATATCATATTATATTCTACTACATGGATATATCACCTTTGGTTTTCCCATTCATCAACTAATTGGACATTTTGGTTGTTTCTACTTCTTCATTATTATGAATAATGCTATTATGAACACGCATGTACACGTTTTGTATAGACTTACATTTTTGTTTCTCTTGATTATATGCCTAAAGAGCAGAATTCCTGAGTCACTTAAAAGTTTAACTGTGAGGAACTGCAGTTTTTCCAAAGTGACTGTGCCATTTTATGTTATTACAGCTGATACATGAGGACTCCAATTTCTCTACATTCTTAACTTATTTGACTTTTTGAGTACAGACATTACAGTGGGTTTCAAGTGGCATCTCACTATAGTTTTGATTTGCATTTCCTTGATAGCTGAAGCTGTCTATTTACTTTTTAAGTTGACTCTTGAATGTGACAGAGGTATCATGTCACCAGCACAAAGGAAGATGTTATGTTTGCTAGAATAGGATGAACACAAACTACTTCATATTTGTATTAATTTGCAAGGGCTGCCACACAAAGTCCAATTGGGTAGGCTGAACAACAGAAATTTATTGTCTCACAGTTGTGAAGGCCAGAAATAAAAAATCAAGGTGCTGGCAAGGTTGGTTCCTTATGAAGTATACATTTCAGGCCTCTCTCCTTGGCATGTAAATGGCGGCATTCATATTTATGTGACAATTTCCTTACACAAGTATCTATATTCACATTTCTTCTTTTATAAAGACACCAGTTATATTGGATTAAGGGTTCACCCTACTCCAGTATGACTTCATCTTAACGAACTATACCTGCAATGACCCTATTTTCAAATTAGGTCACATCTGAGATACTGGGAGTTGGATTTCAACATAAGAATTTGGAGAGGGGCAATTCGACTCACAATTCAACAGCAATATTTTTAAAATATATGGTATAAAAAAGGGTGACATAGAGGAAATACATAGCCCTTAGATTCTCTATTAAAACTAGATCTTGCTCTGTCAAAATGCCTTTCCATGAACTATTATTTCTACTGATGCTGCTATGAACATTTTCCAGCAATAACAGAAGCCTAAGACTTTTATTGTGATCACATGGTTTGGCTTATAAACTGTTCCTGTCCATGTAATCAAAAGAAGCTAGTAAGTGGAGGTTCTCTTAAAGAAACATTAGTCTGAAAAAACCCACAACAGTACCTCTGTATTTCAGAAGCATTTGGCAGTTCAGAGTATTTCAACTTTTTCATTAGTGCCTTACTTTTCACTGTACCTTAGTGAGTGTTAAGTTCTTTTTATAATACAAGAGTGCTTTATACAATGCTGTTACAAAGTTTTGAAGACTAGAAATGAAAAGGTTCTTTAAAAAACACCAAATTTATTCCAGATGTATAGATTAAACTGTTTATAAAATAGCCTACTGTGTCACAGGCATCAGAATTTTAGTATCAGTATTTTAAAAGTGTGAAAACTCTAATAATATAGACATTGATATAATACCTCTTAAAATAATTTCACTTAAGACAGAATTTTAGCCCTAGCTGGTTTGGCTCAGTGGATAGAGCTTCTGCCTGTGGACTGAAAGGTCCTGGGGTTGATAACAGTCAAGGGCACATACCCAGGTTGCAGGTTCAATCCCCAGTAGGGAGCGTGGAGGAGGCAATCAATCAATGATTCTCTCTCATCATTGATGTTTCTATCTCTCTTTTCCTCTCCCTTACTCTGAAAAATCAACCTTCTATAATAATAAAAGCATAAAATGCTAATTAGATTGGATGTCCTTCTGGACGACCTTCCAGATGAAGCTGTGGCTGCGAGGGAAGCCTGGTTCCTAGGTGCCAGCTGGCAGCTGGAGGGAAGCCCAGGCCCCGGGGGCCAGTGGAAGGGAGGCCTATTCTTGTAGGAATTTTGTGTATCGGGCATCTAGTAAGTAAGTAAGTAAATAAATAAATAAATGAATAGAAAAGACAGACAATTCTAGTTTAAACTTAAAAGGATCTTACATTAGGTTATTAAAAACTAACTGAAAACCTATGTAACTATTTTTGCATGTCTTAGTCTTCTGATAACAGCTTGAGAACTATACAGTTCTCTAATGATCTAATTATCCTATACTAGAGGCCCAGTGCACAAAATTCGTGCACGGGGGGAGGGGTTCAAGGGGGATATCCCTCAGTCCAGCACCCTCTCCAATCTGGGACCCTTCCAGGGATGTCCAACTGCCTGTTTAGACCCGATTGGACTGGACCTAAACGGACAGACATCCTTCTCACAATCCAGGACTGCTGGCTCCAAACTGCTCACCTGCCTGCCTCCCTGACTGCCCCTAACCGCTTCTGCCTACAGCCTGATCATCCCCTAATCACCACCCTGCCAGCCTGATTGATGTCTAACTGCTTCTCTGCCAGCCTGTTTGCCCCCAACTTCCCTCCTCTGCAGGCCTGGTCACTGCTAACTGCCCTCCCCTGCAGGCTTGATTGCCCCCAACTGCCCTCCCTTGCAGGCCTGGTCCCTCCCAACTGCCCTCCCCTTCTGGTCTCATGGCCTATAACTGCCCTCCCTTGTAGGCCTGGTCCCTCCCAACTGCTCTCCCCTGCTGGTCTGATGGCCCACAACTGGCCTCTCTTGCAGGCCTGGAACCTACCAATGGCCCTTCCCTGCTGGCCATCTTGTGGTGGCCATCTTGTGTCCACATAGGGGCAGGATCTTTGACCACATAGGGCAGCCCTCTTGTGTGCTGGAGTTTCATAATAATTTTCCAGCTGTAGGAAATGAGAAAATTAGATCTAGGAAGAAAAAGTGGGGAGAGAATTCCATTCATTTACTTCATCCTTTGTCACCCATTCTCTTCTCTAAATTCATTGTTACAGCATTAGATACATGCCAGCCTCCCAAATCCTTAAGAGTTTCACAAACTTCTGGCTGGGGCTCCTCCTGCTCAGAGGCTGGTATTGATGGATGGCTGCAGGAAAACACTGTGAGACAGAGAGCACCCAGATCTCACACAATACAACAGGAACTGGGAAAACAACCCATGGAATGAGCAGAGTACCAGCCGCTCCAGGCTAGTTCCCAGCTGCGGTTCGCTGGACAGCGACAGGATGACTTCTTCCCCTCCCAAAGAACAGGCAAACAGGTACTTTCAGTAACCCCAGAGGAATACCTCTTTGTTCATGGAAGAGCCTTTCTCCAGTGGAGACTGAAAGAAAGATGCAAATTGCTTTGCCCTTTTTTTTTCTCTTTCATTTGAAGCCAATGCGCCTCTTCTAGAAGTGAAGTGCAGGAGCCCGTGGACAGATGTCTCACACGCCCGTCGCCTCCGGGACACACAGTGTGCCACGTTCCCCACAGGCAGTAAACCTGTCACAGAAATCCACTTTTCAGGGCACCTGGGCACACAAAGAGACTCCAGTGCATGCCCCTGGAAAGAAGACCATGCCCCCCAAGTCTCTGTGCAACCTCTCCCAGACCTCCGGCCTGAATCGGAGTGGTTTCCTTCCTGGTTGTTGCATGGGGATTTCCTGCCTGCCTCCTGCTGGGGATGGGGTTGGGGCTGCAGTGGGGTCCCCGCCACCCACAGCACTGCCATGGCCAGCTCAGGTCAGAGGAGGCCAGCCCACCATCTTGCTTGGGGGTTAATTTGCATATTGCTCCTATTGGCTAGTAGCACAATGAAGGTATGGCCAATTTGCATCTTTCTCTTTTATTAGATAGGATAATAAAAGGCTAATATACAAATAGACCAAATGGCAGGACGATCAGTCACTATTATGTGTACTGACCACTAGGGAGCAGATGCTCAACACAGGAGCTGCCCCCTAGGGGTCTGTGCACTCCCACAGGGGGAGCACTGCTCAGCTAGAACCCCTGAGTTAGGCTTATGGCTAGTGAGCACAGTGGTGGTAGCGGGATCCTCTCCTGCCTCCATGGCAGTTGGACATCCCCTAAGGGCTCCTGGACTGAGAAAGGGTGCAGGCTAGGCTGAGGGAACCCTCGAGTGCATAAATTTCGTGCACCGGGCCTCTAGAATCTGTTATAAATAGCCTCAATTATTGGTAAGAAAAAAGATAGCAATACTCCTGATCACATAATTACTTTACAAAGCATCCAGTATTTAGGCTTCTATTAATTACATTTATCAAACATTTGAACACATTTTACCCATCATCTCCTAGGGTGTTTGACACAGAGTTTGATAGATAGCTCACTATGATATGTGCTGATCACCAAGGGGCAGTGCAGAATGACCTGAGCTTCCCTAGCAGCCCCAGCTTCCACTGGCAGGTCATCCAGAAGGATGTCCAGTCTAATTAGCATATTAAGCATTTATTATTATAGAAGATATTTTTTAAAATGGGCAAGAAGCCTGAATAATCAACAGAAGACTTGCTGGAAGAGAACCCTGGTAACAGAGGATGGAAAGTGGAGACAGCACAGAGATTGGTAGGAGGGGCGGAGGCAAGAAAGGGCTGACCAAGCTCCAACATATAGAAGTTCTGGAGAGAGATCACAGCTGTGGGGAGTTGCCACTGAGAACTCTGGGGTCTAATCCCCAAGCTCCCCTAACCCCTGCCAACAGAGAGCACCAGAACTGAGAAGCATACCCACATAACATTTGGCTGTGAAAAATAGTAGAGCTGCTGTTGGCCAGGAATAGAGAGCTGAAAATTCAGGACCCTCTTAAAGGGCCAACACACAAAATTCCCAGTAAAGCCACCTACTTTGTGCTCTGGCAGAGTGGATTGGAGCTGAATGAGAGATGCCAGGAATGGGGGCTCTGCGGTTAGAACTCAGAAAGCAGTCTCCCTGGTTTCCTGTGCTAAGTTATTCCCTTGCAGTGGAGGCCATATTCCTCAAGCAGGCATTAACTATACAGGTGGCTTTGCCTGGGGGGGGGGGGGGGGTGTCATTGATCCACCCTATCAGGGGAGAGGGGGAAATACCTTGCCCCACAGTGCATGAGGAATAAGTAGCTCAGGCCCATTAAGAGACTGAGAATAACAATTAGCCTTTAGGCAGAAGCAACAACCCCATCCAGTGGAAAATAAATCTTGCCACACCTGTGGACCATTGCCTGAGGGTAATTCACAACAAAATCCTATTAGTTTGTAGACAGAGGCTATGATCTCTGGAGGCTTTTAATTTTTACCTGATCTAACTAGTCAGAAACAGCTTTTGACACTGTCCTCCACTAGAGATTGAGGCATTGCAGATCTAGTTTAATACACCAGTGATGGGCACCTTTTGAGCTTGGTGTGTCAAAATTCACCAAAAAAACGAGCATAACTCGGGTGGTGTGTCACTTCGAGAAAAAAACACACAGCATAATTTCGCGATATTTATAGTTTAAATAATAAAAATGTATAATTGTAATATATAACTACTTAATAAACCAAAAGCTAATTATTTAACTTACCTGCTTAGTGACTTCTTTGTTCATCAGTCAGCCAGTTTCTTTTGTTGGTTTTGATATTATTTAACTTGCGTGGGGTGCCATGAACTAAGATAAGTAGGGGGAGGGGGAATTCTTTAACTAACCTGCCTATTAGTGACTTTTTTGTTGCTGAATTTCACTAGCTAAACCTTCAATTGAAGGTTGGTATTTTGTAAACTTCAAGCCCAAGCAAGCACTACTAACTTCATCTGTCAGTGTGTTTCTTTTGTTGGTTTTGATGCTGAGAATAAGATCTCACTAAAGTACATCGAAAGGAAAATGTGAGTAAAGCCATTGCTATATTGTTCAGGGTGCTAAAAGTGTCTGGTAATCAGTTCCAGACACTCCAAATTTCCTGTCTGTAGTGGCACTCCTCTTAATTCTCCAAGCAGCACCTTTCCAGATTCTCCCATTTTATTTTATACAGCTGCACTGGCCTTCTCAAAATACTTTGTTATTCGAGGAAAATACTTATAAGTTTTAGTTTCTACATCTCCCTTGAAAATTTTAAGTTTACTTTCAAAAGCTTTTAGGTATTCTAACATAACATCAATACTTTTGCCAAAACCTTGTAACTTTAAGGGCAGTTCATTAATATGAACAGAGAGATCTGTAAAAAATATCAGGTGTTGACCCACTTATCATCATTGAGCTGAAAAAAGTTTCCCAGATCTTATCTTCAAGAAATACCTTAATTTCTTGAAAGCACTCCACAAAGGGCTCAAGAACTTTGCCTCGGCTCAGCCATCTTATATTACTATACATCATAAGTCCACTGTAGGTGGAATCAACCACCAGTAAAAGTGCAGAAAATTCTTGCTTGTGAAGGGGGTGAGCAGCTATTAAATTAACTATTTTGCAACAACTGACATTGTTGTTTAAATCGGTGAATCCTGCCTTGGCACATAAAACCTCCTGATGGCTAACACAATGAAAAGGCACAATTGGATGTCCAATAGCTTCTGTAAACAATTTGAAAATCCAACTTTTCCCCCTACTATGTTTGGTACCCCATCTGTCGTCACTGACACAACTTTAGAGATATCAATGCTTAGGTCACGGAATTTTGTATAACATCCTTACATATTTCGTCTCCTGATGTACTTGTTGGCACTGATACTAACTTTATCAACTCTTCTCTCATTGTGAGACCATCAGAATATCGACCAATAATGGCAAACTGAGCATGTGATGTGACATCAATAGTTTATCAAGAGAGACGGAAAAATATTTACAATTACTTATGTCTCTCTTTAATTGATGTTGTATGTTTGTGTTCAGTCTCATTATTCAGTCTTTTATGGTATTTCTACTGAGTGGTAACTCAGATATTCTCTTAATAATTTCATCTTTATTCTGCATGTTGTGAAATAGAACTGGTGCACATCTTAAGAGTTTCTTTAATAAATTCTCCCTCACTGTGTGCTTTTCCATGCTGAGCTATGGAGTGAGCAATGCTCAGACTTGCAGATGTTAAATTTGTAGAGCCTTTTATAAATTTAAGGATGGAATTAGATTGGCTCTTATAAAGGTGTAGCTGCCTGGAAATGTATTCCTTCCTTTCATCCTCACTTTTTTCAAGAGCTGGGAATGATTAGTTTCAAAATGTCTCTTTATATTCCACGTTCTGCTTACTACCGTTTCAGTACATAGAACACAAAATGATCTGCCATTTTTTTTTCTATAATACCATACATCTACGTCCACGTCTCTTGAAAGGGTCGGCTACTGCTACTACAACTACCTTTACTTAACCTTGGTTTTTTATTTTTTGGGTTCTCCATCAGGGGGGCAGTGACAGAAGATAGAATTATAGATAGCCTGTTAGCCCTGCAGGCAATTAGGGGTTAACTAGCCTAACTGACCACAAGATGGCACATGTAACTGTCTTTTAGGAAAGGGCAGGGTTACTAAGCAGAAATAGAGGTTAATAAGGATGCACAACAGTAATAGTGGTGAAATGGAGTCTGCGCTATGCTGCAAAATGGCCTTCCTTATGTAAATTAAAATGGCTGCCACCATTTCCAATGGCGGGAAATGGCACCCATAGCACAGGCCCTTGCCTCTCCCAGCCTCCTCCTCACTTATCTCAGTAATGATGGTCAATTAGAAATCCACCACACCCGAGAACAGTAGATTGGTGGTGGTTGCTGTGGTTATTTGGTTGCTGGTAATGGCGATCACAGGCCCCCAGAGATGCATCCCTCGAGGCATTCCGCTGCTCCCTGCTCTGCAGGCTGGAAGTGAGGTCAAAGATTCCCTGATGGCCTAACCAGAAGTCCCAGAACTAGATGTTCTGTGCTGGAGTTCTGTTGTTTTGGCCTACAGACCTCCAGCACAGTGTGTCTACACTACACTACAGCAAATGTTTCATCCTTGGCTACTGTACCTGGCTGTACAAGTAGTTGAGGATGAAATGTCCTTCTCGGCATGTGACCTCATACTTCTCTGTATGCGCCCGCTTGTCATCGAAAATGGCTTCACGTGTCAGTGCTGACACATGTGTCATAGGTTCGCCATCACGGTAATATACAGTCACAAACCAAAACAGGCAGTGTGGATCCAGAGACAGGGAAGCATGGGACAGGTGGGGTGGAGGGTGGGAGGTGGGGGTGGGGATGCAGGGGAGTAATCAACCAAGGACCTTGTATGCATACATGCATGGCCAATGGGCACATACAATGGGGTGGTGAGGTCCTGGGGCAAGGGTGAGGTTGGGGTTGGGCTGAAGAGGGTTAATAGGGGGAGGAAGAGACATATGCAATATTTTCAACAATAAGAAATTATTTTTAAAAATGGTAAATAATTTGACCAGGAATTTCCCCAAAGATATACAAATGGCCAAACAAGTAAATCACTAGGGGCATGTAAATAACCATAAAGAAATACTACCTCACACGTATCAGGATACTTACTATTAAAAGAGTAAAAAAATAACAAGTGTCGGCTTAAATGTGGAGAAACTAATACCTCTGTGCATTGTTGGTGTGAATGCAAAATGGTGCAGGAGTCATGGAAAACAGTATGGTGATCCTGAATATGGAATTACTATCTTGACCCGGCAATTTTACTTTTGGGTAAAACAGCCAAAAGAAGTGAAAGCGGGGTCTCAGAGATGTTTGTCCACCCCTGTTCATAGCAGCATTCTTCACAATAGCCAAAAGCTAAATACAACCTATATGTCTATTAACAGGTAAATAAATAAATAAACAAACAAATAAATAAAGTGGTCTATACAGACAATGGATTATATTTAGCCTTAGAAAAGGAAGAAATTGTCATACATGCTAAAATAGAACAAATCTTGAGGATATTATGCTAAGTTAAATTACCCAGTCACAAAAAATGAAAATATTGTTATGAATCCACTTAAGGGATTTAGAGAAGTCATATTTACAGAGACAGAAAGTAGAATGGTGGATTCCAGGAACTGGGAAAGAGGGTTATGGGGAGGAGCTGTTTAATAGATAAAGAGTTTTAAATTGGCAAGATGAAAGGAATTCTGGAGATTGGTGGCACAGTGATGTGGATATGCTCAACATTTCTGAACTGTACACTTAAAGATAGTTAAGCTCGTAAATTTTATGTGAATTTTACCACAATAAAAATAGTTGTGTATCTTCTTTTAATACTACCCATATATTTGAAAAAGTATAAAGGAGATATGATGTTCAGGACAAGGGCTTCAGTGTCCCCTCTTTTGTTTCACAATAGGAGAACAATGAGTTACTGTGAAACAAAATGGGTGAGCAACGGGCTAACTTTCTGAAAAGGTTCTTATTCAAGTTATTGTAATATGCATTCATAGAATTAAAGAATACCATAAACTTTTTTTTCCAGGTTACTATTCTTTATTCTTAATGATTACATTACCAGTTCCTGCTATGGCAAAATTCAAAACAAGACATTAATTAATGCAGAGTTTTGAATATCAAATCTAACTAGGCAGAAGGTAAGTTCTTCAATCAGCCTTGAAGATATGCTTCAGTCCAGAGGGAAAAAAATGAGACTATCAAGAAGAATAAGGACAGTCCAGTATTTATGGGCAAACTGATCTAATGTCAGAGTTGAGACTGGAATATGGACATGAGGTTAATGAGATGTGAGTTATCAGCTCATTTAAAAGGGGGTATCTATATGCTAACTGACCAATCATTTCTTACTGGAGTGATACTTAACCCAAGGAAGAAAACTTTTAATCAAGTCAATGATTTGACAGCATTTTCACTTCAAGTTGAAAATATCTGAATTTATGAAAAGCAAATTACTTTTTCTAAATCTTTTACAAAATAGAATATTCTAGAGGTGTAACCTTGACCTCTCCTTTATTCTCAAATAAATACAAGATACATAATTATATTCCAATTTACAAACATTTATTAAGAACACCAGTGTAAAAGCTATTAGTATCAAGCTGACCAAGTCTTTGACACCAGGTAAGTTTAAAATGGAGCAGTGTAGGGAGTGGCAAGTTGAAGTGGAGGGAGGGTTGTATACATGATAAACTATATATGACACAAGGTACAAAGTAGTAAGTTATGAAAATGACACATATAAATATAGTGCTACAGGAGAATATATGGGAGAGAGCACTTCTGAGGTATGTTTTAAAAAAGAAATTGCCATTTAAAACAGGTTATGGAAACATGTGACATACATAATGGGGGTAGGGGGTGTGGAAGGACTGGTAAATGGTTATTACAGTTAGAATATGAGCAAAGACTTGGAGGTGAGAAACTTCAAAAGGATTTCAGGGAATACTCACTTGTTTCATTTTAGGTAGGGTTAGCTCTAAGTGTTAAGAAATGGTGAGTTAAGAATTAAGGAAGGATTTTGATCCCATTGCAGGGAAGTGCAAGTACAAGGCATGTGTAAACGTCAGGAAAGCATCTCAGGTAGAGAAAGGAGAAAGTGTGCAGATTCATTAGGATGGCCACTTCTTACTGTTTTCACTCACATCATGATATACTTTCTTTCTCATAATTTTTCCTAACCTCTGCAGTCCAGCCAATCCTTATTCTTTTGAACTTCTTGAGCATTCATTATTTCAAGTCCTTCATTTCGTATGTAATTATTTGTTCTCATTCTCTCCGTAAAATATGCACAATTGAAGTCACTAGCTCTTGAATTTTGGAGAGAAAAGAAACTATTCCACAAACATGGATAAGTTTTAATAATTATCCAATGTAAATCATCTTTCTGTGCTTAATTCATGACAGTTTCCTCAAGTTAAATTAATGGGCCATTTCATTTTTGCACCCACATGTTTGGAAGTCAAATCATAATGGAGACTTGCCATTGTATCAATCTAAAAAGCCAGCACCTCTTAAAAATATATACTTTGAATATATGCAGTTCATTGTATGTCAATTATACTTCAAACTCCAAAGAGTTTCAAATGAAATGTTATGGTATGGGTAATTATACTTAAGATAGGTTGCTTGGTATTATAGCCATAGAAGAACTGGCTTAAGGTTCTGACTAATGGAGATACCATGAAGCAACAGCTATGCTGGGATACAGGTAAGTTCCAACCTTTCCAGCCATTTCTTACTTATGTGCCATTGGTGCTGAAGAGTAATCAATCAAATGAGCAAGCAAGAATGACTCAGATTAAGACCCTCTGTAAATAATTAGTGCACAATACTTTTGAGTCAAATATGTTCACTCTCAAATTAAAGACAAAGTGTATACAACTAACTAACTAACCAACTAAGTAAATAAATATCTTAAAACCCAAATGTACCCTGGCCGATTTGGCTCACTGGACAGAGAGCGTCAGCCTGAGGACTGACAGGTCCCAGGTTTGATTTTGATCAAGGGCACATGCCCAGGTTGCAGGCTTGATCCTCAGTGGGGGGCCTGCAGTAGGCAGGCCTATCAATGATTCTCTCTCAGGACCCTCTTAAAGTCTGCTGGAGACCCAGTAGTTGTACCTCTTAAAAGGCTGGCACTATTTAAATATAAAATTTCTATCCCTCTCTCCCTCTACTTTCCTTTATGAAATCAATAAAAATATATTTTTTAAAAAAAGAAAACCCAAACATGTATCTCTGACACCTGTATAAACAGCATAGGAACAGTGACACAGACAGGATGGTAAAGGTCTGGGGCAGTGGACTGGGTGGTCTATAAGGGGTCAATGGGAGAAAAAAAGGAACATATGTAATACTTTCAACAATATTTAATTAAAATAAGTAAAAATTTTAAGAAATGTGACAGTATTCTCAGTTGTTATGACTTAATTTTGTATTAATTAAAATTTAAGTACAGAAAAAGAATGGAATAAGAACAAATGGTTTTTGTGCAGCATACTGCATATTAAGCATTTAAAACATTTTCTTAAATATGCTCATGAGTCTCACATCTTTATTTATAACTAAAAAATAGAAACAGCATACAGGTAGCCATCATCAGAACAAAAAAAGAATTGCATATTTGCACAGAATATTATTGGGTAATAAAAATGAGCTATAGATACAGGCAATAACATACATAAATCTGTAATATGTTGAGTGAAAGCAGATCAAGAGTACAAGAAAGGTGGAGCAAAAGTAGGTTTACAGTTGTTTTTACGGAAAATCCTATCTAATAGAGTAATATGCAAATTTGACCATACCTTCGTTATACCCACAAGCCACGCCCACCAGCCAATCAGGAGATTATGCAAATAAACCCCAACCAAGATGACTGCCACCACTGAAAGCAGAAGGCAGGCTTGGGTTTCCCTGGCAACAGAGGAAGCCAAGCTTTCCACCTACAGTTGCTGGCCTAGGCCTCCACTCAATGCTACAAAGTTTCAATTATAAAAGATACAGAAATGGCGGCAGCCACGAGCTAGAGAGAACAGAGGCTTGGGTTTCCCTGGTAATGGAGGAAGCTAAGCTTTCCACCTGCCATTGCCTAGGCCTCCACTCAATGCTACAAAGTTTCAAACAGAACGGGCTGCCGCCACAGAGCGAGCAGAAGGCTTGGCTCTGCTCCAGGCTACACAGTTTCAACTGTAGAACATAAATTAATCCCAGGGCCTCCGCTTGGGTCGCTGGGGAAGGGGGGTGGCCAGCCTGCAAACCTCCACAGGCCGCCCCTCACTCCAAGGGAACCCCCAACCTGATCTGGGACACTCTTCAGGGCAAACCAGCTGGCCCCCACCCATGCACCAGACCTCTATCCTATCTAATAAAAGAGTAATTTGCAGATTGACCATCACTCCAACACACAAGAGGGCTGCCCCCATGTGGCCAAAGATCCTGAGCCTATGTGGACACAATATGGCCACCACAAGATGGCCAGCAGGGAAGAGCTGTAGGAAGTTCCAGGCCCTGCAAAGGAGGGCAGTTGTGGGTGATCAGGCCAGCAGAGGAGGGCAGTTGGGAGGGACCACGCCTGCAAGGGAGGGTAGTTGGGGGTGATCAAGCCTGCAGGAGAGGGCAGTTAGGGGTGACCAGGCTGGCAGAGGAGGGAAGTTGGGGGCAAACAGGCTGGCAGGGGAGCAGTTAGACATCAATTAGGCTGGCAGGTTAGTGGTTAGCAGGTGATCAGGCTGGCAGGCAGAAGTGGTTAGGGGCAATCAGGGAGGCAGGCAGGTGAGCAGTTTGGAGCCAGCAGTCCTGGATTGTGAGAAGGATGTCCAACTGCCTGTTTAGGCCCGAACCCTTGAGGGGTCCTAGATTGGAGAGGGTGCAGGCTGGACTAAGGGACATCCCCAATCCCCCTGAGCACGAATTTTGTGCACCAGGCCTCTAGTAATACAATAAAAACATAAATAAACGGTGTTTTGCATACTCACAGTTATAAACCCACTTTTGCCTACCCTGTACTGAATGATTCTATTTACATAAGTCCTAGGACAGGAAAACATATGGTAGAAAAGAATCAGAACTTTTGGTTGTTGTTTCTTGGGGGTGATAGAAAAGTTCTATATTTTGATAGACACATGGGTGGGTTCTGGGTATGTATACAATTTGCCAAAAACTCATTAAATGGTTAAGTTTGTGATTTGTGCATTTTATGTATGCCTATCTACGTATAAAACGGTAACTAAATATTGAACTCTAGTCAATTATATGTGTCAAAGTGTTCAAGAATGAAGTACAATGACCCTTGAAATTTACTTTGAAATGCATAAAAAGTGGATTGATAGATATGGGATAAAGCAAAAAGAGCAAAATGTTAATAAACACACCATTTAGTAATAGGTAAAATTTTTTGTATGCTTCGAAAATTTCAGATCTCACAAAAGCAACCCAGATGCTAGAAAACACCAATGATATGTCTAAGTAGAATGAAAAAATGATTCTGAACTTACCATTCTATATCACTGATTTTCAATGAGTGTGCAGCAAGAATTTTTACGACATGCAATACCTATTTAGTCAGGAGCTCTGACCTCTTTTCCCTTAGATTGTCAAATAAAAGGACAACACAACAATGGCTGTGAGGTTTGAATGCTGTCTATAAATATATCCTATCTAATAAAAGAGTAATATGCAAATTTGACCATGCCTTTGCTATGCTAGTAGCCAATCAGGAGTAGGGGGCACGAGAGGCGGCGGGCGGGTCCGCGGCGGGAAAGGGCAGGCCTGCAGTGGGAGAGGGCGGGCCTGTGGCGAGAGAGCGTGGCCTTCAGCGTCCCTGGCCGGCACAGTGGGAGAGGGCAGCCCTCAGCGCCCCTAGCCGGCATGGTGGGAGAGGGCGGGCCGTGTGCAGTGGGAGAGGGCAGGCTGTCGGTGCCCCTGGCTCGAGTGGTGGGAGAGGGCAGGTCTACTGCGGGAGAGAACGAGCCATGCACAGCAGGAGAGGGCAGACCGTCTGCGCCTCTGGCCAGTGCAGTGGGAGAGGGCAGGCCTGCAGCGGGAAAGGGCAGCCCTCAGTGCCCCTGGCCAGCATGACAGAAGAGAGCAGGATGTCTGCATCCCTGGCCGACCTGGCGGCCTGCCCTATTCCGCTGTGAGGTGAGAGAGGGCGGGTTATGTGCAGCGGGAGAGGGCGGACCTGCTGCGGGAGATGGTGGCCTTCACCACCCCTGGCTGGTGTAGTGGGAGAGGGAAGGCTGTCTGCGCCCCTGGCGGGAGTGACAGGAAAGGGTGGTCCTGTAGCAGGAGAAGGTGGGCCATGCATGGCGGGAGAGGGCAGGCTGTCCGCGCCCTTTGCCGGCCAGGCGCCTGCCCTCTCCCACCACCTTGAGGGAAAGAACAGGCCCAGGGCAGCAAATGCGCACCATGCCAGGCAGGGAAGCCAGATCTGAAAGCCCAAGCCCCCAAGTACCTGACAGGGCTTCGTGTGCTGAGGTCCTGAGGAGGCCCCAGGACAAGTATCTCCCCAGAGGCTGAGTGGGAGAAGGAGAGGAACCTCTGGCTAGAGGCCGGGGTGAAGGATGAGGGACACCCCCTCTACCCCTCCATGCACAAATTTTGTGCAAAGGACCTCTAGTGTCATATAACAGAATTGCATCTTATCCATCGCGTTGCATAGCAAGGTTGTGTTTGATTAGTTAATTCTTGGTACCAGAAATCATTATGTAGAAGTACAAGCACCTGATTTTTAAATCATTTTGGAGGGAAAAGGTTAAGTAATTACTATTATTAGTTTTTTGTAAATCAATCAATATTACACTTGGTTTACTTCCTACGTAACCTTTCCTGGGAAAATATCTCTGGCTATTCTCTTCTAGCAAGAGTATTAAAGCCAAGAAAGAGGAAATAGCCACAGTATTCAGCTAACAGGTGATTCAAGGTAGGAAGGTTGTGAAGGGAAATCCCAGGATGAGAGCAGGACACAAGAATCCAAGCAAAATCTTTTTGGGGAAAGAGGCCCCTATGAAAAAGCCTGAATAACTCTGAGGATATGTCAATGATACATTATTGTATGTTAAGCAGAAAAAAAGAAAGAGAAAATTTCCAGGAAAAGTGAAAGAAATTACAGGATATCTATACTCTAACATATAACAAAACAATGTGACATGATTTTGTTAAATTGGTGAAAGCATAAAAAAACTCCATTTGACTTCTGGTGCTAAGAACATTCTAGCTGTCTTAAGAGACTCATGAATCCTGATAATAAAACAGTAAATAAGGGAGAGATAATAGGTACACATCTACTGCACTGTTTTTTATGTGAATGAACTGATTATTTTTTAAAAAGCAGACTTTTCAAAAAGTTAATTTTAGAAATGTATTAAGTTCCACACTGGCTCCATTTCCTATCCCAGTAAAGAAAATGTTTAGTATTTTCAGCATATTGAATAGTAAGACATAGAAGTTGGCGAAATTACTAGAGTAAAATCAGTTAAGTCTGAGCATCATTTCTCTCAAAATCATCTCATTATCCAAATTATTTGAAAACTAGGGGCCCAGTGCACAAAAACTGTTCACTGGAGATGGGTAGTCCTTCAGTCCAACCTGCCCCCTCTTGCATACTGGGAGCCCTCAGGGGGTCCTACTGATGGCTTACAGAGGCTTTCGGCCTGGGCAAGAGGGACCCTCAGCCCCTTCAAATCGCTGGCTCTGCCCCTGTACCCTCGGCTCTGATGGCTTACCTCACAGTGATCCAGGTGCCAGTATGTTCCCGGGACACAGATGCTAAGTGTCTATGTATGTAAATTAACACCATCTTTGGTTAATTTACATACTCACTCTGATTGGCTATGGGTGTAGTGGAGGTACGGTCAATTTACATGTTTGTCCATTATTAGGTAAGACAGTTTTTAAAACTGTCCTTCAAAACATTTCTTCCCTATGGGTCATACTACCCTCCCTGAGTAAGAGAAAACAAACTGGCAGTCTAAAGCTGCCTACCTCCAGCTGGCATCCAGTCAGTCCCTTGGGAGAGGCTAGCACCACTGCAGCACCCTGCATCTGGTGCCCATTGGTCAGCTGAGTAGTGCTACTACTGTGAGAATGCACTGGCCACCAGGGGGCAGCTCCTGTGTTGAGCATCTGCCCCCTGGTGGTCACTGCACATCATAGCAACCAGTCAACAGTTCATATGGTGGCTTAGGCTTTTATATATATAGATAGATTTTAATTGTGTCTGGGATCAGTTGCATCTCCTCTTCTCTATACCCTCCCTTCCTACATCAAATGTTTCTGTGTATGTTTCTGTTAAACGAAGACCTCAAAACAAGGAAATGTAACCAAGTCCTTTAGGAATGCAGCTCTGTCACTAGAATAGTTCAGGGAAAGGCTAAATTGTCTGCCTGATTTCTCTCCCAACAAGAGTTTGCTCAAAAAAGCACAAGCCTTATAGCAAATGAAAAATGAACAATATAGATGATCGATATCAGATTCTTTTTAGCCTAAATGATGAGTGATTGGAAAGTGAAAGAACAAGGCCTAATAAAAGAAGAATAAAAAAATAATTGGCATTTAGGGCAAACAAAGCATATAAAATGAAAATGGAAATTGCATCTTGGACATGTTTGATGTCGGGCTATTTCCATTGTGCTCAAATACATGGGAACATAACAGTAAAATTAACACAAAGGAACAAAAAACTTATGGACAGTGTTTTGCAAAGAATATCTTGTTATAACAAATCCATTTTTTTGAACACCATATAGGAACAAACATATAAGTAATGGCTATTTTTTGTACTTGACTTTCTAATTTTTAAATAATCATATTGATAGGAAGTTGAAAAAAGATAGAACAGAAAGTCCTATGTACTTCTGATCCAGTTTCCCCCAATAACATTACTTAGGTATAGTTTAATATCAAAACCAGGATTGACACTGATATCTATACCTTATTCAGATTTTACCAGTTTTAAATGCATTCATTTGTGTGTTTGTCTCTATGCAATTTTATCACTTGTATAGATTTATGTATCACCATCACAATCAAGATACAGAGCTATTCTATTACCACAAAGATCCTTCATGCTACTACTGCTTTCTAGTCACAACCATTCTGCTCCCCCAACATCATTCTAATGCTTGGCAACCACTAATCTATACTCCAACTCTATAATTTCCTCATTTTAGGAACGTTATATAAATGAAACCACATGGTTGCTACATGTAGCAATGGTTTGTTCCTTTTTATTGCTGCATAGTATTTCAGATTGTGAATACAGGACTTTGTTTAACCATTCACTGACTGAAGGGCATTTATTTGGGTTGTTTCCAATAAAAATATATTTATTTTAAACATGGTTATTTTGTAATAAGTAAGCTTCTTTCCCAAGAGGAATTTTAGAACAAAGGCTTTATGTTCATTGAAGCCAAAGGTTTGCATACATATACAGAGATTTTTTTTTTTTCTTCCCACATTGAAATTAAATCCCACAGCTTCCCTTCTCAGTGAGGGTCAATATAGCAACATAAATTTGCAGTTAGTTAAACTTCCATTTTATATTGTAAGGTGATATTTTGTAACAGTTATGGGACTTCTTTCACGTAGAAGATAGGTTAGTAAAGTTAATTGTACAACTACCTCACAAAAATAATTTATATCCATCAATGATCAAACTGAAGTTGGAAGAAATCAAATTATAGTACTTTAAACTCTTAAACAAGACAATATCAAATTATTGTCTTTCAAGAAGGTTAAAAACAAAAACAGCTGGAATCGGTTTGGCCCATTGGGTAGAGTGTCAGCCTGAGGACTGAAAGGTCCCAGGTTTGATTCCGGTCAAGGGCATGTACCTTGGTTGTGGACACATACCCAGTAGGGGATGTGCAAGAGGCAGCTGATCAGTGTTTCTCACTCTCTCTCCCTCTTCCTTTCTCTCTGTAGGAAATCAATATATTTTAAAAAAATAAATAAAACAAATGTAGTTTATTTCTCATGATTAATTTCTTTTGCAGAGGAAGTAGTGTCAAGGAATTGTAGATGAAAACATTAGTCAAACACACTATAAAAACAATAATTTAAACATACTACATGGTCTAGTATTTAGAAATAAGGCTTAAAATCTTGCAACTTGGCTAGCAGTGAGCTTATAACCAATTTTTTTTTAAGTCACGAATTTACATTTCAGAAGGCACAGAAAGAATAGCACCAATAATAAAGTGTAGGTTTTCAGAAGGTAAGAAAAGAGAAAATATTAAAGGATAAAATCTGGGGAAAAAATGCTGGAAAATTAGGTAGAAAACTAACTTTTGAGCCCAGATTAAATAACATCTCATTTCAACCATCAGCCAATGACTAATTTAATTGAATTCTGGAAAAATACACATACTCACAACTTTAATCAGGTACATGCAAATTTGCTTAATTATATAAGATATCCTTAGTGAGGAAGCAAAGTTAACTTAAAATTTTGTTTGATTTTTGCATAATGTCTGTACTATTAATAAACATTATCAGTACTCAGAGATTGAGAGATTTTACCTTTTTTAAAAAAGGTTACTATTATATTAAGAAACGGACACACTCCTTTCTCTTTAAGATAACCATCTTAGTTTAGTTATCTTAAGTTATAAAAAATAAGTTATCAGTGTATGCAGGTGTCACTATAAAGACGAGAGTAAGAGTCCTGATTCTGTGGTTTGGAGCTGCAAGACCTATTTGAAAAGTTAACTGACGATTTGCAACCACACCTCTTTGACAGAGACTGCCCAACATATTTACAAAATATCATGAAAGTGAAATTTTCTAAATCAAGTAGCAACAATGTTTATGACTGTAACATTTTCAAGAATGGAAAAAATAACACTTATCAACTTTCAGTGCTTCTTTTTTTGAGGAATTTACATTAACTCAAATGGGTATAGTCAGCTATTCTAAAGGGCAAGTATAAGAAAATCTATTTTATTACTTGGCAAGGCATGATAATGCTTATCTTCTGCATAATAACTTGAAAAAGTTTATTTCAATTTCATAAAATTTTCTACTGCTATTGTCATGTAAGTCTCTTGAAGAAGCATCCAACTGTACTGGGTTCAATAGGTTGGGAAGTCTGCCATAACATTATTATCCCTCAGCTCACTCTTCAGCATAAAGTGCAGCTGCCTTGAACCCTGGCCAGACATTACTGTCAGAAGACTTCATAATAAAATTGTTTTCATGCTAACCTTAAATCTGTCCAACTATACAAACTCCAAGGACACTGTTTGGGATAATCAATTTCTCTCATATCTTTAACTTTGAAAAGGACCGGCTGGCGTGGCTCAGTGGTTGAGCATTTACCTATGAACCAGGAGGCCTAGATTGTGAGCTTGACCCCTAGTGTGGAGCACGCAGGAGGCAACCAATCAATGCGTCTCTCTCATCATTTATTTTCTAGCTCTCTCTCCCTCTCCCTTCTTATCTGAAATCAATAAAATATATGCTATATAAAAGAAAGTGACAAGTTGAAACTGGTCTGGCTCAGTGGATAGAGTGTTGGGCTGTGGACTGAAGGGTCCCGGGTTCGATTCTGGTCAAAGGCATGTACCTTGGTTGCGGGCACATCCCCAATGGGGGGTGTGCAAGCTGATCAATGTTTCTCTCATATCGATGTTTCTAACTTTCTATCCCTCTCCTTTCCTCTCTGTAAAAAATCTATAAAATATATTTTAAAAAAAAAAGAAAATGGCAAGCTGCAAACTGCCACTTCAGTCACTGTATAAATAAAAACTAGTACTCCTCACTAACAGAACATTTCTCAGGCTGCAATGCCTAGTGTTAGTGAAAAAAAAAATTATTTTCTTAATATGCATGAAAATAGCAATAGTTAATATTTAATCATACATACTATGTGTTAGGCACCATGCTACTTTATTTCTAAGCTTCACAACCCCATGAGTTAAGAATTATCCCATTTTGCAGATGAGGAAACTGAACTGAGTCCAATAGAAGGGTCCCACTGCTAGCAAAAGAATGCAGAAGCCTCCTATCTTTTTACCAGCCCTACTATGTAATAAGGCACATGAGATCTGAAAGCATCAATTATATAACTTATTAGTTAATCAACGGGAATTTTAGAAAATGCTAGGCTGAACTATGTATGCTATGGCTACTTCGTGGGGAACTGAGGGGACTTACTTTCAGGGTTTATGCATTCCATTTTAAAAATTATAACATATCCAAATTGCTTCCAGGCCCTGAATCTATGGATATATGCCAAATCTGTATCTAGGTGTATTAATTATGGAATATGGAAGATCATTAAGCCAGTATAATTTCCTCCAACACTGAAAATATTGTGTAACATTTAGTCAAAACTCAGAGATTTCTTCAGAACCCAAGTTTATTTTGGTAACAAGCCTCAGAAGTAGGCATAGAATTTTATCACTCATTACAGACATGTCTACTATAAATTATAGAATCCATTGTTTAAAGACATATTTACCCAGGCAAAAAAGCAAGGAGTGGAAAGATGAGTACTCAACACGTGAGAAGAAGCTATTTGGTCTCAAATATGCCCAAATATAACAACTTTTGTTAAACTTAGGTGTGTCAAATTACTCTAATCACACCAGTATCCTACTATATTAAAGACATAGGTCTTATAGTTTGAATGGGTGTACTTCCAGTTTTTTTACTTTATCCTTTCATTAGTTAAAAGTTCTTTTAATCAATGACATTTAAGCTAAAAGCAAAGGATTTCTTCAGTATTACAATTAGGCAATTACACACACACACACACACACACACGTATGACTTTTCTTTTCTAGACAATCTTATTTAAAAAAATCATCTGTTATTTACTACGCCTTACTCTTTTACAAAACACCTCTTCACCTTTTAGTTGACTTGCTATCCCGGGTCAATTATGCACGGGGCATGATAGCCTCAACAATCGAAGTTTCTCTAAAAAAAGCAAGGTCAAAGAACAGAAGCACCAAAGAACAGAGGCACCTCTTGCACCTAGGAACATAAAAAAGAGAACGACAAAAAACTTCACACAACAGGATTTGGAGGACATCCTATGGCTCAACCATAACGTGTGTAAATCTGATCCCTGGAGTCCGGGGCACTGACAGCCATTCAACTTTCTTTTTAATTTCCCCATTGTGCTTTTCCCGGTACTACAGGCAAGATGTACCTACATTTCACCAAATGCCCTCTTTGCTTTCTAAAAATTCTCGCGGCGCAAGGCCGGGGTCCGCGGCCATGGGGCGGGCCGGGAAGCCGGGGAGCCGGGGGCAGCGGCGGCTGCGCGGGAGAGAAACACGCCCGACACCCGTTCCCCGCAGGCCTGTTGCGGCTGGTTCCCGAGTCTCCGGGGCTGCAAGGGCCGCGGCGGCAGCCATGGCAGACAGGGACTAGGGAACCTTTCCCCTGCCTCCTCCGCTAGGCCTCGAGGGGTTTGCTTTTCACATGGCCCCCGGTTGGGGGCGGTGGGCACAAGGTAGTGGATGCAGCTGTACCCGCAGCGGCGGGCCGGGAGAGCCGGCCTCCCTCGGAACCCGACCTGCTGCTGGGTTGGTAGCAGGCACCTCAGCGGGGCCTGGCTGGAGGCCGACGACTCGGTGGGGAAGGCCACCGTCTCCCTCACACACCAATTCTCTCCCCAGCCTGCCTCCTTCTCCGTTAGCGCTACCGGTTGGCCGGCGGGGGAGGGGAGCGAGGCGCGTTATTCCCGGGGAACTGGAAGGGGGAGGGGACGGCATCACTTACCCGCGTTACTGAGGAGGAGGAGGCGGTTGGAGCGCGGCGCAGCGGGGCGGCGGCGGGGCTGGGTGGGTGCAAGTCAGAGTCTTACGAAAGGGAATTAACCCCATCACCAGCCCGGACACCGGCTCCAGCGGCAGCCGCGGCTGGCAGAATCCCGCCCCTTCCCACCACGTACTAGCTCCGCCTATTTATTCTCTTTGAGGGCGGTCGGCAAATCATAGGCTGTACACCCTCGGAGTGATATGAGGCCCATCCAATCACGCCTAAACAAACGGCCTTCTCTCCACCCCTTTATCTCCTCCTGGGCCGCGGGAGAACCGTGCCAAGTCTTCCTCCACCCTCATGGGCCAAAGGGCCAATCGGTGATTAGTATCCGCCCTTGAAGGACGCAAAGGGTAACCAATGGTAAAACTAAGAGGACAGCCATTTTGCCCACTTGAAAAAGAGCCACCTTTTCCCACGAGTTGGAGCCTGAGGTGGGGGGAGTTCTGGGAGTTTTCATTGGCCTGGAGATATTAAAAAGACAAACCACTTTTTCAAGGAGAATTTATAATGCTTTATAGGAGTAAAAGAAAATTTTCATCCTCCATGTGGGGAGATGAGAGGAACGCTGCTTAAAAGCTTGACTCCTAGGCCCTTAGCGGTAACGGGTTCTAAGCCGAACACCTGGTTTCTGGGGAAGGCGGGGTGATTGCCCTTGTCATCTAGAAGAGCAAACTATATTTCCCAACATGCTTTGCTCCCGCTCACATCCTTTTCTCCGTTTACCTCCCTCGGCAGTCTGATGGGAATTGTAGTTTTGGGGAGGCATCCATTCCGCCTCCTGGACCAATAAGGAATAAACTTTTGAATAATCGGGAGTTTGGAGAGGAGAGCTAGTTGTCTTGAGGCTGCAGTGAATCTTTTACGCCGCCGTAACGGAAGAGATGAGCGATAGAAGAGCAAGGTAGAGCATAGTTTTCTCAGAACACCATAGGTGGTGTAGATTCCTTCTGTTTGAACTGTTGCTTTCAGTTTGTCCCTTTGAAGTCACGTCCGCTTTGGGCGGATACAAGCCAAACGTGTGGCGGGAGTTGGAGATTATTCAGCGGATACACCAGGTGTGGCCTCTGGGAGTGGGATGGCGGGCAAATCGTTAGTTTCTTGCATGAGCGATAGAAAATTGAACGTAATTTAATGGCATTTTAAGGAAGAATGAGTGAAATGGGGCAGGGGTAGTTCATAAGTCCATAATGCCATTCTCCACCCAGCCTTCAATCCCAGAGTCCCATTTGTCTTGTTTTTTGACTTGCTCACTATTGCTCCCATTTATTTGTTATTGTACCTCTAATGCCTTTAGCCGCTGTAGGTACGCTCGGCTTCATGGCATCAGTTTGACTCAAAAACCGGCTCTGAAGTTCTGAGCTAACCCCTACTTTCACGAACTTCTGAAGACTAATTCAAAGGAAAAATGTTCCAGAAGGGCTCAGATTTGATACTGAAAAATGGTGGCTTTACCTTTTGTCATTGACTAAGCATACAAGTGGCGACAGGTAACATTGATGAATAAAGATATTTATGTACTTTGGACCCCTTAGCCTAATTTTAGCACATTAGGCTCTGGTTTATGCCCCACTCCAGATGCAAAAGTGAGTGTGTTTTTTGCTGTTTGACGTTTCCTTTGAGTTACCTTGGGAAATTCATTGAATTAAGAAGAGCCAGGAGGAAATAGGTCTTTCCTCCCCAAGACTAAACTAATTTCCCTATTATTTTGACTAAGTCTTTCTTGGATAAATTCTAAAATTTCCCCAGGGTCTCTTGAGACTTACTTTTATCAATAATCTTGTAGGTATTTATTTAGCACTTATACTATACCAGTCTTTGGGGATAAAACAGTGCCAAAAAGACAGCTTCTTCTTTGTCCAAAAGTAGTGAGGAAGACAAAGGCCAAAGAAAATTAGAGATAATGTTTTTTTTTGTTTGTTTAATATTTTTAAAAATTTATTTCAGAGAGGAAGGTAGGAGAGATAGAAACATCCATGATGAGAGAAAATTATGAGTAGGCTGCCTCCGGCATGCCTGCTACTGGTGATGGAGCCAATAACCCAGGCTTGTGCCCTGACCAGAAATCCAACCATGACCTCTTGGTTCATGGGTCAGTGCTCAACCACTGAACCACACTGGCCAGGCTACTAATTTTTTAAATCTCCTCTAAATTAAATCAAGATTTCGTTAGTCATGTTTTGTGTATTTATTCTGTCTCCTCTTTCCATTCTACTTGTGGATTACAGTAAGCATATTTTCTCCCTTTCTTTTTAACTGAAGCACTAAAACATCCTTGTCTAATAGTCATGAGTTTTTATTCAGCAACTAGATGGTAAATTTTATAGTTAACAGAGGCCCAGCACGCTATTGAAATCACATAGGAGGCGCCCCACCTCCTGCCATGCGAGGAAGCACCCCATGGGGGCTGGGACCTGTGCCTGACTCACGCAGCACTGGCCACTGTGGGAGTAGAAGTACCTGCAGACCAGCACTGCAGGAGGCCAGACAGGCGCCACAGGGGACCAGTACCCACACCTGACTGGCAGCGTCCTCTGGCCCCCCTGCCTTTGTCCCCTCCAGGTCTGCTCCAAGCTGCTGTGCTGGTTTGAGCAGGCCCCCCTGCCTCTGTCTCCACTTCTGCTCTGGGCCTCATTTGTGAGTGAAACCTCCTCCTGTCTGGTTGTGACCCGTTACAGAGTCCTGGCCTAATTTACATATTTCTCTCTCTCTATATATATACACACACACACATATATACATATATATGTATATACATATGTATATATGTATACACACACACACACTATAGGACTGGTGCATGAAATTTTTGCACAGGGGGTGGGGGATGTCCCTTAGCCCAGCCTGCATCCTCTCCAATCTGGGACCCCTTGAGGAATGTCCCACTGTCTGGTAGGATGGGGCCTAAATGGGCAGTCGGACGTCCTTCTTATAATCCAGGACTGCTGGCTCCAAACTGCTCACCTGCCTGCCTTCCTTATTGTCCCTAACCACTTCTGCCTGCCAGCCTGATCACCTGCTAACCACTACCCTGCCAGCCTAATTGATGTCTAACTGCTCCCCTGCCCCTGCCAGCCTGTTTGCCCCCAACTTCCTTCCTCTACTGGCCTGGTCACCCCTAACTGCTCTCCTCTGCAGGCTTGATCATCCAACTGCCCTCCCTTGCAGGCCTGGTCCCTCCCAACTGCTCTCCCCTGCTAGCCTGATCACCCACAACTGCCCTTCCTTGCAGGGCCTGGAACTTCCTACGGCTCTTCCCTGCTGGCCATCTTGTGGTGGCCATCTTGTGTCCACATGGGGGCAGGATCTTTGATGACATGGGGGCAGCCCTCTTGTGTGTGGGAGTGATTGTCAAGCTGCAAATTACTCTTTTATTTTATTAGATAGGATAGAGGTCTGGTGCATGGGTGGGGGCCAGCTGGTTTGCCCTGAAGAGTGCCCCAGATCAGGATGGGGGTTCCCTTGGGGTGAGGGGTGGCCTGGGGGAGGGGCCTGTGGAGGTTTGCAAGCCGGCCATACCCCCAGCGAGCCAAGCAGAGGCCCTGGGATCTGGGATTAATCTATGTCTACAATTGAAACTTTGTAGCCTGGAGCCTAGCCAAACCTTATGCTTACTCTGGGGTGAGAGCCATTTCTGTTTGAAACTTTGTAGTCTAGGGTAGAGGCCTAGGCCAGCAACGGCCTGCGGAAAGGTTGGCTTCCTCCATTGCCAGGGAAACCCAAGCCTTCCTCCTGCTCTCAGTGGCAGCAGCCATCTTGGTTGGGGTTTATTTTCATAGTTTGCTCCTGATTGGCTGGTGGGCCTGGCTGTTGGTGTGGCTTGTGGCTGTGGCAAAGGTACGGTCAAATTTGCATATTACTCTTCTGTTAGATAAGATATATATGCTTCTAGATATAGGGCTATAACCACATCTTTTAGCCAAACATTGTTGTTGAGTGCAACAGACGAAATCCTGTCTCTTGTTTTAATGCAGTTGGAATTTTCAGTATAATTTAGCAGTATAGACTTATATAAATGATTAGTTCTTGTTTTGTGAGCTCTTCCAGTATAAACCAAGTTAATAAATGGTAGTGACAGCCAGCATTTTATTGAGAGTTTCCTCTGAGCCAGGAATGATGTTAAAGTACTTTCTGTAAAATTTCCCTGCTATTCTATAAGTATTGTTATGTGATATTTTATAGTTGAAGAAATTGGGGCACAGAGAAGTTCAATAAGACCTTAAGTCCTTGATCAATAAATTTTGGAGCTGAGAATGAAATTCAGGTCTGTCTTATTTCTGAGCTCTTGACCACTGTTCATCCTGCCCCTCAGATATTTATTAATCTCCCAATATATGCCAGACACATCAGGAGAGAAATGTAAAATTTCACCCCATGATTCTGGAACCAATGGTGGCAGTCCCTTCTTTTGAACTACTCTTTGCCACTCATAAAATATATATTCATTGTATTTAAAAACAAAGGAAAATAAAGGTAATCTGTGATCTTGTTTAATCACTTGTGAGTAGCTTGTTGTTATCTATCACAATCTCTTAATACTTTTAAAGAAATTGCTTCTTAGGTTTTAAATCTTTGTCACATATTTTGAAGGTTTTTTTTTTAATTTTGAGAGTTTTCATTTGAAGGTAAATCTTAATGTCATCAAAGTCACAAATATGCTAATTTAAATACCCAATTCTATTTATCTAAAACACACATTGCAAATATACAAATATCTATTCTCTCCACATGTCAGAGCCCATTCATTTCAGGGTTTGGAAATGGGGAGAATAGATTCCCCTTAAATTGCAAGTCAGTAGGTGTTTCTTTACAGTTAACTTTAGCAAAATTCATACAAAATAGTGATTAACAATGATCTTCTTGTTAATTCACAAGGAAATACCTTCAAAACTGCATTTTGTTAAAGTTTCTGTACTAAAATGTAGAAAAACTGAACTACACAAATATTGAAAAGTTAAAAATTCCTTAATTTTTTATTCCTGGTACCACTACAATTTACAGGGCAATATACCTGATGTAATGAAAAGAAAAAGACAAAGCTACAACAGATAAAAGACTCAGGAATGTACATCTAATTGACACTACGTTGCATTAATCAATAGCTGCACTTTTTGCAAACTGTGGCTATTACAGTCCTGAACAAGAAGGGTTTCCTGTTTAAGCTGCAGTAAATTTTCTGACTATGGATCATCGTTCCTCCTGTGGCAGATTTTATAGTTCCTCTAATGCATTTGGGATGAGCGTCTCAAAGTACCCTGCAGTTTTCCTGACAACTCCTCGCTCTCTCTCCTGCTAAGAACTATAGCCCTTTTCTGTTGAGTTTTTAGAACCTTCTGCTACCATATCTACCACTTCCACCACCAGATCCATAACCACCACCATAGGGGCTGCCCAAGCTTCTTCCACCAAAACTGCCCCCCTTAATGGGTCCATAATTTGATTGCTGTTGTCCACTGTAATTTCCAAAATCATTATAGTTTCCACCTCCACCATAGTTACCACCAAAATTTCCCCCTTCATTGTAACCATCATATCCTCCACCACCATATTCACCACCTTGGTTTCCATATCCTGGTCCACCACCACCACCATAGCCTCCTCTACTACTCTAACCAGGACCACCGCCATAGTTGCCACCATCACCTCCAAATCCATTATATCCACCATCACCTCCACAACTACCTCTGCTGCCACCTCCACCACCATAGCCTCCTCTTCCACCAAAGTTTCCACCACCTTCAAAGTTTCCTCCCCGACCCATGAAAGTTTCCTCCCCAACCCAGATCCACCTCCATGGCCTCTTTGTGATCCAGCAGACTGCATTTCTTGTTTAGAAAGGGCCTTTTTTACTTCACAATTATGCCCATTAATAGTGTGGTATTTCTGAACAACAATTTTATCAACTGTATCATGATCATCAAAAGTTACAAAAGCAAATCCTCTTTTTCCCCCCACTCTGCCTGCCCTCCATAACTTCTATGGTTTCAATCTTGCCGTACTTTTCAAAGTAGTCTCTCAAATTATATTCTTCTGTATCTTCTTTAATACCACCAACAGAAATTGTCTTCCCTGTTAGACGGGCCCCAGGTTTTACAGAATCCTCTCTAGAAACAGCTCTCTTTGGTTCCACTGCACGCCCGTCAGCCGTGTGTGGTCGAGCACTCATTGCTTCATCCACCTCTTCAACACAAGAGTAAGTCACCAAACCAAAGCCCCGGGAACGTTTTGTTTGGGGGTCTCTCATCACCACACAATCTGTGAGTGTGCCCCATTTCTCAAAATGTTCTCTGTAGTTTCAAAGCTAAGACCACCAAAAAACAGTTTTCTCAACTGCTCTGGTTCCTTAGGATCATGGCCCTCAAGCACATGAAAAATGCAACTGTGGTTGCAATCCACTAAAATAAAAATCCCAAAACTATAACCAGAGCCATGGGGGAAATTTTTTTAAGTTCCTATTGTCTAATAGCGCTAAGATATGTATAGTTCTAAGTACTTTGGCAAGAACAGATCAGGAAGTATTAAATAGCAGCAAACTCTTAAAAAATTTATTTTCAACTGGATGTTGCGTAGAAAATAAATTTTATTTTCTTTCCTGAGGCCTAGGAATGTGCCAGCCTAAGTTCAGAAAAAGCACTGCACCCAAGCTTGAGGCCATTGGCGGCATTTTCTGCCGGGCCGCCGCCTCTCTCCCTGCCCTCGCGCTCTTTCCCCGGGGCGGGACCCGGGCGGCCACTGCGGGCCACTGCGGGCCAGTGCGGGCCAGTGCGCCATTTCCTAACGCGGCAGCGGAGCCATGTCAATGTGACGCCGCCCGCCTGCTCGCTCTCCCAGATCACATATTTTGAAGTTTTAATCCCACTTTGAAATGTGTCTTTTTACTTTTTGATGATATTTTCCCATGATACAGTTTCAATTATTTTAGTGTTGAAATCTATCTTTCTCCTTATAATTTCTAGTTTATTTGTGATGTTTAGAAATTAGGTAATAAAAATATGTATATATAAATTTTCATTTGTTTTTATATTTAATTTTTCAATTTACATATACTTGGTTTTGTTTGGACTCTGTTCTCTTTCATTGTTCTTTTTTTTTTTTGTCTTGTACCATACTGTTATCTTAGTTTTGGTAACTTTGTTTTGATAGCTAGTAGGAAAAGTGTGCTTCCCTCTTCTTTTTTAGGTATTTTCTTGTCATTCTCATGGTTTATTAGATGGATTTTTGGTATCATTTTTCAAATTAAAAATAAATCTCTGTACTTTTGTATTTTAACAAAATACAAGTTTGACATTTATGTAGATACTAGAGGCCTGGTGCATGAAATTCATGCACGGGGGAGGCAGGGGATGTCCCTCCGCCTAGCCTGCATCCTCTCCAATCTGGGAACCCTCAAGGGATGTTTGACTGGCCTAAACGGGCATTCGGACATGCTTCTTACAAACCAGGACTGCTGGTTTTAAACTGCTCGCCTGCCTGCCAGATTGCCCCTAACCGCTTCTGCCTGCCAGCCTGATCACCCCCTAACCACTACTCTGCCAGCCTAATTGATGTGTAACTGCTCCTCTGCCAGCCTGTTTGCCCCCAAATTTCCTCCTCTGCTGTACTGGTCACCCCTAACTGCCCACCCCTGCAGGCTTGATCGCCCACAACTGCCCTCCCTTACAGGTCTGGTCCCTCCCAACTGCCCTCCCCTGCTGGCCTAATCGCCCACAACTGCCCTTCCCTACTGGCCATCTTGTGGTGGCCATCTTGTGTCCACATGGGGGCAGGATCTTTGACCACATGGGGGCAGCCCTCTTGTGTGTTGGAATGATGGTCAATCTGCAAATTACTCTTTTATTAGATAAGATAGAGGCCTGGTACATGGGTGGGGCCAGCTGGTTTGCCCTGAAGAGTGTCCTGGATCAGGGTGGGGGTTCCCCTGGGGTTTGGGGTAGTCTGGGTGAGGGGCCTGTGGTAGTTTTCAGGCTGGCTATGCCCCCCAGCGACCCAAGCCGAGGCCCTGGGATCTGGGATTAATTTATGTAGTACAATAGAAACTTTGTAGCCTGGAGTAGATCCAAGCCTTCTGCTCGCTCCATGGCGATAGCCATTTCTGTTTGGATTTATTTAAATTTTATAATTGAAACTTTGTAGCCTAGAGTGGAGGCCTACATGCTAGGGCTACAGAAGCTTGGCTTCCTCCATCACCCAGGCAACCCTACCCTCTGCTCTTTCCAGTTCCATGGCTACTGCCATTTCTGTTGGGTTATCCTATCTAATGAAAGAGTAAGATGCAAATTGACCATACCTTTGCTAAGCCAATCAGAGCGAGTATGCAAATTAACACAAACAAGACTAGTTTATTTCCATATTTCCCCACAGAAAACTGTAGAAGGAAGCCAAGCACTGCAGAAAGGAGCAAAGCTGTGGAGAAATAAGCAAACGGGGTGGGGGCGGGAGAAGGGAGGAAGCAAGGCAGAGGAGATGGGAGTGAGGCAGTGGAGATGGGAGCAAGGCAACAGAGAAGGAAGAGAGCTTTGCTCAGGCTGCAGGAAGCTCTATTCTTGCAGGAATCTTCCTGCACTGGGTCTCTAGTATCTTCTATAATTGAAACTTTGTAGTATTGAGTGGAGGCCTAGGCCGGCAAGGGCAGGTGGAAAGCTTGGCTTCCTCCATTGCCAGGGAAACCCAAGCCTCCCTTCCTGCTCTCAGTGGCCACAGCCATCTTGGTTGGAGTTTATTTGCTCCTGATTGGCTTGTGGGCATGGCTTGTGGGCGTGGCTTGATCTGAGGTACAATCAATTTGTATATTACTCTTTTATTAGATAGCATTGAATACTACATAAAGGGAGGAAAGTATTTCAATTAGTGTTAGCAATCAGAATTTTTCATAGGTACAATCAAGGCTCAATGGGGCATTCTGTGCTCTGTTAAAACATGCTTTTATTATAAGTTGGATCAAAATTATTGCAGTTTAAGAGCACATCTAACTTTTAAAATTATATAATCACTTTTTATACAGCAGCTTGCATGTGATAGTTGAATTCTGGTAGAACCTGATAACTTCTTTGAATGCTTATCTCTAAGTTATAACTATTTATCACACTGTACTTTACAGCCTTGTCCACGTACTTCAAATTCAACAGGTCCCCTAAATCTGTTCCTCTTTATCTCACTTGCTTATTTGGTCAAGAAGTATTTATTGAGCTTCTACCGAAAGAGGTACTGACTAATGGTCAAGAGGAGGTCCAGGTTGCCTAGGTTTGCTACTTGGTTCTGCCAGTTACTCCTTGGGTGACTTTGGGTAGGTTAGTTTACTATGTGTACCTTAGTTTTTTCCTGTAAAATTGAGATAATAGAGAGTACCTATGTCACAGGCTGTGTGAGGATTAAAGGACTTCATATATGTAAAACACATAAAGTAGTGCCTGGTACATAGTAAATGTGTGCTGGGCTTTGTTAATATAATTTTTATTTACCTGGCTGATGCTAGAGTATGAAGTGAAACAACAAACAATACAGTTGATGGTTCCTGACTTTATGAAAGCATTCTAATGGGAAAGTGAGACAATGTTTTAGCAAACAGATTTTTAAAAATTGCCAGTTATAAGTGCTTTAAGGAAATTCTATATAATAAAAGGCTAATATGCATATTGACTGAACGGCAGAATAACCGGTCGCTATGATGCGTAATGACCATCAGGGGACAGACATTCAACATAGGATTTACCCCCTGGTGGTCAGTGTGCTCCCACAGTGAGAGTGCTGCTCAGCCATAAGCCACAGGGGCAGTAGCAGGAGCCTCTCCCGCCTCCACAGCAGCGCTAAGGATATCTGACATCCCCTGAGGGCTCCCAAACTGAGAGAGGGCACTTGCTGGGCTGAGGAATCTCCCCTACCCTCCCCCCACCCCCATCAAAAAGCATGATTTTTGTGCACCAGGCCTCTAGTCAGCTAATATTAAGGAAAATATCAGGGTGTCTTGTTGGGAGATATTGCAGTATTCCAGTTGAGCAGTGATGCTTTGGGATAGGTGATGGTAATGGAACTGGAAACAAATGAATTTATTTGAGATATATTTGGGGAATAATCAATAATAATTAGATTTAATATAGGGGCTAAGGGAGAGGGAGAAATCAAGAAGGATTCGATGTTGCTGGTTGAGTAGCTTGCTTGGTTATATTATTACTGAGAGATTGGGCAGGGGGTACACAAATTTGGTGGAGAAATCAAGATATTGTTTTTGGACATTTAGGCTAGAAATATTTATAAGATACCAAAAATGTCAGGTAGGTAATTAGATATAGGAGTTTGAAGCTAAGGGATTATGAATTATATTAACTGCACTATTTGTGGTAGCCTTCTAAAGGTTGTCCCTGACTCCAGATCCATTCTTTCAGATTTGACAAGGCAATCTTTGTAAAATAATGGCCTGATTAAACTCCAAGAATAGCTCCCAATTTCTTGCAGAATAACGTTCTGTTTCAGCATTGCATATGAGAGCCTCCTTGATCTGGCCTGTTTACCACTTATTACAAGCATCTTATTTTTAGCTATGTTAAACTGGTAAGGATTTTCTGAAACTGTGTGCTTTTGCAAATATGGCTTCTTTCTCTCTAGAATATTTTAAAAAGTTAAAAATTTATTTCAGAGAGGAAGGGAGAGAGAGAGAGACATAGGAACATCAATGATGAGAGATAATCATCGGTCAGCTGCTTCCTGCACGACCCTGACAGGGGGTTGAGCCTGTAACCCAGGCATGTGCCCTCACTGGGAATTGGACTGTGGACCTCCTGGTTCATAAGTCAATGCTCAACTGAGTCACACCAGCCGGCAGTAATTTATCTTGATTCTCCATCTGCAAATACTACTCTTGCTGTAGCTTCAATTTAATAATTACATCAAATATTTAAACAAGCTGTATTAAGTACTAAGCATTTTTTTCTGCTAAATGAAGCCTTCTTTGATTGTTTGGTATGTTACATTCCCACTTATGTATGCTATTTTTATATATACTCCTTTCATAATACTTATTACACTGTGTTGCAATTATTTGTTAATAATTCTTATTTCTGTCCAAGAGTGGGCTGGGAGGTGAGGATACAATAACATAAATTTATCTTTGCATATCTGATACCTTCTGCAATGTGTGGTACATAATAGGCACTCAATAATTATTTGTTGAATGAGTGATTTTAAGAGGCACTGTTGCATAATGGGGAAAAAATCACACTTTTAAATTAGGCCAATCTAAATTCCAGGCTAAATATCACCAATATTTCTATGTCCCTAACATGAGAATAATAATACTTATTTTTGTGAGTTTTTTTGAGAATTACAGATTTTCTAAAATTTCCTAGTGTAATATATCACAGAAAGAGGTCACTTAATAAGTGGGAGTTATTTTATCATTATTCTGATAAAAGTTGCCTATACAATGAGAGACTCTAGTATCCTTTCTTTTAAAGTAGATAATTAGATATGGCAATTTTTATTTTATTTTTTATTTTATTTTATTTTTGTTAATCCTTACCCGAGGACATTTTTCTATTGACTTTCATGGAGAGTGGAAGAGAGGGGGAAAGACAGAGAGAAACATTGATTTGAGAGAAACATATCTATTGGTTGCATCCTCCACATGTGCCTCAACCAGGGCCCAGGCCAGGGAGGAGCCTACAACCACAGTATGTGCCCTTAACCCGAATTGAACCTGGGACCTTTCAGTCTGCAGGCCAACACTATCCACTGAGCCAAAACAAACCAGCTAGGGCTGATATGGCAGTTTTTAAAACCCCTTATGTGACATTTAAAGTATTATATAATTTTATAATGTATTGAAATTGATCTTTTATTATTTTATTTTTTTAATGTTTTTATTGATTTCAGAGAGGAAGGGAGAGAGAGGAATAGAAACATCAATAATGAAAGAGAATCATCCATCAGTTGCCTCCTGCATACCCCCTAATGGGGATCGAGCCTGCAACCTGGGAATCGAACCAGGACCTTATGATTCATAGGTTGACACACAACCCTTGAGCAACATAGGCTGGGCTGATCTCTTATCATTGTAAAATATTCAATTTCACTGACAAAATAAAAAATGATTTCAATTGTTAAATTTAGGTTGTAACTTAATAAAAAAATCTATAAATATAGCTGTATCAGATATAAACATGTAAATTGAGTATATACTGTGGTATAAGCATGGAGTATGTTAAAATATAGAATAGATACATTCCCAAGCCCTATTCATGTTGTTTCAGTGGCATGTAACATCATCTCAGAATCATCTCAAAAGTTTTTTTATGGCTTGGCCATTGTGGCTCAGTTGGTTGGGCATTGATTGTCCTATGCCCCAAAAGGTAGCTGGTTCAGTTCTTGGTTAGGACATATGACCAACTTGTGAACTCCATTCCCCACAAGGGGACATGCAGGATGCAGCTGATAGATGTTTCTCTCTCACTGTTTTCTTAAAAAAGGAGAAAAAGTGTTTGTTTATATTATAATCAGTTTTAGTTCTTCACAGTTACTCCCTGAAAAAAGAGGAAAAAATCAATAAAAAATTTGTTTATATTATGTTTCAGTTTTTCATAGGGTTATGTCTTTGTTTTAGATTTTGTTAATTTTCCTAAAAAATCTCTATAGATTTCATATTACAAGATTTTCATATGTTTTATTAGATTTATTTCATATATTTGAAGTTTTTGGTATTTTTGAGAATTGTATCAATTTTAATTTTATTTTCTGATTTTTCCCTATATAGAAGAACATAATTTATTATGCATAGTAATCATGTATTTATAAGCCTTACTAAATTTGCTTATAAATCTACTAGAGGCCTGTACACGAAATTCAAAGACGAGAGAGGGAGGTCCCTCAGCTCCGACTGCATTCTCTCGCAATCCAGGACCCCTTGGGGGAGATGTTGGGCCTAAACCAGCATTAAAATATCCCTCTCGCAATCGGGAACATTGCATGTACCAGTGACCGTACTTTTTTGTTGTAGGGGCAGCTACTTTTTTTTTCTCTGATTATAAAAAGTAGTACATAGCATGATTCTTCTGAGGCAGTAATACCATTTCCCCCAACTTATGGGTGGAAAAACTGAAGCAGAGAGAAGTTAAGTAATTGGCTTTGTCACACAATTTTACTAGTAAATGTCAGAATCAGGGCTGACCATAAAATATGCAAACCAGAGTACATGTATGTCATCGCTGCATCATCCTGTTTTTTCAGTGTTAGAGTAGCTTTGTCAGGTTTTAATTTTTAAATCTAAGAGACTATTCTCAATATGTAGAGTAGGGTCCCTAGGCCTGGCCGGCAATCATGGCCATCTTTGGGGTGATCGGCATGTGGGGTGATTGGGGGGCCCCTGCTGGCACCTGCCTTGGCTGACGACCTAGTGCTGCCCACTGGCTGGCGCCACCCCTCGATCACCACTGCTAGTCACCTACAGCTGGGGGAGGTGACCGATAGGGTGCTCACTGGCCAGCCCAGCCCCCCCAATTGCCTCTGCCAGTTGCCTCCCTCTCGTGGGGCAGACACTCAATGCAGATGCTCCTGCGTTGAGTATCTGCCCCCTGGTGGTCAGTGCACATCTTAGCAACTGGTCATTCTGCTGGTAGGTCCACCATTCAGTTGATTTACATATTAAGGTTTTATTATATAGGACTAGTTGTCTATAGATTGTTTTTATTCTATATAGATGATTCTATTATGTCATCTGTTAATTATATAAATCTTTTCTTTCTCCTTTTTCTTTTGCCTTATACAACAGATCTGATTCCATTTTCAAATAATAAAATATAAGGTAGTAGACATTTTTGTGTCTTGTCTGATCTTGCATGGAAAGTTTTCAACAGTTTAAGTATGATAATTGGTGGGGCAGGGGGTTGGTAAAAATCTTTCATCATATGAAGGAAATTATCTTTTTTTGTTAACTTTCTTTATTATTTTATTTTTTAATCTTTATTTTTCAGATTATTATAGTTGTGCCTCTTTTTTCCCCCATAGCTCTTCTCCACCCAGTTCCCACCCCACCCTCTACCCTTAACCCCCTCCCCCACTGTCCTCATCCATAGGTGTATGATTTTTGTCCAGTCTCTCACACCCCACACCCTTTTCCCCCCAAGAATTGTCAGTCCATTCCCTCTCTATGCCCCTGATTATATTATATTCACCAATTTATGCTGTTCATCAGATTTTTTATTCACTTGATTTTTAGATTCACTTGTTGATAAACATGTATTTGTTGTTCATAATTTTTATCTTTACCTTTTTCTTCTTCCTCTTCTTAAAGAATATCTTTCAGCATTTCATATAATATTGGTTTGATGGTGGTGAACTCCTTTAGCTTTTTCTTATCTATGAAGCTCTTTATCTGACCTTCAATTCTGAATGTTAGCTTTGCTGAGTAGAGTAATCTTGGTTGTAGGTTCTTGCTATTCATTACTTTGAATATTTCTTGCCACTCCCATCTGGCCTGCATAGTTTCTGTTGAGAAATCAGCTGATAGTCATATGGGTGCTCCCTTGTAGGTCACTAACTGTTTTTATCTTGCTGCTTTTAATATTCTCTCTCTGTCTTTTTCTCTTGGCATTTTAATTATGATGTGTCTTGGTGTGGTCCTCTTTGGATTCCTTTTGTTTGGGGTTTTCTGCATTTCCTGGTGTTGTAAGTCTATTTTTTTCAGCAGGGTGGGGGGAACTTTTCTGTCATTATTTCTTCAAATAGGTTTTCAGTATCTTGCTCTCTCTCTTTCTTCTGGCACCCCATAATTTGAATGTTGGTACACTTGAAGTTGTCATAGAGGCTTTTTTCACTATCTTCATAATTTTGGATTTTTTTTTCTTTTTTCTTTTCTGGTTGGGTGGTTTTTGCTTCTTTGTATTTCAACTCTGCCTTGACTCTTGTGATCCTCTAGTCTGCTGTTGGATCTCTGTATATTATTTTTCATTTCAGTCAGTGTATGCTTAATTTCTAGTTGGTCCTTTTTCATATCTTCGAGGGTCTCACTAAATTTATCGGCCTTTTCTAAAAAATTCTTGAAAAACCTTATAACCATGGTTTTGAACTCTATATCCAGTTGTTCGCTTTCCTCCATTTCTTTCTTTGTGACCTGTTCCTTTGTCTCATCATTTTGGCTGCTTTCCTGTGTTGATAGAGTGGCTTTGTGTGCTAGGTGTCCTATAGGGCCCAGTGGTTCAGCCTCCCCAGTTACTTGAGGTGGACGCTCCTGGTGCACCCCTTTGTGGGCTGTGTGCACAGTCTTGTAGCTAAGCCTTGATTGTTGTTATCACTGGGAGGAATTGACCTCCAGGCCAATTGGCTGTGAGGCTCAGCTGTGACTACGATGGGAGAACTTCTGTGCTGGAGACAACTTATGAAGCAAGACTTCCTTCAGTGGGGCTTTGGTGCTCACTGTGTCTGCTCCAGCAGGTGCCAGTGGAGCCGGTGCAGGAGTTGTAATCTGGATGGTCCTACTCTGACCCTGGATACACTGGCTCTTGGATCTCCAAGGAGGTGCTAATTTAGCCTCTGCCTGAGGCCACTTAGCAGGAGCTGCTGAGAGATCTGCAGATTCCTCTTCTTTGTGTGGGTTTGAGGTGCCCAGATGAGGCTCTGAAGCAATGCAAGCTGCTGTGGGGCCTTGGGCCTTCTTTTGGATGTTCGGGGTCTCTCTGACTCAGCTGCAGTAAGTTTTAGGTAAGTTTAGATTTCAAAGGACCAGGCCGTTCATATGCAAAAGCCTCTGCGCACAGCTTCCATGGGGCGAAGTCTCAGGGCAGAGCAAACAGCAATGGCTTTCCTTCAGCCCTGCCCTAAGAGGCCCCTCGGTCTCAGTGTCCAAGGTAATCACTGCAAGCACCTCTGTGAGAAAGCCGGCCTTGAGTTCTGTTCTTTGCCAGACAGTCCAGTTCTCCCTTTATGAATCTGGCTCCCCAGAGTTTTGCCCAGAACTGGACTTCAGAGCAGTTAGGAGCTTGTGTCTCCCTCCATCTCGAAAAACCCAGCCACCGTACTCAGTTGCCAGCTCTCTCCACATGCACACCTCTGTGCCTCTGCACTTTACTTCTGCTGCTCCTCTGAGTCTCAGTGTGCTTTTCTCTTCTAGCTGTAGAATTTCCACTCAGCCCGCATTCCTGTGGTTCTGGATGATGTCTGTTTTGTCTTTTAGTTGTAGTTTTGAAGTTGTTGTGCGAGGCAGCAAGTTCAGGTCTTTACCTATGCTGCCATCTTGGTTTTCCTGAAGGAAATTTTCGATTTTTTCTTTGTCAGAGAGCTTTTGCTGTAAATGGGTTTTGAATTTTATCAAAAGCCCCCACCCCATTCCTAGAACCATACATATTACTTGGTTATTGTTGAGAATTACATTGATTAGTTTTCCCACAATATATTTCTTAACAGCTTGAAATATAATTCATATACCATAGAATTTAATCATTTTTAAAATTCTTTGAGTTTTGATATACTCAGAGTTGTGGGATCATCATGATCTAATTTTAGAAAATTTTCATCACTCTAAAAAGAAACCCAGTATTCATTAGCAGTTGCTCTCTATTTTCCACTGCCCTACTCTCCTCTGTCCCCCATTCTATAAAACAATTTTTTTTACTACAGTGGCTTTATTGTCATTGTTTATCTGTATAAATATAGTGTCTACTTCAGTCCTCAGAGAATAAATCATATAAGTTGTAATGTGACCTCAATGTAGCAGATTTATTTTTCTTGGGGTTTTTGTTAGAATTTTTTACATTGTTAAAAATAAGCAAAGATAATAGACTCTAAAATGTGTTATTTTTATTTGTTTTAGCTGTTTGCCAGTTTTTGACACTAAAGCCTGGCATCCCCATTCCCTTAACCCTGAGAAGTGCTTCTTAGCTCCTGTTACTTATCGAAAGTGGGCATGGCTCTTTCGGCGCTGCCACTCTTGCCAGAATGTGTTTCACTTAATTTCTGCTCCTTTGAGTTTTGACTTTCTGGGTTAAAGTCCACAATGGGTATATCTGATTAGAAAACCTAATAGCTATAAAGCTGGCTGGGAATGCAAGAATCTGGTATTGCCAGCTTTTTTATTGGGATGTGATATCTAATTCCCATCAGATTTGAAATGTGAGGACATCCCTACACATAGCAGGGGACCCAGCTATTGAGTGGCCTCATTGCTATCTCATGTATACTCCCAAATAACAGACATCCCACTTTGTTCTCTCTTTGTTCTTCAGATGTATTTATTTCCAAACCTATTTGGCATTTACATTTCATATTTTATAGCCTTTTTAACTTTTTATATTTCTAAATGATGTATTAATTTTTGTTCTCCCGAGTCCATTTCTTCCTTGGTCTCTAATATCTCAGTAACTTGCTTATCTCATTGCTGTAAATGTACATGTTGATTTCACATTACCCTCATTTTCCACGAGTACTCCATCAGCAAATCACATTTGCTTTACCTCTGATACATTTCCCCAGTCTTTCCAGTTCCACTGCCAAAGATGATTCCTGCTTTGTTTATTTCAGCCTGATAAAGTTTCTTGTTTTTATGCTTTCCCCTTTATGAACCATTCTCTATTCTTTACTTAGTTTTGTTTTTGTTGTTGAGATGGTACTAGGGATCCCCACTCAACGGTGTTTATGAGGACCTTAACATACAGGTCTGAGTCATAAATCACTTCTAAATCCAGTTGGCTACTTGAGGCAGTGGTGACTTTGAGGACTTGGCATGTCCTTTAGGATCATTTATCCCCTGCCTTTCTATTGATAGCGTTGTCCTTCACTGATAGCTTTTGAAATGTAAGTCATATTTTGTCACTTTGCTGCTTAAAATTCACCAGTAAGTGCTACCCAGTATAACTTTCAGTGTAGATAGAAATGTTTTCTATTTTGTTTTGTTTTGTTTTGTTTTTGAAATGTTTTCTATATGCAAGGTTCAATAGGATAGCCAATAGCCATATGTGGACACTGAGCACTTGAAACATGGTTGATATAACTGAAGAGCTGAATTTTAAATTTTAAATAAACTCAACTAGCCTGGCTAATAGTGTATTGGACAGCACAGCTCCATTGGCATCCCTTCATTCTTAAAATTGAATCCAAAGTCCTAACCAAGATGTTCTGTGATTTGGTGCTTGCTTATCTCAGCAGCTTCATCTCATACCGTTCTTTCTCTTAGCTCAGCCACATCGGCTTCCTTTCTGCTGCTAGAAAACACCAAGCCCTTTTAAACTCAGGGCCTTTGCTAATGTTGTCTACCTGGAATACTCTTCTTCTTTTTTAAAATATATTTTTATTGATTTCAGAGAGTGGAAGGAAGAGAGAGAAAGGGATAGAAACATCAATGGTGACAGAATCATTAATTGGCTGTTTCCTGCATGTCCCCTGCTGGGGATCAAACCTGTGACTCCCACATATGCCCTGACCAGGAATCAAATTATTGACCTCTAGGTTCATAGATTGATGTTGAACCACTGAGCCACACTAGCTGGTCTGTTTTATTTTTTAAATGGAGTTTTATCCCATTCTTAGAAAATATGGTGTGATATAAAAATGTACATCTATAAATTATGAAAGGATTTTTTTTTCTATAGCAAATTTATTCTTTTTTTTAAAACTAGGGGCCCAGCCGAGACCGGTTTGGCTCAGTGGATAGAGCGTCGGACTGAGGACTGAAGGGTCCCAGGTTCGATTCCGGCAAGGGCATGTACCTTGGCTGCGGGCACATCCCCAGTAGGGGGTGTGCAAGAGGCAGCTGATCGATGTCTCTCATCGATGTTTCTGACTTTCTATCCCTCTCCCTTCCGCTCTGTAAAAAAAAATCAATAAAATCTATTAAAAAACAAAACAAAACAAAAAAACTAGGGGCCCAGTGCATGAATTTGTGAACCTTGAAAGGAATTGTAGGCCGCAAAGCTGCAGTGGGCACAGGTGGGGATCTCGGCTCATCCTCTGCGTCCCCACCTGGCCTTTCTCACCATGGCCCTCGGTCCCTTGTCTGCCGGCAGCCCCACTCCCGCTGCCACCGCTTCCATGCACTGACAGCTCCAGTCCCACTTGCACCCACTGACGGCACAGAGCCATTGGGACCATCGCCAACAGTGGGTGCGAGTAGGGCAGGCACCGTCAGTGGGTGCAAGTGGCAGGTGCTGCCCCAATTGGCCCCTCAGGTACAAGGGGTAGGTGGAGAAGCCTCAGGGGTAATTAGGGCCAGCAGCTGCCACTCGAACCCGCTGATGGTGCCAATGATTGGGACTGGTGCTGTGTGCTGGCAGCGGTTGCAAACGGCGGCTCTGGTGCTGACAGCAGGTGCCAGTGGAGCCGGTGCAGGCAGCAGGTGCGAGCACTGGGTGGGACATGGCGCACAGGAGCAAAGAATTTTCAATAACCACCAGAGGCTCACCCCAATGACAGTGCCCAGTGCCCTGCCTTGGTCTGGCAACTCTACTTACCTGCTCCATCATCCTGCCAGGGCTGATGCCTGCCATATTCCTCAAGCGCCCCCTGGTTGGTCAGTGCATATCATAGCGATGGATTGTTCAATTGTTCCACTGTTTGGTCTATTTGCATATTAGGTTTTTATATAGAGAGAATTACTCAGTTGGTAAAAATGTAGTTGATACTTTTCAATAATATTGGTTAAAACCAGGGTTATGGCTATGTTATGGCTAAATTAGAAATACAAATGAAATAGAGGATGCTGAGTTTTTATTTGTATTTATTTTTTAAAATATTTTTATTGATTTCAAAGAGGGAGAGAAAGATAGAAACAACAATGATGAGAGGGAATCATTGATCGGGTGCCTCCTGCATGCCCCAGACTGGGGATCCGGCCCGCAGCCTGAACATGTGCTCTGATTGGGAATCAAACCGTGACCTCCTGGTCCATAGGTCGTCGCTCAACCACTGAGCCAAGCCAGCCGGGTGATGCTAAGTTTTTAGATAGGAATTAAGTAGTTGCTTTTGAATTTAGTGGTATGAATTTTCTTCATAGCTAACGCTGGAAACATGATTTAATTTATAACTATGTAGATAGTTTATCAAAGCTATTGGTAAGTATACTTACATTTTTATTTATGTTTAACTCTATAATATGCTTAGTTAATATTTATTTCCCTAACTCCTTCCCTTTTGTTTGTTTTTTTTTCTTTGATTTTAGGATCATCATGCCCAGAGTTCATAACATAAAAAAGCCTCTTACATCTCAGATTTCTTGTTTGACAAGTGAATCTTATGAACAGCTGGATTTTTTGCCTGATAAACTAAGAGCAAAGCTGCTTCCTTTTCAGAAAGAGGGCATCGCTTTTGCCCTTAAAAGAGATGGCAGGTAAGGTACTTTTTTACAGACATGTTAAAAATGTTAAGTCCCTGGCAAGTTTTATAAAAATCAAAGCTCTATGCAAAGCTGTGTGTGTTGTATGCATAGTCTTTTGTTAATTTATTTTACTGGATCATGAAATAACAATTTTGAGATATGTCTTATTTTGCCTTCATTTGTGAATGATATTTTGGTTGGCATACAACTCTACATTGATAGTAATTTTTTTCTTAGCACTTTGCAAGTTGTAGTCTGCTGTTTTCTGATTTCCACAGTTGCCATTAAAAGTATGCTCCCAAGTCTCAAAATATTACCCTACGGGTGACTTATTAAATACAAAGGGACAAATTACAAAATGGGTAATGTTAGACAGATGTAATGTGATGCAAGGAAGGTGTATAGCATCCCTTAGTGGTGTTCTTCCTGGAAATACTTGACCTTATGGTCATAAGAAGGCAGTCAAACCAGTTCATAATGTGGAACATTTTTTCAGGACAACTGACCTGAACTCTTCGTATAATTCAGTGTCATGAGTGAAAATGTTCTAAACTGAGAAATAATTAAGAGCTGCAATATCTGAAAGAAAAGCATACATTTTGATTAGGTACTGGATAAGTACAAAGGTAAAGTTTAAAGGACATTTTTCAGATAACTGAAACTTGTTTTTAAAATACATTTTATTGATTTTTTTTTTTTTTTTTTTTTTTAGAGAGAGGAAGAGAGAGGGACAGAGAATTAGGAACATCAATGAGAGAGAAACATTGATCAGCTGCCTCCTGCACACTCCCTACTGGGTATGTGCCTGCGACCAAGGTACATGTCCTTGACCAGAATCAAACCCAGGACCCCTGAGTCTGCAGGCCGATGCTCCATCCTCTGAGCCAAACCGGTTTAAGGCTAACTAAAAAACTTTTATCTGGACTCTATTAGAGTGATGTTATTGAATTAATGTTGATTATATTAGACTTGAGGCCCATTGAATGAAATTCGTGCACTGCTGGGGAGGGATGGTCCCTCAACCTGGCCTACACCCTCTCTAATCTGGGACCTCTCAGGGGATGTCCAACTGTCTCTTGAAATCCAGGACCGCTGACTCCTAACCTGCCTGCCTGCCTTATCGCCCCTAACCCCTCTGCCTGCCTGCCTGATTGCCCCTAACCACCTCTGCCTACCTGTCTGATTGCCGCTAACTGCTCCCCTACTGGCCTCATTGCCCCTAATGCTCCCCTGCTAGCCTTATCGCCCCTAACCATCTCTGCCTCGCCCTGCACCTGGAATCGGGCTTCCCTCCTTCTGTCCAGCTGCAGGCACCCAGGCCCTGGGCCTCGCCTGGGCCCACCACAGCCGCAGGCACCCAGGACCGTGGGGCGGGCAGCTTGTCCCTATCCTGGGTCACAGCCGCAGGCACTGGTGCCCAGGACTGCAGGGTGGGTGGCTTGTCCCTCTCCTGAGCTGCAGCCACAGGCGCTGGTGCCCGCGACCATGGGGTTGGCAGCTTATCTCTCTCCCGGGTTGCAGCCTGACCATTCCCCATTTCTCTCTCATGAGCTCACTTGTGCCTGGTTGGTCCTTATTCCTCTCTTCCCATTGTTGAATGTCTGAGCCCTAATGGTATGTTGGCTTGAGGGCATGATGGTCATTTGCATATTAGCTCTTTATTACATAGGATGAGGTAATGGTATTGTAGATGAATAGAATGTTCTAATTCCTGGGATGATAAAGAATTTTTGGGTAAAGAATTCTGCTATTTGCAGCCTACTTTCTACATTTTTTCAAAAGGAAAGGACGTGTATTTTTCGAAAAACTTTGAGTGTGTCAGCTAAAATGTTAACAGAGTGAATCTGATGAGTGGTATAAGTATGTTTCATTGTATTATTTTTTGGCTTTTCTTTGAGTTTAAAAATTTCCCAAACAAAACAAAACAAAACAAGCTCTCTCCCCCCCCCGCCCCCCACACACAAAGGAATCAGTCTAATTTACATTCCTTTATAAATCATTTGTTTTTATCTGTATATGATTTTAAGATTTTATTTTTGTCTTTGGAGTTCTGTAGTTTTACTATAATTTACTCAGTATTTTTTTTTTAATTATCCTGCCTGGAATTATAGTGCCTTTTAGAAATATTCACATATTTTTATTGATTTCAGAGAGGAAGGGAGAAGGAGATAGAAACATCAATGGGTAGAGAGAATCATTTCTTGGCTGCCTCCTGCACACTCCTCACTGGGGCTCGAGCCCAGAACTTGGGCATGTGCCCTTGACTGGAATGGAAACTGGGACTTTTTAGTCCACAGGCCGATGATGTTCTAACCAGCTAGGGCGAATTATAGTGCACTTTTTTTTTTTTATAGTGCACTTTTAATCTGGGATTTGTATCATGTTAATTCTGGAAAATTCTCAGCTATTTATCTCTTCAAATATTGATTCTTTTCCATTCTCTTCATTATCTTCTGCAATTTCAATTAGACTTATCTTCGACCTTTTTACTCTATTGTATACTTTTATTAATTTTTCTTATATTTTCTGTCTGTGCTACATTATTTATGTTTTTAATGATCTCCCTTATTGTTCATTATTCAGTTGTTCTAATCTGCTCTTTAACTCACCTACTCAGCTTGTAAAAAACTTAGAGAAGTGTGCAGATCATAAGTGTACAACTTGAAGAATTTTCCCAGTACAGCCATCACCAAGATTAAGAAAGGGAATTACATTACTAGCATCCCCAAAATCTTCCTCTTGCCCCTCCCAATCACTATTATCTCCCTCCTCTCCAAGGGTCACCACAATCCTGACCTCTAACACTATAAATTACTTTTACATGTTCAACTATATAATTGTAATAATGCATGTACACATATACCTTTTTTGTATCTGGCTTCTTTGACTCAACATCATTGTGAGATCCTTTTATATTGTTGTATGTGTTTGTACTTGATTTATCCCCATTGCCATATAAAATTTCACTGTGTAAATATACCATGATTTATTTATTGATTCTACTGTTGGTGAGCATTTAGGTTGTTTCTAGTGTGGGGCTCCTAGAAAAACAATGCTATGAATATTCTTAAGTAAATCTTTTGTTAAATATGGATACATTTCTCTTGTGCATATACCAAGAAGATAAATTTCTGGGTAAAAAACGTGCATATATTCCACTCAGTAGCTACTGTCTGTATTAGTTTGCCAGATCTGTCTTAATAAAGTGCGTACCACAAGTAGGTGGCTTATAGAAGAGAATTTATTGTCTCACAGTTCTTGAGGCTAGAAGTTGGCTCTTTGCATTGCCTGTAACTTATAGAAATAATTATCAATTTTCACACAAAAATGTCCCTGGGATTGTGCATGGGATTGTTGTTGCATCTACAGTTCAGTTTGGGGAGAATTGATATATTTATAATATAGAGTATTTTAAAAGTATTTTAATCTATGAATGTGAATTCTTCCATTGCTCGCCATTTATTTTCATCTCAATGATTCCTCCTTTTATTTAACTTCAATAAAGTTTTATAGTTTTTCGTGTATAGATCTTTTACATATATCATTAAATTTATTCTTAGGTATTTAATTTATTTGATGCTATTATAATATGTCCCCTAATCCCTGGCCTTTTATTTATTTAATTTAATTTTTGGTTTTCTCTTTGTTTGGCTATCCAAAAATCCTATCTAATAAAAGAGTAATATGCAAATTGACCATACCCCTGCTACATCCACAAACCATGCCCACCAACCCAGCCCACCAGCCAATCAGGAGCAAATACCCAAATAAACCCAACTAAGATGACTGCAGCCACAGAGAGCAGTAGGGATTCTTGGGTTTCCCCCGCAATGGAAGAAGCCAAGCTTTCCACCTGCCCTTCAGGCCTAGGCCTCCACACCAGGCTACAAAGTTTTAATTATAGAAGATACATAAATCACAACAGAAATGACTGCCACCATGGAGCAAGCAGAAGGCTTGGCTCCACTTCAGGCTACAAAGTTTCAATTGTAGAAGATACATAAATCCCAGACACCAGGGTTTCCACTTGGATTGTTGGGGGGTGTGGCCAGCCAGCAAACCACCATAGGCTTCTCACCCAGGCCACCCCATGCCTCAAGAGAACCCCCACCCTGATCCAGGACACCCTTCATGGAAAACCAGCTAGCTCCCACATGTGCACCAGGCCTCTATCCTATCTAATAAAAGAGTAATATGCAGATTGACCGTCATTCCAACACAAGACAGCTGCCCCCATGTGGTCAAAGATCCTACCCCCATGTGGACACAAGATGGCCACCACAAGATGGCCAGCAGGGGAGGGCCATTGGGAGGTTCCAGGCCTGCAAGGGAGGGCAGTGGGGGTGATCAAGCCTTTAGGGGAGGGCAGTTAGGGGTGACCAGATCAGCAGAGGAGGGAAGTTGGGGGCAAACATGCTGTCAGAGGAGCAGTTAGGAATCAATCAGGCTGGCAGGCGAGTGGTTATGGAATGATTAGTCTGGCAGACAGAAGCAGTTAGGGACCATTAGGAAGGCAGTCAGGCAAGCAGTTGGAACATGAGAGGGATCACATATTGGAAAGCATGCAGACTGGGCTGAGGGACAGCCACGCCCCCCCACCCCCGTGCATGAATTTTGTGCACCGGACCTCAAGTTTTATTATAATACTAGGGGCTCAGTGCATGAAATTCGTGCACTGGGGGTGGGTGGTCCCTCAACTCAATCTGCCTCCTCTCACATACTGTGAGCCCTCAGGGGATGTCCAACTGATGGCTCACCCCCAGCCTGTCCAAGGCCTAAAGCCTCTGGCAAGGCTTTAGGCCTTGGGCACCCAGCCATCGCCCTGCTCAGCTCAGCCATTGCTGCCTGCAACCACCCGTCCCTGGGGGCTGGGAGCTCACTGCCATTTCATTTCCACCCCCGGGGCTGGCACTTGTGCCACTTGGCCCCGCCCCCACTCCTGACTGGCTGGTAACATAGCCAATCAGGAGCGAAGGTACGGTCAAATTTGCATGTTTCTCTTTTATTATATAGGAGGATGGCTAGATGTTTTTTTTTGGGTGTTTTTTTTTTTTTTGCATTTATAGCTTAATCTATGGATATATACCATTCATTAATTCAGGATAATTCTTAGTTGTTGTCTCTTCAAATATTATTTTTTCCTGCTTCTTAATCTCCAGTTATAATTATACTAGAGGCTTGATGCACAAAATTCATGCATGGGGCAAGGGGGTTTCCCTCAACCCAGCCTACACCCGCTCCAATCCAGGACCCCATGGGGGATGTCCGATTGTTGGTTTAGGCCCAATCCCTAAATTGGCAGTTGGACATCCCTCTCACAATCCTGGACTGCTGGTTTCTAATTGCTCACCTGCCTGCGTACCTGGTGACCCCTTACTGTCCCCCCTGCTGGCCTGGTTGTCCCCAACTGCCCCCACTGCTGCTGACCTAATCACCTCTCACTCCCCCCCTGCCAACCTAATCACCCCCAACTGCACTCCCTGCCACCCTATTTGCCCCCCCGCCAGCCTGGTTGCCTCTTACTGTCCCCCTGCTGGCCTGGTCCCCTCCAACTGCCCCCCTCCCTGCCAGCCTGGTTACCCCTAACTGCTCCCCCTGCTGGCCTGATCGCCTCCAACTGCCCCCGATTGCTGGCCTGGTTGCCTCTCAGCCCCTCTGTTGGCCTGGTTACACCATGCAGCCTGCTGTTAAGTCGTTTGATCATCCCTCACTAACCCCCTTGCCAGCCTGGTTGCCCCACGCAGCCTGCTTGTTCAGTCATTTGGTTGTCCCTCACTAACCCGTCTGCCAGCCTGATCGCACCATGCAGCCTGCTTGTTCAATTGTTTGGTTATCCCTCACTAACCCCACTGCTGGCCTGGTTGTAGGCAGCCATCTTGTGAGGGCGTTGATGGTCAATTTGCATGTTACCTCTTTATTACAGGATTAGATTTTTTTTGGTGTCCCAGTATCTCTTACCTTCTTTTTCATAATTTTTTAATTTTTAATTTTTTTATGGCTCAGTTGGATATTTTTTGCTTACCCATATTCTTATTTACCAATCTTATCATTTGCTATTAAATAAATCTATTACATTCTCTTTAGGAAGAGACCACCACTCACAATATCTGAAACCAAAACTTGTTCAATATGTCTGAAAGAAAATAGCTGAATTTATTACTTGCCAGGCAAGGGAGAAATGGGCTTATTATACAGGCTCTTTAAACAAAGCAAAAAGTTGGTATTGTATCAGGCTTTGGGGAAGTCTGGAGACTTTTAAAAAGCTGGAGAATTTAAGGATTTGCTGAATGTCAGAGTATAGTTTAGGGATTAGTTGACTAATGTCAAAGAACAATCAGTCCTTTCCTTTCTTGTAATCGAGAATAGGAACATTTTATTTTGTGTTCTTGATGTCATATAGTGTATTTTTAAGTCCTAGAATATCCAGTTCCTGTCTGCCTGTTTATGTTGGTAGTATCCTGTTTCTCGCGTTGCTTTAATTTTCTTATTTGTGTAATATTTACAACATACTTATTTTACATATCTGAACGTCTATGGAAACTAATTTTGATTTTTGTTGTTCATGATGATGATTTATTTCCCAATGTATTTTCTAATTTAAAAAAATTTGTTTTAATAATTAGATAATCTTAATTTCTGGAAATCCTGAAGAGACCAAAAGAGTTGGGTAAATTGTGTTAAGGAGGATTTGTAAAGTAAGTTCCTAGTTTACAGTTTCCCAGGTCAGATAGGCAGTTTAAAATTTAAAACCCTAAATTCATTTTTTGATAGGTTATAATTTGTGATGATTAATTTTCCCCTCATGCTAAACTTTGAGTTTCCTTAGTGGCTTTAAAAAATTAGGTGTAATTAAATTTAATGAAATACACAGGTTTATGTGTACAGTCAGTGGATTCTAATGCATATGTATATACCTGTGTTTTCAAAACCTCAGTCAAGATAAAGTACACTTTCATTACCCAGAATAGGCCTCTTTCTAATCAATCACATCCCCCTGAATTAGGCAACCACTGATATCTATCACTTTCATTTGGAAATAATTTCAACTTTTAGAAAAAGTTATTTTATAAAATATAGCCATATTTATCATACTCAGGAAATTTAACTTCCACATAATACTTTAATCTATATATATGTTGTTAATTGTACCAGTAATGTCCTTTTTAAACATTTTTTTAGCCCAAGATCTAGTCCAAGATCACTTATTATACTTAATGACATCTCTTTGTTGTCTTTAATGTAGGAATAGTTCTTTAGTCTTTCATGACACTGGCATTTTTTAAAATAATATAGGCCAGTTTGCCTGGCCAGTGTGGCTCAGTAGTTGAGCATCAACCTATGAACCAGAAGGTCATGGTTTGATTCTTTGTCATGGCACATGCCCAGGTTGCAGGCTCGATCCCCAGTGTGGGGCATGTAGTAGGCAGCTGATTGATGATTCTCTCTCATCATTGATGTTTCTGTCTCTCTCTCCCTCTCCCTTTCTCTCTGAAATCAATAAAACTATTTAAAAAAGAATTTAGACCAGTTTATTTTATAGAATGTGTCTCAAATTTTTAAATTTTATCGAGATAGTATTTAGATTATGCAGTCCTTTCTTGATTAGTACATAACTGAGAGCTAGGTTGTGTTCTTCTCAGGACATTGCTTTTGAAGGCACACTGTACCTTTTAGCCTCTTACTGTTAATATTAATTTTGATTACTTGTCAAAGTGTTAGGGTTTTTCTACCATATAGTTACTTTTTGCTATGGTAAAATTGTTGCTTACTTAATTAACATGAGAAATTGAGACCATGCAAATATGCTGCTTCTTATCCAATTTTCTCTCTTGGATTTAGCATTCATCGATGATTCTTGTTTAAAATAATTTTTTCTATGACAGTTGTAAAATGATGATTTATTAATTGGCATTCTTCTAAAGGAACAGCCTTCCCTGTGCTCCTATAGTCAACCTGTCCTTCACCCATTCCTGTCTTTATCCATCCTTCTATCCATATCCATCCATCATCTATCTATCTTTAGGATGGACTCATGGATTCCTATTATATTCATTGGGTTATAATTCTATACTGTGCCATATCTTACTTTTTTCTATTTTGGGAACTTGATAGACAGAATCATGATGGTTTATATGTGTCTGACTTTTCTTACTCAACATTTTTTGACATTCATACATGTTTATTCTCTGAATGTAGGATAGTTATTTTGTTCATTCACTTACAAATGGACATTTGGGGTGGTTCTAGTTTAAATCTAATGGACAAATATGGTTTTAACATTCTTGGACAAGTATTTTGTGGACATATTTTTAATTCTCCTGCTAGGTTTTATGTTAGGTGTCTGTTTAACTGTAACAAAACTGCCCAACTTTTTCCATCCATTAGCAATATACAGTTTGAGAGATCTAGACGCTCCACCTCTTTGTGAATATTTTTTATTGTCTGTTTCTTCATCCTATTCATTCAAAATGAATGCATCTTCAAGTGGTAGCTCATTGTACTATAATTTGTATTTTCCTAATGACTAATGATGTTGTTGTCTTTCCCTACACTTCTTGGCTATTCTTCTATACATAAAACTAGAGGCCCATTGCGCAAAGATTGGTGCAAAAATAGGCCTTCCTTCCCCTGGCTGCTGGCACTGCCTTTGCTCCGGCCAGGAGCCACCTTTCCACCTTCGCTCCGGCCCAGACTGCCTTTCTGCCTTGGCTCTGGCCAGAGTCGCCTTCTGCCTCTCCCCTTGTTGCATCAGTTTGCATATTCCCTCCTTATTGGCTGTGGGTGCCACCATCTTTGTCGCAGAGTTATGGTCAATTTGTATATTCTGTCTTTATTAGATAAAAAATATATTATTTATATATTTGCATATATTAGAAATAATGTGTATTAATGTTTGTCCATGTTTTGTTGTCTTTTTATTATTCATTTATAGGAATTATTTTTATATCCTGCATACAAAACCTTTGCCTGATATACATTTTCTACCAGTCTATAGCTTGTCTTTTAATTCTCCTTATGGTATTTTTTGATGAACAGAAATATTTAATTTTGACAGAATCTAATTTATTAAGTTTTCCTTATATGGTTAGTACTTTTCATATTGTCATCAGAAGTATTTTTCTATCCCAATATGGTCTTCTTGTTTTATATGGGAAACTTTATAGTTTTAGCCTTTATTTTTTGGCAGAAGATTTATCTCAAATTAATTTTTGTATATGGGATGACATAAGAGTTCTAGGTTCAGTTTTCTTTAATACTGATACCTATTTTTTCCATAGCATATGTGGAAAAGTCTATTCTTTTTATAAATTACTTTGGCATCCTTGTGAGAAAGCAATTGACCATGTATGTATAAATCTACTTCCCGATGGTTTCTTTTTGCTATAGGTCTCTTTTTCTATTGTCAGTCATTCCTTTTCCATTTTCACTTTTTGTAGCATTCTTCGGCTCAAGTTTTCTTTAGGAATCTCTTTTCCACTATATAGTTTGTGTATATTTAAGATGTATTCCTATTGCTCTGATTGGCTAAGTCTTTTTTTTTTCTCCTTTTTTAAAAAATCTTTATTGTTCAGTTTATTAATTACATTGTTTCCCCTTTTTATCCCCCTATAGCTCCCCTCCACCCTGTACCTATCCCACCCTCCACCCTCCCCTCTCCCTCCCCACTGTCCTCTCCCATTGTTGCAAGATTTTTGTCCAGTCTCTTGCTGCACTTCCCACAACCCTTTTCTCCCCAAGAATTCTCAGTGCATTCCCTCTCTATGTCCATGTCTCTGTTATATTCACCAGTTTATCCTGTTCAACAGCCTATCAATTCACTTGATTTTTATGTTCATTTGTTGATAGATATGTATTTGTTGTTCATAATTTTCATCTTTACCTTTTTCTTCTTCCTCTTCTTAAAGAATATCTTTCAGCATTTCATATAATGTTGGTTTGGTGGTGATGAACTCCTTTAGCTTTTTCTTATCTGCGAAGCACTTCATCTGACCTTCAATTCTGAATGATAGCTTTGCTGGATAGAGTAATCTTGGTTGTAGATTCTTGCTGTTCATCACTTTGAATATTTCTTGCCACTCCCGTCTGGCCTGCATCGTTTCTGTTGAGAAATCCGCTGACAATCGTATGGGTGCTCCCTTATAGGTAACCAACTGTTTCTCTCTTGCTGCTTTTATTATTCTCTCTTTGTCTTTTGCTCTTGGCATTTTAATTATGATGTGCCTTGGTGTGGTCCTCTTAGGGTTCCTATATATTGGGTTTCGGTGCACTTCTTAGACTCCTAAGTCAATTTCTTTCACCAGGTGTGGGAAGTTTTCAGTCACTATTTCTTCAAATAGGTTTTCATTGTCTTGGCCTCTCTCTTTTTCTGGCACCCCTATAATTCGGATGTTGGTATGCTTGAGTTGTCCCAGAGGCCCCTTACACTATCTTCAGTTTTTTGGATTCTTTTGGTTTCTTGCTTTTTCAGCTGAGTGGACTTTACCTCTTTGTATTTCAAATCTTTAACTTGGTTCTTGGGGTGCTCCAGAGCACTTTTAGGTCTTTGTATAATATTTTTTGTTTCAGTCAGTGTATGCTTAATTTCTGGTTGTCCTTTTTCATATCCTTGAGCGTCTCCTTTATATCCTTGAGGGTCTCCTTCATTTCCTTGTAGGACTCATTCATTTCCACGTTGGTCTTGATCATTTCCTTGCAGGTCTCGTTTATATCCTTGAGGGTCTTGTTCATTTCCTTGTAGGACTCATTCATTTCCTTTGTGGTCTTGCTTATTTCCTTATAGGCCTCGACCTTTTGTTGGAGCCTCTTGAAAAACCCTATACCCGTGGTTTTGAATTCCATGTCCAGTCTTTTTTTTCCCTCCATTTCTTTCACATCTGATTTCTTTCCATGTCTCTGCATGGTGGCTGCTTCCCTGAGTTGGTCAATTAGCTTTGTGTGGTAGACGTCCTACTAGGGACAGTGGCTCAGCCTTTCCAGTTACCTGAGGTGGATATGGGCTGCACAGTCTTGCTGAAGTTAAGCTCAGTTAATCATTGTTAGGACTTGGAGGGCTGACCTCCAGGCCAATTGTCTGTGAGGCTCGGCTGTGCTCAGGTTGGATGGGCGGAGTCTCCGGGCCAAGCAGACAGCGTTAGCTCCGCCCTATGCGCCCTGGGGACTCTGTGCCGGGGGCAATGGCTGCCAGCACCTCTGAGAGAGAGCCGCTGTGGAGCTCCACCAGCTGCCGGGGAATTCAGACTCTCCCCAAATGACTTTGCATGCGCAATGTCTCACCCAGGGTCGTAAAACAAAGCAGTCTGACGGTTTTCCGAATGAGAGACAAGTCGTAGAGCGCTCTCTGCGCCGTCACGCAGCCGAGCTGTTCGTGCGCAAGCTGCCTTCTCCACAAGCCAGCAGACCCGGCAGCACCCGAGCTTTGGCGTGACCTCCCACTGTCCAGTTTTCACCCTGTATGATAGTGGGTTCTCTGGACTTCGCCCAGAGCTGGAGAATCAGTCCAGTGGGACGTCTTTGTCTCCCCGTTCGAGAAAACTGGCCAGTTTTCAGCCGCCCGCCCTCTCCACTGGCGCGCGCTCCAAACCTCTCTCCGCGCGAATCTTTCAACGCTGTTCGCCGCTGTTCCCCCGAGTCACAGTGTCTTATTTTCACTTTTATTTGTGGAATTTTCACTTGGCGAGCTTTCTGGTGATTCTGGAAGGTGTTTGTTCTTTCGTTAAGTTGTAGTATTAAAATTGCTGATTATGACGGCAAGATAGGTGTTTTACCTTTGCCGCCATCTTAGTTCTCCCTGATTGGCTAAGTCTTAAGTTTCCCTGTTGATGCTGTCTCCAGAAACCTTCATTGTGTCCTGTGGGCATGATTTTCTCTTTTGTTTCGATTATAAAATTTTCTTACTTTTCTTTAGATCTCTCTGCATTTTAAAAGATAGTATTTTATCTCAGTTAGAATTTCTAGGTATTTGCAAAGGAAAGGGTATGTGTTTTTTTCCCAAAGGTGGAGATGGTGCTCCTTTAAATTTTGTTTAAATATATTTTTATTGATTTCAGAGAGGAAAGGAGAGGGAGAAAGTAATATCAGTGATGAAAGAGATCATTGATCAGCTACCTCCTGCACGCCCCACACTGGGACTCAGCCCACAACTGGGCACATGCCCTGACTGGGACTCGAATCCTGACCTCCTAGTAGACACTTAACCCCTGAGCCACACCAGCTGGGCAAAGGAAAGGAATTTTAGAATATCTAAACCACTACAGTACTGATAGCACAAATCTTACTGTTAAATTTTCATTTATTTGGGATTATGCTCTATGATTATAAAATAACCTTATAAAAGTTCTTCCTTCCTTTTTTACTCTGAATTTAATTTTGTGTAATTATTATCTCAGCAACTATTTATGATCATATTTTCCTAGGATGTCTTAACCATCTTTATATTTTCAATGTTTCTGAGATATTTTCTTTAGATGAGTTATTAAATTTCAAATTTAGATTTCACTTTGTGATTCATTTTGTCTTTTCTCTTAAGTACTATTACTCTTACTTTTATTCATTGATATTAGAGCTATATTTGGTTCTAATTTTGTCATCATAACAGTTGTTATGGTTTCTGTTTCTGAAACTGTTACTGTATAATCACTAGATGATCCACTCAGTACAGGGTAGGGCAAAAGTATGTTTGAAGTTGTTCTTATGGGAAATAATACAATAATCCTATCTAATAAAGGAGTAATATGCAAATTGACCATACCTTACCTATACCCAATAAGCCACGCCCACAAAACCTATCAGGAGTAATATGCAAATTAACACCCAACCAAGATGGCTGCTGCCCATGGCAGGCTGTGGCTGAGGCAGAGCCAGCCAGCGATGGGCCCTGATTGCAGGGCAATTGCTTCCTTGGGTGCCCAAAGCTGGGGGAAAAAGCCTTGCCAAGAGGCCCTTTTCTGGCTTTAGGCAGGCCAGACCAGGCTGGGAGCAGAGCCAGTCACCAATCAGCCAAATTGCAGGGTGATAGCTTCACTGGGGTTCCCTGGCCCAGGTCCCCTGCCCAAGGAAGGCGGCCAGAGGCTTTCAGCCTTGGGCAGTCTAGGGTGAGCCGTCAGTAGGACATCACCTGAGGGCTCCCAGTGTGTGAGGTGGAGAAGGTTGGGCTGAGGGACCACCCAACCCCAGTGCACAAATTTCATGCACCGGGCCCCTAGTTAATAAATAATAATGCAAGAATAAACTCTGTTTTGTGTACTCACAACTGTAAACCTACTTTTGCCCCATCCTTTAGATGACTGCAATTCAAGTATTCTTCGTGTTTAATGTGCACTTTTAGTAATTTAAAAGTTTGTATCCACTGATCATCTTTATAACTTATAGCTTCATATAAGTTCTCTATTTTATTATTCCCAACTATAAGCAGTGTCATTTGGTATATTGCCATTTTCTCCCTTTCTGTCTCTCTCAGCACATCATTGGTTAAATTATTTTTCCTGAAGTTAACCTTTGTATCTTTAAAAGTACTGAAATTTGTTTCTATAAATATTTATATTATTTTCTTTACCAACTTTAAATGATCTTTGCCTTTTTGTCTCTTTACTCTTGTTAGGTATGTAATTTCTGTGTCACTGTCACTTTACATTCTTTTCTGTACATAGATTATTTCAGCAGCTAAATCATTTCACTGCTTTCCAGTTCATTTCATTTCTGCACAGTCTTCTTTGGTTGAAGTTATCTTCTCAAAGTTTTTTTTTTTTAATCTTTATTGTTCAGTTTATTAATTACATTGTTTCCCCTTTTTATCCCCCTATAGCTTCCCTCCACCTTGTACCTATCCCACCCTCCACCCTCACTTCCCCCTCCCCACTGTCCTCTCCCCTTGTTGCTAGATTTTTGTCCAGTCTCTTGCTGCACTTCCCACAACCCTTTTCTCCCCAAGAATTGTCAGTCCATTCCCTCTCTATGTCCAAGTCTCTGTTATATTCACCAGTCTATCCTGTTCAACAGCCTATCAATTCACTTGATTTTTATGTTCATTTGTTGATAGATGTGTATTTGTTGTTGCTAGTTTGCACTTTTACCTTTTTCTTCTTCCTCTTCTTAAAGAATATCTTTCAGCATTTCATATAATGTTGGTTTGGTGGTGATGAACTCCTTTAGCTTTTTCTTATCTGCGAAGCACTTCATCTGACCTTCAATTCTGAATGATAGCTTTGCTGGATAGAGTAATCTTGGTTGTAGATTCTTGCTGTTCATCACTTTGAATATTTCTTGCCACTCTCGTCTGGCCTGCATCGTTTCTGTTGAGAAATCCGCTGACAGTCGTATGGGTGCTCCCTTACAGGTAACCAACTGTTTCTCTCTTGCTGCTTTTAATCTCTCTTTGTCTTTTGCTCTTGGCATTTTAATTATGATGTGCCTTGGTGTGGTCCTCTTAGGGTTCCTATATATTGGGGTTCGGTGCACTTCTTGGAATCCTAAGTCAATTTCTTTCACCAGGTGTGGGAAGTTTTCAGTCACTATTTCTTCAAATAGGTTTTCATTGTCTTGGCCTCTCGCTTTTTCTGGCACCCCTATAATTCGGATGTTGGTATGCTTGAGGTTGTCCCAGAGGCCCCTTACACTATCTTCAATTTTTTGGATTCTTTTGATTTCTTGCTTTTTCAGCTGAGTGGATTTTACCTCTTTGTATTTCAAATCTTTAACTTGGTTCTTGGGGTGCTCCAGGGCACTTTCAGGTCTTTGTATAATATTTTTTGTTTCAGTCAGTGTATGCTTAATTTCTGGTTGGTCCTTTTTCATATCCTTGAGAGTCTGCTTTATATCCTTGAGGGTTTCATTCATTTCCACATTGGTCTTAATAATTTCTTTGAAGCTCTCGTTTATATCCTGGAGGGTGTTGTTCATTTTCTTGTAGGACTCACTCATTTCCTTTGTGGTCTTGCTTATTTCCTTATAGGCCTCGATCTTTTGTTGGAACCTCTTAAAAAACCCTATAACCGTGGTTCTGAATTCCATGTCCAGTCGTTTTTTTTCCTCCATTTCTTTCACATCTGATTTCTTTCCATGTTGCTGCATGGTGGCTGCTTCCCTGAGTTGGTCAATTAGCTTTGTGTGGTAGACGTGCTACAAGGGACAGTGGCTCAGCCTCCCCAGTTACCTGAGGTGGATATGGGCTGCACAGTCTTGCTGAAGTTAAGTTCAGTTAATCATTGTTAGCACTTGGAGGGTTGACCTCCAGGCCAATTGTCTGTGAAGCTCAGCTGTGCTCAGGTTGGGTGGGCGGAGTCTCCGGGCCAAGCAGACAGCGTCAGCTCCGCCCTATGCGGCCCCAGGGACTCTGTGCCAGGGGCAATGGCCGCCAGCACCTCTGAGAGAGAGCCGCTGCGGAGCTCCACAGGCTGCCGGTTGCCGGGGAATTCAGACTTTCCCAAAATGAGTCTGCATGCGCAATGTCTCACCCAGGATCGTAAAACAAAGCAGTCTGACGGTTTTCCGAATGAGAGACAAGTCGCGGTGTGTTCTCTGCGCCGTCTCGCAGCTGAGCTGTTCGCAGCGAGCTGCCTTCTCACAAGCTGGGAGACCCGGCAGCCCCCGAGCTTCGGCGTGCCCTCCCACTGTCCAGTTTTAACCCGTGTGATAGTGGGTTCTCTGGACTTCGCCCAGAGCTGGAGAATCAGCCCAGTAGGACGCCTTTGTCTCCCTGTTCGAGAAAACTGGCCGGTTTCCAGCCCCCCCGCCCTCTCCGCGGCGTGCGCTCCAAACCTCTCTCCGGGCGAATCTTTCAACGCTGTCCGCTGCCGCTCCTCCGGGTCACAGTGTCTTATCTTCACTTTTATTTGTGGAATTTTCACTCGGCGAGCTTTCTGGTGATTCTGGAAGGTGTTTGTTCTTTCGTTAAGTTGTAGTATTAAAATTGCTGATTATGACGGCAAGATAGGTGTTTTGCCTCTGCCGCCATCTTCAATTATCTCTCAAAGTTCTTTTTAAACAGACTAATGGGAAGTCAGTTCCCCAGTATATTGCTTTTTATATATGTCATTTCACTGAGTTTATATTATACTAAAGGTCCAGAACATGAATTTGTGTACCAGTGGGATCCCTCAGCCTGGCCTGTGCCCACTTGCAATCCTAGACCCCTTGTGGAATGGCGGACTGGGATTGGACTGAAACTGGCAGTCTGACATCTCCTGAGGGATGTAGTAGTGCAGGAAGTGGCAAGTGGCCAGGGAGGAGCCCAAGCCCGGGCCAGGTGCTACGCTGCCTCTGCTCATCTCGGCCCTGCTACGCCTGTCGCTGCAGCTGCACTTGCCAGCTGTGATCCCAGTGTGTGGCACCCGTTAGTCAGCTGAGTGGTGCTCTCACTGTCAGAGTGCACTCACCAGCAGGAGGTAGTTCCTGTGTTGAACGTCTGCCCCCTGGTGGTCAGTGCAAGTCATAGCAATCAGTCGACTGGTCACTCGATTGTTCGTTTTTTTTTGTTTGTTTGTTTGTTTTGTTACTTTAGGCTTTTATATATATATATATATATATATATATATATATATATATATATATATATATATATATGAGACAAGTTAGCTGGGTAATAAATTCCTCAGTCCCACTTTCTTTTATCGTTGCTGTTGCTTGGACTCAGCTGATTGCTGCATACAAGTCTAAGGGCTGCCTTGTTTTTCTCTCCTTAGAGATTAAATTTTTTTGTTTCTTTATCCATTTTGGCAATCCAGTACTAGAATGTATCTTGGTGTGATGATTATATGTCTTGTTCCTGAATGTGGTATATTATTATAACCTGGAGTTTATATTTTTCTTTTGTTTCTGGAAACTTTTCTTGAATTACATTGAGAACAGTTTTTCAGTTCCTTTATTTTGGTTTTCTTCATTGAAGATACCAGGTATGCTTATGTTTGTTGATTCATCTTGGCCTGTCATCTATATCATTTGTATTTGCTATCTTTTTCATTCTTACTTTTTCTCTAAAACTGGTTTTGCCTTTCTTCATTTCTTTGAAAATTTCCTTTCAATCCTGTCCTGTGTGTACTTTTTCATGTTATTAGCAGTGCCTGTTCTCTCTTCTGCTTCCATTGGTCTTTGTTTCAGTGGTGTTTCTTTTTGTTTTACTTCTCTGAGTTGTGAGTTCCCGTTTAATTTCTTCATTTTTCTTGCCATAATTTCTTCTATTTGTAGCATTAGTTTTTTTTAAGTTTCTACTCATCATTCATGAGGAATGCTTTTCCTGAGCCTAGATACAAGAGATCATCTTGTGTCACGACTAACACCTATTCTTTTTATGACACTATTTTTGTGTGTAATTTGTTTCTTTTGAAATTAACATAGCAGGATAGCTAATGGTGCAAAATCTCACACTCCTCCTGGGCCTCTCCCTGCTTCCCAGTCGTTTGGGGTTTGTCATTGAGCTGTGCCTTCCGTTCTTCTCCTTGTAGCCGGGCTGGACTCTGCGATACTCTGTCTGTCCACTATCCTCTTATTGATGTAAAGAAGGGATTTTTTATTGCAATGCAAGTATCCCTCACACTTTGTAACTCTGTTCTGCTTTTTGTTTTTCCCCCTGTAATGTGTAGCCAAAGTGTTCTTTTCTGGTTATACTCCAGTTGTTATTGTTGTTGCTGTTTTTGCTACTTCACAATTTTTGGAAGCCATCCCCTTGTTTTGTCTAGTTTTTAAAGATGATGAATAGCCATGCATTAAAATTTTGAATGTGTGCTCTATCAATTTTAGTGTTAAGTACATTTCTTAGGTATTTATTAAATTACTAGAGGACCGGTGCACAAAATACATGCATGGGGAAGGGGTGGTCCCTCAGCCCAGCCTGCACCCTCTCCAATATGGGACCCCTTGAGGAATGCCTGACTGCCATTTAAATGGGTGGGCAGACATCCCTCTCACAATCCAGGACTGCTGGCTCCCAACTGCTATCCTGTCTGCCTTCCTGATTGCCCCTAATCACTTCTGCCTGCCAGCCTGATCACCCCTAACCACTCCCCTGCCAGCCTGATTGATGGGTAACTGCTCCCCAGCCAGCCTGGTCACCCCTAACTGCCCTCCCCTGCAGGCTTCATTGCCCTCAACTGCCCTCCCTTACAGGCCTGGTTCCTTCCTACTGCCCTCTCTGCTGGCCATCTTGTGTCCACATGCAGGCAGGATCTGTGACCATAGGGCACCAGCCCTCTTGTGTGTTGGAGTGATGGTCCATTTGCATATTACTCTTTTATTAGATAGGATAGAGACCTGGTGCACAGGTGGGGGCCGGCTGATTTACCCTGAAAGGTGTCCCAGATCAGGGTTGTGGTTCCCTTGGGGCATGGGGCAGCCTGGGTGAGGGTTTGTAAGATGGTCATGCCCCCTGGCGACCCAAGCAGAGGCCCTTGTATCCTGGATTTATGTATTTTCTACAATTGAAACTTTGTAGCCTGGAGCAGAGCCAAGCCTTCTGCTTGCTCTGTGGCTTCTGCCATTTCTGTTGGGATTCTATAATTGAAACTTATAGCCTTAAGCGGAGGCCTGAGCCGGCAAGGGCAGATGGAAAGCTTGGCTTCCGCCATTGCTGGGGAAACCCAAGACTCCCTCCTACTCTCTGTGGCTGCAGCCATCTTGGTTGGGTTTATTTGCATATTTGCTCCTGATTGGCTGGTGGGCATGGTTTGTGCGCGTGGCTTGTGGGTGTAGCAGGGGTATGGTCAATTTGCATATTACTCTTTTTTTTCTTTCTCTTTTAGATAGGACTAGAGGCCTGGTGCATGAATTCATGCACGGGTGGAAACCCCTGACCTAGCGGTGACCAAGGCTTATTAGGGAGCCGGCTGGCTGAGGGGAGGAACTACAGAGAGTGACTAGCTGGCTGGGGAGAGGGCCATGGGAGGTTGGCTGGCTGGGGGTCAGGGCTGGGGTAGGTTGGCTGACTGCGGGGGAGAGGCCTTGGGAGGTTGGCCAGCAAGGGAGGAGGGGCCACAGAAGGTTGGCCAGCCTGGGGGAGAGCTGTGGCAGAGTGGATGGGTGGGGGAAGGGACCATGGGAAGTAGGCTGGACAGCGGGGGAGAAGCTGCAGGAGGTTGGTAAGCCAGCCTCCCTAATGGGGCCAATCAAGGGGGCCAGGCAATGGGAGAGGGAGGGGCCATGGGAAATTGGCTTTGGGAGCACACTGACCAGGGTGTAGCTCCTGTATTGAGCGTCTGCCCCCTAGTGGTGAGTGCTCATCATAGCAACTGGTCAGCTGATCATTCTGGTTGTTTGTTCCTAATGGTCGCTAAGGCTTTTATATAGAGAGATTATTTACATATATATTTATGTCTGAATATACATGGTTAAAATAATTGGCAAAATTATAAATATATGAAAATTTTAGTATATAGTTGAATGAGAAGGTTTGCTATATGTCATTTACTTATTCACATCTAATGAGATGTAAGATGCCTATTATTGAATGAATTATTAGGCTTAGCATTGCACACTGCTGTTGTATTCATCATTAGTTAATTCTCATTGTATAGATGGTGTTTTTTAAAATAAATTGTATTTCATTTATTCTGGAAATCTTGGTGGAATAGTTTCTTTTAATTATCTGCATGATGGAAGAGGAGATTTTTTGTTATTTAAAGGCTTTTTCAAAAAATATAAGATTATTTTGTAGTAATTTGTCTTCTATAAATGTATCACTTGAGGAAACCTAAAATCTTTCTTTGTTAAACATTGCTCAGCAAACAATTTCCAATCATTTACAAGCAATGGGATAGATTTTAAAGGAAGGAAAATGGGTGCCACATCAACTGAACAAAAGACAAATGGAAAACCGAAAAGTCATCAGTAGAATGTTGCTTCAACACCACAAAAGAAAGTCTTTTTTACATCGAATTGTGACTGGCGATGAAAAGAGGGTTTATTTTGAGAATCCCAAATGCACAAAATCATGGGTCAATCATCAACACCAACTGCCAGGCCAAATCCCTTTGGAAAGAAGACAATGCTCTGTTTGGTGGAATCCGGAAGGTGTGGTGTATTGTGAGTTTCTAAAACCAGGTGAATCTGTTAATACTGATTGCTACTGACATCAATAATCAGTTTGAACCACACTTTGATCATGAAATGACCAGAATGTTCCAGAAGACACGGCAAAGTAATTTTGCTTCATGATGATGCACCATCACAAACTTCAAAACCAGTTAAAGACCCGTTAAAAGACCTTCCCTGGGAAGTATCAACCCATCCACTGTATTCACCAGACCTTGCTCCTTCAGATTATCACTTGTTCCCATCTATGGCACACGAACTTTCAGAGCAGCACTTCAAAACATACGAATAAGTGGAAAATTGGCTCTCTGAATGATTTGCCTCAAAACAAAAGTTCTATCGGGATGGTATCCACAAATTACCTGAAAGATGAGGGAAATGTGTAGCTAGCGATGGACATTACTTTGGATAAAGTACTTTTGATGTTTCTCTTGAAATTATCATGTTTTCTTTGATTACAGAATCCGCCACTATTAACCGGTACGCCTCGTACACTGAATTTGCTCGGCACACAACTGCCATGTAAATCAGGGATGCTTGTACTCTGTTTTATTTGAAACACCACCAATAAGCCCTATTGTTTCAGAATATGAGTGAGATCCTGTGATATTTATCTTTCTCTGACTGGCTTATTTCGCTTAGCATAATGGTCTCCTGTTCCATCCATGCTGTCCCAACTGGTAAGAATTTCTTATTTTTTTTACAGCAGCATTGGATTCCATCGTGTAGATATACCACAATAATTTGTCTGACGTATAAGACCTATTAGGTAATAAAAGATGTTGAGCTTTGGCCCTATTTCTGCTTGACTCTAAGGCAGGTGCTCTTTCTGTCTTACCACCCAGCCTTCCATTTGCTTATTGCAGCTTCATGATAGAGTGAAATGTTGACATAGCATTCTGTTTTAGTACAGATTCTGACATGTCGTGATTCAAGACCAGGAAAAAAAAAGTCATACAGCAGCATTGTGAGCTTCCTGAGATAACCCCAAACTGCGTGTAACATCTGTGGCCTTTAAACAGGTCATGTCTAATTTGAGTAGACTGTGTAAGGTAGGAATGACTCATGTTCCATGAGGTCATCTACTGCATTTTTTACTTTAAATTAGTTTACCATCAGATATACAGTTGGAGCTTCTCTTCATAATACTATGAATCTCTAAGAGAGGAGATTCATTTTTGTAATCTATTTGCTAATTTATTTATTCTAATTTAAAGTCTTTATTGTTCAAAGTATTACATGTCTCCTTTCCCCCTCCTTGACCTCTTCCCATCCACATCCACCCCCCTGCCCTCCACCAACACATTCTCTTACCCCACTATTGTCTGTGTCCATTGGTTATATTTATATGCATGCATACAAGTCCTTTGGTTGACCTCTTAACCCCAACACCCTCCCCTGTCTTCCCTCTGAAGTTTGACTCTTACATTGCATCCTTCATTCTTATCTGCTTTTCTCTCTTCCTTTGAAGACTCTTTTTTTAATGAAAGTTATCTCATCATCCTATATGATAAAAGGCTTATCTGCAAATTGTTCGACCGCTGGCTATGCTGTGCGCTGACAACCAAGGGATGGAGCAGACTGAAGGAAGGCCCCTGCTGGCAGTCAGCAGCCAAGGGAAGGATGGCCCTGATTAGCACTGATTGTTGACCAGGCCTAGGGACCCTAGCTGTGCATAAATTTTGTGAACTGGGCCACTAGTCTATAATAATAAAAGCATAATATGCTAATAAGGTCAGACAGCCAAACAACCTTCTGGACATCGTTCTGGACAAAGCTGCTGTGGCAGGGGCTGAGGCAGAAGCAGTTAGGGGTGATCAGGCAGGCAAATGAGTGGTTAGGGGCAATCAGGCAGGCAGAGTGGTTAGGGGCCATCAGGTAGACAGGCGAGTGGTTAGGGCCATCAATCAGGCAGGCAGATGCGGTAAGGGGTGACTAGGCAGGCAGGTGACTGGTTAGGGGTGATCAGGCAGGCAGACAGAGGCGGTTAGGGGCAAACAGGCAGGCAGGCAGGCAGGTGAGTGGTTAGGATTGCGAGAGGGTGCAGGCTGGGCTGAAGGACTCCCCCTTCCTCCCATGCACGAATTTTGTGCACCAGGCCTAGAGTCTATAATAATAAAAGCATAATATGCTAATTAGACCAGATATCCTTCCAGACAAACCTGGGGCTACAAGGGAAGCCTGGGTCCTAGGTGCCTGCCTGGGTCCTAGGTGCCTGCCGGTGGCCAGAGGAAATCCTGGGTCCTGGATGCTAGAGGAAAGCTGGTGCCGGCAGCAGGGGGAAGGAAGGCCTACTCTTGCACAAATTTCATGCATTGGGCCTCTAGTAATAAATAATTTAATATAAAATTTCTCAGTATAGTAACGATTTTCAAACTACTTATGGAACCACTATTTTCTAGTAATGCTCTAAGTGAAAGAATTTTAGTGTAAACATAAAGATCTGGACATTCCTTTTATATTTGTGGTTATTTGATTTTACACATTACCCTTCAGAAATGGAGTATTTGTTGTATTGTGGAGAAAACAAAATTGATCCTACTTCTCTTGAATCCTTAAACTATTTTTAGTAGTCCTGGAAATAATTCCTCAGTAAGAATGTAATTGCTAATTACTTGATATTCTCTATGTACAAAAATGAGTAATACTTGTTAAAACATACAGATTTTGAAATAAAGTTTTGATATTTGGGTACAGTGAAACAATTTACATACTTTTTTAAATTTAACAAATCTTTATTGTTCAGATTATTAATTTCAATGTTCCTCTTCTCCCCCCCCCCCCATAGCACCCCTCCACTGGTTACCCATCTCACCCTCTGCCCTTACCTCCCCGCCCAATGTCCTCATCCATAAGTGTATGATTTTTGTCCATTCTCTTCCTGCACCTCTCACACCCCTTTCCCCACTAGAATTGTCAGTCCATTCCCTCTCTATGCCCCTGATTCTATTATATTCACCAGTTTATCCTGTTCATCAGATTTCTAATTCACTTGATTTTTAGATTACTTGTTGATAGATGTATATTTGTTGTTCATAATTTTTATTTTTACTTTTTTCTTCTTCATCTTCTTAAAGAATATCTTTCAGCATTTCATGTAATACTGGTTTGGTGGTGATGAACTCCTTTAGCTTTTTCTTATCTGTGAAACACTTTATCTGCCCTTCAGTTCTGAATGATAGCTTTGTTGGGTAGAGTAATCCTGGTTGTAGATTCTTGCTATTCATCACTTTGAATATTTCTTGCCACTCCCGTCTGGCCTGCATCGTTTCTGTTGAGAAATCCGCTGACAATCGTATGGGTGCTCCCTTATAGGTAACTAACTGTTTTTCTCTTGATGCTTTTAATATTCTCTCTTTGTCTTTTGCTCTTGGCATTTTAATTATGATGTGTCTTGGTGTGGTCCTCTGGATTCTTAGAGTTTGGGGTTCTGTTTGCTTCTTGGACTTTTAAGTCAATTTCTTTCACCAGGTGGGGGAAGTTTTCAGTCACTATTTTTCAAATAGGTTTTCAGTATCTTGCCCTCTCTCTTTTTCTGGCACCCCCATAATTTGGATGTTGGTATGCTTGAGGTTGTCCCAGAGGCCCCTTACACTACCTTCAATATTTTGGATTCTTTTTGCTTCTTGCTTTTCCGGCTGAGTGGATTTTGCTTTTTTGTATTTCAAATCTTTGACTTGATTTTTGCGGTCCTCTAGACTGCTTTTAGTGCTTTATATAATATTTTTTATTTCAGTTAGTGTATTCTTAATTTCTAGTTGGTCCTTTTTCATATCCTCAAGGGTCTTGCTCATATCCTCGAGGCTCTCATTAAATTTATCAGACTTTTCTAGGAGCCTCTTGAAAAACCTTATAATTGTGGTTTTGAACTCTATGTCCATTTTTTCCCCCCTCCATTTCTTTCAAATGTGATTTGTTTCCATGTCTCTGCATTTTGGCTGCTTCTCTGAGTTGGTCTAGTAGGTTTGTGTGGTAGATGTCCTCTAGAGGACAGTGGCTCAGCCTCCCTAGTTACCTGAGGTGGATTACTCTTGGTGCACCCCTTTATGGGCTACACAGTCTTGTTGTAGTTCAGCCTAGATTGTTGTTGGTATCACTGGGAGGGTTTGACCTCCAGTCCAATTGGCTGTGAGGATAAGCTGTGTTTATGCTGTGAGAGCTGCTGCTCAGCTTGGATGGGCAGAGTCTCTGGGCTGAGCAGGCAGCCTTGGTTTCCCATCAGCCCCACTCTAAGGAGTGTCTGGATCTCTGTGCCCCACAGTAACGACTGCACGCACCTCTGAGAGAAAGCTGCCACTCAGCTCTGCCCACCGCCAGAAAGTTTAGCCTTTCCTCAAATGAGTCTGCACACCCAAAGTCTCACTCAGGGTTGCAAAACAATGCAGTCCGGTGGTTTCCTTTCCTTTTTTTACCCTCTCCTGAAGGGGAGAGCAAGTCACATGTCCTCTCTGCATGCTTGCACACCTCTGCAGTTTCCAAGTCTATGTCGTGAGTTTGTGGACCTCCACAGATCTCGAGTTTCAGCGTGCTTCCTCCTTACGTTCCAGTTTAACCCTGTATGAGTCTGGGTTCCCGAGACTCATCTGGAACTGGGGAATCAGTGTGGTGGGACACCTTTGTCTTTCTCTCCTTTGGAGAAAACCAGCCGGGTATTCAGCCAGCTGCCCGCCCTTTCTGCTCACGTGCACGGCTCCACACCTCTTTCTCCGCACATCTCTGCAACTCTGTTCTCCACAGCTCCTCTGGGTCACAGTGTTCTTCTATCTTTCCTTCTATTTGTGGAATTTCCACTCAGCCAGCTTTCCAGTGATTCTGGATGAAGTCTGTTTTGTGTTTTAGTTGTAGTTTTGAAATTGTTGTGTGGGGCAGCAGGATAGGTGTTTACCTATGTCGCCATCTTGGTTCCTCTCTACATACTTTCTTAACATGTTCCCCAAAACTTACTGAAACAAACTGGAATGCTTTTTTTGGAAGCCAATGTACTTGTTGCTGATATAGTAATAATTTTGTTGTTTGCAATTTTATAAAATATTTTTAAAAGTTCCGAGTACCATGTTCCTTAAATAACTAATGGTGAGATGTTATCTCTGAAGTATTGGCTTGTGAGTAGGAGGCAAATTATATGTTACAATGTTATATAAAACTGACTCATATGAGTAGGTGAAAAATCCCAAGAATACCAGGACACCCACACTTGAAAAAGCCAATATGTGCTGGTTCTCTTTATACCACGTTCCAACAGGCTGCTTAATGAAGCTGTATTCATTTTAAAAGTCTTTATAATTTCTTTCATTGCTTTGGTGAATATCTTCCTGTTTAAAAAAAGTGAAAAACATTTTTTTATCATTAAAAAAAATCACTGTTCAGAAGATAAAGTCTGATTCAGAATATGAAGTAAATCACTTCCCTGTGCCTCAGGTTTTTAAATTAGTTAATGCCAAGAGATTAAAATATACCTCCTGTTGGAGTATTTTAGAATATTTGTTAAATCCTGTATAAATATAATTCCATGATTTTTAACAAGTAGTATTCTAGTCTTGATAAGCAGCTCATGCTGTTTTACTGATAAAAACAGTATCTATAATAATAAAAGTATAATATGCTAATTAGGCCAGACAGCCGAACGACCTTCTGGTTGTCCTTCTGGACAAAGCCGGGGCTGTGAGGTCCAAACCCCTTGCATGGATTTTGTGCATCGGCCCTCTAGTATTATATAAAAGATTGTTATCTCACATTCAGTCTATTTGATATTAAATTTTAATCCTTGTATTCTTTTTCATGGTAACATTATATAATCTTAAATATCCTATCTAATAAAAGAGTAATATGCAAATTGACCGTACCTCCAATAAAGCCATGCTCACAGCCACACCCATCAGCCAATCAGCAAATTATGCAAATAAACCCCAACCATGATGGCTGCAGCCACTGAGAGCAGGAGGGAGGCTTGGGTTTCCCCAGCAGTGGAGGAAGCCAAGCTTTCCACCTGCCCTTGCTGGCCTAGGCCTCCACTCAATGCTACAAAGTTTCAATTATAGAAGATACATAATCCTAACAGAAATGGCCGCAGCCATGGAGCTGGAGAGAGCAGAGGCTAGGGTTGCTCGGGTGATGGAGGAAGCCAAGCTTCTGCAGCCCTAGCACCTAGACCACCACTCTAGGCTACAAAGTTTCAATTATAGAATTTAAAAAAATGCAAACAGAAATGGCTGTCTCCATGGAGCTAGAAGAAGGCTTGGCTCCACTCCAGGCTACAAAGTTTCAATTGTAAAACATAAATTAATCCCAGATCCCAGGGCCTCCATTTGGGTGGCTGGAGGGCGTGGCCGCCCTGCAAACCACCACAGGCCCCTCGGCCAGGCCTCTCTACGCACCAAGGGAACCCCCACCATGATCCGGGACACCCTTCAGGGCAAACTAGATGGCCCCACCCATGCACCAGGCCTCTATTCTATCTAATAAAAAAGTAATTTGCAGATTGACCATCACTCCAACACACAAGATGGCTGCCCTCATGTGGTCAAAGATCCTGCCTCCATGTGGACACAAGATGGCCACTACAAGATGGCCAGCAGGGGAGGGCTGTTGGGAAGTCCAGGCCTGCAAGGGAGGGCAGTTGTGGGCTATCAGGCCTGCAGGGGAGGGCAGTTGGGAGGGACCAGGCCTATAAGGGAAGGCAGTTAGCGGCGATCAAGCCTGCATGGGAGGGCAGTTCGGGGTGACCAGGCTGGCAGAGGAGGGAAGCTTGAGGTGACTGGGCCTGCAGGGAAGGGCAGTTGGTGGGGACCCAGGCCTGCAGGGGAGGGTAGTTAGTAGTAAACAGGCTGGCAGAGAGCAGTTAGGCATCAATCAGGCTGTCAGGGGAGTGGTTAGGTGTTGATCAGGCTGGCAGGCAGAAGCAAAGGTTAAGGGCAATCAGGAAGGCAGACATGCGAGCAGTTAGGAACCAGCAGTCCTGGATTATGAAAGGGATGTCCCAGATTGGAGAGGATGCAGGCTGGGCTGAGGGACACACTTGTGCACGAATTTTGTGCACCGGGCCTCTAATGTTTGTTATACTATCCAAAATGTTTTGGGTGGATTTCATGAATTAGATTTTGTTTGTATGGAATTTAAAAAATATATATTTTAAAAGAATACTTCCTCGGTTCTTTAACCACATACTGACTAAACCTGTTGCTTTATTGGAATTTGTATTCCTCTTTTAACCTAACATTCTTTTTTCAAACTGAGAATCTCAGCCAATGCCTTTAAAAAAAAAATGTTTCTATTTTGTTGAAATTTTTTATTTGAAAATAGCCAGAGGGCACTTCTAGCTGTGAAACAAGCCCTCAAAATAGCACTTTCATTTATGTTATTTAATTATTATAAGACCTCTCCGATGGTATTGGAGTTATCTCAGATTTTTGGAAGAGAAAGCTGTAGCTTTGAGAGGTAAAGAAACTTGCTCACCTAATGGCAGTGTTGGGATTTCAAGCTAGACAAAACTTCTGCTCTTCAATTTTTTATGCTATAACCATAATATATTTGTATCTGTACATAAATTTTGTTGAGGGGTTGCTATTACAATTGTGTAGTAGTATATATAGTATATGTGATTTCTGTAACACAGCATACCTGTCTCTGATGTCATTAAAAAAAGTGGACAAGCAATTTGTATCTTTTGTATTCTCCAAATGAGATTCCACTCAACTGACATCTAATAAAATAAATTTAAAGTACTAATCATGTTTTAATATATTAATGATATAAATATCTCTCTTTATGACCAGAGAGTTACTTATTTTGGAATTTTATACCATATCATGTAACTAAAGCTATGATCAAATAACCACAATTATTTTTATGAGTTGCTTACTTGCCTTAGTCATGTGGAAGCATGAAAACATTTTAAGTGCATTTTAATTTCTGTGCAGTAGATATATATCAGATATATATGTTTATCTGTAGGTGTGTTAGATTAAATTTTAATTAGGCTGTGTTGCACATGTAGAAAAATATTGATTTTACATTATTCTTGAGTATTTTCTTAGTCAATGAAGAATTAATTTGATCAGTGGGACATCAGAGTTAATTTTAAATTATATTCAACCATACTTGTTTTTATGGTAATCACTGCTTGGTTTCAGTAGCATCTTTATTTTTCATTTACACTTTAATTTCTATGATCTCATCTTAGATGTTACTCCTACGGTATAGAGAAAGATATGTTGAGATGATACATGGTGTCAGATACATGTTAAGCTGTTGCTAACTACGGATCCTTAGTTCTCTCTAGTAATCATTGTTTTTATTTTATTATTTTATTTTATTTTTTTATTTACAATATAACTTATATTCAATAGTAGTACATATGTTCTCCTTTCCCCCCCCCAATATCCTCCCCTCAGCCTTCCTTACCCCCCAGCACATGTCCCCACCTGCACCCCTCCTCACCCCAGTGTCTTTCATTCATTGGTTATGCTCATATGTATGCATACAAGTCCTTCAGTTGATCTCCCCCAGCATCCGCCTCCCATCCACTCCAGCCTTCCCCCTGTAGCTTGGCAGCCTGTTCAAGGCCACCCTGCCTCTATATCAATCACTCCCCCCTGTTTCTTTTCTTCAAAAATATCTTGCCTCTGCATACTAGAAACAAACATATAAGAGCAAAAAAATGTTTGAGTGTCAGTTTCAGTGTCCAACTGTTCTGAGTCCCAGTTTCAATGTCAAATAGTTCTTCATGTGTACATGTCAGCAATGGTATCCAGATGGTGGACACATCATGGCAATGCAAGATCCATCCTCTCTGGTATGGTCCTGGGCCGCCTGCAGCCACGCACAGCTGCCGACTGCTAGCATGGCAAGGCGTCGTCAGCGTCCCCAATCTCTGGACCGTCCTCGTGGATGGAACAGACCCGTCAGTTCCTCACTGTCTCAGGAACCCACATGGTCTTGGAGTTGTTCTCTGCAAACACACAAACACATTCTCGACCAAAAGTTAAAGGGATCCTCTCTGCAAAATAGACTTGGGATTCTTTTTATTTTTGCCTAAATGATTTTCCTTTGGCTTATTTTGACACCATGTGTGTTTTTTCATGGGTGTCCTGCAGTTGGTTTTACAAATGGAATTTACTTTTCTGGAGTAAGAATTTTCCACATGTATTTTACTTATAGGATATTTTTCCTTACATGATATTACCCCACTGTCCCCCCCCCCCCTTTTTTTTGGTTAATGGGGGCTTTTGGAAATTTTATCTTGCAGTCTTGGTAATTTTAAATTTTAATTTTTGCACACAAATATTACTGCTTTAGGTTCTTTGGATGTTAGGCAATTTTACAGTGAGATGAACTACTAATAGATATTTTAGTTAATGTTTTAGGAAAAGCTTTTTGTCCAGTAGTAAATCATTGTTTTTGAATATGTGTCAGATCTATGAGAATTTTTATTTTGTTCTTTTATATTAATGGTATAAAGTAAGTCCTATAGGTAAAACTAATTTCAAGTAATAATAATTTCAAGAATGACAATTTCATGGAATTGGACTTTGTTTCTTAAACAGGTTCAAAATGCATTCCCCTCACCCAGGTCATTTCAAATAAATATTCACTGGTTTGGGGCACAGAGAGGCCGCTGGCGTACAGAATGAATAAAACATTGTCTTATCTTCAAGAAGAAATACATTGCTAATAGTAGAACATACATAAAGAATTTTATTACAGTGTGATAGATGTCACAGTAGAAAGGTGTTCCAGGTACAGAGAGTATACTGATTGAAGAGGAAGCTTGGAACGAAGGTGGCCTGAGAATGCTTCTAGAAAACTACTGTGTAAGGTGGGTTTTAAAGGGGAGATGTACATTCAGTAACAATGGTATATAGATGGGACTTTTTCTGGACTCCTGGCAAAGCAAACATAGTGTTTAGGAAACTTCCATATAGAAAAAGAATCCACATATTATTACAGAAGGTAATATTAAACACAATTCTTCTTACTTCGTAAGTAAAACATTATAGTAATTAAAACATTTACTTGCAGTGATCTAAGTTTCCAGCCATCTTTGATTATTACTAAGCATTAATGGTGGTACTAATCTCTATAATAAAGAGCCAGGTTGTAACTACGATCATGACCAAGGACTGACCAACAAGAAGTCAGTGCTGGGTTGCCATTGCTACCCAAGGCTGACTACTGCAGCTGCAGGCCCCGTGCCCCAGTAGTGACTGCTGAGGGGGCTTTGAATCAGGCTGTGAAGAGAGAAGCAGGAGCTGATCTGTAGCTTCTGAGGCAGCTTTTGACCAGCACTTGCCTCTCTCTTTCCCTCAGAGCCTGGCCAGCAGCCCTGCATCTATTTCTCTCCAAGTCTCCACTTGGGCTGTTGATCAGCCCTGCCTTTCTGATCAGGCCCTGAGATGCTGACTGGCATAGAAACTGGCCAGTCAGAATAAAATCTGGGTCAAGTGTGAGGAGGCAGTGGCTGCCTAGGAGACAGAGCTTTTGATGCTGAATGGCATAGAAACTGACCAATTAGAACCAAATCTGGGTCAACTGTGAGGATCCAATAGCTGCCTAGGAGGTGGAGCTTTGGACACTGACTGGCATAGAAAATGACCAATTAGAAACAAATTGGCCAGCAGTTGAGGCAAGATCAGCTTGGCAGGGGAGGGCAGTTGGGGGCAATCAGGCTGGCAGAGGAGGGCAGTTGAGGGTGAGATCAGGTTGGCAAGGGAGGGCAGTTAGGGGTGATCAGGCAGACAGAGGCAGGTAGCGATGATCAGACAGGCAGGCAGGTCAGTGATTAGGAGCCAGCGGTCCCAGATTGTGAGAGGGATGTCCAATTGGAGAGGGTGCAGGCTGGGTTGAGGGATCCACCCTCTCCATGCACAAATTTTGTGTACCGGGTAACTAGTGAATGATAAAGTAACTAAACAGCAGGCAATAATAGGGAAATTGAAGGATAATATACTTGGATTATCTGCCAACTTCTTATATATAACTGAAATTTTAGCTATATGTATTTATACTTACAAAATATAAAATCTGTGCAAGATTTATTTATGCAACATATTTATATTGAAGCCTGTATCCTCACTTTAAAAATGATGATCCTCAAAAAAAAATAAAAAAATAAAAATAAAAAAAATAAAAATGATGATCCTCCCTTTTCAAGCCAGAAAACTAAGGTACCCTTACTAGAGTAATTGTTGGAGCCAGGATACGTTTTGATTCCAGAGCCAGTGCTTAAAGAAATTGTAAAAAGGTTAATGGGTATGGGGTTTGGGGGGGGGGGGGGGAAGAGACAGGCACTAAAGGAGTCTGGAAGTTTGGCTGAAGAGGTGGGAGAGAGTGATGCTAGAGAGACAAAGTAAGAACCACAGAGGCATTCTTGTTTGTTTTTAAGATGGGTAATGTGTAAATTCTAATGTAAACAATTGAGCAAAGGCAGGCAATTAGAAGATAGAGGTGACAGATGGAATAATCTATAGTGAAGGTTCTAAGAATGTAAGACAGGATGGGACAACTTCCAAGAAGGAAAGAAATGTATGAAGTGCAGATGCAGGTGGTTAAGATTGGTGTTGGGAAGTTAGCATGTGTATTAATCTGTTGGGCTGCTTTGCTTGTGCTTTCACTATCTCTGTGCTATGTACCTGAAAAGAACAACCTCATATAGTAGTTTAGAAGTGCTCATGAAATTCATCCTAACTGAAGTGGATGGGATAGATTGGTATTTGGGAGTCTTAAGGGAGAAAGTTGAGACTGCATAGTACAAGAGGGAAGTGAAATAATACTCTGTTCAGTTGTTTAAAGGGAAGCAGAGAATGGAATCCACTTAGCAGTCTCAAACCTGGGTCTAGGAAAAGGTATAGCAAGAAGCACAAACTGTCCTGGCCATTGTGCTCAGCAGTTAGAGTGCCAATTTGCACACTGAAGGGTCTTGGATTTAATTCCCCTTCAAGGGCAAATACCTTGGTTGTGGGTTCCCTCTCTGCCCCCAGTTGGGGTGCATGCAGGAGGCAATCAGTCTATATATATGTCTCTCTCACATCAATGTTTCTGTCTTTCTCATCCCCCGCCCCCCTTCTTCCATTCTACTCTCTGAAAAGTAATGAAAAAAATATTCTCAGGTGAGTATTAACAAAAAAGAAGGAGGAGGAGGACGAGGAGAAAAAGGAAGGAAGGATGGATGGAAGGAAGGAAGGAAGGAAGGAAGGAAGGAAGGAAGGGAGGGAGGGAGGGAGGGAGGAAGGAAGGAAGGAAGGAAGGAAGGAAGGAAGGAAAAAAGAAAGAGAAAAATTGAAAGAAAGGAAAGAAAGAAAGAAAAAATAAATGCAAACCAAGCCACTGGAAGAGGAATTGAACTGAGAGAGACATACCTCCTACAACTCAACTACCTCAAAGGAAATTAAAACCTGCTATCCACGATAATAGTGAATGCATCACACTTAACTAAACTTTTTCTGATAGCTTTTAAATGTAAGAACTTTTCAGATCATTACATCATATAGAATTTTAAAACTGAAAAATCTTTACATACTGTTATTGTCTATTTAATGGAGAGATTAAGTGACTCATCCAAAATCTGAAACAGCTTTTATTGGCAAATTCCAACCTCAAACTACAGTTCTTAACTCACAGTTTTCCACCAGACCATGCTGCCTCCCATTTCAGCAACTTATTAAACCTGTTCTTGGAAGATTCTTTTTTTTTTAAATATATTTTATTTATTTTTTTACAGAGAGAAAGGGAGAGGGATAGAAAGTCAGAAACATTGATGAGAGAGAAACATCGATCAGCTGCCTCTTGCACACCCACTACTGGGGATGTGCCCACAACCATGGTACATGCCCTTGACCGGAATTGAACCAGGGACCTTTCAGTCCGCAGGCCGCCGCTCTATCCACTGAGCCAAACCGGTTTTGGCTATTCTTGGAAGATTCTTATGTGTATTTGAAGATTGCCATCATGCCTGGCCCTTGCCTCTCCAAACTTTTTTCCTGTTCTCCAAACATTTATCTATTCTTCCTATTCTGTGTTTTTTAGATTCTTCTTTATCCTAGTGACTCTCTTCTGGGTTGTCAGCATTTAATTGACATTTCTCTTTTAAGTACCTAAGCTAGATTGTCAGCTACTTGATCTATAAAATATCTGTTGGATGAAAACATCAACTTTAATTTGCTCCCCAGGAAATAAATACTTAGATGTGGTAGAATAAACATTCTCAGTGGATATGCTATTTTCTTATTAGTATTTTAATTACCTAATTTTAAAATTATACCAGGATATCCTTTCTAAATTTCAATTTTAACTTTAAATTTTTCTTCATTTAGGAATACTTTCAAGAAAACCTTTTACAGTCCAAAGATTTAGGTCAAGTGATAGTTCATCATTATTCTCAGAATGTAAACAGACTGGCTGTTCCAGAGGGAATTTGGTGGACAAATTCATCAATAACATTTCATACTTTTCTGAATTTCTGTTTTTTGCTTTTGGTGGATTGAATCAATTTGCAGAACATGAAACTGAATATATCAAAGTTGAAAATAAATGTTTAATAACTTAGACTTATACTCCTGAATATAGATTTTATTAAGTTTTCATAGGAACAGATGGGTAGGATGAAGACAAACTAAGGATTTCTGAATCTAAGGTATTTGCATGGCTGTCTTTTAAAACGTCTGCTTAGGATTCATTTTCTCTAACAGAAGAATAAAGAAGTTTATCCATGCATGCATGCAGGAATCATTACAACAGCCCTACTACTCACCAGGAACTGGGGAGGACCATTCCACTTCTAACCTTCTTCCATTCTATTTCTGTTTTTCTGTTAATGTTAACAACTAATGTGACTTTCTAAAAAAGCACTCTTTGGTCAAAGCAGACCCTCTTATAAGCCAAACGACCAGTTTGCAACCTCTGCTCTAAAGAGAACAGTGTCTTCCCGGCCAGTGTGGCTCAGGAACTGAGCGTGGACCTATGAACCAGGAGGTCTCGGTTTGATTCCTAGTCAGGGTACATGCCCAGGTTGCGAGCTCCATCCCCAGTGTGCGGTGTGCAGGAGGCAGCCGATCAATGATTCTCTCTCATCATTACAGTTTCTATCTTTCCCTCTCCCTTCCTCTTTGTACCATAAAATACACACACACACACACACACACACACACACACAGATATATATATATATATATATATATATATATATATATATATATATATATATATATATATCAGAGAACAGTGTGACATGAATCCCTGGACTCTCTCCTTTCCCCTGCAACCACTGCCATTTTTACCCTGGCTCTGAAGACATTTGAGGGTAAACATCTGACTATGAAGACATTTAAGGAGGAAGAACAAAAGGGAGGTGGAAACTTATTTGGCTGAGTTGCATTACCTTAGCTTTTCTACTCTTTGAAGGGAAAACATTAAAAAAAAAAGTCCATTTTCCTCTGAGAAACATTTTTTTGGGGGTAAGTTTATGTCAATGATAACAGCTCAATTTGGTTCCAAGAATTAACTTTACCAGTCTGTTGAAATTTATTACAGATATCTTCCTAAAATTATCAGAGTTGTGGATATTTCTGTTTTCCACAGATGCAGCAAACTTTAACATGTAGACGCTTTTGGCTTTATAGATGAATGGATTTGGAACGTTTTCCTCTAAGGTCAAATTACTTTATTTTCTCAATTAAGCTTAGGCTCCAAGATTATAATTCTTCAGTTAATTTGGTGGCAAATACATTTGTTAGTCAAGAGAAATTTTCTGATTCACTTTTTGTAGGACAATAAAAGAAAAAGCTGGGGAGTAATTGGCAGTTAAAAGCAAGACCTGATGCATGTTTATAGAAAGACAAGAATATTATGTCATCTGATAAAATTTTCTATTACATATGTCATCTTCCTATAACATTGTGGGCTTTTTAAAAATTCCTTTATTGATTAAGGTATTACATATGTGTTCTTATTCCCCCATTACCTGCTATCTCCCATTCATGCCCCCACCCCCCTGTTGTCTGAGTTCATTGATTAGGCTTATATGCATGCATATAAGTCCTTTGGTTGATCTCTCCCCCTTACCCCCACCATTTCCTACCTTCCCTTAAGTTTGATGTTCTGATTGTGTTTCTCTGTCTCTGGATCTGTCTTTGTTCTTCAGTTTATGTTGTTCATTATATTCCACAAATGAGTGAGATCATGTGATATTTATCTTTTTCTGCTATAACATTGTTTTAAATGTTTAATGTAAGATCATATATATATATATATATATATATATATATATATATGAGGCTCAGTGCATGGATTTGTGCACATTGAAAGGAAATTAATTAGAAGAAATATTTTAATATCACTGTTCACCCTTTCTCTATAATGGAAGTGTCAGAGATGAAAAATAATTGATTAATAAATAAAAATAAACATGACATAACAAAAATATGATATAAAAACAACAAAAACATGATATAAAAACAACACTGATACAATAACTGATAAATTTATTAAACTTATTCTAATATTTCCCTCTATACCACATTACAAGTAAAAACACTTTCAGAGTGCTTGACTAGTTTCCCTTGTGATAAAGTATTTACAACTGTAACTTTAACGTCACATGCTCTTCGAACTCAAGGGAAAGCAACATATAACTGACTATGTCCGAAAACGGGTTCAGGTAGGACACTTCCTACTCTGTCTAGAGTTTGTCCTTGTTATTTATTAATAGTCATTTCAAATGCTGGCATCATGGGAAATTTTCTTTGAATTACTTTAAATTGGGGGTGGGCAGTGTCAGACAGGGACAAATCAATTCTTGAATCAGAACAACCTCTCCTTCTGCAGATCCTGTTAATACTTCAGCTTCAATTACGTTAGGTCGCAATCTTTTGATAATAAATGAAGTACCATTACAAAGACCCCCATTTACCATTAAGGTTTCTCAGTAGTATAATAATTGCACCTACTTTCAATTTTAATTTATGATACAGCATTCCCGAAGGAGTAATACTATTAAGAAATTCTATGGGAGCTCTATATGTATCACACATGCACGAGTCAACGTTTATCTTTAAATTGCCAGTGCGCATCATATACTAGTATACCGGCCAGTCAGTCAGTCGAACAGACAGTTAGTCACTTAGCCTTTAATATATACTGTATATAAAAATGGCAAACAAAATAGAACACACATACAGAAGAAGAATAACATAACAAACAAAGCTGTTATATATATATATATATATATATATATAAAACAGCTTTGATGTTTACCAACCTCAGTAGGTCCCGCAGTCCCCCAAACCCTATCCTCCCACTGGGTGTTTTGTTTTTGTTTTTAAATCAAAGGCTTTTAAATACTGTGTGCTTGTATGTATTTCTTTGTTATATGGAATTGTAAGCATAGATTATAACTGGAAGTAGACTTTGTGAACAAATTTTTAAAGTGTCTCTTGGGGTCCCATTTATAGAGAAGTAGAAGCTCTCTAGTACTTGTGATTAACCAAAGTGAAAGAGACTCCTACACTAGTAAAATTTGGGGGGAAAGTGTCTATCAGTTCCCTTGTTTTTATCCAGTCATAAAATCTTTATTCATGACACAACAGTTTATTAATATATATGTGCAAGTGTACCTGTCTGAAGATTGAATAAATAATTCATGCTTTTATTTACTTTTAATTCCATCTGAATTTGTATCCAGTTCAGTTTTTTGCAGGCTAGACTGTTTATTGAATTATCACTTAGGCTAGAGACTCTGTTAAATTATTTACATGCTTTCGATTATTGAATCCTCTTAACAATCTTTTGAGATATATACTATTGTCTAGGTTTTGTAAGGAATAAACTGGGCTCAACAAATTTAATGTTTCTCAGCCAGAAAATGGCAGAACCCTTATTTGAATAGTTTATCTTAAGAACGAATGGCTTTTTGTCATATCTCAGTACCAAATAACCTATTGAGAGTTGTCTGGTTAGTGTAAGTATAGCATTTTCTGTTTATAAGCTCACAGTTTTAGACCCATACTTGCTTGTAGTACTGAACTGTAATACCATAATCTACTATGATATTTCTCAGTATAGCTTGTCATCAAACCTAATTTACGGGAATTTGTTTACCACTTTCTTAGTTGTGAATTATAAGCAAGAATTATTCCTGGTTTGGAGATTTGTTTCCTCTAACCTTTTCTTTCCCAAGACTCAGGTAGTTTGCTCACAGGCATGCCCTGATTAGTATGAAGTCAAGGAGGGAACCCTCTGTAGATCTCTGGAGCTCTCTCTGGTCAGCTTTTTCCTCCTCGGTACTCTGTCCCATGAAATTTAATCTTGGTCTCCTCACACTTCCAGTATTATCTCTTCAACTCAGGGGTCCTGGAGTCTTTCTCCGAGTAGTAAGCAAGCTTTGGCACTTTTAGAGCTCACATTCTTTGATTTCCATCTTTCAAGGATCACTGCCCTTCGTTGCCTCATGTCCAACGTCTTAAAAGCCATTGTTTTAACTTAATTTTGCACTTTTTTTTTGGATTGTAGCTCAGTGGCTGAGTGTTGACATATGACCAGGAAGTGAAGTTCAATTCCTGGTCAGGGCATATGCCCAGGTTGTGGGCTCGATCCCCAGTGTAAGGCATGCAGGAGGCAGCTGATCAATGATTCTCTCTCATTGTTGATGCTTCTATTTTTCTCTCCCTATTCCTTTTTTTTCCTGAAATTAAAAAAAATTAAAAGAATAATGTAAAGGCAATAAGAGAAGGCTCTAAAGCTTTATTGCTTCAGTATAAATTGCTTCAAGTCTAGCTACTTGACTTCAAGCAAGTTACTTAAGCTCTCAACTTCTTAGTCTGTAAAAGGAAAATAATATTACCTATATCAAAGGGCATTTGTGAGGATTAAAAGAGTTAGAATATGTGAAATACTTAAAAAATTAACTGACCTATAAACTTTCATTAAATGAGTTTTTATTACCATAGAAAATTTTTAATGCAAAATCCAACTTTGGATTGTGGACATCTTTATTTCAGTATCAGTTCTACCACCATTGTGGGCTTATTTAGCCTCTATTAATCTTATTTTGCTTATTACAAAAAGTAGGTAATAACATCTATTCATTAACTAGTTGTATGGATGAAATAAAATGAAACTTGTAGAGTGCTTGGCACAGAGCCAGGCACTGATTAAGTGCTCACTGAGTTGTTATTTTGATTATCTACTGCTGCATAACAAATTGCCACAAAGCTTAGTGGCTTAAAATAGCAGTTATTGTTTTGTTATCTTGAACGATTCAGAGGTTGGGGTGCTCTCAGCTCAGTAGTTCTCACTTGGGGTCTCTCAGGCAATTGCAGTCAGACAGTGGCAGGGTTGTAGTCATCTTGAAGGCTGTCATAGTCACTCGCCTGGCAGTTGATCCAGGCTCTTGGCTGGGATCTCATAACTTCCTCTCTGTGATGTGACTGAATTCTAAGAGCAAGCATCTCTAAAGGATTAGGCAGAAGCTTGAAGTCACCTAGTGTTACTTTGGCTGTAGTTATATACCCATCTAATTTTTAGAGGAGTGTCAACATTACTTTACAAGAAGAACATTGTATAATGGGAGCTATTGATGCAGTCATTTTTAGACAATACAGCCTGCCATAGTTAGCTATTATACATGTGCATGTTTACATATGTGCAAACATTTTACATAAATTTTTGGTCCCTCCCAATATACACAGTTTATAATTTTACCGGTACTTTTTGCAAGCTCTATTGTCCATATCTAAAGTACCTGTGGCCAGCAGGTGGTGTTGGCATTCTTCTAGCTTCCAGATGAGACTTATAAATCATTAATCTTTCATCAGAATGTAAACTCTATCCTTTAAGGCCAATGCTATCAATTCTTCCTTATTGGTGTCATTTATGAACATATTGATCACTCCTCTGTGTTTATGCATGGCGTGTACATGAGAGTGAAGTTAGTTAGGTCTTGGCAGACCATCTTAAAATTCTGCTTTCCATAAGCCCCTTGAGGAATTTTTTTACTTTAGTTATTGTACTTTTCAATTCTGGAATTTTCCATTGGTTATTTTTTATAATTTTTATATTTTTATTAAGATATCCAAATTGGGTAATGGTCATCATATTTTCCTTTAACTCTTTGAACATATTTGTAATAGCCATATTGTCTTCTTTATCTGTTAAATTCACCATCTGGGCCCACTCTATTTTTATTAACTGATTTTTTTTTCTGCTTGTTTATTTGTATGTCTAGTGCTTTTTGTTTGAAAACTACATTTTACGTAATACATTATAGGAGATCTGGATTCTGCTTTATATTCTTTGTTCCCTATAGTATGCAGATAATGATATCTCTGCTCAATGTATTTATCTTTTATTTTTTTTTAGCCTACATTCCTATGGTTATCCCTCTGCATACATGGTGTATTAGCCAATAATTTGGGTGGAGACCGTGCTTAAAAGTCTCGAGCCCTTAAGGCTTCCACATAACTGCTTAATAATTTGTATGTGGGTTGAGATTCTCATTCAAAATTGCAGTCATTTCTCGGCCTTAGTTTCACTCTTAGATCAGGGTCTCTGAAATCTCTCTTATTTGTAGTTTCTAAGTCAGCCAGGGACTATGTGGAGAACTTTTCAGCCTTCTATGACTCTGTTATTTTCTAAGATACCCTCTGTTTTATCTACTCCTTATCCCAGCTGGGATCACAACCTTGGATGTAGTAGAGCTGCAGATGTTCTCTGTTCATTTTCATTTAAGTCCACCACTTTTATTTTCACTTGTATTTTTTAATGATAGGGTAATACACTTGCAAGGCAGAAAGCCAACATGGTCTTACATAAGTATTACTAAAGCTAATTCAATATATTTGTTATGCAATGAAAACTTTAAAAATATTATTCATTCCGGTATATTATTTTATATATTCCCCTCTGTTATTTGACACTTTTAAGTGTTAAGTCTACCACTTTTAAAGGGCAATGCCATGAGATTTTGTCCTCCATCTTGGAGCTCAACCCCTTTGGCAACAAAGCTGCTGTTTTCCCTGCCAGCCCCATGGTGATAAAAACGACTGTTCTTAGAGTAGTCACATTCATAGAAATGAAAAAAATAAAAAAATAAAAAATAAAAACAATGGGGTTACCAGGGCTGGAGGAGAAGGGAAATGGACAGTTGTTGTTTAATGGGTATATGTTTTCAGTTTTGCAAGATGAAGAGTTTTAGAAGTTGGTTACACAACAGTGAGAATACACTTAACAATACTGAACTATACACTTAAACTGGTACACTTAACTTGGTAAATTTTATGCTATGTGTATTTTACCACTAATTAAAAACAAAGAGATTACTGTTCTTGCCAACAGAACTGAAGAGTGTAGAGGGTAATGCAGATGTGATCAACCCCAGGCAAAGGCCACAGTCTTCTGCTATTCTTATCTGAAGCTTTACTTTGATTTCAAGAATGATGTTTTAAATTTGTTTTCTGCATCACTCTCAAGCCCTGAAATAATAGTTTTTAAAATTATGTACAGTTTAATAATTGTTTGTTTGTTTTTTGTAGCAAGGAATTAGTGACCTTTTCACCCACTGTAACTGGATGTCACTTTCGTGGCTACGTCTTAGTAGCTTCTGCAGGTTGTTATTCAGGGTTCCTTTTATTTCTATTTTTTAATTGACACTGACTTGTATATGTTTATTAGTTTCAGAGAGGAAGGTAGAGGGAGAGAGAGTTGGAAACATCAATGATGAGAGGGAATCATTGATCAGCTGCCTTCTGCACACCCCCCACTGGGGATTGAGCTGGCAACCCGTGCATGTGCCCTGACCAGGAACTGAACTGGACCTCCTGATTCATAGGTTGATGCTCAACCACTGAGCCACGCCAGTTGGGCTCATGGTTCCTTCTAAATGATGGTGTATCCTAGAGCACAGTACTTGTGCCTTCCCTCTTTTCTTTCTATGCCTTCCTTAGGAGATTTCATCAAGTCTCAACATGGGAAACATCTATAATACTATTAACAGTAAAAAAAAACCCAAACATTAAAAATGTTATCTATATGCTGATGGCTCCTAAAATGTAACTTCAGGCCAGACTTCTTCCATTTTCTTCTACCTGCCTATTTGACATCCTACTTAGAAGTTTAATAGACATCTCAAACTCAATAAGGCTGAACCCAAACTCCTGATATGTGCTGTCAGAAACTGGCTTCTCTTTCAGTCTACCTCATCTCAACTATTGATTTGTTTATTCTTTTATTTCTTCAGGCCAGTAACTTTGGATTGTTCCTTGACTCCTTTCTTTCAAGCTGTAGGTCCACCACATCAGAATATCTTTAATTTTACTTCCAAAATAGTCATAAAATTTGATCCTCTTCATACCATCTTTACTGCTACCACTACTTTTAAGCCACCATCATCTCTACCTGATATTATTAAGTAGGCTTCTAACTATTTTATTCTAACTGTGCTTTCCTTCTATATGTGTTCTCAGTAGAACTATCATAATATCCTATTTAACATTAATGGGATCTTGTCATCCCTCTGCTCAGGTTCTCTTAATGGATGGTATCTTATCATATTCAGAGTAAAGCTCGAGTCCCAAGAGTTATGCAATCCCACAGAATCTTGCTCCCATTACTGTCTCACCTCATTAACTGTCTACTCTCCCTCATTCAGTTCTCTTTGTTCCTTCAGACCTCAGAAGCTTTGTACTTATTTTTTTACTTTGCCTGGCCTCCTTCCACCTCCCGACCCCCCAGTACTTATTCTCATACCTTAGTTGTTGTAGTTACTTCAGATCTTTACCCAAAATTCATTTGTGTGTGATGTCTTCCTTGGCCACTCAATCCAAATTTCTATGATTTCCTACCTATTATTTTATATTCCACTTTATTGCTTCAATTTTTAACCTTAGTACTAATCACTATCTAATATATTATTTTTTCTTATTTTGTTCATTTTTTATTTTTCTTACTAAAATGTTAGCCCCATGAGTGCAGAATTTTTTGTTATTTTTGTACTTGACTACCATCCTAGAACCGAAAAAACAGTTTTTAGCACTTAAGCTTGCAATACATTTGGTATATTTATAGTGAAAGTTGAAGAAAGACATGAATTTCTAAATTTAAAGTTCTTCCTCAATGCTAGATAGAATGAAGGAAACTTTTTCGTGAAATTTCAAAATATCAAGATTATAAAGAAAATCCTAAAAAGCTTCTAAAATGAAGAAACAAAAGTTTACAAATTAGCAAATATGGTTTCTGTAAGGCAGTGGAGCATGGATAGTGGGACAATTTCATCACAGTTTTAAAGAAACATGATTTATATATTAGAATTCAGTACCAAGCAAACTAGAAAATGTGAGGTAACAGTAAAGTCATTTTCATACATGAAAATATGTGAAGATAATTGGAGAAATAAGTGACATTTATGTCAGAGATAGCTGAGGATTTTGTTTGCTAAGCCAAGGATGGCACTGGCCAGTGCGGCTCAGTCGGTTGAGCGTCAGCCTCTGTACCAAACGGTTGCTGGTTTGATCCCAGTCAGGGTGCATGTGGGGGCAACTGATCAGTGTTTCTCTCTCTCATCAATGTTTCTCTAAAATAAAATTAAAAAAGAGTTTTTTGTTTTTTTTAAAGGAGGAAAACTAAGTGGGAACAGTTAAGATGGTGGCATAGGTAAATGTGGTACTCGGATTCTCCCATAACCACATCAGAAATACAATTAAACTACAGAACAGCCATCATTCAGAACCACCTGAATTCTAGCTAAACCCGTGGTCGGCAAACTGCGGTTTGTGAGCCACATACGGCTCTTTGGCCCCTTTGAGTGTGGCTCTTCCACAAAATACCACGGCCTGGGTGAATCTATTTTGAAGAAGTGGCATTAGAAGAAGTTTAAGTTTAAAAAATTTGGCTCTCAAAAGAAATTTCAATTGTTGTACTATTGATATTTGGCTCTGTTGATTAATGAGTTTGCTGACTACTGACTAAACCGAAGTCCTATAATTAATTATATGAAGAACAAGCCACATTGAGACTGCTAAGAAGGGTAGAGACATGGAACAGTGTGTTTCCACACCCTCGTGTGGCAAATGAAAGTCAGGAGGGATATCTTGGCTGTGGAGGTTTCCCCTGAAGAGCAAGGGTTCCCAGACATACACCAGCCCCCCCACCCGAGGTTCCAGTGCTGGGAAGAGAAACCTGAGTAAGACAGAGGACTGCTGGAGTCCCAGGCAGTTTCTCTTAAAGGACCCAAGCACAGACTTATTCAGAGTCAGGCTCACTCCTGTGCGCCAGTGTTGAGGCAGCAGCTCAAAAGGCAACAGGGACATACAAGGAAGAACTGAAGTATCTGGCATCAGGGTGAGAGCTGGAGAGGCAGCTTTCTCCTAAACAGAAGTGCTGGTAGAGACCATTGTTACTTTTCTAAGTCCTTCTCCAACAGAGGCAGTATGCAGGCACCATATCAGAGTCTCCATCAACCTGGCTATCACTGTTTATCCTGCCCCTAAGACCTCGCCCCACCAATTTTTGGGCCAATCCAAGCTGATTCCAGTGGCTTTTCCATCTGAATAGCCTGTTTTGGCTTATGCTTCAGATTTTCTTAAAATCTCCCAAACAAGCAGCAGCAGGCCTCAGCATGCTCTGTACCTCTAGCTAACTGGCTCCAGGTCTGGTACTAGTGGCCGCCACCATTGTTCACAGCATGACCTCTCCTGGGAACCTCCAAATAGTAGCTAACTACAGATTGCTTTGTAGTTCATGTCAGGTGGCTCCATGCAGAACACAGATGGTGACTGACCCTGAGCCTAGGAGCCTCCAGAGCCTGTGTACCCAGTGGACAGCTATACACGTGTTGAAGCACCACCCAACCACCTCTATAAGCAGACTCAGTAGGCTCCAGAGCCCTGCTAACATAAGTCCTGGTCTGTGCAGTGTGCCCCTGCACAATTGATCGTCCACATGATTCAGCCAGTTGTAGCTGATCAGCTGGAGGTAAATACCTCTGTGCCAACAGCAGCCAAGGTTCAACTACAACAGGAGAGTGTACACAGTCCATACAAGAGGTGCACATGGAGGGCCTAGCTCCAGTGAATGCAGAGGCTGTGTTACTGGACCCTGTAGGACATGTAATACATTAGCCCACTCTACCAAGCTCAGGAGATGTAGCAGGTCTACCTAATACATAGAAACAAATACAGGGAGGGGGCCAAAATGAGGAGACAAAGAAAAGTCTTAAATGAAAGAACAGAACAGAACTGAAAAAGAACTAAAATGGAGATAAGCAATCTACTAGTTGCAGAATTCAAAACTTATTAACAGGATGCTCACTGAACTTAGGATAAGAGTAGATGAACTTATAACTTCAACAGCATGAAAAATTATATGGAAACCATAAAAAAGAGTCTGTCAGAAATAAAGGATACACTAACTGAAATGAAGAATTATAAGGAATCAACAGTAAAGTAGATGAAGATGAGAATCAAAACAGTGAGTTGGAATATAAGCAATCAGAACAGCAAAAAGAATCCAAAAAAATGAGAAGAGTGTAAGGAACTTCTGGGACAACTTTAGCTTTATCAACATTTGCATCATGGGGTGCCAGAAAAGCAGAAAGAGAGCCAGAAATTGAAAACCTATTTAAAAAAATAATGATGGGAAGGTTCCCTAACCTGGTGAAGGAAATACACATACAAGTCCAGGAAGTACAGAGAATTACAAATGAGATTAACCTGAAGCAGCCCACACCAACACACATCATAATTAAAATGCAAATGGTTAAAGACAAAGAGAGAATCTTGAAAACAAGAGAAAAGCAGTTATTTATAAGGGAGCACTCATAAGACTGTCAGTGATTTCTCAAAAGAAACTTTTTCGGCCAGGACTTGCAAGAAATACTCAGTGATGAAAAGCAAGGACCTACAACCAAAATTACTCTACCCAGCAAAGCCAACATTTAGAATAAAAGGATATACAATTTCCCAGACATGAAAAACCGAAAGGAGTTCATCCCCAGCAAACCAATATTACATGAAATGTTAATGGGTTTTCTTTAAGAAGAAGGAGAAAAGAAAAAAAGATAAAAAGATAAATAAAATGCAATAAACATATCTATTAACAATTGAATTAAAAAAAACCAAAATAAATGAATGAGCAGAACAACAATAAAAAGAAAACCAAGAGAGGATTCAACAACCACCAAAACTGATCCAAAAGTTCAATCAGTACAAGCTCCTAATGGCATTTGTGTATCAGGCAAGAGAAGCAATCAAATCATATTAAAGTAGGAATTCAGTTGTGTCTAGGAAGACTGGAATAAAAATGGTTAAATTAGAGTAAATAACAGGCAGGATAATATTGAGACTAGTTAAATAGACATGCTTTCTTATTTCAATAAAGTTGAGGAAAAACAAAATAAGTAGGTAGGAATGTTAATGTCCAGATATTAGGTAGATCCAAAGTAATATGGTTTTGAGAAATATATAGAGTATACGTATTTCTGACATTGAAGTAGTATAGAGAAGGAAATGTAACCTGAGCACACTTCTTGGTCCTGCCAGGAACAATATTCATGTAAACATCAATACTGTACATGCTCTGTGTTGATTTTAAATAATAAAAAAAGAATTAACTTTCTATCCAAAGTATGAAAGTCTTAATTATGATTATAGGTAAGATAACCTATATCTAACCCTTAAAAATATAAAAAAATAAATGTGATAGAAGTTGGGAAGGGCAGGTATGACTGCTACTACTAAAAACTTCATGCAGTATAGCCATTCTCAAACTTTGTTGCATATTAAAATCACTTTGGAAGCTTTCAAAATCTTGAATCCCAAACTACATCATCCCAATTAAATGAAGATCCTTGACAGTGTGACATAGGTGTTAGTTTGTCTGTTGTTTTAGTTTGCCAGTTAATTTCAGCGTGTAGTCAAATTTGGGGACCATTGGTCTTAAGTTCGGGAAACTAAAGCTAAAAGCTGAAATATATTCTGTAAAGTTTCAAAAGTGATGAGTAATATAATTATTCTTATAACTATCTCATTGGTAAAAAGAGGTAGGAGGGTGCTAGTTGTGAGCCAAATTTTCCTTAGTGGGAAGCCAAATCTATTTTAGTAATGTGATGTGACATATCAAATCCTACATTTTGTTTCAAAGTTGGTCTGTTAGTTATTTTATCTTACTTGCAAAGAAGAAATATTCTTTAGTCATGTTCCGAAGTTTGTGAGAATCTGTATTGACTTTTTATGTAGATTGAGTTCATTAGAGCTAAATCAATGAGTTTATTATGAATAAATTATCTGGATATTAAAATCAACTTCCTATGGCAAACATACTTTACATTTCTTAGTATAGTGGTCTGCAAACTTATTAGTCAACAGAGCCAAATGTCAACAGTACAACGATTGAAATTTCTTTTGAGAGCCAAGTTTTTTTAAATTTCTTTATTGATTAACATATTACATATGTGTCTTCATCACCCATTACCCCTTCCAAACCCACCCCACCCCACCCCCCGTCACCACTTATGCCCTCACCCCCCTGGTGTCCAAGTCCATTGATTAGGCTTATATGCATGCATACAAGCCCTTTGGTTGATCGTTTCCCCTTACCTCCTCCCTCCCCTACCATCCCTCTGAGGTTTGACAGTCAATGCTTCTCTGTCTCTGGATCTGTTTTTGTTCATTGGTTTATGTTGTTCATTATATTCCATAAATGAGTGAGGTCATGTGGTACTTACCTTTCTTTGACTGGCTTATTTCACTAAGCATCATGCTTTTCAGTTACATCCATGCTCTAGTTTGAAGCAGCCACCTTTTTCTCCTTTTTCTTCTTCTTAAAGAATACCTTTCAGCATATCATATAATACTGGTTTGGTGTTGATGAACTCCTTTAGCTTCTTATTATCTGTGAAGCTCTTTATCTGACCTTCAATTCTGAATGATAGTTTTACTGGGTAGAATAATCTTGGTTGTAGGTTCTTACTATTCATCACTTTCAAAATTTCTTGCCACTCCCATCTGGCCTGCATAGTTTCTGTTGTGAAATCTTTGATCTTTAATCTTCTCTTTGTTTACTCATAACCTGTTTCATTTGGGGGGCAACTATTGTTCCCCTTGCCAGAGTGTCTCCACAGATTAATAAACAGACATGGGATTTCCACTCATTTGTCAGTGTTTAGACATTAACATATGTTTCCTCATGGCCAATCCTGATTGAGGTTGCCCTCAATCAGCTTTCCACCCAAAATTGGCTTTGCTTGCCAAATTCACCTAGTGGAGTTTTGTTGTAGTTGTTGTTTTTAATATATTGATTGGAGGGAGAGAGAGAAAGAGAGAGAGAGAGATCAACTTGTTCCACTTATTTATGCATTCATTGGTTGATTTTTGTATATACTCTAACTGGGGATGGAACCCACTACCTTGGGGTATCAGGAAAATGTTCTAACCAACTGCATTAACAGGCCAGGGCAAACTAGTATTTTTAGTTTGAGCCTGAGAATTTTAAATTTCCTCCACATGATGCTCCCTGAAAGGAGAAAGTCTATGTGCCCAATCTTTGATCATTTGCTCATGTAACGGATTTATGTAAAAAATCTATTGCAGGGGATACATTTCTTCCTTATCCACAAGGAATATCCTGTGATCTGCCTCAGTTTACCTAGACCTGCCAGAAATTCAGTCAGGTTATATGGGTTAGACCCCCAACCGTGGCACTTGATATGGTTTCCTCAACAGTAAAATATGCAAAGTCCACTATTTCATCCAAGGATTCCTCCTTGGAGCAGGGAAGAAGTAAACACTTTAGTCCAGCTTGGCCTGATTTTGCACTTTTTCATTTGTTCCTTTCTGGCTTTGGGTAAGGCGTTTCTCAAAAGACTTTCCTATTTTTCACATGTTCTTCTTTGTGTTAACTGGAGCCTGGAGGAGGGGAAGGGATAGAAGAATAGATCTATCTCAAAGCCCACCTGTGAAATACCAGGCATCCATACATGTTATCAGTTCAGCTTGTCAGCTACCTTTACCTCTTAAAACTCCAAAGTTTCCCAAACTTTAGTCATGCTTATTATTGACGGAAAATCATTCTTATAGTCTCCTTTTACTCTCATTTGTAGATTTTGTCTTTATGTTGATTGCTAATTTTGACTTAAAATTTTAGAAAGAAAAGTATTATTTTTATAACTTATTGACAACACAAAAAATCCCTATTTTTATATACATGTTTTATTTATTTGAATGAATGCTTATTTAAAAATTTCCTTTAGAAATACCTAAATTCTAATTTTTTTTTTTATTATGGTCTATTTGAAAAGTTTGAACAACTAAAAATAAATTCTAATTGTGTAATCAGGAGATACTAAAAGGTACCTGGCCAGTGTGGTTCAGTGGTTGAGCTTCCACCTATGAACCAGGAAGTCACCGTTCGATTCCAGGTCAGGGCACTTGCCTGGGTTGTGGGCTTGATCCCCAGTGGGGGCCATGCAGGAGGCAGCTGATCCATTACTCTCTCTCATCATTGATGTTTCTGTCTCTCTTCCTCCCTAAAATCAATAAAAAGATATATTTTTTAAAAGATGTTCAAAGGTGTTATTTTTATATCCTTGACTTTCTGATTACTTCTTTTTTCTTTCTTATTATTGAATTTATTGATGTGACATTGTTTAACAAAATCATACAGGTTTCAGGTGCACAGTTCCACAACACATAATCTGTACACTGTTTTATGTTTTCACCACCCCAAATCAAGTCTCTGTTCATCACCATTTATCTGCCCTATTCCCTCCTCCATCTCCCTCCTCCTCCAAACAGTCACCACACTAATGTCCGTGTCCATGAGTCTTTTTTATTTTTTGCTCAATCCTTCTATCCCCATCCACCCAGTCTCCTAAACGCACCCCCTCCACACATACACAGCTGTCAAGAGTGTTCTCTGTGAGTCTGTCTCTATTTTGCTTGTTAGTTTATTTTGATTGCTTCATAATTATTCATTCTAACATCCTCCTGTTACTTTTAAAATCTTATGGCAAGAAGACTACCTTATCTTAAAAATTACTTGAGTACATAGAACATGTTGACTTTTATTAGCTTTATACATGATCTCAATAATTTGAACCTCACTGACATTTTTATTGCTAGTACAGTAAAGATTATTTATGAAAACACTTTTTAAAGACAGGTTTACAGAAGTATAATTTACATATAGTAAAATTCATCCTTTGAAAGTGTACAGTTTGATGTGTTTAGACAAATTAATACAATTGTGTAACCACCATCAAAAGCAAGATCTGGGAATTCCTCCGTGCCCCTTTTTAATCAGTCCCTCCCTTAATTTCTGACTCTTGGCAACACTGATCTGATTTCTCTCCCGATAGCTTTATTTTCTCTAGACTCCCATATAAATGGAATTATACAGAATGTAGCATTTTGTGTCTGGCTTTTTTTTCTAACTTTTAAAATTGACCCATTTGTTGAATATGTCATCTCTATTTATTGATGAGTAATATTCCATTGGGTAGATGTGTCAAAATTTGTCTAGTCATTCACTTGGTGAGGGACATTTTGGATTATTTACAGTTTTTCATGATTATGGATTAGATTACTATACACATTCACATGCAGGTATTTGTGTGGACATGTTTTTATTTATCCGGTGAATACTTAAGAGTGGGATTGCTGGAACATATGGTACATGTGTGTTTCACTGTATACAAGACTATTTTGCTGTTTTTAAAGTGGGTATATATTTTTCATTACCACCAGCAAATATATGAGGGTTTCAGTCACTCTGATACTTGCCAACATTTGGGATTATAAATCATTTTTTAAAAAATATATTTTATTATTATCGCCGAGACCGGTTTGGCTCAGTGGATAGAGCGTGGGACTGCGGACTGAAGGGTCCCGGGTTCGATTCCGGCAAGGGCATGTACCTTGGCTGCGGGCACATCCCCAGTAGGGGGCGTGCAAATTAAATATATTTTATTGATTTTTTTACAGAGCAGAAGGGAGAGGGATAGAAAGTCAGAAACATCGATGAGAGAGAAACATCGACCAGCTGCCTCTTGCACGCCCCCTACTGGGGATGTGCCCGCAGCCAAGGTACATGCCCTTGCCGAAATCGAACCCGGGACCCTTCAGTCTGCAGTCCGACGCTCTATTCACTGAGCCAAACCGGTCTCGGCATAAATCATTTTTAATTTTAGGCATTCTAGTAGGTGTTTAATGGCATTTTATTGTGGCTTTTTGCAGTTCTCAGATGACTAATGATGCTGAACACTTTTTGGTGTTTACTGGCCATCTCTACATTTTTGTTGAGGTATCTACTCAAATCTTTTGCTCATTTGAAAATTAGATTATCTTCTTATCTATACTAATAAAAGGTGGCCCTTGCACCCTTGCGTGACGCCCTCTCATCATCACAAGATGGCTGCCACGTGTCATCACAAGATGGCCACCACACGATGGCCACCACAAGATGGCTGGTATCAGTAAATATTTGTTGAACTGAATTGAACTCTCTAAAATAATTGTTCATTAATGTCCTTAAATTAGGTTACTTGAATTCAACAGAGCAAAAACATATTTCCTGTGAGATTCAAGTTTTTCAAAAATCAATGTTCTCTTAATCAAATAATGAATACTTCTGGACAATTGCATTGTAACTGGTTTGTTTTGAACTACTGGAAAAGTCTTTTATTTTTAATTTTACTTTTTTAAAATTAAAGTATACTATATAATAAAAGCGTAATATGCAAATTGATCCTAATGGTGGAATAACCGGTTTCTATGATGCACACTGATCACCAGGAGGCAGATGCTCAATGCAGGAGCTGCCCCCTAGTGGTCAGTTCCCTCCCACAGGGGGAGCTCTGCTCAGCCACAAGCCAGGCTAATGGCTATGAACACAGTGGTGGTGGCAGGAGCTTTGGGAACTTCTTTCACCTCCTCGGCAGCACTAAGGATGTCCAACTGCAGCTTGGGGAGCGGGCCTAAGCCACAGTCGGACATCCTCCAAGGGCTCCTGGGCTGCCAGAGGGATATCTGACTGTCATTCTAAGGCCCAATACCCTGGGGAGTGGGCCTATGCCAGCAGGTGGCCATCCCCTGAGGGGTGCCAGACTGTGAGAGGGCGCAAACCAGACTGAGGGATCCCCTGAGTGCACAAATGTTTCTGCACTGAGCTTTTAGTTATTTATTATATAGCTTAGAGTCAGTGGCTGTTAAGGCTACTATAAAAAACAGCCATAGCCATTTCCTGATATCCCCCAACCTTCTTCTCTAGTTTGTAATTCCTCAGGATATCACTTTCAACTCTTTAGCTTTTCACACCATATATCTAAATAATGTGTTTATGACAACTTTCTTTTTCCAATTTTAGACATCTATTGTGTTATTTTCATACTTTGTGCTAGGTACAAGTTTTAATATAGAAACTTGTTCCCTTTAGTTGGGGAATTTAAAAATATTTGGTTGGTTGTGTGAGAAATGGCTCACCTGTCCGAATTTTAAATGACAGACTAAGAAACAGAAGCATGGTGAAAATGAGACTTTTAGTAACACTCTTGAGAGTGGGCACCCATTGTATAGGAATACATGTGGGGCAGGGAACATAGCCTATTTATTTATTTATTTATTTATTTATTTATTTATTTTAAGCTTCTGATTTTTTTCTTTATTGATTAAATTATTACATATGTGTCTTTATCTCCCTATTGCCCCCCCCCATGCCCTCACCCTCCTGGTGTCTGTGTCCATTGGTTAGGCTTATATGCATGCATACAAGCCCTTTGGTTGATCTCTTCCCCTTACTCCTACCCACCCCTACCTTCCCTCTGAGGTTTGCCAGTCTGATCAATGCTTCTCTGTCTCTGGATTTTTTCCCCATCAGTTTATGTTGTTCATTATATCCCACAAATGAGTGAGATCATGTGATACTTACCTTTCTCTATCTGCTCTCCTGTTCCATCCTTGCTGTCTCAACAGGTAAGAGATCCCTCTTTTTTTACAGCTGCATAGTATTCCATGGTATAAATGTACTACCGCTTTTTATTCCACTAATCTACTGATGGACACTTGAGATATTTCCATATTTTAGCTATTGTAAATTGAGCTGCTATGAACATAGGGGTGCATATATTCTTTCTGATTGGTGTTTCAGGTTTCTTAGGATATATTCCTAGAAGTTGGGTCATTGGGTCAAATGGCAGTTCCATTTTTAATTTTTTGAGGCAATTCCATAGTGTTTTACATAGTGGCTGCACCAATCTGCATTTCTACCAGCAGTGTGAGGTTCCATTTTCTCCACATTCTAGCTAGCACTTGTCATTTGTTGATTTGTTGATTGTAGCCATTCTGACAGGTGTGAGGTATACCTCATTGTCATTTAACTGTTGGTTCTTGGATATATTCCAAAACAGAGGTTGGCAAACTTTTCCCAGATGGTAAATATTTTAGACTTTGCATGCTATACCATCTCTGTTACTACACCACTGTTCTTGTTGCACAAAAACAGCCATTAAACAATATGCAAATGAATGAGCAGGACTATGTTCCAATAAACAATACAGTAGTTTCCCCCTTATCTATGGGAGATATGTTCAAGGGGATGCTTGAAACAATGGGTATTAGCAAATCCTATATACACTATGATTTTTTCCTACACATACATATCTATGGTAAAAGATTAATAACAAATAATAAATAGAATAATTATAATAATATACTGTCATAATTATAACAATTCACAAAGTTCTGTGAATTTGGTCTTTCTCAAACTATCTTATTGTAACTTGCAGTGAATGGCTTGGTGTCACTTGTCTCGGGGGATCCCTTGTTGAATTCTTCCTATAGGCCAATGATTTTTAACCTATTTTTATTTCATGGCACACCTACACTAATTACTAAAATTCTGCAGCACACAAGAATTTGACAAAAGAAATAGGTATAATTTTGATTCATTCACACCAGATGGCTATTGTTGTGTTGGTTGTTATCAACTTTTAAAATTTAGCAACAGATATAGAGTAATCAGTAATTTGGAGCAAAGAAAAAAAAAGAGATTAAAATAGGGCAGTAGCTATAGAACATGTTGGAAATCTGAATAGTGGGCATGAGTCAACAATGAGAAAGAAAAAATAAGAAAGATGACTAATGGAGACCTTAATGTGCTTCTATAATATAGTAAAGGAAAATATGACTAATACAGTTTCTCACTTCATAGAAATTTTACACCACATTTGAATGAAACTAAAATTTACTTTGTAGATGAAGGACTGCCCATAATCACAGTTATCCATGAGAATAAAAAGTCTTTTTCTCCTACTGAGAAATGGCAAATATAGTCTACATTACAGAGACTTTAACCTACAGCTAACAAGAAAACCTCATTCATTACAGAACATCCATTTTATTTGCCAAACCTGGTTTGATGTGTCAACAGCTATGCAATTCACCTGGCTTGGACAACAAGTTCAATTTTCCATTGTTACAAAAATAAATGTTATTTGTTCCAAATTCATTAATTGCTTGAATTATTTACCCAGTATGGCTGCAGACATCAAAGAGCAGCTTTTCATTTCTCTGAATTGTTTCCAAAACCTTGAGGCACCTTACATTAATCATCCACTTAGAATATCAAGACATACATACTCCAGTGTGTACGTAGCCATATCTTTGGATGCACACACTCAGTGTTTGCTGTTTTTAACTCAAATTGTCATACATACAGAAAAGAGAAAACTGAATAGCAGTATATATCTCTGACAACCATTTTACACACTAGCTAAATTTTAAATCCAAGATTCTCAGAATTAAACAATTTGTATTTAACCTGAAGCTTTTCAATTTCTTTATATTAACCAGACCAACTTTTCTATAATTAACACCCATATCTCTTTTGAATAAATAATGTCTGTAAAAGGAGAATATATTTATTACATTGATAATTTAATGAGGTTACATGTATAATACGAGCACTCTATTTTCGTTTTGAAACATAAGCACAGGATTTAAGATTTTGTACCGGAAAACAGGGTTTGCTTAACCTGTTACATACATGTTTCAGCCTCCGAGGAGGGTTAAGTACCATAGGAATAATACTTTTTGGATATTTATATGTAATCTGACCATTAACACTAATCAACCATTGGCATATTAAATGGTTCATGACTTACCATATCATATTATATCCACACCACTCATTAGTATGCTATGCTAACTTAATGTTACTTTAATAAACTCCACCCACTCTCCCCTACAAACCAAGCCACAGGCACAGGTTTCAGAGGACTAAGTTATAATATATTTTTCTGACACAACCTCTTAAAGTATTTCCCCTGGAATTGTAAAAATTCAACATGATAAAATGGCCTTTATTTAGGTTTAAAATTATTTATTTTTGGAATTGGGGATACATTCAGATGTATATGATTTTGAAGGTACAAAAGTAGGACGTCTCCAATCTCTATTCCTCAAGTGTGTCCCAGACATTGGCTGTTCTAGAGGCAATAAAATTACCAATTCCTTGTGTGTAGCCTTCCAGAAATATTCTCTGTAAGTACAAGTTACTACTATATATGTTACAAATAATAACATAAGATTTATACCTTTTGTGATCTTGTGTAAAATCCCTAATATGCACCTTATAGCATTGTAACATGATACTAACTATAACATGAAAAATAAAAGGAAAAAATGGAGGTTGAAAATTAGAGAAAAAAAATCTTTGTTTCTCGTTGCTTTGACAAATGACAAGTATATGTAATCAGGAAGCCTTCAGCTTCAGCTCTTGTCTAGCTTGGCTCCTGTGTGGGGTCTGGGGTAGAACACCCACCTCCTGGAAAAGCCGTCCTGGACTCCCAGCGGCTTCCAGTTCTCCTCATTCTGTCCCTGCCTCTTTTCCTGATGCATACTCCTCTGCCCGTCCTTTTCAGTATTGTCTTCAGTCATTTTCTCTTCATATTCCACCTAAATTTCTTTTTTAAGACTTTTGCTGTTGTTAATCCTCACTCAAGGATAATTTTTTTTTTCTTTTTTAAGAGAGAGTGGAAGGGAGGGAGGGAGAGAGAGGAAGAGAGAGAGAAACATTGATACATCGATTGGTTGCCTCCTGAATATGACCCGATTGAACCTGAAACCTAGGTACGTGCCCTTGACCAGGAATTGAATCCGAGACCCTTTAGGGCACATGCGGGTCAAACCTATAGTCACTTAGACACACTGGCCAGGGCTCCCCCTAAATTTCTAAAGCTCTTGTCCATTCTCATAATTTTAAGTTTCATTCACATACAAGTCCTAAAGCTGTATCTAAAGCTTTTAGCATATGCTCCAGCTCCACATTTAAAACCTCTTTTTGGATATTGCTTTTTCTGAATATAGTGAAGTTATTATGCTATACATTACATGTTGATATTTGAAACTAAAACTAATTAAGACCTAGATATAAAAAAAATCTCTAAAGGGATTAATTAAACAATTGATTTGAATATGTGATTCTTACCCTTGGGTCAGAAATTTATGTTCAAATAAAATCTACAAAACAGCACTGTTTATTTTGGTTGCTTATCAGTTTAGTCTGCTGCATGTCTCTAAAGGCTTATTATGTTGCTCTTATTTGCTAGCATATAATTTAAAATATCTTAGTTGTCTATATCCAGCTTCTTAGTCTCATCTGATTTACTAGTAAGAGTTGACTAAGCTAAGCCAAGTAAGCTGAACTGTGACCAAATGAGGTAAGAGAGTACATTATAAATGCAAATATACCATAAAATCTTTATTGTTGTTATGATGCTGAAGATGCATTCTGTTCAATAAAATATGAATAGCTATGTTCACTGTCAGTAAGTAAATACTGGCAATGGATGTGGTGGGGGCGGTTACAGAAGATAGTAGTTTAAATTTAGCAATTACAAACAAAGGGAAATGTGATTGACATTAAAAACTGATTTTTAAAAAAATATATATTTTATTGATTTTTCTTTTTACAGAGAGGAAGGAGAGCGATAGAGAGCTAGAAACACTGATCAGCTGCCTCCTTCACACTTTCTAATGGGTATGTGCCTGCAACCAAGGTACATGCTCTTGGCCAGAATCGAACCTGGGACCATTGAGTCCGCAAGCCAATGCTCTATCCACTGAGCCAAACTGGTTAGGATTAAAAACTGATTTTATAAACATTATTTCTATTAGGATGCAGTGCAGGAATAGAAATTTAACTCAAAATGGCTTAATTACTGAAGAGAATTAATGTATCACATACTATGTAACAAGAATCCAGGAGTGGATGGTTCCAAGATGGCTCATTCAGTAACCTCTTCATGTCCTCTTTCTACTCTGTCATCATAAATAGTTCTGGACAACATATCTTTACCCAGCAATGTTCAGAAGCACTGGAAGGTATACTTAGAAAATTCCAAAGTCTGTAATAGAGAAGTAAGAGGAGAAAGGTTTTGGTAAAGCAACCCACATTTGCTGCATATATTATGACTTTGGAAAACAAGTTATAATAACATTTAGTGTTTTATTTTAATTGTTTTACCCATTATGAAACACCAGTCACATAGAGGAAGAACATAAAATCTAAGATAATTTCCAAGTATGTAAGAGATGTGGGTTTTATAAACAAATCCTGTGTATGCCAAAATCCAGATGAAGCTTTTTAAAAAATTTCTTTTTCCGTTCATGAGCTTTACAAAAAATTAAACTAATCTCTAATTGCTAGATTATATTTTGAAAATATTATGCTTCATTAGTCTGACCAACTGCTTTAGCATAAAATTACGTATAACTTTCACTAATAAAGAGAAAAATAGAGCCGAGACCAGTTTGGCTCAGTGGATAGAGCGTCGGACTGCGGACTGAAGGGTCCCGGGTTCAATTCGGGCAAGGGCATGTGCCTTGGCTGCAGGCACATCTCCAGTAGGGGGCGTGCAAGAGGCAGCTGATCGATGTCTCTCTCTCATTGATGTTTCTGACTTTCTATTCCTCTCCCTTCCGCTCTGTAAAAAATCAATAAAATATATTTTAAAAGAGAGAGAGAGAGAGAGAGAGAGACAGAGAGAGAGAGAGAGAGAGAGAAATAGAAAATATCCTCTGCATCCATTTCAGCTGTTTTAAGGGAATTATTATTTTCAGGATATATAATAATTCCCATTGGATCATTATATCACATTAGCTTTTACGCAATTACTTATTCTTGTTTATAAAGCTGCAGGTCAAAAACATGATTATTCCTACAGCCATTAGTAGAGAATTTTTAGGGCTTAATTAGACAGTAATACTCAAAATATTTTGGAGTTATAAAAATATAGTTTATATGAAAAACAACTAAGAAGTAAGTCAGGTCGCCCTAACCAGTTTGGCTCAGTGGATAAAGTGTTGGCCTGTAGACTCAAGGGTCCCAGGTTCGATTTCGGTCAAGAACATGTACCTTGGTTGTGGACACATACCCATTAGAGAGTGTGCAGGAGGCAGCTGATCAATGTTTCTCTCTCATTGATGTTTTTAACTCTCTACCCCTCTCCCTTCCTCTCTGTAAAAAACCAATAATATATATATATATTTTAAAAAGTAAGTCAGGTCTGCTTGATCTAAAGTGATTTTATAATTAGTAAAAATTAGTACCAGTATTAAATTTGCTTTCTGAATAATGACCTATGCATCACTGATACTTAAATATTGATGGGTGTGTGGAGAAATAAGTTAAATTGTTTTATTACAAACTGAGAGCCTGTTATAAACTTTATTCCATCTTGTGGATATGTGGAGGTGAATCAGGCCATGTATGTACATATATAAAATTGGTATTTTAATTTCAACAACATGTTCATTTAGTCAATCACAAAATATAACTTTGAGCACCAGGCACAGTGCTAGACCCTTAGTCTGAGCAAGAGACAAACATATAAACAAATAAGTGTACTAAACGCTACTGATGTTATGGTAGAAGTCCTTTCAGGGCAAATGCTGTAAGGCAGAAGAGGAAAGTAGTCACTTCTATCCAAATGTGTAATACAAGTTACAGGGAAAAAGACATGGTAAACATTAAACTATTGCCTGGATTCAAAATGCCTCCTCCTCGGGGGGAACCAAGATGGTGGCATAGGTAAAACACCTATCTTGCCGTCATACTCAGCAATTTTAATACTACAACTTAACGAAAGAACAAACACCTTCCAGAATCACCAGAAAGCTGGCCAAGTGAAAATTCCACAAATAAAAGTGAAAATAAGACACTGTGACTCGGAGGTGCGGCGGCGGACAGCGTTGAAAGATTCGCGCGGAGAGAGGTTTGGAGCGCGCGCCAGTGGAAAGGGCGGGCGGCTGAAAACTGGCCAGTTTTCTCCAACAGGGTGACAAAGACGTCCCACTGGACTGATTCTCCAGCTCTGGGCGAAGTCCAGGGAACCATCTATCACACGGGGTGAAAACTGGACAGTGGGAGGGCACGCCGAAGCTCGGGTGCTGCAGGTGTCTCCCGGCTGGTGGAGAAGGCAGCTTGCGCGAACAGCTCAACTGCCTGACCGTGCAGAGAGCGCTCTGCGACTCACTCTCTCATTTGGAAAACCGTCAGACTGCTTTGTTTTATGACCCTGGGTGAGACTTTGGGTGTGCAGACTCATTTGGGGAGAGTCTGAATTCCCCGGCAGCCAGTGGAGCTCGGCAGCGGCTCTCTCTCAGAGGTGCTGGTGGCCATTGCCACCGACACAGAGTCCCTGGGGCTGCATAGGGCGGAGCTAATGGCTGTCTGCTTGGCCCGGAGACTCCGCCCATCCAACCTGAGCACAGCTGAACTTCACAGACAATTGGCCTGGAGGTCAAACCCTCTAAGTGCTAACAACGATTAACCTGAGCTTAACTTCAGCAAGACTGTGCAGCCCATATCCACCTCAGGTAACTGGAGAGGCTGAGCCACTGTCCGTAGTAGGACGTCTACTACACAAAGCTAATTGACCAACTCAGGGAAGCAGCCACCATGCAGAGACATGGAAAGAAATCAGATGTGAAAGAAATGGAGGGAAAAAAATGACTGGGCATGGAATTCAAAACCATGGTTAAAGGGCTTTTCAAGAGGTTCCTAGAAAAGGTCGAGACCTATAAGGAAATAAGCAAGACCGCAAAGGAAATGAATGAGTCCTACAAGGAAATGAATGAGACTCTCAAGGATATAAAGGAAACTCTCAAGGATATGAAAAAGGACCAACCAGAAATTAAGCATACACTGACTGAAACAAAAAATATTATACAAAGACCTAAAGGTGCTCTGGAGCACACCAAGAACCAAGTTAAAGATTTGAAATACAAGGAGGTAAAATCCACTCAGCTGAAAAAGCAAGAAACCAAAAGAATCCAAAAAATTGAAGATAGTGTAAGGGGCCTCTGGGACAACCTCAAGCATAGCAATATCCGAATTATAGGGGTGCCAGAAAAAGAGAGAGAGCAAGACAATGAAAACCTATTTGAAGAAATAGTAACCTGAAAACTTCCCACATCTGGTGAAAGAAATTGACTTAGGAGTCCAAGAAGCGCACCGACCCCAATATATAGGAACCCTAAGAGGAGCCACACCGAGGCACATCATAATTAAAATGCCAAGAGCAAAAGACAAAGAGAGAATATTAAAAGCAGCAAGAGAGAAAACAGATGGTTACCTATAAGGGAGCACCCATGCGATTGTCAGCCGATTTCTCAACAGAAACGATGCAGGCCAGATAGGAGTGGCAAGAAATATTCAAAGTGATGAACAGCAAGAATCTACAACCAAGATTACTGTATCCAGCAAAGCTATCATGCAGAATTGAAGGTCAGATAAAGTGCTTCATAGATAAGAAAAAGCTAAAGGAGTTCATCACCACCAAACCAATATTATATGAAATGCTGAAAGATATTCTTTAAGAAGAGGAAGAAGAAAAAGATAAAAGTGTAAATTATGAACAACAAATACACAGCTATCAAAAAATGAATCTAAAAATCAAGTGAATTTATAAGCTGATGAACAGGATAAACTGGTGAATGTAACAGAATCACGGACATAGAGAGGGAATGGACTGACAACTCTTGGGGAGAAAGGGGGTGTGGGAAGTGCAGCAAGAGACTGGACAAAAATCATGCAACTATGGGAGAGGACAGTGGAGGGGGGTGAGGGCGGAGGGTGGGATGGGTGCCAGGTGGAGGGGAACTATTGGGTGAAAAAAAAGGGAACAATGTAATTAATAAACTGAACAATAAAGATAAAAAAAAATGCCTCCTCCTCACCTTCAAGCAGGCCCTTGTACCTGAGTAATCATGACACTCATTTAAATAAAGAAATTCCCTCTAGCTCCTATTGTTTATTTAAAATGTTTTGTATTAAATACAAACAAACCCCAAACTAGGTCCAACTCCTTTATACATATTGGTTCTAAGAATTTTTTTTTAGATGAAACACATTTATAAAATTAAGAGTAAACCAAAAAAATGAAGACAATTCAATTTAACAATATTAATTTAATATGATGGATAATGTTATTTTGTGGAAACTAAATTGATGCTGTTTGGTTTTATGGTGAAAAGAAATAGCCTCATGTCTACTTACCATTTATCTGGTATTTACCTTTTAATGATAAGGAATTGAGTCCAGCCTCACAGAATAAAAAATCAAATAGTAATGGCTAAAAAAGATAGGACTATTCTGCCCTCGTTCCCCCAACAGAAGTTTGGAGTTAGGTAGTCCAAGATGTCCAAGCCACACCTCTGCAGTCCTGATGTCCTTTTCTTTCTGGTGGGTCAAAAGTAGCTGTTCCAGTTCCAGGTTTGGCATCATTGTTTTATGCAGGAAGAGAGGAAGAGGACAAAATGGCACTTGCCATCTGAGTTGACTCTATTTTAACAATTTTTATTCAGAATCTCCACCCAGGGATCTCTGCTGTCTTATTGGCCACACCCTGTGTCACATCCCCACCTGGATGAAATGGAACTTTAAATAGATCCCATCATCAGGGTTGTATTATTGAGGGAAAAGGGAAGAAAAGATTGGGAAAGCAACATCGGGCTCTGCGTAAATTCCAAGGCCAATTTTAAGGAGGAGTGATTTAGAAACACGATAGCTACCTCTATCACATAAAGACCGATTCATCTGTGAGTTAAACTGTAACAGGTCTGTAACAATGGTTAAAAAATTCTTTATTTCATATTGACTATCATGATTATAGATAATGAAGTTTAATGTTTGGAGCTAAAAAAAAATTAACTCCCTCAAGATCTTTCTACAGTTCTCTCTTATAACTTGTAAAAATGTGTGTCCACTAGTGGCCCAGTGCACAAAATTTGTGCACGGAGGGGGTGTTCCCTCAGCCCAGCCTGCAGCCTGCACCCTCTCCAATCAGGTACCCCTTTGGGGATGTCTGACTGCTGTCAGTCAGACATCCCTCTCGCAATATAGGACCACTGGCTCCTAACTGCTCACTGGCCTGCCTACCTGATCACCTCTAACGACCTCTGCCTGCCTGATCACCCCTAACCACCTCTGCCTGCCTGCCTGATCGCCCCTAACTGCTCCCCTACCAGCCTGATTGGCCCTGCTGGCCTGATTGCCCCTAACTGCCTCTGCCTGGCCCCACATCTGGGACATAGGCTTCCTTCACTCTGGCCAGCTATAGGCATCCAGAACCCAGGCCAGCTTCACTCAGGCCAGCCGCAGCCACAGGCAGCCACAGGCAGCCACAGGCACCCAGGACCACAAGGCATGTGGCTTGTCCCTCTCTTGGGCCACAGGCGCAGGTGCAGGTGCAGCAGCCGGCGCTCAGGACTGCGAGGCAGGCGGCTTGTCCCTCTCCTGGGACAGAGGCAGGCACAGCTGTTGGCATCCGGTACCTTGGAGTGGGTGGCTTGTTCCTCTCCCAGTCCGTACCCTGTCTGGTCCCCAATCCTCTCTCCCCAGTGTTGAGTGTCTGAGCCGTTATGGCATGATGGCATGAAGGAGTGATGACTATTTGCATATTAGCTCTTCATTATATAGGATTTTAACTTGTCACAGTCTATCTTCAAGTGGATATTTTACCACTTCACATCTTGTATAGAAACTTCACTGTAACAAAATTTTAATTTTCCCAGGCAGTCTTTGTGCTATTGTTGTCGTGTATTTTACTTGCACAGATGTTATAAAACTGACTTTACATTACTATTTGTTTAAATAGTTATGGTAATTACTTTTAAATATATTTCAATAATAAGAAACTTCTGCCGAAATTGGTTTGGCTCAGTGGATAGAACGTCGGCCTATGGACTGAAAGGTCTCGGGTTCGATTCCGGTTAAGGGCATGTGCCTTGGTTGCGGGCACATCCCCAGTGGGGGGTGTGCAGGCGGCAGCTGATCGATGTTTCTCTCTCATCGATGTTTCTAGCTCTCTATCCTTTTCCCTTTCTCTCTCTGAAAAATCAATAAAATATATATTTAAAAAAAGAAACTTCTATTATATTTTTCCTATGCATATACTGTCTTTGGTATTTTCCATTTCTTGGTATAGATCATCATTTGTATCTGGCAAGATTTTATTTCTGCTTGCAGGACTTCTTTTAACATTTCTTACGCTACAAATCTGGTGATTAAAAATTTCAATCTTTTATACATAAAAATATTTTAACTATTTCTGAAATAGTTTAAAATAGTTAAAATATACTTTGACTATTTTAAACTATTTTAATAATATTTTCACTCAGTCTAGAATTAGAAATTGAGAGGATTTTCCCCCTTGTGAGTACTTTAATGATGTTGCTCTACTATCTTCTCTTTACACTGCTTCTGATGAGAAATCTTTTGTAATCTTTATGTTTATTCCTGTGTATAGTGTGTCTCTTTTCTTCTGACTACAGCCCGGCCCGGCACCCAGCCATAGCAGGGCTTTCCGATTGATTGCTTTTTTTTAAATTTTATTTCTGAGAGGAAAGGACAGGGAGAGAGGGATAAAGCATCAATGATGAGAGAGTGGAAGCTGCTTCTTGGTTTTGCTCTTGGCGCCTCCTCCATGGATTTGTGTTCAAGTCTCTGTCAGACCACGCCATGCGGTCCCGTTACTTAGTTCCCTGGGCCCACAGGTTTCCCAGGTGTCGGCTTGCGAGTTTTTCCTGAGTCAGACAGCCCGAGGCCTGGGGCTTGCTTTTGCCTCTGAGCTCACCCCTCTGTCTCCTGGATTTCTGGATGTTATGGGGCGGGAGGTCCAGGGTCAGAACCAGCGCTGGGGACAGCGAACAGGGCTCCTTCGCCCGGTGCTTGGGTCCGGTGCCCAGGCTGAGTGCGGCTCTGGATCCTCGTTTCACAGCGTGCCCACGGCTCCCAGACCATCACCATCCCCTAAGGGCAGGCAGTGAGCCCAGCTCCAGTGTCCTGTTCTGAGGGGAACTCTGGTCCCTTTACCCCAGGAGTCGGGCCATGCACGCCTGGTGGAGTCCAGGCCTGGGTCTGCAGATGGTCTGGGTCCAGTGCCTTTCTGGCCCATGGAGACATCCCCGCCGCTTGTGTGTTAGCTCTCACCTTTCTCACTTCCTTTCCCGCACTCCCTGCCTCTGTTCTGCACACAGGCTGGGCTGGGTTGTGTGGCTCGGTCTCCTCTGTCTCAGGGGCTGTGTCTTGGCTCCTCTCCTGCCCCCATGGCTGGGCCTCGCACTGGAGATGGGGAGCTCTGGGAGGCGGGAACAGGGACGCTCCCCTCCGCTCCGCTCCCCTCCGCTCCCCTCCCCAGCCTCAGGACCTGGCCAAGACTTGGCAAGCATCACCATCCCAGGTGGCATCATTTGGCAAGCCCAGCCGGGCACAGAGGAGAGGTGATGAGCTGCGGGCAGAGACGCACCTGGATTCAACTCTTGACCAGGCCGCTCTCGAGCCACTTGACCTCAGGCACATATCGCACTGGCTGCTCCACAGCTCAGTGGGTGTTCATGTTCACAGGGCGCCTGGCTCACCCCCTCTGTATCCTCGCCTTCCTCATCCCAGCCCAGCCTAACCCCAGGGCCACTGCAATGGATGGGGCCTCACCCACAGCCTGGCAGGCCAAACCCCAGAGCCCTGCCCACAGCCCAGCAGGCCTAACCCAGGGCCTCTCCCTCAGCCATTGCCCTGTGATTGGCTGGTGGGCCTGGCGTATTGGGTATAGTGAAGGTATGGTCAATTTGCATATCACTCTTTTATTAGATAAAATTGGGTATTTCACAGTAAGAAATATCTGGTGTGGATGTATAGGGGATAACATATGCCTCATACAATCCTAAATGCAAAAGAGAGTACCAAATATACACACATTTAATTTTAAAGTAGTTATTCAGATAAACCAGAATATTCCTATTTTGGGGGATTATAATCTAAATGAAAACTCAGCATTTAAAGAGAATTCTGACTTTTTTAAAACAAGAATCTACATATTACTCACCATGGGCCAAACCCAGCCTGTCACTTTATTTTTGTAAATTCATTAGTTCCCACCCCTTATCTGAGGCTCTGCTTTACATAGTTTCAGTTACTGACAGTCAACTGCAATTCAAAAATATTAAATAGAAAATTCCAGAAGTTGTGTGTTGTTCTGACTAGTGGGATGAAATATCATGCCATCCTACTCTATCCCTTCTGCCCTGTGCTTTGAGAGAGAATCCTTGTTACTTTATCTTCCAATCTACTTATTAGATGTCAGTAATGATCATCCTTTTAAAAAATTCATCTTCTCCTTTTAGTTTGATAATCATGGCTTCCAGTTTTAGGATATATGTGTGTGTGTGTCTGTGTGTGTGTGTGTGTGTGTGTGTGTGTTGCATCAGAAGTGCTCAAACAGTTTTTGTGCCCATGTTTTTCTTTTCTAGCACTTATTCTTAAGATAGGTATTCTGATAATTCACTCTTATTTTGCTGTTTCAAATGTTGGTGCCTCTCACCTGGGCAGTTATTTTTCTATGATGGCTCATTGGAAATCAGGTCTGCTTGCTGAACTATCCTTAACAGCAGGAGTCCCATAGGCTGGTAAAAGAATAGTGTATGGGTTGGGTCCAGCTGGCCCGCCCCAATGGGGGCCGATTGGGGCTGGGCCATTGGGGGAGAAGGGATGCGGGAGGTTTGCCACCAGTACCACCCCCAATCGGAGTGGAGGGGCCAATTGGGGGTGGGGCTGGGCAGGGGGAGGGGCTGCGAGCAGTTGTGGGGAGGGCCAGTCAGGGCCCACATCAGGCCAGTTGGCTGCTGCAGTATGCCTCATAGCAACCGATCATGCTGGTTGTTCTAGTCGTTCTACTCTTCCTGTCGCTTAGCTTTTATATACTAGTTGAGTGGTCAGCAAACTGCAGGGTTCACAAGCCGCGTTTGCTGCTCTGTTGACTAATGAGTTTCCTGACCACTGACCTAGACTCTCAATTCCAATAATTACAGGCTGTTGTTGTTCCTTGTGATTAAGCCCCTATCTCAGTGGTCGGCAAACTCATTAGTCAACAGAGCAGCAAACCGCAGCTCACGAGCCTCATGTGGCTTGCAAGCTGCAGTTTGCTGACCACTGTACTAGTATATAGATAAGCCACAGCAGTCTTTTAAAAAAGGTAATATGTTTCTTCTTTCCAAAGGATTCAAAGAAAATCCAAATTCTATGCCTTTGCTTATAAGGTTCTTCAGGGTCAGGAGCCTAACTGCCTTCCAACATTATAATTATTACTAGAGGCCTGGTGCACAAAATTTGTGCATGGGGGTATGTGTACCTCAGCCCAGCCTGCACTCTCTCCAATCCAGGACTGCTGGCTCCCAACTGCTCGCCTGCCTGCGTTCCTGATTGCCCCTAACCGCTTCTGCCTGCCAGCCTAATCACTCCCTAACCACTCCTCTGCCAGACTAATTGATGCCTAACTGCTCCGCTGCCAGCCTGTTTGCTCCTAACTACCCTCCCCTGCAGACGTGGTCATCCATAACTGCCCCCCCTACAGGCCTGGGTCCCCTTGCAACTGCTCTCCCCTATAGTCCTGCATCCCCACCAACTGCCCTTTCCTGCAGGCCCGGTTGCCTCCAACTTCCCTCCTCTGCCGGCCTGGTCACCCCTAACAGCCCTCCCCTGCAGGCTTGGTTGCCCCCAACTACCCTCTCTTGTAGGCCTGGAACCTCCCAATGGCCCTCTGCTTTGTGGCAGCCATCTTATGTCCACATGGGGGCAGTAATCTTTGAACACATGGGGATAGCCATCTTGTGTGTTGGAGTGATGTTCAATTTGCATATTATTCTTTTATAAGATAGGATAGAGGCCTGGTGCACAGGTGGGGGCCAGCTGGTTTGCCCTGAAGGGTGTCCCAGATCAGGGTGGGAGTTCTCTTGGGGTGAGGGGTGGCCTGGGTGATGGGCCTGTGGTGGTTTGAGGCCGGCCACACACCCCGGTGACCCAAGCAGAGGCCCTGGTACCTGAGATTTATTTATCTTCTGTAATTGAAACTTTGTAGCCTTGAGCAGAGCCAAGCCTCCTGTTTACTCCGTGGCCACAGCCATTTTTGTTGGGATTTATTTATCTTCTATAATTGAAACTTTGTAGCCTTGAGTAGAGGCCTGGGCCTGTCACGGTGTGTGGAAAGCTTGGCTTCCTCCATTGCCGGGAAAACCCAACCTCCTGCTCCCTCTGTGGCTGCAGCCATCTTGTTTGGGTTGATTTGCATACTCACTCCTGATTGGCTGGTAGGTGTAGCTTGTGGGTCCATTTACATATTATTCTTTTATTAGATAGGATTAATAGTAGTAGTGTTTTTACCTGACTGCACTTCACTCACATTAGTTTCCTTATCCTTTTAAACTATATTATAACTATCCTATCTCAGGATCTTTGGTGTTGCTGATCACTTTGTTGAGAAGAATCTTCCTCCATATTTTCTCATAATTCCCTTTCTCATTAAATTTATGACTTCCTCAAATCTGTCTAACTTGCCTAACTTAAAGATTGTTCCTGACCACTCTATGAAATATATTTTTTCCTATATTCCTTATTCTGCCTTACCTTGTTTTAGTATTTTTTAATAGAACTTATCACCACTGGAATCATATGCTGTGTATTATCTTCTTTCAGGCAACCTCTATGAGGGAACGACTTTAATTCACTGCTACATCTCTAGCACTTAGAACAGTGCTGGGTACATAGTAGATGCTCAACAAATAATACACACTTAAAATGACATCTTCACCAAATTTGAGTTGGATTTTAAAATGAAAAAGTAGCCAAAAACATGAATTTTCCTGGAAATAATCATGATTCTCAAAGCATTGCTTTTTTCATTTCTACTTTTTAGGCTTGTGTGTAAAAAATGTAATAAACTTCATATTCTTGCATATTCTTTAAATTTTAGTTAAAATATTTTTATCCTATTTTCTCATTAAAATATTTATTAGGTAACCTGACTGATATGTTTTTTTCTTTTTAAGAACGAAATTTCAGGGAGAACTAAGATGGCGGTAAAGGCAAAACGCCTATCTTGCCGTCATAATCAGCAATTTTAATACTACCACTTAACGAAAGAACAAACACCTTCCAGAATCACCAGAAAGCTCGCCGAGTGAAAATTCCACAAATAAAAGTGAAGATAAGACACTGGGACTCGGAGGAGCGGTGGCGAACAGTGTTGAAAGATTCGCACGGAGAGAGGTTTGGAGTGTGCGCCGCAGAGAGGGCAGGCGGCTGAAAACAGGCCAGTTTTCTCGAACGGGGAGACAAAGGCGTCCCACTGGACTGATTCTCAAGCTCTGGGCGAAGTCCAGAGAACCCACTATCACACGGGGTGAAAACTGGACAGTGGGAGGGCACGCCGAAGCTCGGGTGCTGCCTGGTCTCCCGGCTTGTGGAGAGGCAGCTTGCGCGAACAGCTCGGCTGCGTGACGGCGCAGAGAGCACACCGCGACTTGCCTCTCATTCGGAAAACCGTCAGACTGCTTTGTTTTACGACCCTGGGTGAGACATTGCGCATGCAGACTCATTTTGGGAAAGTCTGAATTCCCCGGCAACCGGCAGCTGGTGGAGCTCGGCAGCGGCTCTCTCTCAGAGGTGCTGGCGGCCATTGCCCCTGGCACAGAGTCCCTGGGGCCGCATAGGGCAGAGCTGACGCTGTCTGCTTGGCCCGGAGACTCCGCCCACCCAACCTGAGCACAGCTGAGCTTCACAGACAATTGACCTGGAGGTCAACCCTCCAAGTGCTAACAACAATTAACTGAGCTTAACTTCAGCAAGTCTGTGCAGCCCATATCCACCTCAGGTAACCGGGGAGGCTGAGCCACTATCCCTAGTAGGAAGTCTACCACACAAAGCTAATTGACCAACTCAGGGAAGCAGCCACCATGCAGAGACATGGAAAGAAATCAGATGTGAAAGAAATGAAGGAAAAAAATGACTGGACATGGAATTCAGAACCACAGTTACAGGGTTTTTTAAGAGGCTCCAACAAAAGATCGAGGCCTATAAGGAAATAAGCAAGACCACAAAGGAAATGAATGAGTCCTACAAGAAAATGAACAACACCCTCCAGGATATAAACGAGAGCTGCAAAGAAATTATCAAGACCAACGTGGAAATGAATGAGTCCTACAAGGAAATGAAAGAAACCCTCAAGGATATAAAGCAGACTCTCAAGGATATGAAAAAGGACCAACCAGAAATTAAGCATACACTGACTGAAACAAAAAATATTATACAAAGACCTGAAAGTGCCCTGGAGCACCCCAAGAACCAAGTTAAAGATTTGAAATACAAAGAGGTAAAATCCACTCAGCTGAAAAAGCAAGAAACCAAAAGAATCCAAAAAATTGAAGATAGTGTAAGGGGCCTCTGGGACAACCTCAAGCATACCAACATCCGAATTATAGGGGTGCCAGAAAAAGCGAGAGGCCAAGACAATTAAAACCTATTTGAAGAAATAGTGACTGAAAACTTCCCACACCTGGTGAAAGAAATTGACTTACGAGTCCAAGAAGTGCACCGAACCCCAATATACAGGAACCCTAAGAGGACCACACCAAGGCACATAATAATTAAAATGCCAAGAGCAAAAGACAAAGAGAGAATATTAAAAGCAGCAAGAGAGAAACAGTTGGTTACCTATAAGGGAGCACCCATACGACTGTCAGCGGATTTCTCAACAGAAACGATGCAGGCCAGACGGGAGTGGCAAGAAATATTCAAAGTGATGAACAGCAAGAATCTACAACCAAGATTACTCTATCCAGCAAAGCTATCATTCAGAATTGAAGGTCAGATGAAGTGCTTCGCAGATAAGAAAAAGCTAAAGGAGTTCATCACCACCAAACCAACATTATATGAAATGCTGAAAGATATTCTTTAAGAAGTGGAAGAAGAAAAAGGTAAAGATGAAAACTATGAACAACAAATACACATCTATCAACAAATGAACATAAAAATCAAGTGAATTGATAGTCTGTTGAACAGGATAGACTGGTGAATATAACAGAGACATGGACATAGAGAGGGAATGGACTGACAATTCTTGGGGAGAAAAGGGTTGTGGGAAGTGCAGCAAGAGACTGGACAAAAATCTAGCAACAATGGGAGAGGACAGTGGGGAGGGGGAGGTGAGGGTGGAGGGTGGGATACGTACAGGGTGGAGGGAAGCTATAGGGGGATAATAAGGGGAAACAATGTAATTAATAAACTGAACAATAAAGATAAAAAAATTAAAAAAAAAAAGAACGAAATTTCATTTTACCTGTATCTTATTCCTTGATAATATATTTATTATCAAATTCTTAATTTGTGTTTTATGTTAAAATAAACCTTATAAAATAATATAATGTCAAGACCATTGGTGAAAAAGGAAGAAACTAATAGAAATAGGGACTTTATTCTTTTCAAACTTGTGTAACACATCAGTGTTTTTTCGGTTGCCTGGAATTCCCTTCAGTTAAGAGATTATTGTTGTTGTTGTTTCAATACTGTGCATACTATCTCTATGGGACTCCTCGTGATCCTGACCATACCTGTTATTTTTTATTTTTGCTCTTTGCTGTTTCTTTTACTCAGGACCTCCGTTTATGACCCTAACCTCAATTTTTAGTGAACAGAATTTACTCCTATCCTATATAATAAAGATCTAATATGCAAGTGGTCATCATGTCCTTACATCCTCACTCTGGGGCTAAGGGGCCTAATGCCATGCCCCCCCCCCCCAAATCCTGGTGCTGGGCCAGGAGACCTGAGGCTGCTCCCCCTCACCCTGCAGGGTCTGGGTCTCACATGATTTCACGATGCGGGTGGGTGGGGACTTAATTCTGGGTCCCGCGGAGCGCCCCAGACTCTGATAGGAGGGAGATTTTCATATGCATTTTACTCATTTTCTTTCATCTCTGACACTTCAATTATAGAGAAAGGACAAATAACAATATTAAGATATTTCCTCTAATCCCTTTTAATGTGGATGAATTTTGTGCACCAGGCCACTAGTATAATGTATATAATTTATATTTATATTACTAGAGGCCTGGTGCATGAAATTCGTGCACAGGGGGTGTGAGGTGCGAAGGGGGGGTGGTGTCCCTCAGCCCTGCCAGCCACTGGGTGGCTTGAGTGCAGCTTCTGCGTCGTCAGGGGCGGGCCTACCGGAGGGGTGCGAGCATAGCGTCCGCGCGGCCGGGGGCGGACCAACCGGGGCGGCATGAGCGCAGCTTCTGCATGGCCGGGGGCATGCCCGCCAGGGAGGTGTGAGCACAGCATTTGTGCCATACCAGTCGACCCGCCCCCTCCATCCCTCCACAGGGCCAGGCGGACCGGCCAGGGGCACGGATGCTGAGCACGCTGCCCCAGCAGGCCCTTTCTCCCAGTGGCTGCAGCCATCTTGGTTGGGGTTTATTTGCTCCTGATTGGCTTGTGGACATGGCTTTTGGGCGTGTCTTTTGGGTGTAGTGAAGGTACGGTCAATTTGCATATTACTCCTTTATTAGATAGGATGTATACTGAGATATGGTTGACTTTTATTTTCTTGTACTTTAATACAGTATTCTTATATCTAGGGAAGACCATTTTAAGGTTTGATGGTATGGATGATGGAACTCATTAGTATAGTAACTTGCCATTTTGTTCACATTTCTGAAGGGTCACTGTAGCTGTTTCCATAGTGGGCAGTGGCAAATAGCGTGACTGAGGCTGTGACACGCCCACATAGCCATATGCCATTGGCAGCTAGAGAGTCTCATCAAGTCAGCGCTGGCCCCTGTTCTCACGCACACATACAGACACCTGTTTCTGGCATAGTATTTTATCATCTGTAAACTATTTTGTTGCAAGTTACTTAATCAGAACCTGTAAATGGTTGACTTTGGTAATTAAGAAATTAATTTCATTTTATTTTTCTTTTATTCCAGGTGCATGGTGGCTGATGAAGTAAGTGTTTTCATGATTTTTATGTCTTTTATTAAATTTCACAACCAATTTTTAGTCTCTTCTATTTACCATATATTCTCTGTCTCTCCATAGGACTATATTTCTATAGATGGAGAAAAGGAGAGGGGGAGACAGAGGAAGATGGGGAGGGGTGCAGCCAGGAGAATAACAATAATATCCCTGGCCAGTGTAACTTGGTTGGAGCCTTGTACATATACCTAAAGTTTGCAGGTTATATTCTGCGGTTGGGCACATACCTAGGTTGCAGGTTCCATTCCCAGTTGGGGCATGTATGGAAGACAGCTCATCAATGTTCTCTCTCACATTGATGTTTCTCTCTCTCCCCCCCCGCCCACTCCCACCACCCATTTTCCCTCACTGTAAAATCAATAAGCATATCCTTGGATGAGGAATTAAAAAGAAGAATGAGAATAAATGTGTGTGTGCAAGTGTATGCAAGTTGTGGACTTGGAACATGTTATTAATATTAGATCTCCAAAATTCTATATCGTTATCCAAAGAAACTTGAATGTGCTTTGAAATGCAGTCCCAAATGAAACTACTCTTTTCTACTTGTCATAATACTGCTTGCTTAGAAACTAAACTTGGAAGATTTTGCTCTAAAGGTTAATTGTTTTGTATAAAACTTAATGTTAAAATAGTATTTATTATCAATAAACAATATGATACATTTAAGTATCATACCCATGTTTTCTCATTGAAATGAAAATTCTTGTTATATAAACTATGGTACTCTTTACCTTCATTCTCAAAGTAATATCCTATCTAATAAAAGAGTAATATGCAAGTTGACCATCACTTCAACACAAGATGGCTGCCCCCATGTGGTCAAAGATCCTGCTTCTATGTGGACACAACATGGCTGTCACAAGATGGCCTGGAATGGAGGGCAGTTGTGGGTGACCAGGCTGGCAGAGGAGGGCAGTTGTGGGGGCCAGGCCTGCAGGGAGGGGCAGTTAGGGGTGACCACGTCGGCAGGGGCAGGTAGTTGGGAGGGACCAGGCCAGCAAGGGAGGGCAGTTGTGGGTGATCAGACCAGCAGACGAGGGCATTTGGGGGTAACCAGGCCTTCAGGGGAGGACAGTTAGGGGGGTGGACAGGCCTGCAGGGGAGGACAGTTGAGGAGGGCGGACAGGCCTGCAGAGGAGGGAAGTTGGAAGGGGAACAGGCCTGCAGGGGAAGGCAGTTGGGGGGAACCAGGCCTGCAGGTGAGGGCAGTTGGGGGGTATCATATCTGCAGGGGGGAGTAATTAGGGGCAACCAGTCCAGCAGGGGAAATACAGTAAGGGATGACCAGGCCGGCAGGGGCGGGCAGTTGGGAGGGACCAGGCCTATAGGGGAGAGTAGTTAGGGGTGACCAGGCCTTCAGGAGAGGGCAGTTGTGAGGGGCCAGGCCTACTGGGGAGGGCAGTTGTGGGCAATCAGGCCAGCAGAGGAGGGCATTTGGGGATGACTAGGCCAGCAGAGGAGAGCATTTGTGGGTGACCAGGCCAGCAGAGGAGGTTAGTTAGGGGTGGGGGATAGGCCTACAGGGGTGGGCAGGTAGAGGTGACCAGGCCGGCAGGGCAGGGCAGTTAGGGGTGACCAGGCCAGCAGGGCAGGGTAGATGGGAGGGACTAGGCCTACAGGGGAGGGCAGTTGTGGGTGATCAGGCCAGCAGAGGAGGGCATTTGAGGGTGACCAGGCCTGCAGGAGAGGGCAGTTGTGGGGGGGGGGGGACAGGCCTGCAGGTGAGGGCAGTTGGAGGGGGAACAAGCCTGCAGGGGATGGCACTTGGGAGGGACCAGGCCTGCAGGGGAGAGTAGTTAGGGGTAACCAGTCTGTCAGGGAAGGGCAGTAAGGGGTGACCAGGCTGGCAGGGGATGGTGGTTGGGGGTGACCAGGCCTGTAGGGGAGGTAGTTAGGGGGTGACCAGGCCAGCAGGGGAGGGCATTTAGTGGTTATCACACTGAAGGGGATGACATTTGGAGGGCACCAGACCTTCAGGGGAGGGAAGTTGGGGGCAGTCAGGCTGGCAAGGGAGGGCATTTAGGCATTACTGGGCCAGGAAGAGAGGGCAGATGACCAGGCCTGCAGGGGAGGACAGTTAGAGGTGACCAGGCTGGCAGGAGAGGGCAATTAGGGGTGAGCAGGCTGGCAGAGGAGGGCATTTAGGGGCAATCGGGCTAGCAGGGGAGCAGTTAGGCATCGATCAGGCTGTCAGGGGAGTAGTTATGGAGTGATCAGGCTGACAGGCAGAAGCAATTAGGGGCAATCAGGAATACAGGCAGGCAAGCAGTTGTGAGCTAGCAGTCCTGGATTGGGAGAGGGATATCCCAGATTGGAGAGGGTGCAGGCTGGGCTGAGGAACACCCCCTCCCCCCATGCACGAATTTCATGTATCAGGCCTCTAGTCTTTATATATAAAAGGCTTCTGTCCTTCTGTCTGACCAGAAGCTATGACGCGCACTGATCACTAAGAGATAGACTCTCAATGAGGAGCTATCTATAAATAAATGGCACCACAGACCTGGCACCAGCAAACCAACACTTGGCTTCCCCCATATGTGACACAGGCCTGACCACCACCTGTGCCAGGCCAGCTCAGCCGAGGGTTCATTGAGCCTGAGGGAGGGCAGTGAAGGATTGAAGAAAAGAAAGACAAAGAGAATAAGCTGGATCTAAGTGGATCATCTGTGTCTGGCTAAGACCACAGAGAAAGATCCAGACAGCAAGCTGAGCCTTTATTTTATAGCCAGAGGTAAACAAGATAGTGGTCACTATAGTTACATTGTTCTTGTAAGTTTCACTTGTTTTGGCAGCACTTGCTGCACCTACCACAGCCCATTACCTACCCAGCAAGGATCTAGGGAACGTCATAAGGGTTGTGCCCTCTAAGCTGAGACTTGTTTGTGGCTTTGCCAACAGGTCAGTCTGAGGCTTAACCCTATAGCCACTCTCTACAACCACCCTGGAGTGACAGCCCACCAAATTGCAGCCAATGCTGCCAAGACCCTATGGTGCAAAATGCGGCCCACAGCCTATCCCAGCCTGGAAATGGTGGCTGTGGGCGCTGGATAATAATTTCAGGTAGAAACCCTAGCATCCTCTCTCTAGTGACTAGCTTCCTTGGAGTTTCTTCAGCCCAGGAACCCAACTTGCTTTATAGCCAGGTGCAAACATTTTACAATTTAACCAAATGTTTGTGAAGTGTTTTCTCATGCCTCATCTCATTTGATTCTCACAGAAGTCCTGGAGTAGGTAAATAGGAGACTTGGTAGAATCCTATTGTCTTTTCATTGGCAAGATGCGAATAGTGATATTAAAATATATCTTCTAATTAATTTTCTTTCAATGTGCACAGATCCGTGTACCAGAACACTAGTAAATTAATAAAGTTCTAATTTTACCATCAGTTTAAGAAATGTGCTGCTCTTTTCATGATAACTTTAAAGCATATGACAGCAAAACAATATCACTTAAAAACAATACAAAAGGAGAAAATGACTGCTGAATTTTTTGAAAATATAGGTGGAACCATAAAAGATTCTGTCAATTAACTGTCTTTTCGTTTTAGTTTCATATAGACTCACCAATGGTTTGTCTTCGTAGTCTCTTCTTTAAGGAAAAAAAGATTAAGATGTGAAAGGATGTCTTGGTTCATGCTGATATTTTCCTAAGGTTTTAGTTTGAACTTGTTATTCTATAGACATTTGTTGAGACTAGATGTTATAGTTAGAAACATAGTCATTGCCCTTGAAGGACTTTGGCGATACAATTGAAGAGATAGATCAGACATTTGTGAAACGACAGAAATTCCCATTTTGGAACAGGATGAATTCCAAAAGGCTCTTAATAAAATAATAAACTTGAGAACCTAAAATAACTGAAAGAGGCATATGTTTTATTCCCTGAATATGTTTGCACCCAATAGGAATGTAAACTCATAGCCCAAAATCTCAAAATTAGGCATAACCATTCTATATAACATCTATAAAAATATATTTGTGGTAATTTATAGATGTGTATATTTATAATTTTTGTAACAGAACAGTTTAATATTTACAGAAAATATAAAAGGTAATGCCATCTTAATAGTCTTTTGGGGAAAGTCAGCAGCTATGGCATATCATTGCTACTTTGTTCTTCATTTTGATATCTTAGAGCAGGGGTAGGGAGCATCTGGTCTGCAGGCCATATAAGGCCTCAAATCATTTGGCCTGGCCCTGCCAAGGCATTAGTAGGGGTGAGTTAAATGTTTGACCAAGGCTAATTTTTAAGTTGATAATTTTATATGGCCCTCGAATGATGTAATAACTAACCACTAGCCCTTGGCAAAAAAAAAAAAAAAAAAAAGGTTCTCCATTCTTGTCTTAAATCTATGGAATCTTTCATGGATTGAATAAACACTTTTAATCAGTACCTTAATTCTTCTATTTTCTAACAAGCTTGTATCTTCTCCTCAGTTAACATTAGACTAAGGATTATGGAGAGTTCATGATGAACCCTTAGCTAGCAAGAGTTTTTTCATTATATCAATTGCTTTTCTTCAGTTTCTATTATTTACAATCACATAATACTTGTCACGTGTTGAGTGATTTGTGATCTTCCTTTCAAAGTCTTTCTTATTTTTTAATTTATTAAACTTAAAAGAACCATTTAATATTTCCTTAATACTTAAAAAACAATTCTCCATGTTTATGTCCATCATAATTACTTCTCTCTTTTCACCAGCATTTTAAAAACTCATTCTTTTAAACCTATTTGAATTTATGTGCCTTATTATATGAAATCCTGTTAATAGAGAACAAAATCCTCAACTTTACAAATGAATACAAAAACAGGCTACAGAAATAAATAGTATCATGTACAAGTCTGATATCCCCATCTACAATCACTGATATCCTCTGGTAGTGGTAGAGTTAAAATGCCATTTTTATGAAATCTTTACTGAGCTAGTGTGGATAAAAGTTAGTAAATTAAAAGTATTGTAGTGGAAAGAACTTGTAAGTATATATATTATATGAACTCTGGTTTGACCTTCATTCTGTTTCCTAATTCTGTTCCCTTTCTCTTGCTCTTATCAGAAAATTGTGGTGAAGTCAGAGAAGGAAATGCTGTTTATAATTTGGAGGTCAACCACCTTTTGATTTTCATATTAAAAAATATAGTTTGATATTATGACTATTTGACTCATCCAGTAACTAAAAGCCTTAGGAGAGCAATTTTACATCTCTGTTATTGAACTTCCTTTTTTTTTTAGATGCTTGAATACCCATTTGGAGAATTGTGTAATTTAGCTGTCTGCTGTGAGGTTTCCTCCTAGCTTTGAAAACAAATGGCTTCCTTTACTGGTATTACTCCCCCTTCTTCTAGTGTTTTTCCACTATTATCTCTTTTTAATGTATCCAATCTTTGTGGAATTATATAATCTACTGTGTATAAGGTAATCGTTAACTTTAATGAGAATGATGATTTAAGTGCTGTTTAATTGTCCAAGTGTGTGATCAGTTATAAAACGATACTTCAAATAACCAACAGAGCTATAACTTTTAATAAAATTAACTTTGCAACATAGGTTTATCTGGTGTGTTGTTTTTTTTATAGCCTCACTGAAGGATATGTTTGTTGATTTTAGAGAAAGAGAAAGGGAGATAGAGAAAAAAACATAGATGTGCGAGAGAAACATTGATCAGTTGCCTCCTGTACATCTCCCTATGAGGGTATGGAATCCTGACTTGAGTCAAACAGGCAACCTTTTTGGTGTAGGGGATGACACTTTAACCAACTGAGCTCCTGGTCAGGTCTAGCTTAAACTGCTTTAATTACTTCTTTTCTCCCGTCTTGGTTTAATGCAATTGTTTTAAGGGCCATATAGTGAATGTACAGAAACGTGTGAATTCATATTCCTAAATGATTGACTGCAGATCATAGTCTGTAGCACTATTATCTTAATTACTTTCAATAATTACTTTTGAATCACTATGTGCTTGTTTTGTTGTTCTCCAGTTGAAAATTATTGAAAATGTTTATTCATAAATTATTTCAAATGTGAAAAATAATTTCATATTGCACTAACCTGTTTGGCTCAGTGGATAGAGCGTTGGCCTGCAGACTGAAGGATCCCAGGTTCGATGCTGGTCAAAGGCATGTATGCACCTTGGTTGCAGACACATTCCCAGTAGGGGGTGTGCAGGAGACAGCTGATAGATGTTTCTCTCTCATCGATGTTTCTAACTCTTTGTCCCTCTTCCTTCCTCTCTGTAAAAAATCAATAAAATATATTTTAAAAAATAATAATTTCATATTAACACAAACCAGGTAATTTAGTTGGATATACATGGGGGGAAATATTCAACCTACATATTTCCTACCTATTTGTCAAGTATTGAAAAGGCTATTATTCTTTACAGAGACTTAGTATTTAGAAAATGTTATGATGTTAGTTTTTACTTAACAAAATGGGATTAACATCTTGTATTTACATCAGTAGCCTAATAGTGTGTCATAATGGACAAAACTTCATCAGTACATGGATTCTGTATTCTTTTGTCTATAGTATCTATTATCAGAGTAAGAAAATTCCTACTTTTCTTTTTGTAACATTTTTTACTAGTGTTTTACTTTAGCCCCCCTCCCAAGATACACATACACACACACAAAATTTTTTTAAGTTTTTTTCCTGATACTTAAGAAAACATTTGGGGGTGGGCAAAATGGGATACCAAATAGAGCATTGTTTTCCTTCCTTTTTCATAAGAAAAGGCAATCTTTTGTCAAGGCCAAGTTACATGGCTTGGCTTCTTTTGTGGCTGTTTTGTGCTATATAAATAGGTAAATATTTGAAAGAAAGGCCCTATACTCATCATTACGGATGCTTTTCTTTGGTCAGAGTGCTTTTCTGGAAGAGGAGTTTGGATGGGAGAGGTGGTGGGACCTGCGCAGTGCTGGCAGAGCATGTCAGCGGACTGAAGTCAACTTTGAAAAACCTTGTCAGTTTTTCTGCAGGCAGAAATATGTAGGTGTCTGGAAATACTGGAGAAGAAAGATACTCCAGTAAAAATGAGTACACCTGACACTTAACTGCTGGTTCTAATATTCACCGATAAAAGGAACAGGGATTATTGGAGAAATGACTGATTCTGGTACTGGCTCAGGAAATATACAGTATGAGCCTGGAACATCTTAGACTGCCAGAAAGAAGAAATGCTAAAAAATAAAAACAAATAAACAACAACAGAAAAAACACCCCAAATCCCAAACAAAACAGCCCACAGGAGTGAATTTAAAGAGTTCCCAATGAACAAGTTGGGCAAAAAAGATAAAAAGTAGTATTAGATAATAATGCAAGATATAAAATGAATATCCATGAGTCTATACTGATATATATAATAAAGTAAATGAATGAATGCCAAATAATTTATGTATTTACTCCACCTTTAAGGAAGTGCTCTGTAACTCTCCATTCCTTAAACATGGGCTGCACAGAGCTACTTTCTTTCAAAAAATATAGTATGGAATAGGAAGTAAAAAACCCTAGTAAGTTTACAGTGGAGAAGTCTGACAAGCAGGTAATCAAGGTCAATATCAACAGTGATAAATCATGTTAATTGTATGTGCTTGATATGACATGATGACAATAACATTATTTCTGTGGTCCTCCTCTCCAAACTACGTTACCCTACCAGTGAACGGCAAACTGCAGCTCGAGAGCCACATGCGGCTCGCGAGCTGTGATTTGCCGCTCTGTTGACTAATGACTTTGCTGACCACTGGTAGGGGCTTATTCACAAGGAACTACAACAGTCTGTAATTATTGGAATCGAGAGTCTAGGTCAGTGGTCGACAAACTTATTAGTCAACAGAGCGGTATACAATTTGACTTTTGAAATGATCGCCAATTAAGTTAGTTAACATTTGTCACCATACAATTAACCACATTTAATTGAGAACTTTTAGGATCTATTCTTTTAGCAACTTTTAAATATGTAGTATAGTATTATTGACTCTGCTTACCATGTTATACATTATATCCCTATAACTTATTTATTTTACTAGAGGCCCGGTGCACAAAATTCGTGCACGGAGGGCTAGGGGTGTCCCTCAGCTCAGCCTGCACCCTCTCCAATCTGGGATCCCTCGAGGGATGTCCAACTGCCCGTTTAGGGTCGATCCTACTGGATCGGGATCAGGCCTAAACAGGCAGTGGGACATCCTTCTCACAATCCAGGCTCTGCTGACTCCAATCTGTTTGCCTTCCTGCCTCCCTGATTGCCTCTAATTGCTTCTGCCTGCCAGCCTGCTCACCCCCTAACCACTACCCTGCCAGCCTAATTGATGTCTAACTGCTCCCCTGCCAGCTTTTCCCCCCCAACTTCCCTCCTCTGCCGGCCCTAACTGCCCGCCCTTGCAGGCCTGGTTCCTCCCAACTGCCCTCCCTGCTGGCCATCTTGTGGTGGCCATCTTGTGTCCACATGGGGGCAGGATCTTGGATCACATGGGGGCAGCCATTTTGTGTGTTGGAGTGATGGTCAATCTGTGTATTACTCTTTTATTAGATAGGATAGAGTACTGGTGCATGGGTGGGGGCCACCTGGTTTACCCTGAAGGGTATCCTGGATCAGGGTGGGGGTTCATTCACTTGGGATGTGGGGCAGCCTGGGCTAGGGGCCTGTAGTGGTTTGCAGGCTGGCCATGTCCCCCCAGTGACCCAAGCAGAGGCCCTGGGATCTGGGATTAATTTGTGTTCTACAATTGAAACTTTGTAGCCTAGAATGGAGCCAAGCCTTCTGCTCGCTCCGTGGCGACAGCCATTTCTGTTTGAAACTTTGTAGCTTAGAGTGGAGGCCTAGGCTGGCAATGGCAGGCAGAAAGCTTGGCTTCCTCCATTGCCAGGGAAACCCAAGCCTCTCTCCTGCTCTCAGTGGTGGCAGCCATCTTGGTTGGGATTTATTTGCATAATTTGTTCCTGATTGGCTGGTGGGTGTGGCTTGATCAGAGGTACGGTCAGTTTGCATATTACTCTTTTATTAGATAGGATAACTGGAAATTTGTAACTTTGACTGCTTTTACCCATTTCACCCACTCACAGCACCCTACCTCTGGCTGTTGAACTCTTTTCTGTATATGAACTCAGTTTTGTCTTGTTTTGTTTTTTGAAATGTATTTTTATTGATTTGAGAGAGAAGGGGAAAGAGAGAGAGAGAGAGAGAGAGAAACATCAATGATGGGAGGCAATCATTGATTGGCTGCCTCTTGCATTCCCCACAGTAGGGATCAAGCCCATAACCTGGGCATGTGCCCTGACCAGGAATCCAATAGTCACCTCTTGATTCATAGGTCTATGCTCAACCAGTGAGCCATGCCAGTTTTGTTTTGTTTTTTTAAATTTACATATAAGTGATATCATATGGTAATTGTCTTTCTCTGTCTGACTTGTTCTGCTTAGCACAATGCCCTCAAGGTCCATCCATGTTGTAACAAATAGCAAGGCTTCATTCTTTTTATGGTTGAATAATATTCCATGTTTACTTTTGGCTTTATGGTTTCAGGATTTATATTCAAGACCTTAATCCATTTTAAATTAATTTTTGTTGATAGTATAAAATAGGGGTCCAATTTTTTTCTTTTGCATGAGCCTGTCCAGTGTTCCCAACATCATTTACTGAAAAAACCTGCTCTTTCCACATTTTATATTCTTGTTTCCTTTATCATAAAGTAATTGACCAGATTTATGTTAGTGTATTTCTGTGTTCGCTACTTTGTTCCTTTGATCTATGCATCAATTTTTATGACAGTACCATGCTGCTTTAATCACTATAACTTTGTAATATAGTTTAGAATTCGGGAGCATGATGCTTCCAACTTTTGTTCTTTCTAAATATTTCTCTGGCTATGTGGGGCCTTTTGTGGTTCCATACAAAGTTTAGAAATTTTTCTATTTCTATGAAAAATGCCACTGGAATTTTGATAGAGATTTCACTGATTCTATAGATTAGCTTTGGATAGTATGAATATTTTAATAATATTAATTCTTACAATTCATTAGTACAGAATATCTTTTCATTTATTTGCATCTTCAATTTCTTTCACTAATACTTTCTACTTTTCAGTGAGCAAATCTTTAACCTTCTTGGTTAAATTTATTTCTAAGTATTTTGTTGTTTTTGATGCAATTATATATGGCATTGTTTTCTTAATAACTCTTCCTGACAGTTTATTATTAGTATACAAGAGGTCCGGTGCATGAAATTCATGCACAGGGGATGGGGAGAAGACATCCTTCCCACAATCCAGGACTGCTGGTTCCAAACTGTTTGCCTGCCTATCTTCCTGATTGCCGCTAACTGCTTCTGCCTGCCAGCCTGATCACCCCCTGACCACTACCCTGCCAGCCTAATTGATGTCTAACTGCTCCCCTGCCAGCCTGTTTGCCCCCAGCTTGCTTCCTCTGCCAGCCTGGTCACCTCTAACGCCCTCCCCTGTAGGCTTGATACCCCCAACTGCCCTCCCTTGCAGGCCTGGTCCCTCCCACCTGTCCTCCCCTGATGGCCTGATTGCCCACAACTGCCCTCACTTGCAGGCCTGGAACCTCCCAACGGCCCTCCCCTGCTGGCCATCTTGTGGTGGCCATCTTGTGTCCATATGGGGTCAGGATCTTTGACCACATTGGGGCAGCCCTCTTGTGTGTTGGAGTGATGGTCAATCTGTGTATTACTATTTTATTTTATTTTATTTTATTTATTTTTTTATCTTTATTGTTCAGTTTATTAATTACATTGTTCCCTTTTTTCCCCAATAGCTCCCCTCCATAAGGTACCAATCCCACCCTCCACCCTCACCACCCCCACTGTCCTCTCCCATAGTTGCATGATTTTTGTCCAGTCTCTTGCTGCACTTCCCACACCCTTTTTCTCCCCAAGAATTGTCAGTCCATTCCCTCTCTATGTCCGTGATTTGTTACATTCACCAGTTTATCCTGTTCATCAGCTTATTAATTCACTTGCTTTTTAGATTCATTTTTTGATAGATGTGTATTTGTTGTTCCTAATTTACACTTTTATCTTTTTCTTCTTCCTCTTCTTAAAGAATATCTTTCAGCATTTCATATAATATTGGTTTGGTGGTGATGAACTCCTTTAGCTTCTTCTTATCTACGAAGCACTTTATCTGACCTTCACTTCTGAATGATAGCTTTGCTGGATAGAGTAATCTTGGTTGTAGATTCTTGCTATTCATCACTTTGAATATTTCTTGCCACTCCCGTCTGGCCTGCATCGTTTCTGTTGAGAAATCCGCTGACAATCGCATGGGTGCTCCCTTATAGGTAACTAACTGTTTTTCTCTTGCTGCTTCTAATATTCTCTCTTTGTCTTTTGCTATTGGCATTTTAATTATGATGTGCCTTGGTGTGGTCCTCTTAGGGTTTCTATATATTGGGGTTCGGTGCGCTTCTTGGACTCCTAAGTCAATTTCTTTCACCAGGTGTGGGAAGTTTTCGGTCACTATTTCTTCAAATAGGTTTTCATTGTCTTGCTCTCTCTCTTTTTCTGGCACCCCTATAATTCGGATGTTGGTATGCTTGAGGTTCTCCCAGAGGCCCCTTACACTATCTTCAATTTTTTGGATTCTTTTGGTTTCTTGATTTTTCAGCTGAGTGGATTTTCCCTCTTTATAATTCAAATCTTTAACTTGGTTCTTGGGGTGCTCCAGAGCACCTTTAGGTCTTTGTATAATATTTTTTATTTCAGTCAGTGTATGCTTAATTTCTGATTGATCCTTTTTCATATCCTTGAGGGTCTGGTTCATATCCTTGAGGGTCTGGTTCATATCGTTGTAGGTCTTGTTCATTTCCTTGTAGGTGTTGTTCATTTCCTCGTTGGTCTTATTCATTACCTCACAGGTCTTGCTCATTTCCTCATAGGTCTTGTTTATTTCTTTATGGGTCTCAGCCTTTTCTAGGAGCCTCTTGAAAAGCCCTAAAACCATGGTTTTGAGTTCCATGTCCAGTCGGTTTTTTTCCTCCATTTCTTTCACATCTGATTTCTTTCCATGTCTCTGCATGGTGGCTGCTTCCCTGAGTTGGTCAATTAGCTTTGTGTGGTAGACATCCTACAAGGGACAGTGGCTCAGCCTCCCCAGTTACCTGAGGTGGATATCGGTTGCACAATCTTGCTGAAATTAAGCTCTGGTTAATCATTGTTAGCACTTGGAGCGGTCGACCTCCAGGCCAATTGTCTGTGACGTTCAGCTGTGCTCAGGTTGGATGGGCAGAGTCTCCGGGCCAACAGGCAGCATCAGCTCCGCCCTATGCAGCCCCAGGGTCTCTGAGACAGAGCTGCTGCTGACCTCCACCAGCTGCCGGGGAATTCAGACTCTCCCCAAATGAGTCTGCATACCCAACGTATCACCCAGGGTCGCAAAACAATGCAGTCTGACAGTTTCCCGAATGAGAGAGCAAGTCACGAGTGCTCTCTGCGCAGTCAGGCAGCTGCGCTGTTCCCAAGTTCATGCGCACTCTGCACAAGCTTGCCTCGCCCTCTCCACAAGCCGGCAGACCCCTGCAGCACCCGAGCTTCGGCGTGCCCTCCCACTGTCCTGTTTTTACCCCGTAAGATAGTGGGTTCCCTGGACTTCACCCAGAGCTGGAGAATCAGTCCAGTGGGGTGTTTTTGTCTCCCCCATTCAAGAAAACTGGCAGGTTTTCAGCCCCCAGCCCTATCTGCTGGCATGCGCACTCCTCCAAACCTCTGACTCCACGCATATCTTCAACGCTGTCTGCTGCTGCCCTTCTGAGTCACAGTGTCCTATCTTCACTTTTATTTGTGGAATTTTCACTCAGCCAGCTTTCCGGTGATTCTGGATGTTGTTTGTTCTTTCGTTAAGTTGTAGTTTAGAAATTCCTGTGTTTACCTATGCCACCATCTTGGTTCTCTCCTGAAATAGTCCTGTGTATTACTATTTTATTAGATAGGATAGAGTCCTAGTGCATGGGTGGGAGCTAGCTGGTTTGCCCTGAAGAGTGTCCCAGATCAGGATGGGGGTTCTCTTGGGCATGGGGTGGCCTAGACGAGGGGCCTGTGGTGGTTTTCAGGCCAACCATGCCCCCCAGCAACCCAAATGGAGGCCCTGGATCTAGGATTAATTTATGTTCTACAATTGAAATTTTGTAGGCTGGAGCAGAGCTAAGCCTTCTGCTTGCTCCATGGCAACAGCCATTTCTGTTTGGTTTCATTTAAATCCTATAATTGAAACTTTGTAGCCTAGAGTGAAGGCCTAGGCACTAGGGCTGTCAAAGCTTTACTTTCTCCATCGCCCGGGCAACCATAGCCTCTGCTCTCTCCAGCCCCCTGGCTGCTGCCATTTCTGTTGGGATTATGTATCTTCTATCATTGAAACTTGGTAGCACTGAGTGAAGGCCTGGGCTGCCAATGGCAGGCGGAAAGCTTGGCTTCCTCCGTTCCTGGGGAAACCCAAGCCTCCCTCCTGCTCTAAAGTGGCTGCAGCCATCTTGGTTGGGGTTTATTTGCATAATTTGCTCCTTATTGGCTGATGGGCATGGCTGTGGGTGTGGCTTGATCAGAGGTATGCTCAATTTGCATATTACTCTTTTATTAGATAGGATTAGATAGGATAGAAGTACAACAGATTTTTTTTAAATACTGTTTTTATGTCCTGCAACTTTCCTTAACTCATTTATTAGTTTTAAGTTTTGTGGGGTTTTTTCTGTTTGTTTTTGGTGGAGTATTTTGAGTTTTCTAAATATAATATCATATCTACAATCTATATATCTTTTATTTTATTTTCTTGTGTATATAGGTCTTCTAGTACAACGTCAAATAGGAATGGTCAGACAAGACCACTTTCTCACCATTAAGTATGATGTTAGCTGTAGATTTTTTTGTAGATGCTCTTTCCCAAATTGAGGTAATACCCTGGGTTCCTAGTTTCCTGATAGCTTTTTTGGTGAATGGGTATTGGATTTTATCAAATGCTTTTTCTGAATTAATTGATATGATCATGTGTTTTTATTTCTTCTTTAGTCCATTAATGTGGTAGATTGCATTTATTGATATTAAAGTGCTGAAACAGTCTTACATGCTTAGGATACATTTCACTTGGTCATGGAATAGAGTTCTTAAATGCTGTTGCATTTCATTTGCTAATGTTTTGTTAAAGATTTTTAGACCTATGTTCATGAGAGGTATTATTGGTCTATAGTTTTCCTTTCTTGTAATACCTTTGTTGGTTTTTGGTGTGAGGGTATTGCTGACCTCAGAGAATGAGTTAGAAAGTGTTCCTTTTGTATTCCAAAGGTCGAAACTGAATCAAATGAAAACAGCTATTGTTTATTGCACTAATTTTATTCCTAAAATTCTCCATTTTTTTCTGTTGCTAGCCACTACCTATTTCTTACATTTTCTCCAGCTTAAATTTTAGTGACATTTACATTTCTTTACTTATGGTAATACCTACCACTTGTTGTCATTGTCGCATTGGACAAGTTAATTAATTTCTCTGAGCCTCATTTTCCTTGTGTAAAGTAGAGAATAATAATACTTTCCTCATGAGATTATGTAAGGAACAGGCCAGATATTTCTCAGCTATTCATTTCCTCTTTTCTCCTATCCCCAAACACCATGATTTTCTATGCTTTGATATCTCTGTAGGCTGGGATTTTTTCCTGATTCCTTGCCATTTGTATTCAGTCCTTTTCCAAGTCAACCTCATGAAATAATCATTCAAAATCCTCTTTAGTTATCATTTCCTCTATAGTATCACCATTCTTGATGCCTTTTGGATGCTCTCTGCTCCCAATTCTCTGGTTTAAATTATATTCTGCTGTGCTTATCTGGTTATCTCATAGATTGGAGCGCCTAGGAATCAAGCCATGTCCACCTAGCAATGCCTGGGAAATAGTAGATTTCCAATTAATTTCTTCTGAATAAATGAATAAAAGAGAGAAACAAAAAGAATGTCTGCTGTTTTATTAAGTTTTTGTTGTTGACTTGAGACCATGTGAGCTTATCAAGAGATACCTCTTCATCTGAACAACAGAGACATTTTATCTACTTGTCACCAGTACTTTAAATCAGGTCTACAACCCATTGCTGCCCACCTCCAGTTAGCCTAGGACATGAAGATAATGGAGAAAACATTCTGTAACGTGAGTTTTGAAGTGCATAGTATCTTTTTTTAAAAAAAGTTATTAAAATGTTTAGCATAGAGTCCTCTTGCTGTCCTTCAAGTCATTCTTCAGTCTGAATTTTTATATCCTGAACAACAACAACATAAAAATGCAACTGATTACATTTTCAATTTTAAAGAAGTTTACCCTAATTTCTTTGATGGCAGATGTAATTTTGTTTAGGACTCCTGCTGTTTTGCACAGCTGTGTTATTACAATGTCCTCTCAATAGTCTTGGACAAAATTCAAAATGAAAAGCAGAGGTGACAGCAATGGTGAGTTAAACCCGACCCAGATAGAGCCAGACACAAAGCAGCTTCCTGGAATATCCTGTTTACTATTCACATAAGCATCTTAAGGCACAAAGCTCTACTGCTGTTATCTCACGGTGAATCACTGTTATTATACATTAACACTTCCAAGGATAGTACAAAGGAGGATGCTGCAAACATTTCTGCCTCACCGTTTTTATTAAATGGATTGTTCTTAATGAATAGAAATGATTTAAAATTAAATATCAACCTATAATCTGCTTTTCCTTTTTTGGTAATGGGCTTATGTTTCCACAAAACTTAAAATCCCAAAGGGACCACAGCTGCACAGGGAATTGGACAACGATGAATATGTATAAAGGCTCCAGACTATTCAGAGAGCTGCTAAGGATTGTTATCAGTCCAGGCCTTATTTTTATACATTAGAACATTTTAAAGCCATTTTTTCCTTTAGATATTGATTAATGTGCTTTTTACTCCTATATTCAACAATAAATATTATCAAGAGTCTTGGAAATATAGATTAAAAAACATGCCCACCTTCTGAGAAGCTTCCAGTCAGGAATGGAAGGGTAGAGGTGGTCTTTGCCTCTGTGTTGTCAGTGTAAAAGGCAGGGTACTAGGAATGCTGGAAATGAAGTTTACAATGTAAATTGTATGCTACTTTTGTAGAAGTAATCATTAATTCCAGCTAAAGTTAGAGGCTTTGTGAAGGAGGTATCTGAGGGGGCCTTCAGGAAGAAGTAGAAAACCAGCACTGAAAATGCCCCACAAAAAACCCTGAGGTTATTGACTGTGGAACCTTACATGGTTTGTGAGCCGAATTTCACAGAACTCTGTTTCATGGAACTGAGGTTAGATGCAGGATATGGTGCTGTGAGGTCCCTGCTTGACGTCAGCCACAGCTGCTGCCTCACTTTATAAATGTTGAATTTCTGTGGAATGTTTTCTTTGAAAGAAGATTACACTGCTTTTTAAAAGTTTAAGACTACTTTTCTAGATTTTTAGTGTCTTCTTTTTATGTTACAGTGATGTGACGTAGTATCTTTCTTTAATCTTTGTCTAATTTTACTCATAAGTGATCCAAAGTTTTTAGTGAAATGATGCAATCTTTCTCATTTTCTGAAAGGTTTATTATCATTTTCTTCTTTCAAATTCTAAAATCAGTTTAATTTAGAAATTTATTTCTTTAATGATGATGGTATTTCCCTGTTTGAGCTTTTATGTATTTAAGCCTATAGGAAATGAAAAGTTTCTAGAGTCAAAGTTTCTAGGACTACCAAGCATCCACATTTTTTAAAATATATTTTTTATTGATTTTTTACAGAGAGGAAGGGAGAGGGATAGAAAGTCAGAAACATCGATGAGACAGAAACATTGATCAGCTGCCTCTTACACACCCCCTACTGGGGATATGTCCGCAACCAAAGTACATGCCCTTGACCAGAGTCGAACCTGAGACCTTTCAGTCCATAGGCCTATGCTCTATCCACTGAGCCAAACCGGTTTTGGCGCATCCAAGAATTTTTTTTTACCATCACAATTTTTAATGGAAGATTTTTCAAATATTCTCTCTATATTCTTGCTTCTTTAAACATACACTAACCATAATATAATCTTTTTTCAGTTAGTCCAAGTTATCAGCTACTGAAACAAGTTAGGCCCCTTCCTTAAATCTCTTAATTTCAATTTGTTTCTGCTTCTTATCCTTCACTAGAGGCCCAGTGTACAAAACTTGTGCATGGCATGGAGGTGCCTCTGCCTGGCCCGCACCCTCTCCAATTCGGGACTCCTCAGGGAAGGTCCAACTGCCAATTTAGATGCAGGGATTAGGCCTAAACCAGCAGTTGGACATTCCTCTTACAATCCGAGACTACTGGCTTCTTACTGCTCACCTGCCAGCCTGCCTGATTGCCCCTAACCCCTCTACCTGCCTGACTGATTGCCCATAACTGCCCTCCCCTGCCTGCCTGATCGCCCCTAAGTGCCCTCCTTTGCTGACCTGATCACCCCTAACTGCCCTCCCCTGCCGGCCTGATCGCCTCTAACTGCCTCTGCCTCAGCCCCCACCACTGTGGCTTTGTCTGGAAGGAAGACAGGATGACTGGAAGATGTCCAGTTGACCTGGTCTAATTAGAGTATTACCCTTTTGTTAGTATAGATTTTTGCTACTCCAAGGCATTTTTCTTCCCTAAGTGAGTTTTCAAAAATGACTCTATTTTTATTAACATTAGTAATGAGGCTATTAATAGTAAGTGATATTAGAAAGGATAAATGAATAAATACTATTGACTGAATAGTCTTGTGACTTTTCAGTACATTTTTATTAAAATCCATTTTTTAGGTTATTTCATTAATTGTTATTTTACTTTATAAATTCTAACATTAATTCCTAATATTGATTACTTTTTTATTCTAAAATGTTCATAATATTTTTTATTTTCTTTACCTTATTAGTATATGAAATAGTGTTAACTATGAATTAAATAACTTTTCTTTACTTTTGAGGTCACTAATACTTCAGTAAAATAAAATGAAGCCCAGATTTAATCTTAACGTTGCATCTTCCTCATAAAGTTTACTCTTTTATTATTTATACTAGTGGCCTGGTGCACGGAATTCGTGCACATTAAAAGGGTATTACTTAGAGGAAATATTTTAATAGTGCTATTTGCCCTTTCTCTATAATAAAAGTGTGACAGATAAAAGGTAATGAGTACAATGTATATGAAAATAATACATAATTTCAATAAATAAATAATAACAAAATGATATAACAACAACAAACTCATGATATAAAAACGACATTGATGCAAATAATGACTGATAAAGTCATTTTGTTTTTTAACAGGCATAAAGAAAAAAAAACAAGACTATTAAAGAATAAGAAGGCTAAAACCATAGATATTTTAAGTATTTATTACTTTAAAATTAAGTTTTATGTTTAGAGAATATTTACAGAGATGATTTTCTTTTGTGTGTGTGTGTGTGTCTTGGTGTGGTTCTCTTTGGATTCCTTTTGTTTGGGGTTCAGTGCGCTTCTTGGACTTTTAAGTCAATTTCTTTCACCAGGTGGGGGAATTTTTTGGTCACTATTTCTTCAAATAAGTTTTCAGTATCTTGCTCTCTCTCTTTTTCTGGCACCCCCATAATTCGGATGTTGGTATGCTTGAGGTTGTCCCAGAGGCTCTTTACACTATCTTCAATTTTTTGGATTCTTTTTGCTTCTGGCTTTTCAGGCTGAGTGATTTTTGCTTCTTTGTTTTTCAAATCTTTGACTTGATTCATGCAGTCCTCTACTCTGCTTTTGGGTCTCTGTATAATATTTTTTATTTCATTCAGTGTATGCTTAATTTCTAGTTGTTCCTTTTTCATATCCTCCATAGTCTTGCTCATATCCTTGAGGGATTCACTCATATCCTCAAGGGTCTCATTAAATTTATCAGCCTTTTCTAGGAGCCTCTTGAAAAACATTATAACCGTGGTTTTGAACTCTATGTCCAGTCGTTTTTTTCCCTCCATTTCTTTCACATGTAATTTGTTACTTTGTCTTCACATTTTGGCTGCTTTCCTGAGTTGGTTGAGTAGGTTTGTGTGAGAGGTGTCCTCTAGGGGACAGTGGCTCAGCCTTCCCAGTTACCTGAGGTGGATACTGTTGGTGCACCCCTTTAAGGGCTGCACAGTCTTCTTGTCGTTAAGCCTAGATTGTTGCTGGTATCACTGGGAGGAGTTGACCTCCAGGCCAATTGGCTGTGAGCATAAGCTGTATTTATGCTGTGAGAGCTGCTCTGCTCAGCCTGGATGGGGCAGAGTCTTCGGGCTGGGCAGGTAGCCTTGGTTTCCTGTCAGCCCCACCCTTAACGGCTCCCAGGTCTTTGTGCCTCGTGGCAACAGCTGCACACACCTCTGTGAGAAAGCTGCTCGGAGCTCTGCCCACTGCTGGATAGTCTAGTTTCTCCCCAAATGAGTCTGTACACCCAAAGACTCACCTGGAACGGGAAAACAAAGCAGTCTGGCATTTTTGTTGTTGTTGTTGTTGTTGTTTTTCCTCCTGAACACTAGAGCCAGCCACGAGCCCTCTCCGATAGCTAGAGCGCCTTTGCAGCGCCTGAGTTTCAGCGTGCTTCCTCCTTACAGCCCAGTTTCACCCCATATTAGTCTAGGTTCCCCCGAGACTCGCCCAGAACCGCGGCTCAGTGCAGTGGGATGCCTTTGTCTCCCTCCCAGTTCAAGAAAACCAACTGGGTTTGCAGCTACCAGTCCTTTCCATTCACGCACAGCTCTGAACCCCTGACTCTGCGCTTATCCACAACTCTGTCCTCTGCAGCTCCCCTGATTCTCAGTGTCCTTTTATTTTTCCTTCTATTTGAGGAATGTCCACTCAGCCAACCGTCTGGTGGTTCTGAATGATGTCTGTTTTGTCCTTTTAGTTGTAGTTTTGAATTTGTTGTACAAGGCAGCAGTATGGGTGTTTACCTATGCCACCATCTTGGTTCCTCCTCTATCCTGTACTTTTTAATCTTTGAAACCATCTTATTAGGGCTTCATTTTTAGTCAATAGTGGCATATTGGCACCTGGTAGAAGTTGTGATTAGCATTTTGTTTCTTGCTGTTTCCTTTTTATTTTATGCAATAATTTAATTCTTATTTTTTAAAATAACTTTTTTTTATGAGAATTCCTTTTTGTTTTCTTTGTAATATATATGAGATGTATCTTAAAAGGGTCTCAGTTCCGAATCTGAGTAGTGAATCTCTGACATTGCATAATAAACATTTTAGAAAATTACTGGCTTGGCCCTGGCTCAGTGGATAGAGCGTCAGCCAGAGGACTCAAGGGTCCAAGGTTCGATTCCTGTTAAGGGCATGTACCTTGGTTTCAGGCACATCCCCAGTGGGGGATGTGCAGGAGGCAGCTGATCGATGTTTCTCTCTCATCGGTGTTTATAGCTCTCTATCCCTCTCCTTTCCTCTCTGTACAAAATCAATAAAATATATATATATTTTTAAAAATAAAAATTACTGGGTTGAGATTTCAAGTTGCTATGAATTGACTGATTAATACAAGTACTTGTTCAACTGAAAGCATTCTAATAATCTTGCAAAAACTTTCCTCTGAAGCTATTGATTGATTTGCTTTTGGTTGATTTGCATTTGATCCCTTATTTTTAAAAAAGTAATTTTCCCCTTGTCACAAATAAGTGGTGGCATTATTTATTTACTTCACTTCCAGCACAATTTTTTGTGTTATAGAATTGAAGAAAATATTATTTGTATATACTGGTATGGGTTTTAACGTATGAGTCTTCATTCTCAATGTCTTCCCTAATGTCTTCAAATTAATTATAGTGTTGCCACATTAAAAAAAAAGAATATAAAGCACCACACTCCTTATTTTTATGTACTTCTCAAAGACCACTTTGTTTACAGTTGTGATCAGCATATTTTGCAGTATTATCATACTACATGACATAGTTTATATTTTTCATATATTTTTCTTTCCTTTAAGAATGCATTATATTTGATTTCTCTGTGTTCATTATTAGAAATTTTAGTGATGGCAGTTATTCTTCCAACTATTAAACAATTAAGTTTTGCTCATAGCTGCTTAAATATAGTACTTTACTTGATTACCTAACACATTATGCAATCAAAGCAAAGTACCAGTTAGATTCTTTTTTATTAAACTTTTACAGTCAATCTTTCCCGCCCTGGCCGTTGGAGCTCAGTTGGTTTGGCATCCTCCAGTGCACTGAAGTGTTGCCAGCTTGATTCCCAGTCAGGCAGGGCACATACCGAGGTTTCGTGCTTGAACCTCGGTCTGGGGCATGCAGGAGCTAGCCAATAGATATTTCTCTCACACACAGTCTCCCTTCCTCTCTCCTTTTAAAAATCAATCAGAAATCTTTAAAAAAATAAAATTAGCCTTTTTCGGGATTGCTGCAGCTATTTGGGGTCTTTTTTTATTCCAGATGAATTTTTGGAGAGTTCATTGTAGGTCTGTGAAATATGCCATTGGTATTTTAATGGGGAGTGCTTTGAATCTATAGATTGCTTTGGGTAGTGTGGACATTTGATATTGTTGATTCTACCAATCCATGAACACAGTCTGTTCTTCCATCTGTTTATGTCTTCCTCTATCTCTTTTTTCAACGTCCTGTAGATTTCTGAGTAAGCTTGTTCCTAGGTATCTTAATTTTTTTGGTGCAATAGTAAATGGGGTTGTTTTTTAAATCTCTTTCTGTAAGTTCACTATTGGTGTATAAAATGCCATAGATTTCTTGGCATTAATTTTGTATCCTGCTACATTACCAAATTTATTTATTAAGTCTAATAATTTTTTGATGGAGTCTTTAGGGTTTCCTATGTACAGTATCATGTCACCTGCAAATAATGACAAATTTACTTCTTCTTTTCCAATTTGGGTGCCATTTATTTCTTCTTCTTATCACTGTGGCTAGCACTTCCAGTACTGTTTTGAAGAGCAGTGGTGAAAGTGGGCAACCCAGTCTTGTTCCTGTTCTTAGGGGAAATGGTTTTAATTTTTACCCATTCAGTATGACATTGGCTGTAGGTTTGTCATATAAGACTTTTATTATGTTGAGGTATGATCCCTATATTTCCACTTTCCTGAGCATTTTTATCAGAAAAGGGTGAAATGCCTTTTCTGCATTAATTGATATGATTATGTGATTTTTGTCTCTCAATTTGTGTGATGTATTACCGTTTATTGATTTGCAGATGTTGTACCAGCCTTGTATCCCTGGAATAAATCCCACTTGGTCATGGTGTATGATCTTTCTAATGTAATGCTGGATCTAGTTTACTAGAATTTTATTGAGGATTTTAGTATCTATGTTCATCAAGAATATTGGCCTGTAATTCTCTTTCTTTGTGGTGTCTTTATCTGGTTTTGGTATTAGGGTAATGCTGGCTTCATAGAAAGAGCTTGGAATTGTGCCTTCCTCTTGAACTTTTTGGAATACTCAGAGAAGGACTGGTTTTAGTTTTTCTTTGAATGTTTGGTAAAACCCCCCTGTGAAGCCATCTGGTCCAGGGCTTTTGTTTGCTGGAACCTTTTTGATATTCTTTTAATTTCATCAGTAATTATCGCCTATTCAGGTTTTTTTAATCTTCCTGATTGAGTTTTGGAAGCTTGTATTTTTCTAGGAATGTGTCTATTTAGTCATGGTTGTCCAGTTTGTTGGAATAGAGTTGTTCATAGTATTTTTTTTTATAATCCTTTGTATTTCTGTGGGGTCAGTTGGTACTTCACCTCTTTCATTTCTGATTTTGTTTATTTGGATCCTCTCTCTTTGCTTCTTAGTGAGCCTGGCTAGAGGCTCATCAATCTTGTTTATCCTTTCAAAGAACCAGCTAGAACAAACTCTCCAAAAATTAATCTGGAATAAAAAAAGACCCTGAAGAGCTGCAGCAATCCTAAGAAAGAAGAACAAAGTAGGAGGGATTCAATACCAGATATCAAGCTGTGTTACAAAGCCACTGTACTCAAAACTGCCTGTTACTGGCACAAGAACAGACATAAAGACCAATGGAATAGAATAGAGAACCCAGAAATTGACCCAAGCCACTAGGCTCAATTAATATTTGACAAAGGAGACGAGAATATACAATGGAGGCAAGACAGTCTCTTCAATAAATGATGTTGGCAAAATTGGACAGGTAACATGCAAAAAAAATGAAACTAGACCACCAACTTACACCATACACAAAAATAAACTAAAAATGGATAAAGGACTTAAACGTAAGACGAGAAACCATAAAAATCTTAGAGGAAACCACAGGCAGCAAAATCTCAGACATACGCCGGAGCAATATCTTCACTGATACAGCTCCTAGGGCAATAGACACTAAGGAGAAAATAAACAAATGGGACTACATCAAAATAAAAAGCTTCTGCACAGCAAAAGAAACCATCCACTAAGCAAAAAGAAAGCCCACTGCATGGGAGAACATATTTGCCAATGTTATCTCCGATAAGGGCGTAATCTCTAAAATTTACAGGGAACTCATACAACTTAACAGAAGATAGACAATCCAATAAAAAAATGGGCCATGGTCCTAAATAGATACTTTTTGAAAGAGGACATAAGGAAGGCCAAGAGACATATGAAAACATGCTTAAAGTCACTAATCATCCAAGAGATGCAAATCAAAACAACAGTGAGGTACCATCTCACACCTGTCAGAATGGCTATCATCAACAAATCAACAACTGACAAGTGCTAGGTGAGGATTCAGAAAAAAAGGGACCCTCGTGCACTGCTGGTGGGAATGCAGATTGGTGCAGCCACTTTGGAGAACAGTATGGAGTTTCCTCAAAAAACTAAAGATGGAACTCCTGTTTGACACAGTGATCCCACTTCTAGGAATATATCCCAAGAAACTAGAAACACCAGTCAGAAAGGATATATGCACCCCTATGTTCATAGCAGCACAATTTACCATAGCTAAGATTTGGGAACAACGTAAATACCCATCAGCAGATGAGTGGATTAAAAACTGTTGTACTTCTACACAATGGAATACAACGCTGCTGTAAAAAAAAATAAGGAATTCTTACCATTTGCAGCAGCATGCATGGAGCTGGAGAGCATTATGCTCAGTGAAAGAAGTCAGTCAGAGAAAGATAAACATCACATGATCTCACTCATTTGTGGATTATAATGAACAACATAAACTGATTAACAAAAATAAAGCCAGAGACAGAGAAGCATTGATCAGATGCTCAAAACTCAGAGGGAAGGTAGGGGAGAGTGGGAGTAAGGGGGAGAGATCAACCAAAGGACTTGTATGCATGCATATAAGCCTAACCAATGGACACAGACACCAGGGGGATGAGGGCATGAACGGGAGTTAGGATGGGGGTGGAGGTTATAGGGGATAAGGACAAATATGTAATATCTTAATAAAGAAAAAAATTAGCCTTTTTCTATGAAATTGTTAATTCATCTAAATAGATTAAGTTCAAGCCAAACTAATGGTATTTTCTCTTCAGCTTCATACAGGTAATGCATATTTATTTTAAAATCTCTCTCTTTTTTTTTACAAAAATTATGATCTTTATTTATTGCTATGGAATTGAAAATTTTCTAACAATGGTGAAATCAAGACTCCAAATTACAAACATACAAAACCTGATGGCAGTTGAGACTTATAAACGTTATTCTGTATACTGTATAACAAAGTAGAAAGCACCGTGTTTATCCAGCCTGGGAGTTGTAATTGAAGATCAATCAAGGAACAAGATCCCCCAAGAATTAATAAAAAATTTAACATTAAAATCCTAAATGTGTTCATTCTGCTTTCATCTTTCTTTTCCTCTTGAGGAGAAAATGGCCAAAAATTAAGCAAAGCATTGAGGTTTTCTTTTCTAAGGTTTAATCTTCAGAATAGTTATTCACAACTACAGCCTGAGAACCATCCAAATAAGAAGCACTTTTTATTTTAAAACTCAAATTTTATTGAATCAGAATTTAGGGTGTTGGTGTCCAGAAGTCTGAATTTTTAACTCGTATTCCAATAGTTCAGAACCTAGAACATAACCAAAAGATTGGGCTACTTTTTTTTCCTTTTCCTTCTTTTTCTTTTTCCCTTCAGCACCTATAATAGTGTTCTCTATGTTGTATTGGGCTCTTATTTTCAAGAAATCCCCTATGCACTAATCTCATAATATAGATGGAGAAAATGAATGGAGTCTTAATATAGTTTGTCCATCTGATTTTTATTTCATAAGACAGATTTAAAAAATACAAACATATAGGGGAGAACTAAGATGGCGGCAAACGTGAAACACCTATCTTGCCGTCATAATCAGCAATTTTAATACTACAACTTAACGAAGGAACAAACACCTTCCAGAATCACCAGAACGCTCGCCGAGTGAAAATTCCACAAATAAAAGTAAAGATAAGACACTGTGACCCGGAGGAGCGGCGGCGGACAGCGTTGAAAGATTCGCCCGGAGAGAGGTTTGGAGCGCACGCCGCGGAGAGGGCGGGCGGCTGAAAACCGGCCAGTTTTCTCGAACGGGGAGACAGGGGCGTCCCACTGGACAGATTCTCCAGCTCTGGGCGAAGTCCAGAGAACCCACTATCACACGGGGTGAAAACTGGACAGTGGGAGGGCACGTCGAAGCTCGGGTGCTGCCGGGTCTGCCGGCTTGTGGAGAAGGCAGCTCTCACGCGAACAGCTCGGCTGCGTGACGGCGCAGAGAGCGCTCTGCGACTTGTCTCTCATTCGGAAAATCATCAGTCTGCTTTGTTTTACGACCCTGGGTGAGACATTGCGCATGCAAAGTCATTTGGGGACAGTCTGAATTCCCCGGCAGCCGGTGGAGCTCCACAGCGGCTCTCTCTCAGAGGTGCTGGCAGCCATTGCCCCTGGCACAGAGCCCCTGGGGCCGCATAGGGCAGAGCTAACGCTGTCTGCTTGGCCCGGAGACTCCGCCCATCCAACCTGAGCACAGCTGAGCTTCACAGACAATTGGCCTGGAGGTCAAACCCTCCTAGGGCTAACAACAAAAAGCTGGGTTTAAATTCAAAAACACTGAATACAACCCATAAAGGATTGCAGTAAGAGTACCCACCTCAGGTAACTGGGGAGACTGAGCCACTGTCCCTTTGAGGATAGCCATCACATAAAGCAGCCACCATGCAGAGACATGGAAAGAAATCAGGTGTGAAAGAAATGGAGGAGAAAAGACGACAAGACATAGAGTTCAAAACCATGGTTATAAGGCTTTTCAAGAGGCTCCTACAAAAGGCCGATCAACTTAATGAGAATTACCAGGAAATAAACAAGACCAACCAGCAAATGAATGAGACTTACAAGGAGATGAATGCTACTTACAAAGAAATGAATGAGACCCTCAGGGAAATGTACAAGACCTCTGAGGATACGAACCAGAACCTCACAGATAAAAAAAAGGACCAACTAGAAATCAAGCATACACAGACTGAAATAAAAAATATTACACAAAGTCCTAAAAGCAGTCCAGAGGGCCACAAGAACCAAGTCAAAGATTTGAAATACAAAGAACCAAAATCCACTCAGCTGGAAAAGCAAGAAACAAAAAGAATTCAAATAATTGAAGATAGTGTAAGGGGCCTCTGGGACAACCTCAAGCAAGCCAACATCCGAATTATTGGGGTGCCAGAAAAAGAGAGAGAGCAAGTTAATGAAAACCTACTTGAAGAAATAGTGACTGAAAACTTTCCCCACCTGGTGAAAGAAACTGACTTAAAAGCCCAAGAAGTACACAGAACCCCAAAATATAGGAATCTAAAGAGGACCACACCAAGACATATCATAATTAAAATGCCAAGAGCAAAAGATAAAGAGAGAATATTAAAAGCAGCAAGAGAAAAACAGTTGGTTACCTACAGGGGAGCACCCATACGATTGTCAGCGGATTTCTCAACAGAAACGATGCAGGCCAGACGCGAGTGGCAAGAAATATTCAAAATAATGAAGAGCAAGAATCTACAACCAAGATTACTCTATCCAGCAAAGCTATCATTCAGAATTGAGGATCAGATAAAGTGCTTCGCAGATAAGAAAAAGCTAAAGGAGTTCATCACCACCAAACCAGTATTATATGAAATGCTGAAAGATATTCTTTAAGAAGAGGAAGAAGAAAAAGGTAAAAATATAAATTATGAACAACAAATACACATCTATCAACAAATGAACATAAAAATCAAGTGAACTGATAGGCTGATGAACAAGATAAACTGGTGACTATAACAGAAACATGGACATAGAGAGGGAATGGACTGACAATTCTTGGGGAGAAAAGTGTTGTTGGAAGTACAGCAAGAGATTGGACAAAAATCTTGCAACAATGGGAGAGGACATAGGGGGAGGGGGAGGTGAGGGCGGAGGGTGGGATAGGTACAGGGTGGAGGGAAGATATAGGGGGATAAAAAAGGGGAAACCATTTAATTGAACAATTAAAAAAAACTGAACAATTAAACTGAACAATTAAAAAAATAATAATAATAAAAAATAAAAAATACAAACATATAAGGAAAATCTACTTCTGACCTTGAGCATTACTAATCCACATTATTCTGTCATCTCTTTTTTATTCACCTTCTATCTTAGTACTGTTTGAATGAATTATACATATTCGTGTGAACATTTCACATTATAGTTAAATATCTCATTTTTACTATGCCTTGTGACTCCTTAAAATTAAATATGAATGTAGAGCAGGAAAAGTAATTTTTCCTTTACCCTTCTGAGTTCTTGGCTGAGACTGTCTATAATAAAAGACAGATGAATAAGAGAAAGAAAGCTTATTAACATGTATATAGTTCATGTACATGGAGTGATACCCAGGAACGATGAGTACACTCCCTGAGTTGGCCCAAGCCACCACCTTAAATACCATCTTCAGCTCCTAGTAAACAGAAGAGAAAGATCCAAGAGGGGCAGTTGCCAGGATTTACCAGGTAAACAAACGTAAGTTTTGCTGGGCTGATTTAAGTCAGGACCTTCTCCATTGCTAGGAGTTCTTTGTGATTTTGAGTCTTCCCTCCCAGGTACAAGGCAACATCTTATAAAATAGAGATGTTCTTCATAAATGTAAGTTTTCCTTACAAAAGGGTAATTCTACTCTATTTTCCCAGTTCTTCCTGTATCTGCTGCTTCTCAAAGATAATCATCTCAAAGTAATCCTTATCCTAAGGTGGCATGTTTTGGGGTGACATATTAAGCTACCCTTTAGTAAACATCACTAAAGACTTTCAGTTTGGTAAGAACAGATTGCTCTCCACTTTAGAGATATACCTTAAAACTCTTCTAAAACATTGGGGTCTGCTCATCGTTCTGTTTTTAGTGTTTTGAAACTGAAAATAATGGGGTTCTTTCTTTTACTTAGTAAAATTGTTTTTCCCCAGGAAACATAAATTATGCCTTGTACATATTCCCACTTATTCCCTTGAAATGAGTAATAAAATACAAAACCTCCACATTGGTATAGAGAGAAAATCCAAGCATATTAAAGAAAAATGACTTGCACTGAGTCTTGACCTAATAAACATCAGCAGAAACAGGAGACAAAATCATGCAACCAAGGTTTCTTCATATTTTGCTCCGTTACTTATCTTCTAGTGTAGGTTTGACCAATTTTTTTAAAGCCCCCTTTTTTTTCATTCTACACATACATATGAGTGTTGAGTTTGTCTCTCTCCCTGTCTTCATTCCTGCTTTCCTGCTTTTCCTCTCTCTCCCTCCTCCAAACCTTCCACCACATCAGAACAGATCAGTAGACTGTATTAAAAAAGTCACAGCTGATGTCTCAATTTTGGCAGAAATGAGCTGTGTTTCAGAGTCTCTTGGATATTTTTAAAAGAAGTTTCTCTCTCTGTCCTTTACTGGCCCCACCGCCTACAAATAATGTTTATCCAGAGGAACAACTTACACATGGAAGACAATAATATGAATTCAAAGACTGTATTTTCCTTTCCTCTCTATCCCTGCAGTCTAATCTTCCAGTGGTAACACTATGAACAGTTCCTTCCCTTCTCCCTCCTTGCCTGATTCCTTTCTCCCCTTCTCTCTTTTCTTTCACTTTCTTCCTCGAAATACTCATGATACTATTCATAATCACCATATTATTTTTCTTTTCAATGTACTATTGTACGCTAGTGGTTAATAAATCTTCCCATAGCAGCACATAGATATATGCTCATTTTTAAAAGATGATTACATAATGGTATGGATCTTGTTGACCTTAAGAAGTCAGCCAGATATTTCTCCAGCAAATGGGTTTATTGGGGAACAACAAAGAATTATAATCTGGAAAAGGACCCATTGCAGTCCATGAGCATGTCTGTTAAAACAGGCTAGGAAACTCTTTTTTCAAAGTGAAGTGGAAGCTGGGAGGGCTACTACCAACAAAGGGTTCTTCCTGTCTGTTTCAAGATCAATGTAGGGCCTCCTTACTTCATTGTAAATAAGGTTTCTATTTACTCATTTTTCAAAAGGATGTACCATAATTTCTCTTCTTTATCAGCTTAGTGTACTATGTAATTATGTCCCTGAATAAATTTAAATCTTGGACTTGCTGGATAGTCAAATCAATATTTATTCCTAGGACAGTGTGTAAGTGCCTATTTCCCTAAACATTCTCTAGCACTATATTATCAAATCTTTCCTTTTTATTCTTATCCTATAAATGAAAAAAATCATTTCTCATAGATTTGATTTGTTCATCTGTAATTATGAGTAAGATTGAGCATCTTTTTATGTTTGTTGAACATATTTATTTCTTTGAGCTGCTTATTCATTCCTACATTTTTCTATTGGATTGTCTTCTTTTTCTTATTGGCAGGAGCATTTTATAAATTGAAGAAATTAACCTTTGTCATTTGTGTTATAATTTTTTTGTTTCTATTTGTTTTATTATCTTTATGATATATAAATTTAATTTGATTCTAATTGTATTTTTTAAATATATTTTATTGATTTTGTACAGAAAGGAAGGGAGAGGGATAGAGAGTCAGAAACATCAATGAGAGAGAAACATCAATCAGCTGCCTCCTGCACACCCTCAATTGGGGATGTGCCAGCAACCAAGGTACATGTCATTGACCTGAGTCGAACCTGGGATCCTTTAGTCTGCAGGCCAATGCTCTATCCACTGAGCCAAACTGGTTAGGGCTATTTGTATTTTTTTATGCTTTCTGGATTTGATGTAATGAATATGTCTACTTTGAGTTTTTATTTTTATGTATCTTTTTTTTCTATCACTTTTTAAAAAGTAAATTAAATATGTAATTATTTTTAATATGTAAATTTTTGTTTTATCCGTAAATGGTCTTATAGTGAGGCAAAGACCCAGCTTTATTACTTTTGAAATGGTTTCTGTAGGAGAGGAAAAATTTTTCCTTGACCTTTTTAGAGTCCTTGTCTGGGTCTGAAAATTAAATGACGAAGATATCTTACCAGGAGAAAGGCCCACAAATGTTATTGTTTCACAAGCGAATGAAGACTCAAAGAAGTGGCCAGATCAGGAAGTTTTCATGCCTTTAAACAAAGAATTGACAAGACAATTTAGGGATAGTAAGTGGTGGAGAAGTAACTCGGAACATAAGCCTAGTTACAACAAGGTTTATTTATAAATTTCTCTGGTGCTGATAAGTCCTTCTCTGGTAAAAGGAGAATTTATTTCCTGCTTTTAGGCAGAAAAGGGTGAGTTTTTTCTGCATTTATGGTTTCTTAAGTGTCTTTACCTCAAAATAATTTTATGTCCAATGGGAATATTTGGGAATAACATTCTGTTTTTTATCATGAGCCAATTTTTCTAATAGCATTAATTGAATAAACCATTTTTCCACAATAACTTAAAATGCCACCTTTATCATATACTCAATTCCCATATGTATTTGGCCTGTTCTGTATTCTCTTTTGTTTTACTGCTCTGTTTTCATTATTCCTTTGAAGTATCAAACTTTTTTTCATCATAACCTGGAACTAGCCATTTACCTAAATTCTATAAGTGTTATTAGGTATTACTACCAATAGTAGTAATCATTTTTCTGTTGATTCTTTTGGTTTTTAAGTATTTGGTCGCCCTATCTGTAGCTGATATACTTATTGCCTATTTATTCTAATATTTCTATCTCACATTTCTTTCTCCTGTTTCTGATGCTAATAGGAATGTATTCTCCATTAATGGGATATATATATATTTTTTTCCTCATGTGGGAAGATTATTCCTTTAGTAATAAAGGGCTTTTATCAAGAATGAAAATTAAATATTTTTAGTTGCCTTTTTGACATTTAAAGATCATATGGTACTTTCCTTTTTTGATCTATTAACATTATGAATTATAGTATCAGACTTTCTTATGTTGAACACTATTTTCATTCCTGGACTTGAACTTCTCATGGTCAAGTTATTCTTTTAATGGTCTCCTGAATTCTACATTTTAATAGTCTACTTAATATGTTTGCACCAATACTCACATGTGAAATTGATCTTCGATTATCTTTTGTACTGCCTTTCATGTTTTATTTTATTTTATTATTGATTTCAGAGAGGGAGAGAGAGAGAGAAACATCAGTACTGAAAGGGAATCATTGACTGGCTGCCTCCTGCATGCCCCACACTGGAGATCAAGCCCACAACCAAGGCATGTGCCCCTTATGGGAATCAAACCTGGGACCCTTTAGTCTGCAGGCCGACGTTCTATCCACTGAGCCAACTGGCTAGGGCTCCCTTTCATGTTTTAGTATCAGAAGTTTTTCTTCTTTCACCTCTATCTGAAATAGGTTAGTGTCATTTTCTCTTGGCCACTCCCTTTGAAATAACATAGCCTTTTTGTCCTTCCTAGCACAATTGATACTGGGTTGTGCTGTAGACCTGTTCTTTCCCCAGCTTTTTATTTTGAAAGTTATTTCATTCTTATAGAAGAATTGCAAAAATATAAATAGTACAAAAACATCCATGTACCCTTACTCAGATTTATTTGTTGAAGATTTTATCCCATTTGTAAAGATGTGACTTTTAATAAAACTTTCCCAGAGACTTCGGAAGAATAAAACTATAATATTAAAAGTATAACATTTAACTGCTAATATGAGAAATGGCTGTTATTTAAGAACATTTTCTCAGGTCCAGCCTCTCTGTCCATTTCAGAGCCTTTTCATGGCTTTACTTTTGCTCTGCCCTACATGGGCCTCAGTAAGCTGTGCTTGGAGCATAGTCCTGCTTAAGTTTGGCTAACATCCTCAACTCTGTACTTTGTCCTCAGAGATATCTTTTCTCATCCTGCTGCCCTCTTCGGCCAACTTCCTTCCAATCCTCACCTTCTCCAGTGTTTTCCCTTCAGGAGAAAGCCAGACCCATTAAGAAGAGCCAGACCATCAGGGAAGTGTGGAAGTGTATTTCCCAAAGTGTGGGATATAGTCATTTAAAAAAATTTATTGGTGTGACATTGGTTAATAATATTATAGAGGTTTCAGGTGTACAATTCCTGAAATCATCTGATATTGTATTGTGTGTTCACCACCCAAAGTTAAGTCTCCTTCCATCACCATTTATTCCCCTTTATCCTTTTCTACTTTCCCAAACCATACTGTTGTTTATGTCTACAAGTTTTTTTATTTTATTTTTGCTTAATTCCTTCATCTTTTTCATTCAGCCCCTGCCCTTCTGCTCTGATAGCTGTCAATCTGTTTCTGTTTTTTTAGTTTATTTTGTTCATTAGATTCCAAATATAAGTAAAATCATATGGTATTTATCTTTCCCTGACTGGCTTATTTCACTTAGCATAATACTCTCCAGGTCCATCTATGCTATCTCAAAGAGTAAGATTTCCTTCAATTTACAGCTGAGTAGTATTCCATTGTGTAAATGTATCACAGCTTTTTTATGCACTCATCTACTGATGGACACTTTGGCTGCTTCAAAATCTTAGCTATTTTAAACAATGCTACAATGAAAATAGGAGCATATGTGTTTCGGAAGTTTGGGATATATTTCCAGAAGTAGAATCACTAAGTCATAAGGCAGTTCCATTTTTAATTTTTTGAGGTAACTCCATACTGATCTCTACAGTGGCTGCACCAATCTGCATTCCCACCAACAGTGCTTGCACAGTCCCTTTTCTCCATCTTCTTGCCAACTCTTGTTGTTTGTTGATTTATTGATGATGGCCATTCTGATTAGTGACATTGAGCATCTTTTCTTATGCTATTGGCCATCTGTATGTCCTCTTGGAGAAGTGTCTATTTAGGCCCTTTCCCCATTTTTTAATTGGATTGTTTGCTTTTATTTTTATTTATTTATTTTTTTTTGGTGTTGAGTTTTATACATTCTTTATAAATTTTGGTTATTAACCATTTGTCAGATGTATCACCAGCGAACATGTTCTCCCATTCAGTAGGTTGTCTTATAATTTGTTATGATTTCCTTTGCTGTTCAAGGACATTTTAATTTGATGTACTTCCAATTGTTTATTATTTCTTTTGTTTCCCTAGTCCGAGGAGAGAGATGAAAAAATATTGCTATGAGAAATGTCTGAGATTTTACTGCCTATGTTTTCTCCTAGGATTTTTATGATTGTGAGTTCAACATTTGTCTTTAATCCAATTTTAGTTTATTCTTGTGTATGGTGCATGTATCTGTCTAATTTTCCCAGCACCATTTATTGAATAGACTTTCTTTAGCCCATTGTTTGTTCTTTACTCCTTTGTCAAATGTTAGTTGATTATAAAGGTGTGGATTTATTTCTGGGCTGTCTGTTCTGTTTTATTGATCTATATGTCCTTTTTTTATGCCAGTACTAGGTTATTTTGATCACTATGGCCTTATAGTGTAGTTTGATATCAGATAGCATGATTCTTCCAATTTTGTTGTTTTTTCTCAAGATTGCTGAGGCTCTACTGGGTCTTTTATTGTTCCATACAAATTTTTAGAACATTTGTTCAAATTCTGTGAAATACACTATTGGTATCTTGATAAGAATAGCATTGAAATCTATAGATTGCTTGGGTGATATGGACATTTTAATGGTTATGAACCCAGTACACATTTCCACTTATTTGTATCTTTCTCATTTTCTTTATTATCTTACAATTTTCTGAGTTTAAGTCTTTTACCTCCTTGGTTAAATTTATTCCTAGATATCTTTTTGTTGTTGTTCTTATTGCAATTGTAAATGGGATTATTCTTTTAGTGTATAAAAATGCCATCAATTTCTAAATATTAATTTTGTTATCTAATTTACTGAATTCTCAGTTCTAGATTTTTTGGTGGAGTCTTTAGGATTTCTCTGTATACAGTATTATGCTTATCTGGCAATAATGACAGCTTTACTTCTTCCTTTCTTAATTTAGATGCCTTTTATTTCATCTTGTCTGATTGCTATCATCACACTGTTCTCTGTGTCTATGTTATATTTATAACCATTTTTCTGAACACTGTATCTGATAAGTTGCTTGGCTTCATTTCATTTTGCTATTGTTTTGGAGATTTCTCCTGTTCTTTCATGTGGGGCATGATTCTTTTTGTCATTTTGACTGCCTTTTTGTGTTTTTGTTGTTGTTGTTGTTGTTTTAATGTATTAGGTAGATCAGGAGGAGACTAGCAGAGTTTATCTTGCTTAAACAAACCAAGATTTGGCCATGTGAAGAGAGGGCTCTGGACTATCAGGTGTCAGGCAAAAAATTTATTTCTTCATTAAAATTTTAAAACTGTAAACCTAAAATGGTCTTCCAAATGAGCCTCCTCTAGAACAAAGTGGCAATCCCACCTCTCTGTCCTAAGAGTTACAAGCTGCTATCGCTTAAAAAAAATATTTTTAATCTTTATTATTGAAAGTATTACATATTTCCCCTCCCCCTTGACCTCTTCTAGCTCACCTCCCCCCGCCCCAGCCTTCACCACCCTATTGTCTGTGTCCATGGGTTATGCATATATGCGTACAAGTTCTTTGGTTGATCTCTTCTCACCCACCTACCTCCCTCCCCTACCTTCCCTCTGAGATTCCAGAGTCTGTTCCATGATTCTGTTTCTAGATCTATTTTTATCATCAGTTTATTTTGTGTATTAGATTCCACATATTAATGAGATAATGTGATACTTGCCTTTAATCAGCAGGCATCCTCTATATATAATCCTATCTAATAAAAGAGTAATATGCAAATTGACCGTACCTTTGCCACACCCAATAAACCATGCCCACAAAGCCACGACCACAAGCCAATCAGGAGCAATATGCAAATTAACACCCAACCAAGATGGCTGCTGCCCATGGCAGGTCAATGTCTGGGTTCCCAAGACTGGGAGGAAAAGGCCTCTTCCAAGAGGCTTTTTTCCCCCAGCCTTGGGGCAGGCTTGGGCCAGGGCTGGGGCGGGACCAGCCAGCAATAACTGGATCGCAGGGCAACTGCTGCCTGGGGTCTCAGCAAGCAGCTGTATTGCAGAGCGATCGCTGGCTGGGGTCCCCTGGCTGAGGTCCCCTGCCCAAGGTTAAAAGCCTCGGCCAGAAACTTTCTGTCTTGGGCAGGCCAGGGGTAAGCCATCAATAGGACATTCCCTGAGGGCTCCCAATATGTGAGAGGGGGCAGGTTGGGCTGAGGGACCACCCAACCCCTGTGCACGAATTTTGTGAACCGGGCCCTTAGTTGGTATATAAAAGCAATCACAATATAAAAAATTAAAATTGAAATAATATATGTCATTTAAGGTAATAGTTATTTAATTGCCCTTAATAATTTTATAGAATTCATCATTAAGAAAACCTAAAACTGGGAGAACTAAGATGGCGGCAAAGGCAAAACACCTATCTTGCCATCATAATCAGCAATTTTAATACTACAACTTAACGAAAGAACAAACACCTTCCAGAATCACCAGAAAGCTCGCCGAGTGAAAATTCCACAAATAAAAGTGAAGATAAGACACTGTGACCCGGAGGAGCAGCGGCGGACAGCGTTGAAAGATTCGCACGGAGAGAGGTTTGGAGCGCACGCCGCGGAGAGGGCGGGCGGCTGAAAACCGGCCAGTTTTCTCGAACGGGGAGACAAAGGCATCCTACTGGGCTGATTCTCCAGCTCTGGGCGAAGTCCAGAGAACCCACTATCACACGGGGTGAAAACTGGACAGTGGGAGGGCACGCCGAAGCTCGGGTGCTGCTGGGTCTGCTGGCTTGTGGAGAAGGCAGCTCGCGCGAAACAGCTCGGCTGCGTGACGGCGCAGAGAGCACACCGCGACTTGCCTCTCATTCGGAAAACCGTCAGACTGCTTTGTTTTATGATCCTGAGTGAGACATTGCGCATGCAGACTCATTTTGGGAGAGTCTGAATTCCCCGGCAGCCGGTGGAGCTCCGCAGTGGCTCTCTCTCAGAGGTGCTGGCAGCCATTGCCCCCGGCACAGAGTCCCTGGGGCCGCATAGGGCGGAGCTAACGCTGTCTGCTTGGCGGGGAGACTCCGCCCACCCAACCTGAGCACAGCTGAGCTTCACAGACAATTGGCCTGGAGGTCAACCCTCCAAGTGCTAGCAACGATTAACTGAGCTTAACTTCAGCAAGACTGTGCAGCCCATGTTCACCTCAGGTAACTGGGGAGGCTGAGCCACTGTCCCTTGTAGCACGTCTACCACACAAAGCTAATTGACCAACTCAGTGAAGCAGCCACCATGCAGCAACATGGAAAGAAATCAGATGTGAAAGAAATGGAGGAAAAAAAACGACTGGACATGGAATTCAGAACCACGGTTATAGGGTTTTTTAAGAGGTTCCAACAAAAGATCGAGGCCTATAAGGAAATAAGCAAGACCACAAAGGAAATGAGTGAGTCCTACAAGAAAATGAACAACAGCCTCCAGGATATAAATGAGAGCTGCAAAGAAATGATCAAGACCAATGTGGAAATGATCAAGACCAGCATGGAAATGAATGAGTCCTACAAGGAAATGAAAGAAACCCTCAAGGATATAAAGCAGACTCTCAAGGATATGAAAAAGGACCAACCAGAAATTAAGCATACACTGACTGAAACAAAAAATATTATACAAAGACCTGAAAGTGCCCTGGAGCACCCCAAGAACCAAGTTAAAGATTTGAAATACAAAGAGGTAAAATCCACTCAGCTGAAAAAGCAAGAAACCAAAAGAATCCAAAAAATTGAAGACAGTGTAAGGGGCCTCTGGGACAACCTCAAGCATACCAACATCCGAATTATAGGGGTGCCAGAAAAAGCGAGAGGCCAAGACAATGAAAACCTATTTGAAGAAATAGTGACTGAAAACTTCCCACACCTGGTGAAAGAAATTGACTTAGGAGTCCAAGAAGTGCACCGAACCCCAATATATAGGAACCCTAAGAGGACCACACCGAGGCACATCATAATTAAAATGCCAAGAGCAAAAGACAAAGAGAGAATATTAAAAGCAGCAAGAGAGAAACAGTTGGTTACCTATAAGGGAGCACCCATACGACTGTCCGCGGATTTCTCAACAGAAACGATGCAGGCCAGACGGGAGTGGCAAGATATATTCAAAGTGATGAACAGCAACAATCTACAACCAAGATTACTCTATCCAGCAAAGCTATCATTCAGAATTGAAGGTCAGATGAAGTGCTTCGCAGATAAGAAAAAGCTGAAGGAGTTCATCACCACCAAACCAACATTATATGAAATGCTGAAAGATATTCTTTAAGAAGAGGAAGAAGAAAAAGGTAAAAGTGCAAACTAGCAACAACAAATACACATCTATCAACAAATGAACATAAAAATCAAGTGAATTGATAGGCTGTTGAACAGGATAGACTGGTGAATGTAACAGAGACATGGACATAGAGAGGGAATGGACTGACAATTCTTGGGGAGAAAAGGGTTGTGGGAAGTGCAGCAAGAGACTGGACAAAAATCTAGCAACAATGGGAGAGGACAGTGGGGAGGGGGAGGTGAGGGTGGAGGTTGGGATAGGTACAGGGTGGAGGGAAGCTATAGGGGGATAAAAAGGGGAAACAATGTAATTAATAAACTGAACAATAAAGATTAAAAAAAAAAAAAAAAAGAAAACCTAAAACTAAAAAAAAAAACCCCTAAAATTATTCTCATAAGTGAAAGTGATTTATTATTTTGAAAACATTGAAGTTAATGTATTCTATTTAATTCTTCTCTTGTAGTAATCTAGACAGTAGTACTACTGTAGAGTCAAGGCTTTGATTCTTAATAGGTGATTCAGCCTTAATTGTGATGAAAAAAAGCTGGATGGTTCCAATTTAACAAATTTTAGTGCAGTTAGAGCCAAAAGCTTTGAACCACCGATTGAGTGTAGTTATTTCTCCTTTTTAAAAATTTAATAAATCTTTATTATTCAGATTTTACAGTTGTTCCTCTTTTCCCCCCATAGCTCCACTCCAGCCAGTTCTGATCCCACCCTCTGCCCTTACCTTCCCCCACCCCAATGTCCTCATTCATACATATACGATTTTTGTCCAGTCTCTTCCTGTACCCCACATATCCCTTTCCTCCTGAGAATTGTCTGTCCGTTCCCTCTCTATGCCCTTGTTTCTATTATATTCACCATTTTATTCTGTTCATCAGATTTTTAATTCACTTGATTTTTAGATTCACTTCTTTTCATAATATTTTAATCTTTATTCTTCAGTTTATTAATTACATTGTTCCCCTTTTGTTCCTTCTATAGTTCCCCTCCACCTGGTATCCATCCCACCCTCTGCCCTTACCTCCCCCCACTGTCCTCTTCCATAAGCATATGATTTTTGTCCAGTCTCTTGCTGCACCTCCCACACCTCTTTTCTCCCCAAGAATTGTCAGTCCATTCTGTCTCTATGCCCATGATTCTGTTATATTCACCAATTTATCCTGTTCATCAGATTTTTAATTCACCACTTGATTTTTAGATTCATTTGTTGATAGATGTGTATTTGTTGTTCAAAATTTTTATTTTTACTTTTTTCTTCTTCCTCTTCTTAAAGAATATCTTTCAGCATTTCATATAATATTGGTTTGGCAGTGATGAACTCCTTTAGCTTTTTCTTATCTGCGAAGCACTTTATCTGACCTTTAATTCTGAATGATAGCTTTACTGAGTAGAGTAATCTTGGTTGTAGATTCTTGCTATTCATCATTTTGAATATTTCTTGCCACTCCCGTCTGGCCTGCATCGTTTCTGTTGAGAAATCCGCTGACAATCGTATGGGTGCTCCCTTATAGGTAACTAACTGTTTTTCTCTTTCTGCTTTTAATATTCTCTCTTTATCTTTTCCTCTTGGCATTTTAATTATGATGTGTCTTGGTGTGGTCCTCTTTAGATTCCTATACTTTGGGGTTCTGTGCACTTCTTGGACTTTTAAGTCAATTTCTTTCACCAGGTGGGGGAAGTTTTCAGTCACTATTTCTTCAAATAGGTTTTCAGTATCTTGCTCTCTCTCTTCTTCTGGCACCCCATATTTCTGATGTTGGTATGCTTGAAGTTGTCCCAGAGGCTTCTCACACTATCTTCAAATTTTTGGATTCTTTTTATTTTTGCTTTTCTGGCTGAGTGTTTTTTGCTTCTTTGTATTTCAAATCTTTGACTGGATTCTTGCGTTTCTCCAGTCTGCTGCTGGGTTTCTGTATAATATTTTTTATTTCAGTCAGTGTATGTTTAATTTCTAGTTGGTCCTTTTTCATGTCCTCAAGGGTCTCACAGATATCCTTGAGGGTTTTGCTAAATTTATCAGCCTTTTCTAGAAAATTCTTAAAAAACCTTATAACCATGGTTTTGAACTTTATATCCAGTCATTTGTTTTTCTCCTTTTCTTTAGTTTGTGATCCGTTTCTTTGCTGTTTCCCTTCGTTTGTAGGGTAGCTTTGTGTCCTATCTGGCCCGGTGACTCAGCCTCCCCAGTTACCAGATGTGGACACTCTTAGTGCACCCCTTTATGGACTGTGTATACATCCTTTTTGTAGTTAAGTCTTGATTGTTGTTGGTATCAGTGGGAGGAGTTGACCTGCAGGCCAATTGGCTGTGAGAGTCAGCTGTGTCTATGTTGGAAGAACTTCTGTGCTGGATACAGCCTATGAGACAAGACTTACAAAATTGCAAAAGCCTCTGTGCTCAGCTTGGATGGGGTGGAATCTCAGGGCTGAGCAGATAGTCTTGGCTTCCTGTCAGCCCTGCCCTATGATGTCCCTGGATATTAGTGTCCCTCAGTAATCGCTGCAAGCACTTCTGAGAGAAAGCCGCCCTCGAGTTTTGCCCACTGCCAGACAGTCCAGTTTCTCCCCTAATGAATCTGGATTCTCAGGTGGTTTGTAGCCACCCACCTTATCCACTCACGCACGCACGGCTCCAAACCTCTGACTCCACACGTATCCTCAACTCTGCCCTCCACCGCTCCTCTGAGTCACAGTGTAACTATCTTTACTTTTATTTGTGGAATTTCCACTCAGCCAGCTTTCCTGTGGTTCTGGATGATGTCTGTTTTGTCTTTTAGTTGTAGTTTTGAAATTGTTGTGCAAGGCAGCAGTTTAGGTGTTTACCTATGCCGCCATCTTGGTTTTTTCTCTAGTTATTTCTTCAAAACCAAATTATTTGACATGTGTTATTGCTTTTGTAATTGGATGTTACACAATTTAAAATTCTTTGCAAAATACTGAAATCTAAGTACATGTTTTAAAAGTTTGTTTCTAGGGAAAAAATAATTCCAGACAATTATTTTCCTATTTGAAAATTGTATATGGAACTTAGCTATCCTATATTATGCGTAATGTCTTTCCTTAATGGGAACATGAGATTACACTCATATACTTTTACTTTCTGATTTGGAATCATGTTTTGTTTGAATTTGTCCCATCAAACTTTATCTTTTACTGGGTGATGCCTTCAAAAGGAGCAGTCATCAACAAATACATAAGAAAGCAACTGATTGCTTTACTTTGTGTTAATAATTATCTTATTAATATCTTATTAATTTCCATAAAATACTGTTAGTCATTTGTCTACATGATCTTTTAAGTGAAGAGATGCTGAATAGAAGGTTGGGGGTTACCTGGAAAGATAATGAATAAATTAGAATCTCATTTGTTAGGTGAATTCCCTAACCAGAAGAAGGTATTATCTTTAGGTATGCAGATTCAGAAAATCCTTCCCTTTTTTATTGTTGTTAATCCTCAATCCAGTACATTTTTCCCATTGATTTTTAGAGAGAGAGAGAGAGAGAGAGAGAGAGAGAGAGAGAGAGAGAGAGAGAGAGAGAGAGGAACATGGATTTGAGAGAGGCACATGCATTGGTTGCCTCCCTCAGTGGCCCTGAACAGGGCTGGGGTTCAAGCCTGCACCTAAGGTACATGCCCTTGACCGGAATCGAACCTGGGACCCTTCAGTGTGTGGTCCAACACTCTATCCACTGAGCAAAACCAGCTAGGACCAGAAAAATTATTATTTTCAGTGATTTCAAGTTGGTCAGATTCTGAGATTTTTTTTTCACTCAAGCTAACAAAGCTCAAGGAAAACTTCTCATATAAATCACAATGCCTGCTTGTTAGCATATATTGAGGAATGGTGTTTCTTTTGCTGTGGTCATCTTAGAAGAGGTAGGTGGACTCTTCCACCAAAATTTGGTTCATATCAGGAATGATGATGCCACCCAGATGACCATAGAATATGAAAAAGTTTATTACTCAGATAATAAAGCTTTCTGGGGAGAGTAGGATCATAAGCAGATGAAAGCACCTTGAAGAGCAAGAAATGTAGACTAACTTGGATTTTTAAAAAATGTATACTTCATTGATTTTCTACAGAGACGAAGGGAGAGGGATAGAAAGTCAGAAACATCGCTGAGAGAGAAACATCGATCAGCTGCCTCCTGCACACCTCCCACTGGGGATGTGCCCACAGCCTAGGTACATGCCCTTGACCAGAATCAAACCTGGGACCTTTCAGTCCGCAGGCCAATGCTCTATTCACTGAGCCAAACCAGTTTCGGCTAATTTGGATTTTTCTTGGATTTACCAGGTGGGTCTAAGGTGAGGGTTTTCCTTATGTGGGCCAGGCCTGTGTGCTTGAATTTCTCTCAGGTGACAAAGGAAGTAGCACCCATGTTTCATATACACACACACACACACACACACACACACACACACACACACGAGGCCCGGTGCACGAAATTTGTGCACAGGGGGCAGGGGATGTCCCTTAGCCCGGCCTGCACCCTCTCCAATCTAGACTGGGATGTCCAACTGCCTGTTTAGGCCCGATCCTACTGGGATCGGGCCTAAACAGGCAGTCGGACATCCTTCTCACAATCCAGGACTGCTGGCTCCAAACTGTTCACCTGCCTGCCTCCCTGATTGCCCCTAACTGCTTCTGCCTGCCAGCCTGATCACCCCTTACCTTTACCCTGCCAACCTAATTGATGCCTAACTGCTCCCCTGCCAGCCTGTTTGTCCCTAACTGCCCTTCACTGAAGGCCTGGTTACCCCTAACTACCCTCCCTGCAGGCTTGGTCCGCCGCAACTGCTCTCCCCTGCAGGCCTGGGTCACCCCCAACTGCCCTTTTCTGCAGGCCTGGTTGCCCCATCTTCCCTTATCTGCTGGCCTGGTCACCCCTAACTGCCCTCCCCTGCAGGCTTGATTGTACCCAACTGCCTTCCCTTGCAGACCTGGTCCCTCCCAACTGCCCTCCCCTGGTGATGTAATTGCCCACAATTGCTCTTTCTTGCAGGCCTGGAAACTCACCCAGAACCTGAGCCCATCTTGTGGTGGCCATCTTGTGTCCACATGAGAGCAGAATCTTTGACCACATGGGGGCAGCCTTCTTGTGTGTTGGAGTGATGGTCAATCTGCGTTACTACTCTTTTATTAGATACGATAGAGACCTGGGTGCATGGGTGGGGGCCAGCTGGTTTGTCCTGAAGGGTGTTCCTAATCAGGGTGGAGATTCCCTTGGGTCGTGGGGCGGCCTGGGCAAGGGGCCTGTAGTGGTTTGCAGGCTGGCCACACACCCCAATGACCTAAGTGGAGGCCCTGGGATCTGGGATTAATTTATTAGATAGGATATATATCTTTTATCTAATAAAAAAGTAATATGCAAATTTGACCATACCTTCGCCAAACCCACAAGACAAGCCCACAGCCATGCCCATCAGCCAATCAGGAGCAGATTATGCAAATAAACCCAAACCAAGATGGCTGCCACCACTGAGAGTAGGAGGGAGGCTTGGGTTTCCCCAGCAACAGAGGAAGCCAAGCTTTCCGCCTGCCCTTACAGGCCTAGGCCTCCACTCTGTGTTACAAAGTTTCAATGAAAAAAGATACAGAAATTGTGGCAGCCACTGAGCTGGAGAGAACAGAGGCTTGGGTTTCCCTGGCAACAGAGGAAGCCAACCTTTCAGCCTGCGGTTGTTGGCCTAGGCCTCCACTGTAGGTTACAAAGTTTCAAACAGAAATGGCTGCCACCATGGAGCAAGCAGAAGGCTTGTCTCTGCTCCAGGCTACAAAGTTTCAATTGTAGACAAAGATTAATCCCAGATACCAGGGCCTTCGCTTGGGTCACTGGGGGGTGTGGCCAGCCTGTAAACCTCCACAGGCCCCTTGCCCAGGCCGTCCCTCACCCCAAGGGAACCCCCACCCTGATCTGAGACACTCTTCAGGGCAAACCAGCTGGCCCCCACCCATGCACCAGGCCTCTATCCTATCTAATAAAAGAGTAATTTGCAGATTGCCCATCACTCCAACACACAAGGTGGCTGCCCCATGTGGTCAAGATCCTGTCCCCATGTGGACACAAGATGGCTACCACAAGATGGCCAGCAGGGGAGGGCCATTGGGAAGTTCCAGGCCCTGCAAGAGAGGGCATTTGGGGGTGATGAGGCCAGCAGGTGAGGGCAGTTGGTAGGGACCAGGCCTGCAAGGGAGGGCAGTTGGGGTCGATCAAGCCTATAGGGGAGGGCAGTTAGGGGTGCCCAGGCCAGCAGAGGAGGGAAGTTGGGGGCAAACAGACTGACGGGAGCAGTTAGACATCAATTAGGTTGGCAGGGTGGTGGTAAGGGGTGATCAGGCAGTCAGGCAGAAGTGGTTAGGGGTAATCAGGGAGGCAAGCAGGTGAGCAGTTTGGAGCCAGCAGTCCTGGATCGTGAGAAGGATTTCCAACTGCCCGTTTAGGCCCGATCCTATCGGGATCGGGCCTAAATGGGCAGTCAGACATCCCTCGAGGGGTCCCAGATTGGAGAGGGTGCAGGCTGGACTAAGGGACATCCTGCCCCCCGTGCATGAATTTCGTGCACTGGGCCTCCAGTGTGTGTGTGTGTGTGTGTGTGTGTGTGTGTGTGTGTGTATCACCCCTAACTGCCCTTCCTCACAGGCCTAGTCACCCGTAACTGCCCTCCCCAAAAGGCCTGGTCACCCTAACTGCCCTCCCCTGCAGGCTTCACGCCTTCAATGCCCTCTCTTACAGGACTGGTTCTTCCCAACTACCCTCCTCTGTTGACTATCTTGTGGCAGCTATCTTGTGTTTACCTGGAGGCAACCATCATGTGTGTTGGAGTGATGGTCATTTTGCATATTACTCTTTTATTAGATAGGATAGAGTCCTGGTGCACAGGTGGGGGCCAGCTTGTTTGCCCTGAAGGGTGTCCTGGGTCAGGGTGGGGGTTCCCTTGGGCCATGGGGCAGCCTGGGCGAGGGACCCGTGGTGGTTTGTAGGCCAGCCATGCCCCCTGGCGACCCAAGCAGAGGCCCTTGTATCTGGATTAATTTATGTTCTATAATTGAAACTTTGTAGCCTTGAGCGGAGCCAAAACTCCTGCTTGCTCTGTGTCCACAGCCATTTTTGTTGGGATTTGTCTTCTATAATTGAAACTTTGCAGCCTTGAGTGGAGGCCTGGGCTGGCTAGGGTGTGCAGAAGCTTGGCTTCCTTCATTGCCGGGGTAACCCAAGCCTCCTGTTCGCAGCCATCTTGGTTGGGTTAATTTGCATACTCACTCCTGATTGGCTGGTGGGCATGACTTGTGAGTATAGTGGAATGATGATTAATTTGCATATTACTCTTTTATTAGATAGCATATATATATGTATATGTATATATTGATTTCAGAGAGGAAGGGAGAGGGAGAGAGAGATAGAAACATCAATGCTGAAAGAGAATCATTGATTGGATGCCCCTGCACACCCTCCATGGGGGATTGAGCTCGCAACCCAGGCATATGCTCTTCACTGGAATTGAACCTGTGGCCCTTCAGTCTGCAGGCTGACGCTCTATTCACTGAGCCAACCCAGCTAGGGAAGCACCCATATTTTCTATTACCTTCCCAAAATTTTGGGTAGAGTGGTAAAGGAGACTGATGATGTTTAAAAGCTGTCAGCATTCAAACATTAAAAATGGAGTCAGACTCTTTACTATACTTTTCTTTATTTCCATTGTCTGTTCTTGTATTCAACCCATTATCTCCTTAAATTAATGCTTCCATTGGTTAAACTCAAGACTTCTTGGCTTGGGAACTATTTTTTCTTTTTAAGATGTGTCCTTATTTTATAATTGATACTTAATATTTTTGTTTAATAGTTTAATTCTTAAAGGGCAATCATCATTTTTATGTCATTAGGAAAGAGTGTGATAAGATAATTTTCCAAACCTAATAAAGTAGTACATTCATGGCTTGCAGAATTGGTTTTCCCTTCTTCCTCAGCTGACTAGATGCATCACTGATTTTACAATTCTTTCTCTTCTTAATGCCATAAGCTGCAGAGTTGAAATAGGCTGCTTATACCTGGTTCTACCAGAGACAGCTGCTCTTTCTAGCTCCCAAACTATATATATTGTGCCATTGGGACACGAAGAGAAAAATATCAGAAAGGAAAAAAAACTTATAAAAGACCCCAAATTCCTGCATATTTATTATCCTCAAGTCCTCGACCATCTCTTAAACTGCAGTGTCCAGGATGAGGCCTTTATAAACATTCATCTAGTAACTGATTTTTAAGTGGTAGAGCTTAGAGAGGGGGCAGTGTGCTATAAGAGTGAAACCATCAAGTGGGAGGACATCAGACACCTGCGTCCCAGACATCATGCTAGTTTTGCAACCAGTTAAGTGTTAAGATGAACAAATAATTTAACTACTCTGTGCTTACTTCCCCTGTAAAATTACAGGATTTAGAGCTTATTTTATCTTTGAAATAATTGCAGAGGAGAAATTATAAACGTTAACATAAATCTTTATAAAATTAAGTTATATGAAACCAGTATACTAATATTTTTTAAAATATTTTATTGATTTTTTACAGAGAGGAAGGGAGAGGGATAGAAAGTCAGAAACATCGATGAGATAGAAACATTGATTAGCTGCCTCTTGCACACTCCCTACTGAGGATGTGCCTGCAGCCAAGGTACATGCCCCTTGCCCAGAATCGAACCCAAGACCTTTCAGTTTCTAGGCTGACGCTCTATCCACTGAGCCAAACCTGTTTCGGCTATACTAATATTTTTAAGTAGTGGTCATTTTGTCTTTAAGTTCAATGACAAATGATTTGAAAACATAATTTTTCTAATGGTTTTTAAATGTCATCATAATCTTGAACATTTAATTAATTGTAATATAAGTAAATTTATATTTGAAAATTATTTTGATGATAGTCTTAAATAAAATATTTTCTTTCAAAGTATTTTAGCCTTCATATTTGTTTATCTGCCTATCTATTTATTTCTTTTCAATTTAGATGGGTCTAGGAAAGACAATCCAGGCAATTGCCATCGCTTACTTCTATAAGGAGGAATGGCCTCTTTTAATAGTGGTCCCTTCATCTCTGAGGTACCCTTGGACAGAAGAAATAGAGAAATGGATCCCAGAGCTAGATCCAGAAGAAATAAGTGTTATTCAGAATAAAACTGATGTTGGGTAAGAACAACTTTCTAATATTTGGGGGGGAAGAGTGCCAAAATTAGTATATATTAAATAAGTGTATATTACGTAAATTTATGCAGGGCTGAAAATGCAGTTGTCATTATGAAAAAAAGAAGTGATTTCTATGTTGGTACCGGCTTTTTAGGAGCCCTTCCTTTTCTATTAGAGGGTAGAGAACTCAGAAGATTGACCCTCTCCTATATCATCACTGGTGATACATAGAAAGTGCAAAGTGACATGTTTTATTTTCAATGCATTTATTTGTCTAATTATTTAATTTTACAAACTCCACAGTACCATAGCACTATACATACAAAAATGAATAAGACACATCCCCTGTCCTCACCTATTTTATTTATATACTAGAGGGCCAGTGCACGAAATTCGTACACTGGGGAGGGGGGGAGGTACCCTCAGCCCAGCCTGCACCCTCTCCAATCTGTGACCCCTCGAAGAATATCCGACTGCCCATTTAGGGGGTTCTGTTGTGGTTCCCTAAAGGGCAGTCAGACATCCCTCTCATAATCCAAGACTGTGGCTCCCAACTGCTTGCCTGCCTGCCTTCCTCATTGCTCCTAACCACTTCTGCCTGCCAGCTTGATTGATGTCTAACTGCTCCCCTGCCAGCCTGTTTGCCTTCAACTTGCCTCTTCTGCTGGCCTGGTCACTCCTAACTGCCCTCCCTTGCAGATCTGGTCCCTCCAAACTGCCCTCCCTTGCTGGCCATCTTGTGGTGGCCATCTTGTGTCCACATGGGGGCAGGATCTTTGACCACATGGGGGCAGCCACCTTGTGTGTTGGAGTGATGATTAATCTGCATATTACTCTTTTATTAGATAGGATAGGGGCCTGGTACATGGGTGGGGGCCATCTAGTTTGCCCTGAAAGGTGTCTCGGATCACGGTGGGGGTTCCCTTGGGGTGTGGGGTGGCCTGGGTGAGGGGCCTGTGGTGGTTTGCACGGCAACCATGTCTCTCAGTGACTCAAATGGAGGCCCTGGGATCTGGATTAATTTATGTTCTGCAATTGAACCTTTGTAGCCTGGAGTGGAGCCAAGCCTTCTGCTTGCTTCGTGGTAACAGCCATTTCTGTTTGGGTTTATTTAAATTCTATAATTGAAACTTTGTAGCCTGGAGTGGAGGCCTACGCACTAGGGCTGCAGAAGCTTGGCTACCGCCATCATCAGGGCAACCCTAGCCTTTGCTCTCTCCAGTTCCGTGGCTTCTGCCATTTCTGTTGGGATTTATGTATCTTCTATAATTGAAACTTTGTAGCATTGAGTGGAGGCCTAGGCCAGCAACGGCAGATGGAAAGCTTGTCTTCCTCCATTGCTGGGGAAACCCAAGCCTCCCTCCTCCTCTAAAGTGGCTGTAGCCATTTGGGTTGGATTTATTTGCATATTTGCTCCTGATTGGCTGGTGGGCGTGGCTTGTGGATGTGGTGGAGTGCAGTCAATTTGCATATTGCTCTTTTATTAGATAGGGTATAAAACCCTAAGTGACCATCCCACCGATAGCTATGATGCACATGACCACCAAGTGTCAAACACTCAATGTAGGAGCTTCTGAGCTTCAGTGACTTGGCAGCTGTACTTCTTGGGTGATACACCTGGAACCAGAGAGGAGGGAGCCTGATTCCTGGGTGCATTACCCAAGAATCACCCTCTCGCAATCCAGGACCCATTGGGGAATGTCGGAGAGCTGGTTTTGGCCCGATCCCCACAAGCCAGGCTGAGGCATCCCACTGGTGCGCGAATCTATGCACTGGGACTCTAGTAATATAATAACTGAGATAAATATGTAAATGAATAATTTCATTATAGAATGATAAAGAATATTATTGACATATGAATTATAGATACAATTCAAAAGATGAGGGGATCACTTTAGTCCAATAGAAGCCCTGTCTATTAAAACATTTATCTTAAACCCAATGTTTTTCCACATGAAGTGGTACACCATGTTTTCCCTACACTTCTTCGACCTAGGGCCAGGGCATTTTCATTGTCAATGTGAAAGGGAATCTACTGGTCTTTAATGGGAGGGTCCAGGAATATGAGATGCTCTTCAAGGTGTTGGACAGCGTGAGTACTAAGTATTGTTCTGCTCAAAATCTCAGGCGCACCTGGCTTAAAAAACTGCTATCTTGTTTGTGGGAAGGTTTCCTGGAATAGCTGACTAATATTTGAGTATCCACTTTTTTCATGATCACAAGTGCATGAAAGCAAATATTCTCATAAAGTTATCTTCTTATCCTAGTAAAATATGGCATGCTGGATATCAACTCTTCCAAAGAGCATTTAACAAAATAAAATTAGATTTTATTAACCAAATTTTAAATTTTGGATTGGGGTTTATTATATTTAAAGACTGTAAAGTCTTAAGAGAAATTGGGTTTTAGTGGTGGTACCATCTGCTCTTATATTTCCTTGTGTTTCTTCCCAAGAGTTGTATTGTTCATGATAAATTGGTTACTGAAATACTATGGTATTTTTAAAGTACATGGATTTCTTTTCTAGGAGAATATCGACCAGCAAAGTGACGGTTCTAGGTTACGGTCTCTTAACGACAGATGCAGAGACTTTGATAGATGCGCTGAACACTCAGAACTTCAGCGTAATAATAGTGGATGAATCACACTACATGAAGTCCAGAAACGCTACTCGCAGTAAGGTTTTATTGCCAATAGTACAGAAAGCCAAACGAGCCATTCTTCTGACGGGAACTCCTGCTTTGGGAAGGCCTGAAGAGGTATTAAAATCCTTATACTTGGACTTAAAAGACAACCTAGAAAACAGAATCAGTCACCTGTGAAATGTTAAATTAGATGCCTCAGATGCCAAAAGAGCACTTTGGAAATTTCTAGACTGCTCTTAATGATTAAATATGTCTTTTACTGTGACTTTTATCTAGTTACATGTGATCCTTATCCATGCGTGTGAGTATCTGCTATAAAAACACACACACACACAGTTTTTACAGTTATTATAAGGTTTTCATGCTTAATACAATTTGTAAATTACACTTGTGTTATTCTGGTTGTTCTGTGGCCTTAATTTTCATTTTATCCAGTCTATTTTACATTATAAGCTCCTTAGGACTAGAGTTGAATCAACTTTGTATCTTTTATAAAGATACTAGAGGCCCAGTGCACGAAATTTGTGCATGGGTGCGGAGAGGTGTCCCTTAGCCCAATCTGGACCCTCTCCAATTTGGGATGCCTTGAAGGATGTCCAACTGCCCGTTTAGGCCCAATCCCAGTAGGAACGGGCCTAAATGGGCAGGCGGACATCCTTCTCACAATCCAGGACTGCTGGCTCCAAACTGCTCCCCTGCCTGCCTCCCTGATTGCCCCTAACTGCTTCTGCCTGCCAGCCTGATCATCTGCTAACCACTACCCTGTCAGCCTAATTAATATCTCACTTCTCCCCTGCCAGCCTGTTTGCCCCCAACTTCCCTCCTCTGCTGGCCTGGTCACCCCTAACTGCCTTCCGCTGCTGGCCTGGTCACCCCTAACTGCCTTCCCCTGCTGGCCTGATCACCCACAACTGCCTTTCCTTGCAGGCCTGGAACCTCACAACAGCCCTCCCCTGCTGGCCATCTTGTGGTGGCCATCTTGTGTCCACATGGGGGCAGGATCTTTGACCACATGGGGGCAGCTCTCTTGTGTGTTGGAATGATGGTCAATCTGCGTATTACTCTTTTATTAGATAGGATAGAGGCCTGGAGCATGGGTGAGGGACAGCGGGTTTTCCCTGAAGGGTGTCCTAGATCAGTGTGGAGGTTCCCTTGGGATGGCCTGGGCTAGGGGCTTGTGGTGGTTTGCAGGCTGGCCATGCCCCCCCAAGTGACCCAAGTGGAGGCTCTGGGATATGGAATTAATTTATGTTCTACAATTGAAACTTTGTAGCCTGGAGTGGAGCCAAGCTTTCTGCTTGCTCTGTGGTGACAGCCATTTCTGTTTAAATTTTATAATTGAAACTTTGTAGCCTATAGTGAAGGCCTAGGCGCTAGGGCTACAGAAGCTTGGCTTATTCCATCGCCCAGGCAACCCTAGCCTCTGCTCTCTTCACCTCCATGTTGGAATATATCTTCTATAATTGAAACTTTATAGCATTGAGTGGAGGCCTAGGCTGGCAATGGAAGGAGGAAAGCTTGGCTTCCTCCATTGCCAGGGAAACCCAAGCCTCCCTCCTGCTCTCAGTGGCTGCAGCCATCATGGTTGGGGTTTATTTGCATAAGTTGTTCCTGATTGCCCGTTGGGCGTGGCTTGATCGGAGGTACGGTCAATTTGCATGTTGCTCTTTTATTAGTAGGCTATCTTTATATATTTTATACAGTATTGCATAACCTCTTTCTGTTTATTTTTCACTTTAAGATACATGTTTGTGACTTCACAAACAGAAAGAGGTTATGCAATACTGTATAAAATATATAAAGATAGCCTACTAATAAAAGTGCAATATGCAAATTGACCGTACCTCCGCTCAAGCCACGCCCATCAGGCAATCAGGAACAAATTGTGAGAGGCAGTTGGGGTATGGAGTGATTAAAGGGTTGGAAAGAAGAAATAATGGGTGAAACTCATAAGAGTCTAAAGATTATTGTAACTCAGGGAAGCCCTATCTATTAAAGCATTTATCTTAAACCCACATATTTCAATTTTTTAAATATACCCTACAAATCCATCCAAAAGAAATACAGGTAGATGGAAGGATAGATGATTGATAAATGTAGATGTAGTACATATACCTTTGCCTACATATACTAGATATTTTATATATGCACACGTACACATGCTCACCTAAATTGTCATTAATTTTTATAATTATATAAAAGCTAGAAACAGCCTATATATATCCATTAATAGGAGACTGTTCAAACATTTTACAGGATAGCCCAGGTGGCATGGCTCAGTGGCAGGAGGTCATGGTTCAATTCCTGGTCAGGGCACTTGCCTGGGTTGTGGGCTCCATCCCAGTGAAGGGCATGCAGGAGGCAGCCAATCAATGATTCTCACTCATCATTGATGTTTCTATCTCTCTCTCCCTCTCCCTTCCTCTCTGAAATCAATAAAATCAATTAAAAATATATTTTAAAAAGTAAACATTTTACAGTACATCTACACAATGGGTTTCTATGTAACTTTAAACAGTGCTTTATTATTAAAATACATTGCTCAGAATTTTAAAAACTAAGTAAAAAAAACAATTTATACGTACATTAATGTCTAAGACATGTTTTGGGAGGACAAATTCTAGTTCTGTATGTATAATATGATCCTATTCATGTGATTGAAAGAGAATATATACATATACTTATGTAGCCATAGAAAATGCATAAACATGTGTTTAACAAAAAGATGCCAGTTATCCCTGAAGAACAGGATGGCAGGAATGGGGGTGGTGGGGAAGGAGGGACCTTGAGGAAAGAGAGGTAGATTTCCTTTTTTACTTTTTATTAACTGGATTTGTCATTGAAATAATTATTGACTAATAATACTTCAACATATTGAGAACACTTGCATTTTTACAGCTTTTTATGCAGATTGAAGCTCTCTTTCCACAAAAATTTGGAACATGGACTGAATATGCCAAAAGATACTGTAATGCACATGTCAGGTAAGATAAACTATTTTCTATAAACTTTAATCCTCACATATTTATTATGCACATGTAGCTTGATTAGTCATTTCTTGTTCCAGTGTTTTTCAAACTTGTGCAATAATTTCTTTAAGTAAAATCTTATGTATGTGATGACCTATGTATAAAATTTAAAAAAGGAGTAAGTAGATAATGGCAACTTTTCTTTATTTTTAACCTTCCACTTACTTTATTTTTGGAATGATTTTTTTGTTTGTTTGTTTGTTTGTTTGATTGATTGACTAGCTGAGCATGCACATTGGGGGAAAATGACAGACAGCCATTTCCCTTTCCATGTAACCAGTATTGGAAGTTTCTTGTGTATTCTTCTGGAGGTACTCTATGCATGAAAAAGCACAGATGATTATACATATATACACAATGGCAGTTCATTTTATTTCTACATATATAGTAGTATAATCTCACACTGTTCTGCAGTTTGCTATCTTCATCTAATATATTGGAGATTCTTCCAATCAGCTACTACTGACAGAGCTTTATCATTCTTTTTAAATAGTGCTTGTGTTCACTGTTTGTATGCACTATATTTTATTTATCTAGCCTACTGCTAATCGGCATTTGTTTGTGATAGTTCTTGCATGCAATGCAGTAATGAATGACTTGCACATGGCGAGAGGCAGTATAGTGGCAAAGAGTAAAGAGACTAGAGGAGACCAACAGTGTTTTATTTTTACATCCAGTGTTTACCAGATATTTCATGTTAGGAAAGTACCTTTACCTCCCTATACCTTAGTTTCTTCAGGTCTAAAAACAAAAGAATGATATTTCTGCCTCAGAGTTATGAAACTGATATGAGCCCTTTACAAAGGGCTGGAACATGACTGGCACGTAGTGAGAACTCAATTATTAGCTATTTTAATATTTCATGTCACACACAAGAATAAATCTGTATCATAAATTTATACAAGTGGAATTGCTGAAATAAAGGCCGTGTGTGTGTGTGTGTGTGTGTGTGTGTGTGTGTGTGTATATATATATATATATATTTTTTTTTTTTTTAAATTATGCTCCACACAAGTTATACCAATTGATATTCCCACCAGCAGGAAGATTGGCCAACATGTTCTAATATAAAATCTTTTATATTGCTAATGTGATCTGAGAGTAGCTTTAATGCCTATTTGTTTTTTTATGTATGAAAGAATTTTTTCAGACATATAAAAGTCATTTGTACTCTTTTACGGTTAATTGTTTATGTTCTTTACCCTTCATTCTACTAAATTTATTGGCTTTTTTTGTTGATATACTGTAAATCTTTGCATAATATAAAAATCGGCTCTTTGTTATATGAGTTCCTCAGAGAAGATAGAACAACAAAAAAGAAAACAAAGACCTTTTCTACCAAAGACTGTAAATGTAGAAATCTTTTAATATTAGAATAATCCAGAAAACTGATTAAAAGGCCCAATATACTAACCACATGCAAATAGAATTTTTATAAGGAATGCAAGCATAGTTTAATATTAGGAAATGTCTTAATGTAATTCACCATGCTAACAACTCAGGAACAAACTTTATCTTCTCCATATATGCTGAGAAGTAATTTGATGGAATTCAGCATCCATTCTTTCTGTCATTATTTCTTCTAATAGGTTTTCAATATTTTGCTCCCTCTCTTCTTCTTACACACCAATAATTCGGATGTTGGTACCCTTAAAGTTGTCCCAGAGGCTCCTTACACTATCTTCATATTTTTGGATTCTTTTTTCTTTTCGTTTTTCCGGTTGGGTGTTTTTTGTCGCCTTATATTTCACATCTTTCATTTGATTCTTGAGGTCCTTCGATCTACCGTTGAATTTCTGTTTCTTCTTTATTTCAGACAGTGTATGCTTAATTTATGTCTGGTCCTTTTCTATTTTCTTGGCATTCTCATTAGGGTCCCTGAAGGTCTCACTAAGCTCTTTGGAGGTCTCATCAAGTTTCTCGGCGGTTTTTAGAAGATTCTTGAGTAACCTTATAAATGTGGTTATGAACTCTATGTCTGATAGTCTGCTTTTCTCCATTTCTTTCATTCATGACATGTTTCTTTGTTATTGCATTTTGCTGCTTCCCTGTGTTGATGGAGTAGAAGAACTGCTGTGTGGAGACATGCCTATGGGACCAGACTTGCTTCAGTGGGGCTTTGGTGCTCACTGAGTCTGCCTCTTGAATGTGTCACTTATGGATATGAGTAGTTGGAATCTGGTGTCATCTCACACTGACCTCTAGATACACTAGCTTCTGGATCTCCAATGGGGTGCAGGTCAGCTACTGTCTGAGGTGATCTAACAGGAGCTCTATGGAGTTCTGCAGATTTTTCCTGTTCTGACCAGAGCTGCAGTTCAGCGCAGACCATTTATATACAAATGCCACTGTGTGCAGCAGCTCGGGCAGGTTTGCAGATTGTGCAGAGCACAATCAGGGAATAAGTCAGTTAGGGTGTGGCAAACAGTGGTGGCTGCCACTCAGCCTTCTCTGCATCTCCGCATCTCCAAGTCCCCGCATCCCGTGCCCCCGCGCAGTGAACAATGATTACTGCGGGCACCTCTGCAAGGGAGCCACCCTCACTTTCCAACCCGATGGCAGCCCATCCAGCTTCTCTCTGTTGGAGTTTGGGTCATCAGCATCTCCCCAGAAACTAGAGTTCAAAGTAATCAGGAACCCTTTTCCCTTCAGGTTGAAAAAAGCAGCCCCAAAGTTGCCCGCCGCCAGCCCGGCTCGCGTGCCTCTGCACCTCAGCTTTTCAGCACTTGTGCACGTCTCAATTCTCCTCTCTCTTTCCTTCTAGTTGCAGAACTTCCAATCAGCCAGCTTTGCCGTGGTTCTGGGTGATAGACGTTTTGTCTTCTAGTTGGAGTTTTGAAATTGTTGTGCGAGGCAGCCGTTTAGGTGTTTACCTATGCTGCCATCTTGGCTTCTCAGCATCCATTCTTGATTATATATAGTCTTTAATAATAAATTTAAGGTATATATATGTGTGAGTGTAATTATGACTGTATATACATTTTTGCAATATATGTGTATGTTTATGTATATGTGTATGTTTTTAAGCCCAAAGCCACCATCGCATAAAACACTAAAATAAAGGCAAGAATGTTCACCGTGACCACAATTTACCTTTATTTTAGAGGCACTATCAGTTAAGTTACTCAAAAGAAAAATAAGAGGTAAATACTGGAAAGAAAAAAGCAAAATTATCACTATTTGCAAGACCTGAAAGGATCAGCTGAAAAATGTTCAAAACAAAAACGAATTCATTATGGTGTCCTAGCATAAAGTTGCTGTTAAAAATTCAATCTTTCTCTACATAAATAATAAATAGTTTTAAGATACAATGCCAAATAGGCATGATACCAGATATTGTTGGCAAGTCCTTACTCACAATTCCTGCAGACTATAAATGTTAAAGTTTGCCTACATAAGCAAATACTACCTGGATTAGGACTTATCATACAACAGCAGAAGTGTATGCCTGTTCTTTTCTTGGTTATTAATTCCAAAGTTGTTTCAAAGAAAAGATTATCTTTATGAAGTGCTTTATGATTAAGGGATTGTGGGCTATTTCCTGTTTACTAGAGAGAGCCATTTCAAGATTATTATTGTGCTTCTCAAATAACATTTTCTTTCAGATTCCATTTCAAAAGTTTTATGTTATTTTTTTACTTCTTTACTTTGAAAGCATTATGACTTCATAGACTCTGATTCAAATCAAGTCACTTCCTGGCATTCTAAGTTAGTCTGTGGAATGCTAATTTCCCCCCATAATGTTTTGATTCTATGAAGGTGTCATTTTCACACTATAATTTTGCAGAAAGCAAATTATGGTTAGTTATTCAATTCTAGACTCATTTCATATTTGAAATGTCACGACTGCATTCAAAATAAAGTTAAGTGAAGCTTGGGCAAAAATATAACTTTGTTATTATAAAGTTTATTAAAAAATAAGTGATAACAAACAAATATGCTAATGTGAATGTGGCTTGGAGAAGTCTAGGTATAGGTAACCATCTTTGATTTGAGAGGCACAGAGAGACTATTACTCAACCAGAACATCCCATATCCAAAGATCCCTTACATCATTCACTCTACTATATTTAGAGGAAGCTATAAATACAAATATGACTTGGAAAAGGCAGCACTTTCAGTTGTCAGCCATTAGCACTTAGATCACCCAGCCCCCTCTGTCATTTTGCAGACATCTGCTGAGCTTAATGGCTTGCCCTGGATCTGACTTCCTCTTACTTTGTCCCTGAGAAAGTAAGAAAGTCTTAGGGAATGGTAACTTCAATCAATGTCCCTTTACATAGAAAAGAGGTCACATAGCTAATTCAGCCAAGCACTCTGTTATCAGCAGTCACCCTTCAAGAGCCACACTGTGGGAGGACACACTTGCCCTCCCTGATGATATGCTTGAAGGTTAAGAATATCCCAGAATATCTTTATAGCCATTTATCAAATTTTCCTAAACTTTCTTTATCACTGTTATTTTGTGCTGGATTCACCTCATAGGAGAAATAGTTGTTTAAATTTTTATGAGAGGGAAAATTCTGGATAGTAATACATATTAAATATATTTATAGCCTTTCCCCAAATGTGTTAATTAATAGGTCATTATCAGCTTCAAGAAATGTCTTTTATGAAATTGCACAGTTCTTTGTCCTCAGCACTGTCACATTTAATTCTCATCCATGGCTAAATAGGGGTCAGGTTTATTCTTTTGCAAATGGTTCAAATCTGGGAGAAATGGTTAATATCCTATATGGCAGAGACAACTTTGAAAAATAATTAGAGAAAAATTAATAGCATAAATTCTGCACTTATGCTTAGAAAGTCTGTTTTGTGTGGAAGGGATTTGAGAACTTCCCACCTATTATTAGTAGTTCAGTTAAAAAATGTTGATGGTTTTGAATAACCTTGTACTAAATGGAAGTCAGCTGTCTGTCATAACTATAAAAATAAAGTAATATTAAGACACATTAAAGAAACAGTAAGGCTTGGCTCTACTCCACTCATTGATTAGAGTACATCTGGATTATGGTTTAATTTTGAATTAATCTGCTCATCCAAAAGATATTTGTAAGTTATCTGTTATATATGATGCCATATGTGGGCATCAAGTATGCATGCAGTAACAAGACTCAATGGTGCTAACCTTCACTGAGTTTTTTATTCAGCTAAGTAGGAAATTATAGTTGTGATAAGTCATAAAAGGGAAATGAAGGATGCTCTGGCAGAGTTTAACAGAGAGAACTGATCAAATACAAAGGACAGAAGGAAGCTTCTTGCCAGTGATAGATCCATGTTTGCATTCCAGGAAGATGCCTTGAGGAACTAAAAGAAATCTGGTTCAGTTGAATATTCTTAAGCTGATGGTGTCTTGGTCAGTCTTGTTCTTAATCATAATAGCATTAAACATTGGAGAGTGTTTTGTTTTGTGTTTTAATTTTCAGTATTGTGGGAATTTTAATTGTAATAAAATATGCATAAGAAAATTTACTGTTTTAACTATTTTTAAGTGTTGAGTTCAGTGACATTAAGTACATTCATGTTGCTGTGTAAACACCACCATCTCTAGAACTCTTTCATCATCCCAAACTGAAACTCTGTGCCCATGAAATAATAACTCTTTAGCTACCCCACCTAGCGCACGCACTGTAAGATTTTACAGCATGGCCGAGACCGGTTTGGCTCAGTGGATAGAGCGTCGGACTGCGGACTGCGGGGTCCCGGGTTCGATTCCGGCAAAGGCATGTACCTTGGCTGCGGGCACATCCCCAGTAGGGGGCGTGCAAGAGGCAGCTGATCGATGTCTCTCTCTCATCGATGTTTCTGACTTTCTATCCCTCTCCCTTCCGCTCTGTAAAAAATCAATAAAATATATTTTAAAAAAAAAGATTTTACAGCATGAAAAGGATGTACATGATTATATTTACTAGTTTTTTTTTTTTATTATTTTGGGGGGCAATATTTTGCATGGTTAAAATTCCAAACCAATAATACTGAGTATTTACTTTGAAAAATCTCTTTCACCCCATTTTCTCTCCTTTTAAGTAACTATATGTAGTTTTTTTTATTTTCTATATTTAGTTTTTAATCTTCTCACAGAAATTGTGTGCATTTTCAAGCAAATGTACATAAGTGGTAGTATATTAAAAACATAAATATTGTTTTGTACTGGCTTTATTTGTTTGTGTTTTTTTTGTATGTAAAAATAACTTCATCCTTTTTATGGCTGCATGGTATTATTGAGAATATATAATAGTTTCTGAGGTGGTGGGCAATTTAGGGAATTTGAATATGGTGATTTTCATCTTCTCTGTGAAATGGGAAGGACAGTCATGTGTTCAGAGAAATGGAAAAACTAGAGGGTTAAAAATTTGATGAATGTTGATGTGGTTTGAAATTTTGCTTAATGGGAGAATGAGGTAACACAACTAGTGTTTTAGAATTGGTAACAGCACTGAGTAGCCGCTTGAGATTAGTAATTCTAGATTTATAGAGGAAGCAGTATTTTCTAAGATACAATTTTCCCAGCAACACCCAACATCTTAGGTACAGGCTTACAGAAGGCTCCATTGAAGATTTTTTCCCTCATGTGCTTCTGATGCATAGACTATGAAATTATGTTATATTGATCATAACAATACTAATGTATGGACTCAGAGATCAAAACAAGGTGAGGATGGGTGTGAAGACAGGAAGGAATTTGTGGATATGATGAAAGTGGAGCACTTTGTTGACCATAGGTCCTGATGAAATAGTCAAGATATAGTGGGTATAAAAAGGTGGACTAATTTGAATTTATCAGGTAGAGCTACTTTTCAGCACTGTTTATAGCTGTGGGAGTGGAATGAATGGTTGGAGTAAATTTTAGAAGGTCATTGGAGGAAGGAATACAAAGAATTGAGAGGGAACTATAAGACCTATTTTAAGAAGCATGTTAACAGGTGAAAACATATCTGGGAGAGGGTGAACAGAAAATAAGGGGATTTCATATTCAGCTGAACAAATACCTAATATTATTGATTACCTGCTATATTTAAGACATTATTTCAGAGATGCTGGCAATAAAGAGATGAGAAAGACATAATGTCTGATCTTAGGAAGCCTATGGGAATTAAAAGAAAATAAAAAAGACCTAGAGGGAGCCTGTCTTTAAAGATCTGTCATTTTGAAGGAATTAGATATTGTCTTTATGGCCTCAGAGGGCAAAGCTACTATTTGAAACTTAATAGGCAAATAGATTTTAGTAATATGAGTAAAAACTTATAAAATATACGTACTTATATATATGTACTTTTGAAAATAAAAATAATATGACATTATAACAAAAAACTGGAAAGGAAAAATACCATAATCTAACTATAGTAAATTGTTTTCGTTTTCTCTTTATGTCTACCTTGTCTGTAGATCTAATTTTTTTTCAGTTCTTTTTAAAAATATATATTTTATTGATTTTTTAAAGAGAGGAAAGGAGAGGGATAAAAAGTTAGAAACATCGCTGAGAGAGAAACATTGATCAGCTGCCTCCTGCATACCCGCTACTGGGAATGTGCCCACAACCAAGGTACATGACCTTAACCGGAATCGAACCTTGGACCTTTCAGCCCGAAGGCTGATGCTCTATCCACTGAGCCAAAGGTCTATAATTTTTACATAATTTTAATAGAGTCTGATTGTAATGCTATCATCTGCTAATTTCACTTAGCATCACTGTGTCCCATGCTTTAAAATCATCTTTATAAGTTTATTTTCCTTTATTTTTACTAATTTATAAGATAGTTTACTGCTTTTGGGGACATCATTTATATTTACTTTAATAAATCAAAGAGAAAAAAATTTTAATTAGAAAAAAATCAACTAGAATTGCACTGTCCAGAGATATCCATTGCTAATGTGTTTTGATAACTTTCCCTCTAGGTAGCGTCTCTGCTGAGGTACATAAAAATAGATGATAGATAGACAGTTATCTAAATAGAGCCATATTATACACATTTCTTCTATGTAGCACTACTTTTTGCATATAGCACTAGTCTTAGGATATCTTCTATATCAATAACTAAAATCATTTTCATGGGCTACATGATAATACCTTTTATATATAAGACTAGAGACCCAGTGCACAAAATTCATGCATGTGGGGGGTGTCCCTCAGCCCAGCCTGCACCCTTTCCAATCTGGGACCCCTTGAGGGATGTCACCTTCCCGTTTAGACCTGATCCCAGTGGATCGGTCCTAAACGGGCAGTCGGACATCCCTCTCACAATCCAGGACTGCTGGCTCCCAATTGCTCGCAAGCCTGTCTTCCTGATTTCCCCTAACTGCTTCTGCCTGCCAGCCTGATCACCCCCTAACCACTCCCCTTGCCAGCCTGAGGTTATGTATAACCTCTCCCCTGCCAGCCCCTTTGCCCCCAACTTCCCTCCTCTGCCGGCCTGGTCACCCCTAACTGCCCTCCCCTGCAGGCTTGATCACCCCCAACTGCCCTTCCTTGCAGGCCTGATACCTCCCAACTGCCCTTCCCTGGTGGCCTGATTGCCCACAACTGCCCTCCCTTGCAGGCCTGGAACCTCCCACTGCCCCCGCCCCTTCTGGCCATCTTGTGGTGGTCATCTTGTGTCCACAAGGGGGCAGCCCTGTTGTGTGTTGGAGTGATGGTCAATCTGCAAATTACTCTTTTATTAGATAGGATAGAGGCCTGGTGCATGGGTGGGGGCCAGCTGGTTTGCCCTGAAGGGTGTCCCAGATCAGGGCAGGGGTTCCCTTGGGAGTGGGGCGGCCTGGGCGAGGGCCTATGGTGGTTTTCAGGCTGGCCATGCCCCCCAGCGACCCAAGCGGAGGCCCTGGTATCTGGGATTAATTTATGTTCTACAATTGAAACTTTTTAGCCTGGAGTGGAGCCAAGCCTTCTGCTCACTCTGTGGGGACAGCCATTTCTGTTTGAAACTTTGTAGCCTAGAGTGGAGGCCTAGGCTAGGGCTGCAGAAGTTTGGCTTTCTCCATCGCCCCCGCAACCCTAGCCTTTTCTCTCTCCAGCTCCGTGGCTGCCGCCATTTCTGTTGGGATTATGTATCTTTTATAACTGAAACTTTGTAGCATTGAATGGAGGCCTAGGCCGACAATGGCAGGCAGAAAGCTTGTCTTCCTCCATTTCCGGGGAAACCCAAGCCTCCCTCCTGCTCTCAGTGGCGGCAGCAATCTTGGTTGGGGTTTATTTGCATAACTTGCTCCTCATTGGCTGGTGGATGTAGCTGTGGCTGTGGCTTGATCGGAGGTATGGTCAATTTGCATAATACTCTTTTATTAGATAGGATATTGTGCCATGTATTTTAGATGTATTATCTAGAATAAATTGAGATTTAGAAAGGTTAAGTAACTTGTCCAGATCACAAAACTAAAAGGTAAAGGAACAGTAATTAAACCCCCTTGACACCATCTTCCTTCCATTCTCTTTTCAACGTTTGAATTATTTGCTAGTTCAGTGTCCATGTTTATATTGATGGATTAATAGAATAAATGGATTAAATAAATTAACATTCTCTAATAAATCAAGTAGTTGACTCTTTCTTGGTTGACTTTTAATCTTATAATTATTTCTTCTCCCTCTCCCCCTGCCCCACACCCAATCTTTTGGTTTTCTGCATAGCCAATAGTTCTGTCAACTTCTAAAAGGTCTTACAAGCACATAAATAATCTTTTTCTTTTTCCTGGAGGTCTCTCCCATCCCATAGCCTTCTGTTCTACTCCAGTCTGGATAGTTTTTCTTTAGGTACTAGGGGCCCGGTACATGAAATGAGTGCATGGATGGGGTTCCTAGGCCTGGCCAGCAATCAGGGCCAATCAGGGCCTTCTGGCTGCCAGCAGGGGCCTCCCTTCCTTGGCCGTCTGTTGCCTGCTGGCACTTTCCTTTGTTCCACACTGCCCCTCTGGTGGTCAGTTCATGTCATAGTGAGCGATAGAACTCCTGGTCTTCTGGTGAACTCCTGTGGGGACACTTTGCATATTGGCCTTTTATATATATAGATGGTGAAGAGCCATCATCCTGTATTTTCTGTTGTCATTTACTCTATTAGATTCCCAAATTCCTGAATTCCATCACTTTTTTAAAAATTTATTTTCTGGTCTTCTTTTCAATACTTTATTATGGAAAAATTTTAATATGTTGAAAGTAGACATAATAGTTTAATGACCCACCCCCATCCCAATGTACTCTTTTTCATCAGACATTTATCAACACACTACCACTCTTGGTTTACCTATACCCTCATTACCCTGTGTTGTTTGGAAAAAAAGCCTGGAGATCACATTTTGTGCATAAAGTGTTTCAGTACATATCTCTAAATAGTAAGGACTCATTAAAAAAGTTATAATACCTTTATCATACTTTAAAAATTAAAATTAATAATAATTTATTAATATTTTTAGAATATAGTAAATGTTCAAATTTCCAGTTATCTTGTGAATGTCATAAATTTGTAGTTCTTTTTTCTTAATTTTCCCTCATAGTTTGTTTGAATCAGTACCTTAAATAAGATTCATGCATTATAAGCGATAAATATCTCTTATGTCTCTCTTAATCTCTGGATTTAGTCTCTTAATCTTTTCTGTTTCCTTGCTTTATTCATTTATTTTAATTTTCTGAATAAGCTAAGTTTCTGTAATCTGGATTTTTCAGTTTGTGGTGCTGTTTAACATGCACCTTTTTTGTTGTCTTTCCCTCCATTCCCATTTTGCTAAGAGTTTTTCTCATAAGTGGGTACTAGATTTTATCAAATGCTTTTTCCTGCATCTATTGATATGAGCATGTAATTTTATCCTTCATTTAATTTATGTGATATATCACATTTATTGACTTATGAATATTATACTAGCCTTGCAATCCCACTTGATCTATTCAAAGGAAAAAATAAGTCAATAGAAAGTCTTGAAAAAGATCTGATGACAGATCTCATAGGAAAAGATTAAAACAGTTGTCTTAAAGATGCTCAAAGAATTGAAGGGAAATGTGGAGAAAGTTAAAAAAAAAAAAAGATGTGTAAACATAATGGAAATAATAATAAAGAGACAGAAACCAAATTTTAAAATGTAATTCTGAAGGTGAAAAGTACAATAATTGAAATGAAAAATGCACTAGAAGGAATAAAAGGAATCACAGGCAAACAGAACTAAGAATCAGAGAACTCAGACAGGACCATAGGAATTTCTCCAGTCTATGGGACAGAAAGAAAAAAGCACGACAAGTGACAACCTAAGGGATCTGTATAAATCATCAAACCAATCAACACATGCCTGATGGGAGTCTTAGGAGAAGAGGGAAAGGGGCTGAGAGAATAGTTGAAGAAATAAGTTCTGAAGATTCCCAAATTTGTCAAAGACATATTTATAATATCCAAGAAGCTCAATGATCTCTAAATAAGATGAACTCAAAGTGACCCACACTGAGATACTAAAATCAAATCTTCAGCAAGAAGAGAAACAGTCCAGAGATGGAAGACGCTGACGACACCTTGCCATGCTTTCAGTCGGCAGTTGTGCATTACTGCAGGTTGCCCAGGACCAAACCAGAGAGGGTGAGACCTGCATTCCCACCATTTGTCCACCATCCAAATATCATTGCTGACATCTACACAAAAGGAACTACTTGACATTGAAACTGGGACTCAGAACTGTTGGACATTGAAATTGAGACTCAAACATTTTTGTTCTTATATGTTTATTTCTAGTATGCAGATGCAAGATTTTTTAAAGAAAAGAAATGGGGGGAAGGAAATAGATACAGAGGAAAAGAAGCATTGAACAGACTGTCAAACTACAGTGGGAAGGCAGGGGAGGTTGGGGGGCAGGGGCTATAAGAGAGCAAACCGAAGGACTTGTATGCATGTGTATAAGCAGAATCAATGGGTACAAGACACGGGGGTCGGGGGGAGGGCAGGAAAGGGGGAGGTAAGGGCATGTGCTGGGGGGGGGGTAGGGAGGACAGGGGGAGGTCAATGGGGGAATACTTTAAACAATAAAAAAGACAATTAAAAATAAAAATAAAATCAAATCTTCAAAAGTCAAAAAGAATCTTGAAAGCAACAAGAGAGAAGCTTATCACATACAAGGGACACTCAAAAAGATTAGCATCAGGTCTCTTATCAGAAATTTTGGAGTCCAGAAGGCAGTAGGCTGATATGATCCAGCAATTTCAATTCTGGGTATGTACCCAAAAGAATTGAAAACACAAACTTGAAGAAATATTTGTATACCTATACTCATAGCAGCATAATTCACAATAGCTAAATTGTGGAAGCAACTTAAGTGTTCATCAAAATAAATAGATAAGCAAATTGTAGTTTATACATACAATGGAATATTATTCAGCCTTAAAAAGGAAGGAAATTCTGACATATGCTGCAACATGAATGAACCTTAAGGACATTACACTAAATGCAATAAGCCAGTCTCCAAAAGACAAATGCTGTCTGCTTCCATTTATATGAGGTACTTAGAATATTCAAACTCATAGAGACAGAAAGTAGAATGGTAGTTGCCAGGATTGGGGGTATGGAACAATGAGGAGTTATTGTTTAATGGGTATGGCATTTCAGTTTAAAAGATGAAAAGTTATGGAGATGAATGGTGGTGATTGGGGCAGGCTGGCCGGACCCCACTCGTGCATGAATTCTTGCACCAGGCCTCTAGTATCTTAAAGCTGTTAAATAAAACAGATTGGGATATTCCATAATATAATAAGCATCAAATTGAACAGCAAGAGACCAGTGTTTACAGGTCTTCACACCAAACTTGGGGGAGGGGACATCAGTGGCACTTGGTGCTGCCAACACTCTGTAGAGTCCTTGCCACCTCTAGTGGGAAAGAAAAGAGGCTGGGATGGGAAGAAGGATTTCGGAGTCTAAACCATGGTCCATACTGGTACTGTACTACTGAGATGGATAAAGAGACTGAGAGCAAAGGAAATTTTAAAAATTAAAACTGAGAAACCTCATCCTTCCAGGCCTGGGGCTGATCTGTGAGATGCTCTGACTTCTTACCTGTTTCTGGAGCACAGCTATTGGTGCCCTGCAGTAGGCAGGTGAGGCCTGTCGTGGCCTGTTTGAGGGTACCTGTGTGCTGTCAGTGCCCATGTAGAACAGTTGTGCCATAAAACTTTGCCAAGCATGTTGTACAGCTGCAGAATGTGTACCTAGATGGAGAGTGTGCTTAAGTATCCATTTTAATTGCAAACATTTCATTCTCAACCACCTTCCCCCACCAAATCCGGTTTCTTTTCCCAGCATTGCTAGTTATGAACATTACATATTTTTACCATGAGGTCAAAATGTACTTAAGTATATGATTGTGAATAGTAAACTAGGTGGCAGAATTGAGTATTGGCAAACATTTTTTTTTCATTTTCATTAGTGTGTGTATTTTTAATGCAAAATGGGACTATAAAACATTAAAGAAAGTAAAGACATTTCAGTGAACAAGAATCAATTATTTAATTTATAACAATTTGCATATATAAAAGCGTAAGTGACCGTTTCACCATTTGACCCGTAGCTATGACTGTGCACTGACCACAAGGGGGCAGATGCTCTGACCAGTAGGTTACTTTGCTGCTGGGGTCCGGCTGTTTGGGACTGGGTGAGATGGTCCAGACACACCCTGGAGAACTCCCGCGGTCCCTCCCCTGACCCTGATGGTGCACTGGTGGGGTCCCTCAGCCAAGCCTGTGCCCTCTTGCAATCCGGGACCCCTCAGGGTATGTTGGAGAGCCACAGGCCAGGTCAAGGGACCCCACCAGTGTACAAATCTGTGCACTGGGACTCTAGTTATAAATAAACTGATTGAATTTTCTTATAATGCTATCAGTTTCTTTTTAAACAAGTAAATTTCTTATTGATGACAACTGAATGGTATCTTTCATTTTATCATACTGTAGCTCCATTCATTCACTCTACTTTTCTAATCGATTTTACATGCAAGTATAGTATATGTCCTTAATGTTGTTTTACTATTCTAGTATGTTTGCTATCAATATTCATGTCAACAAGTTTTAACTTTCTCAAATTGACATCAATTTGTGCTAAAATACCACCAAAATCCTATTAAAATTATAGTTATTTAATTATTAATATTAGTAATGATAATACAGCCTAACAAGAATTTTTCCTTTGTTAATTATTCTCTAACAGCTCATTTTTAATAGTATGGTCCCTTTGAAGACGATTGGGAATTTTGTGGGGAAATGTTTGAGTTGCCACAGTGATAGAGGGATGTTTTTAGACCAGCTGTCCTGATGCCTAAGTTTAGCAGATCCACCAGATCGAAATATTTATATTTCAACTCTTGTCTTAACACCTATCTACAGTCCTTGGTGCTTCCAACTCCTGATTTTCGTGGAAGTCTAGGGGAAAAGTTACCTTTTGCAAGCATTTTAAGTGTAGCTTCCTTTCTTGACCAAGTCAGCATCTGTCTGCATTGACTTCTGCCTGTAAACAATGTATCCTCCAGGCCATTCTCTTTCACAGTAGGTTGTTGTTTTTTAATTTCCTTTGCTGACAGTGCCAGATAAGGTGTGGGTGAAAAGATAAGTGCCTTCTAGAAGGTGTGGAGATGTTTTAGGTGGTTTGGTTGCTGACTGGCTGGTGTGCTGGCAGTTAGTGCCTAGTTAGGGCTACATCTGATAAACATTCCTCCTTGCCCTGTGTGAGCTCACCCAGAATTGCCAGTGGTCCTCAGAGTGACCAGTTCACCCAGCCTTGCATGAACTCAGTGTAAATAGTACGTTTAGACACTAGTATTTTCTGTAGCTGAAAGTTATGTTTAATCTTATTCATTACTAGTTCTCAAGCTGAGCTTTTTGAAACTAATTTGCATTAAAAAAATAACAGTAAAAGAGTGCGATGGCTTCTATCATTTAAAGGAAGAACACATTGGATAAATTGTTTTCTTAATGCATGTTCTTTTCTTCATATTAACAGATATTTTGGTAAAAGGCCTCAGTGGGATTGTAGAGGGGCATCAAATCTTAATGAACTTCATCAGTTATTAAGTGACATAATGATTAGAAGACTAAAGACTGACGTTTTAACCCAGCTGCCCCCTAAAGTCAGACAGCGTATTCCTTTCGACCTTCCATCAGCAGCAGCCAAGGTGAGAACCCTTTTTGATGGAAAGTCTTACTTTAACACATTTTAAATTATAATAAGAAAGATTGTATATATTTCATATTTTACAGAAGGAAAAGTCTGCTTTCTTAAAATAGGTTTAATTAATAAAGTATATGTATTGGCTTTGTATTATTCGAGAACCGAGCAGGAAGAATTTAACTTTAGTCATATGATGTGAAAAGATTCAGTATCCTAGTGATTAAAAAATATATTTCTGCTGAATATAGAAAAAAAGTAATTCAACTACAACAAAGATTTAGTATTAAGAATTCTGAGTGTCTGTAGGGTGTGAAGCAAGGGAAGTTGTGTTTCTTCTTCTAGGATTTTTTTATTTTTAAGTATAAGTGTAGCTTTCCTCTAGAATAAATTTGATACAGCCCTGTTGTTGCAATCTTAAAACTCAGTGATCATGTAAGATGTGAAGTTAAACATATCAGAAAGCCAAATTGTATTTAGCAAATCTTTGTATACATTTTTGGTAGTGCAATGCTTATATATTCTCTTTAATTTCTTCAAATCTGGGCATAACTTTGTTGAAAAGATTATTGCATTGTTTTATTTGAAATCTTAGAGTAAGCATTCTGTAAACATTGAGCAAGATGTTATTAGAAAAATAAGAATAATCCAATTTCCTTTATCCACTATTTTAGCATTTGAAAGAAAAATAAGAAAATGTATGATTATATTATATTTTTATTTAACTAATATCCCCCAAGTCTTTTGTTTGATTTTATTTAAGTAACATCATATCTTTTTATAAAAATATTTTGCTGCCATATATTTTTTCACTGCACTTCTTTCTTATGTATTTAAATTTTTATGTTTACTTTACAAAATGTTTTCCCTTAAGAGGAAGTTGCAGTTGTTTGGCTTATGATATTAGCAAAGATTTTCACCCACAGCTTATCGTTAGTTCCTGTTATTGGTATGAACATGTGGCTGAGCTGCCTTCATGTCTTTAAATGAACACATTGGCATCTTAGGAAATTTTCTTTTATATCTTTATGTATATATTAGTGGCCCCGGTGCATGAAATTCATGCACGGAGGCGGGGTTTCCTCAGCCCAGCCTGCACCCTCTTCAATCAGGGACCCCTTCAGGGATATCTGACTGTTGGCAGTCAGAGATGTCTGACTGTTGGCAGTTGGACATCCCTCTCACAATCTAGGACTCCTAACTGCTCACTAGCCTGCCTGACTGATCGTCCCTAACCCCTCTGCCCTCCTGCGTGATCACCCCTAAACACCTCTGCCTGCCTGCCTGATTGGCCCTAAGTGCTCCCCTGCTGACCTGATTGCTCCTAACTGCCTCTGCCTTGCCCCACACCTGGGACCCAGGCTTCCCTCCCTCTGGCCAGCTATAGGCACCCAGAACCTGGGCCAGCTTTACTCAGCCTGGCTGCAGCCACAGGCAGCCGCAGGCACCCAGGACCACATTGCCAGAAATGGAACCTGTCCCTCGTGTCACCGCCCTACCCCTTGCACCGCCGCCTCTCCCGCCCAGCCCGTGGCGCCCAGTCCGCCGCTCTGCAGGGCCCTGGCCTGGGCAGGAGCAGGCCCTGCCCCTCGTGCCGCTCAGCCCCGCCCCCACTCCTGATTGGCTGGTAGCATAGCAAAGGTACGGTCACATTTGCATCTTACTCTTTTATTAGATATGATAAACGAAGGTAGGACATGATTCATTGCTTCATTAATTGTTCTTTTCTTTTTTTATCTTTATTGTTCAGCTTATTAATTACATTGTTCCCCTTCCCCCCCCCCCCAAAGCTCCTCTCCACCTGGTACCCATCCAACCCTCCACCCTCACCTCCCCCCGCAACTGTCCTCTCCCATAGTTGCATGATTTCTGTCCAGTCTCTTGCTGCATCTCCCACACCCCTTTTCTCCCCAAGAATTGTCAGTCCATTCCCTCTCTATGCCCATGATTCTGTTATATTCACCAGTTTATCCTGTTCATCAGATTTTTAATTCACTTGATTTTTAGATTCATTTGTTGATAGATGTGTATTTGTTGTTCATAATTTACACTTTTATCTTTTTCTTCTTCCTCTTCTTAAAGAATATCTTTCAGCATTTCATATAATATTGGTTTGGTGGTGATGAACTCCTTTAGCTTTTTCTTATCAAAGCACTTTAATTGACCTTCAATTCTGAATGATAGCTTTGCTGGATAGAGTAATCTTGGTTGTAGATTCTTGCTATTCATCACTTTGAATATTTCTTGCCACTCGCGTCTGGCCTGCATCTTTTCTGTTGAGAAATCCGCTGACAATCGTATGGGTGCTCCCTTATAGCTAACCATCTGTTTTTCTCTTGCTGCTTTTAATATTCTCTCTTTATCTTTTGCTCTTGGCATTTTAATTATGATGTGTCTTGGTGTGGTCCTCTTTAGATTCCTATATTTTGGGGTTCTGTGCACTTCTTGGACTTTTAAGTCAATTTCTTTCACCAGATGGGGGAAGTTTCAGTCACTATTTCTTCAAGTAGGTTTTCATTACCTTGCTCTCTCTCTTTTTCTGGCACCCCTATAATTCGGATGTTGTTATGCTTGAGGTTGTCCCAGAGGCCCCTTCCACTATCTTCAATTTTTGGATTCTTTTGGCTTCTTACTTTTCTGTGTGAGTGGATTTTGCCTCTTTGTATTTCAAATCTTTGACTTGGTTCTTCTAGTCTTCTTGAGCAGGTCCTCTAGACTGCTTTTAGGTCTTTGTGTAATATTTTTTATTTCAGTCAGTGTATGCTTAATTTCTAGTTGATCCTTTTTCATATCCTCATAGGTCTCGTTCATTTCCTTATAGATCTTATGAATTTCATCGGCCTTTTCTAGGAGCCTCTTGAAAAACCTTATTACTGTGATTTTGAACTCTATGTCCAGTCGTCTTTTTTCCTCCATTTCTTTCATATCTGATTTCTTTCCATTTCTCTGCATTGTGGCTGCTTTCCTGAGTTGGTTGATTAGCTTTGTGTGGTAGATGTCCTCTAAGGGATAGTGTCTCAGCCTCCCCAGTTACCTGAGGTGGATACTCTTGCTGCAGCCCTTTATGGGTTGTACAATCTTGTTGAAGTTAAGCCCAGATTATTGTTGTTAGCACTCGGAGGGTTTGACCTCCAGGCCAATTGGCTGTGACGGTCAGCTGTGCTCAGGTTGGATGGGCGGAGTCTCCGGGCTGAGCAAGCAGCGTCAGCTCCGCCTTATGCGGTACCTGGGTCTCTGTGCCTGGTGGTAATGGTTGCATGCACCTCCGAGAGAAAGCTGCTGCCGAGCTGTATCTGCTGCCGGACAATTCAACCTCTCCCCAAATGAGTCTGCACACCCAAAGTCTCACCCAGGGTTGTAAAACAATGCAGTCCAATGGTTTCCTGAATGAGGGAGCAAGTCACGAGTCCTCTCTGCACGGTCGCACACTTCTGCTGTTCCCAAGTTCACAAGCCCTCTCCACAAGCTCGCAGACCTCCGCCGCGCCTGGGTTTCAGCACGCTTCCTTACTGTCCAGTTTCACCCGTATGAGTGTGGGTCCCTGGACCTCACCCAGAACTGGGGAATCAGCACAGTGGAATGCCTCTCTCTCCCTCCCCGTTGGAGAAAACCAGCCGGATTTGCAGCTGCCTGCCCTATCTACTGGTGTGCACGCACGGCTCCAAACCTCTGGCTCCGCACATATCTTGAACACTGCCCTCCACTGCTCCTCTGAGTCACGGTGTCCTATCTTTACTTTTATTTGTGGAATTTGCACTCAGCCAGCTTTCCAGTGATTCTGGATGATGTTTGTCCAGTCGTTAAGTTGTAGTTTTGAAATTGCTGTGTGGGGCAGCAAGATAGGTGTTTACCTATTCCGCCATCTTGGTTCCTCCCTAGCTAATTGTTCTTTTCTTTATACATCATATCTAAACACTGTTGCTTGCTCCCACACAGGAATTGAATGCCAGCTTTGAAGAGTGGGAAAAATTAATGAGAGCTCCAAATTCTGTGTCCACTGAGACTGCTATGGGATTGATCACACGCATGTTCAAACAGACTGCTATTGCCAAGGTACTCACTGCATGTCTTCATACAAATTATTTGTGTGTTTTCATACAAATTATTTAATGTACTTTAATGGTTTTACTTAAGCAGCCTATTTGCATATTGTAACATGTCTGCTATTTTTTTTAACTCTTTATAATGAAAAACATTTAGACATGTTCAAAGTAAACAATAGTATATTCTACACTGATACACTATTATCCATATATTACCCTTTCCAATATAAGGGTACACTTGATGGTATTTTATATATTAAAGGACATACACATATTCATCTTCGTTAACAGCTTTTTATGTGGTTCTACTGCATAATTGCTACAACTAATCTTTTTAATTTCTCAATTATTTTCTTATTGGTATTATGTTTTTAGTTCCCTGTAGACATAAATGCGCTCATGTTCTGTTTGTCTAAAACGTGTTAGAGTTTTGGTCCTGGCCAGGTGCATTGTCCCGTACCTCAAAAGATTGCAGGTTCAATTCCTGGTCAGGGAACATACTTAGGTTGATGGTTCGATCCCTGGTCGGGGCACATTCAGGGTATGCACCTGATCAATGTTTCTTTCTCATATTGATGTTTCTCTTTCCCCTCCTTTCTCCCTTTCTAAAATCAATACAAACTTATCCTTGGTGAGAATTAAAAAACATTTTTAAGTGTTAGTTTTTAAATCACAGTTTACCTATGAATTAGAGCTCTTAATATATTTTAGAAACAAGTCCTTTAACATACAGGTCATTTCCAAATATTTTCTCCAAGTCTGTGAATTTTATTTTTATTTTCTTAATATTGTCTATGAAGGAATAGAAATTTTAAATTTTGAAACAGTCCAAAATTTGTCAAATTTTTCTTTTATGTTTTGTGTTTTTAGAATCCTAATTAATTTTTGCTTAATCCAATTTTACAAAGATTTTTCTCCTATGTTTTCTTCTAAATGTATTGTAGCTTTAGGGTATATATGTAGGTCTGCGCACTATTTTGAGTTAATTTATTTTTGTTGTACAGAGTAAGGGTAACCTGTTTTTGTTTTATGGTTTTTTGCATATGAATTTTCAGTTGTTCGAGCATTCTTTGTTGGAAAGATTGTTTTTCCATCATTAAATTATCTTGGCATTTTCATTAAAAAAAATCAGTTGGTTATGTATGTGTGGGTCTGTTTCTGGGCTTCCTATTCTGTTCCATTTATCATACTGTACATACAACCTTATAGAACACTAAAGTGGCTTGATTATCTCTGTAATAAGTCCTAAAATCACATTGTGTTAATCCCTACTTTATTCTTTTACAAAATTGTTTTGTCTATTGTAGGCCCTTTGCTTTCCTATATGAGTTTAAAAATTAGCTTGTTAAGCCCAGGTTGTTAGGGGCGATCAGGCCAGCAGGGGAGAGCAGTTACAGGCGATCAAGCTGACAGGGGAGCAGTTAGGGGCATCAGGCAGGCAGGGGAGCAGTTAGGCATTGTACGTATTTCATATTTTACAGGAGGAAAAGTCTGCTTTCTTAAAATAGGTTTAATTAGTAGAGTATATGTATTGGCTTTGTATTATTCGAGAACTGAGCAGGAAGAATTCAACTTTAGTCATATCCCCTCTGCCTTCCTGCATGATCACCCCTAACCACCTCTGTGGTTGGAACATCGTCCTGTACACCAAAAGGTTGCAGGTTCACTTCCTAGGCACATACCTAAGTTGCAGATTCAATCTCCAATTGGAGAGCATATGGGAGACAATCAGTTGATGCATATCTCTCTCTCAGCCATCCTCTCTCTTTAAAAAAGTCAATAAAAGCATATCCTTGGTAAGGATTTTAAAAAATATTAGCTTGTTAAGTGTGTATAGTTATGATTGGTATTGTTTTGAACCTGTAGGTTAATTTGGAAGAATTAACTTCTTGTAAATTGAGGTATAATTGGCACACATTTTCTTAGTTTCAGGTGTACAATATAATGAATTGATATTTGTGTACATGGCAAAATGATCACCACAATAAATATATTTAACATCCATCACTATATATACTCACAAAATATTTTTTCTTATAATGAGGACCCTTAAGATTCACTCTCTTAGAAAGTTTCAAACTTAGAATACAGTATTATTAAATACTAGAGGCCCTGTGCATGAAATTCGTGCATGGAGTGTGTGTGTTTGCAGGGAGAAGGGGGGTCCCTCAGCCCAGCCTGCACCCTCTCTCAGTTCGGGACTATTGACTCCTAACTGCTTGCCTGCCTACTTGCCTGCCTCATCACCCCTAACCACTCACCTGCCTGCCTCATCACCCCTAACCACTTGCCTGCCAGCCTCATTGCCCCTAACCACTCTCTCTGCTTGCCTTATCGCCCCTAAACCTTCTGCCTATCTGCCTGATCGCCCCTAACCGCCTCTGCCTGCCTGCCTCATTGTCCCTAACCATCTCTGCCTGCTTGCCTGATGCCCCTAACTGCTCCCCTGTCACCTTGATTGCCCCTAACTGCTCTCCCCTGCTGGCCTGATCACCCCTAACAGCTCCCCCTGCCAGCCTGATCAGCCCAAACTGCTCCCAGTTGAACTCCCATGGGGGCGTTTTGCATATTAGCCCTTTATATATATTCTAGAGGCCCGGTGCATGAAATCTGTGTACAGGGGGAGATGTCCCTCAGCCCAGCCTGCACCGTCTTCAATCTGGGACTCCTAGAGGGATGTCCAACTGCCTGTTTAGGCCAGATCCCACTGGGCCTAAACGGGCAGTCGGACATCTTTCTCACAATCCAGGTCTGCCTGCCTGTCTGATTGCTCCTAACTGCTTCTGCTTGCCAGCCTGATCAACCCCTAACCACTCCCCGCTAGCCTGATCAGTGCCTAACTGCTCCCCTGCCGGCCTGATTGCCCCTAACTGCCCTCCCCTACCAGTCTGGTCTCCCCTAACTGCCCTCCCTGACTGGCCAGATCACCCCTAACAGCCCTCCCCTGCTGGTCTGGTCCCCTAACTGCCTTCCCTTGCCAAGCTGGTTGCCCCTAACTGCCCTCTCCTGTCTGCCTGTTTGCCCCAAACTGCCCTCCCTGGCAGGCCTTGTCCCTCCCACCACCACCAACTCCCACCCCTGAAGGCCTGGGGTGATGAGGCAGGCAGGTGAGTGGTTAGGGGTGATGAGGCAGGCAAGTAGGCAGGCAAGCAGTTAGGAGTCAATAGTCCCGAACTGAGAGAGGGTGCAGGCTGGGCTGAGGGACCTCCCTTCTCCCTGCAACTGCCCTCTCTGCCATCCTAGTTGCCCCAACTGCCCTCCCCTGCTGGTCTGGTCACTCCCAACTGCCCTTCTCTGCTGGCTTGGTCACACCTAACTGCCCTCCCCTGCTGGCCATCTTGTGGCAGCCATCTTGTGTCCACATGGGGGTGGCCATCTTTTGTGTTGGAGTGATGGTCAATTTGCATATTACCTCTATTAGATAGGACTAGAGGCCCAGTGTGCAAAATTCATGCATGGGGAGGTATCCCTCAGCCCAGCCTTTACCCTCTCGCAATCTGGCACCCTTTGTCTGACCTGCAATCAGACATCCCTCTTGCAATCCGGGACTGTTGGCTCTTAATTGCTCGCCTGCCTGATCACCCCTAACTGCCTCTGACTCAGCCCCCTGCCTGCCACAGCAGTTGCCTCTTCCTCAGCTCCTGTGGCTTTATCCAGAAGGTCGTCCGGAAGAACATCTGGAAGGTCATTTGGCTGTCCAATCTAATTAGCATATTATGCTTTTATTATTATAGTCATCAAGTTGTATCTTACATCCTCATTTACTTTATATTGGAAGTTTGTACATTTGACCCCCTTCATCCATTTCTCTCACCACCAACACCACCACCTCTGGCAATGACCAATCTGTTCTGTTTATGAGTATTTTTTTTGTTGAACTCCACATATAAGTGAGATCATATGTCTTTCTCTGTCTAACTTATTTCACTTAGCATAATGCCCTCAAGGTCTATCCATGTTGTTGTAAATAGCAAAATTTCCTTCTTTTATTGCTAAATAATATTCCATTATGTGTAGATATAACATTTTCTTTTATAATTTTTAAATGTATTTTTATTTTTGAGAGTATTACAGATACCTGCTATTTTTTACCCTTTGTACCCCTTCAATGGACTCCTGCCCCACCTCAGACTTTATACCATATTTTCTTTACCCATTTATCTATTGATGGCTACTTATGTTGTTTCCAGGTATTGGCTAATGTAAACAACAGTGCAGTAAACTTGGGGTGCATATATCATTTTTAGTTATTTTTAATTTTTTTCTTTTGATAAATATCAATGCCACATTTTAGGACCATGTGATAGTTCTAGTTCTAATTTTTTTAGGACCCTCCATACTATTTTCCATAGTGACTACACCAATTTTTATCCCCATCAACAGTGCACAAAGGTTCTCTTTCTGGGCCTCCTCATGAACACTAGTTATTTTTGTCTTTTTTTTAATATATATATAATAGCCTTTCTAACAGGTGGGAGGTGGTATTGAAAACTGACTTCTTAAGCATTGAATCTCCTGATCCATGAAGAGAGTATCTGATTTAATTAAGGTTTTCTTTAATTTCTCCCAGCAATGTGTTCAATTTTATTTGTATACTAAAGGCCTGGTGCATGCAGTCGGGGGTGTCCCTCAGCCCAGCCTGCACCCTCTCCAATCTGGGACCCCTCGAGGGATGTCCTACTGGTATCGGGCCTAAATGGGCAGTCGAACATCCTTCTCACAATCCAGGACTGCTGGTTCCAAACTGCTCACCTGCCTGCCTCCCTGATTGCCCCTAACTGCTCCTGCCTGCCAGCCTGATCACTCCTAACCACTCCTCTGGCAACCTAATTGATGTCTAACTGCTCCCCTGCCAGCCTGTTTGCCCCCAACTTCCCTCCTCTGCCAGCCTGGTCACCCCTAACTGTCCTCCCCTGAAGGCTTGATTGCCCCCAACTGCCCTTCCTTGCAGGCCTGGAACTTCCCAACTGCCCTCCGCTGCTGGCCATATTGTGGTGGCCATATTGTGTCCACATGGGGGCAGGATATTTGACCACATGGGTGCAGCTATCTTGTGTGTTAGAGTGATAGTCAATCTGCTTATTACTCTTTTATCAGATAGGATAGAGGCATGGTGCATGGATGGGAGCCAGCTGGTTTGCCCTGAAGGGTGTCCTGCATCAGGGTGGGCATGGGGCGGCCTGGGCAAGGGACCTGTGGTTGTTTGCAGGCTGGCCATGATCCCCAGGGACCCAAGTGAAGGCCGTGGGATCTGGGATTAATTTATGTTCTACAATTGAACCTTTATAGCCTAGAGCGGAGCCAAGCCTTCTGCTTGCTCCGTGTGGACAGCCATTTCTGTTTGGGTTAAATAAATTCTATAATTGGAACTTTGTAGCCTAGAGTGGAGGCGTAGGCACTAGGGCTGCAGAAGCTTGGCTTCCTCCATCTCCGGGGCAACCCTAGCCTCTGCTCTCTCCAGCTCCGTGGCTGCCGCCATTTCTGTTGGGATTATGTATCTTCTATAAATGAAACTTTGTAGCATTGAGTGGAGGCCTAGGCCGGCAAGGGCAGGCGAAAAGCTTGACTTCCTCCATTGCTGGGGAAACCCAAGCCTCCCTCCTGCTCTTAGTGGCCCCAGCCATCTTGGTTGGGGCTTATTTGCTCCTGATTGGCTGGTGGGTGTGGCTGGTGGGTGTAGTGAAGGTATGATCAATTTGAATATTACTCTTTTATTAGATAGAATACATTGATTTCAGAGAGGAAGGAAGAGGGAGAGATAGTGGAAATGTCAGTGATCAGAATCATTGATTAGTTGCTTCCTGCAACTGGGGGTTGAGCCCACAACTTGGGCATGTGTCCTGACTGGAAATTGAACTGTGACCTCCTGGTTCACAGGTCGATGCTCAACCCCTGAGCACCACTAGCTGGGCTGTTTTCAGTTTTCTTTAATACATTTTGTTAAATTTTTTTAGGTATTTCATGTTCTTTTATGCTCATGTAAATAGTACTTCTTAAATTTAAATTTCTACATTTTTATTTTTAAATATAGAATTATTGATTTTTGTATATTGACCTCTCCTGAACTCAGTTAGTTCCTATGCTTTTTTGTAAATTCTTTGCGATTTTCTACATAAAGTATCATTTTTTCTACACATAAAGACACTTCTACTCCTTCCAGTATTCCATATGTCTTTTCTTTGCCTTGCCTGTCACACTGAAGGCACACAGTATAATTTTTAATATAAGAGAGAGGATTGAATAGCTTTGCCTGTTGCCAATCTTAGGTAGAAAGCATTCGGTCTTTCACTATTAATTATGTTATCTTTATGTTTTTCATAGATGCCTTTTCTTAGATTGAGAAAATGTCCTCCCTTTTCTTGTTTGTTGAAAGAAGAGATGAGACATATAAAATTATTTTCCTTGGCAAATTGAATTAGGAAGAAGGTAACTTCCATAAAAGTGGATAAGAAGAAAGCCAAACTTTAACAAAATTATAAAGGCTGAGCATGCATTATCATGACAGTTTCAAATGTTGGGTGTCCTGGCATAGGCAGTTCACCCGCACACACAAGCTTTACTTCCACTGGCCTCTACCTGGTGCTGACCAGGAGATCAGAGAGCATCCCATTGGTGTAGTATAAGCATAATCCCATGCTTATTTCCAGGACTCTCTTCTCATATTAAGCAAAAACCTTAAGCAATTGTGGGACAGGCAAATCCCCTCTCCCTGCCTCCAAAACCCAGTCCAGGATCAGCTGCTTTTAGGAGCTAGGTAGAAACAAAAGCTGTCTACCTCTGGAGATTGGGCAGGAAACCCTGTTGAAATCAAGACCTTGCACTTGGCAGAGATCTGTTCCTGCAGGAAGAGGGGCGAAAACATCTTTCCTGCCCTGGAGCATTCATAGTTATGAGATAAAGTTTAGTTGTCACAGGGAAAAGGGATAGAAACAGCAGGAAAGTCCCATCTTTGAGACTCAGCTGGAGCAAAGTTGCCTTATACTGAACTAGAGGCCTGGTGCACATTTGTGCACTGAGGGCCGGGGGTCTCTCAGCCCAGCCTGCACCCCTTCACGGACAAGGATTGGGGAGCAGGCCTAAGCCGGCAGTAGGAAATCCCCTGAGGGGTCCTTAGTGCTGCTGCGGTGGCAGGACACCACCGCTGTGCTCACCAGTCATGAGCCCAGCCATGAGCTCTACCTGTGGGAGTGCACTGACAACCAGAGGGCAGCTCCTGCATTGTGTGTCTGTCCCCTGGTGGTCAGTGTGTGTCATAGCGACTGGTAATTCCCCTGTTCAGTTGATTTGCATATAGAATTTTATTATATAATTTTATTATATAGAATTGGTACCAGGAAACCCAAGAGATTATCTGTCCCCTACTGTTAACATTGAGAAATCATCAAGGTCAATCTACTGGGGGAGATTTTTATAGTGTAGACATGAGGGACTGATGGAAGCTAAGTATACAGCTGAAACGTTTAGAAAAATTCTGGGTTCATACTATCACAAAATAGGAAAATTCAAAATTTTTGGTTTACTGAAGATAAATGTCATAGGAGAACCTAAATATAACTCAATACTGACCAGATTGTCTTAGTGCCTCCCATACTGTCATCCTGGCAATTTCTGGGTGTAAGCATCATTTATCTCAGTCCTGTTCTTCTAGATATAATTTCTAGCATTAAATAGAGTTTATGAAAATTTTTTTAAAATTGTTAAGAGATAAGACAATCAATAATGTCAATTTAAGAAATGACCCAGATTGTAGAACTATTACACAAGAAATTTTTCTAAAGCTGTGAATAATATGTTAAAGGATGTAGTAGAAAAAATAAACGTGAAAAGGAGAATTTCAGAAGGAATAGGAAAACTATAAACTATAAACACAGTAAAATGGAAATGATATAAATAAAAAATAACAACAGTATCTGGAAAAATGAAAATTCTTTCTATCAGTTTATAAGCCAGTAGTGGAGATAAAATGTGGTCATAAAAAATATGGGAAGCATTGGAGAGCTTGTTTCCCAGCAATGTTGTCAGTTTGGCTCAAATAAACTTATGAAAATTCTCTTTTAAAGAATGTGTGTGTGTGTGTGTGTGTCCTGTATATTCATCCTAGAGAAGTAAAAACTTAAAACTTTTACTTGTAGTAGTACAACAGGCAAATAATGTTTTTCAACAAACATTATTGTATGTTCTTAAAGAAAACAATGACCCTTGACTATTATTTCACATCATACATAAAAATTAACTTTATTAATTTTTATTTAATTTTTAATTAAGTGGGTTGAAGACATAAATATAAGCTAGTTTATAAAAATTTTAATAGCAAACATACATAAAAATATTCCCAAACTTTGGGTAGTGATTTTTTTTAGATAGGATATAAAAATACATGCTTTTTTATTATTAAACTTAATGAGATAACATTATTTAATAACATTATATAAACTTCATTTGTACAACATTTTAATTCAACATCTATAAAAGCACATACTTTAAAGGGAAAAATGGGACTCAAAACTAAAATTTTTAGTGCTTAAAAAGTATGAAATATAAAAGACACTTACAAAACTGCAAATGCAAAATATAGATTAGGAGAAAGTATTTGCAGTACATTCACCCAGCTTCATTTTCCCATATAATTTTTATCATAATTTTTGGTTTGATTAGTGTTCATTATTTACCATGTAATGACTCAGTTAAGCATTTCACAGTTGACTATAATTACATTTCTTCTTTTGACAACTGTTGTTTTTCATAGAGTTAATAGCTATTTTGTTTACTTGCTTACTTAGCTTCTTTTTGCATTTAATAGTGAGTACAAAATGCTTGTTTAAGGAAAAAGAATATATATGAGTGCCTTGTTTTTAACTTCCTATCTGTGACATAGGAAACCCTTGTTGGAAGTCTAAAGTGTTGACAGTCAGTAGGAAGTTGGTACCTAATTCCTAGGATTCTTAAAGGAATAGAAGAGAGATGAAATGTCAGATTAGACATGTTCCCAAAGATTAATAGCAGCAGACGACCAATCCTTGCCACTCCAAATCCCTAGTTTTTAGTCATTTTTCATTCCCTCCCTATTAGAATTTCTGTCCTCAACCAGTTACATAAATTAGTAGTTCATATCATTAGTAAATTGGAATTCTTCATACATTTTCCCCCAAAACCATTATTGTTATCCAGTAGTTAGAGTCTATAGTAACTGTAATGGTACAGGTTAGCTACATTGTAGATGAAATAGATTTTGGGAAGATAGCTAATTATCTACTACATTTAATATTGTTTTTATGAGAAAATGTATTCAGAGTTCTTGCAAGCCAATTTGTAAATGAACTTTTGAACTACCACAGATTATAAAATTGACAACTATGTTACATGCAAAAGAGTGTTGAAGATTCCTTCGTTTAGCTGTTTTCCTGACGAATTCAGCAGATCCTTATTGAGGACCCACTATATAGCAAGGGTATTGCTTGGTGCCAGGGAGGAGCAGTGAACAAGATACCAGCATCAACCTCTCAAAGAACTGGAGTATTTTGGGGAAGACAGTAAAATAAACACCTAACTATAGTAGAATATATTTAGTGCTTCAAGCTGTAGAAGCACATGGGAGAAGACAGCTGGCCTACCTTGGGGTGGCGGGGAAAGAATTGGGAGGGTAAGCCAACCAAAAAACGAGGGGAGTGAAATAGGAAGGGGATGAGGATGATGGAATATATTTCAGACAGATGAATAGTTTTTGCAAACTCACAAAAATTATCTAGAAGTGGCATGTTTAGGGAACCAAAAGTAGATTGACATGACTAAAACATAGAATGTGAGGGAGGAATTCTGAGAGAGAGTAGGCTGGAGGCCACAGAGAGCAGTAACTATGTCATGAAACTTGCAGTTCATAATTTGTAATTTTCCATAGGATTCTGAGTATTCTGATATATGGAGTAGAGTAAAAGAATCACATTTGAGCCTCAGGGAAAGAACTGTAGTTGTACGGAGAATGCACTGGAAGAAACAAGCCTGCAGGCAGGGGAGCAGCTGGGATGCACACTGGTAACACTGGTGGTCTAACCCAGGGCAGTGGCTGTACCATGTGCATACTGGAAAGAAATAATTCAAGAATTATTACAATGGCGGATGATAAGGAGAACCAAGATGGCGGCATAGGTAAACAGCTATTGTTCTGCCCCGTGCAACGATTCAAAAACTACAACATAACAACAAAACAAACATCACCCAGAATCACCAGAAAGCTGGCTGAGTGAAAACTCCACAAATAAAAGTAAAGGTGGGACAGACTCAGAAGAGCAGCGCAGCCTTGAAGACGGAAACAGGTTAGGAGCCGTCCTGGTCGCGCGCGTGGGCTGTAGGGCTGGAGCAGCAACCCCGGCTGGATTTCGCCAACAGGGAGGGCGGAGACATCCCACTACACGGATTCCCCAGCGCCAGGCAAGGTCCGAGATCTGGGGTACGTGGAGACGTCCCACTGCACAGACTCCCTAGTGCCAGGCAAGGTCCGAGGTCCAGGGGACACACCCTGGAAGCCGGGCGCAGCAGAGGTCGCCTAGTCTGTGGAGAAACTGGGTAGCTGGGAAAAGAAGTTTGCGCGCAAGTGTCGCACAAACCCGCGACTTGCCCCCTGGAAACTTGTCTCCTGGTCCTGGAAACCACCTATTTTACAACCCTGAGCGAGACTTTGGGTGTGCAGACTCATTTGGGGAGAGGCAGAGTTGTCTGGCAAGGGGAAGAGACTGGCGGCTTTCTTTTGGAGGTGTCTGCAGCCATCCCCATCCAACAGAGACCCGCGCGTGCGCGAGCGCCGCATAGGACGTACCTGACACTGAGGCTGCCTGTGCAACTTAGAGACTCCGCCCATCCAACCTGAACACAGTCTCCCTTCACAGCCAATTAGCCTGGAGGTCAAACCCTCCTAGGGCTAACAACAACAGGCTGGGTTTAAATTCAAAAATACTGTACAACCCATAAAGGATTGCAGTAAGAGTACCCATCTCAAATAACTGGGGAGGCTGTGCCACTGACCCTTAGAGGACATCTACCACATAAAGCAGCCACCATGCAGAGATATGAAAGAAATGGAGGAGAAAAGACGACAAGACATAGAGTTCAAAACCATGGTTATAAGGCTTTTCAAGAGGCTCCTAGAAAAGGCCAATGAACTTAATGAAAACTACAAGGAAATAAACAAGACCAACAAGGAAATGAATGAGACCCTCAAGGAAATGAACAAGACCTCTGAGGATATGAACGAGACCCTCACAGATATGAAAAAGGACCAACTAGAAATCAAGCATACACAGACTGAAATAAAAAATACTACACAAAGTCCTAAAAGCAGTCCAGAGGGCCACAAGAACCAAGTCAAAGATTTGAAATACAAAGAAGCAAAATCCACTCGGCTGGAAAAGCAACAAACAAAAAGAATTCAGATAATTGAAGATAGTGTAAGGGGCCTCTCGGACAACCTCAAGCATGCCAACATCCAAATTATTGGGGTGCCAGAAAAAGAGAGAGAGCAAGTTAATGAAAACCTACTTGAAGAAATAGTGACTGAAAACTTCCCCCACCTGGTGAAAGAAACTGACTTAAAAGCCCAAGAAGTACACAGAACCCCAAAATATAGGAATCTAAAGAGGACCACACCAAGACATATCATAATTAAAATGCCAAGAGCAAAAGATAAAGAAAGAATATCAAAAGCAGCAAGAGAAAAACAGTTGGTTACCTACAGGGGAGCACCCATATGATTGTCAGCAGATTTCTCAACAGAAACGATGCAGGCCAGACGCGAGTGGCAAGAAATATTCAAAATAATGAATAGTAAGAATCTACAACCAAGATTACTCTATCCAGCAAAGCTATCATGCAGAATTGAAGATCAGATAAAGTACTTTGCAGATAAGAAAAAGCTAAAGGAGTTCATCACCACCAAACCAATATTATATGAAATGCTGAAAGATATTCTTTAAGAAGAGGAAGAAGAAAAAGATAAAAGTGTAAATTATGAACAACAAATACACATCTATCAACAAATGAACATAAAAATCAAGTGAATTGATAGGCTGATGAACAGGATAAACTGGTGAATATAACAGAAACATGGACATAGAGAGGGAATGGACTGACAATTCTTGGGGAGAAAAGGGTTGTGGGAAGTACAGCAAGAGACTGGACAAAAATCTTGCAACAATGGGAGAGGACAGTGGGGAGGGGGAGGTGAGGGTGGAGGGTGGGATAGGTACAGGGTGGAGGGGAGATATAGGGGGATAAAAAAGGGGAAACAATGTAATTAATAAACTGAACAATAAAGATTAAAAAAAATAATAAAAATAAATAAATTAAATTTAAAAAAAGAATTATTACAATGGCAATAGTGATTGCCTGAATATGGAGGGGAGGAAAAAAGTAAAATGTGGATTTCTTGTTTGGGTTGATGTTTGTGCCATTCAGTGAAACGGAAAAACATGAGATGTGGTATAAGCCCAGTCTCCCATTAAATATAATCTGTGCCAAACTCAACAAGACATAAGCTGTTAGATGATAGATTTCTTTGTACTGTGAAGCATCATATTAAATACTTTTCTCTTTATTGGATCATTTGAACAATTATGTTAAGGAATCCTATCTAATAAAAGAGAAACATGCAAATTGAGCGTACCTCTGCTATGCCCACAGCCACACCCACCAGCCAATCAGGAGTGAGTATGCAAATTAACCCAATAAATATGGTAGCGGCCATGGAGCTGGAGTAAGCAAGAGGCTTGGGTTGCCCCAGCAATGGGGGAAGCCAAGCTTCCCACCAGCCCTGGCCTGCCCTGGCCTTCACTCAAGGCTACAAAGTTTCCATTATAGAAGATAAATAAATTCCAGATACCAGGACCTCCACTTGGGTCGCCAAGGGTCATGGCCATCCTGCAAACCACCATAGGCCCTAGCCCAGGCCGCTCCACCCCCCAAGGGAACCCCCACCCTGATCCGGGACACCCTTCAGGGCAAACCAGCTGGCCCCCACCCATGCACCAGGCTTCTATCCTATCTAATAAAAGAGTAATATGCAGATTGACCATCACTCTAACACATAAGATGACTGCCCCCATGTGGACACAAGGTGGCCACCACAAGATGACCAGCAGAGGAGGGCAGTTGGGGGAACTAGGCCTGAAAGGGCAATTGTTGGCGATCAGGCCAGCAGGGAAAGGCAGTTGGGAGGGACTAGGCCTGCAGGGGAGAGCACTTGGGGGCAATCAAGTCTGCAGGGAAGGGCAGTTAGGGGTAACCAGGCCTGCAGGGGAGGGCAGTTAGGGGTGGCCAGGCCTGTAGGGGAGGGCAGTTAAGGGCAATTAGGCAAGGGAGCAGTTATCCATCAATTAGGCTGGCAGGCAAATGCAGTTAGGGGTAATCAGGAAAGCAGACAGATGAGCAGTTGGGAGCCAGCAGTCCTGGATTGTGACAGGGATGTCCAACTGCCCGTTTAGACCCGATCCTACCCTCAAGGGATCCCAGATTGGAGAGAATGCAGGCTGGGCTGAGGGACATACAGCCCCCATGCACAAATTTTGTGCACCAGGCCTCTAGTCTATCTAATAACAGCCTATGTGACCATTATGGCAGAACAACTAGTCTCCATGATGTGCACGGACCACCAGGGGGCAGATGCTTAATGCAGGAGCTGCCCCTGGTGGTCAGTGCATTTTCATAGGGGGAGCACTGCTCAGCCAGAAGCCATGCTCACGGCTGGCAAGTGCAGCAGCAGTGGCAGGAGCCTTTCCCACCTCTGCAGCAGTGCTAAGGAGTAGCGAGACAAGCGGTATGTAGCAGCAAGCAGGCAAGGTGTAAGGAGCGAGGGCTCCCAGACTGCAAGAGGGCACAGTCTTGCAATGGATGCTCCCCTCCAGTGCACCAATTCCGTGCACCAGGCCTCTAGTTTAAAGATAAAAATCTAATACTAGTTTATCTAAATTTGAAAATCTTGAGAAGAGTAAGATTTTTGAAGAAAATAATGAGCATTCAAGTAAATGCATTTGTGTGAGTATATAGTTACTTATAAAATATGCTATTTGGAGACACATATCTTTATTATTTGTGGTATGTAATTTTTTTAATCCTCACTCGAAGATATGTGTATTGATTTTAGAAAGAGAAGAAGAAAGGAAGAGAGGAGAGAGAGAGAAGCATTGATCTGTTAGCTTCCGTATGCACCCTGACTGGGAATGGAACTTGCAACCTACGTATGTGCCCTGACTGGGACTCGAGCCTGCAACCTTTTTATATATGGGACAATGCTCCAACCAACTGAACTACTCAGCCAATAATTGTGGTATTTAATGTTTAAAAGATTATCACTATACTAGTGGCCCAGTGCACAAAATTCATACACATTAAAAGGGAATTACTTAAAGGAAATATTTTCAACTGCTATTTGCCCTTTCTCTATAATAGAAATGTCAGAGATGAAAGAAAATTAATAAAATGTATATGGAAATCTTTCTCCTATCAGAGTCTGGGGTGCGCTGCGAGACCCAGAGTCAAGTCCCCGCTTGCCCGTGCACACCTCAAAATCCTGCGAGACCCAGAGCCAGCCAGCCCCACCCCCATTGGACAAGATCCAGACCTGGCTGGCCCCACACCTGTCAAGCCCTGCCAGCCTCAGGTCCCCTGGCCCGGCGCCAGGTGGGGGCTGCAGCCTCAGGTCCCCCGTCATGCTCTGCCAGGTGGGGAGCACAGCTTTAGGGCCCCCATCAAGCCCTGCCAGGTGGGGGCACAGCCTAAGGTCCCCCGGTGCACCCTCAGGTCCCCTGGCCTGGTGCCAAGGTAGGGGGCATGGCCTCAGGTCCCCCAGCTCGGCACCAGGGTTGGGGAGGCGCAACCTCAGGTCCCCTGCCCTGGCCTGGTAGAGCCATGCAGCCTCAGGTCCCTGCTGATTACTAATTATGACTTGTTAGGGAAACCCCACCTCCGCTGTGGGCATAGCCATCTCGTGACAGCATGACAGTGTGTGAGTTAATTTGCATATTACCTCTTTATTATATAGGATAATAAACAATGTGTAAGATATTTTCCTTGTCAGCTCTTCTGAGCAAACAAATCCTTCCCACATCCATTTATATGACTATTTTAACACTATTCATTAATTGTGATTAGAGAACAGTGCGCTAGAAACCTTTGAGGGTCATCAATCCCCTTCCTTTGCTCCAGGCAGAGTTATATCTGAAGCCTTCTCGACAAATGTGTCTCCGTCTGTTTAGGTTTCATAGAGCACCCAGATAGGTTGCCTGCTCTGCTCTGATCTCTTCTTTTTCTCGTGTCCTGTAGTGTCTTCTAGGCAGACAGGAATACAGCACTTCAAACTAGGTCATGTCAGCAAATTAGGTTATATTGATATGATCCATTTTTATAATATGCAGTGCTAAAGTACCGTACAATTATGGTGCTGACGTTATCCTCCGTGTGCTGTAAAAGCATTTATGCTGGTCTGTCTTTTGAGATTCAGAACTTGTACATAGGAGGATAGAGGCTGTGTAAGTTTGTTATTATCTTCTTAGTTTTGTTATTATATTATTGAGATCTCTTTTTCAGATATCTCTTAATGATAAGAAGTTTAATAATGATAATAAACAATAAATAATTATGATAAACACTAAAAGGAAATGGAGATAAAATAATCAGTGTTACTGGTAAAAAGTCAATTAGTGAAGAATCTCAGGTTATTAAAATTAATTTTCCTTCATATTATTATTCTTATTCCTTTTAATACTTATTGAGAATACACTGGATAAAAATGCACAGATCTTTTAGGTTTACAGTCAGTATAATAGTCTCCTAGGGAAAAAAACAGATGTAAGTGGTAGTATGGCTTAGTCAACTTTAAGCTTTTTCTCTGGCACGTTACAACATCTCATTTTTAGAGAAGTCCATTTTAAGAGAAATGCCAGTTATTTTTCTATGATTAAACCATCCCATCATTTAAATTTCTGTTATTCGGGGAATGGCAGCATTCCTTTGTGCCTTAATTTTCTAGAAGGCAGACTGCTTTAAACACAGTTCCATTATGCACCAAGTGTGTTTCCTCTTTGCTGTTTTGCCTCAGCAGTTTAACACAGGTAGAATGCTATTTATAATCTGCAATGAGATGAAATGAGGCCACCTCGACCCTCTGCCACACAGGGACTGAGATACTGTGAGGCTGGAGTGTGCCTCTTCCTGGGCCACTGCTGTTCAGGAACTGGTCTCTGGCTCCGAACCAGGCACAGTCTGCCTCCTTCCTGCTCATTAGTAAGTTGGTCGGTGATAATAAAGTGTAAATAAAACAATAATGTTCTCATGTTAGAGGAGGAAAAAAGATAGTGGAATGTGGAATGGAGGAAGGCTCTGTTAAACTTCAATATCCCCTTAAGAAGGAAAGCAGTATAAGAATTTTGAGGTGTCAGGAATGGTTAAGTTTGGAACCACAGGTAGAGGGATTTGCCTTAGAGAAGAGAAGAAAAGAAAATTTTCTTGTTAGAAAAGGGAAGGAAGTTATGATGAGTAAAAGTAAGAAAAGGCAGGAATTTTCGGATAATAAATTCTGTTTTCTCTGGACAGTGGGAGGTTCTGATTTCAAAGAGAGTGATAAAGGTTGAAGTTGTTTCTGTAATTTACTGGAGAAATATAGTAATAACTAGAGGCCTGGTGCATGAAATTCGTGCACAGGAGGCGGGAGATGTCCCTTAGCCAAGCCTGCACCCTCTCCAATCTGGGACCCTTCAAGGGATGCCTGACTGCCCGTTTAGGATCGGGCCTAAACGAGCAGTCGGACATCCTTCTCACAATCCAGGACTGCTGGCTCCAAACTGCTTACCTGCCTGCCTCCCTGCTTGCCCCTAACCGCTTCTGCCTGCCAGCCTGATCACCCCCTAACCACTACCCTGCCAGCCTAATTGATGTCTAACTGCTCCCTTGCTAGCCTGTTTGCCCCAACTTCCCTCCTCTGCTGGCCTGGTCACCCCTAACTGCCCTCCCCTGCAGGCTTGATTATCCCCAACTCCCCTCCCTTGCAGGCCTGGTTCCTCCCAACTGCCCTCCCTTGCAGGGCCTGGAACTTCCCAATTGCCCTCCCCTGCTGGCCATCTTGTGTCCACATGGGGGCAGGATCTTGACCACATGGGGGCAGCCCTCTTGTGTGTTGGAGTGATGGTCAAGCTACAAATTACTCTTTTATTAGATATGATAGAGGCCTGGTGCATGGGTGGGGGCCAGCTGGTTTGCCCTGAAGAGTGTCTCAGATCAGGGTGGGGGTTCTTTTGGGACATGGGGCGGCCTGGGCGAGGGGCCTGTGGTGGTTTGCAGGCCAGCCACACTGCCCAGCGACCCAAGTGGAGGCCCTGGGATATGGGATAATTTATGTTCTACAAGTGAAACTTTGTAGCCTGGAGCAGAGCCAAGCCTTCTGCTCGCTCTGTGGCGGCAGCCATTTCTGTCTGAAACTTTGTAGCCTAGACTGGAGGCCTAGGCCAGCAAAGGCAGACAGAAAGCTTGGCTTCCTCCCAAGTCTCTGCTCTCTCCAGCTCAGTGGCTGCCACCATTTCTGTATCTTTTACAATTGAAACTTTGTAGCATTGAGTGGAGGCCTAGGCCATCAATGGCAGACGGAAAACTTAGCTTCCTCTGTTGCCAGGGAAACCCAAGCTTTCCTCCTGCTCTCAGTTGTGGCAGCCATCTTGGTTTGGGTTTATTTGCATAATCTGCTCCTGATTGGTTGGTGGGTGTGGCTGTGGGCATGGCTTGTAGGTGTAGCGAAGGTATGGTCAAATTTGCATATTACTCTTTTATTAGATAGGATAATATAGTAATAACAACACTTTTACAATGTTTACAGTGTCCTAAGCACTATTCCAAGTTCATATTATGCACTAACTCACTTACTTCTCACCACCACTCTTTGGGGAGTAGGTACTTTTTATTCCCTTTCATGGTTGGAGAAACTAAAACAGTTTAAGGGTGTTGCCCAAGAGTACATGCACTTAGCTACCGTTCTCATAAGGTAGCTGTATACATATAATAGTTGTTAATGACCGTGGGTTTAAAGTGGTGCCCACTTCCCTATTCGTGATTTTTCAGCATCCTTGCACAGGCATGGAGAAGATAACAGAATTTTAAAGCCTGCATGTTCTATGTGTTATACTTTTTAACACCCAATAAAGTTTATTCATATACATTTTAGTAGTACAAAGTTGATTACCAATGAGTGGAGTTAGGAGAGAAATTGAGAATGTTTTAAAATTGAATTCAATTTTAAAAGACTTAGATTTCCTCTTGTGATTAGTGACTTTTATCACCAAACTTCCAGGAAATCAACTCTTATGAAAACAATTTTTTAGAAGTCCATGTACTGTTGGCTTTACTTTCTAACTTTCTCTATAAATTTAAGTAAACCCAGTGGAGTATGTCCTTAATGGGAATATCCTTGCTCATCTATTCTATAGTAGGCAGAATGATTAGATAGAGTGATTGCTTTATTATGTCTTGTTCCAAAAAGTTTTATGGGAAGTTTAAATATCTAAGGTTCTTCTGTAAAATCATGTTGGTTAAGGTATTAAATTGAAGTTGTGCACTGTGCACTGTTTTGTAGCACTTCCTCTTATCAATGCAAAGTGGGCTGCTTTTTGAACTTGGTTAATGTGAAAAGCTTAAATGTATTTGAAGTTTTAGATTCCTATTTACAGATCTAGTCATAAACCTGCCTAAAGGTGAAATAACATCCACAATAGTTCACCCAAACACCTTTGGAAGAAAAGCTCTTGTTTTCTATGAGGAAATTTGGGCATGTGATAATTTCCAAAACACCAGTCTTTCCCTGAAGGCTGTCTTCTGCCAGATTTGAAAATATTTTTTCAGGTTGATGAAATGGTTTCTAAATTAAGAGCCATGAGCAGCCCTGGTCAGATGGCTCAATTGGTTGGAGTGTCGTCCTGAACACCAAAAAGCTAGAGTTTGATTCCCTGTCAGGTTACATGCCTAGGTTTGAGCTTCTATCTCCCATGGGGCATGTACGGATATAAAACTGATCAGTCTCTCTCTCTCTCTCTCTCTCTCTCTCTCTCTCTCTCTCTCTCTCTCTCTCTCTCTCTCTCTCTCTCTCATCAGTAAAAACATATCCTCAGATGAGGATTAAAAAAAGAACCATTGATGGATGCACAATTCGGTGACAGCCAAATTGAATCATACACTTTAAATGGGTGAATTATGCCTTGTGAATTATATTCAGTGAAGCTGTTTTTTGAGGGTTTTTTTCAGAATTCAGGTTTTTCTGTCTTTGTCCTTTGGTTGACCCAGTTTACCACATGTCTTCAGTGGCTTCCATCATAACCCCAAGTTGACTGCTCATTTCCTGTACCATGCTCAGGCCACAATGTTTAAAGCAGTGAAAAACTTTCCCCATCGTCCCTTTGTCTGAGGATTTTTTTGAAGCCTGCAGCATGCTTTCCACATTTCTTATTGTCAGAATCACTTGTAGGAGGAATGAAAGTGCTAGACTTGCTGAGACCAGTCACAATTCACTTCTTAATGAATGGGAAGAACTTGAAGAGCTTTTCTGAACGTATGTGGCCACAAGTATCTAAGCAAAGTTTCCATTTGGTTTGGGGTCTGAGGACTTCAGAACTTAGAGGAGTTTCTTTTGGACTCATATTCAGTTAGCTAGAATTTATAGCAGTTAAAGAAAAAATTATTCTGACACTTGTTTAAATGATAAGAAAGACCTTATTCAAGATCATTGCAATGGAGGTGAACTCTGTTGAAGTTGAGGAGAGGGCTTGCTCAACTTTGAATACGACAGGTAGGGATTGGTAGCCAACCAGCAGAATAAGGAGGTTGGTGGATGGAAAATTACTAAGAGGAGACATCCAGCACAGGGAAATTCTTGCTAAACTGACCTAATAGGATTCTTGCTAAAGGAAGGTTAAGAACTTAGACATTAAAAGTAGGCAATAAAAACTTGATCAGGTATCAAGAGTTAATCAGTTATCAACTAACTGATTTGATGACTCTTAACCAATTTGGCTCAGTGGATAGAGCATCGGCCTGCAGACTGAAGGGTCCCAGGATTGATTCCGGTCAAGGGCATGTACCTTGGTTACGGGATCATCCCCAGTAGGGGATGTACAGGAGGCAGCTGATCGATGTTTCTCTCTCATCGTTTCTAACTATCCCTCTCCCTTCCTTTCTGTAAAAAAATCAATTAAAAATATATATATTTTAAAAGGTGCAGGTTCTCAATAACTGACTTAGCAAAATGTTTGGTAAGAATGGACTATGCGGACCTGGTAAGGACTGTTCAGATTCAAGGCCAAGGGTAAGGCCTAGTCAAGAAGACTAATGTTTGGTCAAGGAGAGAATCTTTGTCATAGCTAAGGTTTAATGTGGTTTTTTTTTTTTTCTCATTTTTTCTCTCTCCTTGTTATTTGATTAAAAACTGACAATTTTAAAAGTTAAGTAATTTTCAACAGGTCTTTAATGCAGTCTTTTCGTTCGCTTACTTCAGAAAACATGATGCGCACCCAGTCACTGAAAAAAAAATTTAAGAAACAGATTTTACAACATAGTTTCTTCATTTCTATATTTCTTTAAATGAGATGTAGTGGGTAGTTTTAATTATTCAAATGAGGTCTTTGACTAACAAACACATGACTAACAGGCCAGTTTCAATAAAATAAAATAGAATAGTCAGTACATGCATTTTCTGTTACTTCTGTAAAATCTGAGCCAGCATAACCTGTTATTAATAGAACCTGTCATTTCATTTAATGTGCACTTAAGATAGTTTGAAAGCAAGTTTCTACTCAGTTGACTTAAAACATGACAATGCAGTGATAATTTTAATCTGAATAAAATCAGACCCTAGCTAGTTTGGTTCAGTGGATAGAGTATTGACCTGCAGACTGAAGGGTCCCGGGTTTGATTCCAGGCAAGGGCATGTGTCTCAGTTACAGTTTCCCAGTCCTGGTCGAGGGCATGTGGGAGACAACCAATTGACGCGTCTCTATCACACAGGTGTTTATCTCTGTCTCTCCCTCTCCCGTCCACTCTAAAAGTCAGTGGAAAAAATATCCTCAGGTGAGGATAAAAGAAAAATAAAATAAAATCAGAATAGATAAAATGCATGAATAGTATGTTTTAGAATGCAAATCTATGTAATCCCTACCTATGACTCTAAAATAATCCTAAAGTGTGTTTGTATATAGTTATTTTGGTTCAAATGCATTTTTTCCTAAGAAGCAATATCACAAAAATGATTAAGTTACTAAATTTAGTCCCAAAAGATTGTTTAGCCTCTATTATGATTGAATTTAATAAAATTAACTAGAGGTCCGGTACACGAAATTCATGCAAGGGGTGTGGCGGTGGAGTGTCCCTTAGCCCAGCCTGCACTCTCTCCAATCTGGGACCCCTTGAGGGATGTCCAACTGCCCTCTCACAATTCAGGATGGCCGGCTCCCAACTGCTCGCCTGCCTGCCTTCCTGATTGCCCCTAACTGCTTCTGCCTGCCAGCCTGATCACCCCCTAACCACTCCCTTGCCAGCCTTATTGATGATTAATTGTTCCCCTGCCAGCCTGTTTGCCCCTAACTGCCCACCCCTGCAGGCCTGGGTCCCCCAACTGCCCTTCCCTGCAGGCCCAGTCACCCCCAACTTCCTTCCTCTGCTAACCTGGTCACCCCTAACTGCCCTCCCCTGCAGGCTTGATCACCCCCAACTGCCCTCCTTTGCAAGCCTGGTTCCTCCCAACTGCCCTCCTCTGCTGGCCATCTTGTGTCCACATGGGGGTAGTCATCTTGTGTGTTGGAGTGATGGTCAATCTGCATATTACTTACTCTTTTATTAGATAGGATAGAGGCCTGGTGCATGGGCGGGGGCCAGCTGGTTTGCCCTGAAGGGTGTCTCGGATCAGAGTGTAGGTTCCCTCAGGGTGTGGGGCGGCCTGGGCAAGGGGCCTGTAGTGGTTTGCAGGCTGGCCAAGCTCCCTGTCGATCCAACTGGAGGCCCTGCTATCTGGGATTTATTTTCCCTTTACAATTGAAATTTTGTAGCCTGGAGCAGAGCCAAGGCTTCTGCTCGCTCCGTGGTGGCAACCATTTCTGTTGGAATTTATTTACCTTGTATAATTGAAACTTTGTAGCTTTAAGTGGAGGCCTGGGCCAGCCAGGGCAGGTGGAAAGCTTGGCTTCCTCCATCTCTGGGTGCAACTCAAGCCTCCTGTTATCTCCAGCTGTGGCTGCCGTCATTATCTTCTATAATTGAAACTTTGTAGCATTGAGTGGAGGCCTGAGCTGGCAAGGGCAGGCAGAAAGCTTGGCTTCCTCCATTGCCGGGGAAACTCAAGCCTCCTTCTTGCTCTCTGTGGTTAGCAGCCATCTTGGTTGGGTTTATTTGCATATTTGCTCCTGATTGGCTGATGAGCGTGGCTTGTCGGCATGGCTTGTAGGTGTAGCAGAGGTATGGTCAATTTGCGTGTTACTCTTTTATTAGATAGGCTAGTCACCATAAATTATTCTGAACCAGTGGATTGGAAGGAGTCAGGAATGGGAGCTTCTGCTTTGGCATCAGCAGTTTCTGGATGAATAAGGAAGGTGACATGAGTGGAGGATTCTAGTAAAAAAGGCTTTCTTATGAAGAGGCATGGAATGCGTCTGATGCTGGGGTCCAATGATTAGTCTGCAATAGATGGGAAATGAATGTACCTTAAAAATACTCCAACTTGCCATGTACTTTTTGAGAAGCTTATCATGGTAAATATAGCTCTTTAGGCAAACATGAAATTTATTAAAGTGGTTCAGTTACCATGGCAACATATCTGGAATTTATAGCTCTTTATTTTGAGAGGGCTTCATTTCCACTTTCTGAGACACTGAAATCCAGGCTAAAGTTCCTAATAGCTTCCAGTCTCATTGTGTGATGAATAACTATTGTTTAGAAAATTTAGACATACAAAAATGGGCTTTCAATAGGTATTTTTCAATTTTGAAATGCTCCTGTTTTAATTTTTTTTTACTACTATCAAAGCCACATATGGTCATATTTGAATGAGAAGAAATAGCCATTTCAAAATATAACAGTTTCCTAAACTTATTCCCTAAAGGCAACCGTTTTCTATTCTTATAGCTGATCTTTTTAGTATTTATCTCAAGTCCCTCAGCTACAAGTTTATCTTGTTTCTTGGTTTGTATTACTGTTTGTTTATAATTTTAACTGTCACCATTTGCCTTCCCAACGTGGAAGATGAAATTTTAGCTCCTTCACTCCACATCCCTCCCACACACCTAAATCTTTCTGAATTCCCCTTCTCCCAACAAAGTGATAGATAGGTAGATAGGTAGGTACATGGATGGATGGATGCATATAGTTATACTTTATTAATTTTATAGTAACTTAAACTAATTTTGGCTTGATCAATATTCACCATGTATATTATTAGAACCATCCTATCTAATAAAGAGTAATATGCAAATTGACTATACCTCTGCTACACTTACAAGCCACGCCTACCAGATAGTCAGGAGCAAGTATGCAAATTAACCTAAAAAAACTTGGCTGTGGCCACGGAGAAAGCAGGAGGCTTGGGTTTCTCCAGCAATGGAGGAAAGCAAGCTTTCTGCCTGCCCTGGCCTGCCTTGGCCTCTGCGTAAGGCTACAAAGTTTCAATTATAGAAGATAAATAAATCCCAGATACCAGGGTCTCCACTTGGGTTGCCAGGGGGCATGGCCAGCCTGCAAACCACCACCACAGGCCTCTCTCACCCAGGCCATCCCATGCCCCAAGGGGACCCTCCTTCAGGGCAAATCAGCCAGCCCCCACCTATGCACCAGGCTTCTATCCTATCTAATCCTATCTAATAAAAGAATAATATGCAAACTGACTGTCATTCCAACACACAAGATAGCTGTCCCCATGTGGACACAAAACTATCACCACAAGATGGCCAGCAGGGGAGGGCAGTTGGGAGGGATCAGGTCTGCAAGGGAGGCTAGTTGTGGGTGATCAGGCCAGCAGGAGAGGGCAGTTGGGAAGGAATAGGCTAGACAGGGAGGGTAGTTAGGAGAGATCAAGCCTGTAGGGGAGGGCAGTTAGGGGTGAACAGGCTGGCAGAGGAGGGAAGTTGAGGTTGACCGGGCCTACAGGGAAGGGCAGTTGGGGGGACCCAGGCCTGCAGGGGAGAGCGGTTAGGGGGTCCAGGGTTCCAGGGAAGCGGCAGTTAGGTGTGAGCAAGCCTGCATGGGAGGGCAGTTAGGGGCAAACAGGATGGCAGGGGAGCAGTTGGGCATCAATCAGGCTGTCAGGAGAGTATTTAGAGAGTGATCAGGCTGGCAGGCGGAAGCGGTTAGGGGCAAGCATTTAGGAAGGCAGGCAGGCGAGCAGTTGGGAGCCAGCAGTCCTGGATTGTGAGTGGGATCCCAGATTGGAGAGGGTGCAGGCTGGACTGAGGGACACCCCTGCCTCCGTGCATGAATTTTGTGCACCAGGCCTCTAGTGTTTATAATATTTACAGGAGAACTGTGCAATATACTGTGGGTATGTTTTCTTTCTTCTACAAATTGTTTCCAATATTTTATCTTCAGACTTTCCCCTGGTGGTTTAATTTTCTCTCAATATTTAAAAAATATTTTTTATTGATTTTATTTTTTTACTAGAGGCCCGGTGCATAAAATTCCTGCACAGGGTGGGCAGAGGGTTTCCCTCAGCCCAGCCTGCATACACTCCAATCTGGGACCCTTCAAGGGATGTCCGACTGCCCGTTTAGGCCTGATCCTACTAGGATCGGGCCTAAATGGGCAGTCGGACATCCTTCTCAAAATCCAGGACTGCTGGCTCCAAACTGCTTGCCTGCCTGCCTCCCTGATTGCCCCTAACAGCTTCTGCCTGCCAGCCTGATCACCCCTAACCACTACCCTGCCAGCCTAATTGATGTCTAACTGCTCTCCTGCCAGCCTGTTTGTCCCCAACTTCCCTCCTCTGCTGGCCTGGTCACCCCTCACTGCCTTCCCCTACAGGCTTGATTGTCCCCAACTGCCCTCCCTTGCAGGCCTGGTACCTCCCAACTGCCCTTCCTTCCTGCCCTGATCACCCACAACTGCCCTCCCTTGCAGGCCTGGAACCTCCCAACAGCCCTCCCCTGCTGGCCATCTTGTGGTGTCCATCTTGTGTGTTAGAATGATGGTCAATCTGCTTATTACTCTTTTATTAGATACGCTAGAGACCTGCTGCATGGGTGGGGGCCATCTGGTTTGCCTTGAAGGGTGTCCTGGATCAGGGTGGGGGTTCACTTGGGGTGTCGGGCAGCCTGGGCGAGGGGCCTGCAGTGGTTTGCAGGCTGGCGACGCCCCCCAGCAACCCTAGCTACAATTGAAACTTTGTAACCTGGAGTGGAGTCAAGCCTTCTGCTCGCTCAGGGGTGGCAGCCATTTCTGTTTGAGTTCATTTAAATTCTATAGTTGAAACTTTGTATCCTAGAGTGGAGGCCTAGACACTAGGTTTGCAGAAGCTTGGCTTCCTCCATCACCCGGGCAACCTAGCCTCTGCTCTCTCCACCTCCGTGGCTGCCCCCTTTTCTGTTGGGATTATGTATCTTCTAAAATTGAAACTTTGTAGCATTGAGTGGAGGCCTAGGCCAGAAAGCTTGGCTTCCTCCATTGCCAGGGAAACCCAAGCCTCCCTCCTGCTCTCAGTGGCCACAGCCATCTTGTTTGGGGTTCGTTTGCTTCTGATTGGCTGGTGGCTGTAGCTTGTGGGCATGGCTTGATCAGAGGTATGGTTAATTTGCATATTACTCTTTTACTAGGTAGGATTGATTTTAGAGAAAGAGGCAAGGAGAGGGAGAAAGAGAGAAATATCAATGGGAGAGAGAAACATGGATTAGCTGCCTCCTGCCCCCCATAACTGGGGATTGATCATGAAACCCAGGCATGTGTCATGGTGGGGAATCGAACCAGTGACCTTTTAGTGCATGGCGTGACACCCAACCAACTGAGCCATAGTAGCCAGGGGTCCTTTCAAATATCTTTAAACGTTAGTATTCTATTAATTTTAATTTATGTAAAAAATTGCCCTGTAGCCTTTGGTCTACCCAGTCAGGACTGTTGCTCATCCAGTCTGCTGCAGAGCTCTCATCCTGGAGATTTTCTCCATTTATTCCTTGTGCTGAATTACCTCTTTATTTGAAACTGGTGGCCCAGTGCACAAATTAGTGCACCTTGAAAAGAATGTGGGTCCTGAGGCTGTGGTAGGCACAGAGGTGGGTTTCGGCCGATCCTCTGTGCAAGGCCGGCGCCATCAGTAGATGTGAGCGGTGGCTGCTGTCCCAATCACCCCTCAGGAGCAGGGGAGGTGGAGAAGCCCTGAGGGGTGATCGGGGCTAGTAGCTGCTCCTCACACTCACTGACAGCGCTGAGCAACCAGGGCCAGTGTTGGGCGCCAGCAGCAGAGCTGGCACCAGCAGCAGGTGCGAGTGCCAGGTGGGACTGTGACTCTCAGGAGCAAAGAATTTTCAGTAACCACCAGAGTTTTACCCCATTGACAGCGACCAGTGCCCCACCTTGGTCTGGCACCCCCATTCACCTGTTCCACCATCCTGCCATGGCTGACACCTGCCATGTTCTGTGTTCTGCTGCCTGCTGCCAACTCCTGCCAAGTTCTGCACACACCCCCTGGTAGTCAGCACACATCATAGCGACCAGTTGTTCAGTTTTTCATTTCTGTCGTTTGGTCTATTTGAATATTAGCCTTTTATTATATAGGATTATTTTCTTCATTTGTCTACTCCCTTATTTTGCTGGACCACGTTCATCAGTAGCCTTCTAAAAAAGTATATATTAAGGGTAAATTATTTTAATCCCTGCATACTTGAAAATTTTTTTATTCTATTTTTATATCTGATTTTTTATTGGGCTAGATATAAATTCTTAGTTGGAAATCATTTTCTCTTAGAATTTTTAGTATTGATATTGAAGTATCCAATGCAGTTCAAAATTTTATTCTATTTTGATTTTGTGAAAACTTTTCTTCTCCTTTCTGGAAGCTCATAGAATCATTTCTTTGTCCTCAGTATTATAAAGTTTCGGGATGGATATTTCTTTAGGTCCATTTTCATCCACTATACAGAATCTTCTTAGGCCTTTGCCTAATTCCATTTTATGTTATAAAACATAAAATAAAACATTTTATTATGTTATAAAAATAAAATATTTTTATTTCTTTGATTATTTTCTTTCCTCTGATTTCTAGAATATTTTATTCCTATATTGCCATAATGGCCTGGTCTTCTAATTTTCTAATATATTAGGTATTTTAACTGATTTTTTTTCTGGAAGACTTTCTTATTTCAATAACCAGTGAATTTTTTATTTCTGTTAATATATTTTTTACCAAGAATACTTTCCTTACTCTTTATTTCTTTTTTTTTGTAGCATACTATTCTTGTTTTATAAATATAATCCCTTCTAATTTTCTTCTCTCTGTACAGTTGATATGTTCATATAGATTGCTTTCTGCAAATGCCTGCTGATCCTTAGTTCTGTGCTTTTATTTACAAGTAAGACATTAAATGATGACTGGAAACTATTTATGACCATGGCTTGTAAACTGGATTTCAATAAAAGGTGATCTGACTGGGATGTTGTGCTGAGGAACCCCCAAAATCAATATCTTTAGTCTTTACTCTTTGGGTGGTCAGATTCCTCAGAAAATAATAATTTTACATGATTCTGTTCTCTGCCTAGAGAGTATGGGCCTGTGAGGGGTAAGAAGATTGAGAGGAAGAGCAGATCTCAGCATTTATTATGTAACTTCCATTTAATTCCCAGGATCTTTACAGGATAGCCTACCGTTGATGTGGGATTCCTCCATCAGATATCTTGCTTTACCTGCTCTAGGAAATAAATCTCTAGTTTTCTGCCAGGATGGGAGAAAAATTGTATGGAATTTTTGTATGGAATGGGTAGAGACAGCAGGTGGATGAGTGTTGCGCATAATTAACTACTAAACATTCTTTCAACCAGTCTTCCTGTTTTAGCCAAGTCCCCTTGCTCCTTACAGAGGTGCCATTTCCCGAACTTTTTAAGATTACAACATTGCAAACCAGGTGCTTCTCTTCTGGGTTTTTCATACTGACAGCTTAGGAACTGTTGTTAGGTGGCTGATCAGTTACCAGGCATCTGTCTACTTTTTAGCTTCCAGAGTTTTCTTGCTATTGATCCCTCTCCAATGCTTTCTCCCTATATACTATCTATTATTTAAATAGAGCTCTGAGAAGGATGGATATTAAATGTGTTCCGCCTACTGTTTTTCCCCAAAATGTCAAAATAAGTAGTTTTTAACACTTAAGAGGCTATATTTATGTTTAGATTTAAGTCATGCTATTCATTTTAAATTTAAGGCTAATTTGATTCATCTCAGATTGATTTCTTATTCTTAATAGATAATTTGGCCTCCCGTTAACTAAGAAAAGCCTATTCAATTTGCACTTTTTAACATTTTTTTTCTTTTCTACCCAACAATTTCTTTGTATCTCCCTGTTCTCTCTGACCTCCTTTCTGTACTCTTACTCTCATTACTCTAGCTTCTTCTGTGACCTTCTCCATCCTGAAGACAAACTGAAGCCTCTCCCTAAAGTGCCCTGTTTGTAAATCTACTTAATTTTTTATCTTAAAAAATGAATAAACCAACTTTTCTCTTTTTTAAAATATATTTTATTGATTTTTTTACAGAGAGGAAGGGAGAGGGATAGAGAGTTAGAAACATTGATGAGAGGGAAACCCAACCCGCTGCCTCCTGCACACTCCCCTCTGGGGATGTGCCTGCAACCAAGGCACATGGCCTTGGCTGGAATTGAACCTGGAACTCTTCAGTCCGCAGGCCTACACTCTATCCACTGAGCCAAACCGGTTAGGACTAAACCAACTTCTCTTAATTGTTAAGCTTCAGTCCCAGCTTTCTCATTCTTTTCTAGTCTTCCCTTTTTTAAAAATAATGCTATTCATCAAATTTTTTACCTTTCATTTTCTTCTTAACTCTATTCTACTTAGTCTTCTATATGAACTTTTTTGAAATTACCTTCAGAAAAAAACCACCAACCCCTTCTTGTCCAGAGTCTACTTTCCATCCAAACTCTTTTGTCATCTTTTTCATCCTGGTGATTCTTATATTCTTGTTTTCTCAACAAGAATATATTCTTTTTTTCTCTTTTGTTCATTTTCTCCCACTTACTATTATATGTGAGCTTCTATTTCTTGGGGCTACTTAGAACACAAAACAGTTAGAAATTCATAGAAATATATCAGTGTTTCAGTTTTTCTTGATTTATTGAAAGAAAATAAAATGACTTTTAATAAACATTTTTATGATGTTAAGAATAAGGTTTAACTTTAATATTTAGGCAGGTGCTGTAAAGGATTATATTAAGATGATGCTTCAGAACGATTCGCTTAAATTTCTGGTTTTTGCTCACCACTTACTCATGCTCCAGGCTTGCACAGAAGCAGTCATAGAAAACAAGGTATGTTACCATTTGTCTATAAAGTACTTTCAGAATGTATCAATTGTCTTATAATTGAGTTTTTTGCCTATTTTGCATGATGGTATATAAATTAGTATTAGATATTTTTCTTGAAAATTATCCTAATATTATGTTATTATTGTATTGATGGTATCCTATTAAAGTTTGCTTTTTATACCAGTCTCATAATTTTATACTAATCGAATGGTCTGAATTGATTAAAATATGCTGCTAAATAGTATATGTTGTGAATTTATTTTTGTTTGAGATTTGTATAGGCCAGTGGTCGGTAAACTCATTAGTCAACAGAACCAAATATCAACAGTACAACGATTGAAATTTCTTTTGAGAGCCAAATTTTTTTTAACTAAACTTCTTCTGATGCCACTTCTTCAAAACAGACTCACCCAGGCTGTGGTATTTTGTGGAAGAGCCACACTCAAGGGGCCAAAGAGCTGCATGTGGCTCCCAAGCCACAGTTTACCAACCGCGGGTATAGGCAGTTAAAAGTTAAATTTTTTGTTTACCCGAAAGGCATCCCTGGAATGGGGGAGACATCGAGGGGAAAGGAAGGATGAATTCCGCTGATTTTTGTGCCCAGCTATAGTCAGACCTTTCAAATTCCAGGTAGCGCACTCTATGGAATATGATTACGAAGACTTAGTAGTATAAGTGGATCTGTAGCTTAGGGCCAGGTAGTCCATCAGGTAAGCTCCAGCAAGCCTGCTGGCCTTCCTGCATGGCTTCTTAAGCCCACCTTGTTTCCCAACTGTTCTGTCAGTGACAGCATCTTCCATTTTTCTTTCCAAGTTGAAACCTGCCATCCCTTTATGTGCTAGAGCTTCTGGAGATGCTCAGAAGCAGCCAGATAAAATCTCTTGATAAACTGTGAGCTTGATATACACATAACAGCAGACTTCTTGCCTGTGTAGGTAGACTTTTTAAAATGGAGGAATAAAGCCATATTTTTTATTACTTTGTACAGTATAGATTTATCAAGCACTAGCTGATAAATTCATTATTACCCAAAAAGTAATGTCAGTGTTTCCTTTATTAAAAGATTGATGATAATAAAGTGCTGTACATTGAAAGATACTTCCTCATTGATTACCTCATGGTGACTGTAAAACACTTTTGGAGGGAGAGTTAGCCTTACAAATAACTTTGAAATAATTGAGCCTTACTAATAGACTCACAGCATTTTCTTATTCGGACTTCATTATCCCTTAAAATACTGGAATCTATTCCAAGAGGAGCAATCTGCTTCTTTTCCCCACTTCTGCTTTCCTGGTGGATTTAGAATCCCATTTACATCACTAAGAATAAAAAATGTAGGTATCCTGGGATTGGAGGTGAACTGCTCAAAACAATGTGTTTTCTTTAGAAAGACTCTCTGAAGGTTTTATAATCTCCCTAATGGATCACTGGTCATTTTATATCTGTTTTGTGAAGACAGAGAAAGTTACTAAAGGACATTCTATTTAATGATTAACTTGACTGTCTTCTTATATGAGTGCATATTTCTGTCTCAATTATTTAAGACTATATTTTCCATAAAAGTGCACATATAAATGAGGTTATTTGAAATTCAAGGCTTATACTTGTTTTAAAAAGTTGAGAAATAAGTTATTTTTAGCTGTTCTAACATATACTGATTGCTTCCTTTTCTCAACTCACATTGTTCTTAAAACTCAGAACTGTTCAGTTAGGCACTTAATGCTTCCCTACTTCTTAACATCATGGGTGCGTGTCTTGTCCCTCACCTCAATGGAGATGCATATTTCTTTTAAGTTTAATAATGTAAAAAAAGAGAACTCAAATGGTACATTAAAAAAGATACTTTCCCAGTTACTATTGGGATATTTCAGAAATAGATATACACTTTTCATGAATTTCTAATACCTGGGCAGATTGCCCTTTTTCCTTTCTTGCATGTCTGATTTTACTTTTACTCTGGAGTTAGTGGTCCTATAACTAGAAAGTTATCCTGATACATCATTAAATTGAAAATTGGCATATTAATTTACATGGAATTTTATTGAGACACATTAGCTTAATTCAGTCATGATTTATGGAACTCCTATTATGTACAAAGCATTGCGCTTGACAATGATGACATAAAGATGATTTAGGCATAGCCCCTAACCTTAAGTAGCTTAAAGGATTAAAAAACATAAAATTGCTAGACCCTAGCTGGTGTGGCTAGTTGGTTGGAGCATCGTCCCATACACCAAAAGGTAGTGGGTTTGATTCTTAGTCAGGGCACATACCCAGGTTTTGGGTTCCATCCCCGTGTGGGAGGCCACCAATCAATCTCTCTCTCTCTCTCTCTCTCTCTCTCTCTCTCTCTCTCTCTCTCTCTCTGAGTAAATTGTCTTTAATCTTGAAAATAAAACTCAAATAATAAAAACATAAAATTGTTATCAGAAGCTATTAAGTAATTTGGTTAAGATTCTTCTTCTATGATATTTTCCAACCTGTCATCTTAACCAGTTTCTAGTTTATTATGTGAACATAAAAATAAGCTGTAAAGTATATAAAATAAGATGGGTACATATGGGCTTGTCCTAACTTCACCGTTTCCTTTGTTAATGCTAGACTCGATATGTTAGGATAGATGGAAGTGTTCCCTCCTCAGAAAGAATACATCTGGTTAATAAGTTTCAAAAGGATCCTGAGACCCGTGTGGCTATCCTAAGCATTCAGGCTGCTGGTCAGGTAAGAAATGTCAGGCCTCAACTTGATAATAAAATGTCTTTGAAATCATAAATGCCCACTAACTAAAGTGATCACTTTATATCTGGTATCTAGTGTGATCAGTGTTCATTCTGTGTTGGAGATGCTGGAAAGTATAATAGAAGGAGACTTCAACACCGCTGACTAATATCTTTCTAAATTTCCAAGGAGAGAATTTTCTAGAAGTATAAAGTGCATTTGATTGTAATACTGTTTCATGACTGTTTTTCCTCCTTCCTTTGAATTTGTCTGGAATTTTCCCTTTCCTTTCTTATAGAATTTATCTTACTTGGTTATTTTTCTCAGTGTTCATAAAATAAGATGGCCTGAGGAATAAGAACTCTGTTTCTGAGAACTTTGTATGGGTGCCCCTGGTTTGGTCCTTAGAATTACATTTGGAACCTGGCTGGCATGGCTCAGTGGTTGAGCGTCGACCTATGAACCAGGAGGTCAAGGTTTGATTTCCAATCAGGTCACATGCCGGGTTGTTGGCTCGATCCCCAGTAGCATGCAGGAGGCAGCTGAACAATGATTTCCTCTCCTCATTGATGTTTCTATCTCTCTCTCCCTCTCCCTCTCTGAAATATATATGGTCAGTCCTACAGCCACAACTAGCCGCTGCAAGGCAGGCTGGGACAAGTAGCCCTTTTTCCAGGTAGTTCTGCTAAAAGTCAGGTGTTACCTTGTGAAGGTATAAGCAAGATTAGGTACTAGGGAAGGCAGTAGCAGTCTCTGCCACACTGTAGAAGAGGGGAGCCTTCTGGGTTTTCTTTTCTACTAATATTCTAAAATACTTCAATGTAAATGTCTGAGCCATGATATTTAACATCTGGAAAAGTGACTGAATATATAGCTGTGCATCCAACCTGGTGTATGCCATATCTGGCATCTTCTATGAACTTGAATCTGAACCAGAGTCAAAGATCTGCTTTTACCCAGCAAACAAGTGTATGTATATAAGATTGTATATACAGAGAAACTCCATGAGGATTTACCCACATATATATACAATTTTACATGGTTCTAGAACTCACTAGGAATTCTAACCCAAAGGATGATTGTCTCAACACTTCCATGCTCATTTTGGATTAAACTTCCAGTAATCTGAGTTTTTTTTTAAAAAGTATATTTTATTGATTTTTCACAGAGAGGAAGGAGAGGAATAGAAAGTCAGAAACATCGATGAGAGAGAAACACCGATCAGCTGCCTCTTGCACACCCCCTATAGGGATGTGCCCGCAATCAAGGTACATGCCCTTGACCAGAATCAAACCTGGGACCCTTCAGTCCGCAGGCCGATGCTCTATCCACTGAGCCAAACCGGTTTTGGCTGAGTTTTATATGTTAGAATATTCTAGACATAGAAAATATTACCAAAAAGCTTAAAATTAGAAATGGAATGCTCATAGTATGGGAGAAGCAGTGTAGGCGGAGCCAGGCAGGAGAGCTTAGGAGTGGCCTGACAAAAGACTTTGAAGTTAAGATTGACAGGGCACTCACATTTTATTCTAGGCTGTATTCCTGAAGACTTTGCATCACTCAAAACTCATGTACACGGACACAGTATCTTCATAGGAAGAAAGGAGAGTAGAAAGAGCGTTGCTCTCGGGGTGTGTGAATCTTCTGATGTAGTTTAGAAGTGTCTTAGAAGGATGCTGAGCCTGCCAGGATAATCCCCCTTCATTGTCATATGGTCACATGACACTTTGTACATGCTTAAAGGTGTCCCTCTTTAAATACTACTTCTTAATTTTCGACATCATCTCTAACGTTTTGTGGCAGTCCCTGTCCTAAACAGCAGCCCAGGTTAGCATGGTGGTGGTTTGGCGCTCTCCATGTTTTTATTACTTCTAACTTCTGTTTCATAGTGAACTATCCTCAGTGAATTTTTCAGCTTGAGAACTAATGCCACCATTGAATGGAGGTTAGAATGATATTGTTATGAGATATAAAAATAGTTTAAGTTAAAATCACATGTCAAAATAACAATACAGCAGTCATAAGAGTCCCTCCCTTAAAGTTCTAGTGCATGTGAGCATCAGTACGGATTGGATGACACTCTCGAAGATGGCAGGTGTTTCTGTCGACCTCCTGCATGTGGCAATAGCATCAGCAGGGTTCACAGTTCGCCCAGTCTGCCAACTCTGACATCATGCATTTTTTACTCACTTTTAGTTTGAGAGGATTTGTTTATTTCATATATTACTTATAAAACAAGGTAGCTAATAGTTTTAATGTTGCACTATTTCAAACTGATGTAAAGTGCAATTGCATAGAAAATGAAATTGTGTTATATATATTGAGATACAAGCTAGTAGACTTCAGAGCCTTTGGAATGTAACATAAGAAATTTCATAGGAAGAGAACAGTATGACTAGAGACATGATTTTCTTGCTTTATAGAATAGCAGTATGAATTAATGAACAGAGGATGTCGTTGCTCTCTCCTAGTTGCTATGGATACCATGTGTTAGAAATTATACTCTCATTTATAATGTATTTTATTTGATTTTCCAGTGATAATGTGAATCCGGTCCTCATCAGACGATAAAGTAATCCTGTGTGTGTGTGTGTGTCCATCAAGCTGACTTTTGAAATGTTGAAATACATTTTGAATGTGTGTTTTGTAGTTCACCAGGCTGTCTTGCAGTCTTTATCTGCCTTTCATGAATTATGTTTTCTTAATTTGGCTTAATATGAAAAATTGATCTGCTTTTAAGTCCTTCAGCGTTCTCTTCTCCATTTAATGTGTTCAGAAAGACTATTACACATGGCTCTATTTTATATTCTCAGTTTAGTTACATCTTGGTTTCTTCACTTTATTTTGTTAAGGGTTTGACATTTACTGCTGCAACTCATGTTGTATTCGCTGAGTTGTACTGGGACCCTGGGCATATAAAGCAAGCAGAAGATCGTGCTCACCGAATTGGACAGTGCAATTCTGTGAACATTCACTACCTCATTGCAAATGGGACTCTAGACACCCTCATGTGGGGAATGTTGAATCGCAAGGTAAGGCTTGAGTGTAAACCAGGTTACCACCCTACTGTTATCCATAGTCTACATGAGTTAAGAGGATAAGTTTTAGTATTTTCAGGCAAAGGATACCTAAGCACACCAAGATATTGGTGATAATAGAAAAGGTAGTATCTATTGGTGATAATAGAAAAGTGTCTGCTATCCTTTGTAATAGAGACAGGCATGAATTTACCTGTATTCCTACGGTAGTCACACCCTTCTTCTACCACTTTAGAGATTAGAAGAGAGGGATAGCTAGCAAGGAACCATAATGTTTTCAAGCACCAAGTCTTTTTTGGAAGTAAAGAATAAACCCTTTCTCTGAAGGATTCTTGAATCCAGAGCTAATATTGGATAGAGGACAACCTGCACCCAGACTCTAGCAAAGATAGGAGGGACATTGCTTGCTCTTTCCCCGGATCTGTCTCTTTTCCCAGACTTGCGGAATGTTTATAGAGAGGATTTGACTAAAGATTAGAAGACAGTTTTCAGAGAACCAAGATGGCAGCATAAGTAAAACACCTATCTTGCTGCCATACACAGCAATTTCAAAACTACAACTTAACGAAAGAACAAACACCATTCAGAATAACCGGAAAGCTGGCTGAGTGAAAATTCCACAAATAAAAGTGAAGATAAGACACTGTGACTCGGAGGAGTGGCTGAGGACAGCGTTGAAGATACGCGCGGAGTCAGAGATTTGGAGCGTGCACCAGTGGATAGGGCAGGCGGCTGAAAACGGGCCAGTTTTCTTGAACGGGGGAAACAAAGACGTCCCACTGGACTGATTCTCCAGCTCTGGGTGAAGTCCAGGGAACCCACTATCTTACAGGGTAAAAACTGGACAGTGGGAGAGCACGCCGAAGCTCGGGTGAGCAGGGGCCTGCCGGCTTGTGGAGAAGGTGAGCTTGTATGGAGTGCGCATGAACTTGGGAACAGCGCAGCTGCATAACTGCGCAGAGAGCACTCGTGACTTGCTCTCTCATTCCGGAAACTGTCAGTCTGCATTGTTTTGCGACCCTGGGTGAGATGTTACATTGGGTGTGCAGACTCATTTGGGGAGAGTCTGAATTCTGCGGCAGCCAGTGGAGCTCGGCAGCGGCTCTCTCTCAGAGACCCTGGGGCTGCATAGGGCAGAGCTGATGCTGTCTGCTTGGCCTGGAGACTCCGCCCATCCAACCTGAGCACAGCTGAATGTCACAGACAATTGGCCTGGAGGTCAGCTCCTCCAAGTGCTAACAACGATTAACCTGAGCTTAACTTCAGCAAGACTGTGCAAACCATATCCACCTCAGGTAACTGGGGAAGCTGAGCGACTGTCCCTTGTAGGACGTCTACCACACAAAGCTAATTGACCAACTCAGGGAAGCAGCCACCATGCAGAGACATGGAAAGAAATCAGATGTGAAAGAAATGGAGGAAAAAAACCAACTGGACATGGAATTCAAAATCATGGTTATAGGGCTTTTCAAGAGGCTCCTAGAAAAGGTCGAGACCTATAAGGAAATAAGCAAGACCTACAAGGAAATGAACGAGACCCTCAAGGATATGAACGAGACCTGCAAGGAAATGAACAAGACCAACGTGGAAATGAATGAGTCCTTCAAGGAAATGAAGGAGACCTACAAGGATATGAACAAGACTCTCAAGGATATGAAAAAGGACCAACCAGAAATTAAGCATACACTGACTGAAATAAAAAATATTATACCAAGACCTAAAAGTACTCTAGAGCACCCCAAGAACCAAGTTCAAGATTTGAAATACAAAGAGGGAAAATCCACTCAGCTGAAAAAGCAAGAAACAAAAAGAATCCAAAAAATTGAAGATAGTGTAAGGGGCCTCTGGGACAACCTCAAGCATACCAACATCCGAATTACAGGGGTGTCAGACAAAAGACAGAGAAAGACAATGAAAACCTATTTGAAGAAATAGTGACCGAAAACTTCCCATACCTGGTGAAAGAAATTGACTTAGGAGTCCAAGAAGCGCACTGAATCCCAATATATAGGAACCCTAAGAGGACCACACCAAGGCACATCATCATTAAAATGCCAAGAGCAAAAGACAAAGAGAGAATATTAAAAGCAGCAAGAGAGAAACAGTTGGTTACCTATAAGGGAGCACCCATACGATTGTCAGCGGATTTCTCAACAGAAACGATGCAGGCCAGACGCGAGTGGCAATAAATAATTCAAAGTGATGAATAGCAAGAATCTACAACCAAGATTACTCTATCCAGCAAAGCTATCATTCAGAATTGAAGGTCAGATAAAGTGCTTCGCAGATAAGAAAAAGCTAAAGGAGTTCATCACCACCAAACCAATATTATATGAAATGCTGAAAGATATTCTTTAAGAAGAGGAAGGAGAAAAAGATAAAAGTGTAAATTATGAACAACAAATATACATCTATCAACAAATGAATCTAAAAATTAAGTGAATTAATAAGCTGATGAACAGGATAAACTGGTGAATGTAACAGAATCACGGACATAAAGAGGGAATGGACTGACAATTCTTGGGGAGAGAAGGGGTGTGGGAAGTGCAGCAAGAGACTGGACAGAAATCATGCAACTATGGGAGAGGATAGTGGAGGGGGGTGAGGGTGGAGGGTGGGATGGGTACCAGGTGGAGGGGAGCTATAGGTGGAAAAAAAGGGAACAATGTAATTAATAAACTGAACAATAAAGAAAAAAAGAAGAAGACACTGAGTATAGATATGCAAAATAGCCATTCATATGTAGGTTCAAAAGTTATAAATATTAGAATAAAAGTTTTTACGAGAAAAGCCAATAGGATGATTTGTCTAGTGAAACCTGGTAATTTGGTTGTTATTTTGAATAATTATATTACTACAGCACATTGTATGTTGAAGCAATATGATTTTCTTTAATGGATTGTTTGTGATCCAAACGCAAAATCAAGATATTGCTTAGCAAATACCAGCAGTGAGGCGAACGTTATGAAGTTCACATGCCTCTCTCTCCTACAGGCGCAGGTCACCGGGAGCACGTTGAATGGTAGGAAGGAGCGGCTTCAGGCTGAGGAAGGGGAGAAGGAAAAATGGGATTTCCTGCAGTTTGCTGAAGCTTGGACTCCCAGTGAGACTTCAGAGGAGCTCAGGGATGAAGTCTTATTCACTCACGTAAGATGATTATCTGACTTACCTTTTCCTATTTTTTAATATCCTGAAACTGTAACTTTATTCTATATTGTTTTAAATAGCAATCTTTACTCATTCGTGCTATTGAAAGCTAGCCTCCACGTAAAGCTGAAAAGCTGCTTAGAACCAAAAAATAACAGATGGAAGGAGGCTGCAGCTGTGGCTTGTATCTTCCAACAGTTAATATCAGTGCTTCACTGTTTAGTTCCTTAGAAAAACAAGCCAAGTAGAATCTAACTTCAGAGGAAAATACAGGAGGCTGTCTTTATCACCCTGAGGGTTTGGAAAGATGTATTAAATTTGCCACAAAATGTAACATAAGCAAGTTTCAGACCCCTTTTGGAGCAATATGGTATGAGAATTATGGGGAGTTTAATTTTTGAAAGAATTGATCAGAAATTATAAGAATAAAATGAAAGTCTATACATGGTTTTTCAAAATGTAAATTTAAAAGTTTAATAAAAGTTTAGTTCCATAAAAACATAATATTTTTATGTGTAGTCTTACTAAATTTTTATGTATCTTATTTGCAGGATTAGTTTTTTTATTCCCCCCTAGGATGCTAGAATGCCATTCTTTCAAATCGCTAAAAAAATTAGAATGATTGTTTATATATATATATATATATATATATATATATATATATATATTTTTTTTTAATTTCAGAGAGGAAGGGAGAGGGAGTGATAGAAACATCAACAATGAGAGAGAATCATTGATTGGCTGTCTCCTGCACGCTCCCTTCTGGGGATCGAACTCGCAACCCGGGCATGTGCCCTGACTGTAGTCGAACCTGGTACCCTTTGGTTCACAGGTTGACGCTTTATCCACTGAGCCAAACCAGCTAGGGCTCTAAGAATTTTTTTTTTAATTAACTCCTTTTAGTTATTACATTATACTTTGGTCAATTAAAAACCAGGTATTCTAGGTATTTAAAAAATATATAATTCAAAATATAACTATTATTTGTAGTTGTCCTTCCTCTAAAATTTCCTAACTATTGAACTATGTTTAAAAGTTCATTTCTCTGACAAGTATTAAGAATTTGACGTTTGCCAAGACCGGTTTGGCTCAGTGGATAGAGCGTCGGCCTGCGGACTGAAGGGTCCCGGGTTCGATTCCGGCAAGGGCATGTACCTTGGCTGCGGGCACATCCCCGGTAGGGGGCGTGCAAGAGGCAGCTGATCGATGTCTTTCTCTCATCGATGTTTCTGACTTTCTATCCCTCTCCCTTCTGCTCTGTAAAAAATCAATAAAATATATTTAAAAAAAAAAAAAGAATTTGACGTTTGACACGCATATGTACATGTTTATTGTGTTCATGTGCATCTGAAGAAAAACATATATCTTTGTATAAAGCTGAAGGTCACCCCATCACCCTGGCCGAAGCTTGCCTTCCTGAGTTAGGTGCTTGTCTCATAGGTTACTGCTGCCTTGCACAGGTTGTCCAGTGCATGCCTTTATGCACATGTGGTATCACAGAGTTCGGCCCACGTACCTGCGGTGTGCTTTCCACTGTCAGTTACCCATGCTCAAGAGGGGTCCAAAAACATTAAATGGAAAATTCCAAAAGTGAACAATTCATAAGTGTTAAATTGTGCCACCATTCTGAGTACCGTAATGAAATCTCATGCCATTCTGCTCCAGTCCACCCAGGGCATCATTCATCCCTTTGTCTCCACGTTGTATATGCCCCGCCCATTAGTCACCTAGTAGCCGTCAAGATTACCAGATTGACTGTCCCAGGATTGCAGCGCTTGTGTTAAGTCACCCTTTTCTTAATGATGGCCCCAGACCACAAGGGTAGTGATGCTGGCCATTCAGATATGCCAAAGAGGAGCTGCAAAGTGCTTCCTTTACGTGAAAAGGTGTGTGTAGAAAAACATAAAGTGTGTAGAGGGCTTGGTGCTATCCTTGGTTCCAGGCATCCACTGGGGGTCTTGGGACATGTCCCCGTGGGTAAGGGAGGATGTGTGTAAATCAGAATCTTATTACAGACCATTTGTCTTGCTTTGTATTTGTTTTTTGGCCAGCGTGTAAAATGTGCTTGAATGCCTTTAGATGGGAATGCCATGGAGCACTCTCTCTTTACATCCTCCCGCTTCATGCATTTTTAAGAAATGTTCAATTTTTTGAAAGGTCCTAAAAAAATTTAGTCTACTGACAAACATATTTTTCTTCTGAATCTTGCCAAAATCAGCATTTCCCATGCGAATTTTTCTATTTATATGGATTTTTTCCTGATCCTGTTAAAAAAATCCTTTAAAAATTGTTTCCTACATTTGGCATTTTAGGCTATTTCTAATTTTGTTGATTAAACTTTGCTAAATTAACTAAATTTGTCTATTGTCATAAAACAAACAAACACATATTTAACTGGAAAGTTTGTAACAGTTCTAATTAGATGGCTTTGAACAGTTGTGACTATTTTGGTGGTGTCAGCACTTTACAGCATGTTCATTTTATCTCCCTGCCAGTGCTCCGAGGCTGCGGCAGGTCGGAGCTGGGGCAGAGAACAGGGGCCTTCCTCTGCGAAGGACAGGCTGTGTGTGTTAGCGCACAGCCCGGCCCAGGCCTCAGCCTGGAGAAGGGGAGGCTGAGGGCTCCCTGAGAGAAGACTAAGAGCAGAGGGTGAGCCTGAGGTGCAAAGAGGATAAACCGGGCAGGAAGAGAGCGAGGAGGCTCAAGTCCCCCGGGTCCCCAGCTCCCAGTCTTCTTATCCCAACACATTCAAAAGATGTGAAGTCTATGAGTGAAGTCTATGTGTTTCTAAATACCAAAGCAATAAATTTGGTGATTCTGACAGATTGGTGTTCAGTGAATTGACCTAGAGCTCAGCTTTAGTATGATGATGGGCCCTGGGACAGGAAGATCTGTGGTTCAGAAGAAGAGGAGGGAAAGAAGAGAAAATTTTTGTGGATAAAATTTTTCTATTCATTTTTATATTTCCTGCTTTCTTTCTCCCCTGGTGTGCACTGCCTTTCAGAATGGTATCTTCTCTATCTCCCTCCTCTCTTCATCAGAATCCTCTTTATGTTACATAACCCAACTATTAGAGGAAAAGAATCTGTGGAATCAGGATGGTGTTCTACCGGTACATATCAGGAGAAGTGTGCTGGTTGCTAAATATCAAATATTTGGGTGGTGGTAGGTAATAGCCATTTCTTCAGTCCCCTCCTGTATGTAGGCCCTCACCTCACTACAGGTCTCAGGGACCTCTGTGAGGCCTGGCAGCATGGGGCCCCTCGGGCTCTGCTTTGACCCAATGCTGGTCAATGCCCCTACACATTTAAATAATCACCTGCATGGCATTAATCCACACAAATGTATGAGTCACAATTCTTTTCCCAGTTTTTTTTTTCATTTTTCATTAAGGTATTACATGTGTACATGTCTTCCCCTTGCCCCCCTCCACCCTGCTTCCATACAAGCCCTCACCCCCCAGTGTCTTATGTCCATAGTTATACTTACATGCATTCATGCAAGTCCTTTGGTTGATCTCTTATCTCCCCCACTCAGTCACAGTTCTTCACCCATCCTAGATTTATTTACATTTTTAAAAGACATTATTTATTAACCCGAATGAAACTCAAATTTAAGTCCAACTCAGATGAGAGCAAACATCCCCGGACTGCGGGGAAGGGCACCTTTGCACAGCCCAGGTGGCTATCTCCTAAGGAGCTGTGCTTCCACCAGGGTCACTGCCTCAGCTGTGGTCTGTTTTCTCAACCTTGTTCATTTCTTCTCGTCTGAATGTGCATGGCTTCTAATTCTCTTTTGGCTTTGAGATGCTTTAATTTTCCTACATTGGCTTCCACTGAATGATAAAGTAGGTCGTCTCCAGATGGAAAGAGAGAAATATGGACTGTATTAATCTATGTTGTCATTTCCAAATAATTAAAGGCTGCTTCATTTTTGCCATCATCATCTGAGGGATATTCCTTCCTTTGGCTATAGCTGTGGTAAACTGGGCCCTTCTCCTAACTTCTTTAGGGACTTTTCCTTAATGAGTAATCATCATCATCATTTATTCAGCCATTGAGTTCCTAGATCACTAGATGGCTCCCACAGTCCTAAGTATATAACGTATACTTTATAGTATTAAAAGTATCCAAAGAGAAGCTTGGTGCATAAGTGATTCACGGTTGAGCAAAAGAAAGGACTGATCTAGCAAGTCCAGCTCCCGCTCAGGACAAGTCTTCCTTCTGCTTGATTTCTCTTCTTCAGATCTCAGTGAGCCAGAGCTGTTTCCCTTCTGGGCCTTCAGACAGCAGTTGTCTTCCATGTGGGGACAGATTTCCAGATAGCTCCCAAATTCCCCACTCCTGCACTCTCTGCATTCCTTGCCAATTGTTTTCACTTAGTGGGTTCCCAGGTTTCCTCTCTTATTGGCCTCTCTTCCTGGCTGTCTAGCCTTCCTTACCTCCCCAGGGCTCATGTCTCTGACCTGGCTCATACCACTGCCTTTTCTCTATCATAACCAAGCTCCAGTCCCCGGCCTTTGTCCTCCAGGTCGTCTAGGGCATCCTTCACCCAAAGCAGATTTACCTCTAGACACCACATTGTCTTTGAGAACATAGGATGGCTGCCCTAACTGGTTTGGATCAGTGGATAGGGCATTGGCCTGAGGACTGAAAGGTCCCATTTCGATTCTGGTCAAGGGCACATGCCTAGGTTGTGGGCTCGGTCCCCAATGGGGGGCATGCAGGAGGCAGCTGATCAATGATTTTCTCTCATCATTGGATGTTTCTATCTTTCTTTTCCTCTTCCTTCTTCTCTGAAATCAATTAAAAATATTTTTTTAAAAGAACATAGGATGGTTGCTGGTTTGGTGCAAAAATAGTGTATATAGTTGGAAAGGAGAACTCTCTACAACTGTGAAGTTTCAGAGTATGCCACAAAATTCATAACATTGTAATAATTCATTCCAACATTGTATGAAATACTTGTTTTGTTGTGGGCTAAAAAGTACAAATAAGAATCTGTCATAATATATAAAAAATAATAGCCTTGTTTCCCACATGGTGTCTAGTTGAAAAAATGATAACAGCAGGAAATAAGTTGACCCAGGAACTGTGGCATTGGTGAAATCTAAACTTGTTTCATCTAAGCCTCTTGTTTCTGAATATGCTAAAGCTCTGGTTTCTTTTCTTTTTTAAAAAGTATATTTTTATTGATTTCAGAGAAGAAGGGAGAGAGAGAGAGAGATAGAAACATCAATGATGACAGTAAATCATTGATTGGCTGCCTCCTGCATGTCCCCCACTGGGGGTCAAGCCCACAACCCGAGCATGTGCCCTTAACTGGAATCGAAACCGGGATCCTTCAGTCCACAGGGTGATGCTCTATCCACTGAGCCAAACCAGCCAGGGTGAGTGCTGGTTTCTTGAAGCGAACACACCTCACATTTGGTATTTATTTAATATGTATTTTAGAATTCAAACCACTCTGTAAACATTATTAACTAGTCTGCATAATAGCCTAATGATAAGGATCAGAGGCAGCCTCGTTGTCATGGAGACATTCAGATGTCACTGTCATCGCTTACATCACATTGTGCTATTATTAGGCATTTGTCTTGTTTGCCTCTGTGACTTCAAGTCACTCAGTAATAATAATTAACATGTAGTAGTAATAATAATAATTAGCCGAGTGGTTATTCCGTGCAGTCACTGTGCTAAGCCTTTAACACTCATGATCTTGTTTAATCTTCCCAACTACACCATGAGGCATATATGTTACCACGTCCCACTAATGCTCAGAAAAGTTAAGTATGCTGCCATGGTCAGTAAGTGCAGAGCTGGACTGAGCAATGCCTCTGCTCTAAGCCCCTATCTTCATAGCCATGCCAAAATATACTAGAGGCTTTATTACCAATGTACTATAGATCCTCAATTATCTGTGGAATGCAAAGGACATGAAACACTTCATTTTGGCTTAGCCAGTGTATATGGAATGTGTACTACACATTCAGAGATAACTCATTATATATAAAATGCTTATATATAAACTAGAGGCCTGGTGCACGAAATTCATACACAGGGGGGGTGGAGGAGGGATGTCCCTTAGCCCAGCCTGCACCCTCTCCAATTTGGGACCCCTCGAGGTATGTCCGACTGCCTGTCTAGGCCCGATGCTACTAGGATCGGGCCTAAACTGGCAATCGGACATCCTTCTCACAATCCAAGACTGCTGGCTCCAAACTGCTCACCTGCCTACCTCCCTGATTGCCCCTAACCACTTCTGCCTGCCAGCCTGATCACCGCTAACCACTACCCTGCCAGCCTAATTGATTTTTAACTGCTCCCCTACCAGCCTATTTGCCCCCAACTTCACTCTTCTGCTGGCCTGTCACCCCTAACTGCCCTCCCCTGCAGACTTGATAGCCCCCAACTGCCCTCCCTTGCAGGCCTGGTCCCTCCCAACTGCCCTTTCCTGCTGGCCTCATCACCCACAACTGCCCTCCTTTGCAGGGCCTGGAACCTCCAATGGCCCTCCCCTGCTGGCCATCTTGTGGTGGCCGTCTTGTGTCCACATGGGGGCAAGATCTTTGACCACATGGGGACAGCCCTCTTGTGTGTTGGAGTGATGGTCAATCTGCAAATTACTCTTTTATTAGATAGGATAGAGGCCTGGTGCATGGGTGGGGGCCAGCTGGTTTGCCCTGAAGAGTGTCCCAGATCAGGGTGGGGGTTCCCTTGGGGTGAGGGACAGCCTGAGAAAGGGGCCTGTGGAGGTTTGCAGGCTATCCACACCCCCAGCGATCCAAGCAGAGGCCCTAGGATCTGGGATTAATCTATGTCTACAATTGAAACTTTGTAGCCTGGACCAGAGCCAAGCCTTCTGCTCACTCAGGGGTGGCAGCCATTTCTGTTTGAAACTTTGTAGCCTAGAGTGGAGGCCTAGGCCAGCAACAGCAGGTGGAAAACTGGGCTTGCCAGGGAAACCCAAGCCTCTGTTTTCTCTAGCTCAGTGGCTGCTGCCATTTCTGTATCTTTTGTAATTGAAACTTTATAACATTGAGTAGAGGCCTAGGGAGGCAGAAAGCTTGGCTTCCTCTGTTGCCGGGGAAACCCAAGCCTTCCACCTGCTCTCAGTGGCAGCAGCCATCTTGGTTGGGGTTTATTTGCATAATTTGCTCCTGATTGGCTGGTAGTCATGGTTGTGGGCATGGGTTGTGGGTGTGGCAAAGGTACGATCATATTTGCACATTACTCTTTTATTAGATAGGATATTTATTAAGATTATATGAAATGCAAATCAAAACCACAGTGAGATACCACTTCACACCCAGTAAGATGGCCAAAATTAAAAAGACAAAAAGTATTGGCAAAAATGTAGAGAAACTGGAGTACCCATCCATTGCTGGTAGGAATCTAAAATGCAGCCATTTTGAAAAGCAATATAGCAGTTCCTTAAACTAGTAAACCCAGCAGTTCCACTTCCAGTGAAATTAAAAAATGTCCACACAAAAGCTTCTACCTTAATATCATAGCAGCATGATTTATAACAGCCAAATAGGCCAGTTCAATGTTCATCGATTGATGAAAGAATAGTGTTGTATATCTAATTGATGGCCTATTACTCGGCCATGAAGAGAAATGAGGTACTAACACTGGCTGCAGTACAGACCAGTGGTGCTCAACCTTTCTAATGCCACAACCCTTTAATACAGTTCCTCATGTTGTGGTGACCCTCAACCATAAAATTATTTTTGTTGCTACTTCATACCTGTAATTTTGCTACTGTTATGAATCATAATGCAAATATCTGTGTTTTCTGGTGGTCTTAGGCGACCCTGCGTAGAGCTTACCGGCCAGGGCTCATCAGAGGTTTTTAAGCAGATGAGCGATCAGATTTCCATTTTCAAAAGTGGCAGTGTGGGAAATGAATCCTAAGAAGACACAGAGTTCTTGGAGGCAGTGGTATTTGGGAACTGATTCTTTTCCTGCCTCCCTCCCTCCCATCCAGTTCCAGTCCCGCCGCTCCCTCTCGGCTTTCTCCCCGCCCCTGGAGAAGGAGCTGTTGGTCTGATTTTTCAGAGCCTGAGTAATGTCTCCTCAGTCCCCTCGCCATTGCAGCCAGGCACTTTCTTCTACTTACCTCATCAACACTTTCCCTTGGGACTGCATGAGCACTCCCCTGTCATTTGCTCTTAATGGGAAGCTGTTCAGAGCCCAGTTACAGCGATAGGCAAGTGAGCTAAGTGAGCATCCTTGATGCCTGCACAGAAGTTACTGTGTCTTGGCATTATTCAGTTTTGTTTTTAATCATTTGAGATCAGCTAGAGGGATCCTCATTATTTAAGAGAATGTATGCATTTGTTTCCTCTTAAAAATAGTTCACCATCCATGTGTATGCTCATGTATGAGGCTTCAATTTCTTGTTATCTCTAGAAAATTAAGGAAAGAAATGGAGCCACTTGTACCATATGTGCATCTTCAGTGACTTTTAAAAATATATATTTTTTATTTCAGAGAGGAAGAGTATTTTATTCTAATCCATTGGCTTTTAAATATATATTTTTTAAATTGATCTCAGAGAGGAGAGAGATAGAAACATCAATGAGGAGAGAGAATCATTGATTGGCTGCCTCCTAAATACCTCTTACTGGGGATTGAGCCCACAGCCTGGCCATGTGCCCTGACTGGGAATCAAACCATGACCACTTGGTTCATAGGTCAGTGTTCAACCACTGAACCACAGCAGCCGGGCATAATCCAGAGGCTTTTAACCTCTGCGGGGACCGAATCCCTTTGAGACTATGGAGAGAATAAAGAACTGCTCTCGGAAAATGCACATACAATACAACCTTTTCTAGACAATCCAGGGCTTTCTCGTGCTCACTGAAGGCTGTTCAAGGTCTAGTGAGAGGCCCATGAATCTCAAATTAAGAACTTGTATTCAGTAAACCTGTGACTCTTCTTGTTCCCATCCAACATGGACAGTCATCATTAAGACATATCAGAGATTTTCTCACCTGTTTCTCGGTCATAGCTAAGTGTCAAAGAAACCTCGTCAGTCAGCTTCCTGTCTGATTGCTCAGAGGCTACAATCAGAAAACAACTGGTGATATAGATCAGTTTCTTCTCTTTTTGGAACTTTTAATTTATTATATATTTGTCTGTATTGGTTAAGGTATCACATATGTGTCCTTATCCCCCACCATTGTCCCCCCCCCAACCCTCTACTTATGCCCTAACCCAGTGGTCAGCAAACTCATTAGTCAACAGAGTGGCAAACCCTGGCTCATGAGCTGCAGTTTGCCAACCACTGTCCTAACCCGCCCTGGTGTCTGTGTCCATTGGTTAGACTTATGTGCATGCATACAAGTCCTTTGGTTTATCTCTCCCCCTTACTCCCACCCTCCCCTGCCTTCCCTCTGAGGTTTGACGGTCTGGTTGATGCTTCTCTATCTCTGGATCTGTTTTTCTTCATCAGTTTATGTTGTTCATTATAATTGAGGATCTCAGAAGTTTTTATTCTGTTATGGCTCACAGCTTCTGGCAGCCCCATGGCCAGGGCCCTAACTTGTAACATTCACTACCTGTAACTACATTCATCATTGTCCATCATTTAGCCATCATAACATGAGCTGAAATCATTGTTTCAGATTATTCTTATCCTCTCCTTTTTCTAAAATTATGTTCTTTGTATCCTTGGGTTCCTGAGATGATATAAAATGATTCCCTTTCCACCCACCAACTCATTTTCTGAAATTTACACGCTACAGTCTCAATTTATTATTACCCAAGTGGCTGTAGTTCCAAAATAGCAACTATGCTGATTGCTCCCAGGCGCTGTGAGTACACCTGAGCAGTGCAGAGGGCAACGTCAATTTCTGATCACCCCCAGTCACTGCTAACCTTGACTTTCGACCAGCCTTTAGCAGAGAACAAGAATTTTTCAGATGCTAATTTTCAAAATTAGTCAGTCATTACTTGACTAGTAAGAGAAGTTTGTTTAAAGATAGCTTAATTAAGTAGCTTAATTAAAGAGATCAACTATAAAACCTGATTTTTTTTTAAAGGCCCTGAACATTTTTTAAAAAAGATTTCTTAGGTTTTTGTTTTGTGTTATTGAAGAGAGGGTTGCTTTTTTAAACATCTGAAACAACTTGTTTCATTTTATATTTTAGTGGGGAGATGGAGAAATTAAAATGTTTGTATAGAAACAAATTATTTAAAATGTAGAATGAGACCAAAGTTTTGTTTTTATTTAAACATTCAGTATAAGTGACAATTGCCTATTATTGTATATTGGGGAGGGGTGGGTTGGTATTTCATATTTATTTAGCTGTTTTATTTGTTCTTCTTTTAAAATGTCTTTTAAATTATATCTAGGAAGAGAACCAGTTGAGGGAGGGGTTTAAGACAGTATATTGAAAACAAGCACATTAGGTGAAAGACTCCTTAATAATGGTGAAGTGTTTGGTACCCTCTTCTACCGTCCAAGTACTACTCAGGCCTGGCCCTGCTTAGCTCCCAAAATCAGATGAGATGGGGACCTTTGGGGTGATATGGCTGCAGGCATCAGCACCCTTTGATCCAGTCCCTGGTAGCCAGCACTTCATCCTCCGGGCAGAGAACTGGAGGACCCCTTTCTGGAGAAACTGACTGGACTAAGAAACAACAGCAGAGACTGAACGGGATCCCCAGGCAGTCACTGATGACCCCAGTGAAGTTTCCCATGTGGCACTTCAAACAGCAGCATTTTAGTGTCTTATTTTTCAATATGAATGGACAGCAGGGCTACCGGGCATGAAAGGAAGCCACTCCGATGAAAGAGAAACCAAAACAATCATGTGAGCTCAGAAAGGAGTAGGAAAGAAACAGACAATGCAATGAGCTGAAGGAAACTTTTAAAAACATCACAATTACCATTGATACTCACAGAGAAGTAAAAGAATGTCTGGTACCCATGAAACAAGAGCAAGGAAGGAAAAACCAGAGAACAAGGAAAAGCTCTTAGAAATTGAACCCTATATCTTAGAAAGGAATAATTCAGCAAGAATGGAAAGGAAAATAATGAGGAAATCACACAGAGTAGAACAAATAGAAATGATAAAATGTGACAAAAGGTGAAGAAAATCATATGATCAGTTCGGAAGCCTTTTGCCTAGTAGGAATTACAAACAGAGGAAGAAAAAAAAACTCTAAGAAAATTTCCCAAAGCTGAAGAACATGAGATTTTCTGATTGAAAACACCCACTGAGCACCTAGTAGAATGAATGGAAAACCAGAGTACACACACACTAAAGCTACTACTCTCCTGATTTCCTACCTTTTTTACTGTTCCCTTTCTGATTTCTTCTCAGTATCTCTTCCTCATTCCAGCCTTCATGCTGTTCCTCTGCTTTCTGTCTGTGGCTTTCCTCTTCCCCCTTTCCTTACTCCCTGCCCCCTCGATGTGTTGTGACATCTAGTCCTGTGACTTTAGCGACCTCTCCATGCCAGTGTTCCCAATGGGTAAACCCAGCTGGCTCTTCCTCTTGAACTCTAGACCTGTTTCCTGACATTTCCCCTCCCCATACTCCATACGCCAGTACCCCCAGTCCTCACACATGTCAAAAAGTGGGCTTATTTCCGACATGTTGGGGGAGAACCAAGATGGCGGCATAGGTAAAACACCTATCTTGCCGTCATACTCAGCAATTTTAATACTACAACTTAACAAAAGAACAAACACCTTCCAGAATCACCTGAAAGCTGGCCGAGTGAAAATTCCACAAGTAAAAGTGAAAATAAGACACTGTGACTTGGAGGAGCGGTGGCGGACAGCGTTGAAAGATTCCTGCGGAGAGAGGTTTGGAGCGCGCGCCAGCAGAGAGGGCGGGCGGCTGAAAACTGGCCAGTTTTCTCGAATGGGGAGACAAAGACATTCCACTGGACTGATTCTCCATCTCTGGGCGAAGTCCAGGGAACCCACTATCATACGGGGTGAAAACTGGACAGTGGGAGGGCACGCCGAAGCATGGGTACTGCCGGGTCTGCCGGCTTGTGGAGAAGGCAGCTTGCATGAACAGCTCAGCTGCATGACCACGCAGAGAGTGCTCTGCGACTTGCCCTCTCATTCGGGAAACCGTAGACTGCTTTGTTTTACAACCCTGGGTGAGACATTGGGCGTGCAGACTCATTTGGGGAGAGTCTGAATTCCCCAGCAGCCGGTGGAGCTCGGCAGCGGCTCTCTCTCAGAGGTGCTGGCGGCCATTGCCCCAGAACAGAGTCCCTGGGGGCACATAGGGCGGAGCTAACGCTGTCCGCTTGGCCCGGAGACTCTGCCCATCCAACCTGAGCACAGCTGAGCTTCACAGACAATTGGCCTGGAGGTCAACCCCTCCAAGTGCTAACAACGATTAACCTAAGCTTAACTTCAGCAAGACTGTGCAACCTATATCTACCTCAGGTAACTGGGGAGGCTGAGCCACTGTCCCTAGTAGGAAGTTTACCACACAAAGCTAATTGACCAACTCAGGGAAGCAGCCACCATGCAGAGACATGGAAAGAAATCAGATGTGAAAGAAATGGAGGAAAAAAACGACTGGACATGGAACTCAAAACCACGGTTATAGGGCTTTTCAAGAGGCTCCAACAAAAGGTCGAGGCCTATAAGGAAATAAGCAAGACCACAAAGGAAATGATCAAGACCAACGTGGAAATGAATGAGTCCTACAAGGAAATGAACAAGACCCTCAAGGATATGAACGAGACCTGCAAGGAAATGATCAAGACCAACGTGGAAATGAATGAGTCCTTCAAGGAAATGAAGGAGACCCTCAAGGATATAAAGGAGACTCTCAGGGATATGAAAAAGGACCAACCAGAAATTAAGCATACACTGACTGAAATAATATTATACAAAGACCTAAAAGTGCTCTGGAGCACCCCAAGAACCAAGTTCAAGATTTGAAATACAAAGAGGTAAAATCCATTCAGCTGAAAAAGCAAGAAACAAAAAGAATCCAAAAAATTGAAGCTAGTGTAAGGGGTCTCTGGGACAACCTCAAGCATACCAACATCCGAATTATAGGGGTGCCAGAAAAAGACAGAGAGCAAGACAATGAAAACCTATTTGGAAAACTTCCCACACCCGGTGAAAGAAATTGACTTAGGAGTCCAAGAAGCGCACCGAACCCCAATATATAGGAACCCTAAGAGGACCACACCAAGGCACATCATCATTAAAATGCCAAGAGCAAAAGACAAAGAGAGAATAATAAAAGCAGCAAGAGAGAAACAGTTAGTTACCTATAAGGGAGCACCCATACGATTGTCAGCGGATTTCTCAACAGAAACGATGCAGGCCAGATGGGAGTGGCAAGAAATATTCAAAGTGATGAACAGCAAGAATCTACAACCAAGATTACTCTATCCAGCAAAGCTATCATTCAGAATTGAAGGTCAGATGAAGTGCTTCGCAGATAAGAAAAAGCTAAAGGAATTCATCACCACCAAACCAATATTATATGAAATACTGAAAGATATTCTTTAAGAAGAGGAAGAAGAAAAAGATAAAACTGTAAATTAGGAACAACAAATATACATCTATCAAAAAATGAATCTAAAAATCAAGTGAATTAATAAGCTGATGAACAGGATAAACTGGTGAATGTAACAGAATCACGGACATAGAGAGGGAATGGACTGACAACTCTTGGGGAGAAAGGGGGTGTGGGAAGTGCAGCAAGAGACTGGACAAAAATCATGCAACTATGGGAGCGGACAGGGGATGGGGGTGAGGGTGGAGGGTGGGATGGGTACCAGGTGGAGGGGAACTATAGGGTGGAAAAAAAAGGGAACAATGTAATTAATAAACTGAACAATAAAGATAAAAAAATGTTTTTAAAAAGTGGGCTTATTTCCTTTTCTCTTCGTGCCTTTTAATGAGCCCAGTTTCTTTCTGTGTTCCCTATTACATAACTGAGAATGTCATCACTACAGTGTTATACATCATAAATGAGGAGTCTAGGGTCACTCTGGGCCCTTCCATCTACCTCATCCCTCCCCTTTAATCACTGTGTCCTATCCGACCTTCTGGTGATAAGCCTGTGTCCCAAATTCCCAGGCAGCCCTTCATTCTTATGTAGGAAGGGACAACAAAGGTCACTGGACATCTGAGGAGAAAACCTATAGCTAAAAAAAGGAACAAAATAATACAAAAATTCATCCTAAGGATAACTTTTTTAAAACTCCAATTAGTAGCCTCAGATTTGAAATAATATGAAAAAGGAGCAGGGAACTCTTAGAAATTAAAAACATGAATGCCAAAGTAAAAAATTCTCTAGAAGGTTTGAAAGATAAAATAGAGGAACACTCTGCCCAGGCTGGGTGCCTCAGTGGGTTGGAGCATCCTCCTGTACACCAAAAGGTCAGGGGTTTGATCCCTGGTTGGGGGCATGTACAAAAGGCAACCAGCTGATGTTCTTTCTCTCTCCCTTCCTCCTTCTCTCCCTTCCTCTCTCAAAAATCAATCAAAATATATTTAGATGAGGACTTTATACACACACACACACACACACACACACACATACACAGGAAAACTCCAAGAGTTTAGAAAGTAAAAACATCAAAAAAGGAAATATGAGAATAAGAGACATAGATGTCTTGGTCCTCCATTTTGCTAATAGGAATTCCCGAAAAAGAGAAAAGGAATAGAAGAAATCCTCAAAGAACAGCAGAAATGTCCATGAGCTAAAGACAATACTATTCAAATTTAATGTATCCTGAGTTCTGAGCAGAAGGCATGTAGATATGGATGAGTAAGTGCAGACTGTTAACATTGTAGAACACCAGGGATTAAAAGGCCCAGAAAGCATCTAAAACAAGCAAAAAGCTTTCATCTATAAGGGAACAGCTTTACCCTCTTCTAATGTTGGAAAAACATTTACGAATCTATTGCCCAATGAAACTACTGACTAAGGGTTAGAGCAAAACCAGTGAATTCTAGACTGTAGAGACTCAAAGAGCTGACCCCTACCTTAAAATCCTCATCATTTCATTAGCAATAATGATGGAATCTGTTCATGTTTGCTGAAATTTTGTTAATATTTTCAAAATCCTGCAAGGCCTCTTTGCAGTCCTATTATATGGATAGAACATTTTCTTTAATTTTTTTAATCTTTGTTTCCTCATTTCTTTTTTAAACCCCAAACTCTTTAAGTCTGCTAATTTCTCTGCTTTTCTCCATCCTTTTCTTATAATTTCCTTTGTGCATTATTTTAAAAATTTGTCTCATCATTAGTTACTTCATTCCTTATATTTTTATCTAAAATATGTACCTTCCGCAAGTAATTAGAGAATTTTTTACAGTATGTGAAAATGTATAAATAACAGCCTCATAAAATAAAATTAGTACATTATTGTGGGAGGAACTTTTTCCCTATAATATGTGTTTCAATTTTACTAATATGGAAACAGCCTAAACCTTCCTACCTTCCACTTTTTTGGAGGGATAGGGGGAGAGGATTGATGTTTAAAAAAAAAAAGTTTGAATAGAGAGAAACCAAGATGGCGGCATAGGTAAACACCTAGGCTTTTGCCCCGCACAATTTTGAGAATACAACTAAAGGACAGAATGGACACTGTCCAGAACCACGGGAGGGCCGGCTGACTGGAGATCTGAAACTGGAGGGACATAGAGGTGCACATGTATAATCAGAGCCTCTGCAAAGCCCAAATAAGGTGGGAGACTCGCATGTGCGAGAGGACAGGGTGTCTGAACCTGGCAGGGGTGCTGTGGCGGAAAGGAGACAAAAACTCCAGGCAGCGCTGAACCCAGTTCGGTTTATACTCAAAACCCAGGGGAACCAGGCCCTTACAGGGAGAACCTGGATTGAGGGCGGAATCCCAGGGAAAGAGCCGGAGGCAGAGCTCCAGAGGCATGTGCGCAGAGAGGACTAATGGGTCGCTGGCCAGAGGCGGAACTCCAGGGGTGTGCACAAGTGCTCACAGTGAGGGCGTTCTGTTGACTGTGTGGCTGACATCTGGCAGAAGGGAAAAGGAGTTCCGATTGCACTAAACCCAGGTGCCAGGCAAAAATCTGAGATTTCGGATTCATTGGGGACCAGATGGTCTGGCGGCAGGTGAAACTCGAGGGCACCTTGACTGTGGACACTAGGACCCGGCGACCTCGTGGGCCGGGGCTGACTGGAAGCCAAGGCTGTTGGCTCCACCTGAAACTCCACCCCCGCCAGAAACTCCACCCCATCCAAACTGAGCACAGAGACTTTGGCAAGTTTGCAAGTCCTGGCACATAAGGCTGTCTCCTAGAGTAGACACAGCTGATCCTCACAGTCATTTGGCTTGGAGGTCAGTTCCTCCCAGTGATACCAACAACAAACAAGACTTATCTGCAACAAGGCTGTACACACAGTCCCCAAAGGGGTGCACCAAGAGTGTACACCTCAGGTAACAGGGGAGGCCGAGACACCTAGCACACAAAGCTACCCAACCAACTCAAGCAAGCAGTGAAAATGAGGAGAGAAAGAAACAGATTGCAAACAAAAGAAACAGAGGAAAACAAACGACTGGTTATAGAGTTTAAAACCATGGTTGTAAGATATTTCAAGAGGATCCTAGAAAAGGCCAATAAGCTTAGCGAGAACCTCGAGGATATGAGCAAGACACTCGAGGAGATGGTCTTGAATATGAAAAAGGACCTTGTGGATATGAAAAAGGACCAACTAGAAACTAAACATACACTGACTGAAATAAAAAATATTTTACAGAAACCCAACAACAGACTAGAGGAATTCTCTATAAGAATCAAGTCAAAGATTTTAAATACCAAGAAGCCAAAAACACTCAACTGGAAAAGAAAAAAGAATCCAAAAATTTGAGGATAGTGTAAGAAGCCTCTGGGACAACTTCAAACATACCAACATCAGAATTATGGGGTTGCCAGAAGAAGAGAGAGAGCAAGATACAGAAAACATATTTGAAGAAATGATGACTGAAAGAAATAGTGAAAGAATAATGGTGAAAGAAATAGACTTATAAGTCCAGGAAGCACACAGAACCCCAAGCAAAAGGAATCCAAAGAGGACCACATCAAGACACATATAATTAAAATGCCAAGAGCCAAGGACAAAGATAGAATATTAAAAGCAGCAAGAAAAAACACTGAATTACCTACAAGGGAGCACCCATACGCTTGTCAGCTGACTTCTCAACAGAAACTATGCAGGCCATACAGGAGTGGCAAGAAATTTTCAAAGTGATGAATAGCAAGAACCTACAACCAAGATTACTCTACCCAGCAAAGCTATCATTCAGAATTGAAGGGCAGATAAAGAGCTTCACAGATAAGAAGAAGCTAAATGAGTTCATCAACACCAAACCAGTATTATGTGAAATGCTGAAAGGTTTTCTTTAAGAAGAAGAAAAAGGAGAAAAAGGTGTCATATGTTATTTCTGATGGTTTTTATGAGCAAGGAATTCAGCCAGGAGATGGCAGAGATTACCTGTCTGAGATGCCTAGGCCTTTGTGGGAAGCCCCCAAGGCTGGGATCTGGAAACCGCTGAAGTCTCCTTCCCTCACATGTCTGGCAGTTGATGCCGGCTGTAACCTGAGGGCCTGTCTGGGTTGTTAACTTGGACTTCCTCATGTTGTTTCTCCATGTGGCCTGGGCTTTCCCACAACATGGTGGTTGGACTTCAAAGCATCTCAAGACATAAAGGAGGGGAGGGGTGGGGGAGAAAGAGAGAGAGAGAGAGAGAGAGAGAGAGAGAGAGAGAGAGAGAGAGAGACGGACAGACAGAGAGAGACACAGCCAAATGGAGGTCACACAACCTTCAGTGACCCAACCTCAGAGGTCATACAGCATCCCTGCACTGCATTCTGTTGGTTGAGACAATTACAAAGGTCCACCAAGGCTCAGGGAGGAGGAACACAGATCCTACTTCTAAATGTAGTGTGTCAGGGCCACACTGTGAAAGGAGCATGTGAAATGGGGTAAAAATTGGTGTGACCATCTTTGGAAATGCAGGCTGCTGCAGTGTGTGTGTGTGTGTGTGTGTGTGTGTGTGTGTGTGTGTGTGTGTGTTCATGGTGGTATCCAATTCAACCCCAATAGGACTTCTCTGAAATTAATTCCTTTAATGATCTTCAGTTGCTAGCTCATCAGTTGCTTCCTCTATCAGGAGGTTGTGATTGACAGGTGATTAAAAAAAAAAGAGATGTCGCTCTTGTTAGAAAAGAAAACAAGATAATTATTAAAATGTGTCTGTTAAAGTAGCTGTTCTAATTCTCTTTGGTCAAGAAAAACAGTTTAATATGAAAAACATATTTTTTATGATGATTGTGTTTATAGTTTGGGTGTGATACATTTCTCTAGGTTCTTTTGATTGATCTGAAATATTTAGACACACCACACCTTCTTTTTCTGTTTTGCATGTGGAACAGATAATTTATGAAGTACATTTTAGTTATATAAATCCTGTAGCCCATTCACCTAACGCCTCCAAAGCTGGAGTGTCCTCCTCTGGAATATGGAAAGACTCATAGTACCTGCCTCACAGAGAAGGCATGAGGATCACAGGAGTGAATAGATATAAAGTGTTTGGCACGTTATAAATGCTAAAATAAAATAAGTGTATGGATGTGTGAATGATATTCTGCATCTACAAATATATGAAGAGTCCCAGCAAAATGGAAATCATTTCCAACAAGGTACTCAAAAAAGGAAAAACATGGCTCATGAAAGCAGTTTGTCAAACTGTTCCATTGGGAAGCACATGCTAGATTGCTTGTTAATTTGATAACTGTTTGTTTTTCCTAGTTTGAAAAAGAAAAACAGCATGATATTCGATCTTTCTTTTTACCAAAACCTAAAAAAATGAACTTGGTGACCTCCTATGATGCATCAAAGCTATTCCATGAGAAAAATACTGTACTGCCATCAGGCCCTGGAAAAATATCTACAAGAGATACCACTGATTTTAAAAACAGTTTTGAACCTGAAGCTAAAAGACGGAAGTCAGTCACCCCCAGTGATGGCTGCAGCCCCCACCCGGTGCAGCCGGCCTGGACCCGGAAAACCACAGCTCTAGCCCAGGCCACCGCCCCGGCCCCTCCCCAAGTGGACTGGCAGTGTGTTTTCTGCACCTACATCAACAATGCATTGCTGCCTTACTGTGAAGTGTGTGGGAATCCTCACAGCAGTGCTGGTGAGTACGCGGGGCCGCAGCAAGGGTGTTTCCAGGTAGCCTGTGGTTTCCGAGACCACTGCTGCTTCATAGGGCAGTGTGACTCGGCACTGCCTTCAGCTTTTAAGCTGGAGGAACAGCTGCACATGTGAAGTGAATGTATCCCCTTGTGGAATGTGGAAAGCTCCTGGCTCCGTCAAGAATGTGGACCCCCAGTGGCCATGGCCTGGCATTAATTTGGCACAAATGGACATTTGTGGTTAATGCCAGCAGGATGTGAATCCAGTGGGCAGGAATAGAAGCTCTGTTGCTATGGCAGCAAATATGCCTGATAGCCATAGACCTGCCGTTTTCTTTACTCAGAGGATAATACTTGATTTTAAAGAAATTATACATTATTTTTATTCAAATAACAAAATAACCCAGTGTCACTTCTTTGTCTAGTAAAATATACACTGGGCCATGCTTCTTGCATGACAATCATAGAAATTCCTCTCTAGATCTTTTTAAAGAACCTATTTGATATGTTTTATGAGTTTATTCTTTTTTAAAGCATGTTATTTTAAAAGTAGAGATGATAAACATACCTCAGAGTATGTTTTTATAGCATAAGATGCCATTTTCTGATGCTTTGCTTTTGGAATGATTATTAATACCTGGTTGTCTTAAGAAAAAGATCATTCATATGCATGCCTTTTGTTGCCAATTCTCCTGTGTGAGAGGTCATTTTTATGGTAACTCAAAGTACCAAGTTGACAGTTTTGGAACCTGGAAGAAGTCATTTTGTTTTATCCAGTGTAATAATTGTTCACATCTCCTTTTCCATCACGAGTATTATCATTAACAAAGACACAGCTAAGTTGAAGCTGAAACTGCCGTTCCTTCTTGCTTGCCATGCTTCCCTCTGTCTTAGCTTTCATTTGAGAGAAAGGGTAATCAGTAGCTGAGTCTTTCCTCTTTCACTTCTGGGTGTTCCTACTCAAACTGACAAGGCTGCCATCTGGGTGGGTATGTATATTTGTAACGTGGACACCTGTTGTTTGTGAACTAAATTGGAACCACAAGCTTATCCCGTATCATCTCTCTCACAATTTGCTTTATCTCATTCAATTTCCAACTGCTACAGGCAATAAAAATAAAGTGCCTTGTGACTACAAAGTAATGTCAGTTCACATTAAGTATGTAAGTTGAGCAATTTAGCAACAAAAATTATAGTTTAACAAGGTTTTATAGGTCTGATTTTTCTTTGTGATGAAACCAAGAGCAACAGCAAATGTTTCTAGACCCATGATTTAATAAGCAAACTCCCAAGCAGTCCAAACAAAAACAAAATGCCTTTTGTGAGCAAGCAACTGTCTGTTCAAAGAGAAACATATATTCTACATAACAATGATATTTCTGTACACAAAAGTTTCTATTAGATTTATGTTATTGTAATTTGTCATAGTGATTTCCAACCTGAATTTAGATATAACCCAAAAGTATTGAATCACAGAATTATTTCTAATCCATCTAAATGTTTAAGTCCTTTCCTGCCATGTAACACTTTGAGGAAATGGTGGAATCCAAAAGTCACAGGAGCCATCTTAGGATATTACATTCCTATAGAGGTTGCTCATGCAGATTCTAGCACATTAGATGAGGTTTGGTACAGTATACTAATGAGCACTAATATTTGCCAATATGTAACACTTCTCTTGTGCTTTGTTCTTAAAATCTATAGTTTACACTTGACATTTTACAGTTATGCACCCAGATTTCTCTCTCACTGAATTCGGATTGGATATATCCAGTGGTCTCTAATATCTATCTCCACTTGGACATCTAATGGGAGCATAGCAAACTCAAAGATTAACACGGGCCAAATAAACAAGGTTTAAGTTTATGTTGGCCGCAAAAAGACAAAAGCTTCAATTTCCATAGAAACGTAGGTTTATTTCGATAGAGACATGTGAATACAAAGGCCTGAAATAAATGAGTCATTGTTAACATAAAATAATAGAACATTTTAATAAAAATATTTTTTTTAAACATTAACTTACCAGACACTGAATAACTGCACAAATTACTAGGCTTAACACAAATAAACCTATTTTTCTTGTTCTCCGAAAGTGAAATATTTCCTGTTGCACACATCAAACAAGTCAGTCCAAAACTAATGATGGGGCAGTCGGCTGCTCAGATATTCGCTGCTAGTATTAGTGGAGAGAAATGGTGTGCTTGTGGGTAAGGTGCATAAGGGAAATGGATGCAACACAATTATAGTAATCACTCATTAGCGAACATTGTAGTTCATTATTAATAATTATGTGTAACGGGGTATTGTAAATTAAGTTACGAAATTTTTATTAAAACATTTCTTATGTACCATTATATTGGCTGGGCCACAAAAATATTCCTTGTGGGCAGCGTGCAGTCTGAGGACCACGAGTTTGACATGCTTGGTCTAATGGGTACCTCAAGCTTAGCATGTCCAAATGTGATTGTTGATTCACCACCAACACCCAAATCTCTTCCTCTGTCTTCCCTCTATCATGCTAAAAACTAGGCAGCATTCTTGATTCCTTTCTCTCCTCCCACACTCGATCCATCAAATCCTCCTAGTGTGGCCTCTAAATATATCCTGATTCTGGCCGCTTTATCTCATTGCTAATACACACTGGAATCCACCGTTTTCTCTGTCTCATACCTCAGTGGCCTGACTACTAGTCTCCCTTGTGGCTCTTCTCTATACAGCAGCCAGAGTGAGCCTTTAAAGACTTAAGTCAATGTCTTCCTTTGCCTAAAACCCTCTAATACCTTCTAGCTACAGGTAGAATCTAACCCAAGAATATAGACCTGGGGCTAGGTTTCCTAGACTCATGGACAGCTCTCAGCTCAAATGGGGCTCTTCCTAGAGTTTGGCCCTGTTGACCACCCATCCCCTTACATACAAAACCCTGTTTTACCCGAAAAGGCCCTATTTACTTGCTTACCTGCCTATTGTCTACCTCTGCCACTTAGAATGGAATCTCCAGGGGCGGGACAATTCTTTCTCGTCCTTGCTTCCTCTCAAGCACCTGGAGTAGAACTTGATATTAGTGTCTTCCAATACATGTTTTTAGAGGATGAGCAAACATTGGTGACTTTGTTTCTTTCTCTAAGAACTACTGTGACTTTTTTAAACTTGCCTTTTCAAACTGGGCTTAGAGTAAATAATGACTTTATCTAAAGTATGTATAAATTATTTGTCTGATTTTTATCATTCTACAAATAGATAGCCTCCATTATATCGAAGATAAAAACAAAAATGAGAAAGATGATTCTGAGAAAGACATGTCCAAAAACATTTGCACTAATTCTGACGATGAAAAACGAGTGCTTGTACAGACAGAACCGGAACCGTTGGCTGAGAGCAAGGAAGAAATATCAAAAATCGAGAGAGATGATGGACTCGCGTTCCCGCCAGGTGATGGTAGGTTTGCTCCGATTTCCATTGTCCAAATAATACCCAGGTGCTTAGACACGTGATGCTGTTAGTAGATTTGTGATCACTACCAGGTTCTGGGTTCCTTGTATTCTCATTTATATAAAAATATAAGCTACACACTTAAACACCAGGTAGTGGGGAGAGCAGAGCTGCTGGCACTCAGACATCACTAGAGAGCAGAACCAGCACCTGGCTGCCCTGCTCCAGAACCTGCTGCCCGCCTCAGCCCCGCCTTCACACAGCGGCCTGTCCGTTCACACGCGGCCCGGGCCTCTTCACCAGCGACCCACCAGTTGCCCAGCAACTGGGTGGTTTGGATATTTGGGAGGTTCTTTGAAGCCAAATGGTAAGGTTGACAGATTATGAACAGCCATTAGCAGATAATTAATTCTTTATATATGAATTTCTTTTAAATCCTATAACTAATTGGGATGTTTTAAATTTAGGGTTTGGGGTTTTGTGTGTTTTTGGTAAAGAAAATTTTTCTGAGGAACATAATTTCAACACTGCATGAATCAAGTGATCACTTTATTAAGGATGTAAATAACTATGTTGTATACCGGAGACTAATATAATGTATATTAACTAATATAATCTATATTAACTCTAGTTTAATTTTTTATAAAAGACTATATGAATCATGACTGCACTTGGAACCAACCACATAGTGTTTCAGATTTATTTGCTTTTGGGTTGATTCCACTTATTATTTATAGCTGTAATAGTTGGCAAATACCAGTCTATATGTCATGCATCACTAGCTTTATGGGCCAGCTGGCAAAAGATTGTGAGTGTCTTGGAGTTATTTTCTTTGTTATTCAGTTTGTGACCATAGTAACTCACTGGACTAAGTCCTCTTGCTAATGTCGTGGACTTGGGCAAGAGAATGTGCCTCAATTTCCTCCTCTAAATAATCCACTATTTATTTCTGAGAGGTATTAATATATGTGTTTAGATCAGTGCATGGAACATAGTAAGTACTTGGTAAGTGTTAACTCCAATAATTTTTTAGGTCAGCGTTGATAACCCTGTCTTTCCTACAGAATACATTGGTCAGTGAAACTGAGAAAGGAATGAATGAAAAGAGATTATGAGAGAAGATGTCCACTCACTTCCCTTTGTGAATGTGAGGCAAAGCCACAGGGGATCAGACACTTATGGGGCCCTCACGGGGTGGTATTGTTGCTGCTAATCAAGATGGTACCATTTCAGCCTCCACTTAAATCAGCTCTAGCAAAGGTCTAGATGCCAGACTCCTTCCGTCGTGGTGGCAGGAAATGCTCCCTTAGGCCTGGCTTGTAACTGCCCCGCCCTTTCTGAAGGTATTTCTTTCTTCCTGGGCCACCAGTGAAAGTGCAGAGCCGCTGGTGCCGTGGAGGCCATGCTCTGAGCTGCCTCCCTGCGTCCAGTCCAGGCCCGGGCACATGCTCTCTGTCACAGATGTTGATGTACTTCGTAAACTTGTTCATCGTGCCAGCCCACAGAAGACTGAAATGAACTATTTTTTTTTTATTTACAACCATTTATTCAGCTAGAAACACCAACTTGAAGAGGTACTGGCATATTCCATTTGTAATAATTTGCTTTCAGCAAACAACTGTCTTATAATGGAACATGTTGAAGAAAATATTGCCTGATAAGTCTTTTTTGTTCTTTTGAGTCTCATTCACTACAAGTTCAAGGTACTTTGACAGAATCCTAGTGTCCTGAATGGCCTGATGAATGCATTAAATCAAAGGTGTGTTGTATTCGGGAAATACTCTTAGATTCATACAAATGTCGCTTGGGTTGTGGATTTCATATTTCTCCCACTGGTACTATGACATTTGAGGAACATTTGTTATGAAAGTTTCACACCAATTTTGTTTTGCTCCTTTTTCATTAGCCTCTGTGCCTCCTTTTCCATTTTCTTTCTTTGCTGTTCCGCTGCTCTCTTTTCTCTGTCTGCTATCTTCTGCTGCCTCAGAACTTCCTCTGCTTGCCAGGCCTCATCTTCCCCTTCTTCCCATGCATTGGTATTTTCCTGCCAGGTATCCAAGTCACCTAATTCTGGTGATTGATGAATAAATGGCATATCTTGCGTAGCTGCTAATCTACTAGAGAAACCTGTGCTACCATTTGGGACGCCCAAATTTAATGGTTCTCTCTTGTTAATAATGATTTTTTGAGTTTTCCTTATAGTTGGTGTCATGTCCTTAAAATAGTCAGGTTCCAGTTGTTCCAAAGCATTTTGTTGTGTTGCCACATTCCCATTCCCTCCTTCAATTTTTATACTTGTGGGAGCATCTTCATCCCAGGAAGTCCACTCTTCATCTGTCTGTTTTGGAACTGATGAATAATCAACCATAGTTGGCAAAGTTATTTGGTCTCCACTTAATTTCCGTCCTCTGCCAGATCTGCATATTAATCTCTTTAGGAATGAGAATAATGTCGCTAACCAGGTACAAACTTTAAATAACCGAAACTGTGTGATAGCCATGATGGGAATCAAAACCTGCCCCTCCCCCTCCCGCCCGCCTGGCGGAGGCTCCGAGCTGCCCTGAAATGAACTATTTTGGATTGAGGGTAGCTGAGCCTTCAGGTTCTCTTTCATCTCCTTGATTAGAACAGTCGAAGTGCGCAGACCCTCAGCCAGTGTACAGCACCCTAATGTTTCGTGCAAGTAGGAACACGGACCGGATCCACCTCTACACCCAGGTAAGCATCATGCCAGTTATGTGGCTCGAAGCATGCAAAAGGCTTCCTTTTTTCATGTTTCAATGAGATATTTAATCTTATTAACAAAGAGATTGGTACCTAGTTTCTTTTCTCCTTAAAGCTAGTCCTCAAATCCCAATGGTAAGTCAGAGGCAACCAGCATAGAGGTCAGGAGTCCCATCACCAGCCGTGCCTGCAAATTAGAATATGGTTTGACTCTTATTGCTATAGTTTATTTCAGATGTCAACACCAGAGCCTCAGCTCAGATCTGTGATTAACTGTGGAATCTTGGACACCTTCATTGCTCTGTGCCTCATTTTTCTCCACTGTAATATGTGGAGAGGAGCAGTACAAGGATAAAAAGAGCTGATTCCTGTAAAGCACTCGGCACAGTGCCAGTCACAGTGCCTTCTCATAAAATACCAGCTCCTGCCCTGACCACTTGTAGCAGCAGCAACAGTAGCATCTCTACTGAGCTTCGCCTGCCCATCCGTTTACTGAACTCCTTGGCAATGTCATGAAAGGATTGCTCAGGTTCCTGCCAGAGCCTAGGCTGGTGGGGCTCAAACTTTTATCTCAGGACCTCTTTGCACTCCTAAATTCATTGAGGACCCCAAAGAGCTTTTGTTTATATGGCTTGAATCTATTGATATTTACTATATCTAAAATTAAAATGGAAACACTTAGAAATATTCATTTATTGTTTTATTTAAGAGTAGCCATAATATAAATATACACATTTATTTCAGTAGCATATTTTCATGAAAAATAATTATCTTCTCAAAAACAAAAATAATATTTAATGAACATTTACATTTGTAGCAATTTTCTCTAAAGTCTTAACAGAAGACAGTGGAATTCCCAGATCTGCCTGTGCATGGAAAGCTACTGTACAGTAGTGACATAACGAGAATGAAAAAGGCAAATCATGTTTTACTGTTTTTACATCAACTCTTTTGACGTGTGGATCTCTGGAAAAGAGCTGGGGCCATGTGAGAGCCCTTGGCCTAGGTTAACTGGTCTGAATGTTTGAGGAAAAATTGCTGAAATTATGAATAATTTTGTTTGGACTATAGTTTCAAAACTAACCTGTATAAGTATAAGAAAATTATATTTATAACTTTTTAAACTCATGGGCCATCTACCAGAAGAATGCCTTTTTAAAGATAACTTACGTTGGAGCTACGCAAACTGAGTGTTATCTACTACACCAAATATAGATATAGACAGATGGTGCTCTATGTAATAATTTTCAGTTCTAACTGGAAATTGGAAGAGCTGGATAGAAGAGCAGGAGGTGGGGAGGATAGTGAATACAAAATCGCCAAGCAGCCTCCTCATTGGCCCACAAAACCACTGTCCTGGGGCCGCACCGGAGAGGGACCCCAGACAAAGCCAGGCAGTCAGCACCACTCCTCTGATGGCTGGACCCCAGGCCTAGACCTGGGAGGAGCGCCATGGGCACCTCTGCTCACCCAGACAGGCCTGAGCCTGAACCACTCTCCCTCCTCGGGAGTGAGCGCCAGGCCATGCTTATCTGACCATCACATGGGAGCAACAGGGAGCTGATCCCAGGTGGGCTTGAGGGCCAAGAAGCCAAAAGCCAGACACTGGGCAGAGCACACAGGAATTCAGAAGCCCTTAGCTTGTTTCCCGTCTTTCTCTGTGCAGTGGAAGCTGTGCTTCCTGAATCATCTGATTAGTAGTTCTCCCCTTCGGGTGGAGGGGAGGGAGAACCTGCCAGCTCCTGGCAGAGGAACAGGGGCCGGCTGCCGGGCCAGGTGCAGCCACGGCCTTGCCATCCCTCCTGGCTCGGCTACCAGCCTGGCAGCGTGGCCACCTCCTGTTCTTGACATCTCTCTTAGCGGTTTCCAGTGCATTTGTACAACTACTCTAAATATGTGCCCCTTTACCATAAAACATTATTCAGTTATTCTCTACACACGAGACCCAAAGCAGATGAAGTGCTAACAGGTCTTTTCACAGTTACAGCAGAGTTGAGATGAAATCCTTCCTTTTGACCTTCGAAGAGCCAAAGTAGAATCTGGATAAAAACTCAGCTCGCTGCCTAAAAGAACACCGCTTAAAAAGAAGAGCAGTAACAGCTATTTAGCCATTTATGTCATTAACATGTAACTCTAAAGAACTGTCTTTGCAACCAGAATCCCAAGTCTGATTGAGTTTAGAATAACAATTATGTATCTAAACTTTGAATCTCCGGGTAATTTCTTTTTGTGTTTTTTTTTCCAAAGCAATTGTGGGAGCTGGAGCACTTTCTTTCAGCAGAGAGAGTTAGAATATGATTTGACTCTTGTTGCTATATTTTCATATGCAGAGATTCTTCTCCCCCTTTATAAAGAAGTACTTCCTGCTCCAGCCCTGTGTTTAGCTGACTACCCCTCTGCGTGGTATTTCCCTGAGTAGTGAGCGCACTGAGGCATTCAGAGGCCCCAGGAGCCTTCCTCCTTCCTCCTCTCAGCGTCCTTTGGGGGGCTGTGTGGATGGGATGTTGGGAGACTGGGCTATTATGTCATAATACAGTTCTTTACTTTTAAAATAATTATGGTGCCTACAGACAAAAGGGATTAACAATGCCTTCTTAATCTATAATCAGGATGGAAATCAGATGAACTGCAATTTCATTCCTTTGGATATAAAATTAGACCTTTGGGAAGATTTACCAGCAAGCTTTGAGCTGAAACAAAATCGCTCCCTGGTAAGAATAGTTCCATGAATGTGTTGTAAATTAAAATCTGAGTAATGTTAATGACCATTTTGAGTGTAATAAAAATGGAGCACTCGTGGCCTGTTGCAGAATTCCCACCACCGGCCGTGCCTGCAAGTTACCCCGCCGCTCAGACTATATATGAGCTTCGTTTCCTTGGAGAGGGAGCACACCCGGGTTGCTGCTTCTGTGGATTGAGTCATCCTCACATTTAATGCCTCGTTCTCAGGAGCAGCAATAGTTGTGATAGTTGTATCTGTCAGGTCACACTTTATCTGTGAAGGCTCAGTTCTAACTTGGCAGGTTCTGAGAGCGGAGATGAGACCATGCTTGGGTGACTCTCGATTCCGTGTGAGAGCACAGGCCTGCAGTGCAGGCCATGCACCTGCCAGGGAGGCCTCGGTGCTCACCTGTGGCCCGTTTCCTTCACTGAGCACATTGCTGCACCTGGTCCCTGTGTGCCAGGGACACATGCCAGGTGCCCTGAAACATGCCAGCAGAGTCTCTGGACCGGGAGACACCTACAGAACTGGCCGTAGGTGGTTCATGAGAAAGATATGAGCCATCAAACTGAAGAAAGCCTTCACTATACTCCAAGAAGCCTGTTTGGGGTATAACACCTCAGTGGCCCAGCGCTATAAGTAGCCCCACTTCAAAAGAAGGTGTGCCAGGTGCACTGTGTGCACTGCTTTCACCTCTCATCTCCCGGCAGATTTTGCAGTTTGTGCGCGAATGGAGCGGCCTCACGGCCATGAAGCAGCGGGTGGTCAGGAGGAGCGGGCAGTTGTTCTGCAGCCCAGCTCTGGCATTCGAAGAGGCCACAAAGCAGCAGACCAAACCAAATAGCACAAAAAGGTATGGGCGGTCCTTCTTTTCCTATTTTGTAGTCTATGACTTGGCATGGTTAGTTCTTAGGGGGGAGGAGTGGTTTGAGGCATTTATGTAACCACTAAAGAAATCCAAGATTCGGTTGTCCATTCTTCTCAACATGAGTCGCACTCACCCAGCCCAGGACCCTTGCTCACAGGAAGACATTCCCCTGCGAGGACACAGGACATGCCTCTGGGCCCATCTGCCTGCATCCCGGCCGTGGGTCTCGGTGCCATGCACAGGGGAGCTGGTGGTGGCCGCACCATCACCCAGGTGGTGGAAGTAACTGTTACGACTGTGGTTGGAAATGGAAGGTTAGGAGAGGTTGGGCATCTCGTGTTTGCAGCTGTTTGCCTCTGTCATCACAGATGATAATCTCTGTGCATGTACTTTCCTTTCTTGGCATCATAATCATCTCTGCCTCACTTAGGTCTCATGTCCCCTTGTGTGATCCTGCTCTCTCTAGTCTTTCCTCAGCCCAAAGGTTCCAGGAAGGGCAGGTGGCTATGTACTGCCCTCTGTTTCTCTATAAAGAGATTGCAAAGCACCAATGGCCACGTGGCAGAAAAACCACGTGGCCCTTGCTATATCCATACATCTGTAAACCCTTCACCCTCACATCCCATCGTTTTGTGATCTCTGGCCTTTCCTATGCACTCAGGTGAAAAAAATTCACCAATGGTTTAGGAGAGGATGCAGTTGATTAAATAAATTATATCCCCACACAGTGAAAATCTCTTCAGCTGTTTCAGCATATGGCATGTGGTATATTCATACGGAAGAACAAGGAATGACACTTGTGATAATTCATTTAAGGTTAAAAATAAGTATATAAAAAGGATGGAGACACAAATATATGTAACTGCTGTTATTGACATAGAAAGTGTCTGGAAGAATACCTCAGAAAATCTCCCCAGAGGTTTCTTTAGGACAGTGGTTCCAGCTTGGGCCAGTTTTACCACCAGGGTGACAACTTTTAGTTTGTCAAAATCAGGGGACACCGCAGGGGAACACCTAGTGGCCAGATACCTGGGGTATTGATAACAATCCTGCAGTGAACAGCACTGCACTCCCCAACGAAGAGTTTTTTGTTTCAGTGTCAGGAGTGCCACCACTGAGCTGTCTTGCTGTAGACCACAGATAAGGGGATTGTGGAGATGGTAGGGACTTTGTACTTTACTCCATGATCAAAACTAATGATGAAAACAAAGCAGGAACCGTAAATGAGCGAATGAGGTCAGGTGTAAGACTAGACAAAGATGGGGTAGGAGATGGAACTATGGCAAATTGTAAAGTGCATAACCCATCTAACATCATTTAAATTCAGCTTTAAAAATAAAATACTGAATGACTCTGCTGAGTTGGTTTATTTATGAGCTGCCAGTTTTGGACTCTTGCCTAATGGCTTCTGTACTGAATTTTTCTTAGGAGCATATATTACTTTATATGAAAAATAAATTTAAAATGTGTGTGTTTATAAATACGCACACCTACACATACATATATGCATACACATATAACAAAAAGCATGATGTCTATTTTACTGTTCTCAATACTTCTTCCAGTCCTCTCCATTTTCTCATTTTGTATGATAGTCAGAGTTAATCACAGCCATTTCTAGTTTCTTCTCCATCAGACATGGATGACCACTCAAAGAACCTCCTGAGAAAGACAACTAGTCAGGCTAAAAGCAAGTCATAATGTGAAAGAAAGAGATGTGTTTCCCGCACGTGGTGACCAATATAAAGGGAAAAAACGTCATCCCTTAACTTTGGCATCACACAACCAATAGACTTGGGTCTCGCTTTTTTTCTGGACACTGTTAGCTACTTGGCTCAGTCACTGCTGCCTTTGCAAGGAGCAACATGAACAGGAAATGTCCTACCAAGGAGAGAACATCTACCTACCATGTCATTGTTTTAGATACATAACTAAAGAAGATGTTGCTGCAGCCTCGCTGGACAAGGTGAAGAATGCCGGGGGCCACGTCCGTCTGATCACCAAGGGGGCTGGGCCACAGGACACTTCGACAAAGTAAGGCCTATTTACTAGTCGGGCACAGCAGTACTGAGACCACTCCTTTCCACTTTTGCATTCATTTTTGTAATCGTGCTTTTCCTTTGTGTGGCCACCTTACACGTTCCAAAGAGCTTTCACAATACAGTAATTCTTCAGTTCTCATAGCAACCCTGTGAGGCACATGATGGCCTCATCTTGGAAATTAGAGGCAAGAAGGTTATTTTGAGGACCCTGAGACCAGGCCACTAAGATGCTAGGAGACCAGAGATCAAATTGGACTCTTCCCCCTGATACTGCTCTTTCTTTTCCTAATAAGTTTTCTTCTAATGGTTCTAATAAGCAGCTTAGAAAATAAGCAAACAGTGGTTGTAATTCCCATGTAAAACTTCAACATCATTGAGTAATACATCTTTCCCTTTTATTCTATCAATTGGAGCACATGTCCTATTATGTTTCATTTCTAATTTTAATTCACCCTATGGACACTGTTAGCTACTTGGCTCAGTCACTTTACAGATGCGACTGTTTCCAGTGGAGCCGGAGGACAGGCCCATGGGAGCCTGGGGAATGGGCTATGTCCCAGTGAGGTGTGCAATGTTTGGAGAGCTTTAGCTGGGATTTCACATTAGCCAGTCCAGTTCAGCCTCAGGAGCATTTCTAACTCCTCCAGATGTTTCCAAGTCTGATTGTTTAACTTGATGATATCTAAATTCTCAAGAGATGCAGCACATTGGTATTCAAATTAACTTTTTTAAACACACCGTTCTTTCCTGTATTTGGCATGGAGTCAAGAGTACTGACTGTAATTTCATTCCACATAGAATCACAGAATCTGTGGGTTCTATGTTAACTGTTTATCAGCATAGAAATCCTGAAGATCATTAGATGAAGTTAGGCTTATTTAGACTAGTGTATTTATTAGCTATGTTCTGTTCAGCTCTAGGGAGTGTCTTGAAGATGGAGCCTCTGTCCCAGCTCTGACTCCCTGCCTAGCGCAACCTGGTCTCACTGTGAAGCCTCCTGCATCCAAAGGCTACTTACAAGCTGTGGATAATGAAGGAAATCCACTCTGCCTCCGCTGTCGGCAGCCCACAGGCCAAACTAAGCAAGAGTGCAAAGTGAATGCTTGGGACTCACGGTTTTGCTCTCTGAACTGTCAGGAGGAGTTTTGGATTCGTTCCAATAACAGTTACCTGCGAGCCAAAGTGTTTGAAATTGAACATGGTGTGTGTCAGCTGTGTCATCTGAACGCACAAGAACTCTTTTTACGTCTGAGAGACGCTCCTAAAAGTCAGCGGAAGAGTCTTCTGGCTGTTACCTGGACCTCCAAGCTCCCTCTAGAACAGGTAAGTCATAACTGTGTGGCAGACAGAAGGCAGCGTTGTACTGAGGGATGGAGACTGACTTGCTCTCCTTTTAACTGTTTATATGGGAAATCTTGAATATATACCCAAAAGTAGAGAGAATGATGAGCCCATAACCCATCACCCAACTTTAACAGTTATTGACATTTTTGCCTTAATTTTCATCTGTCCCTTACCTCAGTTCTTTTTTTCTCTTGGAATTATTTTAAAGCAAATTTCAGACAGCACTTCATTTCATCCTTAAATATTTTTGTTATATATCGCTCAGATATAAAGACTTCCTTCTTTCCCATTCTCCTTCCCTCTCTCTCTTTTTCTGTCTGTCTTGGAAATTTAATCCCATACCCCTAATAACCATTATCACATCCAAAACAATAGTAATTTCTTGATTATAATAAGTCTATGTTTGGTTTCCCACCCAGATTGTCTCAAAAATATCTTTTTGTGGTTGCCTTGTTCAGATAAGATCAAAATATGGCCCACACATGGCATTTAGTCGTGCTTCTTATGGTCTCTTTAGTCTGTATTGCCCCATTCTTTTTTTTAACACCATTGATTGCTGAGGAAACTGGGTCATTTGCTCATAGGATTAACCACATTCTGGATGTGTCCCCTGTATTCTCATGGTATTATCTGACATGTTTCTCTATCCCCCTGATTTCCAGAATAGTGGTTATAAGATATGGAGGCTAATTAGATTTTCATTAAATTATTTGGGGAAGAGATCTTAACAATGATACATTGCATCAAGAAACAGCTATGAGGGCTCTAGCCGGTTTGACTCAGTGGATAGAGTGTCAGCCTATTGACCGAAGGATTCCGGGTTTGATCCCAACAAAAAGAAAAAAGAAGCACTTATCGGGAAACCCCATACTGTTTTCCATAGTGGCTGTACCAATTTTCACTCCCACCAGCAGTGTACAAGGTGTCCTTTTTCTCCACATCCCTAATAAATTTTAAAAAAACAACTATGGTCCAGCTCCTCTACTTTTCATGATGTTAATATTGAATGACAAAGGGCAAACAGATAAAATGCAGTTCATTGCAATGAGAAGGAAACATGTTCACCTGTTGTAAAATACGATTTTAGCAGAGCAATTTATGACAAAATATTATCTTTAGACTCATCAATATTTGCTTTGATTCCCAAAACTCAGTTGGATTTCTAATGCTGTGATCTAATCAGTTCTAAACTTCAAACTAAAGCAAAATGTATAGTTTTATAATGAGCTGAGTTTTTTGTTGTTAATCCTCAACTGAGGATATCTTTTTCATTAATTTTTAGAGAAAATGAAAAGGAAGGAGGGAGGGAGGGAGAGAGGGGAAAAGAGAGAGAGGGGGGGGGGGAGGGAGAGAGAGAGAGAGAGAGAGAGAGAGAGAGAGAACCATTGATGTGAGAAACACACACTGATTAGTTGCCTCCTGCACTCGCTCTTCAGGGCCAGGGATTGAACCTGCAACCCAGGTACATACCCTTGACCGGGAATTGAACCCATGACCCTTCAGTGTGCAGGCCGATGCTCTGATCACTGAGCCACTCCAGCCAGGGCAGTGAACTTAATTTTTTTAAAAATCACTCTTAAGCCACTCTCTGCCCAAGTATTGTCAAATTATATATTTTTATTTACCTATTATTGCTGCATGATGTCAGAATTCACTAATAAGCTTTCCTGCAAAGGTGAATTCACATAACTTTGAGAACTAGAGAGATACACTGTCTTTTAAATGGTGTCCTGAGTTCCTGAAATATCCTTTGGTCAGCTGGTGAGGGACATATTGCACCCATCCCCGGTGTCACCAGCACTCGTTGCTGTCTGCCACCTCTATGAGCAGGCTGCTAGGAGACAAACGTGGCAGGACTTGCAGACATCCTGGAAGCACCCTGTCCATGAAGTAGCGTAGTGACACGCAAAACGTGCTCAGAGGACAGGGAGCACCACAGGCTTGGTGCTGGGAGGACCACTCAGAGACGGGTGACTCTTTCGACAGGTGAATTTAGGATGTTGAGGATGTCCCCACATGATTTGCCAATTACTAGGGAGAATAAACACCTTCTAGACCATAAAGCAAAAGAGACTGTTTAGAGCTAAAGAATTTGTTACAAAAGGCAGAACCAAAATGGATCTTTTTCCTGAGAATGCGCCATTTGCTCGATGCATCAGACTTCTATTTGTAGTTGCTTCTACAGTGCCAGCCACAGCTGGACAAAGCTTGCCGCTCCAACTCGCTGCCACTTGGGGTGCCTCTCAGGCTGGGCACTGCTGACCGGTCCCTGTGCCCACATAAGCCTGCAGCTTTTCTTGAAAGTGCTTTAGAACCGCATCACAGATTCCCACGCTTAGCAGCCAGGAAGTTGATTACAACTGCTTCCTTGTTCAAGACTGAGAAAATAAAAACAATCTTCACACTGACCTTTGTGATATTTAAACAACTGCACAGCTATGCTGTGAGCTGGTTTTACTACCTTAGGTAAAATGTTAAAATACATCAACATTTGAAGGTAGGTCATCATTGTTTAAATATTAAGTGTGTGTATGTGGACTGGCCTAAATCATCCCTGCTTTAAGTGGACATCTTTGTTTATTCAAAATATGCAAATTATAGAGATTGTTCTAGAAATATACCAGTCCCTGTAAACTAGCAGATTCCCAGGTGAATAGCATAGGAGTTCTAGGTTATATCTATTAATATTAAACTGTCATTGGTATAGTAATAAATGCATTTAGGTCAACAATTAAAGATTATTTAAGTCAGTAGTAGTATTCAGACGTTTTAAGTTTTTAATCCATTCTTATTCTTTTCTGTTTTGTTTTAGTGACTGTATAAACTAGCTCAAAAGTGAAAAAACAACTAATTTTTCCCAGTCTGTCAGGAGTGTTGGTATTTTCTACTTGCTTATAATTTTTTCTCAAAATGGGTTAGGTAAGGGAAAAAGAACTTTTTCAGAAACATTTTATTGTTTTCAAATTGCTAACCTAGAGGCTTTTTCCTATTCACAAAAGCTATAAAGAGCCATCCTACTGTATTTTTCCCTGATTCTGCTGTGTAAACATGATGGCACTGTGCAAACCCCACAGTTCCCGCAGTGTGTGTACAAAGCGCTGATGCTGAGTTCTGGTTGCAGCTTAATGAGATGGTCAGAGCCCCTGGGGAAGGGCACTTCTGGCAGGTGGATCACATCCGGCCGGTGTTCGGGGGAGGAGGACAGTGCTCCCTGGACAACCTACAGACTCTCTGCACAGTCTGCCACAGAGAGGTCAGTGCACTCTCCGCTTGACCCAGTCCGCCCCGGCAGCAGTTACATCGTGCGTGCAGGCGTGGAAGAGGACTGGTGAATCTACGTCCTGGGCTGGGATCCAAGATACATTTTATTTCTTTCACCACCTAACACTGTGTTTCCTCTCGAGGCCTAGGTCTCAGTCACAGGTGGGAGAGAAGCTGCTTACCTTCTGATTCATCCCAGGACCTGGAAATTTCCCCACTGCCTAGCAGAAAAAAAATACAATGTAGTTTGCATAGTCTTGAAGAGACCCAGACTTCAAACTAGAAGTTTGGTGAATTGAGGCAGTGACATATGTTTGCATGTGCAGCTAAGAATGTCCTGAAATGTCTAGGAACTTTAATAAATTATTGCTAGGACCAATTCAGTTCAATATGCAACATTGCACTTTTAGCCAAAGTATAAAACCTGTTAACCTTGGCACATCTTTGAGCAATTAATTATTTGTTGCTTAAAACGAGAGTGGGAAAATTACACAGTATTTGTTTATCAACTAGGATGAATTTTTAACAGGCTGTCATCAAAGGGAAGTCAGGCCTGCCTGTTGAGATAAACTTAGAAAGAAACATTTATTCAGTATGCAACTTTGCATCTGACTTATTTTTTCCCTTTGGTATATTTAAGCATTTTCCCATATGCCCATGATAAGCATTCATAATGTTATTGTCTAAAATGGCTGTACATGATTCTATTGAGTAGATCTCTACTGTAGTGTATTTAGCTCTTCCTATACTAATGCACATTGAAGTTATTTACATTCTTTTTTGCTCTTATACATATTATTGCCACACACTTTATTTGTTTATGTTTTGAGGTCATTCCTTAAGACAAATTCTCAGATCTAAAATATCACTGAGTCATGTGTTTGGATATTTTTGAGGCCGATGTTTTTATCTCCAAGCTGTTTTCCCAAAGATTATACTATTAAGCCCCTCCCAGCCCATCAGGGAAGAGAGTGCCCATCTGACTGCATGGATTGTGTCCGTGCAGTGGGGGAAGTGGCCTGCCCAAGTTTGTTTACTAAAGACCCTGATGGTTTTTAAAATATTAATCAATTGTATTTACAGCTTTGAGATCTGTTCCGATCCTTTGACAATGTTCATATTACATGAGCATTTTCTTAGCCTTTTAATATTTTAGATTCCTCTCTTCACAAACCTAACTTTTACATAAATGGGGATTGTTCTATTTGTTCTTCATTTGAACCCTCTTTGCTTTCCACACCCTTCCACCTGGGAACTTCACACATGCGTGGACTCCAATGCTGGGGTTGGGGGAGGGAATCATCCGACTTCTCCACTGTGCAAATTAGTAGCACATTTAAGACAGAAAAGAGAATTAAGATACAGCAAAGTAAAATGCTGCTCCTTCTGTGGTCACTTTTTCGGGTTCTCATGAAAAGTCTTATTTCAGGACTGGCAAAAGAACCCATTTCTTGTCTATCCCATTTTGTTTTCTGCATTGGTTTGGCTGCTGGGTTGGGAATTCCAGAGAAGACAAAGGGGCAGGCCTTGTGCACACTGCACTCTGTGAAATCCCAAGATGGCCTAAAACTCCCACTTGGACGAGGAGAATCATGGCCTCCTCCCCAAAACCCCAAGGGAGGGATGCACGGATTTCACTGGGTAGCATCCCCCCAAACTCTGTGTTTTCTCCTCAGCACCTGGTCCTAAGTGAACCTCGGCCTTTGGCCCGCAGCAGAGCTGCTTGGGTTCGCTGCTTATAGTTTGGTGATGCCCCTAAAGGCTAAACACTGGGAGTGGGTGTGGCAGTCATGTAGGTATTTCCAGACTAACAGAATACAAAGAGTTTTTAGTTTCTGTAGCCAGCACTTTTCTCCCCATGTGAACACATTCATGTTTTTAACTTTTAGAGAACTGCCAGGCAAGCCAAGGAAAGAAGCCAGGTGAAGAGACAGTCTCTGGCAGCAAAGCATGGATCTGACATCACGCGGTTCTTGGTGAAGAAATGAAGTTTAACAAACTTTGAATGGATGACAGATGGCTTACATGTGGAGGAATTTAACTCATTTTTTTCATATTTGTCTAATATTTTCAGAGTGAAATTTTCCAGAAAGTCAAGAATTCAACTTCCCTTTTCATCTTAAATGCTTTTAGTGTTCAGTACCTTTTTAAAGTACCTAACAGAAATCCTGAGATGCAGTACTATTTCTGTGACCTTGATTTCATGCAGACTCTCAATTGTGTTTCAGTAAGGTTTTGTTAAGCTCTAATTTCCTACTACTACCTTAATCATGGTGTTATGCATGGGTTGTACTTAAAAAACATGCTCTCATTACTTGCAAAATGCTGCTGGATTGGGATTGTTTCAGGACTGCTGAGCATATAGAATGGGGCATGGCAAGACCATAAGGGAAGTTTGGGGAGCAAATCCTCATTATTCAGGAATCCTGGGCAAAGCGTGACCAGCCTGCTTAGTATGCAAGAGAGACTCATGTTCACTAAATGCCTCCAAAATGGGCTTGGGGTACATGTTTTGAGTGTTTTCTTTTTTATTTCTTACCCGGTTGTCTTTATTAAAATGATGCTTAAAAAAAAAATTTGAACCAATAGTGTTTGTGGATAAGTCAGGGATTCAGGGATTCTTTAACAAACTGAAAAAATAAAATGTAAAATGCCACTTAAACTTCAATTTTCAATTAGCTGTTTTTTTGTTTTGGGGATTTGTTTGTGTTTGGGATTTTGGCGTGGTTTTTTTTTTTTTTTGCCTATTTTTGTTTAATTTATTTCTTTTAAGACCATCTCCTTGCAATTTCCAGAGAGAAACTACAAAACAAGAAACAGACTTGGTTTCAAATACATAAACAGTGTGCTGGCATTTAAAGTACTGCTGGTAACATCAACACAGAAGAATGTCAGCTTACTGCAGACACTTCTGTATTCCTGAGGAATAAACATGACTTCTCTTCTCTGCCCACTGAGATATTCTCAGATGTAAGTCACTGCTCTGCTCCTTGACATATTTTTCATGTAGAAGATATGGAGCCTGGGAAATCATGCTGACAGTTGGAGTAGGCCATTCCCAATCCCATGCCAGAACCAAAGGCTAGGGGCCATATTCTTCCTTTAAAAAAGGTAAGTGAGAAAACAAGTCTTAATCCAAAGTAGTACCTATCTTGACGACTGTATCTGCCAAGCACCGGTCCCACTTCCTGCCGAGCTCTGAATCCGACATGTTTCCCATCGGAGCTCGCGCTCCGGCTCCAGACAAAGCTGGTTTGTCTTCATTCATTAAAGCTAAGATTACTGTCAAAGCACCTTAGTCCCCCAGGTACCACTTTCTTTTTTTTAAATCCTGTCTTATTAAAAGGTACCTATTTTAAAAGGAGTGATGATGATAAAACACTTTATATTAAAGCATGATTTGATTGAGATATATGTTAAAAAATAAAATGTAATTGCTATAAAAAGTAAAAGGTTGATAATGAAACAAAAGCAGGGCATAGTCCTGTAATATGTCAGAATCATGAAAGCGAAGAGTCGGAACTACACAAACACAGGTTCGAGGAGGAAGCTCTTGTTTTTAGAAGGATTATACACTCATGAATTTTCTTTGTGGAGTTCTCATTAAGTTTATAACTATTTTGCTGTGTAAGATCAAATAGTGTTGTTTATTATACAAGTTAGGTTGGGCTTTCTTTGGCCTTTTTTCTGCTTTGCTGGTAAAGCTCTTTGCAGCTTTCTGCCTCATTGCCAGAGTAACCCAGGATTCCTCACGGCTGAGGGCTAAGAAGTCTTTACACTGTTTTTCCTCCAGCAGCGAGTGTTTGCAAGTGAGAGTTTCGTGTAAGTAGGTCAGGTTTGAGTGGAACTTGCTCTTTAGATAAAATTAAGTTGGTAATTCTAGGGAGAACATTCTCAGATGGAGGATGTTCTCATGGTTTCAGGTGAAATGACCCATGAAGATGGTCTCTCTCTTTGCCAGATTTCAAAATTCCAACTAAAAACACTATGAGAGCATCAAAAAGAATAGAATGCAAATAAATTTAACCACGGAGGTAAATATCTGTACAATGAGATTTACAAGACTTTAATGAAAGAAATTGAAGAAGACACAAATAAATAGAAAATACTTTGTGTTCATGGAGCTGAATAACTGATATTGTTAAAATATCTATACTACCCAAAGTAATCTACATATTTCATGCAATCCTTATCAAAATTCCAATGGCATTTCTCATAGAAATAGAGAAAAAATCCTAAAATTTTTATGAAACTACAAAAGACCCTCAAATAGCCAAAGCAATCTTGAGAAAGAACAACAATGCTGGAGATGTGATGCTTCCTGCTTTCAAAGTGTAGTACAGAGCTATAGTAATCAAACATTATGGTATTGGCATAAAAACTTACACATAGGCCAATGGAACAGACTAGAGAGCCCATCCCATCTAATAAAAGAGTAATATGCAAATTGACCATACCTTCACTACACCCACAAGCCACGCCTACATGCCAATCAGAGCGAGCATGCAAATTAACCCAACCAAGATGGTAGTTAATTTGCATATCCACGCATAGAAGTAAGCCAAGCACTGCAGAAGGGAGCAAAGCTGCAGAGAAGTAAGCAAGCAGGGTGGGGGAGAAGGGAGAGAGCAAGGCAGAAGAGACTGGAGGGAGTGAGGCAGCAGAAATGGGAGAGAGTGAGGTAGTGGAGGAGGGAGCAAGGCAGCAGAGAAGGGAGGGAACCTTGCTAAGTCCGCAGGAAGCTTTATTCTTGCAGGAATCTTCCTGCAACGGGTCTCTAGTCTATATAATAAAAGCATAATATGCTAATTAGATCAGACGTCCTTCTAGACGATCTTCCAGACGAAGCCAGGCTACAAGGGAAACTTGGGTCCCGGGTGCTTGCCTGCAGTTGGAGGGAAGCCAGTGCCGGCAGCTGGGGGAAGGAAGGCCTATTCTTGCACGAATTTTATGCATTGTGCCTCTAGTGCATATATGAGTTTCAACAAAGGAGATAAGACTATACAATGGGAAAAGGATAGTCTTTTCAATAAATGGTGTTGGGAAAACTAGATAACCACATGCAAAAGAATGAAACTGGAACCCTATTTTACACCATATACATAAATCAACTCAAAATGGACTAAAGACTTGAACATGAGGCCTGAAAGCATACAAATCCTAGAAGAAAACAGAGGCAAGTTCCTTGACATCTGCCTTGGCTGCAATTTTTTTGGATCCGATAATAAAAGGAAAAGTAGCCTGGCATGGCTCACTGGTTGTGACCAGGAGGTCACAGTTTAATTCCTGGTCAGGGCACATGCCTGTGTTGAGGCACGATCCCCAGTGTGAGACGTGCAGGAGACAGCCAATCAATGATTCTCTTTCATCAGTGACGTTTCTATTTCCCTCTTGCTTTCTCTCTGAAATCAATGAAAATATATGTTTTTAAAAAGCAAAAATAAACAAATAGAACTACATCAAATTAAAAAGCTTCTGCATAGTAAAGGAAATCAACAAAATTCAAAACACAAACAACAAAAAACCTCCTCAATGGGAGAGAATATTGGCAAACCACATGTCCAATAAGAGATTAGTATCCAATATAAATAAGAAGTTCATACAACTCCATAGCAAAAAACAATCACTAAGCACCATGAAAATGCAACTCAGAGCCACAATGAGCTATCATCTCCTGCTACAGGGACCATTATAAAAAAGGCACAAGCCTGGCTGGGTTGCTCAGTTGGTTAATTACCATCCTGTGCTCTAAAAGGTTCAGTTCCTGGTCGGGACACGTACCTCGGTTGCAGGTTTAAGTCTCAGTCAGGGCAAATATGGAGGACAACCAATGGATGTTCCTCACATCAATGTTTCTTCTCTCTCTCTCTCTCTCTCTCTCTCTCTCTCTCTCTCTCTCTTCCTCCAAGCATATCCTCAGGTGAGGATTAAATTTTAAAAAAAATAACATGAGATGGCAAATGCTGGTGAGAATGTGGAGAAAAGGGGACACTGTTGATGGGAATGTATAGCCACTATGGAAAACTAGAGGCCCAGTGCACAAAATTTCACATGGAGGTAGGGGTTCCTCAGCCCAGCCAGCACCCTCTCCAATCCGGGACCCCTCTGGAGATGTCCAACTGCCTCTTGTAATCCAGGATTGCTGGCTCCTACCCGCTTGCCTGCCTGCCTGCCTGATTGTCCCTAACCACCTCTGCCTCCCTGCCTGATCACCCCTAACTGCTCCCTTATCGGCCTGATTGTCCCTAATTGCCTCTGCCTCGTCCTGTACCTGGGATCTAGGATTCCCTCCTCCAGCTGGTTGCAGGCACCTGAAACCTGGGTTTCCCTCCCTCTGGCTGACTGTAGGCACCCAGGACCTGGGCCAGCTTTGCCCAGGCCGGCTGCAGCCTCAGGGGACCATGGGTACAGCTTCAACTGGGCCTAAGCAGTAGGTGCCTGGGACCACAGGGTGGGCAGCTTGTCCCTCTCCCAGGCTGCAGCCTGGCTGGTCCCCATTCCTCTCTCCCCAGTGTTGAGTGTCTGAGCCATCATGGCATGATGGCGTGAGGGCAAGATGACCATTTGCTTATCCTCTCTTTATTAGATAGAACTAGAGGCCCAGTGCATAAAATTCATGCATGGGGGCGGGGGTCTCTCAGCCCAGCCTGCACCCTCTCCAATCTAGGACACCTCAGGGCATGTCTGCCGATTTAATAAAGAGGGAATCCTCCACTCCCCTCAACCAGAGACTGGGGGACTGGGTACCACCATCTTGTGACTAGCAGTTGGACAGCCCTCTCACAATCCTGGACTGCTGGCTCTTAACCACTCGCCTGCCTGCCTGCCTGGTTGCCCCTAACCAGCCAGCCTGATAGCCCGTTAACTGCTCCCCTGCCAGCCTGATTGATGCCTAACTGCTCCCCTGCCAGCCTGATTGATGCCTAACTGCTCCCCTGCCAGCATGATCATCCCCAATTGCCCTCCCCTGCTGGCCTGATTTCTCCCAACTGCCTTCTGCAAGGCTGAAGGGACTGGGGAACTCCAACTGGATGAGGCAGGGCTGAGGGGACTGGGGGACTGAAGCTGGATGAGACGGGGCTAAGGAGAGTGGGTGCCCTTATCTTGTGGGTATGGACACCACCATCTTTGTGAGGGTGTGATGGTCAATTAGCATATCCTCTCTTTATTAGATAGGATAGTATGGTGATTCCTCCAGAAGTTAAAAATAGAGCTGTCTTGTGATCCAGCAATCTCACAGGTATATATCCATAGGAAAACAAAATCATCTCAGATATCTCTACTCCCATGTTCATTGCAGCATTATTCACAAGAGCTAAGGTATGAAAACAACCTAAGTGTGTGTGTCGACAGATGAATAAATAAAGAAAACATAGCACCCTGGCCAGGTAGCTTAGTTGGTTAAAGTGTTGTCCCAATATGCCAAGGTTGGGGATTTGATCCCCAGTAAGGGCACATATGAGAAGCAACAAATGAATGCGTAAAGTGGAACAACAGATCAATGTTTCTCCCTCTCCCTAACCCTATTCCTCTCCCTCTCTAAAAAAGAAAGCATAGTAGATGTATACAGTGAAATATTTTTCAGCTTTAAAAACGAAGGAAATCCTGCAATTTGTGACAACATGAACCTGGAGAGCATTATCCTAAATGACATGAGCCAAATAAAGACAAACGCTGTATGGCATCACATGTTGAATCTTTTTTAAAATGTTGAACTCAGCCGAACCGGTTTGGCTCAGTGGATAGAGCATCCGCCTGCAGACTGAAAGGTCCCAGGTTCGATTCCGGTCAAGGACATGTACCTTGGCTGTGGGCACATCCCCAGTTGGAGGTGTGCAAGAGGCAGCTGATCGTGTTTCTCTCCCATCAATGTTTCTTACTTTCTATTCCTCTCCCTCTCTGTGAAAAATCAATAACATATATTTTTTTTAAAATGTTGAACTCAGAAATAGAGAATCGAAAAGTGGTTCCCAGGGACTGGGAGATGAGGGAATAGGGAGTTTAATAAAAAGGTACAAACTTGCAGTTATAAGTGAATAAGGTCTGAGGACCTAACACATGACAGGGTGACTACAGGGAGAATATGGATTGTACAGTTGACATTCACTAAGAGAGTGGAACATACATGTTCTCCCCCACCAAGAAGATAAATATGTGAGGTGATAAAGTGTTAACTGGATGGTGGTTATTCTATCAGTGTACCAAATGATCACATTGTGCACTTTAAACATCATACAATTTTATCTGTAAATTAGACCTCAATAAAGCTGGAAAGGAAAACACTAAGGAACAATGAGCATTGGCCACACAGGGCCTTGACCTACTTTACTTGTGGGGCACACTGAGGGGGAGCATACTGGGACTGAAAATAAAGGTAGCCGGAGATCAATAATAGCAAAAACCTCACAAGGTAAACACTGCAGAGACGCCAAGGGAGGCTGTCCTTCGTCCTCACAGTCTGAAAGAAGCTGCCCTCTGTGGGTTGCAGGTGGGAAGTTCCCCAGAGGGCAGGGGACCCTGCACCTTGCCCGTAAGAAGGAGCACAGAGCTGCCCACCCCCACCCCCAGGAAGAACATAGCAGCTACCACATAGGAAACGGAGACAAGTGCAAAAGCAAGGGGTTGGCGGTATGCAGGAGGTGGCCCTGAAAACACTCCACAGGTTCCAGACAGAAGACAAAGGGCTCTGGGCCCAGGGAACAAACAGACATGGATCACCAGGGATGAACCAGTTTGCAGTCTGCAGCTGGGAGAAGATGCCTGAGCTGGGAGACAAGGTGATGGTGCCCTGAGTCCATGCCTGCACCCCGCCCTGCCCTCCCTCCCCAGCTGTGGAGTTGGGGCCATTTGGAGCTGGTGGAAAGACTTCCTGGGCAGGTGGCTCAGCGCCCAAACCATGCCTGTCCTTCCTGCTCGCCCCCTAAGTGACACTGATCTCCACAAACGCTGATGACCGATAAAGCTGCTTTTAGCAGCTCCAGGGCCCTAGGGTAGGTGCCATTTGGAATTTCTAAGGAAACACACTCAGCATTGATCACATTCAAAAGTACATTTCTTGGGGGAGAATTTCCTGTGACAAGTAAATACCGTTTTACATTTTCTGAACTGTTGATGTGAAAAGCAGTTTCTGCCCCCATGTCTTACTAATACATCTTCAGATTCTTGAGCAAAACACTTAAAGTGTCGTTTCTGTGGAAATAAAAGCATGAACCACTTTAAATTCTATGTCTAAGCAGTCAACATTCTTGAGCTCTTCCGCGTGAAATGTTTACTTAAGGGACACTGAGCCATAAATACCAAGCATCAAGAACAGGTTATGGAAATACATCCCACTTGCTGTTGCATGTTATTAGCCTGTCTCTCATTCTACCTTTTATTCTTTTAAACTGGAAAATTGTGAACTCCTATTCAATGCCCAGGTCTATCTGAATAACCAACCCCCCGAAAAATGCCCCATCTCCTTTCGTTTGTCAGTTGCCTTTTGCTGGCAAGGCTGTTTTGCCGCCTGGTTGTTTCTATATGTTGGTTCCCACTGACTTCCGAGAAAGGCCCGAGGTCAGAATGCACTCTGGTTCCGGCCACTGCACCTGCGTTAACAGTCTTCCCCCAGCTCTGAAATGCTGCGTGGCCCTGTCTCACTGGAGGTGCTAACTGTTTTTTGTGTTTTCACCCCCCCCTAGAAACTGGCAGATGGAACATCTTAAAAATATTGTTAATTCTGCATTTCTTAAAGGGTACATATTTCATTGTCTTTCTGTTCTACATCTGCCTTCTCTCCACCAGCGTTCACTGAATTACAGAAACCCCAAACATTGTTCCATGTGAAAGCTCAGGTCTTTTTAAGAAAGATCTTCACACAGTTTTGACTTAACCCATAAAGTGAACTTCTAAAAACAAACAAAAAACTAACACAATCGCTGTTCCTGGCCACCGCAAGTGCTGAGCACATACCTTTACACACACAGTGTAGATAGCCACACCACGCAGCCGCCTCAGTTGTAGCTCCAGGTTGCGCACTCCCCCTTTAGAAGCACCTGTGCAACCCCGCAAACCATCCTGCCACTTTCCACCCAGCATGTCCTCTCCGTGCCGCGTCTCAGCTGGCGTCTCCCTGCCACCAAGTTTACGGAGGCCTAGGAACCGCTCTGTTGTTGGTTTACAGGCTGCTGTTAGGGGGTTGGGGAGGGTGATTGTTAATGCCTGCCTCCACACATCAGTTGGGAAGCAGCTGAGGCATGAGCCTGAGAATCAGAAAGAGGAAATTCAGATCAATTCTGAGGTTGATAGGGTAGGGAGAGCGTGGCACGGCTCTGCCCCTCAGCCAAGCTAACACTCACGGCCCGTGTCCAGGTCGGGACACAGCAGCCCTGGCGGCTGATCTAGTCTGTGAAACCCTGTCCCACAGTCACTTGGCCTCATTGTGGGGTCGATGAGAGGAGGACTCGCAGGGCTCCTGGGCTCCTGGGCTCATAAAAGTGGCAAAGCAAAAAGCCCCAGTCTGGTAGGCAGGCTGGGCAGAGATGGGAGGGGGCAGGTGCTTTATCCTCTGTGCTGACTCTGAAATCGCCAAGGGCCAAGTCCTTCTGCCTCCTTCAGGCAGGAGAGACTAAGGGCAAAGAGAGAGACCAAATGTTTTCCCATTTAGCAAGGTGTGTGGAATAGGCGTTTTGTTTCACCACTGTGCCTTCTTTCTTACGTAGCACAATGGTAAAATTCATTCCTAAGCGAATGTTAGCTTATCCTGTCCCTGGACTGGAAATGTATTCACTAGTTCCTAAGCAACCCTGGGCATTGGGAACCCTCTGCCTCCCGAAATCCATGCCTGCCCTTGCCAGCGTCTCTGAGATCCATTAGATTCCCCCATGCCGTCAGCAGCTGCAGGTTAGAATGACTCACTTTAGGTGGTACTGACATCTCAATAGTATCAAGTCTTCCAATTCATCCTGGCCAAGTGTCTTCCTGATATGCCAAGGTTTGGGGTTCAATCTCCAGCCAGAGCACATCCAAGAAGCATCCAATGAATGCGTAAGTAAGTAGAACAGCAAAATGATGTTTCTTTCTCTCCACTCCCTCCTCTCACTCTCTCAACTCAATAAATTAAAGTAAAATAAAGTCTTCCAACTCATAGACACAAAATGTCTTTCTTCTTATTTATGTCTTCTTTAATTTCTTTGAGCAATGTTTGTAATTTTTAGTTGACTATTTTTTTCTTTCCTTGGTTAATTCTTTGTATTTTATTCTTTTTTTACTTTATTATAAATGGGATTGTATTTTTAATTTACATTTCAGATTGTTCGCTGTTAATGTGTAGAAATTTAACTGATTTTCATAAGTTCATTTTGGGTCCTGCAACTTCACTATACTACTTATTTTTTAGTTCTAACAGGTGTGTAAGTGTGTGTGTCTGTATAATCTTTAGGATTTTTTATATATAAAATCATGCCATCTACAAGCAGATAATTTTAATTTTTTCCAATATGGATGCCGTTTATTTATTTTTCTTGGAATTGCTCTTGCTAGAACTTTTAATACTCTCTTGAATAGCAGTGCCAAAATTGGCATGTTTCATCCCTGATCGTGGAGGGAAAGCTTTCAGTCTTTACCCATTAAGTCTGAAGTTAGTTGTGGGCTCTTCATCTATGACCTTTTTAATATTGAAGTAGTTTCCTTCTTTTCTTAGTAGTTTCATCCTTATAATGAAAGGGTGTTGAAATTTATCAATTGATTTTTCTGCGTCAATTGAGATTATGTAGTTTTTGTCCTTCATTCTGTTAATATGGTATATTCCATCAATTGATAATTTTATGTTGAACCACCTTTGCATTTCAAGAATAAATCCCACATGGACATGGTGTATAATTATTTTAATATGCTGAGGAATTGGGCTTGCTAGTATTTTGTTGAGAATTTTTGCATCAATTTGCAACATTATACCTTAAGGAAGTAGAAAAAGAAGAGCAAATGAAGCTTAAAGTCAGAAGACAGGAAATAATAAAAGCAGAGTGGAAATAAACCAAATGGAGAATAAAAAGTCAATTAAAAAGTAATGAGCAGAAGAGATGGTTCTTTGAAAAGATAAACAAATTGACAGATATTTAGCTAGACTCACTAAAGAAATAAAATCAGAAATGAAAGAGAATTTACAACAGATACCACAGAATTATAAAGGATAATAAAATAATACTATGAAGGCTATATGCCACCAAATTGGACAACCTGGGAAAAGTGGACAGATTCTTAGAAGCCTACAACTTACTAGATAGTATCATGAAGAATTAGAAAACTTGAATAGATCCATCACTAGTAAGGAAATTGAAACAGCAAAAAAAAACAAAAACAAAAAAAAACCCTCCTTTTCCTCCAAAAAAAGTCCAGGACCAGACTTCACTGGTTCATTCTACCAAACATTCAAAGAAGACTGCATGTGCTATGATTTCATTTGCATGGTCAAAAACTTGCTCCACCTGGGAGGCAGAGGAAGGGCCTGTGGCCAAGGAGGGGCCGGAGGGTGGAAATTTTTGCTGGAGAGTGGGAATTTTTGAGCATTACTGAGGCCATGGACTATGTCTCAGATAGAGTTGTCAATGCTGACACCAGGCCAGGCCTTGAGATATGGTCTCATGGCCCCTTCCCAGCACATAGGCCTTGCAAGATAGAACACTGTCAGCTTTCTGAAGGACAGGATGACCCTGTGGGTGGTATGGTCGTCAATGGCATGACTCTGATGTGGCTTGGAAAAAACTTTTGTCTTGGGTTGCTTATTGTGCAAAAACAGGATGTGGTTAATGTGCTTAAAAGTGGTCTAGCACAAAGGGTCCGGGCTGCTCTTCAGTATCCCTGCATGGAGGATGGCAGAGCAGTCCCCAGGCTGGCTAATAAAGGCTCTCTAAATTTTAATTTGGTCTGGGCTCCAGTGGTCTTTCACTTGCATCCGCTCCACAACATGAAGTCCTGACCAGGAACTGAACTAGTGACCTCCTGGTGCATGGGACGGACACTCAACCAACTGAGCCACCCAGGCCGGGGTAAGCCCATTATTTTATTGGTAACTTTTTCATCCGGCGTCCTGCTCCCTTCCTCCCCAAACTGTCACTGATACCGAGCAGCTGTGAGCCAGCCTGTGCACCTAACACATACATCTTTACTGAAGAGTCTCAAGAGTCCATGGGTCTTCAAGGGAAGCTATCAAGATAACCGGGGAACAAAATAGCAATTCCAGTGTTCAGCAAATGCAATTACTAAGACCCCTAAGACATCTGCTCTATGTACTGTTCCATCGATCCAAACTTACAGCAGCCACATGAATCACCATGGCTAATTGACATGATTTCTGTCTCCCCTTTTCATTTTTATAAATGTTTTCATTAGAAAGGTGCCTATTGTTTCTAGTAAACTTAATAGAAATGATGAATAGCAACCTAACAGCTTGGGATGTCTTCCCAAAGAGCCTTCAGTTGCTCCTCTGAGGAAGGAGGAAGCATTGATTCCGAGCCCTGGCTTCCCTCCCAGGATAAGCCTCCAACGCTGGGCTCAGAAGATGACTGTCTCTCACTCATCATTGGGCTCCTGCCATAGTGCTGTTCTGGTGTCAGTTCTTGGATGTTCTTCCAAAGGAGAATGGTCTTTCTCCATCAGCCCAAGGGCATTTCCTGTTCCTTTTCAGGAGGGTGGCAAAGGGACCGTCTCCCTGCTGAAATGGGAGAGTCCCAAGCTGTCTGCACCACTGTGCCTGCCTGGGTTCCTGGATAGAACCGGGCGTTTTGTTAGCAGCTCGGCCCGGGCTGATGAATAAGGCACAAGGTGACCTTGAGAACTGAGGCCAGCAACAACAGGGCCTATTCCCACCCTCTTTCCAATGAGTAAAAGTCCTTAAAGCTCCTGGTAGAAGCTGGGAGCTGTGGCCGAGGACACAGGACTGCTGTGTGGGGTCCCCTTCTCATCCTGAGCCCAAGGTCTATGCTCCTGAAACTCACACGCCATTTTCCCGCTCTCAAAGGGCCCTCCCTGGAAGAACGCCTGGCCCAGTCTCTGTGGGAAGCCTGTCCCTCCTCCAGTAGGCCTCCTGCTGGCAGCACCTGACCTGCTTCTCAGGCAGGATCTGATGGTGCCGGTGATGGGCTCTCTGAGGAACCCCACGACATGGCAAGGCTGCTGGAAGGTCTTTCCTGAGAGGGCTCAGAAGTCCTTCTCGGGTGGGAGCCGGGCAGTCCACCCCAGTCCCCGTGTGAGAACTTCCCTTTCATGTTGCCCCTGGAGGATGGACGTACCGCAGAGGAGGCAGCCCTGCCTGAGCTGCGGGAGGCGTCCAACCCTGCTGAACCCCCAGCATCTAATATTCTCTGTGAGAAACAAGCCAACAGCACTGGAATGGTTTTGGCAACACTTACTTACCGTGGGCTCTGAGACAGGTAGCTTCCAAGTACCTGGATGGCGAAGGGCCTCCAGGAATATCCCCCGGGAGCCAGGCCTCCAGCCTCCCCTCCTCTGACCCCTCCATGTGAGCGCCCACGTGGTCGTAAAACACCAGTGTTATCTGCCACCATAACACAATATCCTACAGGGGGAATCTGATTAGCACCGTGGTCCGCAAACTGAGGCTCTCGAGCCACATGTGGCTCTTTGGCCCCTTGAGTGTGTCTCTTCCACAAAATACCATGGCCTGGGTGAGTCTATTTTGAAGAAGTGGCACTAGAAGAAGTTTAAGTTTAAAAAATTTGGCTCTCAAAGGAAATTTCAATCATTGTGCTGTTGATATTTGGCTCTTTGACTAATGAGTTTGCCGACCACTGGACTAGCGTAACCAAACCAGGCTTCTTCCTCACTTGCAGAAACCGCAAGCGGCCGCCGGCACGAGCTGCTCCTGGGTGGACACGGAGGACAGGGAGGTGGGCCCTGGGCCCTCCCGGCTCCCACTCACAGGCATGGCTCACGCGCCTCGTGGCAGGGGTTTCGGTGAGCGCTGACCCCTGCCTCTTAAAGAGTGTTGTGCAAACTTTTCTCCCCAAGTACAGCTCCCCCCCTTTGCCCCTGGTAGCAGAGCAGAAGGGGCATTTACTCCCTGAGAGTCTGAGGGACCACCCAAAGGAGGCCCCAACCAGAGCACTCCAAGTTGTTGGAAACCCATGCAGTTTGCACCTGTTCCTTGTGATGTCCAGGCCTGTTTCCATGTGCAAGTCTCTCCTGACCATGGAGATTGCACCGGGGACCCCTGGCTGGGGACACTGACACGGCTCAGTTTCAGCACCCACCGGACTGGATTGTGGAGGCTGACAGGATGCAGGGCGCCACCTCCAGGCTACTTCCCTGTCCGTCAGGATCCATCCTGTGTATGGAGAACCCAAACTCAAATTCTAAGCAAGTGGCTGCAGAGAGCAGACGTTCTCTCTGCTTAATGAGCTCCCAAACAATTCCCGAGAGAGGCTGCACACTCCGCACCGAGGGCAGGTCCCCTCCCGAGTCACTCCAGCAGGCTGGTCTTCAGTAGGTCCTACACCTCCCGCCTTGCGGCTGAGTGACCTACGGACCATCTCTCATTGTTTTAGGGAAATATTTATTAAAAGTATTTTTTAAAATAAAAAATAGATGACTTTTCCAAATCTCTTGAAAATCCCAAAACAACAGGAATGAGGAATAGCAATTAGGATTATTCCTGGGCTCCTGAATCTGCTGCTGAAAATGTAGCACCCTGTGCAGGAAGGGCAGCAGGAAGAGAGGACAGGGAGGCAGGGAGGGAGGGAGTCAGGAAGGACAGAGAGGGAGGGAGAGAGAATGGGAGGACAGGGAGGCAGGGAGGGAGGGAGAGAGGTCAGGGAGGCAGGGAGGGAGGGAGGCAGGAAGGACAGAGAGGGAGGGAGAGAGGATGGGAGGACAGGGAGGCAGGGAGGGAGGGAGAGAGGTCAGGGAGGCAGGAAAGACAGAAAGACAGGGAGGGAGGGAGGACTGGGAGGCAGGGAGGGAGGGAGAGAGGTCAGGGAGGCAGGAAAGACAGAAAGACAGGGAGGGAGGGAGGAAGGGAGGACAGGAAGGGAGGGAGGGAGGGAGGGAAGAAGGATAGGGAGGCAGGGAGGCAGGGAGGCAGGAAGGTTTGGAGGGAGGAAGGATAGGGAGGGAGGGAGGGAGGATGGGAGGCAGAGAGGGAGGGAGAACAGGATAAAGGCTTCCAGCTTCTGAGGATCAGGGTTCAGCCTCAGCTGGGCCCTCTCTCCATCATGACGTCACGTTTCGGTCCCAGAATAGTTGACAACGTCTGGGAAATTCACACTCTAAAAATATGTCCTTTTTTCTCTGGGCAAGATAGCGCAGGCGTGACAGTGGGCTGCTAAGAATGCACTTCCCTCCTTATGTAACACGGACAAAAATAAGGGGTGTTCTGGGCCAAAAGGAGGGCGAAAGAGGGGAATGCCAGCGAATAGCACTGAAAGTCAGTATTTACCCAACTGGCGAAGGGCTGAGGAACTTAAGGAAAGTTTTATCTGTCTCCTCACTCAGTCAGGGCTGCCTGTCCTGGGGGAGCCACTGTCCCCACACAGCTCAGCACGGACAGATCCCTCCCGGTGTGCGGTGTGCGGTGTGCGGGGGAGGCTTCGTGAGGAGGCGGGGGCAGGCTCACTGTCCTCCCGTCATCAGCAAACTTGGAGACAGGACACAGGCACACAGGACTCCTGGGGGCCCTCATCCGAAGGGGCAGCGAGGAGCTCAGACGTCATCCCCGCCACAGGCACTGGCTGCCTGCGAGGAAGGCGGATTCGATGAGGAAGGCAAATGCGGTGAGGAGGGAGGCAGCCGTCCAAACAGAGAACACTGCCAGCATCTCCTCTGGAGCCAGGGAGGATGGTCCCTGCGCTGGCACTGCTCTGCCGGCTGCCGAGGGGCGGACGCCTGCTGGCCCAGTCCAGCCCCTTTGGTGACAGCAAATCCTGGCCGGGCCAGCAGGGAGAGCACAGGGAGGACAAGGCGCTGTGGGGCGGACAGGAAAGCCCAGCAGACCAGCGGGGGTGGGGGGGGGTGGGGGGTGCGGGGGTGCGGGGCAGAGTTTGCGGGGCAGCGGCTGGGAGAGGCCCAAGTACTTGCTGTGCATTGAGAATGGACTCCCAGATGACTGTTTCCTCAACAAATCAACGGCAGGAAAAGAAACGTGAAAGGAGGGGAGACTCAGGGCGCAGCCTGTGCCTTCCTTTGGGTGCTGACCTAATTCCAATGACCAGCTATAAAAAGGCCGCTGGGGGATGAGTATCGATCGATAGTAGATGACATTAAAGGCTGTTAGTTGTCAGCTGTGACAGTGACGCAGCGTTTGTATTAAAACGTGCCCTGGCCCGGCCGGTGTGGCTCAGTGGTTGAGCGTTGACCCAAGAGGTCCCCAGTTCGATTCCTGGTCAGGACACATGCCTGGGTTGCAGGTTCAATCCCCAGTAGGGAACGTGCCTCTCTCTCATAGATGCTTCTTCTATCTATCCCTCTCCCTTCCTCTCTCTCTAAAATTAATAAAGACAGTTTTTAAGGTGTTCTGAGCAGCCCTGGCTGGTGCCCCTCAGCAGGCTTGCCCACCAAAGGGTTGTGGGTTCAATTCACTGTGATGGGCACATACATACCTGGGTTGCAGGTTCGATTCCCAGCCACAGTTGATGTGCAGGGGGCAACCAATTGATGTTTCTCTCTCCCCTTTGCCCTCCCCCACTCACTCCCTTCCACTCCCTCTAAAAATCAATGGGAAAAATATCCTTAGGTGAGGATTAACAACAACAAAAGTTTTTTTTTTTTGATAAATAAATAAGTGACCTAGCCAGTTTGATTGGAGTGGACAGAGCATCGGCCTGTGGACTGAGGTTCGATTCTGGTCAAGGGCACGTGCCCGGGCTGTGGGCTTGATCCCCAGCAGGAGGCAGCTGATCAATGATTCTCTCCGCATTGATGTTTCTGTCTCTCTCGACCTCTCCCTTCCTCTCTGAAATCAGTAAAAATGTATAAGTAAATAAACAAATAAGTGTCCTGAACAGAAGAGACGCTGGGAAGTCGTTAGGCTGAGAGGCCCCGAGGTCAGTGCGGGTGCGGGAAGGCATCATGAAGGGAGGTTGGCGGAAGTTGGTGTGGCAGCCGGCAGGGTTAGAATGTCAGCCTGCCCACCAAAGGGCTGTGGGTTCAAAGGGTTGTGAGGTCTTACTTCTCCTAGGCCAGTGGCAGAGTGGGACCCTGCAGGCCAGCGCGGGGGACCCTTGGGGACTTCCTGTGTCCTCGGGACCAGGACAGGAGCTCTCCATGGGGTTTTATAGGACTCTGTGGAGGTTCTCTGAAACGCACCAAAACCGGGAGCAGAACATCTTAGTCACAGTCAAATGATTCTCTAAGGAACCCCAACAAATAACCGAGAATTATAGGCTCACGCTGCATTTTGCTCAACCCACCTGCGTGTGCACTTTCCCTTGTTGCACTTGGCTGAGTTCTACTCTCCAACAACGCCATTCCCTTGGCCACGGTGCCCACACAGCCCACGAAGATGGCCCCCATTTCTCCCTCTTTGCCCCCCCCCCCTTGACTGTTGTTGATATCCCTTCTGGAGAAGGGGTGAGAGTTTGTATCATTTCCCCTGCCTAAATCAGTGGTTCTCAAGGTGTCCAGGCAGCCCTGAAGGGTTCCTGGGATACTTTTAGGAAACCCACAAGGTCAAAACTACTTTTATACCATGATATCCTTCTCCGTACGTGTCCTTTCCTGAGTGCAGAGTGGAGTTTTCCAGAGGCTGTGTGGTGTGTGGTGTCACAACAGACTGAGTGCAGAGGCTGAAAGCGAAGGCCAGCCATCTCTAAACCAGACATCCGGGAGACTGATCAGGTTGGAAAAATGCCTCTCTGTTCACCATTTTGTTTCATTTCGGAAAATGTGTTTTTTTGTTGTTGTTGTTAAAATGTTGTTTATATACATATGTATGATTTTCTTTTCCCCAAAAAGAAGTTTTTATTGCCTTTGGTTAACAGTTGGTATTTCGGTGTTCGCAGCCGCCGTCGCTCTCCAACGCCTGCGCCGCCTCCAGCTCGCCGAGCTCCAGCCGAAGGAGAAGGGGGTAAGCAGAGAGTCTCTGCCATGGCTCGTACCAAGCAGACTGCCCGCAAGTCCACCGGGGCCAAGGCCCCGAGGAAGCAGCTGGCCACCAAAGCCGCTCGGAAGAGTGCGCCCTCCAGCGGAGGGGTGAAGAAACCTCATCGCTACAGCCCGGTACTGGGGCCCTTCGTGAAATTAGATGTTATCAGAAGCCCACTGAACTTCTGATTTGCAAACTTCCCTTCCAGCGTCTGGTGCGAGAAATTGCTCAGGACTTCAAAACAGACCTGCGCTTCCAAAGTGCAGCGATTGGTGCTTTGCAGGAGGCGAGTGAGGCCTATCTGCTTGGCCTTTTTGAAGACACCAACCTGTGTGCCACCCATGCCAAACGTGTAACAATTATGCCAAAAGACAGCCAGCTAGCACGCCGCATACGTGGAGAACGTGCTTAAGAATCCACTATGATGGAACACATTTCATTCTTTTAAGAAATTTCTCTTCTTCCTGTTATTGGTAGTTCTGAACGTTAGTTTTTGTTTTTGTTTTTGTTTTTTTCCCATGGGGTCAAAAGGTACCTAAGTATGTGATTGCAAGTTGAAAATAGGGGACAGAAATCAGGTATTGGCAGTTTTTCCATTTTCATTTGTGTGTGAATTTTTTTTAATATAAATGCGGGGACATAAAGCATTAATGCAAGTCAAATGTTTCAGCGAACAAGTTTCAGCAGTTCAACTTTATAACTATAAATAAACCTGTTAAATTTTTCTAGACAATGCCAGCATTTGGATTTTTTTAAAACAAGTAAATTTCTTATTGATGGCAACTAAATGGTGTTTGTAGCATTTTTATCATACAGTAGATTCCATCCATTCACTATACTTTTCTAACTTAGTTGTCCTACATGCAAGTACATGTTTTTAATGTTGTCTGTCTTCTGTGCTGTTCCTGTAAGTTTGCTATTAAAATACATTAAACTATAAAAAAAATAGTTGGTATTTCACAATATATTTTGGTCCCAGGTTTCTAATATATTAAATAGTGATAGATATTAACCTCATAACTAAGATTGGGGGGTCCTTAATAATTTTTCATAGTGTTAAGGGGTCTTGCGGTCACATAGCATGAGAGCCCTGGCCTGGCCTGGACGTGGCAGAGTGCAGGGTAAGCTGAGTATGGCTCTTTTATTTTTTTATTCCTCACCCAGTGATATATTTATTGATTTTTAGGAGAGGGAAAGAAAGAGAGGGGGAGTGAGGAGAGAGAGAGAGAGAGGGAGGGAGAGAGAGAGGAGCACCAATGTGAGAGAGAAGCATCGATTAATTGCCTCCCATACATATAAATCAGGGATCAACCTGCAACCTAGGTATGGGCCCTGACCAGGAATCGAACCCACACTTTTTTTTTTTGGTGTATAGGACGATGCTCCAACCAACTGAGCCCCTGGCCAGGTGTGCCAATTTCACCATCACCTACTAGCCTGTCTCCCAGATGAGGCCCCTGGGACAAAATGTAAAGCAATTCTACACTTTTTCTTTTTTTATATCTTCTTCCCTGCTTTTCTTTTTCCTGTTCTTTCTTTTTCCCCTCTATAGCCTTTCTCATTTTTCCTTTTCCCTCCCTCAGCCTCAACTCTCACAGTGAAAGTTGCACACGTAACAACACCTTCCCTTCTCCATTTGAAGTGATGTTTTTCTCATATTTAAATAGAGACTTAGTGACATTTGAAACAGGCTTTTCATGGCTTCTCATCCTGAGTGTAGAGTGGAGTTAATAAAAGAGGGAATGTGCATATTTAAAAAACACATCTTCCTTGCATGTAATTCAAAGAACTGAAAATGAAAATGAGATTTTTTCTCCTATCGAACTGGCTGAGATTGATCACAGGGTGATTCTTAGTGCTGCTGGCAGAGTCGACAGAGAGTGACATCCTTGGCGCGTTCTAGAAGCCAAGTTGGCAACACTGATCGGGAGCCTAAATGCAGGCTCTCCTTGACCCAGAGGAACTGGAACTATGGACTCCACGCTGTGCCAGTTGCAACTTGGACCTGCCTGGAGTCCTGAGAACTGAGCAGTAGATGGATGTTTCCTCCTTTCTTCTTGCCCAGAGAAGATTAAACTGGGAAGGCAGGAGGTTGCTGGACTTCGGATAGAAATGACAAAGGTAAGTCCTCCCGAGGGCAGCAGGCCAGGCCTGCAGAGAGGGGCAGCCTGGGGGTGAAGCTGGTGTGCCCGGAGCCTGCAAGCCTGACAAGGGCTTTGAGAGTTCCCTATGCTGGAACGCCCTCCTGCACTGCCCAAGCCTTTAGTAACATGATTAAAGCACAGGCTGGTCTTAGCTGTGAGATCCCGAGGTCAGCTGGAGTCTCGCTAGAGTCCTGCCATCCTTGAGCTCTAGCCCAGGTTGGCTCATCTGGACCCTGAGGGTCTAGAGAAGGACAAAGCCCGCCTGGATGACCTGGTCCACGGACTAAGGATAGCCACAGCTCTCTCAAGTTCTCTGCGAGCTCCCAGGGCAGGGCTGGCTGATGCCTCCATGGCCTCTGGCCACCAGGCATGCCAGCTCCTCCTAGAGTTCCCTCAGGGCCTCCTGCTCACAAATAGGGATGAGCACCCTAGGCTTTGTGAACTCTGTGGACTGCAGAGAGAAGAGAGGATTCATGCTGCAGCTTGTCAGTCTTGCATCTCCACAGCTAACATGGCCCACGGCCACACTGTCCCTGGGAACAGCCTCAGGCCTGATCGCACATGAACCCAGTCCCCTCCGGAGAGATCCTCTGGCCCCACTGTTTTCTAACTCTTCTCTCTCCTCTCCTCCTGCCTCCCACGGAGCACTCGGAGCCTCTGAGTTGTGGTCCAAGTTCCCACATTCTGTCTAACTGTTGTTGATGTCTCCCCGGCCGTGAGGAATTCTGGTGCTTGTTGTTACTTTGGCATTTTCATGCCATTTCAACTAGACTTTGGAGAATGAGGAAGATGCCTGGGCCCATACTTGAGGTACAGTGCTCGTGTGCACCCCAGAAAAGCTACTTCTGACTGAGGTGGCCAGAGGTGAGGAAGGAGAGTTGCTGGCTAAGGTAACCAGGAACCACCAGGAAGGTTTTGTGGATCCTGGAACATTCCTCTAGCTTTGAGGTGGACAGGATCATGGTTCTGCCAAGGTTGTCCACATGCTGATACCCAAGTTATGCAAATATGTTCAATTACACGGCCTGGGGAACTCATGTTCCAGAGAAATTAATATTGCTAGTTGGCTGCCCTACAGTCAGGGAGCTTTTCCTGGATTATCAGGTGGAATCCAAGCAATCACAGAGTGATGAAGAGGGAAGCAGAAGAGTAAGTCAGAGGGGTGCAATGTGAGAAGGACCCCACTCGCTGTTGCTGGCTTTGAAGATGGAGGAAGGGGCCATGAGCCCAGGACTGTGGGCAGACTGACTCTGGAAGCTAAAAGAGACACAGAAACAGGCTCTTCCCTGGAACCCCCAAGGAGGAACACAGCCCTGCCGACATCTTGATTTTAGTCCAGTGAGACTGTGTTGGACTTCCAACCTACAGAATTATCAGACAGTAAATGGGTGTTGTAATATGTGGCCATTTGCCACCGGGGCCATGGGAAACTAATATGGCTTCCCAAGCACTATCAGAGGAAGAGAACCTGGAAATCCTGAGCATTGTAGGTCACTAGCATTGTCATGAGGGCATGGAAGTGCTGAGTCAGCCAGGGCAGGAGAGGCTGGAAACGCCCTGGGTACACAGACCATGAACTGGTAAGTGTGCATCTACATTCCACCAAGAAACCAGGCTGCCAGTCCCCAGGGCTCCTGGAACCACCAGCCCTTGACAATTCCCAGGGCCAGTCCTAGGTCTCAGAGGCTCAGAGACGGAAGGATGGATCTCCTGGAGTGAGGGCATGTTGGCTTTGTTCAGTCTGAGACCCACGGCTCTCAAGGCTGGTGGCCAGCTAGCTTCTGCCCAAAAGGCATTTATCTCACTTGAGCCAAGACACTGAGGAAGTCAAATTGAAACCAGAAGGTAAGTTCTGAGCCATTCCAAGGCTCGGATGTCTCACAGCCTCACAGCCATGTCCACAGGAGCTGCCCCAGTACCAGGTGCACTGTGTGCATTCTATGGCCCCCCATCTCCACCCCCGACAGAGCAGCCAACACTGGGTCCATGAAGGTCTTTTTCTAGTGTTTCCCTGACAACTAAGTATTTCCCTTGCTCTGGCCATGGCACCATTGTGTCTCCTGAAGGGAGCTTGGTTTAATTCTGATTGTCAATTACCTGTTGATTTTAAAGCCTAGCTTTCAGACAGCAACCTCATTTCCCTCTTCTCACATCATTGGTAGAAGCCTCCCGGTAGTTTGTGTGCACTGGCAACAGCTCCCAACAGGTTTGCTCCTGAGACCAAAAAAACAAAACAAAACAAAACAAACAAAAAAACCCCCTGCAGATGAGGGTGTGGCCACAGCTCTGGGTGCCCTCCGGAGGCAGGCTGGGTCCTGTCTTCCTTCCGGTGACCGTGACCGCAATGACCCAGCACCTCTTCCCCAAGTTGCACCTGCTCTGTGGGTGTGAAAGCTTCTTTGGCTTGAACAATAGCTGCTGCCTTTCTGTTTTACTCTCAAAGTCTGTAACCTCGGGTTCTCTGTAGCTTCCTGGGGCTTTGGCATCCTTTTAGCCTCCCTTCAGAAAGACGACCTGAGCTTGCCCCTCACCCATCTGTCACCTCCCTGTGGCTCTCCCTGAGCGTACCTGGGTCCCCAACTTAAAGATAGCAGACTCACCTGGCAGGGGTGGCTCAGTGGTTGAGCATCTACCTATGAATCCAGAGATCACGGTTCAATTCCCAGTCAGGGCATATATCCAGGATGTGGGCTCAATCTCCAGGGTGGGGAATGCAGGAGGCAGCCTATCAATGGTTCTCTCTCATCATTGATGTTTTCCATCTCTCTCTCTCCCTCTCCCTTCCTCTCTGAAACCGATAAAAATATATTTAAAAGATAGCACATACTATTTGATTGACAGGAAAATGGAAGCTTTCAGTAGCCTCATGAGACCAAAGGGCAACATTAGAGCCTATGAGGGGCCCTCTTACGCTTGTGTCCAAAAGTGTGTACTTTGGCCACTTGCAACACCCTACGATGGTTATAATAAAACACACAGAGAATAAGTGCTAGAGTGTCATGGGCTTATTGTGGTTGGGCTGGAGGCTTGAGGATTCCTCCTATACTTCTATGTGAGTGTTAGGAGGGGGACCCTTGGTCTGCGTGGAATAGATCTTCTTTGCCCAAAAATGCTTCCATCGTCTTCGTCTCCCAAGTTTATTAAATTTCAAAACCCGTGAGAACAAATTGAATACAAATTTAACAAAATTTTTAATTGGTTTCCTTGAATAAGATGACCCTGATTTTAATTTGGCCTTATTAATTTACTTAAAAATATAGTCGATAATAGCTAACTACTACCTGTTTTATGGATTCCGGGTAAAATGTCAGCCATTGAAAAACGTCTTGCCCTGATTCATTCAGAAAAAACAAAATCACGTGGCAAAGGCCTCATCTAGGAGAAGGTTACTGCTTATTTTGCAAAATCTGTAAACTATGCAGCACAGATGCTGTGGATCAGCAAACAGAATAGAGAAAATAGACCAAGGAGAGCAAGATGCTTTAATCCTTTACAATTTGGTTAGTTGTTCTCACGCTGACAGTAGGGGGGAAGAGGGCGTTGTGTGAAACCTCAGGTGGGGCCTTCAGAACAGCCACTCAAGGATGGGCTTCAGACGGGATCAATTTTCTTCACAAAAGAATATTTAATGCCATTTATCTATGCTAATAAAAGGGTAATATGCTAATTAAACTAGGTTGACTGGACATCTTCCGGACAAAGCCATGGTGGTGGTGGTGGGGGAGCTCCTCAGGCAGAGGCAGTTAGGGGCAATTAGGCTGGCAGGGGAGCAAGCAGTTAGGGGGCAATCAGGCCAGTAGGGGAAGGGCAGTTGGGGGTGATCACACCAGCAGGGGAGTTAGGTGGCCATTAGGCTGGCAGGGGAGTGGTTAGGAGGCGATCAGGCAGGCAGACAGAGGTGGTTAGGGGCAATCAGGCAGGCAGACAGGCAGGCAGGTGAGTGGTTAGGAGCCAGCAGTCCTGGAATGTGAGGGGGATGTCTGACTGCTGGTTTAGGTCCAATCAGGTCTAAACCGGCAGTCGGACATCTCCTAAGGGGTCCCAGATTGCAGAGGGTGCAGGCCGGGCTAAGGGACATTCCCCTCATGTACAAATTTCATGCACTGAAACTCTAGTTCATTTAAAAGATATATAATTCCATTTATTCATTAAAAGATATATGATATATATGTATCAAAGAAGATAAAAATATTAAGTTGTGTTTCTGCAACCAGATGACCCAAAACTGATTGAGCCAGTACTGCATAGCCTGGTTTTGGCCCTGTGTCTCTGTGAAACAGTTTTAATAAGTATTTTTCATCCTTGTAAGAAATATTTGCATTTCTTGATGGCGTCTCTCTTGAAGGAAAGATGACCGGTGCTGGGACACTGAGTGAGGACGTCAGAGAAGACTGGTTCTCCTTGGCTTAATTCTGCCAGCTCTGGACAATGCAGACCTCTCGGGACCCCACACGGCCCATGGCAGGGCTCGGGGCTCGGGGTCCTCAGAGTCCTGGAAGTGCTCCAGGGCATCCCATGGCCTGGCCTCTGTCCACGCCCCCTGGGAAGTGTCAGGGCATCACTCCGGGTGGGAAGACATTCAGCCTTCTAAATCTACCTGTATGTGTATGGGAACCTGACTCCGGCTGCAGCTCCTCCATATCTCCATCAGCAATGTCCACTGGCCTCTCTGAGCTGCTTTAACATTGCCCCAAGTAGCACTTGGGCAGGAAATCTGGCTGCAATGGCACCTACTTCCCCTCTGGGGGGTCAGATGAATCTCTTAAGAAGGTAAGAGTGCGGGACTAGCCAATCGTGAACTCCACAAGCTTCCACTCCAGGCTTCTCCATTGCCTTCAAACCCTGGGCCTGGGCTGAGCCTCTGAGACGCCGGACCACCTTTGCCCCTGGTGGGGGGCTGAGAGTCCTAGGGGGGCAGGACTGCTTTCCCATGGCCTGAGCAGCTAGGTCATTGGTTTCCTTACTTGTGTGAACATTGCACACCTCTGTCTTGTCAGTCCTGAGATGCTTGTGCCTGGGGCCTCAAGTCATGGAGGGAAGGAAAGGGTCTCGGGAACGGGGCTATTTGGAGCCCCAGATGCTTCCAGAAAAATTTCCAAACCCCAAAGGGTAGGTGTGGTCCAGGGTGATGTGCATACAAGCAACCCACGGTCCACGGACGACTTATGTTGTCCTGAAAAGACTGAATGTACCCTCCAGATTGCCGGCTCCCCAGGCAGGCCTTGTGGTACCTGCTCCATCGCAGTCATCACAGCCATAGCTTCTAGGCCACTGAATAGGAGGAGGCCAAAGGGCTCCCTGACCCCAAGGCACACGGGTCTGTGGCTCCCTGGCAGTAACCAGGTCCACATGTGCCCACTTCCCCATCAAGAAGAAGGGGCCAGGGGTACAGAGTAGTGCGTGATCTGAAGGCAGCCCTTACCTTTTTTGGAGAGCTGCTCTGTGTGTGCATAAGTGCGTGCTTTTGTGTGTGTGTGTGTGTGTGTGTGTGTGTGTGTGTGTGTATAGAAAATGGACAGGAGGACCCGGGGGCCATGAGTCAGGTTTAGAGTGAGTGTAACGGGTGGGCCCAGCAGGCAGGGCAGGCTGTTGTTCTGAGCGCAGGATTGGGGCAGTTCTTCTCCTGACCCGAGGGCACAGACTGCAGCCATGCTCTCCTGCCCCCTGGATCCGAGGTCCGGAGCTCTGCCCTCAGGGTCTGGGGCGGAGCCTCTTGGGCAGGTTCGGCCCGGCTCTTGGCCCGTGCCTGGCCCAGGCCCAGCAGAGGCTGCAGCTCGGATGGACGGAGAGAGGACGGTCCTGTGGAGGGGCCCCGAAACCGCCTGTCTCTGCGCCTGCTCCTGGCACGGGAGCCAGAGCTCCAGGCCCCGGGGTCCCGACAGGCTGCACTCACTGTGGAGTGACTCACGTGTAGACCTTCAGCAGGAGGGCCGCGCTCCCCTGGCCTGCGGACGCCGTGCATCCTGAAGAAGGGATGCAGTCCCAGGTGTATCTTCAGAACGTGACTGCACCCCAGGGCAGGCGACTATTAAGACTGAGACGCCTACAGGAGCCAAAAGAAAGTGCCATTCTGGACCCTGAGCGCCCAGCCTGCATCCCAAAAGCCAGCCAGGCTGCGTGCCTCAGAGGGGCAGGCAGCTGGTGGTTGGTGAATTTTCAGGGGTCCCCTCTCCATGCTCAATCAGCACCCCCAAGACTCACCTTTCGAAGGGGAAGAAGGGAGGGCCGTGCTGCCGGCTTCCGGCCTTCCATTTTCCGGCCGTCCACTCGCAAGTTGTCTGGCCCAGCCGGGCAGACAGGGGGGTTCAAAGGTGGGTTCCCCCGTCTCTGGCCAGTCTGGCCTTTCGTGGCTTCTGCCACAGGTGGGAAGCGGGAGTAGCCCTGGTTGCCCGGAGGCCTGCAAGGGGGCAGGAAGGAGAGTGGAGGCCCTGAGGCCCCAGAGAGGCCCCTCCACACACACTCATCTCCCTACAGCTTTCCCCGCCCCCAGTGCTTCCTCCTGCCCCTGGGCGGCTGGGACAGGTCCTGCCAGCCACACTGTGCAGGACCAAGTGAATGGGCACTTTGCCCAGAGGGGTCCCAGGCCACCCCCAGCTCCAGGCCCCAGTGCCTCACAGCAGGGCTCCACTCCACTCCCCAGGGCCTCGTAGTCTGTGCTCTGCCTGAGGAACCCCTAGTCACTGTCTCCGGGGAAGGCTGGTCTGAGGAGTGCGGTTTGTGCCAGGCACAGGGCACTGGCTCCTTCTGAATGAGGGAACTGTGTGTGGCCACATGGAGGGGAAGAGGCCGACAGAGAAAGGTGCCCGGAGTCTGCCCAACCCAGTCCCCCCTCTAATGGCAGCTCCGAAAGCCTGGAGGGCCGACGAGTGGACGCACCGGAGCTTGTTACATTTTCTTTGTCGTGTGGCCCAGCCTCCACCCGCCAACAGGGGCCCGCCGGCCACATGGCTAAGACCTCCCTGTGGAGCCAGCCGTCCAGGGGGCCACCAGATTACCTGTGGCTGCTGCCCACCGCATTCTCCCTGCGCCCAGAAGGGACCTGGCGCTGGGAAGGGATCCTGCTCTCGAAACTCTGCAAGGTCTGGGTGCCCAATGGCGGGGGCGCCTGGCCCCTGGCATAGTTGGCAGGGTAGCCCAAGGTAGGGGCTATGGAGGGAAGTGGGGACTGGGCAGGAGGGGAAGAGCTGGTGAGCCATCTGTCCTGATGGCTGGAGGCCAGAGAAGGACCAGAAGGGGGGTGCGGGGCAAAGGAAGAGAGGGAGTTCAGGCGGACAGGGTGGATGGAAAGAGGGGATGGGGGGTTGGTAGAGCAGGGGGAGCCAGGGACCCCAGGGCCCCTGTGCAGGCTGCTGGGCTTGCGGGCTCCCAGGAGAGGTCGGAGCCCATTGGTGAGAGATGGGAACCTGGCTGGGCCAGGTCGGGGAGCAGGAGGAGGGACAGGCCGGGGGCCCCGGGTGGGGGCCTGCCGAAGGCTGGGGTGGGGGGAAGCAGGAGAGGGAGAAGAGGCAGGGAAATAGGAAGCGGGAGAGGTGGGTCTGGAGACCCCAGGAAAACAGAAGGACTGCTTCTTCCTCATCGTCGCCAAAGCTCAGAATGAGAGTCCGCTCCAACGGTGGGGTTCTGAAATCTGAGGTGCCCACCCTATTTCCTTGGAATTGTCTCTGTGACCTCAGAAGAGAGAATTCTAGAACCCCCTGGCTGCCCTGCCACAGCATAGCACTATACTCTATAGACATAAGCAAACCGAGGTGGTGCCTGGGCCAGAGCCCGGCAAGTCCTCTCTGTAGTCCCGGGGGCTGTGGGACCGGCCAGGCTGCACGCCCCACACACTCCACCCCCCGGGCCCCGCCGCCAAAGAAAATGGAACAAGCTCCTGTGCGTCCACTCGTGGGCCCTCCAGGCTCTCGGAGCTGCCATTAGAGGGGGGGCTGGGTTGGGCAGACTCCCATGGCTGCCTGAGAAGCACAGCCCTCCTCCCAGCAGCCCATCAGGGGAGGGTCAGGGTTCCTCCATTCAGAGCGTGGGTGTCTGGGCTCAGGGACCTCCTAGAATGAGCGGGGATAGCCATGTTTGTCTCAGGCATCCCGGACCTAGGGGTTCAGGGCAAGAGGCAGCAATGCGGGCTGGTCAGGAAGTAAGAGCCTAGAGGGCTGGGCTCTCAGGGCTGTGCGGGGCAGTGGGCGCGCAGGCCCCAAGGCTGCGCTGGCCCCAGAGAAGGGCAGTGTTAGCGGTCAGGGAGCACGGCCCTGCCAGTCCGTCACTCGCACAGCCACAGCCCCTCGCTCCCATCTCAGCACGGCCTTGGGAGACTTCCTGGGACAGGGATGGAAAGGACCAAACACTGGACACCAGACTCAGGATGGCTGACAGGGAAAGGAGCAAACCCACACCTCCCACACGGGCCTGAATGGTTTTCCTAGGACAGTGGTCGGCAAACTCTTTAGTCAACAGAGCCAGATATCAACAGTACAAGGATTGAAATTCCTTTTGAGAGCCAAATTTTTTAAACTTCTTCTAAAGCCACTTCTTCAAAATAGACTTGCCCAGGCCGTGGTATTTTGTGGAAGAGCCACACTCACGGGGCCAAAGAGCCACAGTTTGCCGACCACTGTCCTAGAACTTCCCCACACTTGGCGACCGGGGCTAAGGAACCTGGGTTTCTGGAGTCTAATTAGTGGACTCGCCTCGAAGTCCAGTGGCCCCTTGTCCTCTGCTCTAGATGCTGGGCTGCCCACAAGCAAGTGCCCCAGGAAGCCTGAACCCCATCAGGCCACAAGGGCTCCCGTCCAGTTCCCGCTCGCTCCTCACGTCTGTTTCTTCTCTCTGAGCACAACGCCCTGTGTTTGCTCCAGTGCTCCAGCCCCTCCCAGGGCCCTAGCCACGATCCCACCAGCTCTTCCCTGTCCTCCGCCTCTCCCCTGCCCTCATTATAATGGTGCCTTGGTGAACACCCCAAGATCCTGGCAGGTCAGTCACTGAGGAGCCCTGTGGCTGCCTCTGACAACCCTGTAGTGAGCCAGCCACGGGCAGGTATGACAGAGCCCCCGACAGGAGGTGGGTGGAGAAGGGGTGTATGCTGAGCCGCCCAGAGATCCCAGTGGCCCAGCCGGTGGGGGCGCTCCGGTGAGTCCTGAGGGTAGGGAGCAGGTTCTACATCAGGGGCCATGGAATGGTCCCTCGGTGGGAAGACATAAAGCCTCCTCGTCCGCCTGCAGGTGAGCATCCAAGCAGACAGGACTGCTGATGGGTTAGCACAGCCTGAGGAGCTGATGGCCAAGGTCATATCAGGCCAGGGCTTTTCATGGATGTCATTCGGAATGGATCGGAGAAGCCCAGGAGGCCCCGTGGCCTCGTTCAGTAGCAATAATAATAATAATAATAATAATATAATAATAATAATAAATCCTGTGAGGCCTGGGCCTGCCCCTGCCCCCACTCCCTACATAGCTCCACGTGCTATACTTAAGTGATCTGGGGAAACAGGACAAGAATCCTGATTTAATCAAGACTAAGGGGCCCCCAAAACGGAAATTAAGCCCTGGAGAAAACCACAGCCAAGCTTCATAACCAAGATGTGCACGGGCCAGGGCAGGTGGGTGAACCCCAGCCGTTTGGAGGGGAAGGGGAAGGACGCTTACAGGGGGTCGGAGGGGACCTGGATTCCGGTGACCACTGCTGGATGCTCTGGAGGGAGAGGCCCGCCGTGGAGGTGACTGCGGGCTCGAAGTCCTCAGAGGGAAACGAGCAGTTGTGTGTGGGAGCCCCAGTACCCCCACACCGAGCTCCTGCAGGGCACTGGCGTTGTCTGGGCTTCAGACAACCTCGCAGCGGTAGAAGGAATGTAACTGGACGCTCTGTCACAAACTCACAGGGGCTTATCACCGTGGTTCCTCGGCGCAGGCCACCCTCCCAAAGACGGCAGAGAAGGCCCCCAGCCCGTGCCCACGGCAAGGACTCCTCCCGATGCCCTCACATGACCGCACTGTGCTAGACCCCCAGAGGCAACGAGGATTTCAGACGCCGTCTCAACCGCAGGCACTGGCTGCCTGGTGAAGGCCAACATCCAGACAGAAACCAGCCCATGTCCTCCTCGAGAAACCTGAGCAGAGATGGGCCCTGCTGCGGGCAGCTCAGGCCGCTGAGCCAGCCGGAAGGGGCATTTCCGCAGGAAACATGGCCCATCGTGTGCACCCTCACAGGAAGGGTGGGTCACACCGGAGGACCGGCAGCAGCACTCCCTCTGGGGCCTGTGCAGGGGCTGAGCGCCTGCCCCAAACCCCAGGCCAGGCACCTCCCTCTCACAGAGCAGCTGGCCGCTCAGGCATCTGGGACTCGTCCTGCCCTCACTGCCACCTCCACGTCCAGGCTGCACCATGTCCTTCACTGCAGTGGCCACTTGTCCCCACGGCCGGCCTCCGGGCTTGCCCTCAGGCCCTCCCCTGACCTTCAGAGCCTCCGCACTTGCACTCAGCAGGTCTGAGTCCCCTCACTGCAGGCGAATGGCTGTGGCCGCGGCAGCAGCCTTGCTCCTCTCTGAGCGCCGCTCCGGCTGCCCAGGTGCAGGCCAGGAGGGGCCTCTGAGTTAAGGCCCTAGGCCTGGCATGTGCAATGCTACTGCCTGACTCCCACCCCCGACCTACCCCTCACCAGTCTCCTCAGCCTTTCATCATAACTTCCTCCATGGATGAGAAAGGGGTCAACAGAAAGCAGTTCAGTAGATTTCTCAGTCGCCCTCCTTGTGACAGGGCCACTTGGCAGTCATGTGAAGGCCGGCTTGGCAGCTGTCCTCACGTCACAGAGGGCTGTGTCCAACAGCTAATCACTCACACATCCATAACTGGGCTGCTTGGGCCAGATCATGCAAACCCTCTGTATCCTGCACCGGGCACCATGCTGAGCGCTTCTCAGATTGTTTAATTTTTAACAGCCTGGTTGTTTCTTTTTTTTTCGGTCCCATTTTGGCATTGGAAGAGGTTAGGTCCCAGCGCAGCGTCTTGAGGCTGGTTAGGAAGGCCGGGATTCGATGCATCAGCTCCATGGCCCACAGCAGCCAGGTGGGGCTGGCTGTGAAGGACGCTTTTTATGGTTAATGCGACCCCCACATCCTTCCAAAAAAGAAAGCTTTTTTGAGGTCCTAACCCCAGTCCCTTGGAGGTGGCCTGTTGCAGAGGTAATCCATGCAGGTGAGGCCACGTGCAGCAGGGTGGCTGGTATCATGAGACACAGACACGCAGGGGAGATGGCCATGTGACGACAAAGTGCTGCAGCTGCAAGGCAAGGAATGTCAAGGCTGCCGGCAACCACCAGTAGCTAGAAAAAGGCAAGGAAAGGTCCTCCCCTACAGGTTTCAGGGGGAGCATGGCCTTGCCAGCACCTTGCTTTCAGACTGTAGTCTCTGTAACCCCCGCTGGTGATACTTGTTACAGCAGCCACAGGAAACTAATACAGTAGCTAATACCTTTCATCCAGTCAACTCACCAGCTTTGACCCCAACTTAGCAGCTCATGCAGCATGAGACAGCCCCACCTGCACACATTCTGCCTTCACAAACCACTGGCCCACCTTATTCTGGGACCAAGATGACAAACATACAAATTAAAAAAAACAAATATTCAATCAGGGTTTTTGCATGGAAAAAGAATCTATTTTCTTTTCAACCTGATAGGGAAGAAATGTCACCCCCTTCACAACACTCCTTGGCTGGGAGGCAGCAGGGGAAAGAGAGCCTCTAGGCTGCACCAGCATCTCTGCCCGCAGCTGCAGAGAACTCTCCTGCTGCCGAGGCTGGGAGGCTGGCCAGGTGGGGACAGGAGCATTTCCCAGAGTCTCAGCCAGAGCTGCTAGATTCCTGTCCTCTCCCAGGAGGGGCCAAGTGGGGCCTTCTTTTCAGCCCCTTCCTTGGGTAAGCTCGGCCCAAGAAAGCTGCCTGCAGCAGGTGAACCTGTTGTGAGGTGAGGGGCAGATTCCTGTGTAACTACCAGTCAGACAGTGTAAGTTGCCAGGTGAAAATTTGCTGGTGAATAAGTCGTGCTGCTATCAACTTGCTTAATTTTATATTTTGAGATTAGCAATGCCCCCTTTCTCAGGCTGATGCCCAGTCCCACTTCTCAGCTAGAGAAATGCTGCCTTTCGAGACTAATATTCTGAAATGTTCTGGTTTATGGTGCCCAAAGGCCAAATATGAGTCCAGAGATTCAAATACAATAGTGGGGACTCTTTTGCCATCAAGAGGCATCCACCCATCATCCATTACCCATCCATCCATCGTCCACCCCCCTGAAAGGGCCGAGCGGGACTGCAAAGACAGCTGCCATTCTGGACTGTGTGACTTGGCAGCCACCATGAAGGCAGCGTGATATGCAAACTTACCTGGGGGCTGCCATTTTGAAATCGCAAAGACCAACCCCTCCCTTTGAATTGGACAATCACGAAGGACTGTGCACTTGAGCTCCAATCAAGTGCAAAGGACAGGACAGGTCACATGCGTCAGGGATTATTTGCATCACTAGCCCCAGCCCTCACCCAACCAATTGTAATCAGCCAACTCAGTGGTTGGCGTCTGGCCCCACCTCTCTATAAAACCTCCATGCTGTTGGATATCTCTCCTCCTTTGTGTCCTGCCACTGTGTCAGTGAGGGCAGGGGGCCAAGCCCAGGCTTGTAATGAAGGCTCTATGCTATTGCATCGGGCTTGGCTCCCTGGTGGTCTTTGGGGATCATGAAATCTGGGCATAACACACCCATTCATCGTCCACCCACCCATCCATCATTTACCCATCCATTCATCCATCCACCCATCTATCTATCCACCCATCCATCCAGAATTTGTTGAGTGTCAAGCCCTCTCCATTACCTTGCCCACCTAGAAGGAAGGAGCTGGCAGCAACAGTGGGCAGGGACTAGGGTTATCATTGGCTTGAAAATAACTAGACAGTGACTTTGTGCTCCTGCCCTTCAATTCCTGTCAAGAAGCAGCAGCAACCACATCTGTTCTGGTTTGGGTAGAAGTGTGATGGGCACTCAGGTCAGGGGACAACATTCCCTCCAGTTCCTTCCCAGTGTGAACTGCGTGACCTCTGGGGCTGCATTTGCTACTCTGCACACGCAGGTATGCAACAGCCAATTCTTAGTCCTCTTCTTACCTGACATCTTAATGGCATTTGACACCTCCTTCAACTATTTGTTATTATTGGCTCCTAGAAGATATTTCTATTTTTTCCGTCTACCTGGGTGTTTCCTCTGGCAACCCTCCTCCAGCATCCAGAGGAAGGACTCATGTCCGATTATGACAGTCCATCCACGATTCTCCACTGGCTTCCCCTTCAGTCAGGCGGATACAATCCTAATGCTTTGTGTAATCTGGTCCCTTTTCTCCCTGCACGCTCTTCCCTTCTCGAACCCTAACCACACTGGCTCTTTCTCTCTGCCTCCAACAAACCCAGCTGATCCATCTCGCACTCACTAGCCCTGTCTGGAATCATCTGCCACCCTTGAGGCACCCCTCACTCCATGTAGGTCTCTGTTCAAATGTCACCACTCAGGCCTTCCCTATCCCCCATTCACAAAGCCCTTCCCTCCTACTGGTGTCCTTTCCTGTCTTGTCTATGACAGTCTTTTATATATCCTGCTCACTGCTGAATCCTTGTTGCCCAGAACAGTGCCTGGCATAGAGCTGGCACTCAATTAACACTTGCTGAATGGAAAATAAATATAAATGCTTACTGGACTTTACAAAATCCCAAACTGTAGAGAAATCCTAATTATCGTGTGCTATAGGAACACACAGGCATGGGAGGGCCCACACGAGGACGTCACATGGGTGCCGTGAGCATTTGTCAGGCTCTTTGCAGCATAATACAAAGCACGAAAGAGGGAAAAACACCGACTACGTAATTGCTACTTTCCAATTTAGTGCAAGAACTAGGACATGCATACACTTTCCCAGACTCCCGCCGTCTGTCCTGCTGAATGAGGGTCTAACCCCTGCCACACCCTTGTTTAAAACTCTTCAGCGACTCACTGGAGGGTAAAGCCCGAACTCCTCACTGAGGTACACACCACACAAATGGAAATGCTGGCTCTTAAGATAGTTTCTTTTGCTTCTGAGTTTTGGCTCATTCTATTCCCTCACTTATAACACTCTTTTTATCCCCTCCTCCATCAGCTAACTTGTGCATCACAAACCTCCCCAAAGTTCTTCCTTCAGCGGGCTCTTTGCATGCCTCAGGTTCTTGCAGGAGAAGGCAGCCCTGTGTGCAAGTACTTTCAACTCTTGGCCTGCCACGTTTGCTAACAGTTCACTGATGAAAGCAAGACAAGGGTAAGTCCAGACTGAAGGGGTGGAAAAAATGAATTCCACATGATGAGAGCAGTGGTGAAACCCCAATACATTAGGGCAAACACATAAGGATGGGGGGAATTATTGTAGTTCTTTGCAAGCAATTTATCAATCTTTCCCCCTCTTTGTCAGCTCCTACTCACCTTCTGCTCTCAATCTAGACACTCTCCTTAATCCCTAGTGTGAGTGAGAAACCTCTCCCACAATACCTTCCCTGCATCACTGCTATTGCCTGTCTCTCTCTCCATGCCAACGAATGAGTGACTGTAGTGATATGGGACATGCTGGGCCTCCCATGCACACCTGGTGGGCTGTGCTCTCCACTTTATGGCAGCATGGCATCAGCCTTCCCCAGTGACACGAAGGTGACTGAAAGGAGGAGGAAGTTCTGGTTTCTGTTTTGTTTTCATTGCCTAGTACAGTACCTGGTTTTTATTTCTTAAGAATACCTGTGAAATAAACACTTAACTATAATAAAAATAAAATGGGATAAGTCCCATTTTGTAAGACACAAGGAATATTCTTGAGATTCCCTGCAAGACCCAGAAGGCTGAAAATATTTAGCAAAATCTGAGATAGTTTAACTGAAGTAAAAATAAAACACCAGAGGGAAGAAAAGAAGAGAAAACTAGCCAGAGAAAACAGCACTTCCTTTTTATTAGACTCACAATGCTGTTTTCAAGTCCAACCTCTCTCTGTAAAATGTGTTTTTCTTATTAATGTTCCATTGAAAAGCAGACAGACTTAGTTTTCACTGTATCTCATATGCACCATCAACCAGTCCAGCAACTCAGAGAAGAGCTCTGCGGAGGCTGGCGGTGATCAACCGGCCTCCCTCCCTCCCTTCCCTCCTTCCCTCCTTCCCTCCTTCCTTCCTTCCCTCCTTCCTCCCTCCCTCCTTCCTCCTTCCCTCCTTCCTTCCTTCCCTCCCTCCCTCCCTCCCTCCCACACACACTCTTAAAATATGTACACACTTTTTTTTTTTACAAAAATAATATAACAGTTCTACATAGATCTATTAATTATTTAAATTTTCACAGCCAAGGCCTTGCTTCATTATAAGCATTTTTTTACTTTGGATTAAAAGTGGGAACTTTAGGCCTAAAAATAGATTTAAAGATTATTGAACAAAGGCCATATAGCAACACAGACATAATAAATCTTGATCATCAGACAACTAGAAGTATTCTGTAGTCATCCTTATGCTAGTCCTACTCCATATCCCCATCCCTTATTTTCATTTTATCTAAAATACAAAAGTAAAATAGTTCACTGAAATAATCTATTCATTACATTAATATATATACACCAAATTATACTAACTGCATGATAATCTCTATGTACCAAGACTATATTTTTGTTATACTTCATTAAATGATATCCAACTAGAAAAAAACCACACAACTGGAATGAATATTGAACAAGGGAAGGAGAGAACAATAGCCTGCAGGCTATCTTTTTACATGGCACCCAAAACAAGTAAGAGAAGCCTTATAAGATACTAGTAGGTATCAAACTAATTTGCAGTGACATTTAATATAGTTTTATCAGAAGGAATATATTTAGGTCATATACAGAAAAACACATAAACTATGTGAAACTCTAGGATTTCTCCTAGAATATTCAAAATGTCATCAAAAGTTAATTAGTATAATAAAAATGGTGACCAGGTGATTGAAGAAACAGAAAGCCATTTAATATATTAAAAACACAGATTCTGGGAATAGATTCTACCTCCCAAACACCCAGAAATCTGAGTTAACAGATTCTCTACTTTGCATACTTGATACTAATAAAAATAAGAAGTGTTTGCACAGACTATGAATACAAGGCCACAGCCTAAGGGACAGTCACAGAAAGAATAAATGAACACAATCTTGCCAGAGTGAGTACAGAGAGCTCCTGAATTTTTGGTCCCCAACCCCACCCCAAGGGCAATCTCTCTGGGGAAAAAAATCAACAGTTTAAGCCCATTAGCTTGGGCCCCACAAGCTACTACCCAGCCAAAGTTTGGCACAGGAAAGTCTTTCAGATTCCAGCACGACACCTGATCATTCAACTGGACAGGCCCTCTTCATGCCTTCCAGGTTCCGACCGGCACAGCCTCCTTCCCACAGCGGGGGTCAGCACTGCTCTGAAGCCACCATGGGGTGGACCAGGAAGAACTAGAAGAAGGAGGTATCTGATGAAAAAGCACCTGCCAGCCGGAAATCCTCTTTGGTGAGAACGCTGTACATGCGCTGAGGCAGAGCTCGGGAGTAGGGGGCGGGGCGGGGCACCGTGGAGCGCAGAATGAGTTCCCGGCCAGCAGGCGGTGGGAAGTCTGACACCGAGTTCTGCCTTCTCTCCTCCATGGAGCCCATTCTCTTCAGCTCCTCCTCCGTTGGAGCCATGGCTGCAGCCTTGAATAGAATCAAATGCTAAATTCAAGATTAAGTCAGTGCTAAACTTAGATCACTATGAAGGACTGACAAATAAACATGATAAATGCAGAAAAATGTTCCACATTATTCAGTAATGTTGTCAACTATGATGATTACTCAAGAACACAACGCAGAAAATACAATAAGTTTGAAACACTACATGAGCAGCCAGAGATTACAAATAAATTGGTGAGAGAGACAGAAGGGATAATGACTGCCGGGCAATCTGCTTTGAAAAGTGGGGGCCATATTCAAACATCTGATGTACAGGGGAAATGTGCTGGTTTCTGTGTTTCTTTTAGCGAAGACCAAAGACAGAGTCTGATGTCCTCAGTCCAGTAATGGAGCTGGTTCTCGACAAAGGCTAGAAAGGTGGTTTTTATGCCACGTTCCAATTCTTTTTAAGGTGCACTGGTTGAATTAAAACTGAGGCTAGTGGTTTTGTTTGTGGACAGCTAATGTGAGGCAGTAGTGAGGTCTAGGTAATGTAGCAATGGCAACAAAAGTGAGTTCTCAATATCAAAGGCATCTATTTTCTCACTAAAATTGCATAAAATACATATTCAGTTAGTCTTAATTTTAACTCTGATCACGATAGTTGTTTCATTTCTCTGATCACTGTATTTCTTTCTGAATACCCTTGATTTGGGGAAAAAATATTTTTGGCAATGGAAATATAAAACTATGTTATACAAGAATCAACAAGAAAATTATGTCAAATCCAAACTATTAAAGAGGTCAATAGTCTTAATGATCTTACAAAGTTAGAGGGAGGGGAAGGAACAAAAAATTATGAGGGACAAGGCTGTTTGTTACCTCATCAGAAGATTCAGTCAGCTTGAGAAAGGGTGAGAAAAGAAACAGTGATGAAAGTGAAACAAAACCAAGCAAGATGGTTTTAAAAAGAGACAAGGAATTTCAAGATTATTTCAGACAGCATGCACTATATTAAGGAACATGATTCTATCAAAAGAATTATCAAGATAAACATACAACACATCTAGTTATCAAATTGAGCAGACACACCCACTACTCATGCAAATGATGGCTTAACAGATATCATACAGAATGTCATTTAATGGGAAAATGATTTAACAAAAATCTACCTCTTTTTTAAAAAAAACGTTTTTATTGATTTTTTTAAGAGAGAGAGGAAGGGAGAAGGCTAGAGAGATAGAAACATCAATGAGAGAAATATAATCTATTGGCTGCCTCCTGCACACCTGGGTGAGGATCAAGCCCATAACCTGTGAATGTGCCCTGATCAGGAATCGAACCAGTGACCTCTTGGTTCAGGAGTTGATGCTCAACCACTGAGCCACACTGGCCGGGCAAAGAATCTATGAGTTTTAGTGAAAAATTAAAATAATCAGGGCTCGTGCAGGAGACAACCAATCAATGTGCTTCTCTCTCATTGATGTTTCTCTGTCTTTCCCTCTCTCTTCCACTCTCCCTAAAAAAAAAAAAAAAAAAAAAAAAAAAAAAATCAATGGAAAAATATCCTCAGGAGAGGATTAACAACAACAACAACAACAACAACAACAACAACAACAAAATATATGATTTTTTTTTTTTTGGTTAATTCTCACCAACGGATATTACTTTCATTGATTTTTAGAGAGAATGGAAGTGGGGGGAGAGAGAGAAAAGCATTGATGTGGGGGAGACATATTGATTGATTGCCTCCTGCACCTGCCTAGACAGGGGCTGGGGAGTGAACCTGAAACCAGGTACATGCCCTTGATCAGGAATTGAATCCACAACCCCTCAGTGCTCAGGCAGACACTCTTAACTGCTTGGCTAGACTGGCCAGGGCTAAAATGTATGAATATACAAAATTATTGTGTGCCTATTATTAGTAAGCTGACATACAATGTCAATTATGAAAAAAAAATGAATAAACTTGAATGGTTTTCATTTGCCAGGCATTTAAGGACTGAGTTGAGAAATGTACCAACCAAGTGCTTGTTTTATGGATTGGTCTGACAATTCCCTAAAAACATTCACCACAAGGCATGGATGTTTGAAATCTTTTACAATTACATAATGTAGGATGAACGAACAATTTCAGATTGGCTATATGATGAGGCCCTGAAAAGATGATACACTCATATTTATTGATGTAGAAAGATAATTATATTGTGTGGACAACAAGAATAGTAACTTAAATTATATAATACTAGAGGCCCGGTGCATGCATTTGTGCACAGGTGGAGTCTGGCTGGCTTGGGGAAAGGGATGCGGGAGGTTGACTGGCTGGCTGGCCATGCCTCCTGGTTGAACTCTTGGTCGAAGGAAAAATTTGCATATTAGCCTTTTATTATATAGGACTAGAGGCCTGGCGCATGAATTCATGCCCAGGTGGGGTCCCTCGGGTTGGCTGGCAATTGAACCCTATGAGGCTGTGGGAGGTTGGCTGGCTGGGGGGAGGGGCCACGGGAGGTTTGCTGGTTGGGTGGAGGGGCCGAGGGGGAGATTGGCTGTGGGAGCGCACTGACCACCAGGGGCAGCTTCTGCATTGAGCGTCTGCCCTCTGGTGGTCAGTGCATGTCATAGTAACTGGTCGACTGGTTGTTCCATCCTAATGATCACTTAGGCTTTTATATATAGATAATCCTATTTTTGTAAAATATACATATATTTGTATACACTACTTGTTAAATGTGGGTGTGATCTTCAGTGGGAGTAAGATTAATGTGATTAATTTTTAATGTGATTAATGATTCTTTTAGAATTTTCTGTGTTGCCCAAATTTTTATAATGATCCTTTACTTATAGTCTGGGAGGTATGTGTGTGTGGTGGGGGCAGGGGGGAAAGGGGTGTTGGAGGCTATTTCCATTTTGGGGAGAATAATTTTGCTTAACTATTCAAAACAAGTAACACTCTCAGCATTATATATATGAATACTTTAGGTTTTAAATCCTCTTCACACACAAATTTTAGAAACTGAGGAGAGTTTTTGCAATATGAGGAAAGTTCGTATTTCTCATAACAAGAAATGAGCTCATGAGCATCTGGTGAGTAAGCAGGCAAAGAAGACATAGGGTGTGAAAACAAACTCGGTTCTTGCTTTCATGCCAGACAAAAAAACCAAAACAAATCAAAGTAATTATCTTGCTTTCTAGAACTTGCATTTATAAGGAACTAAAATACTTAATTTTTAACTGGAAATTTTTAAATTTAAAGAGCTATCCTCATAAATAACCTCAGGTTTTCATTCTTCCTAAAAATTCAGATCAGTATATTTGGCGATGATTTTGATATATTAAATAAAATACTCCAGATAAACTCAAAGATGATTATGAAGTTTTTAGTCCTTGTGTAAACCCATTAAAAGTCTTTTTCTTATTTGATTCTGAGAATCACACCTTCAGATCTGGTTCATTCCAGTGCCCTCAGTGTCAGGTTAAGGGCCCCGGGATTTAGTGCACTGGGTAATATTCTAACTGTTAGAATCTAACAGAACCTTTAGAGTTAACGGGCCTGGACATGAGGTCACCGTGGGATGCCAGCACCTCTTACCCATAAACAGAGCAGTAAGGAGAGCATCAGGACAAAGGCTAACTAGCAGCATCTCTATGAAAATTGCAACCTCAGTGCTTTAGGATGTCAGAAGGTATGGTCTGATTCTAAACCTGTGCTTCCATAGCAGAAGTCATGATAAAAACGATGTTTCAAATCAGGCTTCTTCCGTGAAGCCCGTTTCCATCCCAAACTCTGAAACACTGTGCCTCCTCCCTAGGAAACCTCTTCACTGTTATAAAAACAGTGAGACTTACTAACTTCTTAAGCTGTGAAACCACTTGCTGTACATGGAATCTGACCAGTAAAACTGAGCCCCGTTCTAATTTGAAAGTAGTGGACATTTTTTCCTACAGCACAGGACTGGCCATTGGCCACTGAGTCCCTATCAAATTAAGAAAGCAACATCTGAACGCAATACCCAGGCTCACACTGGGCCAGCAGCTGTGGAAGCAGCCATGTGTGGGAATCAAAACAGCGTCCCACTGAGCAGAGAGCTGGCGAAGCCACAGCATGTCAGTGAGGAGCCTCACGTACCCGCTGTGCGTTCACAAACAGCTTGTGAATGATCCTGCCGGCGTGTCCTCTTCCCGCGCCCACCACCAGCACTTCGGGCTGCTCTAAAAGGCAGTTCACAAACCTGGGGAGAAAGAATAGAAGGTGAGCTGCTCACTTCCCATCAATCCTCCAGATTAATTTTGTGGGCAAACCCTCACACTGATACTGGCTCAGCTACCATGGTTGGAGTGGGACTTTATAATAGGATACATTGCTATTTGAAATTAAAATGGACTCAAATGACAATTCTTACTACCTTTCAAGCATTTTCATAAAATTTGTGAAAAGCCCATCTCTGTCAAAGTGTAAGAAGAAATATTCAGTAAATTTGATAACAAAACCCAAGTTTCATTTATACAACAAAGCAATAATCCATGTTCCTTGCTTTTATTTTTTTTAAAATATTAATATTTTAAAATCCTCACTCAAGGATATGTTTGTTTGTTTTTTTAATTGATTTGAGAAAGTGAGAGGAAGGGGAAGAGGGGGAGAGACAAAGAAACACTGATCAGTTGCCTCCTGTACATGCCCCGATAGAAGATTGGACCCACAACTTAGGTATATGCCCTGACCAGTAATTGAACCATAACCTTTTGGTGCCTGGGGAGATGCTTCAATTAACTGAGCCACTGGCCAGGGCTGCTTTTGCTCTTTTGAGGTGTATAAGTGCATGTGTGCGTGCATGCACAAAATGCGTTTTGTTGGGCAGTATCACGACTGTAAACTATGCCATTTTGTGCTAGAAATACTGTACTGTCAAGTTCATCACAGATCTGTAAAGAGAGTCGAATCCAAGCATGCACTGCCTGCTCATTGATTGTTACTGCTACTTTAAAAACAACTCACTTGATTACAGCTCATTCTGCTCATTTATTTTATTTTATAAAAATATAATTTTATTGGTTTTTTACAGAAAGGAAGGGAGAGGGATAGAGTTAGAAACATTGATGACAGAGAAACATCAATCAGCTGCCTCTTGCACACTTCCCACTGGGATGTGCCCACAACCAAGATACATGCCCTTGACCAGAATTGAACTTGGGACCTTTCAGTCTGCAGGCCAACACTCTATCCACTGATTCAAACACAGTTATGGCTCATTTTGTTCATTTAAAAGGAAGGCATTTTCCATTACACTCAATATTTGACAAAGGAGGCAAGAGCATACAATGGAGTCAAGATAGTCTCTTCAATAAATGGTGTTGGGGAAAATTGGATAGATTCATGCAAAAAAATTAAACTAGATCACCAGCTTACACAGGAATAAACTCAAAATGGATAAAAGACTTAAATGTAAGTCAGAAAACCATAAAAATCCTAGAAGAAACCATAGGCAGCAAAATCTCAGAAAATCTCTCGTAGCAATATGTTTATGGACATATCTCCTACGGCAAAGGAAACTAAGGAGAAAACAATCAAATGAGACTACATCAAAATAAAAAGCTTTTGCATAGCAAAAGAAACGATCAACAAAACAAAAAGGGAGCCCACTGCATCAGAGAACATATTTGGCAATCATACATCTGATAAAGAGTTAATATCCAAAATATATAAGGAACTCCTACAACTTAACAAAAGAAAGACAAAAAATCCAATTAAAAAATGGCCAAAGGACCTAATAGACACCTCTCCAAAGTGGACATACAGATGGCCAAAAGACATGAAAAAATGCTCAAACTCACTGATCATCAGAGAGATGGAAATTAAAATGACATTCTCACACCTGCCAGAATGGCTACTATTAACAAATCAACAAATGATAAGTACTGGCGAGGACGTGGAAAAATAGAAACCCTAGTGCACTGCTGGTGGGAATACAGACTGGTGTAGTCATTATGAAAAACAGTATGGAGTTTCCTCAAAAAATTAAATATGGAGCTGCCATTTGACCTAGTGATCCCACTTGTAGGAATATATCCTAAGAGACACAAAATACCAATCAGAAAAAAACAAGTACTCCTATGTTCATAGCAGTGCAATTATACAATAGCAAAGATCTGAAAACAGCACAAGCACCCATCAGTAGATGAATGATAAAAAAAAAAAAAAAAAAAAAAAAAAAAAAAAAAAGAGGCTATTTTACCCTTTAAGACAACGTGAAGAGGCTAAGTGAAACAAGCCAGTCAGAGGAAGACAAGTATCACATAATCTCACTCATATGTGGAATCTAGGTAACATAATAAACTAGAGTGGGTCCAGGAAAAAAAAAAAAAGGCATTTTCAAGAATAAAGAAGGCTGGGAGAAAATTTCACTCAACAAAATATATAAAATTCAAACAAAATCTTGTTAGAAGCTATAGCAAATGCCTTGTCATATACTATTAATTTTCTAGCATCAATAATGCCATTCCTTGTGAAAAGGCTACTGATGATCTTAACGTTATAACAAATAGAAGCTACTGAAATAGCTAATTTGGAAACACTTTATCACACATTAAAGCAACACATGTCATTTCAATGGGCACAAAAAGACAAGGGCTCACACTGAAGGCTCCCTTGATAATGGTGCTGCCAGGAGAAGAAGACTGGCCTAGGCATTTGCCTCATCCTGGAGAGGCTACCCGGTCATTCTCCAAACATATTTGCAAGGTGCAGAGTAAATACACCTTTACTCTCTCACAGGTATTAAAAAAAAAAAATCAAATGACTATTGAGTAGAATTACGGATGCAAAACCCCTCAGATTGTGGTTAAGGAACAGTGAGAGCTGCAAGCAAAGCTCTGAGCAGTGCTTCTCCTCAGGTGCAGGCACCACACCTCCGGAAGCAAACAAGGACTTTGCTAGAGAGACTTGGTAGACTTGCTTCTGCAAGTGGGAGCAATGGAAACACATAGAAACTACTCAGAAATATAGGTCAAATCCTATAATTATTTCTCTGAATCTGGCCAATTCTTATTACACATAATAGGAGAGTATCACAAAGAATCTCAATACTTCATTAAAACTTTCTAAAGGAGTGGTGGATTTTCCTCCTGCAGACAAAACTAGGTGAGTCAAATAGCAGTTACCTTTCGAGATCTTCCTTTTCCTCCTCTTGTTCACATTTCTCAGTTCCAAACTTGGCTTTCAGTGAGCGGGCTCTAGCAATCAGTGCTTCCACATTCGTAATTTGATGGATGATTTCCTAACAGTAGAAAAGGGGAAGTCACACATTGGAAAACAGCACAGAAAGGCAAAAACTTTAAAAATGTTTCTTGAAAGCAATTATTGCCCACAGAGAAGAGAGAGTACTGGCGAGATGCTGACAGTCCACCCAACTTACTTCTAGTTTCTTGTCTTCTGGATTGGGAAAGTGTAGGACTTTGCTGGAATGGGATATTATCTGCTTGATAATCTTCTTAACGGAAGAAATGTTTTCCAGACTTTCTGTTAAGAAGATCAAAACCATCATTAAATAAATTAGACAAAATTCACTTTCATTTTATAAATGAACTAATCAAATAAGACATTTACCTTCTTCCTTTACCTTGAGTACGGCTGCATGAATTACACAAGGTAGCAGGTGCCGAGCAAGGTCTGCAGGTTTTTGCATTGCCAGATAGTGCAGCACCTGGAGGGGCACAGACTCAGGTAAATTATCAATGCAGGTGCCTATGAATAAAGCAGCCATTTATAAAACAAAAAATCCTCCAGACCAGTGATTTTCAACCTTTTTTATCTCATGGCACACATAAACTCATTACTAGAATTCTGCAGCACACACAAAAATATATTGTTTGCCAATCTGACAAACAATAGGTATAATTTTTATTCATTCACACCAGACAGCTATTGTGTTGGCTATTGCCATTTTTTTATTTGACAATGTAAGAGAAAAGAGGTCAGTATCCCTGACTAAATAGTCAGGTGTTACATGTTGCTTTGGACCACTGAACTCACATCTGTAACAAAAATAGAGAACTCTCTTCTCTTAGTGTCTACCCCTACATTCCAGGCAAATAGCTACTACTGCCAAAGGTAAGAATGTTACTGAAAACAACTGCATACTTCTGTCCTCAATAAGGGTTAATATTCTCATATCCCCACTTCCATATGTAATGCAACAAATTAGGAAAATACAAAGAAAATAAAAAATACCTGTAAATCATACCACCTAGGGAATTTATAATGGTGGAACATTTTTATTCCAGAATTTTTCAAAATATCAAGTACACATACCATATTAAATGAACTAATATGAAGTGTCTAAAATATTGTTTGTGACCTATTTTTCTCACTTATTATTTCTAAACATTTCTAAGTACCCTCCACTGATTTTTTTTTTGTTTGGTTAACTGTTTTACTTCTCTGATTTTAAAAATACAGCAGCATTCTTATCATGCAGATTGACTCTTCTTTCTATGGGGGTAGAGGACCCGGGTGGCAGATTACCTTGCTGGTGGTTGGCCAGAAAATTCCATATTGGTTGATTAAGATTATGTTTGTGGGAGAGGTTAAAACTGCAATGGATAAGTTATTAACCCGATTTTATGTCACTGGCTTTTATTTAGCACAAGCGATGCCATCTTCTTTTTTTTTAATCCTCACCTGAGGATATGTTTTTTGGGTGTTTTTTGGGGGGAGAGAGGGGAAAGGAGAGAGAGAACGGAAGGGAAGGAGAGATAAGAAAAGGAGGAAGGGAAGGGAGAGGAGAGGCAGAGGGAGAGAAACACTGATTGAAACACTGATGTGCCCTACCGGAAATCAAATCCACAACCTTTTGGTGTGCGGGATGATCTTCCAACCGAGACACCTGACCAGGTCTAGTGTTTTGATTTTTCTTCAAAAACTCTGATAAAATGAGCATTATTCCTACTTTTCCTCTTATCCATTTCTACTACTTTCTTTTCAACCCCCTTTAGTCTTTTTGCCACTTTTTCTTGATGTCTCTTAAATATTATATTTAAATATGAATCTACTCTCTTGGGCCCCTTGTCATTTAGTCTTTATTTTTGATATGCTGTCTTTTTCTTCTATTTCTACCTTGAGTTAAACCAGCTGTGGTTCACTACTTTGCAGTTTTTGGGTCCATTTTGCCCTTGGTTTTGGTATTTTGATTAAAAGTGATTTTTCATATCCTCCATGTTTGTTTAAAGATATCTGATTCAGTATGTATAGAGTGTTTTTAACAATTTTCTGCTTCATGGTCAATTTTTTGGGAAATGTTTTCATTAGCTAACTGACCCACCTGCATTTAAAAAAATATATATATATAATTGATTTTTTTACAGAGAGGAAAGGAGAGGGATAGAGAGTTAGAAACATCCATGTTTCAGCTGCCTCTTGCACACTCCCTACTGGGGATGTGTCTGCAACCAATGTAAATGCCCTTGACTGGAATCGAACCCGAGACTCTTCAGTCCAAAGGCTGACGCTCTATCCACTGAGCCAAACCAGTTAGGGCTGCATTAAAAATATATATATATATTTTCTTGATTTTTCACAGAGAGGAAGGGAGAGAGACAGTTAGAAACATCGATGAGAGAGAAACATTGACCAGCTGCCTCCTGCACACCCCCTATTGGGGATATGCCTGCAACCAAGGTACATGCCCTTGACCAGAATCGAACTTGGGACCTCTCAGTCTGCAGGTCGATGCTCTATCCACTGATCCAAACCAGTCAGGGCTGCATTTTGTTTTTTTATAGTTTCGTATGGATGTGATCTGCTCTTTAGTATACCTAGTGATGCCACAATTTAAAAGTGCCCCTTTTCTGCAGTTCTTTAAAGGCCAGGAAAGGATGAGGGAGGTATGTAAGTTATTTTCTTGTTTGTTTTTTTGGGAGAGGAAGAATGAGGAAGAGAGGGAGAGAAACATCAATGATAAGAGAGAAAAACGCCCCTTACTGGGGATTGAACCCGAAGCTCAGGCATATGCCCTAACCGGGAATCGAATCATGACCTCCTAGTTCATGGGTTGATGCCCAACCAAGCCACATAGGCCAGGCGATTGATAAGCCTTGTTTGTCTTTCATTTCAGCATGATCCTTAATTTCCCTCTCATTTCCTTCTTTCCCATCATTGCTTTATCTTTAAGGGGTATCAACACTTCTCCATATATCTGGTTTCCCAAGACAGTATCTCTGAGTGTTCACTACTCGTCCAGCTTACTTAAAAGCCTCTGCCTGTAGCCATGCTGTGAACTATCAAGCTGTGACCTGTACCAAGTGCTTTGGCACCCAGTGTTAAGCTCTCTCTTTCTGGGGTGACTGTGTTCCTTCCATCTGTCTTCTGTATCCCTCAGCTCTTCTAAAAACTCCCTGTCCACACTCTCTTGCTGCCAGAGGTTAGCATATTAATACAAAAAGACCCACTGGAAGGCTAATGGACATTGATATGCAGCAGGGCTGAAAATCAGTATAATATTGCCCTGCTGTTGGCTCAATGCCTCAAGGCAGTTCCCTGACCAGATAACCCACTCTAGCTGTGCTGGATGAGGCACCTGCATCAATGGGAACTCCATTGGAATTTGGCTTGTTTCTCTACTTATAGTTTTAATTTGAAGGTACCTGTAATCTCTGTCTCCTAGTAATGCTTAAGGCACGGATTTATTTACTTATTAAGTGTATGGGATTATTTGGGAGGCCAGTGGATGGTGGGTAGGAGGGTATATCAGGCACCTACCACTATTCATTAGGATTCCAAACATTTTTCAGTAACTGAAAAGCAGTTCACTAAATGATCATACTATAATTTATTGAACCAAGCTTATTTTTAATAACTTTGCTTATATCCACTTTTCACTAAAAAACTTTGCTGATCTTTACATATTTCTCATTATTTCCTTACTAAATTTCTTGGTAGTAGAATTGCTAGGTCAAAGGACATGACCATTTTTAAGGCTTTTGATATATGCTGTGAGAAGAGGCAGTCCAATGGTAAGCATTCTATATAAAATATGGATATCTTATTTTGGGGCCTAACTGCAATTAATTCTAAAATCTTAAATGTAAAGTGCATTAAATTTCAATGCTTTGCTTCTCAAGAGTGTCCAAAGATCTCATGTCTATGACAGTGAGTTTTTAAAATGCTGAAACAATAACTACCACTTTAGTGTTAGATAGCCAAACCTCAGTTACCTTTTCTGCTTCCCGTGTATCATCAAAGAGTCTCCTTTGCCTTCTGGCAGGAACTGGCTTAGCTGTTTCCCAGGCTTCCACCCACATGTTGCTTGGAATCTTCATCCGGGCACTCAGTTCTCCTCTCAGAACCGTGTTTCCCTTTTCATCAACCACTTCCTCTTCAATGTAATCCCGGGGTGAGTACCACCTCACAAAGTCTTCCAGACAGCAACCTGGATTAGCTGCCTAAATCAAGGCCAAAAATTCAGCAGAACCAAATAAAAGTCAACAGTTACTGATAAACCTGTTTGCAAGATCATACTTTCCCTTTCACAAAAAGCCTGCCTAATCTTTATAAAATCTAATATGTGACATGAGTTTGGGTGTCACCTTGAAGCAGATCAAATGTTAAAATACCAAAAGCATTTTGTTTTTGCTGTCCCTATTTTATAGAAAAATAAAATACTTCCATTTGATGAGTTTGGAAATAAAAATGTTATGTAAAGTGAAAATAATTCTCTTAAACAGATAAGTTACATAGTTTAAAATTAAAGCATAAGTACTCAGAACTTAGAAAGTATCAAATAAGTGCAGGTCATGTAAATTAAATAATACACAACATGAAAAAATAATAACAAAATAGAAAAATTCTGCTCTTTTCCCCCCTCAATAAATCAATACCGCAGTAAATATCAGCTAACCTCAAAAAATTTCTATTCAGCCCTCAAATTCTTGTGCTTTATGTAAAACACTAGAGGCCTGGTGTACAAAATTCGTGTGTGGGGGGGTGGGATGTCCCTTAGCCCAGCCTACACCCTCTCCAATCTGGGACCCCTCGAGGGATGTCCGACTGCACATCTAGGCCCAATCCTGGTAGGATCAGGCTTAACGGGCAGTCGGACATCCTTCTCACAATCCAGGACTGCTGGCTCCAAACTGCTCACCTGCCTACCTCCCTGATTGCCCCTAACCGCTTCTGCCTACCAGCCTGATCACCCCCTAACCACTACCCAGCATGCATAATTGATGTCTAACTGCTCCCCTGCCAGCCTATTTGCCCCCAACTTCCCTCCTCTGCTGGCCTGGTCACCCCTAACTGCCCTCCCCTGCAGGCTTGATTGCCCCCAACTGCCCTCCCTTGCAGGGCTGGTCCCTCCCAACTGCCTTCCTCTGCTGGCATGATGGCCCACAACTGCCCTCCTTTGCAGGGCCTGGAACCTCCAACTGTCCTCCCCTGCTGGCCATCTTGTGGTGGCCATCTTGTGTTCACATGGAGGCAAGATCTTTGACCACATAGGGGCAGCCCTCTTGTGTGTTGGAGTGATTGTCAAGCTGCAAATTACTCTTTCATTAGATAGGAAAGAGGCCTGGTGCATGGGTAGGGGCCAGCTGGTTTGCTCTGAAGAGTGTCCCAGATCAGGGTGAGGGTTCCCTTGGGGTGAGGGGAGTCCTGGGTGAAGGGCCTGTAGAGATTTGCAGGCCGGCCACACACCCCAGCGACCCAAGCGGAGGCCCTGGTATCTGGGATTAATCTATGTCTACAATTGAAAGTTTGTAGCCTGGAGCAGAACCAAGTCTTCTGCTCACTCCGGGATGGCAGCCATTTCTGTTTAAAACTTTGTAGCCTAGAGTGGAGGCCTAGGCCAGCAACAGCAGGCTGAAAGCTTGGCTTCCTCCATTGCCACAGAGACCCAAACCTCTGTTCTTTCCAGCTTAGTGGCTGCTACCATTTCTGTATCTTTTATAATTGAAACTTTGTAACATTGAGTGGAAGCCTAGGCCAGCAACGGCAGGCAGAAAGCTTGGCTTCCTCTGTTGCTGGGGAAACCTAAGCCTTCTTCCTGCTCTCAGTGGTGGCAGCCATCTTGGTTGGGGTTTATTTGCATACTATACTCCTGATTGACTTGTGGGCGTGGCTGTGGGCATGACAAAGGTACGGTCAAATTTGCATATTACTCTTTATTAGATGAGCTTACTCTCACATAAACTGCTTTTGTGCTGTTAAGAAATTGAAATTCAAACTATTATTGTTCAGGTTTCTGAAATCTAACTAGTTAAATTTTTACTCAGTGGATAATTTTATAGAATTTACAAGGGTGTATTTCAAAATTCTTTAAGTAATTACACATTCAAGCCTGGAATAAAAGTAGAGGTTTCCCAGTGTTAGTAGTAAGGCACAGAGTTCTCTTTTGCAAGTGTACAGTAATATATTAACAGAGTACTAAGGATGGTATATGTGTTATCCCCTAATACTTCAAAGGATACCTGTACACACATTAAACACATACCTTTTGGTTATATTCTCTACCATAACACAATCTTCCTGTATGAGTACTATATTTAATTGCCTGAAATAGTAAGTCATGTAAACATCAACAAAGAAGTGCTAAGCAAAAGATCATTTTCTTTCTTTTTAAATTAAATTAACCTCAGACCAAAATGCAAACAGACTTGAACAGAATGGTTAGTCTTAAATGTGAAGAGCAAAACTGTTAGTTCTTTCTTCTTGAGCTCACTGGCTACCAGCTTAACTATCCCTACCACTTTGGGAAATCCCTCTGAGGGGATAAGGAATTAGAGGAGGGTCCTTAATCCAGTCAACAACATAAACTTCTAAGGCAGGGGTGGGGAACCTTTTGCCTGCCAAGGACCATTGGATATTTATAGCATCATTTGAGGGCCACACAAAATTATCAACTTAAAAATTGGCCTGCTATAGGAGAGGAAAAAAGATGGCGGCGGGACAGAAGGACGCGTAATCATTTGTGTCCCGGGGTAGACGGGGTGAACAGCTGAGGGTCGCGGGGGAGTGTTTGTGGGCGAGTGGGGGGACAGCAGGGCTTTGGGAGAAGGAGGGCGACTGCTTAGATTAGCCTCCCTCAAGGGAGCGGCTCCGTGCGGCTGGGTTCTCTCTCGGAGCCTGGCTCAGAGGCGGCTGCGCCATCTTAAAGGGGAAGAGCCGGAAGATTTTACAGTCCCCGAACCCACTGGGCGTCTGAGACCCCCACCTCCCTCCCAACATCGGTTCCTAGTTGGTGAAGAAGTGGACTCCGAGGAAACCTGTGCTCAGCCACGGAAAGGTCAGGTTTCTCCGGGGGTTAAGGGAGCTGGTAACACAGGGAGATTCGCGCCTGGCGAATAAAGAGGAAAAACCCGCGGCTGTTGGAGCCGGCAAACGGAAGAGGGTCCTCGGAGCTGGTGACAGGAAGGGGGGATACATAGAAGGCGACCCATTTGGACCTGAAGGAGAAGGCCAGCCTGGCAGTTTTGGGAGGGAGCGGGCTGCCAAACCCAAGGGGAGAAAGAGTTTCGCGCAAACATACGAGCAGGACGTGAGTTCACGCGCCTGCGTTTGTCTTCTCTAAATCCGAATTTCTTAGCACTGAAGGAGGAAGGGGGGATCCCCTGGTGGGGGATAACCTGGGAGACCACAGGGGCGAGCTGTTTTTCTGACGCTAGGGATCAGAACAGGTCCTCACCATTAGAGAGGCAGCTCTAGGGTAGCCTATTTCCACAAATCAGTAGTAAATACCATAAACATAGCGGGATTTTAGACCAGGCTAGAGAGGACCAATAGACCCGGAGGTCAATTCACAAACACTGCCACCTAGGGGCTGAATCATAAATTGTCTCTTGTGTAACACAAATTAAGGAATCAATTTTATTTCTACTACTATTTAAAAATTTTTTTAAGTGCCATTTTATTCCATCTTTATTCTACTCAGAGATTAGTGTTATACAGTCTTTTTTCATCTACCCTTTAGTATCTCTTTAATCTACTTCAACTTCCCCCTTATGCCAGCACTCTCTTGCTAACCTTTCCTTAGTTAGTGTCTTATTCCCCTTAAACTTTTTCTGGTTTAGATTTTCCTTATTCTCTCTTTTTAGCCCCTGTTAAAATTTCACCCCACTTTTATATCCAGTCTGCAACCACCTGCTCCAAGTCCATACACATCTAATGCTTCTCTGACTTCACTATCCTAAAATGTTTTTCTCTAGATCCTGCTGATGTTGTTTATATTTTATGCACATTTGTGAGATTGGTTTGGTTATTCTTTTCTTTTAATTTGTTTTGTGGGGCGGGAGTTGGCATTGTTTTGTGTATTGGTGATGTTTACATTGTTTTTTGATAGATTTAAGCTTCTGTGTTCCCTAACCTCCCTTGATATTAGTTGTTGTATGTAGTTTGTATCAGTCTCCAGGTACGCGTTGCTGACTTTTGCTGGGATTAGTGGCGGTCCTCTGGGAGTTTCCAACCCATATTTATAGTTTACTCCCTTTTCCTTTCTTTTTAATCCTTCCCCTTTTCCCAACTTTATTTTGCATTCCCTTTTTTTATTCTTTCTTTCTTTCTTTCCTTCTTTCTCTCTCTCTCTCTCTCTTTCTTTTTTTTCTTTCTTTATTTTGTGTGTGCGAGTGTGTTTTCTCTTACTCTCTTTTACCCCACCTATCACCTAATTTACCTTCCTCTGGCAATCACTTTTAATTTGGAGTTACCAATACTGTGAATACATTCTTCTTCAGTGCCTGGTGTGCTGCACCTGGTTGTGTTGTAGTCTGAGCCTTTAAATCAGCACAGGAGAGTGAGAACTACATAACAAGACACACAGAGAAGAAAGACTATGGGGAGACAAAAAAATAGCCCACCAATGAAAGAAAAACAAGCCTCGCCAGAAAAAGAGGTAACCGAAATGGAAGCAAACAACCTGTCAGAGAGAGAGTTCAGAGAAATGGTCATAGGGTGGATGAAGAGAACAGAAGCCAATACAAGTAAGAACCATGAGGAATTGAAGAGGAATCAAGAGGAAATGAAGAAGAGCCAGGAAGAAATGAATAAGAAGTAGGAAGAAATGAAGAAGAATTATGAAGAAATGAAGAAGAATTATTAAGAAATGAAGAAGACCCAAGAAGAAATGAAAAATGACATTGCTGAGGTAAAGAACTCCATAGAAAGTATCAGGAGTAGACTAGATGAAGCAGAGGACCGCATCAGTGAGCTGGAAGACAAGGTAGGAAAAAACACCCAAGTAGAGCAGCTTCTAGAAAAAAAAATTAAAAAGCAGGAGGAGAGCCTAAGGGAACTCTGGGACAACATGAAACAAAACAACATACGTATAATAGGGCTTCCAGAGGGACAGGAAACTGAGCAAGGAATAGAAAACCTGTTGGAAGAAATAATGACAGAAAACTTCCCTGATATAGGAAAGAAAAAACCCACACAAATCCAAGAAGCTCACAGAGTTCCAAGCAAATTAAACCCCAAAAGACCTACACCAAGGCATGTTATAATTAAATTGGCAAACATCAACGACAAAGTGAGAATCCTAAAAGCTGCCAGAGACAGACAGAAAGTCACCTACAAAGGAACCCCCATCAGATTAGCAAGTGATTTCTCAACAGAAACTTATCAGGCCAGAAGGGATTGGAATGAAATATACAAAGTTATGCAAAGAAAGGGTCTGAATCCTAGAATACTATACCCAGCAAGGCTATCAATAAAAATTGAAGGTCAAATCAGGAGCTTCACAGACAAAAAAGGTCTAAAGGAATACATTACCACCAAATCAGCAATGCAAGAAATGCTAAAGGGTCTGCTGTGAAAAGAAATAGGAAGCCATGAAAGAACATAGGGGCAAAGAACAAAAATGGCTACAAATAACTATCTATCAATAATTACTTTATAAATATATATATTTTTTAAATATATTTTATTGATTTTTTACAGAGCAGAAGGGAGAGGGATAGAAAGTCAGAAACATCGATGAGAGAGAGACATCGATCAGCTGCCTCTTGCACGCCCCCTACTGGGGATGTGCCCGCAGCCAAGGTACATGCCCTTGCCGGAATCGAACCCGGGACCCTTCAGTCCGCAGTCCGACGCTCTATCCACTGAGCCAAACCGGTCTCAGCTCAATAATTACTTTAAATGTAAATGGTTTAAATGCTCCAATCAAAAGACAGAGGGTAATAGACTGGATAAGAAAACACGACCCATATATCTGCTGTCTACAATAAACCCACCTCCAAAAAAAAGATGCACACAGACTGAGGGTGAAAGGATGGAAAAAGGTTCCTCAGGCGAATGGAAATGGAAAAAAAGCTGGGGTAGCAATACTTATATCCGACAAATTAGATCTCAAAGTGAAGGATGTAACAAGAGATAAATAAGGCCACTACATAATATTAAAGGGACCAATCCAACAAGAAGAAATAACTCAGGTAAACATATATGCACCCAATATAGGAGCACCCAAATACATACGAAAACTCCTAGAGGATATCAAGGGAGAGATAGACAGCAATACAATCATAGTAGGAGACTTTAATACTCCACTATCACCATTGGACAAATCCTCTAAACAAAAAATTAGTAAAGAAACATCAATCCTCAATGAATCACTAGACCAGAAGGAATTAATTGACATCTTCAGATCATTTCACCCCAAAGCCACAGAATATACATTCTTTTCAAGTGCCCATGGGTCATTCTCAAAGATAGACCATGTGTTGGGTCATAGGCAAAGTCTCTCCAAATTCAAGAAGATAGAAATCATATCAAGCACATTCTCAGATCACAATGGCATAAAGCTGGAAATCAACTACAATAGAAACAATCCAAAGAAATCGAACACATGGAGACTAAACAGCATGCTATTAAACTATGACTGGGTTACCAGAGAGATCAAGGAAGAGATAGAAAACATCATGGAAACAAATGACAACGACAGCACAACAATCCAAAATCTATGGGACACAGTGAAAGCAGTTCTGAGAGGGAAGTTCATAGCTCTACAATCCTACTGCAAAAAACTAGAAACAGCGGCAATAAATTATCTAACCCAACAACTCAAAGAGTTAGAAAGAAAGCAACAAGAAAAGCCCAGTGTAAGCAGAAGGAAGGAAATAGTAAAGATCAGAGCAGAAATAAATGACATAGAGACCAAAGAAACAATACAGAAGATCAACAAAACCAGAAGCTGGTTCTTTGAAAGATTAAACAAGATAGATGAACCTCTAGCCAGACTCACCAAGAAGCAAAGAGAGAGGACCCTAATAAATAAAATCAGAAATGAAAGAGGTGAAATAACAACAGACCCCATTGAAATACAAAGGATTGTTAAAAATTACTATGAACAACTCTACTCCAATAAACTGGGCAACCTGGAGGAAATGGATATATTTCTAGAAAAATATAACCTCCCAAAACTCAATCAGGAAGAAGCTAAACAACTCAATAAACCAATAACTGTGGAAGAAATTGAAGCAGTCATCATAAAGCTTCTGGCAAACAAAATCCCAGGGCCAGACGGCTTCACAGGGGAGTTTTACCAAACATTCAAGGAAGAACTAAAACCTATACTCCTCAGACTATTCCAGAAAATTCAAGAGGATGGAACACTTCCAAACTCCTTCTATGAAGCTAACATCACCCTAATACCTAAAGCAGATAAAGATGACACAATGAAAGAGAATTACAGGCCAATATCCCTCATGAATATAGATGCCAAAATCCTCAATAAAATTCTAGCAAATCGGATCCAGCAGTACATCAGAAAGATCATACACCACGACCAAGTAGGATTATCCCAGGAATGCAAGGATGGTACAATATCCGCAAATCAATAAATGTGATACATCACATAAAGAAACTGAGAGATAAAAATCACATAGTCATATCAATTGATGCAGAAAAAGCATTTGACAAAATCCAACACCCTTTCCTGATAAAAACTCTCAACAAGGTAGGAATAGAAGGATCATACCTCAACATAATAAAAGCCATATATGAGAAACCCACAGCAAACATCATACTCAATGGGCAAAAACTACAACCATTTCCCTTAAATCAGGAACAAGACAGGGTTGTCCACTCTCTCCACTCTTATTTAATGTGGTACTAGAGGTTCTAGCCAGAGCAATCAGACAAGACAAAGAAATAAAAGGCATCCATATCGGAAAAGAAGAAGTAAAGCTATCCTTATTTGCAGATGACATGATATTGTACATAAAAAACCCGAAAGACTCCATAAAAAAGCTAATAGACTTAATAAATGAGTTCAGCAATGTAGCAGGCTACAAAATCAATGCCAAGAAATCTATGGCATTCCTATACACCAATAGTGAACTTACAGAAAGGGAGACTAAAAAAGCAATCCCATTTACCATCACACCAAAAAAATTAAGATACCTAGGAATAAACTTAACTAAGGAGGTAAAAGACCTATTCGCGGAAAACTACAGGACGCTAAAAAAAGAGACAGAGGAAGATGTAAACAGATGGCAGAACATACCATGTTCATGGATTGGGAGAATCAACATAATTAAAATGTCCATACTACCCAAAGCAATCTATAAATTTAATGTACTCCCCATTAAAATACCAATGGCATACTTCACAGACCTAGAAAGAACTCTTCAAAAATTCATCTGGAATAAAAAAAGGCCCCGGATAGCCACAGCAATCCTGAGAAAGAAGCACAAAGTCGGTGGGATTTCCATACCAGATTTCAAGCTGTATTACAAAGCTACTGTTCTCAAAACAGCCTGGTACTGGCACAAGAACAGACATATAGATCAATGGAATAGAATAGAGAATCCAGATATCAACCCAAACCACTATGCTCAATTAATATTTGACAAAGGAGGTATGAACATAAAATGGCGTCAAGATAGTCTCTTCAATAAATGGTGTTGGGAAAATTGGATAGATACATGCAAAAAAATGAAACTAGACCACCAACTTACACCATACACAAAAATAAACTCCAAATGGATACAGGACTTAAACGTAAGACGGGAAACCATAAAAACATTAGAGGAATCTACAGGAAATAAAATCTCAGACATATGCCAAAAGAACTTCTTCGATGATACTGCTCCTAGGGCAATGGAAGCTAAAGACAGAATAAACAAATGGGACTACATCAAAATAAAAATCTTTTGCACAGCTAAAGAAACCATCAACAAAACAACAAGAAAACCCACTGTATGGGAGAACATATTTGCAAATGTTATCAGTGATAAAGGTTTAATCTCAAGCATCTACAGTCAACTCACACAACTCAATAAAAGGACGACAAATGATCCAATAAAAAAATGGGCAACAGACCTAAATAGAACCTTTTCTAAAGAAGACAAAAGGAAGGCCCAGAGACATATGAAAACTTGCTCAAAGTCACTAATTATCCGAGAGATGCAAATCAAAACGACTATGCGGTACCATCTCACACCTGTCAGAATGGCTTACATCAACAAATCAACAAATGACAAGTGCTGGCGAGGATGCGGAGAAAAAGGAACTCTCCTGCACTGTTGGTGGGATTGTAGACTGGTGCAGCCACTGTGGAGAACAGTATGGAGTTTCCTCAAAAAACTAAAAATGGAGCTACCATTCAGCCCAGTGATCCCACTTCTAGGAATATACCCCAAGAAACTAGAAAGGCGAATTAGAAAGGATATATGTACCCCTATGTTCATAGCAGCACAATTTATCATAGCTAAGACTTGGAAACAGCCTAAGTGCCCATCGGCAGATGAGTGGATTAAAACACTGTGGTACATCTACACAATGGAATACTACGCTGCGGTAAAAAAGAAAGAGCTCCTACCATTTGTAACAACATGGACGGAATTAGAGAGCATTATGCTAAGTGAAATTAGCCAGGCAGAGAAAGACAAATATCACATGATCTCACTCATTTGAGGAATATAATGAATGACATAGACTGATGAACAAGAATGGATCCAGAGACTGAGAAAAGTCCATCAAAATGTCAAACCTCAGGGTAAGTGACAGGTGGTGGGAGTAAGGGGGAAAGTCAATATATTTGAATGCTTGAACTAAGGTAAGTGATTTGTGTTTTTACATCCCTGACAAAGTTTATATAAAGTTATAAAAAAAATTGGCAGCTAGTTTGAGATTGAATTAACATGGCCTAGAGCATGTCATCTCTTATGGACACCAGTTCTTAGGCTAGGCCCTCCTTAACCTCCCATGACACCACAATACCCTTACATGATATTATTCTACAATGTCATTATAATATTTGATATTTGACAACAGCATATTATACAATTATCCCAAATAAACTTACAAACTAATTCTTTGAATGTTGGGCAGCAACTTAAAAAACGGATAGGAAAGGAATTAATCCCTTTCAGAAGGGATCAAGGCACTGGGAAGGCATCCGAGCATTCTATATTGGCCCCTTCTGGCCCATTTGCCAAGAGGGACCCTCTTCTTATTATCCAAATACACACAGCTGATGTGTGAACTTTCAGTTCAAGCTGTGGCTGAAGTCTCTGGGCAGCTGGCACCATGGATCTGTCTCTCGACCAATGGTGTGAGCTGGGCCCTCTCTGGAGAAGAAACCTGGGTCCCCCGAGATATGTGCTCAGTACCAGGACCCCGCCAGCAGGCGAGGGGGCCCCAGGGCAGGTGCTGGACGTGGAGGCCACGGGGGCATAGACTACAAAGGAGAGAGGACTGAACCTCACATCACCCTGTTTGGCCCCAGAGGATGGCTGGTTAGCCAGAGACGGGTAAGATTCCTCAGGGAAGGAACAACCTAAGACAGGCACAGTCACAGAGGGGCCAACAGGAGAGAACTAAAAGATCAACAGAGGTGGGGCACAGACCCTCATCCACAAACCTTGCAGGGGCTTGAATTCTCACCCCTCCTGAGGAAGGTCTCCTACCCCCACGGCTGCTACGCCTCCCACGCACAACTCATACCGGGACTCAGGTGGTAGACAGAAACTCGGCCAGCAATAGCTGCCCTATATCTAAATTTAATTTATTACAAGGAATGCTGAGGACCTACTCAAAAATGCAAATATTCCTTTCCACAAGTATTTACTGGGTAAACTAAGATTTCTGCTTGAGTATTAAAATTGACAGTAAAATAGTAATCAAGTTTTCAGATTAATTTAAATTGGACAAGTGAAATAAGTGAATACTCAAGAAAATCTAACTGTACTGGACAAAAAGCTTTTCCTAAAACATTAACTAAATTATCCATTAGTAGTTCATCTCACTGCAAAATTGCCTAACATCCAAAGAACCTAAAGCAGTAATATTTGTGTGCAAAAATTAAAATTTAAAATTACTAAGACTGCAAAATAAAATTTCCATTAGCCCCTATTAACCAAAAAAAGGGGGGGGGGGGAACACTGATGTAATATCATGTAAGGAAAAATATCCTATAAGTAAATACATGTAGAAAATTCTTACTCCAGAAAAGAAAATTCCATTTGTAAAACCAGCTGCAGGACACCCATAAAAAAAAAAAACACACACACACACGGTGTCAAAATAAGCCAAAGGAAAATCATTTAGGCAAAAATAAAAAGAATCCCAAGTCTACTTTGCAGAGAGGACCCTTTGTTAACCTTTGGTCGAGAATGTGTTTGTGTGTTTGCAGAGAACAACTCCAAGACCATGTGGGTTCCTGCGACAGTGAGGAACTGACAGGCCTGTTCCAGCCACGAGGACGGTCCAGAGATGGGGGACACTGACGACACCTTGCCATGCTAGCAGTCAGCAGCTGTGCGTGGCTGCAGGCGGCCCAGGACCATATCAGAGAGGATGGATCTTGCATTGCCACGATGTGTCCACCATCTGGATACCATTGCTGACATGTACACATGAAGAACTATTTGACATTGAAACTGGGTCTCAGAACAGTTGGACATTGAAACTGACACTCAAACTTTTTTTGCTCTTATACATTTGTTTTCAGTATGCAGAGGCAAGATATTTTTGAAGAAAAGAAACAGGGGAGAGTAATTGATATAAAGACAGAGTGGCCTCGAACAGGCTGTCAAGCTACAAGGGGAAGGCTGGAGTGGAGGGGAGGCAGATGCTGGGGGAGATCAACCGAAGGACTTGTATGCATACATATGAGCATAACCAATGAATGAAAGACTCTGGGATGTGGAGGGGGGGCAGGTGGGGACATGTGCTGGGGGGTAAGGGAGGCTGTGGGGAGGATATTGGGGGGGGGGGAGGAAAACATATGCACTACTATTAAATATAAGTTATATTGTAAAAAAAAAAAAATTGGCCTGCTATATTTGGTCAAACATTTAATTAACTCACCCCTAATGCCTTGGCAGGGCCAGACCAAATGATTTCTCAGGTCTTATACGCCCTGCGAACTGGGCATTCCCCACCCATTAAGGGCTATATAGCATCATGGCAATAAGTACTGCTGTGAGCTGCAAAAGTCAAGATTACTACATGAGTCAGGATTCAGGCACAAAGATCTGGATATTAACCAGGCAATACCACACCCACTGAGAACATCTTAAGAACCCAGAAATAGGCCTTGAGTGAAGAGAGAGAACTTAAAAAAGAAAATATTGAACTCCTGTACCACAGAATGTGTTAAACACACACACACACACACACACACACACACACACACACACACACACAAACAGTTTATACCAGCATTCTTCCCTATGGCTGTCCTTACAATTCCAGCTACCAGAAGGTCAAGGCACACTTCAGCTCTGGTTGTCTTTGTTCTACTGTTCTAGGTATGTACCAAGGGCATGCTCGAGAATAGGGGTTGTAAAATATAGGTACCTCAGGTCCTTATCAGCATTCATCCAAAGCTCTGGGGATGCTACCAAGGGCTCCTATAGCAAGTCATCCCTATGCAAAAACGGGGGAGGCAACCATATCTACTTTAGAGTGACTACATATTTCCTTAAATTTTCTGATCAAAACAATGTTATGAGAGGTTTGTAGGTGCCCAGGTTAATCCAAAAGAGTCTAATGAACTCTAGTTTTGCTGAAGCAGTGTTGAAGGAATTATATAGAACCTTACCATCAGGAGCCGATATATTTCTATGGGGAAAAGCTTTTACAGTTCCAATTTGGATTTCATTCTGTACTTGCCTCTGTAAGGATACTGTTGTAGGACAAGGACATATGAATATGAAGGCAGCTAGAGTTCAAGTAACCGGCCAGAGTGGGTGGCTCAGTGGTTGAGCGTCACCCCATACACCAAAATGTTGTAAGTTCAATTCCTGGTCGGGGCACATACCTAAGCTGCAGATTCCACCCCTGGCTGGGGTGATTACAGGAGGCGATTGATCGATGTTTCTGCCTCACACCAATGTTTCTCTCTCTCCCTCTCTCTCTCTCTCTGATTACAAGAAACAACAACAAACGAGCCACTGGGCAGGCTGGAACTTCCTGCTGTGCACACACTCCCTAAGCCAATTCTCTTATTTACTTTCTTGATTTAACACATGCTTTGAGAGCCAAATGACGTTTTCCTCTCTTGGGAATTGAACCTGCAACCTTTTGGCGTTATGGGACAGTGCTACAACCGACTGAGCCACACGGGCCAAGACTCAACTGACTTCTATTTATTCACGGAGCCAACTGTTTGTTTTAAAACAACACATCTCTCCAGAGAACTAAGATGGCGGCAAAGGTAAAACACCTATCTTGCCGTCATAATCAGCAATTTTAATACTACAACTTAACGAAAGAACAAACACCTTCCAGAATCACCAGAAAGCTGGCCGAGTGAAAATTCCACAAATAAAAGTGAAGATAGGACACTGTGACCCGGAGGAGCGGCGGCAAACAGCGTTGAAAGATTCGCGCGGAGACAGGTTTGGAGCGCGCCAGTGAAGAGGGCGGGCGGCTGAAATCGGCCAGTTTTCTTGAACGGGGAGACAAAGACGTCCCACTGGTCTGATTCTCCAGCTCTGGGCGAAGTCCAGAGAACCCACTATCACACGGGGTGAAAATTGGACAGTGGGAGGGCACGCCGAAGCTCGGGTGCTGCCGGGTCTGCCGGCTTGTGGAGAAGGCAGCTTGCGCGCGAACAGCTTGGCTGTGTGACCACGCAGAGAGTGCTCTGCGACTTGTCTCTCATTCGGAAAACTGTCAGACTGCTTTGTTTTACAACCCTGGGTGAGACATTGGGCGTGCAAAGTCATTTGGGGAGAGTCTGAATTCCCGGCAGCCGGTGGAGCTCGGCAGCGGCTCTCTCTCAGAGGTGCTGGCAGCCATTGCTCCCGGCACAGAGTCCCCGGGGCCGCATAGGGCGGAGCTAACGCTGTCTGCTCGGCCCGGAGACTCCACCTGAGCACAGCTGAGCTTCACAGACAATTGGCCTGGAGGTCAACCCTCCAAGTGCTAACAACGATTAACTTAGCTTAACTTCAGCAAGACTGTGCAGCCCATATCCACCTCAGGTAACCGGGGAGGCTGAGCCACTGTCCCTAGTAGGAAGTCTACCACACAAAGCTAATTGACCAACTCAGGGAAGCAGCCACCATGCAGCGACATGGAAAGAAATCAGATGTGAAAGAAATGGAGGGAAAAAAAAGGCTGGACATGGAATTCAAAACCACGGTTATAGGGTTTTTCAAGAGGCTCCAACAAAAGGTCGAGGCCTATAAGGAAATGATCAAGACCAACGTGGAAATGAATGAGTCCTACAAGGAAATGAACAAGACCCTCGAGGATATAAAGGAGACCTGGAAGGAAATGATCAAGACCAACGTGGAAATGAATGAGTCCTACAAGGAAATGAAGGAGACCCTCAAGGATATAAAGGAGACTCTCAAGGATATGATAAAGGACCAACCAGAAATTAAGCATACACTGACTGAAACAAAAAATATTATACAAAGACCTAAAAGTGCTCTGGAGCACCCCAAGAATCAAGTTAAAGATTTGAAATACAAAGAGGTAAAATCCACTCAGCTGAAAAAGCAAGAAACCAAAAGAATCCAAAAAATTGAAGCTAGTGCAAGGGGCCTCTGGGACAACCTCAGGCATACCAACATCCGAATTATAGGGGTGCCAGAAAAAGAGAGAGGCCAAGACAATGAAAACCTATTTGAAGAAATAGTGACTGAAAACTTCCCACACCTGGTGAAAGAAATTGACTTAGGAGTCCAAGAAGTGCACCGAACCCCAATATATAGGAACCCTAAGAGGACCACACCAAGGCACATCATAATTAAAATGCCAAGAGCAAAAGACAAAGAGAGAATATTAAAAGCAGCAAGAGAGAAACAGTTGGTTACCTATAAGGGAGCACCCATACGATTGTCAGCGGATTTCTCAACAGAAACTATGCAGGCCAGACGGGAGTGGCAAGAAATATTCAAAGTGATGAACAGCAAGAATCTACAACCAAGATTACTCTATCCAGCAAAGCTATCATGCAGAATTGAAGGTCAGATGAAGTGCTTCGCAGATAAGAAAAAGCTAAAGGAGTTCATCACCACCAAACCAATATTATATGAAATGCTGAAAGATATTCTTTAAGAAGAGGAAGAAGAAAAAGGTAAAGATGAAAATTATGAACAACAAATACACATCTATCAACAAATGAACATAAAAATCAAGTGAACTGATAGGCTGTTGAACAGGATAGACTGGTGAATATAACAGAGACATGGACATAGAGAGGGAATGGACTGACAATTCTTGGGGAGAAAAGGGTTGTGGGAAGTGCAGCAAGAGACTGGACAAAAATCTTGCAACAATGGGAGAGGACAGTGGGGAGGGGGAGGTGAGGGTGGAGGGTGGGATAGGTACAGGGTGGAGGGGAGCTATAGGGGAATAAAAAGGGGAAACAATGTAATTAATAAACTGAACAATAAAGATTAAAAAAAAAAAGGAATAAAAAAACTAAAAAAAAAACAACACATCTCTCTTATTTCACAGCAAGAAGAACTCACTTTATGTATCATTTGTCTCTAAGGAAAATATACAGCTCTTAAGAGGTTTACTAAACATTTTTTCTTTTAGTAAATATAGGGGGAATAAGTAGGGAAAAAGAGGCTTCCTTTTACTGTCACAAACTTGCTAACTGGGAAGATGAAAGTGGCATGTGTTTCAATGGGTGTTTATGTTGGAGAAACTCACATTCAAGGCTGGCCTATAGCCAGAGCAGGACTGAGGAGGGGTGTGGAATGGGGATGGAGGTAAGGAGAGAAAGTCTGTGCCTGGGGGACATGTCTGAGGATCAGTGGTAGAAAGGAAGCCCTGTGGCCCAATGGGCTACCCACTTGGTTTTCAAAAATATATACACAGACTTGTCTCTTCTCTCAAAAATAATAATAATGATAATAATAATAATAATAAAGACTTTTCTTCTTCCTGGGTTTTTCAGCTAACAAGCTACATGTCATCATTCTCTGAATTCTCTATGGCTAGATACAGGCATAAAATGAGTAGAGAGCAAATGCCAACTCATCCTACATGGGGACTCATCTGAGAAACCTGCCATGACCCACTCAATGGATTTAGTCCCCTCTTAGACCTGCCTTTATAAAAGAACTTATCATACACTTATTTACACAACCTCAACACACTGTACCTGAGAATAAACACTGTATTTCTTACTTATCTAATCACAGTGCAAGTCACAAAGTAGGATACCAAAGGCCTGTTGAACAAAGGAACCTATGTTAAAGCCTGAAGGTTTCCTGAAAGCCTTCATGATATTGGCTGAACACACACAAAGGAGGAAGACATCCCAATGCAGATATAAAAATTACTCAAGTCTTAACTTTCAACTAGTATTCAAAGATTCTTCTTTTCTTTTTTTAAACTCAAGAAGCAACTCTGAATACAACCTTTAGGAGATAGAAGCGGGGTGTTATTAACTACTAATAAAATAAAGGCTTTTAATAAAAAAGACATTCAGGTCTTCATAACACTTTATTGAGTGACTTTCACAGCTTCATCCCAGAAAAACTCAAAATAGAATCCTAAGCCCTGACCGTGAGACCCACCTTAAAAGACTCCATATCTGACAGCAGACAGGCGCTCTGCATGCGTGCCCGGAGGTGAGCCCCTTCCGCGGAGGTGCCCAATTTAGCTAGGACCTCCGACTGCTCCTCTAGCAGGTCTTCTGTCATAGGTGCTGGCTCCTATGAAGCACAAAAGGACAAAGCTCAGCAATAGCCTTCGTGTAGACAAGGCAGGGCTATAAAAATAGAACAAAGACAACAACTATTTCAGCTCTAGTAGTCTCAAGGGATCTATGGAAAAAATTTCAGAGAAATTCACAAGTTTTTTGGAACCTACATAGAAACATACCAAATTAACAAGAATAAATATGACTTTCAGGGTCTTTCCAACCCCAACAAATAAGATAATCACGTTTCCCTTGATGAGAACTGATGACTAAAAGACAGAAATTTGGGTGCAATGAACATTTTTCTGTCTATTAATCATACAGAAATATATCATAATGATATTTTTATGTATGGTATCACTAGCTGCTATAAGATTTTTATTATAATAAGAGAAGAAAATTGATACATATGAAAATTAAAGGTAAATGAATTGAAACCCAACTAAAAGCCTCCAAAGTTTTTTTTTTTTTTGCATATCAGTTATTTAATCGGGTTCTTATAAGAAATTCAAAACACCAGTTTGTGAGGATAAAGCCCATTGGTGAGAGCGAACAGAGAGTGGAGGTAGCCCTGGAGCTGAGGAACAACTTTGATTTTTGGCAGAATTTGCGAGTCCACAGCTTTCTGGTCAACCTTGCGCTGTTCTGTAATCTCGTATTTCTCTTTCTCCGTGTCGAAGGTCTCACCCTCCTGGTGTCTGGGCTTGCGCAGCTTCTTCTTCTTGAAGTACTCGTCAGTGAGGTGTTTGGGATTTTCACTCCACTGATACCAATTTTGGTGGAGGTGGCAATGACAAATTTCTGCTGAGTTCTACGAAGAGGAACTCGACTGAGGGACAAAGGTCCAGTCACAAGTAGCAAGCCACTGCTCAGCTGCTTCAGGAAAACCACCCTCTTGCCTCTGTGGCACCCAGTGAGGATGATCAGAATGGTCCCAGGAGGGATGCTGGCCCGCAATCTCCTCACATGCTGACTGAAGGGTTTCTTGCCATGGCTCAACAGCTTTCGAGGTGCATCTTCAGTAGGATAATATCTAGGCATTTTGCGGAGTTTAACCACTCGGGTACCACCATTCTTGTCGCCACCAACTGGTTTTGTGACAGTAGCGAGAACTTTCTCCTTCTTTTTCTTTTCAATCCTGGATTTAGGGGCCGAATACTTCCTCTTGTACATGGCTTTTCGCGAATACATAGCCGACCGGGGATATCTGCCAATTCCTCTGACGAGGACAGGGTTTCGGCTGCAGTGGGGCTTCCCCTTCTTAGGGGTCTTAACCTTGCCGCTGGCATTGGCCTTCTTCTTGGCTTCAGGTTTCTTCTCCTTGGTATCGGGCTTCTTCTCTTTAGTGTCAGGCTTCTTCTCTTTAGTATCCGGCTTCTCAGTTTTCTTTTCACCCGCCATCTTGCAAGATGGGAAAGAGAACTAAGGTCCTCAGCCTCCAAAGTTTTAAGGGGGCTTAAAATTAAGTTTTATGTTGTAGGAATTGCTTTGAGAGTTTAGGTTCAAAAGACATTCTAATTACTAATTCCCATAAGAAGTTGTGTATTTTTTGTTTGGGGAATTAGAGACATTATATATTTTAGTGGTAAGCACAAATTAAAAAAAAGCTAAGGCAAATCTAAAGGAGGGTACACTGTAGAATCATTAAAAGAGTGACAGAAAATTCCATGAAACTTTCAAAGGGCTTTAGGAAAGTTCTCTGAGAAATGATTTCATTGAAATATTAAGAACTCAACAATCTAGAGATTAACCAAACGAAGCTCTCCTGCTTTGCAGTTAAAGTCAGAAAAAACTGAACTTTTCTATCTTACCTAATAATCTTACCTAATAATAGAAAAACATGTAAATTGATTGTACCTCTGCTACATCCACAGCCAATCAGAGTGAGTATGCAAATTAACCCAACAAAGATGGAGATTAATTTGCATACATACCTGGGACCTCCTCGGCACCCAGGTCATTCCCAGCCAGCCACTGGAGGCCAGGGTCGGGGGGGAGGGGTGCGGAGGCTTTAGGCTTGGGAAGGGGCTGAGCCTGCAATCGGAGGTGTAGGGGGGGAAGCCCTCCCCAAGTGTAAAGCCTGGGGCAGAGGCTTTAGGGGCTGAGCCTGGGAACGGAGGGAATGGGGAAAAAATCAATGGAAACATATCCTCAGGTGAGGATAAAAAGAAAAATAAATGTCATATTCTATAGAAGACACATCTTGAAAATGCTTAAAGAAAGTGGCCATTTTTTCACGGTGAAGGGACTGGAGTTTGTGTTAATGAAAATACCTTGGCAGCTGCAATGACTGGCAGTGGCTGCAGCAGCGGGGTGATGGGGCTGGCACCTTCCCCTGATCAGCCCAGTCGCCTCCCTCAAAGGGAGGCCAGATCGGGGCGTAGGTCCATTCCCAACAGGGTGTGGGCCTAAGCCATCAGCAGGACATCCTCTGAGGGCTCCCAGTATGTGAGAGGGGGCAGGTTGGGTTGAGGGACCCCTCTCAAGTGCACAAATTTCGTGCACCAGGCCCCTAGTTCTTAGATAATAGAGCATGATGTAGAAATGTTTAAAACTTTTCTATCCTATCTAATAAAAGAATAATATGCAAATTGACCATCATTCCAACACACAAGATGGCTGCCCCCACATGGTCAAAGATCCTGCCCTCATGTGGACAAAGATGGCCACTACATGATGGCCAGCAGGGGAGGGCAGTTGGGAGGGACCAGGCCTGCAAGGGAGGTCAGTTGGGGGTGATCAAGCCTGCAGGGGAGGTCAGCTAGGGCTGACTAGGCCGGCAGAAGATGGAAGTTGGGAACGACAGGGCCTTCAGGGAAGGGCAGTTGGCGGGGGGGGGGGGGGGGGGCGGGTATCAGGACTGCAGTTAGGGGTAGGCAGTTAGGGGTGTCCAGGCCTGCAAGGGAGGGCAGTTAGGGGTGACCAGGCCTGCAGGAATTTAGGAGCAATCAGGCTGGGGAGTAGTTAGGCATCAATCAGACTGGCAGGGGAGTGGTTAGGGGGTGATCAGGCTGGCAGGCAGAAGCAGTTAGGGGCAATCAGGAAGGCAGGCAGGTGAGCATTTGGGAGCCAGCAGTCCTGGATTGTGAGAGGGATGTCCGACTGCCCCTTTAGGCCCGATCCTGCTGGCATTGGGCTTAAATGGGCAGTCCGACATCCCTTGAGAGGTCCCAGATTGCAGAGGGTGTAGGCTGGGCTGAGGGACACCTCCCTCCCGCCCCCGTGCACAAATTTCATGTACTGGGCCTCTAGTTCTTAGATAATAGAGTAAGATGTAGAGTGTTTAGAACATTTGTCAATGGATTTCTTCTAGACTTCAGAAGCTGACTATAAACCAGTGTTTCTCAGGCTTAGTACTACTGGCATTTTAGGCTGGGTAACTCTCTGCCATGGGCTTATCCTATGCATTGCAGGGTGTTCAGCAGCATCTCTGGCCTCGACCTACTAGATATAAGTAGTACCACTTACTTCACCTCTTGACAGCAAAAAAATGTTTCCAGACACTGCCAAATTTCCCTGGGGGCAAAATCACTCCCTGGTTGACAACCACTGTCTTGAGGACAAGTACTTTTCACAACTATCTGTCATAAATAAAGTAGAAGCATCGTAAAGCTATGACGTTCAAAACATAGCAACAAACAAAAGAAAATAACTTTTTTTTTTGGTATCATCCTAATTTTTTAAACAAACCTAAATGGGGCACTTTCAAACACTGCAGATGAGAATTTAATACTGTTGGCTTCTCAGACAACAATCTGGCAACCAATGCATGGCAAGCACTTATGATCGATCATGTGCTCTGATCCAGTAATTCCAGTTCTAGTAATATCACTGCAGCACTATCTATAAAGTGTAAAAAGTGGAGAGAATATGGATATACAGTAAGAGGGAAATGGTTTAATATAAGAAAAATGGGAAGAAACTGTTCTAATAGTGATTACCTCTAGATTATAAAATTATGAGTTCTTGCTTTCTTTTCTCTACAATGAACATGCATCACTTTTAAAGTCTCACACTGATACTGAGGGTTGAGTAGTAATTGGAAAAGCAGTATGACAGTGGGGTTAAGAGCCTGAGCTTATGTATGAATCCTAACTCTATGACTTTGGACAATCACTGAAGTATTCAGTATCGTACTGCTGTGAAGAAGAAATCCTGGCACATACTTAATAACAAAATACTTAGAGACAACATACTTAGGGTGGTAAAAGCTTCACTCTACTTTCTCTATGATATCAAAATGCCTCAGTCAAGAGAAGAGGCCTGCCTTCCTTCTGTAAAAGGAAGCTAGTTTTCATTGTCCTATAGCCCTGAAATCACAGGATGGGTGGAAAGAAAGGAGATGTTGAAAGGATACTGACTACCCTTCTAATGTGGAAATTTCCCCAACTAAAAGCCCCCAAATAAATTAAGTTTTATGTTGTAGGAGTTGCTTTAGGTTCAAAAGACCAATTATAAGTGAAGGACATGATCAAGAGAAAGATAGGCAGCAAATAGCATGAGGACCATACATTTTAATATATACAACTTCTGAATATGTCCAAAGCTTTCCCATATGCATGATCTCAAAGGATCATTGAGAGGTGGTCAGAGCATTTTACAAGTGATGAAACTGAGATACAGAGATAAAATGCCTTGGCCAAGATCATCTAGTAGCAAAACTACCAAGTAGCAACTTAACAGGGCATCTAGAACACCTGTCTGATGCTGACTTTTAGAACTACTAGTTTGTTCCAATCCACTAGCTAAGTACTCGTGCTCTAACAGATTCCCACAGGAATCTGTCCTCGGTAGCCCTGGCTCTGGAGTATTGGGCAACATCTTTAAGCCGTAAATTTTAGGTTGACTTAATCTACATGAAAGAACTATGGGTGTGTGTTTGTATTCTTACAAAGCAAGGTCCTATATAAAGTGTGTGTGTGTGTGTGCGCACAGTGGGGCAACTTTTAATGGCACATTTTAAGCTAACTTCTAAAGTCTGAAATTATATTGGCTTTAACAGGGATCATTTTGAATTCCAAGCATTTTATAATCACATAAATAATGGTTATAATGGAAATAAGATTAATTTTAAAGGAAGAAAGAATTGATTAAAAATTTGTCCTGATTTCCTAAAGGTAAGATATAAAAATTAATTACATAATACATAGTATACATGTTGAAAGAAAAATAAGTCTAAATTATTTCATATTTAGAATATAAATTCAAATGTGGAAACTGAAGCATCTGAAATAAATGAGAGAAGCATAGCCTTTTGAAAAAAAATAAAACTTGAGTTTCTAGAACAACTTTCTTGGGTTTTTTACTAACCCAATTAAACCAAGACAAACTGTCACTAGATCATTAGAAATAGGGAGTACTGTTAATTAAAACTTGGAAAAATAAAGAATATAAAATATTATCTTTATTGGACATTTACCTGCCAAATGCTTTTATTTTTATTTATTTTAAAATATATTTTTTATTGATTTCAGAGAGGAAGTCAGAGAGAGAGAGAAATAGAAACATCAGTGATGAAAGAGAATCACTGATCAGCTGCCTTCTGCACACCCACATTGGGGACTGAGCCAACAATCCAGGCATGTGCCCTGAGGGGAAATCGAACCATGATCTCCTGATTCATTCACAGGTTGATGTTCAATTACTGAGCCACTTTGGCTGGGCTGCCAAATGCTTTTAAATATGATATGTGATTTAATCCAGAAAAACCATTAGTGGCTTTTAAAGTATTAATATTGGTTTACTAAACATTAGGTAAGGTATTAAAACTGGAGACACATTAGAACAAGGTAGAAATACTTTTTTCTTCTTGTAAATCATTCATCACATGACAATTTAACTTTTTAAACAGCTCTTTTGAACTATAATCAACATACAATAATTTATTTACCTTTTATCTTCTTTTTTATCCTAACCCAAGGATATGTTTTTATTAATTTGAGAGAGACACGAAGGGAGAAGGAGAGAAATATCGATCAGTTGCTTCCCATACGCGCCCCAACCAGGATCAAACCTAAAGATTGGGTATGTGCCCTGACCAGGAATTGAACCCATGACCTTTAAAAAAAAAAAGTGTGTGTGTGTGTGTATATATATATATATATATATATATATATATATGTATATATATATATATATATATATATATATATATATATATATATTGATTTCAAAGAGGAAGGGAGAGAGAGATAGAAACATCAATGATGAGAATCATTGATTGGGCTGCCTTCTGCACACCCCCTACTGGAAACTGAGCCCGCAACCTGGGCATGTGCTCCTACTGGGAATCAAACCTGGGACCCTGCAATTGGCAGGCCGACCCTCTATCCGTTGAACCAAACCAGCTACGGGGAACCCAGGACCTTTTGTTGCACCATACCACACTCCTATCACTGAGATACACTGACTAGGGCTCAGCATACAATAATTTAAAGAGTGCATTTGCTAAATATATCCATGAAACCCATCAAGATAATGAATACATCCATCATCCCCAAAAGTTCCCTTATTTTTTAACATTAATAAAAAAAGAATAAATTATCTGTGATATATCCATAAAATAGGATAGTACTAAGCAATAACAATAAATGATTGATATACACAATATGTGAATCATAAAATAATTATGCTAAAAATTACATCAAAAACAAAAAAAGCATACTGAAATTACATAAAATTCTAGAAAATGCAAATTAACTTTTTTTTTAAGAGAGAAAAAGGGGCTCAGAGAGAAAACATAGCTTCTAGTAGTAATACTGTTAATAAGTAGTGATGCCAGGATGTAAATCAGTTCTACCAGATCTCCAAACCCAGGTCTATACCATAAGACCTCAATACCTACTGCTTACTTTATAAAAAAATAAGAAAAAAACATACATCTGGTCATTACAATATTCTGTCCTAATACTAAAATTTAGTAAAAAAAAAACAAACACAAAAAAAACCAAACCCATCTAAAATAGCATTTATTTTTAAAAGGATATAGAAACAAAAAAGCATGAAGCCTGTCAAATAAAATAATCTCTTAAATGATAGATACCTGGCAAAGAAACAATATAAGCATGGATAATATATTTAACAGAATTCATGTTTAAAATTACCAAACAAACATCCCCACATCCAACTGTACTATTACAATTCATCAACCTATTTTAGAATATGAAAACCAGTTACAAAAACTTTTAAGCAAACCCTTGCATATTGAGAAGCAATACTAGCCACTATCGTATATAATAGGCAAATATGCAAATTGTCCCCTTGACAGGGAGTTTGACCAGGAGTTTGACCAGGAGATAGGGCCCCGCTCCTGATCAGCCCCTTCCCCCCTCTGGTCAGGGGCAGGGCCGGCTTACCAACTGTCTGCAGCCCCTTACCCCAGCCAGCCAACCGCCTGTGGCTCCTATCCCCAGCTGGCCTGGCCCAATTGGGGCAGGCCTGCCAGACCTCATCTGTGCACAAATTCGTGCACTGGGTCTTCAGTAGGTTCTATAACAAAAAGTCCCCAGAAGAATAATAGCTAAAAATCGAGTGCTTACTTTGGACTAGATTCTTTATGATTGATTTATCACACTTAAAATTCACAATTATGATGACCTTAATATGCAGGAAAAGCATTTGATAAAATACAATACCTGTTTATGATATAAAGCTCTTATAAACTAGAAACAGAAGAGAACTTCCTTATTAAGATAAATAATATCTATACCAGATACTCTCAATAATTATCATATGCTTTTCCTCTGAGAAGGGTATCTGCTGTTCAACATTGTACTGGAGGTCCCAGCCAGTGCAATAAGGCAAGAAAAAAAATTCAGAAGTATAAAGTTTTGAAAATCAAAGTTCAAACTGTCTGTATAAACAAATAACATGATTGTGTTCAGAGATAAACCCAAATAATTAAAAAACTATGAGAATAATAAATGAATGTAGTAAGATTGCTGCATCCAAGTTCAATATACAAAAAACTCAATTCTTTCTACATACCAGGGAAAAACTTAGAAATTAAATTTAAGAATACCATTTATAACACTTAAGAAATTACAAAGATTTAAAAATATCTAATGAAAGATATGCAAAACCTCTATGTTGAAAACTATAAAACACTGATAAGTAAAAAAAAAAAAGAAAAAAAGAAAAGAAAATGAAAGTGAGAACAAAAAGCCCAGAGTAAGAAGGAAGGAAATAATAAAGATGAGAGCCGAAATAAATGACATAGAAACTATAAAAACAGTACAAAACAGTATAGAAACCAAGAACTGGTTCTTTGAGAAGATAAATAAAATTTTTTTTCTTTTAAAAAAATGTTTTTATTGATTTCAGAGAGGAAGGGAGAGGAAGAGAGAGAGAGACGGAAACATCAATGATGAAAGAGAATCACTGGTTGACTACCTCCTGAATGCCCCACACTGGGGATCCAGCCCAACAACTCAGGCATGTGCCCTGACTGGGAATTGAACTGTGACCTCCAGGTTCAAAGGTTGATGCTCAATCACTGAGACATGCCAACTGGGCAAAATAAATAAGACTGATGAACCTTTAGCCAGATGCATCAAGAAACAAAGAGAGAGAGCCCAAATAAATAAAGTCAGAAATGAAAGAAGTGTAGTAACAATTCATAATTCAAACTAAGATACCTAGAAATAAACCTAACCAAGGAGGTAAAAAAAACAAAAAAACCTTACTCAGAAAACTACAGGACATTGAAAAAGTAGACAGAGGAAGATACAAACAAGTAGAAGAATATACCGTGTTCATGGACTGGAAGAATTTACATCATTAAAATGTCTATACTCCTTAAAACAACCTAAAGATTCAATGTAATCCCTATTAAAATACCGACAGCATATTTCACAGATCTAGAACAAATATTCCAAACATTTATATGGAACCAAAAAAGACCTGAATAGCCACAGCAATCTTGAGAAAGAAGAACAAAGTTGGAGATATCCCAATTCTGGATATAAAATTCTACTAATAAGCCACTGTAATAAAAATATCCTGGTACTGGCACAAGATCAGGCTATAGACCAATGTAACAGAAAAGGGACCCCAGAAATCAATCCATGACATTATGGTCAATTAATATTTGACAAAGGAGGCAAGAGCATAACAATGGAGTAAAGACAGGCTCTTCAATAATGGTTTTAGGAAAATTGGGCAGATAGATGCAAAGAAGTGAAATTGGACCACTAACTTAGACCATACACAATAATGAACTCAAAATGGATAAAAAAATTAAATATAAGGTGGGAAACCATAAATATCCTAAAAAAACACATACAACAAAAACACAGACAGTGAAATCTCAGGCAGCTCATGTGTAGTAGTATTTTCACGGATATATCACCTCCAGAAAAAGGAACAAAGGAAAAAATGGACAAATGAGACTACATCAAACTTAAAAACTTATTTGCAGCAAAAGAAACTTCAACAAAATGAGAAGGGACCCATTGTATGGGAGAACATATTTGCCAATGATACATCTGATAAGGGATTTCCAAAATATACAAAGAACTCATTCAACTCAACAAAAGGAAGACAAACAATCCAATTAAAAAATGGACAAAAGACCTGAAAAGATACTTCTCCAAAGCGGACATACAGATAGATGGCCAATAGATATATGAAAAATGTTCAATGTCACTAATCATCAGAGAGAGGTAAATTAAAACTACAATGAGGTATCACTTCACATCTGCCAGAATGGCTACAATCAGGAAGTCAACAAACAGTAAGTGCTGGTGAGGATGTGGAGAAAAGGGAACCCTCTTGCACTGCTAGTGGAAATGCAAACTGGTGCAGCCAGTGGAAAACAGTATGAAGTTTCCTCAAAAAATTAAAAAATGAAACTGTCTTTTGATCCAGCAATCCCACCTCTGGGAATATATCATAAGAAACTCGAAAGGCTAATCAGAAAGAATATATGCACCCCTATGTTCACTGCAGTGTCATTTACACTAGCTAAGATCTGGAAACAGCCCAAGTGCCCATTAGTAGATGAGTGGATAAAAAAGCAGTGCTAATTTACATAATGGAATACGATGCGGCTGTAAGAAAGAAGGATCTTTTTTTACCCTTTGAGACAGCATGGATGGACCTGGAGATTATTATGCTAAGCAAAATAAGCCAGGCAGAGAAAGCAAATATCACATGATCTCATGTATATGTGGAATCTAACGAACAAAATAAACTGGAGAACAAAATAGGTCCAAAGGCATGGAAGCATGGAACAGACTAACAGATCTCAGAGGGGTGAAAGGTAAAGGGGTTGGGCGACGGGAATAGATGAACCAAAGAACATACATATATATATGCATAGTTCAATGACACAGAAAGTGTGGAGTGAGATTAGGGAGGACAAAGGGGTGGAGATATGGGGGACTTCTGTAATATTGTCAACAATAAATTTAAAAAGCAAGAAAATTAAAGATATTTCATGTCCATGGAACTCAATATTGTTAAGATTTCAGTTCTCTCTAAGTTGTTTTATAAATTCAATGCAATATGATTCAACATTCCAGTAGGATTATTTTGCATGTGGAAACTGACAAGCTGATTCTCAAATTTACAAAAGAAATAACAACAAAAGAAAGAAAAAAATGTGAAGGACAGCTAGGATAATTTTGAAGAACAAAGAAGATTTACACTACAAAATAAAAATACTTATTATAAAGCCGCAGTGATAAAAATAGTGCATTACTGGCATAAGGATAGACAAAGAGACTAAAGGAACATAATAATAAATTCAGAAACAGACCAACACACATACAGTCCCAGGATTTACAACAAAGATATCACTGCTACTCTGTGGAAGAAGGTAGGTTTTTTTGAATAAATAATGTAGGAACAGAAAAAAAGAGAATCTTAACCTCTTCCTTATACCAGTTAAGTTTGAAGTAGATCACAAATATAAGCAAGATAGGTAAATTAATACAGCTTCCAGAAAATCCATGAGACTATCTCCAGGTCACTGAAGTAGGTAAAGATTTCTTTCTTTCTTTTTAAAAAATTTTTCTAAACAAAGAGAATGCTTTCTCTTTCTTTCTTTCTTTTTTTTTTTTTTAAATATATTTTATTGATTTTTTACAGAGAAGAAGGGAGAGGGATAGAAAGTCAGAAACATTGATGAGAGAGGAACATTGATCAGCTGCCTCTTGCACATCTTACTGGGGATGTGTCCACAACCAAAGTACATGACCTTGACCGGAATCGAATCTGGGACCTTTCAGTCTGCAGGCCGATGCTCTATCCACTGAGCCAAACTGGTATCAGCTAAAGATTTCTTAAATGGGAGACAAAAACACTATTCACATAAGAAACATACTGTTAGATCAGACTTTATTAAAATTAAGAATACCCATTTAACTAAAGGCAAGTCGGAGCCTGAGAAATTACTTGAAATACGTATATATGACTAAGAACTCATTTCCAGAATATATGAAGAATTCCTACCAAGCAATAAGAAAAAAGGGAACTGATTTTTTAAAAAGGGGCAAAAGCTGCCCTGGCCGGGTGGCTCAGTTGCTTAGAGCATCATCCTGAACACCAAAAGGTTGGAGGATTTGATCCCCAGTTGGGCGCATAAGGAGGCAACTGATGGATGTTTCTCTCTCACACTGATGTTTCTCTCTACCTTACTTTCTTTCTCTCTAAAATTAATAAAAACATATCCTCAGGTGAGGATTAAAAAAAAAAAAGGCAAGCCCTTACATAGGCATTTTGTCATGGGCAATAAGTATCTAAAAACGTGTTCAGGATCATTTTTCATTAGGGCAGTGGTCGGCAAATCGCGGCTCGCAAGCCACATGCAGCTTTTTGGCCCTGGAGTGTGGCTCTTCCACAAAATACCCTGGCCTGGGCGAGTCTATTTTGAAGAAGTGGAGTTAGAAGAAGTTCAAGTTTAAAAATTTGGCTCTTAAAAGAAATTTCAATCATTGTACTGTTGATATTTGGCTCTGCTGACTAATGAGTTTGCCGACCAATGCATTAGGAAAATTTAAAAACATGAGATACCCAACAGAAAGGCAACCATTTATTTTTATTTTTTAATATTTATTTTTAAATTTTATTTTATTGTTTACAGTATTACATATAATAGAAAGGCAACCATTTAAATGACTAAAATTATCCAGTGTGCAGAGAAGAGTTAACACCGCAGGCCTTAAACTGCTATCCTCAGGAAGGCCTGTTTGCAAAGCTGGCCTCTGGCTGGCTTTTGGAAACTTGGATTTTGGTAGGCTCCCCCATACTTAGAACTGAATAAAACACAAAATAGCTCACTGTGTCTAAAGTATTTGTGTAAACAATATGGTTTATGCTACATATCTGCATTTTTTCTGGAAGTCTGGAATTTTGGTATGGGCTAGGCAGAGATTGCTTACATATAGGGCTTGGGTGCCAGGCCTCAGTAAAAGCCCTGAGCACTGAGCCTCTAACAAGTTTCCCTGGTAGACGACATTTTACATGTTGTCACAGTTTGTTGTTGGAGGAATAAAGTGCATCCTGTGTGACTACACTGAGAGGACTCTTGGAAGCCTGTGCTAATTTCCCCTCAACTTTGTCCCATGTACCATTTCCTTTCACAAGTTTGCTTTATATCCTTTTGCTGCAATAAAACATAGCAATGAGCATGTTTATATGATGAGTCCTGGAGTCGCAGCAAATCATCAACCTGGGAGTGGTGCTGGGGACCCCTGACATACCAACTGTCAGGGGTTATGTGGAATAAACTATAAGTATTATACATTATTGGAGTATAAGTTAGTTCAAACACTTTGGGAGACTATTAGTAATATCTACTAAAGCTAAAACATATTTTTACCATATAATTCAACAGTTTTACTCTTAGAAATATGTCCTAAAGAAAGTAAGTGCCTATGTTCACTATATGAGAATATTCATCCTATAAAATAAAAGGCTAAAGTGCAAGTTATCCCCTCAACCCAGGAGTTAGACTGGGAGTTCGACCAGGGGGTGGGGCCAGGTGGCCAACTGTCCACGGACCCTCCCCCTGGCTAGCCCTCTTGGGCATGCTGGCCTGACCCCACCTAAGCACAAATTCATGCACCAGGCCTCTATTTATAATAGCTCAAATGGAAACAACTCTAATTCCATCAATAGGAGAATGGATAAGCAAATTATGGCATATTCTTAAAATACTACAAAATAATAAACACACACACTTACCAATACATGCCAGAAAACAAGGATGAATCTCATAGATGATAGTTAAATCTAAAAAGCTCAACACAGAAGTACACAATGTATGATTCCATATACTTATGAAAAAGTGATATAAGCAAAGTATGATTCCATTTATGAGGTTCAAAAACTAATAAAACTAACCTATACTGATAAAAATTAGAGAGAGTTACCTGAAGAGGAGTACTGTGCTATGCTATCTGATATATCTTGCTATAAAAAGTTAAATAAAATAAAGTAAAAAATTCAGTTCCTCATGTGCATTAGCCAAATTTCAAGCACTCAATAGCCATTTATGGATAATGTCTATAGTACTAGACAGCAGAGATAGAAAATACATACTTTCATCTTCTTTGAAAGTTCTACTGATCAGTACTTTTCTAGCATGATGGGAATTTTCTGTATTTTGATCTAGATAGTAGTTACATGGATTTTTAAATATGAAATAACTCACCAGCTATATACTTAAGATTTATATACTTTATATATTAGTTTATAATTCAATAAGTAAATAAATATACATTTTTAAATGATTAGAAGAAAATATACAGTATTAATATCTAAACTATGAAGGACAACAACTTAAAAATGGTAGGCAAGTAAACATATTAAAAGATGCCCAATAAACATATTAAAAGATACTTAGATTCATCAAAAAACAGAAAAATACAATCTAAAACACTGAGATAATATTTTTGCCTATTGTATGGACAAAAATTTGGGTGCATCAATTATTTAAGTAAAATATGAATATAAGTAATTCAAGGACAAGAACCTTACTATCTACTAACTTATACTCTTTTCAACAATGTATAATACTTTCAGTTTATTCCACATAATCCCTTAGTTTGCTACTAAATTCCTCAAGTCTAGAACAATGGTTAGCATACAGTAGGTACTCAATACATAATTATGGGTGGAATAAAGTCAGAAAGGAAAGTTGCAAAGAAAATTATATTCCCTTACTCCTATATTTACTATTGACGGGAGTGTAAAATAGAGTAAGCCTTTATGAATAGGAATTTTATAACATATAATTGCTGTTTATCTAGCAATTCCATTTCTCAATTTCTTCCCCAGGGAAACACTCATATGTAAACACAAAGAACTATAAGAATTTATAATGTAACACTGTACTAGCAAAAACTTGCAAATAACATATATTGTGCATTAAGAGAAAAATGGCTAAATAAACTGTGGTTCTCCTATGCCATATAATATTATATAGCAACTAAAAAAAAAACAACAACAACAACAAAATAACTGAAGAAATAAAATAGATCTACATGTAATGACATTGAAAGACCTTCATAACATATTAAGTTAAACAAAAAGTTATACAGTCATGCACATAAAGATAAAAATATCCACAAAATTATATATCATGTACACACACATACGTATATCAATGCATAGACTAAGACGAGAAATTTATAATCCAAACTAGTAATAGTGGTTACTTCCAGGAACAAGAGTTGAATTATGGTTGGTGGCTTTCACATTTTCTAAACTGAGTTTTTCACAAAACATATTCAGATATTACTCATGTAAAAAAAATGCGACAGCCCTGGTCAATGTGCTCAGTTGGTTGAGTGTTGCCCTCTGCACTCCCTTTTCGCCTGCCAAATGTCACTGGTCCAGTTCTGGGCAGGGCACATACCGAGGCGAGGATTTCATCCTTGGTGTATGTGGGAGGCAAACAATTGATGTTTCTCTTTTACATAGATGTTTCTCTCTCTCTCCCCCCCTAAAACAGAAATCAATTAAAAGTTTAAAAATAACAACCCAACAAAAACTATTATTCTTCCTTAGGTATTGAGTTGTTGCTGTTCTACTTACTAATGGTAGTTGGTGCTGTTCTACTTACTTAAAATAGCCTCAAATTAAAGGATTCCTACTTTTCTTTCCCCTCCTTATTTTTGGATTGTTGGGTTTTGTGTTTTTTTTTAAACATTTGAGTACTCACTATTCACTTTAAGAAATAATATATCATCTTATACATAATGAGCTACTATCTACTTAAATTTAAAAACATTTCTCAATTTGAGAAATGATAGACCTAAAAGCCCCAATAGCTTATTATTTAGATTTCACATCTTAGATCTCTGAACATAGACTGTTTAAAGAATTGCCCCTATCCAAAGCAATTGTCTACTAGAATAAACTTATACAAACAACATATTTTAAAATTAAAACTTAATGTGCCAGGCCATGCCTACCTGGGTTACTGGAATATAGAGAGGCTCTCCATTATGCAGCAGTGTAAGTTTCCCATGCTGGTTGAGGCGTCCTTCTGGCTTTAAATTTGCCATTTCCTTAAGTCCTCCTTTTTTGCCACTCTCTTGTCCATTTCCCTTAAATTCTTCAGTATCACTTAGGCATTCAAAAAATTCTTCTTCGCTATCACTCCAAGAATCCCAAGATTTTCCCACCTCTCCCTTTTCCTTGTCCATATCTTTTAGATTATCTGGCCCCAACTGGTCTCCAGGTCTTCCAGCATCCCCTGGATATGTATTAGTCACATTATCTGAAATACTTGTCTTTCTCTTCTCATCACGTGCCTTCTTTCTTTCAATACAGCAATTTAACATCTTAAGAAAACAGAAATATATATATTTGAATTCGTTACAGTAAAATGAAAATCAATCCACTGCTTGAATATTTAATTTTCATTCTCCACCTTTCCCCTACAACTTGTTGTGAATGACAGTGATTTTAAGTAACCTACAGCAGCACAGAAAGAATGGCCCATAATCCATACTTAAATTTAGCATCAGAAGTAGCTCCAGCTAATTCAAGATCACATTAAATAGTATCACTGAAAAATCTTTACCTGTAGTTTCTGATGTAGTAAACAGCATCTTAGATCTGGGGGGCCACTTGCTAATCTATCAAATAAAGCAATGGGAAAACAAAGATTAGTTTTAGTAAAATTGCTTCAGATATACAGTTTTTATACTACCACAAATTTTAGCCATATTGATAAGAAATTAAAACTAGAGTTATGTAAGGAAGATAACTGAGATGGGGCAAATAAGATTAAAAGATCAGAATTTATTTTATCCTCCTAGTATACAAATCCCCAATAGCAAGTATAACAGGTATTTCAAAGCTTAAGAGTAAAGTAGTGATCGCACTCAAGCTAATAGAAACTTAAACTGTCTCTAAACCCACCCCAGGAAATAGATGGTATACAATATTTCACACCATACAAAACAGACTAGACTATCTTTTTAATTCTTTATTACTATAGTGAATTCTCAATATAAAAACAATCAATCTCCACTTCTCTTTGGCCTGGACTGCCTCTAATTCTAAACCACTAAGTTCCCAGTAATCAACCAAGCAGAAACTGGCAAATAACATAAGAGTAAACATTTTTGAATTAGTCACCATTTTATGAGTCTCATATCATGAGTCTCCTCCCTTAGTAAGGGTAGTTGAGCAGTAATCACATTTATGCTAACTAAACTCTCCTATGTGATTAAGTGAAATGTCAATATAAACTTATAAAAATTCACAGGTAATGTTTAATATCTGAACTTATAAACTCTAGAAATGTTATCTCTCCAAATATAAAAAATATATGTTTACAACATGTAATTTAGAAAATGTACAAATGTAGAAAGAACAAAATAAAAATACAATTTCACACCTGGGAAAACTACTGTTGACTTTTGGCTGTATTTCTTTCCATTTAGTTTGCTGTACAATATTATATAAACATCAGCATAACTGCAAATGCTCAGTATATGCAATACTATATTCTACTTTACTACAAAAATATTAGGATCATTTTCAATGTTATTAGAGATTCTTGGAGAAAAACTTGTAATGGATCTATAACTTTCCATTATAGAGATATATAACTATTTATTTAACCATCCTATCTAATAAAATAGTAATATGCAAATTGACCATACCTCTGCTATACCCACCAGCCATGCCCACTAGCCACACCCACCAACCAATCAGAAGCAAATATGCAAATAAACCCAACCAAGATGGCTGCGGCCACAGAGTGAGCAGGAGCAAGGCTTGGGTTTCCCCCAAAATGGAGGAAGCCAAGCTTTTCGCCTGCCCTTGCCGGTCAGGCCTCCACACCAGGCTACAAAGTTTCAATTATAGAATTCCAACAGAAATGGCAGCAGTCACAGAGCTAGAGAGAGGCAGGAGGCTAGGGATGCCTCCAGTGATGGAGGAAGCCAACCTTCTGCAGCCCTGGCCGGCCTACGCCTCCACTCCAGGCTACAAAGTTTCAATGATATAAGATATATAAATCGCAACAGAAATGGCTGCTGCCACGGAGTGAGCAGAAGGCTTGGCTCTGCTCCAGGCTACAAAGTTTCAATTGTAGAAGATAAATAAACCTCAGATACCAGGGCTTCCGCTTGAGTCACTAAGAGGCATGACTGGCCTGCAAACCACCACAGGCCTCTTGCCCAGGCTGGGAACCCCCACCCTGACCCGGTACACCCTTCAGGGCAAACCAGTTGGCCCCCACCCATGCACCAGGCCTCTATCCTATCTAATAAAAGTGTAATACTCAGATTGACCATCACTCCAACACACAAAATGGCTGCCCCCAAGTGGTCAAAGATCCTGTCTCCATGTGGACACAAAATGGCTGCCACAAGATGATTAGCAAGGGAGGGCAGTTGGTAGGGACCAGGCCTGCAAGGGAGAACAGTTAGGGGGTACCAGGCCTGCAGAGGAGGGCAGTTAGAGGTGACTAGGCCTGCAGGGGAGGGCAGGTAGGGGTAAACAGGCTGGCAGAGGAGCAGTTACGCATCAATCAGGCTGGCAGGGGAGTGGTTGGGGTGATCAGGCTCACAGGCAGAAGTGGTTAGGGGAATCAAGAAGGCAGGCAGGAGAGCAGTTGGATTGTGAGAGGTATGTCCCAGATTGGAGATGGTGCAGACTGGGCTGAGAGACCTCCCACCCCCCGGTGCACGAATTTCATGCACCGGGCCTCTAGTTCTTTTATATTTGGCACTTAAGTTGTTTCAACCTTTTTCTTCCCTACTAGAGGCCTGGTGCATGAAAATTCATGCACTGGAGGCGGGGGTCCCTCAACCCAGCCTGCCCTCTCTCACAATCCAGGAGCCCTCAAGGCCAGGAAGCAACCCAGTGATCAGGGGAAGCCCCATCACACATCTGCTACTGCCACTGCTGGCAGCACAAGTCTTGGTCAGCCCTGGTTACCTGAACCTCGAGCAGCCCTGAGCGGCTTGGCAGCTTCCATCTGAGGCATGCTTGCACCTTGGGCCAGCCCTGGGCAGCTGGATAGCTACAATTCAAGGCTTGCCTGCACCTCAGGGCTGCCCTCGACGGTTGGGCAGCCTCCATATGAGGCTTGTGTGAGTCTTGGTGTTGGCTGAGCAGTTGCCACCCAAGGCTTGCCTGTGCCTCAGGCTGGCCCTGGGCGACTGGGAGGCAGAGGGGACTGGGGGATTCTGGAGGCAGGCACGCAGAGCGGCCGGACCCGCCTGAAGGTGGGCCCGGGCTTGCCACATGCCTGGTGCCCCGGTGGGGCTAAAGGATATGGTTACCACCATCTTGTGGCTGTGGGCACTGCTATCTTTGAGGGTGGGGCAGTCAATTAGCATATTCCCTCATTATTGGCTGTGGGCACTGCCATCTTAGCGACAATGTGAGGGTCAATTAGCATATTCTCTTTTTATTAGCTAGGATTTTAAATTTGCTGAAGTGAACACCTCTGAACATAAACATGTCCAAAGTTTCTTATCATTTTCTTAGGGTAGAATTCCTAGACAAGAATTAATGGTTCAAAAGTCAAATGCTGCTAACAAACAAAAAATCCTGTCTATACAACTGGTTATTGACATTATTACCCTGGTATTAAAAAGTCGTTTTCCCATCTGAAACGCATTTCAAGAACAAATTCCTGCCAGAGGTGTGCCACTCCTTTCAATCCTCCGTGGTAGAAATTGATCATACAAAGACATAAAGCCAATTTGTATGTTAAACTGTCAGATGGTGCAGATTTGAACTGATTGTAGAGATTCTAAATTTAACAGAATGGAAACAAAGCAAAACTTGTTAACAACATATTTATATGCATATTCAAAAACTGTGTGGGTGAAGATTTTAAAATTAAATCTATCCTACCAAAACTAGTTATTATCAATGTTTAATACATTATTGCCTAAATTGTTCTTAGGCAGTTCCATGTTTTCAAGATTTCTACAAGGATCAAAGAAGTGAAGTTCTAGTTTGGTGATGCAAAAGTTAAAGTTTCAATTTCTTCTGTGGAATCTTCAAGATGTACTCCAATTTTTATGTTACTTTTAAAAACCCTTTACTTAACAATAGTACATACTTGTCAAAACCAAAAACAGAAGATAAACTCAGAACAGTGCAAACTGAAAATGTAAAACTCTTGCCTTTTCTCCTCACTTTATGAAATCTATTTCTTAACAATAACTGTCCTAACAGATTGATTTCTCTTTATCTGTCATTTAAATTCTCATTTCTCAATTTATCAAAGACCTGGATAAGGAAAACATAAAAAATTTACTTTATTTAGATATTTTATAATATTAATGAGTTTTTCACTCACTTCCTACTTTGAAATACAGGAACCAACCTATTGCAAAACAAATTTTATTACATATAAAAAGTCTAAAATGAGGGAAATCCCACAGTCATGCACAGTATTTTATGTTACTTTTTCCCACTGTTATCAGAAAAATTCTTGCTACTCAAAATACATCAATGTCCTATTGCAGATCATTTTCTAAGTGGAGGCCATGACGGCCCCTCATGCTTTCCTAAAGTGATTTTTAAAATAAAAAGATCCTTATTCTATTAATCTAGAAATAGAAATCCTTAAAAATGTGATGCATTTTAATCACTAGACTTACATATTCTTCACTCTCTAACAAAGGATTGTTGTCCACTGAAGAAGTTTCATCTAATTGTTTCTCAGAAGCAGCATCAGGGAATAAGAACTAAAGGAGAATGGAAATAACCACAATGTCAAACAAATTTACTAATTTGTTGTTTTTTGCTACTCGTATAGGAACTAGTTGACTTTGTAATGATTATGCTGTTAAAACAGTGAAAATGCTCTTTTTGTACTGGCCAGTTGGTTCTTCATTATCTCAAACTATTTCCATTTTTCTTTGAAGATACAGAGTTTTAGTGACTAGCCAATTTTAGGAATCAGAGGCTTTTTAAAAATAGTAACCACCTGGTTCTGTAAACTAAACAGAATGCAAAGCCAAAATTTCTTCACTATGATTGCAGGTTCACCCAAGGTCATTAAAGTTTTAAGAAAGTGTAAATATTATAAAAAAGACAAAGCTATAAAAGAAAAATTTAAAAATCCATGTATTCATGAGACTCAGTTGTCATATTATCTACAGGTTTTCATATATGAAATAATTCTATCTAATAAAAGGGTAATATGCAAATCAACTATCACAAAGATGGTGGCACCCAGTCCTCTCAACCCCACCGCAGTCCCCGAGTGGGGTGGGGGTGGGGGGGAGGAGGGAGGGGAAGGGGCAGCCGCTGAGAACAGGCACTGTGAGTGGCCTGGTGGAACGCTCTCGCTTTGTTCCACCCCAGCTGAGGCAAGTGTTCCACCCCAGCTGCGGAGGGCCTCTGGGCAGTGGGCACGGAGCGACCAGGGCGTGTGTTGTTATCCTGGCGATGAGGCAAGTGTTTCGTGCCTGGCCACCAATGGGCCTCTAGGCCACGGAAAGCCTCTGGGCAGCAGGCACGGAGCAGCCAGGCCCTGGAAATTGCTACTGGCACATGGATTTGTGAGCAGGGCTACTAGTAAAAGTATATTTAAGACACATAACTTCATTTTATGAGATTCTCCTAGAAGCAGTCTGAACCTGTAATGACCACTGTATCTTTTCCACATGGTCTTTGTTTATGTATCTCTGTGTAGGATTGGTTAAAAAAGAAAAATGCAGTGCATATGGTAATTGAGCTATATAACTGGAATATCATCTCTAAGGATACATTCTTAGGAAGGGGACTTCTCTCCAGAAATTTACTTTGTCCTTTTTTTTTAAAATCACTGTTTCTCCCAAGTGCTTTGTGGTACTGCTGATTTGTAATTCCTTTTACTATGCATACTGTGCCACATATTACAGAACATACTCAACAGATTTTTAGAAATACAGGAACTACTGTGTGCCAACCCCACTAACTCAACACATTTACAAACAATACCCTATTCTCGTATCACTGTGTGCGCTAAGCAACACTGCCCATGTCTTAGGAGACATTCAAGCTGAAAATCTGGCCAAGAGTATTGTTCAGATTAATACAGTGATAAGATAAACATGAAGTTTACAAGACCAGTCGTCTTTTCATTGTACTACTCTTGAAGGTTTTTCTAAGACTGTCTTAATGCACAAATTGCCAGAAGTATGATTATAACTACAATTATAGTAAGAATATGTATCAAAGGCATATTTTATGCCAGGCAAAGTAGCAGAAGGTCCTTCAACGCTCACAACAATCTCACAAGGTTTTATCAGCCTCATTTACAGATGAGGAAACTGAAGTCAAATGGGTGTTCAAATCACAGTCAGGCTCCCAGGCTGGGCTTGTTCCACCCACTATACTTAGGAGACACCCAGGCCTCTTACTATTCACTATAATCTAAGCTTTATCTGTGAAAGAAAGTAGATGGAGTCCAAGAGTTCTGTGTGAAGCCTTCCCTGACTGCCACCGCCCAGAGACAGAGGCACCCTCTGTGCTCTCACAGCCCCTCTGCCAGACCTCTCAAACGGAACATGTACTGTAAGTATTGTTTACTTTCCTTCTTCCCAGACACCAGTGAAAACTCTCTGAATGTGAGGACTTTGTTTTACTCATTTCATATTCCCAATCCAGTGCCCACCACATAGAAAGGATGGGAGATATAATGAATAAATGCATATGCATACTATAAGAAATTAGTGCTTACCAAGAGAATAGTGTTGAGGACATCATTATTCAGTGGTGACTCTTCTATACCTCTGTGTTTTTTTATTTTCTTCTTTGCAGTATGTACCATATTTGAAACTGATAATTTATGAATTGGAACTGGTGCTGGCTCTGTCAACTTTGACAAGGCGTGAGTTATATCAGCAATTTCTAGAAGAATAGGAATGAATATAAATTATATCACCAACCTTAGATCAAAGTGATGAGTAAACTGAAGACTATATAAAATATTTTAGTCACTCCTTTTACTAGTATTACATGGTCTCAGAATTATAAAATTTTAATACACATGTTTACCTTCATATGCATGTATGATTGACAAAGGTGTAACACAAGTTACTTCTCCCCAGGGGACTTCAAAAATAAACCTCTAAAACCCTGCTTTTCAAAATATTTTACATTCTTGGTGGAAAGGACTTTTTAAATGCACTTAGTGCTTTAAGCTCAGGGTATATAGTATAACCTAGAGAGAAATGGTAGCTAGCTAATCCACCAACACTTGGTTTTCCAACTTAATTCAAGTAAGAAAATAAATAGTTGCTAGAAACATGCCCCCAAAATAGGTTTCACATTTGACAAAAACTTTAAAAAAAGTAGGTCACCTCTCCCTTCTTCCTCAAATGTGGATCGTCCAAGAATCTCATCAGTTGATTCCTTCCGACGGCAAACTTTAAAAAATTCAGTGACAAAATCACCTACAGAGAAAAAAAATGTTGCTAATTTTTGACACTTAACAAAGAAATCAGTCATATAAATTAAAGTATATGTGTTTTCACAAAGCTATTAACCAAGATATGGGGAAAAAAATTTCAAAACACATTCAATATTTACAACTCAAGACAAAAAATAATTCTATTTCAAAGAAAACCTGGCTCTTCCTTTTTCTCCATATCCCAGGATAGTACATTTTTTTTCCCTTAGAATTCCTTCTAGAATAAAAGGAAAGAAACTGTAATAATATTAAGCCCTTGCTCTATGACTGAATAAGACAAAGAGTATCTATCCTCATTAAGCTATACTAGTAACAAGAATATTACCCTATGTATACAGTGGTCTTTGTTCCTAAACTGCCATCCTACTGGAGTTTGGAATCCATTAAAAAAAATGTTTTTTGTTTGTTTGTTTGTTTTCTAATTTAAAAGACTTAAATAGGCCTAGCAGACTTAAATAGGTCTGGCTTAGTGGATAGAGTGTCGGTCTGCAGGCTAAAGAGTCCCGGGTTCGATTCCAGTCAAGGGCACATAAACCTGAGTTACGGGCTTGATCCCCAATAGAAGGCATGCAGGAGACAGCTGATCGATGACTCTCTCTCATCATTGATGTTTCTATCTCTCTTCCTCTCTGAAATCAATAAAAATACATTTTTAAAAAAGCCTTATATATAAAGCATGAAACCATAAAGTCTTAGAAGAAAACATATGCAGTAAAATTTCAGACATCTCACATAGCAGACAGAGTTTTGCTGATATATCTCCTGGGGGAAAAGGAAACTAAGGAGACAATAAACTAATGGGACTATCAAAATAAAAAACTTCTTCTGCACAGCAAAAGAAACCAACTTCAAAATGAAAAGGGAATCCACTATATGGGAGAACGTATTTGCCTGTGATACGTCTAGTAAGGGGCTAATATCCAAAATTTATAAAGAACTCACACAACTCAACAAAAGCAAGATGAACAATCCAATTAAAAAGTGGGCAGAAGACCTAAATAGACATTTCTCTAAAGAGGGCATACAAATGGCCAAGAGACATAAGAAAAAAATGCTCAAAGTCACTAATCAATCATCAGAGAAATGCAATTAAAACCACAATGAGATGTCACCTCACACCTGTCAGAATGGATGACATAAAAAAAAAATCAATAAACACGTGCTGGTGAGGTTGTGGAGAAAAGGGAACCCTAGTACACTGCTAGTGGAAATGCAAACTGTTTCAGCCACTGTGCAAAAGAGTATAGAGTTTCCTCAAAAAACTAAAAATGGAACTTCTGTTTGACCTAGTGATCCCACTTCTGGGACTATATCTTTAAAACCCTGAAACACCAATCAGAAAGAATATATGCACCCCTATAGTCACAGCAGCATTATTTACAATAGCTAAGATTTGGAAACAGCCCATCAGTAGATGAACGGATAAAAAAAAAGTTGTGGGACATTTACACAATAGAATACTATGCAGCTATAAAAAAGAGAGATCTCTTACCCTCTGGGACAGCATATTATGATAAGTGAAATAAACCAATCTAAGAAAGACAAATATCACATGATCTCACTTATTTTTGGAATCTAATGAAAATTAATTGACCAACAAAGACCAGAATCATGGAGGCATGGAACAGTCTGACATAACTTGATGTGGGAATAGGGAAGAGATAAGCCAAAGAACTTATCCTATATAATAAAGATGCAAATTGACCTTCATGCCCTCACATCACAAGATGGCCACTCCCATGTCGTCACAAGATGGCAGCCCCCACACTGTCCCAAGCTGGCCAGCAGGGGAAGGCAGTTGGAGATGACCAAGACTGCAGGGAAGGGCAGTTGGGAGTAATTGGGCTGGCAGGTGTCAATTGCGCCAGCAGGGGAGTGGTTAAGGGGTGATCAGGCTGGCAGGGGAACAGTAAAGGGCAATCAGGCAGCCAGGCAGGTGACTGGTTAGGAGCCAGCAGTCCTGGATTGTGAGAGGGATGTCTGACTGCCTGTTTAGGCCCAATCTCAGCAGTTGACATCTCCCAAAGGGTTGCAGATTGGAGAGGGTGCAGGCTGGGCTGAGGGACAACCCCCAGTGCATGAATTTTGTGCACTGGAACCTAGTATACTTATATGAATAGTCGATGGACATGAGCACTAGGGTGTGAAGATCTGGTGGGGTGAGTAGGGGCTAGCATCATAAAAATATCAATGCTCTTTCCATCATATAGCACAGGTTGGGAGGCATAGCAAAAGGCAAAAAGGGCTCCAATAACTAGAGTGGAAGATGCAGACTATTTCACAGGAGAAAAAACAGGAAGTGACATAAATGCATCTTAAGACTAAAACTCAGATCATGAGAAAATATCAGATAATTCTGAGGTGTGACTTGTTAAAACTAAAATACTCTATTAGTGCTATTCAAGGATTCACTACTGTTAGCAAAAGATTTTTTAAAAATTGCCAGAGAGAAAGAGAGAGAGAGGGAGAGAAAGAGAGAGAGAGAGAGAGATATCAGTTGCTCCCTGCCCTGCCATACACGCCCCAGCCAGGGATGGAACCCACAATCCAGGTATGTGCCCTGACAAGGAATTGAACCCACTACCTTTTGGTATATAAGATAATTTAGCAGATCTGCAAAGCACTATACAAATGTAGAAAATAAAAATAAAAATATTTTTTGGACAGATAAAGTATAAAGAATGAGTTCAGTGTTCCTGATCTGGAAGACAGACAGACATGTGGTATTTCAGGAAAGGAAAATAATACATCTTACCTAGCAAACACTGAGGATTATCAGCTTTTCGAACTCTAACAGACCAATGGGGAGCCTGTAGAGGATCCAAATCACTAAAATGTAAAACAATAAACATAAGATCCTAATTATGATCATCTGTAATATTCATGAATTTACCACAATGCAGTCTAATAAATCATTACACAGAAGAATAAGCTATACGTTTTGCCTCTCTTAAACTTACTATTATTCTGATGCATTAGGCCATTTGGATGAGTTTTAAAAATCTTAAGAAACCAAAGTGCTTGGACAAAATAGAACAAAAGGAAATAACAAAAACAATTTTTTAAAAAGCGGTCAATATACATTGATAATCTAATGAAATTACATTAGGGAATATAAAAAAGGAATGAGAAATAAGTAAGTATGCATTTTAAAAAGATATATTACCACTCAAATAGCAAATCATTGTACACTTGAAACTAATACAATGTTACGTCAATTATAACTCAATTATTAAAAAAAGGATATACCCCAAAATACTAACTTGCTGCTTTTTAAGTAATGGGATTCTAGGTAGTGTTTACTTTTTTCTTTATACCCATCTTAATTACCTGATCAAGAAAGCTCATGTTATTTTCACCAGCAGCAAATACAACACATTTGTTTTAATTATGAAAAGAAAAAGTGTCCTCTTTCTCCTGTTCTGCATCAGGAATGAGAGGGTACTAAAACTGCATTCCTCTTTCTCCACATTCTTCCTAGATAGATAATGCTTGCTGTAATTTTCAAGTCATTTACATTGGTAAGGAGTATATGATAAGGATGTTATTTATGACATTTAAAGATCAAATATTATTTCCACACTTTCTGACGATGATCATCTCTTCAAAGCACTTCATGAAATGCTTCTAATCAGCTAAGAAAAATTTAACAGAATTATGTACTAAATCCCAAACTGATTAGATATATCTTTGTTAAAACCAAGTAAGACTGAGATTGTTCATTATCTCTGAACTAAGGATCACATCCCCAAAGTCAGAAGCTTAAAAACACATCTTTAATACATATTCATCAGTCTTAAGAGTGATATTTAAAAAGTAAAAAGAAAAATCAACCTTATCAGAAACTGATATGAAGAAGAAAAGGAAATTGCTAACTATTGGCAGTTAATTTATTCTACTGAAATGTTTTGAGTCTCAATGCATAACTCTTAACATACTTACGAATAAACATCATTATCCACAATGATACCTTCAGTCAGGTGAGGCCATGTAGTTGCTAAGTGGAGTTCACTAAAAATAAACAAAACATAGAATATATCCAAAAGCTTTAATGTGTGTGTGTGTGTGTGTGTGTGTAGTCATTCTGCCATTCAGTCGATTTGCATATTACGCTTTTAACATATGGGATTAACCTAAAAAACATTGTTTCCTGGCCCCTCACACTGAAAGGTTGAGGGTTAGATTCCGGGTAAAGGGCATGTTCCTGGGTTGCAGGTGTGTTCCCTGCCCCAATTAGTGCCTGTGTTGCAGACTTTCCAGAGGCAACCAATCAATGTCTCTCTCTTTCCCCCACACCTTCCACTAGCTCTAAAAAAAAGTCAATAGAAAAAATATCTCAGGTGAGGATTAATCAAAATGAACAAACAAAAAAAAACACACACATTATGCTAAGTGAAGGAAGCCAGACATGAAAGAGAACATACTGTAACTGCAATTTATATGAAATGTCCTGAATAGAAAAATTCATAGAAACGTAAAGTATAATAGCACTTTCCTATAGCTTGAGAGCCTGGGGAGAACAGGAGGGATGGGAGCTAAGAGGTGAGGTGTTTCTTTTTTGGGGTGATAAGTTTTTTGGGATTAGATAGTGATGATGGTTGTACAACTCTGTAAATACTAAAAACCACTAAACTGTACTTATTTATTGGTTGGTTTATTTATTGTTAATCTTCACCTGAAGACATTTTTTCCCACGGATTTTTAGAGAGAGTCGAGGGCAGGGAAGAAGGAAAGAGAGAGGGGAGGAAAAGGGGAAGCAAAAGGATGAGAGGAAGAGAGAGTGACACCATCAACTGGCTGCCTCCCACACATTCCCTGACCGGGGCTGGGGATCAAACCTGCCACTTAGGTATGTGCTCTTGACTGGAAGTGAACTCTAGACCCTGTGATAAGCAGGCCAATACTCTAACCACTGAGCCATGCTGACCAGGTATGATTTAGAATTCACTGTGAAAGCAGGGCCAGCTCTCTACAATAATGCAGTGTAACCTCAGTTATGAACTGAGCAACTAGACACCCTTGGCTCAAGCCTATTTTCCAAGCCCCATCCTATAATGATTCCAGTTAAACATCTGAGTTATCAATTACCTTTCCAATAAAGATGATTAGAGCTTAAAACTATAAGCTCCTGAATGATTTTAGGTATTAACCTCAGATTCAGTTCCTAAGCATTTATCACTATGTCCTCTCCTCTCCCTCTAACTATACAACAGTTTCTTTGACAACAAGAATAGACACTGAAAAAAGCCTCTTCATTTCCCCTTCCACTGCCAAAGATTCCTTTTTAAAAGCATAGCTCCCACATTTGCTAATCACCATTTGATTTAACTGGTCTACCAAATGTATCATCTTACCCCCAATTTATTTTTGCATTCTTCTTTAATCATTTGTTTCTCTACTGACTCTTTATCACATATAAAATTAGAAAGAAATATTTAATAACTAATTATTTCAAATTTCTACTACCAGGTCAATTTTATTCTTTCCCCCTAAATTTTCACTAAGCGAAATTCAAATAAATGAGTCATTTGGAGGGTGATAAATCTATCTCTAAGTCATCATATACAATTTCTCTTGTTTGCTGTATACTAGCCACACTGGGCATCTTGTATTTCCTACAATAAACAAGCTAAACTCTTTTCTACAGGCTCCTCCTTCCACCAGGAATGGTCGCTCTCTAACTCTTTGTTTGTATAAGTCCTCCCCTAACTGAGACTAAAGTTAAATATACTTCCTTTGAGAACACTTTCCTGATGGTGCCCCAATCTAAACTAGCTTCTAATTTTACTGTCAGTACAGCCTATACTTTTCCTTCAATTATCCCTCAACTTGTATGTTTATTTAGGTGTTTATTTCAAGTCTATTTCCTTCAACTAGACTATAAATACCAAGAAGACAGATGCTTTTATTTACTTCTGTATCTTCCTCATTTAGCATTGTGCTCAGCTCATGTAATAAAAAATATTAATTACAAAAGATACTCACTTTTTCTTCTCCTGAGTAATTTTTCAAGTATTATTTTTTTTAACTATGTGAGATTATTAAGAATGTATACATACACGTGTATATATTTTTTCATTAACCAAATAGTTTAACTTAACAAATAAGATAGCTTCTAAATCACCATTGTTTATATTTTCCAAATATTTTATTATTGGTGATTAAACTTTCCAAGCCCCATATTTTATTGTGAAACAATTTTTTCTTAAAGTTCAGTAGCTCTTTTAGAAAAGCAGGTGGGTAACCTAAGAGGTCACCCTTATGCCTTAAGTCTTAAACTTAAGTCTTAATTTGTAAATTTTGAAAAAGTGGTCAGGAAAAATGTAAATGTTAATTCTGGGTGACAGATACATGAAAGTTTGTTACATGTAATATTCACAGTCTGTTTTCAATATTTCAAATGTTTCCCAAAAAGTTGACCAAGAATCATTTCTATAAGGAAAATCAATAAATGGTATTACTTACATTTTATATATTATTTTAAAGTTTCTTATTGCTTAAGTTACAGAGAGAGAGAGAGAAAAAGATGAACAGATTGTTACTCATAGGTCTGAATCCAGTACTATATTCATTCTAGGAGGCTACATTATTAAAAAGCACAGTAAAATCAGTACTAATACAATTTTTCAAGTGAAGTCCTATAATTCAAATAGATTAAAATTCTCACCTTATAGGATCTTCACAGGCACCAAATGGTAGCTTGCCGAACTCCAAACCTCCAACTTCCCCTCCTACAAGAGCATCTATATCTAAATAAAAGAAACATTTTTTTCCATTGTTGAGCAAAAAGTAGAGACAAGAATTAGTTAAGTTAGCCTTTTGGAAGATTATAGATTTAAGAGTGCCTACATCAAGAGCTCATACAGCAAGTCAGAGAGCAAGCAGTCAGGTATTAAAGACTTGCCCCCCAAAAATCATAGTAAAGAGACACAATGCCTATTCCTACTTATCCAGTGTTTTATTCAAATCATGGATTCCAATTTTAATCTCCTTAAATATTTCTTAAATATTATTCAAAAGAACATTATTTTGCATTTCTTAAGAATGTGATTAATATCATCTAAAATAAAGATTATCCAAGTATTGACAAATTTAAGTACTACCCTACATTCATCAATTTTGCTGTAATAGTTTCTGAACAAATTAGTCATCATTAATAAAATCATATTTCAGTTGATAGTACATGGAAATATTTAAAGTTCATCAAAGAATTTCCTTTCCATTAAGAATGGTTATCTGAGATTAGAGAATTTAGAAGGTAAAACACTCCCCTAAGTTCCATTCCTCTTGCAGAAATAATAAACACTTCCAAAACATATCAAAAGGATTCATTTCTATCTGAAATAATACAGATGGTTGTTCTTAATTATTCCTACTACCTTGGGAATTCCTAAAATTAAAGTCCACTGTTGAGTTATGAACACATCCAGATTTGATAAAATGTTTGACAAACTATACCCTAACTAAATTAATACAGTTAGTCATTATATATGGTTCATTTACTTGATTCACTAAATTTTCTCAAGTCAATTCAATCCATTTTTCCAACTAAAGAATGCTTACAATAATAAAGATCACAATGACTAGCTTTATTACAAGATTAGAGGTCCAGTGCATGAAATTCATGCACTGATTGGGGGGGGGGGGGTGTTTGTTCCTCAGCCTGGCTTGCATCCTCTCCAATCTGGGATCCCTTGGGGGAATGTCCGACTGCTGGTTTAGGACTGATCTGGAACTGCTGGCTCCTAACCACTCTCCTGCCTGTCTGACTGATTACCTCTAACCGCTTCTGCTGCCAGCCTGATCACCCCTAATTGCCCCCCTGCCAACCCAATTGATGCCTAACTGCTCCCCTGCCAGGCCAATCATCCCCAACTGCCCTCCCCTGTTGGCCATCTTGTGACAATGTGGGGGTGGTCATCTTGTGATGACATGGGGGTGGCCATTTTATGATGTGAGGGTGTGAGAGTCAATTTGCATATCACCTGTTTATTATATATGATGATGTAATTTTTAAGAACCTCAAAATTTATAATAAGCACATTTCATAAATGTGCTTATTATAACTGCACAAATGTTTTAACTAAATTAAAAGTTGAGAAGTAATATTATGAAATGAAAAGACTATGAGATTTAGAGTTTGACCAATGTTTGAATGAGAACTTTATCACTTAGTTACCATGTGACCTTGGTCTGGTTACTTAAGTTGCTGAGTAATACAGTAATATCTGTAAATAAAAATTATGTGAAATAATATATAAAATGCCAAGTACAATGTCTAGCTCATATTGCATTTTCAATCCCTTTATTCTTATTATAGGAGGAAATAGTAAAAATGTATATGGCTTTCAATCCACTGAAGAGGAATTTTTATACTCATTTAAGAAAATCGGCAATGGGGAAAAAACCAAGATGGCAGCATAGGTAAACACCTAGGCTTTTGTCCCACACAACAATTACAAGAATAGAACAGAAGGACAGAACGGACACTGTCGAGAACCGCGGGAAGGCTGGCTGACTGGAAGATCTGAAACTGGAGGGACAGAGAAGTGCACACGGATAATCAGAGCCTCTGCAAAGCCCAAGTAAGGTGGAGACTCGCGTGCACGAGAGGACAAGGTGTCTGAACCTGGCAGGGGTGCTCTGGCGGAAAGGAGACAACAACTCCAGGCTGCGCTGAACCTAGTCTAGTTTGCACTCAAAACCTGGGGGAACCAAACCCTTACGGAGAGAACCTGGATTGCGGGCGGAATCCCAGGGGAAGAGCCAGAGGCAGACTCTGTAGGCATGCGCTTGAGTGCACACAGAGGGAACAAAGGGGTCACTGGCTACGTCTGTTAGGAGAGGGGAGCTCCGGCCAGAGGCGGAACTCCAGGGGCACGCACAGGTGCTCAAGGTGAAGGCGTTTTGTTGACTGTGTGGCTGGCGTCTGGCGGAAGGAAAAAGGGGTTCCGATTGCACTGAACCCAGGTGCCAGGCGAAAAGCTGAGATTCCGGATACATTGGGGACTGGACGTTCTGGTGGCAGGCAGAGCACGAGAGCACCTCTCTCACAGAGGTGCCTGCAGTGATCGCCTGCAGACGCTAGGACCTGGCGACCTCGTGGGCCGGGGCTGACTGGAAGCCAAGGATGTTGGCTCCACCCTGAAACCCTGCCCCATCCAAACCGAGCACAGAGACCTGGGCAAGTTTGCAAGTCCAGACGCAGAAGGCTGTCTCCTAGAGTAGACACAGCTGGAGGTCAATTCCTCCCAGTGATACCAACAACAAACAAGACTTATCTGCAACAAGGCTGTACACACAGTCCCCAAAGGGGTGCACCAAGAGTGTACACCTCAGGCTGATACACCTAGCACACAAAGCTACCCGACCAACTGAGGGAAGCAGTGAAAATGGGGAGAGAAAGAAAAAGATCGCAAACAAAAGAAATGGAGTAAAACAAACAACTGGATATAGAGTTCAAAACCACAGTGATAAGGTATTTCAAGAGGCTCCTAGAAAAAGCCTATAAACTCAGCAAGAACCTTGGGGATATGAACAAGACCCTCGAGGAGATGAGCGAGATCCTCAAGGATATGAAAAAGGACCAACTAGAAACTAAACATACATTGACTGAAATAAAAAATATTTTACAGAAACCCAACAGCAGACTAGAGGAACGCAAGAATCAAGTCAAAGATTTGAAATATCAAGAAGCCAAAAACACTCAACCGAAAAAGAAAACAGAAAAAAGAACCCAAAAATTTGAGGATAGTGTAAGAAGTCTCTGAGACAACTTCAAACATACCAACATCAGAATTATGGGGGTGCCAGAAGAAGAGAGAAAGCAAGATACGGAAAACATATTTGAAGAAATAATGACTGAAAACTTCCCCCACCTGGTGAAAGAAATAGACTTAAAAGTCCAGGAAGGGCACAGAACCCCAAGCAAAAGGAATCCAAAGAAGACCACACCAAGACACATCATAATTAAAATGCCAAGAGCAAAGGACAAAGAGAGAATATTAAAAGCAGCAAGAGAAAAACATTTAATTACCTACAAGGGAGCACCCATACACCTGTCAGCTGACTTATCAACAGAAACTATGCAGGCCAGATGGGAGTGACAAGAAATTTTCAAAGTGATGAATAGCAAGAACCTACAACCAAGATTACTCTACCCAGTAAAACTATCATTCAGAATTGAAGGGTAGATAAAGAGCTTCACAGATAAGAAGAAGTTAAATGAGTTCATCAACACCAAACCAGTATAATATGAAATGCTGAAAGGTATTCTTTAAGAAGAAAAAGGTGTCTGCTTCAAACTAGAGCATGGATGGAACTGGAGAACATTATACTAAGTGAAATAAGCCAGTCAATGAAAGATAAGTATCACATGAACTCACTCATTTATGGAATATAATGAACACCATAAACTGATGAACAAAAACAGATCCAGAGACAGAAAAGCATTGACTGTCAAACCTCAGAGGGATGGTAGGGGAGGGTGGGGGTAAGGGGAAGAGATCAACCAAAGGACTTTTATGCATGCATATAAGTCTAATCAATGGACACAGACATCAGGGGGGTGAGGGTATAAGTGGTGATGGGGGAAGGAGGGGATTGGAAGGGGTAATGGGTGATGAGGACACATATAATCAATAAAGAAATTAAAAAACAGAAAGAAAGAAAATCGTCAATGGAATGTTAACAAAGGCATTGTTGGCAATCAGAATTACACTGCTAAAATTTTGGCTCTTGGGCTTCTTCTTAGATCATCAACAGACCAAGGTACCACCTTGGGAAATCTTTAAAAATGACTAATATTACAGCAGCTTTGAAAATAAAAGAAAAAGAGGGTAGGAATTTAAACTTATAACTAGAAGCCAACTTGCAAATTATCTAGTGGATATTTTTGTTTGACAACTAAAATTATCAAAATAAACATTTGAGTCTTTCTTCTAATATATATGTCAGCTCAGCTTTTATTTCCTCTTTCTGTAGTTTACATCCAGATTTTTTCTTGTACACTAGCGGCCCGATGCATAAAATTTGTGCAAGAGTAGGGCTTCCTTCCCCCAGCTGCCAGCACCGGCTTCCCTCTGACACCCAGAACCTGGGCTTCCCTCCCAGCCCCAGCTTTGTACAGAAGGTCATCTTGAAGGACTTCCAGAAGGACATCCAGTATAATTAGCATACTACACTTTATTATAGATTAGTTTCAAATTATTCAATGATACGTAATATAAGATAGTAGAATATATAACTACCAAAGCTAAGAATGCATTACATTACTTTTAATATCATCCCAAGATTATCAATTTATTATTTTCAATTCTACAAATAACCAACTACTTAGAATAAGAACAAACAGTAAAGAATATTATTTCATTCTCATTTATTTCTCGTTGAGAAACACTGAAAAATGTTTTCAGGCCAGTAAAATCCTTATAATAATTTGTTTGTATTTAATTTCTTTTTAGACATATGTGAATATAATTACACTTATAAGTAACAGAAATACCCAGGAAACAAATCCTCACTTAATTAGGCTCTGTCTCTCAGGCTGAGCTTTTCTAGAACTTACATGACATTTTATTTATATTTATGTCTATGGCATAGTCTGGCCTATTATAAGCCAACTAGAGGCTCAATGCATGAAATTCATGCAAGAGTAGGTATTCCTCCTCCCAGCTGCAGGCACTGGCTTCTCTCTGGCACCCGGGACCTGGGCTTCCCTCTAGGCCGAGCTTCGTCAGAACGATGCCCGGTCTAATTAGCATATTACCCTTTTATTATCTTATCTAATAAGAGTGATATGCAAATTGACTGTACCTCCAATCAAGCCACGCCTGCAAGCCAATCAGGAGCAAATAAACCCCAACCAAGATGGCTGTGGCCACTGAGAGCAGGAGGAAGCCTTGGGTTTCCCCGGCAATGAAGGAAGCCAAGCTTTCCACCTGCCGTTGCCACCTAGGACTCCACTCAATGCTACAAAGTTTGAATTATAGAAGTTTGAATTATATCCCAACAGAAATGGCGGCAGCCGAGGAGCTGGAGAGAGCAGAGGCGAGGGTTGCCTGGGCGATGAAGGAAGCTAAGCTTCTGCAGCTCTGGCTGGCATAGGCCTCTACTCCAGGCTACAAAGTTTCAATTTTAGAACATAAAATAAATTCCAGATACCAGGGCCTCTGCTGGGGCTGCTAGGGGGCATGGCCAGCCTGCAAACCACCACAGGCCTCTCACCCAGGCTGTCCCATGCCCCAAGGCATCTACCACCCTGATCCGGGACACCCTTCAGGGCAAACCAGCTGACCCCCACCCATGCACCAGGCCTCTATACTATCTAACAAAAGAGTAATATGCAGATTGACCATCACTCCAATATATGAAGGCTGCCCCCATGTGGTCAAAGATCCTGCCCCCATGTAGACACAAGATGGCCACCATAAGATGGTCAGCAGAGGAGGGCAGTTGGGAGAAACCAGGCCTGCAAGGTAGGTCAGTTGTGGGCCATCAGGTCAGCAGGGGAGGGCAGTTAGGAGTGACCAAGCTGGCAGAGGAGGGAAATTGGGTGCAAACAGGCTGGCAAGGAAGCAGTCAGACATCAATTAGGCTGGCAGGATAGTGGTTAGGGGGTGATCAGGCTGACAGGCTGAAGCAGCTAAGGGTAATTAGGGAGGCAGGCAGGTGAGCAGTTTGGAGCCAGCAGTCCTGGATTGTGAGAAGGATGTCTGATTGCCCGTTTAGGCCTGATGCTACCAGGATAGGGCCTAAATGAGCAGTTGGACATCCCTCAAGGGATCCCAGATTAGAGAGGGTGCAGGCTGGGCTGAGGGACACCCTCTGCCCTCCACTGTGCATGGATTTTGTGCACCGGGCCTCTAGTTATAGATAATGATTGTTGAATGAAGCAGTATTTCAATGACTAAGCAGGTAAATTGATTTTAATTGTATTTTTATCAAACTCAAGTTAAAATACAATATTCTACAGGCCTTTCCATCATAAGTATGTGGATACAAACTTTTTTTTTTTTCTGGTTTTCTTTTTTAACACTCTTCTTCAAACTCTATAAAGTTCTTTGCAGTCCACCCTCAGCTTACGATAGCTTCTCTTATTACAGTATTCTAAAAACAGACATTTTAATCATTCACTGCATATAGCATATGATGTTCCACAGCAGGGGGATGCTTTATAAGTATTAACTTTCAAAGACAAGTTGTCAAGTATAGAGTAATATTGTCTCTAGAACAATCTAAAGAGTTTTTTTTAAGAGAAAAAAAAATGATGAAGGAAATGAAATCAGCCATATTGCATTTAGAATGAATTACAGATACTTCAAACTTAAAACACATTCTTAAATAATTTCTGAATATATTTTCTCTTCTACTTATAGTTTTAAATTATCTCACCTGGAGGTTGCTGAGGCCAAAAATATTGCTGCCAATCCTGAAGTACAAAGGTCAATCGAATAGCAATACTAACTGGAGGCAATGGTGTTAAAGGACATCCCTAGGAAATAAATGCAAAGACAGAATGGTGTAGCAACAAAAAAAAACAATGCCAGTGAACAAAATGACATTAGAATAAAGCTGTTTAGACTACTGCCTAGAAACAAGATACTAAATCCTATTAGGCAAAATACTCTTCCAAATATCTTATACAATTTCAATTATACAAGTACTAGAGGCTCAATGCATGAAATTGGTGCAAGGGGCTCATCCCTCACAGCCTAGGCTGCTTGGCCCTCACAGCCCCGGCTTCATCCAGAAGGTCATCCCGACGGTTGTTCTGCTGTTCGGCTGTTCAGTTGATTTGCATATTATGCTTTTATTATTATAGATAATTTATTTCTTTTTTAAAAATTTATTGTCTGAAGTTTTACATGTCTCCTTTTCCCCCGCTTGACCATCCCCCCACAGCCATTCCCACCCCAGGTAAGCCCCCACTATAGATAATTTCTTACTATTCTCTTCAGTCATATTAAATGTGAAAAACCTATGATTTATTTTTTAAATAAGGTAAAACTATTACAAAGTGTAAGAATAGGTTTGGGGAGATGATTGAATGTCTTTTCTTTCTTTTAAATAAAAATAAACTCAAATTAAAACCAGTCTTGAATACTGAACCAAAGTTTCAGACTAAAATGGCCACTCATGCAAAATAATTTATAGTAATGAATCAGTTAACAGAAGATTTATCTTTACCTTCATTAAAAATAATAAAAATGAATGTTATCCAAACATCCTGTGACTTCAGCTTCCCTTAATACTACTCATCCTACATAAATGTGGAATAGGGCTTAAAAGTGCATAGGAATCACTCCAGGAGCCTTGGAAAATGTAGATTCAATTGTATTCTGCATATCTAACCAGTTTCCAGGTGTTGTAGATACTGCTGGTTAGGAGGAGGAAGAGATATTTAGCTCAACAGCAGCATCTATAAATGTCACTAGTAGCTTTAACTAAATATAAACTTAATCTAAAGTCACAATATAAGGTGGTTGTCAAAAGATTATTTGGTTTTGGGTTGCTGTATCCTAGACAAGCAAGATAAGATTCTGTCTGGTTAGGAATCATCTTTTTAGCCAGGTCCAGATAGTAAATGAGAGTTCACACGTAATAAGGTACAAATAGTCTAGAAACTATAACAAGGTTAGTTTGACATGTAAACTCTACTCCAGATAGCAATGTAGATAAATATAGAAAGAGAAAACCGAAGAAAAAAAAAATCGCTGAGATCAAACATGACATATTTATCTTCGTGGGCCCTAAAAAAGGTATGGAAAAATGATAAATGGGGTTCAAGACACATGCTTGCTGAGTTGACAGCCTAGGATTGCAGACTGCACTATATGGGACCAAAAGTGTTCCACAAAGAAGACGGGCACTGCAAGACCTTCTGTTTAAGACAGACACTGGGGCAGGGCACTCCTGCTTGGCACAGTGGCCTTGTTGGAAGCTATGGGACTAGGGAGAATTAATGTGTAAGGCGAAAAAATACTCACTCTTACGATCTGAGCAAATAATCCTATAACTCTAATACCCCAAATATCACCACACAACAAGAGGCTCCAAACACCATTTAATAATGTGTTTCTGAAATATTCTGCAGGTAGGGAACAACCACAAAACCATTAGAAAAAGTGGGCAAGTTTAAAATGTTAGATATTCAAAATGAGCCTGCAAAAAAAAATTTTTTTTAAACATGAAGAAATGTAGTTCTAAAAGAGACAACTTCCAAATCAACAATCCAGCCCAGCCAGGTATAGCTCAGCAGTTGAGCTTTGACCCAGGAAACAAGAGGTCACCAGTTTGATTCCCGATCAGGGCATATGCCCTGGTTGTGGGCTCAATCCCCAGTAGAGGGTGCACAGGAGGCAGCCAATCAATGATTCTCTCTCATCACTGATATTTCTATCTCTCTCTCCGTCTCCCTTCCTCTCTGAAATCAATAAAAATATATTTTAAAAAAACACAAAAGAAAAAAAGGCAATGCAAATATAAAACCATGAAATATAAAGAGCATCTGGGGGAAAAAATGAAGAATGTCTAAACAGAAAAAGAAAAGACTAGTGTGTGAAAGTTTTCAAAGATTTAGAGGCACTCTGGCTTGCTGGTTCAGTTGGATGGAGTGTCATCCCATACACCAACAGGCAGGCTCAATTTCCAGCTGGGCGCATATACTAGTAAGAGGCAACCGACTGATGTTTCTTTCTCTCCCTCTTCCTCTTTCTCTCTCAAAATCAATAGAAACATACCCTCAGGTGAGGAATATATATATATTTTAGAGGACTGTGGCAAAAGAGGATTTAAACTTAAATTTTATGTGACTTCAGAAGGCAGAACTGCTCCCACCTAAAAGGAAGTCTTTTCTAATCTATACTAATAAAAGGATAATATGCAAATTGGTCATGATGCCCTCACAGTAACAACTGAACAGCAGGCTACCTGGGGCAACAAGGCTGGAGGGGGGTTAGTGAGGGACAACCAAACAACTGACCAGCAGGCTGCATGGGATGACCAGGTCAGGTGGTGGTGGTGGTGGGGGGGGGGGTTGGGCAGTGAAGGTCAACCAGGCTGGCAGAGGGGGGCAGTGATGGGCAACCAGACTGGTGGGGGGGTCAGTTGGGGACAACCAGGCTGGATGGGGGAAGTTGGAAGTTACCAGTGGAGGGGCACTAATGGGCAATCAGGCTGGTGGGGGAAGGGGACATTTGGGGATGATCAGGCCAGTGGGGGGGGGGGGGGGAGGGAGAGTTAGGGATGATCAGGCTGGTGTGGGGGGGGGGCAGTTAGGAGCAATCAGGCAGGTGAGCAGATAGGAACCAGCAGTCCCAGATTGAGAGAGGGATGTCCCCCGAGGGGTCCCAGATTGGAGGGTGCAGGCTGGACTGAGGGGACCCTCTCCCCACCAGGTGCACAAATTTCATGCACTGGGTCTCTAGTAATTAAATAAATGTAAAAATGAAATCAATTGCCAGTGAAAGATAAGAGTACTAGGACACTTCAAGTAGATGTTAAAGAGTAATTTTTATAAAGATAGTACAGGAGAGTTACATACTGGGTAGCTTTAACTATACACAATCATAAAACAATTATCACTCAAGACGTTTAACATTAATGCTAATTTCTAATATATAGGTCATTATTAAAATTATCCCAATTGTGTCACTTATGGCTATTTTGTATGTTTCTTTTTATAGACATGAGCATACATGTGTAATTTTCTATATGCCAGCATTTCTTTCCTCTAACATTTTTTAAATTGATTTCAGAGAGGAAAGGAGAGAGAGAAATATAGAAGCATCAATGATGAAAGAGAATCACTGATTGACTGCCTCCTGGTTGCCCCACACTGGGGATCAAGCCCGCAACCTGGGCATGTGCCCTTGACCTGAAACAAACCCTAGACCTTTCACTCCACAGGCCGATGCTCTATCTACTGAGGCAAACTAGCCAGGGCTGGCTATTTTGTTTTTATGAAAGATCATGTATTCCATTTAGCTATTATTCTCCTCTAAACTAAGCAGCTCCCTATTTTTATTTTGCTTCTTATGATAAATGACATTTTTAAAGAGTCTAGGACAGTTTCTTTCCAAGTTGTGGCTCATTTTAGAAATATACAGGTATTTCCTTATGTTTTATGATAAACATTTTTGGCACGAACACCTCCTCCATGCCCCCCTACTGGAAATCAAGCCTGCAAACTGGGCATGTGAACTGACTGGGAATTGAATCATTACCTCTTGGTCCATAGATTGACACTTAACCATTGAGCAACACCAGCCAGGCTGATTTTATTTTTAAGATAAATCTGTCTTATATTCTATTTGATTATCAGGGCACATGCCCAGGTTTCAGGCTCTATCCCCCGTAGGGAGCTTATAGGAGGCAGCCGAGTAATGTTTAGCTCTTACATCAATGTTTCTCTCTATATATGAAAATCAATTTAAAAAATGAAAAAAAAGATAGTAATTTATAATTTATATAGTCAATTACATCTTTCTTCTAAGTAATTCCATTATCAATATTATAGAGAAATATTTCTATATACTCAATCAAATTACCAAATTGCTACTTTCATCTGGATCCCAGAAAAGACTCATAGTATCAATGCCAACTTACAATCTTTGATTTGAAGATATCCAGCAGACCCGATAAGTGAGTGTACTGAGTCGGCACTTTTCGAAGATGAACCATTTCAAAATCAGTTCGGACACCAGGACCCTGACATTCTCCCACATACATTCTTCGCCATTTGTGATGAATTTGCACAAAGAGTGGCACCTGGCTGTAAGACATAATTAAAACAGGAATTTTCAAATGGTTGAAAGTTTTTTAAAAAGTAGAATGAAAACTTCAATAAAAATGATTATATATTAGCCTTTCCAAAGTCATGATACATAAACTTGATTCACAGATACTAAAATACAAATTAAACCAACATTCATAACGATACGTTTTTTACTTTATCATTTGAAGATATAATTAATCCTTACTATTCACAGATTTTCCTATGTGTAAATTAGCCCATCTGCCAAAATTTATTTGTAACCCCCAAAATCAATACTTGCAGCACTTTCACAGTCATTTGCAGACATGTGGAGAGCATTAAAAACTGAGTCACTTGATGAGTGATGAGCATGTTTCCAGCTGAGGTTGAACAAGACAATGCTGTCAAGTTTTAAAATTAGATTTTGTAACAAAATTTAAATACACTAAACATTTGGAAGCAAAGTACAAAAACAGAACTCTTCATTTTGAACATTCATTGAGTATTTCAATACATTTCCCTTTACAAATGCTCTCCCTAAAGGTTTTGTTGAGTTAGTCTTATATACAATACAAGTGGCCTGGTGCACGAAATTCGTGCACGGAGGGGGTTTCCCTGAGCCCAGCCTGCACCCGCTCCAATCAGGGACCCCTTTCGAGATGTGTGACCCCTAACCACCTCTGCCTACCTTCCTATCATCCCTAAGTGCTCCCCTCCTGGCCTGATTGCTCCTAACTGCCTCTGCCTTGCACCACACCTGGGACCCAGGCTTCCCTCCCTCTGGCCAGCTATAGGCACCCAGGACCTGGGCCAACTTCACTCAGGCTGGCCACAGCGACAGGCAGCCACAGGCAGCCAGGACCACAGGGCATGCTGCCTAATGCCAGGGCCAGAAAGGGCCTCAGCCCTTCTATGTGCCTGCCTGGCTGAGTCCCACTACTCTGACTGCCGTGGCGTAAAGAACTTTACCATATATATTCTCCCCAGCCTCCTAGAGAGAGGGCATGAGCTGGGAAACTGGAGATGCTGCAGCCCCAGGGCCATTTTACCAATGGGTACATTGTCATTTTCAGATCTAGATTTGAGATAATCCATCAAACCGCTATATTTTTCAATTCTCAACTTAGATTGGTTTGCTTTAATAAAATTTATCCGATTGGCCTCCATTTTTTAATACGAATCCATAATAAACTGTAAACTTTCCTGCATTTAAAATAGGATTGAATGTGTCCCTCACAGAGAGATGAAATCCATAATACTGCATTTGGGTGACTCGTGTTCTAGTATTATTGGAGTACACTGTTGTCGCTGAGTCTTAATGCAATATCTGTTCCCCAACCTTTTTCACCATGTGGAAAAAGAATAGGATATGTCATTGCATCTAATGTAGGAAACAGGATACTGATTCATTTCACTTTAGTACCATTTGGATTATTGGGATCTGGTTTACAATGAATGAGCAAGTCCCTTTCAAAAGGAGGTTCTCCATCTTCGTTTCTGAATATGACAGTAACCTGTTACACAGGGAGAATTTTATCTTCCTCAGTCACTCTTAGGATCATATTTAATTGCCATAGTTACTTCTGTGAGAGCTATATCTTCTGCTGCTGCTTCAGATTGGGCTTCCTTTTCTACCTCATGTAGCATCTTGTACAATCTTGTTAATTCATTTACTTCATGCATGAGGTTGTTGATGTTGATCATGAGTCTTTCTGAGCAGGCCTGGTTTGCTGAGATTGCTAATCTTTTACGTGTAGCTTCGGCTGTATCCAAAATATAGAGTTGAGCAAACTTCCGAGAAACACCATCAGAAGGATGTAAAGTTCCAGCACGATGATAAACTTGTCCATGTATGGCCCATACCCTGATGGTGATGCAACATTTGCACCCATGGAAGCAAAAGCAAAAGAACTATTTATAGATCGAATGTTTCCCATGAAATTTTTACTGTCAGAACCTTCGTTTGTCATTAATCTTTTTAAATATGGCGGGTAATCTGGAAAATGTATATCATTTGGACAGACTTTCCCTTTGCTACAACATCGAGTAAATTTCCCATCAGATGGTTTTTCATCCCAGAAATTTAGTGATAGGCAAAATTCACATCTAACAGTCATTTCACCACAACTATGTTCAAGAATTGTATCCTCATGTAGTCCATTTTCGCTGAGAAGGCAGTTCCTACCACTATTGCTAGTACTTGTTTATGACTGTTCTTTGGACATATTCTATCTTCGCTACTACCTTCTTTCAACTTCAAAGGCACGTTGTTCTTTAGACATTTCCTGTTGAAGATGCTGGTGTTTTTCGGCTTCGGAGTGACGTTTTTCCAATAACTGCTCTTCAGATACATTGTCGCAGATAATGCCTTCTTTCAAGATCAGATGCACGTCACTCTTCAGACATTTTCTGTTGATAACATCGGCACCTTTCTGCTATACAGCTCTGTCGTATCAACAGTTTTTCTTTGAACATAGTCCCACCTCTCTATTGCCATGTTCTGAGATAAAGGAGAATGACAGTCTTGACAGGCCTTTCAGCAGTGTGACCAACGGCTAATTTGGACAGATTCTGTGGGGGTGGGACTTCCTCCTACCTGTTGTCAGTTTCCACAGCTGGGATGCTGAAGCTGGGACTCGGGGGCTTTCCCTCTATTGGTTGCCTTCTGTTTTTGCTGGCATACAGCTAAAGCTACACATAAAACATTAGCAATGCAGGGGCCTCAGTTAGACGCAGCTGTGGTGAATTCTCACTACTGCTGCCGCCGCCTCGTTCTCTGCGCCTGGGGGGCCTCAGTTAGCCGCAGCTGTGGTTCACCAGCGCTGCCACTGCTTGGTCTCCACGCCCGGAGCCATGCGCTTGATGCCTTCACCACTTTGTCTCAGCTCCTGGGGCCTGGCACCCACGCCTTTCGACCCCGCCCCTTGATCCGACTGGCTGGTAGCATAGCTAACCAGGAGCCAGGGTACGGTCACATTTGCATGTTACTCTTTTATTAGATAGGATTCCAAAAGTATAATAATGTACAATAGTAATCCTAAGTATAATTAAAAAAAAAAACCTAACACTTGATAATCATTTACCTTCACAGTATATGATTAAAAATAGTTTTTAACTTATTGTCTATTTTTCAAAATGTTCCCTACCAGCCAGTGTTTCCCAAAGCAATAGACACAGAACTTAGAAGAAGATTGCACTTAGATTCACTGAGAACAGCATCGCTGTTTGCTGCAGGGGCGAGCACCACAAACTCTCGCAGTCCATACCTTTAAAAAAAAAAGAAGAAAAAAAAAGAATGCTATTAAACAGGGGGAAACTTCAGAATACAAAAATATATTATTTGAAAAACATTTTTTAAAAAGTCCCTTAAGAAAATTTAACAAGACAAGTTTGAAGTACAGGTGTTTTTCTTTTTTCTTTTTAATGGCAACTGAATTTACAATCAAAATTCCTTCATTTAATAAATACTTCCAATATTCTACTACAAACTAGAAGCAATGTGCTGAGATCACAAGGGAAATAAATAACAGTTTTGCTTTAAAAGTTTAATTTTAAAAATGAAACATGAAAGCTAGCACTAAAATTTTGCTTTGATTAAATGATAACGTTAAGTCCACTATTATGGAAAGTTTGAAAGATTCCTAAGATGCAGAAAAATAATTACAAGCCATGATACACTTGTGCTATTTCAAATAGTCAACTTAGGTATCATAATTAAAGAAATTCTTTAGTCTTTTACTCAATAACACATTAGGTAGATGACAATATCATTAGAAAATAGTTTATTCTTGCTGTGGTATTTTATAATAATGAAAATTTATTTATCTATCTTTAAAAATGCCTTTTAAAATCGCAAATTTGTAGCCAAACTTTACAAACATGAAAGTTCAAGTTGTTAGTCTTGCTTATTGAAAATTCCTGTCCTAGGCTCTCAATATGTATTTAATAATTTTTAAAAATAAAGATTAGGAAAGGCATTACTCATTGCCTAATTTATTTTAACTATAGATATGCAAAGAGTTGTGGATGCTTAGCCTATATAATAAAAGTCTAATATGCAAATTGTCCCCATGGGTAGTTGTTTGACCACTCGATATGATGTGTGCTGACCACCAGGGGGTGGTGTGGAACAAGGTGGGCATCAGTGACACAGCACTGGCAGCGGGTGGCAGTGGAGGCGCTGCCAGCCCCAAAGGACCCTGTTGAGAGTGGGATCATGGCAGGATGGTGAAGCAGGTGAATGGGCAGCACCAGGCACTGAGGGAGCTGGGCAGGGGGCCTGGCCCTAATCAATCACCATGGAGGCAGAATTGTAGAGCAGGTGAGGGAGTGGTACCAAGCCAAGGCAGGGTTCCAGGCAGGGCTGCAGGGCTGTGAGGCGGGGGTGCAAGCCTCTAGAGTGTGTGCGTGCGTGCATGCGTGCATATATATATATATATATATATATATATATATATACACACACACACACACACACACACACACACACACACACACACATATAACGCTAATTAGACTGGACATCTTCTGGGCATCCTTCCGGACAAAGCCATGGTGGGAGGGGCCAAGACAGAGATGGTTAGGGGTGATCAGGCTGGCAGAGGGGGGAAGTTGGGGGCAACCAGGCCAGGGGTGGGGGGAGGTGTTGGGGGTGGCCAGGCTGGCAGGGGAAGGCAGTTAGGGGCAAACAGGCAGACAAAAAGGCAAGTGAGCAGTTAGGAGCCAGCGGTCCCAGATTGTGAGAGGGATGTCCTACTGCTGGTTTAGATCCAGGATCAGACATCCCCTGAGGGGTCCTGGATTGCAGAGTATGCAGGCTGGGCTGAGGGGACCACCCGCCCCCATGCACAAATTTCATGCACCGGGCCTCTAGAGAGTGTGTGTGTGTGTCCTATACAATAAAAGAGAAACAAGCAAATTTGACCGTACCTTCACTCCTGATTGGTTATGCTACCAGCCAATCAGGAGCGGGGGGCAGGGCCAAGTGGTGTGAGCACTGGGACCCAGGGGTGGAGATGAAATGGCAGTGGCAGTGAGTGCCCAGATCCCAGGCGCTATGAGGGGAAGCTGTGGCAGCAGCAGTGGTGGTGGCGGTGGCAGGGAGTGCCCGGCCCCCAGGTGCTGTGAGCGGAAGTGGCAGCGAGTGCTCAGCCCCCAGGGCTGGGTGGTCGTAGGCAGCCGGGGCTGAGCTGAGCAGGGCGATGGCTGGGTACCCAAGGCCTAAAAGCCTCTAGTATGGCTTTAGGCCTTGGGCAGGCTGGGGGTGAGCCATCAGTTGGACATCCCCTGAGGGCTCCCAGTATGTGAGAGGGGGCAGGTTGGGTTGAGGGACCACCCACCCCCAGTGCACGAATTTCGTGCATCAGGCCCCTAGTGTGTGTGTGTGTGTGTGTGTGTGTGTGTATAAAAGCATAATATGCTAATTGGACTGGAAAGCTGAACGACCTTCTGGATGAAGCCAGGGCTGCAAGGGCCGAGCCTCTTGAAAGAATTTCACGCATTGGGCCTCTAGAGTGTGTTGTGTGTGTGTGTGTATCTATATATCTATATCTATCTATATCTATATCTATATCTATATCTGTATCTGTATCTTTGCAGATACAGATATATAGCCACACACATACACCAGTTAGCCTGGTCGCCCAACTGCTCCCCTTTCCCCCCCCCACCAGTCTGGTCACCCCACACAGCCTTCTTTTAGTTTTTTGATCATTCCTCACTATCCCTGCTGCCGGCCTTGTCGCCCCAGGCAGCTGGTGTTCGGTCATTTGGCTGGTTGTTTTGATCATGACTGCCCCTGGCCTTTTATATATTAGGATATATATTCTGTACCTTATCCCCTACTCATCAATACTTTGCTTCCGGTTTTATGCTATTGCAACAATATTGTGATTATTTATTTCTACAAGTATATCTATGAAATAAAGTCCTAAAAGTAGCTGGAAAAAGAACATCTGTATCTTTAACATTAATAGCTATTGCCAAACTATCTCTCCCCTCTCTATACAAACACAGCCTGTGCCAGTTTATGTTGTCATTAACAACAAACAAACCAAACTTAACTGCTTTTTGTTTACCTACAATGAAATTCTATCCTCTAGTTTTATGTCCTCTACATAAAATGCCACACACACACACACACACACACACAATTGCCATCACTGAATATGCAAATCCTGCTGGATCATTTTTTGAAGATTTCCCTCAAATACCAATCCATCACTCCTGTTAAATATGTTCTCTTCTCTGAATTCTAATGTACTTTTCCTACTATTATCTTTGAAGGATCAATGTAAGTTATTTGATGAGTTTATTTCAATTATACTTTTTAAAAAACTGTACAATTTTATTAAGTGGCATTTTAGAGAGGGATTGATACTTAGCCTGCAAGTCAAGAAAAACTAAGTAAATTTTTAAAATGTGGTGATTATTAGCTCTAAGCCTGTTATACTTTTCAACTGTGGGGTTTTCAATTGGTTCTTTATTATAGTTCCCATTTATTGAGATATCCTATTTGACTCATTGTTAGTATATTTTTAATTCTTTGAATATATTAATAGTAACTGCTTTGAAACTATTGGTAAATCTAACATCTGGGTCCACTAGAGTCCATTTCTACTGTGTTTTTTATTTTCCTATTTGCATAAGGGCCACACTTTCCTATGTGACCCTGCATATCTAGTCATCTGTGGTTGAAAATTACATTTAAGTAATGTATTATAGCAAAACCAGTACCTATTTAACATTTCTGAGGGTTGCTTCTTTTTTGTTTATATTTGGTAACTTGCCTGGGCCTAAACTGTGCAATCTGTCTCCCTCAAGGTATTCAGTTATTAATGTCTCTATTCAGTCATTTTGACCTTGTTTTTTTTTAACCAGACAACCCCTTGTTTCAGTGATAAGCCAATAATCTGGGCACAAATGTGTTTAAACATATAAATCAGTAAGGCTTTCATTTTCTGATGACTGATCGGTGTGTGGGAATTAGATAATTCACTCAAAGTCACAGCTAGCTTTAAAAGTTTGGGCTCTGGGTGTCTCCTCTGTACATATGTAGTTTCTTATCATACAGGAATGCATACAGAGTGAACCCAGCTCGACCATGGTTCCCATACAGCATATCCTTGCTAAATCTCTGCCGAATCCACCACTTCCCCATGGACAGCAATCTCAGCCTAGCATAGATACAGGTTTTTGCCCTCCACCCCTAAGAAGTCTGCCTATCTGACAAAGCTGGTGGTGTTCATGCCCAGCCTAGGCTGGAAAACTACAGTCCTCACCAACAGAGATTTGGACGAAGAGGGACAGTAATAGAACAGCCACCAGTAGAGGCCCTTCTATTCCTACCAAAAGCTCAAGCAGTTTTTCAAGAGAGAAAAAAAAAAAAACGAAAAAAAACACACAAAACTTCTAAAATTTTTCTGCCTTTAAGCAATTTCCAGTGCCCTAAAATAGTTATTTATAAAACTTCTTCCAGTTTCATACATTCTTTTTCTTTTCTTTTTTAAAGAAGGTAATTGCCAACACTTCATGTCATTATTAACAAAAGACCTCTGAACATTAGCTTTTTAAAGAGTAAGAACATTTTATAGGTCCTTAGGGCTATTTTAAAATTCTATTCTCAAAAACTTTCTCTCTCTCTCTCTCTCTCTCTCTCTCTCTCTCTCTCGCAAACAATACACTGAACTCATAAAAATAAATTTTTTAAAAGCCATCATAATTATTCACTTATAAACACAGTTCATAAGATTGTGGACTATTCCTTTTATTGCTGCTGTTGTTCCCTTATAGTGACCACAAAGTAACTGAAGCTGAAGGTCTGACAAAGGCAAAACCATAGAGACAAAATCTGTCCTCAGTTAAACCTAGCTGTACTTTCAGTGTATTTCTCCAATCTTAGTAGAGCCTCTCCAGGCATATAGCATTTATGCTCTCACTTTCTGTGTTATTTTCATAGTGCTGCTGTAACAAAATATCACAAATTTGGTAGCTTAAAACAACCAAAATTCATTATCATACAGTTCTATAGGTTAGAAGTCTGACACCAGTCACAAGAGACTAAAATCAAGTACTTAACAAGGCTGTGTTCCTTTTGGAGGCTGCAAAGGAGAATCCATCCTATGTCATTCCCAGCTTCTGGAGGCTACTTCATTCCTTGGCCCCTGAACTCTTCCACCTTCAAACCCAGCAACAGCAGGCCAACTTCTTCTCCCATCACCTCACTCTGACTCTTACTCTCTCCTGCATTGTTCTTCCACTTTTAGGAACGCTTATTATTACACTGGGCCCATCCAGATAATCCAGGATATATCTTAAGGTCTGTGGATTAGCACTGCTAATTCCATCAGCTCCATTGATTCCTTCCTGCCATGTAACCTATACTCACAAGTTTTAGGATGTGGACATCTTTAGGAGATACAGAGGCTCATAATCCTATTTTCTTTCTTAAAAAATATTTATTGTTCAGTTTATTAATTACATTGTTCCTTTTACCCCCTATAGCTTCCCGCCACCCAGTACCCATCCCACCCTCTGCCCTTACCTCCCCTCCCCCACTGTCCTCTTCCATAGGTAAATGATTTTTGTCCAGTCTCTTGGTGCACTTCCCACACCCCTTTTCTCCCCAAGAATTGTCAGTCCATTCCCTCTCTATGCCCATGATTCTATTATATTCAACAGTTTATCCTGCTCATCAGATTTTTAATTCACTTGATTTTTAGATTCATTTGTTGATAGATGTGTATCTATCAATTTGTTCATAATTTTTTAATCTTTATTGTTCAATTTATTAATTACATTGTTCCTTTTTTTCCCCCCCAATCGCTCCTCTCTACAAGGTACCCATCCCACCCTCCGCCCTCACCCCCCACAAGGTACCCATCCCACCCTCCGCCCTCAACCCCCCACAAGGTACCCATCCCACCCTCCGCCCTCTCCCATAGTTGCATGATTTTTGTTCAGTCTCTTGCTGCACTTCCCACACCCCTTTTCTCCCCAAGAATTGTCAGTCCATTCCCTCTCTATGTCCGTGATTCTGTTACATTCACCAGTTTATCCTGTTCATCACATTATTAATTCAATTGAATTTTAGATTCATTTGTTGGTAGATATGTATTTGTCGTTCATAATTTACACTTTTATCTTTTTCTTCTTCCTCTTCTTAAAGAGTATCTTTCAGCATTTCATATAATATTGGTTTGGTGGTGATGAACTCCTTTAGCTTTTTCTTATCTGTGAAGCACTTTATCTGACCTTCAATTCTGAATGATAGCTTTGCTGGATAGAGTAATCTTGGTTGTAGATTCTTGCTATTCATCACTTTGAATATTTCTTGCCACTCCCGTCTGGCCTGTATCGTTTCTGTTGAGAAATCTGCTGACAATCATATGGGTGCTCCCTTATAGGCTAACCATCTGTTTTTCTCTTGCTGCTTTTAATATTCTCTGTCTTTTGCTCTTGGCATTTTAATTATGATGTGCCTTGGTGTGGTCCTCTTAGGTTCCTATATATTGGGGTTCAATGCACTTCTTGGACTCCTAAGTCAATTTCTTTCACCAGGTGTGGGAAGTTTTCAGTCACTATTTCTTCAAATAGGTTTTCATTGTTTTGCTCTCTTTTTCTGGCACCCCTATAATTCGGATGTTGGTATGCTTAAGGTTGTCCCAGAAGCCCCTTATACTATCTTCAATTTTTTGGATTCTTTTGGTTTCTTGCTTTTCCAGCTGAGTGGATTTTACCTCTTTATATTTCAAATCTTTATCTTGGTTCTTGGGGTAGAGTACTTTTAGGTCTTTGTATAGTATTTTTTATTTCAGTCAGTGTATGCTTAATTTCTGGTTGGTCCTTTTTCATATCCTTGAGGGTCTAGTTCATATCCTTGAGGGTCTCGTTCATTTCCTTGTAGGTCTTGGCCTTTTCTACGAGCCTCTTGAGAAGCCCTATAACCGTGGTTTTGAATTCCATGTCCAGTCATTTTTTCCCCTCCATTTCTTTCACATCTGATTTCTTTCCATGTCTCCGCATGGTGGCTGCTTCCCTGAGTTGGTCAATTAGCTTTTTGTGGTAGATGTCCTACAAGGGACAGTGGCTCAGCCTCCCCAGTTACCTGAGGTGGATATGGGTTGCACAGACTTGTTGAAGTTAAGCCCAGGTTAATCGTTGTTAGCACTTGGAGGGGTTGACCTCTAGGCTAATGGTCTGTGACGTTCAGCTGTGCTCAGGTTGAATGGGCGGAGTCTCCAGGCCAGGCAGACAGTGTCAGCTCCACCCTACGCGGCTCCAGGGACTCTGTGCGGTGGCAATGGCCGCCAGCACCTCTGAGAGAGAGTTGCTGCCGAGCTCCACAGGCTGCCGCAGAATTCAGACTCTCCCCAAATGAGTCTGCACACCCAATGTAACGTCTCACCCAGGGTCGCAAAACAATGCATTCTGACGGTTTCCCAAATGAGAGAGCAAGTCAGGAGTGCTCTCTGCGCGGTCAAGCAGCTGCGCTGTTCCCAAGCTCACGTGCACTCCCACAAGCTCGCCTTCTCCACAAGGCGGCAGGCCCCTGCAGCACCCGAGCTTCGGCGTGCCCTCCCACTGTCCAGTTTTTACCCCGTATGATTGTGGATTCCCTGGACTTCTTCCGGAGATGGGGGATCAATGCAGTGGGACGTCTTTGTCTCCCCCGTTCAAGAAAACTGGCCAGGTTTTCAGCCGCCTGCTATATCCTCTGGCGCTCGCTCCAAACCTCTCTCCACATGAATCTTCAAAGCTGTCCTCAGCCGCTCCTCTGAGTCACAGTGTCCTATCTTCTCTTTTATCTGTGGAATTTTCACTCAGCCAGCTTTCTGGTGATTCTGGATGGTGTTTGTCCTTTCGTTAAGTTGTAGTTTTGAAATTGCTGTGTGGGGCAGCAAGATAGGTGTTTACCTATGCCGCCATCTTGGTTCTCCCCCATAATTTTTATTTTTACCTTTTTATTCTTTCTTACTTTAAGAATACCTTTCAGTATTCAATATTATATTTCATATAATATTGGTTTGCGGTGATGAGCTCCTTTAGCTTTTTCTTATCTGTGAAGCACTTCATCTGACCTTCAATTCTGAATGATATAGCTTTGCTGGGTAATCTTGGTTGTAGATTCCTGCTATTCATCACTCTCAATATTTCTTGCCACTCCCTTCTGGCCTGCATCATTTCTGTTGAGAAATCTGCTGACAATCCTATGGGTGCTCCCTTATAGGTAACTAACTGTTTTTCTCTTGTTGCTTTTAATATTCTCTGTCTTTTGCTCTTGGCATTTTAATTATGATGTGTCTTGGTGTGGTCCTCTTTGGAATCCTATAGTTTGGGGGTCAGTGCGCTTCTTGAACTTTTAAATCAATTTCTTTCACCAGGTGGGGGAAGTTTTCAGTCACTATTTCTTCAAATAGGTTTTCATTATCTTGCTCTCTCTCTTTTTCTTTCACCCCCATAATTTGGATGTGGGTATGCTTGAGGTTGTTTCAGAGGCTCCTTACACTATCTTCAATTTTTTGGATTCTTTTTGCTACTTGATTTTCCAGCTGAGTGGATTTTGCTTCTTTGTATTTCAAATCTTTGACTTGATTCTTGCAGTCCTCTAGACTGCATTTAGGTCTTTGTGTAATATTTTTTATTTCAGTCAATGTATGCTTAATTTCTAGTTGGTCCTTTTTCATATCCTCGAGGGTCTCATTCATATCCTTGAGGGTCTCGTTCATATCCTCGAAGGTATCATTAAGTTCCTCGGCCTTTTCTAGGAGCCTCTTGAAAAACCTTATAACTGTGGTTTTGAACTCTATATGTCCAGTCGTGTTTTTTTTTCCTCCATTTTTTTCCACATGTGATTTCTTTCCATGTCTCTGCATTATCGCTGTTTCCCTGAGTTGGTCGATTAGCTTTGTGTGTTAGATGTCCTCTAAGAGACAGTGGCTCAGCCTCCCCAGTTACCTGAGGTGGATACTCTTGATGCAGCCCTTTATGGGTTGCACAGTCTTGATGAAATTAAGCCTAGATTATTGTTGGCACTAGGGGGGTTTGACCTTCAGGCCAATTGGCTGTGAGGATCAGCTGTGCTCAGGTTGGATGGGCGGAGTCTCCAGGCTGAGCAGGCAGCCTTGATTTCCACCAGCGTCGCCCTATGTGGCACCTGGGTCTCTGTGCCTGGTGGTAATGGCTGCACGCACCTCTGAGAGAAAGCTGCCGCTGAGCTCTACCGCTGCCAGACAATTCAGCCTCTCCCCAAATGAGTCTGCACACCCAAAGTCTCACCCAGGTTTGTAAAACAATGCAGTCTGGTGGTTTCCCTCCTTTCATTTTTTCCCCCCAAACAAGAGAGCAAGTCACGAGTCCTCTCTGCGTGCTCGCATGCTTCTATAGTCCCCAAGTTTATGCCCCCTCTCCGCAAGCTCATGGACCTCTGCAGCACCCAAGTTTCAGCGTGCTTCCTCTTTACATCCAGTTTCACCCCGTATGAGTGTGGGTTCCCAGGACCTCGCCTGGAACTGGGAAATCAGTGCAGTGGGACGCCTTTGTCTCCCTCCCCGTTCGAGAAAACCAGCCCGGTTTGCAGTAATTTGCCCTACCCACTAGCGCGCGCACGACTCCAAACCTCTGACTTCGCACGTATCCGCAACTCTGCCCTCCGCCGCTCCTCTGAGTCACAGTGTCCTATCTTTACTTTTATTCGTGGAATTTCCACACAGCCAGCTTTCCGGTGATTCTGGATGATGTTCTTTCTGTCGTTAAGTTGTAGTTTTGAAATTGTTGTGTGGGGCAGCAAGATAGGTGTTTACCTATGCTGCCATCTTGGTTCCTCCTCCTCTATTTTCTTATTAAAACTTCTGCTCAATAAAGATTTCATGAATTTACATTTGAGCATAAATGTCTGCTACTGCTAACATTTGTGTCATTCACAGTGCTATAAGGAATAAAAATTAACCAAGAGCATAAATCCCTAATGATGGTTTCAGGAATCAGCCATTAGAAGATTTTTAAGGGACAGGTTATATAAGGAGATAGAAAGAAGCATCCAACAAATCACATAATTAAGATCAATTATCTTGCCTAGACCATAAAAACTAATCACATCCTCATACCTTTTAATAACCAGTTTTATAAAACACCCTTAAAATAGTTAAGCAGATTAGGAGCTAATCTGACAGTTCTTGATATAGAAACTGAAACTACAAGATATCAAATATAAGTGTAGATCAATAAACCAGAATTAATAAAATTAAACATTTGACACAAATGTCAAATTTCTATTTTCTTTTTATCTCCCAATATATTTTTATTAATTTCAGAGAAGAGAGAGGGAGAGAGAGATAGAAACAGCAATGATGACAGAGAATCATTGATTAGCTGACTCCTGTACATCCCACACTGGAGATCGAGCTCAAAACCTGGGCATATGCCCTGACCAGGAATCAAACTGTGACCTGGTTCATACGTCAACACTCAATCACTGAGCTATACCAGCTAGGCTCAAATTTCTATTTTCTAAAGTTTGATCTGAAAATATAAGTTAACCCCATATGAATTTCCTCATTCTGACAGGGTCAACCTATACTAATTGCATACAAATGGTATGAATGAATATTTTGCAAAATAGTTTTCAAATCTTCAAAATCACTGTTTTAGTATTAAGTTTAGTTTAATTTTTTGAAGGAAATATTTATAGGTAAAAACGTCTTGATATACTTATTCTTCAGTTGCTAAAACATGTTGAGTAATTTGTAATCTTTTCAATTGCAAGGATTTTAATATTTAACAATTATAATTTAAAAATTCTATATAAAATAGAAGCATTAGAATATCAGGAAATCTTCCTAAGTTTCTCAGTTCACATTAGGTCCAAATTACACAGATCCCTTCTCATCTTTTGCCATTCTCAACCCTCTTTCCAGACTTAATCTGTCTGAAAAGGCGGCACCTCCTATGAGCCGGCATCAACCCCGAGATGCCCACTTTGAAGGCATCGTCAACAGTGTTGCCATTTGTTCTCTTTTCTGTCTCCCTACTAATAATTCCAAAGCTAACTGAGACAGGGATCATATTTCATCAGTGCTATCCCAGTATCTGACTCATAGTAAATGTTTATAAATAATGTTTGCCTAATAAGAGAAAACACTTTTAAAATGCCTAGTTTTCAAATAATTCTCAAAAGTTTGGTTGTTGGCTTTCCAATCTTTAAAAGATCAAATTTTAAAAAGGGAACCAATATGGCAGACTGACATGACACAGACCCCCTCCTTGAAACACACCAAACTGCCTGATATAATATGACAATGTTTTAAAAAAAAAATAGCTAAATGTGAAGGAATAAAGTGGAGATTACTGGAGAACAGACACAAAGAGGAAACTGAAAGCCAGAAGCAAGCACTCAAGGTGATTCTGAGATAACCCAGGGTTTGAAGATATGGGTCCTCAGGGCTAGGAACTGGGGATTTGGATGTTACATGACAAGCTTTTTAGATGCTAAAAACCTAACAGTATGACTCAGAGATGTCTACAAAACTGATGCTTTAATAGACTGAATTTTTAAAACAGGCAATACCTGACTATTTGATTGGGGCACTGACCTCTTTTCCCTGATTGTCAATTAATCCTATCTAATAAAAGAGTAACATGCAAATTGACCGTACCTCCGCTATGCTACCAGCCAATCAGGAGCAGGGAGTGGATATGAACAAGACCCTAGAGGATATAAGTGAAATCCTCAAGGCTATGAAAAAGAACCAACTAGAAATTAAACATACATTGACTGAAATAAAAAATATTTTACAGAAACCCAACAGCAGACTAGAGGAATGCAAGAATCAAGTCAAAGATTTGAAATATCAAGAAGCCAAAAACACTGAACCAGAAAAGCAAAAAGAAAAAAGAATTCAAAAATTTGAGGATAGTGTAAGAAGCCTCTGGGACAACTTCAAGCATACCAATATCTGAATTATGGGGGTGCCAGAAGCAGAGAGAGAGCAAGATACGGAAAACATATTTGAAGAAATAATGACTGAAAACTTCCCCCACCTGGTGAAAGAAATAGACTTACAGGATGTGCACAGAACCCCAAACAAAAGGAATCCAAAGAGGACAACACCAAGACACATCATAATAAAAATGCCAAGTCAAAGAGAGAATATTAAAAGCAACAAAAGAAAAACACTTAATTACCTATAAGGGAGCACCCATACAATTGTCAGTTGATTTCTCAACAGAAACTATGCAGGCCAGATGGGAGTGGCAAGAAATTTTCAAAGTGATGAATAGCAAGAACCTACAACCAAGATTACTCTACTCAGTAAAGCTATCATTCAGAATTAAAGGGCAGATAAAGAGCTTCACAGATAAGAAGAAGCTAAAGGAGTTCATCAACACCAAACCAGTATTATATGAAATGCTGAAAGGTATTCTTTAAGAAGAAGAAGGAGAAAAAGGTGGCTGTTTCAAACTAGAGCATGGATGGAACTGGAGAGCATGATGCTTAGTGAAATAAACAGTCAAAGAAAGATAAGTACCACATGATCTCACTTACTTATGGAATATAATGAACAACATAAACTGATGAACAAAAACAGATCCAGAGACAGAGAAATATTGACTGTCAAACCTCACAGGGATGGCAGGGGAGAGGAGGGTGGGGGTAAGGGGAAAAGATCAACCAAAGGACTTGTACGCATGCATATAAGCCTAATCAATGGACACGGACACCAGGAGGTGAGGGCATAAGTGATGACGGGGGGGGGGGGGCAGGGGGGCGGGGTTGGAAGAGGTAAAGGGTGATGAGGACACATATGTAATACCTTAATCAATAAAGAAATTTAAAAAAAGAAAAAAGGGAAAAAACTCCATGAAAAGCTTACACCTAACATTGTACTTAATGGTAAAAAACAAAATGCTTTCCCTGTGAAATCAGAACACGGCAAAGACATCCACCCTCACCACTCAATATTCAATATTTTACTGAAAGCCCTAGCCAGTTTAAAAAGGGGGGAAAAAGACATAGAGACTATTAAAAATAAATAAAACCCTTTTCAAAGACAGCATGACTGTTTAGATGGAAAACCCTAAAGATATTACAATATTCATAGAATCACAATCTAGTAATATAATTGGATATAAGGTCAACACACAAAAATCAGTCTATATACTAGCAACAAATAGATGAATTTGTAAAAATAATAGCATTACAATAGCTCCTTAAAAAGAAGAAAGCAATAATTAGGCATACATCTAACAAAATGTATCTGGGATCTCTATGCTGAAAACTAAGACATTGATGAAAGAAATCAAATAAAATCTAAAAATTTGGAGAGACCAATGATAACCAAGTTCATAAAATGGAAGACTCATCATAGTAATGATTCAATTTTCTCCAAACTTATCTAGAAATCTAAACAATTCCAATCAAAATTCCACTAGGACTTTTTGTACATAAAGACAAACAAATACTAAAATGTAAATGGAAAAGTGAGGGAGCCAAAACGACACTGAAAAGGAAGAATAAACTTGGTGGAGTTACAGTAGCTAATTAAATACTTATTATAAAACTACAGAAACCAACAGCATCCAGACATAAACCCATGGTTTGATTCCGGTCAGGGCACATGCCTGGGTTTCGGGCTCCATCCACAGGAGGGGGCTTGCAGGAGGCAGCTGATTAATGATTCTCTATCATCACTGATGTTTCTATCTTTCTCCCTCTCCCTTCCTTTGGGAAATCAATCAAGAATTTCTTTTTTTAAAAAAGCTTAACAGAAATTACATAATGGCATTGAGATTCTGATAAACACACTATATGCCATTATATTATTAAATCCTCACAAATACCCTTAAGGTGGATGTTATTTATTATGCTGACTTTACCAACGTAGAAACAAACACAAAGAAATTAAGTAACTTGCCTAAAGTTGCAACACAATAAGTACTTAAACTAGAAATTAAACGTAAGTTTGTATAATTGTGTATGGCCAAACAGTAGGTGTCAGTTATGTCGAATGAAAGCCTTCCTCTATAACAGGAGTGTGGACTGTCTGGCCTGAGGACCGTGTAAGGCCCACAAAATCATTTGGTCTGGCCCTTCCAAGGTAACTGCAAGCGGGACTCGAAATTCAATAAATCTAGGCACTTTTTCATAGCAACGTAAATTTATATTAAGCAAATGATGTTATAAATATCCAATGGCCGGTGGCGAAAAAAAGGTTCCTCACCCGTGCTCTGTAATAACACGATGCCTTCCAATATATAGTATTTTGCTATGTTAATGCATATATTAACATTTAAATTACCCGTTTAAAGATCAGGTGATTCTTCTGACTAAATTAAATGGGTAATTTATTCAATTCCTTTTATAGTTGTTTAAATTGTTTAAGTTCAAAGTTTTTAAAATATCATAACTAAAATAACAGTATTTATGAAACAATATCCAATTTATGTACACTTGCAAATAATTTATTTTTTTAGTGTGCTACATAATCTGCTTGCTATAGTAATCACAATGGCAAGAACAAAAAAGAAACAAACACAGATGTTATCATTTTCCCCTTTCTTAGAAATTCTTTAATAAAAAAATTAAAAGACCAACTTCACACCAATTGAATAATTTAAAACCAGTATATAAATTCCCTTTACCAGGTCTCCTTTCTTGACTATGGCTCATACTTGGACCATTTTGGTGATGGTGTGTTTTAATGCCTCTCCCTCCGAAATAAAATTCAGACATACTTTGAATTACTAAAAAAGATAAATCCCTTTTAAATGGGATGTGCCTTCTTTATTAATGTGTCACATTTATAATTTAGAGCTTTGATGTTATCATGTAACTCGATCAACATTTTTTTTTCAATTCCATTTCCAACAACATATGTTAACTTTTCTATGGTATTTAAGTGTTCTATACTAATCATCAGAATTAGGTTAGATACTACCCTAGATATGATACAAACTGTGCAGGAAAGAGTTAACAGCAAGCTAGTGACTGCTATCCTTAGAATAATCTGCTTGCAAGGCCTACCTTTTTTGCTGGCATCTAGGAACTTGGATTTAGAGAGGTTTCTCACTTCTGCTCTAACTGGTAAGAGTTACTGTGCCTAAAATGTTGGTACAAACAATGTAGTTTATACTGAATACCTGCTTCCTTCTGGAGTCTGAAATGTTGTTATTTATTAGTCAGAAGGTGCCACCCCCAATTAAAAACCCTGAGAGCAGAGTCTCTAACAAGCTTCCTTGGTAGTCAACATTTCATATATTGTCACAACCTGGTGTTAAGGGAATTAAGTATGTACTGTGTGACGCCACTAGGAAAAGACTCTTAAACACTTGTACTGCCTAGAAACTGTCTCAAGCACCTTTTCCTTTTGCTGATTTTGCTTTGCATGCTGTCACTGTAATAAGTCATAGCAGTAAGAGCAGCTATATGCTGAGTCCTGAGGGTCCTCTTACCATATCATCGAACCTGGGCAGTCTTGGGGCCTCCCCAAAATATTTCCTAAAGGTTCTTCTGAATAAAATATATACCTACCATCTTACTAGGCAATGTGCTCTTGGAGGAAAGTCATTATTCATACACAGCAAATCTTGCATAGACTGTGGAAGAACATCTACAAAAACATTAGATAATGAAAAAGTTAACTGTTCATTCTAAGACAGAATATTGTAATATGATTTAAAAAATATTATAGAGCATATCTTGCTAATCCATGTAGTTTTGCAATTGCTTAAAGATTTAAATCTAGGGCTAGCACTTACATTTGGAGGAAGAGGAATGTCTTTCTCTCTCTTAGCAAAATGTCCCTCACTGACCAGAAAAACTAACACACATCCTGCATATTTATTTTCTAAATGAATAAAGGGTATTTTTGACCAAAATTATATGTTTTTAACTAGAGGCCCAGTGCATGAAATTTGTGCATGGGGGTGTGTGTCCCTCAGCCCAGCCTGCACCCTCTCTAATCTGGGACCCCTCAAGGGTTGTCCCACTGCCCGTATAGGACCGATCCCAGTAGGATTGGGCCTAAAGGGGCAGTCGGACATCCCTCTCACAATCCAGGACTGCTGGCTCCCAACTGCTCACCTGCCTTCCTTCCTGATTGCTCGTAACCCAGTGGTTCTCAACCTTTCTAATGCCGTGACCTTTTAATACAGTTCCTCATGTTGTAGTGAGCCCCAACCATAAAATTATTTTTGTTGCTACTTCATACCTGTAATTTTGCTACTGCTAATGAATAGTAATGTAAATATCTGTGTTTTCCCGATGGTCTTAGGCTCTACAGCAGCAGTTCTCAACCTGTGGGTCACGACAGGTTGAGAACCGCTAGCAGGGTCATCTAAGACGATCAGAAAACAAAGATATTTACATTACGATTCATATCAGTCACAAAATTAGTTATGAAGTAGCAACGGAAATAATTTTATGGTTGAGGGTCACCACAATATGAGGAACTGTATTAAAGGGTAGCAGCATTAGAAAGGTTGAGAACCACTGCCCTGACTACTTTTGCCTGCCAGCCTGATCATCTCCTAACCACTCCCCTGCCAGCCTGACTGATGCCTAACTGCTCCCCTGCCAGCCTGTTTGCCTCTAACTGCCCTCCCCTGCAGGCCTGGATCTGCCCAACTGCCCTTCCCTGCAGGCCCGGTCGCCCCCAACTTCCCTCCTTTGCCCACCTGGTCACCCCTAACTGCCCTCCCCTGCAGGCTTCTTTGTCCCCAACTGCCCCCCTTTATAGGCCTGGTCCCTCTGAACTGTCCTCACCTGCTGGCCAGTCACCCCCAACTGCCCTCCCCTGCTGGCCTGATCACCCCCAACTGCCCTCTCCTGCTAGCTCAGTCACCCCTAACTGCCCTCCCCTGCAGGCCTGGTTGCTCCTAACTGTTCTCTCCTACAGGTCTGGTCCCCCCCAACTGCCCTCACCTGTAGACCTAGTCACCCCAAACTGCCCTTCCCTGCCAGCCTGATCCCCCTGCTGGCCTAGTCACCCCTAATTGTCCTCCCTTGCAGGCCTTGTGGCCCCCAACTGCCCTCCCTTGCTGGCCTGATTGCCCACAACTGCCCTCTCCTGCTGGTCATCTTGTGGTAGCCATCTTGTGGTGGCCATCTTGTGTCTACATGTAGGCAGCCATCTTTGACCACATTGGGGCATCCATCTTTGACCACATGTGGGCAGCCATATTGTGTGTTGGAGTGATGGTCAATTTGCATATTACTATTTTATTAGATAGGATAATTGAAACTCTGTAGTGGAGGCCAAGGCAGGCCAGGGCTGTGGGAGCTTAGCTTCCTCCATTGCCTGGGGCAACCCAAGCCTCCTGCTCTCTCCAGCTCAATGGCTGCTGCCATTTCTGTTGAAATTTATTTATCTTCTATAATTGAAACTTTGTAGCCTTAAGTGGAGGCTTGGGCCTGCCAGGATATGTGGAAAGCTTGGCTTCCTCCATTGCTGGGGAAACCCAAGCCTCCTGCACACTCTGGCCACAGCCATCTTGGTTGGGTTAATTTGCATACTCATTTGCATGCTCACTCCTGATTGGCTGGTTGGCATGACTTGAGGCCATAGCATAGTGATGGTTAATTTGCATACTGCTCTTTTATTAGATAGGATAGCCTGCTCACTCACAGTTAAATACTAGTATATCTCAGGATGAAGATTTGGGTTATTTGACCTATAAACAACTGTAAGCGTATTTACTGAATATCTAGCATGGGGCAGGTAGTACTTGCCTAATTCTCCATAACACCTTCCTGATATTTCCCAATTAAAAGCAATCTTTTCTTCTCTGAACTCTAAGAACTTTATCTGTCCTTTGGGATGGCACTTTCTACCTCCTATTACTGTTACTTACCTATAAATCACATCTCTCCTACTGAAACATAAATTTAAGTTTGGGTTCAAATGGACTTAGCAGAATAACTAGCACATGGTAGGCACTTAATAAATATTTGCTGATTTAATTAATTTTTAAATGATGTTGTGATTCTTCCTCTGAAAAGATCACTTCTACTTCAGATGCACTGGTAAAATAACTATGCATATGTAAAAAATATCTGGAGAATACTACATAATCTCGTATTCAAAATGACAACCTTACAAGTCAAGAGTTTAAAGTACTTATTTTTAAAAAGCCTACCTTCTAGTACTTCATCCTTTCCTTCTTTATCAATGGATTCTTGTACAAGATAATGATGAGTAACTGAGAATTTGAAGTCAGCAAAGAAAATTTCATCTGATTTCTCTTCCCATGTGCCAGAAGTAAATATACCCTGTATTTAACAATAGGGGGAGAGACATTAATAGTATTCAGTAGCTAATATTATGTTTATTAACCACAGGAATTTTTTCCCTTTTCCTGCCAACCACTCTAAAAGCTTCATCTGGTATCTTCTACACAATTAAAAGAAAAAGGAAAAATATGTAAGTGAATAAAACAAAAGAGGAAGTTATTTTATAAATGACTTATAAATGTTCCTTTAAAAAATTCCCTAGAATATAAACTATCAAGGAAATTACAAAATTACTACTTTTAAGTACTTTTTGTGAGGTGAGTATCTATATAAAACTAGAGGGCCAATGCATGAAATTTGTGCAAGGGGCTCGGCCTTCACAGCCCAGGTGCCTCATGGCCCTGCCCCCATTGTACCAGAGAGTTGTTCTGCCATCAGGTCTAATTAGCTTACTAGCTCTTTATTATATAGGATCATAAATATCCAGGGGCTTGGTAGTAAGAGATCAACCAAAAGACTTGTATGCTTGCATATAAGCATAACAGACACTAGGAGAGTGAGGGTATATGATGGGGGTAGGGGTGGCTGGGGAGAGGTCAATGGGGGAGAAAGAAGACATATGTAATATTATATGTAATACTTTAAACAATAAAGAATTTTAAAAAATCATAAATATACAATAAATCCCATGCCTCTTCACATGCAAAAACCCCCACATATAACCTTTCTACCAATAGCAGAATCCCTGAGTTACTTTTAACAAAAATGATGAAATTTTATAAATTAGAAAGTACATGGCAATAAAATATACTTTTATAAAATCTCAAATCAAATAACATCACTGCAGCACATAGCATTATGGAACATAGAAATTGCTTCATAAAAAGGCAGTTTGTAAAATCAATTTAAGTGATGTGACATCAGTAATAAATTAGCTTAACCGGTTTTGCAAGCTTGTTTATTAAGCTTTGGCATTCAGATATTTCCATTTAAATAGCAATTTGTTTTTGAATTTTGCTTATATTTTATATTTTAAAATTTTCAATTACAGTTTACATTCAATATGTTTTTTTTATTTAAAAATATCTTTATTGTTGAGAATATTACATATGGCCCCCTTACCTTTCCATTGCCCATCTCCACCTGGTTCCAACCCCATCCCAAGCCTTCAACACCCTATTGTCTGTGTCCATAGGTAAGATCTTTGGTTAATCTCTTCCCGTCCCCAACCCCCTTCCCTTTGAGATTCATCAATCTGTTCCATGTTTCCATACCTCCGATTCTATTTTATCAGTTGATTATGTTCATTAAATTATTTACTTTGATTTTTAGATTCAATTGTTGATAGATATGTATTTGTTGCCATTTTACTGTTCATATTTTTTATCCCTTTCCCTTCCTCTTCCCATTTCCCTTCTCTAAGAATACCCTTCAGCATTTCATATAATACTGGTTTGATGGTGATGAACTCCTTTAGCTTTTTCTTGTTTGTGATGCTCGTTGTCTGACCCTCAATTCTAAATGAGAGCTCTGCTGGGTAATCTTGATTGTAGGTCCTTGATATTCATCACTTTGAATATGTCTTACCACTCTCTTCTGACCTGCAAAGTTTCTGTTGAGAAATCAGCTGAGTCATTTGGGCAACCCTTAGTAGGTAACTGCTTTTCTTTTGCTGCTTTTAAGATTCTTTGTTTTTAACCCTTGGCATTTTAATTATGCTGTGTCTTGGTGTGGGCCTCTTTGGATTCCTCTTGTTTAGGACTCTCTGTGCGTTCTGGACTTGTAAGTCTATTTCTTTCATCAGGTAGAAGAAACATTCTGCCATTATTTCTTCAAATATGTTTTCAGTATCTTTTTCTCTCTAATCTCCTTCTGGCACTCTTACAATGTGAATGTTAGCTAGCTTAAAGTTGTCCCAAAGGCTCCTTCCACTATCTTCATATTTTTGGATTCTTTTATCTTTTTGGTCTTCTAATTGGGTATTTTTTTGCTTCCTCATATTCCAAATCGTTGACTTGATTCTCAGAATCCTCTACTCTACTGTTGATTCCCTGTAAATTATTATTTATTTCAGTTAGTGTATGCTTAATTTCTGACTGGTCCTTTTTCATGTCTTTACCTTTCTAAGATCCTTGAAAGTCTCAAGAAGATCCTTGAGTAACCATGGTTTTGAACTCTGTATCCAAAAGTTTGCTTGCTTCCATTTCTTTCATTTCTGATATGTTATCTCCCCATTTTGGCTGTTTCCTTGTATTTGTTTCTGTGTATTACATAGAACTACTATTTCTCCTGGAATTGGTAGTGGCCTTATATAGTAGGTGTCCTGTAGGGCCCAGTGGCTCAGCCTCTCCCAGTCACCTGAGCTGGGCACTCTAGGTATGTCCCTGTTTAGGCTGTGTACACAATCTTGCTGTTGACCCTTCATGTCACAGGGAAGAGTTGACCTCTAGGCCAATTGGCTGTGAGCACCAACTGCAGCTACAGTGGGAGAGATGCTGTGCAGGAGACACCCCTATGAACTTGCTTCAGTGGGGCTTCAATCCTCACTGAGTCTTCCCGAGTGTGTCACTTACGGATATGTAGAGTTGTAAACTGATAAGGGTCTGAAGCTGTCCACCAGCTGCACTGGCTCTAGGGCCTCCAGGGAGGTGTAAAGTCAGACACTGCACGAGGCCACCTTGCAGGAGTTATTTGGATTGGGCTTGAAGATGCCCAGGCAAGGCCCAGCGATGAAGCAAGGCAGGCTCATGCTAATGCAGGGCCTTGGACCTTTTATTGTTAGATTTGGGGCATGCGGACCCTACTGTAGCTTGTTTGAGAGATTTTAGGAAGGTCTGAAGCCTCAGCAAGGACATTCATATGCAAAAACTACTGCAAATGAGTGGGTGAGGCTGCAAATTGGATGAGGCAGGATCTCAGGGAATCACCAGGGCAGAGCAAACAGATATGGCGGCCAGCCAGTCCTGCCTCAGAGGAGGTACCAGCACATGAACAATGACCCCTGTAAGCACCTCCATCTGGGAGAAAGCTGCCCTGATGCCAGCCAATCCAATTCCTCCTTGTATGTGTCTGGGTCACCAGAGCCTCACCCTAGCACTGGAGCTCAGAGGAAGTGGGAACTTTTAAATTCAGTTGGTGCACCAGCCTTTAAAAGGAACAGCTGGGTCTCTAGCAGCCACCATGTCACTCGGCCCCAATCCCCACTAGTTTTTATAATCCGTAGTTAATGGCAACTTTTCTTCTCAGCTCTGGAACCCTGAGCTGGGAGGCTGGTATGAGACTGGGACTCTTTGCCCATCACAGGTGGCCTCCACAGAGACAATCTCCCTCCTGATCCAAAAGCAGCACATGTGGGTGCTGATCCAGCCCATTCCATGCCTCCATCCCTCCTACCAGTCTCAGTGTGCTTTCTTCACTTCTCCAGTTGTAGGACTTCCATTCAGCCAGATTTCAGGTAGTTCTGAATGATGGTGTTCTGTATTTTAGTTGTAATTTTTTTTAAATATATTTTATTGATTATTTACAGAGCGGAAGGGAGAGGGATAGAAAGTCAGAAACATCTATGAGAGACATCGATCAGCTGCCTCTTGCACGCCCCCCACCGGGGATGTGCCCGCAGCCAAGGTACATGCCCTTGCCGGAATCGAACCCGGGACTCTTCAGTCCGCAGTCCGACGCTCTATCCACTGAGCCAAACCGGTCTCGGCTTTAGTTGTAATTTTGATGTGGTTGTGAGAGGCAGCAAATACAGTTGCTTTCTTAAGCTGCCATCTTGGTTCTTCCACCCAATATTATTTTGTACTTGTTTTGGATGTATAGCATAGTGGTTAGGCAATCATATACCTTACAATATGGTCCCCCCAATATTTAAAGTATCCACCTGGCACCATACATAGCTATTACAGTATTATTGACTATATTCCTATGCTGCACCTCATGACTATTTTGTAACTACCAATGTATTTTTCTTAATCCCTTCATCTTTTTCACCTAGTTCCCTGAATTCCTTCCCCTCTGGCAACCATCACTCTGATCTCTGTGTCTATGAATCTGTTTCTATTTTATTTGTTCATTTTTTTTGTAAACAGCATTTTTTTTGGAAAACATTTTAATTAAAAGTCTTAAAAAGCAACCTTACTTTTGCAACATAACCATAAAAAAGAATTTTTCTCATGGGGCCTCTAATCTCCCAAACCTATTCTTTCCAGTGGAGAGAAAGATAGTCATTGCAGCATAGCATCATTAGGAAGCAGGAAATACCATCCCAGCACAGATAGTCCCAAACTAGATAGAAAATATGTAAGCAGTAATGCTGAGTTACTGAGCTTTTACAAAGTGTTTTCATAGCTATACCTAAAGTAAGACACCCAAATGTTTTGTGTGCTCCTGGCAAGGCATTTACAGTTCCGAATTGAGTTAAATTATATTTTAAATGTCCTATGGGTATCTTATTAAATACATCAAATAGCAATCTTTTCATTAGAATAATCATCATGTATGACAAGTATGTGTTGGATTTCCTTAAATTTAGGTTAATCTGTGTGAAATTAAGATATATATGGCCCATACCAAAAGCTTCAAATTGAAATGAGTAATATAATAATATACAGAAGATCTTGGTTTGCTAGAAGAAATGCCTACTAGAACAAAGTTAAGGCTAAAACAAAGAAAAAGGAGAAGTCCAGAAAATGAGAGGTGAATGCCTTTTTCAAGCCTGAAGGAAAGCTGAAATATTCTCTTTATGTGTATATGAAAATCCTAACCCTGGTTTCTGGGTACTGCAGTCAACCTTACCAACAGCTATCTCAAGGAAAATGTGGTTGTAATCAACAAGAAATCCAGATTTTATATCCAAAACCGACTTTTTAAGATAATTTAACTCAACTAAAAGCAACATTCTAACCTCCCTCCTTCAATTAAATTATGATATAATCTTTTGACACCAAATTTCAGTATGATGTAAATTTATGATTAAAACCAGAAATGACAACTCCAATTTAAAACTAATCTAGTAATTCATCAAAAATAACCTCTAAAGGCTCCAATCAGATAATAAAAAGAAACAAGCATATAAATCAGAAAGAAATAAAACTGTCAGCAACCACAGATGACGTGATTATAAAATATTCAACAAAATCTACAAACTACTAAAAATGTTGCGTTTATGAAGTTGTGGAATTCAAGTTCAATACACAAATACTATGTGTACTTTTATATACTAGTGACAAGCACTTGGAAATGAAAATTTTTTTAAATACCACATATAACATCAAAAATAAAGCAAATATATATGAATAAACTTAAGGAAAGGTGAGCAAGAACTCTACCTAAAATTACTTCAAAATGTTGCTGAAAGATATAGGTCTGAGAGATGTATTATATACATAGACTGGAAGACACACACTATGAAGCTGCCAATTAAATCTCCCCAAATTTATCTATAAATTAAACACAATCCTAGTCAAAATCCCAGCAGGCATTTTATAGAAACTAATAAGTTGATTCTATAACTAATATGAAAACCCAAAGGACCAAGAATAGTTAAATGATGAAAAATATACTACCTGATTTTAATATTTACTTTGCTATGATAATTAAGACACTATAGCATTTGCATAAAGACAAATGGATCAATAAAATACAATGGTCCAGAAATACATTCACTCATATACTTCATTTTACAATAGAGGAGCCACTGCAATTCTGTACAGAAAAAGGATGGTCTTTTCAATAAATAATCCTGGAATAATGAGATATTCACATGGAAGAACAGACAGGAGAATATCTTCATCCGACTCAGACAGGCAAAGAACCTTTTGGTAGGAAACAAAGGTAATAATAGTAAAAATTTTGAGAAAAGGAACTTTATTAAAATACTAGAGGTCCAGTGAATGGATTCGTGCACATTGAACAGAAATTAATTAGAAGGGGGCTGGCAGGGTGGGACTGGGTGTGACAGGCCAAACCACACATGCCCTGGAACCAACCTCCTGCAGTCCCTCCCCAGCCAGCCACACCTAAGGTGGCCCCGAGACTTGAAGGATGTCTGCAGAGCGAGCGGGGACCCTCTGGCAGGTGCAGTCCTTTGGCTTGGCCTGTGGAGATCAGGCCAAAACTGACTCTCAAACATCCCGAGGGGTCCCAGATTGCGAGAGGGCAGTTCTTGGGTTCTCAGAAACGCTGCTGCCAAGTCATCACAGCTCGGCAGCTCCTGTGTTGAGAGTCTGCCCCCTGGTGGTCAGTGTGCATCATAGCTACTGGTGAGAGCGTCTGCCCTCTGGTGATCATTGCATGATATAGCTACTGGTTGGATGGTTGGGCAGTCACTTAGCCTTTTATATATGTAGATAATTATGCTTATCAAAAGACACAGGCAAGAAAATTAAGGAAGCTACTGGAGAAAACATTCAAAATATATACCTGAAAAACAACTGGACATGAGGATAATTTAAAAAACAATCCAATTTTTTTAATTGAGGAAAAATCTAGACACTTAGCAAAAAAAGCTATGAATGGTCGTTACAGTTTACTATGATGAGTTATTAGATACTAGGTATCAGTAGACATTCGTGAAATGCAAATTTAAACCACTATAAAACACTTCACACCCAATCTACAATAAATAAAGTATAATATGCTAATTAGGCTGGACAGCCAAATGATCTTCTGGATGTCCTCCTGGACAAAGCTGTGGTGGCGGGAACCAAGGCAGAGGTGGTTAGGGGCAATTAGGCAGGCAGCTGAACAATTAGGGAAAATCAGGCAGGCAAGCAAGTGGTTAGGAGCCAGCAGTCCCGGATTGAGAGAGGATGTCCAAGAGGTCCCGGAATGCAAGAGGGTGCAGGCTGGGCTGAGGGCAACCCTGACCCCTGGTGCATGAATTTCGTGCACCAGGTCTCTAATAGGATGTCTAAAACAATGCTAAGTGTCAGAGAGAATATGGAGCAAATTAACTTTTTATGTTCATACATTTGAACATAAAATGGTACAAACACTTTAGAAAATAGTTTAGCAGTTTCTAAAAATTAGACATAAGACCTACTAATTCTACTCCTAAGAATATAGTAAATTTTTAAAAAATCAAAGCATATGTTCACAAAATTGTTCATAGCACTTTTATTAGTAAAAGTAAAAAATTTAAATTTCAGCAGGAGAAAGGATAAAGACATTGTGGCAGTGTCATACAATACAAAAAAATGATATGAGCAACATGGATGAATTTTTAAAACACTGATGAGCAAAAAAAGTCAGATACAAAGAGTGTATGCATTGTGCCTGACTCCATTATATAAAGTTCAAGAACAGGAAAAACATTCTGTAAGTGAAAGAAATAACTGTGGAATTACAAGTTTTTTGTTTGTTTGCCTGTGGGATTGACTGGAGAAAGAAATATGCAATCTTCCTGTGATGGTGAAACTGTCCTATATTTTTATTTAGATAGTGGTAACAGGATACATACATTTGTCAAAACAAACTGTACACTTAAATTCTGGACATTTTACTGTGTGCAATTATAAGTCAATAAAGAAAAAAATCAATAGGATTTTTAAAGAGACAAGGAAATGGAAGGAAAGATTCTAACTTCTGGAGAAAATGTGAGGAAGAGAAAGGTGCTCTTTTTCAAGAAAACAAAAGATAATAGCAATTTTGCAAGAACAACATGTAATAAACATCATCATAATTTGGACTTAATCCTTTGCACTTATCTTTCAACTTAATAAATCTGGTAACTAACAATATATTGAGCAAGGACTCTGGAAGGCCCAAGACCTCAGCAGGATGAAGATCACTCTTACAGTTGAGACCATCAAAATACTGGCCCAGACTATTTTAGTAGCTCTCCATGGGTCTCCTTATCTCTACCCTATAATCCTTATTCTACACTAGGAGCCCAGTGCACGAATTCATGTACCCTGAAAGGAACTGTGGGCCGAGAAGCTGCAGTAGACACAGGGGCAGGTCTCAGCCCATCCTCTGCACCCCGCCTGGCCCCTCCCACCACAGCCCCTGGTCCCGTCTGCCGGCAGCCCTGCTCCAGCCGTGGCAGCTCCCACACACTGACAGCACCAGCCCTACTCACGCCTGCTGACAGCACGGAGTGACTGGGGCCAGCGCCAACAGTGAGTGTGAGTGGGGCTGGTGCTATCAGCAGGTGTGAGCAGTTACTGCTGCTTCAATCACCCCTCAGGAACAGGAGGAGGTGGAGAAGCCCCCAGGGGTGATTGGGGCCAGCAGCCACCACTCACACCTGCTGCTGGCACAAAATGATCAGGACCAATGCTGGGCGCTGGCAGGGAGTGTGAGCAGCAGCTCCAGTGCTGCCAGTGGGTGTCAGCGGGGCCAATGCTGGCAGCAGGTGCGAGCACCGGAGGGGATGGCAGCACATGGGAACAAAGAATTTTCAGTAACTAACAAAGGCTTGTCCCAATGACAGTAACTGGCACCCCACCTTGGTCTGGTGCCTGCTTTCACCTACTCCACCATCCCGCCATGGCTGACGCCTGCCACATTCCATGCTCTGCCATGTTCCGTGCTCTGCCATCTGCTGTCAGTGTCCTCCAAGTTTCACACATGCCCCCTGGGAGTCAGCACATGTCATAGTGAGCGGATGTTCACTTATTCTATCATTCAGTCTATTAGTATATTATGTTTTTATATAATATAAATTATATAAAACTAGTGGCCCGGTGCACAAAATTCATGTACATGGAGGGTAGAGAGGTTTGTCTCTCAGTCCGGCCTGCATCCACTCCAATCTGAGACCCCTGTGGGATCGGGCCTAAACTGGCACTTGGACAACCCCCACACAATCCACTCCAAACCGCTCACCTGCCTGACTGCTTGATCACTCCTAACCACTCTGCTTGCTGGCCTGATTGCCCCAACGGCTCCCCACCACCAGCCTGATCAACCTCAACTGGCCTCCCCTCCTGGCCTGATCACCCCTAACGGCCCCTGCCTTGGCCCCGCCACCATGGCAATTTGGGACCCCCGGCGCGTGTGCCGAAGCGTGGCGGTGGCCAGTCTTCCCCCCCGGCCTCCCATGGCCCTGCCCTTTGCATGCATGCTGGGGATATGGGACCCCGCACGCATGGCCTTCTCAATCTGGGATCCCTGGCGCCCGCGGCGAAGCACTGCAGTGGCCAGTCTTCTCCCCGGGCTCCCGTGGCCCCGCCCTTCACGCACGTGCAGGCGATCTGGGACCCCCGGCGCTCATGACGAAGTGCGGCAGTAGCCTGGGGAACGGGCGCTGCAGGCCTGCCAGGACCGCCAGCGCAGAGTCTGCTCCCCAGGCCCATGGCACCCGTTCCCCAGGCCTCGCAGAGGCGGCACAAGGGGCGAGGTCGCACACCCCTCGGTCCCGTCCACCACTCTTGATTGGCTGGTAGTGTAGCAAAGGTATGGTCAAATTTGCATGTTTCTCTTTTATTATATTGGACTAGCCTACCAGCACCGCCTTTCCACTCTGGTCCAGCCCTTTTCTGCTAAAACCCCAGAGCTGCCTCTTTATGCTCTGGGAGCCTCCTCTTTCCACTCCAGAAGCTAACTCTTCCCACTCCAGCCCCGCCTTCCCACCCTGTCCAGAGGCCCTCAGAGATCGCGACCTCTGACACTCGGCACCTATGTATGTAAATTAATCACCATCTTTGTTGGGTTCATTTGGATATCACTCCTGATTGGCTGGTGGTGTAGTGGAGATACAGTCAATTTACATGTTTGTCCTTTATTAGATAAGATGTAGATGGTGACCTTCCTAAATACAATTCTCATATTGTTTCTTCTCCACTTAAAATACTGTAAGGCTTTCTATAACCTACATAGTGAGTGACTGCTAGAGATTTTTAATCATGCATTCTATCAGTAAAAAACTTTTAAATATTCATCTCCATGTATATATATAACTAGAGGCATGATGCACGAAATTTGTGCAAGGGGCTCGGCCGTCGCAGCCCCAGCCCATCTCAGTCCCAGCTTCCTTGGCCCTCGCAGCCCCAACTTCATCCAAATGGTCATCCAGAAGAACATCTGGACAGTCATTTGGCTGTCCGGTCTAACAGCACACTATGCTTTTATTATTATAGATGGTTTTTTTAGAAGCTAGAGCCCTGGTGCACAAAATCCGTGCACAGTCACCCCTTAGCCCAGTCTGCACCCTCTCCAATCTGGGACCCCTTATGGTAGGTCCTGTGGGATCGGGCCTATACGGGCAGTCGGACATCACTCTCACAATTCAACTGCTCACTTGCCTGCCTTCCTGATTGCCCTTAACCGCTTCTGCCTGCCAGCTTGATCACTGACCAACCACTTCCGTGCCAGCCTGACTGATGCCTAACTGCTTCCCTGCCAGCCTGTTTAACCCTAACTGCCCTCCCCTGCAAGCCTGGTACCCACCAACTGCTCTCCCCTGCAGGACTGGGTCCTCCCCAACTGCCCTTCCCTGCAGGCCTAGTCACCCCCAAATTCCCTCCTCTGCTCATCTGCTCACCCTTAACTCCCTTCCCCTACAGGCTTGATTGCCCCCAACTGTCCTCCCTTGCAGGCCTGGTCCTTCCCAACTACCCTCCCCTGCTGGCCATCTTGTGGTAACCATCTTGTGTCCACATGGGGATAGGATCTTTGACCACCTGGGGACAGCCCTCTTGTGTGTTGGAGTGATGGTCAATCTGCATATTACTCTTTTATTAGATAGGACAGAGGCCTGGTGCATGGGTGGGGGCCAGCTGGTTTGCCCTGAAGCATGTCATGGATCAGGGTGGGGGTTCCCTTGAGGTGTGGGGTGGCCTGGGTGAGAGGCCTGTGGTGGTTTGCAGGCTGTCCACGCCCCGAAGCAACCCAAGCGGAGGTTTATTTATCTTCTACAATTGAAACTTTGTAGCCTGGAGTGAAAACCAAGCCTTCTGCTCGCTTTGTGGCTGCAGCCATTTCTGTTGCTATTTATGTATCTTCTATCATTGAAACTTTGTAGCCTTAAGTGGAGGCCTAGCCCGGTCAAAGCTGCAGAAGGTTGGCTTCCTCCATTGCTGGGGGCAACCCCAGCCTTCTGCCTCTCTCCAGCTCCGTGGCTGCTGCCATTTCTGTTGAAATTCTATAATTAAAACTTTGTAGCCTGGTGTGGAGGCCTGAGCAGCAAGGGCAGGCAGAAAGCTTGGCTTAATCATTGCCAGGAAAACCTAAACCTCCCTCTTGCTCTCTACGGCTGTAGCCATGTTAGTTGGGTTTATTTGCATATTCACTCCTGGTTGGCTGGTGGGCATGGCTGGTGGGTGTGGCTTGTGGGTGTAGCGGAGTTGTGGTCAATTTGCATGTTACTCTTTTATTAGATAGGATTAAGCATTATTATCCAGTCTAATAAGAGAGTAATATGCAAATTTGACTGTATCTTCGCTACACCCACAAGCCATGCCCACAGCCACGCCCATCAGCCAATCAGGAGCAGATTATGAAAATAAACTCCAACCAAGATGGCTCCTGCCACTGAGAGCAGGATGAAGGCTTGGGTTTCTCTGGCAACGGAGGAAGCCAAACTTTCCGCCTGCCTTGCTGGCCTAGGCCTCCATTCTAACCTACAAAGTTTCTAACAGAAATGGCTGCCGCCAAGGAGCAAGCAGAAGGCTTGGCTCGACTCCAGGCTACAAAGTTTCAATTGTAGACATAAATTAATCCCAGATCTCAGGGCCTCCACTTGGGTTGCTGGGGGGCATGGCCAGCCTGCAAACCTCCACAGGCCCTCGCCCAGGAGCCTCTCACCCCAAGAAAACCCCCACTATGGTCTGGGACACTCTTCAGGGCAAACCCGCTGGACCCCACCCATGCACCAGGCCTCTATCCTATCTAATAAAAGAGTAATACACAGTAATTGACCATCACTTCAACACACAAGAGTGCTGTCCCCATGTGGTCAAAGATCCTGCCCCCATGTGGACACAAGATGGCCACCAAAAGATGACTAGCAGGGGAGGGCCGTTGGAAGGTTCCAGGCCTGCAAGGGAGGGCAGTTGTGGGTGATCCAGCCTACAGGGGAGGGCAGTTGGGAGGGACCAGGCCGGCAGAGGAGGGAAGTTGGAGGCAAACAGGCTGGCAGGGAAGCAGTTAGACATCAATTAGGCTGCAGGTTTAGTGGTTAGCAGCTGATCAGGCTGCAGGCAGAAGCGGTTAAGGGCAATGAGGGAGGCAGGCAGGTGAGCAGTTTGGAGCCAGCAGTCCTGGATTGTGAGAAGGATGTCCGACTGCCCGTTTAGGCCCAATCGGGCCTAAACGGGCAGTCGGACACCCCTTGAGGGGTCCCAGATTGGAGAGGGTGCATGCTGGGCTAAGGAACATCCCCCAACCCCCATGCACAAATTTCATGCACCGGGCCTCTAGTTAACTAATATTTTGCTAAAAAGTATTTTTTGTTGAATTTGTTATAACAAAATGTGATCTATACCAAGCCAACTAGTAAAACATAAGGACATCATTTAATGAAATTGAGTATTAAGTTAGGAATAGTTCACATAGCAGATTATGTCTGTTCTTTAGATTTATGTTGTAGCGCTATTTTATTACTATAAATAGCCTTAAATAAATTAGCCAATGATTTTTATCAGGTTCTTTTTATGTACTCATTTAGAATTATTTTTGTACAGTTTTTTTTTAATTAGTGGCATATATCCCGTACAAATTGAAGTTCCAAGTAAAATTCATAATGTAGCTGAGAGTTATCCTGTGCACCAAAAGGTCACCAGTTTGATTCCTGGTCAGGCACATAACCCAGGTGCCAGATTCAATTCCTGGTCAGGGTATGTATAGAAGGTAATAGATGTTTCACTCTCACACTGATGTTTCTATTTCTCTCTTTCTTCTCTCCAAAATCAATAGAAACATCCAAAAATGAAAGAAATTCATGATGTACACTAACACATTTATTGATAACACTGAAAAACTCTGGTTTTACATCTTTAAATATATATATTTTTTAAATTATAAGAGCTAGGAAATAGCCCGGCCAGTGTGGGTCGGTGGTTGAGTATCTACCTATAAATGAGGAGGTCAGGGAACATGTCTGGGTTGTGAGCTCTTTCCTGTGTGAGGGGTGCAGGAGGCAGTAGATCAGTGATTCTCTCTCATCATCGATGTTTCTAACTCTCTCTCCCATCCTCTCTGAAATCAATAAAAAAATATATTTTTTAAAGAACTAGGAAACAATAGAACTGAAAACTGCTGAAAAGATCTCTTATCTATTTCAGATTAATCCTGAGCTTTTTCATCAGAATACATTACATAAAACTTTATTTTCCCCCAGCTACTAGTACATGCTAAGTTTTTAACTTCTAGGAGGTCTGGAAACAATGAATTTTTATAGTAAAAAATAATAATAATTCTATTTATTTATATCCCAAATACTATTTTTAAGCCACTGGTGAAGAGTTTTAAGAGAGAGAAGCCACAGCTAACATTAACACCCCACAAGCAGTATGACTTCTCATCACTATGCTATTATATCTATTAAAAGATGTTCCCCTGCAATTTCCTATTACAATAAAAACTTAATACAGTAACAAGAAAGAACTCCAAAAACTTCCAATTTGAAAGAACAGAAACTATGATAACATACTGATTTTTCCCCTTCTGAACAATATCCAGAAAAGTTTTACTAGACACTATGGTTACTATTTAAAGAAAAAATAAAAGGGGAGGGGCACTATAAACCTTATCTTAAATAATCCTATTCCTAAAAACATCATAGGCAGCTCAATGTTGCTTTCATTTCAGAAACCCTGTATTCTCATCACTGATTCTCAACCGTCTAGTTTTCAAAAACTATAGCTTTAAAAAAAACTTCACCCCTCCCACTCCAATAATCCATAAAATACTTAAATTTTCTGACAGAATATAAATAAAGGAATATAAATTGTTTATGTTTGTATCAGTCCCAAGTTTGACCTAGAGTTATAACTCAGTTTGGGAAGTTTTCACACAAGAGAACACCTATAATTCAAATTTATATTATGTCTGCCATGCAGACTTTAAGCACTAAAGTATAGTTGACTCTTGAATAATATGCATTTGAACTGCACTGGTCCACTTATATGCAGATATTTTTCCAATGAAATTTTTCCAAAAAATTTATTTTCTCTTATGATTTTCTTAATAACATTTAATTTTCTCTAACTTACTTATAATAAGTGCACAACGTAAAATACATATACAAAATATGTGTTAATCAACTGTTTTAGTCTAGTTTTGAAAAGTTATATGCAAATTTTCAACTGTGGTGGGAATCAGCGCCTTTCACCCACATGTTCAAGTATCAACTGTAAATGTCATTCCAATCTACTGAATGTAAAAAATATGAACTCATTTCAATACTTTTATAGTGTTTATTCTTCTATTATTATTCTAAAGTTAATGATTCTTCTTCCATAAATTTTAAATAGTCAGTGACTTAACTGGTCTATTACCAGATCACATCATACCTAAACTTAACATCTCATAAAAGGTACAATTTTTGCTGACTACACAGAATCATAAAATTACATGGCTAAAAAGAATTTAAACAGTCATTTCTTTAATTTTCCTGTCTTCAAGCAGTATCATACTCATATCACCAGGATCTTTTGTCTGTTTTACTGAAATTCCAAAATGGGCTTTAGAAATCTATTCTCAAAGTCATTTTTCAGCACTTCAGGGTCTCATATAGTAAAAGTAGCTTGGTCAAATTAACTATCCTTAAGATAAAATTTATAAAATCTGGACAAAACAATACAGTTTTTCAAGCTCTGAAGGCAGAAACTAGAGAGTTTATCCATTAAAAAAGGGATTATATCTGATGAGATTTGCATGTTAGTACCTTTCTGTCTAATGTAACAATTCTTAAGCTTCTTTGCCTGAGGACTCGTTTACACTCTTAAATTACTAGGGACCCCATAACAGAAATTAAAAAGGAAAAACAAGCACATATTTTTAATTCATCTAAAATAATAGTAAGATTATTACATCATAATAAAAGAGTAATATGAAAATTGACTGTATCTCTGATCAAACCACGCCCACAGCCATGCCCACCAGCCAATCATGAGCAAATTATGGAAATAAACCCCAACTAAGATGGCTGTCACTACTGAGAGCAGGAGGGAGGCTTGGGTTTCCCCGGCAACAAAGGAAGTCAAGCTTTCCGCCTGCCGTTGCCGGCCTAGGCCTCCACTCAAGGCTACAAAGTTTCAATTATTGAAGGTAAATGTCCCAACAGAAATGGCTGCCACCACAGAGCAAGCAGAAGGCTTGGTTCCGCTCCAGGCTACAAAGTTTCAATTGTAGACATAAATTAATCCCAGATCTCAGGGCCTCTGCTTGGGTCGCTGGGGGGCATGGCCAGCCTGCAAACCACCACAGTCCCCTCACCCAGGCTGCCCCACACCCCAAGGGAACCTCCAACTTGACCTGGGACATCCTTCAGGACAAACCAGTTGGCCCCCACCCATGCACCAGGCCTCTATCCTATCTAATAAAAGAGTAATACACAGTAATTGACCATCACTCCAACACACAAGAGTGATGTCCCCATGTGGTCAAAGATCCTGCCCCATATGGACCCAAGATGGCCACCACAAGATGGTCAGCAAGAGAGAACAGGGGTTCCAGGCCTGCAAGGGAGGGCAGTTGGGGGCAATCAAGCCTGCAGGGGAGAGCAGTTAGGGGTGACCAGGCTGGCAGAGGAGGGAAGTTGGAGGCAAACAGGCTGGCAGGGAAGTAGTTAGGCATCAGTTAGGCTGGCAGGGTAGTGGTTACGGGGTGATCAGGCTGGGAGGCAGAAGTGGTTAGGGGCAATCAGGGAGGCAGGCAGGCGAGCAGTTATGAGCTAGCAATCCTGGATTGTGAGAAGGATGTCCTCTTATTGGAGAGGTTTCAGGCTGGGCTGAGGGACACTCCCACCCCCATGCACGAACTTCATGCACCGGGCCTCTACTGTTAAAGTTCTAACAATTATTTTCAAAAATACATATATATATTGAGAAGGATGGCATTGTTTTACATTTTGTAACCTCCATATTAGTTTTAAAAAGGCAACTGGATTCCCATTTCTGCACCTTCATTTAATCTTTGCAATCCATTGTTTTGGCTGAGGTACATGAAGAAAATTGGCCTCAAATATACTAGGTAGTTAGAAAAGGCAGGGCCTTGTCGACCCTTAGAAAGCTCTCCAGGAGCAACAGGGGTCAGACCACACCATGATAACTGATCTAAAAAGACATTCCAGTCTGAGCACAACTCAGAGCTGGAGAATGATGGGGCTTTTCTGGATTCAGGCAATAGAAAACAAAGTTCAAAGATGGCAAGGAAGTTTTAAAGTTCAGGTGCAAGTTCTGAAAGCCAATAGAAACTAATCCTCAAATTTTGCATATAAACCCTGTCTCCAATCTTGGCAACCTGCTAAACCATGCATATGCATTGGAGATTACAGTGTACAGTGAAAAACAGGAGATTGAAAATATGATTTCAGCTGCTATCACCACTGAGAAGAGAATGAAGTTTTAATCTAAATACTCTCAGACAACTACAAAATCTAGTCACTATATTTCACTTAAAATACAACTATAAAATTAATAAATTACTGGACATATACCCCCCCATAGCAACAAAAACAGGAAAATGTAACCTATACTTAAGAGAATACAGTGGCCTTGGTGTTGCAACTAGCTTTACACTAGCTGTAATAAATACATTCAAGGACTAAAGGAAAATACTTCAAAACAAATTTAGAGACGAGAATCCTCAGAGAACTGGAAATTATAATAGAAACAAATAAAAATTCTATACCTAAAAAAGTACAGTAAACTGGAAAATAAGTCATGTGGGCTTAAAAGCAAATTGGAGATAGCAGAAGAAAGAGTAACTGAACTCAAAGATAAATTAAGAAATGTTACCTGAGGAAAAACAAAACTCTGAGGACAGCAGAGCTTTAGAGACCTATGAATCAGTAGTAAGAAATCAAAGATAAGAATAATTTAAATCACAGTAAGTGTAAAGACTGGGCCAAAAAAAGGATTTGAAGCAATAATAGCCAAAATTCCCTAATTTTATGAAAAACAAAAAATGTGCACATTCAATATTAACAACAACAACAAAAAACTATGCATATCCTAATTAGCTTAAATAAAAAGATAAAGGAAAAAAATCTTGAAAGTAGCCAGAGAGAAAATTGCCAAAACAGAACAAATTCAATTTGTAGCCAGTCAAAAGTATGGCAATTTTTCAAAAAAATAAAATTATATGACCTAGGAGATCCATTTCTGGGTATATACCCAAAAGGATTTAAAGCAGGGACTCAAAGAGATATTTGTATAACCACATTCACAGCAGCATTATTCACAACAGCCCCAAAGTTTCCATTAACAGATGAATGAATGAATGAATGAATGAATGAATGAATGAACGAACGAAATCTAATGCAATGGAATATTATTCAGTTTTGAAAAGGAAGGAAATTCTGACACATTCTACAACATGGATGAACTTTGAAGACAAGCTAAATAAAACAAGCCAGGCACAAATGAACAAATACTGTACGATCGATCCCACCTAAAATAGTCAAATTCATAGAAAAGAGAACAGAATAATGGTTACCAGAGATTGGAGGGGGGAAGAAAGTTATTATTTAATGAGTACAAAGTTTCAGATTGGTTTGGTAAAAACTTCAACAATGTGAAAGTACTTAATGCCACTCAATTTTACATTTAATTCTTATGTATATATATTTTACAATAAGAAAAATTTTAAATCAATATAAATTACCACATTGAGAATAAAAAGGAAAAACACATATGATTAAGTACACAGTAAGATTTGAATAAATTAAGCTCTCATTTATGTTTAAAAAAAATCTTTCAGCAAACTAAGAAAATAATTTCCTCATCGTTATAAAGGACACCTATGAAAAACCTACAGTTCTCATTGCTGAAGTACTGAAAATTTCATCTCCACTATTGCAAAGAAGGCAGGATGTCTACTCTCAACAGTTATTCAGTATTTTACTGGTTAGTACAATAACAATAAGAAATAAAAGGGCCCTAGCCAGTTTGGCTCAGTGGATAGAGTGTTGACCTGCGAACTAAAGGGTACCGGGTTAGATTCTGGTCAAGATTCTGGTCAAGGACACATACTTGGGGTTGCACATTCCTCCCGGCTCGTGCAGGAGGCAACCAATAGATGCATCTCTCACATCAATGTTTCACTCTGTCTTTCCTTCTTCTCTCTTGCACTCTCCCTAAAAATCAATGGAAAAATATCCTCAGGCGAGGATTAATAAAAAAAAAAAAAAGAAAGAAAGAAATAAAAGGTAAAAATATTGAAAAAGAAGTAAAACTGTCCCTACTTATGGGCAATATGATTATGAAAGTAGAAAATGCAAAAGATTTAACAAAATGAGTATGAATCTTTACATTTATCCAGATACAGTCAACATATAAAAATTTTTTTAAATATATATTTTATTGATTTTTTTACAGAGCAGAAGGGAGAGGGATAGAAAGTCAAAAACATCGATGAGAGAGACATCGATCAGCTGCCTCTTGCACGCCCCCTAACGGGGATGTGCCCGCAGCCAAGGTACATGCCCTTGATCGGAATCGAACCCGGAACGCTTCAGTCCGCAGTCCAACGCTCTATCCACTGAGCCAAACCGGTCTCGGCAACATATAAAATTTTATTTTATGTCTATGCACTAGCAACACACTAGAAAATGAAATTAAAAAAACAATTCCATGTACAAATACATCATATAACATAAAATACTAAGTAATAAATTAAACAAAAGATATGTAAGACTTCCTCTAAAAACTATAAAACATTGCTGAGAAAATTTAAAGATGACTTAAATAGAGAAATGTGCCATTTTCATGACTGGAAAATTCAAGATTGTCAAAATGTCAAAAAAATCTATAAATTCAACACAATCCCAATCATAGCCCCAGCATAATCATCATATTGATAAAAACTGACAAGCTTATTCTAAAATTTATAATAGAAACAAAAGTACCTAGAATTGACAAAATAATCTTGGGAAAACAACAAAAGCTACAGAATTTACACGAATAAACCTCAAGACTTACTATAAAGCTAGTAAGTGTTCTCAACTAGGGGCAATTTATCCCTTGGAGGATATTTGGCAATGACAAGATACATTTTTGTTTTCATCACTGGGAGGGTGCTACCGGCATTTACAGGGAGAGGCAAGGAATACTCCTAACTGTAATATAATCCACAGTTCAGCCCCACAACAATATGGCCCAAAATTTCAATGATGCCAAGGTTGAGAAACCCTAAGTTACAGTAACCAAGACAACTTAGTAACATCAAGATAGTCAAATAAACTAATGGAACAGAATACAGATTCCAGAAGGTAACCCTCTCAACTGTCTGGCAAAAGCAACAAAGCAATTCAATGGACAAAGAAGTGTTTTTCCCAGGATATTCTACAATACATTGGATATCCATATGTAAAAAATTAATTCCCCACTTCACATCATATACAAATACTTGTTAAAAATAGATCACAGACCTACCTAAAAGCTAAAAAATGATAGCTTCTAGAAAACTTACAATATCCTCAATACCCAGCAAAACTGAGTCAAGAGCAGAATATATAGAACTAAAAGAAATCTCACAACTCAATAAAAACTCAACCCAACTAAAAACATGTACAAAAAAAAACTTGAACAGAGGAGGAGAACCAAGATGGCGGCATAGGCAAAACACCTATCTTGCCGTCATACACAGCAATTTTAATACTACAACTTAACGAAAGAACAAACACCTTCCAGAATCACCAGAAAGCTCGCCAAGTGAAAATTCCACAAATAAAAGTGAAGATAAGACACTGTGACTCGGAGGAGCGGCGGCGGACAGCACTGAAAGATTCGCGCGCAGAGGTTTGGAGCGCGCACCGCGGAGAGGGCGGGCGGCTGAAAAACAGCCAGTTTTCTCCAATGGGGAGACAAAGACGTCCCACTGGACTGATTCTCCAGCTCTGGGCGAAGTCCAGGGAACCCACTATTATACGGGGTGAAAACTGGACAGTGGGAGGGCACACCGAAGCTCGGGTGCTGCCGGGTCTCCCGGCTTGTGGAGAAGGCAGCTTGCGTGCGAACAGCTCGGCTGCGTGACCGTGCAGAGAGCGCCCTGCGACTTGTCTCTCAAACCATCAGTCTGCTTTGTTTTACGACCCTGGGGGAGACATTGCCCACGCAGACTAATTTTGGGAGAGTCTGAATTCCCCAGCAGCCAGTGGAGCTCGGCAGCGGCTCCCTCTCGGAGGTGCTGGTGGCCATTGCCCCCGGCACAGAGTCCCCGGGGCCGCATAGGGCGGAGCTAATGCTGTCTGCTTGGCCCCTGAGACTCCGCCCATCCAACCTGAGCACAGCTGAGCTTCACAGACAATTGGACTGGAGGTCAACCCCTCCAAGTGCTAACAACGATTTACCTGAGCTTAACTTCAGCAAGACTGTGCAGCCCATATCCACCTCAGGTAACTGGGGAGGCTGATCCACTGTCCCTAGTAGGAAGTCTACCACACAAATTGACCAACTCAGGGAAGCAGCCACCATGCAGCGACATGGAAAGAAATCAGATGTGAAAGAAATGGAGGAAAAAAAACGACTGGACATGGAATTCAAAACCACGGTTATAGGGTTTTTCAAGAGGTTCCAACAAAAGATCGAGGCCTATAAGGAAATAAGCAAGACCACAAAGGAAATGATCAAGACCAACGTGGAAATGAATGAGTCCTACAAGGAAATGAACAAGACCCTCAAGGATATAAAGGAGACTCTCAAGGATATGAAAAAGGACCAATCAGAAATTAAGCATACACTGACTGAAATAAAAAATATTATACAAAGACCTAAAAGTGCTCTGGAGCACCCCAAGAACCAAGTTAAAGATTTGAAATACAAAGAGGTAAAACCCACTCAGCTGAAAAAGCAATAAACCAAAAGAATCCAAAAAATTGAAGATAGTATAAGGGGCCTCTGGGACAACCTCAAGCATACCAACATCCGAATTATAGGGGTGCCAGAAAAAGAGAAAGACCAAGACAATGAAAACCTATTTGAAGAAATAGTGACTGAAAACTTCCCACACCTGGTGAAAGAAATTGACTTACGAGTCCAAGAAGTGCACCGAACCCCAATATATTGGAACCCTAAGAGGACCACACCAAGGCACATCATAATTAAAATGCCAAGAGCAAATGACAAAGAGAGAATAATAAAAGCAGCAAGAGAGAAACAGTTGGTTACCTATCAGGGAGTACCCATATGATTGTCAGCGGATTTCTCAACAGAAACAATACAGGCCAGACGGGAGTGGCAAGAAATATTCAAAGTGATGAACAGCAAGAATCTACAACCAAGATTACTCTATCCAGCAAAGCTATCATTCAGAATTGAAGGTCAGATGAAGTGCTTCGCAGATAAGAAAAAGCTAAAGGAGTTCATCACCACCAAACCAACATTATATGAAATGCTGAAGGATATTCTTTAAGAAGAGGAAGAAGAAAAAGGTAAAAATATAAATTATGAGCAACAAATACACTTCTATCAACAAATGTACATATAAATCAAGTGAATTGATAGGCTGATGACAGGATAAACTGGTGAATATAACAGAGACATGGACATAGAGAGGGAATGGACTGACAATTATTGGGGAGAAAAGGGTTGTGGGAAGTGCAGCAAGAGACTGGACAAAAATCTTGCAACAATGGGAGAGGACAGTGGGGAGGGGGAGGTGAAGGTGGAGGGTGGGATAGGTATAGGGTGGAGGGGAGCTATAGGGGGATAAAAAGGGGAAACAATGTAATTAATAAACTGAACAATAAAGATTTAAAAAAAAAACTTGAACAGGTATTTCAAAGACATACATAAAATGGCTAATAAGCATATAAAAAAAGGCGGTTGCTACTAAAATTCACCACAGAAATGCAAATTAAAACCAGAATGAGGAATACAAATTAGTTCCACAAACTACATATCCATTTAGGATGACTAAAATTTATGAGACTGAAAACCAATTGTTGGTGAGAATGTGGAGCCACCTGAACTCTCATATATTTGCTGGGGGGGGGGGGGGGGGAGAGTGGAGGGAGGGTTAAAATGGTACAAAAAGTTTCAGCAGTTTCCTATAGTTAAGCATAAAGCATACACTATCTTATGACTCTATAAATTCCCTCCTAAATATTTACTCAAGAGAAATAACATTTGTCTACCAAAAGGCCTCATACAAGAATGTTCTGCTTTATTCATAACTAAAGGCCCAGTGCACGAATTAGTGCATGGATGGGATTCCTCAGCCTGGCTGGTGATCTGGGTCAGTCTCACCCAGTCCCAATCAGGGCCAACTGGGGCCAGCTGGGAGGAGAAACCATGGGAGGTTGGCTATGGGAGTGCATTGACCACCAGGGGGCAGCTCCGGCATTGAGAGTCTGCCCCCCTGGTGGTCACTGCGCATCACAGCAACTAGTCGTTGGGTTGCTTAGGCTTTTACATATATAGACTAGAGGCCTGATGCACAAAAGTTGTGTAAGGGGCTCGGCCCTCACAACCTCACAGCCTTGGCCGATTCAGCCTTGGCTGGCCCTCACAGCCCCAGCTTCGTCCAGCAGTTGTTCTGCTGTTTGGTCTAATTAGCATATTTGCTCTTTATTATGTAGGATAGGCCATATATCTACCAACAAGTGAAACAATTTGTGGTATATTCATATAGTTAAAATAGTTACATGCAATAACCTAGAACTGTGGTCGGCAAACTGCGCTGGCAAGCCACATGCGGCTCTTTGGCCACTTGAGTGTGGCTCTTCCACAAAATTCCACGGCATGGGCGAGTCTACCTTGAAGAAGTGGCGTTAGAAGTTCAAGTTTAAAAAATGTAGCATATCAAAAGAAATTTCAATTGTTGTACTGTTGATATTTGGCTCTGTTAACTAATGAGTTTGCCAACCACTGACCTAGAACAATGTTAAAACTATTGTTTTAAAACAAAGACACAAAGAATATATACTTTATGATAGCAAATATATGATTTCTAGAGCAGGCAAAAGTACTCTGTAGTTAAAAAAAAACAATAGTAGATGCCTAGGGGTCATGGGTGAGGAGTATGGGAATTAATCAAAAGGGTCACTAGGACCTTTCTGGGGTGACAGAACTATCCAAAATCTTGAGTGAGGAATATTTACATAAACATCTGTAAAAATTAAAGTTTTATACATTACAATATATGTAAATTTTACCCCCAAAATATCATTAAAAAAAAAAAAACAGTGGGGGATAGGAAGGTGATAAAGGTACTACTGAAACAAGAAATGGCAGATTATTCTTTAGTGAAATTGGGTGATGGCACATGAGGGTTCATTAAATTATCGTATTTATTTATGTTTGAAATTTTTCAAAAAGGTTTTGAAAAAATAACTTTTCTTAATTCTGCCTCAATGAAGGAAGAGAATTGGTCATCACTGTCTTTTATATAAAGTAAAATCTCATAAAGGCTTTCCCTAAACTTTCTTTTCTATGCTGAATAATACCTTTCCTTTATACTTTCTTTAATCTTACTATACAGCTCAACTTGAAATCTCTTCATATTTTCCATATCTCATTTTATTTACTATAATATATAGGAAGGAGAGTTGGAGAGTTACACTCCTTAAGTCCCTAATATATATATGTCAGTATGCTACTTACTTTGAATACATTACCCAACTTATATCCCCAAACTGAATTTTGCACCTAAAATTTGAGTCTTATTTACTTATTACTTCTCTCTCTCATGTGAATTTACAGTGTCAACATGAATCTTGCTCACCATTTCTTTAGATGTGATACACAGCACATATGTGTAAATCATATAATTGAGGAATATCAGAGCTCACAAATACCCAGTTTAGCTCTCTTTATGGTGGTACAAATAATTTTTCATTCCAACTTTACCTAGCTTGTTTTTGCCTTTAATCTTATTGACATCTGTGTCAATTGTTGTATGTATTTGTTTCATATGGAATAGAATGATTTGTGATTGAGAACTTTACAATTTCTTTATTTCAAAATGTAACCATAAAAGTATTTAAATCTAGTAAGTCAATTTAAAACTCTATACATTTCAGCATATCTTTAAATGATGTGATTTCTATATGTAGGTGTTACTTTTCCTGCTCTTATTCATATAGCTAAAGAAAAATGTCCTAATGCTTTCATTGTCTCAAATTCTGTTAACATCACCATTAAGGTGAAAAATAACGTAGCAAATATTGAGAACTGAGAGTTCCTTATAGAGGGATAAATCGCTTAATGATAGTTTTTAAATAAAAATGATCAATTTTTTATTAATTAATAATTAATTAAAAATAATTAATCTAACAAACAAAGCATCTATATAAGCTTAAATTAAACTGTTAGTTCCCTTTATCAAAATACAGAAAAATCTAGGTTTATTCTCAGAGTACATTTTTCAGTAAACATTTGGGCACAGTTTGAATAAAACAGCCAGTATCTTAGGATTAGAATTAGAATTCCACCTCAATTTTGAATTTTTTTTTCAGTCTTATCCTCAAAACATCTATGAAGTTAAAAAAAAAAAAAAAGTGGGGAAAACAAGTGTTATTAGTAAAATACAAAAATTGAGTAAAATTACAGTCAGTTGGTTGTTAAGACCAAGAATTTTTCCTCATTAAGCAAAATATTCTACTCAAGAGGTTGGTAACTGCAGTATTTTCCTAACCAACTAAAACTTAAAAAAAAAAAAAAAAGACTTTCTAACATTCTAAGGGTGAAGGCGAGAGAGAAAGAAATAAACATTAGAAGAAACAAAATCACTCATGAAGAATGACATTGCACATATAAAATTTTATTTAAAAAACAGTTCACAAAAGCCTTACATATATTATTTGCCACATATTCAAATCCAAATTCTTCCAGATACCATTTTATGTTTATATATTATACATAGCTTAAAAAAACATTTAATTAAATTGTACCAAATGCAGCAAAGGGCTTAAAAATAGAAGTTTCAAAATAAAAACTCATTTAGAGACACCAGCAAATAGATCTGACCTTTTCAAGTGGCTTTCCCAGAGAGTTTCCAATCAGTTTCCAGTCATTCAAGATTTCTTCAACTCTGGAAATAAACCTAGGAAAGAGCAAAAAAAAAAACACCTTTCTAAATATGTAACTGCATATTTTTTTACTATTGTTATACAATTCTTAGAAAAGCATTTTTCATATTTTAACATTTTTATCAGAGAAGTCTCAAATTTAATATTGTTAGTCTAATTTATCAGTGTGGAATAAAAGTGAAAATAATTTCCTTTAATTTAAGAATTCTTAGATTTTAAGTATACTGCTTATCCAACAAAGGCATTCTGCCTGCTATAAAATATAAACTAAGAATAAATGTCTATATAAAATGAATAAATTTGAGACAGAAGTAAAAACTGATAATTATGAAGTCATAATATTTTCCAAATAACTAATTTAGTAACTTCCTTTAAAGACAGGAATTCTCTGATTTTCCTTCTCCCTCCCCAAAAAGAACACATTATTTGGGAACATTGTTCATTAAAATAAAACAAATTTTAAGGAACAGCTGGCAAGAAAATCCAAGTACATTTATCAGCTTTAAGGAATAACTGACAGATTTTATAATTATCCACATCTTTAAATCTAATGATCAAACAGACCTATTTAAAAAAAAAGGACAAATCTGACTAGCAATATTCTCAACATTAGCAAATGAAAACTGCCAAAGCTCAGCAGTAATGTTAAATACATATTAAAAGACACTTTCTGAAGACTTACTACTCAAAGAAGCTGACTTCTTATGTAAGTATGATGCAATATAACAATGACATTGCTCTACTAAAACACCTAGTATTGCTAGAGTACTAGAGTTAATTTTAGGAAAATAAAAGGCATCAGGTTTTTTCTTTGGTGATTTACATAATAATTTTTACATTTCTGTTGTAAGACAGTAATGATAAATCACTTTTTATGATTCACCTGAACCTTCTAATTAATTCCTCTTTTAAATTCAAGGCAGCCGAAACCGGTTTGGCTCAGTGGATAGAGCGTCAGTCTGCAGACTGAAGGGTCCCGGGTTCGATTCCAGTCAAGGGCATGTACCTTGGCTGTGGGCACATCCTCAGTAGGGGGTGTGCAAGAGGCAGCTGATCTATGTTTCTCTCTCATCGATGTTTCTGACTTTCTTCTATCCCTCTTCCTTCCTTTCTGTAAAAAATCAATAAAATATAAATAAATGAATGAATGAATGAATGAATGAATTAAAATTCAAGGCATTAATACTGACTGGGTGGGCACACATATTGTCTTTTCCAAATAGATTAAGTCTCCTTAGATCCAGGTATTTCCAGTCTATAAAGCATACTTTTCTAATTCGTAAAAAATATATATATATATAAACTAGTTAACAGTAAAAATAATTCCATAAGGAAAAAAATTTAAAGGCATTAATATATACTAATTCACTTTGGGGAAGGGAGAGTCAGTCAAAAGGTAATTATCAGCTTTGAATATCAGTATGATAGAAATTAATGTGTTTTTAAAAAGAATAAAAATGTAATAATAAAAAGGTATCCATATGTGAGCGAAAATTTTCGTTTGTTAACTGAAACCTGTCTTAACTGTTCAACTGCAGCCAACAGTTGTAAATTAATGGTATATCCACTCAATGGAATAATACATACCCATTAGTAATTACGTTTTAAAGTCCATGTGAGGAAATAAATGTTCATATGTTAATGGAAACTATATAAATAAATATTAAAATGGCTTGATACAAGTTTACAAAACACTTGATTAGAAGGAATTTTCTCAAAATAGTAATAGTAGCTATCTAATGGTGTTAGGATTACAGGTGCTTTTTCTTTCTTTTTAATTCTACTATCGGACTCTATCCTAAAAGTACTGATATTTGACTAGAATAACTTAATAACTTTACCCTGAAAGCTCTCCAGATCTCAGGTAGAGGGTCATTTCTCCTAGCTACTCATTCTATATTAGGTCTAATGGCTATATGCTCTTACAAGACCATGTTTATTCCCCTTCTCAGCTCTTATTTCAATTGTAATTAGACTCATTTCTATTATTAATTTTACTAGAGGCCCTGTGCACAAAATTCGTACACAAGTGGGGTACCTCAGCCCAGCCTGCACTCTCTTCACTCTGAGACCTACTGAAGGATGTCCAACTGCCTGTTTAGGCCTGATCCCAAATCAGGCAGTCATACATCTCTCTCACAATCCACGGCTGCTGGCTCCCAACCACTTGCTTGCCTAGCTGCCTGACTGTTCCTAACTACTTCTGCCTGCCAGCCTGATTACCCCCAACCACTCCCCTGCCAGCCTTATCAATGACTAACTGCTCCCCTGCCAGTCCAATTGCCCCTAACTGACCTCCCCTGCTGGCCTGGTCACCCCTAACTGTCCTCCCCTGCAGGCCTGGTCCTCCCCAACTGCCCTCCTCTGCAGGCCTGATACCCCCCAACTGCCCTCCCCTGCAGGCCTGGCCCCTCTCAACCTCCCTCCCCTGTTTGCCTGGTCATCCCCAATTGCCCTACTCTGCCGGCCTGGTCACCCCCAATTGCTCTCCTTTGCCGACCCAGTCACCCCTAACTGCCTTTCCCTGGTGGCTTGATAGCCCACAACTGCCCACCCCTACAGGCCATCTTGTGGTGGCCATTTGTATCCACATGGGGGCAGCCATCTTGTGTTGGAGTGATGGTCAATTTGCATATTACTCTTTTACTACATAGTATTCATATCTGTCTCTTTCACTAAACTATACATTCAGTAAGAGCAGGAATCATCTGTTCTTATTGACCACCACATCCCTAATGTCCTTGATTTTACCTGAAACATGGGCAATCAATAAATATTTCTTCAACAGGAAATGATAAAAAAGAATTGCTTCCTAGTCAGCCCTCTCAATAAATTGTATGGGTCATACCATACCAATAAGAACTTTTCAAACATTATACTCAAAGTTGAAGAGATTCCAAAGTCTTAACATCTTCCCATGAATCATAAAACACTATTTCACTGATGGCGTGGAGTGATTGGGGCCGGCGCCAGCAGCAGGTGTGAGTGGTGGGTGGGAGGCAGCGGCTGCTGCTGCTTCAGTCACCCCTCAGGAGCAGGGGGGAGGTGGAGAAGCCCTCAGAGGCATTCCGGGCCGGCAGCCACAGCTCAGACCCGCTGACAGCACTGACCGATCAGGACCGGCACTGGGTGCTGGCAGCAGGTGTGAGTGCCAGGCAGGACCACAGCGCACAGGAGCAAAGAATTTTCAGTAACTACCGGAGGCTCGTCCGGATGACAGCAACCAGCGCCCTGCCTTGGTCTGGCACCCTTGCTCACCTGCTCCACCATCCCACTATAGCCGACACCCGCCATGTTCCACACACGACCCCGTACCCCCTCATTGCACTGGTTGTTCGGCTGTTCTGCCATTTGGATAAGGAGCTAAAGGATTTTAATATTCTACTTCAGGATATTTTAAATATTTAGTAGGGGAAAGTGATCCTTTTCCACTCAATACTCTGTTGTTTCCTCACTCACACCTAGTGTCATCCTCCAAGATTCAGGTTACGTTTTTCTAACTGCCCTCAAGATAAGAAGTTATTTCACATTCAACAGGTCTAAAACTGCATTCTTCGTGCTCTGCCACTTTATCTCCATTATTTCAGGCAAGAAGCAGCAGCTGCGTTTGCTTCTTTCTACTCTCAAATTTCCTCATGTTCTATCTAAATCTTTTGAAATGTCTTACTATCCTTTTCTCTATCCTCTCTCTCCAATCTCCAAATTACCAACCTAACTATGGATAAAGGTAAGTCACTGGCCTTAATTTTACTTCATCTTCTGGAACTCTCACATCACCCTTGCCACAATAAAATCAAGTGTCTCTCACTCTCGTTCTTTAAGAGCTCATGCTCAGTGTGCTCTGCAGACCCACCAGCAACAGCAACATCCCCTGGAAGGGAACTTGTTAGAAATGCAGACACTGGCGTCCACCTCAGATATAATCAGAGACAAGCATTTTTAGCCACACTAAAGTCACTGGTCTCTACTGGGCTTTGGACGATGTCCATAACCTGGTCCTGTCTTTTTTATGAATCTTAGTTCTAAGGCAGTGGTCAGCAAACTCATTAGTCAACAGAGCCAAATATCAACAGTACAATGATTGAAATTTTTTTGAGCCGAAAACCAACTTCTGCACATGGGCCACGAAGTTTCAATCGCACTGTACCTGTGCGTCCACATGCGGTATTTTGTGTGAAGAGCCACACTCAAGAGGCCAAAAAGCCGCGTGTGGCTCGCGAGCCACGGTTTGCCAACCACTGCTCTAAGGTAACTTTCACCCCAGGAAAGCATTTCTTCATGAAGTTCCAAAGGTTCATTTTCACCATCTCTACTTGTGTCAGTACCTCCTCATGTCTAATCAAACACTTCCTACTTCCCAGGCCCAGCTCATTTTCTTTCTTTCCTATGAAAATATCTCCAACAATGCTAATCCATAACAATATCATCCTTACACTTAAACTGCTGTTTTTATAGTGTTTACAATTTAACTATTTGCTGGTTTGTTGGTAAAATATGGATCTAGGGTTTTGTTTTTTTCTCCTTTTCATTAGCATAATTCTGGACACACGGTACCTGCTCAATAAAGCCTTGCCAGAGTGGCTGTCTTACTGACTGCTTGTTTGGAAGATACCACAGGTCAAACTTCTATTCCAGCTGAGACCTTTTATGTTTTTCTATGTCACCAAATGGCATGACATCCACAAGTTACTTCTCCCAACCAGAAAGCCTATAAAATGTTGTAGCAAGCTCACTAAAACTCAAAACCCAGGAAAGGGTTTCTCTGACACCGAACATTAAGCCTCTTAATCTAAGGCTTTAGATTCTAAGCTCTCACTCCTCCACAGACTTGGCTTTTAACTAATTTCAGGGATACAACAGTTCCAGCTGTTCAATGGAGTTCGACAGGCACAGGGAGCCTGGGCACATTCCCCACGGAGTCAAAGCGTCCCGAGGTCAGAGCAGACCCCTGGAAAGACTACTCAAAAGGACGGGGTGGAAGGGCTGGGGGTGGCCGGCGGACGACCACCAGCCAGTGCGCCGGCGGCCTCCTCCCAAAGGCGTTCACTCATGTTGCAAGGAAGGAAAAAAGCAGCCGCGAAGTTTATTGCTTATGTCAACGAGTTACACATAAATGAAAACAGTGCGGAAGTGGTAGCCACGGAAACTGTGCGTGTGGGCAACAACCAAGGTCCGAGGAAAGCGGTGTGAGAATAAACGAAACTTCGTCTGAAAGCCGAGTCTCAGGGATCAGCCGCCGGGGCGGGCCCAGGCTTGTCAGACGCCAGACGCCGAAGAGGCGTTCTGCTGACCCGAGATGGAGGCGGCGAGACCGGGGACCCCGGGGTCTCACTTTTCACAAAGCAGTGACGTCACGTGCGGTCCGGGCTGAGGAAGCGGCGGAGAGGACGCCAGCCGAGGCCCAAGGTGTCGCTAACCAATGATACGACTCACTCACCTTTCCCATTCGGAGGCAGTGGTGAAGTCCGTGAGCTCAAATACCTCGGATTCGGGCTGCAGGGACGGGCAGAAAAGAGAAAAAGAGATTGAGCGTCCAGGCGCTGAGGCAGAGGAGCGAACCTGCAGGCAGGGATGGGCAGGGAGCGATCACCTCACCTCACTGTCGGCCGCCATCTTGAGGACCGCCGGGGCAGGCGCTGGGGCTGCTGGGAAGAGGACGGGAAGGCGAGGGGTGGAGGGAAAGACAGGCCGAGCGCCCTCAGGGGCGGAGCCGAGAACCCGCGGGGCGGGGCCTTGGTGCAGTCACCATTCCCGGAGGCTCCGCCCCCTGTAAGTCCTGCTTATAATAGTCTTCTCAGGCTGAAATAATTACATTAAAAATCGCTTTGAACTTGAAATTGTCCTATACTGAATTCAGGAAGGGGCCAGAAGAAAAGAGGCAACTCAAAGCCCTAGATTCCCAGGATAAGACTGTATTAAAAACCTAAAACACTTTGAGTTTTCATTCATTCTCCCTTTGTTGATTGCAGAGCACTGAGAGGTGCTCTAATACCCACTCTCTCTCACCTACGCCCCTTAGAGAAGTTACACATTTTAGTTAAGCCAGGAAATAAAAATCATCGTGCTAGTTATCTTGTGTATGGAAAGAGCAATGTGCTGTTCAGTGAAAACTTCACTTTTTAAGCCATTGAGGAACAGAAGGTGTTCTGTCTAGAGGTTAATAATTAGATCTCATACATACTGAGGTGTTTAAATATACAGTGATACCATATCCAGGATTTGCTTGAAAATAACGGGAGGGGGAAGTAAGTAGGGCTAGGAATAAAACAAGATAGGCTATGAGTAGGTAATTGCTGGGTACATGGATGTTTATACTCTCATTAGGTCTGAATTTTTTCATAATTTAAAGTTTTAAAAAATTAAATCTCATTTAATGAGTTTGCAACCCAAAAGAAGGAATTTGGGTGTAAAGAACTAAGAAATTAATCTTAACAATGCAAAATTCAATCTTAGAGCATATAAGAAAAATAAGGTCAGAAGAATTTTGACAATAGGTAGTTATTGCCACTGCCAAACCTTGAACCCTGTCTCTTGATATTCCTTCTAGTTACTGTCCACCACACTGGTGGGAGGTTGTGCATAGCAACCATTCCCAAGAGGTCTCAACTTGCACCCTCATTCATTTTCAGGGATTTATTCAACACCTACTACATACAGTACAAGCCAATCACTATGTTAGGCTCTGGGAATATGAAGATGTATTGCAGAAATGTAGAAAGTGGAAATTTGCTGCATGAACAGAAATAAGAGGTGTTATATGTGTCAGCATCACTATTAGCAATGTGGAGGTCAATGGTAACCTTGACAAGAAGAATTTTAGAGGAGAACTGAATGATAAGATGGGGCAGCCCGGTTGGAGTGGGGAAGGTTTCTAAGCAGAAGAAATAGCATACCCAGAGGCTGGAAGGTAGACAACTCTGATCTGTATAATAAACCAAAGAAGAACACCTTGAACGCAGTGTTTGTGGTGAAGTTGGAGAAGTAGATATGGGCCAGACCAGCTAGAGCCTTTCAGGCTAGGACTGAAGCACAGTGGAAGTCACTAAAATGTTTTAAGCAAGACAGTGATGTGATCCAACTTACATTTTGTAATAGCTTGGATGTTATATGAATAGATTGGAGGTGGCAAAAAAGAAGTAAGAACAGCAGCTAGTCACGAAAGCATCCAGTGAGAGATGTTTTGGAGACTTTGACTAGGGTAGTCAGAGGACTAGGTGAACTTATTTGATATGTATTTTGGATATATGATAGGTAGGACTTGATGATGAATAAGAGAAAGGAAAGAATTGAAGATAATTTTCTGGTTTCTGGTATAAGCAACTGTGGGAGGCTAATGCCATGTCCTTAGGTGAGAAAGATGGGAAGGAACAAGGAAACCAGTATTTTAGTTGGCAAGTCTAACAGACTTGTAAAATATTCCAAGGGAGTTGTCAAGGAGAAAATTGAGTATAGTAATAGGACTCAGAGGCAAGACCTGGGGTGAAAATATAAATTTGGGGGTATTTTAAATCACAAGAATAGATGAGGTAATTTAAGAAGAGAATATAGAAAGAGAAGAAAAGGACCCTCATATCAAGGCCTAAAAAAATTTCATATTTAGGGATGGATAGGAAAAAAGTGTCTAGTGAAGGAGGAAATAGTGGCTAGAGAATTAGGAACATAAGGAAAGAGAGATGGCACAATTCAAGATGGTAAATATTGACTGCTGCTGTAAAATTAAACAAGAGGGGAATATTGGGTAAAAGAGTGATTGATTGTTGTTGTTTCTTGGGATTTATGTTTGTCTTTAAGGCAAGTACAGACGATAGTACAGTTGACTCTTGACCAGCATGGGTTTGAATTGCCCAGGACAACTTATACTCAGATTTCTTTCAACCGAGTCAGTCCTCTGTATCTGGGGATTTTGCACAGCATTCAGCTCATCTCAGAAAGAAAACAGTATCCTACCTGTGGACCCAAAATACTGTTTTCCATCCACAGTTGGTTAAATCTGTGGATATGAAAAGCCAACTGTAGAGTCAAAAGTTATCCTGGCCCTGGCTGGTTTGACTCAGTGGATAGAGCATCAGTCTGAAAACTGAAGGGTCTCAGGTTTGATTCAGGTCAAGGGCATATACCTGGGTTGCGGGCTTGATCCCCAGGAGGGGGCATGCAGGAACAGCCGATCAATGATTCTCATCATTGATGTTTTTACTCCCTCTCCTTTCCTCTCTGAAATCAATAAAAAATATGTACTTTTTAAAAGTTATCCTGGATTTCTGACTGTAAAGGGGGGTACCTAATCACATGTTCTCCAAAGGTTAATTGTAAATGTGTTTGTATGCTGATGATAATTTAAGAGAGAGAGATTGATGATGAAGAGGAGATGGAGCTCTTGATAAGGTGAGAGGAGAGGAAGTCCACAGAGCTGCTGGTCACAAACTTGAGACTTGCAATCTGAAGTCATACTTCATGAGGGGCCACCCACAGAGATCTCCTTGTGAATAGCCTTCCTGGAGTTGTGCAGCAATGTGGTGCCAGGAACTCAGAGCACATGTAGCAGGAGGATGGAAGGGAATAAAGAATATGTGAGGAGGTTGGCTTTTTTTGAAAAGGAGAGAAAAAGATGGATACAATTGTAGGACATCTACCACAAAAAGCTAATTGACCAACTCAGGGAAGCAGCCACCATGCAGAGACATGGAAAGAAATCAGATGTGAAAGAAATGGGAGGGGAAAAAACGACTGGACAATGAATTCAAAACCACGGTTATAGGGCTTCTCAAGAGGCTCCTAGAAAAGGCCGAGATCTACAAGGAAATAAGGAAGACCTACAAGGAAATTAACGAGACCCTCAAGTGTATGAAAAAGACCAACCAGAAATTAAGCATACACTGACTGAAATAAAAAAATATTATACAAAGAGCTAAAAGTACTCTAGAGTACCCCAAGAACCAAGTTAAAGATTTGAAATACAAAGAGGTAAAATCCACTCAGCTGGAAAAACAAGAAACCAAAAGAATGCAAAAAATTGAAGATAGTGTAAGGGGCCTTTGGGACAACCTCAAGCATACCAACATCCGAATTATAGGGGTGCCAGAAAAAGAGAGAGACCAAGACAATGAAAACCTATTTGAAGAAATAGTGACCGAAAACTTCCCATGCCTGGTGAAAGAAATTGACTTAGGAGTCCAAGAAGCGCACCGAACCCCAATATACAGGAACCCTAAGAGGACCATACCAAGGCACATCATAATTAAAATGCCAAAAGCAAAAGACAAAGAGAGAATATTAAAAGCAGCAAGAGAAAAACAGATGGTTACCTATAAGGGAGCACCCATACAATTGTCAGCAGATTTCTCAACAGAAACGATACAGGCCAGACGGGAGTGGCAAGAAATATTCAAAGTGATGAATAGCAAGAATCTACAACCAAGATTACTCTATCCAGCAAAGCCATCACGCAGAATTGAAGGTCAGATAAAGTGCTTCGCAGATAAGAAAAAGCTAAAGGAGTTCATCAACACCAAATCAATATTATATGAAATGCTGAAAGATATTCTTTAAGAAGAGGAAGAAGAAAAAGATAAAAGTGTAAATTATGAATGACAAATACACATCCATCAACAAATGAATCTAAAATTCAAGTGAATTAATAATCTGATGAACAGGATAAACTGGTGAATGTAACAGAATCACGGACAGAGAGAGGGAATGGACTGACAATTCTTGGGGAGAAAAGGGGTGTGGGAAGTGCAGCAAGAGACTGAACAAAAATCATGCAACTATGGGAGAGGGCAGTGGGGGGAGGTGAGGGCGGAGGGTGGGATGGGTACCTTGTGGAGGAGAGCTATAGTAGGAAAAAAGGGGGAACAATGTAATTAATAAACTGAACAATAAAGATTTTAAAAAAAGATGGATACAAACATAAGCATCAGGAAATTTGTACATATAAAAGGAAAAGAGCATTTATAATGAACTAGTAGCCCTGCGCACGAATTTGTGAATGAGAATCTTGCTGCCACTTGCCTCAGCTGGCCACCCGCTGGTAGCTCTCCACTGCTCATAGCTCGCTGCCCCACCCTCCTGGAGCTCCCCCTGCCCCCCTCCCACCTCCCCCTCCTGTAGCTCTGTGATCTGGTGGTTATGTGGTTGGTCATTATGCCTCAAGGAGTAATGGATAATTAGCATATTCCTTTCTTATTATATAGAAGGTACCATGAAAACCATAAAATGCTATTCATATGTAAAGCATTACATTCCTCTCTTAGCCTTGAAGAAGTTTCAGCACATATCAAAATCATAAATTAAAACATCTAAAAGACTTGGCTGCATGAATTTTAGAAACTGTATGAAACAGCCTTATCAGGTTGCTAGGTAAAGTTTTCTTCCAAGATATTTTTGGCTACTTGTCTTCTCCCTGGAGAAACTTTTAAAATAAGTTATTTGTTAAAGTGAAGCATGAAGCCAGTTGCTAATGATGTAAAATACCCAGGGGAGACACACTTTTATTAGGTTTTCACTGGTTCATGAAGCAGAAAAGATTTTTGTTTCTTCGTATCAGGAGCTATTTTGCTACACGCCCAAAGGCAAGGGCTTTTCCATGCAAATGTGTTTTCTGTCCAGCATAATTTTCACTTACTTTAAGGTGTTACCAGTAATGAGGATGGGGAAAATTTTGAGGCATAGGCAATTTAAGAGATTAGAAACCTGGAAAAATCACCCTAGGTTTAGTCCTAGAGGAATGTGGGAGCATAGCAAATTAATTAGATTTTTGTGAGAGAGTAAACATTGTGAGAAGTGCAACAGCAATGGGACTACACGTTCTCATCAATGTTGATGGCCTTCAGCAGGGAGAATCAGTAATTTTCTATGATGCTGCCAAGAGAACTGTAACAGAAGATAGAGCTAAAAGAGGAAGACATGCTATGGGAACAAGAAACTCCTTAGAGAGAAATTCTCTAATTATTTATTCTTTCAGTAATATTTATTCAGTATCTACTGTCATGACAATGTGGTCAATTCTGTGGAGGGATTCAAAGAATAATCTTGGCCCTCAAAAAGTGCTCACAGTCTGAGATAAGATGTAAAGAACTATAATGGGGTTTAGAAAAGAATGCATCTTGGTTATCCAACTTCTCAAAACTCTTTGTGAAATCATGGTAGGAAAGTATTCAAATGACTTTTCAGAACACACACACTTATCTTCTAAATAAGTAGTCCATTATTTCTTGAACTAGAAAGAGATATAGTCAACAAGTTAAGGAATCTCCAGAAATTTTCAAGAGAAGTAATGTAGCTTTCATACACTCTTCATTCAGTCAGTCAGTCATTTTTTTCATTCAATAAACTTTTGTTAAAACCAGCTGCTACATGCCTGGCACTGTTCTAGAAACTGGGAAATAAAAATATAAAAACAAAGTGTAGACCAACCAGCGTGGCTCACTGGTTGAGCGTAGACTTATGAACCAGGAGGTCACGGTTTGATTCTGGTCAGGGCATATGCCCCGGTTGCAGAGTGGGGCATGCAGGAGACAGCCAATCAATGATTCTCTCTCATCATTGATGTTTTTTTCTCTCTCTCTTCCTTTCTCTCTGAAATCAATGCAAAATACATTTTTTAAAAAATAAAAACAAAGTGATTGCCCTCAAGAAGTTTCAAGCATCAGGTTAATTGAAAAGTCCTTCTAGATAATAACATCAAGAGCAGATAGTTCCAATTTTTAAGTTTGTAACTTGTCTGATAGATTCAGAAAGGACAATGCTTGCTGGCAGGCTGATTTAGTTTGCTCAAGTCTATGTGCTTCTATATTTTTAGTATTTTAATGGTTCTCGAGCTCTGAATCTAGGAAACAAAAGAATTAATTGAAGAGTCATCAAATTTGTGTACAAGTTTGCAGATAAGCATGTTCTTCTAGTTTATTTGTGTGTATATACAATTGATCACTATATTTTACCCATATTCTTATTTAATGGCCAATCTTTCCTTGTTAGGGAGAGTGAACTATTTCAGCCACAGATAAGTAATAAATGCAAAATCTTAAACCTAATCCTGACCTTATTTTGTATTGTACTATTCTAAGTCCCACCAACTACTTTTATGTGAATAATAGTTCCAAATGCTTGCTGATCTGCTTCTCAGATCTCTTTCAATGTTTATGTTTGTCTAACTTCTAATTAGTAGAAGGACAGAGTTGTCTCTAAACTGCTTCTACTATATTGCTGCAGTTCATCTTCTATCTTCCAGTCATCTCTGTTCTTCCATTTGCCCATTTATGTACAGCAATACACTGCCTGGAGGGAGATACTTAAAACACTATCACCAGAGGTAGAGCCTGTGGATAGTATTTTAAATGTTCAAGTACTATATAAGTAATAGAAATTTCTTCTCCTCACAAAAGGTTCAAATCGTATGCATAAAATAAATGGCCTCCTTGACTGTCTTTTCAATGCCTGTACCCCTAAGATAAAATCACAATACAAGTTAAATGTGAATCCTTTCAGACCCTTTCCTATGCTTTTACATGCTATGTATATATAACCTATCTAATAAAAGAGTAATGTGCAAATTAACCACTCCAATACAAGATGGCTGCCCCCATGTGGTCAAAGATAGCTGCCCCCATGTGGACGCAAGATGGCCACCACAAGATGGCCAGCAGGGGAGGGCAGTTGTGAGGGACCAGGCCTGCAAGGGAGGGCAGTTGTGGGTGATCAGGCCAGCAGGAGAGGGTAGTTAGGAGGGACCAGGCCTGCATGGGAGGGCAATTGGGGGGAACCAGGCCTGTAGGGGAAGGGAGTTGGGGGGGATCCAGGCCTGCAAGGGAGGACAGTTAAGGGCAAACAGGCTGGCAGGGGAGCATTTATGCGTCAATCAGCTGGCAGGGGAGTGGTTAGGAGGTGATCAGGCTGTCAGGCAGAAGTGGTTAGGGGCAATCAGGCAGATAGGCAGGTGAGCAGTTGGAAGCCAACAGTCCTGGATTGTGAGAGGGATGTCCGACTGCCCAATTTGGGATTGGGCCTAATGGGCAGTCAGACATCCTTCAAGGTGACCCAGATTGGAGAGGGTGCAGGGTGGGCTGAGGGACACCTCCCCACCCTACAAGAATTTTGTGCACTGGGCCTCTAGTATATATATAAAATATATTGTTTGTACTCATTTTTTAAAATATCATATATTTTTATTGATTTCAGAGAGGGAGAGGGAGAGATAGAAACATCAATGATGAGAGCGAATTATTGATTGGCTGCCTCCTGCACATCCCACACTGGGGATCGAATCTGCAACCCAGTCATGTGCCCTGACTAGGAATTGAACCCTGACCTCATGGTTCATAGGTTGATGCTCAACACTGGTGGGCTAGATGTGCTACTTTTTATTTAATTGTCTCTTATGGGTTGACATCTAGATATTTTACTATTTAAAGCTATTAATAACATTATTAGATGAGTGATAAGTTTATAGAGTTTCATCACATTATACTGTTCACTTCTCATGTTTGAAATTCTCCATGATAAAAGTTTTCTTAAGAAAACCACTAGGGTGAAAATTTATTATATCAGCATTTTTGTGAGAATTACCGTAAGGTTAATACTGGAAAATGGAAATACTGGATTGAATAATATGTGCATTTTAAAATGTACTGTAATAAATAGCACCAGACTGCAATGTTCACATACAGGATTACTATTTACACATCCACTAATCTATAATAATAAAAGCATAATATGCTAATTAGACTGGACATCCTTCCAGATAACCTCTGGACAAAGCTGGGGCTTCGAGGGAAGCCTGGGTCCCGTGTGCCAGAAGAAAGCCAGTGCCGACAAATGGGAAAAAGAAGACCTATTCTTGCATGAATTCTGTGCATCGGGCCTCTAGTACTATATAAAGGTAGCCATTTCCCCACAAATTTAAAATTATCAAGCTTTTACATTTTTGCCAATATGCTAAACAAATAATGATTTAATTTGTATTTTCCTGATATTTGGTGAAGTTAGACAATTTTATGTGTATTTGTCGGCCACTCATATTTCTCTCCTATAAAGAGTGTTTTCAAATGTTTCACTTGTTTTTCTGTGAGACTGCAAGATTCTGTGTTTTTATAAAATCTCTCCAGATGAAATGGACGCCAGCCATGTTTGTGTGCCAAGGCTTTGAGGGTTGTCACTTTTGGCTCTATTCATAGCATTGGCAATGTTCCTGCTACACTCTCTTTGGGGTTGCCGAGCACCTTTCTAATGAAACCAGTAGCCCCTGCCCCTTTCAGAGTCACAGAAATCCTGGCCTCTCTCTAGGCTACTAAGCCTCTTGGACCGCAGTGATCTTCTTTGTCTCTCCTCTCAGTCCACTAAAATGCCTAATTTATCTTCCTTCCTTTCCTTCATCCTCCCTCGCCTTCCATTACCTTCTAAGTGGAAAAGATTGGGAGCAATCTTTTGCTTGAAGATTTACCCTAGAGGTTTTTTAAGTTGCTAAGAAGACTGTGTTCCTTAAAAGCAACCGGTCCTTTCATGATCTTTCTGGAAAAGCCTCCACCTTTCCCCACAACTGAGCTGCAAAGGACAAACAGGTTGAGCTTAGCATGCAGGGGAGGCAGCTCACGTTCCAACCACTGCTGCCTCAGCAGAAAAGCTCTTTTTAGGACGTTAAAATTCTTTAATCCTGCCCTGCTCAAGACATTCGGGCTGTCCAGGCATTCCAAAATTATACTTAGTGTATTCTGACAGCTAACATTGGATTTAAAACTTTAATTGTTGTTCCTTTCAAGCTCCTCTATGGCATCTCATTTGCTACTATTTTTTTCTTTAACTATTTCTCCTCCTCTCTACCCAGCCAGTGTGTAATAAAAAGATAGCTCCACTGAGAACCTGAGCTTTTCCTATAGTAAGCAAAATGCCACTGCATAAAATTCTCCACTGTTTTTTGAGCTTTCTGGAGCATATATTCAGTTCTAGAAACATTCACTGAGAACCTTCTATGTGTAAAATACATAAACACTATCAGGGAAACAAAAGACAATTAAAATGCATCCCTTGTCCTCCAGAAATTCGAACCTAATGGAGAGAGAACCTATACAATGAGCCTGATGCTGTCAAATGACATAATAGAAGTATTATGGGAATAGAGAGGTAAGATGGGAGTATATTCCACCAGAGAGCACCATGAAGCCTGGGGTACTGACGCCCTCAGGAGCAGCTGAATAAGGGCAAGCTTTTGAGCATGGTGACCACCAGAGGGAGGACTTGATCACTGTGTTATTTCTCATTTCTTAGGATTTTTTTTTTTTTTGCATGCTAGTACACAAAATTGTTTTTCTTACTGTTGTAGAATTCATATTTAACTAAGAACAGAGTGAGAGGGAAATGGGAATATTAGAATTTGGGTTCTGGAGTATCTTTAATCATAATCTGTAAAAATGTTATCCCAAATTAGTTTCTTTGAGCCAAATGAGTAATGGAAACCACAGGCAAGCAGTCATATTTCAAGGCCTTTTATTTCACTATGCCTTGGTTTCCACAAAATGTTGTCATAAGAATGTCCTTCAAATAAGAGCATTAGTACAGCCATTTATCTTATTGGTCTTTGCCTTTAAAGCTTTCACTTATTGGTAGGTACTTATGGCAAACCAAGTACCAATTGCTTTTATATTCACCTCTGACTTCCACTGTTGCATCCTACAGTCTTTTCTCTAAAGAACCATTGATATGTCCTTAAAAAAATCAACCCTGCTATTCCCTTGAGTAAAATGCTCTGATGATTTCATATTGCACTTGAAATAAAATCTAACTTCTTACCATAACTATGAGCATGCCTTCAAGATCTGGCCCCTGCATGCTTCTCCATCCTTAGTTCTAACACCTTCCCCAAACTCCTTTCTTCTGTGGCTTAAACATGTTATGTTTATACTAGAGGCCCAGTGCACGAAATTTGTGTGCAGGGTCGGAGGGGAGGGTGTCCCTCAGCCTGGCCTGCACCCTCTCCAATCCAGGACATTACTCTCACAATCTGGGACTGCTGGCTCCTAACCACTTGCTTGCCTGCCAGCCTGATGCCCCTAACTACTCCCCTGCCTGCCTGCCTGATCACCCCTAACTGCTCTCCCTGCTGGCCTGACTGCCCCTAACTGCCTCTGCCTCAGTTCCTGCCACCATGGCTTTGTCTGGAAGGACATATGAAAGATGTCTGGTCTAATTAGCATATTTCTCTTTTATTAGTATAGTTAGACATTAAGATATATATACCAGCTGTCCCTACTGTCCAGAACTCTCTGCCTCCAACTGGCTACTTCTTTTCATTCAAGTAATAGGTCAAATGTTACCTAGGAGGAAGATCTTATGAGAGCATACAACCTAATACAGTTCCCTCTTACCCACAACTGTCAGTCTCTATCACTTCAATTTTCTCCATAGCCTTTATAACCATTTGATATTACTTTGATTATTTAGTTGTTATCTATCTATCTTGTTTATCTGATATTTTTTCCAGTGCTAGAATAAATGCTTTGCACAAAAAAAGATTTTCAAGATATGATGTTGAACGAATGCAGGGCGGACCACCTTTTCCCCTTCAGGTACACTTTCAGGTAATCTAACCTTGTATTCATACATGAATGACCTGAAATATTTGGAACTTATATTACACACTTACAAGAAACTCAGAGATCAAAAAAGAAATCATCAGAAAAATTTGAAAATATTTTTAAGTAAATTACAATAAAAATATTGCGTCAGGTAGAGTGGCTCAGTTGGTTGGAGCATCATCCTGTGCAGCCAAGGGTTGTCAGTTCTGTTCCGGGTCAGGAACATGCCTGGGTTGCAGAATTGATTACCAGTCGGGGTGTGTGTGGAGAGTGGTCAATCGTTTCTCTCTCTTTATTTTCCTTCTTCTCTCTAAGCATGTCTTCAGGTGAGAATTTAAAAATATACACAACATATCAAAATTTGTGGTATACAGCAAAAGAGGCACCTAGAGGGAAATATATAACCTTATATTAGAAAAGAAAAAAAGGCCAAAACTATTGACCTTTAAAGGTAACCTAATGTCATCCATATGTATAAATGACCCTTGATTTTTTATCTCCCACTCAAAAAGCACCTCCTGAACCACAAACTTCTATATCCAGCTGCCCTTTTAGAAGACTAACAAGCATCTCAAATGTATGTCCAAAACATAACTCGCTTTTTATGCCCCAAAATGTTCCTTTCCTATTATCTGCATCTCAATATATAAATGACACCTTCATCTTTACATTTGCTTAAGTCCCAAATTTAAATCTTCCTTGATCCTTTCCTATCGCTCACCTTCTGTTTTCAATTTTCTCAGCTATTCTCTTAATTCTATATCTAAAATATGTTTCAATGTGCAATTTAGAATTAGAACTGACACAACCACTTACAGAGCAAACTGTTCCCTGACTCAGAAAACAGATAAATTATAGCAGACCATGATGTGCAAATCAAATGGTCTAAGCTTAATTTATAACCATATGTTCCAAAACAAGTGTACAATTGTAGTAGTTTTACACAGATTCACATATTCTAGGGATAAAACCATTGACTGTTCTAGCAATCCGCCTGGTTTACAAATTCCCTGCCTAAACCATCTTATGTCTACTGTATCTCCTGTGGAATTTATGGCTGTTATGACTTTTGATAATTAATTCCTTTATCACTATAAAACATTTATCTTTATCTGTGGTAGAAATCTTTGTCTTAAAGTCTATTTTATCTGAGAGTAATGTGTCACTCTAACTTTTTAAAAGAGATTATTATATGGTATATCTTTGCATGTTTCTCTTTTATTAGTGTAGATTAGTGTAGACTAGAAGCCCAGTGCATGAAATTCATGCACAGGGTGCGGGGGATGTCCCTTAGCCCAGCCTGCATCCTCTCTAATCAGGGACCCCACGAGGGACGTCCGACTGCCCGTTTAGGCCCGATCCTATTAGGATCGGGCCTAAACGGGCAGTCAGACATCCTTCTCACAATCCAGGACTGCTGGCTCCAAACTGCTCACCTGCCTGCCTCCCTGATTGTCCCTAACCTCTTCTGCCTACCAGCCTAATCACCCGCTAACCACTGCCCTCTCAGCCTAATTGATGTCTAACTGCTCCCCTGCCAGCCTGTTTGCCCCCAACTTCCCTCCTCTGCCTGCCTGGTCATGCCTAACTGCCTTCCCCTGTAGGCTTGATCGCCCCCTACTGCCCTCCCTTGCAGGCCTGGTCCCTCCCAACTGCCCTCCTCTGCTGGCCATCTTGTGGTGGTCATCTTGTGTCCTCATGGGGCAGGACCTTTGACCACATGGGGGCAGCCCTCTTGTGTGTTGGAGTGATGGTCAATCTGCATATTACTCTTTTATTAGATAGAATAGAGGCCTGGTGCATGGGTGGGGGCCAGCTGGTTTGCCCTGAGGAGTGTCTCAGATCAGGGTGGGGGTTCCCTTGGGACATGGGGCGGCCTGGGTGAGGGGCCTGTGGAGGTTTGCAGGCCAACCACGCCCCCCAGTGACCCAAGTGGAGGCCCTGGTATCTGGGATTAATTTATTCTACAATTGAAACTTTGTAGCCTGGACCGGAGCCAAGCCTTCTACTGGCTCTGGGGTGGCAGCCATTTCTGTTTGAAACTCTGTAGCCTAGAGTGGAGACATAGACCAGCAACTGGCAGGCTGAAAGCTTGGCTTCCTTCGTTGCCAGAAACCCAAGCCTCTGTTCTTTCCAGCTCAGTGGCTGCCACCATTTCTGTGTCTTTTTTAATTGAAACGTTGTAACTTTGAGTGGAGGTCTAGGCTTGGCTTCCTCTGTTGCCGGGAAACCCAAGCCTTCCTCCTGCTCTCAGTGGCTGCAACCATCTTGGTTGGGGTTTATTTGCATAATATGCTCCTGATTGGCTGGTGGACATGGCTGGTGGGCATGGCTGGTGGGCGTGGTGAAGGTATGGTCAAATTTGCATATTACTCTTTTATTAGATAGGATGATGTTCCATCAGATGAATATGACACAATTCATTTATCCATTCTAATACTGATGGACATTTAGATTGTTTTCAGGTTATGGGAGATAACGTTGAGGTAAATATTCCTGTACTTGTGTCCTGGTATATATTTGTGAAGATAGTAGGAGTAGATTTTCTAGGTCATGGTATATGAGTGTTATCCACATTACTAGATAATGTTAGTGCTTCAAAGTGGTTTATCAAATTATACTTGAAATAAATTTTTTGACTAAAAGGATTGCAATCTGAGAGATGCAGGTTCAGATATCAAACCAAACTGAGCTCTGGAGAGAAGAAAGGAAGGGTTTATTAAAGGCAAAAACCACAAAATGCAATTCTTTCATGCACAAGAAGAATTGTGCGTTAGGTTAACAGAGATTGCAAATAAGGAAGCAAAAACTACAAGGGTGAGGTCAAGTCCATATGTGTCCATACAGGATGTTAATGGCTGAACCTTTAGCTGAGTTTAGCAACAGGTTTAGTAACTTAATAGCAGCTCTGAGAACTAAGGCCCAAAATGTGCATAGGCTGCCTAGGCTCCACTTCCTTCACAGCCTCCTTACTATCCTATCTAATAAAAGAGTAATATGCAAATTGACCATACCTCTGATCAAGCCACGCCCACAGCTGCACCCATCAGCTAATCAGGAGCAAATTGTGCAAATAAACCCCAACTAAGATGGCTGTGGCCATGAGAGCAGGAGGGAGGCTTGGGTTTCCCCAGCAATGGAGGAAACCAAGCTTTCTGCCTGCCCTTGCTGGCTTAGGCCTCCACTCAATGCTACAAAGTTTCAATTATAGAAGATACATAATCCCAACAGAAATGGCAGCAGCCACGAAGCTGGAGAGAGCAGAAGCTAGGGTTGTCAGGGTGATAGAGGAAGCCAAGCGCCTAGGCCGCCACTCTAAGCTACAAAGTTTCAAACAAAAATGGTTGTTGCCATGGAGCAAGCAGAAGGCTTGGCTCCATACTAGGCTACAAAGTTTCAATTTTAGAACATAAATGAATCCCAGATCCTAGGGCCTCCACTTGGGTCGCTGGGGGGTGTGGCCAGCCTGCAAATCACCATAGGCCCCTCACCTAGGCCACCCCACACCGCAAGGGAACCCTTCAGGGTAAACCAGCCGGCCCCCACCCCACCAGGCCTCTATCCTATCTAATAAAAGAGTAATATGCCGTTTGACCATCACTCCAACGTACAAGATGGCTGCCCCCATGTGGTCAAAGATCTCCCCCCATGTAGACACAAGATGGCCACCACAAGATGGTCAGCAGAGGAGGGCAGTTGGGAGAAACCAGGCCTGCAAGGGAGGGAAGTAGGGGGCGATCAAGCCTGCAGGGAAGGGCAGTTAGGCTGGCAGAGGAGGGAGGTTGGGGACAAACAGGTGGCAGGAGAGCAGTTACACATCAATCAGATTGGCAAGAGAGTGGTTAGGGGGTGGTCAGACTGGCAGGCAGAAGAGGTTAGGGACAATCAGGGAGGCAGGCAGGTGAGCAGTTTGGAGCCAGCAGTCCTGGATTGTGAGAAGGATGTCCGACTTCTCATTTAGGCCCGATCCTACAGGACCCACTCAAGGGGTCTCAGATTGGAGATGGTGCAGGCTGGGCTGAGAGACACCCCCCCACCTCCTGTGCATCAATTTTGTGCACCAGGCCTCTAGTTTTAAATAACTTCCTTAGCAATGCTTTTTCTGATTTATTTATTTATCTTTATTATCAACACCAACATTTGGAATTTTCAGACTTAAAAAAAATAACAAGTGTCCTACCCTGGCCAGTGGCTCAATTGGTTGGGGTGTCATCGTGGGTACCAAAAAGTTGCAGGTCTGATTTCTGGTCAAGGCACACACCTAGGTTTTGGGTTCTATCTCCGGTCCAGGCATATAAGGAAGACAATTGGTTGATGTTTCTCTCTCACATCAATGTTTCTCTTTCTCTCCTCCTTCCTCTATCTCAAAAATCAATTTTAAAACAACAACAATAAAAACAGTGTCCATGTATTTATGGGAGTGTTTATGGGCTCTCACTGTTATTCCATTCTAATACAGTTGTCCCCTGTTATCTGTAATTTCACTTTCCGTAGTTTCTGATTATAGTTAATTGCAGTTTGAAAAATATTACATGAAAATTCCATAAATAATTGATTCATAAGATTTAAAATGCACACCATTGTGTGTAACATGAAATATATACTCTCCTTGTCCATTAATCATTTAGTAGCCCCCTCAGTTATCAAATCTACTGTCTTAGTATCACAGAGCTTATGTTTAAGTAACCCTTACTTTACTTAATACTGTCACCACAGCACGAAAGTAGTGATGCTTGAATTTGCGTATGTCAAAGGGAAGCTGTGAAATGCTTCCGTTAAGTTAAAAGACAAAAGTTTTGACTTATGGCCCTAACCAGTTTGGCTCAGTGGATAGAGTGTTGGCCTGCGGACTGAAAGGTCCCAGGTTCAATTCCAGTCAAGGGCATGTACCTTGGTTGCAGGCACATCCTCAATAGGAGGTGTGTAGGAGGCAGCTGATCGATGTTTATAACTCTCTATTCCTCTCTCTTCCTCTCTATAAAAAATCAATAAAATATATTTTAAAAATGTAAAAAAAAAGTTGTGACTTATGGGGGAAAAAGTTGTATGCTGAGATTGCTAAGATCTATGGTAAGAATGAACCTTTTAGCCATAAAGTTGTGAGGAAGGAAAAAGAAATTCATGTTAGTTTTGCTTTCATACCTCAACTGAAAGAGTTACTACTACAGTGTGTGGTAAGTGCTTAGCTATAATGAAAAAGGCATTATACTTATGGGTGGAATATATGAACAGAAAATGTGTTCTGAATGATGGCAACATGTTGCAGGAGAAAGCATTGAGCCTTTACAAAGACTTCAGCAAGGGATCCCCTGACACTAGTGATACCAAAACCATTAACTGTAAGTAAGGGATGATTATACAGATTCAGGAATAGGTTTGAACTGAAAAATATAAAAATTACTAAACAAAGAGAGACCACATTTACGTAACTTCTACTACAGTATATTCTTATAATTGTTGTATTGTATTATTAGTATTGTCAATCTTTTACTGTGCCTAATTTATAAATAAATTTTATCACAAGTATGTATGTACAGTATAAAAAGAAACAGCATATATAGGGTTCAGTATTACCACAGTTTCAGACATCCATTGGGCATATTGAAATATATCTCCTGTGAGTAAAGGAGGACTACTATAGCAGTAGAATCTTGTCACCTAATTTTAAGAGTATCTTCATTATTTGGGGACCTTTAAATTTTTATAAAAATGTAAATGTTAACTTGTTATTATCATTAAAATAACTGCTATGATTTTGATTGTGACACTTTAAAATAATTTATATTTTTATAATATTAAGACTTCTAATCCATGAACATGGTATATCTTTCTATTCATATCATTAGTAAGTCTGTAAATAAAAATATTAGTTTTCTCCATAAAAATCTTAGACATATTTCATTAGATTTATTGCTAGATATGTTATATTTGTTGATAAAATTATAAATGGCACCTTCTCAGAAATTTTATTTTCTAACTTTTTCTTGGCCAGCATATAGAAATATAGTGTATCTTGATTTTCTATGTAATTATTTTATTAATTCTTACAATTGTTTTACATTTTCACATACATATTTGTATTAACCATAAATAATATCAACTTTGTTTCTTCCTTACCAATCTTTGAATTTCTGTGTCTTCTTTTTTGCTTCTTTTCTTTTTCTTTGGCTTTCATGTATTTACAAAAGTCTCTAGCACAATTTTGAAAACAAGTTGTGGTAGCAGTCATTCTTAGACAATATGGGTTCTTTTTTTACCTATACTTTGGCCTGGTAATTATTATTATTATTATTATTATTATTAATCCTCACCCAATTTTTCCCCCATTGATTTTGTTGTAGTTGTTAATCCTCACCAAGGATGTTTTTTTTCTATTGACTTTTAGAGAGAATGGAAGGGAGGGAGGAAGGTGGAGAGAGAGAGAGAGAGAGAAATATCAATGTGTTTCAGTTGCCTCCTGCATCGACCCCAACAAGGCCCTGGGGTGGGTTGAACCAACAACCCAGATGTGTCCTTGACTAGGAATTGAATCCATATCCCTTAGATGCTAGAGAAGATGCTTTACTGAGCACACCAGTCAGGGTATAGCCTGATAATTTTTTATTATCTTATTACTTTTTCTTTACTGGTAAGTAAATCCTAAAATATTTTATCCAGTATTTTTTTATTTGTTGTCTGTAAAGGTATTGGTCTAAATAACATGACCTACCATGTTCCTGAAAAACCTAAAATCTTAACTCAACTCCTTCCATTTATTTTTGCTATCATTGATATAAATTGTCACTGCTATTTTTTTTTACTGACCCATTATAGTAATCTTCTACCTTTTCTGTCTGTCTCTCTTCTTCAATTAATTTTCTTTTTTAAAAAACATGTTTTTTATTAATTTCAGAGAGAGGAAGGGAGAGATAGATAGAAACATCGAGGAGACTGAGCCCAGAAACCAGGCACGTGCCCTGACTGGGAATCAAACCAGCAACTTCCTGGTGCCTGGGTCGATGCTCAGTCAACTGAGCCACTGGCTGGGTTCCATTAGTTTTCTAATCTTTATTGTTGAAAGTATTACAAATGTCCCCCCTTTTCCCCCATTGACTCTTTCTAGCTTGCACCCACCCCCCACCCCAGGCCTTCACCACATTATTGTCTGTGTCCAGGGATTATGTATATATGCATACAAGTTTTTTGTTTAATCTCTCCACTCACCCATTCTCGCTTTCCCTCTGAGATTCGACAGCCTGTTCCATGCTTCTATGTCTCTGGATCTGTTGTCAGGAGGTTCTTTCTAAAATAGAGATTTAATCATGTGTCTCCTTGAATGTTTCCAATATTTTGTCCTTTTATCTTTTCTCTGGAGATGCTGTTGTTTAGTCTTCCTCCAATGTCCTTCTGTCTGTGGTTTACCTGTTGAGTTGTTTGTCCTTCAAGTTTCAGGATCAGATAATTGTCTTTTTTGAAGACTGCCTATGTCCTTCTGTTTAAGGGCTGAACTGTGTTCCTCCAAGATTCATATATTGAAGCCCTAATCCCTAGTCCCTCAGACTGTGACTGTATTTGGAGTTACCACTTTTAAAAGGGAGATTAAATTAAAATGGGGCCTTTAGAATGGCCCTAATCCAATATGACTGGAATTCTTATTAGAAAAGGAGACTGGGACATGTGGAGAGACACCAGATCAGCAAATACACAGAGAGGAGACCATGTGAGGACTCAGTGAGAAACAGCTATCTGCCAGCCCAGGAAATACTAAATGTGGACTTTATCTTGGACTTGCTGCCTCAAAACTGTGACAAAATAACTTCCTGTTGTTTAAGCCACCCAGTTTGTGGTATTTTGTAATGGGAGCCCTAGGAAACTAATATACACCACTCCATCCAACTAGGAAAGTTAGACACTCCTCTTCCATGATTCCGTGAGGCCTTTTATACTAGGACAGCTCCATGGTGGCCTTATCACCCAATATTGTTTGTGTTTGCATGCTTGACTCACCACTGTTTCTGAAAACCGGAGGTTTCTTGAAAAAAACAAACTAACACGTGATTTGAATGAACGATCAGTTCTCAAAATGAGAGACAAGAGGAGGATTACCATGTAGGAAACCAATTGAAATATTAACAGATTGCAGACCCAGCCAGAACCAAGGGTGACCCTGCAGAGATCCTCAACATCAGAAGCCACAGTATGTATAACTTTCTTTTGGCACTATTCTTGCTGGGAGGAGAAACAGGTAGGGTTCAGGAAGTAAAACAGAGAATGGCAGTGCTTGGATTAATGTCAGACTGCTTCATACTGAATTGGGTGATAAAATAGTTACACAAACCCAGCAATCTCTGAATGGTTTTTACCCTGAAGTCTTCACTGATTGGAGAAGTATGTGAGTTATGCGTTAACATAGGAAAAGTAATGAATAATTCAACATTGTGGTCAGACTCATTCGTTTCAATCCCTTAGCTCTACAAATTACTAGCTTAAATTTTCTAAGCCTCAATGTCCTCATCTGTAACATGGGAATGGCTATGCTTATAGTCTTTACTCTATAGAGTTATTTTAAATGACATTATTCATGTGAAGGACTAACCTTGTAAGCATTTAATAAATATTAGCTGTTGCCAGCCAACATGGCTTGGTGGTTGGGTGTCGAACTGTGAACCAGGAAGTCATGGTTTGATTCTTGGTCGGGGCATGTGCCTAAGTTGCAAGCTCGATCCCTGGTGAGGGACATGTAGGAGGCAGCCGGTCCATGATTCTCTCTCATCATTGATGTTTCTAGTTCTCTCTCCCTTCTTCTCTGAAATCAATAAAAATGTACTTAATAAATAAATAAATATTGGCTGTTGTTATGATAAAATGTTAGCACTCCATTCAGTTGAGTATAACGTTAGGTATATCTTTAGAGGAGAACCTCCAGCGTCCTTCAGTAAGTGGCAGGAAAAAAGTTAGCAGTACATGAATGCCAGATGACCTTATGTTTAAAATGCCCTGAGTATACTTCCACCTGAGTATGTTTTTACAGAATTTAAAGTCACGTACAGCTGGTTTATCACTATTACGACTCACAAGAAATCCAGTCCATTTACAGAAGCTTGTTCTTCAAAATAACACAAGAGTAGACATGAATTATGTTCTAATGTAAGAATTTCTATTCACTGGTACTTTCTTGAGCATGATTCCAAAAATACAATCAGTTTGGGGGTCATCTATTGGGTTCTCGGGCTTTAAGATTCAGATTTGGAAAGGAGCCCCTCTGGTATGTAACAGCAATTACAATGGCTTTCCTGGATAAAAATCTCTGGGTTGGTGCCAATCATTGAAGTGCACAGAGATCCAACTCTTTGAAGCACTTAAACAGCAACTTTGGGGAGTGTGCAATATTTGTTTTTCATCCTGGGTGAGATTGTCCTGCTTTCAATTCTCCAAGCTGAATGCACAGTGGATGGTTACCTGGGTGACAGCTCGTAAACTAAACAGTTGCTTTGCAGCTAGCTGAAGGATTTGTGCACTCAGAACCAATTTTAAATATATTGTAAAGGTACTTTGAGCTATGCAACACTGGAAAATAAGCAAAGAAAACAATCTAAATCTATGCTGCTTTTAAATGGATCCCTTGTTGAAGCGTGGTTGACAGCTGTCCCAGAAATCAGTGCCACCGTGAATTAGGATGATGTTGACTGTTGTTCGGCTTGATGTTTCTTCAGCTGTGTACCAATTCCCTCAGCAAAACACGCCATAGGTAAGCCAAATCTCCATTTTTCTTCACGTTTTAGATAATGCCATATGTTGCAACTTTTTTTTTCTCTTCAAAGGATGTCTCAGAGGAGGAATATCAGATAAGTGGATAGAGAAAACTCAAATAATTATATCCTTAGAGTTGTAATAAACTTTTCCAATAAGACAATTCCTAGAAAATTTTCATACAAATGCCTCTAGACCATAGGCTAAACTGATAAGAACAAGAAAACTATATAAAATTGCTTCCTTTGAATTATACCCAAGCACAATCTTTTCTTTTAATCATCAAAATATGTGTTAAATTTACAAGGTATAAAACTTCTTGTAACCACTCAGTATATATAATATGTATTCTTGGCCAAATTTTCTCAAAATGAAAGAGTATTCCCATTGTTTTCAGTCTTAATTTCTTAAGATTCCAAATCAAATATACAGTGTAATAGAAAGATGTTTTACAATTAGATTAACCATAAAAAACACTGGGCTTCAATAGATGCTAAACCAGAAGATAATAAAGATAATAAAATAGTATGGTGTTGGACATGATATGGTTGTCAGAAGCAGACAACCAGAGATACACATGAATACAGACTAAAGCTTAGGAACAGTGGTAACTTAATAAATAAGCAACCAGAAATCCCTGTGCAATGAAATATTGCTTAAAAATAATTGTTAAAAACAACCCTAAGGAGGAAAATTGAGAAAAGTTTTCTTATGAAAAAACTTAAAATGGAAATGTACAAACAGAAGACCACAGAGGAAATGGAGCTCACTAATAAAAGCAATGTAGGTCCATCCATGTTAATTGAAAGAGCAAACTATATATAAGGATACTGCTGTATGTCATTCTTGTCTTTTTCCAGTTGCTACTATGTGTGTGAGGTGATTGGTGGTCATATAATGACCACATTGCATACTATTGTAGTGATTGGATTTAACAACTTTTAGGTTGTGGTTTGGTTGAAATTTTAATTTTTTACTTAGATGGTAGATATTACTTGTAAAATACTCTAATTTAAAAGTTACATTAAAAATTAAAGCACATAGCTGAAACTGGTTTGGCTCAGTGGATAGAGTGTCAGACTGCGGACTGAGAGGTCCCAGGTTCGATTCTGGGTAGGGGCATGTACCTTGGCTTCGGGCACATCTCCAGTGGGGGGTGTGCAGGAGGCAGCTGATCGATGTTTCTCTCTTTTTATCCCTCTCCCTTCCTCTCTGTAAAACATCAATAAAATATATTTTAAAAAAATTAAAGCACATAAAGTTCAGCATAAGGAATATGGTATTACTTATCTAATACTAAAATAGTATTACAATACTATCATATTGTAATAACTATGTTTGGTGTCAGATGGTTACTAGACATATCAGGGTGATCACTTTGTAAGTTATATAAATGTCTAATCACTATGTTGTACACCTGAAACTAATATTGTATGTAAAATGCAATGAGAAGTAAAAAAAAATTTTTTTTAAAGAATTAAGCCACAACTTCATAACATACATTGTCTTTTCATTGCTAGAGGTAATAATCTTGGAAAAAATACATTTGGGGTCTTATTTCCAATTTATGAATAAACTGGTAATACAAATATGTCTTTCTTGCCCAGTTGTTATTTGTATATCCAATTTTCAGCTTTATTGAAGAACAGGTTTTAATTATCCTTTATTTCTGAAAGTGTTTCTTTTACCTAAAAAGATATTGCAAATACTGTTGCATTTTCAAAAATAAGTATACAAATCCAAGTTGCAAAGCAATTTGTGGGGACAGATATGTATCTTAGTGTTTAAATTTTCTGTGGCCTGATTTTAAATGTATCATCTCTCCTTTTAGCTTTTAGTAAAGTACACGGTGCATTTAATGCTAATGACTAGGAAAATGATGATAAAGTGATAGCAATCAACCAAATGTCTGCTTCCTTAACAAGAGCTTAGAGAAAGCAGTCAGGCATAGCCATTCTGGAGAACCCGCCAGCAGTATTTGGTGAAATTAAATGCACTCAGCCCATTCACCTCAGAGAAACTTGGGCATGATGTGGAATGAGGCCTGAACAAGGATTTTTATCACAGTGTAACTTGTGGATTGGGAAGCTGGAGGCCCCTTTGCTATCCATCTCCAAGGGAAGGGATAATAAAATAGTATGGTGTTGGACATGATATGGTTGTCAGAAGCAGACAACCAGAGATACACATGAATACAGACTAAAGCTTAGGAACAGTGGTAACTTAATAAATAAGCAACCAGAGCTGGCCAGTGTTGCTGAGTAGTGAGTGTGTTGGCCTGCACACCAAAGGGTCTTGGGTTCGATTCCCCATCAAGGGACTCTCCCTACTTTTTGTTTTAATTTTAAAAAATAGACTTTCAAAGTAACTTTATTTTTTAGAACAGTTTTAGGTACACAACAAAATTGAGTGGAAAACACAGAGAGTTCCCATATATTGCCTGAGCCCTCCAAACACAGCCTCCCCCAAATGTCAGAGTTGTACATTTGGTACAATTAATGAGCATACATTTACACATCGTTATTACCCAAAGTTCAGAATTTACATTAGTGTTCACTCTTGCTGTTGCACATTCTAAGGGTCTGGACAGAGGTAAAACATGCACCCACCATTATTGTATCACACAGAGTAGGTAGTTTCACTGCCCTGGAATCCTCTGTGCTCCACTTATTCAACACCCCTCCCCCACCCCTGGCAACCACTGACCTTTTTATTGTCTCCAGGATGCACCTTCCACCCTCCACCCCAATATCTGATCCCACTCTCTGCCTTTTCCACTTAACCATTCCGGTGATTTCTGTCATTAGACAACTTCTGGGAACACGTAGTGATTAGAATCCAATCCATAATTATTCTTGCAATTCATGTCATTTTCTAATTGACATTTATCATTACTGCTTATTTCTTTTGATTTAAGTTTTCCTAGGCTAAAAAAAAAAAGTTTCCTAGGCTAAGTACTAGTACTAGTGTTCCCATGGAATTTCTAATAGAGAATAAATTGAAATAGAGAATCAATTCCTCAAGTCTTTTCCTACTTTTCCTCAAAGCGATGTTACATAATAATAACAACAATCCTATATAATAAAAGGCTAACATGTAAATGGACTGAACAGCAGAATGACCAGTTGCTATGACATACACTGACCACTAGGGGGCAGACGTTCAATGCAAAAGCCGACCCCTGGTGGTCAGTGCGCTTCCACAGTAGAAGTGCTGCTCAGCCAGAAGCCAGGCTCATGGCTGGTGAGTGCAACAGTGGTGGCGGGAGCCTCTCCTCCCTCCATGGTGGTGCTAAGAATGTCTGTAGGAGTGAGCCTAAGCTATCAGTTGGACACCCCCAATGGCTCCTGGACTGTGAGAGGGTGCAGGCGAGGCTGAGGAACTCTCCCCCCCCCTGCTTTTCCAGTGCTCAAATTTCATGCACCAGGCCTCTAGGACTATAATAATAGTAACACCAATAATATCCAACATTGATTACATATTTACTATTATAAATTCACTATTCTAAATGCTTTATACATATTTTGTCTAATTCCAAACAACACCATTAGAACATTAGTATTAGTATCTGCATTTTACAGATGAGAAAAATGAGGCACTGGTAAGGCAGGATAGTGAGAAGTTAGAAAAATCCCTGGGCAAGAGAACGGGGAAACTAAGATAAGAAAATTAAACAAGGTCAAACAATTTGAACTTTTTAAAGCCACCTGGTGAATTGAAAGACCTACCTCCCTAACCAAGGACACTCCCTAACCAGAGAATACATAGCTTAGATCATGCTGACCAGGGACATAGAAAACAGAGATCTTAATAATGCCATTTGTGCCAGCTAACCCAAGGACAGATGAAGTCTGAGGAGCACATAACAACAAAAAACACAAACAAAGCCATTAGAGCCAAACAGACCCAAGATAAAGTAAAACAATAAGCAGGCCAAATAACAAATCAGCATATTAAAAATTGCACCTGGAAAGCTGATGAATATTCTGCTGAAACCTCCCCTAAAATTCTCACCTCCAGATAAAAACCCCAAAACAAAGGATATCAGCCAAGTCTTGCTCTAGAACACGCCCATGCCCTTTCCTGGGCATGAACTTTAATTTCTTCTTAAAATCTAAAGATATCCACGAGGAGGAGGAATGACCAGAGGAGCAGTGGACAGTGGCAGCTCGATCAGAGCTCACCCCCTGATCGCCTCTCCAAGACCCCTTTTTTCTCTGACTTTCCAGTGAGCTAACAGCAGCCCCATCTTGGCTAAATCATTTCCTATCATATTTCTAGGGAGCCAAAGCAGAGCCTGCCCAGGCTCTCTCCTGTTGCTTCTTCTACCCTAATTTCATCTTTGTTTCACGGTCCCCAGCATTAATAAACATGCTCTCAAATCCATCCGGATGCGTGTTGTGAAGTGTTTCCTACAAGAAGTTGAGAACCCATACAATACTTTTATGCTGGCTCTGTTGCTGACCTCATTCTGAAAAAGCAAATGCCTGCTTCCTCCTGCATCACATTCCCCCAGCTGCTCAACCCCATCCTCTTTGTTCCATCTGTCATTATCTATGGCCAATGTGTCACAGACCCTCTTAATCTTTATTTTCAATATTTTTTGTTTCTACCTTTCTATTCTCTATGACAACAATCTTCCTAAAGTACCAGTATTCCTAAAAGGCAATACTCAGAACTCCCCCTGGCCTTCCCACTCTATTCAGAAGTGTAAATTCCCACCCCTCCACTCTCTCCTCATTGACCCTGGGTATTGGCCTTTGTTCATTCTCTTCCCTTCGTCAAAATTGTCCTTTATCCTTCACTCTGAGTCTTCAAATATTATTGTTACCTTTCTTATCATGGAGTGCTCCAGCCCACATGGCCATCGCATTTCTCTGGTATCTATAAGATTCAATATCTATTGTTTGCTCTGATGATTATGTACTTTCTTTCTTGCATTTTGTCTTAACTATTTTATATTATGCTCTACAAGAAGCCCTGTGCACAAAATTTGTGCACGGAGGTGGGTGTCCCTCAGCCCAGCCTGCACCCTCTCCAATCTGGGACCCCTTGGTGGGATTGGGCCTAAATGGGCAGTCGAACATCCTTCTCACAATCCAGGACTGCTGGCTTCCAACTGCTCGCCTGCCTGCCATCCTGATTGCCCCTAACTGCTTCTGCCTGCCAGCTGATCAACCCCTAACCACTACCCTGCCAGCCTGATTGATGCCTAACTGCTCCCCTGCCAGATGTTTGCCCCCAACTTCTCTCCTCTGCTGGCCTGGTCACCCAACTGCTCTCCTCTGCAGGCCTGGGTCCCCCCCCCCAACACAAGTGCCCTTCCCTGCAGGCCCGGTTGCCCCCAACTTCTCTCCTCTGCCAGCTTGGTCACCCCTAACTGCCCTCCCCTGCAGGCTTGATTCCCCCAACTGCCTCCCTTGCAGGCCTGGTCTCTCCCAACTGCCCTCCCACATAGGGGCAGGAGCTTTGATTACATGGAGGCAGGCATCTTGTGTGTTGGAGTGATGGTCAATCTGCATATTACTCTTTCATTAGATAGGGTAGAGGCCTGGTGCATGGGTGGGGGCCAGCTGGTTTGCCCTGAAGGGTGTCCCGAATCAGGTTGGGGGTTCCTTTGGGGCATAAAGCGACCTGGGCGAGGGGTCTGTGGTGGTTTGCAGGCCTGCCATGCCTCGTAGCAACCCAAGCTGAGGCCCTGGTATCTGGGATTAATTTATGTTCTACAATTGAAACTTTGTAGCCTGGAGCAAAGCCAAGCCTCCTGCTCACTCTGTGGCCGCAGCCATTTCTCTTGGGATATTTACATTCTATAATTGAAACTTTATATCCTTAAGCAGAGACCAAGGTAGGCCAGGACTTCAGAAAGCTTGGCTTTCTTCATTGCCAGGGGCAACCCTAGCCTCTGCTCTGCAGCTTTGTGGCTGCCACCATTTCTGTTGAGATATATCTTCTATAATTGAAACTTTGTAGCATTGAGTGGAGGCCTAGGCCAGCAAAGGAAGGCAGAAAGCTTGGCTTCCTCTGTCACCAGGGAAACCCAAGCCTCCCTCCTGCTTTCTGTGGCCGGCAGCCATCTTTGTTGGGGGTTAATTTGCATATTGCTCCTGATTGGCTGTTAGGCATGGCTATGGGCATGGCTTGTGTGGTGTAGCGGAGGTGCGGTCAATTTGCTTATTCTTCTTTTATTAGATAGGATGTGACAGGTCTATGCAAGATGATGAAGGACAATAGCATCCTCTTAAATGAATGGATGAATTTATCAAATAGTACTAACTCTGGCATGAAGTACATGTTCTCTTTGAGGGGGAAAAAAGTTTTATATAGTCTAGCCCATGAATTCTGAAGGCATTTGTGTATTTAGAAGATTAAAGACCAATTCTAGATCTTTTCTTTTTTTCTTTAGCTTTCCCCCCACAAAGTTGTAATGGGCCTTTTGCTTTTCAGCTTTCAACTATATGCCAGCTATCTGCAAATAAATTGCCCATTCAATGAAATAAGATGGTGACTATGGTGCCAGAAGCTGGAATTGGAATATAGAGTCTGACAAAGGAGTTTGTCCTTTTCTAACTGCAAGAGGCTCCATAGAATAGATGGTTTGGTGATTTCAAAAAAATGCAATTTAAGAAATATTTCAAAGATTTGGAATACTGAGTTGGGATTTTTAAAATTAGGACTTCCCTGAAAAATCTGGAATGGTGGCACCACCATGCTCATCAATGACTCATCCTGAGTTGCATTATGGAGGTTACAACTGCAGAAGGCATAGAATGTCCCTGCTATTGAGGAGTTTACAGCATTGTTGGGAAGATTTTTGGACTTTCAAAAAGAAAATAATTATAGGAATTTTTAAAACAACGCTAAAGAAAGTGAAATCCTACAAGAACTTTCACCAATAGAACAAGTCAATACTTTGTATACAGTATCTCAGATCCTCACCAACCATTTGAAAAGGGGAATATCATTTTCATTTTCAAGTTGAGGAAATGAAGTTCAGAGAAGCTGAGTGATATGCTCAAGGTTACAGTTGATAATCTGTGGATGAGGGATTTGAGTTTGGGTCTGTCAAGCTCTAAAACTTGTGCTCTTTCCATTCTCATGTTGATCATGATCATCCTTTTTTAAAAAATATATTTTATTGATTTTTTACAGAGTGGAAGGGAGAGGGATAGAAAGTCAGAAACATCCATGAGAGAGAAACATCGATCAGCTGCCTCTTGCACACCCCACACTGGGGATGTGCCCGCAGCCATGGCACATGCCCCTGACCGGAATCGAACCCGGGACCCTTCAGTCCGCAGTCCGACGCTCTATCCACTGAGCCAAACCTGTCTCAGCTGATCATCCTTTCTTATCCTGTACTACAGCAGATCTTGAAAAGTGATAGTAAAATTATTATTATTCCCAATTTAAAATACATGGTGGTGGGGCAAAAGTAGTTTTACAGTTGTTCATGTGGAAAATAATACAATAATTAATAAATAAAAATGCAAGAATAAACTGTTTCACATACTCACAACTGTAAATTTTCTTTCACTTCACCCTGTATGTGTGCAAAGAACCAAGATTGGTGGGATTATGGGGTTTTCTCCTTTTTAAAAATTGTCTTTAAAAACTGTTATAGTATTTTATACATAAAAGAGAGAAATGAGACCTAAAGTTAGACTTCGTTACATTTGAATTACCCACTGCTTTGTTATCTCTCATGGATTAAATTGTTTATTTTCTATTAAAAGCAATTATATGGAATGAAAAAGATGAATAAAAATAAATTGATTCATGATTTGCTGGAAGTAGTTTCAAGAGGTGATGTGGAACTCATCTGTGACCATATTACTCAAGTCCATTCCATTCTTGGAAACCTTGATTTTCAGCATCCAAAGACTGGGAATACGCCTCTCATTACTGCAGCAGAAGAAAATCTAACAGAGGTAACATGTGGTGTCCAGGGCCCATGGATACTCTTCTAACTAAGGATTCCAAGAGGAGATGTTAGGGAATAGCATTACCACCCAACTTCATGAAAGGATGTCTGAAGGCAGAAAGCAGTGGGTAGGGGATGAAGGTGGGGAGGAAGAGTTAGGGTCAACTGGAAGGAGAACTGGGAAAAGCTAAATAATCTAGACAGTCACTATCTTTATTTCTTCCCCTACTCAGTCAACAGAATACTAGACTTCATGTTGGATACCAAGTTGAATCAAATACAGATGTCACCTTTGAAGAGCTTATGGTCTAGTGGGACCACATAATGGGGCCTGAGTTTTTTCCTTTTTTCCTCTCCCCACCCTCAGCTTCATCATACCTAGAAAAGTGTACCCTATTCTAACAAATACATATAATCAAGAAAGTAGGGGAAAAGGAGTAAGTAAATAATAGTAAGATGGACAAGGACAAAAGATTGTCCTCTTTGTTCTAGTTTTATATCCATCTAGAGTGCCTCACACATCTAGGTGCTTAATAAATATCTATTAAATGGATAAACTAATGATTAAATAATCCATTTGGGTCTGATTGATCATTTATACCATCATGTGTGGGAATTTATAAGATTCTTTTCAAGAATGCAGGTGAGGGTGACGGCATGTGCTCAGGGGTGGGGGCGGCCTGGAGGTCAATGAGGGGAAAAGGAGACTTATGTAATACTTTTAACAATAAAGAATTTAAGTTTTTTAAAAAAGAATGCTGATGAGCCCTGGCAGGTTGTCTTAATTGGCTAAAGTGTTTATCCCATACACCAAAAGGTTGAGGGTTCAATCCCAGCTAGGGCACAGACCTAGGTTTTGTGTTCTCTCCCTGATTGAGAGGTAACCAATTGATGTTCTCTCTCTCTCTCTCTCTCTCTCTCTCTCTCTCTCTCTCTCTCTCTCTCTCAAAATTAATAAAAACATATCCTTAGAGAAGGCTTAAAAAATGCTGGTGAAAGTGAGAATAATATGAGCACTTAGAATTGGAGATGGTCAGCAAGAAGGGAGCTATACGGGGAATAGAAAAGGGCTTAGAATGGGAAAACTACAGTGAAAAGGACAAATTTCACTCAGCTGCACAGGTTGATACCTCTATAAGTTCTTCGGAATCTAAATGCAAGTGGTCCTTAACCCTGCTGACCACTTCAATTAGCCTCTCTCTTTACTAATTCTTAGCTTTTTTTCCTCTTTTGATTCTTTTCTATTAACACCTTTTAAACAAATTCTAAAATGTTATGTATTCTTTTTAAAAAGAAGCATGTGTGCACAACTTAAAGAAAAATGAGATCAGTGTCCATATCCCCACCAGCCATGCCAAAAATCAGACATACCATTGTCAAAAGTACTCTATCTGCCCCTTCCGAATTGCATCCACCATACTTCATAATCATTATCTTAAATTTTGGGTTAATCATTTCCTTAGTTTTGCTACTTTTGCACATATTCCTAAATAATTTGCTGTTTACTTTTTCTGTTTTTGAACTTTATAAGAACAGACTTGCACTGCATGTGAGTCTCTGTTAACTTACTTCTGTTCGTTATTATGTTTTTGAGATTCACCCACTTCAACACATGTAACTGTGGCTTTTCATTTTTACTGCAATTTAGTATTACCTTTACGCACAATTTGTCTGTCTATCTTACTTTGATGGACAGGTGGGCAGTTTCTATATTTCTATTATTGCAAACAGTGATGCTATTTACCATTAGCATTTAATATACTGAGATAATTCCCTTCTGATGACACATAAATTAACAAACACCTTTCCTGAGCCCACATCCTCCTCTGACCACTTTCATTCCTCTTTCAGTCCTCTTCAAATTAGCCTGATGCGATTTATTGGATTCTTAGCATTAGAAACAATACCTTGTCAGAAACGATAGCATTTGCCAGGGTATTATCAGTTTTATTTCAGTTCCCCAATTCCCACAGGATGATAGGAAGGGGACCAGGTGACCTCTGCTCAAACAATGGATTGGATTGCAGGAGAGGAACCCAAAGGGCACCACCCACAGAGCCACATTAGGTTTCCTTCCCCACTGCAAACCATGCCCAAACCCCATTAGCTGAATTCATACACTCACTTGCCCCAAGGATCTGGGCAGCAATCAATGTGACCTCAAGGAAGCCATAAAGGTTTGAGTCTCTCCCCTCCCCAAAGTTCGCCAACATACTCCCATGATCTTAAGTCCCCTTTGAAGAGAGGGTTCTGTGGCTTCACTTCTAATGCTCTTTTTCCTTAAAGCAGATGAGGTTGAGGTACAGGAGGCTGTGGAGGGGTGAGGAACGTGGAGAAAGAGTGGTTATAGGCCAATAGGCAAGATACATTTACTTTTGGTTTCCAGAAACATGGAGGCTTCTTGTAGCTCAACTGAATGAACTCCTGATGTTTTCAGCCCAACTGAAGCCTTATATCAGGTGGCAAAGTAATTATTACTGGTGCCATCTATTTCAGCTTCAGGCAAGAGCTCATTGGCAATGGCCACATTGCTTTTTGACTGGAGCTTCAGGGTTTGAAGCCTTTGGTTGATTCAGGTTTAACTTTCACAGCAGACTTTTAAAAATTTTTTTAAGGATTCTACATTAATATAAATCATTTGCTGACTCAGGTTCATGATGGTATCTCTTAAAATTTCACCTGATTTTGACATAAGGTCTAGGGAAGTGTTCCAGGGCAGTGGGGCTAATCATCAGAATTTGTCTAGATTCCTTTGTGTCCATTTCTCTTTCTCCAGTGAGTCACCTTCATCAGCATTGTTACCCAATCCAGGCCAGTGAGAACCTGAACACTACTTAACGCCTCAGCTGAAGGAATTTTTCTGTCTCAGGGAAATCCCCAAGAGAGCCATTGATCCCTTAAAGTAGCTAAACCAACTGCAAAAAATAAAAATTCAAGGCTTTACCTTCATCATTAAATGGATCTAAGGTTGTAGGCAGGAAGAGCCCAGCTGTAAGAAAGCTGTATTATCATTCCTTCTTAACAAGTATCATGCATCTTACCACCCATATTCTAAGTGAACCAGCCACAGTTCAAAGTTGGCTGTGTAGTGTGTGTTTACCATTTTAATCATGAATTTTTCTACTTCCATCCTCAGTGAAGATATGAATCTCTGTAACTTTTGTCTGAAGGGGGTAGAATTTTCCATCTATCCAGAACAAATCTTGGCATTATTTGCTACAATGGTATGAATCTAAGGCTGACTGGCAAATTGGCGAGGAAGATACAACCCACAGAAGAATTATCCAAAACCAGGAAATAGCTGTTTTGAACTTATTTCCTAATACACAGCCTATAACTACCTTCTTATTTAGTTCCTTAAACAATCATATATTGTCAATAAAGTGGAGGATCCTTTAGTGTCCAATTTACCATACAAATTGGTTAACATATTTGCCACCATTTCCCATGAACTTTTCTCATTCTTCCTTTGTCATGTCTTTCTCTCTAATCATCTCACTTTTGCAAAAGTTATCAACTGTGAAGCATCTGAGATTTTCTTGTATATGCAAGCTATAGCTTTGCCTGCCACAGTTTCAGAGTCTGGCAGAAGACACCAGACTCCTGAGTCAGAGAAAAATCACAGTTTACTATTCGTAACTAGAGGCCTGATGCACAAAATTTGTGCAAGGGGCTCGGCCCCATCCCCTTTGGTCCCTCCACCATGGCAGCTGCCTCAATCTCAGCCCCCACCACTGTGGCTTCGTCCAGAAGGATATCCAGAAGGACATCTGTCTAATTAATATATTACGCTTTTATTACTATAGATAGTAATAGCTAGCTTTTGCTTCAGTTCCCTGAGCCCCAGTTTACACAGGGCAATATTGAGAGGTGATACCTACACCTACAGTGGATTGGATTATAAGAGAGAAACCCTGAACTTGAGTAACCTGAGTCTTTTATAATAGCTAATAAGTAAGTCTTCCCAGTGCTCCAGAAGGAGACACTCCAATATGTCTGTTTTCCAAGGTTGCTCACTATACAACTATCTTTAAAAACATAGTCTAAAACAAAAGTGGTCAATGCCTCTGCCATTTCCCTTGTTCCTCAATATCATATCTCCATGATCTCATTGATCTCCCAGCTTCCACTCTTCCCCACATCAATCCATTTCAGCAGCCAGAGTGATTTTGAAAAATACTTATCTGATTATGTTATTTATCTGCTCAAAATTTTTACTGGCTCCTCATTTCCCTAAAGTTTATAACATTGATTGCCAAAAAGGGGTTGGTGAGGCCTTTCAGTTTAGCTACTGATGACTTCATCACATCTCCTACTGCTTCCTCATTCTTGAGCTCCTCCTTCCAGAGCTTTAAATGTTCTTTGTCTTTTTGTCCACTGTGTTAGTCTGGGCTCCCATAACAAATATACCATAGTCTTGGGGACTCAAACAACAGAAATTTATTTCCTCATAGTCTGATTCCACAATTCTCAACTTAGACATCGCTTTCTCCAGAAAGTCTTCCCAGCCCCCTAAGACAGCTGAATAGGTTTCTTTTATGTGCCTCCTCAGCTTTCTGTATTTATTCTATCATTGCGTATATCACACTCTGTTGCAATTGCCTTTTTATCCGTCTCTGTACCTCACTAGATTGTAAATGCCTTAAAGGCTGGTCATCTGTCTTGCTCATTGTTGGGGTCTCAGCACCAAGACCAGCTTTTTATACACACACTAATCCTTCAGACCATATTTGTTGACTAAATTAAGCCTCCATCATTTTAAACAGAGTTCATTCTTTCCCTAGAAATACTTATTACATTCAATAATCTATAAGCCTGAGTTTTGGGGTTTGATATTCTGAACTACAGGTGATACTAATAGGAGTTGAATGTGTTATGTGAATTTAATATGAAATACAGACCCCCAGTTTGAAAAAAAACTATAGTAATGTAAGGCAGCAGAGTTGGAAACAGTGACCAGTAAACTGCACCCTGAAAGGTGGCGAGATTAGCAGCAAAGATTACAGAAACATTAACCAGTAAATTACATCCTGCCCCTCTTGCAGAGTGGGAGAGCCCAGGAGTAATGATAAGGGAACAGGAAACACATCCTGCCCCTCTTGCAGAGTGGGAGAGCCCAGGGGTAATGATAAGGGAACAGGAAAACAGTTTGACCAAGAATGTGAAACTGAGATTAATGTAAATGTCAATGGTTCTGGGAAAAACAAACTGTAATAAGCCCCCCTGACAACCTCTGTGTGACCCTGTTTTTGTTTCAGGGTATTTAAGCCCTGGCTCTGCACTGTCTCGGAGGTCTCAGCCTCTACTCTGACTTCAGGGTATGTTGTGAGCCCCAGCATGCTTGGTGAATAAACCCTTTGCTGTTTGCATGAGAACGTCTCTTGGTGCCTTTGTGAGAGCGGCGGGCGTCCCGGGCTTAACAGTATCCTCAGACCATCCTCATCATGGAGATTTTTAAAAAATGCAAATAGCAATTACCTGCTTCCAAGTAAATTCTTCATTCTTATGCCCCTTTTAATCTCCTTCCTATATCATAAATCGAAGCCATGTATATCTAGGTAAGTTTTCCACTCAGCCCTGAAAACACCATTGGTACTCAAAAATGTAAAATAAGAATGTTGTGGTATTGCAGGTTGTTGAGTTTCTTCTGGAAAAGGGAGCAGATATCACCCTTTGCAATTATGACAATCGAACCGCAGTCCATGTGGCTAATGGTAATATCCAAAGACAACTCTTGGCCACCAATGGAATCCAGGCTTCCCAAATGCAACTTCTGCGAAGTTCATGGCAAGGTGATCTTGAACAACTTCAGCAATTGTTGGTCAGTGAAGTCAATGTTCACTTCTACCTTTGGGTAGGTGGGTGGGTGGGTGGTAAGAAGGGCACAGACTACATATGACTCCTTTTAAAGAAAAATAACTTCTTTTCAAATGCAATCCCAAGAAATTTCAGGCCAGAAATATGAGAATGAAACAGAATCAAACAGGACACTGGGGTGAAAAACAAGATAATTAAAGAACAAAGCAGCAGCCTTTTTTCCTTCCTGCAGCTGAAAGCTAGAAGTCAGCAGTGCCCCTGGGAAATGATGCACTCCCCGGGTGCCCCTGGAGAGCCACTGTCAACTTGCTCAGAGGCATTCCCTTGACATCGGTGCCATTTGTACAGCTGCTGTTTGGATACCTCTGGACTAGTTGCAGTTATTAACTTTACCTTGAAAAGAGAACCAGAGAGCCTGTGCTTTGCATAATATTTAGCTGTGACTAAATGAGTTAAGAGGATACATTCTTTAAGTGCTTTCTTCTTAGGGTATTGAACTTGTTTAGATTTTCTACCCATTGATATTCTTTCCCAATCAAACTTGCAAAACCATATGCATAACCAAGGACACTAATTATTGGTGGCCACTGCTTACTCTTGGCATTTACCCTCAAAGATACTGTCAGATCACATGACCTTCTCACTGAAAGAAAATCAATGGCTGCTAGGAAACCAGTTTCTTCCATTCCCTTATAGTAGAGACACAAATAGATAAAGGAAAAATGAACAATATTATCCTTCACCTAGAGTTCAAGAAAATATATAACAAAATCCAAAGGGCTCTATATTTTTTGTTGTATTAAACAATGATCTAAAATTGCCATATGTCATGAATTCTGGCTTAGAATATATTTTTGAAAGGCAGTAAATTTTATTTTATTGGTATTTGCAACATACCTATAGTTGTAATCCAATGTCTGTTTTCTTGACCACATTTTTCACCCCTAAAGATTGGCAGCTGAGTTTTAAGAAACTAATGTCTGTAGATGGACCCCAGATCCTAATCCACAGATGCTGAATTAATGTGTGTTGTAAGACTACAAAATTAATGTGCTGTTTTAAGGTTCGAAATGTTCATGTTGGTCCTAGCTAATAATAAACATTGATATAAGAAGTGGTTTCTTTTCAGAGACTGAAAAAAAATTAGCTAATTAATTCCCAGAACACCACTCTGAGGTAATATCATTATCTCTAGTTTGTCCCTAGAGAAACTGAGGTAGAGACACTGACTATGTTCATATGGCATAAAGTGAAATGGAGGTGAAATTAGTGAGTCTATGAAATAAATAATTTTGATAATTTGGCCTTCCAGTAGCTTTTCAATTTTGAGTTATCCAAATTAAAAATTCTAATTAATTTAAATCATTAAAACAACAAATAATTTATATATCCATCATTTGACTGTATAAACACAGTTAAATGAGTGGCCTTACTATTGTAAGTCAGTCATCATTCCACAAACATTTATTGAGCATGTCTGACACTCTGCTCTCTGATCAGCAGAACAACCCTGCAGGGAGTATGCTGCTATTCCTGCATTATCGCTGAGGACTGTGAAGGCCAGTGAAGAAGCTTGCCATGTTTTGCAAATAAAAATACAGGACATTCAGTTAAATTTGAATTTCAGATAAATATCACTCCCTCCCCCCCTTTTTTTTGGGGGGGGGGTGTAATTACGCCCCGGATGAAAATTATTCATTGTGTAACTGGTGGCATCTCTTATTTTATCAGGGTGATTTAATCACCTTTTAACAGTGTCCTTGATATAACCCTATCAGGGAGGTTAAATAACCAACTTAAAAAGCTAAAATACACCCTCCCCCAGGTCTGTCTACCTCTCAGGCCTGTGTTCTTACAATTCATCAGCTCCCTCCCAATATACATATTGAGAATGAAGGTATTGAAGTCAAAATAAGAATTTGGCGAAACAGTGAAAATCCAAAGATTAGTATAAGTAGACATTCAGAAAAACATAACATAAATAAAGTTTCACATTTTTAAAGGCATCTGAAGAGTTCCTGGATGTAAATTTCCCAAACCAGCATGGCCTGACCCCTCTGATGTTGACTGTGAGAGATGTGGATCTGTTTGAGAGTCTTGAGATGTCAACAGTCTACAGACCTGAGAAGGTTCTGGCTGAGCTCCTCATGCACCATGCGTGAGTATGAGTGGTCAGTCAGCGCCAGTGCAAGGGCGTATATGCCATTCATATTCACAGCAGTCATTTCTATGTTTAAATATGCATACTAAATGCACACACATGTTCACAAAAGGGACTTCATAGTTGCAAAGTGATGCACAGATACTAGATCCTGCTATCTGTTATTTTTATTACATTGGTCCTTTGTTTTGTTTATTAAATATTCTTTTTTGTCTACCTTCAGGATATCCAACCGACAGGTCATTAGGGCATCCTGAGGAGGTACATTTTGATGCTTTTATAAGGAAACTTTTAAAGCATAGAGCACTTTTTTTGAACACCCACAGCTAGTTAGAATAATTAATTTATCTAATCAAAATAGCAAAAAAAAACCAAACAGCTTTTTGGCATCAATTGGGATTACAGAGTTGGAAAGGAAAAATACAATATGCAATTTGGACAGCTGATTGCATTATACTTTGCTATTTGTTAAACCCTGGTTTTAAATATTTATCTCTTTTGAGATTACTGGAAATGTCAGATAATTCTGTAGTATGTAGCTCCCTACCCTCAAGATGTTACTAATTATTTTAAAAAGCACTGTCCATTGTCTAAAACAATTTTCAGTAGTGATTTCCAGTTGCCTAGAAATTACTACATGCCAACATGTTCTTTTAGGAGGGGCAAAGAAAATAAGTCAGAAGTTAACAGTCTCTCATTTTAGAATTGGTTTCCTAATGCTGTTTGTTACATAGATAGCTTGTTGTCAAATAAGAACAGATGGCCCAAACTTTTTCATATGGATTTTGTTATGGAAAAAATAAAGGAAAAGGGGCCTTCAAAAAGAAAAGTATACTTTAGAATGTGAGCTATTTTTAAATATTAGTATTATAGGTTGAAGATGGAAGTTTGACACTACCTCAGAATTTAGTGCTGAGAAACATGTGAGGAGATTGTTAAAAATAGAGGTTACTAGATACCGCCCTAGAGAAGGTGGTGATCAATAGTCCTGAAGTGGGTCCAGAATACAGGCGATCAAAGGAGAAACACTCTCAAGACAGATGAACAAACTGAGGTCCCTAAAAGTTAGTGCTGGCCGTTTATCCAAGTGGTGACGGTCTCCTGACCCTTGGTCTTACGCTGTTTCTCTTGAATCATGACCTTGGTGGAGAAAAGGCCATAACAGAATATTGTTGCTGATCATAAAACATTACCCATAACAACAGATTCAAATTCAAAGGTATTAGATCAGAGACCATGATCAACTCTCTCCTTGTCCCAGAACATGACTAATGAAGTTTTATCATTGTTTCCCTCACTATGACCTGTTGATAGGGTTTTCATCATTTACCTTCTGGATCTCTTTGAGCTGATGTTTAGGATTCAGTACAGCATAGAGAGGATATTAGTGCTGTTTCATGAGGCCCTAAGATCAGCCAATTGGGCTTAAAAACCACAGAGCAAAGAAAGGAAAATGAAATGACCATGCAGAGAAGGGTTTTATGATAAGATCATTCCACTCAACCAAGAGCATATCAGCTTAATTTTAAAGAGAGATTATGTCATTCTACTATTTTGAATGATAAAAGGATTAGGTGTTAGCATTAGAAAAAAGAGATATCAAGAACGTAACCATTTAGCTAAAACATTGGAAAGAAAAAGAATCAAGTCAACTATTTGGAATGATAAGACAATGGTTTATCAATATGTTTTTATCTTTACTGAATTTATGCATCACTAAAAATTTATGAAAGTTTATGTTAAAATTTTTCTGCATATATTACAGTTTTATAAAAAATTGTCACTATTCATATATTTTGAAGTAATTATTTTACCCCCAAACTATGTAAGATTGCCTTCATTTATTTGATGTCAATATTTTCCTTCCATATTAATTTTCTTTTTTGAATAGATTTAACTAATAACCTTTTATGTTGATTCTATTTTGCCTAGAGATCCTAAGCTCTGTGATTTTAGTGGAAAATCAGCAATATATTATGTGTCACAAATAAAGAGTTTTAAGAAACAGCAGTTATTGGACATGCTAATGAATTCTCTGCCAAAACCAGGTAAATATTACTATTTCACTTTCAAATTTTTTCCAAATATGAGGGCCCTACTAGAAATCTTTCTTTTTCTACATGTATTTGATGGATCCATTTTAAGAAGTCTATCTGACAACTATTTATTAAGCAGTGACTGAAAGCCCATGACTAGGTTTTCTGAGGGATGTAAAGAAGTCTAAGATAAGGTCCAAACTTTTGTAACTGCTCAGTATGGTCAGAGACATTTCATATAAGCCAGAGGAGAAAGAACTTATTGGGAACTTGAAAGGGGAAGGGATTTATGGTGGTTCTTGGATGCTGGATGAGATATGGTAGGAAGAAAAAAAAGAGGTTAGATATAGATGGGGAAAGATAGTATGAGCAAAGACATGGTGACAGGCACAGCAAAAGGGATAATGGAGAAAAAATGCCACTGAGCAATACATGATTTTGTATAACTTGCTTGACTTTATTGTTTAATTGATTTTTTGTTTGAAGCTTCTGGTATACCCAAAACAAGGGTATACCTAAGAGGGTCTCATGAAAGAGGTGAGACTCAGTCAGGTCCTTGAAAAATGACAGTATTTGATTTTGTGGAGCAGAGGCACCATGCTGTTAAGGAAGCAGGGTTATTTTATCTCAGGGCCAAGCAGGAGTCCAGACTGAAAGTTTATGTCAGAGAAAATGAACACATAACGTCAAATGCATAAGGAAAGTGTGTCCATTGAATGTAAAGCTAATGATATCCCTTCCCCCCCCCCAATAAAATAGAATCACTAAAGAATCTTGAACCAGAGAATGATGAAAGCCATGTTTTAGGAAAATTAACCTGTTCTTATTGTGTAGGATGGATTCAAAGAAAGAGACTCATGGAAGGGAACTCTATTAAGCAAGTATGTGGTGGCCCTGAGTGGTTTGGCTCAGTGGATAGAGCATCAGCCTGCGGACTGAAGAGTCCCAGGTTCAGCTCTGGTCAAGGGCATATACCATGGTTGCAGGCACATCCCCATTAGGGGGTGTGCAGGAGACAGCTGAGTGATGTTTCTGACTTTCTATCCCTCTCCCTTCCTTTCTGTAAAAAAAAATCAATAAAAAATATTTTTTTTTTTAAAGAAAGTATATTGTGAAAAGAACTAGGAAGAGAGCTCTTGGGCAAGGTGTTATAGTGGTCTGTTAATGTGGTGCATTTAATGATATTGTGAAAGAAGAATTCACAGAATTTTGTGATGTAAAGTTGATGGTGAAGACACAAAGAAAAAAGTTGAGTAAGAGTTGAGTCAAACACGTTTTCGAAGGTTCAGCCCTGGGATATGGGGAGATGGGAATACAATCAACAAACTAGAAGAACACTGGTTTTGTGAGGATACTGAAAGTAAAGTTCTAAAAAAATCGTACTGATGGAACCTGGGCCCTTTCAAGTAGCAATTTTCTGTAGGATAGGATTTCTGGGAAAGGACAGGTTGGTATATCAGTCCTGGAGTTCTCTACACAACAGAGATCATAAGGACCTGAGAGTGGACAAGATCATTGAAGGATTGGTGATGGGCAGAAAATTGCAGGGTTATGAGGTGAGGAGATGCACCCACAGTTAGAGAGTGCTGTGCACATAAGAGAATTGGGAGAGAGTTGCAAAAGGAATAAATGAAAACAATATCAAATTAGAAAGGAGGTTACAAAACAGATACGGTTGAAAGTGGGAAGTTTCTATGACAGAATAGAGGCAGAAGATAGATTGCAAAGAGTAAAGAAGGAAAATATGATGAAGGAATAGAGGGTCGGAGTATAGATCACTTGTTCAATCTTATTTCAGTTACAAGATAAATAAATGGAAGAGTCATTGGAAGAGGACGATGTTGTCATCCAAGAGCCCATGCTTATTTGGAGAAGGCAGGCTGGCAGGAGGGGGATGAATATGAGAACAGTGCCCCTCAGGAGCTAACTGGGAGTTCACTTATGGGTGTCCGAACCTTGTTAATTTAATGCGGCTTCAGTGCTAGAAAGGACGTGTGCTCACAAGAGCTAAATGTTTTTCTCTTTGGCATCTATAAAGCAAATGTAATTTCCCATTGTTAGCGGTTTCACTTGGCAACTTTGCCTAATTTTAAAAAAAACAACAACAAAGAAAACCTCACTTATTCTGTGGATTCCTGTTGTTCTCACATCTCTTCCTGTGAAAATTATTTCCTGAAACTTCATCAGGATCCCAGATCACTATCTTAGAAAAATCTTTGACAAAATGGAATTGATGTTAGAATCAAGAGCTAAATCTTCCTGTGAAATTGAGATGAGTCTGATCAAAACACATTATGTTTCTTTTGTCAGACAGACATGCTGAATCATTGCTTGACATATGTCACGATACAAACTCTTCTCCAACTGATATGACAGTTACCCAAAACCAAAATGTACTCTTGCGAAGTGTCAGCAGCAGCAGTGAGGTAAGATGCTTTCCGTAAAACAACAGCCAATGAAGAATGGATACTTTATCTACTGCTTCATTTGTGTCGCTTGAATATCTTATAACAACTACTACAATTATATTTTAATGTAATCATAAAGAAATTTAAAGCACAGTAAAGAAGACAGTGTTCTTGGAGTTTAATCTCAGAGCAGTAATTCACTAGTCAACTCTTAGTCTCATGCATTGAGTGTATATATATGTGATATAACACCACAAAATTGTGGCATCCACACTAAATAATAAAGTGTGGCTTGTCTTTATGGATGTTAATGTGGAAAAGGAGAAGATCATGAATCTGATCGTGTCAAATTCATCACAGGGTACCACAAAGGAGATGCCTCCTCTTGTCTCTAGCTGTCACCCGCTGCCTGTGATGAGTGACTCCACCAAAAGTTCCTATTACTATAGTAACATACAAGTAGCACAGAGGTGATCCATAGGAAACTGGAATGGTACCCAAGATTTAGAACAAATTAGTAACATTGGTGGTCTATGGGGAGAGAATTACAGATGTACTTTACACAGTATCCTTATTTGCACCTTTTGAGTTTTTATAAAAATTAACATAACCCAAAGGGTTAAAAATATCACTACTCAGTATTTTATTGATCAGAAAAAATATGTCTACAAAATTGTTTATTTATTTATTTTTAAAATATATACATTTTATTGATTTTTTACAGAGAGGAAGGGAGAGGGATAGAAAGTCAGAAACATTGATGAGAGAGAAACATCGATCAGCTACCTCCTGCACACCTCCTACTGGGGATGTGCCCGCAGCCAAGGTACATGCCCTTGACCGGAATCGAACCTGGGACCTTTCAGTCCACAGGCCGATGCACTATCCACTGAGCCAAACCGGTTTCAGCAAAATTGTTTATTTTTAAAAGTTAATGAGGTATGGACTATATTATTTAAAAATAATAATGAGTTTTGGAGTTAGTGGAGTAAACACATTTCAGTCCCTTTCTGCTTTCAAAAATCATCCCCAAACAACAAAGAAAATGAAAAACAGAAAAAAAAATGTTAACCTTTTATTTTGAAATAATTATAGATTCACAATAACTTATACATAGTGGTCTTTTGTGTCCTTCACCAACTTCCCTAGTGAGAACTATTGTTATAACTTTAGTACATTGTCAAAACTAGGACAACGACACTGACACAATGCAATAAGTTAGATATAGACCTTACTTGGCTATCACTAGTCTTTGCATGCATGCCTGTCTCTTTTTTTCTGTTTGTGTATGTCTGTGTGGAGTGTTCTATGACATTTTATCACCACAATCAAAATATAAAACTATTTTGTCACCACAAGTAATTCCCTCTAGTACCATCTTTATAACCACACACACACCTCTTCTGTAACTCCCGGCAACCACTGATCTGTTCTCCATATCTACATATTTTTTTTACATTTCAGAAATGTCATATCAATGGAATTATCATATATGTAAACTTTTGAGATTGGATTTTTCTGTTCAGCTTAATGAATATATGCTGATAGAGCCAAGCTGTGTGTGTCAGGAGTTTCTTTGGATGATTAAGTAATATTCTGTGATAACAGCTGTCCCCCAGTTTATTTAGCCATTCGCCCATTGAAAGTCATTTGGGTTGTTTCCAGCACGGGGCTATTACAAATAAAGCTACTATGAACATTTGTGTACAGATTTTTGTACACACTTATGTTTTCATTTCTCTAGGATATGTGCCCAGGAGTGCAATTATTAGATCATATATATGTAATATATGTTTAACTTTAAAAAAAAGCCCAACAATTTTCCAGAGTGATGCTCTTATTTTATCTTCCCACCAGCAATAAATGAGAGATCCAGTTTCTTTACATCTTTGTCAGCATTTGGTACTATCAGTATTTTTTATTTTAACCATTCTGATAACTGTGTGGTAGTGTCTTGTAGTTTTAATTTGTATTCCCTTAATGACCAATGCTGAACATTTTTTTCATGTGTTTCTTTGCCATCAGCATGAATCACCTAAGTCTTTTGTCCATTTTCTAATTCAATTGTTCATTTTCTTATTTTTGAGTTTAAAGAATTCTTTATATATTCTGGATATATGATTCACAGATATTTTCCTCCTTAGTTGAAAAACTTGGCTTACTGAGCAGGGATGTAACTGAAATGTAGTATGTGCCTGACTGGGAATTGAACTCGCAGCCTTTTGGTGTATGAGACGATTCTCCAACCAACTGAGCCACCCACCAGGACACTTTTTCACCATTTAAAAAATTTTTATTTTTCAATTAGAGTTGGTGTACAAAATTGCATTCATTTCAGGTGTACAACCCAGTGATTAGACATTATATAACTTATGAAATGATCACCTGGATAAATCTCACAGTCACCTGACACCATACACAGTTATTACAATACTAGAGGCTTAGTGCATGAAATTCATGTGCGGGAGTGGGGGGTTGTCCCTCAGCCCAGCCTGCACCCTCTCCAATATGGAACCTTTTGAGGGATGTCCGACTGCCCGTTTAGCCCGATCCCACTGGGATAGGGCCTAAAGGGGCAGTCGGACATCCCTCTCACAATCCAGGACTGCTGACTCTCAACTACTTGCCTGCCTGCCTTCCTGATTGCCCCTAATCCCTTCTGCCTGCCAGCCTAATCACCCCTAACGACTCCCCTCTCAGCCTGATTGATGTCTAACTGCTCCCCTGCCAGCCTGTTTGCCCCCAACTTCCCTCCTTTGCTGGCCTGGTCACCCCTAACTGCCCTCCCCTGTTGGCCATCTTGTGTCCGCATGAGGGCAGGATCTTTGACCCCATGGGGGCAGCCGTCTTGTATGTTGGAGTGATAGTCAATATGCATATTACTCTTTTATTAGATAGGATAGAGGCCTGGTGCATGGGTGGGGGCTGGCTGGTTTGCCCTGAAGGGTGTCCCGGATCAGGGTGGGGGTTCCCTTGGGGCATGGGGCATCCTGGGCAAGGGGCCTGTGGTGGTTTTCAGGCTGACCACGCCCCCTAGTGACCCAAGCAGAGGCCCTGGTATCTGGGATTTATTTATGTTCTACAATTGAAACTTTGTAACCTAGAGCAGAGCCAAGCCTTCTGCTCCCTCTGTGGCAGCAGCCATTTCTTTTCAGGTTTATTTACCTTTTATAATTGAAACTTTGTAGCCTTAAGTGGAGGCCTAGGCCCACTAAGGCTGCAGAAACGTGGCTTCCTCCATCACCAGGGCAACCCTAGCCTCTGCTCTCTCCAGCTCCATGGCTGCTGCCATTTCTGTTGGCATTATGTATCTTCTATAATTGAAACTTTGTAGCATTGAGTGGAGGCCTAGGCCAGCACATCAGGCAGAAAGCTTGGCTTCCTTCATTGCTGGGGAAACCGAAGCCTCCCTCCTGCTCTCAGTGGTCGCAACCATCTTGGTTGGGGTTTATTTGCATAATTTGCTCCTGATTGGCTGATGGGTGTGGCTTCTGGGCATGGCTTGTGGGTGTAGCGGAGGTGCAGTCAATTTGCACATCACTCTTTTATTAGATAGGATTACTGACTATTCCCTATGTTGTACTTTATATCCCTGTGACTTTTTATAACTGGCAATTTGCACATCTTAATCTCTCCCTCTTTCTACCCATCTCCCACAACCATCAAAATGTTCTCTCTTTCAGGTCTGCTGGTTTGTTTATTGTTTTTTAGATTCCAATGTAAGTGAAATCAGATGGTATTTGTCTTTCTCTGTTTGACTTATTTTACTCAGCACATACACTCTAGGTCCATCCATGTTGTTGCAGATGGCAAGATTTCATTTCTTTTTGTGGTTGAATCATATTTCATTGCACATATGAATCACTTCTTTAGCTATTCATCTATTGATTGACACTTAGGTTGCTTCTATATCTTGGTTTTTGTAAATAATGCTTCAGTAAACATGGAGATTCATATGTCTTTTTCATTTAGTGTTTTGGGTTTCTTTGAAAAAATACTCAGAAGTGGAATTGCTGGGTTCTTTGTTACACCCTTTGTTTTAAAGTCTCTTTTGTCTGGTGTAAATATTGCTACCCTACATACTTCCTTTTCATAAAATATCTTTTCCCGTCCCTTTACTTTCAGTCTGTGTGTGTCTTTTGACCTGAAGTGAGTCTCTGTAGACAGCATATGTAAGGGTCTTGTTTTGTAATTTATTCAGCCATCATATGTCTTTTGTTTTGTTTTGTGGGTTTTTTTAAAAATATATTTTATTGATTTTTTACAGAGCAGAAGGGAGAGGGATAGAAAGTCAGAAACATCGATGAGAAACATCAATCAGCTGCCTCTTGCACGCCCCCTACTGGGGATGTGCCTGCAGCCAAGGTACATGCTCTTGACCGGAATTGAACCCGGGACCCTTCAGTCCGTAGTCCGACGCTCTATCCACTGAGCCAAACCAGTCTCGGCCATCATATGTCTTTTGTTTGGAGCATTTAATCCACTTGCGTTTAAAGTAATTGCTGATAGATATGTATTTATTCCATTTTATTATGCATATTTTTATTGTCAACTCTGATAACAATAAGTCAGTAGATAATGCCTCATTTTACTTTCTTAAGAGATAGCAAAATAAATATTTTTTAGAAATATGGAAGAAAACACCAAAAGAAAAGGTTAAAGGGCTGGGAAGGGTGGGTAAGCAAACTGATGACCTTTTTGTTATAAGTCTCTTACCATTATCTGACTTTTTAATAATGTCAACCTTAAAAAAAACCTATGTCAAGCTTGATAAAAATTAAAATAAACAAAGAAAAAGCCACTCTGGTATGTCCATACGACAGAAAACTATGCCTTGGTTAAATTTATGTACAGAGTGTGATACCATTTGCATCAAAAAGAAAACCTCAGGCCATGGCCAGTTTTGCTCAGTGAATAGAGCATGGGCCTGTGGACTGCAGGGTCCTGGGTTTGATTCCAGTCAGGGTCACATGCCTGGGTTGTGGGCTGGATCCCCGATGGGGGCATGCAGGAGGCAGCCAATCGATGGTTTTCTCTCATAATTGATGTTTCTGTCTCTCCCTCTCCCTTCCTCTTTCTGAAATCAAGAAAAATATATTTTTAAAAATCTACAACAATACCATGTGTTGTGTATGGGGATGTTGTTATGTAAGTAAACGCACAAGAATTTGTATGACTTAGCAAACAGACTGCTAACTGAGCGGGGCTGGAAGGGCAGGGAGGGTAGAGACATGAAAAAAAGCTCAGTTTTCTTAGAATAGAATGTAAAACGATGAAAATTAAAAGGATGAGATTAATTTGTTTGCACTGATTAAAAATTAAAATACAGGCCCTGGGAGGCTGCGAGCGAGCCGTGAACCGGCGGGCGGCGGGTGCGCGCACCATGTGGGAGAAACCCGGGACTAGGGTCTTCAAGAAGTCGAGCCCTAACTGCAAGCTCACTGTGTACTTGGGCAAGCGGGACTTTGTAGATCACCTGGACAAAGTGGACCCTGTAGATGGCGTGGTGCTTGTGGACCCTGACTACCTGAAGGACCGAAAAGTGTTTGTGACCCTCACCTGCGCCTTTCGCTATGGCCGTGAAGACCTGGATGTGCTGGGCTTGTCCTTCCGCAAAGACCTGTTCATCGCCACCTACCAGGCCTTCCCCCCAACGTCCAACCCGCCCCGGCCCCCCACCTGCCTGCAGGACCGGCTGCTGAGGAAGCTGGGCCAACATGCCCACCCCTTTTTTTTTTCACAATACCCCAGAATCTGCCCTGCTCTGTCACTCTGCAGCCGGGCCCAGAGGACACAGGGAAGGCCTGTGGCGTAGACTTTGAGATCCGAGCCTTCTGTGCCAAATCACTAGAAGAGAAAAGCCATAAAAGGAACTCTGTGCGGCTGGTGATCCGAAAGGTGCAGTTTGCCCCAGAGAAACCCGGCCCCCAGCCTTCAGCTAAAACCACACGCCACTTCCTCATGTCCGACCGGTCCCTGCACCTTGAGGCTTCCCTGGACAAGGAGCTGTACTACCATGGGGAGCCCCTCAGCGTCAATGTTCACGTCACCAACAACTCCACCAAGACTATCAAGAAGATCAATGTCTCTGTGAGACAGTATGCTGACATCTGCCTCTTCAGCACCGCCCAGTGCAAGAGTCCCGTGGCTCAGATCGAACAAGATGACCAGGTATCTCCCAGTTCCACGTTCTGCAAGGTGTATACGGTAACCCGGCTGCTCGGTGACAACCGGGAGAAGCGTGGCCTTGCCCTGGATGGGAAGCTCAAGCACGAGGACACCAACCTGGCTTCCAGCACCATCGTGAAAGAGGGTGCCAACAAGGAGGTGCTGGGGATCCTGGTGTCGTACAGGGTCAAGGTGAAGCTGGTGGTGGCCCGCGGTGGAGATGTCTCAGTGGAGCTGCTTTTGTTCTTATGCACCCCAAGCCCTATGACCATATCACCCCCCCAGACCCCAGTCAGCTACTCCTGAAACAGACGCCCCTGTGGACACCAACCTCATTGAATTTGATACCAACTATGCCACCGATGATGACATCGTCTTTGAGGACTTTGCCCGGCTTCGGCTTAAGGGGATGAAGGATGAGGACTAGGACGACCAGTTCTGCTAGGAAGTGGGGCTGGAAGAAGGGAGTGGATGGTGCTGGGAGAGGTAGGGGCAGGACCAAGACCCCTACTGTCATTGGGGTGGGTCCCAGCCCCTATTCCCTTCCCCTCCTTCTAGCAGCTTCCTCAACCAACCCTCCCCTCCCCTCTCTCTCTCCTATCCCCAACTCCACCCCATAAGCACTGGACCCATCTCCTGTTGAACATGGGCATTACTTTTTTGACTACAGCTGTACTGCCCCAACCCCCCACTGGGTGGCAAGCTGTGTTCATACCTAAACTTTTTGGAGAGGGATGCTGAAAAGAGGAGTGATAGTAGGAAAAGGGGGGAGACAGAACTGCACACTCAATCTCATTCCCTCTTGTCACTAACTGCATCCCATTCCTTCCAGCTGAGACCCTTTGCAGGGCAAAGCCACTTCTTTGTTTCTGAGCGTAAAGAATAAACCTTTTAATAGGAAAAAAAAATTAAAATACAGAAGTGGTTAGATAAGGATTTCTCTGTGACATGGGATGGGATGAGGTAGAATGGAAACTTTTAATACTACATGAATATTTTACCTTTGTTCATTTATAACTTTTCTAAATAAGTTAGAGTATTTCTTTTTAAAGTTCCTTCAATATTCTCAAGATTGAGTGATTTGTCCGCCAGGGGGCACTGGGCAATGTTTGGAGACATTTTTGATGTCACAACTGAGGTAGAGGTGCTACTGGCATCTAGTGGGTAGAGGCCAGGAATGTTGCTAGATATCTGCCATGCACAGGGCAGGTCCCACAGCAGGGAGCTAACCAGCCACAAATGTCAATAGCACTGAGGCTGAGAAAACCTGCTATGCGGTGGGCTTTGTCACAGAACTGATGATTACACTGGTTTTGGTTACTAATATAACATAATAATTAAAATAAAATTTTAGGGTCACCCAAGGAGGATCGCTGGAGGCCAAAGTGGTAAGGGATTATGAATTTATTAGGTCATCTGGATACCCAGATGGGCTGAGCTCCAAAATGGCACCAGTCCCCAAAGGTGGGGAGTCAGAGGTTTTTAAAGGACTCTAGGTGGGCTTTTTCTGGGCGGAGAATTCTCTGTGCAGATCTGGATTCTGGGAAAGTCTGGAGAGGAGAGATAATGGTCTTAGCAAGTGGAATGTGGTCTAAGTAAGTGGGAAGCCCATTGTGAAGTGGCCTAAAGGTCAGTTTCTGGGGAGGGGTACCAATTCCAATATTTGATCGGTCTTATATAAAATACCTAGAGACCAATCTCAAAAGTGTTATGGATTGGAAATTGATAAATAACACAGATTTAATTAAAAATATTTTTATTGCCAAGACCGGTTTGGCTCAGTGGATAGAGCGTCGGACTGTGGACTGAAGGGTCCCGGGTTCGATTCTGGTCAAGGGCATGTACCTTGGCTGCGGGCACATCCCCAGTGGGGGGCGTGCAAAAGGCAGCTGATCGATGTTTCTCTCTCATCGATGTTTCTGGCTTTCTATCCCTCTCTCTTCCGCTCTGTAAAAAATCAATAAATTAAAAAATATTTTTATTGATTTTAGAGAAGAAAGGAGAGGGAGAGAGAGAGAAACATCAATGATGAGAAAGAATCTTTGATTAGCTGCTTCTTGCATATCCCCTACTGGAGATCCAGCCTGAAACCTAGGCATTTGCCCTGATGGGGAATTAAACCATGACCTCTTGGTTCCTAGGTTGACACTCAACCACTGAGCCATGCCGGCTGGGCTACTTTTAATTTTTTATGGTATATGGTATATGGTATATGGTATATGGTATATGGTATATTTCTTTTTGAAAAGGCAAAAAAATCCCCTCATGCTATTACCTTTGTGTGTGTGTGTGCAACTTTAAAATGTTTATTGAACTTTCCTTCTATATTTTTTCTTATTATGATTAAAGTAACTCTGAACTCATTTCCAAGAAACAGACTCTTTCACTGCCTTTTCTTCCAAGCACTTTCTCTAGGGTTTCAATTGCAAAACCGAAGGTCATCCCTTTGCTTTTTTTCTTTGAGTGAAAGCTCTCTTTTCTTTTCCCCCGTCTGCCAGTGTTTTTATAGTTAACAAATAGAAGCAGCTGCCTTGCCTGTAGGCTCACTCCTAGAAGCTCTTTATAGACTCTCCCAATCTTTTTTATCTAAGAAGAATCTTCTTTCCAAATTTAATTATGTAGGATTTCTATACCTTTTGCTCTTCTGTGTGGTTAGCATTCTGCTGTTAGTGGATGAGAATGCTGTCCCATTTCTAGCCTGTTGTCACCTCCTGTGTTGCTGTCAATGATTTATGAAATCCATTTGTGTCTGGGATGTGCTAGTCTAACATTTTCTCTCCTCACCTCACAGCTGAATGCCATTATTTCAGTTCTCTTCCTTGTGGCACCTGAGCACATCCTAAAGTCTTTCAGATTTAACATTCTGAAAGGAATTAGAAAATTCTGAGCTCTTTCTGCAGGAGTCTTCACTTCCTTGAAAGCCTCCAAAGTACATATCATTCTCTACATCCTTTTTGTTTGCAATGCTTATGGTTTCTCAGTTTATTTTAAAAAGACATTTTTATCAGGCACTTGTAGGTAACACATCTTTTATTTCTTGTGCAAAACTTATAAATTAGGTTTGAGTATCTTTTAAAAAAAATTTTGCTCACTGTTATTTTTATCTTCTTTCTGATTTTTGTTGAGATTCTTTGTTTTGAACTTTTCATGGTAGCAAGAAAGCAGAGTTGTTAAGAGGTCTGGAGCCAGACTTCTGAGTCTGGGTGTGATTCCTGGCAATACCACTGGCTAGCTATGTGACCTGGGGTAAGTAACTTCCCTGGGTCTCATTTAGAAAGAAAAAAATAGTTCCTGCCTTTAGAGTTGTTGTGAGGATTAATTTAGTTCTTATGTGTAGGTGCCTAGGACAGTGTCTGGTATTACATATGTAAATGCTAGTCATTGTTACGGATATCCTAAGTAGGTGTTCCCACACTTTGCATCTTTCTGCTTTTCCTAAAGAACCACCTACTGATGAACTGAGCAGTTGAGGCTGATCACAGCCCATTAATCAATACAGAAACCTGGTGTGAGGACCAGGTGTATTTTTAACACTTCCAAATGTTAAAAATGTGCTATTTTCCAAAGTTTAGCACAAAAATTTCATTGAATCATTGTCATTATGTGAAATGGTAGAAAAATATTTCGAGGTGTCATAGTGTTGTAGAGTAAGGATCTGAACAAAGACTATATATACTAAAACAATTCAGTGGTCAATGAGCATCTGAAACTATCTCCAACTTTTCTACTAATCAAAGTATGCACATTCAAACAATACTAAGATAACCCATTCTATATATTGCATCACTACAAATGAAAAGTGATGATAATTGATAAGAAAGAAGATGGAATGCAACACACTCATGCACAGCTAGTGAAGTGTAAACTTTACTTTTAAAACAGTGTGTGTGTAAAAAATCTTAAAAATTTTCGTACTCCTTGGATCAATAATTTCATATCTAGGAATCTTCTTTAAAGAAATAATGCAAAATTAGGGTATTAATTGCACAGGTGTTCCGAGCATTTTATGTAATAAGGAGAATTAAAAACTGCCTGCTAAGCATATAGTGCTAATGTTATAACACTCATGGGCTGTTATCACCCCCTGGTAGGTATTTTTTTGAGGAAAAGAAATTTTAAATTCCATTAAAATGACTTTTGCTTAGTAAATTGCTGTGTAATTCATGCTTAAGATATAAAATTATAGGATGCAACTATATATTTAAATTATTAGAAAAATACAAAGAAAACATAATTAAATTAATGTTTTAAAATATCAATAACAGTTGTTAACGTTTGCTTTTTATTTGTAGGATTATAGGTGATTTTTTTCTGCTTTTAAAAAAAGACTATTGTGTATTTCCATACATTCTAAAAAAGGGATCTCCTTCTCCGCTTTGTAATTGGATGGGAGGAAGAAGAAATTTGCCAGATAGTGGTAGGATTTTTGAAATGCAGAGAAGCGTGAGCAGTGAAATTGACAATAGTCTAGGATCAGGGTGAGCCAGTCCAGGCCTCCCACCTGCCATTGGCAATCAGGATGGTTTGAGTGGGGCACCTAACCTTTGCCAGAAAGTAGAAAATACGTTTAAAAGCATGACTTGCTGCATAAAAGTAAGGTATAACAACTAAATTATTATGGTTGAATACCTAAAATATTGTTAGTGGCAGTATAAATAAGGGTTTTACTTTTATTATTTTCTATGATAATAAAAATGAGCAAAGTGAGAAAATAAAAGGCTCCCTTGGCAAGTAATGAATGACACAGCTTTGTGATACTCTGCCTCCTGTCCAACAGTCACCTGCATGCAGGGCAAAGCCTTTTCATCCAACAGTTTCCTTAATAGCTGGTCACCCAGATCAGAGAAGCCTGGGAGCTCATGATCATACCCAGCTTGTGATGGAATATTGTAACCACTACTTGCATATGTCACTGTTCTAGGCATTCAAAAGGGCAAAATCACCAGCAACAACTTCTGTGAGGGAACCTACCCATATCAGTGAATTCTAACAAAAAACATTTCTTCTTTAGAGAGTTTGGAGAACTTTTTATAAGTCAATTTGGTTCTCAAACATGCTTTTCAGCATAATGATTATGTCCTAGAGGATAAAACGGAGATGTACCATGATTGGATCAGAAAACTGGCACAGTGAAACTTGAATCAGCTTTGCTGCCTCCTTTCAGTCTAGGGTCCTTTGGGCAGCTTCCACATTGGGCAGGATTTCCACTCTCCACATTTGTAAACAAGGAGGCAGATGGAAAAGATCATGTTCCTTTGGGGTTGTTCACTGTTGCTCCGGCCAAAGGACTCTTTCCAGTTATCCACCCAGAGGGAATCTGTAGCAGTGGAGAAGCCTGGATAAAATATTGAGTTTCTATGTGTCTCTGTGATTTCAGCTTTAATCTCCATTTTTGATTATGTAATTCATCACATCCATGTCTGTCTGAGCCTGGTGTTCTTGGGGCAGACACTTTTCCATTATTTTAGTCCTAAATACTTTACATAAAAGGAATCTGCAGTGTAAAACTTTAGCCTAAAAAAGTCAACATTCACTCTGCAATAAATAAATGATAGATAGATAGATAGATAGATAGATAGATAGATAGATAGATAAGAAAGAAGGAAAGAAAGTAGCACACTGAGTAACTGAGTTCCTATTTTATGATATTTCAGGAGTTTGACCAAGATGATGACTGCAGCCATTCCATATTGGTTAAAGAAAGAGGAGATCCGAGTGGTGATGGACGAGATTGGCAACCCAGGAGAGAAGGTATCTTGGCTTCTGTCTTTGAAGTGTTCACAAAAAGAATGTGAATTATTTAGCTTTCTACCCTAATTTCAGAAGTGCTCAGTGCAGAACGTCAGAAACACAGAAAAGCACAAAGGGAATGAAAAACCACTCATAAGTCTATCCTTTGCCCATATCTGAATTAGTGAGTCTTGTCAACTTGCTCTGTCAAAACGGGCATCCCTCTGCATCTCTCTGTGTCCCTTTTCTTTATTCTACCCCACTTCATCTCAGCCAGCCATTCTCTGGCCCTTTCCCTCTTTATTTGTTTATTTGTTTGTTTATATAAATCTTTATTATTCAGATTATTATAAGTGTTCCGCTTACCCCCCCCCAGTAGCTTCCCTCCACCTAATCCCCCACCCCACCCCATGCCCTTACCCTGTCTTCATCTGTAGGTATAAGATTTTTGTCCTATCACTTCCCCCACCCCTCATACCCTCTTCCCCCTGAGAATTGTCAGTCCACTCCCTTTCTATGTCCCTGATTCTATTATATTCATCAGTCCATTCTGTTCATCAGATTTTTCATTCACTTGATTTTTAGATTCACTTGTTGGTAGGTATGTGTTTGTTGTCATTTTGTTCATAGTTTTTATCTTTACCTTTTTCTTCTTCCTCTTCTTAAAGAATACCCGTTAGCATTTCATATAATCCTGGTTTGGTGGTGATGAACTCCTTTAACTTTTTTGTCTGTGAAGCTCTTTATCTGACTTTCAATTCTGAATGATAGCTTTGCTGGGTAGAGTAATCTTGGTTGTAGGTTTTTGCTGTTCATCACTTTGAGTATTTCTTGCCATTCGCACCTGGCCTGCATAGTTTCTGTTGAGAAATCAGCTGAAAATCATATGGATACTCCCTCGTAGGTAACAAACTGTTTTTCTCTTGCCACTTTCAAGATTCTCTCTTTGTCTTTTGCCCTTGGCATTTTAATTATGATATGTCTTGGTGTGGTCCTCTTTGGATTCCTCTTGTTTAGGGTTCTCTGCACTTCCTGAACTTGTAAGTCTATTTCTTTCACCAGATAGGGAAAGTTTTATGTCACTATTTCTTCTAATAGGTTTTTAATATTTTGCTCTCTCTCTTCTTCTGGCAGCCCAATAATTCAGATGTTGGTATGCTTAAAGTTGTCCCAGAGGCTCCTTACACTATCTTCATATTTTTGGATTCTGTTTTTTTTTTGTTTTTCTGGTTGGGTGTTTTTTGTCTCCTCATATTTCAGATCTTTGGTTTGATTCTTGGAGTCCTTTCATCTACCATTGAATTTCTGTATACTCTTTATTTCAGACAGTGTATGCTTAATTTCTGACTGGTCCTTTTCCATTTTCTTGGCATTCTTATTAAGGTCCTTGAAGATCTCATCTCATCAAATTTCTCAGCAGTTTTTAGAAGATTCTTGAGTAACCTTATAAATGTGGTCCTGAACTCTATGTCCTCTGTTTCTTTCATTCGTGACATGTTTCTTTGTCTCCGCATTTTGCTGCTTCCCTGTGCTGATGAATTGGAAGAACTGCTGTACTGGAGACACGCCTATGGGGCCGGACTTGCCTCAGTGGGGCTTTGGTGCTCACCGAGTCTGCCTCTTGAATGTGTCACTTATGGATGTGAGTAGTTAAATTCTGGTGTCATCTCATACTGACCTCTAGTTACACTAGCTTCTGGATCTCTACTGAGGTGCAGGTCAGCTTCAGTCTGAGGCAACCCAGCAGGAGCTACAGCGAGGTCTGCAGATTTCTCCTGGGCTGACCAGAGCTGCAGTTCATTAGCTTAAGCTGCAATAGTGCAGGCCATTTATATGCAAATGCATCTGCACACAGCTAGGGCAGGTTTGCAGATTGTGCAGGGTGGGGTCTCAGGAAGTCACTAGAGCATGGCAAACAGCAATGGCTGGCAATCAGCTGTTTCTGTGTTTCCGTGGTTTCCAAGTACCCCAAGTCCCGCACTGCTAACAGTAATTGCTGCGGGCACCTCTGCAAGGGAGCCACCCTCACTTTCCAACCTAATGGCAGACTGTCCAGCTTCTCCCTGTAGGAGTCTGGATCGCCAGCATCTCCCCAGAAACAAGTTCAGAGTAATTAGGAGCTTGTTTCCCTTGGGGTTGGAAACAGCAGCACCTTGTCGCCCACTGCCAGCCTGGTTTGCCCACCTCCGTACCTTAGCTTTTCAGCACTTGTGCTTTTCTCAATGCTCCGTCTAGTTGCAGAACTTCCACTCAGCTAGCTTTCCTGTGGTTGTGGGTGACAGATGTTTTGTCTTTTAGTTGCAGTTTTAAAATTGTTGTGAGAGGCAGCAGTTTAGGTTTTTACCTATTCAGCCCTCTTGGCTTCTCTCCCCTTTTTTTTTTTTAATCTCTCATCCCTCCCTCCCCACCTCACCCCACCCCCACCTCATTGCTGGGACCTTGGCAGCAGGGGTCAGGATCTGAAGGAGGGGCTGAGACACAAATGAAAATGCTATACCAGAAATAAAAATTTGGCAGGCATTTGGGGGCCAGGTGGAAACTGCTTTCTTGTAGAGGCACCCTGAGTTCTGGCCTGGTCCACTTTTTATTTACTTGAATACACATTTTCCCTTAGCAATGCATACATTCAGATCAAAGGTAAAGTTTGGTAAACAGTATAAGGATTTTCAGGTTATGAAATTGCCTTGAGCCACTGAGCCCACAGCAGGGCAGTATTATGCTGATTTTCAGTCCTGCTGAATATCAAAGTCCATTGACCTTCCAATGTTTTCTTTTTGCATTAATATGCTAACTGCTTTAGCCTCCAGCACTCCCCCACCACTCCATTTGTTTCCTCATATAATTTTCCATCAGCAACAGAGATCTGTTCCCTTTCAGATGCTTACATTTGTCCACCTGCTGCTGACCCAGAGTTCCTGCCTTGAGAGAGGAAGTTGCGGGGCTGAACAAGGCACTAAAGCTTTAAGTCCCAGTCTTTTATTCTATGAGGCCATAAGTCTGGAATTTTCCAAAACAACGACCCCTTCCATATATGGTATCCTGTCATATCTATAAGCACCCTTGCATTGAACAGACCACAAGGTATTTGCAAATTTTTGCATCAGAAATTAGTCACCATAGCATCACATTTATCTATCACATTTCACCTATAAACTTCTTAAATTAAATGTTTATTCAAATGGCTGCCACTTCTCTCCGCAGTTTTCTGTCTTCCATGTCTAACACCATGGGGAAGCTGCCCTGTGGTTGCCTTGTTCCTCTCATCCCTGGCAACCTTCCCCGGTGAGGCAATATTAGCAGGCTTCGGTCTCCTCCTGCCCCTTGTTCAATGCTGTCCTCTGCTGGCAGCCTTCTCAAACTCACTCAGAATCTCTTCCCCAGGATGAGGGCAGAGAATAATTCAGTAACATTTGAAATGATTCACATCATGAACCCTGAAAGATCTAATTAACATAAACAAATTCTGCCCCCTTCCAAGCAGTCCATGAAGTTGGCCTTTGATTCCCAAAGAGTCAAAGCCAAGTTCTCAGATTCCCAGTTGTGTCCCAAGTACTTTCCAGGAGGTTAAATAATACATTTACTCAGCTCAGTTTGGAGCTGACTTGCCACTGGAGATGCTAGTAATTCTTTAAAAATCAATTTGTAGTATTTTAGGTTTTCATATCAGAGCCGTGATCCTTATGCAGCATCTCCAGGAAGCTCTTGTGGCCTTAAGCTTTAGTAACTTGGATTATAAATTTAAAAGAAACATTTATGTTTTTAACTTTACTTCTCATAGTTGATAGAGTCTTCAGTTGAGCTATTTAGTCACTCTTTTGAGTCATAAAGTTTAAAATAAAAATGTTTGGAGCATTACTGTGCATTGCTTCCATCTTAAATATCAAGATAATTAAATCCTATTTACATGTTGTTTCTAACATACACCAAATGGTTAATGTTGAAAGTGTTTGCATACTTTATGAAGACCTTACACATTTACCATAGGACTATTTATTATATTGTAGATATACACACGTAATCACCCTATCTAATAAAATAGTGATGTGCAAATTGACCGTACCTCCACTACACCCACAAGCCACGCCCACAAACCATTTCCCACAAGCCAATCAGGAGCTAAATGCAAATAAACCCAACAAAGATGGGAGTTAATTTGCATACCCAGGCGCTGAGCAGCCTGGGTCCCAGAACATACTTAGGACCCAGGCCGCTCCTAGCCTGTAGGCCGCACTTAGGCCCTGCCACTGTGGGACTATGGGTGCAGCAGCCAAGTGGCTGGGGGTAGGGTGGGAACATCCCTGCGTTGCAACATGGGGATGTTCCTGCCCCGCCCCCAACCGCTTGCATGTGCTCTAGTGCCAAGCGGCAGTTTGGGTCCACGCCCCCAGCCTGGTGCCCATGACAGGGAGCTGGCTTCTGGCCTCTGGAGTATACAGAAACCCTGTTGGCTGCTGCCATGTGTGGCCCACGGGTCCCTGCACGCCCCCCAGCCTGGCACCCACAATGGGAGGGGGGCTGGCTGCCAGTCTCTAGGGTGTGTGGAGACTCTGGTGGCCACCACCAGGTGCCAGGGACACCCCCCTAGCCCAGTGGGTACAATGCAGGGGCCACATGAGCTGCAGAGGAAACACCATTTTTAAAATATATATGAATATATACATATATATATATGTGTGTGTGTGTGTGTGTGTATATATATATATATATATATATATATATATATAGTTGTTTTTTTACAGAGAAGAGGGGAGAGGGATAGATGGTGGAAACATCGATGAGAGACAAACATCAATTAGCTGCCTCCTGTCCACTCCCCACTGGGGATATGCCTACAACCAAGGTACATGCCCTTAATAGGAATCAAACGTGGGACCCTTCAGTTTGCAGACCCATGGTCTATCCACTGAGTCAAACCAGTTCCAGTGTAAACAACTTTTCTGACTGCTCATTGGCTAAGCTCCCTGTAGGCTACCACTTGTAGTGTTCTTAGTAACCTGGGTTATAAGAATCCAAGAAGATGATGTAGGGTTTTTCCACCACACTCCTGGAGGAAACAACAAAGGTCCGCTGCTGGAGGGGCTAAGAAATGTCATATCCTGCCCTAGCTTCGTTGGCTCAGTGGATAGAACCTTGGCCTGCTGACCCCAGGTCTGGGTTCGATTCTGATCAAGGGCATGTACCTAGGTTACTGGCTCCTTCCTGGCTGGGGCCCAGGTCAGGGCTCATGCAGGAGGCAACTTAAGTGTCCCTCTCACATTGATGTTTCTCTCTGTCTCTCCCTCTCCCACACTCTCTAAAAATCAATGGAAACATATCCTCAAGTGAGGATAAAAAAAGAAATGTCATATCTTATGAAAGACACATCTTGAAAATGCCCAAAGAAAGTTGTCATTTTTTCACAGTGAAGGGACTATAGTCCTTGTTGATGAAAACACCTTGGCAGCTACAATGGCTGGCAGTGGCTGCAGGAGCAGGGTAATGGGGTAATGGAGCCTTCCTTTTATCAACCAGCTCACCTCCCACAGAGGGTGAGCAGATTGATGGGAGCCGGCCTCAGCCATCAGTAGGGCAATTCCTGAGGGCTCCCAGTCTGTGAGATGGGACAGATTGGGCTGAAGGAACCCCTCACTATGCACGAATTTCGTGCACCAGGTCACTAGTTTATTTTATATTTGTTCACTTATTGTAGTCTATTTAAGAGAGAGTATCACTAAAATAAATCTATATATAATCTCCATGTTTGGATTACTCCCATATATTTTGACAAATAAGTATTCCTGCACTATGCATTTGTTTTATTACAAACTTTTACAGATGGTAATGTGTAGAATACAATTTATAGATTCCAAAAAAGATCCCTCATCTTTTTCCCTAGTATAAAAATCTTACATTCTTCAATCAGCTATTTTTCCAGAACATAACAAATACAAACCTTATAGACTGGAAATAAAGCAAGTACAATTGCTCTTTTCATAAGTGAATAAGAAACCATTTCCTGACAATTACTGGACTTAAACTTTTTAAAAAAATTTTATTAGAGAACTAAGATGGCGGCAAAGGTGAAACACCTATCTTGCCGTCATAATCAGTAATTTTAATACTACAACTTAACGAAAGAACAAACACCTTCCAGAATCAACAGAAAGGTCGCCGAGTGAAAATTCCACAAATAAAAGTGAAAATAAGACACTGTGACTCGAAGGAGCGGTGGCGAACAGCGTTGAAAGATTCGCACGAAGAGAGAGGTTTGGAGTGCGCGCCGCGGAGAGGGCGGGCGGCTGGAAACCGGCCAGTTTTCTCGAACGGGGATACAAAGGCGTCCCACTGGACTGAATCTCCAGCTCTGGGCGAAGTCCAGAGAACCCACTATCACACGGGGTGAAAACTGGACAGTGGGAGGGCACGCCGAAGCTCGGGTGCTGCTGGGTTTCCCGGCTTGTGGAGAAGGCAGCTCACGCGAACAGCTCGGCTGCCTGATGGCGCAGAGAGTGCACCGCGACTTGCCTCTCATTCGGAAAACCGTCACACTGCTTTGTTTTACGACCCTGGGGGAGACATTGCGCATGCAGACTCATTTTGGGAAAGTCTGAATTCCCCGGCAACCGGCAGCTGGTGGAGCTCCACAGCGGCTCTCTCTCAGAGGTGCTGGCGGCCATTGCCCCCGGCACAGAGTCCCTGGGGCCGCAGAGGGCGGAGCTAACGCTGTCTGCTTGGCCTGGAGACTCCACCCACCCAACCTGAGCACAGCTGAGCTTCACAGACAATTGGCCTGGAGGTCAACCCTCCAAGTGCTAACAACGATTAACTGAGCTTAACTTCAGCAAGACTGTGCAGCCCATATCCACCTCAGGTAACCGGGGAGGCTGAGCCACTATCCCTAGTAGAACGTCTACCACACAAAGCTAATTGACCAACTCAGGAAAGCAGCCACCATGCAGCAACATGGAAAGAAATCAGATGTGAAAGAAATGGAGGAAAAAAAACGACTGGACATGGAATTCAGAACCACGGTTATAGGGTTTTTTAAGAGGCTCCAACAAAAGATCGAGGCCTATAAAGAAATAAGCAAGACCACAAAGGAAATGAATGAGTCCTACAAGAAAATGAACAATACCCTCAAGGATATAAACGAGACCTGCAAGGAAATTATCAAGACCAACGTGGAAATGATCAAGACCAACGTGGAAATGAATGAGTCCTACAAGGAAATGAAAGAAACCCTCAAGGATATAAAGCAGACTCTCAAGGATATGAAAAAGGACCAACCAGAAATTAAGCATACACTGACTGAAACAAAAAATATTATACAAAGACCTAAAAGTGCTCTGGAGCACCCCAAGAACCAAGTTAAAGATTTGAAATACAAAGAGGTAAAATCCACTCAGCTGAAAAAGCAAGAAACCAAAAGAATCCAAAAAATTGAAGATAGTGTAAGGGGCCTCTGGGACAACCTCAAGCATACCAACATCCGAATTATAGGGGTGCCAGAAAAAGCGAGAGGCCAAGACAATGAAAACCTATTTGAAGAAATAGTGACTGAAAACTTCCCACACCTGGTGAAAGAAATTGACTTAGGAGTCCAAGAAGTGCACCGAACCCCAATATATAGGAACCCTAAGAGGAGCACACCGAGGCACATCATAATTAAAATGCCAAGAGCAAAAGACAAAGAGAGAATATTAAAAGCAGCAAGAGAGAAACAGTTGGTTACCTATAAGGGAGCACCCGTACGACTGTCAGCAGATTTCTCAACAGAAACGATGCAGGCCAGACGGGAGTGGCAAGAAATATTCAAAGTGATGAACAGCAAGAATCTACAACCAAGATTACTCTATCCAGCAAAGATATCATTCAGAATTGAAGGTCAGATGAAGTGCTTCGCAGATAAGAAAAAGCTAAAGGAGTTCATCACCACCAAACCAACATTATATGAAATGCTGAAAGATATTCTTTAAGAAGAGGAAGAAGAAAAAGGTAAAGATGAAAATTATGAACAACAAATACACATCTATCAACAAATGAACATAAAAATCAAGTGAATTGATAGGCTGTTGAACAGGATAGACTGGTGAATATAACAGAGACATGGACATAGAGAGGGAATGGACTGACAATTCTTGGGGAGAAAAGGGTTGTGGGAAGTGCAGCAAGAGACTGGTCAAAAATCTAGCAACAATGGGAGAGGACAGTGGGGAGGGGGAGGTGAGGGTGGAGGGTGGGATAGGGTACAGGGTGGAGGGGAGCTATAGGGGGATAAAAAGGGGAAACAATGTAATTAATAAACTGAACAATAAAGATTAAAAAAATTAAAAAAAATTTTTTTATTGACTTTTAGAGAGTGAGAAAGGGAAAGGGGGAGAGAGAAACACTGACACATCCATCTGCATGCCTCCTACTGAGTTTACTAGCAACCTTTTGATGCATGGGACGATGCCCAACCACATCAGCCACAGCCTAATTTTTATTTATTTATTTATTATTTATTTATTTTACTACAGTGTATATCCATCAAGATTCTTAGTTGCAGATAACAGAATCTACTCTGGTTGGGTTAAAAAATAAGTTTTAAAAGATATTAGAAAGTTCCTAGACCATTGAAAAGCCAAAGGAGAAGAACAGACTGTAGGTTGTATCATCAGAAAGAATGCTCATAACTAATCTCAAAACCAGCTACTACTGACCCCCAACCAGGCTGCCTTTGCCTCCAGCAGGGAGTTGCCTCCGCCTCAGCTTAAGATTCTCTGCTACACCCACATCAGCAAAAGGGATGTCTGCACCTCATCCTTTTTCATGTAACTCAAGTGAACCTGTCTCTCTAGTGGCAAAGGAGGCTGGCTGTAAAGTGAACTTTTTGAAAATTCTTTGTTGAGACTTATGATTTAGGAAATTATCAAAACATGGAGTGGTTATAAAAATATTTTGAACCTAGCCCTGGTCAGCATGTTCCTTGGTTAGAGTGTCAGCCTGTGCACCGAAGAGTCGTGGGTTCAATTCCCAGTAAAGGGCACATATCTGGGTTGCCGGTGTAACCCTTGTCCCTAATTAGGGTGCAGGTGGGAGGCAATCAATCAATGTATCTCTCTCACATCACTGCTTCTTTCTCTCTTTCCCTTTCTCCCCTGCTGTTCATTCTATCTATAAAAAAAAAAAAAAGCAACCAATGGGAAAAATATCCCATCAAGGAGTGAGGATTTAAAAATATTTTGAACCTTTGGTACCCATCAATTTAAACAGAACAAACAGAAAATAAAGGCAAGTGAGACTTTTCAGGAGAAAATAATTTTTGTTTACTGAATGACTTAGGCTAAGCCAGTTTTAAGTTTTCATTTTAATAATGGCTTTAACATTACAAATAACAATCCTTTTCAGGCTTTCTGAATGTCATTTTTACCATTTTTGTGAGAAAAGTATGTTTCTGCCTGTGTTTAAATGCTGCCTTTTAGTTTTTCTACTGTAACATTTTCTGGTGAGGCTAATTTACACCTTATGTGGAAAGATGCACTCAGACAAGAGCAAATGCTTTGTTTTTACATATAACAATCCATCACCTTTCCTGGCCCACTGGGCAGGTTCAGAGGCTCCCAAACCACTCACAGCATTCAAAAGACAAAACACAGAACACATTTGTATGTTCCCAGCTGATTTCAGAGTCAGCACATTTTATAATTTCTTTTCCCACTTAGGGCCAACAATTTAAGATGGACTCATTATATGCATATATATACTAGAGGCCCTGTGCATGAAATTCGTGCACTCGGGTGGTGGTGGGGAGGGGGTCTCTAAGCCCAGCTTGCACCCTCTCACAGTTCAGGAACCCTTGGGGGATGTCTGACTGACATCTTAGACCCGCTCCTCCTGGAGGCAGGAGAGGCTCCTGCCACCACCACTGCACTCACCAGCCATGAACCCGGCTTCTGGTTGAGTGACACTCCCCCTGTGGGAGCGCACTGACCATGGGGGGCAGCTTCTGCATTGAGCGCCTGCCCCATGGTGGTCAGTGCACTTCATAGTGACTGGTCATTCCACCATCAGGCTGAAACCAGCTCTCTGACATCCCCCGAGGGGTTCCAGATTACGAGAGGGTACAGGCCAGGCCGAGGGACCCCACCAATACATGATTGGAGCCGGGGAGGGATGTGGAGGTTGGCCAGCTGGAGAGGGACCACAGGAGGACTCCAGGGCATGTTCGGCTTGTCTCACTCAGTCCCGATTGGCTGGACCCCAGCAGCAAGCTAACCTACCAGTTGGAGCATCTGCCCTCTGGTGGTCAGTGCACTTCATAACAAGCAGTTGAGTGGCCTTAGCATATCATTAGCATATTACACTTTGATTGGTTGAATAGATGACTGGATGACCAAATACTTAGCTAATAAAAGCATATTAGCCTTTTATTTAATAGGATAATTGATTGGATAAATTTCTAATTGTTGATTATAGATTTTGATTGAGTGTTGTCAGGGCTGACCAGCAGACCCTGAGCGATGGATGAATGATTACTCTGACACACTATTGCTGTGAAAGAGAGGGTTGAGGGACTGCCTGGCTATAGGAACCAATCAGCCTCGTTTGCCTGCCTCTTCAGGCTTTTATTGTACCAGCAGTTTGAGATAAATTTTATCTTTTAGATACAATCAGTACCTAAAGTAAGTAATCTTGGGAGGACACAGGTGTCTGCAGTGTCCTTTAAACAAGGACACCTAAAGATTAAGCATAAAGAGTCTGGTAAACACCTGAGGGTCCACACGTGCACAGGTCCAGGAACAATTAGGAGTGGCCGTCCTCAGCCAGACTCCCCTAAATCAGAATTCTGATAAACAAGGAGGCCGCTTTTAGCCCACTCTTTTTTTCAGAATTTTCCTCCTTACAGCCTTTCCAACCAGGTCTCCCATGCTCCCTCATAGAGTATAGATGGATTATAAATTTTTAATTATTGATTAGAGAGATGTTTTTAATTATTGATTATAGGAGAGAGAGAGAGAAAGAGAGAGAGAGAGAGACAGAGAGAGAGAGAGACAGAGAGAGACAGAGAGACATCGATTAGTTGTTCCTCTTATTTATGAATTTATTGCTTGACTCTTGTATGTGCCCACACTGGGTATGGAACACAAAAAAAAACCTTGGCACATTGGGATGATGCTCTAACCAACTGAGCTACCTGGCCAAGGCTGGGCCCATTGCTTTTAACAATTTCTTAAAAAGCAAGTATTTCTTAACTTGATTATTGTATCTTTGTTCTTTGGTATGAAAAAGAAATCAACCAATTAACAGACTTTAAAAACATTAAATTTACTTTAAAACATCTGGTTTTCTTAGTCCTCAATCATTGTAAAGATACAGTCGTTCTCAAGAACATTCTTGTGAATACACTGCACAGTTTTCTAACTTCCATACAAAGTACAAACTGCACTTGCTTTGTGCAAAACATCCTTTTCACTGACATTTAGTTATTAGAAATGCTTGCTGCATGTTTTTCTGCATCTAATATGTTAGCGTGGTGTTTTCCCTCCAGGATAATTACAAACTGTTATGAGAGACATCCATTTTCCTTTCAGGTCCAAGAGTGGCCCCGGATGTGTCCCACAGCCTTATGGGTATCCATTGCTCCATTTCTAAAATGAAGGGTTTGGATTAGGTGACCTCTAAGCTCCTTCCAACTCTACACAGTAATTCCAAGCCTCTCATTTTGTGCTTACAGACTGTGGTGACAGGATCTTTGAAAAAAAAAATTTTTAATCAACCATTCCAAAAAACTTCATTTTTAGTGACATGTCCTTTACTATCATATAATATTACTAAACTTGCAATCAAGTTGTTTTATTTGAGAAACACCAAGAAAACAAAAGCTAGGTACATTTTCATGGTATCACATAATATAATATTGAATAATAAGACAAGTAAATAATATTATCATTGTAAACAAAACCTTTCCTTTTAGAAATGTTTGCTGGTTTTTAATGCTAGTCTTATAAATAACCCGGGCACAAAAATTGAACAGTAAAAATGATTTTGTTATGGTGGTTCTTGTATGCAGAACAAAATACCCAAAATCCTTTAAAAATAATAAAAACATGATTGTCTAACCACTGTGCTGTATACCTGAAACTAATATAAAATAATAATGAATATAAACTATTAAAATAAAATTTAAAGTTCTTTTAAAAAACACCACAATTGAGATAATGCTGATATTGATAGCTATTAAGTAACTTTCCCAAGGTCACCAAAGAAGTGGAGGAGGGATATAGACCCAGACTCGTGCCCTGCTCTCGTCTTCCCTGGTATACACACTGTTTCCCCAGCAATCGGCCAGTAGACATGATTTAAACCGTGGCTCTTCCAAGCATATGCAAACTGAATCAATGTCTAACAAATCCATGGATAGAGCAGGCGCTGCGTCCTCGCAATGCTTGTCTTGCTGTAACCTTTGCTTCCTTATCTGTCATTTTCGTGAGGGCCACAGCTGCACCTTGTTTATTTCTATATCTTCCGCACAAAGCCTTGGACTTGGCATACACACTTCATACAATTTTGTTGAGTAGAAGAAAAATGAATAGACAGACAAGCCTTAAAGTACAGGCTATTTTGATGTGGCTCACAGTGATGTTTTAGGTATGTTTAACATGATATGTAGTGAGCAAGCATCAATTCTATAAATTGGAACTTTCTATTTTAAGGGTTATACTGGGAATCGTTCCATGGAATCAGACAGGAGCTGACCAAATTTACAAATACGAGCAAGCTCCTGGGGTAATATATAAATTTTCTTGTTTAGCTCTCACAGAAGTCCTCTGAAGTAGGTGCCATTGGTTACACTTTATAGAAGGTAGCCTTGTTTTTCCCATCCTAGGAACAACACTGCTTGCCATAAACCTTTATTTTACATCTGGAAAGTTTTGCCATACAATTTTTTGCTCTCTAAGAAAGCATGTATTTAAGACCTATCTTATGTTGGACAGAAAAGATACAAAGATGGCTACCTTCCAGTTAATCCCATTCTGTAATCATGAAGAATAGATAAGCCAAATAACTGAAAATAAAATACTTCTCTCAGTTAGCACAGGACTTTATTCCTTTCTTCTTCTTTCTACTATTGTCACATGTTTCTATAGGTGTCGAGATTATTGTGACGTTTCCGAGAGACGTCCATCACACCCAAGAGGTGAGCCAAGAAGATTTAAAAGAAAGCAAGTAAGGAATATTCTTTGAAGTGTTAGAATGAAATTTAAGTATGAAATGATAGTTGCATGGCAACCTACAATTTTATGAAGTCCACTAAAAAGAAGAAAAAAAAAAAAACACCTGAAAGCAGAAATCATAGTAAATATTACTGTGGCAGGGCCCAGGTAAATATGTGTGGGCAATGATTTCTGTTGCAATGATTCATCTCTGCAATTGTATCTTGACCGAAGGCAGAGATGATTTGAAAACAACCGAATGTAGCTATGATCTAATAAAACTAAGAAAACAGATAGAAGGCCATGGTTTGCTTTCCCTGCACCAGAGCTGCTTGAACTGTGGTCTGTGGTCTATCAGGCCACAATGAAGTCAGCATAAACTCAAAAATTTAAACACTTAAAAAATTGTATAGCAATTTCACAAAGCAATGTTATGTTCATGGATCTGATAATGAAAAAAGGGGGCTTTTTAATTTTTTGTTTCTTTTTTATAGTAGTTCACTTTTTTGTTGTTGTTAATTCTCACCCGAGGATATTTTTTTCCATTGATTTTTAGAGATAGTGGAAGAGAGGGAGGAAAAAAGGGAAAAAAAGAGAGAGAGATTGATGTGAGAGAGACACATTGATTGGTTTGTGGGAATTGAACCCAGGTCTGTGCCCTTGACCAGGAATCAAACCTGAGACGCTTTGGTGCAAGGTGGCTCTAACTACTGAGAACACCGGCAAGGGCTGTAAAAATTCACTTTTATTACATTTTACAGAAGTGTCAGTCCACAATAGGCTGGAAAGTTTAAGCACTGATCCTTCATCAAAGATTGAGAAGCACTGGCTGGTTAATGCCTTTGGAGAAGTAAAAGGGTGCCCTTGGCCATTCTGATTTCTCTGCTCAAAATAGGGACTGGGAAAACTGGGGAGCAGAAGGCAGGTGGAGTGGGGAGCAAGATGAAGGGTGGAGAGGTCTTGTCCTTTCAGGAACACAGCCATCCTACTCAGCAGCACCATCTGGAAATGGTTCTCCAAAGTTTCTATTGATGTCAGGAGGGACTGAGAACCAGAGATCCGGAAGACATGATGAACAAGTTTTAAATCAAGCCATTTCCTCCCCCTTTTAGTCAGATAATCTCAGAGCATCAAGAATGGGCACAAGCACCTTCTGTTCCTCTTCCAAACGAAATTGAAATTATGAACTTCAGAACAAAGATGCCAACGACACAGCCTTTACTCCTGAAGACAGAGGATAGCTCCAAGGCGCTCTGCGATGAGAACTTGGTCTTCTTGTTACCAAGACCTTGCTCAGAACCGAACATCTCCAAGTCTGAAGCCAGAGATGTGCCTCCCTTTCTGAAAGGCCAGCAGAGAAAATCTGAAGGTGAGTCAGTTTAAACACACAGTGATTCCTTTATCCTTCATTTAGCAAATGTCTATTTATCTTTTTCTTGAGTGTTTGAAGATCTTTCCCGTGAACTCTTGTTTGTGTGATGTTTATCTGTGGGAACCTTGGGGTCCACACCGAGGATGCTTTCCTGCAGGAGCTGAGTTTGCCACTCTCTCCAGCTCAAGACTCATGACCAAGATAGAGGCACAGAGGCCAGTCTTTCCCCTTAGGGCAATGCGGTCTGCTATTTGCTTTCTACTGTCTTGAGACAATCAGCCAAGAGGAGTCACCATTCCTTTCTACTCCCATAGGATCCTGGCTTGACCTGCAACATAACACTCATCATGTTGAATTGTCACCATTTGTTATGTGTCTGTCTTCACCAGATTGCAAAGGCAGAAACCATCATAGCTTCAAGCACCTGGCACCAGGTCTGGTGCATAACTATTTAAAAATGTGTATTGAATTAATAACAACAATAACCATTTATTGAGTGTTTGCTATTGCAAGGCACAGATATACACTGATGTAGGTAATATCGAATACTTGTTTTAGAAATGAGGAAACTGAGCCCCGGAAGCCTAAGAGTGGGCCCAGGTCACACAGCTAGTGAGTTACAGAGGCTGGGCTCCAACCTGGACCACCATCTCTCGAAGCCAATGTGCTTAAGCGCCTTCCCATCTGTGTTCAGGCTCATCCCTTCCATCTGAGTCCCTTTTCAGTGATGAGTAAAGGAAAGGATAGACATAGTTAGTCCTGTAGTGGAGAGGTTTAGGGAAAAGGAGGGGCAGTGAGTTGGTGCAGGTACAGACTGGTGGAAATGTGGATGGAGAGACTGAATTGGCCATCATGGACATACCCCCTTCTCCCAGACACACCACAGGGAACCTTGAAGGTGTAACAGAAAAAATCTACACACTAGACAAGCACAATGTGGTGAGGTCAGTGTCTGAGTAGAAGCTGCTTATCTGAAAATGTCAGCTGTGGTTCCCCAGGCCAGTCCTCACCTCCAGCCAAACATCATCATCCAGAATCACTGGAAAGCTGGCTGAGTGAAAATTCCACAGATCAAAGTAAAGATAGGACACTGTGACTCAGAGGAGCAGCGGTGCACAGCCTTGAAGATACGCGCGGAGAGAGGTTCGGAGCCTTTCGCTCACGAGTGGTGAGGGGCGGGCAGCAGCAAACCCGGCTGGTTTTCTCCAACAGGGAGGGCAGAGTTGTCCCACTGCACTGATTCCCCAGTTCCACGCGAGGTCCGAGGTCTGGAAAAGGCAAGCTAAAACCAGGGCGCGACTGAAGTCTGCGAGTTTGAGGAGAGTGCGCGTAACTTGGAATAGCAATTTGCGCATAAAGTGCGCGACTGCGCAGAGAGGACGTGTGACTTGCTCCCTCATTCAGGAGACCACCGGACTGCTTTGTTTTACGACCCTGGGCGAGACTTTGGGTGTGCAGACTCATTTAGGGAGAGGCAAAGTTGTCTGGCAAAGGGTGGAGACCAGCGGCGGCTTTCTCTTGGAGGTACCTGCAGCCATTACCACCCAACACAGAGACTCTCGTGCCGCATAGGACGTAGCTGACGCTGAGGCTGCCTGCTCAGCCCAGAGACTCCACCCATCCAACCCTCCTAGGGCTAACAACAAAAAGCTGGGCTTAACTTCAACAATACTGTATAACCCATAAAGGATTGCAGTAAGAGTATCCACCTCAGGTAACTGGGGAGGCTGAGCCACTGTCCCTTACAGGACATCTACCACACACAGCTAATGGACCAACTCAGGAAAGCAGCTACAATGCAGAGAAATGGAAAGAAATCAGGTGTGAAAGAAATGCAGGAAAAAAGACGACTAGACATAGAGTTCAAAACCACAGTAATAAGGTTTTTCAAGAGGTTCCTAGAAAAGGCCGATGAAATTAATGAGAACTACAAGGAAATGAACAAGACCTACGAGGAAATGAACAACAGCTATGAGGATATGAAAAAGGACCAACTAGAAATTAAGCATACACTGACTGAAACAAAAAATATTATACAAAGACCTAAAAGGAGTCCAGACGACCACAAGAACCAAGTCAAAGATTTGGAATACAAAGAAGCAAAATCCACTCAGCCAGAAAAGCAAGAAGTAAAAAGAATCCAAATAATTGAGGATAGTGTAAGGGGCCTCTGGGACAATCTCAACCATACCAACATCAGAATTATTGGGGTGCTAGCAAAAAAGAGAGAGCAAGATAATGAAAACCTACTTGAAGAAATAGTGACCGAAAACTTCCCCCACCTGGTGAAAGAAATTGGCTTAAAAACCCAAGAAGTGCACAGAACCCCAAAATATAGGAATCTGAAGCGGACCACACCAAGACACATCATAATTAAAATGCCAAGAGCAAAAGCTAAAGAGAGAATATTAAAAGCAGCAAGAGAAAAATAGTTAGTTGCCTATAAGGGAGCACCCATACAATTGTCAGCGGATTTCTCAACAGAAACAATGCAGGCCAGATGGGAGTGACAAGAAATATTCAAAGTGATGAACAGCAAGAATCTACAACCAAGATTACTATATCCAGCAAAGCTATATAGGTCAGATAAAGTGCTTCGCAGATAAGAAAAAGCTAAAGGAGTTCATCAACACCAAACCAATATTATATAAAATGCTGAAAGATATTCTTTAAGAAGAGGAAGAAGAAAAAGGTAAAAATATAAATTATGAACAACAAATACACATCTATCAACAAATGAATCTAAAAATCAAGTGAATTAATAATCTGATGAACAGGATAAACTGGTGAATATAACAGAATCATGGACATAGGGAATGGACTGACAATTCTTGGGGAGAAAGGGGGTGTGGGAAGTGCAGCAAGAGACTGGACAAAAATCATGCAACTGTGGGAGAGGACAGTGGGGTGGGGGAGGTAGGGGCGGAGGTTGGGATGGGTACCGGGTGGAGGGGAGCTATAGGGGGAAGAAAAGGGGGAACAATGTAATTAATAAACTGAACAATAAAGATAAAAAAAAGAAAAAGAAAAAGGCAGGAAAGGCAGATAAGCAAATAAAAACTAAAAAGCACAAATAGTATTCCAAGATCATTTCTCTTAGAATGTACTTCCATACTTCAAGATAATGTGTTTATCATGATACTGCTTAATTCTTCCGTTCAGACCTCAGCTATCAGAATTGAACACTTTCACATTATTCTTCTCACACATGGGCACTCCCCATTCTTCTCAACCTTTGTATTGAAAACAAATCAACACTTGGTGTGTCCATTGTTGTGACTGGGGAAATACTGTTTTCAGCTGAGTTCCTTCATGTGCTGTGATGGCGTTTTCCTCCTGCTGAAACATGGAGTTTATTACAGTGTTGATGAATGCCTTCTTTCAGTATTCGCTTACTCTCTGTGTACCTGTGCCTAATCCCTCCCGACGCTGGCTGGTGGACTGTGAAATGCACCTCAGTTCAGGCACCTGCGTGGCAGGTCACTGGCTGGTTAGTGTTTTCAAAGACATTGCCCCTGGAACCTTCTGCCCTCCTGTTTCATTCTGTGTTGCTTGGCCTCCTGCTGCCTTGGGTGCCTGCGGACTGAATACTCAGCATCCTCCTCCTGGTTTACTCCCTCCTCCAGTAGCACCCTGCGGACAGTGCGGTAGTAATAATTTTTATTGTCCCTGATCCACTGAACTCTTAACTTTCTTTCAGTCTGTTTTATGCTCTGTATTTTCGTGTTGGAGGCGTTCTTTGCAAAGCCGTTGATGAGGCCAGGCGGGTGGGGTGCGGGTTCCAGTGTCAGCGCGCACAGGGCTCCTCCCGGTGAGTTTCCCTGGACAGCGATTGTCCAGGCTCCTGCCCAGAGTTGTGAGGCTGTTCACTTGTCAGTGGGCGGCTTTCACCCCATCCTCTTATCCTCACCCTAGCTCTCACGTCTACTCTCAGCTTCTCCTCGCTCCTTGGTGTCTTTGTGCCAAGCTCTCCAGAGGGTCACCCTCCCGCCACCAGCCAGGCCAGAGGAGCAGCTCCTGATGGTGGGCAGAGAGTCTGGAACCCCTTCCTACGAGGACTTACAAGCAATCCCTTGTTTCAGCCTCAGCTCCCCTCACCTTCGGAGGTGCTGTGTCTTCAGGGCTTGGTCTTTGTTCTTAGTTCTCTTCAAGTTCTCCCCTCTGCAGTCAGTGAGCAGATAGAGAAAGATGGCAAAGCATCAATTATCATTCACCCATACAGTTTTCACTGTCCAAAATTTTGTTGATATTGCTCATCTGCTGTTTTGTCTTCAGGGTTTTTGTTGTTCTTATTTATGCCTTTTAAAATGTCTTCACTGTTGTTTTAGTGAGGTTTGTGAGGAGTGTGGGGAGAAGTTTGTACGTTCAACCTTTTAACTGGAATTCTATATATATTTTAAAAAATAGATTTTTATAGATTTTTTTACGGAGAAGAAGGGAAAGGAGTAGAGAGTTAGAAACATTGAGAAACACCAATCAGTTGCCCCCTGGACACCCCCTTCTGGGGATCAAGCCCACAACCAAGGTACATGCCCTTGAAATTGAACCTGGGACCCTTCAGTCCATAAGCCATTGCTCTATCCACTGAGCCAAACTGCTCAAGGCTGGAATCTATATACATTTTAAAAGGTTTTCAAATTACCTACCAGAAAGATCTTATGTCTGCATTCTCACCTGAGTGTTTGAGTGCCTTTCTACCTCATGTCATTCCTTACCAACACTGAATACTATTTATCTAAATATTTATAATAATACCTGAAAGACTTTTTAACTCAGGAAGTTATACATATGAACCCACTATAAATTATATTCAGTTAGATTTCTGGTATTAAGTTGTAGAATCTTTTCAGTAGAAAATCTCAACCTCTGGAATATGACCTCTATGAAGGCAAGGAATTTGTCTTTGTTGTTCACAACTATGTTGCCATCTTCTGGGACACTGTTGGCCCAGCACTCGTTCAATTAGTGCATAAAGAGTTGGGGGAGGTGCCTGGGCCACCTGTGGCTGAGGGGAGTGCCCATGACCCTCCAATTGGGATCCTCATTTTAGGTGACCATTTTCACCTGAGAATGGCATCTTGACCTGCCTTACATCTTGAAGAGGTCTGTTTCTAAGTGAAATTTCAAGTGGTAGCTGTGGCTAAAAGGACCCACAGAACTTCAAATCATTAAAAAAAAAAAAAGGCGGGGGGGGGGGGGGAGAGATAGGAGAGGGAAATTTCATATAAAGTCTCCGGCTTTCTTGACAATGGAGATCTCACAGAAATGAATTACTCATCTGGCAAGGACAGCATCAACTAGGACTTGGTAATGAGTGGCCCTTTCCATGTGACTTCAGCCTACCACTGTCCCCACGTGTCCCACTTCACTCAGGTCTGTGAGCTGCTGTGACTGTGGACACACTGGTACTTTAGCATCAAGTTGTGGCGGTGGGTGGGGTTTGGGGGACCAAGCCTAGAAGACAACTAGGCTTCACACTACCTAGTCAACCCCCCAACCCCCCACCACACAGCTCTTCTTCAGAATTTATGCTGGATGCCAAGTATGAGTTCAGATAAAGTTGGGAGACAATTATTAATGAACATTTTGACATTTCTGCACAGTCTAGGCTTCCTGAGCAAAAGGCACTAGGAAACTAGGTTGAAAGATGATTGAATGATAAACAGGTCTTACAATTAGAGTGTGTTGCTCCAGAGAGGTTCAGAGGCTGGTTTCCTCAGGAGCTGCTTGCTCGCCTTCTAGGGCAATAAAGCCCAGAGACTACATTCCCCCTTTCTCCTGGGGACATTTGCTTACATTTCTCAGGAGGAAAAGATGATTCGAAATGCCAAACACTCTATATAAACTCTGAGTTGCGATTTCTGTGTTCATTCCGGCAGTGCGATGTATAGGTAAAAACCTGGCTCTCAGTGGGTGGCCCTGTTGGAACTGGTGCTGTTTGCCCTGTGAGTAATAAAGGCTCTGTTCTCCGGTCCAGAGATCTCGTGTTTTCTGCTAGGATGTAAATGTGAACATATCTCAACATACACATATACAAATGTTATATATAAGACATATATATAACATACATGTATGAGAAACAATATTATATACAAAACAGGCCCGTCTAGTGGAAGTAGCCTAAGGTTTTGTGTAATCAAACTGAAATAAGGTCATAAAAATATTTAGAGTAAAACTGCTGTTTGAAACTTTGGCCTCGGTCCACCCCTGCTTGCTTCAAACAAAAGAATTATTACTTTAGTTCCTAGCTTATAACATTGAAGATTAGAGGAGTAACCTCGGCACCAATTATGTAGATAAGACACCTGTTTTTACAAAGGTAGGACCACATTCCCATGTTTAGCAGAAAACATAATTAAAAAATAAAGAGCAAGCAATAGGGTCATTCATAATAATCTTTTGACACCCTTTCCCCAGATGCGGCCTTGAAGGCTGTTGGCCAAGCGCAGGGCAATAACATTCATGGTTCAGACCCCTTTAAAAGGCCTGCCTGCACGCAGGGCGGTGCGGTCGTGGGTGTTTGCATGGTGCCCCCGCGACCGTCCTGGCCAGTATTCAATAAATCCTTGCCTGCTTATTACCAACTTAATCGCCTCTATGGTCATTTACAACTGGTCGTGGAAGTCACCCCACAACAAAACCATACCTCCTTCCACATGGATTACAGCTGGAATAACTCTCAATTTTGACTTTTTCAAACCTCATCCTCAAGATGACTCCATACCCAAACTCTGGTGTGAGGCTGTGTTCACTCTATTACTAAGAATATCTAACTTTTACTAAATTTTCTTATTGTAGAGTTTTCTGCCTCTGATATGACATACAGCAGCCCAAGAATTGAGGTAAGATTACTTTTAGTGTTACTGACTTAAGGATTAACACCAAAGAACTTTTGTTGTTGGAGAAAAACTCTTATCAAAGAACTCAAAACCAAAATTCTCAACAGTTATTTCTTGGAAAAACAACAATTCACATGTAGCTTATAGAGTAGCAAATAATTTCTGGGTAAATTATACCTTGTCTTGCATATTCTTTTTCTAGGGTGTTTCCTGGTCTTTAGATAATGATGTGAGCTCTCATATTTAAATTTGTCCTCTTAAAACATATCTAGAAATTAGGTCATTCTTACTTCCAAAGGTTTTCCTAGTTATCTAATATATCAATGAAGCGTTTGGAGCGATCCTTACAATTCTCTCAACTGTCTAACTCTTCTGTATCCAGGAGCCTTTGAGAAAATGCCTTGGTCCTGCTCATTGTTGTAAAAGAAGTTTATTGACCAAAAAATATGGCTGCTCTGATGGAGATGTTTAAGCACTGGGAGAATATGTCTTTATTTTCTGTTATTTTTTAGAGATGGGAGAAAATCATTAACGAAACTAGGAGATCATACTGCATCTCTCCTAGTTCTAAAGCTTAATTAAATTTCTAGTGTCAGGGTCCTTTCCTCTTAAAATACAGGTGGCAACGGGGTGAAAATGAAATATACAGCTCTCAATTCCCACGCAAGATCCAGCCCATAAATATTCTGATGTAATTAGGTATTAAATCTGTATACACAAGAGAAGGACTCAATGAAAAGAAGCATGGAGTTTAAGAGTTTATAGCTTAATTACCCGTATGCTGAACATTATATATTGGGTTACACTGACCTCTAGAGGTTGATAATAACAAGCACTAGCTTATTCTGAAACTACTTGTAGGACCAAGGAGAATTAGAAACCATCAGGGTTGCTCACCTTCTAGGGCAATAAAGGTTGCTAACTTTCAAGTATATAGTGTGTCCCATTTAAAGCCAACTTCAAAAACAAACAAACAAACAACCCCCCCCCCAAAAAAAAACCAGTTCAGCAAAACAATGAGGAGTAGGTGTGTTCTGGATAATTCATTGTTAAAGTGTTAACATCAAGTTTAAGCTATTCTAAGTGGAAATTTAAAAACAAATCTTAGATCAATTCTTTTGAAAATAAAGAGAAAGAAGGAGAGAAATAAAATGTCTCTTATTTTAATGCTTACATTATAGGTCCCTTTTTAAAAATATAGAACCATTAATCTTTATGATAACCTTGGTTTTTAGAGTATTATTTTACCTTGGTTCTAAAAAACAAACAAACAAAAAACAAACAAACAAACAAAAACCCTGGAATGAGCTTTTAGTGTTGTTGTGGTTGTTTTTTTTTTAACTTGGAGGAAAATATCTAATTCTTATGTTTAATTTTTTGTGTTTAGCTTTGAAAGTTATTATCTCAATGATAGCTTTGTACTTCCTGAATACAAAGCCTCCCTAAAGAGAATCTTAGAATCTCTGAGAGTTACTTTAAACCAGTTAATGTGATATGCTAATATATATTTCTGCATTAATTAGCTTTTTCTCTCTTTCCTTTTAGTCCCTTCTGCCACCATTGTCATTTTTGCCCAGGAAACCTGGTATTCTTACTATCCCCCCAAATCACAAGTATCAAAAAGAGAGAGCGAGAAATATTCCAAGTCTTGTATCTTTCGTTCCTGAGCTCTCAGATCCTGTTAGTCGATCTGATGAGTTAAGACCACCAAACAGGCAACTGGAAGCCTCATTCAAGATGTTTGCGGATCAAACCCTCAGGTCCTCCAATGGCTTTATTTGGTCCAGAAACATGTGCTCTTTTTGGAAGACTAACCATCACAGACAACATCGGGAGATGGAGGAGAATAGGAAATTGAAGGAAACAGAAGGATGTGACAAAATTCAAATCTCTCACTTTGAAGAAGGGCAGTCTTTGGTATCCTTTGAGAATTTTAAGGAAGGCAACTTTCCTGCAGACAGGGAAATGGATATGGTCGGCCCCGGCAGTGAAATAAGCAAAGCAGAAGAAGAGACCTCTCAATGTCTTTCATCAGGGAAGACAGAGGGTTCCATAGCCAGAAACTATGAGCAAAATGCAGATGTCGAATGTACCATGCCAATCACGTCCCAAGAAGCCCAGCATTCAGAAATAACTCTAAGCAAGGATAAAGAGACTAGAAATGATAAAGATGATTCAAAAAGTACTTCAGTGTATAAAGGTGAACTAATTGAACCAAACCATAGTTTAGAAGAATTTACTGTACTTAAAAGTTTGTGCAGTGTAATTCCTGACAGCCCCATTGAAAGGCTACTGGAAGATCATAACAACATGGAGACAAATACAAAAATATCAATAGCAGAGGCAAGCAAATCAGAAATGAATGGGATAGTGCCTCGTATTCACATCACTTTCCCTGGAAATGAGACTCCCAAGGAACCAGCAGTAGCCAAGCCAAGCCTCCAAAAAAGAAAGGGCACCCTTCATAACAATAGCTTCAACATCCATGCACACCAAGAAAATGACAAGCATATGATGAAAACCCGTAGAAATAAGTTCAATCCAAAAACCAAGACCAGTAACAGGACACCTCAGAATTTCATGATTTCCATTGAGGATTCCATTAAGCCTACCAAGCATAAAACCAGCATAAAAACTCAATTTTTCCCTTCTTTGGGGCTTGCTGAGCCCAGACCTCGGCAATCACCCAAGTTTCAAAGAAGAATGCCTCAGACAGAAAAGAAGCAATCAACTTACTGGGGTCTGAAACCTAAAAAGCAAACATTTCCTTGCATCTGTAAAAATCCAGGAATAAAAAAGTCTTTAGTTCCTATCCCTGTTCAACCAATAGAGCCAAGGCTAAATTACCTAGATCTTAAGTATAGTGATATGTTCAAAGAAATCAATTCAACTGCTAATGGACCTGGAATCTATGAAATGTTTGGGACACCAGTTTATTGTCACATGAGAGAGGCTGAGCGTCATGAAAACAAATATTATCGAGAGACATGCTCAGCCCCATCAGGCAGATGTATCAACGGTAAATGTCAATCTTCTCAGGGTGAGAGGAGCAGCAATAGCAGAACAAGGCTTTCTCAGAAAAGACCTGTTAAACCCCCAAAGGCTTTGCTTGGAATTAAACACAAGCATAAAAGTTTAATTTCCAAAGAAAAAGGTCGCAAGGCTGTAGGTAGCGAACTACAAGACACTGAAAATGGTGGTGGGATTTCAGAACCAGAGTGGCAGATGAAGTCTTTGGGAAATGACTCTCTGTCTTTCAAAGACAAAGTTCAGCCCATGAACTTTGCTCAGATTCACGAACAGTCCACTGAACAGAACAAATTCCTTCCTGTCTCAGATTTGTCCACGGATGAAGGAGACATTTCTAACAATCAAATTCTTCCCACGAGCCTTCAAGATCTGCATGAACTTGAAGAGCTACATCACCAGATCCCCTTTTTCCTTTCAGAATACAGCAGGGCAGTGCCCAGTGAGAAGAGTTTCAGCAAACATGTACCACAAGAAAAGCAGAATATAGCATCTCTTGGTAAAATAATTGCCAACCAAATCTTAACGAATGATGTAGAGTTTGACAGTTTGATAGCTACATCTAAAACACTTACAAATCTCTCTTTCCAAGACACACAAGGAAGTGCATCTTCTCAAACATATCGACATTGGGCACATTCTTTAGATCATGATAATTTAGTTAATAAGTCAATTACACAACAAACATTTGAAAAAACTTTAAATGATGCAAATTCAATTTCCCAAGGAATTCTCGACTCTCTCAAGAACGAAGAATTGACAGATGAACTATTAGGTTGTCTAGCTGCAAAATTATTAGCTCTTGATGAGAAAGATAACAACGCTTATGAAACAGTGGCAAATGAAACAGATCCTGAAAACATAAATCTCATCTTCAGTAGGAGAGGAAATACCATGCAAGAGTTGGGTGGAGAGACAACAAATGTCAAAATACAGGTTGGTATAATTAGAATCAATGATTTAATTGGGGTGGGAAAAGACCCCAGAGATAATCTGGTTCAAACTCCTTATTTTCAAATGAGGAATCAGAAAGCATAAACAATTAAATAGTTTTGTCCAGATCTCATTGTTGCAAGTTTAGAATCCAGGTCTTCTAACTCTTGGGCTAACATTTTTTATTATGCTGCTTTACTTCTGGAATGTTGATAGCCCACACTACAATGGAAAATTGTTGGGTATGTTAATACTATAACAAAACTACTTATTTAAAAAGTTCAATGTTTTTAAAGAATAATTAAGTTTTCAATCAACAAATATCAGCAGTGAGATAATTATGGGTAAAGCATTGCTCTCGGTGGTGTGTGAGTAGAAAGTGTTATGGACCACCCGCGAGTGACAACCAACAAGGAGCCAGATAAAAATTTTAAGAAGCCTTTTAATAACGAACTCGAGCCGGGCCCACGTCTCCACTGTCACAGCAGTGAGCAACTCGAGCCCTGAGCCTCAGTAGCAAGCACATTTTATCTCCAAACCCAGGGAGATTTGGCAATTTGTGATTGGCCGGTTACACACAAAGAAAGGTAGCATAAGGTCAGTTACAGTACAGGGAAGCGGGAAATTTTAAATTTTGTTCCCAGGCTGGTGGGTTCTGTTGACCCGGTATCTGGCCATGCGGTGTTCTGGCAGCAGGATGTCCTCAGGCAAGGGAGGGCTGAGTAAATGTCACAAACAGCTAAAGGGGGTTTCAGTGGTGGTGTCTGGTCTGAGCATGACGAACCACGTCCTTCTCTTCTATCCTCCTCCCCCCTCTGAGTCTGGCTATCACAAAAGAAATTAATATGGTGTGCTGAATGCCTGGTGCGGGAGCAGGTGTGGGCAAAAAGGGGTCAATGGAGGAAAAAGGGATATCTGTAATATTTTCAACAATAAAGATAAATTTTTAATTAATAAAAAACATTAAAAAAAAGAAATTAACATGGGCCCTGAAGTGGCTCACCATCTAGTTCACACTGTATCAGGATCAGGAATAAATATTTTAAACAGGTGATCATTATACTATATACTTATACTATACTATAGGTAAATAATTATGCTATAATTAGTTATTGAGAACTTATTATGTATGAGCAAAGGGCATCATATTGCCTCCTTAATATGCTTTGTAACAGCTCCATGAGATAAATACTAAAGGTACTAGCAAGTCCCCATGTTGCAGATGAGGAAACTGAAGTTGATTACACAGTCAGCCAGTGGTGGGGCCAGGCATTGATTTCAGCCTCCCATGTTTAATTACTTAATCACTGTGGAGATATTCCTTGTCCTGAAAGGCCATCTCTGCCTTCATGGTGATCTTGGTCCCTGCTGGGAGGTAGATTGTAATTCAGAGAGGCCTTCAAGCTGGGGTAGGAAATGGGAGTATGTGGTGCCGGTGTGTCTGAGGTGGGTATACCACTCTGCATTTCAAACTGAAAAAAAAGGCTAACAAGCTACTAAATGTAATCATCTAGAGCCCCACCTGACAGTCCTAGAGTAAAACACTGACTTTTTGTGACCTTGTTTCACAAAGCTCTTAGCTTTCCATTTGGATAGAGAAATGTGAAAGGATGGGAAGAAGAAACCCAAAGGACCTTTGGGGCATGCATGCTCATTTGGGAGGAAGGTGACCCTGCTGTCTTGTTTGTAAAGGGCCTTCACCATGCCTCTGTATTACCATCATCATTTATTTCTAAGGACTGGTAAAAGAGATAAAAACAAAGCATTTAGTCAGGATCAACCAATTGGAAAACACGTTCTGAATTCTACAAAGAGGTACTTGTTTCCTCCATTCCAGGGCAGAGCCTCTCACAGTTTACTGTGAATGCAAATCTCTTGGGGATCATGTTAAAATGCAGACACTGATTCAGTATGTCTGGGGCCCGAGATTCTGCCTGTCCAACCAGCACTCAGGTGATGTTGATACAACTGTCTGCAGATTCTCCCTTGAGTATCAAGGGTCTACAGGGCCATGGATCTTCAGTCTATTGCACCTGGTCTTGACTACTAGATTTGCTTGTTATGGTTGTGGGTGCGTGCATGAGAGAGGATCTTATCTCTATGTATGTTTGTGTGTAAATGTAAATATGTGTATGTAAGTATATGCTTATGTAAATATGTGTGTATTTGAGTGTGTATGTGTTGTGGAAGTAAGTGAAGAACAAAGACTATTTATTCAGGGCTCACTATAGCAAAGGAGTCGGCCACCATCACTTGCATTTGGCAACAAGTCAAAAGTAGGCTGAGGGGTGGGAAAGTTTCATAGTGGAAAAAGGGAAGGCTTTAGGTATGACCTGACCGGAGGCTGTTTGCATGGGTTAAGTAGAAGGGGCATCCAATATAATTAGTTATGGGTGCATATTTGCCTTTTCCTAGTTAGCTGATCCTAAGTTAGAAGGAAGGAAGCCACCTCTTCTCTTCTCTTAGAGTTTAATGGTGACTTTTCTTTGTATCTCATTCTTCCAGAGACATAGTAATGGGTTTGGAATATATGACGAAGAGAAATTTCTCAATGAAAAAAAGGTATTTTCTGAAAATAATTTAAAATATGAAGAAGTCATCCTGTGGACCAAGGGTGAGATCCTTGGGAAGGGAGCCTATGGCACCGTAAGTTAAATGGGAAACAAGATGAAACCCCAAACCCCCAATCCTCCTTGACCCCTCCCTCTTCTTTAGTACTCTGAGTGAGCCCTCCCTTGCCCAACCCACATCATACTCTTTTATTTAGAACTACTTCAGTTGGGAGTAACAGAAAACCCAAACAAACTGGCTTAGGAAAGAGGTAGTTCAATGCTTTAGGTAACTAAAGGATCTCAAGTAGTTCTGGCTCCAGGCACAGGTGTTTCAGGGGTGAAACAATGTCATCAGGCTCTGGCCTAATAGCCTTCCAGCTCTCATTCTCAGGTTCCTTGTGCTTGTACAATGGCCATCACATTTCTAGCCTCTCCTTCTCCTAAGTTCAAGTCCAGTGGGAAAGAAATCTCTTTGTTCAGCAGCTCAGAGTTTGTTACCAGAAGTGGGGAGAATCATTGCTGAGTGGAAGAAACAAAAGATGTTCCTTACATTTTGTTAACTGGAAAAAAGGTCACTTGAAGTCCTAGCAGTATTGATAGTATTTACATAGATTGGTAAAAAAAAAAAAACTGTCCCCCAGATAATGCATGTTATACTTCTAGCTGAAGACATTTGCGGCATCAGTGAAAAGGTAGGAAGACTTGGCAGAGGTGACTGCTGAATTTCTCAGGACCTGTCTCCTTTGAGCTTTAGTGCCAGGACTGACCAGCAGACCGAGTGACTGATGAATGATTACTCTGACACCCATTTCTGTGAAAGAGAGGGCTAAAGGACTGCCTGACTAGAGGAACCAAACCGCCCCATTCACCTGTCTCCTTAGGCCAGTAGTCAGCAAACGCGGCTCACGAGCCACATGCAACTCTGTTGACTAATGAGTTTGCTGACCACTGCCTTAGGCTGTTATTGTAACTACAGCTTGAACTAAAATTAACTATTAGATACTATCAGTTGGGTAAGTATCCTTGAGAAGACACATGCATCTGCAGTGTCCTTTAAGCAAGGCCGTCTAAAGACTAAGCGTAAGGATTCCAGTAAACACCTGGGAGCTTACATGAACATAGACTTGTTTGGAAAGATCAAGGCAGGGCCGGCCTTCAGCCAACTCCCCCTGGAGGCTTCATTCTTTCGGAGTTTGCTCCTTACAGACTTTCCAACCAAGTCCCATGCTTCCCCACACTTTAGCACTAAAATAGCCCTATTTTAGTTATTACACAAGGAGCTTTCCCAAACCACCATCTCAGTTAGTCATTGTTGATATCTGTGAGGTAAGAACTGTACCTCAGCTTTGTAGATGAGAAAAAACTGAAGTCACAACTGTTACACAACTTACCAAGTCACACAGCTGGGGATGGATGAAGCCAGGATCTAATCAATACAGACCACTTGTGATACCTACTCACCATGCTGCTCATCCCCATCTTAGCTCCACTGAAATGCTGGTTATATTTAATCATAGATATTGGTTTGCTTCTAGGTATATTGTGGTCTAACTAGCCAAGGAGAGCTAATAGCTGTAAAACAGGTGGCTTTGGATACCTCTGATAAATTATCTACTGAAAGAGAATACCGAAAACTGCAGGAAGAAGTGGATTTGCTCAAAGCACTGAAACATGTCAACATTGTGGCCTTCTTGGGGACATGCTTGGAAAAAAACACTGTGAGCATTTTCATGGAGTTTGTTCCTGGGGGCTCAATCTCTAGTATTATCAACCGTTTTGGGCCATTGCCTGAGATGGTGTTCTGTAAATACACAGAACAAATTCTGCAAGGTGTTGCTTATCTCCACGAGAACTGCGTGGTACATCGAGATATCAAAGGAAATAACGTTATGCTAATGCCCACTGGGATAATAAAACTGATCGACTTTGGCTGTGCCAAACGTTTGGCCTGGGCTGGCGTAAATGGCACTCACAGTGACATGCTTAAGTCCATGCATGGGACTCCCTACTGGATGGCCCCAGAGGTCATCAATGAGTCTGGCTATGGGAGGAAGTCGGACATCTGGAGTGTGGGCTGCACTGTGTTTGAGATGGCCACAGGCAAGCCTCCGCTGGCATCCATGGACCGGGTGGCAGCCATGTTCTACATTGGCGCCCACCGGGGGCTGATGCCACCCTTACCTGAACACTTCTCAGAAAACGCAGCGGACTTTGTGCGCATGTGCCTAACCAGGTAAGAAACTGAAGGCAGGAGGAGGAAGATAAATGCCTGGAGATTTCAAGCAGCTCACATTTCCCCTGCAATATATGGCTCATTTGAACCTCCACTCGAATTATGAAATAAGGGAGTGGTTTTTGTACCGAAAGGAATAATTATAAGTCATTTTGGGTGGCTGTGTGCCTTGTTGTATCAGAGGAAGAGCCTCCTAGAAGGGGAGAAGTTTTTATTTCTAAACAATTTATATCACTTTTTTCCACAAAGTATTTCATTTTAATTTCCATTTTCACCTGGGCTATTCTTAGTGGTCATTTGCTCCAAGACTTACCCAAAGATGGCAGTTTAACCAAAAGAATGCTTTGGAATAGATCATTGCAGGTAACTACTGGCTGGTCCATTTGTTCATTGGCTCATTGGCAAAGTTTTTTTATTTCTTGAGGGGAAAAAGACAAAAGCACAGTTGTACTAATTGAGCAACTGTCTCCCTTTACTTTATGCTTTTCCAAGAGTGTCCCAAATAGGATCATTTCAATTAATCACCAACACATATTTAAATGTCTCCCTAACAGCCTTCATTCTGGTTTCCTGAGCCTTAAAATTTTTTAAATAAATGTAATGCTAGTTAAAAGTGCATTAAGCTTTTTTTAAATTATAATTTTACTTGTGTATAAATTATACTCTAAACAAACTGAACAAAACCACAATGTGAAAAACAGGGCCTTTTTAATCATAATTGCGGCTGTTTTTTGAACAATTACATATGTGCCAGACATTTTTGAACAGCTGTATATACATTATGTGTTTCTCCCAACAAGTTAGGTATTACTGTTATTTCCATGTTACTGATGAGGAAAGAGTCTGAGTCACTTGCCTAGTATCACACAGCTGAAAACTTCAGACTGGGCTCAATCCATCTGTTTGACTGGCAGAGGTTGTACTTTATTTTTGAAGTTGGCATTTTAAGTCAAGTAGATCTGGTTGGCATACTCATTTTTGGATGTTGCTTCTAATGTGGTTTTCCTCTCCTAGGGACCAGCACGAGCGCCCCTCTGCTGTTCAACTCCTGAAGCACCCCTTCTTGAAGAGAAGTTACTGAATACACACCAACACTTCCATTGCAGAGCCTGTTATTGCTTCATTGTGGGAATGATGTTAAAAGACCTTGGTTTTCCTACTGGAAACTCCATCTAACCCACTTTAACTAGATCCTACAGTGTTGCTACCTAAAAAGTTTGTTACATAGCCTCTCTAAGGTTCAGGCACGATTACTTATATATGAGAATGTTTTTTTTTTTTTTAATCAGTAACAACAAAAAACCCCACATATTCCAGTGTTTACAGTTTTGACTATCCAGTAACTATAATCTCTGTTGCTTATACAATATTTCCTTTTATTTTTGTCCTGTCATTTTAATGTCATTAGTTTAAAATAAATTGTGAAAACAAACAAAAAAATTGTACTTAATTGCTCGGTGGGTAGACACTTATTTTTTACAAAAGAGACTTGAGGAAGGTGAGAAGTTAAAAGTAGAGACATGACACCATCACGACCAAACACCAAAAGGTACCTGCTGGGAGAAACCAAGATGGCAGCATAGGTAAACACCTAAACTGTCTCGCACAACAATTTCAAAACTACAACTAAAAGACAAAACGGACATCATCCAGAACCACAGGAAGGCTGGCTGAGTGGAAATTCTACAGCTAGAAGAAGAGAGAAAAGCACAGAGATTTACAGGAGCTGTGGAAGGCAGAGGTACGGAGATGTGTGTGGAGTGGGCTGGCACCTGAGTACGCGGGGGGAGTTATGGGTGGAATAAAGAGGAACAATTATAATAATCTGAACAATAAAGATTTATTCATTTAAAAAAAGTAGAGACACTAGGTTCTCTTTATTTTGGGCTACAATTTTAGCCTTGCAGGTGATGGGAGCATCAAGGTTAACAGGAAGAGCTAAAGACCTTAATATTTCACTATCAGAGGGCCCCAAACTCCTCTGAAGTCTCCAACTACAAGCAGGTTGTACTAGATGGCCTCACAAACCTCCGACAGCTTTTCCTGTGACGTACAGTATGATTTGAAGTCTTCACTTTTTTGTAGAGTGAATTAAGTCCTTTCCACATGTAGAACTAGCTAAACCTAGCCCACTGGTGGGATAAAGTTGACTGGATAAAGGGAGAGGATCATCATGTATAAACTTTCAGGGCACCCTGGTCACTTCACTCCAAGAACATCTCTCTTTTATTGATATAGAATTCTGAAGTATTGAGATATGAAACAGACCCTTCAAAACTTTAGTTTCACCCTAGCCGGTTTGGCTTAGTGGATAAAGCATCACCCTGTGGACTGAAGGGTCCTGGGTTTGATTCTGGCTAAGGGCATATGCCTGGGTTGCAGGCTAGATTCCCAGTAAGGGGCATGCAGGAGGCAAGCAATCAATGATTCTCATCATTGATGTTTCTATCTCTCCTCCCTTCCTCTCTACATCTATATATACATATACATATATATTAAAGTTTCAATAGGCCAGCCTTGGTCCTAAGAAGAGCTGTTAAGACATGAGATTGGAATTAGCAGTCATCATCGCCCACGTGTTGGATGCTTTAGAGCTTCCTCAGTAGGAAAAAGGTCTGGAAGGAGATTGGGAGTACAGCTAAGTGGAGTGGGAGAGCTAGCATTCATTGAGCGCTTATTAGAAAAATGCACATCATTTACTTCTTGCTGCTGTTTGGGTTGGTAATAATTCCATTTTATTAATAAACAGGGCTCAGAGCTACACAGTCTTCTCCAGGTCATCCAACTGGTAGGTGGGTGTTGGGACTGCCACCCAGATTCGTCTGACTTTAGAGCACTTTCCCTGCTGCTTCCCAGATTCATGGTTTAAAAATAATGTTACATCATTAAATTTTATTCAAACAAAACTTAACTGGGATGCTGATAAACCCACCACTCCTGTTAGTAGTTTTGATTACCTGAATGGTGTGAAAAGCTTTTCACTTGGCAGTATTGCCTTTCCCTCTGACCACCTCCCTTTTCCCCAAGCTCAACGCCCATTTTCACATTCACAGGTGCATTTCATTATGGGGTGAATCTTCCTTTATGCTCTGGGCCCCAAGCTCAACCAAAGGAAATATACGCCCCCCCCACCCACCCCCAAGTAAACTTCTAAAAGCAGTTCCAGTTCTACGGCATTTGTGGCCATTTCTCAGTGGCTGAATTAGGAGTTGCCATAGTGGGAAAGTGATGATCTCTAGAGTATGGGACTAGGTACATGCTGAATTCCACTCAACTGCTCTATCGACACTCCTGCATGACCACTACACCAGCCCTGGGACTTCCAGTTGCTCTGAGATGAAAAACTCAATCAGCTCAATGAGCAGCCAAAAGCCTCTACTGGTTTGTCTTTATTCCTCATACTTGCTGTACTTGTATTAATTCAAAGAAGCTACATAATGTAGAAACTTGCATTTAAAAAGGCTTTCCAGCTGATAGGTGAACTTTTGAAAGCACCCAGTGTTGGTAGTCTACATCTTCACTGGTTCTCAACAAAGTTAACAAGTCTTTGCTGATAGCATCAGTGTGAAGTGGGAACAGCCAACACTCAGAGGAAAAGGTCTATTATACTGTCCTATTGCCATGGTTGTCAAACTTGTGAAAAACCAAGGCTGAAGTCATCCCTAAAGCAGTTGCTACTCTAGGTTACAGCTTCAAAGATTAAAAAAAACTGAGCTCAGGTATATCTCTGGATACTTAATAAGCTTTAAATAAGCCTCTTAATTTCATGGCAAAACCCCTAAGTAGTGAGGTCCTTCATTGCTTTAAGAGATAATATTTCAGGGAGGGAACAGGCAGATCCATATAGTAGTTAAAACAAAAATGCACAAGTTTTAAAAATTATATTGAAAACAACAGAGGAAAATGAGGGAAGAAACAATGAAGTAGAATGAATCACTAAATGGAATTACTAAGTCTGGTTAATTGGAATTACTGACTTTATAACATTTCTAAATAAAACTCATGTAATTTATTATATGCTAACGATAACATCTTGTTATCAACAAGATGAAGACAAACCTTTTAATGTGATTTCAAAACATTTCAATTTGGGCTTCAAATTCATTTTGAAATAGCTTTTCTACCCTAGTTCTGTGTTATTAAAGCCATGCAAGACTTCCTTTTTTTGTTTTTTTTTTCCCAGGTAGAAGGTGCAGGAAGTCAGTGGAGATGGGAGGCTGGGGGAGTGGGTTGGAGAAGAGCAGCAATATTAAAGTAGTTACATTAGATTTTTATGGTTAATCCTCCTTCCATATAATTGCAACTACTTACTCTTTGGTTTTTGTGGAGGTGATGAAAGAGGTTAAACAAACAAAAAATCCCAACGTATGAATTAGAGTGAACAACCCGAGTTCTATAAATGGAAGACATGCAGTGCTTAAGCACATGTTGGAAGTTTATGCACCTAGACTGGCCTTCATCATTCTCCCTAATACCTTAAACATATACCTCTATTAGGATGGTCTTCCATATTGTGTTCTTTTTAGCCCTTCCCATCACCCACACCTTAAACCTCACATCCTATCACCAACATGTTGTAGGGAAGAGACTGGAATGTGGACATTCTGATCCCTGATACCAAACTCCTTGATGGTTATCTGAATTTACTGAGTAAGTTATACTAAGAGACCTGTCCTATTGCCCACATTTCCCAGGGACTGAAACTTATTTCTGATTCACATTAACAAGACATATTAGAGCCTGGATTCACAACATGGATTTAATTCGTGAATACACAAATTTTACTCCTTGTGATACTGAACTGAAATTCAATGACTAACCGAATTCATGCCATATACAAATATTCGTGTTTTGGATCTTCTATCAGCAAACATCTCATTCAATAGTTCTTAGGGGATTCAGAAAATGAAATACCAATCATTGTTGACAACAAAATGAGTACATGTGCAGTTTTTCAAACCTAGTCAAACTGCTTGAAAATAGTAATGTACTCATCATTAACAATAGACAAATCAAATTAAACCAACAACTGAACAAGTTTAAGTGAGGCTTCCCTCAAAAACTTTGAAATTAGTCTTCAGAATTTACTTTTGGGACTGATGGATCACAGTGAACAAGTCACCTTTATAAGAACAAAATTGTTCCTACTCACACAACCTTCAATATACCTTTGCTTACCAACCTACCCAAGAACTTGTTAGGCAGAATAGATACTGGAAAATTACATAGGCCACAAAAAAGAGTCACAGGTGCAAAAGCTAGCTCTGCCCAACTCTACATTGTGGGAAAATGAATGCATGGCATCAGAATGAAAACACTTAGAGCATCCTAGACCCACTGGCCGCAAAGATGTTTCGGAGGCAAACTTCTTTTACAAAATAAGCAACATGTTAGCTTACACTAACATGATCATATTTAATAAATGATCATATTTCATTTATTAACATAACTATATTTTAAATTCTCAAATGAACACATTTGCATAGTAAAAGTTGGCACCCTGGGCAGCCAGGGACAGAATGTGCTGCTTTTTTAATGTAAAAATACCTGTCTAAATGAGCCCATTATAAACAAACCAATTCATGCACGGATAGAGTCCCTCAGCCTGGCAGGTGCCTGGGGCCAGTCAGGGCCATCTAGTCCAATCCGGGGGAGGGACTGTGGGAGGTTAGCTGTGGGAGAACAATGACCCCCAGGGACAGCTCCTGAGTTGAGCATCTGCCCCTAGTGGTCAGTGCACATCATAGCTTCCGGCTGGTTGACTGGTCAGCCAGTTGTAATGGTTGCTGAGGCTTTTATATATATAGATAGATGGGCACATGAGACAACAAGATGCCTCCAATTACCAAGCAATTTAGGCATGGTACTAGGCGAGAAACTATTACTTTCTATTTAGATAAAATTTGGGAAGAGATTTCTTGAGAATACAATCTTCATCGTTTACAGATACCATGTGAAAAAAAAAAAAAGTCCTTATTTCCAAAACCCTAAAATATCTCAACTAAGGGCACATGAAGAGAACATTAACAGTCATTCACTGTCTATTTCTTAGGTTAGTTAAGAGATAAAAATCAGCAATTTAACTGATAAAATATAACAAAAATGTGCTTTAAATGCTTTTAAGGCAAGGCATTCAATAACAAAAAACCCCACTTTAAATTGGTTATCTAAAATAGACCTCAATTAGGCATTTCTTTAGTTCTATGGGGATAGACAAACCAAAATTAAGGTATCCAACTGACAAGAGGAAAATTCTGATGTCCTATCCTAAATTAAATTACATCAGGCTGGAGGGTGGAGAGACAGGAAGTAAATCAGTTAACAGAGCCCAGGAATGAAACCAACCAAAGATTGTTTATATTCCTGAAAATATGTTGAAACTGGGAATGAACTCCCAGGTTTCTATGATTATCCAGAGAACAGCCATCACCAGATAATGCGTCACCCAGTTTACACATGAATATATTCTAAACTGTTGCCCACAACCAATACAAACGCATCAAATACCATTCCTTTACAGCTTATCCTAGAATGGTCCCCGTTACACCTCTCCCAGCCCTTTTATCTAGAGCCAATGTAAATTCTTTCATAACAACTTACATCTTTCTTCCCCAAACTCATTGTATGAGAGCCCCATCCATCCCAGAATGGTGGCTGTCTTCTCCATCGAGCCCAGGACTGCTGGCTTACACTGTACTCCCAAAGACCTGACCCTTACTCTGGTTAGCCCTATTTTTTAGAAAAACTTTCAGCTTTGAAGATTTCTAACAGTACAAAGTAATGTAAACACCCCTCATGAAATTCTGTATGAAATCAGGTATCATGGTAGGAATTTTCTTGGACTTTAAGAACTCTAATCAGAACGAATAGCAGGCTCAGAGGAAGAGCCAGATGCATCTATACCTACATTTAAAGATAAAATTAGGGATGATTCATATGACTTTTCAGTATTTAAAAACCTGCAATAAGAAAGGAACCTCAGATTTAAACAAGAAAAAATAACTAGGATTTTTGCAAGGTCTTACCAATAAATACTGCCAGTTTTGTAAAGTAGGCCTCCAGGAAAATTTCTGTGAAAAGATATTCCTTTGCTTTGGTTCTGAAATATTATTTTAAAGTAGCTAAGGCAAATTTTAGGGGGCACAGCTCAGTGTTGGCAAGGTGGTCGTAAAGAGGTAGAAGTAAAGCCTTTGTATGCAGTGTGCTTCTGCCTAAAAGTAACAACCTATGACCTGTGGAGAACACAACTAAAAAATGAATCACTCTTTTATACGCTGTTAAAAGATAATGCTTTTTAATATTTCAATAGTTTTAAAAATCTCATCAAAAATGTTTCACCTTAACAGTACTTTGCACATGTGGAATTTCATACCTAAATTTGGTGATATTATTTTGGTTCATTTATGGCTACTTACAAGAAGACTCAGTAATTAATGTCCATTCACTAGAGTCTTTTTCTTTGGTTGAGCCTACTGGGACCAGGCTAATGAGACGGCTAAAGAAAATTCATGGTAATATGAATTATGTGAATTTTCACTGAATGGAACTGAAACTTAAAAGGATTTCCATATTTATCCCCATTGTGGTTTTGGAAGCTAATGTCCCGTTCAGAAGTTAAAGAGTTTGAACAGCTCACACAATCCTGTAAAAATTACAACTGGCTGCCCTTTAATAAATAAAGTCATTGTAAAGATTTACATTTACAGAGTGAAAAGTGAATACATAGCATTTTAAATTCAATTTTGGAAGTACTAATAAGTACTGACCCATAACAATATACACTAGCTAACTTTTTAACTGTCCATCATTAGCACCAATAAAGATTCAACAAAATTACTTTTATTCCCACATCTCAAAACAATTCTGCAAATTCTTTGTGAAGTTTAAGTATAGTCACAGACCTTAAATATTCACATTGTTTTCTATATCATACTGAAAATATGTTCACTAATTTTCTGGATATTCTTTACAAAATCTTATTAAAATTCCTGGTGTCATCATCCCTAAGTATACAGTAGCATAACCACACTGTGTAGTTTCACATGATAGCTCCTTAGAGGTTTCACATCTAAATTACCAAGAACAAAACCCTTCCCTCCCTCATTCTGTACTCAGCTTAATTCTATACACTAGTCCTTGGATTATGTACCACTGTCAAAGCTGCATCAAAATTATGTTTGTGGATACAATAATATGCCATACAGAACAACAAAGTTACACATAATGACAAAGATTACTCAAGTTATGCAAGACGAACAAATGTTAGGACTTGCTAGCTAGGCAAAGTCGCTAGAAGAGGATCCTACTACACTAAATTCAAATAACATCGACAAAATAATAAACAATTATCTTTTTAAAAAATTATAAAGCTATTGGCAAATTAGGTAATTGCTAAATAAAAGTAGAGCATAAGATTAAACCCTAATATTTACAACTGTAACATACTTGGGTAAAATTACAATTGTGCACATATCAAGTGGCTTTTTAAAACAAAAATAAATCATATACATAGAGGAAAAATGAAGACAGCCTTCAGTTCAACAAAAGCTGAATTCAACCCATCTCAAAGATACTCAATAGCTCAAAGATTTACCACAGAATAAATAGAAGACTCACTAATAAACCAGGGCCATATTATTAGTGTTTAAAACAAATTTTAAACAAATTAATGTCTATTGTTTATTCAAAGTCAGATGACTGTGCCAATGTGACTTCAACAGGAATATACTGAGACGTGCAAACAAATGTAAAACCTCCACTAGGTATTTACCTTTTTTTCCTCAGAGGTTTCTGGTAAGTTTTAAATACAGGTACAGTGCACAGTGATCTTTTTATTTATTGTTAGAATATAAAAGAACTTAGAGAGTAATAGTTTTAGTTTTATCTTTAAAAGGAAGACTGAATTTACCTGAAAAAGAAATGTGGCATCACACACACACAAGCTTGAGGGGAACAGTATGTTTGAGAATGCGCTGTCATTCCGAATGCTGAAGGAAACACGATCCCTGTTTACTGTTAAACTATGTAGTGTTGCCGTTTTTTCTTTAAGGAAAAAAACTTAATTTTTCACTATGTACGTTTTGTGAATTTAGTTTTCAAATCACAGTAAGCTACATAACCATTATTAACAGCTCTGTGTTATAGTACTGCAACAAACCAACAAACATCTAACTGCACTTCACATTAATTTTTTCCTCTTCAAGCCTTCAGAAAACTAGGGGCTATTTTAGCAGCCAATCTGGTCAGAACCTCTGAAGGCAGGTCAGTGCCCCACAGTGTAAGTGACAATCTGTGGCACTGCATACCCATCTGGTATTGAAGTGTCCTCCTTCAGAGATTTCCAGTAAGGCCTAGAGTTTAAGGTTAACATGAAAAAGTGCCACCTTTGTTTTAGATTAGTGATGGGCTCTGACAAGATAAAATAAAGTTATTCTGTATATTGTTATACTTACAAGCAGCTCCAATCCTGAGTATTTATGGTAATATCTAAACATACAAAAATGTATGTACATTTTTCTCCACTTTCCTGTAAACTGTTTTCAGTATAATGTTTTATCCCTTTAACATTGAAACATGCAAATCATACATACAAGTATAAATACACAAAAGAAAACAATTTACACTCATTCAAAAGTCAAGCAACAAAAATAATATAGCTACAGTATTCAAATTATAAATAACAAATGCTTGAGGCATCTTATATTCCTAGAAGCAGCCAGCCATTCATCCTAATGTTCTTAGCTGCAATTGTAGAAATACTGAGTTTTGCACCTTCCATGCTTTTACAGTATTTATAACACTATCATATGTGGAGATAAAGACTTGTTTACTATAATCTCTTCTTTTCAGAATGAAGAATAAAGCAGCACTTACAAATATTGAAACAGTGGCAGCAATGGCAGGTGTTACCACTGCTAGATCAGGAGGATTCCATTTAACAATTTTTAAATTAAAAAAGGAAAGGAACAATTGACCTAAACAAACGATTACATGTGCATTCCTTGGGCACTTAACAGCGAGTCCAGCATGTCGTATGTGTCTTTGTAGTCCATGTGCTGGCTGTGTGCACTGTGCTCGTGATGGACATCAGGACCGTTGGTCTCCACTGGCTTCTTGTCCAGTTTCATGAGGGTGCTGAGATGTCCGTAGCCCACCTGGTATGTGACAGGGGGAGGAGGGGGTAAGGGATGGTTAAAAACAGAGTTGTGAGAGGATATATACTGCTTAACAGAGGAGGAAGAACTAGATGAACTACCTGAACTTTTGGAACTTTTGCTCATTTTGGCGTGATGGTTGTGAGATGCATCATTGACATGCAGCCTCTTCCTTGAAGAGCTGGAACTAGAGGAAATGCCATCACTGCTCAGGCCAACAGGACTCCTCAGAACAGTGGGTGGTATTCCATCAGCACTGTGTTTACTGCCGACACTGCTGCCACTGTGTGAGTGGGAATGCTTGTGACTGCTGGGGTGGTGGCGGTTAGAGGGATGTTCCTTGTGCTTATCTTTATGGTCTCTGCTAATATGTGGGCTGGAATGCTTGCTCTTCCCACTGCTTTCATCAGAAGAGCTGTGCCTTTCTGAAGAAACTTTTATCTTCATTTTCAGTTCTTCTTTACTGGCACTTTTATCAGTGGGTGGTAATGGAATCCGTAATTTCAGCGATCCACTTTTTTCCTTCTTATCTGCCATGTATTTTTCAGGTTTTTCTGCATTTGTGATCGGAATTTTCATTTTAATGGGAGAAGTTACAGAGCTGCTGCTGGTTGCCTGCGACTGCACGTGTTTGTGTTGCTGTTCTGCCTGGGCAGCTATATAATGATCCCTGACATCCAGATCAAGGGTTTCTAGCTTACGTTTTTCTCTGTATTTATCTAAAGACATCTTCTGAGGAATAACTCCTGGAGTAGCAGATATTGGTCCATGGTGCTTACTGCTCCCTGCTTTATGAGTATATTCTTGCTTAATAGAATGACCAGAAATTTTGTCAGGTCTGTGATGCAATCCTGAATGCAGTGAGAGAGAAGGTCCCTGCTGGAAGTTGATGTTGTACTGGCTACCAGCCAGAGATGTCTCCTGTTTCTGTGAATATATCTGCTCGGTCCTTGCTGATTCTTGATGTTGAGGCCATTCTTGGTGTGACGATAAACTGTATGAGGTACCTGGCATTCCTGTTGCTAGCACTGACAAATTATCAGTCGTATGGCTGTCTTGAACAGAAATATTTCCTGAATTCAGAGGTACTGGTGCAGGGAATGCCGATGTAGATGGTTTCTGAAAACTTGGGTTTGCAGGCACACCAGCAACACTATCTACTAAAATGGAATTCTGGACCAAAGATGAACCAAGAAGCGGTGTTTCGGATACTTGTCTATCTACTTTTGGTTTCTTCGCCGCCTGATCGGCCTATTTAAATAAAACACAAAAGAAGCAATGACAACACAGGAATGTAATACATAATTCTTTGCTTATAAAAATTCTATATTTATAAAACAAGACTATAAAATGTTGAAAAACTAATTTTGGAATTTGATATTCAACCTAGCCACCATTTGAGAAAGTAACTTAACTTGTCTAGGCTTTAACGTCCCCATTTGTAAAATGAGAATAGTATTATCATCATTGTGAGGTTTATAAAAAATTTATAAAATACTCGGCAAAGTCCATTAAGCACAGTAGTTGAATACAGTATATAGCTTCTGATACATAATTATTAAGGAATATTGAAAATAAAGAATATTTAACCCCCAACATTCAAACTGGTTAGCTTTGTAATTGTTAGATAAATGACAAATTGATAATCTTTTAAATCCTGCCAATTTTCTTACCCTCCAGTTTCGAATCTTCTTCAACCTACTAGGCGTTTTCTCCAGTATCTGTAGAAATTCATGTGTTAACTCTAAAAATAAAATTTAAATTCATAACTTAGAAGGTGCCTTTATGATTTAAATTTCTCTCAAGTGAGCAATATTAAAAAGGTTCTCAAGAGTTCATCTACTTCACTATCACCCTCCTGTTCAACTTTCCGCATTTAGAGTAGACAAAGCTCTGAACTAGTATTTTTAAAGAAAATCACTCTCACCCCAATTTTCTATGCTTACTCAGAATCTTTGGAAAATTTAGTAGCATTAAAAAAAATTCTCCCAAAATATAAACCTCTACTACGCAAAAACAATAATATTTGTTGCAGGCAAGATCTACCAATAGATTTAAAATTAGTGGGCAAAAGTTTGAGGGAAAAAAAGTATATCTTCCTCAAGATATTGCAAAGAGAAAAACAGTAACTTTACAATGGAGAAACACAGTAATTACCATCTTAATCAAGTGATGATGGTTATCATTACCAGCAATAAGAGATATCAACATGATGTACCCCCAATAAGATCTATACTAATGAAAGGGTAATATGCTAATTAGACTGGACATCTTCCTGATGACCATCCAGACGTCCTTCCTGACAAAGCTGGGCCCAGGTGAAGCCACCTGCCCATAGTCCTGGATGCTGGCGCCTGCAGCCCGGGAGAGGGAGAAAAGCTGCCCGCCCTGCCAGCTGTGGCCGGCCAGAGGGAGGGAATCCTGGATCTGGGTCCTGGGTGTGGGATGGAGGCAGAGGTGGTTAGGGGCAATCAGGCAGGCAGGCAGAGGGGTTAGGGGCATCAGGCAGGAGAGCTGTTAGGAGCCAGTGGTCCCAGATTGCAAGAGGCAGTTGGACATCCCCTGAGGGATGGAGAGGGTGCAGGCCGGGCTGAGAGACCCTCCCCCGACCCTGGGCCTCTAGTGCATTGATAAAATGCATTTTTATGTTTCTAGATGTCCTCAGTTGCAACAAACATAAATCCTATTTTCCATTAGTTTCAAATTTTGTGAAGAAAGTTGAGGAAAGCCCACAAAAAGAATAAGCTAAAACCCAACATACTAGTTTAAGCACATCTATTAAGTAAGAATGTTACCTATTTCCTTTCTGAAATTTACAATAACATAGCTAAAATGTCTTAATCTCCAAGAATCTCCTACTGCTGGCCAACTTCTCTTATGTCTTAATCATGGAAATTTTTTATCAGGAGATCCTCAAATTCCAAGTTCAATTTAGAGAGCTTGTACCCCCAATTTTCCCTCGTCAACTCACATTTAATGATGCAAGACAACAATGGCACATTTTATCAATAGAACTACAGAGCAAGAACCGTTACCCTGAAAACACCATTAGTTCATTGCTTCACATCTTCTGCAATAATACCTGACTTTGGGTCCGTACATTTTAAACTCAACAAAACTAACCTTTGAGTTTGAAAAAGTGTCAAAGGGCTTGAGATATTCAATAGTGGTTAATATATGTACACTTTATCTTTTTTAGGCAAATGAATCCTTATTTTCCTCCTGTGTTCATTTGATCATGTAATTATTCTTTTAAATATATTACAAATTGTTAAAAAGAATTATAGTTATGTTTTTAAAGTCTACTTTTTGAAATACAAACTAAAATGTTAATACATGAAATAATGTATCTGGGATTAGCATTAAAATAACAATAGGGGAATCCTGGCCGGTGTGGCTCAGTTGGTTGGAACATCATCCTGTACACTGAAAGATCGTTGGTTCTATTCTTGGTCAGGGCACACACCTAAGTTTCGGGTTCTCTCTCCAGTGGAGGTATATATGAAAGACAACCAATCGATATTTCTCTCTTTCTCTCTCCCTCTCCCTTCCCCTCTCTCGAAAATCAATAAAGGCATGTCCTTGGGTAAGGGTTAAAAATAAAAAACTGCAGGGGAGGAAGGATGCTGAATTGGCCAGAATCAGTAACTATTCAGTTTGACAAGAGTATATGGGATTCACTAGCTTTCAAACCTATACAGAATTTGATAGAATCTTTCCATAATAAAAAGAAATAGTTTTAATTTAAAAAAGATTTTTCTGCCGAGACCGGTTTGGCTCAGTGAATAGAGCGTCGGACTGTGGACTGAAGGGTCCCGGGTTCGATTCCGGCAAGGGCATGTACCTTGGCTGCGGGCACATCCCCAGTAGGGGGTGTGCAAGAGGCAGCTGATCGATGTCTCTCTCTCATCGATGTTTCTGACTTTGTATCCCTCTCCCTTCCGCTCTGTAAAAAATCAATAAAATATATTTTAAAAAAATATTAAAAAAATAAAATAAAAAAGATTTTTCTCTACTTACCATCTAATAATTCTAAAGTAACTGTAGGATCCACATATTCCCACCAATGTTTTCCATCAGTTGACACAGGAATCTCCCAATTGGACCATTTGCAAGCCAAATGAATGCACACACATGCTATCACGGTTGGTTTGTACTGAAGACAGAAGGTGGTAAGATGTAGACTGTTGTGGCGCATATTTGAAGAGTCATAGAAATTCAAATATGTAAAACAAAGGAAAAACATTTACCAATAAGATTAGAACAAAAACGGAAGTATAAAGGTTTTCTTCTATAAGCCTAGAGTACAAAACCTTATTTTATTATGTTAAAAGCTAACACTATACTTACAAAATTCTAGTACTAAAAAAACCCTATACATTATGAACATTCCCCATATTCTTAAGCCTGAGTATTTTATTAAATACTAATATATTAATATTCCTGAATTTTGCTTTTACATCTAAATTTGAAGTATTTTTATTTCTTCATAAATGGAGGTGAAGACATATATCTAATACACTTCTATTTCTAATAACCACTATATACCATTACAATATCTTAAACTTTTTTTGGTGGCATTTTTGTTTCTTTTGTAATACCCTGGCAAAAAAGTAACGAAAAAGCAGAGGACTCTTGGTAAAAGTGACACATTTCAACACTGCATTATAATCAGGTATTCTACCATTTGATGTGGCTTAAATATAATTCTCAAGTAAGTTAAAGAGAATTTAACACTTTTTCTATGTAGACCTCTGTCTTCTTTTCAATAGAGCCACAGAGAAAACTTACCTTTTGTGCAATAGCTTCAAAGCCCAATGGTGCTATGTACTACAAAAATACTCTTTCTCCTTCTACTATACTGGGCACGTAACATGTTACAACTAGGCTCTTCTAACCAAAGTTTTAAATTTAAGTGTTATTTTTGCTTTTGTTGTTAAGAATTCCTCAGAATAGAGGTTAAAACCCAACAACATATATCTGAGGATATACATGGATATTTGCCAATCCAAAATTTTAAATAAAATTTAACAGTGTCACAAAAAAAAATTAAGGGCCACACAAAGCTGATTTGCTCCCTCCTCCCCAAAAACCCATTAAAAAAACCCCAACAAATTTAAATAATTAATATAATACAGAACAGAATTTTATATTAGATATTAAAGGCTTTTAAAAACTATTCTTCCACTTCAGTTTCAGAATTAATGAAAATGTTTATTGATCAATCATAACCCACACCATTTTATATTTATATAAACTGAAAAGGAAGTAAGGTTTTTTTAAAAAGTTGTACTTATGCACATCCAGGCACTGATAGGAGTTGACTACTTCTAATTTACTACTAATGGGTATTATATAACCAAGTTATAGAAATTTTATTAAAAACTTTAATGATTAAAGTTAAAATTGGATCAATGTGAAATTTTAAAAATTGTCATTTAACTATAATTATAAACTAGAAATAGCTTTATACTTACCAAGTTGCTCGAATTTCTACGTTAAGTTTAGCTCTGTGTAATCTTTAGCTGCTATTCAGGCTACCAATTTTAGACTTATGCACTCACAAATCGAGAATATGTCATCAGAAAGCACCACTACACTTCACATTGTGCATTTAACCCCTCTGTGCCCAAAGTCCCTTGTACAATACACCGCAAAGCAGACAGGAAGGTACCACCACAGTAGATGGTCCAGTCTCCTGTTGCAACAAGGGTAAGAGACACATTGAGGGGGCCCTGCATTAAAGGAAGCTATAGTGTGCTACAACAGTGCAACAAAGAGGGTCAGGATAACAACCTGTTGGTAGCCATGAAATAGGATGTCTGTGCCAAATCCTTGCTTGCTGTAAGGAAAAAAAAAGAAAAACGAAGACAATACTATCAGCTTTAACATGCTACCATCAAAAAGTTCTCAACATAACAAAAACTTCAAAGATGTGTACACAAAAAGTAAATTTTACTTACTACTTACAAATATCACAAGAGCGCCATCATTTTCTATACTACTGAAAATCTTCAACAACATTCACTCAAATGTTTCTTGCTATCCCCCAAAGATCTGAGAAACAAGCCGATTTGCTTTTAGCTAGCCAGTTACAAGGGCTAAACTTGTTACTAAGTTAAGCATCTAGTCAGCTAAAAGTTGCAATAAAGCATTCTCCTGGATTTAAAAAAAAAAAAAAAAAAAAGAAGAAGAGGAAGAAGAAAAGATTTTGAAGTCTAATACAAAATACAAAGAGTTGCCTGCCAGACTTAATCCTCAGTCATATTTAAATTGGCTTAGTACTTCCATCAAAATAAAAGAAAATAACCCCCCACCCTCCAAAGTCAGAGAGCACAACCACTCAGTTTTTCATCATGCTACTAAGCATCAACAAATAAACAACCTAAAACATTTTAAGGACAAATATAGGAAACTCCACTGTATTATTATTTTTTTAAATTATAGAATCCAATTAATAGAACTTTAGATATGAGTACTGTAGAGGGAATCAACACTGTCACCCTCTCAAAGAATGGAAATTAAGACACTGATATGGCAAACAGGCCCCCTCCTCTTCTGCTTCTTATTCTTCCCAATAGGGATGCCTCTGCTATAGTTCACTCTTTTCTTCCAATTACATTTGTAAAACTGACATAATCTTTCATCTTTGTTTTAACTAGATTAGTTCCCTTCAACTCACCCTTCTCTAAAAGGCCTCAAAATCCTTGCCCCCTCATAGTGTTATCAGTAGCACCTGTAATCCCTGCTGTCCCATGTGAATCTTAAAAAGGGACTTGGGCTTAGCAGAGCTGTGCTGAGTGTCAAAGAATGTCCTGGGGACAGTTTGACTTAAGTATTGCTTTCTTTCCTTATGGGAAAGAAAGGATAAATCAGAAAAGTGAAGGTCCTGTAAAATGACATTGGCCAATTCTGCAGCAAAGGAACATGGGGAAAGGAGATAAAAGACTTGAAAGAAGCCAAACCATTTACTACTCCCTTCACAAAAGATGCAAAATATGTAGACAAGAAATTTTAAATTGCCATAGCAGTTTTCACCTCAGAAGATGTCTAAATTCAATAACCTCACTGTGCAACAGAAGAAGAATGTAAGGGAAAATGTTCTTTTGTTAGCTTAAAATTGTAAATAGAACAAAGAAAAAGAGACCAAACATGAAAGAAAATTTATTAATGGAGTGAGATACAAACCCTGTTACTCAAAATGTTAGTCACACAAGAAAAGTTTTAACATATATAAAATCTGTACTAAAACTTAAGTTAGTCACATTTTAAACATTAACAAAAAAACCGTATTTTAATATTTTGCTTTGGATGATATATAAAATTTAGTTTTGACAAATGTTTTAAAATTTACTATTCAGTTTTGCAAATCAATGTTCTTTATGTCTCTCGCTTTTTTAGATATAAGACAAAGTACAAAAAATTAATAAACTTCAAAAAACGATTTTTAAAAAGCTGACTAAAACTTCACAATACTAAGCTGAAAATCCAGTTTCAATTCCTACTAAAGTATTAGATAAAGTAACCTATATCTTCCTTCAATATCATTCTTCATCTGACTCAATTTAAAACAAATTATATGGCTTTCCATTAGTCTGACAGAACAGTTTACCCTTTCAAATTTTTAGGAAAATAGAACTACTCAGATTTTTTTTTCTTAATTCAACATCTATACTAGTTATCTATACAAATCTATACTCTGTACTATAATACTGAGGATGAAAATGTGCTATAAAATATATTCATATAATCACAAAGAACAGGAACTATAATTAAATATGTTCAAGTTTACAAATGATAATACCTGCTATTAGGATAAAATATATATAATGGCATTTTTAGAGGTCCAGTTCTTGTGGTGTCAGATAACGGAGATATAAAACGAATTCAATTTAGAATGAATAAAATGTGAGGATATTTAGGTAAACACTAAAAAACAAAACAAGGCCTTCAAAAGTCTTACCCATTTTTGTTTAGGATAATCCTAAAGAAGTCTGATGGTAAAAGAATGAAACTGCAAAATTTAATTTTCAAAAAGGAAGTAATAGAAAAAAGGCACACTAAAGGTTCTCAGGGGTTGCTATTAGTACATAACATTTCTAATGGGAAACAGTAGTAGTAACAGCAGTTTAACAACATGCAACTGTGGAAAAACTATTTCTAGACATATAACAGATACACAGGATTCATTAACAAGAGCAGAAAAATGTGTTCCACATGCTTTGTAAGCAGTAAAGCAAAAAGTACAAAAGCTTCCTTATTCCTGTTTATAAAAGGTGTAATAGCCACATTACACTTTGTATCATGCTATATATTTCCTCATTATACACAAAAAGAAAACCATTTTTAGTAATACTAAAGAACTGTGAAAAATGTATTAAACCAATTTTGTTCAAATGAAGATGGGCAAAACATTTGCAAATATGACAAATCTAAGAAACACAATTTTTTTATAGAAAAAAACTTGAGGTTGACCTCCAAATTCTTATACTGTAGTCTTTTCAAGAAGTCAATGAAAGTTTCTAACATAAATTAATACTACTCTTTGTACCCATGTGTTAAAGGCCTACATCTTAAATATTAATGGAAATACAGGACAGGCATAGCCCAATGGGGAGGTAGAGAGCCCGAATATTTGAAGCTCTCCAAATATTTAGTGAAATGAAACTCTCACAGAAGTGTATACAAATAGAAGTAGATGAGTAGGAAGATACCTAACACTAAAAAGTAATGCTTCAAAATGACACTTCCCTTATTTCAATAAAATTCAACAAAGGCTATAAGAACAAAATAGCATTCTAATTAATTATAGACAACAAAAATCATAAATACTGTATTTAATGAAAAAGTTTCAAAGATCACTTACCTCTTACTAACTGGGTACATTTCACCACATCTGTGTGTGGGTGCTCAATGGTGATCTCAAAACCTGAAATGAAAAGCACTTTTTTCCCCAATCACTTACCACTACAATACTTGCCTGAGAAATGCCATTCACCACACAACCATAAATGTGTAATATATTTTTCACTATTAAAAAAACCCAAAGACAATGTTTCTTATCACTGACATGATCACTATATACCTCTGATAAGAAATCATTTATTCTCAAAAACAATGTTCCAAATATGAAAAGTTATTATCAAAGTTATTTGGAGACTGGAGGGAATATTTATTCAAAATTCTGAATTATAATTAGTTTGAGATCATCCTCATGTTAAAAATAAACTAAAATCATGACAAATACAATTAAGTTTGCCCCACATGATAAGCAGGGAATTCAACCATGTAGTATATTGCTCTTCCCCTTCCCTTTTTATTGAATTTACTGGGTTTCTTAAATGTTCCAACTCTTTCATAAGATGTGAAAAGAAATTTTTCATAAATATAACCTTTGGGTTACAGTGTAAGAAATGACCTTTTAAATAACACAGTGCTCTTATTTTCTTAGTATGCAAAAGGTTTCAGCAAGTTAGCTTATAACTATGTTTCATTAATAATAAATTGTTAAGGTTAAATACTCCTTGTAGGCCTCATGATTCATTAAATCACTGTTTCTTATAAGATAAAATACCAAAAAGCTTTCAATGCCCAATCAACCCTTAAGTAAGGAAGGGCACATCTAATGCCTTCAGAAGCAGTAAGTGAATAATATCCTAATAAATAGGTAATCTGGATTTATAAAGTTACTGTATGGTCTATTTATACTCCTGTAATAAAACTGTAATAAAACCTGCAAAATCATACTTTAATGAAAGCCAAAGAGGCTTTCATTAAAATGTTTCCCTTAAAATGTTATTATTCATTCTCCGGGCTTAAGACTGTCATAATGCAAATAACACAATGATTTTTTTAAAAAATATCTTTATTTTAAAATTATTTTTTTTCAACTTTCATTATATTTAAATTTTCATATTTATTTAATTTTATATAATAAAACAATAACATTTACATTACTGGATTTAAAGGGAATGAATATTCTCACTTTTATTTCTGTATCTTTCTATACTATAAAAACTTTAAACAAGTGATATACATTTTAAACAATCTACGTTTGTAATAAAAAGAATCAGTTATTATGAGAAGCTGTGATTACCACTTGAATTCAACATTTGGGAATGGAGTAATAAATAAAATAAAAATAACTACCATAATAAATAATGATTATGACACAGACACTATGTGGCAATTTTTAAATACATCATCTTCACAATGTTAAAGTAGGCATTATTATTCCACCTAATAAATAGAATAAAGGCATGAAAGGTAAAGAGGGGAATTTTACCCAAGTCAGAGGCCTACAGATTTATTTATTTATTTATTTATTTATTTTCTTTTTTTTTAAATTTACAATATAACTATATTTAATAGTAGTACATGTTTTCCTCCGCCCCCCCAAATATCCTCCCCCCAGCCTCCCTTACCCCCCAGCACATGTCCCCACCTGTCCCCCTCTCCGCCCCGGTGTCTTTCATTCATTGGTTATGCTCATATGCATGCATACAAGTCTTTCGGTTGATCTCCCCCAGCATCCTTCTTCCCATCCACCCCAGCCTTCCCCCTGTAGCTTGACAGTATGTTCAAGGCCACCCTGCCTCTATATCAATCACTCCCCCCCGTTTCTTTTCTTCAAAAATATATTGCAGAGGCCTACAGATTTAAACCTAACTCTCCATAAAGACAATGTTCTTCTAGGAGTAATACATGACTTTACAGAAGTCGAAACTGTCTTAAGCCCCAATTTCCTCATGTAAAGTGAAACATAAGAACAAATGATCTTTAGAGGCCAATTAAGTTGTACTAACTTTGCAGACAACATAACTTTTAGAAAAGAATGTTCAACATTTAACTATTATGTCACATTAAAAATGATATACATTCATTAAATACTGACTATAAGCTCTAGGAGAACAAGAACTGCCATGTATATATATATACACATTATAATCATATGCAACAGTTTGAGAGGAATCTTTCATTCTCCAATGCAAAGCCAGAACGAAGCACCCAATTATCTGAAAACATTAAAATCTCACCAAAGGTTGTTTATGTGAAATGAAATTTAATTTTTAAAAATGGTTTTCTTATAACCAAGCAATAATATTCTGGCCTCAAACTTTGTTTTAAAATGAAACTTTCATCAAAGATAAAATCACTCTGACATTTTTTCCTTTATTTAGAATACATATAGCAGGCCTTTAAATACTGTCATTTCATTCAACATCATTTGTTATACCACAGGAATTTAACTCTTGTTTGTATCAATTAGCCCATAGTAACTGGTTTTGTTATATATTGTTTCACTTAGTTAAAATACCAATTGATGACATTAAGACTTATTGTACTGCATTGAAGAACACACATAAAAATATATGATTAAGTACATACCTAGGGTTTGTAGCATTATGGTTTCAAGTAAAACCAGTTCTTGAGTTTGTTGAAGGTAAGCCTGCGAGATAAAAACGGCAATATTAAAATACTTAAGATAAACATAACTACTAGACTATGGGACCGTTAAATCTCACGAGAATTATAGATTGATTACAACAGAACTAGAATAGTTTATAAATATGAAGGGAAGAAATTGAAGGAAATGGAGAAAGCCTATATTCTGTGACAAGTCTAAATTGAATTCTATAAATAAAGCAAAACCTAATGATAATGATAATATGAAAGGGGGGAGGGCTAAATGGAACAAAAGAGATCTCTAGTCTATCTATAATATAAAACTTTGCATAGATATTATGAGGGCTTCAAGACATATTAAGATAGGCAGCATCAACCCACATAAGAAGACCAAATTCAAACCCACCTTATAGAAAGTCTTATCAACTTAATCTAGGATACCTTCTTGTGATAATTTCTTGACAGTAACGGGGTTACTTTTAGAATTAACTTCCTCTCTTCAAAAAAGGCAAAATAAAAATTTTTAAAAAGCTGTATAATCTCTAGATTAAAAGGAAAAATTCTGGAGAACCAAGATGGGGGCACAGGTGGAACACCTATCTTGCCGTCATACTCAGCAATTTTAATACTACAGCTTAAAGAAGAAACAAACACCTTCCAGAATCACGAGAAAGCTCGCTGAGTGAGGATTCCACAAATAAAAGTGAAGATAGGACACTGTGACTCGGAGGAGCGGCGGCAAACAGCGTTGAAAGATTCACGCGGAGAGAGGTTTGGAGTGCGCGCCGCGGAGAGGGCGGGCGGCTGAAAACCGGCCAGTTTTCTCAAACGGGGAGACAAAGACGTCCCACTGGACTGATTCTCCAGCTCTGGGCGAAGTCCAGAGAACCCACTATCATACCGGGTGAAAACTGGACAGTGGGAGGGCACGCCGAAGCTTGGGTGCTGCCGGGTCTCCCGGCTTGTGGAGAAGGCAGCTTGCGCGAACAGCTCGGCTGCGTGATGGCGCAGAGAGCGCGCTGCGACTTGTCTCTCATTCGGAAAACCGTCACACTGCTTTGTTTTACGACCCTGGGGGAGACATTGCGCACGCAGAATCATTTTGGGAGAGTCTGAATTCCCCAGCAGCAGCAGCTCTCTCTCAGAGGTGCTGGCGGCCATTGCCCCCGGCACAGAGTCCCTGGGGCTGCAGAGGGCGGAGCTAATGCTGTCTGCTTGGCCCGGAGACTCCGCCCATCCAACCTGAGCACAGCTGAGCTTCACAGACAATTGGCCTGGAGGTCAACCCTCCAAGTGCTAACAACGATTAACTGAGCTTAACTTCAGCAAGACTGTGCAACCCATATCCACCACAGGTAACCGGGGAGGCTGAGCCACTGTCCCTAGTAGGAAGTCTACCACACAAAGCTAATTGACCAACTCAGGGAAGCAGTCACCATGCAGCGACATGAAAAGAAATCAGATGTGAAAGAAATGGAGGAAAAAAAAACGACTGGACATGGAATTCAAAACCACGGTTAACAGGGTTTTTCAAGAGGCTCCAACAAAAGGTCGAGGCCTATAAGGAAATAAGCAAGACCACAAAGGAAATGATGAAGACCAACTTGCAAATGAGTGAGTCATACAAGGAAATGAATAAGACCCTCAAGGATATAAACGAGACCTGCAAGGAAATGATCAAGACCAACGTGGAAATGAATGAGTCCTACAAGGAAATGAACGAGACCCTCAAGGATATAAAGGAGACTCTCAAGGATATGAAAAAGGACCAACCAGAAATTAAGCATACACTGACTGAAATAAAATATAGTATACAAAGACCTAAAAGTGCTTTGGAGCACCCCAAGAACCAAGTTAAAGATCTGAAATACAAAGAGGGAAAATCCACTCAGCTGAAAAAGCAAGAATCCAAAAGAATCCAAAAAATTGAAGATAGTGTAAAGGGCCTCTGGGACAACCTCAAGCATACCAACATCCGAATTATAGGGGTGCCAGAAAAAGAGAGAGACCAAGACAATGAAAACCTATTTGAAGAAATAGTGACCGAAAACTTCCCAGACCTGGTGAAAGAAATTGACTTAGGAGTCCAAGAAGTGCACCGAACCCCAATATATAGGAACCCTAAGAGGAGCACACCAAGGCACATCATAATTAAAATGCCAAGAGCAAAAGACAAAGAGAGAATAATAAAAGCAGCAAGAGAGAAACAGTTGGTTACCTATAAGGGAGCACCCATACGATTATCGGCGGATTTCTCAACAGAAACGATGCAGGCCAGACGGGAGTGGCAAGAAATATTCAAAGTGATGAAAAGCAAGAATCTACAACCAAGATTACTCTATCCAGCAAAGCTATCATTCAGAATTGAAGGTCAGATGAAGTGCTTCGCAGATAAGAAAAAGCTAAAGGAGTTCATCAACACCAAACCAACATTATATGAAATGCTGAAGGATGTTCTTTAAGAAGAGGAAGAAGAAAAAGGTAAAAATATAAATTATGAACAACAAATACACATCTATCAACAAATGAACATAAAAATCAAGTGAATTGATAGGCTGTTGAACAGGATAGACTGGTGAATATAACAGAGACTTGGACATAGAGAGGGAATGGACTGACAATTCTTGGGGAGAAAAGGGTTGTGGGAAGTGCAGCAAGAGACTGGACAAAAATCTAGCAACAAGGGGAGAGGACAGTGGGGAGGGGGAGGTGAGGGTGGAGGGTGGGATAGGTACAGGGTGGAGGGAAGATATAGGGGGATAAAAAGGGGAAACAATGTAATTAATAAACTGAACAATAAAGGTTAAAAAATAAATAAATAAATAAATAAGAAGCAGTACATTAGCTGTAGACATGGAGATTCTGAAGGGAAGGCCTATTCAAACTCTGTTACTAGTATAATTGAGCAATGTTGGAAATTAGAAAGCATGCCGTTATAAAGAAGACCTCTATCCTGATATCTGATTTAATAAAACATCCCTTTCTGTTCTAAAAAAAAAAAAAAATCAAGTGAATTGATAGGCTGATGAACAGGATAAACTGGTGAATATAACAGAGACATGGACATAGGAGAGGGAATGGACTGACAATTCTTGTGGAGAAAAGGGTTGTGGGAAGTGCAGCAAGAGACTGGACAAAAATCCTGCAACAATGGGAGAGGACAGTGGGGAGGCGGAGGGGAGGGTGGAGGGTGGGATAGGTACAGGGTAGAGGGGAGCTATAGGGGGATAAAAAGGGGAAACAATGTAATTAATAAACTGAATAATAAAGATTAAAAAAAAAGAAAAAAAAAGGAAAAATTCTATCTAATAAAAGAGTAATATGCAAATTTGACCATACCTCTGCCACACCCACAAGCACACCCACAGCCATGCCTACCAGCCAATCAGGAGCAAATTATGCAAATAAACCCCAACCAAGATGGATGCTGCCACTGAGAGCAGGAGGAAGGCTTGGGTTTCCCTGGCAATGAAGGAAGCCAAGCTTTCCGCCTGCCATTGCGGGCCTAGGCCTCCACTCAATGTTACAATGTTTCAATTATAAAAGATACAGAAAGGGCAGCAGCCACTGAGCTGGAGAGGACAGAGGCTTGGGTTTCCCTGGCAACAGAGGAAGCCAAGCTTTCAGTCTGCCATTGCTGGCCTAGGCCTCCACTCTAGGCTACAAAGTTTCAAACAGAAATGGCTGCTTGCCACTGAGCGAGCAGAAGGCTTGGCTCGCTCCAGGCTACAAAGTTTCAATTGTAGACATAGATTAATCCCCAATACCAGGGCCTCCGCTTGGGTCACAGGGGGGTGTGGCCGGCCTACAAACCTCCACAGGACCCTGGCCCAGGCTGCCCCACACCCCAAGGGAACCCCCACCCTGATCTCGTACACTGTTCAGGGCAAACCAGCTGGCCCCCACCCATGCACCAGGCCTCTATCCTATCTAATAAAAGAGAAATATGCAGATTGACCACTCCAACACACAAGAGGGCAGCCTCCATGTGGTCAAAGATCCTGCCCCCATGTGGACACAAGATGGCCACTAAAGATGGCCAGCAGGGAAGGGCCATTGGAGGTTCCAGGCCCTGCAAAGGAGGGCAGTTGTGGGCAATCAGGCCAGCGGGGAGGGCAGTTGGGAGGGACCAGGCCTGCAAGGGAGGGCAATTCAGGGCGATCAAGCCTGCAGGGGAGGGCAGTTAGGGGCGACCAGGCTGGCAGAAGAGGGAAGTTGGGGGCAAACAGCTGGCAGGGGAGCAGTTAGACATCAATTAAGCTGGCAGGGTAATGGTTAGCGGGTGATCAGGCTGGCAGGCAGAAGCGATTAGGGGCAATGAGGGAGGCAGGCAGGTGAGCAGTTTGGAGCCAGCAGTCCTGGATTGTGAGAAATCTGACTGCCCGTTTAGGCCCAATCCTACCGGGACCGGGCCTAAACGAGCAGTTGGACATCCCTCCAGGAGTCCCAGATTGGAGAGGGTGCAGGCTGGGCTAAGGGACATCCCCTCGCCCCCACTCCTCCCCGTGCACAAATTTTGTGCACTGGGCCTCTAGTTTTAGACATAAAATACCAAGAATAATGTATCATACACCCAACCTCAATAAAGTATTCACTCCCTAGCTGGTTTTCCTCAGTGTTACAGCGTTAGCTACCAGACTGAAGGGTTGTGGGTTTGATTCTGGTCAAAGGCACATACCTCGGGGTGTATGTGGGAGGCAACCAATTAATGTGTCTCTCTCACATCAATGTTTCTCTTGGTCTCCCCCAGCTCCTTTTCACTCTCTAAAAAAAAAAAAAAAATTTTTATCAATGGAAAAAAATCCTGGGGGTACGATTCACAAAATAAACAAACAAAAAATTCATCTACTACAATTACTCTGAAAATAAATGGTATGAAAAATTTTCTAGTATCTCATTTTTAGATCATGACATAACTACTATAAATATTGTTAATAAGAAAACAATATAACACATGTAAGTATTCATTTATATAAGGGCATACTGCTAAACCCAGAGGATGAAAGCACCTTTAATTTTATTTATATCCCATTTTGAAAAGGTCACTGAGCTGACTTTTAAAACATACATTTCGGTTATTTGAATAATATCCTAAATAACCACAAGAAATAATTCTGAATTTGCAAAATTAGTAGGCACTAGTAATTTTAAATAGTCTTATTTTTGAATAATCATACATTCTTTATTTTTGAATGGCTATATTAATATTCTACTTCCTTAACAACATCTAGGATAACATCATCTAGATTAATAAAATCAGATATAGTTAACTGGAACTTAAACTTGATCCAAATCAAACTAAATTAATATAATCTGACAGTCATTTAGTACTTAAAAGTTCCTGATAAAGAACTCAACTGTAATAAGAGTGCTAGAAAAAATGACTTTGAAGGCCAGAATTCTGTTGTTGTTATATCAGAGCATTTTAAAATGGCGCTTTCAAACAAAGTCTATTGAAATAATGATGATGAACAAATTGTTTGGAAACTAGCATTACTCTTTAGGAAAATTAAAATATTTTTAAAAAGTGCTTGCCGCTCATGAAAGCACGGTGAAATGTATTTTTATGTATCGAAGAGATAAGTAGTAGTATACATGCATTAAATAAAGAAACAATTCTGTAAAAAAGATTAATTACTGGTCTGGAAGTAAATCAGAGGTTTTCCTATTCCTCCATTTGCTAACAATTTTGAGTTATTTATCTCTGATCTTGAACATATCCAAACGATGGAGGTGAAATGATTTTACCCTCTACACATATCACAGATATGCTGTGAGAATAAACAACAAAATGTGAAATACTTAAAAAGTTTCTTTCATAATTCACAGTGACACTGTAATTCATGAACATGAAATATGTCTCTGCCTGACTGCTTCCTGCCTTTACATTCCTAAGTGGTAACACGAATAAGCAGCATTTGGAAGGCAGCACTAATTAAGATATATTTTTATCACATCTAAATAATGGGAAGATTTCAAATTTACAAAGAAAAACAAAACAAAACAAAAACCCAAGAAACAAAAAAACCCCAATTTTTACATACATCACACTTAGTATCCAGCAGTGGCTCTAGGGGATGAAGACAAGCATGTGCTACTTTGATAACATGTTCAAGTTTTCGAGCCTGTTCTTCCACTTTGGCAGCCAAAAATAATGCAGTAGGTGATATTATCTGCAGCAAAGAAAGAAAGTTGGTGTTTTAAAAACAATTTTGGAAAAAACTTACTTTCTAAAGGGGAGAGGTGTGCAAGAAAGGAATGTAACACTGAAATTATGAGTTGCTAGTTGGACTATGAAAAGACTAATGATGAGTTTTAATAGTTATTCAATAAATAGAACTAGTTATCCTAATTGATAAAATCTGTTTTACTTGTTTTGCATGTAGAATACTAAAGGAAAATGACTTATATTTCATTAAACTAAGAGAAAGTTTAAATAATATTAATGCACATTGTGAAGATAAAGGGAAAAACACACCTCAAGATAAGGGATGAAGCCATAGTTTTAAAAAAATGATGAAAATCTGGGTAAAGTATACCCAAATTTTTCTTCTTTTAGGACAGCCACCACTTTCTAGGGTTTTCTTAAATTAATTAATGACTCATTGTGTAGCTAAAAGCTATACAATCTTGCTTAAGACAGGAAAAGGATCTACAAGGCAAATTGAAGATTCTAAGCATGAAACTGCTACCTAATATCTCTAGTACTTTACTAACATCATTAAGTTTCATGGAAATAAATATGTACAACAAACTGAGTAGAAACATTGCCAACTGAAGATCTAGAAATTAGCAATTTTTAAAGCATTACTGAGTTATGTTCTTTGGATTAAAGTATAAGAACATAGCACTAAGACAGAGAACGCTAATTTTGGACAAACATTTATCCCTGAACTACTAATAAACCAAATAATTGCTGACTCAGTAAATGGGCATACTTTAAACTCAAATAATGTTCTAAGATTACAGACAAGAAATATTTCATGGTGATGGAAGGAGACAAGACTTTGGGTGGTGAGCACACAATGGAGTATACAGATATTATATTATAATGTTATATACCTGAAATTTACGTAAAGTTATTAACAATGCTACCCCATAAATTTAATTGAAAAAGGAAATATCTCATGGAAAGATAATGTCTAAATGTCAAGATTCAGATACATTATTTTTCAAGAGATAAACATCTGAGTCTCACTGTATCTTGGGGTTCAATCATTATAAAGAAATAATGTCAAAAAAGGGAGGGAAAGAGAGAAAGGCATAGATCAAGGCTATATGATTTGGGTAGATAACAAAAGGAGAAAAATTCTGACACAGGGAAGGTGGAGCCTTTATTTCACTGACATGAAATTTAATTGCTAGATTTTCTATCTGAAAGGAACCTTCTCTATTCCAAATGCATTTGCAGAAGAATGAGTAAAAATGACTAGAAGTCTTCTTCCTGCTATATAAATCTTTAAAACAGACCTAAAGCTTTAAATAACCAGAAATAATGTTACCTTAAAAGGACTGAATAATTTTAACTTGAACTTTCAAGTTAATTTCATCTTTTAAAATAAAAATAACAAAATATATTTTTAATTGAGAATGCTAAAAAAAACAATGTATTCTTAGTTTTCATAAATTTAGAATACACTGTTATTATTCTTAGAACAGATTTAATTAAGTAATATAAAAATCAGCTAATATTCTTAAAATGCCAGTTAAATAGCAGTCACCCAGGGTGGGGGTGGTAGTATATCTGAGATGTAAAAAGTATAAAACAACTGAGATTGGACCATTATTCCTATCTGGTACTTTCCCGAACCATACTTAAAATTTCCTACCACTGCTACCTATTTTGATTAAATCCTTTTCTATTTAAAGGCTTAACTCAAAAGATCATCTCCTTCCAAAGTAAAATTTCTGAGTCAGAGTGAAATACCCTTCTTTATTCAAAGCAAAATTATGCATACCTCTATCATTATACTTATACTGTATTCTAACTTCTGGTTTATTAATCTTTCTGTCCTCCAGTCTAGAAGCAGCTTGAACACAGAGAATGAATTATTCATTCATGTTTTATCTAGTATTGTGCAGCTGCAATTCAATATATTTAAATGAATGACAAGTGGATAATCTATATATAAACATAAAGGCACCAACATTAAATTCAAAGTATTCCAAATGCCACAGTAAAAATCTAAGAATCAATACCAACGTAAGAAATGCAAGAAACACCCAATAAAATGAAGACAGTTTCAAATAACTTCTCTTTTATTATCTTATTCACATCTAAAAGGGGAATGGGTAAGCCAACTTGCAAATGCTACAACTATTTATCAAGGAGTGAAGCAATAGAGGAACAAGGCAAAAGTCAAATTAGACTAAACTTAATATTTAAACTCCTTCCCAACTGCCAGATGATTCAAAATTTCTCTTGCCTAAAGGCACTTTTAAAAGTCTCTAATGAGTTTTTTCCTGGTAAAATCTTTTAGGATTCCCAGTCACAGGTCCATCCTCTTCAGACTTTTTGAAAGCCTTAATATGAAGAGGTACTTTCAGACCATACAGTAGTCTCCTTAGAAGAGTGTCTCAGTGTAACTAAGTATTGTACTACTGAATGATTCTCAAATTCTACAAGTAATTTTAAAAATTAAGTAAGTATTCAGTGAGCTAAGCAATGATCATCAGGATAGATTCCTGTGTATTTACCCACACTCCTCACAGAAGTCTTTCTGTTCCCTCTAAATAGGACTCAATTCTCATTCTCCTCCAGTGCAACTAATACCCAACACTCTTCCAAAGTTCCTGGTGAAATCCACTAACTCCATTCACATTTCCTTCTCTATAGCCTGCAAACATTTTACTCCATCAGGGCTGTAAAAACAAAACAAAACACCTTTTTAGATAAATACTTTGTAAATATCTAAGTGAAACTTTAATTTTAAGGGTGACTAAGAAAGGTAATCAAACTAGGCACTACTGCTTTTTATATGGAAAGCTGATTTTGCTGTGTGGCTTATTAAAAGGATAAGAATGTCAAATGTTTTAAATATTGGCAGTACTAGTTGGTCTGAGGCTTTTGAGGGAACATTCATTAACACACATAAACTTGGCTCAGAGTCAAAGAATTCACACCAATGCTGGAGTACATACTTGGCTGGTTCAAGGACCAATTACTGAGTTGAGATTCAGTTCACTGGGGACAGGGGCCTTGTGTTCTGGTCCCTAGTTTGATAAACTTTCTCCAATTACTATAACTAAAGGGAAGAAAAATTTAGTTTTAAATAGTCTAGAGTTTGTTACTCTAGCAAATGTACAACTAGTTCAAGGAGGTATTATATTCTCAAAAGAAAATACCATACAAATCATGGAGGGGGAGGAAGAGGTGATGAAGCCAGCTGCAGCACAGTAGTCAGACTGCCCCAGAAGAATCTGACTAGCCTAGGCAAATTACTTATTCTCTTTGTGGTTCAGTTTCTGCATCTGTAAAATGGGAGAAACAGTATCTGCTGTAAACTTGTGGTGAGGATTAAATGGATAAAGATATGTACAGAACTTAGAATAGAGCCCTATAGTAATATGACTCAAATGTCATTACTATGTTGAAAAATTAAACAATTGTGTATTGTTACTATTGAGCTTAAGTTTTAAATGCGATTTAACACGCTATAAATATTTTCTTCTTTCTTGCTCACCTCTTCCACAGTTAAACTCAATTCTTTAAAGTTCTTAGTTTTGAACTAAGCAGATTAAAACCCTGAATTATGATATTTGACATTAATGGTTATACCCACATTCCTTTCCTCCTTTCTCCCTGCTGTTGTTTTCACCCCCTTCTCTTGTTCTATTCCTTTATGTTTTCATCCTACCTCTTGGTCTCATTCCTCCTGCCCATTCCTGGCCGCTGTCTCCCCTTTCTCTGCTCATGATGATGCCCTCACTGCTGACATTCTTCACTCTCCACTGCTGGCTTCAACCTTGATAGTTGGAGGCAAGGTTTTCGAATTAACAAAAAGCCCAGGCAATTTCTATGTCATGGAAGATGGCCGAATCAGCCAGTTTCAAGTGAATCATCTGGTCTTTGTTTTAGTAATTAACTTTATGCACACACTTTGTGTGTACATTTGTAATTAAGAACCACTGTGTTATTACTCAACCTTAAATCTCCTAATCCCAAAAGAGCACTAAAAGAAGCAAAGATAAGACTTCTAAATCTGCTTTCTATTTGATAATACAATACTAGTATCAACAGGCTACCCTAAACTATTGTTTCATCTCTTTGACATGCAGGCCAGTTAACCCATTAGCCCCTCCGCCCCCTTTCAACTGCCTCAACACCAACCCCTCCCCTGACTAAGACTAGGATAATTATTTCGGTGCTTTAAAAAGGATTTCATTAATAAATATCTAGCTAGTTCTAGGTATCACAGCTTAAAATCTGGAAATCACTTGCCTAAGAGTATAGGTGAGGACAAGTAGTAATGGTATAACTTTAGCAGAGACTCACAGAAATTCCTAGAATAGAAAAAGGAAAGGTAGGAACTTAGATATAAGTAAAAACAAGGGATGTAAGACTCCTACCAAAGAAGAAAATGAAAAAGTTCAAAATATACATTTGCTAATAAAAAAGATGACCAAGCTAAAGAAAATTAAAACAAAATTCCAGCACAATATTAAGAAGTTGTTTAAATCTTTAATTTTGCTGCACTGAAAAGACTGACATTTCAATATTCAGAAAATGTCATTAATGCAGCCTGGTATTTTTTTTTTCTACTCATATAATTATGTGTGAATGTAATACTGTCAACAGATGATAATTTAGCTTGAGAATTTAAAAAATCTTCAGGCAGGATGTTTTTTTTGGGACATCTTGTTACATTAAAAAGAGAGCTAGCTTAATAAAGACTAAAAAATACTAGTATTCAATATTGCTGAAAAGCAGTCTTCAAAAGAATAAGGCTTGATTTCCGTAATTACATTTAAATATATTAAATATGCCTAATACTATCTGGCATTTTAACCTTTATTTATTGTTACAAAAGAAAAACAACTACATAAACAAAAAGCAACTTATACTTTAAAGTACACTTAGCAGTTCATAGTTAAGTCTTTATTCTCAGCTACCATCTCCCAAACTCATGTAGTACTTACTGCGAAACAACATTAACATTGCATAGATATTCAAATAATCAACATTAATCTTAAAAAGTCCACTTTTGCCCTGGCCAGTGTGGCTCAGTTGAGCACTGTCCCGTGCACTGAAAGGTTGCCAATTTAATCCCTGGTAGGGGGCATGCAGAAGCCAGCTGATTAATGTTTTGCTCTCACACTGATGTCCCCTCCCCGCCACCTCTCTCTAAACAATAAAAAAAAAAAAAAAAAGATCAACTTTCCTTCAGATGGCTACACAAATAAGAATATAGAAAAGTTAATATTGTGAAGATGGCGGTATTCCTCAAATTGGTCTATAGATGCACAGAATGCCTGTCAAAATCCCAGCTTGTTTTACAGAAACTAACAAGCTGATCCTAAAATTCTTATGGAGATGCAAGGGACCCAGATAGCCAAAACAATCTTGAAAGAGAGTAACAAAGGTGGAAGACTGATACTTCCTGAATTTAAAATTTACTATAAAATTATAGTAATTAAAACTATGTGGTACTGCACCAGAGCACCACAAATGACACACCTAAGAACAGGCAGCAGAGTCCTACTATAGCAAGTCCTGCTCTGTGGGGTCAGCCCCTGCACAATAGCTTCCCTGTAGTGTGGCAGCCAGTCCTCACACAAATCAGCTGGAGGGTCAATCCCTCCCATGAGGTGCCAAGAGCAATCAAGCCTCAACTACATACAATCCATACAATGGACACTCCTGGAGCACCTTGCTCAGGCGAACAAGGGAGATGACATGACTGGGCCCTACAAGACACCTAACTACATCAGGCCATTCTACTAAGACTGAGAGATGTAGCGACCCTACCTAATATACAGAAACAAACACAGGGAGACAGACAAAATGAGGAGACAAAGAAACGCCCCAAATGAAAGAATAGGACAAAACCCTAGAAAAAGAACCAAACAAAATGGAGATAAGCAATGTATGGGATGCACAGTTCAAAACATTGACTGAATGAGTAAGAAAATAATACCCCTACATTCGCTGCCCACAAGAAACCTACTTCAGATCAAAAGACACACAGATTGCCCTGGCTGCAGCATTGTCCTGCACACCTAAAGGGCACCATTTCGAATCCTGGTCAGGGCACATACTCAGATGTTTCTCACATAGATGTCATAGATATTTCTCCCTCTCCCCCCTAAACACATCACACAAATTGAAAGTAAAAACTGGGAAAAGAGAGGGGAGGGGAGGGGAGTCTCTCGAAGTCTGGGAGAACTTAGGGGATGTCTGACTGATGGCTTAGGCCTGCTCCCCATGGCAGCTGGACATCTCTAGCGCTGCCATGGAGGCAAGAGAGGCTCCTGCCATGGCCATTGGACTCGCCAACCGTGGCTTCTGGCTGAGGGGCGCTCTCTTTGTGTGCATCATAACAACTGGTCATTCTGCCGTTGGGTCAATTTACTTATTAGCCTTTTATTATATAGGACTAGAGGCCCGGGCACAAAATGTGGGCATGGGAGGGGGGTGTCCCTCAGTCCAGCCTGCACCCTCTCCAATCTGGGACCCCTTCCAGGGATCTCTGATTGCCCATTTAGGCCCAATCCTAGTAGGATTGGGCCTAAATGGGCAGTCGGACATCCTTCTCACAATCCAGGACTCCTAGCTCCAAACTGCTCGCTTGCCTGCCTCCCTGATTGCCCCTAACTGCTTCTGCCTGCCAGCCTGATCACCCCTAACCACTACCCTGCCAGCCTAATTGATGTCTAACTGCTCCCCAGACAGCCTGTTTGCCCGCAACTTCTCCTCTACCAGCCTGGTCACCCCTAACTGCCCTCCCTGTAGGCTTGATCAACCCCAACTGCCCTTCCTTGCAGGCCTGATCCCTCCCAACTGCCCTCCCCTGCTGGCCTGATGGCCTACAATTGCCCTCCCTTGCAGGCCTGGAACCTCCCACTGTCCTCCCACTGCTGGTCATCTTGTGTCTACATGGGGGTAAGATCTTTGACCACATGGGGGCAGCCCTCTTGTGTGTTGGAGTGATGGTCAACCTGCATATTACTCTTTTATTAGATTAGACAGAGGCCTGGTGCATGGGTGGGGGCCGGCTGGTTTGCCCTGAAGGGTGTCCTGCATCAGGGTGGGGGTTCCCTTGGGGGAATGGGGCAGCCTGGGCAAGGGGCCTGTTGTGGTTTGCAGGCCAGCCACGCCCCCCCCAGCGACCCAAGCTGAGGCCCTGGGATCTGGGATTAATTTATGTTCTATAATTGACACTTTGTAGCCTGGAGCAGAGCCAAGCCTTCTGCTCGTTCCTTGGCAACAGCCATTTCTGTTTGAAACTTTGTAGCCTTGAGTGGAGGCCTAGCCCTGCAATGGCAGGCGGAAAGCTTGACTTCCTCTGTTGCCGGGGAAACCCAAGCCTCCCTCCTGCCCTCAGTGGAGGCAGCCATCTTGGTTGGGGTTTATTTGCCTAATTTGCTCCTGATTGGCTGGTGAACGTGGCTGTGGCTTGATCAGAGGTACGGTCAATTTGCATATTACTCTTTTTTTTTTTTTAAGTGCACGAAATTCGTGCACAGACGGGAAGGGGGCGTTCCCCTCAGCCCAGCCTGCACCCTCTCCAATCAGGTACCCCTTTGGGGATGGTCTATTGGCAGTCAGACATCCCTCTCACAATTTAGGACCACTGGATCCTAACTGCTCACTGGTCTGCTTCACTGATCATCCCTAACTGCCTCTGCCTGCCTGCCTGATCACCCCTAACTGATCCTCTACCAGCCTGATCACCCCTAAGTGCTCCCCTGCTGGCCTGATTGCCCCTAACTGCCTCTGCCTTGCCCCACACCTGGGACCCAGGCTTCCCTCCCTCTGGCCAGCAATAGGCACCCAGGATCTGGGCCAGCTTCACTCAGGCTGGCTGCAGCCACAGGCAACCGCAGGCACCCAGGACTGCAAAGCAGGTGGCTTGTCCCTCTCCTGGGCCAGAGAGGCAGGCACAGCTGTTGGCAACTGGGACCGTGGAGTGGGTGGCTTGTTCCTCTCCCAGTTCGTACCCTGTCTGGTCCCCATTCCTCTCTCCCCAGTGTTGAGTGCCTGAGCCGTTATGGCATGATGACACGAAGGTGTGATGACTATTTGCATGTTAGTTCTTTATTATATAAGATTTTAACTTGTCACAGTCTATTGTCAAGTGGATATTTTACCACTTCATCTCTTGTATAGAAACTCACTGTAACAAAACTTCATTTTTCCTAGGCAATCTTTGTGCTATTGTTGTCATGTATTTCACTTACAGAGATGTTATGAAACTGACATTACATTATTATTTGTCTAAATAAACTATCTTTAAATATATTTCAATAATAAGAAACTTCTATTATATTTTTTCCTATGCATATACTGTCTTTGATGTTTTCCATTTCTTGGTACAGGTCTTTATTTGTATCTGGCAAAATTTTATTTCTGCTTGCAGGACTTCTTTTAATATTTCTTACACTACAAATCTGCTGGTGATTAAAAAACTCAATCTTTTATATATAAAAATGTTTTTAACTATTTCTAAAATAGTTAAAATATATTTTGACTATTTTAAACTATTTAAAAAATATTTTCACTCAGTCTAGAATTATAAATTGAGAGGATTTTCACCCTTGTAAGTACTTTAATGATGTTGCTCTACTATCTTCTCCCTTACACTGTTTCTGATGAGAAATCTTTTGTAATCTTTATGTTTATTCCTGTGTATAGTGTGTCTCTTTTCTTCTGACTACAGCTCGGCACCCGGCCACCTCAGGGCCCTGCGATCCATCTGGGCCCTGCCATGCCTGAATGGCTCCTCCCACAGCCCGGCCCAGCCTAACCCAGGGAGAGGCCCTTTCCGGACCTGGGCTCTGGGCCACCGCAGGGCCCTGAGATGGATTGGGGCCCGGCCATTTTTGGGGGTCACTGCCCGACCTAATCCTAGGGCCACCGCAGGGTCCTGCGATCGATGGGGGCCCCACCATGCCTGGGTGGGCCCACCCACCACCCACCACCCACCACCCACCCACCACCCACAGCCCGGCCTAACCAAGGGCCATCGCCCTGTGATTGGCATGTGGGCATGGCTTATTGGGTGTAGCGAAGGTATGGTCAATTTGCATATTACTCTTTTATTAGATGGGATGGCTAAGGTATGGAAGAAACCTAAGTGTTCAATAATGGACAAATCAATAAAAAAAAAAGTAGAACATATATAACAGGGGGATATTACGCAGCCATAAAAAATAAAATCCTGCCATTTGTGACCTTGCTCCTTCAGATTACCACTTGTTCTGATCAACGACATACACATTTTCTGAGCAGCACTTCAAAAGGTACGAAGAAGTGGAAAATTGGCTCTCTGAATGGTTTGCTTCAAAACAAGAAAAATTCTATTGGGAAAAATTCTATTTAATCACCTGACCCCCACAAATTATCTAAAAGATGGGGGAAATGTATAGCTAGAGATGGACATTACTTTGAATAAAGCACTCTATGTTTCTCTTGAAATTATTGTGTATTTTTTTATTATAAAATCCACTATTATTAACCGGTACACCTAGTATATATGTATGGTGTCAGAGGAATACCAGGCTTATTGGGGTGAGTACTGTGTATGCTAATGTCTCAACACTACGTTGTATACCTAAATTAACGTAATATTGAATGTCAACTATAATTGAAAAGTAAAAGTTAAAACACACACACATACTATGTGGTATTGGCATAAGGAAAGACATATAAATTATGGAACAGAAGAGAGAGACCAAAATAAATATATTTACGCCAGATAAGGGGGAAGAATAGTCTTTTCAACAAATAGCAATAGGACTACTGTTTATCCACATGCAAAAGAGTGAAAATGGCAGTTCCCTTCTTTACACCATAAACAGAAACCAACTCAAAATGGATCAAAGTCCTAAATGTGACAGCTAAAACTATAAAACTTATTAGAAAAAAAGAAAACAAATATATTTTCATACCCCTAAATAAGACAATGCTTTCTTAGGTATAACAGCAAAGCACAAGTGACAGATGAAAAATATAAACTGAATGCATATGCTACAAATGATAACATCAAGAAAGTGCAAAAGATAGTCCATAGCAGGAAGGAGTTGTCTGAAAATCCTATCTATAATAAAAAAAAGCATAATATGCTAATTAGACCAGAAGTCCTTCAGGATGAAGCCACAGTGGCAGGGGCTGAGGCAGAGGCAGCTGCTGCCACGGTGGAGGCCGAGCCTCTTGCACAAATTTCGTGCATAGAGTCTCTAGTATTTGATTATGATTGTTACTCAAGATATATAAAGAACTCTTAAAACTTAATAATAAAAAGACTACACAAATTAAAAAATGGCGAAAGGATCTAGACAGACATTTCTCCAGAGAAGATACACAAAAAGATGGTCAATACCATTAGGTATTATGGAAATGCAAATCCAAACCACAATGAAATACATTACACTCAGTAGGATGGCCACAATAAGATGGCTTTGATTAAAAAAGAAAAAAGGCAGACCACAAAGAAGACTCAAGAGGGGGAGAACCAAGATGGCGGCATAGGTAAAACACCTATCTTGTCGTCATACTCAGCAATTTTAATACTACAACTTAACGAAAGAACAAACACCTTCCAGAATAACCAGAAAGCTGGCCGAGTGAAAATTCCACAAATAAAAGTGAAAATAAGACACTGTGACTCCGAGGAGGGGCGGCGGAGGAGGCGTTGAAAGATTCGCGCGGAGAGAGGTTTGGAGCGCGCGCGCCAGTGGATAGGGCGGGCGGCTGAAAACCGGCCAGTTTTCTCGAACGGGGAGACAAAGACGTCCCACTGGACTGATTCTCCAGCTTTGGGTGAAGTCCACAGAACCCACTATCATACGGGGTGAAAACTAGACAGTGGGAGGGCACGCCGAAGCTCGGGTGCTGCAGGGCTCTCCCGGCTTGTGGAGAAGGCAGCTTGCGCGAACAGCTCAGCTGCGTGACCTCGCAGAGAGCGCTCTGCGACTTGTCTCTCATTCGGAAAACCGTCAGTCTGCTTTGTTTTACGACCCTGGGTGAGACATTGGGTGTGCAGAGTCATCTGGGGAGAGTCTGAATTCCCCGGCAGCTGGTGGAGCTCAGCAGCAGCTCTCTCTCAGAGGTGCTGGCGGCCACTGCCCCTGGCGCAGGGTCCCTGGGGCCGCACAAGGCGGAGCTAACGCTGTCTGCTTGGCCCGGAGACTCCGCCCATCCAACCTGAGCACAGCTGAGCTTCACAGACAATTGGCCTAGAGTTCAACCCCTCCAAGTGCTAACAACGATTAACCTGAGCTTAACTTCAGCAAGACTGTGCAACCCATATCCACCTCAGGTAACTGGGGAGATTGAGCCACTGTCCCTAGTAGGAAGTCTGCCACACAAAGCTAATTGACCAACTCAGGGAAGCAGCCACCATGCAGAGACATGGAAAGAAATCAGATGTGAAAGAAATGGAGGAAAAAAAAATGACTGGACATGGAATTCAAAACCACGGTTATAGGGTTTTTCAAGAGGCTCCAACAAAAGGTCGAGGCCTATAAGGAAATAAGCAAGACTGCAAAGGAAATGAATGAGTCCTACAAGGAAATGAACGAGACCCTCAAGGATATGAATGAGACCTGCAAGGAAATGATCAAGACCAACGTGGAAATGAAGGAGACCCTCAAGGATATAAAGGAGACTCTCAAGGATATGAAAAAGGACCAACCAGAAATTAAGCATACACTGACTGAAATAAAAAATATTATACAAAGACCTAAAAGTGCTCTGGAGCACCCCAAGAACCAAGTTAAAGATGTGAAATACAAAGAGGTAAAATCCACTCAGCTGAAAAAGCAAGAAACCAAAAGAATCCAAAAAATTGAAGATAGTGTAAGAGGCCTCTGGGACAACCTCAAGCATACCAACATCCGAATTATAGGGGTGCCAGAAAAAGACAGAGAGCAAGACAATGAAAACCTATTTGAAGAAATAGTGACTGTAAACTTCCCACACCTGGTGAAAGAAATTGACTTCGGAGTCCAAGAAGCACACCGAACCCCAATATATAGGAACCCTAAGAGGACCACACCAAGGCACATCATAATTAAAATGCCAAGAGCAAAAGACAAAGAGAGAATATTAAAAGCATCAAGAGAAAAACAGATGGTTACCTATAAGGGAGCACCCATATGACTGTCAGCGGATTTCTCAACAGAAACGATGCAGGGGGAGTGGCAAGAAATATTCAACGTGATGAACAGCAAGAATCTACAACCAAGATTACTCTATCCAGCAAAGCTATCATGCAGAATTGAAGGTCAGATAAAGTGCTTCGCAGATAAGAAAAAGCTAAAGGAGTTCATCACCACCAAACCAATATTATATGAAATGCTGAAAGATATTCTTTAAGAAGAGGAAGAAGAAAAAGATAAAAGTGTAAATTAGGAACAACAAATACACATCTATCAACAAATTAATCTAAAAATCAAGTGAATTAATAAGCTGATGAACAGGATAAACTGGTGAATGTAACAGAATCACGGACATAGAGAGGGAATGGACTGACAACTCTTGGGGAGAAAGGGGGTGTGGGAAGTGCAGCAAGAGTCTGGACAAAAATCATGCAACTATGGGAAAGGACAGTGGAGGGGGGTGAGGGCGGAGGGTGGGATGGGTACCAGGTGGAAGGGAACTATAGGGTGAAAAAAAAAGGGAACAATGTAATTAATAAACTGAACAATAAAGATTAAAAAAAAAGAAAAAAAAGAAAAAAGACAATACTAAGTATTGACAAAGAGGTAGAGAAAGAGGAACTCTTATACATTGCTTGTGAAAGGTAAAATCGTTGGCTACTTTGGAAAACAGTTTGGTAGTTTTTCTAAATGGTTTAAAAAAAAACTCTCCAAGATTACTGAGGTCTAAAGTTACCATACAATCCAGCAATTTCACTTCCAGGTATCTATACTCCAGAGAAATGAAAACATGTGTCTACACAAAAACTTGTACACAAATATTCACAATAGTATTATTTACAATAGACCCCAAATGGAAACAATCCCAATGTCCATCAATGAGGTATTATTCCCATGATGTATGGAATGTTTGTTATTCATCCGTTAAAAGGAATGAAGTACTGATACATGCCACCCTATGCATGGATCTTGGAAACATTAAGCTATGACCATATGGCATAATTCCAGTTATGTGCAATGTTCAGAATATGCAAAGCTATAGAGATAGAGAATGGTATATCCCAGGTTTATAGGGAAAAATTGTGAAACGCTGAGTGCCATGGTTGATGCTCAACCACTGGGCCATGGGAGTTGGGCTATATCCATTTCTTAAACAATGATTCACTTGGACTTATGCAATTATTTCAGAAAATCATTAATTTTCTTGTTTAGTTAACAAAAATAATTTGAACTATGTTCAAGTCTACATAAATGATCCATATTAATTCATATAGCTACTCTTATTAGGCATTCAAAACAACAATCACTGAACTATAGCAAAAGAAACCACAGGATCTACCTAAGGATATGGGGAACGTGTAAAAATCTGGAATCCTCTCTGAATCAATGGATCATTTAAAGACTGCTCCCAAATCCTCATAACTGTTTCCTGTTTTCTCAGCTATTTTTTTAAACCCTCACCCGAGGAAATGTTTTTATTGACTTTAGAGAGAGGAAATGGGAGGGAGGGAGAGAGAGAGAAAAAAAAAAGAGAGAGAGAGAAACAAACATTGATTGGTTGTCTGCATCCCAACTGGGGATCAAAACCTAAACCTTTGGTGTACAAGATGATGTTTCCACCAACTAAGTGATCCCACCAGGGCTCAGCTATTTTTTCCCCCAAGCTTGGAACTATGTCAGTTTTCATGATCTTAAGATTCTTGACCAGAAAACAATTATCATTTTTACTTTTTCAACTTCTAAATGAGACCTCAATTTCAAATTAGTTTGAATGTGCACTCTTTCTTATAGAACAAATTCCATTGTCAATTCCACTATAATGTATTTGTTGATAGATACAAATATCTATATAGTACTTTCCATTAGTAGTTACCTGGTGTTAGTTTTAAGAATTTATAGTCCAAACCAGCACTGTCAAATATAAATGTAATATAATTATGATTTTTCAAGTAACCATATTAACATAGTAAGTAGGAATTTAACTCCTAGCTAACGTTTATATAGACATATATATATGTTAGCACAGGTTTAAACCTATAGTTGGCATTCTGAATATAAAATTCATTAAAATTAAAACAGATTTAGATGTAATAAATGCTTCACATTGCATGTATTTCCTTAAATGTGATTACATAGGTACTTAATATGTCAGCTTTATAACTAGAACCATAACTTATTTAAGTATAAAATATTAAGTTTAATACCCCCCAATATTATAGGGTAGTAAGGTATAGTGATGGAATTTGTTTACTTGAAAAATTACCCAATTTTCTATACTAAAAACATCTTCAGAATTCCTGTTCTAGCTGCCTTCAAAGCCAATTTATAAATGACAAAAAAAAAAAAAAATCAGTATACAGAGACCTTTGCATGTCTTGGCTAATGCAAACATTCAAAATGCTGTGTTAGTTCTGGGACAAAAGAGCTAATGCCAGCATAGAAGCATCTGAACCATTAGTACTAACAGACACATGTATGTACGTGTGTGCATGTGTATATGAAAAAATCTTTGAATATTTTACTACCATCTAATTTTTGAAAAAGAAAAACCTGCTTCAAGGAGACTTTATAAAGACTCATGTAATAATATATAGTCAAAATGCTCCATAAGTTAATATCCCTGTAATTAGGCAGTTGGAGCACCATGTTTGAGAACAACCTTAAAGCTTTCTGGAAAACTTTTTATAGGTATTCTTTTCAGATTCAATTTGGAAAAAAAAAAAAAATCAATAAAAAATATCACATGCTTTTTTTTATGTTATCAATAAACTCTCCCAAATAGATTCTTCTCCTTATTTAACAAAGTAAACTTCAAGTATATTAATTATTCCTAGAAGGACTAACCCTAATGAAGTACATTTAAATGATAATCTATTATAGTGATTCGAAATTAGTGTATCAACTCCTAAAGTGACTAAAGATAACCCTTTAATGTCTTATCCAAATATTAAAAACTTCTGCAACTTAACAAAAAACAACTAATTAAAAAATGGACAAAATCTACTTGAATAGACACTTGCCCAAAAAGGACATAGTGGCCAAATAAGCTCATTAAAGATGTTTAACATCAATAGCTGTAAAAGAAATGATAATCAAAACTACAATGAGATACCACTTCACAGCCATTAGGATAGTTATCAGAAAATAGACTTCAACATAAGCACTGGTAGTGAACAATAATACTTGCAGAACCAAGATTAAATGAGGATTGAAAGAGTTTTGTAATGGCTGTTTAAGTTAATGTAGCCATATAAAAGTATAACCAATGGATACAAAACACTGGGGGAGGGGGCAGGTGAGGGCATGTGCTGGGGTTAGGGGAGGCGGGTTAATGGAGAAAATATGTACCTCTATATCTAATACCTTAAGCAATAAAAAAAATGTTAGTCTGAAAATATAAATAAATAAAAGCTATAAAAATGAAAACCAGGGTTGGAAAACAAAAGCAAAGGAAAAACATTTAATTGTTCTCAGTAAATATGGTGGTGGTGGTAGTACTGTTACTCTGAGACTTAACTAAGATTTCTGGTGTAAAAGAAAGGTCATACCTTTTGTAAAGAATACAGAAGAGGTTAACTAAAAAATAATGTTGTCTTGAATCAGAATGAATTCCTGAGATATTTTAAATATAATTAAAATAAAAATATATAGAAAAGCCCAATTAATGTATATTTCATATATTAATGTGTAAACAAAATTTAATACACTGATGTGCAAGGTGAATATATATTTAACGTACTTTTATTTTCTCATTTTTCATTAAACATGCCTGGAAACAAGACCAACATAATACGATCCCTACTGTCCAAATTGGAATCTTTGAAATACCACTTGCTACTAAAAGAAAGCAAGTTTTTTAAATAAATAGCCATTTCAACTGTGGAGCAGAAAATGTACAAATGAGCCTGGAATACCTTGCTAGAGCAGATAATGAAGAAGCTATCCAAGGTTATTGTTGTACAGAATTACCTTATGGTCCAGCAAGTCTACTCCTGGGTATATACCCAAGAGAAAGCAAAACATACATTCACACATAAAGTTATACATAAATGTTCATAGCAACAATAGCCAAAATATAGAAACAACCCAAATGTTAACTAATACATGCTATACCATAGGCAAACCTTGAAAATGCACACTAAGTGAAAGAGGCCAGTCACAAAGGTCCACATTATTGTATTTTTCCATTTATAAGAAATGTCTAGAATAGGTTGGAGGAACTTGGGCCAAAGGGTGTGTAATTTCTTCTTTGGGTAATGAAAATGTTTAAAATTGATGTACAACTCTGTGAGTACACTAAAATAACATTCAGTTGCATACTTTAAATAGGTGAAATGTGTGGTATGTGAATTACACCTCAACAAGGTAATATATATAAGGCAAGAAACAAGTATTTATCTTGCCTTTTCAATATGAACTGTACTACTGGGTGTCCAAATAGTATATGAATCACAGCATTTCATTATAAATATATTCTAATTAATAAAGAAGAAATGAAAGAATTAAGAGTATCAAAATGAATGAAAAGGATCTAGGCATCAAATATTAATAGCTGCTAACACCACAAAAAGAGAGACAACCAGACATTAGGTGCCTCCTGTTGGAAGAACACAAAACCACCTGTACTTTTGCCAAAGGGATCTAATACGAATCTGATCAAATTTCAGGATCCAAATGGCAATTTGCAGGGAATAAAAGAATAAAGAAACATGATAAGCCACACCATGAGTATAAAATGAACAAATTCCAGACAGCTGGAAATTCTTCAGGTCTAATACCCTAGGTCTGTGGTCAGCAAACTGCAGCTCACGAGCCACATGTGTGGCTCTTCCACAAATACAATGGCCTGGACAAGTCTATTTTGAAGAAGTGGCATTAGAAAAAGTTTAAGTTTAAAAAAAAAATTGGCTCTCAAAAGAAATTTCAATCTTTGTACTGTTGATATTTGGCTCTGTTGACTAAAGAGTTTGCCGACCACTGCTCTATGTCCTTCAACAGATTAATATTTAGGTGAAAGAAAGGGACAGAGGGGAAACCTGAATACTGAGACTTAAAAGACCGACCAAACTTTGTCTTGCCTAAACTATGGTGATTAGGAATGCAAAGTTGAGTGATAGAGTATAAATGAACTGGAAAAAGTGATTACTTTAACATAAGAATACTGGTACTTTGTGGAGGGGAGGGTTTGATAGCAAAATGGGGCACGTAGAAGCACTTCTGGGGGTAGTTAGCAAAGTTTCTAGACTTGAGTAGGTATACAAAGGTTATTTGCCTTATAATTTACTAAGCTACCCTATTTCCCCAAAAGTAAGACATCCCCCGAAAATAAGACCTCCCCGATATTTTTATTCTTGAAACTGAAAAGGCCTGGGCCACACAAGCAGTTATAAGGAAGTGGGAGATTTAATGCTGCTGCTTCTATGGCAGGGAGCCAAAGAGGTCTGCTAGTCTGGGATGCAGCCAGCACTCACCGTGCTAGACATGAAGAAATTTCTTCACGAAAGAAAAATAGATCAAATAATGATTCCTGCAGGAATGACGGCCTATCTCCAGACTCTTGATATTGCAATTAACAAGCCAGTTAAGGACAATTTGCGCATGGGAACTAATGACTACACTGAAAATAGAATGGAAAGAAATCAGCGTGGAAACTTTGTGAAACCTAAACTGCAAGAGGTTGTGACTTGGGTGAAGAATTCATGGGAACAAATGCACTATGAGCAGGCTACCTTGGCAAGAAGTACTCATTTAAGGACAGTGCTATTGCTAAACATGAGAGATTTGGTCCACTGATTCTAAAATGGGATCACAAGTAATTCACCAGGAAATTCAGGGTTTGGATTGTTATGATGATGTTCCAGAAGATGATGACGTGACTGCCACTGAATAAATCTTACTTTGTGTTCATACCAGTAAATATCAGCATCAGTAAATGTACCACAAATTGTTGTACATGGAAATCATGGTAGTAACAAGAAATTCTTGATACTATAGTAATAGTATGGTTATGCTAGTTTGTGATGACAACTACTACCGTACTGTATACAGGTAATAAATTTCCTTTATTTTTTGTTGTTCAACAATAAATGTGTACCGTATTCTTCATGGAAAAATAAGACATCCCCTGAAAATAAAACTTAGCGCATCTTTGGGAGCAAAAATTAATATAAGACACTGTCTTATTTTCGGGGAAACAGGGCATACATTTGATGGGTTTTATGTTTGTTGTATTTTATAATCGTAAACACTTCACCTCATATATGCATGGTTTTCCCTCAGCACTAAAGGACACCAAACAGATGAGGATACAATGGAATGTGAATAGGACCTAAATGATAAAATCAGAGATAAAAATTTAAAAGTGAGTGGAGTTATCTGGGAAATACTTTATGAAGAGTTGTAATTTCAGCTGAGTCATAAAACTCGACAGACCATAATCACATGAAATGGAAAAAGCACAACATGGGGGAGGAGCAGAAATAAAGAGGGAAATATGGCTGAAAGAGGAATTAGGGGCCTAATTCAAAAACGGCGTTATTGGATTTTGTCCAATGAGGTAAAAGCAAATCAAAATCAGATAGTATTTTCATTATTTATTTGTCTACTCATCTTAGAAATCACTGGCATCAATTATTAGTGTACACTATTTCTTAAACATATATTAGGGTAGGACAAAATTGAGAAAAATACAGCATGGGGATCAGACAACAGATCTGAGTTCGAATGACCAACTACATAATGGCTGCTAGATTTGGGCAAGTCACTCAGTAACTGCACATTTTCTCAGAAGAATACTTTAGTGGAGATAAAGTAACTGTTACATAGTGGTTCTTAAATTTTCATCCATGCAATTTATGTTAAAAAATAATTTAGAAATCACCTAGTCTAATATCTCAAATGTATAATCAAAAAAACGTGTTTGGTTAACATCTACTGTTTTAAACAGCCAAAATACAGAGTATTTCCATTACTGTAGAAAGTTCTACTGGTCAGCACTACAGTATTTCAGTTGTAGTAATAGGTGTGTGTGTGTGTGTGTGTGTATGTATGTATACACCAGAAGCCTGGTGCACGAAACACGTGCACGGGAGGCAGGGGGTGTCCCTCAGCCCAGCCTGCACCCTCTCCAATCAGGGACCCCTTGCGGGATGTCCAACTGCACTTTTAGGCCCGATCCTACCTCCTACCGGGATCGGGCATAAATGGGAGGTCAGACATCCTTCTCACAATCCAGGACTGCTGGCTCCAAAATGCTCACCTGCCTGCCTCCCTGATTGCCCCTAACCACTTCTGCCTGACAGCCTGATCACCCCCTAACCACTATCCTGCCAGCCTAATTGATGTCTAACTGCTCCCCCGACAGCCTGTTTGCCCCCACTTTCCTCCTCTGCTGGCCTGGTCACTTCTAACTGCCCTACCCTGCAGGCTTGGTTGCCCCCAACTGCCCTCCCTGCAGGCCTGGTCCCTCCCACTGCTGGCCATCTTGTGTCCACATGGGGGTAGGATCTTTGAGCACATGGGGACAGCCCTCTGTGTGTTGGAGTGATGGTCAATCTGCGTATTACTCTTTTATTAGATAGGAAGAGGCCTGGTGCATGGGTGGGGACCGGCTGGTTTGCTCTGAAGGGTGTCCCAGATCAGGGTGGGAGTTTCCTTGGGGGGGTGGGGCGGCCTGGGTGAGGGGCCTGTTGTGCTTTGCAGGCCGGCCATGCCCCCCAGCGACCCAAGCCAAGGCCCTAGGATCTGGGACAAATTTATGTTCTACAATTGAAACTTTGTAGCTTAGAGCGGAGCCAAGCCTTTTGCTCACTCTTTGGCGAAAGCCATTTCTGTTTGAAACTTTGTAGCCTAAAGTGGAGGCCTAGGCGCTAGGGCTATAGAAGCTTGGCTTCCTCCACTGCCCTGGCAATCCTAGCCTCTGTTCTCTCCAGCTCCATGGCTGCCACCATTTCTGTTGGGATTATGTATCTTCTATAATTGAAACTTTGTAGCATTGATTGGAAGCCTAGATTGGCAAGGGCAGATGGAAAGCTTGGCTTCCTCCATTGCCAGGGAAGCCCAAGCCTCCTTCCTGCTCTCGGCAGCCACAGCCATCTTGGTTGGGGTTTATTTGCATAATTTGCTCCTGATTGGCTGATGGGTGTGGCTTGATTGGAGGTATGGTCAATTTGCATATTACTCTTTAATTGTATAGGATATATATATATATGCCTCAGCAACTGTTAGGACCAAACAACTGGTTGCTATGATGAACACTGATTACCAGGGGGCAGATGTTCAACACAGGAGTTGCCCCTTGGTGGTCAGTGCGCTCCCACAGGGGGAGAGCTGCTCAGCCAGAAGCTGGGCTCGTGGCTGGAGAACACAGCTGTGATGATGGGAGCCTCTCCTGCCTCTGCAGCAGCACCACCGGTCAATGGCAGATGCAGCAGGGCTGGGATTAGTGGCTATGGAGCTGCACCCAGCCCTGACTGGGGCTTCTCCCCAGGCACCTGTCACTCAGGCACTGCTATATCACTTGGGGGGGGATGTCAGACTGCTGGTTTTGGCCTGATCTCGGTACGCAGGCAGGCATCAGGCTGAAACCGGCAATCCGACATCCCCCAAGGGGTTCTGGATTGTGAGAGGGGCAGGCCAGGCTGAGGGACCTCACTTGTACACAAACCCGTGCCCTGGGCCTCTAGTTTTAACATAAGATCATTCTTCAACTAATTTGCTTTTATTAAATTAAAAGGCAGAGTAGAAGTGAGCTATAATAGGAACAACCACTCAGATTTCACAAAACCAGAGCATTAACAATGGATTATGAGACATACAGGGAAAAAAGCAAAATTTAAATGGGTCTTCAAGTTGAGTAGCCATCAGTATTCACCTAGGACAGTGGTCGGCAAACTGCGGCTCGTGAGTTACACACAGCTCTTTGGCCCCTTGAGAGTGACTCTTCCACAAAATACCATGGCCTGGGCAAATCTATTTGAAGAAGTGGCGTTAGAACAAGTTTAAGTCTAAAAAAACTTGGCTCTCGCTGAGACCGGTTTGGCTCAGTGGATAGAGCGTCAGACTGCAGACTGGGGGGTCCCGGGTTCGATTCTGGTCAAGGGCATATACCTTGGCTGCGGGCACATCCCCAGTGGGGGGAGTGCAGGGGGCAGCTGATCGATGTTTCTCTCTCATCAATGTTTCTGACTTTCTATCCTTCTCCTGCTCTGTAAAAAATCAATAAAATATATTTTAAAAATTTGGCTCTCAAAAAAAATTTCAATTGTTCAACTGTTGATATCTGGCTCTGTTGACTAATGAGTTTGCCGACCACTGACTGACCTAGGAAGCTTGTTAAAGTAAAGAATCCCAAGTCTCACCACAAATATTCTCATTATATAGTTCTAAAGCACAGCCCAGTATTTTTTAAAAGATTTAGATTTTGTTATTCCTCTTTAATCCTCCGAAGAGGAGAGGGGAGGAGAGGAGAGGGGAGGGAAGGGGGGAGGGAAAAGGGGAAGGAGGAGGGAGGGGAGGGGAGGGGGAGGGGAGGGGAGTGGAGGGGAAGGGAGGAGAGGATCAATCAGCTGCCCTTCATATGTGCCCTAACCGGGTGTCAAATGTGCCCTGACCAAAAATCAAACCAGCAACCTTTCAGTGCACAGGATTATGCACAAACCAACCGAGCCACTCCAGCTGGGCCAGTAAAGTGTCTTTTTAATGAACATCCTGATAATTCTGATGTAGGTAGTTGGTGAATCAGAAAAGCTTTATAACCCTGAAATTTCTCACAGACACACAATGTTTTTGTTTATTATTGAAAACAAATGTAGGCATGTGGTAAATGAAATAGGTACAAAAAGAGATATTATAAACCTTTCAAAATTTCAGGCTATGTTTTCAATGAGAAACTTCAAGGGTATGACTAGCTTTCAAGAAATATATTCTGGCCGAGACCGGTTTGGCTCAGCGAATAGAGCGTCGGACTGCAGACTGAGGGGTCCCGGGTTCAATTCCGGCAAGGGCACGTACCTTGGCTGCGGGCACATCCCCGGTAGGGGGCGTGCAAGAGGCAGCTGATCGATGTTTCTCTCTCATCGATGTTTCTGACTTTCTATCCCTCTCCCTTCCGCTCTGTAAAAAAAAAAAATCAGTAAAATATAAATAGGTTTAAAAAAAAAAAAGAAATATATTCTGGAGGTAGATATACTGATAACTGCATGAATTACTGAGTCTAGATCTGGCTGTAATTTTTGCTTTTGTCACTCTGTTGGTGTGTGAGATAAGATAAAGTATTTAGCTTTTATGATTATCTTCCTTATCTGAATTACGAAAGTGTATATTGCTTGACCCATGTGACTCAGGGGTTGAGCTTTGACCCATGAACCAAGAGGTCATTGGTTAAATTCCTGGTCAGGGCATAGGCTGGGTTGCAGGTTTGATCCCCAGTAGAAGGTGTACAGGAGGCAGCTAATATATAATGCTTCCCATCCATGTTTCTATCTCCCTCTCCCATTCTCTCTCTAAAAAATAAAAAAAAATCAATAAAAACATATGTAAAAAAAAAAAAAGTTGAGTACATCAACTTCAAATAAACATGTAGGAACCACATACCAATGTAAACTTAAGAAGGAAAAAAACACACCAAAAAAAACCAAGAACTGCTTCCATATCAGTAAATAAATATGGGGAACACTTATTTCCAGATGAGCATAGAGGTAATAAAATAAAGCAAAAGGGTGGTAGATTTAACAAAATTAGAACATAATGAAAATTAGAATAACAGTATTAGAAGACAAATTAGAAAATATAAATTTTGTAAATAGATGTCAAATTCATAACAAACTCAAACAAGAGGCTAAAAACAGTATTTCACAGAAATGCAACATTTATTAACTAAATGTAAACTTTAAATTTTATTAAAGTTTCCCTAAAACCCTCAATTAAAAAAATGTACTAACGTGAGCTTTGTTCTTAAGGTCCTTGAGGAATTACAGATGAATAGGTAATTTCTTACTGAACAGATGAAATTTACCAAACACTCAAAATTAGTGAAAATAACAGTTTCAGTCTCCTTCACTCAACTTAACTCTGTAGGACTGGTTAATGTGGGGTTTTTGCAACCTCATTACTACTAACATTTTGGACCAGGCAACTTTGTGTTATGGGGTTCTGTCCATGAAATGCCAATAGTACCCCTTTCACCTATTGTGAAAATGAAAATTAAGTCTCTAGACACTGTCAAATGTTCCTTGGTCAGCTAACTATTGCTAGTTTAGATCCACTGGGTCAATCTACACTACCCCTTCTGGTGCCATCTTAAAAATTACTTCCCCAGAAGTAACCACACCTAACTCCAAGTAGGATGAATCCAATTCCATATGAGGCTGTGTGCTGATTCTAAGAACTGGGGTATGGGAGGGACCTTTTTCTGTGCTGAAAAATAAATATTCATATATGCCTGCCCAAACAAAATGTATTTCTGAAAGGGCACACAAATACTTTAATAGCCAATGCTGTAGGGCAGGGGGGCCTAGACACTAGGATTGAAAGGTTATAATATCTCTTTTTGTACCTATTTCATTTACCCAAGCCTACATTAGTTTTCAATAAAAGAAAACATTGTAAGTGGGTCTGTGGGGAGGATATATATAGAGAGGAAAATGTGTAAGGATTCATTAATAAAGCTGTGGGCAACAAGTTAGACCCATTCACCCTAGCCAGTTTGGTTCAGTGGACAGAGCGTCAGTCTCTCGGTTCCTCTCTAAAAAAAAAAAAAAAAAAAAAATCAATGGAAACATATCCTCAGATGAGGATTAAAAAAAGAGATTAGATCCATTCTATTGACAAATAGTTGCTGAATATCTGTTCTATGAGAGGTACTGGTAATATAACAGTAAGCAAAGCTAAAGAGAAAAAAAAACAAACAAAAACCTTTGCTCTTTACATTGCTTATTTTCTAGTTTTAGAGAAGAAGTGTTAGGAAGGCGTTTTTATATTTATCTATGTTCTTATCTTTGAGAAAAATTAGGGCTCTCATGATAAAAATTTTAAACAAGACCCTTTAGCTAATCAATTCCCCCCAAATGTTTTCTTTCACAAAAGACAATGGTATAAACTGGTTAACATTAACTTTAAAAAAGTCATAAATAAATTTCTACTGTAAGATTGTTATGAAAAATTATGGGAGAAAGAACAGAGACAGTGAGCATTTTTTTCTAGATAGATAAGAGAATCTCCAATTTTCAAATGCTATCTACTAGTCAAGAGCCAAATCAATTAAGATTATATATATTGTAAGCAAAAAGTGGCAATCAGATTTTAGCACAAGCAAATACAAATTTGCTTATGTGTAGAAGCTGACCAAACAACCAAACTTAGATGTATAAAATCAAACTCAAGACATGAGATAAATGGTGCATTCATTCTTATAAGTCATTCCTTAAAATCAATAGTCTTGAATACTGTTCTTAACCAACTACCATGTACTCTTGGGACCTTAAAGAAAATTACAATACACCTAAATTTGGCACATTATATTCAGTTTTGATTGTTGCAGCTCAATAAAGGCAAAGGAACTAAGGAAAGTAGAGGGTGGGTGCTATGACAAAAGACCATCACCAACAAAATACTCAGAAGAGTGTGCTTTTTTTTTTTTTTACTACAACCTCATCTTAAGAGTACTCATTAGATTTGGAATTTAAGAAACAAATGCATCAGCCGAGACCGGTTTGGCTCAGTGGATAGAGCGTCGGACTTTGGACGGAAGGGTCCCGGGTTCGATTCCGGCAAGGGCATGTACCCTGGCTTCGGGCACATCCCCAGCAGGGGGTGTGCAAGAGACAGCTGATTAATGTCTCTCTCGCATGGATATTTCTGACTTTCTATCCCTCTCCCTTCCGCTCTGTAAAAAATCAATAAAATATATTTTAAAAAAAAGAAAAGAAACAAATGCATCATAAACTTGTCTAACCAAATTAATGAGCAGGGTTTCTAAGAGAAGCTAGGTCAACATCTATTCTTAAGATCGACCTGAGGAGGATGCTCTGCTATAGTATACACCTTGGAGGCACTGTTGGTGCCAGGCCTTTTATACTTTACTAGATTTATCTTGAGCTTGATCTAGCAAAGACATTCTTTAATTACTAAACCCAATGACATTAACCTCACTGTGTCCGGTGAGCAAAGGATAGATTTATCTACCTAGGTTACACATAAAAGTAATTTATTGCTGACAGTGATCCAACTCTACAAGGTAAAATGACAACAGAATTCAATGATAAATCAGTTTCTGGATCACAAACATGCTGAAACTAATTTTATTCTTCAATACAATAGCACTTGAGTTTGATAGGATCTTTTACTTTTTTGATTTGTCAATGTGGGAAAATGAAGCCACAAAAACAGTAAAAATATAATTAACGCATAATATTGATTATAAAATTAAATATAGCTTATCTCCAGCATCTTAAAATTTAAGTCTATTAGGACTTAATTTACTGACTGGTGTTCAGTTTACTTTCTTAGGACTCATGCTTTTTTGTAAGTTTACTCTACTATACCATTCCATCATAACCCTAAAAAAATTTTTTTCCCCAATGATGAGGGGGAGTATGAATTTAAAAGTGACTCACATTCAATTTGAGACCACCCCCTTCACCCTAAAAGAATAGGGAAAAAAAGATAAAAGAGTGAGGCTGTGCAATTAATGTAAGTGTACGTACACAGATATTAAAATCACTTTTGATTTAATAGCAAAGATAAAAAGACAACAATTACATATGAACGGGACAAAATTACTTTTCAAAATAGAAATTAACACCGGGTTTCAATAATCCTGCTAATAACAAGTCAATGCAAAATGCTGAAGTTCACCTCCATACACATATAGACATTAAATACTGAAAGTTAGAATGCAAGTGACCTGGAGTTCACTAGTCAACTTCAGGTTAAAGCTGGGAATTTTAGCTGTAAGCAAGATGGTTGGTTTTAAAGCACACCAACCGTATTATAGGGACAAATTATGAAAGAGGGAGGATTCAAAATGATAAGTGTAGTTTTGTGGAGAGATATATACTGGATGTAGAAAAGTAAGCCTGATTCGGGACATCTGTAGCCACATAAAGAATTTCCAAACTATTTTGACTTGTGATTTCTACAAGCATTGTCCAGGGCTACTTAAGGAAAGCCACATTTATATTACTAATCATTAGTTCACTATTGCCATTGCAGACAATTTAAATATAAATTGAATTCACTCAATATAAATGTTATTACCAAAAAGACTTCCTCTCTCTTCCATAACACCATCATTGACCTAAGTTCTGTGCACAAGAAATACTAGGAAAATGGAAACAGATAAAAAAAAAAAAAAATCACACAAATTTAAGAGAAAAAGTAGAAGCAACGAAGGATGCAAGAGACCAAAATGTATACAAATAAATACTGTTCAAGACAAACCTATATGCCAATCTAATAAACCAAATCAGACATAATCAGAAGAGATGAAAATAAGAATCAATCTAAATTATGAAGCTTTTCTTTCCAATTTTCCAATTCAACACAAAATTTTAAGGACCTTTTCAAAGGCTTTTCTTAGCAAAAAGATCCTAATGACAATCCACAAATATAGTCTTCCATGGTCCATTTTTCTATACACACCTTTCAGAATAGCATTCTAAAAATAGCTGTGATAAAAAAAGACCAAAAAATACAGTGAGAATTAAGGTAGTTAAGTATTTCTAAACAATATGCAATTTTTAAAACATATGCAACACAATATGCATGCTACTCTGAAAAGAACAGACACCAAATTCACATCTTTCAGAACTTAAAATAAAAATTTCAACTAAATGCCATTGCTAAATGTGCCAAGATTTACAGGTAATGTTCAAAATCAGTGCCTTAGTATTGTAAGTTTTACTTCAAACTTACACACACACACACACACACACACACACTCCTGACATGGTATGCTTGCAGCAAGATTGGACGTTCGAATCACCAAAAATTTAAGTAGACAACTAATGCTAAAGATAAACAGGAATTACTGTGTTAGCAAGTGAAATATTTTTGTAAACACTTCTTTCAAAAGGTCATTTCAAACTAATGTTACAATGAAGCCCTAGTCACAACATTTGAAACAATAAGTCCAAATACAATTAAGATGTACAACAGAATTGACTAGACTTGCCCAAATTAAACTGTACATTAATATCTGAAATTAAATTTTAAACATAAAACTTAAATGAATACAGAGGTAATAATCTTTTGAGTAAAGAATTATTTCTTTTTATCTTTTTAGTTCAAACGACCTGGTAGAGCCCGACACAATCTTGGAAGCTTGTCATCACAAATGAAGCAAATGTTCATCAGGAGATTTACCTTCACTGTTCACTTAGAACACTAAATCCATAAGTAAAGTCAATAACCATTTTTTCTGCGTATCGATTTAGTTAAAATTTGGTTGTAGCAAGAACAGAAAATAGTACTTACATTTTTATTGAATTTGGTGAAGGAATGGTACATATAAAACCTGTGCATATAGACAATCGCAGTGTTTATCGTAAGCTGTGAGCTGAAACGTAACATTGAGGAAATAAAATGTCTGAGGAAAACAAGATCTCACTTCCAAAACAATTGTGATGGAAAATTCCCCATTTGTGGTTCTTTTCCAATCCCTCCCGTTCACACAAAAACAATCTAAAAGCAGTAAGAAAATAAGCAAACGAGCCCAGAAAGGATTTATCACTACGACTAACTTAAAATCAAACAGTTGAAACGCGCGCGCCCACTGGACAAAACCACGCCGAGCAGGACCCCGGTGCGCCCCGAGGAAGAGAACCGCCGAGGAACAGCGAGGACGCGGGGGAAGGCTGCGAACACTCGCCTTCCAGCATCGCTAACCCTACCTCCCAACCCCTGGTCAGACCAGAGCCCAAGCAGCCGCCTCTTCCTGCCATAACCCCTACGATTCTCCTCTCGCCCGGCGGCACTCCCACCCCGCCGCCACCACGCGCGGCTCCCAGCCCCGCATTCCCGGCTCCTCTCTTCCTCCCTCCGACTCGAGCCGCTCGCGGGCGCCCGAGCTCGAGCCTTCCCTTAGGGCGCGGCCGAGGCGCACGGGAGGACCGGCGCCATGTTCGCGGGGCACCAGGCCTGGAGACCCGGCGAGTAGTGGGGACAGGGCGTGAGCAGTGGAGAGCCAAGCACAGGAAAGGATACACATTGAGACGCTGTCCCATCTCCTGGATAAGATTAGCCGCCTGCTGGCGGTACGAGAGCTCTATATCCGCCTCCACTCCGCAGCGGCGGCTCGGCGTGTTCTCCAGCTGTTCCCGAGTAAAGAACCAGCGAGAAGAAGCTCCACGGCTCGACGCCATGACACTTCCTCCTCCGCCCGCTCCCTCAGCCGCCCCCCTCCCCTCCCGGCTCGCGGACTCCTCGCCAAGGCCGCGCGGCCCCGCCCCACTCCGCTCGCCCTAGACTAGGCACCGCCTCTTTCCACCCCCTGCCGCCGCCGTGCGCGTGCGCAGGGGCCGCCCTACCGGCTCGCGCTAGTAATTTGCTTTCTTTTTCTGCCCCCGTCGCTTTTGCGTACGGACCCACAATGCTCCGCGCCGCTTGTCATTTGGAGACACCGGAAGGTGGGGGTCGGCGGAAGGGAAAGGTCGGCGCGGTGCATGCCGGGTCTAGGGTTGGTGGGGTAAAGGGGCGGGATGAGGGTACGGGAGAGGTTTGCTGGGGTCGGGTGGCGAGCGGCAGGCGGGCGGCTGGGCAGGTGTGTTGTGGGGCCTGGTTGTGGACTCTGAAATCCGAGCGGGTTCGTGGACCGGGAGCGTGGCGGCACTTTAAAAGAGAAAACTTAGGTCGTCGTGACCCGCCACAATCTCCACTTTTCTCTAACGTTGGCCCGCGTAGGCTCTCGACTACCGTGTGCGGGAGAGAATCTGCCCAGCCGGCGGTCCTGGGAAGGACCTACATGGGGAAGAGCACATAAGAAAAACCCTGCACGTGTGCGTCGCGCTCGAGTGCTTTCCCCCAACGTTACCTTGTTTGAATCCCACACCTACGTGGTCGGCAGTTTTGTTCTTTAAGTACTTGCCGAATGTTATGCAGTTAGTAATAGAAGAGCTGACTTTCTAGACTAGGTTTCAAGTCCTGTCAAGAGTGTGCTTTTAAACCCCGCTGTGATTTAAGAGAGGTTAGGAGAAGCAGATAGTGCAGGAGCGACTGGGTAAAAATGTTCCAAGTATTTAATACAGTAACATCGATCAGATCTGTTAACTTCATCGCTAAGTCCCTGTAAGAAAGGACTGCAGAGCTCCACTGGCATGAGTAGGTCTGTGGCTCTGAGCCAACACCTACTGCATGTCATATTGTGCATGAAAATTTTAAATTTAAAATGTTAACACTGCACAGTATAGGAAGAGCTACTTCTAAAACGCAACTGATAGGATTTCTGAGTTCCTGATTAAGACTCCAGGTTTTTGTCACCATTTGGGACTCCGATGTTCAGCGAGCTGCTCCACCTTGACCCCGTCTGTCCCCATTATACTATCCAGCTATTGATTTGGTTGCAGAAGGCAGTTATGAATAGTTGTCTAAATAACTATTTCTTACCTACCTCGCTGGCCTCCAGCAGAATTTATAAAGTGCCAACTCCAACACATTCATGAGAAAAACTAAACAAATAAGTAATAGAAGGGAACTTCCTCGATTTGGTGAAGAGCATTTCTAAGAACTCTATTGCTAGCGTTATACTTGGTGAGAAACTAGAAGCTTTCCTGGTAAGTGGAGGATATCTCCTCTCCCTATTCCTTTCAACATTGCATTGGGAGTCTTAGATATTACAATAAGAAAAAGAAAGGAAACCAAAGGTAAACAGATCAGGAAGGAAAAAGGAAAATTGACTTTATTCACAGATAATTGTTTATGTAGAAATTCTCAGTTAAAAAAGCTGGAACTAGTAAGTGATTATAGCAAGATTATAAAGTATAAGCTTAAGAAAAAAAATACAAGCTTAATATACATTATCAGCAATGTGCAACTGAAATTTGAAACACTTTACAAAAAGTAATACTTAGGTATGAATCTAAAAATATGTATAGAAAACTACAGAATTCTAAGGAAATGAAAGAAGATATAATGGGAGGCTATTCTCGGTTTATGGATTAGAAAACAATATATTTAGATATCAATTCTTTCCAACTTGATCTATAGAGTCAATGCAATCCCAATTAGAATTTTAGCAAGTTATTTTATATATAACAAATTGATTCTAAAGTTTATATGGGAAGACAAAATAGCCAAAATAATACCAAAGAAAAAGTTGGGACTACTACCCAATGTCAAAGATCCTATATATAAAGAGGTAATATGCAAGTTGACTGTAAACGCCCTTGCAAAATATGGCTGCTCCCATGTGGTCACAAGATGGCCACCACAAGATGGCCAGTAGCAGAGGACAGTTAGGGGCAATCAGACCAGCAGGGGAGGGCAGTTGGGGGTGACTAGGCCAGTAGGGGAGGGCAATGGCAGGGGGGAAACCAAGCCTACAGGGAGGGCAGTTGGGGGTGACCGGACTGGCAGGGGAGGACAGTTGGGGGTGAGTGATCAGGCTGGCAGGGGAGCTGTTAGGGGGCAATCAGGCAGGCAGGCAGGTGAGCAGTTAGGAACCAGCAGTCCGGATTGTGAGATGGATGTCCGACTTCTGGTTTAGGGCCAAATCTGATTTAGGGATTGGCTCTAAACCGGCAGTTGGACATCCCCCAAGGGGTCCCAGATTGGAGAGTGTGCAGGTCAGGCTGAGGGACACTGCCCTCCCTGTGCACGAATTTCATGCTCTGGGCCTGTAGTGGTCAATAATATTGTAATAACTAGAGGCCTGGTGAACGGATTTATGCACTAGTGGTGTCCCTCAGTATGGCTGTCAGGAATTGGGCTGAAACTGGCAGTCCTACGTCCCCCGATGGATGTATTGCACCAAGTGGCAGGTGGCTGAGGAGGAGGAGCCCAAGCCTGGGCCATGTGCCACATGTCTCCCACTCATCCCAGCCCCGCTGTGCCTGCTGCTCTGCTGTGGTCTCCACATGCCTATCCTAGGGCGGTACTGGCACACCCATGACCCAGAAGCAGCCCTGGGCTCATGCCCAGTCAGTCCATTGCTGGTCCTGATCCCAGTCCTGGTCTGGATTGGGGAGGGGCGTGCAGGGAGAGTATCTGCTGGAGAGGCTTGTGCCACCACAACTGAGCTTGCCAGCCATGAGCCTGGCGTCTGGTGCCCATTGGTCAGCTGAGTGACGCTCCTGCTGTGGAAGCACACTGACCACCAGAAGGCAGCTCCTGCATTGAGTGTCTGCCGCCTGATGGTCAGTGTGTGTCATAGCTTTCTGTCGAATGGTTGGAGGGACACTTAGCATATTAGGCTTTTATATATATAGATTGTGTATGGTGACAGGTGGGTACTAGAATTATCAGGGGGATCATTTTGTAAGTTATATAAATATTTAACCACTATATTTTATATCTGAAACAAATATAAAAATATTTAATGTCACTGTAAGTAAGAAATAATAAAAGAGGCTTAAAAATAAAAAACGAAGGCAGCTTATATGTGGAATGAGCACCAAGATATTTTGTAGGAGGGGAAATGCAAGATGTTACTGTTTAGGTAAAATGAGCAAAGGAATATGTACATGTAAGTATTTGTATAACTGTAGACTATCTTTGCAAGAACACACACATACACACACACACAAAATTGGTTCCTTCTGGGAGACAGTTTGAATTTGACCTTAAACTTCTAATGTGTTTATATATTGACTTTTCAAAAATAAACTACATTTAAAAAATTAGGTTGCGAGCAGTGTTCTATATTCAGAAATGGATACTTCAACCCACTTTTACCTAATTTTACCTTCAACCCATCAACTGCCCTCTCCTGCCGGCCATCTTGTGACCACAGTTCTATTTTTATTGAGGAAAAAGCCTCAAAATTGTCTCTGTAAGTTAAATATAAAGTGGGTATTTATTTAAATTAAGCTAATAAGTAATTGTTTTGAATAAAGGCTCAAGTTTTCTGGTTGGAAAATATAAATTGAGTTGAGTCAGAGCTGGTTTCCTTTTTAAGAGAGATTGAAAAGATGGGGAAGGGTTGAGTGAAAGGAAAAGGAATGCTTGGATGGTTAGGAATGGTTGTCCTTTGGAATCTGAAGGTGCTGGGATTTTTTGTCAGGGGTTTATTTTGAAGAAGTACCTACACTAGATAATGAAGGAGAGAAAGGGCTGAAAAAGTTATTTCCTTGAGAGACTGGTTATAAGCAGTGTTGTTTCAGGGCCAGAAGGTTCTTTAAAAATTCAACTCTAGTTATGTCACCCCTTCCTTAAAAACCTCGTTGCTTTCTGATAGATAAATTCCTTGATTGACTTGTAACCCCACATGATCTTGCCACTTTATACTACTCGAACATCTTGCTTTACTATCTCTAGCCTAATGGTCTTATTTCTTGCCATGTTCTCTCCTACCATAAGGGTTTCATTTATGCTGTTCTCTCTGTCCAATACCCTTCCCTTTCTTCTTTTAGCTCTTCTCTGCTTTTCCTAATTCCATTTTAAGCAACACTTCTGAAAAGTCTCTCCCCATCTCTGACTTGGCCGGATCTCTATTATAAGCTCTTACACACTCTATGTTCCTTCATAGCTCTTGTCTTGGTAGCAATTTTATGTTTATTTGTTGCTTACTTGATACACGTCTCCCTAACGATAAGTACCATGAGAGCAAGAGCCATGTTTATTTTTACTTACATTATCCCAGCACCTAACTTGGTTTTTGATACATAACAGGCCCTCAAAAAGTACTGTTGAATGCATGAAAAGAATGAAGGCTTGTTCCTGTTCTCAAGGAAGTCTCAGTTTAGTGGGAAGGTAACAATTGCAATTTAAAATGAGAGGTATGCTTTATTAGAGATATCAGTACAATTTTTGAAAGGGGAGGTATGGGAATCCTTTTCTTATCCCCACCTTATGAGGTATAATGCATTGGTTTTCAGTTACAATCCTTAAGACATTTGAAGGAAACCTCTCTCTATTTCCTTCCAAAATAATTTTCAGGCTAGAGAGTTTCATTTAAAAATCTTTGTCACATGAAACAATTTCTCTTCAGGTTATGGTGACTACTAGTATGGATTAGATTTAATATTTTAATAACAATCCTCAGTTTATCCTGTAAATACCAGTGAAAAAATTTTCTCCTTTTTATTAAGCTAGAATTTTATTGAAGAGTATCCCCGTAGGCTTATTTGCACTTACAGAGGGACCATGGGAAGGCTTCAGTAACTTTCTTAGAAGACTCATTTAAATTGCTTACAAAGACATTAGCTTATTCAAAAGAACGGGGTTGGCCTTTATTTCAAGATGGCGGTGGTCCCCATGTGACCATGTGCTCATCATGGTGGCTGTTTGATCTGTTCTGTTAAAATCACACTGTAGCCAAACAGAAATCTCATTAGCTAGTTTTGGTCTTTATTAGAATTGTTTATAAAATATTGGCTTTTCATTTAGCTGAAAACATTGACTATAATTTAACAAGCTAATTTATTTAAGTAATTAAAGTAGATGTCTTCAATTAAAAAGTAAAGCAAATTTCACAAGCCGCAAATGTTGCCCCCCCTATAGCTTAATTAAGAATGTAGATGGCTACCAAACTCAGGCAGTAAATGGTGGCTTCTAATCTGTTTTTTAGATTTTACTTAAGTTCAGTTACCTATAAAAACATTGGCTTCTCAATGTAACTTAATTTATGGGACCTAGATTATATTTTAAAAAGCTAATTTATAAAGTAAATTAAGTAGGTATCTTGAATTAAAAAAGCAAAGAAACTTATTCAGTAAAGTTATAGGCATGATTTTTATTGGTTTGACTTAAAATTCAGCTGTTGAAAAATTTGGCTATATTTAAGAAATATATTGTTGCTCCACTTTGCCCCTTCCAGAGGAAAAACCTCCATAACACTTAATATATGTATATAAGTAAAGTATATATTGTTGCTTTATTTTGTCCTTCTTAGAGGCAAAACTTTCCTAACATTTAATATATGTATAAGTAAAATATATTGATTAATTTTACTTGATAAAACTTTCCATGTTATTTCAAGTATAATTTTAAAATATTTCTTTTAAGAGAGAACAGACTTTTGAAAATATTTCTGGGCCTTGAAATGTCCAAAAGTTACCCTTGCAGTCTTGAAATATACTTGGAAAGATCATATATATATATATATATATATATATATATATAATATGATTTAAAAATTATGTACTTAAATTATCTTAAAGAATATCAATTAAATTTAAACTGGATCATAGAATTAATTCTCTTTTTTAAATTTAGACCAATAAGTGAAATATTTTGAATTCCTAATTATCAGAGAAAACATAACATTTTTTTCTCAACAAACAAGTTATACTTTAGGCATTTAATTACCACATTTTTATAATTTCTTCCAATTTAATTTGCACTTTGAACTTTTAAGGTGGAAAGTCAAACATTTAGCAGTTTCTAGATTAATAATTCTTTACATTTCTAAGATTAAAATTTTAAAATATCAGACATTATCAATCAATAGCTTCAATTCTGTCCTCTAGGTTTTTCTCATGAGGAAACAAACTTCCAAAATTTAAAGCTGCCATAACCCACATTTCTTAATGGCAAAATAGGTTTCTTGGACTTTATAAACTGACCACATTTTTTCTCTGTGCCTGGGGAAATTGAATGGCAAACCTGGAGGTATTCAAATGCAAGTTATCACATTCTTTGTTTAAGATGTAGCTGGGGGAAGGGCAACTACCCTTCTTCCTTCATTAACAAAGGGCATAACCAGTTACCTGGGCTATTTAGATCTTTATAATTAATATATTATTTATCTATATTTCAACAATTTCTGAGTTTCAAATCCAATTCCAATTATTTTAAGACATTTACTTTGGATAAATTCTTTTGCAACAAAATTCACTGATTTTTCTTGAAGGCTTAAAAGTTAGTTTTTTAACATCCATCATTAGCATTTTTAAAAACCACTCTTTAGTATGGAAATGCCAGTCTGCTCCTGGCACTAGCTTGAGTTGTTTTCTCTTGGTTCATATCTGCCATCTTTCTTAGGTTAAAAATTCTTGGGTTTTTATTCTGTACATAGCAAAAGGTTAAGTTCGGCTTAAAAAACTCTATCTAAAATGTCTCAATATGGACAGTTGCGCGTGTCTTGTTTTTAAACTCTCCTTTTCCTTTACAAGTGTACAGAAATCCCCAGTGTATTTACAGATTTTGTAAAGGTTTTAAGTCACTAGAGCTGGAAAAAACATGGCGAAGATGAGACCCTTTTTTAATGGCCTTCTGGGGATGGCGTCCATATTGTATTACCACGTGGCTCCCTTCCCCCACTTCCTGGTTACTTGATCATCAATTTTCTGCCTGGTCCCCATTATTCCCAAAATTGATGCTTTTCCAGTCTCTCTTCATTTGTGTGTGGCCTTCTGCAGACCCTGAACCCTAACATGGGAACCCTGGACATGCAGGACATGAAAAGGATTACCACAGAGAGGTATTGATCAAAGAACTCCCCCAAACTAGAAACCACTATTTTAGTTCATGAGAAATTTTGAGAGAGGGAGTAATATGATCAGAGTAGAGGCCCAGTGCATGAAATTCATGCACTGGAGCGGTGAGGGGTGCGGGGGAGAGGTTGTCCCTCAGGCCAGCCTGCACCCTCTCCAATCTGGGATCCCTCTCACAACCCAGGACTGCTGGCTCCCAACTGCTCACCTGCCTGCCTGATTGCCTGTAACTGCTTCTGCCTGCTAGCTTGATCACCTCCCCTGACAATCCGATCAACACCTAACTGCTCTCCTGCTGGCCTGATCGCCCCCAACTGCCCTCCCCTGCTGTCCTGGCTGCCCCCAACTGCCCTCCCTTGCTGGCCTGGTCACCCACAACTGCCCTCTCCTGCCAGCCATCTTGTGACCACATGGGAGTGGCCATCTTGTCCAAGGGCATGATGGTCAATTTGGATATTACATCTTTATTATATAGGATATGTACTTTGGAAATTTTCCTCTGGCAACAGGGTGGCAGATGGATTTTATCAGACTAAAGGTATACCCAGAGTCAGAGGTATAAATAAAAGACTATTTTAATAGTCCTGGTGAGAGATGAGGACTGGAATTTATTTAGAAGCCATAAAGAAGAAAGGATAGATAAGAAATAAAAGATATAAAAGTGCTACAATTTATTGGATTTATGACAGATTTGATATGGGTGAGGGAGAGGATTTAGGTGACTGGTGATGCCATTAACCAGAGTTGGTACTTTAGGAAGTGGAACTAACTTTTGGGATAAAGAGAATAAGTTACATCTGGGCATATGATTCTGTAAAGTACCACAGTATTATAGCTTTGATTTTTTTTTTTTTTTATGCCTAAAGCTGTGAGGACTTCCTGAAACATTGTCTTCTCTTGACTTCAGAATACTGCTCTTGTTTTGTTTTCCTCCTATTTCACTGGCTGCTACTCAGTGCTGGTTTCTCTATTTGACATTAGCCCTTGGTTCTTCTGGTTCTCTCCTTTACTTTTTCTCCAGGAGATTTCTTTAAATACCAGTGTGTGTGTGTGTGTGTGTGTGTGTGTGTGTGTGTATATATATATATATATATATATATATATATATATTGATTGCCTCTTTCCAATCTCTCTCCTGAACTCTCCAGACGAGTATACCCAACTGTCTACTGGATATTCCTACTTAAATGTCCAAGAGGCATCTGAGATATAAGAAGCCCAACAGTGGAACTGTTGATTCTCTTCCCTCCCAAGCCTGCTTATCCCATAGTGTTCCTCATCATGGTAAATGGTAGTAAATCTACCCAGCTCCTCAAATAAATATGTCTAAAGCATGAATGTGTTTAATACCATTAGCTATATCTCAGAGACTGAATTATGTGCACAGAAATGTCAGAGTTAGTTTCATTGCTCTTTTCTAGTGTCAGATGCAAGATATTTTTGAAGAAAAGAAACAGGGGAGAGTGATTGATATAGAGGCAGGGAGGCATTGAACAGGCTGTCAAGCTACGGGGGGAAGGCTGGGGAGGGTGGGGGGCGGGTGCTGGGAGAGATCAACCAAAGGACTTGTATGCATGCATATGAGCATAACCAATGAACAAAAAACACTGGGGCGGGGAGAGGGGCAGGTTGGGTGTAAGGTTCTATGCCGCCGTGAGAGAAACTGCAAGCAGGGAGTCCAAATGATCGAGCAAATTAATCAGGCTTTATTGGGGGTCTCCGGGTGGGTTCACAGGCTCGGGGGGGAATGGAGCCGGGGAAGCCACGCCCTGTGACTGGGGCCAGGGGAAGGGGAAAAGAGGGGACCCAACCGGACCTTCTCCAGGACTGCCTGGGAGAACAGTCCGGGAGAAAAGGTGCCACGTGGCGCACCGAGACACATTTTAACGGCCGGAACAGGCAGGGGTTGGGCCCAGGGCGGAATGGGAAGAGGTGGGACACAGGACACTCTGGTATGTGATTGATTGGTGGCTCAATGTCTCTGTCAATTACATCATAACTCTGCCCACCAGTTGGGGGGGTACCTATCAGTGGGCACATGTGCTGGGGGGTAGTGGAGGCTGGAGGGAGGATAATGGGGGGAAAAAAGGAAAACATATGTACTACTATTAAATCTAAGTTATACTGAAAAAAAAAAAAAAAAGCAGAACAAACAGAAAGTCAAATGAAGACCCATAGAGAATCTAGGACAAAGGGCAAGCCAGTTCCCCAAACTGGAGAGACAGGACAGAGAACAACTGCTCAGGTACATAAGCTGCAGCAGATCCTGGTCAGAACAATATATGATAATTGGCTAATTGCTGTGCACTGATCATGGGGAGCTTGAGAGTTAAAAATTATGTGGTCCCAGGCTTGGAGGTGGACCCATACTTCCATGACATTTTCCTCCAGGGGCCACATCAGGCTCTGAGAGAGATCTGAGAAAAACTCGTTCACCCTTCAGGCAAGGGGAGGGGAAAGGAAACAATGTGAAATGCACCCAGATCCTTCTGTTCTCTGGACAAAGCCTACCTTCAAGGAAAACCACTGTGTCAGACTGAAGGGGAGGAACAAATAAGCCACTCCTCACCCGCCCCCCCACCCCCAAAACCTTCATGTCAGCCAGGGACTTTAAGCCACCAAAAGCGGAGGTTTGCTCATAGGATTTCAGAATACAGTAGCCTCCCACCGAATCACAGGGCTTCAGCATCATCACTGGGTTACACTGAGAGAGCAGACATTCTATTGGAGGAGGAGCTTCTAGGAAAACCAAAGACAGCAGGAGACACAAAACCAGTCACCAGAGGAAACTGAAGTCTCACAAACAGGAAACACAGCCCAACTGCAGCCAGATGAACATAAATCCTTGTTATCTCAATCCTATTACCCAATACATAATATCAGTTTCCACACCCATGCATACACAAAAGCACAAGGCATGCTAAGAGGCAAGGAAAACACAGTCTGAGGAGACAATGCAAGCGACAGAACCAGACTCATGTATGGCAGAGAATTTATACTGACTATGATAACTTGCTAAGGGCTCAATATAGAGAGCTCCGATATCTTAATCCAGAAACACAGCATCTCTACATATTTAGAGATTTTTTAATTTTTTTTATAAATGTGCTAGTTTTTGATACAGTTACCCCTAGTGTTTGGATGTTTGTACTCTATGGCAAAGAGTACCATGTTTATTTTCTGATCACTGGTGAATATTTAGAAGTACAATATTTTTGCAATTGATTTTGTATCTCATACCCTTGCTAAATTCACTGATTCTTGTGTTTGTAGAATACTTTGGCTTTCTGTGTACTAGTCGTGTTACCCACAAATAAAGCAGGTTTATTTCTGCCAATAAAATAAAATAAAATAATATATTTTTTAAAAATTTTCAACTAGTGGCCCAGTGCATGAAATTTGTGCACATTAAAAGGATATTAATTAGAGGAAATAATTTAATAATGCTATTTGCTCTTTCTCTATACTAGAAGTATCAGAGACTAAAGAAAATTAATAAAATGTATATGAAAACCTTCCTCCTGTCAGAGTCTGGGGTGCACCACAGGACCCAGAGTCAAGTTCCCACTCACTCACATGTGCCTCAAAATCACATGAGACCCAGACCCAGTCGCCCGTCCCCCCACATTGAGGTAGATCCAGATCCTGCCAGTCCTACCCTTGTCAAGCCCTGCAGGGCAGGAGGTGTCCTTGGGTCCCCTGGCCCAGAACCAGGATGGGGGACATAGCCTGAGGTCCCCCATCAAGTCCCACCTGGTGGGAGACACGACCTGAGATACCCTGTCAAGCCCCACTGGGTAGGGGGCATGGTTTGAGGTCCCCCATCAGGCCCCACCAGGCAGAGAAGCACAGCCTCAGGTCCCCCGTCAATCCTCACTGGCACAGGGGCACAGGCTCAGGTCCCCTGTGAAGCCCCGCTGGGTGGGGGGCACAGCCTGAGGTCCCCTGTCAAGCCCAGCCAGGCAGGAGGGGCACAGCGTCAGGTCCCCTGGCCTGGTGCTAGGGAGCAGGGTATGGTCTGAGGTCCCCCAGCCTGATGCCAGGGTGGGGGTGCAGCTTGAGGTCCCCTGTCAAGCCCTGCCAGGTGGGGGCACAGCCTGAGGTTCCCTGTCCAGCCCTGCCATGTGGAGAGAACAGTCTGAGGCCCCCTAACCTAGCACCAGGATGGGAAGTGCACCTTGAGATCCCCTGTCAAGCCCTGCCGAGTTGGGAGTGTGGCCTGCAGTACCCTGTAAAACCACACCAGGTGGGAGGCATGGCCTGAGGTCCCCCAGCCTGGAGCTGGGGTGGGGGGAGCAGCCTGAAGTATCCTAGCCCAGCACCAGGGTGGGAAGCACACCTTGAAGTTCCCTGTCAAGCCCTGCCAGGCAAGGGGAGCAGCCAGAGGTCCCTTAGCCAAGCACCAGGACAGGAAGTACACTTTCAGGTCCCCCATCAAGCCCCACTGGGTGGAGGACATGGCCTCAGGTCCCCTGGCCTGGTGCCGCGGCGGGGGTCAAGGCCTGAGGTCCCCTGTCAAGACCCTCCGGATTGGGGGGGAGTGTAGGCCTCCCGTCCTGTTGCCACGACCACCCCACACTCTCCATGAGCATAGGGAAGGCTGGGCCAGGATAATTGGGAGGGGGTGATGGGGGGCCAGCATCCTGGGTGAGCTGGGCCTCACAGCTTCTCAGCTTCAGCTCCCAGCACCCTGGACCCAAGGAGTAGTGCTTTCACAGGGGCCTGAAAGGCACTGGATATGGCGATGCCTTAAAAACAGAAGAAGCCCCCTTTAACTTTGGCTGGAAGTGCATTGGGAACTTATGGTCGGGGAAAGCAGCCCAACATCAGGGCTGAAATAAGACCTTGGGTAGCCTCTGGAGGGGGCAAACCAACAGGAAAAGGCATCTTTGAAACAAAAACATCTGAACATACAGTGGATATTAGGTGATATTAAGGAATTACCTTAACTTTTCAAGGTGTGACAATGGCTGAATATTTACTTCTTTTTTAAAGATACTCATCAGAGGATATTTAAGTGGGAAACAACTTGCTTTGAAAGTATGGTGTTGTCCTGGCCCAGCCCTCCCCGCACCACGGATGCCTCAAGGACCAAGCCTTCCCGCTCGCTAGGCCCTCGAAAACGAAAACACGGTGCACAGAGGCGTGGTCCCTGCTTCGTTCCCCACCCCCCCCGCCAGTGTGAAGGGAAGCTTTCCCACCTGGTGCTGGTGTGAAGCAAAGCGTTTGTGAAGGGAAGCGTTTCCCTGGCGGCATCCAGGCACACCCTAGCCAGGCTCCCAGCCACGCCCCCGCTCCTGATTGGCTGGTAGCATAGCGAAGGTACGGTAATTTGCATGTTTCTCTTTTATTAGATAGGATTATAGTTGACATACAATATTATATTGGTTTCAGGTGTACAACTTAGTGATTAGACATTTGTATAACTTAGTAAGTGATCAGCCTAGTCCCCATCTCTTTCCTATTGTCTTTTTAGTTTCTATTTCATTTATTTCTACTTAAAAAAAAAAAAATCTCTGGCACTTTTTTTTTTCACAACCAAAATTTTATTTCATTTTATTTTTTTAATCTTTATTGTTCAGTTTATTAATTACATTGTTTCCCTTTTTCCCCCTATAGCTCCCCTCCACCTGGTACCCATCCCAACCTCCACCCTCACCTCCCCCTCCCCACTGTCCTCTCCCATAGTTGCATGATTTTTGTCCAGTATCTTACTGCACCTCCCACACCCCTTTTCTCCCCAAGAATTGTCAGTCCATTCCCTCTCTATGTCCATGATTCTGTTATATTCACCAGTTTATCCTGTTCATCAGCTTATTAATTCACTTGATTTTTAGGTTCATTTGTTGATAGATGTGTATTTGTTGTTCATAATTTATATTTTTACCTTTTTCTTCTTCCTCTTCTTAAGAACATCTTTCAGCATTTCATATAATATTGGTTTGAAATCCTTTAGCTTTTTCTTATCTGCAAAGCACTTTATCTGGCCTTCAATTCTGAATGATAGCTTTGCTGGGTAGAGTAATCTTGTTTGTAGCTTCTTGCTACTCATCACTTTGAATATTTCTTGCCACTCCCGTCTGGCCTGCATCATTTTTGTTGAGAAATCCACTGACAATAGTATGGGTGCTCCCTTATAGGCAACTAACTGTTTTTCTCTTGCTGCTTTTAATATTCTGTCTATCTTTTGCCCTTGGCATTTTAATTATGATATGTCTTGGTGTGGTCCTCTTTAGATTCCTATATATTGGGGTTCTGTGCACTTCTTGGGCTTTTAAGTCAATTTCTTTCACCAGGTAGGGGAAGTTTTCGGTCACTATTTCTTCAAGTAGGTTTTCATTATCTTGCTCTCTCTCTTTTTCTGGCACCCCTATAATTCGGATGTTGGTATACTTGAGGTTGGCCCAGAGGCTCCTTACACTAGCTTCAATTTTTTGGATTCTTTTTGCTTCTTGCTTTTCCGGCTGAGTAGATTTTGGTTCTTTGTATTTCAAATCTTTGACTTGGTTTTTGCAGTCGTCTGGACTGCTTTTAGGTCTTTGTATAATATTTTTTATTTCAGTCAGTGTATGCTTAATTTTTAGTTGGTCCTTTTTCATATCCTCGTAGGTCTTGTTCATTTCCTTGTAGGTCTCGGCCTTTGCTAGGAGCCTCTTGAAAAACCTTCTAACTGTGGTTTTGAACTCTATGTCTAGTCGTCTTTTTTCCTCCATTTCTTTCACACCTGATTTCTTTTCTTTTCTCTGCATTGTGGCTGCTTTCCTGAGTTGGTCCATTACCTTTGTGTGGAAGATGTCCTCTAAGGGACAGTGGCTCAGCCTTTCCAGTTACCTGAGGTGGATACTCTTGCTGCAGCCCTTTATGGGTTGTACAGTATTGTTGAAGTTAAGCCCAGCTTATTGTTGTTAGCACTAGGAGGGTTTGACCTCCAGGCCAATTGACTGTGAGGGTCAGCTGTGTTCAGGTTGGATGAGCGGAGGCTCCAGGCTGAGCAGGCAGCATCAGCTCCACCCTATGTGGCACGTGGGTCTCTGTGCCGGGTGGCAATGGCCGCACGCACCTCCGAGAGAAAGCCGCCGCCAATCTCCACCCTCTGCCAGACAACTCAGCCTCTCCCCAAATGTGTCCGCAGCCCCAAAGTCTCACCCAGGGTTGTAACACAATGCAGTCCGGTGGTCTCCCGAATGAGGGAGCAAGTCACGAGTCCACTCCGCACGGTCGCGCACTTCTGTTCCCACGTTTGCTCACAAACTGCTGATCCCAAGTTTGCATGCACTCTCCACCAGCTCGCCCTCTCTACAAGCTTGCAGACCTCTGCCACTCCCGCTGTCCAGTTTCACCCTGTATGAGTGTGGGTTCCCCGGACCTCGCTTGGAACTGGGGAATCAGTGCAGTGGGATGCCTTTGTCCTCCCCGTTGGAGAAAGCCAGCCAGGTTTGCAGCCGCCTGCCCTCCGCTGGTGCGTGTGCATGGCTCCAAACCTCTGATTCCATGAGTGTCTTCAACTCGCTTCGCCGCTCCTCTGAGTCACAGTGTCCTATCTTTACTTTTGTTTGTGGAATTTTCACTCAGCCAGCTTTCCAGTGATTCTGGATGATGTTTGTTCTGTCGTTAAGTTGTAGTTTTGGAATTGTTGTGTGGGGCAGCAAGATAGGTGTTTACCTATGCCGCCATTTTGGTTCCTCCCCAAGAGGGTAATTTTGAACAATTATATTTGATTTTGGAATTTAGCCGGAGTTACATAAAACATAGATGTTCATTACCCTTCCTAAGATTAAGTTCATTTTCAGCAGCCCAGGTAGGACCATAAATGAAGTGAGTAAAATAAGGCTACCTTGGTGTTGCTCTGCTCTCAACTTCCATGGCTAGGTTTAAACACTCTACTCAGTATTTTAAATTAAAATAGCTTCTGGTAAATGTAAAGTATAGCCTGGAATTTTTCTCCAGAATAAATTGTAATTAGTCTGAAACCTCTATTCCCATAGGTTTGCCTTCCTATCTGTTTACTACCTCCAACTCTCCATAAGCCTTTTCCATCCTTCTAGACTCACTCCAAGTTCCAGCTTCTGTGAAGACTCTCCTAAAAGTTTGAGTCCAGATGAATTTTACTGAAACTTCCGTGACACTAATGTTGCATTGCTTGGTAATTATTTCATGAACATGTGACTTGCCTCCTTATCCTATATAATAAAAGGGTAATATGTAAATTGACCTTAATGGCTGAACAACCAGGAACAACTGGTCACATGACACACACTGAGCACCAGGGGCAGATGCTCAATGCAGGAGCTGCCTCCTGGTGGTCAGTGCGCTTCCACAGGTGCAGAACTGCTCAGCCAGAAGCCAGCTCATAGCTGGCCAGTGCAGTGGCTGAGGCGGGATCCTCTCCTGTTTCCCTGGCAGTGCTAAGTATGTCTGACATCCTCCTGAGGGCTTTTGTGCTACCAAAGGATGTCTGACTGCCGGTTTAGGCCTAGTTCTCGGGGAAGCAGGCCTAAACCAGCAGTCAGACATCCTCAGAGGGCTCCTGGACTGTGAGAGGGATGTCTGATAGGTGGACATCCCCCGAGGGGTCCCGGACTGTGAGAGGGAATTTTCATGCATCGAGCCGCTAGTTTGAACTATAAGCTCCTACAGGTTATGAAATATTTACAGCATTTAGTTTGTGAAATCTAAAGCATTCCCAGACCAGTTATGGGCCAATGGAAGGTGTTTAAACTGAATAAAAATAGATTATTTGGGCCCTCAGCACATATAGTTGTTCAAAGTGGAGAACATACTTAAGTCCTCTAGGGTGAATCCAGTTTTGGTCTTTTCCCAAATAAAGCATTAATGACATTTTGCATTTTATTTCTGCTATTAATTTTTTTTTTTTACACTCCCGCTCGCACTTTATTAAGTCCCAGAGGACTAGTCACAACAGGGGTGGAGATGGCAGGGAAGGCCCAGCCCCCACCCCCACCCTCACTGGCACATGATAATAAATAAATAACTAGGCGGGCACAGGAAGTGGCACAGCAAACACTGACGGCACAGGGAGGGGCCCAGACGTCCCCACTCGAGTTGTGGCCACCATTAACACTGGACCATGTTCAGGGGAGGGCGGGCTCTGAGCTACAGAGGCCCGCAGAGCCACTGAGTGGCCCCTGGTTAGCAGTCTTGATTGGGGGTGGAGGGGTGTCTTTAGTATGTGGACCTTATATCGACAGAAACCTGGACCCCTGGCTCATCCAGGCAGACCAAGACTGTCGAGAGACCACTGTCTCTGATTTCTGTTCTATGCAGGACCTCAAGGACCAATGGGTCATTATTACCTGTACTACTGGTCTACCCAGGATCCAGGCCATGAAAGGGCCATTATCATTTAGCCTTATGATTGGTCCAGTCAGGCTCCAGGATATCCAAGGTCATTGTTACTTAGGCTCCCAACTGGTCTACTCAGGACCCACCATCAATGCATCACTAGGACTTAGCCTTCTGATTGGTCCATTCAGGGCTCAGGACAATACGGTTTGTGGTTTCCTAGACCTCTGATTGGTCAACAGGAACCCAAGGCCAGGACATGGGGAGCAGACAGAGCTCTGGAGGCCCCAAGGAGAGGCGAGCAAATTAAGAGCTCTGGGTTGGGGAAACCTTCAGTGGGCATGAGGGCCCAGATTTCAACACGGGGAAGTCCCAGGGCAGGAAATAAGGCCACCTTGGCTGGATCATGCCAGGACAAACCGGTATGGCAAGGGCAGCAGCAAGTGTGCTCAGCCACCCCTGGGGGTACAAGGGTCCTAAAACCTTCCCTGGGTCCCAGCCCTACCAGGGTGTGGAAGCTGGGGCTGGAGAGCCAGTGGCAATTAATGCAGCTCCTGGCCCGGTCTCCTCCATCTACGGGATCAGGGTGGGGCAGGGGTGGGGCTGCGGCTACAGGCCAGGTGGGCTCAGTCCTCCAGCCCTTCCATTAAGTCTGCGATGCTCTCCACATAGTAATGGGGCACCAGGTCATGCTGGCTGGCCGCCAGGTAGGCCTGTGCCTCCTCCAAGCGAGACACGCCCGTGAGCGTGAGCACGGTGGTCATGCCGCAGCGGTGGCCGAAGAGGATGTCGGTCTCCAGGCGGTCGCCCACCATGAGCATGCGGGCAGGGTCCAGGCTGAAGTGCTCCGTGATGCACTCGAACATGTAAGGGCTGGGCTTGCCCACCACCAGGGCCTGGCGCCCCGAGGCCGTCTCCACCGCGGCAGCCAGGCTGCCGGTGCCCGGAGTCCGGCTGCCGTCGCTGAGCGGGTGCCACGGGTCGCGATCGGTGGCCACGAGCAGACAGTCGGGGTCGCGCAGGTGCGCGCACGCCTCGCTCAGCTTGGCGAAGGAAAAGTGCTCGTCGTAGCCCACGAGCACGGCACGTACGCGCGGGGCCGCGCCCGGGTCTTCGCCGGGGTCTCCGGCCAAGCGCAGCCCCGCGGCGCGCAGCTCGGAGCGCAGTCCCTCGCCGCCCAGCACGAACACGGCGCCAGGCGGGTCCAGGCGCTGGCACAGCAGGCGCGCGGCGCACAGCCCCCCAAAGCCGAGACGGGCGAAGCGGAGGGCCAGCTCCGGCCGCGCGCGCCGGCTGTTGTTGCTCACGAACAGCGCCGCCTTGCCGGCCTGCGGCAGCCGCTCCACCAGCTCCGGGGCGCCCGGCACCACGCGCTCGCCGTTCCAGAGCACCCCGTCGCAGTCGAACAGGACCCCTGCGCCCGGCCCAGCACCTCGCGCAGGGCCGGGCCGCACAGCCGCTCGCAGCGCGCCATGCAGCCAGCTGGCTGCCCGCACCTCTGCTATTAATTTTTAAAGTGCTGGAGAAATCATTTTTGGTTTGCATGTGAAATAATATACTGCTTTTCAAAGTGAAAAAAATGTTAGTCATTTTATGTATAATTTAGGATACTCAAGGATATTCTATTTCTGGATAAAATAGTTCAAAATAGGATTTTAATAAGCATGTGTGATACATATTTAAAAACAAGAATAAAATATCTTCTTGAAATATTGCCTTTGTAGTGAATTCAGTCATTCAAATTGTTTCCTCTCAAGACCCAAAAATGCTAGGGCATTGCCAGCTTTGAGTTTGTCCTGAAAAAAAAAAAGAAAAGAAAAAAAAGGTTTTATTTTAAAGCATTATTTAATGGCTGTTCTTAAGTCCTTTATTTAAAAAAAAATCAATTCCCCAACATGAGAGAAAAATATTAGCAGGTTAAACAATCTCTTACCCAAATCCTCTTACCCCATGTTTGAAACTTGGTTGTAGGAAGAAAGGAAAAAAATTATAAGGGGGAGAGAGAACCCTCTTAGGAAAATGCTCTTTGGGAACTTCAACAGGACTCTTCAATGGGTTTTAAGGACTATTTGGAGGCAAAACAGAGAAAAGGTACAGTTTAGACTGTGGAACAGCAGAGCTAGAAGTCATGTAGCCACCCCCCAGCTCCCAGGCATGTGTTGTCTTTTGCACAGTCCCAAATAAAAGGGAACTCTTTCGGAGCAAGAAGAGTGATATAGATAAAGCATCTCAGAATATTGTACAAATGTGTACATTTATCAGTTTCACATGAGAAAAGGACTGCCAATTTTTTTCACCTATTCCCCAGCTATAAACTAAATCAACTTCACAGAAAGAACGACTGCAGTTTGAGAGGTAACTTTGTGATACGATAACTGAAAAATGTCCAGCTACAGGTCAGGCATGTAGCTGAGGGTGGAAGGAAACCCGTATGGAGTTGTATAACATTCATACCATATATACATCTCGATATCATGATCAATTTTTGAGCTTTAGAACTCAAACTTATAAAATGGATGCCATCTTCCCAGATATAGTTATCCATTTTTTCTGTAATGGCATATATTTTTATTTATATACTTTGCAACAGCTTTATTGAGATACTAGGGGCCCGCTGCATGAAATTCATGCACTGGGGGTGGGTGGTCCCTCAGCCCAACCTGCCCCCTCTCACATACTGGGAGCCCTCAGGGGATGTCCTACTGATGGCTCACCCCGAGGCTTTCGTCCTTGGGCAGGGGACCTCAGCCAGGGGACCCCAGCCAACGATCATCCTACGATCCAGCGGATTGCTGGCTGGCTCCGCCCCAGCCCCGGCCTGCCTGCCCAAGAGGCTTTTTCCGGCCTTGGGAACCCAGCTATCGCCCTGCCATGAACAGCAGTCATCTTGGTTGGGTGTTAATTTGCATATCACTCCTGATTGGCTGGTGGGTGTGGCTTGTGGGCATGGCTTAGCGAGTGTAGCAAAGGTACAGTCAATTTGCATATTATTCTTTTATTAGATAGGATAGTAAACTTGCCATACAATTTACCCATTAAAGTATATAATTTAATGATTTTTAGTGTGTTCACAGAGTTGTGAAGCCATCAGTTTCTTGTCTGTTATTCTAGAGACATTTTATATACATACTAGGGTTCCGGTGTACGAAATTCATGCACTGGGGGTAGGTGATCCCTCAGCCCAACCTACTCCCTCAATGGGGCCAATGGCTGGCTCTGCCCCAGATGCCTCAGCCCTGCCCCGGCCACCTTGGCCCCACCCCCTGGCCCTGACCTTAGCCCCAGTGGTGACCACCCAACCCCAAAGGCACCCCACACTCGCGGCCTCTGGTGCGCCTCCTCGGCCCTGTCCCCCTGCCTCGCGCCACTTGGCCCTGCCCCTCGTGCTGCTTGGCCTTGGCCCCCACTCCTGATTGGCTGGTAGCATAGTGAAGGTATGGTCAAATTTGCATGTTTCTCTTTTATTATATAGGAGGATAAGAAAATGCTTATATGTAGGTATATAGAAATTTTTTTTACAAATGGATAGTATACCATATACAAATGGGAAATATACTACATATATTGTTTGGCACTTTGCTTTTTTAACTTAATATATCTTGTAAGTTGATTTTTAGTGGTTTTTTTTTTTTTTATGGCTGTATAGATTTCATTATTATTACACTAGAGGCCCGGTGCACGAAACTCATGCACGGGATGGTGTCCCTCAGTCCAGCCTGCACCCTCTTCAATCTGGGACCCCTCGAGGGATATCCGACTACCCATTTAGGCCCGATCCTGGTAGGATCGGGCCTAAATGGGCAGTCGGACATCCTTCTCACAATTCAGGACTGCTGGCTCCAAACTGCTTGCCTATCTGCCTTCCTGATTGCCCCTAACCGCTTCTGCCTGCCAACTTGATCACCTCCTAACCACTACCCTGCCAGCCTAACTGATGTTGAACTGTTCCCCTGTCAGTCTGTTTGCCCCCAACTTCCCTCCTCTGCCAGCCTGGTCACCCCTAATTGCACTCCCCTAAAGGCTTGATTGCCCCCCAACTGCCCTCCCTTGCTGGCCTGATGGCATGCAACTGCCCTCCCTTGCAGGCCTGGAACCTCCCACTGCCCTCCCCTGCTGACCATCTTGTGGTGGCCATCTTGTATCCACATGGGGACAGGGTCTTTGACCACATGGGGGCAGCACTCTTATGTGTTGGAGTGATGGTCAATCTGCGTATTACTCTTTTATTAGGATAAAGGCCTGGTGCATGGGTGGGGACCAGCTGGTTTGCCCTGAAGGGTGTCCTGGATAAGGGTGGGGGTTTCCTTTGGGTGTGGGGCGGCCTGGGCAAGGGGCCTATGGTGGTTTGCAGGCTGGCCACACACCCCAGTGACCCAAGTGGAGGTCCTAGGACCTGGGATTAATATATGTTCTACAATTGAAACTTTGTAGCCTGGAGTAGATCCTAGCCTTCTGCTCGCTCCTTGGCGACAGCCATTTCTGTTTGAAACTTTGTAGCCTAGAGTGGAGGCCTAGGCTAGGGCTGCAGAAGCTTGGCTTCCTCCATTGCCCCGGAAACCCTAAGCCTAGGCCTCCACTCAATGCTATAAAGTTTCAATTATAGAAGATACATAATCCCAATAGAAATGGCTTTGGTCATTTTGGATGTTACCGATTTTATATATTAGGATTTTATGTCCTTATCACTTTCAAGTTTTAAAATATCTTGTATAAAAATTTTATACTGTCACAAATAAAAATGACACTTTGTACAAGGTTAATCAGTGCAACATTTCCTGTAATAAAAGACTGAAAACAATCTATAGGAGAACAGTTATCCTATCTAATAAAAGAGTAATATACAAATTGACTGTACCTCTGATCAAACCATACCCACCAGTCAATCAGGAGCAAATTATGCAAATAAACCCCAACCAAGATGGCTGCCACCACTGAGAGTAGGAGGAAGGCTTGGGTTTCCCCAGCAACGGAGGAAGTTAAGCTTTCCGCCTGCTGTTGCCAGCCTGGGCCTCCACTCAATGCTATAAAGTTTCAATTATAGAAGATACATAATCCCAATAGAAATGGTGGCTGCCACAGAGCTAGGCCTAGGTTTTTATTTGTGACAGTATAAAATTTTTATACAAGATATTTTAAAACTTGAAAGTGATAAGGACATAAAATCCTAATATATAAAATCCGTAACATCCAAAATGACCAAAGGCTTGACTGATGGGAAGTCAGTCCTGGGTTGCTGTGGTGACCCAGCACTGACTGCTGCCACTGCAGGTGCCCTGACCCAACACTGACTGCCAAGGGGGCTACGGATCAGGCCTGAAGATAGAAGCAGGGTCTGATCTGTAGCCTCCTTGGCTGCTATTGATTATCACTTGTCTCTCTTTTTCACTCCAGGCCAGGCCAGCAGTTGTGCCTCTCTTTCTTTTGGGCTTCTGCTGAGGCTGCTGGTCAGCCCTGCCTTTCTGATCAGGCCCATTGATAGGCCCAGAGATGCTGATTGGCATAGAAACCGACCAGTCAGAACCAAATTTGTGTGAAGTCTGAGGAGCCAATGGCTGCGTAGGAGGCGGAGCATTTGACACTGATTGGCATAGAAACCGACCAATCAGAATCTAATCTAGGTGACCTGCAAAGGTACAACCTACAGTAGGGCCTGGGGAGATTAGATTTAAGGTCAACAGCTGTTTGGTGTAAGGTGTAAGAAAGCGGTTCAATTTTTTAATGACCAATTTGGCAGTATGGTGCATCCAGATATAGGGATTATGTATTTTTGTCTGCCAAGAGCATCTCCTCCTGATAAAAAAGGCTACCCCACCATTTAAGCAATTGTATTCTATATAATCTACACTACTAAGAGGGTAATATGCTAATTAGACCAGGTCGACCGGCCATCTTCCAGATGGCTGACTTCCTTCTGGACAAAGCCATGGTGGTGGGGGCCACAACAGAGACCATTAGGGGTGATCAGGCCAGCAGGGGAGGGGAAGTTGGGGGCAAGATCAGGCCAGCAGGGGAGGGCAGTTGGGGGCAAGATCAGCCGACAGTGGAGGGCAGTTAGGGGTGATCAGGCAGACAGGCAGAGGGGGTAGGAGCAATCAGGCAGGCAGGCAGAGGCAGTTAAGGGTGAGCAGGCACACATGCAGGTGAGTGGTGAGGAGCCAGTGGTCCCAGATTGTGAGAAGGATGTTTGGGCCTGAACCGGGGTGGTCAGAAATCCCCCAAGGGATCCTCGATTAGAGAGGGTACAGGCTGGGCTGAGGGAACCCCCTCATCTTCCCCTCACCCCCCGTGAATGAATTTTGTGAACTGGGCCACTAGCTAAATAATAAAAGACAAAGTAATTATTATTCCATTAAACTCTTAATCAGGGTGCTTGGGGTAATTTGGCTTCAGTTTAATTTTTATTAATTTTATAGATAGTTTTTCATTTTCAACCTCTGTTGTAAAAAGAAAAAGTGAAAAAAAAACTTATTATGGCTTTCTTTAATAAGAAAATACTTAACAATTCAAGACTGTAAGTGCCTTAAGGTGGGTCAGTGCCAGGGGAATCTTCCTATATAAAATAGTCTCAGGTTTCCCAGTTAATAACTTGCAACCAGTAAGCAAAGTGGATTCTTCTTGGCATCTGTTAATGTGCTTCACTAAATCCTTAATGATTAGAGCAGAGAATTAGAGACCAAGAGAACTTATGGATTCTAGTTTAGAAGAAAGCCAAGTATTATACAAAAGAATTGACTAAGACTTGTAAGATTTGTTAAGAGTTTATGTATCCACATGTTTTTATTTTTAGCCATCCCTGACCCTGTGTAGTGATTGGTGGTGAAGGCCTCAGGAAGAACTTGTTTTGTTGGGGGCTGCAGGGAAGAGGATGTCAAGGATGGCAAGAGAGAGAGAATCCAGGGACAATGCATCCCATTTTAACTCTACTTGGTTCAGGAGCCTAAGGGGTAGAACAGGCAGTGACAGCATTATGGCACGTTTACTCACCTTAAAAGTCAAATGCCAAAAGAAAAACACTCAATTTCTCGTCCTTGGGTCCTTGTTAATCAAGACTTTAGTCTCACTATTCAAATTACTAGAATCATTACAATTTTTGAGATTGGTAGATTGTAAGAGAAACATTAAATTAAAAATGTAGACATTTTTCTTCTAATGTGCAAACATAAATATACTAGAGGCCCAGTGCATGAAAATCATGCACTCGGGGGGTCCCTCAGCCAGACCTGTGCCCTCTCGCAGTCCAGGAGCCCTTAGGGGATGACTGACTGCCATGGAGGTGGGAGAGGCTACTGCCATCCCTGCTGCACTTGCCAGCCGAGAGCCCACCTTAGGGCTTCTGGCTGAGTGGTGCTCCCCCTGCAGGAGCACACTGACCGCCAGGGGGCAGCTCCTGCATTGAGTGTCTACCTCCTGGTGGTTAGTGTGCACCATAGCAACCATTTGTTCAGCTGTTCAGTTGATTTGCATATTAGTCTTTTATTATATAGGATTATTATGATATGCTTCTTTGCAGTTTTCTTTTTCACCTTTATAAATTTAGTTGTAGTAGTTGATTTTCAGCTTTTAAACTTCTTTTTTTTTGGTTCTTTAATAGTTCAACTACTAGTATTTCTGGTGATCTAGCAACAATTCTAAGAATATTAAGTGTAAAAATTCCCTGTTCTTTGATATCACATATCAAAGTGCTCTGAAACCAAACATAATTAGAGGAGGAAAACAGGAAGAAGTCCATGAAATAAAAGGCATATACCTTTGTTTCTGCATCAAATTCTTCCATGGATTCTATCAATTTTCCAGGTTCCAGCTCACCTAGTGGAAAGGGATAATCAGTTCCCAAAATGACTTTATCCTGAAAAAAGAAAAAATATTTTTATTTGTAGTTTTTTAGAACCTCAAAGAACCTCCTGTAAACTTAATTATATATAATTATTATAAGCACTCCTATGGTAAAATATAAAATTTCTTCCTGATTAATAGAAACATACTGATCTAAATTTTTTAAAAGTCAAAGGATTAAAAACTTATTCTGGCCCAGCTGGTGTATTTCAGTGGTTGTGTGAACCTGGAGGTCAGAGTTCGATTCAGTCAGGGCACATGCCCGGGCTTCGAGCTCCATCCCCAATAGGCGGCGTGCAGGAAGCAGCCTATCAGTGATTCTCTCTCATCATTGATGTTTGTATCTCTCTCTCCCTCTCCATTCCTCTCTGAAATCAAGAAAACATATTTATCAAAACAAAAAAACAATAGATCTTCCAACTTATTTTAACATTTTCTCCAGCAGGTGTCGCTATTAGGTTTCCTAAAATTGCAAATCAACTCCCATCTCCCCTTTCGCACCCCCTTTTCCCTCCAATAATTGAAAGAATACTCAAATATAAGAATCAGGCATTTATTTAATAAAACATGCTGATGTATTCCAATAAAACAAAGGATTCCGTATTTCTTACAACGATACACTGCAATTGATCCCACAATTCTTGAAAACATACTATAGTAGAAAAAGAAAAACTATACAAACAATTGGATGGAAACAAATCAAACAGACCCCCAAACAATTCCTGTCTCTATAAACTGTATCATTGTCTGTTTTTTGAATGATGTATTCAAATTTTCATTTGACATTTTGTACATCAAAGCACACAGGCTTGACTATCTACAAATATATAAAGCCCTAGTATGTCAGAATGTTCTGGAATCTAGATTATCCTGGTCAACAAAAGAGAAATGGTCCATGTCCTCAGAGAACCCACATTCTAGCAAGAAGAACATTAAGTCAATAATGACAGTTTATCACAATAAAATACAGAAATTTAACTTTCTAGAAACATATCCCACTCATATGCATGTCATGGAAATGTACACAAGGAAATTAATTGCAACATTATTTGTAGCAGAATACTAGCAAACCAAATTATAGCATGTCAAGAACCAAATGCTGAAATGGAATAACTGCCAAGTTATATTGTAAAGAGGAATGTACTTGAAGTTATATTGTAAAGAGAAAAAAATGTCTAGGACAATGTATCTGCTTTATGCTTGTATTTCTGTTTTTAACAAGGATTTGTATATACACAAATACACATTTGTATGTCTAGAGTCTATTTCAGGAATGCCACATAAGAAATAAATAATATTAGTTGCTTCCAGAAAAAAAAGATTGAATTTGGGGTGCAGGAGATCCCTCTTCTTTTTTAAGATGCAATTTACATCTTAAAAATTTATATACCATAAAATTAATCTTTTAAAGGTGTATAATTCAGTAGGCATTAGTATATTCATGAATTTTTATAATCATTCCCACTACCTGATTCCAGAACGTTTTTATTTTAATTTTAAATTTTTTCTTTTTTTTAATTGCCTAAAGTTTTACATTTGTCTTCTTTTTCCCCAATTAACACCCTCTCCCGCCACAGCCATTCCCACCCCAGGCAAGCCCCCGCTGCCTCAGTGCCTGTGTTCATTGGATATGCTAATATGCATGCATACAAGTCCTTTGGTTGCTCTCTAACCTCCCCCCACCCCCCTTTACCACTTGTCTCTGGATCTATTCTTGTTCATCAAATTATGTTGATCAGAACACTTTTATTAACCATTAGCAGGCACTCCCCATTACCTCCAGCCTTAAGAAAACACTGATTTGCCCTTTGTGTCTATGAAATTGCCTATTCTGAAAATTCCATAAACATAAAATGTTTTATGTTGCCTTCTTTCATTTAGTACATTGATTTCAAGGTTCATTCATAATATAGCCCAAATCAGTTCTTTTTAGGATGAATAACATCCATCATAAAATATCCCAAATTTTGTAGACCCACTTATCAGGTGATGGACTTTTGGGTTGTTTCTATATACTTTTTGGCTATTATGATAATGCTACTCTGAACATTTGTGTACAGGTTTTTAAGTGAATATATGCTCATTTCTCCTAGGTATATATCTAGCAGTGGGATTGCTGTGTCACATGGTAAGTCCATGTTTGATATTTTGAGGAACTACTCTACACAGTGGCAGCAGCGTTCTACATTTCCACCAGCAAAGTATTAGGGTTCTAATTTCTCCAAATACTTAGCGCCACTTGCTGTTTTGTCCATCTTTTTTATTATAGCCACCACAGTAGATATAAAGTGATACCTCATTGTAGTTTTGATTTGCATTTCTATAGTGAAGTTGAACATCTTCTATTCATATGCTCATTGATCATTAATGTCTTTGGAAAAATATCTATTCAGATCCTTTGTGTTTTTGTTGTTGATGTTATTTAGTTGTAATAGTTTATATTTTTTGAATATAAACTTATTCTTATTGGGTATATGATTTATAAATATTTTCTTCATTCTGTGGGTTGTCCTTTCATTCTCAGTTGTGCCTTTTGAAGCACAAAGATTTGAGTTTAGATGAAGTCTAATTTCCTATATTTTTCTTTGCTTGTAGTTTTGGTGTGATACTTAATAAATTATTGCCTAATTCAAGGTCACAAAGATTTGCAACTATGTTTTCTAAGAATTTGTAGTTTTAGTTCTTCCACTTAGATCTTTGATCAATATTGAGTTAATTTTTGTGTATGGTATAAAGAAGGTGCCCAATTTTATATTATTTTTTTGCATGTGGATATCCAGGTGTCTCACTATACTATATTGAAAAGATTAATCTCTCCTCATTGACTTGTATTGACACCTTTGTTCAAAATCAGCTGATCTTTAAAATATATATATATATTTATATTGATTTCAGAGAGGAAGGGAGAGGTAGAAAGGGATAGAGACATCAATGACAAGAGAGAATCACTGATCAGCTGTCTCCTAGCCACCCTACACTGGGGATCAAGCTCGCCACCTGGGCATGTGTCCTGACAGGAAATCGAACTGTGACCTCCTGGTTCACAGCTCATGCTCAATTGCTGAGCCATATCGGTCAGGCTAGATCAGTTGATCTTTATGTCTATCCTTATGCCAGTACCAGACAATTTTGATTACTGTATCTGTATAGAAAATTTTAAAATTGGGAGTTTGAATCCTCTTTGTTCTTTTTTTTTTAAAGATTGTTTTGGCTATTCTGGGTCCCTTGCATTTCTATATGGATTTTAGGATCAGCTTGTCAATGCCTACAAAGAAAAAAAACAAAGCACATCTGTTTTTTTGATAGGGATTACATTGAATCTGTAGATCAATGTCAGAATGTTGCCATTTAACAATATTGCTTTTCAGTCAATGGGATGACTTTTCATTTATTTAGGTCTTTAATTTTCTTCAATAATGGTTCACAGTGTAGTGTCCAACTCTGATACTTTAATTAAATTTATTCCACAGCATTTTATTCTTCTTTAATGCTACTATAAATGAAATGTTTTTCTCAATTTCATTTATGGATTATTCATTGCTAGTGAATATAAATAAAGTTTATTTCATATATTTATTTTGTATCCTACAGCCTTGTTGAATCCATTTACTAACCTTGACAATTTATTTGTGGAGCCTTAGAATTTTCTATATGTCATCCCCAAATAATTTTATTTCTTCCTTTCCAATCTGTAATTTAATTTCATGTAATTTCCTTTCTAATTGCCATGGCTAAAATCTTCAGTACAATGTTGAATCTAAGTGGTGAGGGAAGAACCTTTCAATCTTTTGCCAGTAAGTATGATACCATTATTTTGAGTACTTTCTTACTCTCAGGCACTGGAAGTCCTTCTAGCTCATTTTGTACTTTATCTGTATTTAAATCAGCCTTTTCTGCAAGCAGCTTAGCTTCCTTGCAGTGGAAAATGGTATTTAGAAACAAAGCTCTGGTAATTATTGTGATAATTATTGTTAATATGGAACTCTGTGTGTGTACATAGATACACCCATATTTCTATATCTATTATTTATATTTGTAACTACCTTTTCCAACAGGGAGACACTTTTACTAAATTAATTTACTCATTTTGCTTAAGCTTAGAATGCACAGAAAGTATTTGCAGGATTGCTAAAACATACTGCTGCAAAAAGCAAACTTGGTAGCTAGAATTCAATATTTTAAAGATATTAACACATTTCATACCGCTCACGAGTTTTGTTTTGAGCGCCATTTGTTAAGGACCGCTCACGAGTTTTCTCGTGTTTCGTGCCCCATCTGTTATGGACCTTAGATGTGAACACACTGTCTTGTTCACATCAAATAAAGCGATCTCATTGGTGGAAACCGTGCAGGTCAATCTAGGAAAGAAAAAATTTCCTACGAGAGCCTGCAGAGTTTGTGCAGCCCACGGAAAAAGGAGCGAATCTAGATACTTAAGTAAATTTTGTTTGGTCCTTCTTCATGGAGGAAAGTGTTTTATGAAGTACCATAGGTTAAAAAAGTATTAGGAACTTTAATTGTTTAATTGTTTAATTGCTTAATTGTTTAATTGTTTGTTTTTGTAAGTAAAAATGTCATAATTATTGAAAACACCTAAAGTGCATTATGATCTGTAGTTATGATAATTTAAATAACGTGCAGTTTGCCCAAAAACGTGCAGTCCCTGGCATATGTCTTAGAGATTTCTATGCAGAATGCAATGTGTTAATTACAGAGTAAGCTGCAAAATTCTTAAGTATTTAGTTGAATAAATTTTGACGAATGTATACACCTGTGTTACCCATACCCCTATCAAGATACAGAACATTTCCATCATCCAGAAAGTTCTCTCATCCCAGAAAGTTCTCTCCTGTCCCTTCACTTAGAATTGTTTCCAGTTTTTGGCTATTTTGAGTAAAGCTGCTATGAACTTTCTTGTAAAGCCCCTTTGTGGACATATGTGTTTGTTTCTCTTGAGTAAGTACCTAGGAGTACAACTTTGGGGACAGAGTGTAGAAGTGGGTTCTACCAGCAGTGTATGAAAGTTCTAGTTGCTCCACCACATTCCCAACAGAGTTTTCTATCTTTTTGTTTTTAGCCCCTCTAGCGAGGGGTGGTGGTTCCTCATTGTGGTTTAAATTGCTTTTCTCTGATGAACAAATGCTGTGGGGCATATTTGCTTATTTATTTTTTATCATTTTGAAGAACATATTTTAGTTTCGTCTCTTTTTAAAAAAATTTTCAGTAAGACATAATTGACATATAACATTGTGTTAGTTTTAGGTGTGACATAATGAATTGATAGTACAGTAGTTTCCCCTTAAATCACAGGGAATATGTTCCAACACCCCCATTGGGTGCCTAAAACTATAAATAGACCAAACCCTATACCATATATATATATATATATATATATATATAGTGTGTATATATATGTGTATATACATTTATACACATATATATACATATATATACTGTGATTTTTCATAAATATATATATTCTAAAGTTCAATTTATAAATTAGGCACAGTAAGAGATGAACAACAGTAATTGGTAACAAAATAGAATAATTATATGAATATGCTGTAATGACAATTATGTGGTCTCTCTCTCTCTCTCTCTCTCTCTCTCTCTCTCTCTCTCTCTCTCTCTCTTTTATTGTGCTGTACATACACCATGGGTACTCTGGACAAAAGGATGTTTCACTTCCCAGAAGGGATGGAGCAGGATGGCATGAGATTTCATCTCGTTTCTCTGAACTATGTGTAAGTTTAAACTTATGAATTGCTTATTTTGTTTAATATTTTTGGATTGCAGTTGACCATGGGCAATTGACACTGGGGAATGTGAATCTAATGATAAGGGAGACTACTGTGTATATACTGAGAAATGATTACCACAATAAGTTTAGTTGACATGCATCACCTCACATTGTAATAGATTTTTTTTTTCATGTGATGAGAACTTTTGAGATTTACTCTCAGCAACTTTCAAATATACAACATAGTATTGTTAACTGCAGTAACCATGCTGTACATTACATCCTCAGAGCTTATTTACCTTATAATTGGAAGTTTGTATCTTTTGGCTACATTCACTCATATCCCCCTGTTTCTGTAAACATGTTTATTGCTAGTTGTATTCGTTTGGAAAGTGGCTATTTAAATCTTTTGTTCATTTTTAAATGGGGTTGCCTTTTTATTATTGAGTTACAGTACTTTATTTTGGATATAAGTCCTTTATCATAAAAATATGTTTTGTATCATTATGTGGCTTATCTATTCACTTAGTTAATTTTTCTTATGATGAACTGAAGTATTTAGCTTGATGAATTGTAATTTGATCATTTAAAAAATGTTTATTTCTTTCTGTGTCCTGTCTAAAATATTTTTGCTGGATTTCAAGTTGAGAAGCTATTCTCTTACATTTTCTTCTTGAAGTTTTATAGTGTTAGCTATTATTTTACATGTATGATCCTCAAATTAACTATTTTGGTACATTAAAATGAATAATTTTAAGGGATTGAAAACATTAAATCTATTAGTATACAGAAAAAGAAAATGTGTATTTGACATAATTTACAATGGTTTTAAATCAACTTCTTACTTTGAAAACTGGTTAAGTCTTGTCCTGCCTTCTCATAACTGATTATTTTAAAGAATTTTTAATTTTATTACATGTGATAAGATCTTAGCTAAGTAGGTAAATCCTGTTTTTGAGATGTTTCCTGCAGGACCTCATCTCTTGTTCCTCCTGTTTGGGCTTCCTGTGGCTGGATGAAGCACGGCTCTTTGCCTTGCTCAGGCTGAGAGATCACAGTTGGTTTGGCAGTGGATGATGTTAGGAAAGCCCCGACCCCGTAGGTCTCTAGCATCCCATTCTGTACACGAGGATCTGAGCAGACACCAGGCTTGCCCATTCCTTTTCAGTGCAATACACGTCCGTGTTCTCCAAAGTCACTAATTGTTGAGGCCCGGCTATTAAGGACACTGCTGCCATCATGTGAACTCTTTTATTCTCTTTTTGTGGAAAGGGAAAAGTCTCAGGCATATGGGCTCTCAGTAGCCTCGACAGTGTGCCAACAAACAGGAATTTTTGGCACTATTCACTGGTCCTTGCAAACCAAACCTGCATGCATTAAAGACACCCTCAAATTATGTTTTGTGTGTGGTGTGAAGTAGAGTCAAGGTTCATTTTTAAAACTCAGTTGGATATCTATTTGTTCTAGCACCATTTATGAAAAGGCTTTCCAATCCTTATTTAAATGTTTCTGTACCTTTGTCATAAATTAACTGACCAGACAAGAGTTAGTCTATTTCTGCCCTTTCCAGTCTATTCCATCAGCTTTCTTGATGTCCTATGCTGATGCCACGTTGTGTTGTCCATCTTAGCCTTATAGCAGCTCTTGAAACTCTCCAACTTTATTTTTCTTTTTCAAAATTATTTTGCCTCTCTGATTCTTTGCATATGCCCATAAATTTTAGCCTCAGCTTGGATTATGTTGAACCTATAATTTGGAAAGAACTGATATCTTAACAATATGGAGTATTTTTTAAAAATCCATAAATATAGATATGTCTAGATGTTATAGGTTACTAATCCATGCTTTGGATTTTTCCTATTTATTTCTTGCATCTATCATTTGTACTTCCCTTCCCTAGTTTCTTCCTTAACTCAGGCTCTTACCATCTCTTAGCTCAGCCAAGTGTGACCTCTCTATTCCTGAAGCACCCTCTACACACTTTTATTCATAGTACTTCTTACATTTCTATGCGTTACTCTCTTATAACAATAACTAGAGGCCCGATGCATGAAAATTTGTGCAAGAGTAGGCCTTCCTTCCCCCGGCTGCCAGCACCGGCTTCCCTCTGGCACCTGGGACTTGGGCTTTCTTCCTGCTGCTGCCTGCAGGCACCCGGGACTTGGGCTGGCATCCTTTTGGCCCTGGGTTGGTCAGGAAGGACGTCTGGAAGATGTCCAGTCTAATTAGCATATTACCCTTTTATTATAGACTAGAGGCCCGGTGCACAAAATTGGTGCATGGGGGAAGGTGGTGTCCCTTATCCCAGTCTGCACCCTCTCCAATCTAGGACCCCTCGAGTGATGTTCAACTGCCCATATAGGCCTGATCCTGGTGGGATTGGGCCTATATGGGCAGTTGGACATCCCTCTCACAATCCAACTGCTCGCCTGCCTGACTTCCTGATTGACCTTAACCGCTTCTGCATGCCAGCCTCATCACCATCCAACTACTCCTCTGCCAGCCTGATTGATGCCTAACTGCCATCCTGTTTGCCCCTAACTGCCCTCCCCTATAGGCCTTGTCACCCCCAACTGCTCTCCCCTGCAGGCCTGGGTCCTCCCTAACTGCCCTTCCCTACAGGCTCCATAATCCCCAACTTCCCTCCTCTGCTGGCCTCCTGCACGCTTGATTGCCCCCAACTGCCCTCCCTTGCAGGCCTGGTCCCTCCCAATGGCCCTCCCCTGCTGGCCATCTTATGTCCACATGGGGGCAGGATCTTTGACCACATGGGGGCAGCCCTCTGTGTGTTGGAGTGATGGTCAATCTGTGTATTACTCCTTTATTAGATAGGATAGAGGCCTGGTGCATTGGTGGGGGCCAGCTAGTTTGCCCTGAAGGGTGTCCCAGATCAGGGTAGGGATTTCTGTGGGGTGTGGGGCAGCCTGGGTGAGGAGCCCGTGGTGGTTTGCAGGCCAGCCACGCCCCCCAGCCATCCAACCAGAGGCCCTAGTATCTGGGGTTTATTTATCTTCTACAATTGAAACTTTGTAGCTTGGAGCAGAGCCAAGCCTTCTGCTCGCTCTGTGGTGGCAACCATTTCTGTTGTGATTTATTTATCTTCTATCATTGAAACTTTGTAGGCTTAAGTGGAGGCCCGGGATGGCCAGGGCTGCAGAAGCTTGGCTTCCTCCATCGCCAGGGGCAACCCTAGTTTCCTACCTCTCTCCAACTCCATGACTGCTGCCATTTCTGTTGGGATTTTATAATTGAAACTTTGTAACCTGGTGTGGAGGCCTGAGTGGCAAGGGCAGGTAGAAAGTTTGGCTTCCTCCATTGCTGGGGAAACCCAAGCCTCCCTCCTGCTCTCAGTAGCTGCAGCCATCTTGGTTGTGTTTATTTGCATATTCACTCCTGATTGGCTGGTGGGTGTGGCTGGTGGGTGTGGCTTGTGAGAAAGAAAGTTGTCCCAAACCTGAGCTGAAGCAGCACTTTGTGGTCCGGTGTGACTAGCTGCTCTGCCTGGAAAATAGCCTTCTAGATATAATTTTTCTTCTTCCCCCATTCCTCTTTCCCCCCCAGTCTAACAGAACTATTGAACTTATTTACCCCTATAAAATATCTCTTCCAAGATAGAATCTTTGAACTGTACTGTTTAGAAAACCTCTTCTTTTGAAACAACTTGGAAATAAAACTGACATGCACCTATAATCAATCTGAGAGTTGCTTTAACAATGTGTGCATTGAAGGAATGAATACTTTCTTGTGGGAAAAGGGGAAGTCTCATTATTACTAAGCCTTAAATATTAAATGTATTTTAAACTTTAAATTCAAACTATTGTGAGGATGTGACACTTGGATTTCTACAAAAAATTTCCCCCTATGTTTTATGAAAATATTTACAAGAAATAATATGGTAAAGTACCTAATAAAATTTAGAGAAAGGTCACAATAGACTTAACAATTATTTCTAGATTCCTATATTCACTACTGTATAAAACTGAGTAACTACACCTGCTGATGGAAGCCCCAAAGACCCAAAGTTATGTGTACTGACATCTGGCCAACAGCTGATCTTGTTCTTAACTGTCTGCTGGTATTCACTGGAGTTTCATCTGTTCGTATTGCTACTCCTTTTGATAAAGCTGTTTAAAATGTCAAAACACAACATAATTTTTTAAAGTCCCATGCTTATATTATGTTTGTCAACTACATTGGCATGAAATTAAAATATAGAAATTAATTTTTTCTTACTTTTCCAGAATTCTTCCACTCCCAGTATTATGGCCTAGGACAGAAATACATTTTAAGAAGGGGTATGTGTGTCTGTTCTGTTTTAATGTGGAGAAAGAAAATGGCTTTAAAGCAGAAATGAAAACCATTCCTCAGCAATTTATCCTTCCTGGTTAAGATGTGTCCCTACTCCCCTTCATAACTAGATTTTGGATGGCTGTGGCAGAACACCAACTTAGGATTTGGCAGTCTTCAATTATTATTTACTAGAGGCCTGCTGCACGAAACTTGTGCACGGGGGCAGGGGGATGTCTCTTAGCCCAGCCTGCACCCTCTCCAATCAGGGACCCCTTGAGGGATGTCTGACTGCCCAATCCGGGATCCAGCCTAAATGGGCAATCGGACATCCTTCTCACAATCCAGGACTGCTGGCTCCAAACTGCTCACCTGCCTGCCTCCCTGATTGCCCCTAACTACTTCTGCCTGCCAGCCTGATCACCTGCTAACCACTACCCTGCCAACTTAATTGATATCTAACTGCTCCCCTGCCAGCCTGTTTGCTCCCAGCTTCCCTCCTCTGCAGGCTTGGTCACCCCTAACTGCCCTCCCCTGCAGGCTTGATTGCCCCCAACTGCCCTCCCTTGCAGGCCTGGTCCCTCCCAACTGCTCTCCCCTGCTGGCCTGATCACCCACAACTGCCTTTCCTTGCAGGGCCTGGAACCTCCCAACTGGCCATCTTGTGGTGGCCATCTTGTGTCTACATGGGGGCAGGATCTTTGACCACATGGGAACAGCCCTCTTGTGTGCTGGAGTGATGGTGAATCTGTGTATTTCTCTTTTATTAGATAAGACAGAGGCCTGGTGCATGGGTGGGAGCCAGCTGGTTTTCCCTGAAGAGTGTCCCAGATCAGGGTGGGGGCTCCCTTGGGGTGAGGGGCAGCCTGGGTGAGGGGCCTGTGGAGGTTTGCAGGCCAGTCATTTCCCCCAGCAACCCAAGCAGAGGCCTTGGTGTCTGGGATTAATCTAAGTCTACAATTGAAACTTTGTAGCCTGGAGCAGAGCCAAGCCTTCTGCTCGCTCAGTAGCGGCAGCCATTTCTCTTTGAAACTTTGTAGCCTAGAGTGGAGGCCTACGCCGGTCCTTCATTGCCAGGGAAACCCAAGCCTCTGTTCTCTTCAGCTCAGTGGCTGCCGCCATTTCTGTATCTTTTATAACTGAAACTTCGTAACATTGAGTGGGGGCCTAGGTAGGCAACGGCAGGCGGCTTGGCTTCCTCTGTTGCCGGGGAAACACAAGCCTTCCTCCTGCTCTCAGTGGTGGCAGCCATCTTGGTTGGGGTTTATTTGTATAATCTGTTCCTGATTTGCTGGTGGGCATGGCTGTGGGCATGGCTTGTGGGTATGGCAAAGGTACGGTCAAATTTGCATATTACTATTTTATTAGATAGGATAGCTATTGTTTACGACTCCTCTCCATATGAGGTTAATTATCCTCTTGTAATAATCTGGTTTGTGAATTTCCCATACCATTATCTATCTGTATACCTTTTGTTGATATCTCCTGGTAAACTTTTGACCATTTTTTAAATGTTAGTAATTTCATAAAGGAGAGGGAAGTAGGCATAAAAGAACTGAAAGTGAAGCTTTTCTTATTCTGAGAGAGAAGAGATAGTAGCAGGGAAAAGGTGGGAGAAGAGATTCCTCACACATCATATGTCCTGCAGGGTGAAAGTTGCATACTCCATGGCTTAGTATCAGTCTCTACTTGATTGATGCTAAAGAATACTTCTTGAGTTAAAAGTACTTTTTGTATTGCTTTTTCTACTACTTATTATCTTGTAATCTAAAATTGATTAGGGTTTAAGTGGATCACATGCAGAATCCCAAGTAACATACCTGATCCTGACCTCCCAAAAGCTGGAACTTTCTTTTGTCTTCTTGTCTGTGATTTACGAGTTTATTCCCTTGGGTTGATCATGAATCAATTTTTAAGGATATCTGTGCTAATGGAATTCTTGACAAGATCTACATTTTGTTGGACCTTTCTGAAAACCATTAACTCCAATTGTGGGCATTCTGGATACCATGATGGCCTCTTCTGGGATCCTGACACTACACCTTCTAGGTGGATACTGGTTTTCTTTATCAAGCAGTAAAGCAGGGAATGATCTTGATTGATTTCTCAGTACTGACAGGATTGCCTACCACAGTGGTCGGCAAACTCATTAGTCAACAGAGCCAAATATCAATAGTACAATTGAAATTTCTTTTGAGAGCCAAAATTTTTAAACTTAAACTTCTTCTAATGCCACTTCTTCAAAATAGACTCGCCCAGGCCATGGTATTTTGTGGAAGAACCATACTCAAGGGGCCAAAGAGCCTCATGTAGCTTGCAAGCTGCAGTTTGCCGACCATGGGCCTAGCATATATTTCCCTTCCCTAAGCTGGCAGCACATATAGCCTATGAGGCCAAAGACTTACTGAGCTGATGATACTGGTGATTAATATTCCTGCCAAGGAAGAGAAGGTGCTCACCTGCTGGACTGCATTAGCTCTCTCACATTTTCAGGGAATGCTGTGCACACTGAATGCTGTGGCTTACTAAATAAATTCAAATTCCAATATTTGAGGAGGAGTGTTCATTTAACTATTCTCTCATTAGCATATTCATTAGTAGCATTGCAGTAAATACAACATAACTCTGTTATAACATAGCTCACTACAAACATTCTAGTATACCAAGGATTCAGTTTGTTCTCTGAGACATAATTTCCTAGAGAAAGAGCCAGATTTAACTCAATCAATGCCAAGTAAGATTAGCATTATATCCACAAAATCATTACACAACTCAATTAAACAAACACCTAATATCTGTAAAGCACTGGGTAATATAAATCACTGACATTTGTATTGTCCTTTGGCATAGTATTATTTTGCCCCTGGTTATTATCTCCATTTTACAATTGAGGAAACAGGCTGAGAAGGTAAATGACTTGGTATTGAAGATCACCCAGCTAACAGGAAGCAGAGCCAGGACTTGACCTTCTCATTTATCATAACTTCTTGAAAAGGTAGTAAGTTACACTCTTGTTCTCAGGAAGCTTAGATACAAAAAGGATCCCACTCTATTGAGGACAACAGTGCACAGGAAAACATCCTTTTACCAGAATACAGCTTGGAGGGGTTGTTAAGGACAGACATATTAAAATACATTTAAATTTAAATCAGATGGAAATATTCCAAACACATAAGATACTCTCTGCTGCCTAAAACCTCATAAAGTCGTTCTTTGGTGATAAAAGAGCTTTTCATTGCTTCCAGATCATCCTTTAGAGCTCTTGAACAGAGCAGTCTGGAATAATAAACAAGGCATGGAAAAGGGGTGAAGAAGCTTTGGCCTTTGAGCCCAACTGGTTTCCAGCTTAGGTTCAACATTTTTTTTTAATCTTTATTGTTCAGTTTATTAATTACATTGTTTCCCCTTTTTTATCCCCCTATAGCTCCCCTCCACCCTGTACCTATCCCACCCTCTACCCTCACCTCCCCCTCCCCACTGTCCTCTCCCATTGTTGCAAGATTTTTGTCCAATCTCTTGCTGTACTTCCCACAACCCTTTTCTCCCCAAGAATTGTCAGTCCATTCCCTCTCTATGTCCATGTTTCTGTTATATTCACCAGTTTATCCTGTTCATCAGCCTATCAATTCACTTGATTTTTATGTTCCTTTGTTGATAGATGTGTATTTGTTGTTCATAATTTATATTTTTACCTTTTTCTTCTTCCTCTTCTTAAAGAATATCTTTCAGCATTTCATATAATATTGGTTTGGTGGTAATGAACTCCTTTAGCTTTTTCTTATCTGCGAAACACTTTATCTGATCTTCAATTCTGAATGATAGCTTTGCTGGATAGAGTAATCGTGGTTGTAGATTCTTGCTATTCATTTTTTTTGAATATTTCTTGCCACTCCCATCTGGCCTGCATCGTTTCTGTTGAGAAATCCGCTGACAATCGTATGGGTGCTCCCCTGTAGGTAACCAACTGTTTTTCTCTTGCTGCTTTTAATATTCTCTCTTTATCTTTTGCTCTTGGCATTTTAATTATGATATGTCTTGGTGTGGTCCTCTTTAGATTTCTATATTTTGGGGTTCTGTGTACTTCTTGGGCTTTTAAGTCAGTTTCTTTCACCAGGTGGGGGGAGTTTTCAGTCACTATTTCTTCAAGTAGGTTTTCATTAACTTGCTCTTTCTCTTTTTCTGGCACCCCAATAATTCGGATGTTGGCATGCTTGAGGTTGTCCCAGAGGCCCCTTACACTATCTTCAATTTTCTGAATTCTTTTTGTTTCTTGTTTTTCCAGCCGAGTGGATTTTGCTTCTTTGTATTTCAAATCTTTGACTTGGTTCTTGTGGCCCTCTGGACTGCTTTTAGGACTTTGTGTAATATTTTTTATTTCAGTCAGTGTATGCTTGATTTCTAGTTGGTCCTTTTTCATATCCGTGAGGGTCTGGTTCATATCCTCAGAGGTCTTGTTCATTTCCCTGAGGGTCTCATTCATTTCCTAGTAAGTCTCATTCATTTCCTGGTTGGTCTTGTTTATGTGCTCGTAATTCTCATTAAGTTCATCGGCCTTTTCTAGGAGCCTCTTGAAAAGCCTTATAACCGTGGTTTTGAACTCTATGTCTTGTCGTCTTTTCTCTTCCATTTCTTTTACCCCTGATTTCTTTCCATATCTCTGTATGGTGGCTGCTTTATGTGGTAGATGTCCTCTAAGGGTCAGTGGCACAGCCTCCCCAGTTATTTGAGATGGGTACTCTTACTGCAATCCTTTATGGGTTGTACAGTATTTTTTAATTTAAACCCAGCTTGTTGTTGTTAGCCCTGGGAGGGTTTGACCTCCAGGCCAATTGGCTGTGAAGGGAGACTGTGTTCATGTTGGATGGGCGGAGTCTCTGAGCTGCGCAGGCAGCCTCAGTGTCAGCTATGTCCTATGTGGTGCTCACGCACAGGTCTCTGTTGGATGGGGATGGCTGCAGGCACCTCCAAGAGAAAGCCGCTAGTCTCTTCCCCTTGCCAGACAACTCTGCCTCTCCCCAAATGTGTCTGCACCCCCAAAGTCTAGCCTAGGGTTGTAAAATAGATGGTTTCTGGAACCAGGAGACAAGTTTCCAGGGGGCAAGTTGCGGGTTTGCACGACCCTTGCGCAGAAACTTCTTTTCCCCACCTCCGGGTTTCTCGCAGACTAGGAGCCTCTGCCGTGCCCTGCTTCCAGGGTGCGTCCCCCGGACCTCGGCCCTCGCCTGGCACTGGGGAATCTGTGCAGTGGGACGTCTCCACGTACCCCGGATCTCGGACCTTGCCTGGTGCTGGGGAATCCGTGTAGTGGGACGTCTCCGCCCTCCCCGTTGGCAAAATCCAGCCGGGGTTGCTGCTCCAGCCCCAGCCCGTGCGCGTGCAACCAGGACGGCTCCTAACCTGTTTCCGTCTGAAAGGCTGCGCTCCCGCCGCTCCTCTGAGTCTCAGTGTCCCACTTTTACTCTTATTTGTGGAGTTTTCACTCAGCCAGCTTTCTGGTGATTCTGGGTGATGTCTGTTCTGCTGTTATGTTGTAGTTCTTAAATCGTTGCGCGGGGCAGAACAATAGGTGTTTACCTATGCCACCATCTTAGTTCCTCCTCAACATTTTATTTTTATTTTTTATTATTGATAGTATTACAAATATCCCCCAACCCCCCCCAGGTATTCATAACCTTATTGCCAGTGTCCATGGGGTATGCATATCCTATATAATAAAAGGGTAATATGCAAATCAACTGAACAGTGGAACAACTCGTCACTATGATGTGTACTGATCACCAGGGGGCAGATGCTCAAAATGGGAGCTGCCCCTTGGTGGTCAGTGCTTTCTCAAAGCTGGACTGATGGCTGGCAAGCATAATGGCGGTAGCTGGAGCCTCTCCCGCCTCCATGACAGACAGACTGACATTCCCAGAGGGCTCCCAGACTGCTAAAGGGCGCAGACTGGGCTGAGGGAACCACCCCCTCACCCCCCCCCCCAGTGTACAAATGTCACACATCGGGCCTCTAGTAAGTATATAAGTTCTTTGGTTTATCTCTTCTCATCCCCCTAGATTCAACTTTTAATCCACACATCAAATACTCAAGATAAGATCACCTTCAAGCCTTTTGTAGGAATTTGAGGCCTAAACTGCCTAAAATAACATTGCTCCTTCTAAAAGTGAACCATTTCTTTTACTGTGAAATAAAAACAATTTCCATCTTACAGGACAGGAATTTCTTGTTTCTTTTTAAAAATAAAGAAAAGAACATATGAATAGATATATTAGTTGGAGGGGATAAATGTCTAACTTGCAGGGAGGCCTCTTCACTTTTTAAAAAAATTGAGGCGCAGTTCTTATCACATTACTGGTCATTAGGGAAATGCCAATCAAAACTACAATTAGATATTAATTCACACTCACTAAGATAACTATAATTTAAAAAATGCAAAATTTTTAACCATTTTAAAAGTGTACTAGTATGGAGAACCAAGATGGCAGCATAGGTAAAACATCTATCTTGCCGTCATACACAGCAATTTTAAAACTACAACTTAACGAAAGAACAAACACTGTCCAGAATCACCAGAAAGCTGGCCAAGTGAAAATTCCACAAGTAAAAGTGAAGATAAGACACTGTGACTCGGAGGAGCGGCGGCGGACAGCGTTGAAGATTCGCGCGGAGAGAGGTTTGGAGCGCGTGAGCCAGTGGATAGGGCGGGCGGCTGAAAACCGGCCATTTTTCTCGAACGGAGGAGACAAAGACATCCCACTGGACTGATCCTCCAGCTCTGGGTGAAGTCCAGGGAACCCACTATCATACAGGGTAAAAACTGGACAGTGGGAAGGCACGCCGAAGCTCGGGTGCTGCAGGGGTCTGCCGGCTTGTGGAGAAGGCGAGCTTGTGCGTGAACTTGGGAACAGCGCAGCTGTGTGACCACGTAGAAAGCACTTGCGACTTGCTCTCTCATTTGGAAAACCGACAGACTGCTTTGTTTTACGACCCTGGTGAGATATTGGGTGTGCAGACTCATTTGGGGAGAGTCTGAATTCCCCAGCAGCTGGTGGAGCTCAGCAGCGGCTCTCTCTCAGAGGTGCTGGCAGCCATTGCCCCCGGCAGAGAGTCCCTGGGGCCGCATAGGGTGGAGGTAACGCTGTCTGCTTGGCCCAGAGACTCCGCCCATCCAACCTGAGCACAGCTGAGCTTCACAGACAATTGGCCTGGAGGTCAACCCCTCCAAGTGCTAACAACGATTAACCTGAGCTTAACTTCAGCAAGACTGTGCAACCCATATCCACCTCAGGTAACTGGAGAGGCTGAGCCACTGTCCCTAGTAGGACGTCTACCACACAAAGCTAATTGACCAACTCAGGGAAGCAGCCACCATGCAGCAACATGGAAAGAAATCAGATGTGAAAGAAATGGAGGAAAAAAAACGACTGGACATGGAATTCAAAACCACGGTTATAGAGCTTCTCAAGAGGCTCCTACAAAAGGTCGAGACCTATAAGGAAATAACCAAGACCGACAAGGAAATGAATGAGTCCTACAAGGAAATGAACGAGACCCTCAAGGATATGAACGAGACCTGCAAGGAAATGATCAGGACCAACGTGGAAATGATCAAGCCTAATGTGGAAATGAATGAGTCCTACAAGGAAATGAACAAGACTCTCAAGGATATGAAGGAGACTCTCAAGAATATGAAAAAGGACCAACCAGAAATTAAGCATACACTGACTGAAATAAAAAATATTATACAAAGACCTAAAAGTGCTCTGGAGCACCCCAAGAACCAAGTTAAAGACTTGAAATACAAAGAGGTAAAATCCACTCAGCTGAAAAAGCAAGAAACCAAAAGAATCCAAAAAATTGAAGATAGTGTAAGGAGCCTCTGGGACAACCTCAAGCATACCAACATCCGAATTATAGGGGTGCCAGAAAAAGCGAGAGGCCAAGACAATGAAAACCTATTTGAAGAAATAGTGACTGAAAACTTCCCACACCTGGTGAAAGAAATTGACTTTGGAGTCCAAGAAGCGCACCGATCCCCAATATATAGGAACCCTAAGAGGACCACACCAAGGCACATCATAATTAAAATGCCAAGAGCAAAAGACAAAGAGAGAATATTAAAAGCAGCAAGAGAAAATCAGATGGTTACCTATAAGGGAGCACCCATATGATTGTCAGCAGATTTCTCAACAGAAATGATGCAGGCCAGACGGGAGTGGCAAGAAATACTCAAAGTGATGAACAGCAAGAATCTACAACCAAGATTACTCTATCCAGCAAAGCTATCATTCAGAATTGAAGGTCAGATAAAGTGCTTCGCAGATAAGAAAAAGCTAAAGGAGTTCATCACCACCAAACCAGTATTATATGAAATGCTGAAAGATATTCTTTAAGAAGAGGAAGAAGAAAAAGATAAAAGTGTAAATTATGAACAACAAATACACATCTATCAACAAATGAATCTAAAAGTCAAGTGAATTAATAAGCTGATGAACAGGATAAACTGGTGAATGTAACACAATCACGGACATAGAGAGGGAATGGACTGACAACTCTTGGGGAGAAAGGGGGTGTGGGAAGTGCAGCAAGAGACTGGACAAAAATCATGCAACTATGGGAGAGGACAGTGGAGGGGGGTGAGGGCAGAGGGTGGGATGGATACCAGGTGGAGGGGAGCTATAGGGGAAAAAAAAGGGAACAATGTAATTAATAAACTGAACAATAAAAAAAATAAAAAAAATTAATCTTTAAAAAATAATAATAAAAAATAAAAGTGTGCTAGTACACTCTGGTAGCATCTTGTACATTTACTATATTGTGCAACCATCACTTCTAACTAGTTCTAAAACATTTCACAACTCCAAAGAAGAGTTCATACACATAAAGCAGTCACTCCCCATTCCCTCCTCCCCCTGCATTCTCCCTCCACCCTAATCCTTAGCCCCTGGCAACCACTATTCTGCTTTCTGTCTCTGTGGATCAACCTATACTGGATACTTCATGCAAATAGCCTCATACCACAAATGACTGATGTGTCTGCCTTCTTTCACTTAGCATATTTTCAAAGTCCATTCACTTGGAGCTTGTATCAGTGTTTCATTTCTTTTTATGGCTGATTATGATATCCCTTTGTATAGATACACAACATTTTGCCTAATTCATTTGTTGATGAACACTTGGGTTGTTTCTACCTTTTGGCTATTGCAAATAATGCTATTATAAACATTTGTGTTCAAGCATTTGTCTGAATACTTGTTTTCAATTTCTTTGGGTATATACTTAGGAGTGGCATTATTGGAACATATGCAAATTCTGTGGTTAACTTTTTTTTATAACATTTTATTTATTTAAAATATTTTTTTATTAATTTCAGAGAGGAAGGGAGAGGGAGAGATAGAAACATCAATTATCAGAGAGAATCATTGTTCGGCTGCCTCCTGCACACCTCACACTTGGGATTGAGCACATAACCTGGGCATGTGCCTTTGACTGGAATCAAACCCAGGACCCTTCAGTCACAGGCCAACTGATGTTCTGTCCACTGATCCAAACAAGCTAGGGCTATGGTTAACTTGTTGTAGACCCACCAAACTGGTTTCCAAAAGTGGCTGCACCATTTTATATTTCAACCAGCAATGTACAAGAGTTCAATTTACTCATATCTTTCAAAGTCTATGGCTAAGTTGAGTTACTCTGTAGAGAAGACCACACTTGATAAGCCCCCTCCATAGAGATTTCTGGTCACCTTTTCAGTTACTGCTCTTAAATATGAGCAGACAGCCAAGGATTATAGACATTTAAGGAAAACATTTAATATGAAAGACTAAGACTTTTTTAAAAAGAGGAAAAACTTATTGAATGAAGATTTGCAGGGAGAAGTAAATTTCCCAAAATTATTAATATATTCAGAGAGATAAACAAAGATATTATATCCACTCAACACGAAGAAGATGTTAAAAGTTGAGAGCAAGAACAATAATATCAGCTTTTGAAAATTAAAGAAACAATCAAAGTTAATTAAATATAAAGTCTTATCAATAAACTTCCGGAAATCTCCCAGAACATAAAGCAAAAACTCAAAGAAGGGGGATGAAGTAAAAAAAATAAATAAAAAATAAGGTTCCACTTTAGAATAATAGAAACTCCAGAAAGAGAAAACAGAGGAAAGGGAGTCATGAAAGAAATAACTTAAGAAAATTTACAGAATAGAAAGGTTCACCAAGTAGCTAGTATAATGGTTGAAAATGTTACATTACACATCAAGTAACATTATTGTGAAGCTTCAGGTCAAAAAGAAAATCTTAGTCTTTGAGACTGGGGCAAGGAGGGAGAGGAACAAGTTTTATATGAAGATTCAAAGATTAGGATGGCATTATATTACTCAACAACAACTATGAAAGTCAGAATACAATAGAAAATGTCTTTAAAATTAATAGGCAAAACAGTTTCCAAGCTAGAGTTATATACCTAGCCAAACAACTCATTATAAAGGAAGAATAAAGACATTTATAGTTAACTAGGGTTTCAAAAATTTCATCTCTCATGTTTCCTTTCTCAGAAAGCTATTGGAGGATGTTCTCCACCAAGCAGTTGAAAAATCATAGGATTCAGGAAACAAGGAATTCAGTGTGTGTGTGTGTGTGTGTGTGCGCGTGCGCGCTAGGAGGGTGGGTGGTGAGCAAAGGGAGATTTCAAGATGATAGCTGTGCAGCAGGTCTAAATACCAACCCAATCCAGATTGGAGCAAAATCAGAAGACTCCTGAAGGTATTTCTTCAAGAAGATAGAACTAATAGATGATGGTACACAATGTGTTTATATGCACCAAGAAGAGAATTATAAAATTGGTAGTTTGGGGTTAAGTCAAGCATGTCAAACTCAAAGGCTAACATGGGCCAAATAAGGTTTAAGTTTATGTGGGCTGCAAAAATACGAAAGCTTCAATTTTCTTAAAAATGTAGATTTATTTCAATAGAGACATGCTGAATACAAAGGGCTGAAATAAATGAGTAACTGTTAAACATAAGATAATAGAACATTTAAATAAAAGTTAATATTTTTTCTTGAACATTAACTTACCAGACACTGAATAACTGCACAGATTAACAAGCATAATGCAAATAAACCTATTTTTCTTGTTCTCCAAAAGTGAAATATTTCCTGTTGTGCAGATCAAACAAGTCAGTCCAATACTAATGTTGTGGCAATTGGCTGCTAAAATATTTGCTGCTGGTATTAGTGGAGAGAAATGGCGTGCCTGCGTGTAAGGCGCATAAGGAAATGATTGCAACGCTATCATAGTAATCAGTCATTAGCAAACGTTGTAGTTTGTTATTAACAATTATGTGTAACAGGATATTAAGTTACATACCATTATATTGGCTGGGCCTCAAAAATATTTGTTGTGGGCCACATGCAGTCCATGGGCAGTGAGTTTGACATGCTTGCTCTAGAGAGTATTTGCTGACTTCCTGTTATAATCATTGAGATTTTCTTTCTTATTCAACTTTTTTTCTACATTTTCCTGATAGGATTACAATTTTTAGTTAAACTAGTACTTAGTACTTACACTATTATGGCTATAAGTATTGTTCACTGCTGGTTAAGCAATGTACAATGGTTATCTGCTGTGATATGGGTGTTTCTTTTCTAGGAGTTATTTCCTTTTCTTTCATTTGCTTAATTTTCTGTGCAGGTACTATTTGTTTGTCCCTAATGCATCAACAGATCTGTTGCATGCTTGGCAATCATTGTTTCTACTTCTCAAACACATCAAATGTCCCATCAGTTCCTTTTCCCCTGGCCTGGAAACCTCCCTCCACAGCATTAGTCCTCTCAATCTAATCTGGGCGGGGGCTTTCTAGCCCAGCCGTCATGCTAGGACTTTCCTCAGCCATTTTGGTTTGGGAATTGTTTCTGAGAGATTTGCTAATGTGAATAAAATTAGAATGAGAAAGCATTAGCCTTTTAAAGAGAATCCTAAATTATTAATATACTACTGGCCTGATGCATGAAATTCATGCAAGAGTAGGCCTTCCTTCCTTCAGCTGCTGTACCGGCTTCCCTCTGGTACCTGGGATCTGGGCTTTTCTCGCAGCCCCAGCCTCATACAGAAGGTCATCTAGAAGGATGTCTGGAAGGATATCTGATCTACTTAGCATATTACCCTTTTATCATTATAGATACTGCTTACATGTCCTGGTTCACCAGACTGTGAAGCCACATAAAATGAGGTTATATTTGTTTTGGATGCCCAAATTATAATGGCTCCAATCTTCACAATTTGAATGTAAGATCTCTAACTTTTCAAAGTGCCCTCTGAGTTTTTCTGTGGGTCCCTAAGAGGAACTCCCATGTGCTCACTATCTCATCTATACAAAGGCTTTTGCATGTTTTTCCACTTCTGCTCTTACCTCTGGCCAATATGTATTGCCCTGAATGCTGTTTGAAGTATTCCTCATGCTGAGAGTATGCCTCACTGTGGATGCTATTCCTCATAAGGTCAGTGCTGTATTTTCCAAGTATGTTTTCCCCTGATTTTGCCATTTCCAAGAACACCAGGGGGTACTAGGTTTGATGGAAGTAGAAATGACCCTTTCCCAAATTCCACACAATATCCCATTCCCCTTCCTCCATTGCTCAAAGGTTAGAGCTCACAGTCTCTTAGCTTCTCCTCTTTGCAGTTTCCTGTGTACACACCTGCCCCTAACCCCTCTGTCCAAACCAAAAATATTTCACAGTCACAACCAGCTGCTAAGCATCCATTTTACCAGGGACAACACAAAAGCTTGAAGGCTCAGACATACATCTCAGAATTTATTGCCAAACCAGAATGTGTAACGTTTATATTCTAGCCAGTTTATCCAGCAGAGAGGCAGTCAGCTCCATGGTTTGAAATCTCCATGCTGGAGACAGAACACTACTTGCACCTTTCATACGGGCCTCTTTTTCTGCTAAACAAGATTTAAATCCTTGCCTTTGTGTCTCCTCTAAAGCCAAGAACCATGTTCCAATCTTGTCCATGTTCTTTTAGAAAATCCCTAATATTTGTTTTCCTTGGGGAAATCTGGAAGCCTCCTACAGATATCTGTCAGTAATACAGCAGAATTGAAAAACTATTTCAGACTTTTTACTAATCAGACTGGTGTTTGCTCTAAAATTGTAATAATTTGCCAAGTTGGCATTTTCAAAGAATACTTAAGGGTGGAGATGCTGCCAACAGAGAGAGCAGCTAGCAGATTATAAGGGAGGAAGATTTTTTTCTTGTGAAATTTGAAGTACTACTGTGCGAGTCTTCTTCCAAATGAGATAATCCTTTTCAAAACATAGACCATACTATTTCAGGAAGAAATTTCAGGTGGTCCCTTTCCCCCTCTTTAATGTTCCAGTTTTCTTTACTTAGTAAATGAGGACAGTTAGGTTCGCAATTTACGCTATCAGTAAGGAGAGCCAGAATCTTAACCCAGGTCAATTTGACTTCAAAACTGTTGGTTCTCTTCTGCGTACTACATTGTCATGTGTCATTTTAAATGGGTACAGAGATGACCCTAAAAAAGAGGAGCTGATCTGGGGAATTCCTGGCCATGTGGATTATCTGGGATTTCCCTGGCATATACAATGGTTCCCTCTCTGGTGAAGGATGGTTTGCATAGCATCCCCTGTGCAAACAAGCCTAATCCCAAATTTCACTGTCCCTGTTCTTTCTTCAGTTGCCTTTTCTTCCATCCTCCCTTTTTTGGAGAGATACCAAGTAAATGGTTGCTGACCCTGCACTCTGCTCTCTATAAGCCATCCAGATAGCAGACCCAGCTTACCTTTCCTATGACATCTGTTAACAGCTTGAGGGCCAGGGGATCATGAACCAAGGAGTCTGTGTAAAAGGAACCCAGGTACTTCCTTGGGTTGATTGGATTGTCCTGGGCACACAGATCTGGGCGCACACTGAATCCATGGGAGATTCTTCCTATTGTAAAGGGGAAGGCTCCACCTGCAAGTAAAACCCATTACTGAGGGCTTGCCTCAATTGAAAGGGATTCTTTTAAATTATTTTTTTATTGATTTTAGAGAGAGATGGATGGAGAAGAAAGATAGAGAAACATAGATGTGAGAGCAAAACATCAACTGGTTGCCTACCACATGGGGATTGAACCTGCAACTTGGGCATGTGTCCTGACTCAGGATCAAACCCATGATCTTTTGGTGTGTGGGACAATGCTCCAACCAATCCGCCAGAGCTGAAGAGGATTCCTTTTAATCCTCATGTTGTATGCAAAGAAAAGTTACTATAACCCAGCTGGTTAACAAAGGACCTACTGGGTTTCAAATGCTGAGAGATGACCCAGAAGAACCCACAGGAACTCATCTGGAAATTCAGATTTGAGGAATTTATCCTAAAGAGAGAAGACAAGTATGTAAAGATATGTAGTCAAAGTTTTCAAATAGTGTGGTCATATGAGCAAAATATTGAGGCAACTTATCAGTTAGGGAATATCTAAATAATAATTTATAATATCTAAAATGTATTGCCATGCTTGCAAATGATAAAAAATGATGAAGTTTTATAGTTATTGACCTGGAAGATGTCTCTATATGCTGGTGAGAAGGAACAAAAAATTAGCAGCATGAAGAGTTTGATTGTGTGTGTCTGTGTGTCCAAGAGTCACAAACTCAATTAATTATAGAGTCCAAGCAGGAAATTTAAATGAATAAAATAGGTCTATTTTAAACAATAGTGAATGATAGGGATTATTGCAAACTGGACAGTTTGTAGTCTGACAGATTTAAATAAAAACAAATCAAAACAAAATAAAGCAAAAATTGTGCCAATCAAATTAAACTTGTCTGAAAAAATGGAATTTGGTCCCTTGAACCATCATATACTTTATGACTAGAATGATTAATTGGAAGGATGTTAGGGACTGAATTGTGTCCCTCCAAAATTCATATGTTGAAACCCTAACTCCCAATGTGTCTGTATTAAGAGATAGGGCCTTTAAGGAGATAATTAATGCTAAATGAGGTTATAAAGTAGGACCCTAATCTGATAGGGCTGGTGTCCTCATAAGAAGAGGAAGAAACAGCAGAATGATCTCCCTCCCTCCCTCCCTCCCTCCCTCCCTCCCTCCCTCCCTTTTTTTCTCCCTCCCTCCTTCCATCTCTGTGCATGCACAGAGTAAAGGCCATGTCAGAACAGTGAGAAGGTAGCCTACTACAGTCGAAGAAGAGGGGTCTCACTGGAAACCAAGCCTGCCAGTACCTTGGTCTTGGAACTCTAGAACTGTGAAAACATTAATTTCTGTTGCTTACGCCACCTAATCAGTGGTGTTCTGTTATGACAGCTAAGCAGACCAAAACAGATGAGGTCTTACCTCCATGCGCAAAACATACTTTCAGTTTAGGAAACTTCTCAAACACTCCACCCATGATCATGGAGCAAATGGCTGTGGTGGTCTCTGTTGGCATTCCTGAAAGAGGAAACAGTCACAAGGTACAGGGGTTGTCCCCTCTTGCGCGATGTTCAGTGATGCTCATGGTGGGGAATGGGGAACAGCGGCTTGCTGTAATTGTCAGTGCTGAGGGTCCCTATGCCCTAACATGGCTTGCTTAGATACAGGCTATTGCCTTGGCAAGCAGAACCACCTGATACTTCCTATTTACCACTTGCAGGTAGAGTCACCTAATGGCTAGAATAACCAAGGAGCCAGAGGACCTGTTTTTTTGTCCTGATTCCCCCAGCTTCAGTTTTGGGGCAAGACAGTACAATGAATTTGGGCTGAACCCTAACTCCTCCAATTTTTGCTTTCAAGCCTTTGGCAAGGTATTTAAAGCCCCGGAGCCTGCACTTCACCTGTGAGATGGGGACAGTATAGCCCGTTTTTCAAGGCTGTTGTGGAGCCTTGAAAATGATGTCAGGAAAGTTCTTGGCCAGAACTTCACATTAGAGATGCTCCAGAAATATCAATTGCCTGCCTGTGGCTCAATTACCTCATCTGTAAATGGGTTGGGATGATCATTGTTAATTCTTGCTACTTAGTAAGTGCTCAATAAATACTGACTCATATTATTATTCCTCCCAAATTTTTGCTGCTGCTTAGAGCTGAGGTTGAAAATAACTGTGTTAAGCCCTGGCAGGTAGCTCAGTTGGTCAGAGCATCATCTTGATTGTAGATTTGATCCTCGGTCAAGGCACATAAAAGAATCAACCAATGAATGCACAAATAAATGGAACAACAAATTGATGGCTCTTTCCCAACACCCCAAATAAAAAAAAAAAAGAACTGGATTAAAGTGAATTGTTTTAAGCTCCTAGAAGTGGCTGTTTCATGCCTGGTGTCTTTACTTTCTTGGACTCAGTCTGGGTTTCATTTTCAGATGACTGCTTTTCAGACTGTGATTAAGGAATCTCTGGAGACTCCACAGCTGAGCCTGGCATTTCTGGGGAAGCCTGCTTCTCTAGCTGCCTAATGGGGCTTTAGTGGGTGCTCATCTGCCCCATTGCTCTGTGGACAGAGACACCCTGGCTCCCTGGCCTCTTGGGAATTCTGGAAGCATGATAGACTAATGTCCATCTGAAATGGGCAGAGATTCATGAAGGCAGGAGATGAACAGCATCACTTCCTTTTGGTCCTATGATTCTGTTTCCCATTAATCACTTGGACTATCACTCCACAATCCATTCTCCATACAGGAGCCAAAGCAGAATATTTGCAGTATAAATTGGAGTACAGTCCACCCCTGCCGGGAATTCTCCAATCACTAATGACCACCTTTACATCAGAATAAAATTCTGAAATTAGCCTGTTTATGATCTGTGTGTCTCTTTATTGTCTTTTCCCTCCAACCAGAACATAGACCTCAGGAAGGCAGAGGTTTTGTCCATGTCTGTATCCTTGGTGCCTAGCATAGGGCCTGACATGCTGCAGGACATCAATGTATATGTGTTGCATAAATGAATGATAAAGTGGCCTTTTGTTCTCTGTTTTCCAAGTGGGAAGTTGCCATGTTTATAAGTTTGTGGGACTTGTCAAAGTGCTGTGTGAATTAGAATGAGATTTTCTTTGAAGTTGGAAAGCACTGGGACTTCTTAGGTGATCTCTTTCTGCTAATTCCTGCTCAAATTTTGGTGGAGAGTAGATTGGAAGCTGTCTTAATAAATACACGGGTCTCCAAAAGCAATGCCAGGGGCATAAAATATCAGAGTAGAAGGAGAATCCAAACCAGTTCTCTCACTTTACAGATGAGGACCTGGGGTGTCAGGAGGTGAAATGACTTGCCACGGGTTATACAGAAATCTAGACAAGCTGGAACTGAAATTAAGTTTTACTTTCAATATACTGCTCCATGTAATGCTTAATGGTGGTTACTTCATAATTACTTGTATCAACGAGGCTGAGAAGAGAATGAGTAATGGCCTCCCAAAGGAAACCTAGCCCTCAGTGGGGACCACCCCTTGGGTTTGTAGACCAGTTGCACTCTTCCCACGTGGCCCCAGGATTCTAACCTGTCTTCATTTTTTTTCTTATCAGGATGCTAATGAGAGAGTGGACAGGCTTAAGGGAGGCCTCTCCTCTTTCCTTGTCCCTCATCTGAAAACACAAATGAATGGAGGAGGCAAAGAGCAGAAAAGAGGAGCAGGTAACGGAAACTGAAAGCCTGGGTCACCGTAATCAAGGGCCTCCGATTGGGCAGTGTCAGGTGATCTTCTCCTCCTAATTCCAGGGCTCTCATTTGAAAGAGCTGATGCTATTATTGGCTTTTAGGAAAATTGGTTAGACAGGAAAGGGTACTTATTTCTGGAGCCGTTTTGGGAGTCTGTGTGGTGAGGTGATTTCGGAGTTAGAGTGATCTGTGTAAATTCCATGTTTACTTATTAACTGTGTGACTTGGACGAGCTTCCTAACCCCTCTGAGATTCAGTTTCTCCATCCATGAAATGGTTATTATAATGTCAGCCTCATGGTGTTTTGTGTGAATATGATTAAAATTAAATGAAATAATATATTTAGCAATAATCGAAGTAAGAGCTCGATAATGCATAATCCTGTTAATAAATTACAGTTCCTGTCTTTGACATAATAATGTTTCACAGATAATTTGGGAAAAAATACAAAAATTAGATCCTCTTTTTTAGGCCCCAAGCTGACACAAACCTACGAGCCAAGGGAGCCAGTATTTGGCCATCCGTCCATCCATCTGCATGTCCCAGGGGTGCACGAACAGGGAACAGTTTAGCTTCTCAGCTGCCTTCAAAGAAGGAATGAGAGAGAGGGTTATTTGGGTGAGCCAGCAGATATGGGGGTACTCTTTTAGGGAAATTGTTTTTTCCTAGGTCTATATTGATTTTACCATGTACCAAAGCTATAATACGAATTTTACGTTTATTAACTAGTTTTATACACAAACCAAAATATTTTTGAAGTTGTTTCCTGATCTTTATAAAAGAGTCACTGATAAACTGTGCTCCTGCTTGGAAAATATAAAGGACACTTAGATTTAATGAAGGGGGTGGTGGTGGATTTACAATTGAGGTTGATAAATTTAATATATTGTTTGGCAAAACAAATCACAGGAAACATCCATCACTCAAATGTTTTGGCTGAGAGCAAAATGCTTAAGGACTGATCTTGTACCTCAAATGCCAGAGAAATTTCCCCTGCTGCTTCCTCCTTGGTCTACTCGGGTTTTATCTTTGGAGTTAGGACTGGAGTGTTCCCTTCTTCCCTCCACTTGGAAACAGAGGATATGGAGAGTGAGGAAGTGATGGGCTGAGAGTCAGGGATTCAGGACTGGGCTGGCGCAGGCTGGCCTGACCCAAGCCTCTGGTCAGTCAGAGCCCGATAGAGGGTAGGAATTTCTGGGGTCTGCAGCCTTTCACCAAGCCCCAGGAGGTCAGTCCCAGGAGTCCCTAAAAAAAGCCTAGTGTGAAATAACTTTAAAGAAAGGAAGAGATCTCAATGCCTCCATCAGGCATGTGCTGTGATGAAGGTCATGAACAAACTTATTCCAGAGCCTTCTGGGAAATGGAAATACCATGTGAATGGAATGACCATTATTCAGCAAAATGTTTCATGTTAAAAAGTCCCCTCAACAGGCATTGAGTGTTAGTGCTTAGCAAGATTCAAATATATTTTTCTTAGCACATCTCCAAATATATCAAATATATTGGGGGCTGGAGTGACTCATCTGACCCTTACATATTAATATGTGGACTCACTAGTTTGATACAATGGGACTTCTGTACAGAAACATTTTTTAAAAATGGAGAAGCAATTCTGGGACAACATGGGATTCTGGATGTGTCAGGCAAAGGGTAGATTGGAGAAAGGACTTATAATTCAACAGGTTCTGAGGAGCAGAAGAGATAGAAACATTTTGATATAAACCTGATAATGGATGCAGACTGGAAAGAGAACACCAGCTTCTTGGATCGTTTGGGCTTGGCAAAGACACATGACCATGATATCTCAATGGGATTTGACTCCTCATTAGTACAAAAGTTGATTCTATGGCCTGTGATGGTTCGTTTCTAGTTAATTCAAATTAACAAATATTTTGAACACCTTTTGTATGTGAAGTATTGTAGAGAACACAAAAAGAAATCACTTATACTCTCAAAATTGTAACTCACATTAACAGAGAAATTACCATGTGGCCAAAGCTATTGCAAGAATTTTATAATTTTTTTCTTTTTTATTTACAATATAACTTATATTTAATAGTAGTGCATATGTTTTCCTTCCCCCGCAATATCCTCCCCCCAACCTCCCTTACCCCCCAGCACATGTCTCCACCTGTCCCCCTCCCCAAGAATTTTATAATTATTAACTAGTTTTATTCTTTATAAAATGAGCACTTGTGTTATTCCCATCTTACAGAGAACAGAGCTTCGGCAGACAGAGGCTAAATAACTCTCTTAGGTCTTGTGGCTGGTAAGTGATAGAGGCAGGTAGCCTGTCACTACCATTCTGTCTGCTTCATACTTGTCATAAAGTCACTTTAGTGCCTGAAAACGGTGCTGAAAGTGTAATGTTGGGTTCATTCACGAAGAAGGAAGGGCTAGGAACTAAGGCGGACAGTTAGACACTCCGGAGCCCCAGGCTGACCTTGACATGACACAGCCAACTGGGCTCATGGAAACCCCTCTTATTTGTTTCAGCTCCTGTTACCGACGCAAGTTACAGAGTAGTGAGGCTGGCAAGTCTTGCCAACCAAATAAATGTGCTGTCAATCCCAGAACATGGTAAGTCAGCTGGGCCAGGGGGCTCTCCTAAACCCTCTCAGGGACTGTAAGCCCCCAAATAGCCTTGTTAGAATGAGGTGTGGGTCAAGCAAGTCACACAAATGAAAAGACTATATCCAACACGCTGCTGCTGCTTTCTGAACCCAATTCCAATAAATAATAAAACAACTTGCAGCTGAAGGTTTGCTCACACTGTGCTGAAACAACTTGGATACACAGATAAATAACTTCTTTTTCAAATCTCATTAAAGTTCCTAGAAAACATTCACTGCACCAGCTCAACCACTGCAGCCAGTAATCTTTAGGAAGATCAATATTTAGAGGAACATTAAAGCCGTCACCAGGAGGCAATTTAACAGGCATCTTCCAACTGGTGGGCAGTGTCCATAGGTATAAAAAGGGGAATTTTCCCTCATGTAGTCAGAGCTCAACAGATAATAAAAAAATAAATGATCAGTGAATATAGTGCCTGGTGAGTACACCAATATCTATTAATTCATTACAAAATATTTTATATTTAGAATGAAAATAATAGAAAACAATACTATCCTAATTCTAGGAGAGGAGTAAACCATTCTGAAACGCAGCTGAATATAGAATCATGCATCTTGACTCCTGGTGTAAGAAAAGCAGGTTCCGTTGCAGAAACAGGAGGCAGAGGAAGATTTTAAAAATATATGGCTTACAAAGTGTTTTACTTGAGGAATGATTAAATAAATCAAAACATAAGCATATATTGGAATATTATGCAGTTATTTAAAAGTCATGCATTAAGAGACTTTTCATTTAGGGTGGAAATTCTCCATTAGGATATGAAGTCACACATATAATATATATATATATACATATATATATGTAAAAAAACAAATGAAATATACTGTAGCAGTAGTTACTTATCTTTGGGTGGTAGAATTATGGATTACATTGGACTATGGAATATATTTTCCTTTTTACATTTTTCTTTATTTCCCATAATTTCTTCAAAATTATGTTATATAATTTTGAAAAATAATGATTTCCCCCCAAAGCAAAAATAACTATGTTTCGTATGTCATTAACACAGTTCTTTGCACAGTGGCTGTGATAAGGATAACATTTGGCTTCTGAATGTAAGATTAAAAGGAGAGCATGGGTGATAGAAAGAAAAGAGATTTCACTCAGCTAACTCAGGGTGCATTTCCACTTGCCCCTCTCCCAATGGAATGGCCATTCCTTATGGGAGTTCTTCCCATGTTTCCTCCCATGTCCTGCTATGTCAGCGGCATCTCTCTCTGCCTCCCAGTGAAGGGGCGCATTTATCTTCTTCCTGCCAGCACCCAGCATGGTGCCGAGCCCTAGCACCCAGCCTGTGCCCTGCTCCAGCACCCAGCACAGTGCCCAGCACAGTGCCCAAACAGTGCCCAGCCCCAGCACCCAGCACAGTGTCCAACACAGTGCCCAGCCCCAGTGCCCAGCACAGTGCTCAGCCCCAGCTCTCAACACAGTGCTCAGTCCCAGCGCCCAGCACAGTGCCCAGCCCCCATGCTCAGCACAGTGCCCAGCTCCAGTGCACAGCACAGTGCCCAGCTCCAGAACCCAGCACAGTGCCCAGCCCCCGCGCCCAGCACAGTGCCCATCCCCAGATAACAGCAAAGTGCCCGACTCCAGAACCCAGCACAGTGTCCAGCCCCAGCGCCCAGCACAGTGCCCAGCCCCCGCGCCCAGCACAGTGCCCAGCCCCAGCGCCCATCACAGTGCCCAGTCCCAGCGCCCAGCACAATGTCCAGTCCCAGTGCCCAGCACAGTGCCCAGCCCCCGTGCCCAGCACAGTGCTCAGCCCCAGCGCACAGCCCCGGCACACAGCACAGTGTCCAGCTCCAGAACCCAGCACAGTGCCCAGCCCCTGTGCCCAGCACAGTGCCCAGCCCCAGCGCCCAGCACAGTGCCTGGCCTCAGCACCCAGCACAGTGCCCAGCACAGTGCCCAGCCCCAGCGTTCAGCCAGTACCCTGCTCCAGCACCCAGCACAGTGCCCAGCCCCAGAACCCAGCCCAGTGCCCAGCCCCAGTGCCCAGCCAGTACCCTGCTCCAGCACCCAGCACAGCGCCCAGCACAGTGCCCAGTCCCAGCGCCCAGCACAATGCCCAGCCCCCGTGCCCAGCACAGTGCCCAGCCCCCATTCCCAGCACAGTGCCCAGTCCCCGTGCCCAGCACAGTGCCCAGCCCCAGCACCCAGCATGGTGCCCAGCCCCAGCGCCCAGCACGGTGCCCAGCCCCAGCACCCAGCACAGTGCCCAGTCCCAGCGCCCAGCACAGTGCCCAGCCCCAGCACTCAGCACAGTGCCCAGCCCTCATGCGCAGCACAGTGCCCAGCTCCAGCGCCCAGCATGGTGCCCCATCCCGCCTCGCACTCACTGCATAGACAGGGAAGAGTTCCTGTGCATTCAGGTCCCATGTGTTGACGTGGGAGCCGATCTGGACTCCTGGGAAGCCCAGCTCCTTCACACAGCGCTCCATCTCCTTGATGGCCAGCTCGGGGGCCTGCATGGGCAACGTCCCCAGGCCCACAAACCTCCTGGGGTGAGTTGCTACAGTGGCAGCTAAGTCGTCGTTTAAAAACTGGCACAGGTCTAACGTGTCTTGAGGTTTGGCCTGGTGGAGACAGATGAGGGAGTACCACATTATTAAGAACCTCCTCTTTAGCTCTTTACTCAGAACACCTCCCCTGGTGAAATCACCTGTCATTCTCAGTGACTTTCCCCGCAGAAAGTTGAGGCACAGGCCGGGACAGGCACAGGCTGGGACCGGCCCTTGCTGCAGAAGACCCAGAAGCCAGGCATTGCAAATGCAAAGACAACTGGTAGTGTTGCTGATTAATTACAAGTAGTGAGGCTGTAATCTGAAGGGATGGACACAGTTACTGGGCCTCGCATCCCCACCCCACCCTTGCAGACAGGAGCCCGCAGGCTGCACACCTAGGTATCCCCTTTACCCCCACACAGGAGGCTGGGCCCGGGTGCCTGACGTCACCAGGGCCTCTCCTTGTCATGCCTCATTGTGTGACATCAGGATGTTGCACATCTCTCCTGTCCCTGCTTCTCCCCCTCCCTGTCTCTCCATAGGCAGTGACATTCACAGTTACCCAAGCAAAATGCTAATGCAGATGAAGTTTGCTTTCTGTTCCCCTAACTCTTCATTCTTCATTCTTTTCTTTCCTTTCAACATCATCTCACCCCACTGCCAGAAATTTGGTGTTCTCTTGCAATCCCAGTTGTCTAGTCAGAATGATACCCATTCTGATAAATTTAGACATATTAAAGTCATAAATTTAAACATATTTAAATCATGAATCTAATCACAGAAACAGATCAATACTGAATCACTAGCACTGGAATTATGACCCCCAAGTGGGGAAGTATTTGTGAGCAGGTGGTATTCCCATTGCTCCTTAAACCACAACATGAGTGAATATTTGCACATGTGAGCAGGTGCAGGTGCAGCTGTATATGGAGGTGTCCTTCTACGTGCTCACAGTTATGCCTGAAGCTTTAGCACTTAACACTTAATCCCTTGGGGAAAAGCATCCAACTCCAGAAATCCCATTTTGAATTGTACATTTCCCTGGGAGAGGCAACATATCAGGCCATTATTATTGTTCCCACCTCAAAATCACCATCACCTCAGAATACACTGGCTTGTTGATTACTGAGTAAGGCACTGTGGGGATGAGTCATCAGACAGGTAAGTTCTGATAGAAACTTAGGTTGGGTCTAGAACTGTGCGTCCAGTGAAAATACAATGCGAGTCACACAGTGATGTGCAACTGTTGGCAACTGTACTGGATCATGTGGGTCTAGAGCAAGGACAGGACCAAGAAGACAGGCAGTGTGAGGAGCTGAGGGACCCCACTGATCTCTATAGGGGAGATATAGAGGGGAGGTGGGGCAATGTCAAGACCGAGTCATCTACCCACTTGCCAGACATACCCTTTGCCTCCCAAGGAGATGGTTTGAAGTTTCACACTCACCCAGTAGCTAAACATGACGGGAACCGTGGAAAGGGCTTGCACAGTCACTCCTAGACACAGACATGAAGAAAGGCAAAGCCGATGAGAATAGCCCAGACACTCCTGTATTTTCTATGCCCAAGTAGCTCAGCAATTCTCTGCCCCACCTCACCCTTGCTCTTCCTTTCCTGGCTGCTCCTTCCTGTCCGCTTTCTCTCAGGATCTCTGTCCCAGACCTCCCTCGACCCTAAGTGTTGGGTTCTTAGAGGAGGGGTAAAAGCTGGACAAAAATGAAATAATTTAAGAACTAATTGGCACTCTTTGTCTAGGGTTTCCCCAGCAATTTATTTCAGGGCTTTTTATCTTAGCTCATGAATGACCGAGTATTTCCCAGCCACCTTCTCCCCCTCTTTAATTAGCTATTAAGTGGTTCTGGGTCCCAATGTCTGGAATGGTTAGAATGGGACCTGGGATTTGGCTCCAGAATCCAGCCTCCAGGAGGCCTGAAATCTCTATCTTCAAACTCTTGGAGCTCAGGTGCCAGGAGAGAGACTACCAAATGGAGGGTGGCTCTCTTTTCCTCATGCTCACATTCAACCCACCAGCAAGACCTGTTAGCTCTACTTCAATTCCTTTCATCCATCCAGGCATCCCCATCCCCTGCCTACTAACCAGGCTACCAGCATCTCCTACATGGACCACTGGGGAAGCCTCCACCCTGGTCCCCTACCACCATTCTTGTCCTCCTATGGTTTGTTCTCCACTCAGAAATGAGAGTAAGGTGAGGCCGGGGGGAGGTCGATGGGTGAAATAAAGGAGACATGTGTACTACTATTTGTAATACTTTAAACAATAAAAAATTAATTATAAGAAAACAAAAAAAATGAGAGTAAGGTGTTAAAACTTAGATTAAGTCATTCCCTTGCTTAAAACTTTCCATCATACTAGGGTCAAATCCAGACTTGAGCATGGTCTACAAGGCTCCATACAGTCTTTGCTGGGCCACATAATCTTCCTTGGTTTCTTGTCTGTTCTTTGTAACTGCTTTCTGCCCCGGACCTTTGTATTGCTGTTTCTCCTGTCTGAATGGTTTTCTTTTGGCTCATTACAAGATGGGCTTTTTTTTACCTGAAGGTCTCAGTTCACATGTCACCTCCTCAGAGTGGTCTCCCTGCTACTCCAGCCATTATCTATCATCCCATTGTTCTAATCCTCTCCTTTTCTAATACTTATTACAGTCTGTCATTTCTGTATTTATGTATTTACTAGAGGCCTGATGCACAAAATTCATGCAAGGGACTCGGCCCCTGTTGCTGCAGCAGCTGTGGGCCTCTGCCTTGGCTCCTGCCTGTAGAGGTTGCAGCACTATGCCTCTCCCCAACCCACCGCAGCTTTGTCTGGAAGAAAGGACGTCCAGTCTAGTTAGCATATTATTCTTTTATTATTATACTTGAATGAAAACACCACTTGAGCCTGTCTCTCCATGCCGTAACATCAGCAACCTGAGTGGTGCCTGAACATAAGCAAAAGACTGCAAGTTTGATAAGAGAGTATTGTTAATCATTGTCACAAGATATTATTTACGTTCATTGATTAGTACCAAAAGATGAGTACCTTTCAATTGTAAGACCTTTTACATTTTACACAAATACTTTCATGTACATTACTAGATACATTTCTCTATTGTATAGATTAGACCTAAGGTCACATGCTTTGAAAGTGGTGCCATGAGGCTCCCGTATAGCTTTTCTCCTTTCTTATATCCCAGTGACTATTACTTGTCACAGTATTTCATATTGACATAGTAATTGTATCATTTGTGTATTTGTTGATGTTGATACATATTCTTTGGCCTCTCAGAACTAAAGGGGGAAATCAAGTCTAATACAGTTAGAATTTATATATTTTTTAAAGGAGAGGGTTCGAAGTATGATATAGCACAACCTTTATACAACTTATTTGTTGATCAAAATTGGGGTGCGGGAGAACATTTAAAAAACAAATTCCTAGGCCAGTGATGGGCAACCTTTTGAGCTTGGTATGTCAAAATTCACCAAAAAACCGAGCATAACTCTGGTTATGAGAAAAAACCCGTAATTTCACGATATTTATCGTTTAAATAACAAAAATGTATAATTGTAATATATAACTGTATTTAATAAACCAAAAACTAATTATTTAACTTACCTGCTGAGTGACTTCTTTGTTCATCTGTCAGTCTGTTTCTTATGTTGGTCTTGATATTATTTAACTTGTGTGGAGTGCCATGAACTAAGATAAATGAGGGGAAGGGGGAATTCTTTAACTAACCTGCCTATCAGTGCCTTTTTTTGTTGCTGAATTTCATTGGCTAAACCTTCAATTGAAAGTTGGTATTTTGTACACTTCAAGCCCAAGCAAGCGCTACTAACTTCATCTGTCAATCTGTTTCTTTTGTTGGTTTTGATATTATCTAATGCTGAGAATAAAGGCCTCACAAATTTATGTAGAGGAAAAAATTGTGTGTAAAGCCATTGCTATATTTTTCAGGGTGCTAAAAGTGTCTGGTAATCGGTTCCAGGCACCCCAAATTTCCTGTTCATAGTGGCACTCCTCTTGATTCTCCAAGCGGCACCTTTCCAGATTCTCAAGCTTTGACCTCAAGTCAACAAACACCTGAGTCCAATGCTGTCTTGAAATTCTGCAAGTTGCATCTCCAAATCATCAATTTGCATCCATTGGAAACCATTTAATTCCAAACTACTAAAGACTACTACATCAGGATACTTAATTATTTTTATGGTCTTTTCTAGGCTTCTAAATTAATTAAATCTATCACTGAACTGGTCAAGTAACAAGTCTAAAACACGCTGGTACTTTGTATGCAAGGGTTCCATTTCATTTTGTAAAGCTGCACTGGCCTTCTCAAAATACTTTGGTACTTGAGGAAAATACTTATAAGTTTTAGTTTCTACATCTTGCTTGAAAATTTTAAGTTTACTTTCAAAAGCTTTTATGTATCCAAATATAACATCAATATTTTTGCCAAAACCTTGTAACTTTAAGTTCTGTTCATTAATATGAACAGAAAGATCTTTCAAAGATATCAGGATGTTGGCCCACTTATCATCATTGAGCTGAGAAAAGTTTCCCAGATCCTTATCCTCAAGAAATACCTTAATTTCTTCAAAGCACTCCACAAAGCAGTCAAGAACTTTGTCTCGGCTCAACCATCTTACATTATTGGACATCAGCAGTCCACTGTAGGTGGAATCAACCTCCAATAAAAGTGCAGAAAATTCTCAAGGGGGATAGCAGTTTTTAAATTAACTATTTTTGTAACAACTGATATTAAGTCGTTTAAGTCGGTGAATCCTGCCTTGGCACATAAAACCTCCTGATGGATAATACAATGAAAAGGCACAATCGGATGTGCAATAGCTTCCGTAAACAATTTGACACATCCGACTTTTCCCCCCACCATGTTTGGTGCCCTATCTGTCGTCACTGACACAACTTTAGAGATATCAATGCTTAGGTCACGGAATGTTTCTATAACAACCTTACATATTTTGCTTCCTGATGTACTTGTTGGCACTGACACTAACTTTATCAACTCTTCTCTCATTGTGAGACCATCAGAATATCGACCAATAATGGCCAACTGAGCATGTGATGTGACATCAGTAGTTCATCAAGAGAGATAAAAAATATTTACAATTACTTATGTCTCTCTTTAATTGATGTTGTATGTTTGTGTTCAGCCTCATTACACAGTCTTTTATGATATTTCCATTAAGTGGTAACTCAGATATTCTCTTAATAATTGCATCTTTATTCTGCATGTTGCGAAATAGAACTGGTGCACATCTTAGGAGAGTTTCTTTTTTTTTTTTTTTTTCTTTTTTTTTATTGTTCAGTTTATTAATTACATTGTTTCCCCTTTTTATCCCCCTATAGCTTCCCTCCACCCTGTACCTATCCCACCCTCCACCCTCACCTCCCCCTCCCCACTGTCCTCTCCCATTGTTGCTAGATTTTTGTCCAGTCTCTTGCTACACTTCCCACAACCCTTTTCTCCCCAAGAATTGTCAGTCCATTCCCTCTCTATGTCCATGTCCCTGTTATATTCACCAGTCTATCCTGTTCAACAGCCTATCAATTCACTTGATTTTTATGTTCATTTGTTGATAGATGTGTATTTGTTGTTCATAATTTTCATCTTTACCTTTCTTCTTCCTCTTCTTAAAGAATATCTTTCAGCATTTCATATAATGTTGGTTTGGTGGTGATGAACTCCTTTAGCTTTTTCTTATCTGCGAAGCACTTCATCTGACCTTCAATTCTGAATGATAGCTTTGCTGGATAGAGTAATCTTGGTTGTAGATTCTTGCTGTTCATCACTTTGAATATTTCTTGCCACTCCCGTCTGGCCTGCATCGTTTCTGTTGAGAAATCCGCTGACAGTCGTATGGGTGCTCCCTTATAGGTAACCAACTGTTTCTCTCTTGCTGCTTTTAATATTCCCTCTTTGTCTTTTGCTCTTGGCATTTTAATTATGATGTGCCTCGGTGTGGTCCTCTTAGGGTTCCTATATATTGGGGTTCGGTGCACTTCTTGGACTCCTAAGTCAATTTCTTTCACCAGGTGTGGGAAGTTTTCAGTCACTATTTCTTCAAATAGGTTTTCATTGTCTTGGCCTCTCGCTTTTTCTGGCACCCCTATAATTCGGATGTTGGTATGCTTGAGGTTGTCCCAGAGGCCCCTTACACTATCTTCAATTTTTTGGATTCTTTTGGTTTCTTGCTTTTTCAGCTGAGTGGATTTTACCTCTTTGTATTTCAAATCTTTAACTTGGTTCTTGGGGTGCTCCAGGGCACTTTCAGGTCTTTGTATAATATTTTTTGTTTCAGTCAGTGTATGCTTAATTTCTGGTTGGTCCTTTTTCATATCCTTGAGAGTCTGCTTTATATCCTTGAGAGTTTCTTTCATTTCCACGTTGGTCTTGATCATTTCTTTGCAGGTCTCGTTTATATCCTGGAGGGTGTTATTCATTTTCTTGTAGGACTCATTCATTTCCTTTGTGGTCTTGCTTATTTCCTTATAGGCCTCGATCTTTTGTTGGAGCCTCTTAAAAAACCCTATAACCGTGGTTCTGAATTCCATGTCCAGTCGTTTTTTTTCCTCCATTTCTTTCACATCTGATTTCTTTCCATGTTGCTGCATGGTGGCTGCTTCCCTGAGTTGGTCAATTAGCTTTGTGTGGTAGACTTCCTACTAGGGATAGTGGCTCAGCCTCCCCGGTTACCTGAGGTGGATATGGGCTGCACAGTCTTGCTGAAGTTAAGCTCAGTTAATCGTTGTTAGCACTTGGAGGGTTGACCTCCAGGCCAATTGTCTGTGAAGCTCAGCTGTGCTCAGGTTGGGTGGGCGGAGTCTCCGGGCCAAGCAGACAGCGTTAACTCCACCCTATGCGGCCCCAGGGACTCTGTGCCAGGGGCAATGGCCGCCAGCACCTCTGAGAGAGAGCCGCTGGGGAGCTCCACCGTCTGCCGGTTGCCGGTTGCCGGGGAATTCAGACTTTCCCAAAATGAGTCTGCATGCGCAATGGCTCACCCAGGATCGTAAAACAAAGCAGTCTGACGGTTTTCCGAATGAGAGGCAAGTCTCGGTGCGCTCTCTTCGGCGTCACGCAGCCGAACTGTTCGCGCAAGCTGCCTTCTCCACAAGCCCGGAGACCCGGCAGCACCCGAGCCTCGGCGTGCCCTCCCACTGTCCAGTTTTCACCCCGTGTGATAGTGGGTTCTCTGGACTTCGCCCAGAGCTGGAGAAACAGTCCAGTGGGACGCCTTTCTCTCCCCGTTGGAGAAAACTGGCTGGTTTTCAGCCGCCCGCCCTCTCCGCGGCGTGCACTCCAAACCTCTCTCTGTGCGAATCTTTCAACTCTGTCCGCCACCGCTCCTCCGAGTCCCAGTGTCTTATCTTCACTTTTATTTGTGGAATTTTCACTCCGCGAGCTTTCTGGTGATTCTGGAAGGTGTTTGTTCTTTCGTTAAGTTGTAGTATTAAAATTGCTGATTATGACGGCAAGATAGGTGTTTTGCCTTTGCCGCCATCTTAGTTCTCTGTGGAGAGTTTCTTTAATAAATTCTTCCTCACTAAGTGCTTAGTGAGCTATGGAATGAGCAATGCTTAAACTTGCAGATGTTAAATCTGTAGAGTTTTTTATAAATTTAAGGATGGAATTAGATTGGCTCTTATAAAGGTGTAGCTGCCTGGAAATGTATTCCTTCCTTTCATCCTCACTTTTTTCAAGAGCTGGGGATGATTAGTTTCAAAATGTCTATTTATATTCCACGTTCTGCTTACTACCATTTCAGTACATAGAATGTAAAATGATCTGCCATTTTTTTCTCTAATGCCATACATCTTGGTCCATGTCTCTTGAAAGGGTCGGCTACTGCTACTACCACTTCCTTTACTTAACCTTGGTTTTTTATTTTTTTGGGTTCTCCATCAGGGGGGCAGTGACAGAAGATAGAATTATAGATAGCCTGTTAGCCCTGCAGGCAATCAGGGGTTAACTAGCCTAACTGACCACAAGATGGCATATGTAACTGTCTTTTAGGAAAGGGCAGGGTTAATAAGCAGAAATAGGGGTTAATAGGGATGCACAACAGTAATAGTGGTGAAATGGAGTCTGCACTATGCTGCAAAATAAGGTTCCTTATACAAATTAAGATGGCTGCCGCTATTTCTAATAGCAGGGAACGACACCCATAGCACAGGCCCTCGCCTCTCCCAGCCTTCCTCTCACTTATCTCAGTAATGTTGGTCAATTAGAAATTCAGGACACCCCAGAACAGTAGATTGGATGATGGTTGCTGTGGTTATGTGGTTGCTGGTAATGGCGATCACAAGGCCCCCAGAGACACATCCCCCACGGCATCCTGCTGCTCCCTGCTCCGCCGGCTGGAAGTGAGGTCAAAGATTCCCTGATGGCCTAACTGGAAGTCCCAGAACTAGACATTCTGTGCCGGAGTTCTGTTGTTTTGGCCTACAGCTCTCTGGCACAGATTGTCTACACTGCACTACAGCAAATGTTTCATCCTCAGCTACTGCACCTGTCCGTGCAGTAGCCGAGGATGAAACATCCTTCTCAGCATGTGGCCCCATATTTCTCTGTATGCGACCACATGCGGAAAATGGCTACGCGTGTCAGTGCTGACACATGTCATAGGTTCGCCATCATGGTCCTAGGCCCTCCTTTGGAAATTCTGATTTAGTGGATGAGGCCTGAAAAAAATTTTAACCAGCTTTTTCCTGAGGGAGATTTAGGAAAAGCTCTTGTGGTGGAATGAAAAGACATCCCTAAACACAATCTTGACTCTGCTTGTTACTAGCTTGTGAATTTGAGCAAATCCATTAACTTACTTGCCCCTTTAGGTAACAACAGATACAACAATGCCAGCCACTTAGAGGTGCTGAGCTTCCACCCCAGCTATCACTAGGCCTGGATCCCTCACCAATTCTGACCTTCCTGGGCCTGTTGCAGAACCAGCTTCAATAGGAACCCAACCTAGTTGAGGACTTAGGAAATGCTTCTATGTTCACCATCTCATGGTTATTATTTTGGCCTTTGTTCTGTGTTGGAGCTTGTGATGAAGTGACCCAGGAGCTGGCAGTTATATTTCACTCCCTGTGAAGATGGCATGGATTGCTGGAATATTCTGTGTTGGGCCTTTGTCATTCATTTTCTTATCTCCACAGAGCTGGTAGGATGTAGTTGTTAAGCAATTGGGGGCAGACTGCCCAGGTTCAAATCCTGTTTTTGACTCCTACAAACTGTGTGATCTTGGGCAAGATGTTTAATCTCTGTCCCTTAGTTTCTTCATCTGTAAAATGGGCATAATAATAAATGATACCCCCTAGGGTTGTTATAGGGATTAAATGAGTTGATACATGTTACGTGCTGAGAAAAGTGCCTGGTACAAAGTAAATGCTCAGCAAGAAATAGTCATGATGTGCTCTCAAAGATAGCCAATGAATGAAACACACAACAAAACTCAAAGGGGGACACCCTTTATCTAAGCCAACACCAGTCATCCAAGTCTCATTTCCTCTAGTTTTTTCCTTAAAGGCGTGAGGATCCTTACTCAGGGTTACATTTAGAGGAAAGCCTTGCTTTTTGCTATAGATCTGAGCAGCATACTCTTTCTCTAGCTCCCCTCCCACCACATACTTCTAGACCAGGGGCATGTACTCTGTGTTCTGTGGAATGGTCTGCAGCAGTCTTCAGGCTTTCTGCAAAGTTCAAGTTGAATTCCATTTAAATATACTTCTAATTATTTATAAAAACTATTAAGCAATTCCTGACCCAAAGTATCCTGGACCAAATTCTAACATTCCATAGAGCATCTCCTCATTTGGGGCTGACAGGTTAACTCGTTTTGTGTAGACTTTGGAATAAAATGTCTCCTTCCATCTCTGTGTATATATTTTAACTTTTTATACATTTATCTTTGATTAAGAAGGTGGTAGTTCTGAGCTGCTCTTTCATTTGTGGGTATGAAGTGTTTGTTTTCTGGTTTACATCTGGACCACCAGCGTCAAAACTTAGGCCTGGCAGTGTTGTAGAGCAGTTCCCCCTGGCATGGCCCACGTGTGCCCACAGGCTCAGCCCATCTTCTGGAGTGTGTGTACTTGGGTGGCGCAGTAATAAGTGGAAGCACAGTGTGGCCATCATACCATATTTTAAATGGTCTTTTAAATTCTTGGACTTGTTTGCTTTATAAATATAAGATAAGGAATGCAAAGCAGTTCTCAGAAATTGTTAGTGATTCAACTTTGAAATAAGAATGTCCCAATTCTCCTCTTTCAAGTTTCAGAATTAACTTCATTATAGACAATTCTGAGATTACACCATTAACTTGCTTTCTAACGCTCTCATTTCCACTCCTTATGTGTCAGTGGGGACTTTCTGTGTCCTGTGTACCAAGACAAAGTGCAGGAAGAAATTGGATCCTGAATCTGACTAAGCAGAAAACTGGCATCCTTACTCTGTGAATTCTAATTTCTATTCTTTTAATCAACTTTAATAATAAATACTTACTATATATTTGAACTCAGAAAGCTTTAAAATAGTAAAATGCCACATTTATATTTTTTTATGATATAGCATTCTACTTTAAACAAGTATACTTAATTAAAAATTTTTTTAATCCACACTAAAACAATTATAGTAGAAGGCCCACCCCTCCCCCATCAGGCCCTGTGGAGAAAAGGCGATTGGAAGTTACCATCACATAAATCCTGTAAAGTGGTCAACAAACTTCAGGGAGAGACATGGCTTTTCTGTCAGATGTGATCACTGGCAACATTTCTCAGAGTAAGTACCTGTTTGGTCCATTTCTCTAATACGGACGTCTGGATCCCAGCAGTTCTCTTGGACCACCCTGAAAACCTTCCCATCCTTCAGCATCTTCGCCTCTCCCTAGGGCAGAAGAGGCACATTAGCAATGCTAACCTAACTTTACTTAGGTGAAGCCTTCCTTCTACCCTATGGAACGTGGTTCTACCCTAATAGTGGAAATCTGTTCATTCAGCAGAACTCAGCTTTTCACCCTCCTGCCTTCATACTGGCCTGGAGTTAAAGGAGTGTGCTCAGAGACATCAGCATTTGGGCACAGAGAGAAACAAGGCCATGGTCATGGCCTTTTGGAGCTTCATAAACGGAGGATGGCTGGTCACCTTGTCGACCTGAACCACTGGCTACATACCCCGAGAGGAAGGCTCAGTGTCTGGAAAACTCCAGATAAAACATAACATTTTAGAATTGAAAAGGAACTCAGAGATAGACTGTATAGTCCCGCTTTCTGGTTTTATAGAGAAGCCACAGATGGATAGTCAGAAGAAGTGATTTGTCCAGCAGAGCAGGGCCCACTGATGTCAACACCTTGCAGGAGGAGGTGGGCAATGAAGTGAATTGGTCCCGCAGCATGTGAGACCTTGGGGCCGAGCTGCTGACCTCCACCAGGCATCATGCCGCCTGTGTACACTATTTCTTATTCCTCAGGGCAGGGGGCCAAGGTAAATGACTGTGGCAGTGGCTTTTAAATTCAGCCTCCAGTTTGTGATCCCTAAAGAAAAGGGAAAGGGAAAAGTTCTGACCCAGATTCCTGAAATCAGACTGTTCAGGTTCAAATCCCCAATTTACTACTTACTGTGCAATCCTGAGCAAGTTAAACAACATCTCTGAGCCTCAGTTTGCTCAACTTTAAGGTAGGGATAACAAAGATGACTTACCTTAAAAAATAATATGACTTACCTTAAAGGGATCGTGTGAGCATAAAATGGGAGAGTCCATATAAAGCACATGAGTATCTGACACATGTTAAATGTTGGTTATTCTAAGTATTGTTATTAATGACATGTGGCTAACTAGGGACTAAGCGTTTCCTGCTGTTCCCCTGCTGTGAGGGCACACCACCTCTGGCAGTGCTTTAGGGCTCAACATTGCTCTTGACCCCTGCGTTATGGCCGAGTGGGCATATGCTGATCAAAGCCCTTGAGATCTGCTTGCTGGAGTCCCTGCCCTCCCGCTCTCCCCCTTGTTTTGATGGCAAGTTGCACACAGCTCTTGCCACAGCTTCCTTCTTGATCCGTCTATCCCATGGACAAAACCTTTCCCGATTTCTGCTTGGAGAAAGCCAACCACTCTTCCGCTGCAGGTGTGGCACCCCCTTCACATCTGGCTTGCATGAGGAAGCCCTAAAATCCATGTTTTCATTTCCCATGGACTGGAGGGAAGAAATCAGTGAGCAAGTGACTTGTGTAACCATGACAGGTGTCTGTGTCCAAGCAGAACCCAGTCTCTGAAATCAGGGTTGACTTGCTTCACTCCTCATCTTTTGCTGATCCTGCCAGCATCTGAACACCTTTTATAGGTTGGAGAATCTCCTATAAGAGTCTTAGTGGAGGCAGAGCCCAGCTTTCCTCTAATAAAGTTCAAAAGCCCAAATGTTTGTTTTCCTTGCCCTGAGCTTGGCCTATCAATGCTTGGTTTTTAATCAAGAGCAAGTGATACAAAAAGGCACAACAGTGAACTATCCTGCCAATGATCTGGCAGTGGCCACACGCTGTGTCTGTGGACAGGGTTTCTGGTGGCAGAGAATTTATTGAACTGATACTTTATGTAATGAAAAGTTAACTTTCAAAAAGAAAACAGAAATGGCAGCATTGGACTAGAATAATGGCTTTCAATTCATTTTGGCTGTGATCCAGTAGACCCATATAAATCTATTTAAACAGATACAAACTGGGACAAAAATTCCATGAAACAGCATTTACTCTTACTATGAACAGTGCATCCTGCTGTTTTCTTTTGTAATCTATTTCATTTTTAAAGCTGCCCTACCTAACCCCCTGACTTATTATTATAACCCACTGTTAGGTTGCAACCCTTATTTTCAAACTCTGGAGTCGATGATCACTGGTCTATGATTCTTTATCTTTATGGAAACTGCCCTTTGCTGTGGGCTTTCCACTTTCCCGGACTCCCTTGCTTTTTATTGTCTCTTGTTCAGTTAGCTCAAAATTATTGTCATTGAATAAATAACTTTATCCATTTGGATTTCTTCTTGACTTCCCAGTGAGGGGAAAAACATTTAGATCAGGAATCCAATGACTGGAATTACACAGATTAGTGTGTGTTTAATGTTTGGTGTGATGGAAATGGTGTGTGTGTGTGTGCGTGTGTGTAGTCCCAACGGCCTGGAAGACACTCAGTGGGGATCTGTAGATGCTGCTGACCCACGGTTTTGAAAGAGGCACTATGTCCATCCTTTGAAATGTTCCCAGGTTCTTGCCATCAGGACTCAGTTCTATCCTCACCTCGTGCAGCTCCTGAGAGGAGGCCATACAAACTGTCTTGCTACCTACACTTTCCTAAATATTCAACCAAAAGGCAAGTGGTGTTTTTTCAATTCTGAATAAGGCTTTACCATGGCACACAAGCATCCCACCATTCATCCCAAGACATTGAAATTCATTAAGAAAAGAAACTAGATTTTCTCATTGCTATTCGTCTAATTTGAATATTTATATACACTCACATGTTGTTTTTCAGTGACTGTAATCCTTAACCACTGTAATGATAAAAAATAAAGATTTTGTTTTGTTTTGTTTACTTTGCTTACTTTGAGGGAGAAGGAAGCGGTAGGAAATGGAGCTGGGAGGGAAGATGGAGAGTCACTGTTTTGTTCTATTACACTACCATTGTATCCAAGTTTGCTGGAAATATGTAGGACTGGATGTGACTGGAAATATTTTCCTTCTTGTTTTTTTTTGAGATCTGCTGTTAAGTTTATGTAATCTCTTGACATGCAAACAAAATGAAACGAAGGCCATTCAAAACCATTATCAAGGTTATGGACTGCAGCCTGGGGTATGGAGTAAAATAAAAATCACAGCGGCCTGTCCCTGTGTTGGGCTTCCTTGCAGCCTTGTAATCAGCTCTGCTCAGCTTGTTTTCCTCCTTGGGAAATCCAAGGCCAGCTTAGATCACTGCTCCAGGCTCAGAACTGGCACTGCACACTGAAGTGCGGCTCAGTGCCTAAATCAGCACTTAGTGGATGTTCCACAGATTCTGGTGCTGGAAACTCTGTAATGGTTCCCCACTGCCTTCAGGATCAAATTCAAAGGCCTAAACCCAATCTCCAAGGCTCCATCTGATGAGGCTTCTGCCCACCTCTTCAGCTTCTTCCCAACTCTTTGCTCCTAAAACCCTTGCTTCATCAATCCATTCTCTGCCACTGATGTGGTCTTTTTAAGCCATTAACACTCTCTAAAGACTTCACTGTGTTGAAAATAAAATCCAGACTCCTTAGTGTGTGCCACATGCCCCTCTATGATCTGGCCCCTGCCTACTTCACTAGACTCATTTCTTACCGCCTCCCCATTTCATTGCATCTCAGCCACAATGCCCTCCTTTCTGTTTCTTGAGCACAGATCTTCCTCATGCGATAGCCTTTATAACTGCTGTTCCCTGAGCCAGGACGCTATTCCATGTTTTCGTTCCTTTCCTCCAAGACTTCACTAGCTGCCTGTGCAGCCAGCTCTAAGTAACCTCCCTATTGTAGCACCATTTGTCATTTCATTCTCCAAAGTCTCCCCCCTAGAAGTTTATCATCACAAGGGCAGGGAACAGGCCTGTCTTGTTCATCAGTATATTTCTCATGAACAGTGATGTTAATAAAAACCAGTGAGTGAATGCATATGGGCAGTGGTTTTCAAACTTGAGTAAGCGTCCAAATCACTTGGAGGCTTGTCAAAACACAGACTGCTGGCTGGTTCCTCAGAGTTCCTGTTTTGGTAGGTCTGAGTTGAGGCCCATGAATTTGAATTTCTTCCATCTTCTCAAGTGAAGCTGCACTTGCTGGTCTGGAGATCACATTTGGAGAAATGCTGGTCTCAGCCATAGTAAGTGCTTGAGTTGAGGGCTTAGATAAGTTTAATATTTCCATGCCTGTGTTCCCTGTCTTCTCTTCCTGGAAATCTGTTTCCTTTATTCCTGCTTTGAGCCTCAGGTTGGGTGTCACTTCCTCCAGGAGGTCTTCTGCAGGATTAATGCCCAAATCTATGTCCTCCAGCACTTGGTGAAGAGCAGTCCGCCCAACATTATCACACCGCATGTGTTCCCCCTGCACAGGATAACCGCATCTTCCCAGACCGAGAGTCTCCCAGGTCTGCTTTAAGCATGCGTGTGTTCCAGCTGGACACTCAGGCACGTTCCCTCCCAGCTCCATATAGGCACATGCTGCACCTGAAAATGAAGTCAAGGTTGACCTCTCTGTAGCCCTGGACTCTGAGCTCCTTCTCAGTCCTCCTTGCACCTTTTCCTCTTACCAAACAGAGGCTTCTCCTGGGTCTCCAACGTTTAACTTCTCTAGCTTGTGCTCAAACCTAAACTGTTCCATTTATTTGGTTGGCCTTAATCTCCTATAATGACCTGCGGAGGGGCCAGGTTAGTGCTCAAATCTATGTCCTCCAGCATCTATTCCTTAAGGCAGAGCAATAAATGCTAAAATTGGTTCGAGGGCAAAAAAAAAAGGAGAGGTTTCTTAATGGCTTCTCAAATTCCAATTTATCTTCCCAAATGCTACAGTGACCCACATTTTTCTAATAATTTAGAGAAACCTCAGTTTTCGTTCCCCTTGCCTACTGCAAAGTCCACAGGAGGGCAGAAGGGTGGAGAGCCCCCGGAGATCTCAGGCTCAGGGTGTCCCTGGGTCCGAGGCAGGGTCACTTTGGGAGAAACTCACCTTGCTGTGGTGTTGGAGCTGTACCCAGCCTCCATAGCCGAATCTCTGCAGGGGGAGAGGCACAGTTAGACTGAGAGAGCAAAGCTGACAGGACTGCAATAAAGGGCATTTCTGAGGCAAAGAATTCTAAGCTCCATCCTTTCAAGTACCACTTTGCCATCTTCTCCTGATACCCACACACCACTTATTCAATATTTATATTAACATCAATTTACTTTCTTTGCTTAAATGCATTTATTCAGGAATAAAATTCTATATCATAGAAGTGCTAGTTTTACCTTTTATCCTCATGCAGGTTGCAATTTTAAAGTGAAGATTTATGTTAAAATATTTGTTTCTGTATCAACTACACTATTTCATCAGGAGAACACGGACAGTAAGAACCACTCTTTAGGAAAGGACATATTGGAACACTGGTCTTTAAACTGTGTGTTGTGATCCATGAAATCAATTTAGTGAACAGTGAGTGACCCAGATGTTCTAAAAATACCAAGCAGATGGTGTTGGTGTTCCACCCATATTCCCTCCCCTTAACACTTCTGTTCATACCAACCCTTTTGCCACAGAAGCCAACTTTGGGCAGGCCCTTCTAGTACTAGTAAACTAGTATCTCCCCCCGCCACCCCCAGCAGTCCTCAACCAATGACTAAGGATGCTTATCTGTGAATACACTGAACACACTAGATCAAAGGTCTGGCTCAGGTGAGGTATACATTCTACACTTTCTTTGGATGTCTTGCTTTCCCTGTCTTTCTTCCTCACTCTACTGGTGTTTTCTAAGGTCACCTCCAAAGTAAATTTGCATTTGAATCTTTATCTCAGGATCTGGTTCTTGAAAAACCCAAGTCTAGATAGTAGAGGAATGGAATAGAGTGGAGTGGAGTGGAATGGAATGGAGTGGAGTGGAATGGAGTGAATGGAATGGAATGGAATGGAGTGAAGTGGAGTGGAGAGGAGTAGAATGGAATGAAGTGGAGTGGAGAGGAGTGGAATGGAGTGGAGTGGAATGGAGTGAATGGAATGGAATGGAGTGAAGTGGAGTGGACTGGAGTGGAATGGAGTGGAATGGAGTGGAATGGAGTGGAGTGGAATGGAGTGGAGTGGAGTGGAATGGAGTGGAGTGGAATGGAATGGAGTTAATAGAATGGATTGGAGTGAAGTGGAATGGAGTGGAGTGGAATGGAGTGGAGTGGAATGGAGTGGAGTGGAATGGAGTGGAGTGGAGTGGGGTGAAATGGAGTGGAGAGGAGTGGAATGGAGTGAATGAATGGAATGGAGTGAATGGAATGGACTGGAATGGAGTGGAGTGGAGTGAAATGGAATGGAATGGAGTGGAGTGGAGTGGAGTGGAGTGGAGTAGATGGAGTAGAGTGGAATGGAGTGGAGTGTAGAGGAATGGATTGATGAAAATGCCTCCCATGTGTAATTTTTCATTTCATGAAACTCTTGTTTCCATTATATATGTGGATGTTTGTGCCAAGTCACAATATAAAATATATTTATCCTTGACAGTTATGACTAAAAAATTTCATAAGCCTCTGCCTAAGAACATAGATAGATGTGACTCGTGTAACTATAGGTTTTTAAATCTCATTTGTTCATTCATTCATTCATTCTTCATTCATTCATTTCACAAACCCTCATGGAATCCCACCCATGACTGGCATTACTAGGGCAGAGAAAATAAAAGTGAAGAGCAGTTCCAGCCTCTGTGGAGCACAGTCTTGAGAGGGTGGGGCTGGATGGGACAAGTACTTGAAAAGTCATCATCACATGTGAGACATACTGTGATTGAGTGATGCACAAATTCTCTGGGAGCCTGGAGGAGGGTTCTGACCCACAACTTGGGTCAGGTGATGCCAGGGAAGGGAGATTGAAAAGGGCTTTTGGGGTCAGATTGGAGAGGAACTTCCAGTGGTCAACATTTCCATGTTCCAAAGCAGTGGCTCTCAAATTGTGATGTAAGAGGGGAGGGTAAGGCAGTCAGAGACATTGATGTAAAGAGCTCCTCAACAGCTCCAGGCATCATTGATAGATGAATTAAGGAAGCTGAAGGTCAGTACAACTTCTCCCGTGTTTTAGTTGGATGAGACCAGCTAACAGTGGTTGGTTCTTATGTCATGACAGCGAGTTTGTCTTGAGGAAGTCAGGTCTTGGCAGATCCCTTGTCCTAGCTCTGCTCTCCCCTCCAGACTGAGAGGGGGAGGTGTGGGCGTGCAGCACAGGAGTGTCTGTGTGACTATGTGTCTGTGACTTTGGTCGGCTCCAAAAGACTTAAGATTTTGGTCAATTTTATACCATATGTATTCTACCTGTATATAAGTTTTGTTCTTGAGTTACAGCTCCAAGTAATCATTCTAGCCCTGGCTGGCATTGCTTAATGGTTAGTGCATCAGCTTGGGGACTGAAGGGTTTCAGGTTCAATTCCCAGTCATGTACTTGGGTTGCAGGTTTGATCCCTGGCCCCTATAAGGGTGCATGCAAACAATCGAGGAATTTCCAGTGGTCAACATTTGGGTGTGTCTTTCTCACATCACTGTTTCTCTCTCCCCCATCCTCCCTCCTTTAAAAAAAACACCTCTCTCTTTAAAAATAAAACAATGGAAAAATATCTTTGGGTGAGGATTACAAAAACAAAACAAAAAAAAACGCCCCACAAAAAAACAAATGGTCAATTTAGCTCTAGATCTACCTGCTTCTCCCCAAGGGACATCAGAGGATCTGGCTAGTGGGTTGGACACACAAGGAAAATTGTGGACCAAGGGCCCATGATTCTCCTCCCTGTACCCAGTTTCTCTATTGCCTGTGTCCCCACACTCACCTTCTTTCATACATTCAATATCCTTGTGCTTCCCCCATCTCTGCCCCTGGATAAAGCTGCCCAGAGATAAAGTATGCTGGAGGAGGGGCTGGAATATGGCTTCCTTCAGTTATACTTCAGAATAAACTCTCAAACTGGAAATTTGCCATTGAAATCTTATTTTAATGTAGAAAAATAGTTTTTATTTTTCTTATTTCCCTCCTTCCCTCTTTGTCTTTCATTCCTTCCTCATTCTCTTTCTTACTTTTTCTGAATTCTCTTTGGAACTTTAACCCATACATAAATTAGTAGGTTACAAAGTATCCCATCTGGGGAAGGGCAGAGAGGCAGAGGGAGGCAGAACAGAGGGCTCTTGTCACGCATAACAAACCATTTAGAAGATACTTGACTTTGTTGGAGTAACTTAATATCTCAAAATCACTGCTTCCTTATGTGTAAATGATGTTAACACATAACCTCAGCTATGACATAGGGTTTTGTGGGGATTAATGAGATAATTTTAGAAAACTATTGACACCAGACCTGGTTTATAGAAATGTTCTCGAGGGTGCTAACAGTGGTGATGGTAATGGTGGATATGGTGGTGACAACAGTGGTGATGGCAATGGTGGAGGTTTTGGTGGGGATAATAGTGGTGGTAGTGGCAATGGTGGAGGTTGTAAGTGGGTAGTGGTGATGGTTATGGTAATGAGTCTGGTGGCAGTGGTGGTACCAGTGATGGCAGTGGTACCGATGGCAGGCAGTGATGGCAGTGGGGGTGCACAGTGGTGACAGTCTATTCTATCCTTAGGTGGTAAAATAAGGCACACCACATGCAGCTTGTGAGCTGTGGTTTGCTGCTCTGTTGACTAATGAGTTTGCTGACCACTGTCATATATTACCCTTTACCTCTTTGCACACAATATTCCACAATTGCCTAATCCTCACAGCTTCCAACTACACAGTAACATTTAGGCTAGTCCGGTGGTTGGCAAACTCAGTCAACAGAGCGGTTTGCAGATCACTGCCCTAGGGTCAGACAGTAATCAGGACTATGAAGGAAGGACCCCTTTGACACTGTGTTCCTCCCTCCCCTTTCTTGCAAAGCACAAAATTTGAATACTTTGTGCTTCTTCTGGGCCCCTTGCAAATACCTAACTTATTTGGGTCAACTTAATTATGCTCCAAGTCTGGGATCCATTTAGCACCTCCAGCTCTTGTCCTAGGTTGAAACAAGCTGGGGTTGGAGATTTATGACCTTGGTGGTAATTTTGGTCCAAGCACCTGCCAGGAAGCACTGACAGTCTGAAGATATTTGGCTGACAGGACCAATGTCCCATAGGAATTGATGGACATGACAAATACAAAACAAATTTAAAAATTCAAGGGCATTCATTTCTCTGTATAAAAGATGTGCTTCTGAATTGAGAACATATGAATTAGGTTGAGGAACTGAGTGACATTTTTAATGTCTTGGGCACCTCACACTTTCACAGGATAAATAATGAATCTCCATGTGATAAAATCAAATATGTATTTCTTCACAGAGGTTGTTCAGAAGTTGAATTATGGCTGGGATTTTGTCTCCTAAAGTCTTACAGTGATCAAGTGTAATTAAGTTATTGTTAATGAAAGAAGATGTACATATTATTTTTTTTACTAAAGGCCAGAATTTATCAACATTGTTTAAAATTACAAGAATCTTTGCAAGCCCTACTATTGGACACATCATTGGTGGTCAGTAGAGTTTTGCTGAAGGAAAAAGCCAAAAGCTTATTATCATCATTGTGTTGAGGAATAATCTCATGTGGGTAACCTGAAACCACTTCCACCCTGGTTTCTTAGCCACCGTGCTCCTATTTGTGGCAGAGTGTGGAGACTTATTCATTAGAAACAATTTAATCAAGTGCTCTCTGATTCTGCTATCTTTTTTGCCTCTCAGATCTTAATTATAACTGATTTATTAGCAAGTGAAAATGAAAAGCTTTCTCAAATCCCAGTCTTTGTAATGATTAGTTAATCATCAAGCTGGCATGTTGATTCTGCTTTTCTGCTTCTTTGTTGCATGAGGAGAGCAAGGTTTTTGAGGTGTGTCTATTAATATTTAATTTTTTAAAAGGTCAGGTTTGAAAAAAGATGTTAGTTCTTCCAAACAGGCTTCATCTTCTAACATAAAACTAGTACTGGTTTATCCTTTTCATTCTTTTATTGGAAAGTTCGAAAAAATGGTGAGAAAAGATCAGAGATTGAAGCTTTGAAATATTTTGCCCCCTAAGAAACAATTGGAAGGCAAAGGGAAATCTGCTGGAACTATTGAACTATATGAACTAGAAGATCTGCTCTTAACTACTGTCACTTCAATACTCACTCTGACCACATAGACTGAAAATGCAGAGAGAGGGAGATGGGTCCCAGCACCATTTCATGCATTTTTATTTACCTCACTCCTCCCAATTTGAAAACACAGAACCATTTTCTACTAGTTGTTTTGTCACTGGCTTGCCTGCACTCAAATGAAAACTCTAATATTTAACAGATCTGATTGCTTGACCTGCAGGTTTGGAAGCCAGGTTCCAATACCCCATGATGAACCCTAGGTGGGTTTTGGGTGTTTTTGGGAGCAGGTTGGTGTCGAGGGAGGCACTTGGGGTGGGGGCAGCAAAAGGAAGCAGGGACCTTCCTTATAGCAGTGCCACTCTCTTAGGCCAACTCTCTCAGCTGGGTTTGGTGGTAGTGCTTGGGAGAAGCCGCATGATCCCACATAGCTCTAGGATTCTAGGCTTATTTCTGAGTCTCCAGGACTTTATCAATCCAGCAGGGTTAATAATATAAATCCTATAAATTTTGCAGTTAGCAAGATTTTATGTGGATCAAATTACATATTGCTCCCTGGAAGTATAAGAGTATTATGATTATTATTACCACCACCACCACCACCACCACCACCACCATCATCATCATCATCATCACCATCATCATCATCATGTGTTTCTGTTATCTGCTTGCAGCTTGTGAGACTGCTAGATGGAAGCCTGGTTTATGAGGACAAAATGCCCCTCCCTCTTTGAGGTAATAGCTGGAAGATAGGAACGGCACGTGGGCTAAAGAGCCAGTAGAATAGGCAGCCATTTATGGCTATAGCCTCCCCATGCTCTGCATCCCTCAGCTTCCTAAACAGTTTTCACAGTACCTTTAGGGTCCTGCGTTAGGGGGTCACTTAGAAGTGATCAGCTTTTGGTGACCAGTTCTCCGGTCACACTAAAGGCAGGCTTCTGGGTGAGAGACAAGTCCTGGGAGGCGGCTTGTGGTACAGGATACAGTTCTTCCCCTGCTTAGCAGAGGAGGAACCTTTTTAGGCTATGATGGGTCATCATCACAAACATTGTGAAGCTGTGTTTACGCTTTAATAGAATATGGCGAGGAAAACAGCATTCAGAACAGCAAGTTCCCATGTAGTCACTCAGACTCCTTTTGGAGGGGTGAGTTTGATGGGGTTAGCTTTTAGCATTGGTTGTAACAGGACAGCCTTTCAAAGATGATTCAGCATAATTTGTATTTTTCAATCCACAATGTCTACCACCCATCTTACCTAAAGTACCAATAAACAAAGAAATACTTAAGGTTAACATCCTTCCAGGAGACAACTATGAGAAGAAAATTGTCTCCACTACTTACACAATGTGCCACTATTTAATCAGAGCTCAGGTTAACCTATTTTTTCTCACTTGTGATAAAAAGGTGAAACATTATCAAAGATGTGAAAGTTCTAGAGAAGGCTTAAGATTGGTAAAATCTGATAATTGGCCTGAACAAAACTCAAGCCAATTTTAGATATCTTTCACGTCTCCCACCTTCCTAGTCATTTTATTCAGTTACAGTTATTAATTCAAAAGTTCTTAATGCCAAGAGGAAATATCCACCTTTGGAGATGCACAGAGAAGCACAGAGCAGAGTCTTTAGAGACACTCATTGTGTGAAGGCCTCATGTCATTTCCTCTGGGGTTTTTGATGTTCCTTTTCTCCTGTTCATAACAAGGATTTACAGCTTAAAGAATATCAAAAAGGAAAGGTTTCAGGCAGCACCCTAAAATAGACTACAAAAAATTTGTTAGTTATCTCTTGGTGCTTCTAAACCTTATTTTAAACATTTTGGAAAGGAGATATGTTGTAGAAATCCCGGAAGCCTGTCACATTCCATTTTTTAATAGTCTCTTACTTGAAACTGTAACTTTCAATTCTGTAGTTGGCATGTATCTTCCCTTCTCAGCAGCTGAATATGTTATTCAAATGGAAGTGAAACTGCCTGACTTAAATTGTCCAGAAATTTTAAAGAATGCTTCATTTAAGGGGAGAAAGGAATTTTGAGAAAGACTTACATCTTTGATCAATGTTCTTTCAAAATCAATATAAAAGTTACTTTTTTTAAACTAATAAATCAGAGCAACCAAATAATTTTAAAGCACTTGTAAAGCAGAGAAATTAATTCCTCAAAGAAAAGCTAGGTTTGTAATAGAGGCATTGAGAAATCCCAGAGAAGTTCTAAAAATAATTCAGCAAATTAATCACCATTACCTTCTTTAAATCTGGCCATTCTTTTGGTAGAATATGATTATGGATGTCAATTTTCATCTCCACAGGATCAGAGGAGAAGCGTGTAAAGAAAGAAGTTCTGATATCAAAATATGAACACCATGTAGTTAATTGATTTACTTTGCCCCTTCACAGCTATCTTTAAACACTGGCCACCAGGCCTGCTCAGCCAAGCGTGGGTTCACTGGAGCTGCCTTATTAAAGTTCAAAGTTCTGTCAACTTAGCCGTTGGTCAATAATTCTTTGGTAGCCAGGTTGTGTAGCACAAAATTATTTTTAAAAAGGACTGTAATAATAAACCTAAGAATACAGCAGGTCCAAAATGAACTAATCTTTGTTTTTAAATATTTCAATTTTATCAACATATACACAGTTTAAAAAATCAAGTAGCACTTGGTTAAAAGAAAAGAAATAGTTTTCTGTGGGAATTTCTTTGAGAAGTACTGGTCAAAGACATACTGAAATTTTTAATTACGGTACCAGGTTGGTAATGGTCAAGTATTCCTTCCCCATCAATACCCAGAAAAATAAAATGCAAATACTTTCTGGAGAAAATAATTCCAACTATATACCACAGATTAAGGTCAACAAAATATTGACAAATATATTGGAAATATTAACATAGAATATACATTTTTATATTACTCCAACACACAAGATGGCCACCTTCTTGTGGTCAAAGATGGCCTCCCTCATGTGGACACAAGACTTTTTGTTATTGACTTATAATAAAAAATTCTACACACATGAGGAAAAAAGCTATCATGAGTGAGTGTCTACAAAGATAATAATAAATTTAAACCTCCAAGAGGAACGAAGATGGTGGCATAGGTAAACACCTATGCTGCTGCCTCGCACAACAGTTTCAAAACTACAACTAAAAGACAAAACAGACATCATCCAGAACTACTGGAAAGCTGGCTGAGTGGAAATCCTACAACTAGAAGAAAAGATAAAAGGACATTAAGACTCAGAGGAGGTGAGGAGGGCAGAGTTGTGGAGACGTGGAGACAGAGGTATGGAGACATGGAGATATGTGTGAGCAGAAAGGGTGGGCGGCTGAATACCTGGCTGGTTTTCTCGAACAGAGAGGGAGACAAAGGCTCCCAACAGCACTGAACCCCATTTCTGGGGGAGTCCCGGGGAACCCATACTCATACAGGGTAAAACTGAACTGTCAGAAGGAAGCACATTGAGACTCGGGAGGTGCAGAGGTGTGCGAGCTTGCAGAGAGGGCACATGGCTGGCTCGTTCAAGAGGAAAAAAAACAACAACCTCCAGATTGTATTGTTTTCCAGTTCTGGGTGAGTCTTTGGATATCCAGACTCATTTGGGGAGAAACTAGACTGTCTGGCAGCGGGAAAAACTCAAGGGCAGCTTTCAGAGGTGTGTGCAGCCATTGCCCCAGTACTCGGAGACCCAGACACTGCTTAGGGCGGAGCTGACGGGAAACCAGTGATACCAAAAACAATCTAGGCTTAACTACAAAAAGACAATGCTGCCCATAAAGGGATGCACCAAGAGTGTCCACCTCAGGTAAATGAGGAGGCTGAGCCACTGTCTTCTAGAGGACACCTACCGCACAAAGCTACTCGACCAACTCAGGGAAGCAGCCAAAATACAGAGACAAGGAAACAGATCACATTTGAAAGAAATGGAGGGGAAAAAATGACTGGACATAGAATTCAAAACCACAGTTATAAGGATCATCAAAAGGTTCCGAGAAAAGGCCAATAAATTTAATGAGACCCTAGAGGATATGAAAAAGGACCAACTAGAAATTAAGCATAAACTGAAAAAGAAATATTATACAGAGACCTAAAAGCAGACTAGAGGACCACAAGAATCAAGTCAAAGATTTGAAATACAAAGAAGCAAAAACCACCCAGCCGGAAAAGCAAAAAGCCAAAAAGAATCCAAAAAATTGAAGATAGTGTAAGGGGCCTCTGGGACAACCTCAAGCATACCAAAATCCGAATTATGGAGGTGCCAGAAAAAGAGGGAGAGAGCAAGATACTGAAAACCTATTTGAAGAAATAGTGACCAAAAACTTCCCCCACCTGGTGAAAGAAATAGACTTAATAGTCCAGGAAGCACACAGAACCCCAAACAAAAGGAATCCAAAGAGGACCACACCAAGACACATCATAATTAAAATGCCAAGAGCAAAAGACAAAGAGAGAATATTAAAATCAGCAAGAGAAAAACAGTTAGTTGCCTACAAGGGAGCACCCGTAGAATTGTCAGCTGATTTCTCAACAGAAACTATGCAGGCCAGACGGGAATGGCAAGAAATATTCAACGTAATGAATAACAAGAACCTACAACCAAGATTACTCTACCCCGCAAAGCTATCATTTTGGTCCTCCAGGCCAATTGACTGTGAGGACAGCTGTGTCTATGCTGGGAGAGCCTCTGTACTCAGCTTGGATGGGGCGGAGTCTCAGGGCAGAGCAGACAGAATTGAAGGTCAGATAAAGAGCTTCACAGATAAGAAAAAGCTAAAGGAGTTCATCACTGCCAAACCCATATTATATGAAATGCTAAAAGGTATTCTTTAAGAAGAGGAAGAAGAAGAAAAAGGTAAAGATAAAAATTATGAACAACAAATACATGTCTATAAACAAGTGAGTTAAAAATCTGATGAACAGAATAAACTGGTGAATATAATAGAATCAGGGGCATAGAAAGGGAATGGACTGACAATTCTTGGGGCAAGGGGGTAAGGGAGGTGCAGGAAGAGACTGGACAAAAATCTTATACCTATGGATAAGGACAGTGCGGGGGGATAGGTAAGGGCAGAGGGTGGGGTGGGTACCACTTGGAGGGCAGCTATGGGGTGGGGGGGAGGAACATTGTAATAATCTGAACAATAAAGATTTATTAAATTAAAAAAAATAAAAATAAAAAATAAATCTACCAAAAAAAAGAATTAAAGAAACTGGGGAAAAAAAGAATACCTTTCAGCATTTCATGTATTACTGGTTTAGTGGTGATGAACTCCTTTAGCTTTTTCTTATCTGTGAAGCTCTTTATCTGACCTTCAATTCTGTCTGCTCTGCCCTGAGACTCCGCCCCATCCAAGCTGAGTACAGAGGCTCTCCCAGCATAGACACAGCTGTCCTCACAGTCAATTGGCCTGGAGGACCAAAATGATAGCTTTGCGGGGTAGAGTAATCTTGGTTGTAGGTTCTTGTTATTCATCACGTTGAATATTTCTTGCCATTCCTGTCTGGCCTGCATAGTTTCTGTTGAGAAATCAGCTGACAATTCTACGGGTGCTCCCTTGTAGGCAACTAACTGTTTTTCTCTTGCTGATTTTAATATTCTCTCTTTGTCTTTTGCTCTTGGCATTTTAATTATGATGTGTCTTGGTGTGGTCCTCTTTGGATTCCTTTTGTTTGGGGTTCTGTGTGCTTCCTGGACTTTTAAGTCTATTTCTTCACCAGGTGGGGGAAGTTTTTGGTCACTATTTCTTCAAATAGGTTTTCAGTATCTTGCTCTCTCTCTCTTTTTCTGGCACCCCCATAATTCAGATGTTGGTATGCTTGAGGTTGTCCCAGAGGCTCCTTACACTATCTTCAATTTTTTGGATTCTTTTTGGCTTTTTGCTTTTCCGGCTGGGTGGTTTTTGCTTCTTTGTATTTCAAATCTTTGACTTGATTCTTGTGGTCCTCTAGTCTGCTTTTAGGTCTCTATATAATATTTTTATTTCAGTCATTGTATGCTTAATTTCTAGTTGGTCCTTTTTCATATTCTTGAGGGTCTCGTTAAATTTATTGGCCTTTTATAGGAACCTCTTGATAATCCTCATAACTGTGGTTTTGAACTCTATGTCCAGTCATTTTTTCCCTCAATTTCTTTCAATTGGGATCTGTTTCCTTGTCTCTGTATTTTGGCTGCTTCCCTGTGTTGGTCGAGTAGCTTTATGCGGTAGGTGTCCTCTAGGAGACAGTGGCTCAGCCTCCCCATTTACCTGAGGTGGACACTCTTGGTGCATCCCTTTATGGGTAGCACTGCCTTGTTGTAGTTAAGCCTAGATTGTTGTTGGTATCACTGGGAGGGGTTGACCTCCAGGCCAATTGGCTGTGAAGATAGCTGTGTCTATGCTGGGAGAACCACTGTGCTCAGCTTGGATGGGGCAGAGTCTCAGGGCGGAGCAGACAATCTTGGTTTTTCATCAGCCCCACTCTAAGCAGCACCTGGGTCTCCATGTCCCACAGCAATGGCTGCACACACCTCTGAGAAAAGCTGCCCTTGAGTTTTGCGTGTTGCCAGACAGTCTAGTTTCTCCTCAAATGAGTCTGGATACCCAAATTCTCACCTGGAACTGGAATACTATGCAGTTCAGAGGTTTTGTTTTCCTCCCAAATGAGAGAGCCAGCCACACGCCCTCTCTGCGAGCTGGCGCACCTCTGCAGCTCCTGAGTCTCAGTGTGCTTCCTCCTGACAGTCCAGTTTCACCCCATATGAGTATGGGTGCCCTGAGACTCACTTGGAACTGGAGTTCAGTGCCGTGGGGAGCCTTTGTCTCCCTCCCTGTTTGAGAAAGCCAGTTGGGTATTCAGCCACCCACCCTTTCCGCTCGCACGCATCTCTGCATCTCTGCACCTATGTCTCCACGTCTCTGCAACTCTGAGTCTTAGTGTCCTTTTATCTTTTCTTCTAGTTGTAGAATTTCCACTCAGCCAGCTTTCTGGTGGTTCTGGATGATGTCCATTTTGTCTTTTAGTTGTAGTTTCAAAATTCTTGTGTGAGGCAGCATATACGTGTTTACCTATGTTGCCATCTTGGTTCCTCTCTCCCTGAAAGGTATTCTTTATGAAAGGAGGAAGAAGAAAAAGGTAAAGTTAAAAATTATGAACAACAAATACATATCTATCAACAAGGGAATCTAAAAATCAAGTGAATTAAAAATCTGATGAACAGAATAAACTGGTGAATATACTAGAATCAGGGGCATAGAAAGGGAATGGACTGACAATTCTTGGGGGAAAGGGGTGTGGGAGGTGCAGGAAGAGACTGGACAAAAATCATATACCTATGGATGAGGACCATGGGGAGGAGGTAAAGGGCAGAGGGTGGGATGGGGACTGGGTGGAGGGGAGATATTGGGCGAAAAAAAGAGGAACATTGTAATAATCTGAACAATAAAGATTTATTAAGTTAAAAAAATTTAAAGCTCCAAGGACAAATATATTGGAGATATTAAACATAGAATATACATTTATTATTCTACCTAATAAAAGGGTAATATGCAAATTGACCATCACTCTAACACACGAGATGGCCACCCACATATGGTCAAAGATGGCCACTCCATGTGGACACAAGATGGCTGCCACAAGATGGCCATCAGGGGAGGCAGTTGTGGGCAATCAACCAGCAGAGGAGGGCAGTTGGGAGGGACCAAGCCTGCAAGGGAGGGCAGTTAAGGGTGACTGGGCCAGCAGAGGAGGGCAGTTGGGGGCAACTAGGCCTGCAGGTAAGGGCAGTTGAGAAGGTTCCAGGCCAGAAGACCAGAAGAGGAGGGTCATTGGGGGGGGGGGGGACCAGGCCTGCAGGGGAGGGCAGTTGGTGGCAACCGTGACAGCAGGGAAGGGCAGTTATGGGTGACTAGACCTGCAGGGGAGGGCAGTTAGGGGCGACCAGGCCAGCAGAGGAGGGCAGTTAGGGGCATTTGGCAGGGGAGCAGTTAGGTGTCGATCAAGCTGACAGGGAAGTGGTTAGGGGGCATCAGGCTGGTAGGCAGAAGTGGTTAGGGGTAATCAAACAGGCAGGCAGATGAGCAGTTGAGAGCCAGCAGACCTGGATTGTGAGAGAGATGTCCGACTGCCCGTTTGGGCCTGATCCCGGTGGGGTAGTCGGACATCTCTTGAGGGCTCCCAGATTGAAGGGGGTGCAAGCTGGGTTGAGGGACACATAGACTCCCCTCCCCTATGCACACATTTTGTGCACCAGGGCCTCTAGTATATATATTTAAAATAAAAGCTTAAAAGTCAACCATGAGACTATCAAATGATTGGCCGAGTTTGAAAAACAACAGTACCAAAATAGAACTTTCATAAAAGAAACCATAGTAATTTAAATTAAAAACTCAGTGGATGGATCAAACAACAGAGTATATATAGTTGAAAAGAGAATTAACAAACTGGAAGAGAGTTGAAGAGATTGTCCATATAAAAAGTGTCTCAAAGTACAAAGGATAGAATAAGAAAGTCTGAAATGAGTGTAATCAAAGTACTAAAAGAGAGGAGAGAGATATTCCAAAAGATAAGAGTTGAGATTTTTTAAGATCAGATGAGCTAACAGATCCAAGACTCAATCTAAATCGAGGAAGATTAACAAAATGAACTCCATTTCTAGAAACCTTGCAATGAAACTGCAGAACACCAATAATAAAGATTAGATTTTATAAACTGTTAGAGAGAAAGAGAATACCTTCAAAACTCACTAATGAGACCAACAGCCAACTTCTCAGAGCAATAATGGGAGCCATAGAACATTAGAAAATACACTCAAAAGGCTGAGAGACATTGTCATGCTCAACTATGGCCTTCCCACCCATACTCAGAAAAAGAAAATGCAAATCCTTTCCAGAGGAAAGCATTCCAATTGAGCCCTCTCCATATGCCACTGATTAACCTGTAATTTTATCCCTTGTAAAATTTTATTTTAACAGTGAGGGAGAAGTAAAGATATTTTTAAATAAAAACTGAGATTGCTACCAACACACCCTCACTTAAGGGCATACCTCAGAGATATTGTGAGTTTGGTTCCAGATCACTGCAATAAATAATCACAATAAATTGAGTCGCACAAATTTTTTGGTTTCCCAGTGCACATGAAAGTTGTTCTTACAATATATTGTAGTCTATTAAGTGTGCAATAGCATTATGCCAAAAATAAATGTACCTAACAATTAGATCCAGAAACTTAGAAGTATAAAACAGACTGTCGAATCTCAGAGGGAAGGCAGGGGAGGGTGGATAGGTGGGAAAAGTTCAACCAAAGAACTTGTATGCATACATGTATAACACATGGACATAATGCAATAGGGTGGTGAAGGCCTGAGGTAGGGGGCAGGGGCTGGCTAGAAGAGGTGAAGGGGGGGGCGAGGGAGAGAGACATATGTAATATTTTCAACAATAAATATTTTTTGAAAAAAATAAAAATATTTTATGGCTTAAAACAATAATGATGTTAAACATCATCTGAGTATTCAGTGAGTCATAATCCTTTTGCTGGAGGAGGGTGTTAGTTAACCTTCAATTTGTATAAAACACAATGTCTGCGAAGCACAATGAAGAGAATTTCAGTAAAACAAGGTCTGCCTGTACGCTAGAAAGGAGGATAATCACTCCAGACACAAGGTCTGAACTATAAGACTGAGTGGGGAGCAGAGAAACTGCTAATCATATAATTAAATCTAAATAATGAATATTTAAAACAGTAAGAATAATGCCTGGCTTAAGGATTTAAGGCACTAGCCAAAGGTTGTCCAGCCATACTCTTGGCTCTTTTCTCCAAGGAATGCTCATAATTTTAGCATCTTTTGCAACCTAGTTAAACAAAGAATTTCCTAAATCATCAAATCCTCTTCTTTTTCTTATCAGCTTTTAAACTATCTTTTTCCTCTTGCATTTTACTGTGAGCAGAAAGAAGGGATCAGGATGAATCTTCAACATTTAGCTTGGAAATCTCTTCAGCTAATTATCAGACTTCATCACTTTTACATTCTGATTTCCACACAATTATAGGACACAACATTGAGCTAAGTTTTCTGCCATGACATAACCAGGATCTCTTCCCCACCTCCCACTTTCTTTTATGTTCCGCATTTTCTTCTGTGTTCTTACCAACAGCACCTTAAAAATGTTTTCTTGATTTGAGGGGGGGGGGGGAGAGAGAGAGAGAGAGAGAGAGAGAAAACAGAGAGATAGAAACATCATCGATGGGCTGCCTCTTGCACGCTCCCTATGAGAGTAAAGCCTGCAACCTCAACAGCACCTTTAACGTGAATATTTCTACCTACAGTCTGATCAAGGCAACCTAGCATTTTTCTTCGATGCACCTCAAAGTTCTTCCAACCTCTGGCACTGCCCAATTCCAAAGCCACTCTCACAGGTACAGCAGCATGCCACTTTCAGGTACCAAATCTGTATTTGTTTCCAGGTGCTGCTGTCACAAACTTAGTGGCTTCAACCAACACACATTTATTCTTTTATGGTTCTGGAAGTAAGAAGTCTACAATGGTTCAGTTGTGCTGCATTCCCAAGATTGGTTCTAGAAAAGCATCTCTTTCCTTGCCTTTTCTAGCTTAAGGCTCAGACCTCATCCTCTGCGTTCAAAGCCAGAAGTGTAGCATATTACAGATCTTCTCTCTGCTTCTGTTATCATACCACCTTCTTGGAGTCTAGCCAGCCTGTCTCTCTCTTCTAAGGACTCTGTAATGAAAATGGCCCTCCCAGAAACTCAGGAAAATTTCCCTTCTCAAGATTCTTACCATAATCACATTTCAGAGTCCTTTTTACCTGTGAGGTAGCATTCTCATAGGTTCTGGAGATTAGGACACGGACACCTTTAAGTCAGGGGTTTCAGTCCGCCTGCCACCATCAGGCATGGTGAAATTTCCAAAGCAACTAGAAAAGAATACACAGGAAGTATATCATTCCCAAGGCAGTTAGGTGGAAATGGAATAAGAGAGAAAGTCAATTTAAAGAAGGCAGTAAAGTAAAAACCACAACAAACATAAAATGTAGGCAAATGGCAAGCACGAAACAAAACATCAGAAATAAAAAAAATCCTGCTATCTGTTGTTTATAAGAAACATATTTCAACTATAAGGGCAGAGAACGTTCGAAAGTAAAAAGGTATGAGAAAAAGAAAAGAAACATATTCCACTCAAAAACTGAGACAGTCGTAGCTTCAGGGAGTCCAAGTAAAGAGACTGCAAAACACAAGCATCGTTAGGAAAGAGGATCCCTGTATACGGTTCAACCAAGTACAAATCTCTACTAATTCTAAATTTGGCACACCACATTGCCTCAGAATATGTGATGCACACACATATTGCAAATCTATATTCAACATATTTCTCCCAATTTCTGGTAAGTCAATCAAATAACAATGACCCGCAGGAGCTGCAGAGGGGGACCCAATGCTGGGGAGTCCCTCAAGGACTTCAAACACTATCGCCCTAACGCTCTTCCCTCTCCCTGCCTGGACCCTCCCAGGAAGCAGATTCAGCTCAGGGAGAAGGAGACGTGCCAGGTGGGAGAGAAAGTAGGTTTATGTGCCCACTGCCAGGGAGAGAAGCCTTACCTTTCAGTGAGGATTGAAGAGATTGTTAATGTATTGTGCTGGGCATTTTTACTTTTGTGACTGAGACTCGGTTTGCAATTTAAAGCGGACCTACAGATTTTAATTTATTTATTTTTAATGTATTTTTTATTGATTTCAGAGAGGGAGGGAGAAGGAGAGAGAGAGAAACATCAGTGATGAGAGAGAATTATTGATCAGCTGCCTCTTGCATGTCCCCCTACTGGGGATTGAGCCCGTAACCAAATCGAACTGTCACCTCCTGGTTCATGGGTTGATGCTTAACCAGTGAGCCATGCCGGTCAGGCAAAAACTTTTAATATATGAAAGTAGGTAGAAATGTCATGGGGATTGTATAGGTTTTCTCCCAGAGGGAGGAGAAAGACTACCTTCACCAAGCAGTACTGAAGGGAGATGTGAAATCTTTTATCTATATAACAACATCCAGTGAGTCCGTGTGTTCGGTGTGCCTATAGCAGACGAAAAGCACAGTACTTTTATTTTGCCTCTAGAGACAGGCAACCTATTTTGGCTAAAAGGGCCTGAGTTTGCAGGATCCTTGTGAACAAACCGATAACAACTTCTTTCAGTTCCCACTGAAAGTGACAACAAAAAGGAAAATTGTGTAAGATCTCATCTCCACATTTAAAAAAATTAATTGAAACTCAGATGAGCTTTGTACTGGCATTTCTTTTTTTTTCTCTCTCCCATTTTATTTTATTTTTATTTTTATTTACAATATAACTTATATTTAATAGTAGTGCATATGTTTCCTCCCCCCCCCCAATATCCTCCCCCCAGCCTCCCTTACCCCCCAGCTCATGTCCCCACCTGCCCCCACTCCCCATCCCAGAGTCTTTCATTCATTGGTTAAGGCATTTCTTTTTTTTTTTTTAATTTAATTATTTATTGTTGACAGTATTACAGATGTCCCCCATTTCCCCCTCTTTTATCCCCCTATATTAGTATTTCTTTGTGGAAAAAGGCAAGATATGCTTAGGTTATTCAGTAGTTGGATTGTATAAGAATAAAAAAAATGGGTTCAATTAAGTCTGAGTGGCTTCTTCCTCCTGGCCTTGATCTCATGGCTATCAGTCAGCTCAGATACCAGGGTTAAAGCCTGTCGCTACTGCTTATTAGCTGATGGCCTTGGGAAAGCTACATGGTCTCTCTGTAAAATAGGAACAATACTAGAACTGATCTCATAGAGTTACTGAAGTATTAACTTGAATAATATAAAACTATCAGCTATGAATTATACCATGACACATAATCTAATTATTTCTTAGTCTGCCAGATACAAAGACTGGCAGCAAGTCTGGTATTAGTCAATTTGAGGGACCTTGCTTCCTCCTCCTGGATTACATAAGAAGCCTAGTTTTATGTGACCCAGGACGGTGGGGTTGGGGCATGCCCTCTGTCGTCACCACAATTGTGTTTCTCCTTGACCAGGCCTGTGTGATGGCCTCGAAGATGGGCAGTTCCACTGGTTGAAAGGACCAATCCTAGAGGCTCTCATTTCAAAATAATGGAATTATTTTCCCTCCATCTGCTCCTCTTCCAGTGGATGACAAGTCAAACTTCTCTCTCTCTCTCTCTCTCTCTCTCTCTCTCTCTCTCTCTCTCTCACACACACACACACACATAAATCACCAAGTCTTCTTATTCTAATCCCATTACATCTCTTAATTTTGTTCCTCTTCAGTCTCACTTTTAGGCCTTCACTTGCTCTCCTTAGACTGTTTAATCTGCCCACTAATGGTCTCTGACTCCAGTCTTGTCCTATTATAATCAATCTCCAGCTTAACCTTTTTCATGGTTTCACATTGCCAAGTCCAAGCATGCATGAGAAACAAGGCCCCATTTGTAGTTGTGCACCTCTTTTGTCTCTGTGCTTTCCAATGTGCCATGTACCTCAGTCCAGGGAATATTTTGTATCTCCCCAAATGTAATGTATTTCCCTTTTATCTGTATTTATGGATTCTAATGCTTGAACTTTTTCTGCCAAGTGTACACCTATCCATTACTGAGCATTGAGCTTAAACATCAACCTCTTCTGACTATACCCACCTCAACATGGTAAAAGGGAACTACCCCATCCTGGAAGTGTCAGTTGGGGGCATGAGTGAGTAGGGATAACCTTGGCAAAGCTGTGACTGATTTCAAGTTCAAATTTGAAGGTAACAGAGTTCCTTTCTGCTACTTTTGCCAGCCTCAAGCTTTTGTATCCAGAGACTTCTTTATCTCTCTTCTTCCTTTTCAATGCTTGCTATTTAGAGAGGAGCAGGTATCAGCCTTTTGCACTTGAAGTTATGTAAACTGGGGCACCTATTGAATCAATGAATTTTTTTTCGGAAAATAGCATGGAGTCAGGGACTGTGTTTGTCTTGTCTGTTATATCCCCAGTGAAAAGCAACTGGGTAGGTGCTCATGGTAATTAATTTTATGTGTTAACTTGGCTGGGCAACAGTATCCTGGTATTTGGTTAAACACTATTCTAAATGTTATTATGAAGGATGTTCTGTGTGTGTCTGTGTGTGAGGGAGGGTTAACATTTGAGTCAATAGATTTTAAGAAAAGCAAATTACCCTCAATCATGTTGGAGGGCTGGCTTCTTCTTCTTTAATCTTTATTAAAGTACTAGAGGCCTGGTGCATGAAATTCATGCATGGAAGTGGGGGGTGTACCTAAGCCCAGCCTGCACCCTCTCCAATCTGGGACCCCACGAGGGATGTGCGACTGCCCATTTAGGCCTGATCTCAGTAGGATCGGGCCTAAACAGGCAGTCGGACATCCTTCTCACAATCCAGGACTGCTGGCACCAAATTGCTCGCTTAGCTGCCTCCCTGATTGCCCCTAACCACTTCTGCCTGCCAGCCTAACCACTACCCTGCCAGCCTAATTGATGTCTAACTGCTCTCCTGCCAGCCTGTTTGCCCCCAACTTCTCTCCTCTGCCAATCCAGTCACCCCTAACTGCCCTCCCCTACAGGCTTGATCATCCCCACCTGCCCTCCCTTGCAGGGCTGGTCCCTCCCAACTGCCCTCCTCTGCTGGCCATCTTGTGGTGGCCATCTTGTGTCCACATGGGACAGGATCTTGTGTGTTGGAGTGATGGTCAATCTGTATATTACTCTTTTATTAGATAGGATAGAGGCCTAGTGCTGTGGGGGCAGCCTTCTTGTGTGTTGGAGTGATGGTCAAACTGTGTATTACTCTTTTATTAGATAGGATAGAGGCCTAGTGCATGGGTGGGGGCCAGCTGGTTTGCCCTAAAGAGTGTCCTGGATCAGGGTGGGGGTTCCCTTGGGGCATGGGGTGGCCTCCGTGAGGAACCTATGGTGGTTTGCAGGCTGGCCACGTCCCGCTGTGACCCAAGCTGAGGCCCTGGGATCTGAGATTAATCTATGTTCTACAATTGAAACTTCGTAGCCTGAAGTTTTGTAGCCTGAAATTTTGTAGCCAAGCCTTAGGCTCGTTCTGTGGCAACAGCCATTTCTATTTAAATTCTATAACTGAAATTTTGTAGTCTAGAATGGAGGCCTAGGCTGGCCAGAGCTACAGAAGCTTGGCTTCCTCTGTTGCCCAGGCAACTGTAGCCTCTGCTATCTCCAGCTTCCTGGCTGCTGCCATTTCTGTTGGGATTATGTATCTTCTATAATTGAAACTTTGTAGCATTGAGTGGAGGCCTAGGCCAGCAAGGGCAGGTGGAAAGCTTGGCTTCCTCCATTTCCAGGAAAACCCAAGCCTTTCTCCTGCTCTCAGTGGCCTCAGCCATCTTGGTTGGGGTTTATTTGCATAATTTACTCCTGATTGGAGATGGGCATGGCTGTGGGCATGGCTTTATCAGAGGTATGGTCAATTTGCATATTACTCTTTTATTAGATAGGATTACATACTAGGGGCCCGGTGCACGAAATTTATGCACTGGGGATAGGTGATCCCTCAGCCCAACCTGCCCCCTCAATGGGGCCAATGGCTGACTCTGCCCTGGCTGCCTCAGCCCCACCCCCTGGCCCTGGCCTTAGCCCCACAGCAACTGCCCAGTTCTGAAGGCACCCTGCACTGGCGGCCTCTTGCACATGCGTGCTGTGGTGACTGCCTAGCCCTGGAGGTACCTCGCACTCGAGGCCTCGCACACTCCTCCTGGCTCCACACCTTGCGTGTGCTGCCTCGGCCCCACCCTCCCGCTCCTGACTGTCTGGTAGCATAGCAAAGGTATGGTCAAATTTACATATTACTCTTTTATTAGATAGGATGTCCCTTTTCTCCCCTAGTTGTCCTCTCCCAGCCTGTCCCCACCCCCCAGCCTTGGCCTTCACCCCACCCCCATTGTCTGTGTCCATTGGTTATGCTTATATGCATACAAGTTCTTTGGTTGATCTCCCCCCCCACCATCCCACCCCCACCACAGTTTTTTAATCCACTCATCTGCTGATAGGCACTTAGGCTGTTTCCAAATCTTAGCTATTATAAATTGTGCTGCTCTGAACATAGGAGTACATATATTCTTTCTGATAGGTGTTTCTGATTTCTTAGGATATATTCCTGGAAGTGGGATCACTGGGTCAAATGGAAGTTCCATTTTTAATTTTTTTGAGGAAACCCTAATGTTTTCCACAGTGGTTGCACCACTCTGCATTCCCACCAGCACTGTATAAGGGTTCTCTTTTCTCTATAATTTCATCAACACTTGTCGTTTGTTGATTTGTTGATGATAGCCATTCTGACAGGTGTGAGGTGTTACATCGTTGTTTTGATTTGCATCTCTCAGGTGAGTAGTGACTGAGCATTCTTTCATATGCCTCTTGGCCTTCTTTATATCCATTTTGTAGGTTCTGTGCCCATTTTTAAATCAAATTATTTATCTTCCTTTCATTAAGTTGTGTGAGTTTCCTACAAATTTTGGAAATTAGCCCCTTATTGGATGTATCATTGGCAAATATGCCCTCCCATGCAGTGGGCTCTCTTATTGTTTTGTTAATGGTTTCTTTGCTGTGCAGAAGCTTTTTATTTTGATGTAGTCCCATTTGTTTATTTTTTTCCTTAGTTTCCATTGTCCTAGGAGATTTATCAGTAAACATATTGCTATGAGAGATATCTGAGATTTTGTTGCCTATTGTTTTTTCTAACATTTTTATGGTTTCATGTCTTACATTTAAGTCCTTTATTCATTTTGAGTTTATTTTTGTGTGTGGTGTAAGTTGATGGTCTAGTTTCATTTTTTTTTGCGTGGATCTGTCCAATTTCCCCAACACCATTTATTGAAGGGACTGTCTTAACTCCATTGTATGCTCTTGCTGGAGGGATCCTTCTTCTAATCATTTGAGACCTTAATATAAAAATCATTGGCTCCCTGAATAAAGGAGAATTCTGCTAGCCTTCAAACTTATATATATATGAATATATATGTATATGAATATATATATATATTCCTATATAATAAAGAGGTAATATGCAAATTGACCCTCACACTGTTGCACAAGATGGCGTCTCCTATATGGTCAAAGATGGCTGCCTCAGGATCACAGTCAGGGGAGAGCAGTTGGGGCCCATCAGACCTGCAGGGGAGGAGAGTTGGGGGCAACCAGACCAGCAGGGGAGGGCAGTTGGGGATGACTGGGCTAGCAGGGGAGGGCAGTTGGGGGTGACTGGACCAGCAGGGGGGGGCAGTTGGGGGTGATCAGGCCTGAAGGAGAGGGCAGTTGGGGGCAATCGGGCTGGCAGGGGAGCAGTTAGGCATCAATCAGGGGAGTGGTTATGGGGTGATCAGGCAGGCAGGTGAGCAGTTGGGAACCAGCAGTCTTGGATTGTGAGGGGGATGTCTGAGGGGTCCCAGATTGGAGAGGGTGCAGGATGGAAGTGCTTCATGAATTCTTGATGACCTAATTAATAAGTAAATAAACATGAATAAGTGGGATAAAATGTCTTTAGCAGCATTTCCATCTAAGCCTCATGTGGAACTGCTGCATGAACAATTTCAGCCCTTATTCAACATCATGCAGCAACAAGTGCTATTCCCAGTATTTCCATGAATCCTGTGGCTCTTTTTATATTTGGAAAATTAGGTGTTCAAGGGTAAAAAGAGAAGCCAGCTTTTGAATTTTGAAAAGTGGTTGATGGAAAGACTTTGAGCCAAAGACCTAGGAGGATTTAAGGCTGAGACCAATTTCCCCACTGCTGATGAAATAAAGACCTCTGAGGCCAGGCAGAGGGGAGTCAGAGAAGGAGGGTGTGTGTGGTAATACTGTGGGTCCCTGAGAAGGGCATCCCTATGCCTGCCTTCCACAAGCAAGCCTGGGGGTAAGGCGGAGGAAAACACTTCAGCTCTCAAGATCTTGATCTGGTAGTAGAGGGGACCTATGCTTTGATTACTAAGCAGTGCCAGAGAAGGTGGCAAGGAAATGTGGTTAAAGTTGTACCAGGACAGGGAAGCTTTAGATATGTAGGCAGAGTGCTCTAGGCTGAGCAAGGCAGGAGAGCTAGAGAGTGATCCCCAAAGTAGGACCGAAGCAGCTGAAAGCAAGCCAGTCATGAAGGAGTCTTGGGGTGAGGGATGAGGGAAGAGGAAGCAGACATCCACTTGTGTTGGTGATGGAAAGAAGATATTTCCACATATGCCAATATAGACAGGGACCCAAACCAGATGCTACTTCTACCTTTTAATGCTTCGGGCTACAAAAGAGTGACGGGGAAGGAGGGAAGTCTGGAATATTGATTTAAAGTATGGACTAAAGCATAGACTTACAAACTTTGTTACCTTGAGCAAATTACTTAATTCTCTATGTATTTATTTGTAAAATAGGACAACAATAGAACCTACCTTGGGCTGTTGAAAGGATCAAATGAATTAAGACATGGAAGGCATATAAAACAATGCCTATCTTAGAATAAGTGGTAGGGGCTCATCATTCTTTTTCATAATATTATTGTCATATAGGTCCACCAGAGTTTAGATAAAATGTCAAGGAAAATGGATGGGTAAGAGAAATCCTGAAATAATTGAGATTAAGTTTCTGTCATCTGATAGCATAAAGACTTGGTATTAATAATTGAGAGGTATTATAGAAAAGTAAAGTAACTTACATTTTTTCATACATTTATGCAAGGATACACCTGAAATTTTGCAAACTCAACTAGGAACCCCAGTTTATTATATGGGAGGGAGTTTTGAGGGAGGGTTGGATTGACAATTCCATCCTGTATATATCGATGGACATGAACCACCTGAGGAGGCATGGAGACCAGAGTATAGATGGAGAGCTGGCTTACTAAGGGTGGGGGGAGGGGCTTTGAATAATGGGGACCAGGGAACAGGTGGGAAGTTGCTCAGAGGACAGGAAGTGATGGAAATCAGAGTAAAGGTAGAAGGTTAATTTTGTAGAAGAGGATCCTCTGTCATTTTAAGACTGAAGGGAAGGATGAAAAGATAGGATGAGGCCAAGAAGTGTTGAATCAAAGGCAATTAATCATCTGGAACTACTAGATTCTATGGTTTTTTTTAAAGGTAAGAAGTTAGATCATCCACAGAGACAGGGTTAGAAATTTTAAATGAAAGGAACAGCTTTAAAATCGCATTTGAGTGGCTTGCTAGGTGATGACCAGCAGTATAGGGGCAGTAAAGTCACCATAACTAATTTCATCTTTGACCATGAAATACAATGATCTGTCTTCTCTGAGCAGTTTAAGTTAATCTAATGTTTCATCTCACTCTGATAGACACAGTATAGCTTACCTATTTGCTTCAATGATTGAGACAATAATTTCACAGCCACATACATTCTATTTCAGTAAAAAAATATTTTTAATCATTTGCAGGAATTGAAAATTAAGATTCAATCCAAGATCTCCTTTGATTACATTAGCTTTTGCCAGATCAGAGTAATTTAATAAGATTCTATACTGGTAGAAAGAATTATGCCTACTGGAACTCAGTAAAAAGGATTGGCTCACTCTAAATTAGATGTATGAGTGTCAGCCTAAAAGCTGGTACACTTGAATTTTATTCATCTTTTTTTTTTCATCTAACTTGACTGAGAGAACAGCTCTCCTTTTTAAGTAAGCCTCTTCACTCACTACTGCCATAATTAATACTTAATTCAGAAATGAGGTGATAGGCATTTGCAGAATGGGGATTATGTGCTATTCACTCATAATGGCAATGTGAGGATTGTCAATCACTGCACATTCTCACGGTGCTATGGGAGGAGGAGCAGAAATGAATGAATGTGAAATCCATCACCTGAAGTGTGTTAAAAAAAAGGATGAATTCCACTCTAGACTTATTCAGAGCTCTGGTGATATAAAATAATAATAACTTATCCTGTGGGATCGCAGATGGTTTGAGCAAAACCAGAGGTTCTCAATCTTAAACCCCAAATAGTAATAACTTGGGGAAATTTAAAAATACTGATCTGCCACCCTCCCTGCCCCTGCCCCTGTTCAGAGAAGCCTACTAGTAATTAAATTTGAATTCATAATAATGAATAACATTTAGTAAAATATATATCCCAAATATTGCATGGAACATACATATACTTCAAAATTAATGATTCACCTGAAATTTAAAGTGAACTGTGAGTCCTGCAGTTTTCCTTGCTAAATATGACAGCTCCCCCTGCTTGGATTCAGATTCAGAATTGACAGGTCTGGATTTTTTAAAGCCCTCAGGAGATTTTAATGTACACCCCAAAAAACACTGGGCTAAACCTTAAAAGGCCTTCTCTACAGACAGGTTGTCAGAAGGCAAACTAAGAACAGGAGGAAGAAGGATGGGAAATGATTGTTACGACAAGTCAGTAGAACCATCACAACTCCTTTAAAGTCTTCTAGTTTGCTGTCCTATCTCCTATGTATTTTTCTATATTTGTTATAATTTACTGAGAGCAATCATGGTTCCTGCTGCATCCACAGCCCCTTCTGAACCATACCCTGATGCAAGTGGGCAGTTCTGGGTGGCTCTGCAAGCCTGTATCCCCCCACCCCCAACTGTGGCCTCTGGGCCAGGGATGAATCTGAAGGAGACAGTGGCCTGTGAGGTGGTGTGGTACAGAGTTCTGCCCAGTAGGGTAATGATGATTAAATTAGACCAGACACAGTCTCTTGGTGCATTTTATTTCTGGGTACAGAGCATCAGATGTTTGGTAATGGAAACAGAATCCATTGAAATAGTGGCTCTCAAACATGTTGAGCTGAATATTAACTAAATATTATCAGTACAATTAATTAAATATTATAAAAAAACGGAATTCTGAGCTACACCCCAGAGTTTGTGGTTCAGCAGGTCAGGGCTGCAATCCATGAGTTTGCATTTCTAACATATTTCCAGGTGATGCTGCTGCTTTAAATTCAGGGCCACTCTTTGAGGATTCTGGGTTAGCTTATGCTACAGTAATGAACAAGCTTCAGATATCAGTGGATGAAGGAAACAGAGATATATTTCTTGTCTGGGCCAGCTGTTCAGCCACGTGGCTGTGTGCCATGCTGCACAGTGTCAGTTTCCTCAGTCTGAGACAGTAGTCACTCTCTGAAACATTCTGGCCACCACGGCAAAAAGAAGGGCGAAGCACCCAGACTCTGAGAGTTTCCCCTACAAGTGGCCTGTGTCACTTCCACTCAGTTTCTCTGGCTAAAGAAAATCACTCATCTACGCATAACTTCTAGTGGAACATGTAACATAATCTCATCATTTGCTTAGAAGAAGAGAAAAAATTTGCTCAAATGACAATACAGTGCTGAAGCTAAAAACAACACACAGAAACAGAATGGCATGCAGTGGCATGAGAGCACTGGAGTCAGGAATGAGGAAAACTCTGGCTGGTTGGTTGGTAGAGGCAAGAGTAATTAGAGACAGAGCTGTATATGAACAATTGCTGATGATGGTTGCTGATGGTGGTTGCTGATAATGGCTGATGATTGTCAAAGCTACTTTTAGTTCTGAACCATGTCTAAGTTTGTTGCATTATATCCTGGTCACCACCTGGATGTGTTTATATGTCTGCTGCTGTGTCCCTATGAGATTCCCAAGATCCTTACTCCACATATACCTACAAGCTCTTGAAGCCTTCACCCAGGAATCACATTACCAAGTCACCACCAACAAAGCATATCCCAGCAATTGAATGTAATTTCAAAGTAATTTGAGTCTCCCACATGTATTTCTCAGACACCATGAAGGGGACCATAGATTAAAATAAAATATCTTCAAATTTCTTTAAATATTTTTTTTTGCATATAAAGCCTCCAATTCTTCCCTAGCCCCCACCTGTGGATTTCTGGGTTTTCTCCTCCTCTTCCTTTTATTCCAGTTGTGCATCACAAGATCCCAAAGGTCTGATTTAGCAAAACAGGGGTGGAGACCAGCCTGAGCAGGCCCAGCCTGAATCTATGATGGTGGTGGGAGAGGAGAATGTCTGGGAGTAACAACCTGGCCCACCGCAGCCTCACTCCAAGCCCACATTACTTTAGGTGACTGAGGAACATTCAGTTCCTTGTGATCAACAGAGTTCAAACAACTTGGACATGGACTTTCATACCAGGACCAAATGATTTCTAAGGTGCAAAGTGTGTGAGCAGGACTTAAATATTCTCACAACATTAACAACAAAAAGGAAAATGGTATATTTTTATCATTGCTCAACTGCTCATCTTTTAAATTTGAGCTTAGATAGACCCAAACATCCCAAGTACACTGAAATTCTGTGTGTAGTCTAGTAGCTTACCCCACCCACTGTGTGCTTGAACCATGTGATTATTTCTCTTTACTATTTTTCTTCTGGTCACTAAGTGATAGATTGGCCTGAGCCCTGAATTTTGTCCATCTCCTAGGATCACTTTTGTGAACACATATAGGGACAGGCAGTGTTTCTCTTGACCTTGAGAAAGAGACTCCCTTCACTGTGCCCCATGCATTAGTAGACTTTGATACTCCCTCCCTCTGGTGAGAAGTCCCAAAGACCAAGGGACCATGCCTACAGGTAGCCCTCCCTCTCACCATTTAGACCACAGCCCAGAAATTCCCAATGGCCTTGGGCTTGCTTCTAGGGTTTGTGTGAGCCTTGTCCTGCTTCATCCTCCCAAGGACAGAATGTGCCATGGAATGCATATCCCCAGGCCCAAAGAGTGGCCAAGGGGTGGCTGTTTGGGGGTGTGTAAAGCTTGGACATGTGGGCTGGGAGTTTGAGGTCTATTGTGGAACTAGAAGTGAGGAGAGAAAGGGCCTAGTTTGTGGGCCAGAGACCAGAGCTATATGCAGTATCATATTTGGGCACAGACAGAACTTCTATGAGTTCAAGAATTTTAACTTCACACTTCTTGGCCTTCCACATAGTTCTGAAGGGGTACATTTGTCAAGGTAAGTAGACAGAATATATTTTATTTGACAACTGGGCTTACAACTTATAGTCATAAGTATAGCAGGTAGGCCTCCATATATGTCCTTGCCTCAGACCCTGACCTGGCCTGGCAAGCAGGTAGAGAACTCAAGGGGCTGGGACCCAGATCTTAGCCTGGAATAAAAGGAAGAACCTGTCAATTTAATTCTATGGTGCAAACTGATGAGACGATTTGACTACCTAATTTTACAAATTTAAAAACAATGGATTGCCCTGACCAGTGTGGCTCAGTTGGTTGGGCATTGTCCTGTGCACCAAAAGGTTGCTTATTCAATTCCTGGTCAAGGCACATCCTCGGGTTGCTGGCTCCATCCCTGGTGGAGGCATGCAGAGGGCAGCCAATGGATGTGGCACTCTCACATCAATGTTTCCCTTTCTACCTTTCCTTCTGTCTCTAAAAATCAACAAACTATTAATTAATTAATTAATATGGATTGTCCTGAAATCAAGTTCTCTGAAGCATCACAGACAAGACTGCTCACCCCTCCTCCACGCCCCCAAAAAAATCAAGAAGCAAAACCAAAAACCAAAACTTCATACTCCACTTAGCCAGCGTGGCTTTCACTTTTGTGTGTCAACAACTTGTTTGTGATATACTGTGTTGTGATATTAAGAGCATTAATGCTAGATGTTGACAACATGCTTTCTAGGCTCCAGGAGATCAGTTTTTTTGCTTACAAGCTGAGTGAACCTTAAGCAAGTTTCAACCTCTCTGAGCTTCAGCTTCTTCATCTGTAAATAGAATAAGGATCCATACCTTACATGGGTGTTGTAATGACTTAATAAGAAAGGCCTAGAAGGACTGGGCACATAACATATGTTCAATAAGGTGTAGCTGCTACCACTACTGCTGTTTTCACTTTTATTGCTACTGTTGTCATTAATTGTGCTACCTTAGGCCCATAAGAAACTTAAACTCATTTTAAAGCACATTTACATTGTTAAAAAATAAGACATAAAAAGATGTATATTGAACAATCTTTCTCCTACCTCTCTCACCATTTACCTCATTCCATATAGCTCTGTATTCTATTTTTTTTAAATTTTTTAATTGATTTTTTTGCAGTATAATAGTAGTATATGTTTTCCTTTCCCCCTCTCCCTTATCCTCCCCCCAGCCTCCCCCACCCCCCCAGCACATATCCCCAGCTTCCCCCCCTCCCCGCCCCAGTGTCTTTCATTCATTGGTTATGTTCATATGCATGCATACAAGTCCTTCAGTTGATCTCCCCCCGCATCTGCCTCCCATCCACCCAAGCCTTCCCCTGTAGCTTGACAGCCTGTTCAAGGCCATCCTGCCTCTATATCAATCACTCTCCCCTGTTTCTTTTCTTCAAAAATATCTTGCCTCTGCATACTAGAAATAAATGTATAAGAACAAAAAATGTTTCAGTCTCAGTTTCAATGTCCAACTGTTCTGAGTCCCAGTTTCAGTGTCAAATAATTCTTTATGTGTATAAGTCAGCAATGGTATCCAGATGGTGGACACATCGTGGCAATGCAAGATCCATCCTCTCTGGTTTGGTCCTGGGCTGCCTGTAGACATGCACAGCTGCCGACTGCTAGCATGGCAAGGTGTCCTCAGTGTCCCCCATCTCTGGACCATCCTCGTGACTGGAACAGATCCATCAGTTCCTCCCAGTCGAAGGAACCCACATGGTCTTGGAGTTGTTCTCTGAAAACACACAAACACATTCTCGACCAAAAGTTGACAAAGCGATCCTCTGTGCAAAATAGACTTGGGATTCTTTTTATTTTTGCCTAAATGATTTTCCTTTGGCTTATTTTGACACCATGTGTGTTTTTTCATGGGTGTCCTGCAATTGTTTTTACAAATGGAATTTACTTTACTGGAGTAAGAATTTTCTAGATGTATTTTACTTACTCGATATTTTTTTTTCCCTTACATGATATTACCCCGCTGTCCCCTCCCCTTTTTTGATTAATGGGGACTTTTGGAAATTTTATATTGCAGTCTTGGTAATTTTAAATTTTAATTTTTGCACACAAATATGACTGCTTTAGGTTCTTTGGATGTTAGGCAATTTTACAGTGAGATGAACTACTAATAGATTTTTTAGTTAATGTTTTAGGAAAAGCTTTTTGTCTAGTACACTATAATTTTCTTGAGTATTCACATATTTCACTTGGCCAATTTAAATTAATCTGAAAACTTGATTACTATTTTCCTGTCAATTTTAATACTCAAGCAGAAATCTTAGTTTACCCTGTGAATACTAGTGGAAAGGAATATTTGCAATTTTGAGTAGGTCCTGAGCATTCCTGGTAATAGAGTGAATTTAGATATAGAGCAGCTATTGCTGGCCGAGTCTCTGTCTGCCACCTGGGTCCCCGTATGAGTTGTGTGTGGGAGGCGAGGCTGCCGTGGGGGTAGGAGACCTCCCTCAGGAGGGGTGAGAATTCAAACCCCTGCAAGGTTTGTGGATGAGGGTCTGTGCCCCACCTCTGTTGACCTTTTAGTTCTCTCCTGTTGGCCCCTCTGCGACTGTGCCTGTCTTAGGTTGTTCCTTCCCTGAGGAATCTTACCCGTCTCTGGCTAACCAGCCATCCTCCGGGGCCAAACAGGGTGATGTGAGGTTCAGTTCTGTCTCCTTTGTAGTCTATGCCCCCCTGTGGCCTCCACGTCCAGTACCTGCCTTGGGGTCCCCTCGCCTGCTGGCGGGGTCCCGGTACTGATCACATATCTCGGGGGACCCAGGTTTCTTCTCCAGAGAGGGCCCAGCTCACACCATTGGTCGAGATACAGATCCATGGTGCCAGCTGCCCAGAGGCTTCAGCCACAGCAGGAACTGAAAACTCAGTCATCAGCTGTGTGTATTTGGAGAGTAACAAGAAGGTCCCTCTTGGCAGAAAGGGCAAGAAGGGCCAATATAGAATGCTCGGACGCCTTCCCAGTGCCTTAATTCCTTCTGAAAGGGATTAATTTCTTTCCTATCCTTTTTTAAGTTGCTGCCCAACATTCAAGGAATTAGTTTGTAAGTTTATTTGGGATAATTGTATAATATGCTATTGTCAAATATCAAATATTGTAATGACTTTGTAGAATAATATCATGTAAGGGTATTATGGTGTCATGGGAGGTTAAGCAGGGCCTAGCCTAAGGACTGGTCTCCATAGGATATGACAAGCTCTAGGCCATGTCAATTCAATGTCAGACTAGCTGCCATTTTTTTATAACTTTATATAAACTTTGTCAGGGATGTAAAAACACAAATCACTTACCTCAGTTCAAGAGTTCAAGTATATTGACTTTTCCACTTACTCCCACCCCCTGCCACTTACCCTGAGGTTTGACATTCTGATGGACTTTTCTCAGTCTCTGGATCCATTCTTGTTCATCAGTCTATGTCATTGATTGTATTCCTCAAATGAGTGAGATCATGTGCTATTTGTCTTTCTCTGCCTGGCTAATTTCACTTAGCATAATGCTCTCCAAATCCATCCATGTTGTTACAAATGGTAGGAGCTCCTTCTTTTTTTCCGTGGCGTAGTATTCCATTGTGTAAATGTACCATAGTTTTTTAATCCACTCATCTGCTGATGGGCACTTCGGCTGTTTCCAAATCTTAGCTATGGTAAATTGTGCTGCTATGAACATAGGGGTACATATATCCTTTCTAATTCGCCTTTCCAATTTCTTGGGGGTATATTCCTAGAAGTGGGATCACTGGGTCGAATGGGAGCTCCATTTTTAGTTTTTTGAGGAAACTCCATACTGTTCTCCACAGTGGCTGTACTAGTCTACAATCCCACCAGCAGTGCACGAGAGTTCCTTTTTCTCCGCATCCTCGCCAGCACTTGTCGTTGATTTGTTGATGTAAGCCATTCTGATAGGTGTGAGATGGTACCGCATAGTCATTTTGATTTGCATCTCTCGGATAATTAGTGACTTTGAGCAAGTTTTCATATGTCTCTGGGCCTTCCTTTTGTCTTCTTTCGTGAAGATTCTATTTAGGTCTGTTGCCCATTTTTTTATTGGATTATTGGTCCTTCTTTTATTGAGTTGTATGAGTTGCCTGTAGATGCTTGACATTAAACCTTTATCACTAATAACATTTGCAAATATGTTCTCCCATACAGTGGGTTTTCTTGTTGTTTTGTTGATGGTTTCTTTAGCTGTGCAAAAGCTTTTGATTTTGATGTAGTCCCATTTGTTTATTTTCTCTTTAGCTTCCATTGCCCTCGGAGCAGTATCATCAAAGAAGTTCTTTTGGTATATGTCTCAGATTTTTCTTCCTGTAGATTCCTCTAATATTTTTATGGTTTCCTGTCTTACGTTTAAGTCCTGTATCCATTTTGAGTTTATTTTTGTGTATGGTGTAAGTTGGTGCTCTAGTTTCATTTTTTTTGCATGTATCTGTCCAATTTTCCCAACACCATTTATTGAAGAGACTGTCTTGACTCCATTTTATGTTCATGCCTCCTTTGTCAAATATTAATTGAGCATAGTGGATTGGGTTGATATCCGGATTCTCTATTCTATTCCATTGATCTATATGTCTGTTCTTGTGCCAGTACCAGGCTGTTTTAAGAACAGTAGCCTTGTAATACAGCTTGAAATCTGGTATGGAAATCCCACCGACTTTGTGCTTCTTTCTCAGGATTGCTGTGGCTATTCGGGGCCTTTTTTTGTTCCAGATGAATTTTTGGAGAGTTCTTTCTAGGTCTGTGAAATATGCCATTGGTATTTTAATGGGGAGTGCATTAAATTTATAGATTGCTTTGGGTAGTATGGACATTTTAATTATGTTGATTCTCCCAATCCATGAACATGGAATGTTCTTCCACCTGTTTACATCTTCCTCTATCTCTTTTTTCAGTGTCCTGTAGTTTTCCACGAATAGATCTTTTACCTCCTTAGTTAAGTTTATTCCTAGGTATCTTAATTTTTTTGGTGTGATGGTAAATGGGATTGCTTTTTTAGTCTCTCTTTCTGTAAGTTCACTATTAGTGTATAGAAATGCCATAGATTTCTTGGCATTAATTTTGTAGCCTGCTATGTTGCTGAACTCATTTATTAACTCTATTAGCTTTTTTATGGAGTCTTTCGGGTTTTTTATGTACAATATCATGTCATCTGCAAATAAGGATAGCTTAACTTCTTCTTTTCCAAATTGGATGCCTTTTATTTCTTCTTCTTGTCTAATTGCAACGGCTAATACTTCCAGTACTATGTTGAACAGGAGTGGTGAAAGTGGGCAACCCTGTCTTGTTTCTGTTCTTAGGGGAAATGGTTGTAGTTTTTGCCCATTGAGTATGATGTATGCTGTGGGTTTATCGTATATGGCTTTTATTATGTTGAGGTATGATCCTTCTATTCCTACCTTATTGATAGTTTTTATTAAGAAAGGATGTTGGATTTTGTCAAATGCTTTTTCTGCATCAATTGATATGACTATGTGATTTTTATCTCTCAGTTTGTTTATGTGATGTATCACATTTATTGATTTGCGGATATTGTACCATTCTTGCATTCCTGGGATAAATCCTACTTGGTCATGGTGTATGATCTTACTGATGTACTGCTGGATCCGATTTGATAGAATTTTATTGAGGATTTTGGCATCTATATTCATGAGGGATATTGGCCTGTAATTCTCTTTCATTGTGTCATCTTTATCTGGTTTGGGTATTAGGGTGATGCTAGCTTCATAGAAGGAGTTTGGAAGTGTTCCATCCTCTTGAATTTTCTGGAATAGTCTGAGGAGTATAGGTTTTAGTTCTTCCTTGAATGTTCGGTAAAACTCCCCTGTGAAGCCGTCTGGCCCTGGGCTTTTGTTTGCTGGAAGCTTTATGATGACTGCTTCAATTTCTTCCACAGTTATTGGTCTACTGAGTTGTTTAGATTCTTCTTGATTGAGTTTTGGGAGGTTATATTTTTCTAGAAACATATCCATTTCCTCCAGGTTGTCCAGTTTGTTGGAGTAGAGTTGTTCATAGTATTTTTTAACAATCCTTTGTATTTCAATGGGGTCTGTTGTTATTTCACCTCTTTCATTTCTGATTTTATTTATTAGGGTCCTCTCTCTTTGCTTCTTGGTGAGTCTGGCTAGAGGTTCATCAATCTTGTTTATCCTTTCAAAGAACCAGCTCTTGGTTTTGTTGATCTTCTGTATTGTTTCTTTGGTCTCTATGTCATTTATTTCTGCTCTGATCTTTACTATTTCCTTCCTTCTGCTTACACTGGGCTTTTCTTGTTGCTTTCTTTCTAACTCTTTGAGTTGTTGGGTTAGATAATTTATTGCCGCTGTTCCTAGTTTTTTGCAGTAGGATTGTAGAGCTATGAACTTCCCTCTCAGAACTGCTTTCACTGTGTCCCATAGATTTTGGATTGTTGTGCTATCATTGTCATTTGTTTCCATGATATTTTCTATCTCTTCCTTAATCTCTCTAGTAACCCAGTCATAGTTTAATAGCATGCTGTTTAGTGTCCATGTGTTTGATTTCTTTGGATTGTTTCTATTGTAGTTGATTTTCAGCTTTATGCCACTGTGATCTGAGAATATACTTGATATGATTTCTATCTTCTTGAATTTGGAGAGACTTTGCCTATGACCCAACACATGGTCTATCTTTGAGAATGACCCATGGGCACTTGAAAAGAATGTATATTCTGTGGCTTTGGGGTGAAATGATCTGAAGATGTCAATTAATTCCATCTGGTCCAGTGAGTCATTGAGGATTGATGTTTCTTTACTGAGTTTTTATTTAGAGGATCTGTCCAATGGTGATAACGGGGTATTAAAGTCTCCTACTATGATTGTATTGCTGTCTATCTCTCCCTTGATGTCCTCTAGGAGTTTTTGTATATATTTTGTATATATTTGGGTGCTCCTGTATTGGGTGCGTATATGTTTACCAGAGTTATTTCTTCTTGTTGAATTGCTCCCTTTAGTATTATGAAGTGGCCTTCTTTATCTCTTGTTATGTCCTTCACTTTGAGATCTAATTTGTCAGATATAAGTATGGCTACCCCAGCTTTTTTTTCATTTCCATTCGCCTGAATAACTTTTTTCCAACCTTTCATCCTCAGTCTGTGTTCGTCTTTTTTTCGGAGGTGGGTTTCTTGTAGACAGCAGATACATGGGTTGTGTTTTCTTATCCAGTCTATTACCCTATGTCTTTTGATTGGAGCACTTAAACCGTTTACATTTAAAGTTATTATTGATAGGTGCTTATATGTTGCCATTTTTGTTCTTTACCCCTGTGTTCCTTCTTTGCTTCCTATTTCTTTTTACAGCAGATCCTTTAGCATTTCTTGCATTGCTGGTTTGGTGGTGACGAATTCCCTTAGTCCTTTTTTATCTGTGAAGCTCCTGATTTGACCTTCTATTTTGATTGAGAGCCTTGCTGGGTATAGTATTCTAGGATTCAGACCCTTCCTTTGCATGACTTTGTAAATTTCATTCCACTGCCTTCTGGCCTGATAGGTTTCTGTTGAGAGATCACTTGTTAGTCTGATGGGGGTTCCTTTGTAGGTGACTTTCTGTCTCTCTCTGGCAGCTTTTAAGATTCTTACTTTGTCATTGGTGTTTGCCAATTTAATTATAATGTGCCTTGGCGTAGGTCTTTTGGGGTTTATTTTGCTTGGGACTCTCTGAGCTTCTTGGATTTGTGTGGGTTTTTCCTTTCCTATACCAGGAAAGTTTTCTGTCATTATTTCTTCCAACAGGTTTTCTATTCCTTGCTCAGTTTCCTGTCCTTCTGGAAGCCCAATTATACAGATGTTGTTTTGTTTCATGTTGTCCCAAAGTTCTCTTAGGCTCTCCTCCTGCTTTTTAATTTTTTTCTGTAGAAGCTGCTCTACTTGGTTATTTTTTCCTACCTGGTCTTCTAGCTCACTGATGCGATCCTCTGCTTCTTCTAGTCTAGTCTTAATACTTTCTATTGAGTTCTTTACTTCAGCAATGTCACTTTTCATTTCTTCTTGGCTCCTCTTCATTTCTTCTTGGCTCCTCTTCATTTTTCATGGCTCTTCATTATTTCTTCCTGGGTCTTCCTCATTTCCTCTTGGTTCTTACTCATATTATCAAATTTGTCTTCCATTCTTTTCAGCCACCTTATGACCATTTCTCTGAATTCTTTCTCTGACAGGTTGTTAACTTCCATTTCGTTTACCTCCTTTTCTGGCGAGCCTTGCTTTTCTTTCATATGTGGGCTGTTTTTTTGTCTTCCCATGGTCTCTCTTCTCTGTGTCCCTGGTTATGTAGTTCTCACTCTCCTGCGTTGATTTAAAGGCACAAAATACAACACAACCAGGTGCAACGCACCAGGCACTGAACCGGAATGTAGTCAAAGTAATTGTAATTCCAAATAAAGGTGACCGCCAGAGAAAGGCAAATTCGGTGATAGGTGGGAAAAATGAAAGAGAACCTCCCCCAGACCCACACAGACACTCACACACCCACACTCATACAAAAAGAAAGAGACCCCCCCACACACATACACTCACAAAAAGGAAAGACAGGAATGCCAAAATGATAATGGGAAAAGGGGGAGAAGAAAAAAAAGAAATAAAAGGAGTAAATTATAAATGTGGGGTGAAAACTCCTATAGGACAGCCCCTAATCCGAACCAAAACCTGGAACAAGTAATTTGAGATTGATACAAATTACATACAACTACTAATATCAAGAGAGGTGAGGGAACACAGAAGCAAAAATCTATCTCAAAAACAATGCAGATGAGGACAACAAAACAAGAAACAACACCAAAAATAAAAATAACCCCCTCTACAAGACACCAAAATAACAGAATAGGCAAATCAATCTCATAAACCTGCTTAAAAAAATCAATATAATCAACAGTCAAGTAAACAACAACAGGGCAGGGATAAAAACACTTTAAGATAGTGAAGTCAGAGAAGCTAGAGGTATATATGCACTTGGAGTAGGTGGTTAGAGATTAGATATATCAGTGGGGTGAAATTTTAACAGGGGGTAAGGGGAAAGAATTAGGTAAATCTAAAGCGGGAAAAGTGTAAGTGAAACAAGGCACTAAATAGGGAAAGGTTAGCCAGAGAGTGGTGGTATAAAGGTGAAGTTGATGTAGAGTAAAAGATACTAAAGTGTAGATGAAAATAGACTGTATTCCCAAGGTCGAAGAGAAAATATAATCAATTCCCTTTCACATAAGAGTCAATTTGTGATTTGGCCCCTGGGTGGCAGTGTTTCTAGATTGACTTCTGGGTCTATTGGTCCTCTATCCTGAACTAAACAATACTGCCTCTCTAATGGTGACTGATGTTTTAGCAGCCAGAACCCTCCCAAAATCTTCCGGGTTTCCCTCCTCTGTCAGGTCTAAACTGATTGCGCTCCAGGGATTAACTCTGCCACCAGCTCAAAGGGCCCTCTCCCACGTTTACCAGCTTCAACAGCCACAGATTTTATTTCAGGTGCAGATCTCCAGGTTTTGAGTTCCAAGGTGCAGATCTCCCAGACTGCCAGCCCCCTCAGTTTCGCGCCTAAAGTACCCCCAGGGAAATCTGACCTTTCCGTGCTGGAGTTTAGAGCTCCCTGGGCTCTGCGTGCCTCCGCGCCTACTGGGCGCCGGTGCTCCGGGAGTCTCAGCGGTCTAGCCGGTACCGGTACTGTAGCTGTATATTTTCAGGCCCTTCCCCTTCAAGATGTCGTGGTCTGCGTCCGCGCGCCTCCTCGCGCAGTTGGCTCAGGGAGAGAACCCAGCAGTACTGGGGCTGCTCAGGCTGGGGAGGCCAGCCCAGCAGTCCTCCATCTTCTCCTGGAGCACAGCTGTCCCCCTAGTCGCCAACAAACGCTCCCTGCGCGACTTTCAGCTGCTCCCTCCCTCTGCCCTGTGAGCAGATTCAGATCGAATCCCTCCATTCCGCTGCCATTTTCTCTCTCGCAACCTATAGCTCTGTATTGTATAGGTTTTTGTATACTTTCACAGTATTTCTTTATTCAAATATAAGAAAATATGAAATATATTCTCCTTTTTCCATTTTCATACATAAAAGGTAGCATGCCATATATACTTTTGTGGTCTGTGCTTTTGCTTATTTAATATATCTTTGGAGACCTTTTCATGTCAGTATGCTGAGAATCTCTTCATGCTTTTTCACAGTTTCATAGTATTCCATTATGCCCCTAGAGATAAACAATTGAATTGTTTCCAATGTTTTGCTCCAATGAACAATGCTGCTGTGAATGAACTTGAACATGTGATTTCATGCAAGTAGGTCAATCTGTAGGATTGGGGTAAGTGGAGTAAATGTATTGTGATTTTATTGGTAATGCCAATGTATTCTTCATGAAGGCTGTACCATTTTATACTCCCTCCAGAATGTGAGGTTTAAGTCAGGTGAACTTTTCACTCACATACATCAGTTAAATAGGACCAATAACAATGCCCATTTATATTAGTTTAAGGCTGCTGCTATAATACTTACCATAAACTTAGTTGCTTTAAACAGCAAACATTTAGTATCTTGTAACTCTGGACATCAGGAATCCAGCATGGGCCTTGGTAGGCTAAAATGGAGGCTTTGGCAGTATAGGCATGGGAGAGAATTTGCTTCTTTGTCTCTTCCACATCTCGAGGTTCCCACATTCCTTGGTCTGTGCCTTGCATCACTCCAATCTCTGCTTCCATTGCACATATTCTCCTTTGACTCTCTTGTCTCCCTTTTATATGGACTTTGTGATCACATTGAGCTCACCCTCATTTCCTAGGGTCATTTCCTCATCTCAATATTCTTAATCAAATCAATGAAGTCCCTTTTGCCATGTAAGGTAACATTCACAGGTTGGGGATTAGGATGTAGACTTCTTTGGGGGTCATTGTTCTTCCTACACAACCACCTACTGCACAGGGTGTCAGGAGAGTCACGGTAGAGAAGTCACCCTGAAAAGCTGTCTCCTTGTCTGTTTTCCCCACTGGAATATAAGAAAAAACGTGCTGTGTTTGGTTCAGCAATTTCATATCTATTAAGTCAGAGTAAACCTTCTATATAATTGTTTTATATTTTATAGTAGAGACCTGATGCACAAAATTTGTGCAAGGGGCTTGGCACCCCGCTGCTGCGGTGACCAGGGACCTCTGCCACCTCTGCCTCTTCTGCCTCTGCTTTGGCCCCTGGCCCATTGCGGGTCTGGTCTAATTAGCATATTATGCTCTTATGATTATAGATATCTTATACTTATATTTAAGTTTTAATATATGAAAGGATGAATGAGATTCTTTGAAAAAGTGTAAAGCATTATGCAAAACAGTTTTTTAATTAAAAAAGGGGATTTGGAAAGCTTGTCTCATTAGACAAAAATTAGTGTTAAAGATAACTGTGAACTCTAGAGCTGTTATTTTGTCAAATTTGTGAATCAGTAATATGATCTGTTCTTATTTAAAACATATGTTTTATCTCTGGGTGAAGAAAATGCATCTGCCCATGTCTTATATATTTTTTTCAGTTTCAAATTAACATGCAAATAGTCTGTCCCTCTTTTCCAGGCTCCTGTCACTGAGTCACATGTTGATGGACCAAGGAACAGACAGGAAGAAAGCAGAGAATACACAAGCAGGGAAGGACTCAGTTTCTGTGAATTGAATGGAAGCAATTATTACAGGAGAAAGGGGAAGTGATGGCACCTCTAGGAAAAATGCCAGATGTGTCCACCTCTTACCTACCTGTCTAAGTTTTCACCATGGTGTTTTCTTCTCATCACTTCACTCATACATTGCTTTCTTTATAAAGGCAAAGGCTGACCAAGCCTGACTTCCAAATACCTTGACTTGGTTGGGGATAGGAAACTATTGGGTAGTGACGAAATAGATGGGTCCTGGGGACTGCAATTCTAGTACAAAATGATCTTGAGTAAAGTATTTAACCTCCCTAAACCTTCCATTTTTTAAATCCAGTGCATAAATTATAATGGATAATGATAGCATTTCTCTTATAGAATTGACATAAAGATCAAATGACATAACATTTGTGATGTGCTTAGCTTAGTGCCTTAGTAAGTGCCAGCTACTGTTCTTATTATTATCAGTCACTCTTATTTTCTGTCATACAGTCAAAACATGTTTGATATCATCAATAAATTACAGTACCTCTGACTCTCAATGGCAACCATCCCACTTGAACCAAACCATCCTTTCATTGGCCAAACCACTTTCTCACTATCCTTTGCAATCTCTCTTGGTTCTCACCTTTTTTTTCCTTCTCAGTTGAGATTCCAAATACAAATTGTGTACTACCCCTTTAAAACACCTTTGACTCCCTTGGTCCTCTCTGTCTCTTGTACCTCTTGGTTATATCCAACTACTTGCCTCTCCAAGCAGCCGACATTAACTGGAGAAAGATCACACAGCAGTGTACATCAAAATTATTTAAATAATTGTTTCAAAATATTGTTTGCCTTTTTCATTGTGCTGACATTTGCGTTAGTAGTGTCAAAGCAATCTTGAGTAAAACTTCTGATGCCTTAGCAGGCAGGATTCAAGGCAATGCATAGAACCTGTTACACATTTGCAGTAAAAAAAAAGGGGGGGGGAGCCAGTGCCTTGGCCAGTGTGGCTCAGTTGGTTGGGCATTGTCCAGTGCACCAAAGGGATGCTGGTTCAATTCCTGGTCAGGGCACATGCTTGGATTGTGGGCTCGATCCCCAGTGGGGGGTATGCAGAAGCAGCCAATCAATGTTTCTCACATAGATGTTCAGTATGCAGAAGTTCTTTATGCAGACATTCCATTTTGACACTGAACATTAAAAAGATAAAGAGTCAAGCGTTAAGATTAATTAAATCACTAATTTCTTCTGCTTCTTCAAGGATATTCTTACGTTAAACTGGTATTTTTTGTTTTGTTTTGTTTTTAAAAAGATTTTTAATTTATTTTTTTCTTTTTAATTTGTCTGTTTGCCATGACCTTTTAAAGCAGAATGTGGCTACAGCACTACACATCGATTCACAAAACTTGCTCTGAGTTACTTTTAAGCGCTTTATAACATGCCTAGGTAGCTTATATTTATGCTATGCTAAACAATCCTTTCTTTGGAGACAAACTCTATGGATAGTTACTACCATCATGTTGGTCAGCTTAGCATACTAACTTCTAGAGGCCGAACATGCAGTTGATAATTACAGGGAATGTTAGACTCAAAAAGTAGATCTTAGGAGATGAAGGTTGTTTTAACCACGCATCTCAGAACACTTTAGCAACAAAAAGATTTGGTCTACTTGGGAATCTGCTTGAGAGATAAATACTTCAGACCACAAAACTAACTAACATTAGGCTACCCATATCTTACAACAAATATAACCCCATTCTGTTAAAACAGGCCAACATGGAACGAGGAAAGAAAAAGGAGCTCGGCTTCAGTGCCTGAAGTATCACAGTCTTATACGTGTAGAGGGGAAAGGAACCCGGTCTTCCCTTTAAGTAGTTGCCATGCCAAACGTATTTTAAAAATGTTAACTAAAATAAAGAAAAAAGTCCTTGAAAGTATATTGTCCAAGAGAATGAAGGTAAAGTATTGAACACGTGTGCAGGTATTCTTCAGGTGAGCTTAGTCTACTTCCTCCATGTGTGAGATGTCATTGTCTCCTTCCAAGAGTGGCATCTCTTCAGTCACAGCAGCACTGCTTTCATCAGCAGGGTGGTCATCTTCATCGATACCAAGACCAAGTTTGATCATCCTGTAGATCCTGTTAGCACGTGTCTGGGGGTCTTCCAGACTGAAGTCAGAGGACAGGACTGTGGTCTCATAGAGCAGGATGACCAGATCCTTCACTGACTTACCACTCTTGTCTGCCTTCGCCTTCTGCCGTAAGGTCTCAATGATGGAATGGCCTGGGTTTATCTCCAGGTGTTTCCTTGCTGCCATGTAACCCACTGTTGAGTTGTCTCTCAGGGCTTGAGCCTTTATGATTCTCTCCATGTTTGCTGTCCAGCCATAATGTGCTTGTGACAATGCAGCATGGAAATGTCACCAATAGGTTTGATACGACCACCTTTTCTATTTTTTTTCTCTAAGATGTCCTTCATGATTTTGTACAGGTTTTCAAACTTGGTTTCATTCTCGTCCTGTTTCTTTTTCTCTTCTTCATCTTCTGGAAGTTCCAAGCCCTCTTTGGGGACTAACACAAAGTCTTCCCCTCAAACTCCTCAACTGCTGCACACAGTACCGATCAATAGGGTCAATCCTATAGGTCACTTCTAGGCTGTGCTTCGGAAAATACTCTACGAAGGCCGGGCTAGCGACCTGGTCCTTGGTCTCACCTGTGATCTAGTAGACATGCTTCTGGTTCTCTTTCATTCTGGTGCAGTAGTCCTTGAGGGAGGCCATCTCATCACCAGAAGCAGATGTGTAGTATCTTAACAACTCTGAGAGCTTCTTCCAATTTTGAGAATCTTCATGAATTTCAAGCTTAATATTTTTATAGAACTGCTCACAAATTTTTTTTATAGTTCTCCTTATCTTCTGCCAGTTCAGTGAAGAGTCTAAGCATTTTTTGACCAAATTCTTTCCGCTAACTTTCAAAATTTACTTGTTGCAACAACTTCCACGAAATATTTAGAAGGAGATCCTCAGAGTCCACCACACCTCTAATGAAGTTCAGGTATTCAGGGATCAGGTCCTCACAGTTATCCATGATGAAACTCTGTGAACATACAACTTAATGTTGTTCTTTTTTTTCTGTTTTCAAACAGGTCGAAGGAAGCACGTCTTGGGACAAAAAGAAGGGCTCTGAATTTCAACTGTCCTTTAAATGAAAAATGCTTCACTGCCAAGTGATCCTCCCAGTCATTAAACTACTGTAGAATTCCCCATATTCTTCATTAGTAATCTCATCAGGATTTCTTGTCCAATTTGGCTTTGTTTTGTTCAATTCTTCTCGATTGATGTACTTCTCCTTGATCTTCTTTTTCTTTTTCTTGTTACCATCCTTCTTTTAATCTTCCCCGTTGTCAGAACCAACATCTTCAATTTCAGGCTTGTCTTCGGACTCCTTTTCTTCTTTTTCTTTCTCTTCCTTTTCTTCAGCCTCATCATCACAGGCTTCTTTATCATGTTTCTTTCCCACAAAAAGAATAGTGAAATAGGCAATAAATTGAGAGTGTTTCTTCACAATCTTTTTGATACATCTCTCCTCCAAAAACTCCATCTGGTCCTCTTTCAGGTGCAGGATAACCTTTGTTTCATGACCTGTGGGTTCCCCTATGTCAGTCCTAACTGTGAAGGATCCTCCTGCAGACGACTCCCAGGCATATTGCTCATCATTATGTTTGGTGATCACAGTCATTTTCTCAGCAACCAAAACAGGCTGAATAGAACCCAACACCAAATTGGCCAATCAGAGAGATAGCAACACCAGCCTGCAAAGCTTCCATGAATGCTTTGGTCCTGGACTTGACGTTAGTACCCAGGTTATTGATCAAATCAGCCTTGGTCATTCCAATTTCATTATCCGCAATAGTGAGGTTTTGGTCTTTCTTGTTTGGAATGAGATTAATGTGCAGCTCTTTCCCAGAGTCTAGTTTCCTGGGATCTGTCAAACTTCACATCTGATCTTGTCCAGAGCATTGGATGAGTTTGAAATAAGCTCCCCAGAAAGATCTCTGTATTTGAGTAGAAAGTATTGATGATCAATGACATTAACTGGGCAATTCTGCCTGGAAGGCAAATGTTTCTACTTCCTTCTCCTCCACGGGTATGCAAAGGCTCTGCAGCAACGCAGCATGAGGATGCAGAATCAACTCAATGCATGTTTTTAAAAACTGATTTTAGATAAAGAAGAATGGGGCGGGGGAGAAAGAGAGAAAGAGAAAGAGAGAGAGAGAGGGAGAGAGAGAGCGATCAATTTGTTGTTCCACTTATTTATGCATTTATTGTTTGATTCTTGTATGTGCCCTGGTGGGGATTGAACCCATAGCCTTGGTGTGTCGGGACCACGCTGTAGCCATTATGATCAGTCACTCCAGAAATGCAGTCAGAGCATAGGAAGGAGCTCTTTCCTTTTCATTTTTCATTATGGCATTTTATCTTTTTTTGGATTTATGGACACAAGATTACAAGTCCTAGATGTGTATGCAACAAACATTCTTTGTTTGTTCAAAAGGAAAAAAGAACACAAAAGAACACTTACATATTCATCACATTTCACATGACATCAGACTTACTGGGAAGTTTTCAAAAAATGGGAATTCCTGGTCCTCACTTCAGGACTACTGAAATCAGAATTTTTAGTTGGAGCCTGGACATATGAATTTTTTTTATTTTTTATTGATTTTTTACAGAGCGGAAGGGAGAGGGATAGAAAGTCAGAAACATCGATGAGAGAGAGACATCGATCAGCTGCCTCCTGCACGCCCCCCACCGGGGATGTGCCCGCAGCCAAGGCACATGCCCTTGCCGGAATTGAACTTGGGACCCTTCAGTCCGCAGTCTGATGCTCTATCCACTGAGCCAAACCGGGCTTGGCAGACATATGAATTTTTAATAAACTGGAAATAATTCTGATATCTCTTTTTATTTTTTAAATATATTTTATTGATTTACAAGAGGAAGGAAGAGGGAGGAGAGAGAAAGAAACATCAATGATGACAGAGAATTATTGATTGGCTGCCTCCTGCATGCCCCACTCTGGGAATTGAGCTCAAAACCCAGGCATGTGCTCTGACTGGGAATCAAACCTGCAACTTTTTAGTGTAAAATACAATGCTCTGACCAATTGAACCACCTGGCCAGGTTGAAATATTGCACCTTTAAGGGTTCAGAGTTTATTTCTGCTTCCAGAAGCATCTCACTGAAGCCATGAGAGAATAAAAAAGAATGATTGCAGCTATAGGGCAAGATCATAGACCACATAAGGAGGTCTCTGAGCAGAGGAGGGTTAGAAGGTTCTGTTCTCTCTGCTAGGCTATCTAATCGAGGATTGCATCCCACTCTCAGAAACCTAGACTTTTCACAGAAAGGAGATGGATTAGGAAGTAATGGCATGTTGCCATGGCAGGTAGATGGGGAGGTGGCTCTTCTATCTCCTGGCAACCATTTGACAAGGAGCTGCACTAGACTTTGAATTATAGGTGAGAAAGCTACCACTCAGGGATCATTTTAAAGAAAATGTTAATCAAGCCTACCTTGGTGCCTCAAGAGAAATCCAGATTTATTAACAGAAAATCAATACAATGTCAGGTGCCCCTAACATGTACTTCAATGGACTATTTCCTCAGTCTGACCAGACGTGAAAGCAGTGAAAATGTCCTGAGAAAGAGCTTTCCACTTTACTTTTCTGAAAGCGGTATGCCCCATGCCAAGGAAGGATTGCCAATGCCAGGGGCCAAACTAGAGGGGGATGGATCTGGGATACTTTTAGAATAGACTTGCCAATAATCTTTCTTTTCTCTTTAACCACTACATCTTCCAGATATTTCCAAGCTACATATCTATGTCTATTTCATTCCTTTTAATTGCTGTCTGGCGTTTTATAAGATGGTATTCTATTCTTTATTTCACCATTTCTTTGTACATGGGCACTTAGGCTGTTTCCAGAGTTTTGTTTTAACACTGCTGTCTTCAATAGGTTAATGTACCCACATGCAAGTGGTTTCCCCCTGATGGAAATCTGAAAGAGGTTTACTGGGTTGAAGAATACGAACATTGAATATTCTTACACCAACTGCCAAATTGCCTCTCAAAAGACTATTATTTCACATTAGAGGCCTGTTCCATGAAGAGATTCATGCAATAGGCCTTCCTTCCCTTGGCTTCCAGCACCAGTTTTCCTCTGGCTCCCGGGACCCAGGCCTTCGCTCTGCCAGAGCCTGCCTTTTTCATCTTTGCTGTAGGCTCCAGCCAGAGACTGCTGTCTTGGGGTGGCCACCATCTTTGTCTTTCTAATTTGCATATTCCCTCCTGATTGGCTGATGGGCATGGCAGAGTGATGGTCAATTTGCATGTTTCTCTTTTATTAGTGTAGATTAGTGTAGACTAGAGGCCCGGTGCATGAAATTCATGCACGGGGTGCGGGGGATGTCCCTTAGCCCAGCCTGCACCCTCTCCAATCAGGGACCCCTCGAGGGCAGTCAGACATCCTTCTCACAATCCAGGACTGCTGGCTTCAAACTGCTCACCTGCCTGCCTCCCTGATTGCCCCTAACCACTTCTGCCTGCCAGCCTGATCACCTGCTAACCACTGCCCTGTCAGCCTAATTGATGTCTAACTGCTCCCCTGCCAGCCTGTTTGCCCCCAACTTTCCTCCTCTGCTGGCCTGGTCACCCCTAACTGCCTTCCCCTGTAGGCTTGATCGCCCCCAACTGCCCTCCCTTGCAGGGCTGGTCCCTCCCAACTGCCCTCCCCTGCTGGCATGATGGCCCACAACTGCCCTCCCTTGCAGGGCCTGGAACCTCCCAATGGCCCTCCCCTGCTGGCCATCTTGTGGTGGCCATCTTGTGTCCACATGGGGGCAGGATCTTTGACCACATGGGGGTAACCCTTTTGTGTGTTGAAGTGATGGTCAATCTGTGTATTACTCTTTTATTAGATGGGTGGGGGCCAGCTGGTTTGCCCTGAAGAGTGTCCTAGATCAGGGTGGGGGTTTCCTTGGGGCAAGGGGCAGCCTGGGCGAGGGGCCCATGGAGGTATGCAGGCCAGCCATGCCCCCTAGTGACCCAAGCAGAGGCCCTGGTATCTGGGATTAATTTATGTTCTACAATTGAAACTTTGTAGCCTGGAGCAGAGCCAAGCCTTCTGCTCACTCCATGGCAACAGCCATTTCTTTTTGAAACTTTGTAACCTAGAGTGGAGGCCTAGGCTGGCAATGGCAGGTGGAAAGCTTGGCTTCATTCATTGCCAGGGAAAGCCAAGCCTCTGTTCTCTCCAGCTCAGTGACTGCTGCCATTTCCATATCTTTTATAATTGAAACTTTGTAGCATTGAGTGGAGGCCTAGGCCAGCAATGGCAGGCAGAAAGCTTGGCTTCCTCTGTTGCTGGGAAAACCCAAGCCTTCCTTCTGCTCTCAGTAGTGGTAGCCATCTTGGTTGGGGTTTATTTGCATAACCTGCTCCTGATTGGCTGGTGGGCGTGGCTTGTGGCTATAGTGAAGGTATGGTCAAATTTGCATATTACTCTTTTTTTAGATAGGATTCTTACCAATAGTTCCCTGTGAGCATTCTGCCCCTTCCTTCTGATGACTTTGTGCATGCTATTTCCTCTCACTGGAATGTGTGTCCCTTCCTCATTTTTTTCAGATCTCTGTCCAAGCTTTTCTTTTGGAGAGCCTCCCCTCACTGTCTTCAAGTTCCATTGCTCCATTCCACTAAAATCATGAGTGTTGGTCTATTCTTAGCACTGCCTTGATCCAGATTCTGGTTTCTGACATTCCACTCTCCACATTCTCATGCTCTCCCCAAAAGCCCAATAGGATCATGTCTCCTTCACTTTGCACATCACCAACAAGAAAAGCCCAATAGGATCATGTCCCCTCCGCCTTGCGCATCACCAACATGAAACGCCCAGTAGGATCACGTCCCCTCCTGCTTGTGCATCATCAAGAAGAGCGGGGTTTATCAGCGTGGCATGTGCAGCCCACCTTGATTGTGCCTGCGGAGCACATGCTGGTCATCAGCTCGGGCTCTTCTCCACTCTCTCCAGCGTGCTTGGCAGTTCCCACACAGATGGGAGAGCTAGAAAGATTTAGTTCTGAATCCCAGAATTTCAACTCTGTGACCCCAGGCAAGTTACTTAACATTTCTAAGACTCACTTTTCCCATATGTAAAATGGACATAATAATATTTAGCTTCAAAATTCACCCAAAATACTGAAGATTAAATCAGGTGAACTATAAAAAAAATAACATTTTGCAGAGTTTTTAATTGTTAGCATCTTTAGTAAGAATATGCATTACTTTTGCCAATATAAATATTCAAAGGATGAAGAAATAGTCTGGTGGAGTTGGCATAGTATGGTGGATATGAGCACAGACTCTGGAGCTAGGACAGCTTGGTTTAAATCCAGTTACTGTGTGACTGTGGAAAAATTACTTAACCTTTCTGTGCCTACTCTACTGATTTGTAAAATAAGGACAATCCTATTACCTGAAAGGTTGTTGCAACCATTAAATTAACATAAGTGAAGTATTTGAAATAGCACCAGCACATAAGAAGTGCTGCATAGGAGTTTGTTGGTGTTAACAGTGGATGACGAAGCAGTAAATGGATTCATAACTATCTACTATTCTCTGTCCTCCCCACATCTTTGCTAGGGTTGCTAGGAGGATTGAATGAGGTGATACCTGAGTGACACCTGGCTCATGGTGAATTCCCCCTTCCTCTACTTTCCTTGCCTTTCAGTCTCAGTTGGAGGATTTTTCCCTTGGAGAGACCTTTCTGACCTCAGGCTGCCTGACCCCCCTGCATTGTCCTGCATTCAGACAATTTTCACACTGCGGTGTCATTATGGTATACTTCTCTATTCTGTCTGCACCCGACTAAGAATTTTAAGGGTAGGAATTATCTTAATTTACCCTTCCATTTTTGTCACTTGACACAGTACCTGGCAAAGAGTAAGAGCTCAATATATGTTTGCTGTATTTTGCATGAAGAAATACAATCACCTTCAAGCAGTTTATAATGTCTAGGGTGGAAAGATAAAATATTTGAAAGGGCAATTATCACATGAAAGACCTGCTTTGGGCAATATGATGATACTAAAGGCAGCCGGGGTGGGGACTCAGACACTGGGAAAGGGTCTGGAGACTTGGCTGGAGTGTCCAGCCGCTCCTGAGTGTCCTGTGTGACTCTGGGAAAGTGGCCTAACCTCTTGGAGCTGAGGCCCCTTAGGCGTAAAAGATGAGAAAAACACCAGGCTACATGAAAATGCTTGGCAAGAACATTGGTGATTAAGTGTCAGACTTGGTGGCTCATCAAGTCTGGAGAAACTCAGAGCAGGGAGAGTCGGCCTTGGCCTGTGTGGCTCCCCAAGGTTGCAGGGAAGAGGCAGTGATGAAGCTGAGCTTTGAGAGGATGGGCAGAAATTTAGCAAATGGGGCAGAAGCGGGAATATTTCAGGCAGGACAATATCTTGAGAAGAAAAAGTCGAAAGGAAATAAAAAGACAGATGGAAAAGAATCAGATTTCTTTACTTTATTGACCACAATGAGGAATTAGAAGAAAAGACTTGTGAATGCTGGGATTTTATTTTATCAGCTTTGAAGGAAGGTGGGGAAACACGGGAGGCTACAGAAGCAAAGCTGCGGGGTTGAGGGGCCTGGAGAAAATTGTGACTCCAAATTAATTAATTCAGTGAAATTGATCTTTTAAAAATAGCACACTATTGAGTTTAAGCAAATAAACCCAAACAGAAAGTGTGAGGATCATTAAATAACCAAATATTCTTACTGCTTTGAAGTTTAATTTAGTTGTTTAAGTGAATTTTAATTTTCTAAATCCACACTCTGTAAAAGGGCTTTCAAAAATAAAACAGACCCTTAGTTGTTTCATATTCAGCTTTGAATGTGACATAAAAACAATATTTTATCATAGCTTTTTAATTAATGGTATTTTCTAATTTTTTCAATGTGGCATTACTGTAGGAATTTTTAAAATTCTAAAATAAAAAAAGGCAAGTTAGAATAATGTCTGATTAAAAAAATTTTTTTTTTCACAGCAAATTTGTGTGTCTCTAAAAAGGTTTTCATTATTGTTGTTAACCTCTGAATTTTTTGAGCTCATGGTCTCCCTTCTTCGGCTCATTTGCCTTCTACATAACAATCGCCTAGGTGACCAACATATAAAGGAATCGTGAGGGCAACCGCTGGTCCTCCAGCATATACTGGGGGCTGTGTTTGCACATTGTCTGCAGGTTGTGATGCTGTGGAAGCTAGGAACCATCTCTTCCTTTGGCGAGCCTTTGGCCAGCGCCAACCACTGAGTTACAGACCTGTTTCTAATGGATGTTGCCCCCTAGTGGACAATCAGGGGGCTGTACACATTCCGGAGGGCTAACTGGCACTGCAGTTCCAGACCACTCTGTATGCAAGAGAGATGAACTCCCAGTTTCAGGCTGTTCTGTCATATCTGGTGGTGGTCGAATAATGCTCCCCCTAAAGATATCTGTGTCCTAATCCCCAGAACCTGTGACTATGATATTTACATGGCAAAGGGACTTTGCAGATGCTATTACGTTAAGGACATTGAGGTAGAGCACTACCCTGGATTATCTGGTGGACCCACTATAATCACAAGGATTCTTATGAAGACAGAGGCAGGAGAGTCAGACAAGAGAAGGTGATGTGAGAATGGAAGCAGACAGAGGGTTGAAGATGCTAAACTGCTGGCTTTGAAGACAGAGAAAGGGGCCATGAATGCGGCAGCTTCTAGAAGCTGGAAAAGGCAAAGGAACAGTCTCCTCTAGAATGTCCAGCTGGATCTCAGGCCAGATGATGCTTTATTTTTGGCCCAGAGAGAACCATCTTGGATTCCTGACTTCAAGAACTGAGGGATAGTAAGTCTGAGTTGTTTTAAGCCACCAGGTTATGGTGATTTGTTATAACAGGATAGGAAACTAAGATGCTGCTCTTGAGAAAAGCAAGATACCTATGGGCATGCTGCCTGAGAGACAAGACACCATGACCCAGGTGCTGTTGCTTTTGTGCTAATCATCCAGGAAGAATGAGACACAGAATCTTGAAGGTCATTTTACACCATGAAAATGCATTTAAAGAAGGGAAATGTTACTGTCTCCTGGCCAACAGAGGTGGGGTTGAGGATGGGGTCACCTGAGGTGGAGTCCTTGTAAAAAAGCAAATAATGACATTGTTAACTCACTGATGAGAAAGTACACTGACTCTTCTGGGGAGAGGGAACTGTTTTTTGAAAGAAACACCTTTCCCCCACTAGACAATAGATATGTCATACATGTATTACAGAAAACTTGAAAAATATAGAGAAACAGAGAATGAAAATAATCTATAACTCAGCCACTTAGAAAACCAATATTTTAACATTTTTTATTCTAGTAAGTTTTTGCCACTCTTAAGATTATAGAGTACTAGGGGCCCGGTACACGAAATTCGTGCACTGGGGGTGGGTGGTCTCTCAACCCAACCTGCCCCCTCTCACATACTGGGAGCCCTCAGGGGATGTCCAACTGTTGGCTCACCCCCAGCCTGCCTAAGGCCTAAAGCCTCACCAGAGGACACCCAGCTGCTCAGCTCAGCAGGGGGCTGGGTGCTCCCTGCGACCACAACCATCACCGCTGCTGCTGCTTCCCCTCACAGTGCCCAGGGGCTGGGCGCTCACCACCACCACCATTTCATCTCCACCTCAGGGGCCTGGGGCTCCTGCCATTTGGCCCCACCCCCACTCCTGATTGGCTGGTAGCATAGCCAATCAGGAGTGAAGGTATGGTCAAATTTGGATGTTTCTCTTTTATTATATAGGATAGGGAATCTTTTAAAATTTAATATTATGTCATAAACTATCCACATCATTATAAATCCTCTGAAAATGTGCTTTTAATGATGATACATTACTCAACCAGTTTTCATATTCTAAAATTGAGTTACTATTTCCATGTTATTAAGCATTTAAACTGTTTTGGGTTTCAGTGTAATGAGTAACAGTATAGTGAACATTTTTATGTTAAAAAAATCTTTGTCTGGATTTTGGATTATTTCCTTAAGGTAGATATCCAAAGATGAAATAACTGGTTTAGAGGTTGTGAATAATTTCAAGGTGTATGAAACTTATTAAAAATTATTTTCCACTAGGTTTGTATTAATTTCTTCTCTTATTAATAGCTTATTTTGGGTGGGAAATCTGCATATAGTAATCTAGCATGGTAACCTTCAAATCTATTTTATTGGCTCACCCTAAAAAATATGTTTTGTATCATAATCCAAAACACACACACACACACACACACACACACACACACACACACACAGAAAAAGCTTCCTCTTTCAAAATACAATGCACGACTATGATGTTATATATTTTATTGTCTTCTATTATTTTAAATTCAGGTGTTGTTGCTTTTTTTTCTGACCTGTCACACAATAGGTTCATTTATTATCAGGATAGCCTTTGGGAAATACCCTAGATGTATTGCTGTGGAAAAGCATGGCTATAGAACAATATTTTATGGGACTATGGGCTTGGTAACAAATCAAGATATTAAATTCAATTTTGATTCACAAGGTGATTTTGGGGCCTAGGAAGAGGCCAGGACCCAGTTTGAAATACTGCTTTAGACCATGGGAGTGGACCCAGCTTCGTGTAATTCCTATGTGCATCTACATATAGGAACTCCCTCTTCCAAAAATATCCCAAGCCTCAAGTTTGCTGCCTCTTCAAGAAACATGATTGTATGATAAATGATTTGAGCACTAGATAAAAACAACATCTGCATGGAACAGCTGATCAACCTTTTAAAAATCTGAATTTAGCCCTGCCTTAAAGCCTAAATGTCACCTTATTAGTTCTGCATTTTGGATGTTTGTTAATTCACAAAATTCTCACAGGTATACACCTTGTGATTTCTATGCATTTAATAACGGAAGACAAAGTGGCAACAACAGATCCTTAAAATTTTGAATTCTGTGATATTTTGACGTAAGTTGCACCTTTGGTGTTATCAGCACCTTTGTATACCTGTGAGCTCTTCCAGCTAGGCTTTATAAAAAGATTTCAGTCTCCCAGATCACATCTGGGGAAGGCAAATGAACAAATAGTGAGCTTTTAAAAATAGAGAAAGGTACATAAAAGGAAGAAACCATCTCTTTTTTTAGATAGATGTCAGATTAATTTTTTGGATTCAGGTCTAAGAAATTCTTCCTCATTGTTGAATACTACCACCATTGTGACGAAATATATATATATATATATATATATATATATATATATATATATATATAAATCTACCATCATATATATCAACAGCATTTGTAGGCCAATCAGCTCTAAATTTTATGAGATATTTAAAGGTCAAACATTTCATCAAACATATTGCATTGTTGACTGCTGTCTCTTTTTTTCAGCTGGCAAAGAAACAAAGAACACTAGAAGAAACACAGTAATGATGGCATAGTTGTATGTTAAAGATTGTGAAAAAGTGCTCAAAAATGATATGACCTTTAATTTATGATTTATTTTTTCATTTAAGGAAGTCAAAGCACTTCACAGTCTTACTCATTAATTTTCACAGTTCTTTAGAGTAAGAAACAGACAAAATAATCTTATCTGCACTGTGTAGACAGAGACTTAGGGAAAAGAAGGGTCTCTAGGGCCAAAGGACCTGTCCAGATTTAGAAGTCTGAACAAAAAGTTTACAGTTTTTATTCCAAATCACCATGTCACATGAGACCTCCCTTCCATCATAAGTCCCTCAGGCATTTGAGACCAAAGTTTGATTGTTAAACACTTCTGTGGCAACACTTGTATGCCAGGAGCTGTTCCAAGGACTTTTCAGATATGAATTCAGTATTCATAACAAGCCTACGAAGTGGGTAGGAGAATTACTCCCATTTCACTGATGGGGAAACTGATATATAAATGACTTCTTCCCAAGATCACAGCTAGTCCGTGGTGGAGCCAAAGTGTAAGACAATGTTGGCCTCCAAGGTCTAACTGTTACACTCTGTTGCCTCCCCTTTGCTAGAAGGTGAGTCCTCAGCCTTTTCTTTTGAAAGCCAACCTTTCCAAGGATCTTATGATATCTGCTATTTTGGAACTTAATTTTTGATGTGATGACTTTGGTCAGAGAAGGACTTCAAAAGCCTGTGTGTGTGTGTGTGTGTGTGTGTGTGTGTGTGTGTGTGTAGACATCACATACATTGATGAAGCAGGAGAGAAGTTACTCACTATAACTCAGATGTCCCCTCTCCCAAAATAACCTTATATCCTTATATTCACAAACTGAGCCTATCCACTCGAGTCCAACCCCCTTCTTTCCCATGCTGAGGAAGATGCTTAAAATTGTTTATTACATTTAACTTAGTCTCTTTCAGTTTAAAACTGTCAATTGGGTAAATTGTGGATTCAAATTCACATCCTATCTCAGGCTGTCCCTCCCTGCCCGTTGGGCACCTGGGCTCAGATGTAGGGCCTTTGGGTTTCTCCCGGCATCTGATGGCCCTCAGTCTGTAGGGTCCCTGGCAAGTTCTATACATGATACAGAGGGGAAATGGGTCCTGTATGGAATTGTGGATATCACTGCTAAAGTTGAGGGTCCCTGCTACAGCCTTTATATGTTTTTAAAAAATATTTTTATTGATTTCAGAGAGGAAGGAATAGGAATAGAGAAATGGAAACATCAATGATGAGAGAATCATCTATCAGGTGCCTCCTGCACACCCTACACTAGGTTTTGAGCTTGCAGCTCAGCCATGTGCCCTGACTGAAATCAAACTGTGACCTCCTGGTTCCTAGGCCAATGCTCAACCACTGAGCCAGACCAGCCAGGCCCTACTGCAGCCTTTATAAACAGGTCCTATGCTCTGTGGCCTCTCTCTTGGATGCCCAGTCTTCTTCTAGTCTACCAGTTTCCTTAGAACTCTCTTATCCCCCACTGGTCCTTGTGTGTCCTCCTGGAGCCCTGGACATGGCATGGAGGCTGGGGTTCACTTGAATGAAGCTGACCTACCACTCCCTCCAGGCATCCAATGCAGGGCCAGTGCCCAGCAGTCTCCTCTGACACAGAACCCAGTGTCTTCAAGTTTCTCAAAACATAAAGGGGGCTCCTTATATCCCTTCTGGAAGTTTCCACCCACCAGGTAAGCCAGGACAGTTGCATCAGACCTTTAGCCCTCTCTCCCTTTCCCCTTTCAAATGATTTGCTCTTATCCAAGTTCTTCCTTTCTCTTTGCTTATTTAAAGGGAAAGTTTCAGAATTTAGAAAATACCTTTGTCTTAACAAAACCCAGCTTTCCTGATTATTATCTTCACCATGGACTTTAAATCAATTTGAAACTTAAAGCTGAGCTATGATGTCTTTGATCCCAGTGGTATGACCTCCTCTATGAAGCAAAGAACCATTGAGGAGCTGTTGAAGCAATAGGTGGGGAGTAAAGCAACATGATTTACTAGGATGATAAATAGCATTCCTGGATGCAGGTACCAGTACTAGGGAATAATGAGAACACAACTTAAAAATCTTAATTATAGACAACTTATTGGAGTACACTGATATTATGGCGAGTACACCTGAATGGTCTTTTTTTTTTTTTTTTTTTTAGAATTATACCCTAAACCCCTGTCATGGCCTTGTCTTTATCTTTTCTACCGCAGTCTGTCCTTGACCTCCTCTAACAAAGGTATTTTCTGTTTCTTCTCTATTTTAAATCCTTTGGTCTTCTATCACCTTTAGAATTAAGTTCAGTTTCTCCTGTGGTCTGGGCTCAGCCTCAAGTTTCAGTTTCCTCTGACTCTACCTCCCACCTTACACCCCCTTGCCCCGGCTGCCAGAAGAAATTTCCTGGAGGCCCTCTCAGCATTCGCAGTCACAACAGCCCTTGCACATGCTGCCCACCTCCTTGAATGCTTTTTATCCTCATCCTTCACCCTGGCCACTTGGCTTGTCCTTTAAGACTCAGATTAAGTGGCATCAACCCAGGGAGCTTGTCCTTATACCTCTGACATGCTTTCTGAGTTTGATGTATCTCCTAGGATAGCAAAGCCTGTTTATGTCTCTTTATCAACACACACACACACACACACACTCACGGGATCATGAATTCTGAAAGGCCATAACTTGTGTTTTCATCTCCATATTCTCAGAATCTAACACAAGTGTCTGGAACATATTAGATGCTAAAATTTGTTTCATTACTGAGAAAAATAAAGGAAGGGAGGAAGAGGGAATTCAGGGTACATTAAGGTTCAGGTGAAGCAAGGATCATGCCTGAAGCTGCTTTACTTGTTGGGACTAACAGACTGGGTAGAAGAGCAAACGCCTGGGATTTCATCCCTGCCACTTACTTTATAAGGACTAGCGTGTGTGACTTTGCCTTTGCCGTTAACAAGACCATTCATAGCAAGACTGGCTCACGGTGCCTGGTGCAGTGCTTGGCACTTCACAAGGGCTCAGTACCAATTTGCTTTTCCACTTTGCCTCTGAGGACACAGGCTAGGAGGGTCCTCCTCTTGGCCTGTGGCAGGTGGTCCCCAGCTTAGAGCCCCAGGTGATTTTCTCTTTCCCTGGGGTGGCTGAGCTCCTGAACAGTCACCCCATCAAAATGGCCTCTTGAGGTGAAATGGGAATCCAACTCCCCATCCCCTCCAGTCTTCTCAGTAGTTGGTATTTGATACCACTACCCAGGGGTCCCCATGGCACAACAAACTTTATCACCCCACTCCACTCCTCTGCCTTCCAGGCATGTAGCACATGAAATCAGCAGAAGTCATAGAGAAACCTTCTTATACCAGTAAGTCTGGTAGAGGAAAAGAAACCATGTCCCCATTACTTCTTATAGAAGCCATAACTTGGATCAAGACTTCTGCTCTTAGTTGTTTCAACTGTGTTTGTCTGTGTATGTGTGTGTGTGTGTGTGTGTGTGTGTGTGTGTGTGTGTGTGTTTTCAGGATAGCTTATAACAAAAACCATTGTATATTTAAAATGATTTTTAAAATTATTGTATATAACTTTACTTAATTTCTTTGGATGTAGCTAACATTTTGGGTTCTCTGGCATGTAGGTAGGAAATGAAGTTACATTTGCTTTTGATGCCCAAACTGAAATTGTTTGGGCCCGAGCCAGCTTTGCTGTGAGATCTCACCAGCCTCTTACCGAGTATCTTCTATTTATTTCTAGAGGTCTCCAAAGAGTGTCAGAAACGTGTCCATAGTTACCATGCAGCATCACTGTGTTCTTTCTCCCTCTCCCCCCTCTCGCCCCTCCTCTCCTGCACATCTGCTGGTCATGTCCTGACTCCCCCCACCCCTCCCCGCATCCTCCACCCCCCCCATCCATGCGCTGGAAACTTCTTAAAGGCACCTTACTGTATATTGCCATTGTGATGGTGCCTGTTGCAAATTAAGCTCAGAGATGGTTTGGGAAGACTTCAGGAGACTCCACAGTCTTTGCTGTAATAAAATAAGTCCCATTAAAAAAAATGTTTAATCCAAAAATAAAGTCTCAGACCAAACTTTGCCACTCCTGCAGACACTTATTACATTAGCAAGTAGCAGGGAAAAACCTCTTCTGGAAGCGAGTCCAGCTCCCTGCCTGTTCAGCTTCTCACCTCGTCCTGCTCTGCTCGAGGCAGTCACTGCTGTATGCCAGAGGCTGCCTTCAATTGGGGGTGGGGTTGGCACTGGCAACCAGAAGGCCTCTGAAACAATGGCCGGATGTGGGGCCCTGGGAACACCCCTGCCTCGGGGCAGGACTCTTATTTCCTGATTATAAAAGGTGGGAAATGTCTCCATTTTATCCAGCCCAGTGTCTTACATTCTATTATTTTTACAAATGAAAATGCATTTTTAACTAGAATCACGTTAATCAGCAAGTGGGTAATTTCATTATTGAAGAGCCATTTCTGGCATCCGCTATTCTAATTAGTAAGGCATCAATGGAAACACTGATAGCAGAAGCACCTGACCAGGCTCTCTTGATGTAGGGCCAACTGATCGACCCTATACAGTTCAGGACAGCTTTGGGGAGCGTGCAAAGGAGGGAGGCAGGGGGACAGCAGATCCTGTGCAGGAGTGGCCTTATCCCACCCATCTTACCTGGGCATTCAGTACTCGGTTGTAGAGATTATCTTGAAACTAGAATCTTTACTTTAAATCAGGAATTTTATGCACCACCGGTCTCCTGGTGTATCTTCTAACAATGCCTAAGTAGAAAAGAATAAGATCGCTGATCTCAGGCTTTCCGTTTTGGGAGGACTCTGTGAGGTGTCAGTGAGATGATCTGATGAAGCCATTCAGAATAGCAGAGCTCTGACCTTCCTCCTGGGGCCCTGCATTCTCTGGAGCCCTCATCTGGGCCAGGGCGGGAGTCCTAACCCTAGGAGACCTCTCATACCACAGGACCGGAACTTCTTTTCAATGCCAGGCCCCCACACGCCTCCCTCCACACTGGTGTGGCTGTTGGAGCAACTCCAGAAAGAATGTACATTTCCCCCAAACAGAGTTACTACCATTTTCCCAATTAAACTTCTACCACAGGTCATTTTTTATTTTGAACCCTCCCTAAGTCCTACACTGTGACTTGGAGACTTTGCACTCAATATCACATGTATTTCAGTATCAACTGCAAATATGGAGGGAATGACCTGGGGTTCTTTCTCTGGAGCATTCCTGAAGACAGTAAAGGAGAAGTGTGTCGCCAGATGACCTTCTGAGGACCCCGAAAGGAATACAGAGAGAGGGAGCCACATCGGCAGGGCTGGCCTCCGAGGAGGACAACAATGTTTGCTGTGACCCCACTATGAGCCAGGGCGTTGCAGACATTTTATTGCCTCCAGACGTGACTGGTGGGTATTATCATCCCCATTTTGCAAGTGTGGACACTGGGTCTGATAGATTAAGTAACTTGCTCAAGGTGGGGTTTGAGCCCGGGTGAGCTGCCTCTTTTACCAGAGCATCTTGCTGAGCTCTCGCAGGAGTGAGTGACGCTAAGGTCATTGTGCTAAGACATGCCTGGCCTGAAAATGCTGGCGGTGAAAATGCTGACCCTGGGGCTCAGTGGCCCCAATTTCACCTTATCCTGACAGGAGCAGCTGGAAGGATGGGGCGGAGAGCAAGAAGGCATGGGGGCTGGAGAGAAGTCCACAAATGTTGCCCCGCACCCTCTGCTCCTTTCGCTGATCAGTATTTGAAGCAGATGCTCCCTGGGGAGTCCCTTTGGGCCTCAGATTTTCAAAGAAATTCAGGTGAAAGGCAGGCAGGCATTAGTTCTGAGCCTCCTATCAGGCCAGGAATAGAAGGATGACAGTTTCCCTCTGAATGAGATGTTCTGGGAGCTCAAAAGACAAAATGAATTCCCAAGGTTTTTTTCTTTCTCCCTTTGTTTGAGACAATTTTCTTTTTCCACTGTGAAACCGCTGCTGAGTAACCTTTCCTGAACCCCTTTCCTGCTGCCCAGAAACAGCCTCTCATTATCCAGCTATGGGGAGGGCAGAAGCCGGAGGTAGGGAGGCATAGTATCACAAGGAGGTGACACCAGCCAAGTGCTCACTTGTGTGTTTATGCACCAGGTGCCACAGGTGCACATCAGAAAGCCAGTCTCCCTTCTGCTCAGCAGATGACAGCGCTGAATGCTGCAGAACCCAGGACGAGGCACTGACCCTCCTATGCAAAACGAAGCATCGGTGGGCAGAAACCTGCATTATGATGATATTTTCATGGATGGATCTTCCACAGTGCCCCCCATTTTCCTTCTCATATTCCTTTATTAAATAGAAAAACAAAAGCAACATACTTTGTAGGCATTGTGTGACTTTAAATTGGCAAGAATCTGAAAAAAATCACTTGGTTATAAGTGATTATTTATGGTTGATGAGATTATAAGTTACTTAAATTTTTGGTGTTTATTATCTGGTTTTTAGTCTCTAAATTGAACATGAAACACTTTCCTATTAAAAAAAGAAAACCAGAAGTCAATTCTTTTACAAACCAAGAATAAGGAAGCCAGTCAGTGCTCCCTCTCAAATCTCCAGTGTGGAAGGGCGGGAGCAGGGAGAGGTGGGCTCAAGGTGCACCTTTGCCAGCTGGTGACCCACTGTTCGTTCTCATGCTTCTAAACACCACTTCTCTGACTCCCAGTTTTTCTCATCGGTCCTCTTCCCTGAACTCGAGATTTGGGTTTATAGCTGCCCATTGGGCAGCTCCACTGGGATGTCCAACAGAATCACAACTGAACTAACTATCCCCTCACACCCACTGCTCTTGCAAACCTCCTTCTCCAATAATGGCAGTCCTATATTTTCAAAGTCGTTCTTGACTTGTCAGTTTCTCTCACATCCTAAAAACAATGTGTCTGTAAATCTGGCCAGCATGCATATCATATCCTGCCACCTCATGAAATCAAATCTCTCCTCTTCACCTCCACCACTGGTCCTCTGAGCCACTCTCTCGCTCTGTAATGCCTAGATTACTGGGATGGCCTCCTGACTTCCTCCTTTGCATTTATTTATCTTTAAAATATATTTATTTCTTTGGTTAACATTGATTAATACAAGTATATAGGTTCCAAGTGTGTAATTCTAAGACACAGCATTTGAATATTTCACTGTGTGTTTACCACCCAAATCAATGGGCAACTAATGCATCACTCAAAAACATCTTGAGGAATAAGTGGATAGGCAGGACCTCCTTCACTTCCTTATTTCTAAAATGGGAGGACTGGACTTAGTTGATGCTGTATATTAAAGTACATTTTGTCCATTTAACTGAAAAATTAATGCATGCACTTGGTAAATAATTCAAATAAACGGAATAAAGTGTGTAGTGACAATAGGTTTCTCTTCTATCCCAAACTCAGAGTCCTTGGTCTCCCTGTTCAGAAGGAGGCACCATACCAGTTTCTTATGCAAATTTCAAGACATTCTGCAAATAGAGGTATTATGTCCTCCTTTGTCCACAAATTGCAGTGTACTACACACACTGCTTTGCTCAAGGACTTTTCCCTTTAAAAATGTAGCATGAAGATTGTAGCATACACAAAATTACCTCATACTTTTCTATAGCTGCATGATGCTTCATCCCCTGACTTAAATGTTCAGTCTGTTCGGTTGGCTCCCTAGTGATAGTCAGTTGTGTCTAGTCTTTACTGTAACAAACTTTGAGTACACTTCTTTGTATATGTGCACAGCTAAGGATGGACTCTTAGAAGTATAATGCAGGGTCAAGGAATAGGTACACATTTTACTCTTGTAATACCAAATGCCCTTTCAAAGAGGTTGTACCTACTCCCACCGACAGTGTAGGGGTCTCTGCTTTTTCTGCCTTACTAAGACTTTATTATTAAACCTAAAAAAATTTATCAAGCTGATAGATGAAAAATGATACTGTCCTGTTTCATGTGAGGTTGGCCATCTTTTATATGGCCACTAGGGGCCCAGCACACAAATTGATGCACCTGGAAAGGAACTGACATTTATTATGTAGGCATTTTTCCAGTCAGCAGTCATTCTGTTTTACTTTGCTCACAATATTTGTTGCCATGCCAAAAACTTTTAGCTTCATCAAGTCAAATACACCAGTGACTTCTTTTATGGCTTTTGGGCTTTGCATATTGCTTAGAAATGCATTCTTCATTCCTATAGTATAAAATGTTCTCATATCCTCTCATACTTTAGTCTAATACTTTTATAGCTTTTATCTTATTATTAATAACTATATACACCTGGAATTTATTAAGTGTAGGGACCAAATGAGCGATTCAGTTCTTTTTTCTCCCATGCTGGCAACCCAGTTGTCCCAATACCATTTATTAAAGGACTAGAGGCCTGGTGCACAAAATTTGTGCACAGGGTCAGGGTGTGTGTGTCTCTCAGCCCAGTCTGCACCCTCTCCAATCACATCCCTCTCACAATTCAGGACTGCTGGATCCCAACTGCTCCTCTGCTGGCACGATTGCCCCTAACTGCCCTCCCTTGCCAGCCTGGTTATCCCTAACTGCCTTCCTCTGCCAGCCTGATCACCCCTAACTGTCCTCCCCTGCAGGCCTGGTCCCCCATCTGCCCTCCCCTGCAGGCCTGGTCCCTCCCAACTATCCTCCCTTAGTGGCTTGATCACCCACAACTGCCCTCCCCTGCCAGCCATCTTGTGTGTTGGAGTGATGGTAAATTTGCATATTACCTATTTATTATATAGGATTTGTTGGTTCCTACTGGTTTAAAATGCCATTCTTATCCAATAAGAAATTTTCATAAGCATTTGTGTTTATTTCTGGCCTCTTTTCCATTGAATCGATGTGCTTATCTGTTCATGGCTCACTACCCACACAATTCCATTACTTATTGTGGTTTTGACAGTGAATTTTAATACCTGCTAGGATTTGTGCCCTCTCATTTCTCTTTCTTTTCAGAAAATTTCTGGTTATACTAGTATGTTTATTTTTTCCAGATGAACCTTAATTGGATTGTTTGGTTTTAGGGGGTGTTGAGCTATATGAGCACTTTTTAAATTTTGGATATTAACCCCTTCCTGAATGTATGTAGCCATTCTGACAAGTGTGAGGTGATGTCTCATGGTTTTAATTTGCATTTCTCTGATGATTTATAATGTTGAGCATCTTTTCACATGTCTTCCATATAAATTTTAGAATCAACTTGTTATATTCCCCCAAAAGCCCCTTTTATAATTTTATTGGTATAGCATTCTGTTTATAGATTAATTTGTGCTACACTGACATATTAACAATGCCTAATATCCTTTATAATTAGTTCACACTGGTGTTTTTATTATAGAAACTAGAGGTCCAGTGCACAAATTTGTGTACAGCCTGGCCAGTGATTAGAGCCAGTTGGGGTCAACTGGGGCTGGCCAGCCAGGGAGAGGGACCATGGGAAGTTAGCTGTAGGAGTACTGACCACCAGGGGGCAGAATTTGCATTGAGCATTTGCCCTCTGGTGGTCAGTGAACATCATAGCTACCAGCCAGTCATCTGTTCATCTGTTCATCATGGTTGCTCAGGCTTTTATATAGATAGGTAGATAATACAGGCTCACATTGTAAAAAAGTTCTAACAATTCTGTAATGTATGAAGTAGAGCATGAAATCCTGTTTCTCCTCCCCCAATCCTTCCCCTAGAGCAATCACAGTTAATAATTAGGTGTTCATCCTAGAAGGTGTTTTTAGATAAGAACATTTGTAATCATTTATGCACATGTACTTTTTAACATGTGTGTATTTGTTATATAGATGTATCTAACTTCATATCACATATACTATTTCTAGCCCATTTTTCATCAATTATATATTATGGATATAGCAATCAGATACATGTTAATGCCTGTATATCTGTCTTATCCTTTCAAAGGGAACATGGTAGCCCATTGAATGGGAAGATAAGTATACTATAATTAATTTACCCTCTCCCCTTTAATGAATATATGCATTGTTTTGAGTTTTTCTTAATTACAAAGAATGCTGCAGTGGACTTCTCTGAGCATTACCCTTTCACTTTTGTGAAGATGTTTCAACCAGATGAATTCCTAGAAATAGAACTACTGGGTCAATGTCTAAAGGCCCCTTTCATAGCACTTGAATGGAAAAGTATATAGCATAGAAAAGACCTCTCCCTCAAAGGGAGACTTACCTGAGAACAGGCCCTTTCCTAGCACTGCCCTGGGTTCAGAATCCTTTTACAATGCATACAGGTCCAGTAGCTGGTTAGGTGAGTGCAACTAACAGCTCTGGGAGCACAGAGTCCTTGTCCCACTGAAGGGGCTGGCTCTGATGAAGGCTCTCAGCACACCTTGGGCAGGGATGCTGGGGGAGAGTCTCAGAGATGCATGGCGGTGGTCAGAGGTGTTCCTGGGTGACTGACCTGTAACTTAGAATACATTTTTTCCATAAGAAGGTATAGTTAGTAATAGTGGGAGGTGATATTGAAGGACTAATACAGCATTAGCTCATGAGTGCAGGGACTTTGAAAAATGAGTGAGCTTTGCTGGGCTGGAAAATTGAACCACTGCAAACAAATGATCCAATAGGACAAGGCTTTCTGAGTCTAGACAACGTACTTAAAAATGAAGTTTGTAACCATTTAGGAACTGGAGGCTGTGCATGGAATATGCATTTCCCAGCCTCTGCTCCTTCTCTTTGATGATCCCAAGTTTCCCAGAGGCTCCTGTTGGTACAAGAACAGGTCTTTCATCCCTACAACTTCCCATGTAGTTTAGTTACATCCTTTCAGTTGTCTTTAGTCAACTCTCTCTTTCTTTCCAAAACCTCATCACTTTTCTTAATCCCTTCACACAGCCCAGCTCTTCATTTCCTAGATGACCCAGATCATATCAACTCATCTCCTATGTGACCCCAAAATTAAGCTATTGAGCAAAACTGCTCTAATTTCCTATTTTCCACTTTACCCTTAATATATTCATCTGTCCAATCTCAAAGGATGAATGCCCAGTTAAGGCCACCCTATGCTCCAGATCCCTGCCCTGGGCCACTGCAGTGCACAGTCATAGAAATCCTCCTCCTCCATCTCTTTCACCTCAGTCTCCATATTAACAACAATCTTCTTCTTTAATTATCACTTACTCTTTCTCCTCTCAGTCAGTCTTCAAAGAGTCATTTACACTTATCTCCACTTCCTTGCCTTCCTTTCCCTCTCCATTGTACTGCGACCCATTTACTCTTCCCATATATATTTATTAAATACCCATTAAAGCCAGGCATTATGCTAGATTCTCAGACTACAATAGTAAGTAAAAAAAATGTAAGGTCCCTCAAACTTTTATTTGTATTTTTTAAAATATATTTTATTGACTTTTTACAGAGAGGAAGGGAGAGAGATAGACAGTTGGAAACATTGATGAGAGAGAAATATCGATCAGCTGCCTCTTGTACACTCTCCACCGGGGATGTGCCTGCAATCAAGGTACATGCCCTTGACTGGAATCGAACCTGGGACCCTTCCGTCTGCAGGCCGATGCTCTATCCACTGATCCAAACTGGTTAGGGCTCAAACTTAAAAAAAAAAAATCTTTATTGTTCAGATTATTACAGGTGTTTCTCTTTTTTTTCTCCCATAGCTCCCCTCCACCTGATCCCCCACCTCACTCGATTTCCTTACCCTCCCCCCCACCACTGTCTTCATCTATAGGTGTAAGATTTTTGTCCAATCTCTTCCTGCACCCCTCACAGCCTCTTCCCCCTGAGAATTGTCAGTCCACTCTCTTTCTAAGTCCCTGGTTCTATTATATTCATCTGACCATTCTGTTCATCAGATTTTTCATTCACTTGATTTTTAGATTCACTTGTTAGTAGGTATGTATTTGTTGCCATTTTGTTGTTTCTAGTTTTTATCTTTACCTTTTTCTTCTTCTTCTTCCTCTTCTTTAAGAATACCCTTCAACATTTCATATAATCCTGGTTTGGTGGTGATGAACTCCTTTAGCTTTTTCTTGTCTGTGAAGCTCTTTATCTGACCTTCAAATCTGAACGATAGCCTTGCTGGGTAGTATAATCTTGGTTGTAAGTTCTTGCTCTTTATCACTTTGAATATTTCTTGCCACTCCTGTCTGGCCCGCATAGTTTCTGTTGAGAAATCAGCTGACATTTGTATGGGTACTCCCTTGTAGGTAACCAACTGTTTTTCTCTTGCTGCTTTCAAGGTTCTCTCTTTGTCTTTTGCTCTTGGCATTTTAATTATGATGTGTCTTGGTGTGGTCCTCTTTGGATTCCTCTTGTTTGGGGTTCTCTGCACTTCCTGGACTTATAAGTCTATTTCTCTCATCAGATATGGAAAGTTTTCTGTGATTATTTCTTCTAATAGGTTTTCAATATTTTGTTCTCTCTCTTCTTCTGGCACCCCAATAATTCTGATGTTGGTATGCTTAAAGTTGCCCCAGAGGCTCCTTACACTATCTTCATATTTTTTCATTCTGTTTTCTTTTTGTTTTTCTTGTTGGATGTTTTTTGTCTCCTTATATTTCAGATCTTTGGTTTGATTCTTGGAGTCCTTTGATCTACCATTGAATTTCTGTATATTCTTTTTAAAAATATATATATTTTATTGATTTTTTACAGAGAGGAAGGGAGAGGGATAGAAAGTCAGAAACATCGATGAGAGAGAAACATTGATCAGCTGCCTCTTGCACACTCCCTACCGGGACTGTGCCCGCAGCCAAGGTACATGCCCTTGACCGGAATCAAACCTGGGACCTTCCAGTCCACAGGCTGATGCTCTCTCCACTGAGCCAAACCAGTTTTGGCAAATTTCTGTATAGTCTTTATTTTCAGACAGTGTATGCTTAATTTCTCTCTGGTCCTTTTCCATTTTCTTGGCATTCTCATTAAGGTCCTTGAAGGTCTCACCAATCTCCTCAGAGGTCTCATCAAGTTTCTTGGTGGATTTTAGAAGATTCTTGAGTAACGATAATCTGCTTTCCTCCATTTCTTTCATTTGTGACATGTTTCTTTGTCTCCACATTTTGCTGCTTCCCTGTGTTGATGGAGTGGAAGAACTGATGTGCTGGAGACAACTTATGGGGCTGGAGACACACCTATGTGGCCGGCCTTGCTTCAGTGGGGCTTTGGTGCTCACTGAATCTGCCTCTTGAATGTGTCACTTATGGATGTGAGTAGTTGAATTCTGGTGTCGTCTCACACTGACCTCTAGATACACTAGCTTCTGGATCTCCAATGGGGTGTAGGTCAGCTACTGTCTGAGGCGATCCAGCAGGAGCTACAGGGATGTCTGCAGATTTCTCCTGGTCTGACCAGAGCTGCAGGTTAGGTTAAGTTGGGAAAGCACAGGCCATTTATATGCAAATGCCGCTGTGCACAGCTTGGGCAGGTTTGCAGATTGTGAGGGGTGGGATCTCAGGGAGTCAGTAGGCTAGGGCATGGCAAACAGTGATGGCTGCCACTCAGCCTTCTCTGTGTCTTCGTGTCTCCAAGTCCCCGTGCCCCGCGCCCCTGTGCAGTGAACAATGATTGCTGTGGGCACCTCTTCAAGGGAGCCACCCTCACTACCAATCCAATGGCAGACCATCCAGCTTCTCCCCATAGGAGTCTGGGTCACCAGTGTCTCCCCAGAAACTGGAGTTCAGAGTAATCAGGAGCTTGTTTCCCTTCTGGTTGAAAAAAAGCAGCCCCAAAGTAGCCTAGCTTGCGTGCCTTCGCACATCATCTTTTCAATGCATATGCACGTCCCAGTGCTCCTTTCTCTTTCCTTCTAGTTGCAGAACTTTCACTCGGCCAGCTTTCCCGTGGTTCTGGGTGATAGACGTTTTATCTTTAAGTTGCAGTTTTGAAATTGTTGTGCGAGGCAGCAATTTAGGTATTTACCTATGCCACCATCTTGGCTTCTCCCAAGGCCCCTCACAGTTAAAGATCTTATGGACTATTTAGAAAGACAAACATTATAACAAATGACATTTTAAAAGTACATAAGTGGAAGCAATGTATAAGAGTCTCATGTACAGCAAGAAAGCTGATCTACTATCCCCATTTGTTTTGTAAAAGGCACCATTTGGAACTACCATTATATTCCCTAGGACTGCCTAAGGGTAGGAATTTCTCACCTTGAATGAGGTCAATGGGAGAGACTTTTGAAGGTGGCGAAACCTTTGGAATCCTGCAGATCTATTTGTAGACCAACCTATTGGGGTGCATGATAAGGCCAGGAGTATGGAGGGGGGACATAACAACCCCTCCAGCCCTCTGAATCCAGTACAGAAATGAGTGGCTTGATTTCTCAGGTCTCCTAATGAGAATGTGCTGGTTTTGAGAGAGAATCTACCTGTTCAGCCCAACTCCAGAAAACAGGCTGACTGAGGTTAATCCACCTCCAGATATAAGCACAGTGAAACAAAGGTGGTGCCATGAAGACAGATAAGTGATAAGGCTGGTGCCTTCCGAGGGGTCTATTGTTTATTATGATGACCCTGACAAGTTTCCGTGATTCCTAGAGAGATCCTGGCTCCCATGGGGCCAACATTCAGAAAGGTTCTGGCCAGAATGGTGTATTTATATTTGGGTCCAGGATCAGTTATGGCTGGGAGCCCTTGAATGATGGTTTAAGCCCATTCTATTCCAGAGGTATAGAGCTGGAATTAAACTAGGGGTGGAGCAGAGGCAAGAGCCTGTGCACTATGGCTTTGCGACAGACAGACAGACAGACAGACAGACAGACGTGGCTTTGCAGCCTCGTGCTGCCATTTCCTAGCTGTATCAGGATGCTTTGGGTTCCAGGATATTCAACTAGCCTGGCTGAATTCATAGGACATTTATATGGTTTACTTAAAAAGAATCACAGACGTAGATAGTCAGCACCAGGCTCAATGAGAACATCAAGAACCACATTTTCTTATCTTTCCTTCTATATTCTCAGGCATATCCCATCCTTTAATCTCATGCCTGTACAAATTGACAAAGCTTCCCGCTTCATCCCCTCTCTTGATAACATTCACAGAATGAAACAATAGGAACAAGGCCCAAAGGGCTTTCTGTTCTGCTGCTTTTATTCTCACCAAGGAGAAGACACTTTCCCAAGAGCCCCCAACAGGCTTCCCCTTATCTCTCTCATGCCCACATCTGTACCTACCATGGGGTAAGCACAGCCTGGTTACCAAAACTGGCTTTGACTAATCTCAACTCATGAGGAGCTAGACTCATTGCCACCTAACTCCCCTCACCCCAAAATCAGGCTTTATGAACAAGAAGGCAAAAGAGAGTGGGCCTGAGGTGGCTGCTGACAATGTCTGAGTCTCAGTTGCCTCATCTCTTTAGAGGAGGAAGAGGAGTCACTGCCTCATTGGGTTGGTATGAAGATGAAACAAAACAAAACAACAAAAGTAGAGCACCTGATACACAGCGAGCACTCAATAAATGCCTATTCACTTACATGAGTTACACTATCTGGACTCTGAGGACTAGTAGGGACCTCAGAGGTTAGCTAAGGCAACTCCCTCCTCTCATGGGTCACAGAGCAAATGGGTGTTAGTGCCAGACCCAGGAAAGAGATGACAGTGGCTTAGAAAAGAGTGGTGAGAAAAGGTCAGACTAGGGATATATTATGAAGGTCTTACCACCATAATTTGCTGATGGCTTCGGCATGCAGGTGTGAAAGAGCCTAGCTGAAGATGTGACAGGGGTTTTAGATAGGGGGTTAAAATTGCTGTGGCCAAAATGGGAAGAAAGTAATCTGAAATGTTCAAACATTCTTGTCTCCACATTCTTTGAATCATTTGTACATATTGAATACTAGGCAATGTCTAAATCCATAGGAAAATAAGATGTCTAGAGATTTCCATACAATTTAGCTTCTGACAAATTTCTCAGGATTCTGTTGTCTAATGTTGACATCTGATCAATCCAAGAAGCCAAATTAATGTTTGAACATAGTCTCTGCTTTGTAAAGTCAGCATGCCCTCTCCGTAACTCACTCCCTTTAGCAGAAACAAATGTTGAAAAAACAACTCATTATGGCCCTTTTGAGGGCCCTGGAGGCTCCTGAGTAGTGTCTTTAAGAGATACAACCTCTGCACCCCATAAAGTGGTAGTTTTCCAAAGGCAGGGTCTCAAATGCAACCCTTGGTTTTGCTTACCTGCTCAAGGACACACCTTCAAATGCTCACTGATTCTCTTTTCTTCCCTTTCCTTTTAAAGTCTTTTTAAAAAATATACTTTTACTGATTTCAGATAGGAAGGGAGAGAGAGATAGAAACATCAATGATGAGAGGGACTCATTGATTGGCTTCCTCTTGCACGCCCTCTACTAGGGATCAAGCCCACAAATCCAGCATGTGCCCTTGACCGGAATCAAACATGGGACCCTTCAGTTTGCAGGCCAATGCTCTATCCACTGAACTAAATTGGCTAGGGCTAGTTTTCTTTTCTTATGATGTCTCTCTGCCTTTGTTATTAGGATAATACAAACCTCCTATAATGAATTGGAGAGTGTTCCTTCATGGTCAGTTTTTTGGTAGCTATGTAGTATGTGTTTTCTCTTAAGTATTGGATGGAATTATCTAAGTGATCTTTGAAAAGCCAATTTCAGATTCTCTCTCTCTTTAGCTTAAAATCCTGCTGTTGCTTCCTGTGCCATTTAGATTTAAGATCCAAATGTCTCACTTGGCTTACAAAACCCTATCTGTCTCCTCTGTCTACTGTGCCAGACTCATCTCTCACCTGTCTACCACCTTCTCCCACTTTTGTGTGTCCCTCAGATATGTTGAGCTCACTCTCACCATGCTCAATTCATTCTCACTTTTGGGCATTTTCATTGTCTGCTCCTTCAGCCTGAAATGTGCTTTTCCCAGGTCATTTCATCACTGGGGCCATCTTGTTTGTAGATTGCAGCCTGAATCTCACTTTCTCAGAGAGGTCTTTCTAAAGACAAGGCCAGACTAAAGGAACTATTTCTTCAGGCTCTAAAACACTAGCCTATTTAAGTGCATGACACTTAACCACACCTGCAGTTCTTCTTGTTTATTTGCTAACTATCTCTTCTCATCCTCTATAATAAAACCCCAGTGACCATAATGGCAGAACGACCAGAACGACTGCTGGACCAGTCCTATGAGGTGCGTGGATCATCTCTCTGTCCCCACCCCACAGGTTCTGATCGCCGATGGTGAACGGAGACCTGGGGTGGGTGGTGGAGGATGCAGGCAGCGCCAGTCGCCCCACACAGAGAGGGCAACCTGCAGCGGGGTGGGGCCAGTGAGTGGGTGGGAACAGTCAACCTCTTGTTTCCTCCCCAGCCATCAGGCTCCCATCGCTGGATGGGGAACAGGAAACGGGGTGGGGGGGCAGGAGTGGGGGTACGGGACTGGCTGGCTGCCAGCAGCTGGTGAAGATGACCATGATTGCAGGCTATGCCTGGGGACTGTACCCAAGCATGATTTCCTGTGCTAGGCCTCTAGTTTGAATATAAGTTCCTTAAGAGCAGGGACCTCATGTTTTTTTCTTGCCAATGTCTCCCCACTACCAGTAAGAGTGCTGACACATAGTAGGTGATCAATTGGTTGAACAAATGAACATCAATAACAATAATAGCTGCCTTTTGGGGGCAGGCACTGCTTTAAGTATTTACAAATATCATTTAATTTAATTATCTATATGAACCCTAAAGGCAGTTATTATTTCCTCCAATTAACTGAGAAGGAAATGAAACTTAGAGACACTAAATAATGTACTTGTGGCCACACAGCTGTTAGAGCCAGGTTACAGCCCACGTTTGCCATACATCAGAGCCTGAGCTAATCTCTACCTGGATATACATCCTCTTTGGTTACAGGCAGGAGAAGCTGCCATCAGATTAGAGGTAGTGACCTCAGGCTGACATATCTGTGTGAAAGCCCAGGTGAGGACCCCTGTTCAGTGACCTGGGTGGACCCTTGGATCTGCCGCAGAGGCCCTCAAACCCTGCACCGCCTCACTGAATAACATGCTTGGCTCAGGCAGAGCTTTCACATCCTCTTTTTGAAAAGGGATTTACTCCCTGAAACACAGTTGGCTCCATCTTTTACATAATGCAAATTCTTACTCCCGTCTTTGTGAAACCAATCAGTGTCCTTAAGATCCCCAGGTGTCTGTGAGCTAAAGTGCTGGCAGTTTTAGCAGTCCAGCTACAGAGCTGACAGTGAGGACCAGTCACGTGAGAGCTTCCTCTGCTCCAAGCGCTGTGACAAGAACATCTCAGGGGCGATCTGATGTCATCCCCGTGACAGCCCCAGTAGGCAGCTCTGGTTACTGGCCCATTTTATGGATTAGAACTCTGAGGCTCAATGGGGTTAAATTACCCACCCCCAATCACATAGTCTATGGCAGGGCTGGCACAGGATATAAACTAGGTCTGTTAATTTAGACTCCTGCTGCCTATGCATGCCTACCTTACTGATGTTTGCTATTACTTTTGTACAACAGGGATGAGATAATAATACTTAAGATACCTAGAAATGACTGCTTTCCCTTTGCAGGTAACACCCTCAACCCTCCAAGGCAATGACTGACAAGTATGGTTGTAAAAGGCTAGTCCTTCATCAGGGGCTGAATAACTCTGTGGTGCCATTGGTGCCATGGAGCTCCCTGCAGGGACAGGCTGCGGTTCGAGTTCCACTGAACTGTTCTGGTCTGCTTCCCTCCTTCATCCTCTCCTGAGAGATTGTACCACGATCACCACCTCAAGTCTCCTAAAGTACCTGGGACAAGGCCCTTGACTTCAGAACTACTTTCTTTTTTTCTTTCTTTCTTTCTTTCTTTCTTTCTTTCTTTCTTTCTTTCTTTCTTTCTTTCTTTCTTTCTTTCTTTCTTTCTTTCTTTCTTTCTTTCCCCCCCCCCCCCCCTTCTTTTTCTCCTGTATTTTGCAGGAGAACATGAGGTTGGAGGAGCTGTCCCCACTAAAGGTACTCCACACGGCTCCTCAGGTGTGACATGATTTTGGGTTCCCTGCCATGTAGGGATGTTTTTTCTCAGCTTCTATCTTTGAAACAACTGCTTCCCAAGGATAAGAGATGTGATTTCCCCTTTGTATCCTCTACTCCCTTTGGCCTCACTCTTTCTTTTCTTCATTCTTTCCCTGACTTAGGTCTCCTCATCATGGATTGTGGCTATCAAATACATGCAGTCAAGCTGGGGGCTGGATGTGGGCTGCCCAGCACCATTTCCTCCTGTCGTTTCCACTAATATCACATCCTGCAGACCACGCCCCCCACTTCACAGTGTGGTGGCACATGCCCCAGGCTGGACCAGTGCACCACTACTACTGGTTTAGAGATGGAGTCAGAAGTGAGCACATGATCAAGCAAGGCCAATCAGAACCTGACTTTGAGACTTTTTTTTTTTTTTAAACCAAGGGGAAAGACAGTCTCCTGGCCCCAAAATGCTGGAAGGAGTCCCATCAGGACTGTCAATGGCATTTTCCCTGCTTCATGGGAAAAACAAAACAAAACAAAACAAAACAAAACAAAAAACCTTCTGAGGTCAGGGAGAATGAGCAACAGCACCCAGAGGTAGAGAGAGAAAACATGATATTGACAACTGCTACAACCCTGGGTCTGTCACACCTAATGCATTCTGTCCTTCCCACATACACAAGCCAGGGCTATTGGTTCCTGTCTGTTGCACCTGAAAAGGTTCTGATTGACCCTGAGCACAGCTCCATGTCACTCCCAGGGGAAGAAATCCCAGGGGGCGACTATATTCTTCAAGGGCTAGTAGTAGCCCAGTCGTCAGAAGGTGAGATTAGGTAGAATCAGAATCAAGCTCCTTGACTCCAGTTTCTGTTCTCTTTATTCGAACCTCGAGGGCTTTCCAGGGAGATAATTTCCAGGCCTCACACATGACCAGGATATGGATCAGCTGGAAGGGAGCTCAGATCTGGAGGGTCTACTCTAGTCAGAAGTCCTTCAGGTAGAGCCATCTCATTGGGGCTTTGCAGCAGGGAATGAGCAAGAGCTGAAGTAGGGGAAGGGGGCTGATACAAGTCAGGTCTCAGATATATTTTTGGCCTTTGCTCAACCCCATCAAAGTAATGTACTCACAGTCTCTCTGTCCTGTTCTGATTTTCCCTGCACTATTTATTCCTCCAGGGAAATTTTAGGAATCTGCTCAGGGTGAGGATGGGCATTCTGATGGAAGAGTTTGTGCTGATGGGAGCCGGTCACAGTGCTGGCTCTGGAGGAGCGAGGATGTGCTGGCTCACATTACCCTCTCTGTTTGCCTTCTCCTGCATCATGGGACCTGTATCTCAGGTGCCCACCCTCCTCTCTGCATTCAAGTCTCTTCTCAGGAGAGGGTCAGATAGCAGTTAACTATACCTTACTGTGATTTTTGAGGTAGTGCACGTTTTTCTCTGGGAGAATTTGGAAGCTAGATGTATATTGGGTAATAAGATACTGTTCTCCATTAAAAGAGATCACAGCATAATAGATATCTTGGTGGGAGTGTGTGTGTGTGTGTGCGGGGGAGAGGAATGCAGCCTTTCAGAACCCCTGGTTTTTAAATGTAAGGATATCCCTGGCTAACTGTACCATGGGGTCCTTATCCCCTTCTGGAAGCCTAAGTGCATGATATCACAGGTGCTTTTGGCACTCTGTCCTCACTGAGGTTGCTAATTCTAGTGGACTGATTTTGCCTATTGCCTTGGTTTGAGTTACCTCAGAGGCAAATCCTGAGAAGAATTTGGGTACAAATAATTAATTTAGGAAGTAATCTCAAGAATGCTGATAATGGGGTTGGGAAGTGAGACAGAGAAAAGATGAAAATAGATCAGTCACCTCTGTGGGCAACTAGGACTCGGGCCCCTTGGAGAACTCTAAACGAATGAATAAATGAATGAACATACACATGAATGACAGTAATTGCCTCTTTGAATGGTTTGAGAGAAATCAAGGAAAGGAACTGAGTCCCATGTCTGGATCAGCACAGAATAGGAGAGGACACGGAGCCAAGAGGACATTTGTGGTACTTGAGATGAAGTTGAATTAGGAATTCAGTGGTGTAGGGTAAAGGTGACCTTGACAAGATATGGCAGAGGAGTTAGCCCAAGCTTGCAGAACATACCAAACTTCTCAACAGAACCTGGGATGGGAGCTTAATCTTGAATGACAGAGAGGCCTCAGCTGAGACCCAGGTGGTAGATAAAAGGGAGCAGCTAAGAGACCTCAGTCGTAGCTTGGCTCCTTCCTCTCATACCATGTAGTGGCTGGATAATGGCCCACAGTGATGTCCATGTCCTAATCTCCATAACCCTTATATAGCCAAAGAGCCTTTGCTGATGTGATTAAATTAAGGGTTTGAGATGGGGAAATTACCCTGGAGTATTTAGTGGGATTAAAGTTATAGCAAATGTATTTCTAAGAGGGAGGCTCAAGGATCAGAGTCATAAAGAAGAAGGTGATCTGACCATGAAAACAGAGATTGAAGTGATGTGTCCAGAAGCCAAAGAGTGCCAGCAACTTGGAGAAGCTGGAAGAGGCAAGGAATGGATTCTTCTCCGGAGCCTCTAGAAGAAACCAGGAGATAAGTAGGCTTCAGCCCAGTAACACTCATTTCAGACTTCTCACTCCCAGGACTGGACAAGAATATGCATGTGTTGTTTTAGGCCACTAAGTTTGTGGGAATGTGTTATGGCAGCAGTAGGAAACTGATGTCCCTGCTGTGCCTCAAATTCCTCATCTGTAAAGTGAAGACTTGGACTCAGAGGCCCCATCTATCTCTCCTGTATTTGCATCCCACAGTTATCCTGGCTTTCTTTTGGGCTACAGAGAATAGGGTATTTGTCTTTCTTCAGACATTAAGAATTCATGGTCCAGTGAGACATAATAAGGACACACTCAGGTGAACCAAAGCCCAGTAACTTGTATTTCCTCTATATTAAAAAGTCATAGGAGGGGTCTTTCTTGGTCATATTTTGTTTGTATATGGAACAATTTGAGCCTCTTTCAATGGTGTTGACATAATGAGATGAGAACTCCAGGTCAAACTCAGAAAGGACTTGAAAGTCAAGGTCAAGGTGATGAGCAACAGCTCTTGGTGATGATTAAGAACCAATTTTCAAGTTTATAAACAGCTACAAAGCAGTCTCAGGAGGTAGCATCACAAGAGGATGACTATTTTGGAGTTAAAGTAACATTAAGACTTTTTTTTCACCAGATCTTAATGTGCATTTCTACCCAATGAGTATTTGTAACTTTTAGTATCCACATTAAAAAAAGGAAGGGAATAAATCACACGGAAGAGAGAACAAAAATTTCAACCCTTACATGTGGGTTCGTTGGAGAACTGGGTTCTTAAAGTGTACACAGTGCTGAGGAGAACTTTGAGTATTTTTAATAGTGAATGTTGTTAACTCACTCTTCCTTTCATTAAACCAACAAATATTTATTGAACATCTAACTTATACCAGACACTGTTCTAGGCACTTAGGATAGATACATCAATGAACAGAATAGGCAAAAGCCCTTTTGTGTGGATTGCACATTCCAAATATAATGGATGGAAGGTGGCACTATGAATAGGTCACTTGGGTACACCATAGCCTATGGCAGAAATGCTGACGGCTATAGAATTGGGGTACTGCACCTGGGCTCATTCATGGGAACTGAGTCACTCTGTCAGCTTGAGTCTGGGCAGCCATTCCTCCTTCCTACCTACCGAGCCACATCTCTTTTCAGTAGATGGTTATCTGGCCAGGAAGAAAGGGCTGGAGTGTGTAGAGCCCAATTCTGAGGTTCTAGTTCTGGCTCAGCCACCCCCGCTGTGTGACCTTGGGAAAGTTGCTTTCACTCTGAGCCTCAGTGTCCTCAGCTGCAAAATGGAGATGATAATAATTACTCTGTATTGCTGTTGTGAATATTAAAGAATGGAAAGTGCCTGGCCCAGAGTAGCTCTGATTCTATTAGCTATTCTCAGTACTAGTTGTGGGCTGGATTAGTCCTGGTGTAACTAATTACTTGGGATTTAAATAGGCGTGAAACATAACAGTAAAGAGGAATGTCAGAACTGAGGGACAAAGCCCATTTGTGGATGGTAATGAGACACCACTGGGCTTGAGTGGTTCCCCTTTTGCACACAACTGGAAAAGAGCAAGGTATTCACTCATTCATTCATTCATTCATTCACTCATTCATCCATTGAACAAATGTCCATCAAGCCCTCCTGTGTATATATGCACTGGGTTGGGACCCAGAAAGGTGGAGAAGGGGGGTGGGTGCAGTCCGGAAAAAGAAACAGACATGCAATAACTACAAACAGTGCCATTTGTGCTCTGGCAGAGGCATGCATTGTTGGCTTCTGGAGAAGGAGGAAAGCTCACCTGCTAGTCTGAGCATGGGGATGGTGTCAGGGAAGGTTGCCCAGATCATGCCATCACTGAACTAAAGGTATTAGCCAGGCTTTCCAGGCAGGGAAAAGCAAGGGTGAAGCAAAGGTGGGAGAGTGCTTGGAAATTCAGGGGAACCAGGATGTGAGCATGGCTGAAGCTTAGGGACCAAGGTGGGGAGATGGTATAAAGGTGCAGAGGACATCAGAGGCCAGAGCCTGGAGGACTTTGGATGTGAGGCTAATGAGCTAGTAACATAAACCTGAATTAATGAGGAGATATTGATGGATTTTTAGGTGGAGAAAGACATGACTCTTGTTTTAGAACTGGTGACTGTGTGTTGGAAAATGAATGGGTTGGGAGGAACAGTAGAAGTAGAAGCAGCCTGAGATGTGAGGAGGCTCTTGCTAAGTGTGAATGTGTATAAGGACGGCCTGACTTTTGGAGAATGGCAGGGGCTTGACCAGTGGTTCCCCTTTTGCCTACATGTAGGAATTCACTTGGAAAAAAAAATTGATGTGCAGCCCCATTCCAGAATAATTAATTCAGAATGTCTTGGAAGGGCTTAACTAATATGTGGTCAAGAGGGAAAATCACTGGGTTAGAGAGACAGGAAAGAGGCAATACTTCTCACCCACCAGAGTCTGAGAGGACACAGGGGAGAAGGGACCCAGATGTTATCCAGACAGGGCTGGAAGGTCAAGGGGCTCCATTGGTCCCAGTCAGGAGTCTTCATCACAAGCTTCGGTTTGGGCATTGCAGTAATGTGCTAGGGTCACCATAAGAAAGCACCACAGACTTGGTGGCTTAAGCAATAGGAGGCTGGAAGTCCAAGATAAAGTTGTCACTAGGGTTAGTTTACTTTGAGGCTTTTCTCTTTAGTTTGTAGATGTCACCCTTTCCCTACATCTTTACATGGTCTTTCTCTGTGTGTCTGTGTCCCGATCTCCTGCCCTCATAACATCAGTCATAATGGATTTGGGCCCACTCCTGCTGTAAACAGTAGTAGACAGAGGAGCACCATGGTTTGAGCTGAACCAGAGGAAGACGTATTTGCCAGGAGACCACTGAAATAATATCATGTGAGAGATGGCAAAGAGGTTTCACAATTAGACAACAGGAGCATGGTTGAAAGGGTGGGAACAATATAAGGAGTGCTGAAAAGGTGGAATCAACACAGGTTAGTCACCTGCTGCTTTTGAGGATAAGGAAGAGTAAAGTTAAAAGAGGGTAATTTTAGGATCGGGCTCAAGATAACTGTGGATTGTGCTGCAATTTGCCAGTGAAAGGAGGTTGAAGGTGCACAGGGGGAAAATAATGAGGTTCTGCTTTTGGTTGCTTTGAGTTTTCCTGGCTTATTCAGCTGGAGATGTCCAGGGGCTGTTGGCTTCATGGGCCTGGGGTTCTGAGGAGGGCAGAGGGGGTAGGAGGAGAATCAGAGGAGAGTGGATGCCATAAAGTTTTATTTATATGAGCAGAAGAAAATGAAAGTTCTTGAGCTTATTTAATTCCCTTATTTAATTCAACTACCTTTGTACTTTATCCTTCTCAGTGCCCTCTTCCGTCTCTGCTGTGCCATCGAGTGGGTGAGATGAGTGTCCTACAGATGCAGTTTCCCTTGGCAAACTGGTGGGTTCAGTCCAAATGCTTTAGCCAAGGAAGACCCAGCCCTCACAATAGATATGGTTATTCTGGATAGAGTTTTTATAAGTATTTGTATTGTAAATTAAAACACAGACACTGAAAACCATGCAAATCAAATGTATGGCTTAAAAAGGTATTACAAAGCAAGTGCTACTTAAGTCCAGGCCTAGAACTTCCCAGCCAACCCAGAGGTCCCTTCAGTAGGCCCAATCCAATCCCAATCCCAACCACCTTCTTTCCCAAAGGTAACCATTATTTGGAGAGAACTGTGAATATGTACATTTAGACAAAGTTTTAGCTAATTTTATCACAGAACCTTCATACCCACCATGGCCCTTTCCCGGGATGCCCTCTTACACTTGCAAATCACTGTTAGTCCTCGTACATGTAGCATTTCCAGTGGCCCTTTTCTCTGTGTTGTGCCCACTGTGTCTGTTGGGTATTGAGGAATCCAAAGAGTAACATGCCTGCTCCCCATCTGCACTGCATTACTAGTTACTTATAGATGGTTTATTTTATTTTCTCCTTTTGTTAATTTTGTGTCCACACTCCTCCTTTCTGACCATACCATGGTTTCTTTCAAAGTAGAAACAAAACCAACTGCTTTTGCATGCCAGACCCTTCCATCCAGAGGGTAGTGCCTACCCTCAGCAGCATGAGTGTCACCTGGGACTTGTTAGAAATGCAGAAAACTGGGCCCCATCCCAGGCCTACTGAATGAAACTTGCATTTTACCAAGATCCTCAGGTGGTTTTGCACATTCTAGTTGAGAAACATGGTTCTCAAGCAGTCCTGTCTTGTGCTTGGGTGCACATTGGAAAAGGGTGGGGGTCTTCCCAAAACACTTCTGGCCGTGGTGGCTGCAGCCATAAAAAGCAGGCATCACTGCCATGGTAGTGGTCTCCACAGTGTCCCTGCTGTTATCATTGTACATGTGTAGATACACTGCTGCCAGGTCTGAAACACTGTTGGGGTGCCAGACCCTCATCTGCCAATGGGAGAAGCCCCGTGCCCTTCCGAAAGAAAGGACTGCTGTGGCACTCAGAAACAGTGGTCAGGAGAGTGCTGAGGAGGAGCCGGGCTGGGGGACTGCAGCAGCCTGATAAAGAAAGGACTTTAGGATTGCACATTGAGGACTGCATGGGCCAGGGCAGCAGATCTTTCTTACTGGACCTGCCACCACCTTTGCAGCCTTATGCAATCGATCAGTGGGTTGGTTTGGGCATCAGAATTTGTAAAAGCATCGGGTAGGGTGGCCAATTGTCCCAACTTTCCTGTGACCCAGTAAGTTTCCCAGGACTTGGAACATTCCATGCTAGAGCCAGGAGCATCTCCATGAACCAACACAACACAGTTACTCAGTGCTGGTGACTGTAATGTGAAACTGAGCTGAGACACAGTACTCAAGAGAGCACATGGCAAAGGCAGGCAATGCGGGACTATACCACCAGCCTGTCAGAGTGTCAGTCCCTTAAAGGCAGAGCCGGCAGTGAGCCATTATTTTTGTTTGTCTTAATACTATGATATCTTGCACTCACAGCCTCTAAGATGCTTATCACTAGTACTAGAGGCCCGGAGCAGGAAATTTGTGCACAGGGGTGTGTGTCCCTCAGCCCAGCCTACACCCTTTCCAATATGGGACCCCTCGTGGGATGTCTGACTGCCCTTTTAGGCCCGATCCCAGTAAGAAGCCAAGCTTCTGGGATCGGGCCTAAAAGGGCAGTCGGACATCTCTGTCACAATCCAGGGCTGCTGGCTCCCAACTGCTCACCTGTCTGCCTTCCTGAATGCCCTAACTGCTTCTGCCTGTACCCTGATTGATACCTAACTGCTCCCCTCCCAGCCTGTTTGCCACTAACTACCTTCCCCTGCAGACCTGGATTCCCCTCAACTGACCTTCCCTATAGGCCTGGTTGCCCCCAACTTCCCTCCTCTGATGACCTTGTTACTCCTAACTGCCCTCCCCTGCAGGCTTGATGACCCCCAACTGGCCTCCCTTGCAGGCATGGACCCTCCCAACTGCTCTCCCCTGCTGACCATCTTGTGGTGGCCATCTTGTGTCCACATGGGGACAGCCATTTTTGACCACATGGGGGTAGCCATCTTGTGTGTTGGAGTGATGGTCATTTTGTGTATTACTCTTTTATTAGATAGGATGGGGTTTCTCTGAGTGGTCCATAGTCATACTCTTGTTCATAACTTTTTTTTTTTTATGGGAAAGAGAGCTTGTAATTTAATGTTTACCTCTCCAGGCGTACACACATACACTCCCCCTCTCCAAGGACAGCTCTTCTGGCCCTTCCTATAAATGCTGTTCTGAGCCGACTTGGGCAGCGTGTTTGGACGCTCCTTCCAGGTCAGGCCTCACCCCACCCTCAGCCAGAGGTCATGCTGCAAGGGTCGCACTAGCTCTGCGTGTCACTTCAGTTTCTTCAAGACTTTCATAAGATGATAACATGCTTCTATTTGGTTTCCAAAGCCCACACATGTAACAAAGTAAGACAAAGATACTTGAGTGTCCAATCTGAGGCAGGGAAATCAGGTGTGTAAACCACATTCCTGGTCACCTTTAATCCTTTAGAGTGGACATGCAGTACAGAGGTTCAGATCAAGGCCCCGGGAACGCCCATCCTGTGCTTATTAGAATGCCACTGACCCCGAGCTTCAGCTTTCTTGTCTTTAGGATGGGGATACTGCTAATGCATGCTTTATGGGGGTCTGAGGTGGTGAGGACTAAGTGGCTCCTACCTGAAGTGTCCTTAGAGCTCAGGACCCTTAGCAGGCAGATCACTGTGACCTTTATTGCAGCAGAGGCCCTCCCTCTGTTTTCTTCAGCATTTTTGCCTTTATTCCCATTCCTGTGTATATTCCACCACACAACTTCTTGTCATCTTGCAATAGTCAGCTTTTATGTCCTCATGCTCTCACCCAAGTGTGACTTTCTAAAATGTCCTGGTGGGAGCCCAGTGATTTAAAATTTTCAGATTTTCACAAAATTTACAAAACTTAAATTCTTAAATATACTAAAAATAAATCTTAGTAAAAGTCGGTGGAATAGGCCTAAAATTACAAATATTTGTTTAATTTTTGTCATATCCTTTGTTTCTCACCATTGTTCATGAATGTTGCAACCCCAGTGACCCTGTTAAAGTTTTTTAAGACCTCATGTCCTGTCCATGGTTTTTCTTTCTGTAGTGGGCAGTAGAATTCAAGGTTAGAATGTCTATGTCTCAGACTCAAGCCTTTCCAACTTCCCTCACCTTTATTTTACTCTCTCTCTCTTTTTTAAAATCCTCACCTGAGGATATTTTCTCATTTATTTTTAGAGAGAGTGGAAGGGACAGGGATAGACAAAAAGAAACATCAATGAGAGAAACACAGCAGTTGGTTGCCTCCTGCATGTACCCTGACCAGCGCCTGGGCCAGGAAGAAGACTGCAACGCAGGTACATGCCCTTGACTGGAATTGAATCCAGGACCCTTCAGGCTGCAGGCTGATGCTCTAGCCACTGTGCCAAACCAGCGAGAGCTACTCTTTCTTTTCTTTAAGTAGACTTCGTTTTTTTAGGACATTTTTAGGTTTGCAGAGAAATGGAAAGATGGTACAGAGAGTTCCCATATACACAGCACTCAGTCTCCCTATAATTGACATCTTACATTAGTGTGGTGCATTGCTATAATTAGCGAGCTATAATTAATACATTATTAAAATCCATGCTTTATTCACGTCCTTAATTTTTATTTAATATTCTTTTCTGTTCTAGAATCCCACCCATGATACATTACACATAGTTGCCATGTTTCCTGAGACTCCTCTAGACTGTGACAGTTAAGGTTCCCTTTTATAACAATTCTTTTAAAATATTTGTTATTGTGATCATGAAATAGAATCATAGATTGTATCTATACACATAGTTTAAACATCAGTATGAAGACCTAATTATCCCTAACCAGTCTGGCTCAGTGCATAGAGCATCGGCCTGCAGACTGAAGAGTCCCAGGTTCGATTCCGGTCAAGGGCATGTATCTTTGTTGCAGGCACATCCTCAGTAGGGGGTGTGCAAGAGGCAGCTGATTGATGTTTCTCTCTCATTGATATTTCTAACTCTCATCCCTCTTCCTTCCTCTCTGTAAAAAATCAGTAAAATATATATTACTGACCTAATTATAATGAAGGAGTAAAAGTAAAACAACATTTAATATGTATTTGCTTTTATAAATGCTCAGTCCAAACTGCACCGGAAGTCTTAAAGAAGTATAGTTGACCCTTGAAAAACATAGATTTGAACAATAAGGGTCCACTTACATGTAGAACTTTTAAGTAAATATGATAAATGTATTTCCCTTATGATTTTCTTAACATTTTCTTTTTCCTAGTTTACTTCATTGTAAGAATACAAATAGACTACAATACATATGACATATAAAGTATGTGTTAAACAACTATATATATAATCAGTAAGGCTTCCCATCAACAGTAGGTTATTAGTAAAGTTTTGAGAAAGTCAAAAATTGTATGTGGTTTTTCTCCTGCACGAGGGGTCAGTGCCCCTAACTATAACTGATTATAGTTGTTCAATGGTTACCTATAATCAGGTATTTACATCTACAGTACTTAGAATCTAAAAGCAGTAGGGCAAGACTGTAACATTATTGACACTTCTTAAATTTTGACATTTGAAATAAGAGCTTGTGAAAAATAATGTCAACAAAGCCACTTTAAAATGGAGTTGGAGCTGCCACCTTAGAGGAACTTCTTTGTACTTCTTAATCCTTTAACCTTTGGAAATTAAAACTGGGAAATAATTAGACTGAGTCTAAAGCAGCTCTGTATTCCAAATAATTGTTTGCTGTGACTCCTGGACTGGAAATTAAAGTTATTCTTTAGAATTAACATCACCTTGCTAGCTTATCTGCAGCCATAGAAATTCCTTCCTTCAATGTCTGTAATCATTTCCCTTCCCTTTCTCATCAACACCTCTTGTTCTCACCTCCTCATCAGAGCACTATGGGGTTTCTGCCTAAATCAGTGCTTTCAGAATAGCTATTCCTTTGGGTCTCAAACAAATGTTTGTTGCCTCTCACTTTGGCCTTTTATTTTTAGCTACAAGCTGAATAAAAATCTTCATACACACACACGAAATGACAGGCCTGTGTCAGTTATCCAGTTGACAGGTGCAGAGGTCTTGGCTGCTGACTCAGCTGCCATGAGTGGAACTGCTTCAGTGTCCCGATTTCCCAAATGGTGAACAACTTAAAATATTTCCTAGACTCATACCGTAAAGTCATAGAGGGATACATTATGAGAAATGCATCATTAGGAGATGTCATCACCGTGTGAACATCATAGAGTGCACTAAAATCTACATGGTATAGCCTACTACAGCCCTCGACTTACCTGGGATTTCACTTTTGTGGATGAAAACGGGGTTCTACAGAAAGTAACCTCACAGAGTGATCTGATCATAAATTCCTAAATGGGCAGGCCTGGTGAGTGGTCACACCCCAGGCCTATAACTTCTGAAGTAAAAGATTTGTCTTTGCCTTAAGCAAGGCCTGTCCCTTGTTCTTGTGCATCTAGGTTAACGTACCTTTAAAATAAGCATAACCCCTTTCAAGAGAGCGCGTCATCTTGTTAACTACCCTGAATCAAATCCCCAGTTGCTTTCTCCCATCTTTATAAAATCTTCCTTATATTCCATCCTTAATTTCTAGTGCATAAAAGAAACTGCAAATTTGCCATTCTCAGGATCATTTGAGATCAGTATACGTCATTAGTTTGGCTCAAATAAAAATTTGTAACAATTCTTTATAGGGTTGGATGTTCCTACATTGACATTCTGTAGTGGAGGAAACATGATTTTTCCTATAACCTTATGGGTTCTTGGCTGAGACATCCCCGTAATAAGGACAGATTTAACAGGAGAAAAACAAACAAAAGTTTAGTAACATGTATACCTCCTGTACACCTGGGAGAGCTCTAGGAACAGCGAGTAACTTGCCAAAATGAGTGAAATCACAATCTCCAGCTGAAGACAAAAGAAGTTGTTGGGGGAGTCTGCTGTGGAGAGTACCAGGAAAAGCCCAGGAAACAAGGGTAAGATTGTTAAATAAGGGTAAGGTTGCAGATTTGCATCATGGCCTTTTGCATTGAGTTTCTAGGATAGGGTCATTCCTCTCTTGCTGGTACAGGATGATTTACTTTGGAGATTTACTTACACAGATAAACATCTTTTACACAGGGTAACTTCTACTTGGTTTATAGAGCTTCTCTGATGTCTGCTATTTCTTAAAGTCAACCAGCCTGAAATAAGCTTTATGCCAAGTAGGCATATTTTGGGATGACAAATTCTGTTCCCCTACATCTCCTAGGCTAAAAACCTGTACAGCATGTCACTGTACTGTATCCTGTGGGCAACTGTAATACAATGATAAATATTTGTGTGATGCATTACAAGAACTAAGCTGGCTGAGATCTCACTAGGTGATATCAAATTTTCAGCTGCACTATAATATTATGGGACCATTGGTATATAGGAGGTTCTTCATTGTTATGAGGCATAGGATTGTAGTTGTGTTTACAGAAGATCCAGTAAAGAAATAAAATGGCATTACTATCAGTCAGGTGTAAGAACTTGAAAATATTTTGGGAAACTCAAGAAGAGAGGAACTCACCCAAATTTATTAGAGGGAAAGTCTGATGGCAAGTCCTGGCCTTGGCTTTTCTGGTTTTGGGAGATCTTTTGAAGTTTGACCTGATGATTCTTTATGAAAACAAAACAAACAAAATAAAATAAACACACAGCTAAGCAGATTTAAAAGAGCTATATAGTTAATTACTATTCTTGTGGCTCCTATATAAACAGGTCAAGTTTATTGAAACAAGATTTGTTTTGTAAGCAAAGTACTCTTAATCTGGCTATATTTGGTAAAAATGAGAGCTATTTTAGAGGAAGACTGTGTCAGTAATACCCCTTTGTGGATATTAGATTTCAGTACTGTTCATTATCTTTTGAGGTTTTGTTCCTATCTGTGAGCTGGATAGGATCCTGAATTCTTCCAGTTTCCTCCAGCATCTGGCTCTGATTCTGCAAACAGATGTTTTTGATTTCTCTCCCATCCTTTGACTTGAAATCATTGAGAATTAAAACAGCCCTTTTCCAAAAGTCCGGCAAGCTAAAGTGTGACAACCTGATAGAAACTTCAGAGAAGTCTCCACAACAGCTCATATATGGACAATCTTTGTGTCTGTTGCAGAAAAATCACCAGTGACATTCACACCGCAGACCAGAACTATCAGACTGTCCCTGCCGCCTTCTCTCATCTGAAGATGCTCTCAACTAGACACCTAGAAGTCTATTGGCTGCCTTCAGAACTGAGATTGGGATTAAGTCTGCTTCAATCATTATTTTGTTTCCATAGAGATGCCTCTTATTAAACACCCGACTACAGACTATAGACCTAACTGCAGGAGCCATCTGCAGCATCACCTCCTCAAACGAGAAACAACTGTTTACTGAACTGACCTATACTCAAGACTGAGACTGCATTCGGAAACTAGTGTATAATAATAATGTCTTTATGGGTACTTCTCAATGCTTTAACCTCAATATTGGCACACATATTGAGCTGACTAAACACTCATTTATGAAAAGCCTGTCTCTAGCCTATACCCCCCCTTTGAGGGACATAATGGACCCAAATAAGGCTTTGCCACCTTGGCATCAATGCGCATTAAAACATTTTGTTTGATTTATGATGTTTTCTGACACAAATCCTGGTTTAAAAAAAAGGAGGGAATAAGGAGTAGAATGAAGAAATAAAATGGAGTCACTATAAATTAAGCTGCTAAATTATTAAAATTAAGTAGGTTGAGGCATGAGGAAATGGTTCTATTTTTGTTTTAACTAGTCTGGGACTTTAAACTTTTGAATTTTCAGTCCTGGATACACACCTGACACCCATCTCCTAAGACCATCTGGCATCCATCATTCAGACTGCCTATATTTCAGTGGTAAGTTTTCTGAACCAAGTTTAAGACTAAGAATGCAGGACGAATTATTCTCAAGAATGTAGTTTTTACTATAAGAATCCTAACCTTTCTTCTTCAGAAGACTTCAGCTATGTTTCCAGCTTGTGAATTTTTATCATTCATTTCCAGCAAAGCTTCTGGACACTCTCTTTCTCTCTCCCTCTCTCTCTCTCTCTCTCTCTCTCTCTCTCTCTCTCTCTCCCTCTCCCTCTCCCTATCTCTCTCTCTTGCATTTGTTCCACAACAGTGTGCATTGAAATGGTGCGAAAATAATTTGTGCTTATATGTAAAACAGAATTAAAGTTCTAATGTAATTAGAAGCACCTTTTAAATTATCCAAGTGTCAAGTATGACATATGAAAGCCATGTGGGGCACAGCAATCATTGCTGGGAATTCCTGTGCTTAGGGGGACCTGCATCCCTGTCCACTCTCAACTAAATGCCAGTGCCCTGCCCCCTTCCTATCATTATGGCAACCAATTAAAGTAACTACAAATATCCAAAATACCCTCTAGGGGGCAGTACCAGTGTGGGCTGCAGTGCTAGACTAGCTTAACAGACTTGCCTTGGTTTCTTCCTTTATAAAACGAAGATAATAGTTGAGTGAGGGAGACAATGTATGTAAAACACTTAGCAAGATGCGTTGCATGCATTATGTCCCCCAAGAATGTAAGCTAATATTATCTTCCAGTGAATCAGCAGAGATTGGGGGAACACTGTGTCCTTGGCTTCCAGGTAGACTTGGGTGAGTGTAAATGGGATCAGGCAAGCAGCACAATCACTGCCTCACAGGTTAAACAGGCCATGAATAATTAAACATTTACCATTCACAAAATGGAGCTCCCAGGGAGAACTGGCGTCAGAGAAATCTTTCTAGAGGAGACGGGAATTGAACCAGGGCATCTGGAACTTGAAATGTATTTACCCAGGAATAATAAATAACTCCTAGATTCTTATTTCTCAAAGTGTGGCCTTCAGACCACAGTGTCAGCAGTGCCTGGGGGTTAGTTAGAACTCTCAGCCTCCAACCCAGATCTGCTGAGTTAGAATCTGCTTTTTAACAAGAATCCTGCATGTTCATCTGCACACTCACATCTGGATGCGCTGGACTAGGGAACTAATTGAGAACCAGAGGAAAGAACAAAGATACTTGCTCCTTTGAGAGAACAGACAGACCTTGGTGTGTGTGTGTGTGTGTGTGTGTGTGTGTGTGTGTGAGAGAGAGAGATTTAAATGATTTTCATCCAGATTTCAGATCTTCTTAATCAGAATCTCAAAGCAATGAGGAGTCAGTATTTAAACAGACAGACAAACAAACAAACGCTTCCCAGATGATTTTAGAAAGGGGAATGACCTTAAAACATATTGATGCTCAGGTCCCATATCAGACCAATTCCATCACCGATGCTGTGGGATCTCCAGCAGTGGGAGACCCCTGGGCATTTTGGTTCTTAAACTGACCAGGTGATTCAAATGTTTGAGAGCCTTGAAAGAGGGAAACCTGGGGAGAGAGTAAGGAGGTGATGTGTGTGTGTGTGTGTGTGTGTGTGTGTGTGTGTGTGTGTGTATGTGTGTACACACACCTGAAGGTTTGTCTACCTTCAAGACAGAACAAAGATTGGGAGGTAGGTAGAATTTTTCATTTTTTTAATCCAAGTAATCATAGCATTAAAAAAATTTTCCTACTTTCTTATTTTCCTTCCTCCTATCTTCTCTTCCTAGAAGAAGGGGCCTATGAAATGACCTAGTGGGGCTTAATCACAACGAACAACAGCCTGTAATTATTGGAATCGACAGTCTAGTCCAACACTTTCAGTTTGTAGCGACGAAATTAGTGATCAAATAGGTAGAGTTGGCCAAGGTCAACTGGAATCTTCTCATTCCCACCCAGGAATCTAACGTAAAATGAAATCCTCTTCCCTTTTTTAGCGACGTTCCCACCACACCGCAAAGGCAGTTAAATCCTACTGTGATTTCAATCGCAGGCAAAAGAAAGGTTATTCTACACAAAACCCAGTGTCTACCCCCAAAGCAGGCAGGCTTTAAATAAGTAATTGACATTTTATAGCGCATTGAATTTAAAGACGAAATCTAAAATTTAAATTTCTATTTAAAAATAAAATCTAATTTGGATGTTGATACTATTGAATTCCAAATAAATCTGACAGCCTGTCCGCCTCTGAACCTCTGGGGCTGATAGAGAGCGGGCGTGAGCCCCGGCCTGGCGTGGACCCGGTCGTCCTTCGCTGCGGGGACCAGCTCGGCGCAGGGGTCTGAGCTCCGCGCGGTCAGTGGTGGAGACGGTCGCCTCGCGGGACAGGCTTTGAGTCCCAAAAGGCAGGCGAGACTTGAACATTTAGAGGGAAAACAGTCAGCGGGAAGGGGGTGGGGTGGGAGGAACTGGCTGGGACAAAGGCCGAGGATAGTCTCCATGGGGAGCCTGGGGACCCCAACATTTTCTAGAGCGCCCAGTGATCCAAGGCTACTCGGCACCCTTAAGTTGGTGCTGAAGAGAGGAACTGGGAGGGCAATCAAAGCCATTAGGGAAGCCCAGGCCGACGGCTCGGGAGCAGGTGCACCTGGTTTTCCCGTGATGGGCGTTGAAGACTGCAGCCCAAAGGGAGACTCAGCACCGCCCCTGACCGGGGAGAGATTCCAAATTAGGGCGCTGCGAGCTCTCCGACCCGAGCGCGGCCGAGGGCTTGCGGGACGGCAGAGGAAATCGGACCCGAGGTTCCCCTCTGGGCACGCGGCGGGACTGGGGCAGGGCTTCCGTCACACCCTCATTAGGCCCGGCCGGTGCGCCCCAGTAGTTCCCGGGCGCGACTGGCCCGCCGAATCCTTCTGTCCACACAGTCTCGGCGCACGGTTCGGCTTCAGGGCCTCGGGGCGGGTCCCTGCCTCTGCACCTGCCCCAGGGGGCGGAGCGCGGCAGCCACTACGCGGCCCCGGCCGCGGGCGCGCGGCTCCCTGCACCCCCGCCCCTGCCGCCGGCGCACCTCTACTCGCGGCGCCGCCTCCCTCCCTCCCGGCGCTGTCCGTTCGTCCGTCCCTCCGCCGGTTCACAGCCACCAAGCCCCGCACTTCTGGCTAGAATCTCCGCCGCTCTCATCGTCGCCGCTGGGATCCGCAGCCCCGCGCCATGGAGACGGCAGCGGGCAGCGAGCACAGCAGCCCTCCGGGCCCCGTCGCCCCGCCACGGACCCGGGGCCACGCGCCCTTGGCCGCTGCCCCACGCCCGCTGAGCCCCCCAGCGCGCGAGCCGCCGCAGCCCGAGGAGGGGCAGCAGCTGCGGATCAGCCAGAGCGGCCAGTTCAACGACGGGCTGGAGGATCGAGGTGAGCGCGCCGCCCGGTCCCTGTGCCCCGGCCCGGCGTCTGCCCAAGCAAGGAATCCGCAACTCCCCGCTCTCCGCTCCCGGGTTGGGTTGGGCGCGGAGCAGGGACCTCTCAGGGAAGGAGCGGAGAGCTGAGAACAGCAGCCCCACCTCTGGCGGGCGGTGCCGCCTCGGAACCCGAGGACCGGCTGCCTCCAAGGAAACCCGCAGGACCCCGCGCCCTCCTCTCGGCCTGCCTCAGCCCCTGCCCCTCCGGCGCCCCCTGGAAAAGTTTGCGGGAGGCGGTTTTTTGCTTCTGGAGCTGAGCGCCCTGGGGACTGCAGCCCCCTCTCAGCTGGGAGACACCTGCGCCCTGTGCGTCCTCTGTCCCAGCCCCTCCGACTTCACCGGCTCCTGATAACTTCCCTCTGCGGGGTTAGTCTGGAGGGCCGCCGGGCACCCACCCGGTCAAGGGAAGTCGGGAGGCTCCGACCTTCATTTACAGGGGACCCCGTTTACCGTAGGGTGTCCGGTGGTGAGGGCAGAGGACTGTGACACCTGGGTTTGGGCTACCTCACCTGGATGAATGCACCGAAACCTGGTGGTTCCCAAGAGCGTATCCCCACCTCCTTCAGAATCGCTCCCAAGGCATTGGCCCCGGACCTCCCAAAGGCCCTTTTCCTAGGGGGCCAAACCCCATCTCCCCACAGACAGCCGAAGCCCCTTTGAGTTGCCCGCATGAAACGGGAGAGACTCCCCTATACATTTCCGAGTCTCTCTCCTCCTACATCCCTCTTTCCCTCCCTCCCTCGCTTCCTTTCTGCTAGAAGCCCTGATCTTGGCCCCATCTGTATTTTTTCTCCTTGTTACCAAATCCAAGTCCAAATCGACCCCCCTCAGAAAGATCCAGTGGTTCTGTGAAAAGCGGCCAGTGGCCGAAGCCGGATTCTTCCGCCAGGCCCTTCACGGGGAGCCGGCTCCTCGCCACTTGCACCCGTTTTCTTGCACGCCTGATTTTTGTTGGCTGTGGCGGATTTTTATATTTTAGTCTTAGCAGGTTTCCGTCCTATTCTTAGTATCTCCTGCACATTTTTATTCTAGTTTAGTGTGCAGATGCACGATCTCTTTCCTGTTAGAAATTTTAAACCATAAACCGGTGAAATAGAATGACATGGAAACGGCAATCCCTGAGCACAGGCTGAACAGGCCACTAAGCTGGGCACCCGTGTTGCAGTTTCTCGTGGCATTCTCACATGACTGGCTGCTATTTTAGAGTTGATGATGGGTGATATCACAGGCACCCAGCACCCAGCAGGACCGTTTTGTTATAGGTGCTGTTAATTGCCTTTCCCTCTGCAACTAACCTGGTAGTATTGACAAACTTGGTAGCGAAGAAAGACAACTCCAAACTGAGTTTATTTTTGTAGCATTGCAGGTCATCTATAAGAGCTGGCTGGCCTAGTTCTCCCCACCCCACAAAATGATGGGAGGGAAAAAAGTGCTAGGGTGAGTTGATACTTAGCATCATTTTGTAGTTCATGCTCAAGTGTAAAAAGCCCATCTGAATTTGTTCTTAAGGTTATTTTTAACTGGCCTGCTGAATTTCATTTTTCATTCTGTTATAGCATGAAAGCATTCCCTGTTCATAAACTGTTACTTTGTGAAAGCTTTGCATACCACACACAGCCTCTCTGTTAGGACGGACCCTGTCTCCCAAAGACCTGGTGCTTCGTGGCATTGAAAGCTGAAAATGTGACATTCTTTTGTTTAACCTATTTCTGACAGCAAAGAGTTAATGATGAGTGAGTCATCTTTATTAAATAAATCAGGTTACCTGAGCAGGTTTACAATATTTTGTGCTTGTGTTATTTTTCCTTATGGGGCCCCATCTTTCCAATATTGATTTTTCCATCCCTTGGGAATGGTGTGGTTGTTGCTGCCTTCTTCCTGGTGGTGAGAGGATTTGGGGAGAAAGAAGCCTTAGCAATTGCCTGCTGTGCATCTCTCCATCATGCCTGGCTTGTGTGCTTTCAGGCCCAAGTAAAAGCATGTGAGGGTTGGGTATCCTGGATGTGTATCCATGTTTGGCTTTCTCTCTTGTCCTAGCTTTCGTCTGAGCTATCGGGACCCTGTTGCAGGCTGCTTCTAACTCAGATCAAAGGCTTGCTTTATAATCTAGTGCGTTTGGAATTTGGAGGCATTTTTCCCTAGTGATGTGGGCTGGTTCCAGAAACCCAGCTAGCTCACAATGTCAGTAACTGCAGTGCCATTTGGCTGAGTCTTGTAGTTCAGGGAGCAAGAGCTCTGTGGTCTGAGACCTGTAGGGACTAAATACAAAAAATATAGGCCACATTTGTCTTAGTGTTTTCACTCTCTCCCTTTTAATATACACTCTCCTCTCCACAAGTGTTTTCCCATGGTTCTGCTCCAAGCCTTAGGGCCCAGCCTTGCTTCAGCATTTCCCACTACCTTCCCAGCTAATGAATTTCCATCCCCTTTAGCAAATCCAAGCATGACTAATCCTTTAGGAGAAAGCAACAGGAATAATTCATACAAGCATGGAAGTTCTTATAGCTTCAACCTCCCCACATATATTTGTATTCCCTTCCCCCCTTAAATAATAATACAGTCCTTCATTAATACCTTATGCTAATTATTGCCTGGCCCAGATTGCAAATATATGAAATTGGAGCGAGATTAGAATGGCTCCAATTGGCCTCGGAATGTGGAGGCCAACTACCTGAGGCCTGCTGTGGCTTCTGTAGGCTATGCTGCCTTTTTTCTACTTTGGAAGCATAGCTTCCTGAAAGCAGAAATTTTCATCATATCTCCGTGGCTTTCAAGTGTACATGCAGCCAACATGGGAGCAGAAGTTGAGGCACCTGTGTGCAGGCCATTTATAAGTTGGATCTTTGTACGTAATTATACTGCATTTCCCTTTGAGGAGTAGAACGTTTTCCATTCTTGGTATTGGCTATATTTTTAGAGAGGAAAACTAGTAGGAAATAACCAAGGTTAGACAGAAATAGGAAAGTTTCTCCCTTCATGGATAGTCTTCCCAGTGCATTTACTGCAGTTTTTTTAATTAAAAAATCTCATGGGAGAGTACACACAGGGTCAGATCAGGGGAAGAACCACCGTCCTACTGTTAAGAGGACGTGCCTCCCCTTAGCAGGGCAGACTGGCCTATGTGGGCTGTGACCCCAAAGCCCGTCATGGCTCTGCTGTCTCCCTGAGGGGTGAGGCATGTCAATTGATCTACATGGTCAATTATATTATTGGGAACTGCTGACTTTGGAAGGAAAAATGCCATGTGGCAGGATAGAAAACACCGATCATTGCGTTTCTCTTAGAACATTAAATCTACTTCTAAAAGGAATCTTGCTTTTACCCCCAGTAGATAAACCTCTTGAGATTGTTGCTGTCAAAATACCTAGCAAATTAACTGCTTATTTGAGTCATTACTTAAATATTACAGCTTCCCTTCTGAAAATCAATTTGCCAAAATGAAAGGAAGATTTTTATGTCATTTGGGAAAAGGGAAATAAATTACTGGGAGTGTGTGGGACATGCTTTTTCTAGGTTGTGGCTTTAACTGGACACAAGGTGATTATAGTTGAAGATGAGAAGGGGGTGTTTTCAGCAGCTGGAGAAGATGCAGACAAAGGGACAAAATAGACAAAGGGATTTTACTTCGAAATCCTTTGTTCCTAAGGTAGAATTCCATAAGAGAGGTTTTTCTGTTTTCTATCCAAGTGCATTCATTTGTTAAGAAAGGTTTGGGGAGATACTGTGAGATGATGGAGGTTGTGTTTAAATCTACCTTTAGTAATCTTATTTATCTTTTGATCTGATGTAAGTCTGCAGGTTTCAATTTAAAAATCTCTGAGCGAATAAACTGGGCTCACTGAGCAACCTCTGGATATTTCCTCTTATTTTGCTCAGAACTTATCCAGGGTGTTTGCATCTGGGACATAAATGGAACTGAGACATTTTAACAGGGTCCTCGCTATAATTTTTAACAGGACACAGTTTTGGTGTTTTTTTTTTTTTGACAATTAGAGGCTTAGTGTGGTATTCACTTGGTCTAATAAGATGATGCCTTTTACATGATGCATACATGTGATATGTCGCACACTGTACAGTATTTTACAAACAGTGCCAAGCTTTGACTATCAATTTCTTAATCTTTTGGAGCTTGGTGATGAGGTTGTCCTGCCTGTGAGAGCTATGCTTTGGGCAAAACCCTGCACACCAGTTGGGACTGTGCAGGTGGATCAATGCCCACAGCTGAGGAGCCTGAATGGCTAACTAAAAGTGGACTATTGGTGTTGTTTTCCTACTGAAAGGGGGCTGTTAGAGGGAGAAACGCCTGTGTGAGCCGCGCTAGTTAACCCAAGGGCTGGGCGATGGCTGGTTCATCAGCAGTGTAGGGCATGTGGGGTCTGCCGGGCCTCGGTAAAGAAGACAGTTGCTGTTACTCTGCAGGAACACAGGCTGGCCATTGCCAGAGCCTCTAGTCTTCTCAAGAGGTGCCTGAAAGCCCTACTTCCAGGTGAACTCTCCTAATTGTAGAACCATTTCGTGGCCCCAGGGCCTCAGTTTGGAGCTTGGTGATGAGGCTGCCCTGCCTGTGAGAGCTATGTGATCAGCTGTCTAGCCAGAGATGGTGTCATAAGCTCCTTTTATGTTGAATGCTTGACTGAGAATTTGGTTTTCTTTGCAACCAAGATAGTGTATAAGAAAGTGTACCTCTGGCTGTGGGTTTCTTAATAAGGAAATGTCTAACTTCCGTTTCGCCTTCTTTCTGTCAGGCTTACTAGAAAGCAGCACCCGACTGAAACCTCACGAAGCACAGAACTACAGGAAGAAGGCCTTATGGGTCTCCTGGTTCTCCATTGTCGTGACACTGGCCCTGGCCGTGGCTGCCTTCAGTGAGTAGCGGGAGCCTTGCCCATCAGTGATGGGCCCGGGTTGCCTGTTTCATTCTCTGACTCCTGTGGGGTGGACTTTTGCTTTTAGTTGACTATTATTGGCGAATATTTTTGGGGGTGGTTGGATAGTCAGGGTGCTTATAAATTAGTAAAATGGCCTCTTTCCTCTGAGGAGGGAAGACAATGGTGAAGAGGAAGAAATGGAGGCTTGCTCTCTTCCTTGTAGGTTTGTGGAAATCGATTCCAGGTGCCAGCCGGACAGGGCACTGTTCTCCTGGTGGCTGCCTGCAGCTTGGGCTGACGTGACAAGTGTGTTCCCTGAGATTCATATTTTGAGCCTAATGCAATCAGATGAGTGCAAATTGTAGTACATCCTTTCCTTTCTCCCCGGTTATATCTGTAAGGTTTGGGATAAAATCAATCACATATTTTTATGAAAGAAAAACGAGAGGGTCCTCTTCCAAGTTTTCAGTGGCCACAGAAACAAAAACATGATTACAACCAAGAATAACAAGACAATTGCGCACTTTCCACCCCTGGATTGTCTTGTCTGGCAGGTTAGGAAGCCTCTGACATGCTTCTAGCTGACATTTGCAGCCTATGGAAATGTGTACATGCTACTTAATCTTATTGATTGGGCAATGATTCATAAGTGTAAGCTATGGCATTCAGCTTCAGCTCACCCTGGTGGAAACCAGTGTTTTTGTTTTTTGTTTGTTTGTTTGTTTTTAATGGTGGGGGGGAAAAGGGAATGTATTTTGTGATTAGTTCATTGTCTTAATAGAAAGATCTATATTCTAAGTGATAAGTATACAAAGTGAATTATGTGACAGTGCCCAGAGTAGGAGAGAAAAGAACTGTGTCCCCTGGAAGATAGGGCTCTGTATTGTTTAAAATTCTATTTTACACAGTTAGACCTGCTGCTAGAAGTTGGTATTGGTTCCCTAGAGGGCATATTAGAATTTGACCAAATGCTCCTGGCAAAACATATATTACTTGAAGCAATTTATATCGGAAACATTGTAGGTGCCTTATCTTGGCTCTCAATAAAAGCCAAACATTTAGGAGCAGCGGGTAATGCATTTCAGGTTATAAATGTTTAGCTGTGAGCCAGAAATCTAATAAAGAGGAATTATAATTCCTGAAAATAGCTGCTTCTTCCTCTCCTTTTTTTTTTTTTTTTCCTGCTGAAACAAGAATAACAACCCCGATTGAGGTCCCTAGAGGATAATTTGGTTGTGGTGGCTGTTGGCAGGCTCCATCAGACACCATAATTTACATATGTAAGGAAAGTGGGATGGAATGAAGGGAGGTGGTTTGCAAACAGAATAACAGTCATTCAGATGTGTCCCTATGCCTAATAGAGCTGTTACCATTTTATCCTGTGGGTATTTGAATGGGGATCTGAATGCAAAGAAATACTGAGTAACTCCTTCCTTCAGGAGAATAATACTACATTTGATGTACTTAATCTCATAATAGGGAAAAATTATGAGGAAATTTTGATTTCACATGTTATGCCTGGTCAGTTCAGTTATCTTGAAAATTTTGTTCTATTTCCTTTAATTAGGAAAAGACTATTGCATAATACATATAGAATTAGAATGTTCCTTTGTAAAAGGTTTTTTTTTTTCTTTTTAAAATGATTTTAACCTCTTTGTTGTAGCAAGTATTGTTGACAAGAGTGTCCAGCCTAAGAAAAAGTCTTATAAGAGTTATTTGAGCCAGTCTGAAAACAATTGCCAGGAAGCAAAATCTCAAGGGATTGAGTAAATGCCTTGAAGAATGGTAGTTTTACAGCTTATTTTATACTAGCGTGGGCATAAATTCATGTACCAGTGGGGTCACTCGGCCTGGCCTGCAGCTCTCTGACATCCCCTAAGGGGTCTTGGATTGTGAGAGGACGCAGGCCAGGCTGATGGACCTCGCAAACTCCCTGCATAATTGGGGCAGGGAGAGATGAGAGAGGTTGGCTAGCCAGGGAGGGACTGCAGGAAGGCTTCAGGACATGTCCAGCCTGACTTGCTCAGTCCTGATCTGTTGGACCCCAGCAGCAAGCTAACCTACCAGTCAGACTGGAGCATCTGCCCCCTGGTGGTCAGTGCACATCATAATGAGTGGTTGAGCAGCCTTAGCATTCATTACCATATTACGCTTTGATTGGATGAACAGCCTACCGAACAACCAAACTCTTAGCATATTAGGCTTTTATTATATTGAATATTAGAATCAAAGGAGGCAGATAATGATGTTGGGAGGAGGTAGATGAAATTCATTGGTGGTAGATTAGGGAGGTGGGGGGGATGCAAAGTGGGGAAATATCTGAGTTGAATAAAGAGTAACCCAAGAGGCACACACATTGGTGGGCACAGAGTAGTTAACATAAAATAGAGGTGGTATGTAGCCAACAAGATAACAATGAGGGGTTCTGTCCTTTCTGCTCTGGTGTTGTGGGTGCCCCTGGGGGTCTGGAAAAAAGGAATTACTCTGACATTTCAAAGATATCTTATCTTAGATGCATAAAAGACAATAGGCTCACTTAAGGTAAAGGCTGACCTTTGTCAAGGGAGCTACAGGCTTAGGACATTATTACTTCAGTGATTAGCTTTTATTTAGGCATTTTTATGTTTGGACCATCCTGTATGGTTACTTTTCATCTCTGAGTTTGTAAGCCCTGCATGCAGGCCTTCCCTGAGCTAATTAGATTTAGTATGTGCCCCCTTTTTCTGTCCATCATATTTAAGTCAAATATTCTAACTTCTTGCCTCTAAAATGTTGGCATTGGCATATATAATGTCATGATCTTAGTTGTTTTCTGTAGTATATTTGTTATTGTAATTAGTTAGGTATTAATAGTAATAATAGGAGGAGAGCAAAGGGAGGCCAGACATTGTAAGCACATGTCACCTTGGTAGCTTCACCAGGCAGCTGAGAGTAAAGGCAGCTTCCTTATTCTCTATATATCGCGTAGCTATATTTTGTGTGTGTGTTTCATATTTAAAACCGTTAGGGTGATCTCTGGCTGTGTTGTTAGGGTTGTTGGTTTTATCCTTTAGTTTCCTGAATGTATGAATAATATCAAATATTTAAAATTCTTTCTATAGCTTCTTTTACATGTTGACACACTTTTGTGCAATCCTTTTCATAGTTTCAAATAGAAAGAAAATCAATAGGATTAAGCAATGTAAGTTGACTTTTGAAGTTATGTTTAAATTATAATTTGGATAAAAATTTTATGTTTCAGAAATAGCAAGTGTATGCTTTAAAAAGTGTCAGAAGGAGCCCCAGTTTTATTCTTCACAGAGGTGGTTGACAGAAAAACAGGATGAAATGAAATGGCCAGGCTGACTCAGTTAATATTTTCAAAGAGAGTTGCTACAGAATCCTGACATGCCCATGTTTGAGATGGCAGAGAAGTCTTTGGAGAGTGTGCCCATGTGAGCATGTGTCGGCAGGGCTGGTAATCATGGTGAAGAGATCATGTTTATCACCACGACTTTTTGCCTCTGCTGGGTGGTTTACCATCTCCTTGGGGGCTAGAAAAGCATGCAGTACTCAAGATGGTTAAATGAGTTAACTGAGATATATTTAAAAAAAACCCTTTTTTAGGTGGAAGGAAAATAATATAAAAAAATTGTCAGGAATAAACTTTAAAGGTTTGTTTAGGTACTGTTACCAAACCCCAGTGTGTTAGTCCATTTGCCTGTGTGCCTTGGTCAAAGATGATGAATGAGCAAGTTTACAGTGGAGGAAGGACTTTATTAGGATTGGGAGCATGTATTTAAGTAATTAAGCACAGTAATTACTGTGAGCTTGTGCTCGAAAAGACCTGGCTCTGGATGGCCGGTAACTAACAGGTTACATAGGGCGAAATCATAGGGCACCATGGATTGGGACATGTGAGGAGCCAATTGGTCGAAGGTGAGGTAAGGATAGTAAACAATTTCTTCAGGTCGTGAGGACAGCTCTGGGGCCAGCTTCCATGGCCCTCTGTCTGGTTTGGTGGAGAGGTAGCTGAGGGGGTCCTTTTGCGTTAGGGCTCAGGAACTGGCAGAGGCTCAAACCTTGGAGCCATAAAACTAACTTTGGTCAGTTTTGTCTCAGGGGTTAGTGATTTTCAAGGGGAAAGGCTAAGATCTGCGAAATGTGCAGAGGAAGAAAAGATTTTTAAAACTAAGGCTATAAATCATATCAAAATTCTAAGTGCCCATGGTTTTAATACCAGGCTTAGGTCTGATTTATTTTATAAACCATTGAAATATTTTTGAGACAACTGGATCATCCTTATGCCATTCTCTCACTAGGGGTAGTAACTGCTGGGATCAGTCAGAATTCCTGTCTTGATCTTTCACTGGCCATTTCTCTTCAATCGTAGATTCTGATTTGTAGCTGAGGATCTTCTGAAGAAATGCTGTTGCCTCTTGCATGTTTGGGAATGAGGATTATGGCTATGTATAAGCTTTGGGATGCCTCATTGTTTTTTTTTTTTTTCCAGTCAGCTAGAAAGATTTCATATTTTAACATAGTGTCTAAATTGCAAATAAAGACTGTTTCCCTTCACTTTGTTTCACGGTAATCAGGTATGATGTGCCTTCAAATTAGTAGCTTCTAAAAGACCTAATCATAAAACTAACTTTGGTCAGTATTAAAGTTTTCTGTTCTAAATCAGTTATATATGTAGCTATGGTTTACATTCATGTGTCAGGTATAGTTTGAAACATTAAGTGAACTCTATAAAAGTTTGTGATTTGGGAGTATTTTGAAAGGAACATGTTCTTTGAGAGGTATGTGAACTATTTTTGGTATTATTTGGTGATATTGTGATTTTGGACCTGCCCAAATGCTTATATGAAAGTAGATGGTAATACATATTGAATATTTCAGAGAGAGCCCTGGTTTGGTTTTAAAATTGCTTCTGTTTGTAATGTGTAGGCAGCACAGAAAATGCAGTGCTATTATGAACAAACCTTTCAACAATCTGATTTAATAATGAGGCTAGAAAGGGAACACAGATTGTTTCAAAACTCAGAATTTTGACATCTCTGATATCTTAGAATGATTTAGGAAAATGCATTCTGGCTCATTTTGAGGTTTGAATGAGTGTGTGGCAGAGGAAAATTTTTCTTTTACCCTTCAAGTTTCTTCTGGCTGGTCTAATAATCAAACTGACATAAGACAGATTAGCAGGAGAAAAACAAATGAAAATTTAATAACATGTGTACCTCCTGTATACATGGGAGAGACACAGCAAGCCTGAGTAACGTGGAAGCCATCACTTTTAATACCACCTTCAGCTAAAGACTAAAGATGTTGGGGACGGGGGAGTCAGTTATAGGAGGTTACCAGGAAAAGCACAGTAAGCAAGGGTGAGACTAGCTTGGCTCTGTTAGGAGATCACATCTTCCTGAGTCTCATGCTTACAATGGGGTGCTGTTTCTAGCGGGAGTGGAGGCGGGGTCTCCGCAGCTGTTTGTGTGTCTGCCTCCTTCTCCCTGCTTCTGCACACAGCATTTAATTAAAAGTGTGGCCAGGCTGCATTAGCACGGGGGTGTCCCTGTCTCACAGCCAGAGCAATGACTCCCGAGCTGGGCAGTGGGCTCCAGCTGGACTCATCTCATGAGGCCTGCCGGGTCCTGGCCCCTCCGTAAGTGCCTCTGGTGTCTGCTAACACCCTGTGGGAAATTCCTGAGGCCTTTTCTTATTGCTGCATCTCTTTCCAACTGTATTTGTTAGTGGGGACAAGAAGGGGTTTTCTGCACTGTTTGTGTTCCAGGCCCGTAATGGTTGGGCCCTGTGGGAACTGCCTGTGGAAGGTGGATTTCTGGCGCAGCTGCTCTTATCCAGGAGGTTATTTTTTGGTGCCCTGACCTGAGGGCTGAAAGGCAGGGGTATTGAGATTTGAAAGTAACAGATGAAGCCAGAGGGAGGGGGAGAGTCCTTCCCACCTTAAAGGAACCTGTCTCTCACTTTTCATTGTCTTCCTTGCCTAGAGGCTAGTCCTTTCTTCCAGCTTGTGACTTGTTCATCCAATTGTTAGTGAGTGCCTGTTGGTCAAGGCCAGGCTGCTGTGCCGGGTATTGCAGTGGGCATTAGGAAGTGGAACAATCCATTCGCACCCTTAGGAGAGCTCAGGTATAGTGGGAAGGTGAACTCTAGAGATGTCAGGGCACATGACAGGGCATGGGGTAGGTAGATAACCCTCCCCCCTGTTGGACACATAGGGATGCATAAGAAAGGATATCAGTGAATTGAGTTAGAGATAGGGCACAGTACACGGTCACCAGTAGCCTCTGTCATCTCTACTCCCAAAGAATGAGCTGAAAATCAGAGCTGTTAGATGAATGCAGAAGCTAGAACTACTCAGGGTAAAAGCACGGGGTGGGAGGTGGAATGGTGGGGGGAGAAGGATTTGGTGTCAGTAGGAGGGGCCTGGGTTACTATGTCCATACAGGGAAGGACAGTGGTGCAGAAGTGTGCTTCGGCTGTGCATAACAAAGCACCACAGACTGGAGGCTTAGCCAACAGAAGTTAATTTCCAGGTTGGAGTCCAGATCAAGGTGTCAGCAGGATTGGTTTCATTCTGAGGCCTCTCTCCTTGGCTTGTAGATGGCCATCTGCTCTGCGTCTTCACATGGTCTTCCTTCTGTGTGTCTGTATCCTAAGCTCTTCTTAGGATACAGTCGGGCTTTCTAATGCACTAATTCTATTGGATTAGGGCCCACCAACATGACCTCTTTTAAATTACTTATTTTAAAACTCCATCTCCACATGCAGTCACATTCTGAGATACTGGAGTTAGGCCTTCAACATATGCATTTTGTAGAGAACGCAGTTCAGCTCATAACAAATGCCTTGGCCAGTGCCAGGCAGGTGCAGGAGGCTAAGATCTCAGAATGAGGTAAATTCAATAGGGAACTTTACCTTTAATGGATGGGTGGACCACAACAAACCCACCCACCGGACCAGGGCGAGAATGGAGAAGCTTGTCTGCCTCAGCATAGCTGTGTGGAGTGAGGGTAGGGGAGCCGTCCATTAGAATTCACAAACATGAGACTGACTTGATATAAATTTGTGTTTGGAATTTTCATAGGTTGATTTCCTTGGAAGTAGACCCTGAGACTCTGAAATTTACTGCAAGAGGTTTATTGCCGAAACCGGTTTGGCTCAGTGGATAGAGCGTCAGTCTGCGGACCAAAAGGTCCCAGGTTCGATTCTGGTCAAGGGCATGTACCTTGGCTGCGGGCACATTCCCAGTAGGGGGTGTGCAAGAGGCAGCTGATCGATGTTCCTCTCTCATCGATGTTTCTGACTTTCTATCCCTCTCCCTTCCTCTCTGTAAAAAAGAAAAAAAATCAATAAAAAATATATATAAAAAAGAAATTTACTGTAAGAGGTTTATTGGAAGAAACTCTTGGAAGTAATCCATGAAAGGAAGCAAGAGAAGCAGGACTGGGCAGAGGGAAAGTTGAACTTCAGTGCAATTGACTAGGAAGCTTGTCCTGTAGGGAGTTGGAGATAGGAAAAGCCCTTTAGAAGTATCCAACTGAATGAAGCAAGAGGGCTAAAGCAGTCATTCGTGTGGGTGCCCCAGGGAGAGGAAGCCTCCCTCAGTAGAGAGCAGTTTTAGGTGAGGGGTGAACTGTGAGCCATCGCACGCTTACTCTTGGCAGCTGGGGGAATGAATGCCCAGGTCCAGGCGGAGGATCTAGGAGACACCACAGCATCCACTGTATGAGTACACTAGCCATGTCGCCAGGAATCCTCAAGCTGAGATGTTAACTTGGATGTGGTTTGAGGTTGGAAATACCCCTGGAGCAATTGAAAGAAACACATGCACAACCTCAGCTGTGGCCCAGCAGGTGTCCCATGGGTGAAGCTCCCCCAGAAATAAGCTCACAATCTAACATGAGGGAGTTCCTGAGAAAAGGGTCCACCATAGCTGAGAGTCATCCAGTTAGAATTCAAATTCAACATGAGAGAATAATGTAACAAGGTCTGTAAAATAAGTATTTTTACTATGAGTAGTCAGAAAGAAATAGGACACGTGAAAGAAAAGAACAACATAAAATAACCAGATATATTTTTGCTATTTTCATTGGCGTTGTAAATATTGATGCAGTTTTTTAAAAGTTAAGAACTATAACAACCCCCCACCCCCCAGTCTCTCTCTCTCAACAACTTTAGCTCTTTTACTTGATCCTTGTATTTACTTATATCTGTAGAGACAACAGGTTTTCTAATGCTATTTATTGGTATTTTAAAAAAAAAGTTTAGGCATTATTTCTTGACTTTCCATTATGAAAGGAGATAATTTACTCTTTGAGTCCTCCCAATCCCACAAACATGCTGACTTTCTGAATTTCCATCCTTGCCTAATAGTTATGCTTGGCATTAATTAGTATGACTATATAAATCTTGCTCATTGAACCATATGGTGAAGAATGATTAGTTCTTTCCTGCACCATTTTTCATTTTCTCTAGTTTTAATACCTGTTTTGTTTCTTCCTATTAACTTTTCTCGGACTCTATTTCTTACAAAACTCAAATCCAGCATTTCTATTTCAGCCTCCACTTCTCTGTTGCATTTCAGATGCATGATAATTCCATTAGTTTCTTCTTGAAGACATCTCTCTTGGAGCGACTTGATGTCCTCTAATTTGTTCTGGCTGCCCTTTATACATCCTGGAATCACCCCTCCCCACCTTTCTGGGCATTCCCTTCACCTCCCTCTGAGCCCCCTATTTCTGGATTTCTGAATAACAGGCTTTTCTCTTCTCTGGTTGTAGCCTTTAGTGGTGGTGGTGGCAGGAGTTGGGGGCAGGGGAGAGGTGAGGGGGACACACATCTTTTTCTAGCTCCCTAGGAAGTCCACACTGTAGGTGAAGCTTTCCAGCCTGAAATGTCCTTAATATAGTCTTGATAATTGACTGATGGTGAGATAGAAAATTCTCAGTAGGAAATAATGTTTAAGAGTTTTGAAGGTTTTGCTCCATTCTATTCTTATTTCTAGTGTTGCTATTATGTTAGAGCCCTAAACTATTCTAAATCCCATTCCTTTGTACAAGACTTTATGTGTTGGGGTCTTTTTCATCTATATATGTATGTCCCTACTTTCTATACTTCTCTTTTTTTTCTCCTATACTTCCTAGGGAATCCCCCCCTCCTTCTCTCTCAATATATATATTGTGTGTATACACACACACACACACACACACACACACACACACACACACACACGGATGGGCAAAAGTAGGTTTACAGTTGTTCATGTGGAAAAAGACGTGCCGGTTATGATTATTACAATAGCTTTATTAACTCAAAAGAATGGCACAATGGCACAGTGCACTTAGGTGCAATCTCTTAAGTGCTCAAATTGCCAGCCTTCATTATTTACACATTTGTGTAGTCTTTGAAAATCAGTAAATAAACCTGAATGTCAGTGACCTGCTTGGGTAGCCCCACTGCCTTCCAAGGTGGTTGAGTTCAAACCTACTTTTGCCCACACATGTATTTACTTATATCTCAATTTCCTTTATCTTTCTACTTTTCTGTTGAGCTTTTCATTAATACTGTCAAGTTTCTTTTTAATTGCCTGAATGTTCCTTTGAAAAAGCATCCAACTCTTGCTTTATTGATCGTTTAAAATAACCTTTTCTTTAACTCTGGTCCTGACGTGGCTCAGTTGGTTGGAGCATCATCCTGTACAAAAGGTGGCAGCTTCAATTCCATGTCAGGGCACACACCCAAGTTGTGAGTTCGGTCTCTAGTTGAGTGCATGCAGGAGGCAACTGATCAATGGTTTGCTCTCACATTGATGTCTTTCTCTTTCTCACCCTCTTCTCTCCTTTCCTGCTTTTCTCCTTCCCTCTCTTTCTCTCTCTGAGATCAATCAATTTTGAAATTTTTAATGTTTATTTATTTATTTACAGACAGAGAGGAAGGGAGAGGGAGAGGGAGTGAGGAAAAGAGGGAGAGAGAAACATCAATTTGTTGTTTTACTTGTTTATGCATTCATTGGTTGCTCCTTGTATGTGCCCTGACCTGGGATTGAACCTGCAATCTTGGCATATTGGAATGATACTCTAACCACTAAGCTACCTGACCAGGCCTAAAATGATAAATTCTTATATTTTTGAGGAAATATTAGTGACAGTTAAAAAAATCTTTTTTTGTTTGTTTGTTTCTTGTGTTGTTTTCCTCCAGGTGCTTTTTCCTTTTTTGTGGGCCTTGGGCTTATTGTTGATGTTAGGGAGGAATCCAGTGAGTAGTGATTTTTGATAGGCCTCTCATATTAAGTGGGTATAAAAAGTTGACTGGAGTTCTTAGCATGTGTGTGGTCTTTGCTTTAGGTTAGACCAATGGTCAGCAAACCGCGGCTCGTGAGCCACAAGCGGCTCTTTGGCCCCTTGAGGGTGGCTCTTCCAAAAAATACCATGGCCTGGGAGAGTCTATTTTGAAGAAGTGGCGTTAGAAGTTTAACTTTAAAAAATTTGGTTCTCAAAAGAAATTTCAGTCGTACTGTTGGTATTTGGCTCTGTTGACTAATGAGTTTGCCGACCACTGGGTTAGACCGTTTTGTGGGGTAGATTCCAGTTTCACACTCCAGATCCTTCCTCTTGAGCTGCCCAGGTTGCCCAGGGAAGGACCTTCTGATCTTCTGTCCGGAGGATGAACACGTGGCTGCTTGAACTTTGGGAACTGAATTGGGGAGAGGACTGGAATCTCAGCATTCTGTTTGAAACTCTTACCTTGGTTTGCCATTTTGTTTGGTTTTCCCAGCTTCAGCTGAGTCTGGAGCTCCTCAGACAAGAGACTGTGGCACCTCCTCCAGAGAGTGAGCCTCTAATCATCTGATAGGAGAGCTTGCCTTTTTGCTCTCACACGGCTGCTTCCTGGAGTCTGTTAAATCAATTGCCACTTACCCATATGTTGTCTAACTTCTAAAAATAGTTTTTGTTGCCTCTTCCATTTCCCTTTTCTGATGGGTTTAAAAAAATGTTCCCTCTTTTTTAAGTTTAGTGATTTTTTTAGAGGAAGCAAAAGTAAATGTGAGGAACTATTCTGCCGCATTTTTCTGAAACTATCAAACAGAACAATGTTACACAAAGTGTTGCTTCACTTTCATATGGTGTATCTGAGAGACATGGAAGGTAGGAAAAGCTCCAGTGGAAGTCAGTAAGAATTCCAAAAGCAGAGAATAGAGAAAGTGGAGGGGAGTCAGTGGTTTTAGGTGTCTGGGACTGTTTTAGAATTGAGGGGGAAAAAGAATTAGGAAATTTACCTTATTCAGTAGAGAGCAAAAGTGAAAAAAAAAATGGCACACACACACAAAAAGAGTAGTAAGTGAAAAATAAAACAACCAAATCCAAACATGTTACCACTGATGTTTCTTGACTTACAAGTGGGAGTTACATCACAAAAAATGCTTCATAATTTGAAAATACCGTAAGTGGAAAATGCATTTAATACACCTACTTTACTGAACATCATAGTTTAGCCTAGCCTACCTTAAATGTGCACAGAACACTTACATTATTCCATAGTTTGGTAGTTAGCCTGAGTTTCATCTCAAAGTAATTGCTTTCTTTTTCTTCTCATCAGAAGCAGGAGACAATGGTGGGCATTTTGTGGACATGATGGGATGGGAAAACATGCTGGCAGTATTGCAGAGTATCAGTCGTTTACCCTTGTGATTGCACTGCTGAATGGTAGCTGCAACTACTGATCACTGCCCAGCATTATGAGAGAGTCACACTGCATATCACTAGTCTAGGAAAAGGTCAAAATTTAAAGTACAGTTTCCACTGAATGTGAATCACTTTTAAACCATCATAAAGTAAAAAAGTTATTGCTTCTAACTATTGTAAGTTTGGGATTGTCTGTAACTTAAAAAAGCATACATAGTTTAAATTCATTAAGTAAAAAATCAAATTGGATTTTAAAAATATAGCTGTGTGCTGTTAATTAGAGATAGATTTAAAACAAGACTATAGAATGGCTTAAATATAGGGATAGAAAGAGATAATATCTGGCAATAAGAAAAGAAACTTAGTGTAGCTATCTTAATCAGAGAAAAGAGAATTAGAGACAAAAAGCATTATTAGGCATAAAGGGTGGTTACTATATAAACAAAATGTTCAATTCACCCAGAAGACAAAACAATTTGTGAATGTGTATGCACCAACCAAAGTTCCAAAGCATCCAACCAAAATTGATGAAATTATAGGTAGAAACTGACAAATCATAATCATAATGGTAGACTTCAATATGCTTTTTTTACTAGTTGATAAATGAGAAAAGAAAAAATTAATGAAGACATTGAAGATTCGACTTATGGAATTCATGTTTTGCAAATATGTTTGCTATTCATAATAAAACATGTGGCCTAATATATCTGAGCTTGTGTGTATAAATATATATATGTTTATATATATCATGTCATCATAGCTAAACCACTTTTCATTATATGATGCAATATGATTTTTTTTGTCCTACTAAGAAATTTAAAAACTGCTGCCATTGGACTGTATCATTCCATTCATTGTGAGTAACATGATGTTAAGAGTTTTTAAAATAAGAAAAAAATTCAGTAGGGTAATTTATATTCTCTTTAATTTTAAAAAGTTCTGGTCCACAACCTATCAAATTGATGTTATGCCCCACTAGTTGTTTGTAACTTTCAATTTAAAAAACACTACCCAGTAGGTCAACATAGAACCATGCAGCCAACAAGTATGTTTTAGCATCATGGAACTATTACAAAGCAAGACTTGTCAAATTTCTAAGACTCTGTATTTTATAGACAATGCTCTCTGTTCACAATGCAATTGAAAATGATTTGAAGTCAGATACAGCTAAAGTACCCTTCCATGTCACAATGCATGTTTGGAAATCAAACAATACATTTGAGTATCTCAAGGGGGATAGTTACTAGTATATTAAATATTAAAACGTATTTGGAACTGAAAAGAAAATGATAAACTGAAAATTGATGAGCAAAACTGTCTAAAACAAGAGGCTAAGAAACAGAAATACAGTAAACCCAAGATAGGTGGAAGAAAGAAAACAATACATTTAAGAGTACAAATTACTGAAAGAGAAGAAGACATAATAGAATTCAATAAAACTAAAAGGTATTAAGACTAATCAAATAGGTTTACCTCTGCTAAGACTGATAAAAAAGGAATGAATTAGAAGTAATTAGAAATTAAATGAGGGGCATAATTAATAATAAATACAATTTTAGGAAATAAGACTATTAACAGTTTAATGTATATACATGTGAAAATTTAGGTTGAAATGCATAATTACCTAGAATAATAATCTGCCATGATTAATTTAAGGATAAAAATGACCCAGTGTGCCTGATTGAAATTTAAAAAATAACCTAGGCCAGTGGTTCTGACCCAGGATTGATTTGCAGCCTCCCCCTACCCCCTTTTATTTACAGGGAACATCTGGCAGCCCTGGTACACATTTTTGGTTGTCACAACTAGGGATTTGAGTGCTTACTAGTATCTGCTTGGCAGAGGCCAGCGATGCTGCTAAACATCCTGTAATGCATAGAACAGTCCCACACAACAAAGAATGGTGCTGAGGCTGAGGACTCTGACCTTGCCCAGCATGGTTTTATAGGTGCTTTTGTACATATTCAAGGATTCAGTAATCTCAATCATATGTTCCATGTCCTACAAACAAAGGAGTGCTGCTCTTTGTGACTAGTACTAGTTTGATGCACATACCAATGACAATAGAGAAGAATTTATAGATCAGTATCACTCATGAATAGAGATGCAAAAATCTTAAGATATTAAAAAACTGAATCTGTTTATTCAACAAGCAAAACAAATAACCATGTTGTATTTATTTTAGGAATGCAAGGAAAGTACAATTACAATTTATTATGTAGTTCATCATGCTCCTAGATCAAGAGGAAAAAACAATAGCATTCTCAAAAGCATTTGAGAAAATTCAAGGCAAGATAAAAACTTTTAGCAAACTAAGAAGGGAATTGTTTTACCCTGACAAAGGGTATCTTAATCTAAAATGTCAATAATTATAAGTGGTAAATATTAGAAACAGTCCCTTATAATCTGAAATGAAGATGAGAATGCCTGCTGTTATCACTTGTCCTCAAAGGTATACTTGATGTCCTTGTCAGTACAGTAAGGCAAGAAAAAGAAATAAAACTATTGGGTGTCCTCAGAAATTGTATACACACTTTAACAGCTGATAACTCACTTAATTTTCACTCCTTTTTCAGATTTAACTGACACTGATTTTATAATCATTCAAAGTGTGTATACATTTTTTTGGATGCCCTGTATATGGATCAGAGAGGGAAAAGTAACCATTACTACTTATAAATATTATAGTCTTCTCTATGTACAAATGACAAGGGATTCTGCAGACTCTATTAGAAGAAATAAGAAATTTTAGCAAGGTTGCTGTTTGGGTGGGTAGAAGTTTAGAAAACCAGTTTTGTTCTTATACAAAGGCAATATAGAAGTATGCATTTTAACTTTCATAACAATACCATTTCTTTTTTAAAAATTCTTTATTGTTTAAAGTATTACATATGTCTCTTTTTTCTCCCCATTGACCTTTCTTTGGCCACCTGTCCCCCCTCCAAACTCCAGCACATGCCCTTACCCCCCTACTGCCTGTGTCCATTGGTTATTACTTATATGCATGCATACAAGTCCTTTGGTTGATTTCTTACCATTCCCACCCACCCTCTCCTGCCTTCCCTCAGAGGTTTGATGGTTTAATCAGTTTTTCTCTGTCACTGGATTTGTTTTTGTTCAACAGTTTATGTTGTTCATTATATTCCACAAATGAGTGCGATCATGTGATATTTATCTTTCTCTGACTGGCTTATTTCGCTTAGCATAATGCTCTCCAGTTCCATCCATGCTGTTGCAAAGGTAAGAATTCTTTTTTTTTTTACTGCTGTGTAGTATTCCATTGTGTAGATGTACCACTGGTTTTTAATCTACTCATCTGCTGATGGGCACTTAGGCTGTTTCCAAATCTTAGCTATGGTAAATTGTGCTGCTATGAACATAAGGGTGTGTGTATCCTTTCTGATTGGTGTTTCTAGTTTCTTGGGGTATATTTCTAGAAATGTGATTACTGGATCAAATGGGAGTTCCATTTTTAGTTTTTGAGGAAACGCCATACTGTTCTTCACAGTGACTGCACCAGTCTGCATTCCCACCAGCAGTGCACAAGGGTTTCTTTTTCTCCACATCCTCACCAGCACTTGGCGTTTGTTGATTTGTTGATAATAGCCATTCTGACAGGTGTGAGATGGTATCGCATTGTCGTTTTAATTTGCATCCCTCAGATGATTAGTGACTTTGAGCATGTTTTCATATGTCTCTTGTCCTTCCTTATGTCCTCTTTCAAAAAGTGTCTATTTATGTCAGTTGTCCATTTTTAAATTGTGCTGTTTATCTTCCTTTTGTTAAGTTGTATGAGTTCCCTGTAAATGTTGGAGATTAAATCGTTATCATTGATAACATTGGCAAATATGTTCTCCCATGCAGTGGGCTTTCTTGTTTTGTTGATGGCTTCTTTTGTTGTACAGGAGCTTTTTATTTTGATTTAATACCATTTGTTTATTTCCCCTTTGTTTCCATTGCCCTAGGAGCTGTATCAGTATGTTTGCATATGCCTGAGATTTTGCTGCCTGCGGATTCCTGTGATATTTTTATGTATCCATTTTGAGTTTATTTTTGTATATGGTGTAAGTTGGTGGTCTATTTTCATTTTTTTTTTCATGGATCTTTCCCAACACCATTTATGGAAGAGACTGTCTTGACTCCATTGTATGTTCTTGCCTCCTTTGTCAAATATTAATTGAGCATAGTGGTTTGGGTCAATTTCTGGGTTCTTTATTCTATTCCATTGGTCTATATGTCTGTTCTTGTGCCAGTATCAGGCTGTTTTGAGAACAGTGGCTTTGTAATACAGCTTGAAATCTGGTATTGAGATCCCACCTACTTTGCTCTTCCTTCTCAGGATTGCTATAGCTATTTGGATCTTTTTTTTTTTTTTTCAATTCCAGATGAATTTTTGAAGAGTTTGTTCTAGGTCTGTGAAATGTGCTATTGGTATTTTAATGGGGAGTGCATTGAATCTATCAATTGCTTTGGGTAGTATGGACATTTTAATGATGTTAACTATACCAATCCATGAACGTGATATGTTCTTCCATCTGTTTATGTCTTCCTCTATCTCTTTTTTCAGTGTCCTATAGTTTTCTGAGTATAGGTCTTTTACCTCCTTAGTTAAGTTTATTCCTAGGTATTTTACTTTTTTTATATGATGGTAAATGAGATTGTTTTTTAAATCTCTCTTGCTCTAAGTTCACTATTGATGTATAAAAATGCTATTGATTTCTTGGCATTAATTTTGTATTCTGCTACATTGTAAAATTTATTTAAGTCTTACAATTTTTCACATAAACAAATTGAGAGATAAAAATCACATAGTCATATCAATTGATGCAGAAAAAAGCATTTGACAAAATCCAACACCCTTTCTTGATAAAAACCTTCAGCAAAATGGGAATAGAGGGATCATATTTCAACATAATAAAAGCCGTGTATGATGAACCTACAGCCAATATCATAGTCAATGGGCAAAAACTAAAACTATTTCACTAAGAACAGGAATGAGACAGGGATGCCCACTTTCACCATTTCTGTTCAACATAGTGCTGGAAGTACTAGCCTAACAATTAAACAAGAAGAAATAAAAGGTATCCAAATTCAAAAAGAAGACGTAAAACTGTGATTATTTGCAGATGATGTGATAATGTACAGAAAAAACCCTGAGGACTCAATAAAAAAAAAAATACCATTTCTTATAGTTACAAACTAAAAGGAATAAATCGGAACAGTTCCTTAATGGTGGAAGTTAAAAAAAAATAACTAAAGAGAGAAGTCCTGTGTTCATGATTGGGAAGGCAATATAACAAAAAGTCAATTCTCCTTAGTTAACCTGAATACATGCAATTTTACTAAGAATTCCAGTAGTTTATTTTTTGTTTTTGTTTTCAACAAGATTGGTAAGGCTCTAAAATTTATGTAGAGAGGAATAGAGGGTTTAGAATGGTCAAGATTATTTGAAGAACAGGGTGCACTCACTTGTCAAAACTAGAGCAATTGAAATTGTGATGTTTGGGGGAACAAATAGACCAAGGCAGTTGAATAGGTAGTTCAGAAATAGCATCATGCTTATATGGAAAATCGATATGTGAGAGAGGCAACATCACCAATTGGGGAGGAAATAGTGATACTGGATAAAGTAGCTGTCTACAAGCAAAACATGAAAATAAATCTCTACCTCCCACCACACACATCAATTAAGTGAGTTAAGAAATGAAACCTGAAAAGCAAGAATTTAAAACTTTTAGATGGAAATATGAGACTATCTACAGGGTTGGGCAAAACTAGGTTCACAATGTTTGTATAGAAAAGAAGACAATAATAAATAAATAATAATATAAGAATAAACTCTGTTTCATGTACTCACAACTGTAAACCTACTTTTACCTCATCCTGTATATGACCTGGCAATAAACAGAGTTTTAAATTTATGATATAGAAAGCACAAACATCAATAAATTTAATAATAAAAACAATAAACTTAACATAAATAAAATGAATATTAATACACTTAACTACAAGCAGACTAAAAACTTTGGGCATAATAAAAGACACATATAAAACAGAAGATGAACCTCTGGAAAAAGATTTTTATAAAGCATGAAGCTTTTATGTGTTTGAGATAATATAGACAATTCATTGCACTTTTGTTTATAACAGCAAAACACTGTGAAGGAGACAGATGTACATTAATAGATTTGATAAACTGCATTGTCTTAATATTGCAGATCTATATTTAGTAGCATTTTTCAGTTTTATGAGATCCAATGTACCCTTTTTATAATTAGTATTTTATCATACCAATTTTACTATCTTAAAATAAATTTTCATCTGTACACATTTACAAAAATAGTATCATATCCTAGATGCAAAATAATGGAGAAATAGAAGGAAGATAATTTTGAAGAAAATAGTATATTTCTGAATATATAAATGCTTGGTGTGATGATATTAATAGATAAAACTAAGTAGTTGCTTACACTTGCATATCCTATCTAATAAAAGAGTAATATGCAAATTAACCATAACTCCACCACACCCACCAGCCATGTCCACCATCCACTCCCACCAGCCAGTCAGGAGCAAGTATGTAAATTAACCCTAACTAAGATGGCTGTGGCCACAGAGCAAGCAAGAGGGAGGCTTGGGTTTCCCTGGTGACGGAGGAAGCCTAGCTTTCCACACACCCTGGCTGGGCCTAGGCTTTCACTCAAGTCTACAAAGTATCAATTATGGAAGGTAAATAAATTGCAACAGAAATGGTTGTGGCCATGGAGCAAGTGGGAGTCTTGGCTCTGCTCCAGGCTACAAAGTTTCAATTGCAGAAGATAAATAAATCCCAGATATCAGGGCCTCCACTTGGGTCACCTCATGGTGTGGCCAGCCTGAAAACCATCACAGGCCCCATGCCCAGGTTACTCACACCCCAAGGGAACCCCCACCCTGATCCAGGACACCCTTCAGGGCAAACCAGCTGGCCCCCACCTATGCACCAGAACTCTATCCTATATAATAAAAGAGAAACATGTAAATTGACCATACTTCCATTGTGCCACCAGCCAATCATGAAGAGTATGCAAATTAACCTGCCATACACAGGCTTATAGGCCCTGATTGGCTGGGGTCCCAGAACGCTCGGCCTATGGGCACAGGCACAAATCGGCTGGGGGCTGAGCAGAACACCTGGGTTCGTCGCCAAGTGACAAAGGTAGGCATCTGCCCTGCCCTGGCTACTCCTGGGCTGGTGGGCAGCATGTGGAGGCACAGGGCTGCTGGTGGGATGGGCAGAACGCCTGCCCACCCGCCCTCCCAGAGCACATTGCCCAAGGTGACAAAGCCAGGCTCCGTCTCCGGGCCTGTGGACAGTGTGCACAGGCATCAACAGACCGGTGGGAGGGGCGGAGTGAGATGCCTGCCTTCATCACCTTGGGCAGTGCTCTCTGGTATGGGCAGTGTGTGCAGGTGCAGAGCGGCCGGTGGGCAGCACACTTTGGGACAGTGGGCAGCGCGCACAGGTGTACCACCCCACCCAGGCTGCTCCCAGGCCTGTGGGCAGTGAGCAGAGAGCCTCTGGGGGGCGGGGGGGGGGGGAGGCAGGCTGGTGGAGGGTGGCCAGTACTCCTCAGTTGGCTGTGGTGCCAGCCGTGAGCATGCCAACTGGAGTCTGTGGGCTGAGCTGAAGTAGCGCCTGTAGGTCAGCAGTGCCAAGGAGTGGCTGTGCAAGTCCTGCCTCCTGATCCAGAAGGTGTGTGATTGATAGCAGGGACAGCCACCGTGGTGGGCCAGATTGATATCCTCCTGGCTGCACCACAGGGGTTTTTGTATTTGCACAGCTGCAGGCCTCCAGTGCTGTGCGTGTTTCCTTTCCATCCCCCCCACCCCCGCATATGAATGTCCCCAGCGTGCAACAGTCCTAGACCATGGTGTGCACAAGTCCCCCCCAGCCCCTCGCTCCTCCTCATCACTTCCATCAAACCCAGCATGCCTACATCCACCACAGGAGATATGCACCTCCCCTCTGGCATGCTCACATTCTTTGGAGAGTGTCTGGGTGCTCTGGGTGCTGAGGATGGGCACCTGTGAGATGACAGTGAGAGGGCAGAGTGCTGATGCCCTGTTTCTGTGGAGGCCAGTGTGGTGATGAGATTGCCTCTGTGGGGCTAATGCAGGTGCTGAGGCGGGAGCAGGTACAGACAGTTAGGTCTGGTGGGCGTGGGCGGCCCTCAGCGTTCAAGATCGGGAACCCAGAGGAGGAAAGGAGTTTCATCCTCTCAGTGAAATGGTGGGATAGTGGGGTGACTGCAGAGGAGGAATGTGCACTTTGGGTGCCCTGACTGAGCCTTGCTCGCTTGGGGCCTAGTGCACTCCTGTGGGGCAGCGGGTGACAGGACATGCTTTTCTGAGTTAATGAGAGAAAGCATTTTCTCCCACTGCCCATGCAGGTGGAAAGTGGAGTTGGGAGACATGCGGGGAGTGAGCAAGGTTCCCTGTCTGGGGGTGCCAAAGCCACCGTTGGTTCCTTTCACTGCTGACTAGAGATATACAGGGTGTCCCTCCAAAATGTGTACAGACTTTGAATACCTACTAATTCCAATGGGTTTAAGCGTGAAAAGAAAGAAACAACAATGGAGCTGTCATCTGTTAAAAGTGCAGGCACCAACCAGCAGTCAGACATTCCCTGAGGGGTCCTGGATTGGAGAGCGTGCAGGCTGGACTGAGGGGTCCCCCTTATTCCCCTTCTCACCCCCATGCATGAATTTTGAGCACTGGGCCTCTAGTCATATCTAATAAAAGAGTAATATGCAGATTGACCATCACTCCAACACACAAGATGGCTGCCCAATGTAGTCAAAGAACCTACCCCCATGTGAACATAAGATGGCCACCATAAGATGACCAGCAGGGGAGGGCAGTTGAGAGGGACCAGGCCTGCAAGGGAGGGCAGTTGGGGGTGATCAATCCTGCAGGGGAGGGCAGTTAGGGGTGACCAGGCCAGCAGAGGAGGGAAGTTGGGGGTGACTGGGCCTGCAGGGAAGGGAAGTTGGGAGGCCCAGGACTGTAGGAGAGAGCATTTGAGGGGTGACCAGGCCTGCAGGGGAGGGCAGTTAGGGGTGGGGCAGTTAGGGGTGATCAGGCCTGCAGTGGAGGGCAGTTAGGGGCAAACAGGCTGGCAGGGGAGCAGTTAGGCATCAATTAGGCTGGCAGGGGAGTGGTTAGGGAGTGATCAGGCTGGCAGCTGGGAGCAGTTAGGGGCAATCAGGAAGGCAGGCAGGTGAGCAGTTGGGAGCCAGCAGTCCTGGATTGTGAGAGGGCAGTCGGACATCCCTCTAGGGATCCCAGTTTGGAGAGGGTACAGGCTGGGTTGAGGGACACCCCTTTACCTCCGTGCATGAATTGGGTGCATCAGGCCTCTAGTAATGAATAAGTTGGGATCTAAGAAAGGTAAGAAAAGTCATACCATATTGTTGACATTTTCCTTTTATGACATTTTGAAATAAGGATTAAATATGTATTGATATGCATTTGTAGAATTATGAATGTGACAGCTATAAGAGATTGATACAAATATTTTGTATTGTGTTTTGAATGCCTTCAGTGGAGTAGCTAGCTATTTTTTAAAAATTGGTTTATAATTCTTCATAAAGGTCTGAATAAAATCAAGTATACTTTTCTTTTGATTTACATGGTGGGGGTGGGAGAAGTCTACATTTAAAATTATGAGACACAGGTATATGTAGGCCCTGGCTGAGTAGCTCAGTTGGTTAGGGTGTCGTCCCCATATCAAAGTTGAGGGTTAAATCTCTGGTCAGGGCACACAAAAAGCAACCAATGAATGAATAAGTAAGTGGAACAGCAAATTGATGTTTCTTTCTCCTCTCCCCCTCCTCCCCCTCCTCCCCCTCCTCCCCCTCCTCTTCTTCCTCTTCCTCCTCTTCCTCCTCATTCTTCTTCTTCTCCTTCTCCTCCTCCTCCTCCTCCTCCTCCTCCTCCTCCTCCTCCTCCTCCTCCTCCTCCTTCTTCTTCTTCTTCTTCTTCTTCTTCTTCTTCTTCTTCTTCTTCTTCTTCTTCTTCTTCTCCTTCTCCTCCTCCTCCTCCTCCTCCTCCTCCTCCTCCTCCCCCTCCTCCCCTCCCCCTCCCCCTCCTCCTCCTCCTCCTCCCCCTCCCCCTCCCCTTCCCCTTCCCCTTCCCCTTCCTCTTCCTCTCCTTCTTCTCCTCCCCTCCTTCTCCTTCTCCTTCTCCTCCTCCTCCTCCTCCTCCTCCTCCTCCTCCTCCTCCTCCTCCTCCTTCCCCTTCCTCCTCCTCCTCCCCTTCTTCTTCTTCTTCTTCTTCTTCTTCTTCTTCTTCTTCTTCTTCTTCTTCTTCTTCTTCTTTCTCTCTCTCTCTCTCTCTCTCTCTCTCTCTCTCTCTCTCTCTCTCTCTCTCTCTCATCAATAAATAAAATTAAAAAACAGGCCTGGCTGGTGTGGTGTGGCTCAGTGGCTGAGTGTTGACCTAAGAACCAAGAGATCACAGTTCAATTTCATTAGAGGCAGCTGATCGATTATTCTCTCATCATTGATATATCTAGCTCTCACTCCCTCTCACTCTCTGAAATAAATAAAAACATACTTAAAATAGTGTAGCATCTGCATTGTTCAGGTGCTATAGACATTACATACTCTGTTTTCCTTATAGCCATCATTTAGTCTTAGTTCTACACATAAGTGTATTTTTAATGCTCACTGCCAAATCTTATAGTGATGCTTCATTTTAACTCTTTCTTCACTAATTCCCCAGAGAGAGTTCATGGGAACAAAAATTTCTTGAGCTCTCATATGTCTAAAGACCACCGCTTCCCCCTCCCGCCGCCAACCCTGTGGCCTTTATACTGAAGGTCATTTTGGCTGCATATACTATCATTAGTTTACACTTTCCCCAAGCATCTTAAATATATTAGGTCTTATGGCATAGAGCATTGCTGTCAATATTTGATGACAGTCTGCATTTCTTAAAGTGACTTGATTTTCTTCTTGGGTGCTGAAATAATAAATTTTTTTAATGTTCAAGGGTTTTGGTGATGGTTATTCTAGGCCAGCTTTTCCTAGGTATGAGTGTAGTTTCATATCTTTCTATTTCAGAAAATTTTTCTTGAAGTATAGTCTTTACTGTGCATTCTGTTTCTTTGGTTTTATACTTTCTGGTATATGTGTGTTGATGTTCCTTATCTGCATTCTTTATCTGTTTATTTTCCTCAAGTGCTTTTTATCTTCTATTTCTTCTAGAGTTTAACATTTTCCTCCTTTTTTTTAGTTCTCTAAAAGTCTTTCTATGTATTTTTGTTGTTGTTGCTCTTGTGTTTCTTCTAGCTTTCTCTTCATTGTTGAAATGAACATTTTCTTTTGTTCCAAGTGTTTTCTGAGTTCTTTCTTTTTTTTTTTTTTTTTGAATGTTTGGAGTGTTCCAAGTGTGCATCAGTTTTGTGAGCATGTTTTTCTGGTGTGTGTTCATCAGGTAGAGAAGGCGTAGTTCCGATTTTAAAATTTAATTGTATAGTATGTGAGGGCAGTCTTCTTCTGCCACTCATGCTTAGGTGAAATGAGTCATACTAAAGAGCTTTTTGAGCTCCTTCCTCCCCACCCCCTGTATTAAAATAACACCTATTCTTTGGTTTTGCTCCTATTCGCTTTTTTCCACTATGACTGAGATTTCCTTTGTCCCACTTGTCTCTGGCCTATTCAGTTTTGATTCTGCTTCTAGTGTCGATGTGGAGCTATGTCCTGGGAAGGAACTTTGATTTGTCAGTTTAGGGCATACAGCTTCAACCCATCAGCTTTTCAGTGGTTTTGTGTACTTGCCTTCCAACTGGAGCTTGTGCAGCTCTCTTGCAGCTTTGGCTGCCTTTCTCAGCGTGACCTGCTGTCCATCTGAGTCACTCTCTGTCGATTTGGGCGCTCTTCTCTTCCCTCTGGTTTGGGCTGGTCGCTGCTGATCTTATACAGGTGTTGAAGCTGCCAGGGTTCATACTTGATGTTTTGAGGTGATGACTTTTACCTAGCTTGTTATTAGTATTTGAGTGTTTGTTTTTTCTGTCCTGGTTTTTCTGACTATTTTGTGGGGGGAGAATTCAGGAAGACTTAAAACTGTTCACTACCATTTTTATCTTCCCAGAAAATCTTGGCATTGGTATCCCTTACCTTTTTAATGATACCTTTGTTTATCCAGGGAGATTTCTGGGATTCCTGTTAATAACATTTAGAAACTATAGTATTTTTAGATGGTAAGTAGACTTTGCTCATTTGATGAAGTACATTTTCAAAATGGAACTTCTTGCTGTTTTTTGGAAAAAGAATAACGTGTGTCTGTCACCATTTGTGAGAGTTTGGAATGAATTTTAGGTTATTCTTTGGTACAGATGAAGAGAGATGGAATCGGAACTGAATAGATATTTGTCACAGAGTAATCGATGTGCCAGGCTCCTGGCAGCAGGGGGTTAGGCTCCACGTGACCCATAAAGAGAGCATTCTTAGAAAATGCTTTTTACATTACAGAAGATGGCTATTTTTTTCCAGGCAGGGACAGATGTGATTTGTTTCTGGTGAAATAAGGATCAGCTTTGGTTGTAAGTAAATCTCATTGCCTTAAAGTCATAAAGTCGCTATGCTAGCGACACTAGTCCTTGCTCCCCAAAGCTGCCAGTGCCGTGGAGCAACAGGAAAGGTCTTCCTTCAGGTGCCACCCCCTCGAAACTGCCAGCACTGATTCTTCACTCTCTTTGGATCAGTTCTAATGGTCCCCCAGCTTTTGTTTGAATACATCCACTGACTCGATTCTAGTAACTCAGCGAGACTCGGTTCATGTTATCCAATCCTAATTTTAGAATTTTTTTTTCAGTTTGCTGAAATTTGCCTCTTTTCCTCCCTCAAAACCCGATGGATTCTTAGTTGTTATTTTCTTAGCTAACATCTATCACACCCATAAAGGCTTTAAATATACAATTAGATTTGTCACAGTAGTACTCTGAGCTAGCAGCATCATCATACTTCGTAGATATGGATTTCAGGGCTCACAGACATCATGAACTTTCCTGAGTTTCCATAGCTAATAAGAGAAACTATATTCACATCCCAGCCACCTGGGCTGTAGAGCCTATGTCCTCAGTCGTGAGATGAATGTCCATTTTCCACAGGGCAGATGTTCAGTGTGAGCTCATGCTGTCATCATCTCTTTTCTGCAGTGTTTCCTGTGCAAGATGGTCTTTGGAACCCACTGTATTGAACAACCCTGTCTGGACTTACAGGGATCCTCTTTAAAGTGGTGTCCACAGGCAAAGCATGTTATTTTACCTACAGGGGACGGTTATCAGCAGTTACCACTCAAGATGGAGAATTCACATCAATACACATCAATGTAAAGTTTGAACTCACTTTTAAAAGCTTCGTCATGTCATAGGCTCTGGTTCAGCTTTTTGGTTACCTAAAATTGCTGGAGTTCGAAACAATTTCAACATTTATTTTATTTGTTATCTTGCTCTTCAGGCCAGGCTCATACCAGTACCCATTGATGCTCAAGGTTCTTTGCCTCTGCTGGTGATTGGTGGCTGCTGGCACTCCTTGGTGAGTAGCCACATCATTCCAGATAAAAGAGTAAGAGTTTCAGAGCTTGGAGGACAGGAAGAGTGGCAGGATCTCTAACGGAAATAAGGGATTAGAGAGGAAAAGATGGTTCTGGTGGCAGTGATGAGGGTGAGGTTCAGCCGGACAGGAGGTGGCTTCAGTTCGCTGATGCTGAGTTGAGGGTCTGTCAGTACGAGGAGAAGGAAACAGCTGGCTGGTTGGAGATGGGGGCCTCAAGAGTGAGATAGGTGTAGACAAAGAGATGGACTTTGGGGGTGTTATGCTTTAGGGCAGTGGGGTGAGGGAGACAGACTAGGATCACAACGTCAGAGGAGGTGCTATGGACTGAATTGCATCTCCACCAAAGTCATATGTTGAAAGCCTAACCCAGATGCTGTGTATTTGGAGGTAGGGCCTGTGGGAGGTAATTAGGGTTAGATGAGGTTGTGAGCCCTTGGGATGGGATCACTTTCTTTATTAAAAGAGGAAGAGAGCCCGGCCAGCATGGCTCAGTGGTTGAGCAGCGATCTATGAACCAGGAGGTCACAGTTCTGCTCCTGGTCAGGGCACATTCTTGGGTTGCAGACTCAATCACCAGTGTGGGGCGTGCATGAGGCAGCTGATCAATGATTCTCTCTCATAATTGATGTTCTATCTCTCTATCCCTCTCCCTTCCTCTCTGAAATCAATAAAAATATTTTTTTTAAAAAAGAGGAAGAGAGCTATTCTTATTCTCTTTCTCCCCTTTCCCCCCATAAGCACTAAGAAAAGACCATATGAGGACACACAGCAAGCTGGTGGCCTGCAACTCAGTGACAGAACCTTCACCAGAGCCTGGCCATGCAGGCATCTTGAACTTAGACTTTCAGTATTCACAGCTGTGAGAAATAAATTCTTGCTGTTTAAGCTACTTGGTCTGTGATATCCTATCTAATAAAGACAGGATATGCTAATTGACCCTCATCCTGTCACAAAGATGGCAGTGCCCGCAGCCAATAAGGAGGGAGTATGCTAATTGATTGCCATGCTCTCAAAGATGGTGGTCCCCGCAGCCACAAGATAGTGGCACCCAGTCCCCTCAATCCTACCTGCCTCTGGAGTCCCCCAGTCCTCTCTGCCCCCAGCCGCACAGGGCCAGCCCGAGGCACAAGCAAGCCTCGTATGGTGGTTGCCCAGCTGCCCAGGGCCACCCGAGGCTCAGGTAACCAGGGCTAGCCAAGGCTTGTGCTGCTGGCAGTGGCAGCAGCAGAGGTGTGATAAGTAGCCGGGTCGCCTCCCACTCCTGAGGACTCCCAGACTGTGAGAGGGGCCAGGCCAGGCTGAGGGACCTCCCCCCTCCAGTGCATGAATTTTAATGCACTGAACCTCTAGTTTTGTTATAACAGTCTGAGCTAACTAAGACATGAGGGAAGAGGTCAGGTGGCAGAGGCCTTTTGGGGTGAGCAGACAAGGAACTAGCAGAACACTCTGAGGTCAGGAGAATTGTAGTAGGATGCATTAGTTTCCTGTGGTTGCTGAGGCAAATTACCATACACTGGGTGGCTTAAAAGAACAAAAGTTTATTCTTCCATGGTTCTGGAAGCCAGAAGTCCAAAATCATATCACTGGGGCAAAAGAAATGATTAGCAGGCTCCCTCAGAGACTAAGGAAAGTCTGTTCTTTGCCTCTGCTGGTGATTGGTGGCTACTGGCACTCCTTGGTGTGTGGCCACATCACTCCAGTCTTCAAGACCAGCATTTTCAAATCTCTTTCTGCTCTGCTTTCTTATCACCTTCTCATCTGTATGTGTCAAATATCCACTGCCTCTCTCATACTTGTGAGGATAATCTCCTGACCTACGGTTCTTAATTTAATCACCTCTACAAAGACCCTCCCCTCCTTTTTTTCCCATATAAGATAACATTCACAGGTTGCAGTAATTAGGATGTGGGTATTTTTTGGGGGCAGGAACTGTTTTAAGCCTACTGCAGGGAATAAGAATTATATAAGGATACAGAAGCCAAATAAAGCCTTGCGGGAAGTAAGGTGTACTGCCAGAGGTCAGGTTGAGGAGATTTTCCCATTGGATGTACAGAAGGTCACTGGAAACCTCACAGAGAACATTGTCAGAGTGGAAGCCTGGAGGCAGGCTGCCAAGAGCTGGGAGTGGGCATTGGAGAAGGAGAGGAACTGTCAGCACAGTGTTGTCTATTGGATAAACTTGGGGGCACTTCAGGGTTACATAAAAAGTGTGTGTGTGTGTGTGTGTGTGTGTGTGTGTGTGTGTGCGCGCGCGCGCACGTGCACACATGTGTACATGTGTGTGCATGCTTTGTTAGAATTTTGAGATCCAATGAATGACAACCATTTTCTCTTCTTAAGTTCAGAGCCAGTTGGGAGGCGAGCAGAGAGAAGTAGAACAAATAAACTGCATTGTGGTAAACTCAGATGCGATAATGGGGCTTTCAGTGCAGCCACAAGGGCTTCTTAACACTTGGTGCCTCACTGGACAGACTTGCAAATTGGTTGCTGGGAGGCAGGGACTGCCTTGCTCTGCTCCTGGGATGAAGGAGCCCATCAGGGGCTTCTCCACAGGAGGCCAGCAGCAGGGGGACGAGGAGGGACTTTGCTCTACCTGTTATTAAAGCTCCCCAAGCATTTGAGTTGCTCCCCTTCTCTCCCCAAAGCCTCACCCTGGCTCGGGGCCCTCAACTGCCCGCTGTATGGACCACTGTCCTAACCTCTCTCCTTTGGTTGGCAGGTGTCTTCCCCAGCCTCCATCAGTCGGAACGTGCTTTCTTATTTATGTCACCAGCTCTTGGGACACTGCCTGCCTGGAGCAGGCAGTCAAGGTTTCTTGAATAAGTTCATGAGTGAGCTGTCCCTCAGAGTCATTATTCAGGACTCCATCTTTATGTTAGTAATGTATCTGGGTTTCATCTGTGTTTGCATTTTGCTAGTATTAGTCTTTACACTAGTGGGAACAGCCACAGTCTTGATTGTACAAGGTCTAATGAGTTAGCCTGGAGATTAGCAGTGTAAAGAGAACAAAGGCCATACGTTTTCAATTGTGCTGAATTGAGGAGGGTTGGGTTTCTAATGGTTTGCTCAAGGCTCTGAAGAGTTTATCAGTGTTTCCTGTGATGAATTAAATCCATCCTTCAACTCACTGGATTAGTGACTTTTTAAAAATGAATTGCTGATGTAGCTCAAGTTTGATAAATCAGTAGATATTCAGTTTATGTAAAAGCAGATGGGCAGGTAAACCTTTGGGCTATATATGCAGTTCTGTGGAGAAACCACATTTTGAAGGGGGGGGGATCTCTACTTGCTTGGGCCTTTGTTTGAATAAAGTCTACTAGTACATGTAATTTTATGATACATTTGGCTGTTGAAATTTAAGAAGAAAAGCTCAATCAATCAGTTTTCCTAACTGCATTTGACCCATTTAACACCTATGTACTTACTAGTAGCCCTTCATATGAACCCATCTGCCAGTAGCTTTCTGTAGGGCCTGGCTGCCCTGTGCCCGCTGCCAAGAGGCCTATTCACGGCCGGGCACAGACGCTTGCCTCATTGCCGCAGTGTCAAGGCAAGCATTCTGCCAGGCCGCTCATGCTGCCTGCTCTCAGCGGCCACCCCCCCAGGACTGGGGGACTCTGGTAGGGATGAGAGGACTGGGTGCTGCCATATTGTGACTATGGATGCTGCCATATTTGTGACAGAGTGATGGTTAATTTGCATATTACCCTTTTATTAGATAGGATAGGTACAAGGAGAAGATGCACTGCAAATGGTTGATTGTCTCTCTTTGCCCAGCCCTGGTCTCCTGGAGAGCACCTATGCCCCGCACTCCTGTGGGAGCACACCTACTGGGAGTACACAGGCTGGAGGGGGTGTGCCAGTGCTGGCCATTGCGGTTGAGCTGAGGGCACTGGGTGTCTAGGGCAGCACTGTTCAATAGAAACAAACCAGAACTCAAAATTCAAGCCCTAAATGTGAACCACATGGGCAATTACACATTTCCCAGGAGCTACATTAAACAGAGTAAAAAGCAACAGGTACAATTAAGCTTAGTGATATTTTTATTTCCTCCCAAAATATTATACTAGCATTTGGCAATAAAAACTATGAGAACTATGAATGAGATATGTACATTCTTCTTTCATGCTACACCTTGGAAATCGGTGTGTTATACATGCACAGCACACTTCCGTTGGACTAGCCTCTTGTCATACTTGGTACGTGTCCCGGGCACTGTTTCTGGGGGGCGGGGGGAGAGAGACACTCTGTTACTCAGTTTTTTTATGTATTTGAGTAGGATTTATACTCTGAAAATGGAGGGAAGTCAGTTTTCCATTTCTGCTCAACATCCGTTGTTTCCCTGGAAATAGGTAAGGAAGCACCTATGATGCTTCCAGTGGAGAAACAGCTGAGGGATGTGGGTGATGTGAGAACTAAAACCATTCCTCCACACCCTCCGAGGGATGTAGGGCTGAATCCTTCTTACCCGTTTGAGAATATTTGAGGTTTATTATATTCATATATAGAAAAACTGGGAGAATCTAGACATTGTATGAAAGGGAAATTTATGGGGATTGGAGATTTTCATATTTCTCATTTGTCATTGGTGGATTGCTGATTTTTCCTGTGTGAGTGCCGTGTACCCTCATTTTGTTTTTCAGCTGCCAGTGTCTGAACCTCTTTTCTGTGTCTGGAGACACCTTTTCTGTCTTGGTGGAGGGGGCAGGTTCTGGGAGGCTGGAAGAAACTTATTCTGCCAGGATGCTTGTCGTCAGGGTGAGGCATATACCAAAGTCAAACTAATTAGATGTTTCTACTTGGGTCTCTGAGTCGGCAGCAGTGCCCTATGAGGTTCCTCCAACTTTGGAGATGGCAGCAGCATCCCAGCCAGAAGTCAGTAGCTTAATGTTGAGTGGCCATGGCGGCATTGTAACCAGAGTGATCTGGCCATGCTCTCAGCAGTGTTCTCAGCATCCAGCTGCCCTTGGTCCCACCAGCTTCCAGTTGTCTGCACTCTTGCTTCCTTCTAGCAACTTCCCTTCTCCACTTGTTGATCAGAATTGGTTGGGTGGTATTGGCAACCAAGAATTAGGCTGCTTGAGTTCTGAAAATGGCTTGATACTTTGTCGTATCATCCCATGGTAGTTTGCAGGTAGTTTGGGAATCCATTATGGGGTTGATAAACAAAGTTCTGCTTTTTACCAGTGATCCATTTTCTGATGGAAGTAACACAGGGCACATATTGTTGATCGTGGCCTGTGTGGTTTATAAAGGTTGACCTCTGCTTGTGATAACTTCACTGTGCTGTCAGCTGGATCACGCCTTTTGCCACTGAATGTCCTTTAAGAACGAGTACTGTCACCTCTGCTGTTCACTCTGCAGCACTTTCCGAGGGGTCTCCTCCACGGCGTCTGCCTGGCATTGGCAAAGTTGTATTCAGAGAACGAGTCGATGTTGGCTGTGTTTTGTTGCTAAATTTTTACATATCATAAGATTAATTTTATTTATCAAAATGATACAGGCTCATTATTTAAGTCAAATAGGGGTAAAGTTGATTTAAAAACAAACAAATACCTGTTGTGTTTGGGTTTCTTTCTCCTCTTTCTTTCCCACATGGCTACTTCTTACCTCAGAACCATTTCCCAGTGGTTCTTTGCTTTTCTGTAAACACTGTGTTTCTAAAAGTCATCACTTACTATGTGTATTTCTATGTCTTCCCTGTTGGGAGATAATTCTTTCTGGGTCTCTCACATTTCTGCACATCTTGCAAGCAGAGGTATAACTCTGTTTGCTTCAGGTTATCTTTTCAAAAATATTTGTACAGTGACCAGCCTGGAAGGTAGAGATAGCGTTTTCTCCAGAGGAAAGAACAGGCCTTCTTACTGTTCATGATGGAGGATTCAGCTTCTTTAAACTTGGGTTCCTCTCCTGTAATGCGACCCGCTGTGTGTGCAGGTGTCATCTGGACTCTGCATGGCCAAGGGGCTGTGGGTTTGGGGTGGGCAGGTTGATACCCTGGCTACTGCTATTGGGAGTAACGAATTATCCTTTGTCTCTGACCCAAAAATCTCATGTCTTCTGCTGGCACTCATGAAACTGGTAGCTAATTTGTTAGTTTGTAAGTCAGGTAAAATCTCACACCCTTCACACTTTTATCTCCACCTCCCCAGTTTTACCAGTATTTATAGTTTTTGGTTTAATCTATATCAGGTATATTTATCATTTTGATGAATATTAATTTTTTCTTTATTTTTATTAAATTATTATATACATATACATAGCTAGTATATATATTAAAATTTAAATAACATTTGTAAAAATTGTACATTGATGAGCTGGGGAGCATGCTATGTACAACTTTTGTTATTCCTAAAGTTAATCATTGCTTTTTAAAAACTTTCAGGTGATGAGTTTTCTTTTCATGTCTGGTCAAGTTTCCCCTCACTTACTTTCTAAGAACTCTGTAATATGTAAAAAAACATCTTGGTGCTGGCTCAGTAGTGCAGTTGGTTAGAGCATAGTCCAGATATGCCAAGGTTGTGGGTTTGATCCCCAGTCAGGGCACATACAAGAAGCAACCAGTGAATAAGTGGAATAGCAAATCAATGTTCCTTTCTCGCTCTCAAATCAACAAAGAAAGAAAAACCATTTTATGGATAAGCTGTCAGGTAATCTACCAGTTCTTCCTTTTAACTGGAAATTTCTGTCTTGGAGCAACTGTGGTCCTGCTGCAATATGTACTGATTGCTTTTGAGCTGTACAGCTGCGTTCGCTGAGTCTGGTGGCAGGCTTACCAGGCCCTTCTTACAAATTCTTCTCCATTCCTCCGTCTGCTCTGGAGGCTGGGTTAGGTGCCTTTTCTCCTGCAGTCCAAGGTGCTGTGTAAAACTTTTGGCGAATGATACATGAGCACATCAGCCATTTATCCGGTGGGGCTGGGTTCAGCGGAAGTTTTTGCCTTCCTGAGGAAAAGGACAGGAGGACCCAGGTGATGCACCTGTCCCTCTGTCAGTCATTTCTGTGTTCAGGACAGACAGGTGTACAGGATGGTGGAGTCTTTGGGTCCAGCCACAGCTAAAGCTACTCTTGCTCTAGGCCTCTTAGCTTTGTGACAGGAATCAGTACATTTTCTTTTGCTTAAGCCAATTTGGGTTGGATTTTCCATCTCTTTTAATGAAAAAGTCTAAATGACTGTAAAACATTTTTGCCATCCCTGGATACATAACGGAGAGCATGATCATGTTCAATAATTTGTAAGTGGTCGTTTCAGAAAAATGGATTTAATGATGATGTGACTGATTTGTAGACAGAATCCTTTCTCTGTTTTGATTGTATTTCCCTGCCATGTTCCTTTTAGAGTAATTTTGCAGTGATTGCCTGAAGCATTCATGGAGATGGGTGGAGGATGGGGGCTGTGGTTGGGGGGTCCCAGGCCTGATTAACCTACTGCTGGACCTTATAGTAACTTTTCTGGAAAATTCTTTACTTTATAAGTCATATTAGTGTAACATGATGCCAAATTATGCTTTATTAGTGGCCCAGTGCACAAAATTCATGCACATTAAAAGGGTATTAATTAGAGGAAATATTTTAATAGTGCTATTTGCCCTTTCTCTACAATAAAAGTGTGAGAGATAAAAGGTAATGAGTACAATGTATATGAAAATAATTCATAATTTCATTAATAAGTAAATAATAACAAAACGATATAACAACAATACAAATCCACAATAAACTGTTGAGTTAATTTTCCTGCATTTAAAATAGGATTAAACGTGTCCCTCACAGAGCGATGAAATCCATAATACTGCATTTGGGTGACTCATGTTCTTACATTTTGTCTAGTATTATTGTTGAGTACACTGTTGTCTCTGAGTCTTAATGCAATATCTGTTCCCCAGCCTTTTTCACCTTGTGGAAAAAGAATAGGATATTCCTACATCTCTAATGTAGGAAACAGGATACTGATTCATTTCACTTTAGTGGCATTTGGATTATTGGGATCTTGTTTACAATGAATGAGCAAGTCCCTTTCAAAAGGAGGTTCTCCATCTTCATTTCTGAATATGACAGCAACCTCGGTTACACGGGGAGAATTAGATCTACCTGGGTCACTATTACAATCATATTTAATTGCCATAGTTAATTCCATGGGAGCTATACCTTTTGCTGCTGCTTCAGATTGGGCATCCTTTTCTACCTCATGTAGCATCTTGTACGATTTTGTTAATTCATTTATTTCATGCATGATGTTGATCATGAGTCTTTCTGAGCAGGCTTGGTTTGCTGGGATTGCTAATCTTTTACATGTAGCTTTGGCTGTATCCAAAATATAGAGTTGAGCAAACTTCCGAGAAACACCATCAGAAGGATGTAAAGTTCCAGTACGATGATAAACTTGTCCATGTATTCTAAAACAGTATGGCCCATACCCTAATGGCGATTCAACATTTGCACCCATGGAAGCAAAAGCAAAAGAACTATTTATAGATTGAATGTTTTCCATGACATTTTTACTGTCAGAATCTTCGTTTGTCACTAATCTTTTTTAAATATGGCTGGTAATCTGGAAAATGTATATCATTTGGAAGACTTTCCCTTTGCTCCAACATCGAGTAAATTTCCCATCAGATGGTTTTTCATCAGAGAAATTTAGTGATAGGCAACATTCACATCTAACAGTCAGTTCACCACAACTATGTTCGAGAATTGCATTCTCATGTACTCCATTTTCGCTGAGAAGGCAGTTCCTACCACTGTTGCTAGTACTTGTTGATGCCTGTTCTTTAGACATATTCTGTCTTTGCCACTGCCTTCTTTCAACTTCAAAGGCACGTTGTTCTTTAGAGATTTCCTGTCGAAGATGCCAGTGTTTTTCGGCTTCAGAGTGACGTTTTTCCAATAGCTGCTCTTCAGATACATTCTGTCGCAGGCATCGCCTTCTTTCAAGATCAGACGTACGTCGCTCTTCTGACATTTTCTGTCAATAACGTCAGCACCTTTCTGCTATGCAGCTCCATTGTATCAACAGTTTTTCTTTGGACATAGTCCCACCTCTCTATTGCCATTTTCTGAGATAAAGGAGAATGACAGTCTTGACAGGCCTTTCAGCAGTGTGACCAATGGCTGATTTGGACAGATTCTGTGGGGGTGGGACTTCCTTCTACCTGTTGTCAGTTTCCACAGCTGGGATGCTGAAGCTGGGACTCGGGGCCTTCCCTCTGGTGGTTGCCTTCCGTTTTTGCTGGCATACAGCTGAAGCTACACGTAAAACATTAGCAATGTCAGGGGCCTCAGTTAGACACAGCTATGGTGAGTTCCCACCACCACTGCCACTGCTGCTGCCACCGCCTCCACCTCCGCCTCGTTCTCCGCACCCAGGGGCCTCAGTTAGATGCAGCTGTGGTTCGCCGGCACTGCCACTGCTTGGTCTTCATGCCCGGGGCCGGGCACTTGATGCTTTCACCACTTCATCTCTGCTCCTGGGGCCTGGCACTCATGCCTCTCGACCCCACCCCTTGCTCCAATTGGCTGGTAGCATAGCCAATCAGGAGCCAAGGCACGGTCACATTTGCATGTTACTCTTTTATTAGATAGGATTCTTCATAAATAATTTTTTTCTTAATTTGATGTTTCTATCATTCTGAGTTGTTTTTAGCAGAGAGACAGATTGCTGTCCTCAAATTGCTCATGGTAAAATTTCTAGTTACTGATTGGGTTGTTGATTGCTCCCTAGATAAGTAATACCTACTAGTAGGTCTTCCTGGATGAGAAATTAACATGTTATTCAGGATGTTTGGATGATTTGTGTAGAGGGAGAGAGCCCCAAGGGGTGAGTCTCTAGTGGAGGTCTAGGACTATTAAATGAGAATTTTGGAAACAGTTATGTCTGCGGGTCAGCCATTTCTATGATGTGATGACTGGCTCCAAGAACCAGCTCAGCTGGGGTCTGTAAACGGAATATCAAGTTTGACCCCTGAGTGGGCACACAGTCAATTACTTTGTCAACTCAGCTCCTCAGGGAATGTGTGAAGAAGTGGCTCCTGTTCTAAGTATTACATCAGCAAGGTGAGGCCTGCAGGTTGGGAGTTAGGTTGGAGTGAGTGGACATTGTTGGAGGCCATGTTTTGTGTGGACCTTGTTCTTAGGAGAGAATTCATTCTGCTCTGTGTTTCTAGAACACTGGGGACTTTAGGGGCTATTTTGCTCTTGCACCCTTTTGTACTGTGGGTCCAGCTGATGGCTGGGCCCAAGGATGCCCTGTGCTTAAAGCCTCCTTCTGCATTGTCCCTGATCTTGAGAAAACTTTCTGCCCCTTCAAGGCCCTCATTGAGCTGTGGCTCATGTACATAATCAGGTCAATTACTATATCTCCCCCTCGTTCAGACTTCTACAGCACTGCTGCCTATGGTTTCAGGTGGCACTCATTTCTTTTTGCCTTGTGGGTGGAGCCACAAGGTTTATGATGGACAAATGTTTTCAGTTACTAGTCAATAGAAGTTGCTCAGTTCAACATTGTTAAGAGAATAAATGAATAGGTGTGTGTGTCCATAAATCAAAGACCAAGTGCTGCTTGTTTTCTCTGTGACGTTGGACAACTTATTGAACCTTTCTATAGGCCTTGCTTTCCTCATCTTTAAAACAAGATAATAGTTCTTCCCTCCACTTGTGGCCAGTATCGGAGCCAATGCATACTACTGCTCAGGTGGTTACAGCACAAGTAAATGGCAATGATTATCATCAGTTAATGCTAATTAGTTGTCTGTTTTACTGATTTGAATTTACTATGGGTTAACATGAAACCACTGGAGCCTGAGGGTATAGTGTTCAAAAGTGTTTTCTCCTGTGTTTTCCAATGGTGAGGATATGAATGCTGACACACCTTATTTAGGGACTTGCTGAAGCAATCACTCCAAAGCCTTCATTGTCCTGTCACTGGTCATAATTGTTTTCACAGCAAAATCTGATAAATGATCTCCTCCCTCTCCATGTCTACCAATCACTTGGTGTTAGGCCAGGGGCGGTGCTGGGGACGTGGGACTGAGTAAGACCTTCCATGGCTCAGCATGTCCAGAAATGAGCAGGACTTGTTGCACTTACTCAGGAGAGCAGCAGGGCCTTCAATAAGCAGAAATTTAGGCTCTGGTGTCAAGAGGTTTAGACAGTGTGATAGTAGCTCTTGTTGTTTATTGTATCAGAAAAGTTGTTCTGGTCCATAGCTTAACCAGTGAGTGTGATTTTCAATTAAGGAGCTGAGTGCAGTGAAATGAGTAAAGGACTGGAAGTTGGGAAACTTGAGGTCCCAGCTTTGGGGTTCTGGAAGTCGAGGCAGTTCCTGGAGCCTTGGCTTCCATGTTCCTTTGCAAAGTCTGAGGGGAAAGAGCTCTTGAGGTTCCTCGAGCTCTAACAGACTGCGGTTCTGAGGACTGGGGCCTGCATCCTCATTAGTTTTCTTTCCATAGCCTCTCATGAAGGGATGGGCACCATTTGCCTCTGTTTAGTGCTGATGATGCTGAGGCACAAACTGGGCAGCTGACTGAGACATGACATTGACCGTCAAAAACGGGCAGAGCAGGACCTGGAGCATGTTCTTGGCCTCCACAGATAGGAAGAGTAACTTTCAGCTTTGTGAATTGATAAAGGAAAGTGAGTAATAATGTGATAGAAAGTCCTCCTCCCCCAGCCTTTCTCAGCCCAGGTTCTGCAAGAGAATTAAGCTCTAAGACCCTAAATAGAATGTTGTGTGCAATGGATTAATTTCTGTCCCATGCATATAGAATAGCAGCAGCCATGCACCATGAATGAGGGAGCTGAGAACACTCTCCCCAGTCATTTTCTGTGGTCTGTGGTTCAGCGGAGGATCCTGACTGAGAAAGAATGCAGGCTAAGAGGCATCCTCAGGGTAATTGGCTGCAAATTGTATATTTGTTTGTTCAGACTTCTCTTAAATGAGTACTTAATGAAGTAAGGTGCTTTGCCATCTGTGATATGTGCCCACTCTCCCAACCACTGTTACTTTATAAAAGTTCCCTTTATATCTGTGTTCCCAGTTTACACATGTGAAAATATGCCTGCTGTGAGGGAGCTTTGGAAATATGAAAACTAAATGGGCGCTAGATGGACGTCAGACTCTTTTGTTCCCAGAAAAAAAGGTGCTTATTGGTGACTAGTCATCTGTACAATCCACAGATCTGGATTGAGGTCTCTGCATGGTGGCCACCAGGGTTGTCACTATGGGGAAGGTGGGCAGGGTGACCGGTAAACCCAGAGTGTACTGTGTACTGTGGGTGATGCTCTGCTAACATAGGCATGATGCCTATGACCAGATGTTGAAGCCAAATAATAGGACTTCCAGATGGGCTCTTCTGTTCCTGTTTGGGGGTACTGGGGAAGTTGAGTTGGGGTGGGAGAGAGAGGGTAGGAGATGGAGGGACAGAGAGAGAAAGAGAGAGAAAAAAATGGGAGAGGGAAGGAGAAAGGGGAGAGAGGAAGAGGGAGAGGGAGGAGAATGTGTTCTGGGGCAGGAAGGAAGAGTTCCTCAAAAGCTTCATGTCTTTGGGGAATTGCAGGTGGTTCCTGGCAGGAGCACAGGGATGGGCTTTGTGTGGGAGGAGCAACCTGAAGCTAAGCTGCAGGAGGTTGGAGGGCGGGGAATGCAGGGCCAGCCTGCCTGGCATGGAGCTGAGGCTCTATTTCGTACTGAGCAGGTCATTGGAAGAGGTCAGATGAGAGTGTGGCAAGACCTGAGTACATCAGACATTGCCAGCTGGCCCGTGGAAGGTAGAGTAGGGAGCCCTGCTGTGCTGGACAGTGGGACAGAAAGGGAGGGGCATCAGTGGAATGTCCGTGAGTTGGATGGAGAGAAGATGATGATTTAGGAAATAATGTTAGTTGTCAAGGCACCCTAAAACCACCCAGGAATCCTAGGCAGTCATAAAGTTGGGTGAAGGCATATATTCCACTTAGTTTCCCTCCGAAGTTACCAGATGTTTCCTGTTTAACTGCCTTTTTCAGGCCATCCACAGTGGTTGTAGTGGTAATAATGATAGAGCTAATCTTGACTGGGTGCCAGGTGATCTTCTAAGCCCTTTGCATGTTTGTGTCATACAACAACTCTCCGAAGAACTGAAGCATGGCCAGTTTAGTCACGTGCCCTGGGCCCTCCAGCCCACATGTGGTGGAGCTGGGTTGGAACCAGGCCGCCAGCACAACACGATGGCCTATCCTTCCTCTACACCAGTGGTTCCCAACGTGGGGCACGTGGCCCACAAGGGGGCAATTTGATTTTTAAGGGGGGCAATTTGGGAATGAGTTATTAACAGTTTTTTTGCATTTCTAATGGTTCCAGGGGCCTCATATACAGTATGTAAATATATATTGTAACATATTTATGCATTTCAGTTCTCTATTATGTTTTGAAACTTTGCTATTTTTTCATATTACTTCATATCATTATTATTTTTAAACAATTTCTTAGTGATTTTTTCCTCAGTACTTCAACTGTCCTTTCATTTTTTTATTTTTCTCTTTCATGGATGCCATGTTTGGTTTTTTTTTCAAAAAAATATTTTACAGAGAGGAAGGAGAGAGCCAGAGAGCCAGAGAGCCAGAAACATCTATGAGAGAGAAACATTGATCAGCTGCCTCCTGCACACCCCTCCCCACACTGGGAATGTACCCGCAACCAATGCACGCAAACCTGGGACCCCTCAGTCCACAGGCCAACGCTCTATCCACTGAGCCAAACCAGTTTTGGCGATGCCATGTTCTTTGGAAGCTTGTTTAGACCAAGGTAATGGCCTTTTAGGCTTTCTCCACATGAATAGTTCACTTTTTGGAACTATTATATGTCACTGGGGGTGAGGGGAGAAACAGGATTTTAGAAATGCGTAGGTGAGGCATGGCCAAGAAAAGGTTGGGAACCACTGCTCTACACATATGCTGATGAGAAGCCTTACCTGCCCCAAATCTTCATGTCTGAGCAGGACCTGGGAGGCCGACCCCATGCTCGAAATGACTACAGATGGATAATTGCCTGTCATCCCAATTGTCAGAAGACTGATGGGAAGCTGGCACTGTAACTTAAAGAGCCGTCCGGAATGAAACACTGAGTGAGACTTACATATTGGTGACTTAATTGATGAAAAAGTAAAAGATTTGTGGGAGGTGGACGTTTGGCTAAATTTGGCCAGTGGCTTTTAATGCTAGTTTTTATAGGTTTCCTCTTTGTGTGTTAAATCCATTCTTTGACTGATCTTTTTGTTGAATCCTTTTAGCTATCCCTTGAGGATGAACATCCATTTAAAATGAAAATTCCATGAGAAGGAAACAGTAATGAATTATTTAGAAAAGGATTACAAATTCTCTTAAGGTCACATTTCACATTTTTGCTTCAAAACGGTATATAGGAAACTTATTTTTTTATGCAATCATTTATGTGGTTAAGAGACTTCTAAGCAGTCAGGGATTTGCCCCAGCCCCTCCTTTTCAAGCCATCACACCACCAGGCACAGTGCCATGTCATCAGGATATTTTCTGTGTCCATTTTGTGGTTGGATTGTTTCCTTTGTATTCTTATAGGAATTGGTGTTTAAGGAGCAGTTTAAAATAGCTTTATCCTGGCAGGCATAGGATGGATGGTTGGGGAGGGAAGTGGTTAGAACAGAATGTTGGGAGTAGCTGGGCAGGGGGTAGGCGAGGGTGAGCCCCTCACCGCAGTGTCATGCAGTTGTGGGGTGATGAGGACCAGTGTCCAGGAGTTAGGAAGTGTCTGTTTCTAGGCAGGGCACCACTACTAACTCTGTGACCTTGTTCAAGAAACCAAATCCCTCTAAGCCTCTTTGGTCATTTATAGAAGGGGGGTGGTGACATTGGTCCTTTCCAATATTGGGGCATGGATCTGACAAAAGGCTTTAGAAAGCACCTGGTGAGTTCCTGCATCAGTCTGCAGTCCTTCACTTTCCAACCCAGAGCCACTATCCCTTGGGGGAAAATTGATTTTTAAATGCAAATTCTCACAGGACTGGCAAATATGAAAATGAGTGATGTGGGCTGGGATGATGGCACTCACCTTTCAGCTGCTTCAAATGCCAGTCTTGTCACAGGTGCAGAAAACCTCTTCTGATGTTATGATGACTGACTTAAAGTAAAAGGATTTGATCTAAGTTGATAGAACAAACACATGAGGCTAGACAGATATGTACAGTCACACTAACTGTAAGGGTGGTGGCCAGTGGGTGCATAGCAGGAAGGCCTGCTGGTGTTAAAAACACCCCTGGCCCAAGCCCCCTACCTCCACCGTTGTATCCATCCTTCTGCCCTGAAATCGTGGGGACATACCCACCAGCAGTTGAAAGAGATAATGCATGGGGTGGATCCCCCCGCCCCCAGCCACCCCAGCCTGGGACCAGATGCTGTCTCTTATGACTGATGGGCCAGAGCTCTGTGTGCCATTAAATATGTTGTCACCTCTGTGTACAAACCCATTATTTTCTTGTACATTGATAGATCTTGAAAAGGATTTTTACTTAGTGAAAGACTGACATTTTAGCAGTTGAAGTAGCAGTTGTTCTCAAATGCAGTAGCCTCATTAAAATATGGCTCATTTACTTGAATTAGAGTAGAACAAAGCAGTTCAATAAAATTCATTTTAAAGCAATTAAAAACCAATAACTTGTAAGGATTAATTTATCCAGCTGACATTTATTAATTACCTGCTTTGTACTTGGAAAAATAACTTACCAAAACAGCTACCATTGGATTACCTAATGGTAGGGCTCGAGATTGCTTTGGGGACGTGCATCCCATGTACCTGCTGTGGTCCCCATTTCACAGCTTCTGGGATGGGAAGGAAGTGCTTGGTGTGACAAGGCTTGTGAGTAGCAGAGGCTGGGTTTGAACGAGTCTGAATGTGCCTGAGCTACTGCTCTAACCTCAATGCCCTTCACCCTCTCTCCCACTGGGTGACATGAAGGCAAAACTGAGTGAGATAGAGATGCCCTGTCATTTCCATAGGAGCTCATTCTAGTGAGAAGGAGCTAGATACAAACATTCATCTTCCCCACAATGCTACATTACTTGCAGAAAGACAAAAACCTGTTCCTGACCCATTTGCAACCATTAAAGCATGAAAAGGCAGCCAGAAAGAAAAACAAGTTTGTGTGTTGACGTGAGTGGGCATGAGAGTGAGACAAGGTGTACCTTTTGCTACTGTTTTGTCCTTGAGCCCTAACTGACACCTGCATGCCCACACTCTAGAACAGTGAGGTTCCCCCCTACACATGTCTTTGTGTTCAGAGCCTCAGAGTCTCTCTGCAGCTTCTGTCCCCTGGTGTTTGCCAGTAGACTAGGGGCAGATGTGTTAAAGAGGATTTTAGGTGGCCTAGTGCAGTTCTGGAAATGTACATTCTGGAACTGTTTCAGCAGAATCAATTAGTGAGGATCAATTTGCTTTTTCTTGAGACCAGAAAGAAACCCTGACACAGAGGGTCAGGTGGAGGCAGCAGTGGAGTCACTTGTTTTCTGTGTCTGGCTGCAGGGGAATTCCCTAGAAGGTGGAGTGCTTTTTGTGGCCAGAGCTCTATCCTTGCAGTGGAGCTCGACATGGAGAATAACAGAATGATCCCATTTGTTCATTTCCATGTACCTAAGATGTGGGAAGAGCTGCTGCCCATTTCGTTATGGGTGGGAAACATGTGGATGTATTTAGTTAAAAAGATAAAGATTACTTAGGTATTTATATAGAACTTGAGGCTCAGTGCATGAATTTGTGCATGGGTGGGGTCCCTTGGCCTGGCTGGCAATTGGGGCCGATGAGGGGCTGGATGAGGGGAGCGACCGTGGGAGGTTGGCAGGCCATGGGAGATTGGCTGGGGGTGGAGGAGAGAGGGCACACTGATCACCATGGGGCAGCACCTGCATTGAGCATCTGCTCCCTGGAGGTCAGTGTGTGTCATAGTGACTGGTCGACCAGTTGTTTGGTCGTTCCATAACTTAAGCTTATACTAGAGGCCCGGTGCATAATTTGTGCATGGGTGGGGTCCCTCTGGGCGGCCTGCAAGGATCAGGCCAAAACCCACAGTCCAATGCCACCTGCAGCTCCTACTTGATGCTCCCACTTATCCTGGCCCCAATCAGTCCTGACTGGGAGAGACTTGTGCTGGTGGCAGCAGCACTTGCCAGCCATGAATCCTGTGTCTGGTGCCCTCCAAAGGGGAGTGGCCTGTGGGATCGGACTGAAACCGGCTTTCCGACATTCCCTGAGGGGACCTGGTAGATATTACAAAAATAACAGGTCATTTTGAAAAAAATTGGAAAACAATCTTCCACTCTTCCATATCCCAGTCATCTTAAATACATACATATATATATATATATATATATATATTGATTTTAGAGAGGAAGGAAGAGGGAGAGAGAGATAGAAGCAATCAATGTTGAGAGAGAATCATTGGTTGACAGACTCCTGCATGAACCACAGTGGTGACTGAGTTCAAAGTCTGGCTTGTGTCCTGACCTGAGCCATGACCTCCTGGTTTGAAAATTGATGCTCAACCACCGAACCATACTGGCTGGGCCATATCCCAGTCATTTTAATTTTTTTGTTCAATATGAAACCACCATTCCTAACCCATTTTAAGAAACATATAGGTATGTCATATTATAAGTACAGTTTTGTATTCCACTGGGTTTGGGTGACTTTTAGAGATTGAAACTATCCCCTATCCCACTCACCTGGCATAGTTTTTCTTCTGCTTATTTTTAAATCTTTATTGTTCAGTTTATTTATATATTTTATTGATTTTTTACAGAGAGGAAGGGAGAGGGACAGAAAATCAGAAACATCAATGAGAGAGAGACATCGATCAGCTGCCTCCTGCACACCCCCTACTGGAGATGTGCCCGCAACTAAGGTACATGCCTTTGACCAGAATCGAACCCGGGACCTTTCAGTCCGCAGGCCGATGCTCTATCCACTGAACCAAACCAGTTTCGGCTATTGTTCAGTTTATTAATTACATTGTTCCCTCTTTTTTCTCCCTATAGCTCCCCTCCACCCAGTACCCATCCCACCCTATGCCCTTACCTCCCCGCCACTGTCCTCTCTCATAGGTGCATGTTTTTTGTCCAGTATCTTGCTGAACTTCCCACACCCCTTTTCTCCCCGAGAATTGTCAGTCCATTTCCTCTCTATGCCCATGATTCTATTATATTCACCAGTTTATCCTGTTCATCAGATTATTAATTCACTTGATTTTTAGATTTATTTGTTGACAGATGTATACTTGTTGTTCATAATTTTTATTTTTACCTTTTTCTTCTTCCTCTTCTTAAAGAATATCTTTCAGCATTTCATATAATATTGGTTTGGTGGTGATGAACTCCTTTAGCTTTTTCTTATCTGCGAAGCACTTTATCTGACCTTCAATTCTGAATGATAGCTTTGCTGGGTAGAGTAATCGTGGTTGTAGATTCTTGCTATTCATCACTTTGAATATTTCTTGCCACTCCCGTCTGGCCTGCATTGTTTCTGTTGAGAAATCCGCTGGGTGCTCCCTTGTAGGCAACTAACTGTTTTTCTCTTGCTGCTTTTAATATTCTCTCTTTGCCTTTTGCTCTTGGCATTTTAATTATGATATGTCTTGGTGTGGTCCTCTTTGGATTCCTATAGTTTGGGGTTCTGTGTGCTTCTTGGACTTTTAAGTCAGTTTCTTTCACCAGGTGGGGGAAGTTTTCGGTCACTATTTCTTCTAATATGTTTTCATTATCTTGCTCTCTCTCTTTTTCTGGTACCCTTATAATTCGAATGTTGGTATGCTTGAGGTTGTCCCAGAGGATTCTTACACTATCTTCAATTTTTTGGATTCTTTTTGCTTCTTGCTTTTCTGGCTGAGTGGATTTTGCCTCTTTGTATTTCAAATATTTGACTTGGTTCTTGTGGTCCTCTAGACTGCTTTTAGGTCTTTGTATAATATTTTTTATTTCAGTTAGTGTATACCTAGTTTCTAGTTGGTCCTTTTTCATGTACTTGAGGGTCTCATTCATATCCTCGTAGGTCTTGTTCATTTCCTTGTAGGTCTTGTTCATTTCCTTGAAGTTCTCATTAAGTTCATCAGCCTTTTCTAGGAAAATCCTTATAACCGTGGTTTTTAACTTTATGTCCAGTTGGGTTTTTTTTCCCCTCCATTTCTTTCACACCTGATTTCTTTCCATTTCTCTGCATTGTGGCTGCTTCCCTGAGTTGGTCGATTAGCTTTGTGTGGTAGATGTCCTCTAAGGGACAGTGGCTCAGCCTCCCCAGTTACCTGATGTGGATACTCTTGGTGCAGCTCTTTATGGGTTGCACAGTCTTGTTGAAATTAAGCCTCTCCACAAGCTTGCAGACCTCTGCAGCGCCTAAGTTTCAGCGTGCTTCCTTACTGTCCAGTTTCACCCCGTATGAATGTGGGTTCCCTGGACCTCGCCTGGAAATCAGTGCATGAGATGCCTTTGTCTCCCTCCCCATTTGAGAAAACCAGCTGGGTTTGCAGCCGTCCACCCTATCTGCACATGCGCGCATGGCTTCAAACCTCTGACTCCGTGTGTATCCTCAACTCTGTCCTTTGCCGCTCCTCTGAGTCACAGTGTCCTATCTTTACTTTTATTTGTGGAATTTTTTTTTATTTGTGGAATTTCCACTCAGCCAGCTTTCCGGTGATTCTGGATGATGTTTGTTTTGTTGTTAAGTTGTAGTTTTGAAATTGTTGTGTGGGGCAGTAAGATAGATGTTTACCTATGCCGCCATCTTGGTTCCCTCTGCTTATAAAAATAATATGTAGAAGCTGGTGGTTTCTTTGTTTCAGAAGGCTCCTGGCACCCTTATTTTATCTCCCCATTGCCCTTTCCTGCATAGACTATGCAGTAAGCATTTCATCTGTATTATTTCTCTTATGATGAGTGGGGTTTTGTTCTGAGGGAGGTGCATAGCAGGATAGGCTGATGACACTTGGGAGATGCCTTTAAAAATAGCCCCAGTGGCCATCCAACAGGGCCTCCAACTCAACCCGAGGGCCCTGGACATCTTTAGAGTCATCCTCTGTGCCAGCAAAGCCACCGGGTCTGTAGAGGAAGACAGAAGGTGGGCACCAGAAGCTTTGATTTTGGAGCATCACAGTTACACTAATGGGGCTGTGTCTGATTAAAATGCCCCCTTCAGAGAACCGTAGAAGAAAAATGCTGACAGAAACAGATGTGGCAGACCCTCCTGGAGTCCTCCTTCCCCTGCTCCCCTGCCTTTATATGGTGTTTTATCAGTTGTTTCTACAGGATAACTGTGACAGTGAGGGGACAGTGCTCATTTAGCACTGCCTCATTTAGCACTAAATCATTACAGTCTCAAGTATTTTTACACAGAGTAAAAGTAAAAAATTAAAAATAATCCAATAATAAATTGTTTTGTGTACTCACAACTATAAACCCAATTTTGCTTGGCCGGTATTTTAAAATATGTGTGATAGTGAATGATTCCATGTACTGAAATATCCAGAATAGGCAAATGTATAGAGTCAGAAGGTAGAGTAATGGATGTCTAAGGCTGAGGTTCTTGGGGGGAAGGGGAGAGGTGACTTCTTAAGGGTAAGAAGCTTCCGTTAGGGGTGATGAAAATGTTCTAAAATTAATGTGATACTGGTTGTACAACTCTGAATACATTAAAAACTGTTCAGTTGTACACTTTTCATTAGAGATTATATGATGTATAAATTGTCTCAATATACCTGTTAGAAAAAAAAGATATATACTGGTATATGTTCACCACAGTAATAAATAGTGCAGTTAACATAGAACCCATCTGAGGAGGGATGTTCCTTAAGGAGATCAACAACAACAATCCAAACCCCAATTATTATTATTTTTTTTAAGATGGCGATGGAGTGGGAGCAGGAAAGAAACATTGATTAGTTGCCTCCCATACACACCCTGACTATGGATAAAATCCACAACCTGGGTATGTGGCTTGACCTGAAATGGAATTGGAGAGATCTTATGGTGCATGGGACAGTGCTCATCCAACTAAGCCAACTGGCCAGGGAGCCAATTCTTTACACATAAAAAAGTGGAGATTTGGGCATTGGGATGTGAAAGATTAATTTTATTCATTCATTTATTCATTTGAGCAAGGATGGGAGGGCTACTTAGTGGAGTTGGCTAGTTTGTGAGAGCCAATTGTTAAAATTTCAGGATTTATGTAAACAGGTTGTAATTCAATTAATACATGATCCCCAGTTGGTGACATCGTTAGTAGTTTGAAATTGGCGATAGTGGGTATATTTACATCATGGAAATTGGAAAGTGCTGCAAGTCAGGGCTTTTTCTTCTGGAAGGCCAGTTAAACATTTAGCATCTTTCCCCTGGCCCTGCTCTATTATACCTTGCATCTCAGAAGGCCCGCTTTCCTCCTGGTGATTGAAGTAGGAGCAGGGTTTAGGAGACTGATCTTGATGGGGTGTGGGTTCAGTAGGGTCACGTGGGACTCCTCTAGGATCTCACCCACATTCCTCCTGTCAGAGGCATCTGACTGACATATTAAGTTAGGTTTTGGAGGCTAGCCTGAGGGCTCTTCCCTTTCCTAGGAGCTGTGCACTGTGGAATGTCTGCTCATAAGCAGCGATCGCTTTTGCATGGCCTTTTTGCTTTTGAGAAAGACCAAACCAGCGACCAGATTTGTTAATGAGCCCTGTCTCCTCACCGTGGCTGCCTATTGTGAGTATCACATGAAATCAGCCAACTGCGACTGGTGAAGCTGAGAAACAGAATCCGCTATCCTTCTCATTTGTCTTCTTTAATTAATTCAACCTGATTTAGGCTTAGATATCTAAAAGTCATTTTTTTCCAGACAGGAGATATCTGAATTATTCATGTTCTTCCCATTATGAACTGTGCATGTTGGTCCCTTGAGAAATCAGTGCAATGTATCTTACTGCTGTTCAAATGTTAGTTTGTCAACATCTCTCAGTGAGGTCAGTGATTAGACAGCAGCCACACTGGAAACTGTGGAAATAAGAGGGCTAGGGATAACCTCAGCTGATACCAGCAGCTAAATTTAAACCCAGATGTAATTCTCTTCATGCCTATGTGGTTCAAATTTCTTTCGTTGGTGTGTTATTTTTTTATTAATAAGAAAAGTAGCAGATGATGTGTTTCATTGAATTTTACTAATACTCGGTCTGACTTTTTTCTGTGTGTAATGATCCAAATAAAATTTTGACATGAAACTTTTATGAGAATGGTCTTTCCTGCTCAGGTGGCTCAACTGCTTGGAGCATCATCCCGATGCACCAGGACTGTGGTTTGATCCCTGCTCAGGGCATGTACAGGAATTGACCAGTAGTAGGTTAATGAATGGGTGGAACAGCAAATTAATGTCTCTTTCCCTCCCATAAATAAGTAAATAAACAAACAAACAAGACCAATAAGTAAAAAAAAAAGTACCCCTATATATTATTTGATAGTGCATATTATAAAATACAATTAGTTGTAGAAAGTAAAAGTCGATACTCTTGTCCTTAGGTATGAGGAAGAGGTACTTTTGTATTAACTGGGAAGATACTTGTGATATAATGTATTAAGTGAAAAAGGCTGGTAGAGAGTAGTATGTGCAGAGTATAATGTGATTTAGGTTCAGAAAGTATATATCCAATTACAGTAATAAGAATTTGTACCCTTAACATAAGTGGATGTTTGTATGTGCATATAAAGTTGCATAAGAGAAATAACAGCCTTTTCTTCCTAATGGATGTGAAGTACATCATTGTATTTTTTTTTTTTTTTTGGACACCTTGGCAGCTTTACTGATGAATTAAGCTTTTTTTTTTAATTGTTCAGTTTATTAATTAAATTGTTTCCCCTTTTTTATCCCCCTATATCTTCCCTCCACCCTGTACCTATCCCACCCTCTGCCCTCACCTCCCCCTCCCCCAATGTCCTCTCCCATTGTTGCAAGATTTTTGTCCAATCTCTTGCTGTACTTCCAACAACACTTTTCTCCCCAAGAATTGTCAGTCCATTCCCTCTCTATGTCCATGTTTCTGTTATAGTCACCAGTTTATCTTGTTCATCAGCCTATCAGTTCACTTGATTTTTATGTTCATTTGTTGATAGATGTGTATTTGTTGTTCATAATTTATATTTTTACCTTTTTCTTCTTCCTCTTCTTAAAGAATATCTTTCAGCATTTCATATAATACTGGTTTGGTGGTGATGAACTCCTTTAGCTTTTTCTTATCTGCGAAGCACTTTATCTGATCCTCAATTCTGAATGATAGCTTTGCTGGATAGAGTAATCTTGGTTGTAGATTCTTGCTCTTCATTATTTTGAATATTTCTTGCCACTCGCGTCTGGCCTGCATCGTTTCTGTTGAGAAATCCGCTGACAATCGTATGGGTGCTCCCCTGTAGGTAACCAACTGTTTTTCTCTTGCTGCTTTTAATATTCTCTCTTTATCTTTTGCTCTTGGCATTTTAATTATGATATGTCTTGGTGTGGTCCTCTTTAGATTCCTATATTTTGGGGTTCTGTGTACTTCTTGGGCTTTTAAGTCAGTTTCTTTCACCAGGTGGGGAAAGTTTTCAGTCACTATTTCTTCAAGTAGGTTTTCATTAACTTGCTCTCTCTCTTTTTCTGGCACCCCAATAATTCGGATGTTGGCTTGCTTGAGGTTGTCCCAGAGGCCCCTTACGCTATCTTCAATTATCTGAATTCTTTTTGTTTCTTGCTTTTCCAGCTGAGTGGATTTTGGTTCTTTGTATTTCAAATCTTTGACTTGGTTCTTGTGGCCCTCTGGACTGCTTTTAGGACTTTGTGTAATATTTTTTATTTCAGTCTGTGTATGCTTGATTTCTAGTTGGTCCTTTTTTTTATCTGTGAGGGTCTGGTTCGTATCCTCAGAGGTCTTGTACATTTCCCTGAGGGTCTCATTCATTTCTTTGTAAGTAGCATTCATCTCCTTGTAAGTCTCATTCATTTGCTGGTTGGTCTTGTTTATTTCCTGGTAATTCTCATTAAGTTGATAGGCCTTTTGTAGGAGCCTCTTGAAAAGCCTTATAACCGTGGTTTTGAACTCTATGTCTTGTCGTCTTTTCTCCTCTATTTCTTTCACACCTGATTTCTTTCCATGTCTCTGCATGGTGGCTGCTTTATGTGGTGGCTATCCTCAAAGGGACAGTGGCTCAGTCTCCCCAGTTTCCTGAGGTGGGTACTCTTACTGCAATCCTTTATGGGTTGTATTCAGTGTTTTTGAATTTAAACCCAGCTTGTTGTTGTTAGCCCTAGGAGGGTTTGACCTCCAGGCCAATTGTCTGTGAAGCTCAGCTGTGCTCAGGTTGGGTGGGCGGAGTCTCCGGGCCAAGCAGACAGCTTAGCTCCACCCTATGCAGCCCCAGGGGCTCTGTGCCGGGGGCAATGGCTGCCAGCACCTCTGAGAGAGAGCCGCTGTGGAGCTCCACCGGCTGCCGGCTGCCGGGGAATTCAGACTGTCCCCAAATGACTTTGCATGCGCAATGTCTCACCCAGGGTTGTAAAACAAAGCAGACTGATGGTTTTCCGAATGAGAGACAAGTCGCAGAGCGCTCTCTGCGCCGTCACGCAGCTGAGCTGTTCGCGCGAGAGCTGCCTTCTCCACAAGCCGGGAGACCCGGCAGCACCCGAGCTTCAGCGTGCCCTCCCACTGTCCAGTTTTCACCCCGTGTGATAGTGGGTTCTCTGGACTTCGCCCAGAGCTGGAGAATCTGTCCAGTAGGACGCCCCTGTCTCCCCGTTCGAGAAAACTGGCCGGTTTCCAGCCACCCGCCCTCTCCGCGTCGCGCACTCCAAACCTCTCTCTGCTCGCGAATCTTTCAACGCTGTCCGCTGCCGTTCCTCCGGGTCACAGTGTCTTATCTTCACTTTTATTTGTGGAATTTTCACTCGGCGAGCGTTCTGGTGATTCTGGAAGGTGTTTGTTCCTTCGTTAAGTTGTAGTATTAAAACTGCTGATTATGACGGCAAGATAGGTGTTTCATCTTTGCCGCCATCTTAGTTCTCTCTGAAGTACATCATTGTATATTTGTACCGTAATATAGTTAGCCAGCCCCCTATTAATGAATACTTAGGGTATCACAGTTTTAGAATTCTAAACAGTTATGTAAAGAGAATATACAATAAAGTTATTTTTAAAATATATATATTTTATTGATTTTTTTACACAGAGGAAGGGAGAGGGATAGAGAGTTAGAAACTTAATCACTTGTCTCCTGCACACTCCCTACTGGGTATGTACCTACAACCAAGGTACATGCCCTTGACCAGAATCAAACCTGGGACCCTTGAGTCTGCAGGCTGTCACTCTATCCACTGAGCCAAACTGGTTAGGACTACAATAAAGTTCTGTATAGTAATTTGCATTAGTGTTCTCTTGCTGCTGTAACAAATGAGCACAAACTTACTGGCTTAAAAACCACACAAAGTTATTATCTTATAGTTTTGGAGGGCAGAAGTCCAAAGTCAACCTCAGTGGGCTAAAATTAAGTATTGGCAAAGCCTTCTGGTGGCTCTGGGGTAATCTGGTTCTTGTCTTTTCCACTTTCCAGAGGCTGCCCACATTTCTTTGCTTGCAGCCAGCATCCCATTAGCATCACTACTACCTCTGCTTCCATCACCCCTTTTTCTGACTCTTCTACTTCCTGGTTTCTCTGAAAAGAACTCTTGTGATTACATTGGGCCCATCTCAAGACCTTTAATGTAATCACATCTGCAAAATCTCTTTTTGCCATTGAGATTAAGATATTCATAGGGTCTGAAGATTAGGACATGGACATCTTTGGGGGAAATTATTCTGTCTACCACACGATTAAGGACAAACTGCTAGCTCATAGTAAACTTGCTTATGGTATTTTGTTAACCTAATTCCATGTCTGAGCACTAGGTCCAAGGAATACAAAAATTAATGGTACAGTTTTTTATTTTCAGGGAGTTATAACTTTGAAAGGAGATGGGGATTCATGAAAGAATGCTGAGTGTTGGAGGGTCTGTGTTATTCACAGTGGCCAAACCATGGGTATAAGGGAGAGGCAGCTAGAAGGTGGAGAGTAATTGGAGGCAGATCAACACATGCTTGTGTGAGCTTATGAAATGAGACTTCATCTTGTGGACCAAGGCTCCCTATCCTAGGTTAGTGCAAGAACATCAGGGCTACCTTGCTGCATCTAATCTTGCAAGTGAAATTTTAGACATCATGCATTTCCTGTGGAGAAGATTCATGACATTGATTGTATTTCCCATGGGGTTTGTGACTAAAAGTTCAGTGCTGCAGCTGTGGTTAAGACCTTGAAGGACTTAAAATTGGGAAGTGACATGATTAAATGTGCACCTGGGAAAACTGGTCCCAGGTGGGATTTGGGTACACAATTGGAGGCAGAGAATTCCTTAGGCAACCCCCACAGTAATGGGACCAAGGGACAATGAGGTTGGGGGAACAAGAGCAGTAGTACCAGCCTGTGGCAAATGAGGCTGATAGAGCTGACAGGCCTTGGATGACTTTGATTGGGGTGGGTAATTTACCAGCATTCAGGATGGATGAAGGCCCTATTGGAGGATTTCAGGAATATAGGATGATGATCAGATTTAGGAATCATCGTGGGGTAGTAAGATGAAAAATTTAGTTTTGTGTGTGTGGTGTATGTGTGTGGTACATCTAAATGGAGGTCAGTAGTATACAACGTAGGCATGGATATTTCTAGAATACAGAGATATAGATATTCATGAAACTATATTTCCGTATTTTTATTTCTTTCTACTTGACACCGTCCACTCTGTTCATCTACTGTAGAGCTAAACCCTTACAATGAATAGGATCTAGGTTAGGATATTTTTTGAGGCAAGTAGAATAATAATTTTTTTATAGTTTTATAATTTACAGGGTACTTTTACAAACCAAATTCTATTTTATTCTTACAGAAATCTTGTGAAGGGTGTTGATGGATGAACTGTAACTGACATAAGAGGATAATGGTAATAAATAAGGAAGCAGGGGCATCCTGGGATCTGCAGACTGAGGGCAGGGAGTCTCATGTCAGCCATGGGCAGGGGAGTTGGTTCCGAGCTTTAATCAACCAGAGAGACCATTGTTCCAGATAGACAGGCTGCGGGGAGAGATCCAGGACACAGGAGAGGGAGTGTGGCTTTTTGGGCCTCTGTGGCTGGATCCATAACAAATTGGGAAGAAGGAGTAGCAGCAATTGACCCTAGAGATTTGCAAGGACCAGGAGTTGGAGCAGTTGGGTCTCCTTGCTGATAGAGCCATTGGGCTGGCCTCCGAGTGGGTGTCTGTGCTCTGAGAATCAACTTAGCATCTTTAGCTCTGCTGAATTGGCTTTGCTAATAAGGAGGATGCAGGACTTAGTCTTTGGGGTCTGATACTCTGGGTCTGGGGCCAGTCTTTGCATTATTCGCTATTGGCCTCTGTTGAGAACAAGCAAACTGCTGGTTGGGGGCTGGGGGATGCAATCCCATTCTTGGGACTGCAGACACGGCTTGAAAAGAGGATAGAAATCATTGTCAGAAGGTGGTCTTTGCAAACATCGTGGCTTGCAGAGGGCAGGCCTTTCACAGGGCAGGGCCTGAGTTCCTACATTCAAGTGCAGGCGCATCATCTATTAGGGGGTAGGGATCAGTGCTTGAAAGAAATGAGCCAGGACATAAGAGGCGGATGTTTTGTTTATGGGAGCACTTATATGGTGTTAGTTTCCAAGTCCTTTAAAATCAGGCACTTTAATGTCAAGTAATTGGCTCTTTATGGAAGGTTTCCAGTTACAAATGGGGAGCAGGTGATCTCAGCCGAACTCAGTTAAAAGGCCTTTGGTTTTCTGAAATAGAAGCTCCTCACTCCCTTGACACATTCCTCTCCTTTCTCTCAGCCCTTGCTCAGTTGCAAGCCTCTCTTCCCTCCTGTGTCCCTTGCTGCTGCCCAGCCCTTGGATTCTCACAGCTCGCCAGCCAATTCAGTGAACTTTTTGGGCACCAGTCCTATTTCATTGTTCTTTATAAGGAAGCCTGAATCTCGGTTTTCAGAGGCTCCTTTCACGTGTGGTACTTGTGGTGGGGAAGAGCAGTGTAAGAGCAAGGGCAAGCCAGAGGGGATGGGAAGGCCCACATTTTGCCCAGCTGTGCCACCCCCACCCCCCGGCTCTACCCTTGGAAGCACAGGGGGTTTGGACACTTCTAGCCATGGAGGTTGCCTGACTAGAGTTTCAGACACTTCAGGGTCTCTCACATAACCTAAGAAGCATTGAACACACTGTCAGACTACAGCGGGAAGGCAGGTAAGGGTTGAGGGTGGGTGGGTAAAAGATCAACCAAAGGACTGGTGGATGTATATAAGCATATACATGTATATAAGGATAACCAATGGACACAGACACTGGCGGGGGTGGGGGGAGGTAGAGGGGGAGGTCAATGGGAGAGAAAGGAGACATATGTAGTACTATCTGTAATACTTTAAACAATAAAAAAAAGAGGTATTGCAAAATTCTCCACATCTTGAAGTAAAAGTTTAAACTCTTATTTTTAAAAAGTGCCCTTTCTCCTACTAGGAAGTTGAGTTGTGAAATTAGACACTGGCAATATGTTCTGAGCCGGCCCCAGAGGTGGTGAATTGCTCTCATGAGAAAAGGGCCGTGTCCACTAATAATCCTGTGTTCCAGTAACTGGCTGCATAAAAGCATAGGGGCTTACAAATAACAATCTTTATTATCTTACAGTGTCATGGTTAGGGATATGGGAATGGCTCAGCTGGGTGGTTCTGGCCCACGGTCCTTGGCAAGGCTGCATGAAAGAATGGCTGTGGTTAGGATCATTTGAAAGGCGTCTTTGCGCACCTGTGGCCTGGCTAGGGAATCCTTGGACAGCCAGGGCTGGACCAGATGGGACATCTTGGACATCGCTCTCCGCCCCTGTGCCGTCTGTCCAGCATGATGGCTTGAAGATTGTTGGACCTCTTCTATGTTGGTGCAGGCTCTGCAGAAATGTGTCAGTGAGGGGACCATGTAGAAGCTGATTTGAGTTGTATGACCTCGCTTCAGAAGTTGTGCCAGGTCCCTTTCACATTCTCTTGATCGAAAGAAATTACAAGGATCTGCCTAGGTTCAAAGGAAGGGGACATAGACCCACCCTTCAATGGTGAGTGTTATGTTCACATTTTGAGATACAGATGTGGGACAGGAAAGACATCCAGGTGGCCATCCTTGGAAAGTACAATCTGCCAATCCTGGGATGAGAATTTCGTTGGAAGCTGACTTGTTAAGGCCAATAAGGTTTAGAACCAGAGTGTTAGGGAATCTTTGTTAGGAATCTGGTTTCTTATTCCCATATGGAAGCAATCAGTGGTGGAAGCAAAAAGAAAAAGACTTGAGGTGGCGAGAGATCTTGATCATTGCTTTCTCTTTTCCATGTGAATGGATGATTAACCCAGACCTCAAGATGCTCTGTAGGCCATTGACCAAAGTAGGAGGGAGTTTTCCAAGGGAAAGAAGCAGCTCAGGGATACAGAGCAGGCATCAAAAGGGATTAGTGTTGGCTTTGGGGAGGACATTTTGGATCTAGTGGTACTAGTGTATTCTTAAGTTGATCAAAAGGCTTTTCATTCCTCCTCACTCTTGTTCTTCAGGGAGGATGCTGCTGTGGCTAGGGGTGCCTGGGCATCTTGTTTGATTCACTCCTTGGTGGTGGCCTCTTTCATGTAGCACATGCTGGAAGCTATGACCCAGTGTGGCTCTTGGTATGAGAGCTCCTTTAAGAAATGTGATTTAGTAACTGAAGTGGTAGATTTTGGCCTCCCAGGTATAGAGCAGACACAAGGAAAATGGTGCCAACACATAACCCTCATTGTAGGTTATTTTAGGGAATCAGTCACATGTTTGAAATAAATTAACAATGTGCTTACCATATGTAAGTCCACATTGTGGCATGAAGAGGAGAAAGGGCAACAGAAGGCCCATTTGTTGCAACCTCAGTGTCTAAACCTAGTGAAAGAGGAATCAGAAGTGATAGCAAAGACCAAAAAAAAAAAAAAAAAAAAAAAAAAAAGCAAGAACTGGCTAACTGGGCCTAGGGCACTTGAATTTGAGGTCTTAGTATTAGAAGAATGTTAATGCCAATGAGCAAGAGATGGGACTCCCTTGGCCCCACCCTCACATCCAGCTCTTTTCTCCCAGCCCTTGACACAACCAGCTAGCTCAGTGAGAGGAAGCTGTGGCCAGTAATGAATACAGATGGGAACTTGTGTTAGGAGAGGGTTGTGTGGCAGTGGCTTATGAGTGTGATAGGCTGTTCTTTTGGGTTCAGGTTTCTCTTTCCAGTTGCTACTTTTGGGCCATTTCCTTCTTTGGTTGTAGAATTTTGGTCTCAGATACAGACAATTAGGCCAGCAGGCCTTGCTGCCTTTGGCAAGGCTGGGACCATGGTCCAGATCTCCCAGCAGCTGGCCCAGAGCTTTGTCCATTGGAATGGTCCATATCAATCCTATTCTGTGCTCAAAGCATTTGTTAGAAGAAAACATTCAAAATGTCACTGGATGCATTTGGGTGCTGCAGGTGGATTCGGCCATTGGATGGGCTTTGCTCCCATCTCAGGAGAGGTAATGATTGACTGTACGCTGAATGACTCATTAAATAAACAAACCTGATCCTAGCTGAATAAGAGCTCCTTCTCAAGGACTCATTTTGAAAAATTTCACAGAATGTTATCTTTACTTAAAATGTATTTTGAACTTTTCATTTGCAGATACATTTAGAAGCTGTTACATATTTGAATTAGTTGAAATCTAGGCTTGGTTGCTCTAAGAGATTCCAAATGGCCATGGCTTAAACATACAGCCTTGGGCATAGTCAGTCCTGACTCCTATTGCAGCTCCATGGTAGCAGACATGCTGATTCCTTCCTTTTTTTTGTTTGTTAATTCTCACCCAAGAATATTTTTTCCCCACAGATTTTTAGAGAGTGGAAAGGAGGGAGAGGGAGAGTGGAGAGAAACATCAATACAAAAGAGTCACATTGATTGGTTGCCTCCTGCAGGTGCCCCAGCCAGAATCAGGAATTGAACCTGCAATGCAGGTACATGTCCTTTACCAGGAATCGAATCCTCAAGCCTTAGATACTCTAACCAATTGGCAACACTGTCCAGGGTCGGTTCCTTCCTTTTTGTTCTGCTTTCTCTTGACTTTTGATCTCATTCACGCTCCGTATTCACCACATTCACATGCCAATCACTGTGAAGGGAAACAAGAAATGAGAGAGCAGAAAGCGTACCCTTTCACTGTAGGAGACACACCTGGAAGATGCAGTCGCACTCCAGGTCTCACTTCCCAGTCTTGCCCACATGGCTCTCCCTGCTGCAGGGAAGGCTGGAAATAAAGTCAATCTCCTGGATACTATGCATGCAACTGAAGATGGGCTCCATCACCCAGAAGGAGGAGGGCATCAATGTCGGAGGGTAAGGAGCAGCCTCTGCCACAGCATTACTTTTGATTATGCTCAGAAGGAGCTCTTCCTTGGGTCTGGGTTTGACTTGGGATATCATTAGACCCTTTGGCCCCATGGTGAACATGGTGAGTAAGCATATTCAGGCACTAGGCCATACTCCTGCTGGGATAAAGGAGGGGCCATCATGAGTGATGAGTGGATGGGTCTAGCATGGCTCAGACATGGGCTCTGAAAGGCACAGCATCACAGAGGGGCTTCAGTGAGGTATCAGGAGTGGACACTTTGACAGAAAGGAAGAAATTTTCCCAAGGGGAACACTCAGATATACAAGTCTTGGTAAAAGTTTACCTTCACCAGACACTGTGTGCTAGGCATCATTTGTCATGTGAGTTATCTCATTTAATCCACAGCAAACCTCATATGGGGTGCAAATGCTATTACAATCTGCCTTTCATAGATGAGGAACTAGAAATTGCCCATATCATGAAATGAGGAAGTGGCACACCATGGTTATGATGTGACAGTCTCCCCTCTGGATACTGAGCCCCCCCCCCCCCAACCCCACTGTGTCTCCTGCCTGTCCCAGAACAGGGAGAGCCAGGCTTATCCCACCCTCAGACAGGCAGCAGCACGGAGGTCTCTCCCTGCACATGTTCTATCTACATGGCTGCGCTGAGGGTGGGGACCAGGGAAGGGCTTTCAAGGCAGAGAAAGAAGCATACATGGAGGCGGAAACAAGATAGATTTTGAGGAAGTACTAGTTTACTAAGTTTAGAGTAAATGGTCGGGTGAGGGCGAGCTGTGAGAAAGTAGGCTGGAGAGACTTGCAGCATCCTGTGATACAGGATTTGGGGGGTTTAGGGATATGGTGTTTTTTTTTTTTTTTTTAAAGTCTTACTATTTTCTGTTATTCCTTCTGGGAAATGTGAGGATGAGCTGATCAGATTCCAGAGGGAACTATTTGCTAATTTGTGTCAGCCAACACACATCATTAAGAAGGAGGCTCTTGTTAGTAGGGCATATGCACCCAGCTACTTTAAATGCAGTTTTAAGTCCCAAAATAATTATAGTAGCAAGTGTTTGGTGAGTGCTTACACATATCATTTAATTTAATGTTCTTGATAGTGCGTTGAGGCTGATGATAGTATCTCCAAGTTGTAGATGCAGAAACTGGGGCACAAAGAGGTTATGAGTCTGGCCAGGCCACAGGGCCAGTGACTGGAGACTCAGGTTTTATACTCAGCTCTGTTACCACTTTGCTATGCTTTTTCCCATCGTGTGGGTTAAAGAGAAGGGAGGGAGTAGTGTGTATTCACCTTGTAGTACACTGCTCAGAATAGTCATCAGCTCTTCCAGGGAGCCATTCCTGCACACCCTGATCCTCAAAGTGGCAGTAGGTGTGCCTAGGCTTCATGGAGTGCAGGGTTTTCAAAGTGCAGACTCATACCAGCAATATCAGCATCACTTGCTGTATTAGTTTCCAAGTGGCTTAAAACAACAGAAATGCATTCTTTTATATTTCTGGAGGTCAGGAATCTGAGCCAAACATTATGGTGCTAAACTCAGGGTATCAGCAGGGTTGGTTCCTCCTGGAAGCTTCTGTGGAGAATTTGTTATTGCCTCTTGCAGCTTTTTCTGGCTGCCAGAATTCCTTGGCTTGTGGGCCACTACTTCATTCTCTGCTCCTCATTGTGCTATTGCCATATCCTCTTCTGTCATTGACTCTTCCTCTGCTTCCCTCTCATAAGGACCCTTGAGGTTAAATGTAGGGCCACCAGGTAATTTAGAATAATTTTCCCATCTCCAAATCCTTGACTGAAACCATATGCAAAGGTCCTTTTGCCACATAAGGTAACATTTATAGGCTCCAGGGATTAGGATTAAGACCTGGATATCTTTTCTGGGAATTGGGGGTGGGGGTGTCATTATTTAGCCTACCACAGCAGGAACTTGTTAGAAATGTAAATCTTAGTCCCATACTCTAGACTTATAGAATCAGAAACTCAAGGGGCAGGCCAAGAATCTGTTTTAACAAGTCCTCTAGATGATTTTGTTGGAGCTCACACAGCTCAGCTTTGAACTGGAAACTGTCCATTGAATCAGGGCTGGAGAGAGGGTAGTCAAAGCTGTGGGCATCTTGTGTTGCTCTGTGTTAATTTTTCCACAAGGATATAATGTGGTAACATGAACCAATGTGCACTAGCACTGATGACAGCCTGTTTGCTGCTCACAAGGAAAGCTGGTCTGAGAAATCCAGACCTGAAATTTACAGAGGACATGGGCATGAGGTCTTGATGAAAATGCCACACTCCAGGTAGGAGAGGAGGAGAATTGGGGAACGAAAATGGGGTGATGATATTGTTTGGGTCCTTCAACAGGACCATGCCTGCAGGGTTACTGAGAGTCAGCAGGTTGACCAGGCTGGGTGCTCACCTGTCAGTGGCCTTGAGAGGATGTGGAGGCAGGAAGGCTTTCTTGGTAGCTATTTGGACAATCACTGACAAGGAGCAGGTGTGGTGGGAAGGGCAAAAATTAGATGTGGAGAGTCCTGGTTTTGCCTCCTACTAGCTCAGCAGACTGAATCTAATTTCTCAGCATTTCCCCCTCCTCACCTGTGGGATGGAGGCAATTCCTGCTTTGCAGGGTAGAAACAGAACCTAGGAATATGCAGGAGGATGTGTGCAGGACATCCCACACCTGTGCCCAACATTGGGAAGATCCATACAGTCCTCCGGATGATGCTTCAAATTGAGGCTGGAGCAGGGACATCCAGGCAGACAGGGACTCATGGTGCGCAGTTCCGAATACTGAACCATAGCTTCTCAAATGTCACTCTCCAGATCTATCTCTTTGTGTGAGAAAGGAATGATCGCAATGCAGTGCTTGTTCAAATAGCCAACACCTAGCCTCCCACAAGGGTTTACTGTCTTTGAATTTTTAGGAAGTAGCAAGAAGTAAACGGGAAACATTGAGCTGGATAAGCTGCTGGGACCTTTGCTGAATTCTATCCTGCATGTTTGTCTCACTAGCCAGACCAAGAACCTCGGGGGCTTCCCAGAAGCCTTTGCACTATTGGAACTAACAAGTTTTTAACTAACAGAAACCATCCCAAGTTATCTTAAGGCAAAATGATAGCTTAAGCATAAGGCTTATTCGTGCAGAAAGGGGGCCTGGAGCTCAGGGCCAGGACTCTAGACCCTTCCAAGTCCTGGAGAGCCACGAGTACTCGAACCACTCTTTCCCGCCTCTGTGCCTCTCTCTGGGTCAATTTGATTTTTCTTTGTCTGCAGCTGGGTTTCCTTTACTCCCAGGCTGCCTCCAAGAGAGGCTCCTTCACACAAAGAGATGGAACAGCCCTGCAGACCCAATTTGGGGTTTTCAGGCTAGAGAACCTGATTGGCCTACGATGGATGGCTCCTGAGTGAAGCCATGCTGTCACCATGAGCTAGGAGAACACTGTAACCACCAGGCACCATCGAGAGTGGGCTTGGTGCACACTGGTTCTCAGAGAAAGGGGGCTTGCTGGGCAGACAGCCCCAAGTATGCCAGGCATGGCACAGAGAAACTGTAATTTCGTTATAAGGCATATAGTGTTATGAAAGGTGCTATAAAGTGTTTGGAAGCTCCCCATTCTCCCTCACTCTTTGAAACTCATGATTGATACATCTTGGGAGTACTGGTGGGTTTCAGGTTAGTGATGCCAAGAGATTAAAACAAGTCATGCCCTTTCTCCCTTCTTTTATTTTTTCTTAAGAGACAAATATAAGGGAAAGAATAATAAGTAATCATGTTTCAAATTCTAAAATGGATCATTATTAACATTTTAATCATATGTAGAGCTGTTTTTTTCTGTATGTATACAGAAATTAAAACTCTATGAAAAATTATCTCATGAACAGAACATTACAGGTGAAATTAGAGTTGGTTTTGATCAACATTCCCATTCTGACCTCGTCTCCACTATTTAAAGATGTCCATTTTTATGAGTTCAGCATATATCCTTCTTGTCCTTTTAAAAAATTAAGTAAATTTATTGGGATAACAGGTTAATAACATTATTTTTCAGGTATACAATTCTATAATATATCATCTGTATACTGTATTGTGTGCTGATCACCCAAAGTCCAGTCTTTTTACGTCATCATGTATTTGATTCCCTTTACCCTCTTTAGCCTCTCCTCACCTTACCTTCCCCTCTAGTAACCACCATACAATTGTCTGTGTCTATAAGTTTGTTCTGTTTGTTGCTTTCTGTTTTATATCCCACATATGAATAAAGTCATATAGCTCTCTCCTTTTCTATCTGACTTATTTCATTTAGCATGATACTCTCAAGATCCATTGATGTTGTTGCAAATGGCAATACTACATCATTTTTTATGGCTGAATATCCCATTGCATGTATGCACTACAGCTTCTTTATCCTATCGTCTGTTAACTTTTCCTTATATCTTTACTAGAGGCCCAATACATGAAATTCATGCATGGGAGGGGGGTCCCCTCAGCCTGGCCTGCACCCTCTGCAATCCAAAACCCCCTCAGGAGATGTCTGACTGCCTCTTGCAATCTAGGATCACTGGCTCCTAACTGCTCACCTGCCTACCTGCCTGCCTGATCGTCTCTAACCACCTCTGCCTGCCTGATCACCCCTAACCACCTCTGCTTGCTTTTCTGATTGCCCCTAACTGCTCCCCTGCTGGCTTGGTTGCCCCTAATTGCCTCTGCCTTGTCCTGTACCCAGGACCAAGGATTCCTTCCTCCAGCCAGTTGCAGGCATCTGGGACTCAGACTTTCCTACCTCTGGCTGGCCACATGCACCCAGGACCTGGGCCAGCTGCAGCTGCAGGGGACCGTGGGTGGGCAGTTTCACCTGGGCTGCAGCCACAGGCACCCAGGACTGCAGGGTGGGTGGCTTGTCCCTCTCCTGGGCCGCAGCCTGATTGGTTCCCATTCCTTTCTTGGGAGCTCATTTGTGCCTGGCTGGTCTCCATTCCTATCTCCCCAGTATTGAGGTCTGAGCCTTTATGATGTGACAGCATGAGGGCGTGACGACCATTTTCGTATTAGCTCTTTATTATATAGGATGTGTGAAGAGATCACATTCTACCCAGTTCAAACATTCATTTTAAAAAAGGAGAAATTATATGATTGCACATCAATTCTAAGAGTGGATATTGAATGAATGAAAAGTAATAAGTCTATGAATACTTTCTTGAAATACTATATAAAATGTTATTTCCAACTCTGAAGTCCATTAAAAAAACTTTTTAAATCAAACAATTCTCCAGAAATTATGCAGAGCTAGAGACTTCCGGCTCCTAATCTTGGATTGGCAAACTATTTTTTTTTAAGAATGTGTAGGAGTGTGAGCTATGTACACATTTGCTCAATGTCTGAATGAAAAAAGTTAAATTGGTCTTTATTCTATAGCATTTGAATGGATTGTATTGTGAAGGACTCACTGAGGTCATCATAAGCCTCTTGAAACTTAATAAGCACTGCTGTGTCCCACCTGAGAAAGTAAGGAGCCATAAAGTTTAAGTCTTTGGGTCTGTTTGCCTGAGCTTCACCCAGACCTGCTATAAAGAGTGATGCTGTGCTGTGCGTGAAGCCACGGTCTGGGAACAGGAATATGGTTGCATATTTCATTCGCCAGCTGAATGAAATAAATTCTGCAAATAAGTACATGGTGAAAATGGTGCGTGTGTATGTGAAAGTACTTTTCCCAAGGTCTCCTCTGATTTCCAAACCATCAGGAGAAAACTGCTTTCTCTTTTTGGAAGTGACTGGGGCATTGATTTCTAGATCTTTAGTAGTACCACTGGGTGTGCATGGGACCACCCACTGTACTTTTTTTTAAAGTACAGTGCTATAGAGGGTCTGATTTGGATTTGTCTACCAGATTTGCTTCTCTAAGACATGGACTGATTTTCAAATGCTGGCTGTGGGTTACCAGATCAACACATTTGGAAGGTCGGGCAAATCAGTACTACTACAGAGAGAGATGCCTTAAAGTATATATGGCTGATTTAGGAATGAAGAAAGTAGTTGTTTCTGTGTAAAGGCACAATTCCTTTCAAAATAATCTTTGAAATTTTGATTTACCCTTTTTTCTTATTCCTGCATTCAGTCTCTTAGCAGTCATCCAAAATATGCCCCTATTTCTCCGGTTCCTTGCCATCTCTGCTGCTCCAGGCCACCGTCATCCATGCTATTCCATAGCCTCCTACAGTCCTGCTACATTTTGTCACCTCCCAGCTGGCCAGCGCCCCCCCCCCCCCAACCCCAATAGCTAGATCATCTTTTTGAATTATAAACTAAATCTTTCCATTCTTTTACTTTAAAATATTCCAGTGGTTTTCCATTGTATGTAAATGAAAATCTAAACTCTTCACCATGACCTTCATGTCCCAAGTGGCTGACCTTTGCCTCCCCTCAGACCTCATAGGAACTCTTCACTCGCTGGATCCCCACCAACTAAAGCCACCTGGTCCTCCCTTGCACCCAGGTTCCTCATTCAGATCTTGCCGCAAATACCCCCTCTGCAGAGGTCTCCTTTATCTAAAGTAGCTCCAACCCTTATGACTTAATCAAATCACCTTGTTTTCTTTTCTTATGAAACTTCAATGTAAAGGATTTCTCTTGTCTTTGTTGACTTTTTCACCACTTGTTTTCCTTTGCTTGAATGTAAATTCCCTGAGAACAATGGCAGGGACTTTTTCTTTTTCACTAGGTCATTCTCAAAACTTAGAACAAATAGAAGGTACTTGGCACTATTTGTGGAGTGAGTAAGCTAACATGCCAGCAGGAGATGGTGCTTCCTGCCGGAAGAGTAGCCGGGTTCCCTCCTAGCTACCTGTTGTGGAGTGTTGGGTGGTGGCATACCCAGAGCTGCCTTAGTCTGAGAGGTCATCCATCATAGGGCTTGTACTTTGTATGGGGGTAACTTTGGGGACTTCAATTGTCTACCTGGACTCTCAGAGTTTTAAGCATGTTGTCCTCATTCTTTTGGGGAATATTTTGAGTTTCTTTGCAAACCAGAGCTTGACAAAAAAGTAAGTGATGTTTTATGTTATCTCATGCCTTCAAATATACATTTCACTCCCACCCCCTCAATATGACAATTGTTCCTTTTCCCCCCATTCTATTCTTTTTTATTTTATTTTATTGCAGTATAACTTATATTTAATAGTAGTACATGTTTTTCTTGCCCTCCCGTTATCTTCCCCCAGCCTCCCTTACCCCCCAACACATGTCCCCACCCACCCACCCTCCCCGCTCCAGTGTCTTTCATTCATTGGTTATGCTCATATGCATGCATACAATTCCTTTGGTTGATCTCCCCCAGCATCCACCTCCCATCCACCCCAGCCTTCCCCCTGTAGCTTGACAGCCTGTTCAATGCCTCCCTGCCTCTATATCAATCACTCTCCCCTGTTTCTTTTCTTCAAAAATATCTTGCCTCTGCATACTAGAAATAAATGTATAAGAACAAAAAATGTTTGAGTCTCAGTTTCAATGTCCAACTGTTCTGAGTCCCAGTTTCAGTGTCAAATAGTTCTTTATGTGTACATGTCAGCAATGGTATCCAGATGGTGGACACATCGCGGCAATGCAAGATCCATCCTCTCTGGTTTGGTCCTGGGCCACTTGCAGCCATGCACAGCTGCCGACTGCTAGCATGACAAGGTGTCATCAGTGTCCCCCACCTCTGGACCATCCTCGTGACTGGAACAGACCTGTCAGTTCCTCACTCTCGCAGGAACCCACATGGTCTTGGAGTTGTTCTCTGAAAACACACAAACACACTCTCGACCAAAAGTTAACAAAGGGATCCTCTCTGCAAAATAGACTTGGAATTCTTTTTATTTTTGCCTAAATGATTTTCCTTTGGCTTATTTTGACACCATGTGTGTTTTTTCATGGGTGTCCTGCAGTTGGCTTTACAAATGGAATTTGCTTTTCTGGAGTAAGAATTTTCTAGATGTATTTACTTACATGATAGTTTTCCTTACATGATATTACCCCATTGCCCCCTCCCTCCTTTTTGCTTAATGGGGGCTTTTGGAAATTTTATCTTTCAGTCTTGGTAATTTTAAATTTTAATTTTTGCGCACAAATATGACTGCTTTAGGTTCTTTGGATGTTAGGCAATTTTACAGTGAGATGAACTACTAATAGATATTTTAGTTAATATTTTAGGAGAAGCTTTTTGTCGAGTACACTTAAATTTTCTTGAGTATTCATTTATTTCACTTGGCCAATTTAAATTAATCTGAAAACTTGATTACTATTTTACTGTCAATGACAGAGAATTATAGGCCAATATCCCTCATGAATATAGATGCCAAAATCCTCAATAAAATTCTAGCAAATCGGATCCAGCAGTACATCAGAAAGATCATACACCATGACCAAGTAGGATTTATCCCAGGAATGCAAGGATGGTACAATATCCGCAAATCAATAAATGTGATACATCACATAAACAAATTGAGAGATAAAAATCACATAGTCATATCAATAGATGCAGAAAAAGCATTTGACAAAATCCAACACCCTTTCTTGATAAAAACTCTCAGCAAGGTAGGAATAGAATGATCATACCTCAACATAATAAAAGCCATATATGATAAACCCACAGCAAACATCATACTCAATGGGCAAAAACTACAACCATTTCCCCTAAGTACAGGAACAAGACAGGGTTGCCCACTTTCACCACTCCTGTTCAACATAGTACTGGAAGTATTAGCCATTGCAATTAGACAAGAAGAAGACATAAAGGCATCCAAATTGGAAAAGAAGATGTAAAGCTATCCTTATTTGCAGATGACATAATATTGTACATAAAAATCTCGAAAGACTCCATAAAAAAACTAATAGACTTAATAAATGAGTTCAGCAATGTAGCAGGCTACAAAATTAACACCAAGAAATCTATGGCATTTCTATATACTAATAGTGAACTTAAGAAAGAGAGACTAAAATAGCAATCCCATTTACCATCACATCAAAAAAATTAAGATACCTAGGAATAAACTTAACTAAGGAGGTAAAAGACCTATTTGTAGAAAACTACAGAACACTAAAAAAAGAGAGAGAGGAAGATGTAAACAGGTGGAAGAACATACCATGTTCATGGATTGGGAGAATCAACATAATTAAAATGTCCATACTACCCAAAGCAATCTATAAATTTAATGCACTCCCCATTAAAATGCCAATGGCATATTTCACAGACCTAGAAAGAACTCTCCAAAAATTCATCTGGAATAACAAAAGGCCCCGAATAGCCACAGCAATCCTGAGAAAGAAGCACAAAGTCGGTGGGATTTCAATACCAGATTTCAAGCTGTATTACAAAGCTACTGTTCTCAAAACAGCCTGGTACTGGCACAAGAACAGACATATAGATCAATGGAATAGAATAGAGAATCCAGATATCAACCCAAACCACTATGCTCAATTAATATTTGACAAAGGAGGCATGAATATAAAATGGAGTCAAGATAGTGTCTTCAATAAATGGTGTTGGGAAAATTGGACAGATACATGCAAAAAAATGAAACTAGAGCACCAACTTACACCATACACAAAAATAAACTCAAAATGGATACAGGACTTAAATGTAAGACGGGAAACCATAAAAACATTAGAGGAATCTACAGGAAGAAAAATCTCAGACATATGCCAAAAGAACTTCTTTGATGATACTGCTCCTAGGGCTATGGAAGCTAAAGACAAAATAAACAAATGGGACTACATCAAGACAATTGTTTCAATACTCAGCACAAGGCCAGGATATTTGTTCTGAAAACTCATTCAACATATAAATTTTAGTTTTATACATTGACCACCTTTCTGCATAGTGCTTGTGGGAGAAGTTAAAGTTTTAATTACCAGTAAACTACACAAAAGCATTGAACGGTATGTTTGCTCTCCAAAGCAAAGATAATCCTGAATTGAAAACTAGTTTTTTGTGACCTTGGAGCTGTTAAGTTGGAATTATGGTCATAGCTGATTTTTTTTTTTTAGCTGCTTTATGTCTGCAGGTTCTGTCGGTCTGTGAGGGTGGTTCTCTGTGTCCTCCTCATAGGCTTTCACCTGCACATCACAGACGCCTCCTGAAGTACAAAGGAGTCTGCAGGGCATAGCTGTGACCAGCCTGCCAGTGAATAAGAATAACAGTAAAATATTGGATTCCCCTTTCTACCTGTTACAGCTACTTTTTAAATGGTGATGATTTTAAATATATAATTTTAGGTATTTTATGCACATACATATACATAATAAATCATATAGGATATAGAGTAGTTTTTTTTTTACACAATATGGTCAAAGCATGCATATTACCCTATATTTTCCGTTTCCCCTCTCTCAATTATATATCATGGACATATTTGCATGCCAGAACATGAAGACCTACTCCATTCTTTATCATGGCTGCATTATGTCCTATAGAAGTATTTTATGTTACTTCACTCATTTCAATACTGGTTGACATGAAGCCATATTTTAATATAATTTCAGTGTACCTGCAAGTTTAGTTTTTTTTCTAAAGATGTTTAAATTGATTTTTTTAGAGAGAAGAAGAGAGAGAGAGAAAAACATTGATGTGAGAGTGAAACATCAATTGCCTGCCATTTGCATGACCCCTACCTGAGATCAAGCCTGCGATCCCAGCATGTGTCCTGACCAGGATTCAAATCTGTGACCTTTCGTGGCATGGTCCGCAGAGCCACACCAGTCAGGGTACTTCTACGTTTTTAATCATTATAAATATCCATGTTTCTGTTTCAGTTATTATTTAAGATTGACATCTTTCCTCCAATAACGTAACTAAACCTGAACCAGTTGTTTTGCTTCTAAATGTCACAGATTCACTACAATAGAGAATGCTTTAATGGGTTACACTGCACTATTGTTTGTGAACATTTTCAGTATGTGAGAGTGTTTTGTCACTGGTATTGGTCCTGAGCACTGGGGCATGAAGAGGCTGGTTATAGGGGTGAGTGTTTGTGTTCAAATAAGCATGAGGATCCCTCAGCTTTTGTTCATTAGTTGAGACTGAACGTTTCAAGTGTTTATTTCCTTTTCTCTGAATTGTATGTCTATGTTTTGCTCATTCATTTTTTTATGCTTTGATATTTTCCTGAGTTTGAGAATTTTATGTATTATAGATATCATACTTTGTTATATTTCATGTAAATATTTTTTTCATTTTGCCTATTATTTTGTTGTACAAATTTCTTTTACGTTGATAGATTCAAATGCATTAACATTTTCTTTTGATAAATCATAAGTCAGAGAATTATCTCCAGAGTTCTTACCTTTCGTTCTTTTGTGTATTTCATTTTGTCCCGCTACAAATAAATGGATATATGATGATTTCTTAGCAGCTGAAATGATTCTTCAGCACCATGGAACTCTTTTGCCATGAACCATCAACTGTAGTAAAATATCATGAGGAGGTGTTTACTTCTGGTTGAAATGAATCATTTATGTCCTGTACTAGCAAAGGCTAAAAGGACATAAGAAATATTACAATGTAATACTGCTGGCAGACAGCGTGTTTTTAGCACCATGGATCATGGTACCTGTTTTAGAAAGAACTATTGTAACTGGAAGCAACAATGCTTTCACAGATTGACTAGTTATAAATTTGTGTGGTTGTGTTTTCATTTTCCATCTTTGAGCATGCAACTCAAAGAGAAATGTAAATATAATAATTTTTATTGTTGCCAGCTGGACAGTGGATCTTTTTTATATCCTTAATATATGTCTTCTCTACTCATCAGCTAGGTTTTCTAAACACTCAAAACTTGTGGTGGGTGCTGTTTTTGATCTGTTGGCTATTTTCTTAATATCTGTGAGGTACAGAGAATATAAATTTCTCTATCATTTATGTCAGAGACCTCGTGTATCATCACTACAATTAACATTGAACTAGAATGCCTAACGTACAATGTGGACAAATTGAGAGTCAAAATGGAATTCCCACTGCACGTGCGTGCTCAGGAATTGTTGAGGAGAATCCTCATAGGGGATTTTAGAGGTTGCTAGGGCATTCAGAGATCATTAGACTCTCCTTTTGAGAGGTGGGGGATGTGGGGGAAATGAAAGATTTTTCTCTTTAATCTTCATAAAAAGGCTACAAATATTCCTTTTACGACTTTCTTTTGGGCACAAATGTTACTTTATCAGCTCTCTTTTTAATGTTTAATAAATGAGGTTCAGAGGTTCCTGGATGATAGCAACATGAACTCGGTTTGAGCTGGAAGGGAATGTAAAGGATTTGGGGGCTTTCCTTTGTGAATGAGACATTGAGGCCTGGAGTGGTTGAATGACTTGTCAAGAACACACAATTGACTAATGTCAGGTCTGGTTTCAGACTAGCCGAGCCTCTTTCTATTCCTTCTGGAGCTGGAACCTTGTACTACTGTGCTTTCATCATTGTTGACAGAACAATCTGAGAAAGTGAAAGACCGAAGTTGGGACAGGACTTTAGCTGATTTGCCCCCAGCAGCCTTACAAGTCTAGGATATCAGTTGTGAGATGAGTTGTGTATGGATATGAATCATCCTGGGACCTCCTGGGACAGTTTTTTTTAATGTGGCTCCATCATGAACCCAACCACAGTGGTTTCTAGTTCTTCAACTCCTATTGGCCCAAGCTATTCATTGAAGGCAGAATAAGGGTTGAAGCTGAAAACAAGTGTCAACAACAACAAAAGCTGAACCATATGTCTTCACATTAAGACTATGTTATGCATATTTTCAGATACTAGAAATGAATAAATATCTTCAACAAGGGGCTCATATTAGAAGCAAAGCTTATCTTCTTAAAACTGTACTTTCTAGATTAACAGAGTAAAATGGGCTTTGATTTTTGGTGCAGGCAGTACTTTTAACCACGTGTAACCACCACTATAAGTAGGATACAGAATAGTTTCATACATAGCTCTCCAATGTTCCTTTGTAGTTATAGGCCACATATAAACCAAGGCAAAAAAAAAAAACACCCAATCTGTTTTTTTGGTCACTATTTTATCTTTTTGAGGGTTTCATACAAGAGAAGTGTACCATATGTAACCCTTGAGACTGAGTTCTTTCACTCAGCTTAATGCCTTTACTCAAATTATTGTGTGTCCATAGTTTGTTTCTTTTTATTGTTGAGTGGTATAGCATTGTAGGGATGTACTGCAGTTTGTTTATGCACCCACCTGTCAAAGGACAAACGTTTGGATTGGTTCTAGTTTTTGTGATTGTGAGTAGAACTGCTATAAGCATTGGATACAGGTTTTGTGTTAACCTAAGTTTTCTTTTCTCTAGGGTACATGTTGGCAAGCTTTTCCTGTAATGGACCAGATAGTAAATGTTTTGCAGGCCAACAATCTGTTTCAACTCAACTCTATTATAGCAGAAAGCAGCCAAAAATAATATATAAACAAATGAGCCTGGCTGAATTTTGCCTGAGGACTGTAGTTTGCTCAAGGGTAAATACTTAGGTACAAGATTGCTGGGTCATGTGGCAAGAGTAAGTTTAACTTTAGTAAATTAATATTCTTTGAAGCACTACTTTGTTTGTAATCCATACATTTTGATATGCTATATTTTAATATTTTCCCAGTTAAATATTTTATAATTTATTTTGAAGCATCCTCTTTAAGCCATATATTTCTTAAAATTGTACTACTTAAATCTAAATGTTTAAAGATTTTTTTGTCATCTTTCCATTGATTTTTAATTTATTCCCATGTTGTTAGAGGATATACTTTGTATTATTTCAATTATTTTATATTGTTAATATTTTATTTATGATTCACGATATAGTCTATTTTGGATAATGTTCTGTGTGCATTTGAAACAAGTATGTATTCATTCTACTGTTACGGGGTTGAGTATTCTGTTAATGTCATTTAGTTCCTGTTGGATGCTAGTGTTCATTTCTACTTTTTTGCTTATTTTCTTACTAGTTTCATTTATTACTAAGAGACTAGTATTGAAGTCTCCAACTATACTTGTTGATTTGTCTATTTTTCCTTTCAGTGCTTTTTTCATGTGTTTTGAATCTCTGCTATTAGGTGCATGTACTTTTAGGATATTCTATTTTCTTGACGAATTGATCTCATTCACTATTACATAATGTTCCTCTTTATCCTTGGTAGTTGTCTTTGCTCTGAAATTGACTGGACTAATATTAATATATTTACTCCAGTTTGTCTTTGATTCATATTTATGTAATATGTCTCTTTGACCTCTTACTTTTAACTCACCCATTGGTATAATCATATTTGAAGTGAGCTTTTTGTAGATAGCACATAATTGGATTATTTTAAAAATTCAATTCTGTAGATCTCTGTTCTTAATTGGTGTGTTTAGACCATTAACATTTAATGTAATTATTGATATATTTTACTCTAAGCATACCAGTATATTGTTTTATTTGTTCCCTCTGCTTTTTGTTCCTCTGTGTCTTCTTTCCAGCCCTTTTTGAATTATTTGAACATTTCTAGTAGTCCATTTCAATTTAACTATTGTGTTTTCAACTGTGTGTGTGTGTGTGTGTGTGTGTGTGTGTGTGTGTGTATGTAAATTAGTGGTTCTGTTGTCAGATATATATATATATATATTGTGCATGTTTTCTTCTTCAGTATGCTGCTTGCCTTTCTTTTCTGTATAATCCTCACCCTAGAATATGTGTATTAATTTTAGAGAGAGGAAGGCAAGAGACAGAGAGAGAGAGAGAGAGAGAGATCTATTGATTGCCTCCTGTACATGCCCAAATGGCATTCAAACCCACAACCTATTATGTGCCCTGACTGGGAATCAAGCTGTAGCCTTTTTGGTGCATGGGATGACACTCCAACCAGCTGAGCCACCTGGCCAGGGTTGATGCTTGCCTTTTTTTCCCTTGAACATATCTTTATCTGAGCACAAGTTTTTAAGCTTAATTTTTCAATTTTTAAAATGATACTTCTTTCTGTGTTCTATTAAGAAATCTTTGTCTATCTTAGTTTGTAAAGATATTTTATCATATATTCATCTAAAACAGGAGTGGGAAACCTTTTTTCTACCAAAGGCCATATGGATGTTTATAACATCATTTGCCTTACAAAATTATCAACTTAAATAATAGCCTGCTATACTTGGTCAAATATTCAATTAACTCACCCCTAAAGCCTTGGCAGGGCCAGACCAAATTATTTTGCAGGCCCTTAGGCTGATGTTCCCCATTCAATCTAGAAGATTTATAGTAGCCTTTATGTTTATGCCTAAAATTTTTGCAAGTTAATTTTTGTGTATATGTGTGGTAGCAGTAAAAGTCCATATTTTCTTTCAATTAAATATTCAGTATTCCAGCAAAATTTGTTAAGATGATTTTCTTTTTGTCCTTGAAATACCTTGGCACCTTTGTTGAGAATCAAATGACTGTATATGTGTGGCCTGTTTCTGCACTTTATGTTCTATGCCATTTTTAATTGAATGTCCTTAAATCAATTTTGATATTAGTGAGCATCTGTACTCAGGGACAATTTCCTTTTGTTTTTCTAGTTATGTTTTCTTTCTGACTGCATCCTTCACAAATTTTCTAAAGAATGCTGTGTATCATTCTTTTTTCTGCTTGTGGTATGTTTGTACATTTGTTTGCTCAGCATGGGAAATTCTGTTTAGACTATTCTTTGGTTTAATAAAGTGAAGCTGATTTCTCCCTGACACCCTTCCAGTCTTAAATGAGGCTTCTTAAAAAAAACACACACACACACAAAACTGCAGTTTGAAGACAGTGGGCATTGTATTTGTTTAAGTTTTGAGTGGCCTGAAGCTACATGTTGGGTGAAAGTATTTTGGGATGGAGCTTGAACCTGGTTGCAGCCTTTTTTGAATGACCTGAGCTGTGCTTCCTCTTCTGAGATTTGGTTAAATGTTTCAAACCAGGATTCACCGGCTCAGAGCTAGGGAGGTGTCTGTCCCCATGGGTGGGGGTGCACTCAGATTTAAAACATTTCCCCAGTCCACATGGAACTGTCCAAATAACAAGCTCTGGCAGTTTCTGGCCTCCACTGTGGCCTGGAGATGGTTCAGAGATGGCTACAGCTCTTCCCTGCCAATGCCATTGTGCTTGACTTTCCTAGGGGATTTTCTATTTCCTCATTTTGCTGTTCTCTAATCCAGGGGTGGGGAGCATCTAATCCAAGGGCCATATAAGGCCTGCAAAATAATTTGGTCTAGCCCTGCCAGGGTGTTAGGGGTGAATTAATTAATTGTTTGAGCTGATAATTTTTAGGTTGATAATGTTGTATGGCCGGTGGACGATGTTAAAAATATCCAGATGACCCTTGTAGAAAAAAGGTTCCCCACCTCTGGTCTACACTGATGGGTGTTGGTGATAATTTTCAGTATGTTGCCTTACTGAGAAGAAACAGTATGCTTCTTTTCTGTTTTGAAATTTTCCCAATTTTCTTTTTTTCCTTCTTCCCCTTTAATTTCCTTCATTTGTTAGGTGTTGGGGCTCATCCTTCTTTTTTCTACCTTTGGGACTATTTATAATTTTACCTTTTGATTTTGCATTCCATGTCCCATCTTACTGCCTTGAGTTTTAATACTGGTTGCAGGGTGATACTTTGAAAATAAGAGTTGTATTTACTAGTTAATAGCAATAGATGCGAAGAAAACCAGTCTTGGATAAATGACAACCTGGGAAAACTAGTTCTTTTAGGGAAATATTGAAATGCTAGCACTCTGTTTGTGAGTGAAGTAAGAAGATGATTTAATATCTGAAAGAAGTAACATGCTGAATTTAATGATCTTCCCAACCTGACAGCAAAGGAATGAGCTAAAGAGACATTAACGTCTTCCTGCTCTAGGAGACATATTCCGAAAGAAATAATTTCCATTTGGTTTCCAATAGTGGTTTGGAAAGCATCTGACACCCCGAGCCTTGGGAAGAGAGGAGTGCCATCTTTTGCACTGCTGCTTGTTTTTGTGGCATTTCCTAGATCTTTTCTTCTGATTTGGCAGACGGTTTGCTGTAACTAGACAAAAGAGTCCTCTATGGACAAGATTACACACAAGCGCAGCACATTTAGACGGCAGCTTGTGTCGCTGACATTTTGCTGTGAGCCTTAGAAGCTTCTCTTACTGCAGAACCACCACTAGGGACTTAGTAATGGGAATCAGAAAGCGCAAGTAAAAGAAAGAAACCATTGCAGAGTCTAAAAACTGTGACAGTGGGCTGGTTTTCGGATGATCAGAATCTCTGACCAGTTATGATAAGGAGGCATCTAAGGCCCAGTCCTGAGATTTTGCTGTCAGTTACCTCCTCTGTCTTTTGTTTTTCAGTTTTTTCCTCTTTTCATCTAAGCCTTCTCTTTAACTTATGAACTCTGAACTGCCTTTCTGTCCCCAGAAAAGTCTCCTATTTTACTGTTTTTCTTAAGCCCCTGTGTCTGTTGTGGGGAGACTTCCACAACCAGTTGCAAATGACCACGGAGGCGGTTAAGTTGGTAATAAGCAAGCAAGGATTTATTGAAAAACTGGCCAGGACGGTCGTGAGGGCACCTCGTGGAGACCAAACACCTGTGCCCTACCGCCCCTGGTGTAGGCAGTCCTTTTAAAGGGGTCTGAACCATAAATTTTCATTGTTTTGAATTCCGAGAACAGCTGTCAAGGTCGTATCCAAGGGAGTGCACTATTATTGACCCTGTTGCCTGCTCCTTATTTCTAATCATACCTTCTGATAAACATGGGAAAGTGGTCCTATCTCGCAAAAGCAGGTGGTGCAGCTTAACTTCTGGCGGGGACTTTTGTCTCCCCCCGCCCCCCAAGGTCTCAAGCTGGAAGCTGAAGTAATTACCTTTTTGTTTTAAGGAAGCAAGCAGGATCAAAATTCAAACAGCAGTTTTATCCGAGATGAATACTACCATATTTCAGTGTCCACGTGGGTTATAGTGCTTGGTTGTAGTAGCACCAACATTGCTTCCTTCCCTCCCTTGGTGTGTTTTTCCAGTTGTGTTGGAAGACTGGGACCAGGCAGCCAGATGCCCCTTTCTCCTTGCTGTGAGCTTACTTCTCCCTCCAGGCTGCTTTCTACCTTGACTTGCCCCTCCCCTGGCTCACAGGACATGTCATCGTGCTTTTCCCTCTGCCCTCTGCCTGATTGCCTCCTGACTCCCTAAACGTTGGTGATTCAAGGGAGCTGGTCCTTGTACTCTGCACTCTTCTCTCTCTGGGGGGCTAGGTTTGATACCACCCACCTCCTTATATGGCGCCTAAATCCCTGTTTTCTCTTCTGAACCTCTTTCCAGCAACAGTTAGTAAAATCAACTGATTGTAAACATCACAGCATCACCATGTGCAACATGGAAATCCCATTCAAGTCACTGCACCCCGTGTTGAGGGTTTTGTTTGGCACCTGTCCTGGTACTTCAGGCTTGGGAACTCTATGTGGGCCTTTGGTCCCCTGCTTCTTTCCTACCTGCCCTCCCCCTTGTTCATATGTGCATATCATCAGTTGTTAATTCAGTTAATTTTTCCCTCTGTAGCTCCACCTGCATTGGTCTGGAAGTGCCTTCTCTCCTTCCCTTCCCCCAATCAGGTCCTCTCGCCTGCACATTGCTAGCACCTCCCAAGTGGTCTTTCTCCACCTCCCGTCGTTTAGTCCTTTACACTCTTCTGTCCAGATTGCCTACCTGGACTCACAGATGTCTCCAGTCATCTGGCCTCTTTGTTTTCTTTTTTAAAGAATTCTCACCAGAGGACATGTTTTTTTTATTGATTCTAGAAAGAGAGGAAGGCAGAGGGAGGGAGGGAGAGAGAAACACAATATGAGAGAGAAACATCCACCCGTTGCCTCAAGTATGTGTGGCCAACTGAGGATTGAACTAGCAACCTGGGTATGTGTCCTGACCGGAATCGAACCCACGGCCCTTTGTTATCAGGGGGAGCATGCCTCATCTTCCCTGATTGCTCATGGGAGTGGAGTTCTTGGAGTACCGCTGGAATAAACATTTCTGGAGGCCCCCACCAGAGGATGAGGTGTAGTAGAAAGCTCTATTTCTGAGCAGTTACACCTCTGAGTTTCCAAAGTCCCATTCACCTTAGTCCAATTATAGAAGTGTAGCTGCAGCTTCAGTAGAGCTAAAATCAGAGCCAGTGTTCGTAGTTTCCATGTTGGAGCAGAGTCCAGTCCTTCATCAGCCTACTTTAGCTTGTTCTCCCCTCAGCAGCCCATGTGAGATCTGCATGGGTGAATACAAGAGAGCCAAGAGAGTGCGCACTGAATAACAAGCGCCCCAAGAGAGCAAATTCCTTTGTGTATGGGATTATGACTCCCAAATGTTCACACTTTCAGTGGCCATGCTCATTCTGGCTGTCTATCCTCAGGTGTGATTGACAGGCAAGAACCTTTGCTATATCATCCTAACTTTACTGAGCATGAGTCTGCCATTCCTTTGTTGGTGCCCTCCCCCATTGTTTTGGACGGAACATATCTCTAATGTCTGTTCTTCCTTTTGCTCCTTTCCTGTTATTAGCAACTATTAATTAAAACTGAATCACCTTCAGTGCACAAGACAATGCTCTAACCACGCACCACACTGATGAGGGCTGCCTCCTTTGTTTTCTTAACTCTCCTGCTCACTCAGGAACCTTCAGTAGTGCATACTTTTTGCTTCAGCATTTCCACTTCTACTAGGATTCATCTTGCTAGTTAACATAGACATGTATATGCAAAGACAGACAGATACACAGCAGTGTTGTCAGTGTGTGTATCACATTGTCACCCAAAAGTCGGTAATAACCTGTGTCCATCAATAAAGCATTGTGTAAATAAATTAAGGTGGAGCTTTATAATGAATGTCCTGTGGTTATTAATAATGAGGCAGATACCTATTTACTAATGGAACAAACTCAAAAGTACATTGGTAAGTTGAAGAAATGACAAAGGAGCAAATAGTATATGTAGTTCTAGTTAATGTATTTCTGTTTGTGATAAAAAAATCAGTATGTGTTTATATATACTATTAAATAATTATAAAATATTTGTGGAAAATTATCACTGTTTTTGTATAGCTTGTTTATTTAATCCTCATTTGAGTGTATTTTTTCATTGATTTTCAGAATGGAAGGGAGAAAGGAAGGGGGAGAGAGTAAGAGAAACATTTGATGTGAGAGAGATACATCCATTGATTGCCTTCCCTATGTGCCCTCATTGGGGCTGGGGTTTGAACCTGTAACCCAGGTTTGTGCCCTTGACCCAGATTGGAACCCATGACCCTTCAGTGCACGGGCCAGCACTCTAGCCACTGAATCATGCTGGTCAGGGCTGTATAGTTTATTTTTTAACCATGTATGTATCACATGTTGCCTAAAGAAAACTTTATAAATAAATTAACACAACCTTGCAAGCACTTTTTAAGTAATCAGGGTTTCTGAACCAGCTTTCTATTAAAGTGCCCTTAGATTTGGCGCCAGAGGCTGTTTCAGCCTCATTTTTATTCCTTTCCGTTGCTCTGTCTTTGTTAGCTGGCCTGAGCCCAGTGAGGAAAGGTGACTCGGTCTGGCTTGGTGCAAACTCAGCCCCAACAGAACGGGCCCTGGACTTAGTGCTGGACCAAGGCCTGGAAGCCGCTGCTGCACCACCCTCACTGCAGGTACTGGGTTGCAGATGTGGGGAGTTGCACTGGGAGAGCCGGCGGGGGGGCCGGGGTGGCCAGGGGGATGGAAGCAGACTTGCATAAGCAGGAGAGTTAGCCTTAGTATAGCCTCTGAGGTTTGGAAGTTTTGTTTTTTTTTAAATCCTTACTTTTCCATTGATTTTTAGAGAGTGGAAGAGTGAGGGAAAGACAGAAATATCGATGTGAAAGAAACACATTGATTGGTTTCCCTTTGCACAAACCCCAACCAGGGCTGTTGCCGGGAGGAGCCTGCAACTGAGATTCGTGTCTTTGATGGGAATCGAACCCGGACCCTTTCGTCTGCAGGCTAGGGCGGTTTGGGGGATTTTAACAACCAGCACCATTCTGTCTTCTCCCCTCTGAATATCAACCCAATGTCCTTTATGTCCTTAGTAGCCTCTGCTTGCTGACTTGAGTGTTTGCCAAGGCCTACGTGATCTTTTCATCTGGAACACCCTTTCCTAATCTTTGCTTCTCAAGATCCTGCCCACTCTTCCAGGCTGAGGTCTTTCTCTCTCCTCACTCCTGGTTGCAGCCCTCACCATCTGCTCTCTGAAGCCCTGAGTTTCCACATTTCTCTCTCTACCTAAGACTACTGTGACTTTATCTCATTGTATCTTCCCTGCTAAAGACTTGAATGACTTACTGATAAGACCAGAGTCATTAGTCCTTTTATCCCCTGTGTTACAGGAGAATATTTTCCAAGACTTCTGCAGTGATGAACGTTTGGTGTTTCTAAGTACTTATCCGCTGAGCATTGCTATAAGTCCCTGTCATCAGGAAATAAGTTCCTAGTGTTTCCACAGATCAGCCCAGGAGGCTTAGCAAGAAATCAGGCTGAAATTCTCTCAATTAGAAATATAGATGGATGCTCATAAATGTTTTCACTTAGTTGTTTTCAACTTATTTTCCATGTTTTTCAGCCAATCTCTTTGTCCTCCTCCCTCCCCTTCTCCAAGAGTAATGAACACTGCCCAGTCAGCGTAGCTCTGTGGTTGAGCATCGACCTATGAACCAGGAGGTCACAGTTCCATTCCTCGGTCAGGGCACAAAGCCAGTTTTTGGGTTTGATTCCCAAGAGGGGGCATGCAGGAGGAAGTCGATCAATGATTTTCTCTCATCATTGATGTTTCTATCTCTCCCTTCCTCTCTGAAATCAATCAAACAATATTTTTTTTAAAGAAAAGGATAATGAAACATTGACCACTTGAAGGCAGTTGTTATACTTCAGGCCCTGCTGGCTGGGATTCTCTAAAATTTGGTCTTACTCCTCTTAATATGTTTCTCATATCTCCATTACCTTCTCTAAACTTAGTAGCTAGAGTTAGAGGTTTAAGAACATTTGCCTCACTCCACCTTTTATTGCAGGGATCAGCACCCCATGGCCTAGAGGCCAACCACTGCCTGTTTCTGTAAATAAAGCTTTATTGGGACACAGCAATACCCATGCATTGCTGGGTCCTACTTATCTCAGATTGCTGTCACATGCAAGAGTAGAGTTGAGCAGCTGTGACAAAGACCATGTGGCCCTCAAATCCTAAAATGCCATCTAGAACTTTTTAGAAATGTTTGAAGAGCCTGCTATATTGTGTTAAATTGTTACCCCTCTCCCTGAACCCACCCCTGCCCACACCCCATAAGAATGGTTCTTCTGTTGTACTCATGTCATGTGTCCAGCCATTCAGCCAATCCCCCCAACTGGAGGGAAGCACTGAGGACACCTGGCTCTAGGTGCGGAGGACCGAGTCACTGCCCTTTGCATTGTCAGTGGTGGTGGGGGTGGGGGTATGTTGAACAGCTGTTGCTGTTAATGAAGGACCAGGCAAGGTGAAGGGTATTATATGCTTGACCTCCCATAATGTACATGTGCGGATGGTATTATCCTTATATTAATGAGGACAAGGAGGCACAGGGCAGTTTAGTAACCTGTCTCAGGTCTCATAACTGACAAGTGCCAATGCCTGGAACAGAACAAAGTCTGTCTGACTCTGGAGAGCAGCCTCAGACCACCTGGACTCTGCTGCTGCCTCCTGGAGACCAACCTGAGGCCCCACAGGCTGTGTTCCTGCCTCCTGTACTTATCCTTCAGATGCCTTTGAGCTTCTGCTGCCCATGCTTGGATCTCCTCCTTCTTCACAGCCTTTTCTTATCTTACCTCCTACTTTTACATCTTAAATGTATGTATTTATTAGCGATAAGTTTATCAATATATTGTTTATTCCACTTCTATAAAAAACATAGTTAAGTACATTAAAACATATGAAATATAATTTCTTCTTAAAAAAAAACCACACACACAAAACCCTATCTATGGTAGTAACATTTTACCTTGAAAAATTTTTAGTAAAAATTGTTTAGGGCTTTTTTTTTTTTTTTATGTTGCATTGGTCCAAAGTTTGGGAGTAATAGATTTAAGTTCTGGCAAAAACAAACAGCCACTTATTAAAGTTGCTTAACAAGATTTAAAGTGACAATAGGAAATGTAGGCATTATTTAAGACTCTTCTCTCTCACCTCTCTCACCTTATCTAGGGTGAGAGTTTGAAGAACCAACTTTATGCAGAAGACTCCAGATCTGTACTTGCTTTCTCTGTGAACTAAATCATGTCCCTGATCTTTCCCCAAAGCTTCAGTGGCATCATTCCAATGTCTAATTGGACTTCTCTGAGATCTCAAACTCATTTTCTCCCCTAGCAGCAGTTCTTTCCAGGTCTAAGGGTTCTTTCAGTCATTTCGACCATGCTTCTCTTTATCCTATTTTCTCACCTGGCATCCACCCATGCCTGCATCCACCTGTGTGTCTGCCCCAGTGTGTCCCATTCCTGCCATTTCCACCCCAGGAAAGCCTGCACAATACCTTTTCCTCACACTGGAATAATGGTCTCTTTCTAGTAGTGCTCCATTCCAGGAGTGACAGACAGCCTCTGGGCCAGACTGTGCCGCAGAAGCCTTCTTGACACATCAGTGATGGTGTGGCAGTCCATGCCTTCTTTAATTTACTTATGCGGTTATGGGGATATATTTTCTCAGAAGTGCTGCATCACTTATATCACATATGCTTAGAAGCTCAGTGATGCCTCATTGACTAACAAATTAAAAACAAATATCCATTGAAACATATAGAGCCTGCCTTTATATGATCTTCAGTTTTTCTTGCTAGCTTATTGTACTTTCTCCACCTTCCAGGCAGGAAGGCGATTCAGTAGTCCTTTATTTCCACCTCCATGCTATTTCTTCTTCCCAGAATCCCTTTCCCATCTTGCAAAGCCTGTTTCCTCTGTGGCTTCTTGGATTTCCAAGCTAATGTGAATTTTCTCCCTTTTAAGTCTCCACATTACTTTGTGCCGACCTTCCTTATTGAACTCACCTGTGCCATGTTCCTGGTGGGCTTGTCTTACAGTTAGTTCACTGCTGGCCATGCACTCAAGCAGCAACTCTTCTGTGCTTAATGAATGATACAGGTGCCTGTTCATGGTTGATGCACAGTTATTGAATTAGTCTAATGGAAGTATAGAGAAAAGTCATATGGTTGGCCATGAACTATACAGGCTTCTCATTCTAGTATTTCTAATGTATTACTGGTTAATGATGTTGAGCTCTTTAAACATGCCTGTGGTAACATTTATTTTAAGTTAAAATGTCATGTCTTCAACCAAAGTCCCAACACATAGCGATTCAGTGTGATCAAACAAAGGACTAAGGAGTGGTGGCCATGGTGTGCTCCCTGTCATGGCCACTTATTCAGCTCTTTGTGTTGATCTCATGGCCTTTCTGGGCTTCAGTTTTCTCATCTGTAAAGCTAATGTGGATAAAGATTCTTTGCATGTGTAGCAGCAGTCCCTGTGGGTGGGGGAGAGGGGTTTGATCCCCAGGGAAGATTGGCGATGTCTGGAGATATGTGGTGTCACACTCCCTAAGGAAGCTGCTAAGCTCCCATGACAGAGCACCTGGTCCAAAATGTCAGTGGTGCTGAGGCTGAGAAACTCAAGTAGACTATGGCTCAAGATTTTATTTTAATTAATTCCATAGGTATTGTAAACCTGATATTTTAATTATAGTTTGATTTACTAGGAGACTTGTTTTTCCAAGAGTCATTCTGAGATGCAAATTTGTTTTGATTTCCTTAGTGGTTAAGCAAATAATTAACATTATTATGAATGCTTAAACTGTGTGCAATTTAAAATCATATCTGCCTTCATCACGCTAGTTCAGTAGTTTGCAGGTTTTTATCTTATTACTAGAGGCCTGGTGCACAAATTCGTGCACCAGTGGGGTCCCTAGGCCTGGCCTGTGGGATCGGGCCGAAACCAGCTCCCTGACATTCCATGAGGGGCCCCAGATTGCCAGAGGGCACAGGCCAGGCCCAGGGACCCCACCAGTGCATGATTGGGGCCAGAGAGGGATGTGGGAGGTTGGCCAGCCACAGAAGGGCTCCAGGGCATGTCCAGCTCATCTCGCTCAGTCCTGATTAGCTGGACCCCAGCAGTAAGCTCACCTACTACTCAGAGCATCTTTCCCCTGGTGGTCAGTGCATGTGATAGCAACTGGTCGACCAGTCAACTGTCTACTCCCTGGTAGTCAGAGTGAGCAGTTGAGTTGTCTTAACATATCATTAGCATATTACTCTTTGATTGGTCGAACAGCCAACTGGATGATCAGACACTTAGCATATTAAGCTTTTATTATATAGGATTAGACCATTTGAAGGACGTGAGAAGGTGATTGTTCAAAAGAAATGGAAGCCAAGTATGTGTAAGCAGGTTGAACATGGGCTTTAAATAACTGGGGGATTTAAAATGAAACCTTCTTTTCTCTCTTAGTCCCCTAAGTACTATATTTACAGGTGTTGTCTGGGCCAGTTCCTGAAGCCTCATGATGGTGGTGCCTGGGCTGTAAGAAGGGGGAATACTTGCCATTCCTGGGACTAGTGAATGAACCTACACAGCAGTAGCTTACAGTTTGGGGAGTGTCTTGCTAAAGCACCAGAGCCAACCAAAAATATAAAGCTGGTGTGGAGGCAGCAGACCAGTCAGGTATACAAAGGTGGGATGCTGCAGGCACAGCACTAGTTCCTTAGGAGGCTAACCACCCAGAATGTGCCCCCTGCCTGTTGCAGGCACTGAGGGGGTGCTACATTTCCTATGGATGTGGATCAAGTTGGGAAAGCAAGGCCATTTACTTTTGCTTCTTTCCTGCCTCTACCTTGCTCTCCATAGGGGAGCTTTTGATTGCTACCAGGGATAAGAAGAGGAAGCATAATTTAATTTATGAAAAATTAGTTTTGGAATGACTCAGAACCATGTTCTAAAAACTTAGGACAGAGCTGGTATAATTGCAGTAATTAGCAAACACATAAAACAACTGAAGTATATCAGAGATGTGAAAGTATTTACTTATTAATGTATTAAATGATTTGATATTCTCACTGATCTCTACTGCAGTGCTATTAACTGATGATGAGAGAATTCAGACTCTGTGATTCTGACTAAAATCCTACAGTGTAGGATGACATGTAGCTGGAGGTAACAGAAAACATGATTAGGACTTAGCTGAATGGGGGCTTTATTGTTCTCATGTGGAGTCAGAGGAAGGCCGTCTCCAGCCTGTCAGGGACCAGCCCTTCAGCTTTTGCTTTTCCATCCTTAGCAGGGTGAGAGTTTCGCTGTCAGGCTCCTGGTTTCACCACCAGGATGCATCCAGGATGCCTGGCAGCAAGAAGAGAGGGAGAGATCAGAGCTTAGTCAACTCACATCTTATTGGCTGGCTCTGGTTCCTGGGGCCATCTCTAGGTGCAAGGGAGGCTGGGAATCAGGCAACCTTAACTGGCATATTGTTGTTCTATCAGAACTGGACATCTCAAGGCAAGGGATGGGGGACAATGGATTCTGGGGTGGCACTAGGAGTGTTGGCCACCTGGTGCTTTTGCCCAGTTAGGCCTGTGCAAGGATTGCAAACTCCTTCCTTTGTTGGCTTAGGAGGAATAAACCAGGAACGATACATTTTTCCTATATTTTCGTGCTGCGTGTCCCTTTCACTGGCTGCACTGAAAGTGATTGTCCTATGTTAGAATTCCTTTTGTTGCCAGGTATACTGCAACAAACTGTCTTTTGCTGTGTGCAGTATCATGGTAAAGGTAGTCCCCAACGTACAGTGGCTCCACTTACAATTTTTTGACTTTATAATGGTGCAAAAGCATTCAGTAGAAATCATACTTCAAAGTTTGAATGTTGATCTTTCCCCAGGCTAGCGGTATGCTGTACAGTATGCTCTCAGATGCTGGGAGTTACTCAGGCACATGATTTCGAGGGGAAATGACTGATACTCTGCAATGTGTTCACTGTTAGATGATGTTGCCCAGCTGCAGGCTAATGTGAGTGTCCTGAGGACGTTTAAGGTAGGCTAGGCTAAGTTATGATGTTCGGTAGGTTAGGTGGATTAAAGACATTCTTGACTTATATTTTCAACTTACCATAGATGTATTGGGACATGACCCATTGCAAGTCAAGGAGCACCTGTGGATTTGACTCCCATGCCAGGATTGAAATGTTCTCTTCCCACTTTGGGGCATCACTCTACTAAAAGCCTTTGAATGTTGCTGCTGAGAGAGAGGCTGTAGAACAGGGCACTTTGCAATTTAGAGAGAAAGCCATGAGCCCCTTTTTACTTTCAGGTTAAGTGCATGGTGAAATGGTCTGTGAGAGAAAGCTGACCCAGATGACCAGGTTACCTGTGTTTCTGGATTTTTCTACTCATGGGTAGGGGGCAGTTCTGTGAAAGCTGGGAAGCGGTCTCACAGCATTGGATAAGTGCTGTGTGCTCTGTGCTGTCTGAGGTGTGTGCTTCCAGGCCTGCCCTCACTTTTACAAACTCTGTGCTCTTTATTGTTTGGTTGAGGACCAAAGGTGTATAAGCCATGCAGCAAGAAGTTGACCAGCCGTGGGAAAGTCAGCTGAGACTTTCAGGCAGTCCTTATCCATCTCTAGCCCACCTGTCAAAGGTCTGGTACCCCTTCCCCAGACCCACTTTCTCTTCTCATTGGAGATCCCTTTCCTTCTTGCAGAGGCTCAGGCTACCTATCATCCATTCCTTGTAGACTCTTATTTATACTTGGTTGACAATTTTATTTTTCAAACCAAAATTTTTAAAATGTTTGACACTTAGCTTAGTGAGGCTGTCAAAATGGTTTACTTGTCATTAGCATAATCTCTTTCAGCTCAGTCCTGTGTGTGTTTGTGGTGTTTTTTTGTTTAATCTGCTGAGCCACAAATTAACAGCCAGAATCCTCTTCTTCCCCTTGCACATCTCCATACAGAACACGGATACAAAAAATTGGTTTCAAACGACATCCTGGATATTTCACAGGGCTGAAGAGCACAGGCTGCCTGCTTCACAGACTGGAGATGGTGTGTCTTCTGGCAGAGGGTTTCCATGGTGACGTCTTGAAAGCTGATTAAACCTGGGCACGGGGGAGGGGGCCTGGCTGTCAGACCCTTGTTCAGTCCCTCAGAACTGTCTCATTTCTTTCTGCACCCTTGGGATCGGCATTTGACTCTCCAGGAGCACAATGGAAGTGCCTGAGTGGAGAGATGGCTTTGTTGGCTGTGCCCTTATCGAGGGTATGTGCTCCTGCCTGTCTTTCACTCCCTGTGTCAGGCGTTTCCCTCTTTCTGCACCTCTTGTTCTCTGCATATTGCTACATGGGAGATGCGAGACTTATTAAAGGAAATTCATACATGAGACATCACTGATTTGAAAATGCTCAAAATAAAAGGAGTATCATTTAGTAGGTTTTTGATTTAAAAATGTTTGGGGGAGGGAAGGAAATGAGCTACTACTTTGAAATAGGCTGGTGTGTGGCATAGACATTAGGAATGAAGGTACTTTCCATTTCTCAGGCACTTATGTCCTAGAAACTGTCATGTGTTGTTTCATTTGATAGTAATTCCCAAGGGTGTATAATTATTGCTCTCATTTTATCGGTGAGAAAATTGAAGGTCAGGGAGGTTAGGTGACTTGCCTAAGATCACATAGCTACTAAGCAACAGAAGTTAACCCTGGAGTGTTACTCAGTCAAGAACCTTGAAGAGTCCAGTAGTATGTATGTAGTACGTATGTTGCATGAATGAATTCCTGTGAACACTGATAGTGATGTATAATGCAGCATATTCACTAATTAGGAAAGTAAACCATAGGTGTTTAGATGTAGCTGTAATCATTAGTTTATATGTCCACCTGGAATGCTCAGTCAACCCCAATTAGTTTGTCCATCAGACACTTTCTTCACAAACAGCCTGCGTTTACTTTGAGCCAGCCTTTTTCAAATCACAAATTCTAAGTTGGTATTCTCTTTATAAATGAGGCCACACTCCTGTATGAAACCCATGCAAGCAACTCTACTTAATACACTAGTGGAATTTAATTGGTGAACTTGATAGAATCATGCTGAAGTTTATTTAGAAAATTAAGTATGCAAAAATAACCTAAAATTTGGATAGAGATTGATGAAGAAGGAATGGCATAATCAGAATTACATTGAAGCTTATAGTTGACGACATTAAAATAAAACAGAAGGGTGCAAGACCCAAACAGAAAGACCAAAAACAGTACCCAGCTCTATCTATGAAAACTGGATATATGATGTGGCAGATCCGATAACCTACAAAAATTGTTATAGCATTAATATGTGCTTGTACACCAGAGACACAATACATATGAAAGTTCAGAGTAAAAGCCATCACCTTTTCTTCCTGTGATCTCATTCCCAAGAAGAAACTGTTATTAATTTACATGTTTTGAGGAATATTACAAATATATCAACACGTTTTGGGAGATTAAGAATGCTGACTTGGATGTCAGACAGCCTGGTTTCAAATCCTGGATGTGTGACCTCAATTGTTACTCAACCTTTGTGTGCCTGCCTCAGTTACTCTCATCGTTACAAGGTTGTTGTGAAGATCAAATGAGATGATACATGTACAACAGTTAGATAAGGCCTGGCACACATCATGAGCATTTAACAAAAGTTAGTTTTCAGAAATGTAAGGTCATACTATTCATGTTTTGCAGTAACTATACCTTCATTCCTAATGTCTATGCCACATACCAACCTATTTCAAAGTAGCAGCTCATTTCCTGCCCCCAAACATTTTTAAATTAAAAACCTGCTAGATAATACTTTTTATTTTGAGCATTTTCAAATCATTTAACAGTATATTGTAGGCATCCACTGTGACTGTATATTCATCCACATATATATTTCATGCCTTTTGATGGCTTTATATTGTTTCATTGTATTAGTTTATCAAAATTCCTAGTGATACTGTATTGGGGGTTCCCCAGGACCATCCTAAGGCTTTATGTTTGCTAGAAGGATTTACAAGACTCAAAATCTATTATACTTGTAGTTTATTATAGCAAAAGGATTCAAATTAAAATTAGCAAAGAGAAAAGGCACAGGGTTCATGGGGAGAAGGGAAAAGAAACCAGAAAGTTTCCAAATGGTTCTCATTGGAGTAACACTGATGTGCTTAATTCTCTACAGTGGGAAGGCAGAAGAGGTTGGGACGGGGTGGGGGTGGGGGCTACAAGAGATCAACCGAAGGACTTTTATGCATGCATAAAAGCATAACCAATGGATACAAGACACTTTGGGAGGGAGGGAAGGTGAGGGCACGTGTTGGGGAGTAGAGGAGGCGGGGAAGAGGTCAATGGGGAAAAAAAGGAGACATATGTACTACTATTTGTAATACTTTAAACAGTAAAAAAAAAAAAAAATTATCCCAGCAATGATGTGTGACAACACATGCGAAGGGTTGTCAAGCAGGAAAGCTCACCAAGCTTTGGTGGACATGCTTTTTTTTTAAAAAAAATATTTTTATTGATTTTTACAGAGGGAGGGAGGGAGGGAGAGAGAGAGAGAGAGAGAGAGAGAGAGACAGAGAGAGAGAGAGAGAGAGAGAGAGAGAGAGAGAGAGAGACTGATCACATACCTCGTGCACGCCCCCTACTGGGGACGGAGCCCACAACAGGGGCATGTGCCATGACCAGAAATCGAAACTGCAACATTTAGGCACACGGAAGGACACCCAACCAACTGAGCCACACTAGTCAGGGCTGGTGGCTATGTTTCATTGGGAGTTGTTATGTAGGCAGTCAATGCTTGTGTGACTGGCCTCAGCTAATTACTAATTACTCTCCAGTCTTTCAGAGCATAAACAGGTGTTACTCACATGTATTGGTAACTTGCACTGTCTGATGAAACCTCTACCCCATGTCTCAAGGCCTCAGACATCTAGAAATACTCTTATCAGAAAGGATATTCCAAAAGCTCAGAACTCAGTCTTTCTTGAGAATGTGCAGGGTTTGATCAATCCAGGGCTGCTGAGTTAACCCTATACCACACAGTTAAGCATTTAGGAATATTCCAGTATTTGACCAGTATTGTGTATAAACATTACTTCAAGAATTAGCTGTATATACATTGTCTTATGAAATTCAGTGAGAGTTTTTATAGTATAAATTTATAAAATTTAAACTGTTGAATGAAATGTCCTGGGGAGCCCCCAACACGGTATCACAAGGAATTTTGATAAACTGATACAATGAAACAATATAAAGCCATCAAAATGCATGAAAAATATATGTGGATGAATATACAGTCACAGTGGATACCTACAATATACTGTTAAATGATCAGTTACTACAAAACATGAATAGGAATTAAACTTTTTTTCTTTTTTTTAATTGTTCAGTTTATTAATTACATTGTTACCAATTTTTTATCCCCCTATAGCTCCCCTCCACTCGGTACCCATCCCACCCTCCACCCTCACCTCCCCCTCAACTGTCCTCTCCCATTGTTGCAAGATTTTTGTCCAGTCTCTTGCTGAACTTCCCACACCCCTTTTCTCCCCCAAAATTGTCAGTCCATTCCCTTTCTATATCCATGATTCTGTTATATTCACCAGTTTATCCCGTTCATCAGATTATTAATTCCCTTGATTTTTTAGATTCATTTGTTGATAGATGTGTATTTGTTGTTCATAATTTATATTTTTATCTTTTTCTTCTTCCTCTTCTTAAAGAATATCTTTCAGCATTTCATGTAATATTGGTTTGGTCGTGATGAACTCCTTTAGCTTTTTCTTATCTGCAAAGCACTTTATCTGACCTTCAATTCTGCATGATAGCTTTGCTGGATAGAGTAATCTTGGTTGTAGATTCTTGCTACTCATCACTTTGAGTATTTCTTGCCACTTCCGTCTGGCCTGCATTGTTTCTGTTGAGAAATCCACTGACAATCAAATGGGTGCTCCCTTATAGATAACTAACTTTTTCTCTTGCTGCTTTTAATATTCTCTCTTTATCTTTTGCTCTTGGCATTTTAATTATGATGTGTCTTGGTGTGATCCTCTTTGGATTCCTATATTTTGGGGTTCTGTGTACTTCTTGGGCTTTTAAGTCAGTTTCTTTCACCAGGTGGGGGAAGTTTTCAGTCACTATTTCTTCAAGTAGGTTTTCATTGCCTTGCTCTCTCTCTTTTTCTGGCACCCCCATAATTCGGATGTTGGCATGCTTGAGGTTGTCTGAGAGGCCCCTTACACTATCTTCAATTATCTGGATTCTTTTTGTTTCTTGCTTTTCCAGCCAAGTGGATTTTGCTTCTTTGTATTTCAAATCTTTGACTTGGTTCTTGCGGCCCTCTGGACTGCTTTTAGGACTTTGTGTAATATTTTTTATTTCAGTCAGTGTATGCTTGATTTCTAGTTGGTTCTTTTTCATATCCGTGAGGGTCTTGTTCATATCTTCTGGGGTCTTGTTCATTTCCTTGTAGGTCTCATTCATTTCCTTGTAGGTCTTGTTCATTTCCTTGCAGGTCTTGTTCATTTCCTCATAGGTCTTGTTTATTTCCTTGTAGTTCTCCACCTTTTCTAGGAGCCTCTTGAAAAGCCTTATAACCGTGGTTTTGAATTCTATGTCCAATCGTTTTTTTCCCTCCATTTCTTTCACATCTGATTTCTTTCCATTTCTCTGCATTGTGGCTGCTTTCCTGAGTTGTGGTAGATGTCCTCTAAGGGACAATGGCTCAGCCTCTCCAGTTACCTGAGGTGGATACTCTTACTGCAATCCTTTATGGGTTATACACTATTGTTGGAGTTAAGCCCAGCTAATTGTTGTTAGCACTAGGAGGGTTTGACCTTCAGGCCAATTGGGTGTGGAGGTGAGCTGTGTTCAGGTTGGATGGGCAGAGTCTCTGAGCTGAGCAGGCAGCGTCAGTGTCAGCTACATCCTATGCTGCGCTGCGCACGGGTCTCTGTCAGGTGGTAATGGCCTCAGGCACCTCCAAGAGAAAGCCGCTGCTGGTCTCCACCGGTTGCCAGACAATGCTGCCGCTCCCCAAATGAGTCTGCACACCCAAAGTCTTGCCCAGGGTTGTAAAACAAAGCAGTCTGGTGGTCTCCCATATGGGAGAGCATGTCGTGCGTCTGTGCTGTCTCACACTTTACACACGCAAACTGCTGTTCTAAGCTACACAGACTGTCCTCAAACTCGGAGGCCACTGTGGCATCCAGCTTTTAGCGTGTGTACCCCGGACCTCGGACCTCGGACCTCGCCTGGCCCTGGGGAATCTGTGCAGTGGGATGTCTCCACCCTCCCCGTTGGAGAGATCCAGCCAGGATTGCTGCTACCAGCCCTACAGCCCGCGCGCTGCCACAGCTCCTAACCTCTGACTCCTTGCATATCTTCAAGGCTGCACTCCGCTGCTCCTCTGAGTCTCGGTGTCCCACCTTTACTTTCATTCATGGAATTTTCACTCAGCCAGCTTTCTGGTGATTCTGGATGATGTTCTTTCTGTCGTTAAGTTGTAGTTTTGGAACTGTTGCGCGGGACAGCACAATAGGTGTTTACCTATGCTGCCATCTTGGTTCGTCCCCAATAATCAGGAATTAAACTTTTGACAAGTTTTACAATAGTGTGCTCAAGAAGGTTGCTCTTACACTCCCATCAAGAAAATCAGTGTTGCCTGGCTGTTGTGGCTCAGTGGTTGAGTGTTGACCCATGAACCAGGAGGTCATGGTTTGATTCCCAGTTAGGGCACATGCTTGGGTTGCCAGCTCAATCCCCAGTTGGGGATGCACAGGAGGCAGCCAATCAGTGATTCTCTCTCATCATTGATACTTCTCTCTCTGACTTCCTCTCCCTTCCTCTCTGAAATCAATAAAATCCTTAAAAAAAAAAGAAGAAAATCAATGTTGACATTTCCCCACATCCTCTCCAATGTTATATATTATATACCTCTGTAATCTTTTCTAATCTGATAGTGACAGCATATTAGTTTCATTTGCAATTCATTGTAATTAGAGAGACAGTACATTTTTATGTATACTGGCTGTTTCTATTTCTTTTGTAAATTGAACAAGTGGCATTTCAAATACAAAGAATAGTGTTGAGATGGTTACATTTTTTTGAAAAATAGTTTTATATTTTCTGCCATATACACGAAAATATATTTTAGATGGGTTGCTTTTTCTGTAAAGGGCCTGGTAGTATTTTAGGTTTTGTGGACTAGACTGTCTTTTCAACATATCCCTCTGTTTTTCTCCCAAACAGCTCAGGGGTCATAAGAAATAAGTAGCAAGATATAGTTTGCTGATCCCTTCTTTATTTAAATAATTTAATTAAGAATAAGTCATCTAGTTCTATGGCTTTTATCTGATCTTAGTATGAGAATATTTTTATATTAAGTAAAACTCAAATATAGAGTTTTCTATTTGCAGTGCAGTGTTCTATTATATTGTAGTTTAGGCTTATAACAAATAAAGGAAGTTAGTATACAGGAAAATATATAATAAAGAAAAAAGCCTAAAAATTAAATTAATTTTTATGAGGCTTTAACTATTTACTCCCAAACATTAATAAATGCAGTGCAGCCCAGTTGGTGTGGCTCAGTGGTTGAGAATTGACCTATGAATCAGGATGTCATGGTTTGATACCCTGTCAGGGTACATGCCCACGTTGATTCCCAAGAGGGAGACGTGCAGGAGGCAGCTGATGAATGATTCTCTCTCATCATTGATCTTTCTATCTCTCCCTCTTTCTTTCTCTCTGAAGTCAATACAAATACACAAACAATAGAAAAATAAGTACAATGCAAAAAGAAAGTGAAGAACTAGATATTTGTGAAACACATCTCTAAGAGATGAAATAAAAAGTTGAACAATCTCAAAGACATACATTTTCAAATGTGTAAGATTCCAATTTTTTGAGAAAAACAGGCAAAGGACACAATCAGTTTCACAAAAAGAAATATTGTTAGTAGTAAATATAACATATCTATGTCACTGGAAGAAAAGCAATACATATTAAACATTAAACTATCATTTCTGGATGAATTGGTAACAATTGAATAGAATGATAGCATTGCATGTTGGGAAGAGTGATGTCAAATGGGCACTATAATAGCTGCTATAGAGCATTCAAATTAGCCTTTTTTTTCAGAGTGTGGTTTGAAAGCATGTCTCAAGAGCCTTAATCATGTGCTCAGATCCTTAGATCTGAAAATAACTGCAGAAATGCTGAAAGATTTAGTCAGTATAGTCTCTCAATCAGCTTCGGCTGCTGTAACAAAATAACATTGACTAGGTGGCTTATCTACAACATACATTTCTCATAGTTCTATCAGGGTTCCCATGGGGTTCTGGTGAGGACCCTTTTTCTGGTAGTAGACAGCTAACTTCTCATTGTATCTTCATGTATTGGAAAACAGAGACTGAGCAAGCTCTTTTGTCTCTATAAGGTACTAATTCCATTCATGAGTGCTCCACCTTCATAAATTTATTACCTCCCAAAGGCCCCTCCTTCTAATGTCTCATTGAGAGTAAGGATTTCAATATATACACACTGGGGAACACAAACATTCAGATCTGTTAACAGTGTCTATGACAACATTATTGATTATATCAAAACAGTTAGAAACAACCTAACAGAAACAATCGAAGGGTATCTGATTTACCTATAAGATATGGAATACTAAACACACATTGAAATTCATGTTCTTGCATTGACTGATTTGGCTTAGTTGGTTGGAGTGTTGTCCTGTGCACCGGAAGGTTGTGGGTTTGATTCCTGGTCAGGGCACATACCTGGGTTGTGGGGTTGTTTCTCGGTTGGGGTGCGAATGGGAGGCAGCTGGTGCATTCTCTCACATCAGTTTTTTTTTTTCTCTCTCTCTCTCCCCCCCCCTTCTTCCCTCTCTAAAAAAAATTATTTTTTCATCTTCCCAAAGAATGTTTGATTACTAGAGGTGGTAGGCAGAATAATGGTTCCCTCATGATGTCCATGACCTCATTTCTGGAACTTGTGAATATGTTAATTTTCATGATGAAAGGTACTTTGCAGAATTAGATGTGATTAAGTTCAGGATATTAAGATGGAAGATTATCTTGGATATTCCTGGGTGGGTCTAATGGAATCATAAAGCGCCCTTTCCTCTAAAAGAGAGTCAGAAGAGTCAAGGTGAGAGGAGGTGATTTAATGACAGGAGCAGAGGTCACAGTGCTGTAGGGCCAGGAGCCAAGGAATACAGGCAGCTTTTGGAAGCAGGGAAAGTCAAGAAAACACATTCTAGAGTCATCAAATGGAGTGTACCTGCCAACAAGGGATTTGATTTTTGCTCAGTGGGATTGATTCTGACCTTTGGACCGCTAGAACTAGAAAACAATAAATTTTTGTTATTTTATAAGCCAATACATTTGTGGTTACTTTATTATAGTAACAATAGTAAACCAATACCTCAGGAAGAAACTCAGATACTGTAAATAGGTTGGGTGACAGACTATTGTCACTGTGAGATGATTGGTGGGATAAGGCACTCCCCCTGCAGCAGATGCTCTGTCATGCTGTAGACCCTATTTGTCAAAAGTAGAAATTTGCTAAATTAGAAAAACTTAGGCCTAATTTTATCCTGTGCCATAGTCCCCTTCATATCACTATTTAAGAATGACATGTAAAATATTATGTTTTTCAATAGACAATAATTTTAGCCATTCATTACCTACTTAGGTTTTGAGCTAAACTTAGCTTCATCAGCAAGGCCACATCTCAGGGAAAGGAAAAATCAGAATCACTCTCTAGGTATCTCTGCTTCCAACCTCCCGATATCCCCAGCTCCTCATTTCCCTACAGTGCTCCATGACTGGCTCCTTAGGCCTGCATGTGACTTAGGATCACAAATTCACCCACTTTTCAACTGAAGGAAAATGTGTGTGCAGCATAACTCCATTAGGAGATGGCTCAATATAGTTCTAGGCAGAAACAAAATTGTGTGATTCTAGGTGGTGGAGTTAGGGGTTATTTCAGTTTTCCTTGGCTGTATTCTTGTTTAGTCTACTTTTGGCAATGAATGTGTAATGATTTTTCCAAATATAAGTGCATTTAGAAAAAAAAGAAAGGAGAGAAACTTATATGTCCAATTGGTGCTTTTTCCTCTGTAACTCTACATTCTACCTGCTCAGAGTTTTCAGGATGAGTATCTCTCAGTGTTAGCAGAGCACAGGTGTATATTCCTGTCTTTGTGTGCTGGCAACAAATTATGCAGGGGGTGGAAAATGGTGCCTAGGGATTCTCGTTTCTGAGCATTCATGGAAATGATACATAGACCAGGGATTGTCTACTATCTTCAGTCAGTGGTTTCCTTACTCTAAATAATGTCTTACTGTTAAGGAAGAAACTCAAACTGTGGAGTGAAATGTTTCTGTTTGTTCACTAACAAGAGCTAGTCGTTATATTACCCTCAGTTGGATGATTTTTTTCCTTTTGGTTATGGAATGATGGAAAGAGCACTATATTTAGAGTCAGTTCAGAATTCTTGCTATGGGCCTGTTGTAACAAGCTTTAGCTCTGCAGGACCCATGTGCCTGCCTATACCTCTTTTAATAAAACCATAGAGTTTGGATGTTGTGAACTTACTGCTCTTCTCCACATCTAACATTATAGACTTCTTAGTTGAAGCTAGTCCTTGGATACTTATTTACGTACTAGAGGCCGGATGCATGAAAATTTGTGCACTCAGGGGTCCCTTAGCCCAGCCTGTACCCTCTTGCAGCCTTGGAGCCCTCAGGGGATGTCCCTTTGCATTTGTTTCCAGCCCCAGCTTAGGCCTGCTCCTGCGGGGTGGGGGGAGAGCAGGCCTAAGCCATCAGTTGGACATCCTTAGCACTGCAAAGGAGGCGGGAGAAGAAGTTCCCACCACGGCTGCTGCACTCGCAGCTGTCAGCCCGGCTTGTGGCTGAGCAGAGCTCGCCGTGTGGGAGTTCACTGACCACCAGGGGGCAGCTCCAGTGTTGAGCGTCTGTCCCCTGGTGGTCAGTGCGTGTCATAGCAACTGGTCGTTCTGGGTGGTTTTGTTAGGGTCGATTTGCATATTATCCTATTATTATATAGGATACTCCTGGGTTGAGTGACTGTCATCACAATTTGAGGTCTGCATTATTATGTAGGAAAAAGTCAAACACAAAGTCAGAAGGTGAAGTTTCTGTCCCTTTATTGTTTCTTCTATTCCTTTTCCCCACCATCAGAAATCTTAGGAGAGATAAGAAACAGGATGGAAGGGACAAGTTGGTGCGGTCTGCTGAAAACCCTTAGGGGGTTGTTGGTGCTTGGGTCAGAGGCCAGAGAACATTAACTGTGCATTTGTGTATTTCAGATCCCAGCTCTCTTCTTCCTTTCTGGTTTCTCCTTGTGGCAAGAGGAGATTTGTCTAATATTAAAGTCCTCCAAGGGCCTGCCCCGTGCTTCCAGGCAACCAGTGCCCCATTCGGCAAGCAGGCCATCGTTTCTGAGGACTTGGAAAATGACTAGATTTAACATAATGGGAAACAACTTACCCTGTCATTTAAATGGACTTGCCTATGCTGCATTTGTAATTTTCTTCTCATAGTACTTGCTGGGAATTCACATTTAAGTCAGCGGGATAAATAGAAAGCGGTATCATTGCCCAGCACAGAAAAGAGGCCACACGCTCACGTGTCTTTCGCACTCTGCAGCCAAATGCTTTAGTGCCACTCAGTCCGTGACTCAGGGACATAGCCTTTGCTATCACTTAGCAAGCAGATCTTGGCATGTTTCTTGACAGCAATTAGTATCTGACCCCTAAGGAAGAGAAGCCATTGATTCCCTGCTTTGGAAGAGATAGGAGATGTTGGGATGGAAAGCAAACATATTTGCTATACCTTGCAGGCTATGGTGCTTTTTAAAAATAAATGTGTGTGTGTGTGTGTGTGTGTGTGTGTGTGTGTGTGTGTATTTTTTAAGAGAGATGCAGGGAGAAAGAGGTGTCGATCAGTTGCCTCTCATATGTAGTCCAACTAGGGACCAAACCCATAACCTGGGCATGTACCATGACCAGGAATCAAAATGGCAACCTTTTGGTGCACAGGATGATGTTCAACCAACTGAGCCACACTAGCCAGGGCCAGGCTATGTTTTATTTTTTTTATCTTTATTGTTCAGTTTATTAATTACATTGTTCCCTTTTTTTCCCCCTATAGTTCCCCTCCACCTGGTACCCATCCCACCCTCCACCCTCACCCCCCTCCACTGTCCTCTCCCATAGTTGCATGATTTTTGTCCAGTCTCTTGCTGCACTTCCCACACCCCCTTTCTCCCCAAGAGTTGTCAGTCCATTCCCTCTCTATGTCCGTGATTCTGTTACATTCACCAGTTTATCCTGTTCATCAGCTTATTAATTCACTTGATTTTTAGATTCATTTGTTGATAGATGTGTATTTGTTGTTCCTAATTTACACTTTTATCTTTTTCTTCTTCCCCTTCTTAAAGAATATCTTTCAGTATTTCATATAATATTGGTTTGGTGGTGATGAACTCCTTTAGCTTTTTCTTATCTGCGAAGCACTTTATCTGGCCTTCAATTCTGAATGATAGCTTTGCTGGATAGAGTAATCTTGGTTGTAGATTCTTGCTGTTCATCACTTTGAATATTTCTTGCCACTCCCGTCTGGCCTGCATCGTTTCTGTTGAGAAATCCGCTGACAATCATATGGGTGCTCCCTTATAGGTAACCAACTGTTTCTCTCTTGCTGCTTTTAATATTCTCTCTTTGTCTTTTGCTCTTGGCATTTTAATTATGATGTGCCTTGGTGTGGTCCTCTTAGGGTTCCTATATATTGGGGTTCGGTGCGCTTCTTGGACTCCTAAGTCAATTTCATTCACCAGGTGTGGGAAGTTTTCGATCACTATTTCTTCAAATAGGTTTTCATTGTCTTGCTCTCTCTCTTTTTCTGGCACTCCTATAATTCGGATGTTGGTATGCTTGAGGTTGTCCCAGAGGCCCCTTACACTATCTTCAATTTTTTGAATTCTTTTGGTTTCTTGCTTTTTCAGCTGAGTGGATTTTCCCTCTTTGTGTTTCAAATCTTTAACTTGGTTCTTGGGGTGCTCCAGAGCACTTTTAGGTCTTTGTATAATATTTTTTATTTCAGTCAGTGTATGCTTAATTTCTGGTTGGTCCTTTTTCATATCCTTGAGAGTCTCCTTCATATCCTTGAGGGTCTCCTTCATTTCCACTTTAGTCTTGATCATTTCCTTGCAGGTCTTGTTCATATCCTTGAGGGTCTCATTCATTTCCTTGTAGGACTCATTCATTTCCTTTGTGGTCTCGCTTATTTCCTTATAGGCCTCTACCTTTTGTTGGAGCCTCTTGAGAAGCCCTATAACCGTGGTTTTGAATTCCATGTCCAGTTGGTTTTTTTCCTTCATTTCTTTCACATCTGATTTCTTTCCATGTCTCTGCATGGTGGCTGCTTCCCTGAGTTGGTCAATTAGCTTTGTGTGGTAGACTTCCTACTAGGGACAATGGCTCAACCTCCCCAGTTACCTGAGGTGGATATGGATTGCACAGTATTGCTGAAGTTAAGCTCAGGTTAATTGTTGTTAGCACTTGGAGGGGTTGACCTCCAGGCCAATTGTCTGTGAAGCTCAGCTGTGCTCAGGTTGGATGGGCGGAGTCTCCAGGCCAAGCAGATAGCATTAGCTGTCTATGGGGCCCCAGGGACTCTGTGCCGGGGACAATGGCTGCCAGCACCTCTGAGAGAGAGCCGCTGTGGAGCTCCACTGGCTGCCGGGGAATTCAGACTCTCCCCAAATGAGTCTGCATGCCCAATGTCTCACCCAGGGTCGTAAAACAAAGCAGTCTGATGGTTTTCCGAATGAGAGAGCGAGTCGCAGAGCGCTCTCTGCGCGGTCACGCAGCTGAGCTGTTCGAGCAAGCTGCCTTCTCCACAAGCCGGGAGACCCCTGCAGTGCCTGAGTTTCGGCGTGCCCTCCCACTGTCCAGTTTTCACCCCGTATGATAGTGGGTTCCCTGGACTTCGCCCAAAGCTGGAGAATCAGTCCAGTGGGACGTCTTTGTCTCCCTGTTTGAGAAAACTGGCCGGTTTTCAGCCACCCGCCCTCTCCGAGGATGTGCGCTCCAAACCTCTCTCCACACGAATCTTTCAACGCTGTCCGCCGCCGCTCCTCTGAGTCACAGTGTCTTATCTTCACTTTTATTTGTGGAATTTTCACTCAGCGAGCTTTCTGGTGATTCTGGAAGGTGTTTGTTCTTTCGTTAAGTTGTAGTATTAAAATTGCTGAGTATGACGGCAAGATAGGTGTTTTACCTATGCCGCCATCTTGGTTATCTCAAGCTATGGTTTTTATTGAGGTATAATTTACACACAAAATTTAACAGGTGTAAAATTTATAGTTATGCAACCACGATCCAGTTGTAAAACATCACCCCCAAAAAGTTTTCTGATGCCCCTTTGCATTTGTTGCGAGCTTTCTTTTTTTATAGATTTGCCTTTCCTGCAAGTTTCATCCAAATGGACATGCAATACATAGTCTTTTGTGTTTTGCTTCTTTCATTTAGCACAATGTTTTTGAGTTTCATTTATATTGTAGTAGATACTGGTAGTTTATTTTTAAAATTAAAATATGATTGACATACACTGTTGTGTAGGTTGAAGGTGTACAACATGCTGATTTGATACATTTACTTATTGCAGTGTGGTTACCATTATAGCATTAGCTAACACCTTTATAACATCAGTTTTTTCTTTTTGTGTGGTGAGAACAATGATAGTGTCGTTTAGTGCCTTTGAAGTCTATAACACAGGCTTGTTGACTACAGTCACTACTAGAGGCCTGGTGCATGAATTTGTGCATGGGTGGGGTCTGGGCCTATTCTGATGGGAGCCCATTGAGGGTGGGGCTGGCTGGGGGAGGGGCCATGGGTGGCAGGCCAGCCATCCCTGTCCCCAGTTGTGGTGTTGGGGGCTGATTAGGGGTGGGATTGGATGGGGAGGGGGTCTGCAGGATGTCTGACCCATCTCGCTCAGTCCCGATTGGCTGGACCCCAATTGGGAGCATCTGAGGTTGGTCAGAGCATCTGCCTGTGGTGGTCAGTGCACATCATAACAAGCAGTTGAGTGGCCTTAGCATATCATTAGTATATTATCCTTTGATTGGTTGAACAGACGACCAGATGACCAGACACTTAGCATATTAGACTTTTATTATATAGGATGCAGTGCATGAGATCACCAGGACTGATATATCTGCTGGTTCCAAGTTTGTAACCTTAAAAGCATCTCCTCAGTCCCCCTTCTCCCAAGCCTCTGGTAACTACCATTCTACTCTCTGTTTTATGAGTTCAGCTTTTTTATTATTTTTCATATTGGTGATATTGACTTTCTTGTCTGACTTATATCATTTAGCATATGGTCCATCCATGTTGTTGCAAATGGCAAGATTTCCTTGTTATGGCTGAATAATATTCTGTTTTATATATATATATATATATATATATATATATATATATATACACACACACACACACACACACACACACACACACACATACATATATATATTAGAGGCCCAATGCACAAAAATTCATGCAAGAGTAGGCCTTCCTTCCCCTGGCTGCCAACACTGGCTTTCCTCCGGCACCTGGGACCTGGGCTGCTTTGCTCTGCAGCCACCATCAGGCACCCAGGACTTGGGCTTTGCTCTGGCCCTGTCTTCGTCCAGAAGGACATCTGGAAGAATGCCTGGAAGAACATTCAGTCTAATTAGTATATTCCCCTTTATTATTATAGATATGTACCACATCTTTATCTATTAATCTTTAGGTTGTTTCCAGACCTTCTCTATTGTGAATAATGCTGTAATAAACACTGAAGTGCAGATACCTTTTTGATATCCTGTTTTTATTTCTGAAGATATATACACAGAAGTGGGGTTGTTGGATCATATGGTAGTTCTATTTTTAATTTTCCAGGAATCTCCGCACTATTCTACAAAGTGACTGGACCAGGTTATATTTCAACCAACAGTGTACTAGCTAGCATTCTGTTTTCTCCATACCCTCACCAGCACTTGTTATTTGTCTTCTTGGTGTCAGCCATTTTAACATATGTGAGTTATCTCATTGTGGTTTTGAATTGCATTTCCCTGTTGATCAGTAATGTTTATAGTTTCTAGTGTCTTGCACTTATTTTGTTAATTTTTAATCCCATCTTATTCTTTATAAACTATTATGAATGGGATTGCTTTCCTAATATCATTTTCAGATTGTTTGTGGCTAGTATATAATATATAGAAATACATTAGATACCCAATTTGTACCCAGAACTGTGCTTGGTGCCAAGGATATGACAACAATGAGACAGTGATAAAAAAGTGGCAATACTTTGGGGATGGGGCTTTTTTTAAGATCCCCAAACCCATCTGCCCCCCTGGCTTTCAAGGCTCTTGTAGAACTGGAGAGAGGAGGATGGGAGTTGGTTGAGTTAAAATGTCTTGAGCCTACTGTGCTTAATGAGGTTCAACCTTTTCATAAATAGATGTTCTTATAATTGTTACAAGTCTTTGGTTCATTTCCAGAGTTCTGAAAAGGTTGGCTATTGACAATATTTTTGTTCCATTTCACAGAGCTTCCCACTACACTATTCTTAAAGTCCTTCCCAGACAGTTCTTAAGTCTGTCTCAGCATTTCCTCACCACTGGGCCCTTGCAGATTTTCACTGTGCATGTTGGCAGTTCCCAGAAGTCAAGGGTGTGGGGAATGCATATTAAATCCTTGACTAACTCATTTCCAGGATCTCTCTGTTAAATTTCTGGCTAGTCATTCTGTGTGCAGCATAACCCCAACCAGGATTGCAGGCTAGAAGAGGTGGTCTTTTCCCATTACCTACTGGAGGTGAGTTTTTCACCCTTTGGTCCAAATCAAGGCAGCCCCACCTGAGTGATGCTACCAGTTCTCACAGCCAGCTCTGCTCTTGCATAACTCTCCCATTCATTGAGCTGGAGTGGGAGCTCTAGGCAAGAATGTCACAGCTTCCACTGTATTTACCCGAAGTTGAGCAGTGTTTTGTGAACATATGCATCTCAATTTATTGTATGCCTTTGGTATCTAGGGACTTAAATGATTGTTTTTGACAGTCATACCTCATTATAGAGTTGTATTTTAGAGAAAGGATTTATTAATCTCTTCCCTCCATCATTGCCTGAAGTTATACCTATGATTTTAAATGTCTGGAATATGTAGGGCATTTAAAAACAGTATAGTGGAGTATGTGTGAGAATTTAGTGGAGGAAAAACAAGGTTTATAATGAACATGGGTCTGATATTTTTAGTTATTTACATTGCAATCGTTTAATAAGGTGAACTCAGAATGAGTTTACTGCCCCAGGTAGATGGGGCTCTGCATAATGCTTATTCTACTGTCAGAGTATGCTTCTTCTTTAAAGAAACAGAAAAATCTTTTTTTGTGCTTACTTTTTGTGATAAATTGTAAAGATATGACATTGTTGATGGAGACTTAAATACTATTAAAATTAGGATTGATTAATTTCTTTCATATATTAATAGTTGAATTCCAAGCCTGCTACCCTGTAAGCTGTGATAGAATTTACAGAAGGAGATACACATTATAATCCAACTTAACAATTCTCTTTAGTAATATAATAATACTAATATTTTAGTAATTTGTAGTTGATCATTAAAGACTGTTTAGGCTAAAATGCTGAGGGTATTATGTAGTCTAAAAATCTGTGCAGTTTTGTACAAATTAATTACCTAGCACAAGTAATATCATTTATAAATTGCTAAGACCAGTTGCTATTTTTCAGTGCAATTTTCATTTTTGAAGAGAGATCAAAGATCATCTCTCAAGAAGCAAGATTATTTTTGAAGTTAAAATGTAGACTATATTCTAGCAAGCTGATTCCATCAATATGGGAATGGCTTATACCCAGTAATGCAAGGTTAGTTTAACATCTGAAAATCAATTAATATAACCAATAAAATATATGACATGAATGCCCATTCATCTGAATAGACACAGAAGAAGCATTTCACAATACTGTCCTTTCTAGATCAAAACACACAATAAACTGGAAGTAGAAGGGAACATCCTCAATCTGATAAAGAAAAACTACCTAATAGCATATGGAATGGTGAAAGACTGCATGCTTTTATCCTAAGATTGGACATCCACTCTTACTGTTTCTATTCAACACTATACTAGAGGTTTTGGTCAGGACAATTAGGCAAGAAAAGTAAATAAAATGTATTTATCCATGAAAGAAAGAAGTAAAATTTGCTATTTGCAGGTGACATACTGGTATAGAAAATACTAAGAATCTACTAAAAAGTGATTTGTACTAATAAATGAGTTCAGCAGGGTTGCAGAATGCCAACAGGATAAATATACAAAAAATTATATTTGTGTGCAGTAGCAATGAAAAGTTTGAGTGTGAAGCTAAGAAAACAATTCCACTTATAATGGCATCAAAAAGAATAAAATTCTTAGGAATAAATTTAACAAAAGAAGTGCAAAATGAATCTTAAAACTACAAACCATTGTTGAAAGAAAATAAAGACCCAAATAAGTGGAAATACATCCTATGTTCATGGATCAGAACACTTAATATTGTTAGGATGGCATTACTTCCCAAGTTGATCTATAGATTCAATGAAATTCCTTTTGAAATGCCAGCTTCTTATTTTGTAGAAATTTGCAAGCTTATCCTGCACTTTATATGGAAATGCAAAGAACCCAGAATTGACAAAACTCTTCCCAATTTCAAAACTTACTACAAAACTAAGGTAATTAAGACATTGTCATTGTGGTATAAGGATAGATACACAGGTCAATGGACTGGAGTTGAGAACCCAGCAACAGACCCTTACATTTATAGTCAGTTGATTTTTGCAAAGGTGCCAAAAACAACTCAATGGACAAAGAATAGTCTTTTCAACAGATGGTTTTGGAATGAATGGGTTTCCACCTCAGAAATGGTGGATTGATGTTGGACCCCCTTCCTCACACTATATGCAAAAATTGCATCAAAATGAACCATAGACTTAAATGTAAGAGTTAAAACTATAAAACTCTTAGGAAAAACAGATAATCTTTGTGACCTTCAATTAGGGAAAGCCTTCATAAATATGACTACAAAAGCACATTTTCTTATTGGCTCACTTTTTTTCTTATTGATGCAGGGAGGTTTTAAAAACATATCAGGTTTTATCTTTCTATTTAAATTGAGTATTTGAATTTAATTAATATTTAAATTTCAGTTGCAGAATGTGAATAGTGTGAATTCCCTGAGAGTACCCCTCCTGAATCCTATTCCTCTTTTTTCTATCTCAGCTATTCCCTGTTTGGAAGGTGACCTTTCAGGCCCTTTATATCTCTTTATACATGTGTATATAAGTAGAGAAAACATTTATGTTATTGTAAGGGTTTTGTTTTTCAGTAATTGCTAAGGATACATTTCAAAGCCCGAATTTGCTTTTTTATGAATAATGCTGCCTAGTTCATCATTCTTTGTTACGTCTCATAAATCTACCTGTTATTTTACCTGCTGTATAATATTCTTTATATATATATATAATTGATTTTTCACAGAGAGGAAGGGAGAGGGATAGAAAGTCAGAAACATCGATGAGAGAGAAACATCGATCAGCCGCCTCTTGCACACTCCCCACTGGGGATGTGCCCGCAGCCAAGGTATATGCCCTTGACCGGAATCGAACCTGGGACTTTTCAGTCCGCAGGCCAACACTCTATCCACTGAGCCAAACCGGTTTCGGCTGTATAATATTCTGTATATGGCTGTAACAGAATTTATTTAACCATTCCCCATGGATGAAGACTTCCCCCACCTCTACTCCCAATTCCTAGTTTTTCTTGTGTATCAACAGTGCTGTGGTTACTATCCTGGAGTATACCTCCTTGGGCACACTGATATTTTTCATGGAAGATTTAAAGCAGGGAGAGTTAGGGGCAGATGTGTGTATCAGAAGCCACTCTGGCAGCAGAGAGAAGGAAAAAGGATTAGGTTGGAACCAGTTAGTAGGTTATTGCAATAGTTCAGATGAAAGAGAAAATGAATCTGAACCGATGAGGTGGTTTTGGAGAGAGAGGGAACTTATGAGAGGGGTGACAGAGTGGTTTTGATTCTCCACAGACTAGCTTCTAGTGCAAAAGTTGAAACAAAGATTCTTTCTTTTCATGGATTGAGCCCATACATAGATTTTTCCAGGTATAAGTACAATAGTGCCAGCTCTATCGAAGTCCCCTGCATTGCTTGTTCCCAGGAAAGGGTAGAGTTAGCCCAGGAAAGGTTATGGGTTACAGCTATCACCCTGTCAATCAAGACTCAGCTTGTGCTGGGGTCATGGGTATGTGTGTGCTTGGGTATATGTGTTTGTGTGCATGTGTGCGTATGTGTGGTTCCAGTGACCTGGAATCCTGAGGAGTGCTACATGGCTTTCTTTTGTCAGGAAAGAAACAGCAATTCTCCTAGTGGTTTTCAGAAAGTACTACAGTAGTCACCTTACTTTGCCCTGGATAGGGGGCCAGCAGACATCTTTTATGGGGCCTTTTTACTAGGAAATCTCCCATTTTTATGGGGTATATTTCTTGATTACCTTAAATTACTTTGCTGAAATTTCTCCTAATCTTCAGTTCAAATGTGGCCTTTGGGGCCAAATCCAGACTATTGCAATAAATGAAATTTCATCTTTTAAAATAACATTTCAGGTCATTAAACTTGAACTGATTTAGGGGAGAGTCTGGTAACCAAAGGGAAAAGCTTTATTAGAAGGTATAATTGCCAAGGCCCCTTGATGGAAATTTTCTGGGTCTTCTCTTCCAGTAGCAAATGATAGGGTTGAAATGACTCCATGTGGCACATGAGACTGGAAAAATAAGAGCCAAGAGTGACATTGAGTTTGTAATTCAGGTGGCAAGAAGGATAAGGTTATTATGGTCCAGATGACCATATATAGAGGCAAAATAATTCTGTGTTGGAATACAGTTTTAAGTTTACATTACCCACAATTCATGGGGTTCTGCAGAGAAACAGAACCAGTAGTGTGTGTGTGCGTGTGCACGATTTAACATGAATTGACACATGTGGTCAAGGAGACTGAAGTCCCATGGTCTGCCAGGAGAGCCAGTGCAGAGTCTCATTCTGAGTCTGAAGGACTGGGAACCAGATGAGTCAGTGGTGCAAGTCTGAGTCCAAGGGCAAGAGAAGCAAACTCCTCCTTAATGTGTTCCAGCTCAGCAGTCAGGTGGAGAGGCAAATTCCCCCTTTCCCTGTCTTGTTCTATCCAGGCCTGCAGCGGATTGGTGATGCCCACCCACACTGGGGAGGGCCATCTGCTTACTCAGTCCACTGATTTGAATGTTAACCTTATCCAGCAACACCCTCAGACACACCCAAAAATAATGTTAGCCAGATATCTGGTCAAGTTGATACAAAAAATAATCACACCCCATATGCAGATGAGTCCAATAGGGCCTATATAGCTCAAGCGATAGGTGAGGACTCCCAAGTGTGCAAGTGGGAGTTAAAGCTTTGAGAGAGAATGGGCTCCCCAGAGAGAAGGTGTGTTAGTTGAGGTGGAACACCGGTCTCAGAGTAGGCAGAAGAAATGCAATAGCCAGTGAGACAAAAAGAAATCCAGGGAAGAACTGGGTTCTAGAAACCTGAAGGAAATAGTCTCAAGGAGGAAAAGATGAAGTAATATAACCTTTATCCAGTAAGTAAAGGTTAAATTAGTCCTTGCCCTTGGAGGTGAGTAGGTCTTCATTCACCCTTACAGGCCAGTTTTGAGAGAGGAATGGAAACCCTCCCCCAAGAAGACTGCCTGTAGTGTCCTATAATACTTTGGTGCCCATAAAAATGTTTTAATTTCTTTTGAAATCAGTAGAAAAAATACAGAGCTCCTAGGTCAAATAAAATGTTTAAAATATGTGATATTTGAATACTCAGCTATAAAGTTGTAAAGTATAATAAAATATGTCGTTAACATGTAATTGCTACATAATTATTTACTATTTAATTGCTGGAGGAAGGGGCAAACGCACCCAGGGCCCGTGAAAGTCATGGTGCAGCCCTGATTAGGACTTGCCTGGTCTACTCAGAATAGAGTGGACTCAGTCCTAAAATCTTCAAGTTCATAGAGCAAATTTAGTCCCTTTTATGGATGCAGGACCTGGAGCCCTAAAGGCTGTGCTTGACTGAAAGCCACATACTGATGAGCTGCTAAGGTCATATTTAGGTCGTCTAAACCACTGGCCTATACTTCTTGCCACATGCCAAGCTCCCAGCCTGAAGAACCTTTCAAAGTAGTAACTTAGGTTAGTATAGTTTCTAAGTAAATCTTACTTATTTTAATTATTCATCAGATACTTACTAATGCTCTGTTCTCCTGTCATTTGTAGGGAGGTCAACTGTGAGTGGTTGTAGGGTGTTGATTTCATTTTGTCATTCTGGATAAAAATTTATTCTGTAACTGATAAGGAAAATCTTAAAGGGAGTCAGGGGCTATTGGGTGAGCACATAAAACTCTTAAAGGGGCTAAAAACGGCGTTACAGATCTTTGTGTTTTAAAATTTGCAGAAAATGTATCTTGAGACATTTAGTATTAAGAAGGTTCTCAGATAATAATTTATTTCCTTCCTTTCCATCCATTAGAAGATATTTTTAGTCCTCTGCATATATGTCTTGTCCTGTTGTCTACTCATTACCCTGTTGGATCAGAGACTAGTGAAGAATTGCACCATTGAACAATTAAGTCAGGTAAAGCCACTTTCACCTTCATTACTTGTGAGAAACCTTTCTAATTCCCGGTGCTGTTTTGCTCTCTAGACCTCGTTTCACCTAGCCAGTATTGTAGTTGCACGCAATTGACTCACCACAATTGTGGTGGGCGTTTTTCTAGGATCAGGGAATACAGACATGATCTAAGCTGGCAAACCCTGCTCTTAAGGAGCTTGACTTCCAGTGGGAGCAGCACTAGACTTGTTTAGTGTTTTCTATTTTGAGATTCTTAAAAGCTCTGGATGTGTGTGTCAATACCTACACACATAATAGAAGCCTCTTTACCGGATGTAATTAGGACTAGGATGTTCTTTTGTTTTTGTTTGTTTGTTTGTTTTTTTAGGACTAGGTGTTTTGATTACTTTAAAACAATAGGGTAAAGCTGGGGAGGGAGATGTCTTTATTGTTATATTTTAACATGTAGCCTCTTTCTTTGAAGATGTATTCAGTGCCTGGAATTCTGAATTGAACTTGTCGAGAGTGTGATTTCCAGTTGCCTGGGATTACAGCAGAGCATGCACATACTTGCTTGTCAGCTCATCTGAGCCCAGGATCCTACTTTTTTTTGTGTGTGCGTGTGCGGTGTGTATATGACTCTCCCCCCTACCCCCCAGTCTTTCACAATGATATTGACCACACCTGGTGTGAAGTCAATTAATTTTCAACAGGTGCTTTAGTGAATCTTCCCAAAGGATTTAATCTAATTCCTAGAAACTGGTATTGCCTTTTGCTCTCATGAATATCATTATACCTACTATTTAGGCAGGAAAGCCTAGCAGTTAGAAGCATGGGCTATGGAGCCAGATTGCCCAGGTGCTTATCTGAGCTCTGCAACTTCATTTTCTTTTTTCTTTTTTAAATAATTAATGTTTTTTATTGTTTAAAGTATTACAAAATAGTAGTACATATGTCTCCTCTTCCCCCCCCATTAACCTTCCCACAGCCTCCTCTACCCCCCAGTACATGCCCTCACCTGCCCCCCCCACCAGTGTCTTGTATCCATTGGTTATGCTTATATGCATGCGTACCAGTCCTTCAATTGATCTCTTTCAGCCCCCTCTCCCCCATCCTCCTCTGCCTTTCCGCTGTAGTTAGTCTGTTCAATGCTTCTTTGCCTCTGTATCTATTTTTCCCCATTTCTTTTCTTTAAAAAAAATCTTGCCTCTGCAGACTAGAAATAAACATATAATAACAACAACAAAAAATGTTTGAGTCCCAATTTCCAACAGTTATAAGTCCCAGTTTCAATGTCAAACAGTTCCTTATGTGTACATGTCAGCAATGATATCTGGATGGTGAACACATGGTGGGAATGCAGGTCCAACCCCTTCTGGTTTGGTCCTAGGAGACTTGCAGTGACGCATAGTTGCTGTCTGCTAGCATGGCAAGGCGCCATCAGCATCTTCCATCTCTGGACTGTTTCTCCTCTTGTCTTCGTGGTTGGAGCAGACCTGTCAATTCCTCTCTGTTGCAGGAATCCACATGGAGAATATACAAACATATTGTTGACCAAAAGTTAATAAAGGAATCTTTTCTATAAAATTGACTTGGGATCCTTTTCATTTTTGCCCAAATGATTTTCCTTTGGCTTGTGTTGACACCATGTGTGTTTTTTATGGGTGTCTTGCTATTAGCATTACAAATGAAAATTAATTTTTGTAAAGTAAAAATTTTTTCTAGTTATAATTTACTTACAGGATATTTTTTCTTACGTGATATTACCCCACTATCCCCACTTTGTTTTAATTAAAGGAAGCTTTTGTAAATTTTATAATGCAGCCTTGATAACTTTAAATTTTAATATTTTGCACAAAAATATGACTGCTTTAGGTTCATTTCATGTTAAGCAATTTTACCATGAGCTGAACTACCAATAGAAATTTTAGTTAATACTTTAGGGACAGCCTTTTGTCCAGTACAATTAAATTTTCTTTAATATTCACTTATTTAATTAGCCAATTTAAATTAATCTGAAAATGTCATTACTATTTTACTGTCAAATTTAATACTCTACCAACAATCTTAGTTTACCTTGTAAATATTAGTGGAAAGGATTATTTGCATTCTTGAGTAGGCCCTGAGCATTATTGGTGCTAGGCTGGATTTAGATATAGAGCAAGCCAAGTTTCTCTTTGTTACCTGGGTCCCAATCTGAGCTGGGTGTGGGAAGCGAACCAGCCATGGGGGCAGGAGACCTCCCTCAAAAGGGGTGAGGGTTCAGGCCCCTGCAAGGTTGGGGGTGGGTGAGAGTCTGTGCCCTACCTCTGTTGACCCCTAAGTTCTCTCCTGATGGCTCCTCTGCTACTGTGCCTGTCTTAGGTTGTTCTTTCCCTGAGGAATCTTACCCATCTCTGGCTAACCAGTCATCCGGGGCCAAGCAGGGTGATGTGAGGTTCAGTTCTGTCTCCTTGGTAACCTATGCCCCCATGGCCTCCATGCCCATCATCTGCAATGGGCTCCCCTTGCCTGCTGGCGGAGTCCCGCACTGGTCACTCATCTTGGGGGACTCAGGTTTCTTTTCCAGGGAGGGCCCAGCTCACACCATTGGGCCAGGGACAGATCCATGTTACCTGAGTTCTGCAACTTTAGCTTAAAGCTGGGCCATAGCCTCAGTTTGTTTCATTAGCAAAATAAGCCTGATGATCACACAGACCTCAGAGGATTGCTGTGAGAATTATATCAATGAGTAAAAATTAAGTCCTTAAAGCAATGCCTGGTACATAGTGTGTACTAGCTAATAATGTTACGATAAATATTTAGTATAGAGGTTTATGCATGAGATTCATGCAATGGGGGGGGGGGTGTCCCCCAGCCCAGCCTGAACCCTCGGGGGATGTCCACCTGCTGGCTCAGCAATGCTGCAGATGCAGGAGAGGCTCCCACCATCGCTCCTACACTGGTCAGCCATGAGCCTGGCTTCTGGCTGAGGGTACTCCTCCTATGGGAGCAGCTCATGCATTAAGCATCTGCCCCCTGGTGGTCAGTACGCATCATAGTGATTTGTCATACCACAGTTCAGTCAATTTGCATATTAGAGTGTTATTATATAGCACTAGTGGCCCGGTTCATGAAATTCATGCATGGGAGGGGATATCCCTCAGCCCTTCAATCTGGGACCCTTTGGGAATGTCCAACTGCTGGTTTAGGCCCAATATCTCTCTCACATTCCAGGACCACTGACTCCTAACCACTCACCTGCCTGATCTCCCTTAACCACTCTGCCAGCCTGATCACCCCCAAATGCCCCCCTGCCAGCCTGCTTACCCCCAACTGCCCCCCTCGCCAGCTTGAACACCCCCAACTACTCTCCCCCCCGGTGGCTTGCTCACCCTCAGCTGCTCCCTCTGCTGGCCTGCTTGCCCCCAACTGTGCCCTCCTGCCCACCTGCTTACCTCCAGCTGCACCCCTTGCCAACTTTATAGCCCCCAACTGCCCTCCCCTGCCAGCCTGATTACCCCTAACCGCCTCTCCTCGACCCAACCATGTCACCATATGTTTGTCCTGAAGATCTCCAGGTCTCATTAGCATATTACCCTTTTATTAGTATAGCTTATGTAATTGTACTTACTATCAGATACAACTGGTGTAAGCAGGTTTGGGAGCAGACAACACTGTTTCTTTTTTTTAATATATTTTTTATTGATTTTTTTTTGCAGTATAACATATTTAATAGTAGTACATAAGTTTTCCTTTTTCCACCCCAATATCCTCTCCCCAGCCTCTCTTACACCCCAGCACATGTCCCCACCTGGCCCCCTCCCCGCCCCAGTGTCTTTCATTCATTGGTTATGCTCATATGCATGCATACCATTCCTTTGGTTGATCTCCCCCAGCATCCACCTTCCATCCACCCCAGCCTTCCCCCTGTAGCTTGACAGCCTGTTCAATGCCTCCCTGCCTCTATATCAATCACCCTCCCCTGTTTCTTTCCTTCAAAAATCTCTTGACTCTGCATACTAGAAATAAATGTATAAGAACAAAAAATGTTTGAGTCTGTTTTAATGTCCAACTGTTCTGAGTCTCAGTTTCAATGTCAAATAGTTCTTTATGTGTACATGTCAGCAATGGTATCCAGATGGTGGACACATCGCGGCAATGCAAGATCCATCCTCTCTGGTTTGGTCCTGGGCCACCTGCAGCCATGCACAGCTGCCGATTGCTAGCATGGCAAGGTGTCCTCAGTGTCCCCCATCTCTGGACCATCCTCGTGACTGGAACAGACCTGTCAGTTCCTCACTGTCGCAGGAACCCACATGGTCTTGGAGTTGTTCTCTGAAAACACACAAACACATTCTCAACCAAAAGTTAACAAAGGGATCCTCTCTGCAAAATAGACTTGCGATTCTTTTTATTTTTGCCTAAATGATTTTCCTTTGGCTTATTTTGACACCATGTGTGTTTTTTCATGGGTGTCCTGCTGTTGGCTTTACAAATGGAAGTTACTTTTCTGGAGTAAGAATTTTCTAGATGTATTTTACTTACAGGATATTTTTCCTTACATGATATTACCCCACTGCCCCCCCCCCTTTTAATTAATGGGGGCTTTGGAAATTTTATATTGCAGTCTTGGTAATTTTAAATTTTAATTTTTGCACACAAATATGACTGCTTTATTTTCTTTGGATGTTAGGCAATTTTACAGTGAGATGAACTACTAATAGATTTTTTAGTTAATGTTTTAGGAAAAGCTTTTTGTCCAGTACACTTAGATTTTCTTGAGCAATCACTTATTTCTCTTGGCCAATTTAAATTAATCTGAAAACTTGATTACTATTTTACAGTCAATTTGAATACTCAAGCAGAAATCTTAGTTTACCCTGTAAATATTAGTGGAAAGGACTATTTGCATTTTTGAGTAGGTCCTGAGCATTCCTCGTAATAGACTGAATTTAGATATAGAGCAGCTATTGCTGGCCGAGTCTCTGTCTGCCAGCTGGGTCCTGGTCTGAGTTGTGTGTGGGAGGCGAAGCAGCCATGGGGGCAGGAGACCTCCCTCAGAGGGGTGAGAATTCAAGCCCCTGCAAGTTTTGTGGGTGAGGGTCTGTGCCCCACCTCTGTTGACCTTTTAGTTTTCTCCTGTTGGCCCCTCTGTGACTGTGCCTATCTTAGGTTGTTCCTTCCCTGAGGAATCTTACCCATCTCTGGCTAACCAGCCATCCTCAGGGGCCAAACAGGGTGATGTGAGGTTCAGTTCTGTCTCCTTTGTAGCCTATGCCCCCATGGCCTCCACGTCCAGCACCTGCCTTGGGGTCCCCTTGCCTGCTGGCGGGGTCCCAGTACTGATCACATATCTTGGGGGACCCAGGTTTCTTCTCCTGAGAGGGCCCAGCTCACACCATTGGTCAAGAGACAGATCCATGGTGTCATCTGCCCAGAGGCTTTAGCCACAGCTTGAACTGAAAGCTCAGGCAACAGCTGTGTGTATTTGGATAGTAGGAAGAGGGTCCCTCTTGGCAAAAAGGGCAAGAGGGGGCAATATAGAATGCTCGGATGCCTTCCCAGTGCCTTAATTCCTTTTGAAAGGAATTATCCTTTCCTATCCTATCCTTTTTTAAAAATTGCTGCCCAACATTCAAAGAATTAGTTTGTAAGTTTATTTGGGATAATTGTATAATATGCTGTTGCAGACAGCACTGTTTCTTGGCTGAATACTGATAAAGTAGAACTGAGACCTAGAGAGAGTGGCATGACCTCAGTCAGTCAGGGAGCTCTGCAGAGGGACCAGTGTCTGCTACTCCAGCAAGAGGATAAGTGGCTAAGAGGTTATAGTCTGTGTGTAACTGATCCCTCACTTGCACATTCTGTAATTCAGAACATACATCAGGATGCCTGGTTATAGAGTCCCATCTTATTTTTTGTTCAGTGAAACCCATTCACTTGCTATTTCTCCTTGTCATTCTTTCTTCTCCTGAAAAAGAGAGACAGACAGACACTGGCTATCTTGAGTTCATGCTGCATGTTGTAGTTTAGAGTTTATTCTACAGGATGCAGAGAACTGGCACCTTGCCTTTTTTTTTTTTTTTTTTTTTTACAGAGTGGAAGGGAGAGGGATAGAAAGTCAGAAACATCGATGAGAGAGAAACATTGATCAGCTGCCTCTTGCACACTCCCTACTGGGGATGTGCCCGCAGCCAAGGTACATGCCCCTGACCAGAATCGAACCTGGGACCCTTCAGTCCGCAGTCCGAAGCTCTATCCACTGAGCCAAACCGGTTTCGGCTGGCCACCTTGCTTTCTTTTGGATTTGGCAATTTGTGTGCTTGATGGAATTGTATTTACTTGCTAATCATCTAAACTAGTAGGTGGAAATGAGCCTAAATCAATGAACACAGCTAGCAGGATTTCTGCTAATGGGTTTGCCTCCCCCATTTAGAGTTCTGGTGCACCTTGGCTCTTGGGAACAGAGAGTAGCTTTTTGTACCACATATGTCTTTGTTTTTCTCCTGCTGTGTGTGTGAGGGCATGGTGACAGGCATCATATAAATAGCTTGCTTCCACTTTTATTTTTAGTGGTGATTACTTTTTTTTGAAATGGGATTTCTTATTTAATAAGTTACAGAATGTAATTACCACCTCGCAGAAATGAGATGCATCCCACTCATTTGCAACTCAGTGAAGTTCAGGTCCTGGTGACGAAATAGATAATCTTTAGGCTGCTCCCTTCCCCCTCTCCCTCCCTTCCTCCCTTCCTCTCTTCTGTATTGGAATGATGAGGATTTTAAATGCTTCTGAAGGGACAGTTCTCTAGGTGGCACATGTTTCCTGATGGTCGGTGGCACAGGGAAGTCCTGCCATCTCAGCTCTCCCATTGTTCAGAGCCTGTAGCTGTAACTGGAATTTTCCCTGCATCTTCATTAAGTGGTTGCACATGGCCTTTAAACTCTCCACCTAGAAAACCTGCAGCCTTCATTAAATGATCCTCTTGTTCTTTCTCCATGTTGGTTTCTATGCTTCCCCAGGCAGTAGTGTTCCAGAGGGCTGCATGTGGCCACATGGCCTTCACTGGGGTTGATCACTGCTGGGCAGCCAGCGTCTTTCTGGGCTGCACTTCTGCATGAAAAAAAAAATCCCAGAGTCAGAGTCATCTTCAATTTTTTATGAATCAAGCTTTGAGCCACTGGAAACTATTAACCCTGCCGTAGCCCACGTTCTGAGCTGCCTGAATGTGATTGATGGAAGAGCGGTGAATAGTAGTTTGGGACTTGGCTTACCTGCACCCTCCCTCATTCCCTGCCTCCTCCCTACTGTGTGGGGTCTGTTCTCACCACCTTAGTAAGTCTGTGCTACAGGGCTTTTCATCAGAGCATCTCACCGGAGCTCTCCTCCCAGTCCAACTGCAGATGGCACCTGGGTGTGGGGTGTGTGCCTTTTGAGAGCAGGGTGGTGATGGGTCCTGCTCAATTCCTGGGAGATGCTAATGGTGGAGGGAGAGGGACTGTCTGCTCGAGGTGCAGTTTTAAATGGTCCCAGGGGCCGGGTGCTGCTGTGCTAGCTTTCCTCTCTGCTGTCAGGCTTAGTGCTGCAGGAGGAGGTTCCTCATGTAATATTAAGTGGATGCATTTAGATTCACAGTGAAACTTTCAGGGGAATTTTTGTGTTTCCTATAACGCTGAATGTGCCTGTTCTCTGCTCCATATGTGTCAATTCTGCTCCTGCCTTTAGATGCCAGCTGAAGGGATCCCCTTGTATGGTGGGTCCTGTCTGTGCACACGGGTTTCTTCCTTCCCTGAGCTCATAGGAGCTGAAGCTGAACCACACAACCCACATGTTAGTCCTTTATTGTCTTGTCTTCCTAAAAGCTTCCTATCCTGTATCCCAATGAGACAGAAGCTCCTTGAGCTTGAGCTTTGGCAGGAAGCCAAGTAGAGCACTATGAGAAGAGGGGATTTATTTTAACAGCGCTTTTTTCTCATCCTGGAGATATTTCTATCTATACTTTTGCCTATGCCTATGCCTATGACTGAATGACTGTCTTCTATGTGCACATTTATGGACTGTGAAGGCTGCAGAAAAACAAAATGGTTGTTCCTCTAAAAGCTAAATGAGAGGGCTCAGCATATGTAAGTGGTGGCATTTGACCACAGTGGGAGTCCTGAATGTCAGGCTATGGAATTTGAGCTTTATTGGCTGGACATATGAGCACTGTGAACGTGGGTAACTGGGAGTGTGTGTTGCCAGTCTGGCTTTAGGCAGAGTTATCTGGGAGCTGAGAAACCTGACCAGAGGTGTGTGATTCGCAGTCACAGCAGCCCAGATGCCAGGGGCAGTGGTCAGGCTGAAGTGGCCTCTGGGAATGGGAGGAGAGTTGGTGGGAGATTTCAGGGAGAGGCAGCAGGTAAGAGACAGACATGCTGGTTTGGCCACTGATTCTGTGACCTTGTGCAAGTTGCTTAACCTTTTCGTAGGATTGAATTGAGTATAGCTCATCCATAAATCTTAGAAAAAAAAAAAGAATCAGGCATGGGACTGGAGAACAGAAGGAAGCCTGAAAGATGATGGGAATTTCAAATCTAAGTGAATGATGAATAAGAGCAAGTATATTTATCTTTAAAGCTCAAATCATGTAGGTGTTATCATGAGTACTGTGGCCATGGATGCTCTATCTCCCTAGGGTTTTTGAGTGTACAGGTGCATCTTGTTCACATTTGCATCACCATGCACTGCACAAATAGGCTCTGTGCTGAGTGGGTCATCCTTTTTCATGTGTTGGTTCTTCTTAGATCCTCACCTTCCCATGTTCCCTGTTCAGTGGCCAGGCCCTTTGAGTCTGTCTGTACATCAGAGCTCAGTCAGGCTCCTGCTTCTGGATGTCTTGACCTTGTGCATGAACTATTAAAATAGTCTCATAATTTCACTCTCTGCCTTCTATTGTCCACTCTATCCTAGGGATTGCTGAATGCAGAGTAAACTTTATTTTTTTTATTTTTTTTTAATAAAAGAACATTCATTTGGTAAATCACAGAAGTAGAGGAAGTGATTCCTAGAAGAAATGGGCTTAGGAAACAAGTTACAGAGGGAAAGGAAGGGCTGAGGAACAACTATTAAAGCACATCTCACATTCTCTCTAATATGAAGTGGCCCCTATTCCCAACTAGCTTACCCTGTGCTCCTTAGTCCGCTAAGACCCTTCATGAGCCCCACACCTCAGTCTAACAAGTGCTCTTCCCTCCACTGGAATGGCCTCCTCCTCTCCCAGTTTTTGCATAATCCACTTGCCACTCTTCCATGCCATCTCAGATGTCTCCTCTTCCCTGCAGCCCTTCTTGATTCCGGCTCTTTGTATTCTTACCACAGGCAAACCTTACACTGTGAATCACACTCTGTGGTGTGTTTCAGGGACCAGGGTCCGGGTGTTTATCCTATAGGTTCTCCGGTACCCGCTCCAGCAGATGTCCTTGGCCCAGAGTGGGCATCTAGAGAATGTTTGAGGGGAAGCCTCTCCTGAGAGGAGCGGGGGGTGGGGGGGTGGTTGCCTTGGAGGAAGGCATGTGCTGGTTGCACATCCCCTCCCTGAATCCTGAGGTAGCTGTCTGCCTCACAGATGTGATGCTGCTCCGGTTTCATCTGACAGAGGAGTTGTAGGTCAGACCCAAGGTGATGATTGTCTCTGTGTTTGGCTTTGCTTTTCTAGCCCTAGGGATGATGTGATGAGATGTGATTGGCTAGCTTAGCGGTAGGGACAGCCACCTACATCGCCTACATCTCAGAGTCCCGTATTTCCATCCCCTGCTTTCTGGTTCTCTGACTCACTTCTTTCTCTTGGAGTTGCCAGGGAATGTTTTTTAAATTCCATTAACAACTTCACAGCTTTCCCGGCTGGCAGCCTGACTGATGGTTTTCTTGGAGCCCTATGTGTAGTAGGAATTTTGGAAAGCCAACAACAGTCTTCCTGTTCACAGGATCAATTTTCTTGCCTCAGGGCTGTTCGTTCTAGAACCCAAAGTTGGATTCGCTGTATTGCAGGCTGGGTAGGAATCTACCTGGCGTCAAAGGGACTCGTGTTTAGTTTTTCTCTGGACTTCTGGGACATTTTAGCTCCCTTCGGTGTGGTAGTTTACAGAGACTGTAACTGACAAGGTTATTTTTCTTGAAACACAACAGGGACTGCTATGCAGCAGCTTTCCTCCTACAAGTAAATTAGATCTAAACACTCCATAGTAATTGGATCTGAAGAGCATCCCTTCTTGTTACATGTTTGAGTACCTCTCCATCAGCTTAGGAGAAGGTCTCTAAACATTCCAGGATTTGGCATCATACAGCTAAATGGAGTCTTTGTTGCCAGGGAAAGGAATTCCATCAGCCAGAGCCCTGGGGCAGCATTTGGGCCTCTTTGGTTAAGGAACTGCCTTCTCAGTTGGGGTCCTAGTGTTCCAGCATTAGAAGGGAGGAGACAGGTACTTGACGCCCTTGCTGTGCCCTGTATCTGTGAGTTCGGACTCTCTTGTGTCTGTCTGGTCTTTGATGTGGATACATACACCTGGGCATGTGGAAAGGCTGGTGGATACATATATCCGGGCATGTGGGAAGACTGTTTTTGAGAACTGTAAGTTAGTCAGAAGTGCAGGTTCTCATAGATGGTACATGGGGGTGACACTTTGGTTCAAGGTCAAGTGTGGGGCTTTTTTTTTTTTTTAACAACTTTAGAGGCCATACTTTTTAGGACTCTAAATCCAAGATTGACTCTTATTTTAGACCCCTTTTTCCATTTCCTCATTTTGTCCAGGTCTCCTGGGCAAGGAAATGCCATTCTGTCTACTGGTTATAGGTGTGGAAAGGAGAAAAAGGACACTTCTAGATTTTTCTGCTGGATTAAATTAGCAAATATAAGTGATGCTTGACTTAAGAATTTGGGTTATAATAACCCCTACTACTTATTACCTTTCTGGGGTTAATTAAAGCCCTCAGTAAAGCCAGCACTGGCGCTTACTGCCACCTTGTGAGGGCTCCAGGAGCTCCCCTGCTGCTGCTGCACCCATCACAGCGTTTTCCCTGGGGGACAGGCCTGCACTGTTGCAGCTGGCATGAATTGAATTGTGTCCCTCCAAATTTATATCTTGAAGCCCAAGTTCCAGTAACTCTGAATGTGACCTTATTTGGAAGTACTATAATGCAGATGTAATTAATTAAGATAAGGCCATACTGGAATAAGGTAGTTTCCTAATTCAGTAGGACAGGTGTCCTTACTATAATAAGGGGAAATTTGGGATTGCCTTCCCCTCCCTCCACCCCCAGCCAGAATGTTATGTGAAGATGAAGGCAGAGAAGTGGGGTGAAGCTAAAGAAAGGCAAAGATTGCCAACGAACCACCAGAAACTGGGAGGCAGGCATGGAACCCTGCTCCCTCTCAGAGCCCTCAGAAGGAACCACCCCTGCTAACATCCTAATCTTAGACTTCCCACCTCCAGAACTGTGAGACAATACACTTCTGTTGTTTAAGTGCCTTCGTGGTGCTTGGTCAAGGTATCCCTACTCAACTAACAGAAGCCTGGCCTTGAGATCAAGGGAACCCGGTGAAAAAGAGGTTGGCCTTTCTCTACGAAGTTCTATCCAGAGACTTTCAGCGGCGTTTGTTACCTTGACTCAACTGTACAGCTTGTTAAAATTGACCACCCAATATTGAACACTGGAGGTCCTTAGAGCACGGCCTACTCTTATCAGCCAGGAGATTTGGGGTAGCATTTGGGCCTCTTACTTCAAAAAGTCTAAAGCCTGTACACAGAAATCCTCCTGGGAGAAACATTTATTATAAGGCTTTGATCCTTAAATTTTGTGCTTATTTGTGTTTAATTAAAAATCAACTATTACTTTCTTTCCATTACATTTTTATTAATGAAATATCCCAATTTTTACATTATGATGGTAAGACATATTAATGATAATAATAGCTAACATTTATTATTGAATATGCTGGGCACAATTCTATGCACTTTATTTTGTAACTTATTTGATTCTCACATCAACCCCCTAAGAGAATATGGAGGAACAGAGAGATTAAGTAACTTGCCCAAAGCCACCTAGCTAGGAAGTAGAGATGATATTTTGAGGGTTTTATAGATGATTCAGTTTTTAACCATTACCTAGAAATTGATTATATCAAGAGAGTGAGCTTGCTGTCTCTTTCTACCTCCGTTTCTAGGGGCGTAGAAATTGAAATCGAATTATAATGCCTCTCTATGTGATGTGGCAATAATAGGGTGAAAATGTGTGTAGGCAAAGCATTTAGTTTGGGGGCCTGTCTCTTAAGTTCCTAATTAAAGAACATCAAGTATCCATGATGTGTCTTGGGCATAAGCATCTGTGGGAGAGTGGGCTGGCTGGTCAGTGTGGGCAGTTGAGGTCCAGAGCTGGGCCTTGAACTTGGTTGCTTAGCATCTCTGGGATTCTTGACAAGTCGTGTCCTCTGGTGGAACTCAGGTTCCTTAGCTATAAATGGAAGTACACTACCCTAGGTAGCATGCCAAGCTCATGGCCCCAGAACATTGCTGATACTTTCAGGTTGTGGCTAATTCAAACACACTTTCATGTATGAATTCAATACCAGTTATCACCTGTATGTCCTTCTCTCCTTAGCAAGAGTCTTGGGTCTTTAGTGGTGTTTTTGGACTATTTTCTACAAGGAATTTTAGAGCAGTCTTCTAAAATGAAATGATCAACAAGTTCATGGTTCTCAGTGCTTTGCTTTCCAAATGGACTTAGAGGATTATATCTTGTCTGAAACTTAGTTTCTAGAGAGGTGTTTTCCACTTGTGATTTTCACATGGTGGCCGTGGAGGGGCTGGCAGACCACTTGGCAGCCCTACCAAACACTTCCTGAGTGTTCCTTCTGTGATCTCAGAGGGATGTTCCTTTGAACCCCCTGGCTGGGCAGTGAGTCTGTGGTTATTGCTTGAGGCTGATGCCCTTCTCTGATCCCTCCCTTTCTTGGCAACATGATATGCTTCTGCTTTTCATCTCAAGGGTTTGCATTGTTCCTCAGCTCTGCATCCAAAACTGTGATTTCATCCTAGAAAAACAAGGGGGAGTTCAGTAATGTGTTTGCTTTATCATTTGCCCTTTATTTTTAAATTCTCACCTGAGGATATTTTTTCCTTTGATTTTTAGGGAGAGTGGAAGAGAGAGGGAAAGACAGAAATATTGATGTGAGAGAAACACATTGATTGGTTGCCTCTTGCATGTGCCCTGACCAAAGCCCAGGCCGGGGAGGAGCCTGCAACCGAGGTCTGTGCCCTTGACTGGAATCAAACTCACAGCCTGATGTTCTATCCATTGAGCCAAGCCAGCTAGGGCTACCCTTTATTTCTAACAAGAATGGCATTTTCTGTGCAATAGTCCTGTTGGCCATTTATTCATCTCCTACTGTGTGCCAGAGCTGTTCTAGACCCTAGGGATAGAGCTGTGAACAGAAATCCCTGCCCTCATGAAGCTAAAAAGAAATAGAATATATGTTAGATTGTGAGTTGGTAACACCATGGAGAAAAAATGAAACTGGAATGGGAATGGAGGACAGAAACAGCAGTTACATGCTAAATAATATGGTCAGAAAAAGCCTCGCTGAGAAAGTCACAAAGATGCAGAGGATGTGAGGAACAGCATGCAGATAATCTGGGGAAGAGCATTGCATGCAGAGGGAAGAGCAAGGCAGTGGCTCTGAGGTGGGGTGGGCTACTCAGAACTGCTGGGTGGACAGTGTGGTGATGGTGAAGGAGGGGAGGAGGTCAAGTCTCATGAGATGTCCAAGAATCTGGGCTAATAAGAGCCTGCTAAAGGTTTAAGAGCATAGACTACAGGTAGGTAGTTCCCATTGATGTAGGGAGGCCCTTTTCCCAAAATTCCCTTGGCTTCAGCTCCTTATTGGCTCTTGAATTCCATCTCCAGTACAGACCAAATGGCCTCCTGCTTCTCAGGGCCTGGAGCCTTCTGCGTGGGGATTTGAGTGAGAGACCTCATTAGCCATGGAATTGATCCAATTGATTTTCCCTTCAGGCTGTGGGAGTCTCTTATCAGATATTTGTGCTCTGAAAGTTTTATCACCATACATGACAAAGATGAGAATTTGGAAGGTGACGATGGAGAGAGCTAATTATTAGAAATATGCCCATATGTGTTTACTGTGTGCTCTGAATCCTTTACAGATGACAGATTACACAGCAACTCCATAGGCTAGAGATTACTTCCATTTTATAGGTTAGGGAACCAAGGCACCAAGAAATATATAGGTATCAGCTCAGTTTGAGATTAACTTCTTGTCCCAAAGACTGACATCCTTTGCAAAATAAATGAAAGAATGAATTTGTTCCTGAAGAAGGATTTTATTTTGTTCTTTTTTCTTTCTTTCTTTCTTTTTTTTTTGCAAAAGGGAAACTTTATGGCAGACGTAGGCTCATGATAGTTCAGATCCAGGGGTATCTGTGTAGTATGTTCCATCAACCTGCTAGCTGGACTTGGCATTAGGTTTTGGTTCTTGAACAGTTTCACAGGCCTCCTAATTAAAATCCAGTGCATGGTGTTATGTCTCCTAAGCTAGTGGTCATGACTCATGGGGTTGAGATGGACTAATTAATTTTCAACCCTAACTCTCGTCACTTTTCTTTCTCTCACTGTAAATGTCACTGAGGCTCAGACAGCAGCATTTAATGTACCGTGAAAATGTGTCTCCTCAATTTAAGAAAAGCCCTCTATCACCAGGTAATTGGCCGTCTGCTTCATTTATTAAAGCTTGCGAGGAAGCTGGGGGTTGTTATTTCTTTGAAGTATCTCATTTCATAATTGATCTTTGATACCTAAGGTACTTTTTTGTTTTTTGCTGTCATTTTAAAGACTAGATTTCTCAATTTGGTACAAAATGAAATCTTTCATGTCGTGTGTAAGAAATCATTACTATTAACCAAGGGCCAAGAATTTGTTTTTTAGCAAGAAATACTTGCTGAAGAAATTAGCAAGAAATATTCATGCAGTGAGAAGTAAGTTGTTACTATGTGACTGACATTTCACATAATATTCCTTTTCATTTTCACAACTTTGCAAGATAGGATCTCACTTTTCAGATGAGAAACCTGAGGATTAGAAACGTGAAACAATTGTCTCTTCCTTGTGGCAGACTAGGCTCATGATGGTTCAGATCCAAGGGTATCTGTCTCCGTGCTGTGTGGCCAGCTTGCCTGCACTACCCCAGAGTGTTGGCTCTCCACTACTCCCTTGTAAGGGGCAGCCAGCAGGGGAAAGGGTTGGATGTGACTTAGGTGAGGACAGCGGGAACTTTCAGTTCTTGGATGAATCCTAAACTTTGTAAGTTCATGGTTGTCCATCTTTTTATAGCCCTGCCCCCAAAGTACTTAGCAGAAAAAAATGTCAATTTACTTTAAAAATATGGAGGAATCATCTTGAAAAATGACGACAAATTATAGCTTCGGAGTCCTTTTATGGTGGTATGGTTTAAAATTCATTTGATTTTGTAATGTGAGGAAAACAGAGTTTGAAAAATAATTCTATGTCCACCTCTATCTGTTGTGATAAACTAGAAAATTCACCAGTAAAGCTGGTATGAAAACTCTTAGGGAATACTGTAGCCCTTCTGTAGTAGAATAGCATCCTCTTGAATGGACTTGAGTAGAGTGGGAAGTCACAGGGAAGCGAGTCACAGGGTGGTGGGGCTGCTGCAGAAAAATGGAGAGGAGTGTGGCGAGTAGAGGGTCCCTCCCAGGAGGAGGGATGCCAGTCCAGGTTCAGACTCCTCCCCAGTGTTGCTCCTTTTGCTCTCCAGGAGGAGTGATTGAACCTCCTCTTTCCTCTGGCGATGGTCTTTCTATTTAAATGCTGAGTGGAGAAGAGAGCCGTCTCTCTCCACCTCTCTTCCTGAGAACGTGGTCCAGCTCCACTTGGCGGAGCTGTAGGAAAGTTGTGGCTTTGTATGCATGCGCGTGTGTCTGCACGCACACACGCGCACACAGGCCCCGTTATTTATACATCCACTAAGACACTGAGGATTTACATGATCAGCCTGGTCATGTCTAGGCGGAGTGTCAGATCACTGGGATGAGACAAGAGGACGGTAATCGCAGCTGCATGCTAGAATTATTTGGGATGTGTACAGTCTTTTTCCAATTAACTGCACCGTGGGGAACTGTTGTCTGATGACTTTTGCAATTCCTTATCAAATTAGTCTTCTCCAAATGGCTGCACGGAACATTAGACATGTAAATCCAGCCACGATGGTAAACGCTTTATCATTTACATGTGTAGCAGGATGGAAATATAATTGGCAGCCGTGTCACCCCTTACAGTTCCGTCTCCAGTGCAGTGTGCTGCCCCTTTGTCCGGGGGGATGTCTGGGGTCTCCTGTTTGGCTTTGGTGAGAGTAATCAGTTTGAAATGGGCAAATCCAGAACTTGAACTGTGTGAGCAGAATCTATGTGTGGACTTTTTTTTTTTAATCTTTATTGTTCAGTATATTAATTACATTGTTCCCTTTTTTCCCCCCTATAGTTCCCCTCCATCTGGTACCCATCCCACCCTCCGCCATCACCCCCCTCCACTGTCCTCTCCCATAGTTGCATGATTTTTGTCTAGTCTCTTTCTGCACTTCCCACACCCCCTTTCTCCTCAAGAGTTGTCAGTCCATTCCCTCTCTATGTCCGTGATTCTGTTACATTCACCAGTTTATCCTGTTCATCAGCTTATTTATTCACTTGATTTTTAGATTCCTTTGTTGATAGATGTGTATTTGTTGTTCCTAATTTACACTTTTATCTTTTTCTTCTTCCTCTTCTTAAAGAATATCTTTCAGCATTTCATATAATATTGGTTTGGTGGTGATGAACTCCTTTAGATTTTTATTATAGGCGAAGCACTTCATCTGACCTTCAATTATGAATGATAGCTTTGCTGGATAGAGTAATCTTGGTTGTAAATTCTTGCTGTTCATCACTTTGAATATTTCTTGCCACTCCCGTCTGGCCTGCATCGTTTCTGTTGAGAAATCTGCTGACAATCGTATGGGTGCTCCCTTATAGGTAACCATCTGTTTTTCTCTTGCTGCTTTTAATATTCTCTCTTTGTCTTTTGCTCTTGGCATTTTAATTATGATGTGCCTTGGTGTGGTCCTCTTAGGGTTCCTATATATTGGGGTTTGGTGCGCTTCTTGAACTCCTAAGTCAATTTCTTTCACCAGGTGTGGGAAGTTTTCGGTCACTGTTTCTTCAAATAGGTTTTCATTGTCTTGCTCTCTCTCTTTTTCTGGCACTCCTATAATTCGGATGTTGGTATGCTTGAGGTTGTCCCAGAGGCCCCTTACACTATCTTCAATTTTTTGAATTCTTTTGGTTTCTTGCTTTTTCAGCTGAGTGGATTTTCCCTCTTTGTGTTTCAAATCTTTAACTTGGTTCTTGGGGTGCTCCAGAGCACTTTTAGGTCTTTGTATAATATTTTTTATTTCAGTCAGTGTATGCTTAATTTCTGGTTGGTCCTTTTTCATATCCTTGGGAGTCTTCTTTATATCCTTGAGAGTCTCCTTCATTTCCACGTTGGTCTTGATCATTTTCTTGCAGGTCTCATTCATTTCCTTGTAGGACTCATTCATTTCCTTTGCTGTCTCGCTTATTTCCTTATAGGCCTCGACCGTTTGTTGGAGCCTCTTGAAAAACCCTGTAACCGTGGTTTTGAATTCCATGTCCAGTCGGTTTTTTTCCTCCATTTCTTTCACATCTGATTTTTTTCCATGTCTCTGCATGGTGGCTGCTTCCCTGAGTTGGTCAATTAGCTTTGTGTGGTAGACTTCCTACTAGGGACAGTGGCTCAACCTCCCCAGTTACCTGAGGTGGATATGGGTTGCACAGTATTGCTGAAGTTAAGCTCAGGTTAATCGTTGTTAGCACTTGGAGGGGTTGACCTCCAGGCCAATTGTCTGTGAAGCTCAGCTGTGCTCAGGTTGGATGGGTGGAGTCTCCAGGCCAAGCAGACAGCATTAGCTCCGCCCTATGCAGCTCCAGGGACCCTGCGCGGGCGGCAGTGGCTGCCAGCACCTCTGAGAGAGAGCCGCTGTGGAGCTCCACTGGCTGCCGGGGAATTCAGACTCTCCCCAAATGAGTCTGCACGCCCAATGTCTCACCCAGGGTCGTAAAACAAAGCAGTCTGACGGTTTTCCGAATGAGAGGGCAAGTCGCAGAGCACTCTCTGAGCGGTCACTCAGCCGAGCTGTTCGAGCAAGCTGCCTTCTCCACAAGCCGGGAGACCCCTGCAGCACCCGAGCTTCGGTGTGCCCTCCCACTGTCCAGTTTTCACCCCGTATGATAGTGGGTTCCCTGGACTTCCCCCAAAGCTGGAGAATCAGTCCAGTGGGATGTCTTCGTCTCCCCGTTCCAGAAAACTGGCTGGTTTTCAGCCACCCACCCTCTCCGCTGGCGCACACTCCAAACCTCTCTCCGCGCGAATCTTTCAACGCTGTCCGCCGCCGCTCCTCTGAGTCACAGTGTCTTATCTTCACTTTTATTTGTGGAATTTTCACTCGGCGAGCGTTCTGGTGATTCTGGAAGGTGTTTGTTCTTTCGTTAAGTTGTAGTATTAAAATTGTTGAGTATGACGGCAAGATAGGTGTTTTACCTATGCCGCCATCTTGGTTCTCCCCTAATTCTATGTGTGGACTTTTCTAGATAAACCCTGTGATTAAAACTTTTAATGGAAGCCTGCCAGAATGCTGCATATCTCTTTGGAAAACTTTCTTTTCCTGTTATGTTTAAATTATGAAGTTAATATAACTGTATTATCAAAAGTAGGAAAACTGTAAGGTTAAAAGAGTTAGTCAGCCAGGATTTCCCCTTATTTAGGACAGAAGGAAGCATCCTGTGGGCAGAGAGGATCACAGTGGCAGAGGGGGGAAGGGTGGGGTGCCTCCAGCTGATGTGGGTGTGACCCCAGTGCCTGCAGGCCTGGGCAGGAGACGGCAGGGTGGAGGGGAGAGTGGTCATACCTCCCTGCTCCCGCGTTCGAGATCTGGGTCTCTGTGGCATTGCAGCTGGAAGGTCACTTCCCTCTGGGCCGCTCCTGGCTCTGGACAGTCTCAGTAGCCCAAGGAGTGGCTTCTGACTGATACGCTGTCGTGGCGACTCACCATCCAGTTTTGTTCCCATCACCCTGCAAGGTAGCGTCTCTTCACTTGTTTCACCCTAGGTGGCTTCTGTTCCCTGCTGGGACCAAGGGGCTCTTGAGGAAAGGAAAGGACCTTCCGGAGCAGAGATGGTGTCACTCCCATAGAGAAGGAACACAGATTTTGGCTCCTGATGGGAATTGGTTTAGAGTTCACGCCGTATGTGTGTGTGTATGTGTGTGTGTGTGTGTGTGTGTGTAGTATATATGTATGTATGTATATGACACATATGTCTACCTAAAATTCTTTTAAAAATGGCAGCTGTCTTCATTGAGTTCAGGAGTATCTCATGGAGCCTGTTTGGTGTCAGCTGCTTTGGTGTTGGGGTGAGGTTGGAGGAGGGTTTTACAAACAGGAAGAAGATAGTAGTGGCCCTTGGGGAGCGTCCAGGCTGGGGAAGTCAGGACAAGCAAACAAGTGTGGCTGGGATGTGACAGGGCCCAGATAACGATATTTAAGAGCAGGGAGTACATATAGTGTCTTTGTTTAATGATACTCAGTTGAGGAGATTTTAGAAAGTTGTTCCTATCTCCCATTTTCAGCATTTATAGCAGGAGAAGTAAGGAAACTGCGTGCATCAATGGACATGGGCCTGCTTGCAGGTACAAAGTGTGGCCTTTCAGTTGGGGACCTGAAATATTTACAGACACATTAGTTGTTGAGAAAGGAATGTCCCCTGCTGGCCCTGAAGCTCAGCTTTGTAAACTGAGAGGCTATGGAGAGGCCACATCATCTTCTGCCTCTCTGCCTGGTCCTGCTGGTTTGTGTGGGAGTCCTTCCTCTCCAAAACAAAAAACATTGGCCTCAGAGAGGCATTCTGCTGATGGTAAGAGGTCCTGCTGGGCCATTTGTTCCAGGTTAAAATTCTTACTGCCTCTTAATGGACAGCCTTTTATATTAGGAGAGCTTGCTTTGCAAGCTAAAGTTAGGCTCGCCTGGGACCAAGCCCATCCACTGGGGATGCAGCTTTTGCAAAACATGAATAACAAAGTCCTTATTGGCATTTTTAGTTTTCTAATTTAGGGCTGAGTGAGAAATATAACAGTGACCTCCTCTTTGATGACTGAAACCACTTTGTAGAATTTCATAGGCAGGTCATATAATCTCCTACCTAATATTTTGTGATTTTTTTTTCCTGACGAGCTCCAAGAGTTTTCAGAATCCTCATATGCCCTCTGTTCTTCTTTTGTGTCTGCCTCCCCGACCCATCCTCCCAAGCTGACTGTCAAGTGCCCTTTCCTCAGGGTCTTGTCCACCTATGGATACTGTTGTGGCCCAGCCCCCCTGGAAACTCTTCCCTCAATCACTGAGGCAGTAAACCTTCCGTCATTAGGAAGGTCTGAGACAGAGGCAGGTCTGCTCTGGTACAGTCTAGAAGGTCTGGGTTCTTGCCTTGGTGCAGGAAAGATTTTACAGTAGGAATCCAGGTGATTTTGAGAGTATGTTTATTAAAGCTGGGCACAGTGACACAGGGAAGGGCTTAAGATAGAAGAGCCAAGATCATAGCAACAGGAGTGAGCCTGGGCCAAGTTACCTTTGAAAACACCAGGAAAAGTTGAACCTAGCTGAAGCTGCCTTGACCATTTAAAAAGAAATCACAGAGAAGTGAGCCAGCAGGGCTGTGTGGACTCAAGAAACAAGTTACAGAGGCAAAAGGGAGGACCTTTGGAGACAGGTCAGGCAGTTAGCCTGGGATGAGCTGCCACTTCCCACTGTTCCCCTGGCTGTAAGTCTCCTGAGAACCTGTAGCTTAGAAAAAAGAAAGCAAAGATACAAGCCTGCGGGAAAAAGCGGGGAGGTGAGGGTATACTCTGTAGAGAGTATACACTAGGTCTTTTGTCTTAAGGGCTTTTATATGTTTTTGAAAGGAAGAATTCCCCCCCCCCCTTTTTTTTTTACAAATATTCCCTTTTTTCCCCATTGACCTCTCTGCCCCACACCTCCCTCCCTAGCCTACACTACTGTCTGTGTCCATGGGTTATGTATATGTGCATATAAATCCTTTGGTTAATCTCCTCCTCTCCAACCTCCCCCCGCCCCTTCCCTTTGAGATTCGACAGTCTGTTCCATGCTTCTTTTTTTCTTTTTTTATTGATTTTTTGCAGTATAATAGTAGTACATGTTTTCCTTTCCCCCTCCCCCTTATCCTCCACCCAGCCTCCCCCACCCCCCAGCACATATCCCCAGCTTCCCCCCTCCCCGCCCCAGTGTCTTTCATTCATTGGTTATGTTCATATGCATGCATACAAGTCCTTCAGTTGATCTCCCCCCGCATCTGCCTCCCATCCACCCAAGCCTCCCCCTGTAGCTTGACAGCCTGTTCAAGGCCATCCTGCCTCTATATCAATCCCTCTCCCCTGTTTCTTTTCTTCAAAAATATCTTGCCTCTGCATACTAGAAATAAATGTATAAGAACAAAAAATGTTTCAGTCTCAGTTTCAATGTCCAACTGTTCTGAGTCCCAGTTTCAGTGTCAAATAATTCTTTATGTGTATAAGTCAGCAATGGTATCCAGATGGTGGACACATCGTGGCAATGCAAGATCCATCCTCTCTGGTTTGGTCCTGGGCTGCCTGCAGACATGCACAGCTGCCGAATGCTAGCATGGCAAGGTGTCCTCAGTGTCCCCCATCTATGGACCATCCTCGTGACTGGAACAGACCTGTCAGTTCCTCACTGTCGCAGGAACCCACATGATCTTGGAGTTGTTCTCTGAAAACACACAAACACATTCTCGACCAAAAGTTAACAAAGGGATCCTCTATGCAAAATAGACTTGGGATTCTTTTTAATTTTTGCCTAAATGATTTTCCTTTGGCTTATTTTGACACCATGTGTGTTTTTTTAATAGGTGTCCTGCAATTGTTTTTACAAATGGAATTTACTTTACTGGAGTAAGAATTTTCTAGATGTATTTTACTTACTCGATATTTTTTTTCCCCTTACATGATATTACCCCGCTGTCCCCTCCCCTTTTTTGATTAATGGGGACTTTTGGAAATTTTATATTCCAGTCTTGGTAATTTTAAATTTTAATTTTTGCACACAAATATGACTGCTTTAGGTTCTTTGGATGTTAGTCAATTTTACAGTGAGATGAACTACTATTAGATTTTTTAGTTAATGTTTTAAGAAAAGCTTTTGTCCAGTACACTATAATTTTCTTGAGTATTCACATATTTCACTTGGCCAATTTAAATTAATCTGAAAACTTGATTACTATTTTCCTGTCAATTTTAATACTCAAGCAGAATTCTTAGTTTACCCTGTAAATACTAGTGGAAAGGAATATTTGCAATTTTGAGTAGGTCCTGAGCATTCCTGGTAATAGACTGCATTTAGATATAGAGCAGCTATTGCTGGCCGAGTCTCTGTCTGCCACCTGGGTCCCTGTATGAGTTGTGTGTGGGAGGCGAAGCAGCCGTGGGGGTAGGAGACCTCCCTCAGGAGGGGTGAGAATTCAAACCCCTGCAAGGTTTGTGGATGAGGGTCTGTGCCCCACCTCTGTTGACCTTTTAGTTCTCTCCTGTTGGCCCCTCTGCGACTGTGCCTGTCTTAGGTTGTTCCTTCCCTGAGGAATCTTACCCATCTCTGGCTAACCAGCCATCCTCAGGGGCCAAACAGGGTGGTGTGAGGTTCAGTTCTGTCTCCTTTGTAGTCTATGCCCCCCTGTGGCCTCCACGTCCAGTACCTGCCTTGGGGTCCCCTCGCCTGCTGGCGGGGTCCCGGTACTGATCACATATCTCGGGGGACCCAGGTTTCTTCTCCAGAGAGGGCCCAGCTCACACCATTGGTCGAGATACAGATCCATGGTGCCAGCTGCCCAGAGGCTTCAGCCACAGCTGGAACTGAAAACTCAGGCATCAGCTGTGTGTATTTGGATAGTAACAAGAAGGTCCCTCTTGGCAGAAAGGGCAAGAAGGGCCAATATAGAATGCTCAGATGCCTTCCCAGTGCCTTAATTCCTTCTGAAAGGAATTAATTTCTTTCCTATCCTTTTTTTAAGTTGCTGCCCAACATTCAAAGAATTAGTTTGTAAGTTTATTTGGGATAATTGTATAATATGCTGTTGTCAAATATCAAATATTATCATGACATTGTAGAATAATATCATGTAAGGGTATTATGGTGTCATGGGAGGTTAAGCACTGCCTAGCCTAAGGACTGGTCTCCATAGGATATGACAAGCTCTAGGCCATGTCAATTCAATGTCAGACTAGCTGCCATTTTTTTATAACTTTATATAAACTTTGTCAGGGATGTAAAAACACAAATCACTTACCTCAGTTCAAGAGTTCAAGTATATTGACTTTTCCACGTACTCCCACCACCTGCCACTTACCCTGAGGTTTGACATTCTGATGAACTTTTCTCAGTCTCTGGATCCATTCTTGTTCATCAGTCTATGTCATTGATTGTATTCCTCAAATGAGTGAGATCATGTGATATTTGTCTTTCTCTGCCTGGCTAATTTCACTTAGCATAATGCTCTCCAAATCCATCCATGTTGTTACAAATGGTAGGAGCTCCTTCTTTTTTTCCGCGGCATAGTATTCCATTGTGTAAATGTACCATAGTTTTTTAATCCACTCATCTGCTGATGGGCACTTAGGCTGTTTCCAAATCTTAGCTATGGTCAATTGTGCTGCTATGAACATAGGGGTACATATATCCTTTCTAATTCGCCTTTCTAGTTTCTTGGGGTATATTCCTAGAAGTGGGATCACTGGGTCGAATGGGAGCTCCATTTTTAGTTTTTTGAGGAAACTCCATACTGTTCTCCACAGTGGCTGTACTAGTCTACAATCCCACCAGCAGTGCACGAGAGTTCCTTTTTCTCCGCAGCCTCGCCAGCACTTGTTGTTTGTTGATTTGTTGATGTAAGCCATTCTGACAGGTGTGAGATGGTACCACATAGTTGTTTTGATTTGCATCTCTCGGATAATTAGTGACTTTGAGCACGTTTTCATATGTCTCTGGGCCTTCCTTTTGTCTTCTTTTGTGAAGATTCTATTTAGGTCCTGTTGCCCATTTTTTTATTGGATCATTTGTCCTCCTTTTATTGAGTTGTGTGAGTTGCCTGTAGATGCTTGAGATTAAACCTTTATCACTAATAACATTTGCAAATATGTTCTCCCATACAGTGGGTTTTCTTGTTGTTTTGTTGATGGTTTCTTTAGCTGTGCAAAAGCTTTTGATTTTGATGGAGTCCCATTTGTTTATTTTCTCTTTAGCTTCCATTGCCCTAGGAGCAGTATCATCAAAGAAGTTCTCTTGGCATTTGTCTGAGATTTTTCTTCCTGTAGATTCCTCTAATATTTTTATGGTTTCCTGTCTTACGTTTAAGTCCTGTATCCATTTTGAGTTTATTTTTGTGTATGGTGTAAGTTGGTGCTCTAGTTTCATTTTTTTGCATGTATCTGTCCAATTTTCCCAACACCCTTTATTGAAGAGACTGTCTTGACTCCATTTTATGTTCCTGCCTCCTTTGTCAAATATTAATTGAGCATAGTGGATTGGGTTGATACCTGGATTCTCTATTCTATTCCATTGATCTATATGTCTGTTCTTGTGCCAGTACCAGGCTGTTTTAAGAACAGTAGCCTTGTAATACAGCTTGAAATCTGGTATGGAAATTCCACCGACTTTGTGCTTCTTTCTCAAGATTGCTGTGGCTATCCGGGGCTTTTTTTTATTCCAGATGAATTTTTGGAGAGTTCTTTCTAGGTCTGTGAAATATGCCATTGGCATTTTAATGGGGAGTGCATTAAATTTATAGATTGCTTTGGGTAGTATGGACATTTTAATTATGTTGATTCTCCCAATCCATGAACAGGGAATGTTCTTCCACCTGTTTACATCTTCCTCTATCTCTTTTTTCAGTGTCCTGTAGTTTTCCATGAATAGATCTTTTACCTCCTTAGTTAAGTTTATTCCTAGGTATCTTACTTTTTTTGGTGTGATGGTAAATGGGATTGCTTTTTTAGTCTCTCTTTCTGTAAGTTCACTATTAGTGTATAGAAATGCCATAGATTTCTTGGTGTTAATTTTGTAGCCTGCTACATTACTGAACTCATTTATTAAGTCTACTAACTTTTTTATGGAGTCTTTCGGGTCTTTTATGTACAATATCATGTCATCTGCAAATAAGGATAGCTTAACTTCTTCTTTTCCAATTTGGATGCCTTTTGTTTCTTCTTCTTGTCTAATTGCAACGGCTAATACTTCCAGTACTATGTTGAACAGGAGTGGTGAAAGTGGGCAACCCTGTCTTGTTCCTGTTCTTAAGGGAAATGGTTGTAGTTTTTGCCCATTGAGTATGATGTATGCTGTGGGTTTATCATATATGGCTTTTATTATGTTGAGGTATGATCCTTCTATTCCTACCTTATTGAGAGTTTTTATTAAGAAAGGATGTTGGATTTTGTCAAATGCTTTTTCTGCATCAATTGATATGACTATGTGATTTTTATCTCTCAATTTGTTTATGTGATGTATCACATTTATTGATTTGCGGATATTGTACCATCCTTGCATTCCTGGGATAAATCCTACTTGGTCATGGTGTATGATCTTTCTGATGTACTGCTGGATCCGATTTGCTAGCATTTTATTGAGGATTTTGGCATCTATATTCATGAGGGATATTGGCCTGTAATTCTCTTTCATTGTGTCGTCTTTATCTGGTTTTGGTATTAGGGTGATGCTAGCTTCATAGAAGGAGTTTGGAAGTGTTCCATCCTCTTGAATTTTCTGGAATAGTCTGAGGAGTATAGGTTTTAGTTCTTCCTTGAATGTTCGGTAAAACTCCCCTGTGAAGCCGTCTAGCCCTGGGCTTTTGTTTGCTGGAAGCTTTATGATGACTGCTTCAATTTCTTCCACAGTTATTGGTCTATTGAGTTGTTTAGATTCTTCTTGATTGAGTTTTGGGAAGTTATATTTTTCTAGAAATATATCCATTTCCTCCAGGTTGTCCAGTTTGTTGGAGTAGAGTTGTTCATAGTATTTTTTAACAATCCTTTGTATTTCAATGGGGTCTGTTGTTATTTCACCTCTTTCATTTCTGATTTTATTTATTAGGGTCCTCTCTCTTTGCTTCTTGGTGAGTCTGGCTAGAGGTTCATCAATCTTGTTTATCCTTTCAAAGAACCAGCTCTTGGTTTTGTTGATCTTCTGTATTGTTTCTTTGATCTCTATGTCATTTATTTCTGCTCTGATCTTTACTATTTCCTTCCTTCTGCTTACACTGGGCTTTTCTTGTTGCTTTCTTTCGAACTCTTTGAGTTGTTGGGTTAGATAATTTATTGCCGCTGTTCCTAGTTTTTTGCAGTAGGATTGTAGAGCTATGAACTTCCCTCTCAGAACTGCTTTCACTGTGTCCCATATATTTTGGATTGTTGTGCTATCATTGTCATTTGTTTCCATGATGTTTTCTATCTCTTCCTTAATCTCTCTAGTAACCCAGTCATAGTTTAATAGCATGCTGTTTAGTCTCCATGTGTTCGATTTCTTTGGATTGTTTCTATGGTAGTTGATTTCCAGCTTTATGCCACTGTGATCTGAGAATATACTTGATATGATTTCTATCTTCTTGAATTTGGAGAGACTTTGTCTATGACCCAACACACGGTCTATCTTTGAGAATGACCCATGGGCACTTGAAAAGAATGTATATTCTGTGGCTTTGGGGTGAAATGATCTGAAGATGTCAATTAATTCCATCTGGTCCAGTGAGTCATTGAGGATTGATGTTTCTTTACTGAGTTTTTATTTAGAGGATCTGTCCAATGGTGATAACGGGGTATTAAAGTCTCCTACTATGATTGTATTGCTGTCTATCTCTCCCTTGAAGTCCTCTAGGAGTTTTTGTATATATTTGGGTGCTCCTGTATTGGGTGCGTATATGTTTACCAGAGTTATTTCTTCGTGTTGGATTGCTCCCTTTAGTATTATGAAGTGGCCTTCTTTATCTCTTTTTATGTCCTTCACTTTGAGATCTAATTTGTCAGATATAAGTATGGCTACCCCAGCTTTTTTTTCATTTCCATTCGCCTGAATAACTTTTTTTCCAACCTTTCATCCTCAGTCTGTGTGCGTCTTTTTTTCGGAGGTGGGTTTCTTGTAGACAGCAGATACATGGGTTTTGTTTTCTTATCCAGTCTATTTCCCTATGTCTTTTGATTGGAGCATTTAAACCGTTTACATTTAAAGTTATTATTGATAGGTGCTTATATGTTGCCATTTTTGTTCTTTACCCCTGTGTTCCTTCTTTGCTTCCTATTTCTTTTTACAGCAGATCCTTTAGCATTTCTTGCATTGCTGGTTTGGTGGTGACGAATTCCCTTAGTCCTTTTTTATCTGTGAAGCTCCTGATTTGACCTTCAATTTTGATTGATAGCCTTGCTGGGTATAGTATTCTAGGATTCAGACCCTTCCTTTGCATGACTTTGTAAATTTCATTCCACTGCCTTCTGGCCTGATAGGTTTCTGTTGAGAGATCACTTGTTAGTCTGATGGGGGTTCCTTTGTAGGTGACTTTCTGTCTCTCTCTGGCAGCTTTTAAGATTCTTACTTTGTCATTGGTGTTTGCCAATTTAATTATAATGTGCCTTGGTGTAGGTCTTTTGAGGTTTATTTTGCTTGGGACTCTGTGAGCTTCTTGGATTTGTGTGGGTTTTACCTTTCCTATACCAGGAAAGTTTTCTGTCATTATTTCTTCCAACAGGTTTTCTATTCCTTGCTCCGTTTCCTGTCCTTCTGGAAGCCCAATTATACAGATGTCGTTTTGTTTCATGTTGTCCCAAAGTTCTCTTAGGCTCTCCTCCTGCTTTTTAATTTTTTTTTCTAGAAGCTGCTCTACTTGGTTAGTTTTTCCTACCTGGTCTTCTAGCTCACTGATGCGATCCTCTGCTTCTTCTAGTCTACTCTTAATACTTTCTATTGAGTTCTTTACTTCAGCAATGTCACTTTTTATTTCTTCTTGGCTCCTCTTCATTTCTTCTTGGCTCCTCTTCATTTCTTCATGGCTCTTCATCATTTCTTCCTGGGTCTTCCTCATTTCCTCTTGGTTCTTACTCATATTATCAAATTTGTCTTCCATTCTTTTCAGCCACCTTATGACCATTTCTCTGAATTCTTTCTCTGACAGGTTGTTAACTTCCATTTCATTTACCTCCTTTTCTAGTGAGCCTTGCTTTTCTTTCATATGTGGGCTATTTTTTTGTCTTCCCATGGTCCTTCTTCTCTGTGTATCTGGTTATGTAGTTCTCACTCTCCTGCGTTGATTTAAAGGCACAAAATACAACACAACCAGGTGCAACGCACCAGGCACTGAACCGGAATGTAGTCAAAGTAATTGTAATTCCAAATAAAGGTGACCGCCAGAGAAAGGCAAATTCGGTGATAGGTAGGAAAAAAGAAAGAGAACCTCCCCCAGACCCACAGAGACACTCACACACCCACACTCACACAAAAAGAAAGAGACCCCCCCACACACATACACTCACAAAAAAGAAAGACAGGAATGCCAAAATGATAATGGGAAAAGGGGGAGAAGAAAAAAAAGAAATAAAAGGAGTAAATTATAAATGTGGGGTGAAAACTCCTATAGGACAGCCCCTAATCCGAACCAAAACCTGCAACAAGTACTTGGAGATTGATACAAATTACATACAACTACTAATATCAAGAGAGGTGAGGGAACACAGAAGCAAAAATGTATCTCAAAAACAATGCAGATGAGGACAACAAAACAAGAAACAACACCAAAAATAAAAATAACCCCCCCTACAAGACAAACCAAAATAACAGAATAAGCAAATCAATCTCATAAACCTGCTTAAAAAATCAATATAATCAACAGTAAAGTAAACAACAACAACAGGACAGGGATAAAAACACTTTAAGATAGTGAAGTCAGAGAAGCTAGAGGTATATATGCACTTGGATTAGGTGGTTAGAGATTAGATATATCAGTGGGGTGAAATTTTAACACGGGGTAAGGGGAAAGAATTAGGTAAATCTAAAGCGGGAAAAGTGTAAGGGAAACAAGGCACTAAATAGGGAAAGGTTAGCCAGAGAGTGGTTGTATAAAGGTGAAGTTGAGGTAGAGTAAAAGATACTAAAGTGTAGATGAAAATAGACTGTATTCCCAAGGTCGAAGAGAAAATATAATCAATTCCCTGTCACATAAGAGTCAATTTGTGATTTGGCCCCTTGGGTGGCAGTGTTTCTAGATTGACTTCTGGGTCTATTGGTCCTCTCTATCCTGAACTAAACAATACTGCCTCTCTAATGGTGACTGCTGTTTTAGCAGCCAGAACCCTCCCAAAATCTTCCGGGTTTCCCTCCTCTGTCAGGTCCAAACTGATTGCGCTCCAGGGATTAACTCTGCCACCAGCTCAAGGGCCCTCTCCCACGTTTACCAGCTTCAACAGCCACAGATTTTATTTCAGGTGTAGATCTCCATATTTTGAGTTCCAAGGTGCAGATCTCCCAGACTGCCAGCCCCCTCAGTTTCGTGCCCAAAGTACCCCCAGGGAAATCTAACCTTTCTGTGCTGGAGTTTAGAGCTCCCTGGGCTCTGCGCGCCTCCGCGCCAACTGGGCGCCGGTGCTCCGGGAGCCTCAGCGGTCCAGCTGGTACGGGTACAGTAGCTGTATATTTTCAGGCCCTTCCCCTTCAAGATGTCGTGGTCTGCCTCCGCGTGCCTCCTGGCGCAGTTGGCTCAGGGAGAGAACCCAGCAGTACTGGGGCCGCTCAGGTGGGGAGGCCAGCCCAGCAGTCCTCTATCTTCTCCTGGAGCACAGCTGTCCCCCTAGTCGCCGACAAAAGCTCCCTGCGCGGCTTTTGGCTGCTCCCTCCCTCTGCTCTGTGAGCAGATTCAGATCGAATCCCTCCATTCCGCCGCCATTTTCTCCTCCTCAGATCCTCTTCTGTTCCCTGCTTCTACTTGTTCATTGGCTTTTTGTTCATTAGAGTCCACAAATAAGTGAGATCATGTGATATTAGCTTATTTTACTTAGCAGAATAGTCTCCCTCTATGCTGTCTCAAAGGGAAAGATTCTTCTTTTCATAGCTGCATAGTATTCCATGGTATAAATGTACCACAGCTTTTTTTTTTGGGGGGGGGGGGTCCCTTTAGGGGAGGTCGCCAGAGGATCTCAATAGAATATCCATCAGCTTTCCAGTGTGTCCTTTAATATGCTGATTTATCAAAATGTGTTTATAGAGTAGTCAGGATCATTCTCTGGCCAGTTTCACCTTCAAAGAATGTCACTGAAGAGGGGCAGGGACGAAGATGGGTCTGTCCAGCATGGTCTGGAATATGTAACCATTTGCTCCTAAATGTCCCTGGTTAGGATAAAATCTTTCAATTCATTAGCTAGCTGTAAATTACTCAGCTGTTTAACTGTTTCAGTTTCTCCATTCCACTTGTCAAGGCATCTTCCTAGCTTCTTACTAGCTTTTCTCACTTCCAGCACTCATCTTTCTGCTTCCATGATCCCCCACCCCCTTTTTTAAAGTAAATTCTTTGTTGTTTAAAGTATTACATATCTCTTCTTTTTCCCCCATTGACCTCTCCCGGCTGTTTCTACCCCCTATACCCCTCCCCCCCCCCCCCCCCAGCACATGTCCTCACCCCACCTACTGACTGTGTCGTCCATGGGCTATGTTTATATGCATGCATACAAGTCCTTTGATTGATCTCTTAGTCTTCCTTCCCCCCCTGCCTTCCCTCTGAGGTTGGATGGTCTATTCGATGTTTCTCTGTCTCTGGATCTATTTTTGTTCATCAGTTTATGTTGTTCATTCTCTTCCACAAATGAGTGAGATCACGTGATATTTACCTTTCTCTGACTGTCTTATTTTGCTCTCTAAGTCCATCCATGCTGTTGGAATAGAGTGCCTTAATTTTTTTCAGCAGCATAGTATTCCATTGTGTAGATATACCACCCTTTTGTTTTTTTGTTTTTGTTCTTTTACTTAATCTTCCATATTTGCTCACCTCTTTTTTTCTTTCTTAAATGATATTCATTTCAAGTTCTGAATAGCTTTATACTACATACCTTTTTTTAGGTTATTGCTAGAAACATTTTTTTTTTTTTTTTGCAATCTTTGACAAACACTTCAGTATATGTACTAGAAAATGTGTATGAGTTCCATTCACTGAACCCTACTTAGAAAAGGCATTTTGAAATGTTTTGTAGAAATCTAGTTCATGGGGCTTGTTATCCATACACTTCTGCACATTTCAACATTATTAAATTTATACTTTAAATTGATACCGCTAAAACTGCTTTTTAAAAAAACTTTATTGTTGACAGTGCTAGTATCACAGATGTCTCTCATTTTCTCCCTTTTTGCCCCCCTCCATCCAACCTGCCCCACCCCAGGCCTTCCCTATAACTTATGCATATATGCAAATGTGTTCTTTTGTTAATCTCTCCATGTTCCCGCCCACTCCAGTCCCCCACTGAGATCTGTTATTCTGGTCCATGCATCTTTACCTCTGGACCTATTTTGTCTGTCAGTTTATTTTGTTCATTAGATTCCACATGTAAATGAAACCATGTGATATTTGTCTTTCTCTGACTGGCTTATTTTGCTCCTTGCCCACCTCTTAAGTACAGGCATTCCCAATGGTCCTTTCTCATCCTCCTTTCCAGAGAATCATCCTTCCATATCCCAAGGCTCCCCGCTTTAGGAACAAGTCCCAGGTCTGCCATAGGCCTGGTACTCTCCTGGGGGTCAGTACTGCTTGGAGACCTGTCCCCCTGAAGCACGTCTTGTTTTGACATAGGGTGTCCTCTCCTGCTCTCCTGTGGAAATCCTGCCTGACTTGGAACAGAACTCAGCTCATCCATGTTCTCTCCTAGCCAAGCTGGACATAATGGTGGGAAGTTGGAAAATCCTCAGAACACCGCCTGTGTGTGCCTCCCCCACCCAATCAAAAGCTGAGTGGTCGGGATTGTCTATTCACATCCCTGCCTGCAGCCCTGCACACGGGGCAGGTCCTTGGGAAAAGTGTGCGGGGTGGGAATAAGGGCGTCACCATCGCCTGGGGAACTGTCTGACCGCAGAGAGTCCGAGCTCAGCCTGGGCTCCTGGATGAGGGTGGGGGTGTGGGTCTGACCGTGCTTTAGGTAGATTTGTTTCCAGACTGCTTACCCAGGATGCATTTTGCAGATAAAAAAAATCATGGCCAGGCAGCTTTGTACAGTTACCTCAGCTATCTTTATGATTACTTTCTTCCTCCAGATTCTTTCCCCTCAAACTGCTGAAGGAAAATCCATGGGCCAAGGTCACAACTTTCCCCATCTCTCCCCTTCATCTGGCTTCCTATCTGTGTGCTTAGGACTCCTCATGCCCCCCCTTCCCTCATCCCTTCTGCCCTCCTCCCCAGAGGCCTGCATGTCTGGGCTGGCCTTGTTGGCAAATTGTTGCTTTCTCCTCTTTCCCTTCCTCCTCCCCCTCCTCCCCCTCCTTCTCCTCCTCCTCTCCTTCCTTATGGTCTAATCACCTTTAGGCCCTGGGGTCGCCTTATGGCACATTAGTCAAAGGCCCTCTTTCGGGGCACAGCCCCACCCCAGGTGCTCTGTCTGGCTAGCTCACTGGCCTAGGTTTCAGCCTTGGCAGGAGGCTGTGGGTGGTGGGCAGCCTGCACAGCTGTGAGGGGGTTTTGCATCATCAAGCTGAGCCCAAATGAAGTCTGTTCCATCTCACAGCTGGAAAACCTGCAAGCACAACGGCTTCTATTAATGAGTTTACCCTCCCGTTTGGGCTCCAGGTTATTGTTTTATCTAAGTGGGTGTTTTCTTGTTGCAAATTTGAAAAAGACCAAAATACCTTGACAAACACTGAGTAATTTTGGAGAAGGTGCCATTTAAATACTCCTTCCTAGATCTTCAGTGTAAGCTATGCTCTGGCTGGCTTTACTCTCTTAATGCCTGTCCCCCCTTCCCCACCTCCCTCCTGCCCCTATACATATACAATATGTGGATCTTACTTTTATTAAACTCACCTGCTCTGTCTCTGTTTCCTATGTGACCAGGCTCTGCTGCTTCTTTACAGCCTGGCAATATGGGTTTTATTTCTCACTCCTAATTGCTGCCTTGATTTACCAGTGTTTTCATATGGCTTACAAAATTTCACTCGCAGACCTTAGAAACATAATTAAAATCACAAACTGCTAGGCAGTAGCGGAGACTCTGGCACACAGGCTACATGACAGATGATGGCTACAGGGTGGCCAGCTCTGCACTCTGAGCTCTGGGTCCCTCTCCAAGTTCACCTGAGGGTCCTTAACTCCCTGGGCAGAGCTGCAACTGGCATTTGAAGCATAATGACCAAATTCCAGCCAAAAGGCATTTGAGGTTTGGCAGAATGAAAGGATACAAGCCTTTAAACAGTGAGATAAAGAAACTAAAACTCTTGTCTGAAATTTCTGGCATCCGGAATCCTCTGGTTAATTGAATAATGTCTTTAATTTTAATGTTTGAATTTAATTTATCTTCATATGATTGTTACACTAGAACAGCACAGAATTCTCAGACTCTATCTACATCCTGTGAGGAGCTATGAATTGGCCTTTATCTCTTTAGATCAGGGTTTCCCGGTCTTGGCACTGTGCATACTTCAAGCTGGATAATATTTTGTCGTCAGTGCTGTCCTGTGCATTGTAGGATGTCGACCAGAATCCCTGACATTACTCGCAAGATGCCAATACCCTGTTTCCCCGAAAGTGAGACATTCCCCGAAAATAAGACCTATTTACAGTTTTGCCTCTCGCTGTAATATAAGGCATCCCCCGAAAATAAGACCTCCCCAATAATATTTTTATTCTTGAAACTGAAAAAGCCTGGGCCACACAAGCAGTTATAAGGCAGTGGGTCGATTTAATGCTGCCACTTGTTATGCGAGGGAGCCAAAGAGGTCTGCTAGTCTGGGATGCAGCCAGCACTCACTGTGCTAAAGACATGAAGAAATTTCTTCACAAAAGAAAAATAGATCAAATAATGATTCCCATAGAAATGACAGCCTATCTCCAGACTCTTGATATTGCAACAAACAAGCCATTCAAGGACAATTTGCACATGGAAATTAATGACTACATTGAAAATAGAATGGAGAGAAATCAGCGTGGAAACTTTGTGAAACCTAAACTGCAAGAGGTTGTGACTTGGGTGAAGAATTCATGGGAGAAAATCACTGACAGTTGCATTGTAAATGCACTACGAGCAGGCTACCTTGACAAGAAGTATTCTTTTAAGGACAGTGCTATTGCTAAACATGAGAGATTTGGTCCATTGATTCTGAAAGAAATGGAGTCACAAGAAATTCACCAGGAAATTCAGGGTTTCAATTGTTATGATGATGTTCCAGAAGATGATGACGTGACTGTCATTGAATAAATCTTACTTTGTGTTTATACCGGTAAATGTCAGTATTAGTAAATATACCATAGATTGTTGTACATGGAAATAATGGTAGTAACAAGAAATTCTTGATACGGTAGGATTCACAGTTTGTCTGGTAATGCTGGTTTGTGATGACAACTACTACCGTACCGTATACAAGTAATAAATTTTCTTTTTTGTTTGTTTGTTCAACAATAAATGTGTACCATATTCTTCTTCATGGAAAAATAAGACATCCCCTGAAAATAAGACTTAGTGCATCTTTGGGAGCAAAAATTAATAAAGACACTGTCTTATTTTCACTGTCTTATTATCTCCCCACTCCCCCAGCGGTGAAAAGTTTATACATTTCTGATACACCTTGAATATCACTTTGTTGACTGAACCCCTTCTAGCCATCAGTTTTTTATTTGGCATATATTTCACAGAATATGGAAAGATTCTCATTTGGGTTCTTCCAGATGCTGGATTACACACAATGAGAATCTGTCCTGTGGAGAAATGACTTTCTTTTTTGCCTTCATGTGCCTTTGTGGCTCTGTTTGGGTGGTATAATAGGGATGTCATTCTGGAAAGCCTGAAATCTGTTTCCTCTGGCCATGCAAATAAGCCCATTAGGTACTTTCACCCGCACATGCACAGCTTGCTCAGGAGGTAGGCAGGGCCCGAGAGGCCCCTTGGTGGCCAACCCACCGGCTTTGTTTCTGGGGCCTGGATGTCTGGGGCATGTTGAATGGTTGCAGATTCAACACTATGTTGTACTTCTGAGTAACTGAATATTTATAAGAGGATGCATACAAATAGCATCTAAATGTCATATGAAATCTCCAGTGCATTCATCATTTTTATTCACTTTCTAATTTGAGAAATATTGGCTCTTTGCAGGGCTGTACAGACTTCCTTGTATAGGCCATGAAGAATGATTTATGTCAGATCAATAAGCATTTAAGAGCCTATAACAAGTGTACAGTCTCTGAGCTCTGAGCTTGGGCTGGTAGGCCAGCATTGGTATTAGAAAGGCGGGCGATTTAGGGGCAGGAGAGGAGGATTCTGGCCCTGGCCTTTAGATGTGTCTATGAGGCCTCAACAAGTTGCTTCCCTCCCTGTACTCCAGTGCTTTTTCTGTTAAATAAAGATGCTGGACTAGATGAATCATCTCTAAGGACTCTTCCATCTTTAAGTGAAAATATATGGTTTTAATTAAAGTGAAAATGAGCTTGGTATTTTCAAATATAATTAAAATGAGTTGGAAAATATCTTCCAAGGGGAGGGATAGTGGTAGGAAATAAAACATTATATTTATTCCACCAGTGAGACTTTGTGGGCTGGGAATCAAACCTGTCTTTGAATCTCTCTTATTTGTAGTCTCCACTCTGAAGCACACTTCTTTGGAAGATACCTGTACACGTTTCTGGAGGCTGAGGGTCGGGGTGACTCTGTCTTCCTCTCTGTGAATCTGGATACCTGTGCTAGGTCAAGCTGGCTTTGCTATGTGATTTTGGGCAAACCACTTCCTGTCTCAGTTCTGACTTTAACGTGAAGAATTAAGCTTTGGTTTTGTTCAGAAAAGGCTAACATAGCAGGTGTGCCTCTGCATGTGGGAACCGGCTAGTAAACTGTTTTCTACGCTGATATTACATTTTCTCTGAACGATAAGCCTGGCTCACTGAGCCTAAGCTGCCCTGCAAAAAATGTTTACCCTGAACATCTGCTTTCCCTTTGGGCGTCTGGAATTTTGGTACATGCTAGACACAGGGTATGATAGCCCCCCTTTATCCACAGGGGATATGTTCCAAGACCTCCAATAGATGCTTATGTTGGAGAAGAAAATTTTTTCTCTATCCTTCTAGGTTCTCTTGACTGGTCTTGACTGGTCTAATAATTAAATCAACATGAGACAAATTAACAAGAGAAAATAACCAAATTTAATTACATGAATATGCATGGAACTACCACCCCCTCTCTCCCTACACACGAGAGGTTCAGAAAAAGAAAGGTAAAACTAGGTATATATGACTTCCTGGAGTAAGGAATGAGGTGAGAGCCTTCAAGTGGGTGGGAGGGGGGAGGGGAGGTGACTCACAGAATGATAAGAAGAGCAGATATTCAGTAATTAGGTGTTTGCCAAACCATACACCTTGTAACTGGCAGTAACTCTTATTATGAGCAAGGACCTTAACTAATTTAAATTCTTTTAGGCAGTTAAGAGGGGGGTGGGCAGAGGTTTCTTCTGTCCCTGCAGGGTCTCCATTGCCTTCTGTTGAAAATAATTCACATGCCAAAGTAGCACATCCTGGGAAAGCCTGTTCTGAACCCCTTCTGCCCACTGTCGAAACTTCTTGAGAAGTTTCACATTCAGGAAGTTGGGTTGATAGATTGTGGCGTCTCCTTGAACCAACCAGCCTCTTAGTTCTGAGAAAAGGTCAGTGCAGTCACATATGTGGGCTCCAGAAATTAAGTCTATGGTATAAGCCAGTGGTAGGCAAACCGTAGCTCAAGAGCCACATGCAGCTCTTTGGCCCCTTGAGTATGGCTCTTCCACAAAATACCACATCCCCTAATTAACTTAATAACAATGTACCTACCTATATAGTTTAAATTTAAAAAATTTGGCTCTCAAAAGAAATTTCAATCATTGTACTGTTGATATTTGGCTCTGTTGACTAATGAGTTTGTCGACCACTGGATAAGCAATTAGATATTTAATAAGAGGCATTTCTGTGGAAATAAAATAAAAACAATGGTCATTGATGGAAGCCGGCTATGGTCCGAGTCTAAGTTCTGAAAGCAGCCGATGGAGAAGATTTATAGGTGTTTTGCTTGAAGCATCTTCAGATGAAGCGAGGACAGGCATGACAATCTGATTGGTTTTCCTGGCTTGAAGTTTGAATATCTGGTGATATTTCCACATGGCAGGCATGAAGATTGTTGATACCTGAGCTCCTGTGGTGATTTCCCTGAAGTTTGTATCAAGTTGTCCAGCTTCAGTGTCGCAAGACTTCAGGAAATAGGGCAGTTTTAGTTCTTAATGATTCCAAGTCAGGAAGGTGCGAGAAAAATCAGAAACATTAGATTGGAGAATCATAGACAGACATTGCAAGAAACTAGAATTCAGTTCAGTTTACAAATAGGGACAACACTCAATTCACACAAAGATACGTTACAGAAACATAATTTTCTGTGTAAAATCACTCCCAGTTTTAGAAAAAAAATAACCAAATTAAGACTAAATTGTTTGCAAAGTAAGTCTAATTTCAATAAATTGGTCTGTTATTTACATACTAGAGGCACAGTGCACGAAATTCGTGCATGGGGTAGGGGGGTGGGGGATGTCCCTCAGCCCAGTCTGCACCCTTTTCAATCTGGGACCCCTAGAGGGATGTCTGACTGCCTGTTTAGGCCCGATCCTATTAGGCCCGATCAGGCCCATTAGGATTGGGCCTAAACAGGCAGTCAGACATCTGTCTCACAGTCCAGGATTACTAGCTCCAAACTGCTCGCCTGCCTGCCTCCCTGATTGCCCCTAACCACTTCTGCCTGCCAACCTAATCACCCCCTAACCAGTACCCTGCCAGCCTAATTGATGTCTAACTGCTCCCCTGCCACCTGTTTGCCCCCAACTTTCCTCCTCTGCCAGCCTGGTCACCCCTAACTGCCCTCCCCTGCAGGCTTGATCGCCCCCAACTGCCCTCCCTTGCAGGCCTGGTTCCTCCCAACTGCCCTCCCCTGCTGGCCTGATGGCCCACAACTGCCCTGCCTTGCAGGCCTGAAACCTCCCACTGTCCTACCCTGCTGGCCATCTTGTGGTGGCCATCTTGTGTCCACATGGGTGCAGGATCTTTGACCACATGGGGGCAGCCCTCTTGTGTGTTGGAGTAATGGTCAATCTGCATATTACTCTTTTATTAGATAGGATAGAGGCCTGGTGCATGGGTGGAGACCATCTCATTTGCCCTGAAGGGTGTCCTGGATCAGGGTGGGGGTTCCCTTGGGGTGTGGGGTAGCCTGGGTGAGGGGCCTATGGTGGTTTGCAGGCCAGCCATGCCCCCTTCAGTGTTCCAAGGAGAGGCCCTGGGATCTGGGATTAATTTATGTTCTACAATTGAAACTTTGTAGCCTGGAGCAGAGCCAAGCCTTCTGCTCACTCCATGGCAACAGCTATTTCTGTTTGAAACTTGTAGCCTAGAGTGGAGGCCTAGGCTAGGACTGCAGAAGTTTGGCTTCCTCCATCGCCCTGGCAACCCTAGCCTCTGCTCTCTCCAGCTCCGTGGCTGCTGCCATTTCTGTTGGGATTATGTATCTTCTATAATTGAAACTTTGTAGTATTGAGTGGAGGCCTAGGCTGGCAATGGCAGGCGGAAAGCTTGGCTTCCTCCATTGCCGAGTAAACCCAAGCCTCCCACCTGCTCTCAGTGGTGGCATCTATCTTGGTTGAGGTTTATTTGCATAATTTGCTCCTGATTGGCTGGTGGGCGTAGCTGTGGGTGTGGCTTGATCAGAGGTATGGTCAATTTGCATATTGCTCTTTCATTAGGATGTGTAGCAGGAATAGTAATTAACCATATAGGTTCTGTTAAATCTGCTTTGCTGGAACTTTGCATAAGGACTCTCAGATTGAACTTTTCAGGATCTCCCAAGGCAGGACAGAGCGAAATGGCCTGAGATTTCATCATACCACTCAAAATGACATGCAATTTAAAACTTATGAATTGCTTATTTCTGGAATTTTCTACTTAAAATTTTTAGATTGAGTTGGACTGCAAGTAATTGAACACAGAAAGTGAAAACAAGGATAAGGGGGATGAAATCCCTGAGTGCTGAGTCTCCAGTGTGGCGGACACAGTGTGTGTCATTATCACTTGCTGCAAGAGGAATTCAGTATGGCCTTCCCAACTTCCCTGAGAGGACTCCTGGAAGCTCGTGCCTGGGTTCCTCTGCATTTTGCTCTGTGCACCTTTTACCTTTTTGGTTTTGCATCCTTTTGCTGCAACAAATCCTATCCTGGGATATAACTAACTATATGCTTACTCCTGTGAGCCCTTCTGGTGAATCACCAAACTCACCAAACCTAGGTTTGGTCTTGAGGACACATGACATAGGAACTCTAAAACTCTGAAAATCTGTAAAGTAGAATTCTTTGTTTTTTTTTTGTTTGCTTGTTTGTTTTTTTTTCTGAGTAAAAATTATTTCACTACCTTAGGCTCCCCTCTTCCCCTTAGCTTGATAGTAAGAAGGTCATGGTAGAGGAAAGTAGGGATGAGCTGGCAGAAATATTCCTGTTCTTTGGTCAAAATATAGCCTAGTTGGCTATTAGATGTCTGCTTTTGATTGTAAGAAAATAAATACAAAGGAGAAAGGATCAATGCAAAGTGAGATAGTAACTAGTGTAAACTAATGATTATCACCATGAATTTAACACCAATAGGAGTCCCCAATTTGGGATATGGTAAGTGGGGGACTTCATTCAGTGAAAACAGCTCAATTGTGAAACAGCTCTGCTGAAACAGCTGCATTGTGCGAGGAGGCTCAGATGTAACAGTTCTGGCTGGAATTATAGCTTCAGCCCTAGCTCTAGCGCCAGTCCCAACCCCAGCCCCAGCCCCAGCCCCAACTCCAGGTGGGGAAGTACAGTCTCTGGTAGAAACTGAAAGTACTCCGTTGAAGCTGATATGAAGCTGGCTTATATAGAGAAGTGTGCTCACTCCTGGTCCCTGAGTGGTTCTTTCCTATGCAAGTGAGGATTCCAAAATGTCAGGTTTTGGTCCAAATAACACTATTCTGATTAGTTAGAATGGAGCCACTCTGATTGGTCAGTAAAAATGCAAATGAGACTATACCTGCACAGCTCTCATTGAATAGAGGTCTCAGTTCTATTAAGTTTCAGTCCTAGGAGCTCTCTTAATAAGAGTCTACTCAGATGGCAGGAGCACAGTGCAGGAGGCTTGGCAGCCCAGTCTGGCTTTTCCATGAAATGCAGAGTGCTTAGGGACCTCGGTAAATAATGACTGCTAGATTCTGGTTATGAATTTGAGCCCAGTTAATCAAGAGGAGTCCTTTTTTGGCAGCTATGTTCTTCTTGGGGTCAATTCTAGGCAATACCATTTCTGTCATTATCCTACTAGCTGTGTTTTTCCCAATATTGGTGTGTCTTACTGTGTTGTTTAGTTGTATATAATTGGATTTTTAAGACTGGGGCTATTTATAATTTTAGAGGATCTTGTTGTTTGAAGAAGTCCTTGTATGAATTGGTTTCTAATTTATTTTTGAAGTGACGCCAACCTGAGTGGGGAATATTGGAGCCTTGGCATTGAGTGTTCTGATGGAAAGATGTGTACGTGTTGTAGCAATGTAGGCTTTTATTTATTAGCAATAGAAATCCCTCATATTAATTTAAGCAAAATAAATGATAACATGCTACAAAATGAAATTGGCTGGATCCATGGCTGCGGGGTGCCAGATGTGGCACGGGGGGCCAAATATGGCGGGGATCTCCCTTTTCCGTGTCCAGAATGGAAAGACAGATGAACTGGTTCTCAATGGAGGCAGCCAGGGATTAAAAAAAAATGAAGAGAGGATAGAAGAAAGCTGGTGCTGGGTGGGAACCTGTCTTCTCTCTCCTGGAGAGACAGGAGCAGGAACCTGGAGCCCACACAGCATGTTTATTTTATTACCCCCCCCCCCCCCCCAAATACCAGGAAGTTACATCAAAAGGTCAAGACAAAAGGAGGTTATTTGCATTCTTGAGTAGGCCCTGAGAATACCTGGTGCTAGGCTAAATTTACATATCAATATCCGCTCCCAAGGACACCTGGGCAAAGTTAACTACAGTCAAGCTGATAACACATCAGCCATTATGGTGAAGCATGTTCCCAGGGCTTGGCTATGCCTGTCGCCCTGAGTTCAGCTGACAATAATTAAAGAAATGTCCATGTCTTCCAGGGGGCCCTCCACACATGGCCTCAAATGATATGGTCAGAATTTTTTTTTCTCCCTCACCCCTATCTCCTTCCTTCTTTCTCCTCTCTCTTTGCTCAGGTCCAACTTTATTCTCAGGCTAGCTCTCCAGTATGTGGTAGCCTTGAATTGTCCCTGAATGCAGGATCAGCTCAGTATCAATTATCCCTGCTTTGAAGGGACAGAACCTTCCAAAATAAAGGATTCTTTTACCAGAAGAAGGAAGAAAACAGAATGATACAACATTCTAGTATACATGAGAATGTGGATCCCAGGAAAAGGTTCCAGGGTATCCACAAAGTTGAGTGTTGTGGATTCTATTGATTGTTGGTAGTTGATGGATATCTTTGAGGATCATTTTTGAGTATGAAAACAGAATATGGCCTATTTTCCTGATGGCTAGTAATTGTATTAGAGGCTTGATCTGGGCCAGAAATGTATTGCAACTAGAGTACTAGTCCTATCCACAAAGAATATTATATAGTGTGAAGGCCTCCTCCTTATAAATGTGGATGGGCTGTCTTCATTTATATGTGTTTTCAAGTGATTTTAATTTAATCCTTGTAGTTAAATTTTGACAACTCAAATTCTGTTCTGTCAGGTACAGGTGGGAAGGAAGTTGCTCCAATTAAAATGAGGTAGGAATGGGATGGGAGGCCCTGTGTGATCCCTGAAGGCTTAACATCATGTAAGGAATTTATTTAGAAAAACCTGAGGTAGACAGGTCAACCATGGCAGAGTTGGAAATGTTTAATTCACTGTATTCACTATCCTGATACCCAGTTATGAGTTATTTATCAACTGAGTGGAAATAAAACTGATCCTATCAGTTAAGAATTATTCTCATAAGTTCAAGAAAACGTTGACTTGTTATTTTTTTTTCTTATAGGGCATCAACATGGATTCATCCTTCATTCATAGCTCAATATCACTGAGAGATTGTTCCAATTAATGTAAAATGCCCTCAAACACAGCCCTCCATCTATAAAATCCTATCAGGGCTCATCTGAGGCTATTTGTGTCAGGAAACCAGCTGCACTGTGGGTCTTTGGCTTAGTGACATCATGGAATGCCTATAATTTTACGTTGGAGGGTTGTATCTGCATATTTTTTCCAGTAACTGGTCCCCAAGCTTCTCTTGTGAAGTTATATTGATTGTATGATAGATCTGCTGGTCTGTTTTTTTGCTATTGTAGTCTCCTCACGGTAGAATGCTCACAGGTTGTGTGTATAGCTAATGCATTTGTTAAGGTAGAAACCAGACTTAGGATCTCTTTCCTTTATTCTTGTTTCTACCTTTTATAGGCTATAATGACATGCTCAAGAATAATGAAAGCTAGCATTATGTTATTGAAATATAATAACACATGGGGCACCCCAAAATACGTCAGTTAACAAGCTTTCAAATAAAATGAGTCACATTTGTTGAGTAAATTACCTTGTTCTATTGTAAACTTGATTAGGATCTAGTTTTATTATTTTAATAGGTAAGAATGCTGAGGCTTTGCAATTAACTACCTAAGATAGATGCCAACCTTTAAAAGTCAGGAGACCTGCCTTTGTTAGCCACTGCCATATATGTTCTCTGACTTTTGTGTGTACCCAGAATGTCCAGGACAATAGCAACACTGAAAATATTTGCATTTGTTTCTCTTCTTGATTCTCTGTTAGCATCATCCCCAACTAGGAAGGAAGCATTTTGTTGCAGGAGAAAAGTGCTATCTTGGGGCTTTAATTTTGTGAAGTTTCTGACTCTTTATTTTAATGTGATTTTTATCTTTACTGAAAAATAGTGGATCTATTTCATTTTCCTCTCGAGAGTAGCCCCAGGTAGTCTAAATTGCCAGCAACTTAAATCTTCTTTTACACCAACTCTTTTTGGTGAAATCCAGCTTAAGTCTCTGATGGCAAGCAACTGTATAGTAAAGGGGCCATATCAAAATTGGTTAGGGTCTTCTTGCTTTGTTGGTGGCATGAACCTCAGTTCCACCTTGGAAATACATGCAGGCACGCACACAGTGAGACAGCCAAAGCTTACAAAAGGACACACAGTGACATGGAGCATCCTTTCAACCTCATCACCCACTTCCCTGAAATTTTATCTGCACATGCATGCATTTATTATGTATATATATATATATATATATACACACATATGTTTTAATCACTCTCTGAATTACCTTGCTCTATCCAATCACTGCATTTTGCAGCATTACAAATCTTTTTCAAGAGCTTAATAATATCTCACAATATAAATATATGATAATTACTAAATCACTCCCTTATCAATGGATGCCTAAGTGATTAATGATTTGCTGCTATACATCTGTAGTAAATACTCTTGTATGTATCACTTCTGCACCTGTGCCAGTATAAGCATAGAATACATTTCTCAAAGTAGAACTGCTGGGTTTAATGAATGTCTAGTTTGCATTTTGTGAAACATTTTTGAAGTTTCCTGTCAAAGAAATTTTCTCACTGACATTGAATGAGAAGATTTATATTCCCACACCCTCTTAAAAATGCTTTTACTTTTGGCATCCTAATAGATGAAATAGAACTGATGTTTTCTTTTAGTCAGTTTTGCTGTCTTATGTTTATTGGCTCTTGTAGATATTTTTTTCTGAAATTGTTTCTGTTCTTTCCTCATTTATCTTTTTGGCTCTTTGACTTTTTTAAAACACTGATTTGTAAGTAATATTTTAAAAAATTAAGGTAAATAAACATACAGAGGAGTGCACAGGTCAAAATTTTGCTATTTGATGAATTGGCACGAAATGAACACACCTATGTAACCACCACTCACTCTCACTCAAGACCTTCTTCTGCCCCCTCCTGGTCACTGCTCCCTGCCCCAGGGGTAACCACCACCTGTATTTTACCTCATATATTGCTTTGTCTGTTTTTAAATGTTTTACAAACAGAACCATAAATAGATTATCTGTCTAATGAATGCTTTTGTGTTTCCTTTCCTTTCCCCTTATCATTTATATGTTGTGATTCATACATGTAGTTGCAAGTAGCTGTAATTCATTTATTATCACTGTTGTATAGTATTCCGTTGATGAATATACTGCCTATTTATCCATTCTACTGTTGAACATAGTATCATTTCAAATTTTGATAGTTGTGAACACTATTGCTCTGAGCATATTTTCATATGTTTATTGGTCATTTGTGTATCACCTTTCATGAGGAGCTTGCTAGATCTTGCTCATATTCCTGCTGAGTTGGTTTTCTCTGCCTCACTGATTTGTAAGACTTTCTGTACACTCTGGGTAGAGTCTGCTGGTGCCTTTAACTGTTGTAAGTATCTTCTCCCACTTTGTAGTGATATAGTTTAAAAGAGCTTACTGTTTTAATGGGGTGTTGTGATGTAGTTTAGTTTAATGATATTTCCTTTTATTATAAACGAGTAGCCCAGTGCATAAAATTCGTGTACTGGGGTGGGTGATTCCTCAGCCCAACCTGCCCCCTCACACATATTGGTATCCCTCAGGGGATGTCCTACTGACTGCTTATCCCCGGCATGTCCAAGGCCTAAAGCCTCTGGCTTAGGCCTTGGGCACTCAGACATCGCCCTGCTCAGCTTGGCCCCAGCCTTAGCCCTGGCCACCTCGGCTCCACCCCCTGGCCCCTGCTTAGCCTGGCTGACTCTGCCCCAGCTCCTGATTGGTTGGTGGGCGTGGCTGGTGGACATGGCTTGATCAAAGGTATGGTCAATTTGCATATTATACTTTTATTAGATTGAATGCATTTATGTCTTACTTAAGAAATATTTTCCTTCCACAAAGATGAAGAAAATATTCTTATACATGATATCATGATGTTTTAGTCATCTCCTGTGTTATCTTGTACTTAGCATATCTATCTATACAATTGTTTTTGTGTAAGGTGTGAGGTAGGGTCGATGGCTCAGGACCTTTTATTAAAGAGATCTTTCTCCCCTACCCCCACCTCTGCATGTACTTCAGGAGTACCTTTGTTATAAGTGAAGTGATAATATATGCGTGGATCTTCTTTAGTTCAGTGGTATTTTTTTGTTTAGCTTCGTGCCAACATGATTGTTTTAATTACTGGAACATTGAAATAAATCTTGATATCTAGGAGTGACTATTTTCCAGGTGTGTTGTTCAGTTTTGTCTTGGATTGACTCTTTACTTTCCACTTAAACTTTAGAATCATCTTACCAATTCTCTCACAAAAAAATTGAATTTTTAAAAAAATATTTTTTAATTCTTCAATTATAGCTGATATACAATATGATATTATTTTTAAGGTACAATATTGTGATCACACATATAACTTATGAAGTAGTCCCCTTGATAAATCTAGAACCCATCTGACACCCTACATAGCTATTACAATATTCCCTATGCCAGTGTTGGGGAATCTTTTGAGCTTGGTGTGTCAAAATTTGCCAAAAAACCGAGCGTAACACAGGTGGTGTGTCACTTCAAGAAAAAAAACACACATAATTTCGAGATATTTATAGTTTAAATAACAAAAATGTATAATTGTAATATATAACTGTATTTAATAAACCAAAAACTAATTATTTAATTTACCTGCTTAGTGACTTCTTTGTTCATCTGTCAGTAGCTTTCTTTTGTTGGTCTTGATATTATCTAACTTGTTTGGGGTGCTGTGAACTAAGATAAGTGAGGGGGAGGGGGAATTCTTTAACTAACCTGCCTATTAATGACTTTTTTGTTGCTGAATTTCATTGGCTAAACCTTCAATTGAAGGTTGGTATTTTGTACACTTTAAGCCCAAGCAAGTGCTACTAACTTCATTTGTCAATCTGTTTTTTTTTGTTGTTGTTGTTGGTTTTGATATTATTCAATGCTGAGAATGAGGTCTCACAAAAGTCCATGGAGGAAAAAATTGTGAGTAAAGCCATTGCTATATTTTTCAGGGTGCTAAAAGTGTCTGGTAATTGGTTCCAGGCACTCCAAATTTCCTGTTCATAGTGGCCCTCCTCTTGATTCTCCAAGCAGCACCTTTCCAGATTCTCAAGCTTTGACCTCAAGTCGACAAACATCTGAGCCCAGATGCTGTCTTGAAATTCTGCAAGTTGCATCTCCAAATCATCAATCTGCATCCATTGGAAAGAGTCTACTTCTGTAGACTACTACATCAGGATACTTAATTATTTTTATAGTCTGTTCTAGGCTTCTAAGTTGATGAAATCTATCACTAAACTGGTCAAGTAACGAGTCTAAAACATGCTGGTACTTCATATGCCAGGGTTCCATTTCATTTTGTACAGCTGCACTGGCCTTCTCAAAATACTTTGTTACTCGAGGAAAATACTTATGAGTTTTAGTTTCTATATCTCGCTTGAAAATTTTAACTTTACTTTCAAAAGCTTTTATGTATCAACACTTTTGCCAAAACCTTGTAACTTTAAGTTCAGTTCATTAATATGAACAGAAAGATCTGTAAAAAACATGAGGGTGTTGACCCACTTATCATCATTGAGCTGAGAAAAGTTTCCCAGATCCTTATCCTCAAGAAATACCTTCATTTCTTCAAAGCACTCCACAAAGCACTCAAGAACTTTGCCTTGACTCAGCCATCTTACATTATTGTACATCAGCAGTCCACTGTAGGTGGAATCAACCTCCAGTAGAAGTGCAGAAAATTCTCGTTTGTGAAGGGGGCAAGCAGCTATTAAATCAACTATTTTTGTAACAACTGACATTAAGTCATTTAAGTCAGTGAATCCTGCCTTGGTACATAAAACCTCCTGATGGATAATACAATGAAAAGGCACAGTCAGATGTGTAATAGCTTCCGTAAACAATTTGACAAATCCGACTTTTTCCTCCACCATGTTTGGTGCCCCATCTGTCAGCACTGACACAACTTTAGAGATATTAATGCTTAGGTCAAGGAATGTTTGTATAACAACCTTACATATTTTGCTTCCTGATGTACTTGTTGGCACCGATACTAACTTTATCAACTCTTCTCTCATTTGAGACCATCAGAATATCGACCAATAATGGCCAACTGAGCATGTGATGTGACATCAGTAGTTTCATCAGGAGAGATAAAAAAAATACTTACAATTACTTATGTCTCTCTTTAATTGATGTTGCACATTTGTGTTCAGTCTCATTGTTTGGTCTTTTATGATATTTCTACTGAGTGGTAACTCAGATATTGTCTTAATAATTGCATCTTTATTCTGCATATCGTGAAATAGAACTGTTGCACATCTTAGGAGAGTTTCTTTAATAAATTCTTCCTCACTGAGTGCTTTTCCATGCTGAGCTATAGAGTGAGCAATGCTCAAACTTGCAGATGTTAAATCTGTAGAGCCTTTTATAAATTTAAGGATGGAATTAGATTGGCTCTTAGAAAGGTGTGGCTGTCTGGAAATGTATTCCTTCCTTTCATCCTCACTTTTTTTCAAGAGCTGGGAATGATTAGTTTCAAAATGTCTATTTATATTCCACATCTTCCTTAGTACCATTTCAGTACATAGAATGCAAAATGATCTGCCATTTTTTTTTCCTCTAATGCCATACATCTCGGTCCATGTCTCTTGAAAGGGTCGGCTATTGCTACTACCACTTCCTTTATTTAACCTTGATTTTTTATTTTTTGGGTTCTCCATCAGGGAGGAAGTGACAGAAGGTAGAATTATAGATAGCCTGTTAGCCCTACAGGTAAGTAGAGGTTAACTAGCCTAACAGACCAGAAGATGGCACATGTAACTATCTTTTAGGAAAGGGCAGGGTTAATAAGCAGAAATAGGGGTTAATAAGGATGTACAACAGTAATAGTGGTGAAATGGAGTCTGGACTGTGCTGCAAAATGACGTTCCTTATATAAATTAAGATGGCTGCTGCTATTTCTAATGGCAGAGAAACGTCACCCATAGCACAGGCCCTTGCCTCTCCCAGCTTCCCCCTCACTTATCTCAGTAATGATGGTCAATTAGAAATCCACGACACCCCAGAACAGTAGATTGGATGATGGTTGCTGTGGTTATGTGGTTGCTGGTAATGGCGATCATAGGACCCTCAGAGATGCGTCTCCTGCTGCATTTCGCTGCTCCCTGCTCTGCCAGCTGGAAGTGAGGTCAAAGATTCCCTGATGGCCTAACTGGAAGTCCCAGTACTAGACGCTGTGTGCTGCTTTCTGTTGTTTTGGCCTACAGACCTCCGGCACAGATTGTCTACACTGCACTACAGCAAATGTTTCATCCTCGGCTACTGCACCTGTCCGTGTTGACAGGCATGACATAGGTTCACTATCACAGCCCTATGCTGTACTTTATATCCCTGTGACTATTTTGTACCTACCAATTTATACTTATCAATCCCTTCCCATCTCCCCAACTCTCCTCCCATCTGGCAACCGTCAAAATGTTCTCTGTATCTATGAGTTTGTTTCTGTTTTGTTTGTTCATTTATTTTGTTTTTTAGATTCCACATATAAGTGAAATCATCTGGCATCTGTTTTCTCTGTCTCACTTCTTTTAGCACAATGCCTTTTGGTCCATTCATGTTGGCAGATGGCAAGATTCCATTGTTTTTTATGGCTGAGTCATATTCCATTGTATGTATGTATGACTTCTTTATCCATTTACCTAGTGATGGGCACTTAGGTTGCTTCATGTCATGATTATTGTAAATAATGCTGCAATGAACATATGGATATACATGTCTTTTCAATTTGGTGTTTTGGGTTTCTTTGGATAAATACCCAGAAATGGAGTTGCTGGGCACTATTTGTCTTTTTTTATAGCCTTTGATTTCATGTCTGTTTGTAGGGTATAAGTATTGTTACCCATATTTTTTTGTTGTTTCCATTTTCATTAAATACCTTTTCTCATCCCTTTACTTTCCATCTATATGTGTCTTGCAATCTGAAGTGAGTCTCTTATAGGCAGCATATATAAGAGGCTTGTTTTCTTATCTTTTCAGCCACCCTATGTGTTTTGATTGGAGCATTTCATCCATTTGCTTTTATTTTTTAATTTTTTTTGCAGTATAACTTATATTTAATAGTAGTACATATGTTTTCCTTTTTTCCCCCTCCGTTATCCTCCCACCAGCCTCCCCTACCCCCCAGCACATGTCCCCACCTGGCCCGCACCCTGCCCCAGTTTCTTTCATTCATTGGTTATGCTCATATGCATGCATACAAGTCCTTTGGTTGGTCTCCCCCAGCATCCACCTCCCATCCACCCCAGCCTTCCCCGTGTAGCTTGATAGCCTGTTCAATGCCTCCCTGCCTCTATATCAATCACTCACCCCTGTTTCTTTTCTTCAAAAATATCTTGCATCTGCATACTAGAAATAAATGTATAAGAACAAAAAATGTTTGAGTGTCAGTTTCAATGTCCAACTGTTCTGAGTCCCAGTTTCAATGTCAAATAGTTCTTTATGTGTACATGTCAGCAATGGTATCCAGATGGTGGACACATCGTGGCAATGCAAGATCTATCCTCTCTGGTTTGGTCCAGGGCCGCCTGCAGCCATGCACAGCTGCCGACTGCTAGCATGGCAAGGTGTCGTCAGTATCCCCCATCTCTGGACTGTCCTCGTGACTGGAACTGGCCCGTCAGTTCCTCACCGTCGCAGGAACCCACATGGTCTTGGAGCTGTTCTCTGAAAACACACAAACACAATCTCACCCTAAAGTTAACTAAGGGATCCTCTCTGCAAATTAGACTTGGGATTCTTTTTATTTTTGCCTAAATGATTTTCCTTTGGCTTATTTTGACACCATGTGTGTTTTTTCATGGGTGTCCTGCTGTTGGCTTTACAAATGGAAGTTACTTTTCTGGAGTAAGAATTTTCTAGATGTATTTTACTTACAGGATATTTTTCCTTACATGATATTACCCCACTGCCCGCCCCCTTTTTTTGATTAATGGGGGCTTTTGGAAATTTTATATTGCAGTCTTGGTAATTTTAAATTTTAATTTTTGCACACAAATATGACTGCTTTAGGTTTTTTGGATGTTAGGCAATTTTACAGTGAGATGAACTACTAATAGATACTTTAATTAATGTTTTAGGAAAAGCTTTTTGTCCGGTACACTTAGATTTTCTTGAGTACTCACTTATTTCACTTGGCCAATTTAAATTAATCTGAAAACTTGATTACTATTTTACTGTCAATTTTAATACTCAAGCAGAAGTCTTAGTTTACCCTGTAAATATTAGTGGAAAGGAATATTTGCATTCTTGAGTAGGTCCTGAGCATTCCTCGTAATAGACTGAATTTAGATATAGAGCAGCTATTGCTGGCCGAGTCTCTGTCTGCCACCTGAGTCCCGGTCTGAGTTATGTGTGGGAGGTGAAGCAGCCGTAGGGGCAGGAGACCTCCCTCAGGAGGGGTGAGAGTTCAAGCTCCCGCAAGGTTTGTGGGTGAGGGTCTATGCCCTTCCTCTGTTGACCTTTTAGTTTTCTCCTGTTAGCCCCTCTGTAACTGTGCCTGTCTTAGGTTGTTCCTTCCCTGAGGAATCTTACCCGTCTCTGGCTAACCAGCCATCCTCCGGGGCCGAACAGGGTGATGTGAGGTTCAGTTCTGTCTCCTTTGTAGTCTATGCCCCTGTGGCCTCCACGTCCATCATCTTCCTTGGGGTCTCCTCACCTGCTGGCGGGGTCCCGGTACTGATCACTTGGGGAACCCAGGTTTCTTCTCCAGAGAGGGCCCAGTTCACCCCATTGGGTAAGAGACTGATCCCTGGTGCCAGCGCCCCAGAGGCTTCAGCCACAGCTTGAACTGAAAGCTCCAGCAACAGCTGTGTGTATTTGGATTGTATGAAGAAGGTCCCTCTTGGCAAAAAGGGCAAGAGGTGCCAATATAGAATGCTCAAGTGCCTTCCCAGTGCCTTAATTCCTTCTGAAAGGAGTTAATGATTGGAGCATTTAATCCATTTGCTTTTAAAGCAATTTTTTCTAGATATGTTATTGCCAGTTTGTTATTCAAATTTTTATATATTTTTTCTTCTCAAAGAAGTACCTTTAACCTTTCTTATAATACTGGTTTGGTGGTGATTAACTCCTTTAGCTTTTCTTGTCTGGAAAGCTCCCATCTTTTCTTCAGTTATAAATACTAGTTTTGCTAGATGAGTGTTTATTGAATTTTGATTGCTAATATTCAGTCTTCTAATTCATTAGCATGGTATGTCCCTCCATATGTTTAATCATCTTTAATGTTTCCCAATAGTATTTTGTTATTTTTCTAGGTAGAGATTTTATACATTTTCATTATTCTTAGTTTTTTATTTTTTATGCTGTTGAAAATAGTGTCTTTTTAAAACCATGTTTTCTTACTGTTAGTAGCTAAAACAGAAATAACTAATATTCGTGTATTGACTTAGTATCTGGTGGCCTCATGTATCCTGAATTCACTTACTGATTCTTTCTGGTTCCCTGCCTCTGTCTGCCAGAGCCAGTTAGCCAGGACCTCACTGTTCCCATGACTGGGGCTTTGTGGAGACCTGGGGCCTGAGTATGCAGCATGCAGCTTGAGTTCAAGCAGCTTTTCTCATGGGCTTTACATCTATCCTGGTAGTCCCCCTTGGGAGTGTCTCCCACCTGTGAGCCAGAGAAGACTGCACATCTGACTCTGCAGCCTCTGTTCCACTCACTAGGAATGCCATTGGGTTTCAACTGCCTGGTTCTTACACCAGTGGCTGTCTTATGCAAGCAGCTCTTCCTTTGGATTCACCTCCCTTGCTCTCTGGTGTGTGGAATATGGGGAAAGGACTCAGGAGTGCATGCTGCAGCTCATCCCCCAATTTGGTATTGCATATAAGGGGTAATTATTTGGGCTTTTGATGATGGTACCACCCTATTGTGAAAAACTCTGAGCTCAGAATAAGATGTGATTGGGGTATGTTGTCAGCTCTCAGCACCTTCCTTCAGTGTAAGTTTTAATGTATGTGGTAGATATTCTTTACAACTTGGGGTTTGAAGCTGGCTTTTTCCTAGTTTCTTTGACCATTTTGCTCTTTCTCTGGTTTTCTGTATTCCTTGTTACTTTGGTGGTTTTTAAAGAGGAGACTAGTAGAGAGGGGAGGGAGCAAAAGACCTTTATTCTGCTATGCTTAACTTTATTCTCTCAGTGATAATGTCAGTGGTCTTCTAATGACTTGAATAAGCTCAAATGAGTAAATATTTATTCAGCACCACTATTTTAAGTCTTTGAAGTGTTATTCAGTGTATCCCTCTTCCCCATGATATGTTATGTTTTTTAAAAAGGTTTCTGGCAGCTCTTTAAACCCAAGAGGTCCAATGTGTGGTGTGCTAATGGAAGGGTCAAAGGACCATCTTAGTGACCTGACAAGGAGGATCCATGCTGTTGTCAGCTTTTGGTGCCCACAGTACTAGTTTTTGGTTCTTGCATGAATTAATCATTAGATAATGGTAAATAACCAGACATTATTATTAGGGTTTATTGATTCCTAAAGTATTTATTGTTCAACATCATTTATTGAGCAATAAATACTCAATAAGCATTTATTGAGTGTCAACTGTGTGCTGGAGCTTTCCTAGGCCCTGGAGATAGAAAACTGAATATAATACACCCCTGACTTCAAGTTTTCATATGCTGCCTGGAGGACACACAGGATCTTTGTGTGATAAAATGAGGGCAATAGGGTCAGAAGGCTTTGGGTACCAGAGGAGAGATACTGAGCCAAGTTAGAAATAATAGACTGAGAATGAGCATTCAGGTTTCAAATTCCCAGCAACCAGAATAGCAGGCTGGAGAAGACAAACTGTGAAGGTCCTGTTTGATAAAATTTTCCACTGACTCTTTTTTCTACTCAACAAATACTTTATTCACTAGGCAAAAGTAGTAGTGTTCTGAAATTAAAAGATAGGGCTTTAGGAGGCATATTTCATCCAATAATTGGGCAAGTAACTGCTGCATTCCCAGCTCATTGTGTGCCATGTAGTTGCTCAATAAATGTTTTGTTTATTGAGTGAGAGAATGATTGGTGAGCTCAGTACCCTCCCCCATGGTAGAGTTTGGTTTTAGCCAGCAGGTTGACAGGGTGGGAAAGTTGCTTTGGGATATCCTGACAGCCAAGGTCTTGATCAGTGATTGGACTGAATGTTTTAGAGGCTGCTGGTAGACACTGATGGGAGAGGTTATTATAGCAGCTTCTCTGCCTGAGGTCATTTCACCCTGATATTTTGACTTGAGGTACAGCTCTCATGATGGCAAATGGTCTCCTATAAGGGGAGATGATTAGGCCCTCCAGCTTCCTTCCAGTTTCTTGCATTTCTACTGATCATCTCCCCTGAGAACCTAAATAAAAAAATCTGGTGTTCCAGAGGCATTTCGATTGATTAGAGAAAACCTCTCATGGTAAGGCTGTGGTACTGATCACTGAGACTCAAGGACAGTGCAGAGCACCCTACTGAGACCTGCAGCAATACAGGTGCGTCTCAAAAGCATTATGTTGACAAAAGACAACCAGACAAAGCTGTATGATAACTGTAAACCACCATAGGCCCCTTGCCCAGGACACCTCATGCCCCAAGGAAACCCCCACCCTGATCTGGGAGACCCTTCAGGGCAAACCAGCTGGTCCCCACCCATGCACCAAACCTCTATCCTCCTATCTAATAAAATAGTAATACACAGATTGACATCACTCCAACAGAGAAGAGGTCAAAGATCCTGCCCTCATGTGGACATAAGATGGCCAGCAGGGGAGGGCCGTTGGGAGGTTCCAGGCCTTCAAAGGAGGGCAGTTGTTCGCAATCAGGCCAGCAGGGGAGGGCAGTTGGGGCGATCAAGCCTAGAGGGGAGGGCAGTTAGGGGTGACCAGGCTGGCAGAGGAGGGAAGTTGGGGGCAAACAGGCTGGCAGGGGAGCAGTTAGACATCAATTAGGTTGGCAGGGTCATAGTTAGGGGGTGATCAGGCTGGCAGGCAGAAGTGGTTAGGGCCAGTCAGGAAGGTAGGCAGGCGAGCACTTGGGAGCCAGCAGTCCTGGATTGTGAGAGGGATGTCTGACTGCCCGTTTAGGCCAGATCCTGGATCGGGCAGTCAGACATTCCTCGAGGGGTCTCAGATTGGAGACGGTGCATGCTGGGCTGAGGGACACCCCTTGCTCCCCCCATGCATGAAATTCGTGCACGGGGCCTCTAGTCCATTATAAAAACGTTGTCTTTACCCTGAGTACAACAGGTAGAAGCACTTTGGCTGCATGTCAAGAATTCTGAGGCAGAAGTACAGGTAGGGGGGGCAGGAGGACATATGGGGGTCCAGACAAGACATCTTGGTGGTTGTTTCCTGGTACAAACCTGAATGCAAGTGCATCTTTTATTGCAAAAAGGTCCAGGTCTTTATCAAGTGAAACTCCCTTCCACCCCCCATCGAAGACATTAAGGACAATATCTTACAACCTCTTCAAGCCCACTCTTGCTGTGGATTGCACAGATTATTGTGGGGGGAGGGACTGTGGCCACTTTTTGTATGTAACTACCCACCTCTTGGTCGTGTGAAAGAAAGAGAGACTCATGATATCTCTGAGGTCTTGGGAGGGGTGTGCCTGCCTGTAGACGTGCAGAGTTCAGGTTAGGTGGGTAGTGCCCATATCCTGCCTGGAGCTAATGGATGGTTCTTGAGTTCTAGAGAAGACAAAGAGCTCTCAAAGAATGGCCCATGCTTTGGGCACTATATATTTTTTAAAATATATTTTTATTGAATTCCGAGATGAAGGGAGACGGAGAGAGAAATAGAAACATCAATGATGAGAGAATCATTGATTGATTGCCTCCTACAGACCTCCTACTGGGGACTGAGCCCACAACCTAGATATGTGCCCTAACTCTGAATGGAACTGTGACCTCCTGGTTCATAGGTCAATGCTCAACCACTGAGCCACACCAGACAGGTGGTAATTTGCTGAGGGCCAGACCTTATAGTGAGAAATATTGAAAGCTACTGTTCATGCAGCACAGTGAGTATTTGTCAGGCATTTGCTGGGAATTGCTTTCCATTAAGCTGCCCGTGAGCTATATCTAAAGTCTCATACTCAGCCTGCTGGGGCAGATACCCAGGGAGGCCAGGTAGGTGAAAGAGGCCAGTTGGGTCTAATGCTGAGGGACAGCCAGGTACCCAAGATCACATGCCCCATCTGAACACAGCGCTGGCACTTCGGGGAGAAAGGGCCAGCCTGCCTTGGCAGATCTCAGTTTTCCTGGGAAGCCAAAAATCTAGGTGTTTGTTGTTGTTTTTCCTTTATTTTTTCTTCTTCTTAAATTTGTGAGAGCTCCTGATTTTAAAATGTTGGTAGCCAGTTCTGATATTTGAATAATATTATGTAGGTTAAACAAAACCTTCAAGATCTTTTCAGATTTTGGTCTGTGCAGATAAACTACAGAGTGAAGTCATGGTACTACAGCTCAGGAGTTTTGTTGATTTGTTTTTCAAACTACTTGGTCCTCATTTCCTTCAGTGATTACTGAATTCAACATCCTGTCACAGATTTCTGTAGTTATTATAATCTTGTTAGAGTGGGAGGGCATTAGGAAGCTATTGGAGGTTTCCTGCTGAAGTGAGTTTGGACATAAATCAATGAACTTGATCCCTCTTAGCTGCACCTCTTCTGCTTGGGTAGCAGCATGATGATGAAGGTGGCGATGGAAAGATATATTCTCAAGTTGGATTAGGGCCATGGCTGTGGGTATGGTTCCTAGCTTTCTATGTGACTGGATTGTCTAATTAAAGTGGGATTGATTTATTAGCAGAGCTTCACTAGTCAGATAATTTAGCAACTTGGAGGTGTTATGGGGCCTGGGGTGTTGATAAAGAGGGCTAAGGCTCAAGATAATTATTGCCTGACTTAGGATAGGATGACAGCTGGGCCCTCATTGTTGCTATAAACTAGTCTGCGATGGGAATGGCACTCTTTGTTTAATGTTCCTTGTTGAGGGGCTCTCGGCATTGACCTTCAGTTGCCTTGCTGGCACTCTCTGCTCCCTGTGCATTTCCAAGGCACTTGTCTGGACCTCACAGCCCTCTGTAAAGCCTGCTGATTATTCAGCTGCGTGATTTGCATTTGGCTTTGCCCTAACAATGGGTTGCCTGGGTCCCTCCACTTTCCAGCTGTCTTTTTGTTTGAATTTGAGTTTCTAGTTGATGTGCTTTCTGGCCTGAATGTAGCCTAGTTAAAAAAGACCTGGTTTTTAGCCAGATCCATGTAAATATTTATTCAAGACTTCTGTTGCATGTGTGCTTCTGGAAATGTAACTGCAATTACCTGCTTGACACATCAATGAAAGTAGAGTGCAGACAAGCAAAATCTTGGGATGCAGGTTGTCCCTTAGACATGGAGTGACTTTTTGCTTGTGTTCCACATCCTGGCTTGCCTGACCCTCCACCATGTTCTGGTGTACTCTTTGGGGAGTCAGCAATCCACTCATGTAGGTGACTTGGCCTGGAGAGATGGATTTTAGAAACTTGGGTGTTGTAAGGACATGTAAGATAGTGTGCTTTCCTGTTAGCCAGAGGCATTCATGAGCTCACAGTGCACTATCCCCAGGTGTGCATCACAAACCTGGTTTCTGCTATTTTCTTTTATATCTTTGGCTATATTGTTATGAGTTGAGTAATTTCCCCCCAAATAAAATGGATATTTTTTCTGATTGAATGGCTATCTATGATGGTTATAGAAAATATAAAAAGGTTGAAAGAAAGAAATCCACTCAAATATTTCTACCCACCAAAGATTAATCACTATTATCTGTTGAGGGATTTTTTTTCCAAGTTGTTTTCAATGCATTTTTTTAAACATAGTTGTACTGTGAAACTATTTATATCACATATAATATTGTATCTTGCTCTTTTGTTCCTATTTTTTTTGCTCAAATTATAGGGAAATCTATTATCTCATACTAGAGGCCCAGAGCATGGGATTCACACACTGGTGGGGGCATGGCCTGCAGGGATCAGCCTGCTGTGGGAGCACTGCTCATCCCGGTCAGCTGAGCAGCTGTGGACCCACCCTCTGAGCAACTTCTCCTGGTCTGCCATCTTCCATGGAGCAGGAACACTCGCCTTTCCAGGGGACCTGGTCAGGGCCAGGCCCAGGGACAATAGCACTGGGAGGTGGCAGAGTAGACCTCAGTCCTGCAGCAGCAACGAACTGCCTCCCAAACTCCGGGGTCAGCTCTGAGCCTAGCAGCGGTGCTGTGCAGCCTGTGGGCAGTCGGAGGAGTGGCAGAGAACGAGGAAGAGGAGCCTGGGGTGAGGAGGTGACAATTACAGCCCAGGGTCCTGCCTGTTGGTCTGGGTTTGCAGCAGGACCACCTGCTCATCCCGGTCAGCCAAGCAGTGCTCCCACTTTGGTAGTGCACTGACCACCAGGGGACAGCTCCTGCTTTGAGTGTCTGCCCCTGGTGGTTGGTGTACATCATAGCAATTGATCAACTGGTCGTTCTGGTCGTTCTGCTCTTCGGTCGCTGGGCTTTTATAATATAGGATAACTTTCCTCTCCTCCCTCTTCCTGAATAGCCTTGAACATACTAGGCACTTTGCCTCAGGGCCTTTGCACAGACTCTTCCCATTGGAAGGTTCTACCTCTAAGTGACTACATGGCTCATTCCCTCACCTGCTTTAAGTCTTTGTTCAAATGTCACCTTCTCTGTAAAGCCTGTCCTGACCTCTCCATCCACTCTGCACCTATATTAGCCAGACTCATCATATCCCAGTACTGATGGCACCAAACATATAATCTGCTTATCATCAATAGCATTATTCTAACTAATGTGCTAATATAAGCATTAAACAACACTACTTTTTGTAAACATTTTAAAAATAACTACATGTAGCCTATTTTTCCTTTTTATTGAATGTATTGGGGTGACACTGATTAACAAAATTAAACAGGTTTCAGGTGCAGTTTTTGAATGAACAATACTTGAATCATCACCCTACTGCTGGACATTTAGATTGTATTTTATGATTATAAATTACATAAACCTACTATGAACCTTTTGTGTTTAAAGAATTTTTCCATTTCTTAGACATTAAAATAAATTATTGGACATGGGGTTACTGTGTCAAGGTTTATTGTATTAAGACATTTGGCTACAGGTGATACAAACTCAATTCAAACTGTCTTAAGCAAATTAAGACAAATTACTGGCTGATGTATTTGAAAAATGCAGGGGAGGAACTTCAGGTTGGGCTGATTCCAGGTCTGGTTTGTGTCTCATATCTTTAATATCTGCTTTCCTCTGTGTTGACTTTATTCTCAGGCAACCTCTTCCCATTGAGGGCAAAATTGCTACCTGAAGCTCCAACTCTAGCTACACATTCCTCTTAGAATGACATCGTGTTCCCAATATTTTCAGCAAAAACTCAGGACTGAGTCTCATGGGCTCATGTTGAATTGTGCCACTTTTGAATCACTCACTTTGGCCATAGGACAAGGATACACTACAGTGGGGAGAATGATGTTTCCCAGACACTCAGGGTGCTCTGGCCCAAATGGGGAAAGGTATTGGGCAGGCCCCAGGCTACAAGTCTTCATGTTACTTATGAACATTTTGTGTCTCAGTGAGAGAGAGAGAGAGAGAGAGAGAGAGAGAGAGAGAGAGAGAGAGAGAGAGAGATCGCTCAGAAGCAAGAGGGCCCAAACACATCTTTTTTAAAAAATATATATTTTTATTGATTTTTTTTGCAGTATAACTTATAATTAATAGTAGTACATGTTTTCTTTTCCCCCTCCCCCTTATCCTCCCCCCAGCCTCCCCTACCCCCCAGCACATATCCCCACCTTCCCCCCTCCCCGCCCCAGTGTCTTTCATTCATTGGTTATGCTCATATGCATGCATACAAGTCCTTCAGTTGATCTCCCCCCGCGTCCGTCTCCCATCCACCCAATCCTTCCCCTGTAGCTTGACAGCCTGTTCAAGGCCACCCTGCCTCTATATCAATCACTCTCCCCTGTTTCTTTTCTTCAAAAATATCTTGCCTCTGCATACTAGAAATAAATGTATAAGAACAAAAAATGTTTCAGTCTCAGTTTCAATGTCCAACTGTTCTGAGTCCCAGTTTCAGTGTCAAATAATTCTTTATGTGTATAAGTCAGCAATGGTATCCAGATGGTGGACACATCGTGGCAATGCAAGATCCATCCTCTCTGGTTTGGTCCTGGGCTGCCTGCAGACATGCACAGCTGCCTACTGCTAGCATGGCAAGGTGTCCTCAGTGTCCCCCATCTCTGGACCATTCTCATGACTGGAACAGATCCATCAGTTCCTCACAGTCGCAGGAACCCACATGGTCTTGGAGTTGTTCTCTGAAAACACACAAACACATTCTCGACCAAAAGTTAACAAAGGGATCCTCTATGCAAAATAGACTTGGGATTCTTTTTAATTTTTGCCTAAATGATTTTCCTTTGGCTTATTTTGACACCATGTGTGTTTTTTCATGGGTGTCCTGCAATTAGTTTTACAAATGGAATTTACTTTAATGGAATAAGAATTTTCTAGATGTATTTTATTTACTCGATATTTTTTTTCCTTACATGAAATTACCCCACTGTCCCCTCCCCTTTTTTGATTAATGGGGACTTTTGGAAATTTTATATTGCAGTCTTGGTAATTTTAAATTTTAATTTTTGCACTCAAATATGACTGCTTTAGGTTCTTTGGATGTTAGGCAATTTTACAGTGAGATGAACTACTAATAGATTTTTTAGTTAATGTTTTAGGAAAAGCTTTTTGTCCAGTACACTATAATTTTCTTGAGTATTCACTTATTTCTCTTGGCCAATTTAAATTAATCTGAAAACTTGATTACAATTTTACAGTCAATTTGAATACTCAAGCAGAAATCTTAGTTTACCCTGTAAATATTAGTGGAAAGGAATATTTGCATTTTTGAGTAGGTCCTGAGAATTCCTGGTAATAGACTGCATTTAGATATAGAGCAGCTATTGCTGGCCGAGTCTCTGTCTGCCAGCTGGGTTCCGGTCTGAGTTGTGTGTGGGAGGCGAAGCAGCCGTGGGGGTAGGAGACCTCCCTCAGGAGGGGTGAGAATTCAAACCCCTGCAAGGTTTGTGGATGAGGGTCTGTGCCCCCCACCTCTGTTGACCTTTTAGTTCTCTCCTGTTGGGCCCTCTGCGACTGTGCCTGTCTTAGGTTGTTCCTTCCCTGAGGAATCTTACCCGTCTCTGGCAAAGCAGCCATCCTCTGGGGCCAAACAGGGTGATGTGAGGTTCAGTTCTGTCTCCTTTGTAGTCTATGCCCCCATGGCCTCCACATCCAGTACCTGCCTTGGGGTCCCCTCGCCTGCTGGGGGGTCCCGGTACTAATCACATATCTCGGGGGACCCAGGTTTCTTCTCCAGAGAGGGCCCAGCTCACACCATTGGTCGAGATACAGATCCATGGTGCCAGCTGCCCAGAGGCTTCAGCCACAGCTGGAACTGAAAACTCAGCCATCAGCTGTGTGTATTTGGATAGTAACAAGAAGGTCCCTCTTGGCAGAAAAGGCAAGAAGGGCCAATATAGAATGCTCAGATGCCTTCCCAGTGCCTTAATTCCTACTGAAAGTGGTTAATTTCTTTCCTATCGTTTTTTGAGTTGCTGCCCACCATTCAAAGAATTAGGTTGTAAGTTTATTTGGAATAATTGTAGAATATGCTGTTGTCAAATATCAAATATTATGATGACATTGTAGAATAATACCATGTAAGGGTATTATGCTGTCACGGGAGTTAAGCAGGGCCTAGCCTAAGGACTGGTCTCCATAGGATATGACAAGCTCTAGGTCATGTCAATTCAATATCAAACTAGCTGCCATTTTTTTTTATAACTTTATATAAACTTTGTCAGGGATGTAAAAACACAAATCACTTACCTTAGTTCAAGAGTTCAAATATACTGACTTTTCCACTTATTCCCACCACCTGCCACTTACTCTGAGGTTTGACATTCTGATGGACTTTTCTCAGTCTCTGGATCCATTCTTGTTCATCAGTCTATGTCATTGATTGTATTCCTCAAATGAGTGAGATCATGTGATATTTGTCTTTCTCTGCCTGGCTAATTTCACTTAGCATAATGCTCTCCAAATCCATCCATGTTGTTACAAATGGTAGGAGCTCCTTCATTTTTTCCGCGGCGTAGTATTCCATTGTGTAAATGTACCATAGTTTTTTAATCCACTCATCTGCTGATGGGCACTTAGGCTGTTTCCAAATCTTAGCAATGGTCAATTGTGCTGCTATGAACATAGGGGTGCATATATCCTTTCTAATTCGCCTTTCTAGTTTCTTGGGGTATATTCCTAGAAGTGGGATCACTGGGTCGAATGGGAGCTCCATTTTTAGTTTTTTGAGGAAACTCCATACTGTTTTCCACAGTGGGTGTACTAGTCTACAATCCCACCAGCAGTGCACGAGAGTTCCTTTTTCTCCACATCCTCGCCAGCACTTGTCGTTTGTTGATTTGTTGATGTAAGCCATTCTGACAGGTGTGAGATGGTACCGCATAGTTATTTTGATTTGCATCTCTCGGATAATTAGTGACTTTGAGCACGTTTTCATATGTCTCTGGGCCTTCCTTTTGTCTTCTTTTGTGAAGATTCTATTTAGGTCCTTTGCCCATTTTTTTTATTGGATCATTTGTCCTCCTTTTATTGAGTTGTGTGAGTTGCCTGTAGATGCTTGAGATTAAACCTTTATCACTAATAACATTTGCAAATATGTTCTCCCACACAGTGGGTTTTCTTGTTGTTTTGTTGATGGTTTCTTTAGCTGAGCAAAAGCTTTTGATTTTGATGTAGTCCCATTTGTTTATTTTCTCTTTAGCTTCCATTGCCCTAGGAGCAGTATCATCAAAAAAGTTCTTTTGGCATATGTCTGAGATTTTTCTTCCTGTAGATTCCTCTAATATTTTTATGGTTTCCTGTCTTACGTTTAAGTCCTGTATCCATTTTGAGTTTATTTTTTGTATGGTGTAAGTTGGTGCTCTAGTTTCATTTTTTTGCATGTATCTGTCCAATTTTCCCAACACCATTTATTGAAGAGACAGTCTTGACTCCATTTTTTGTTCATGCCTCCTTTGTCAAATATTAATTGAGCATAGTGGATTGGGTTGATATCCGGATTCTCTATTCTATTCCATTGATCTATATGTCTGTTCTTGTGCCAGTACCAGGCTGTTTTGAGAACAGTAGCTTTGTAATACAGCTTGAAATATGGTATGGAAATCCCACCAACTTTGTGCTTCTTTCTCAGGATTGCTATGGCTATTCGGGGCCTTTTTTTGTTCCAGATGAATTTTTGCAGAGTTCGTTCTAGGTCTGTGAAATATGCCATTGGCATTTTAATGGGGAGTGCATTAAATTTATAGATTGCTTTGGGTAGTATGGAAATTTTAATTATGTTGATCCTCCCAATCCATGAACATGGAATGTTCTTCCACTTGTTTACATCTTCCTCTATCTCTTTTTTCAGTGTCCTGTAGTTTTCCACGAATAGATCTTTTATCTCCTTAGTTAAGTTTATTACTAGGTATCTTAATTTTTTTGGTGTGATGGTAAATGGGATTGCTTTTTTAGTCTCTCTTTCTGTAAATTCACTATTAGTGTATAGAAATGCCATAGATTTCTTGGCATTAATTTTGTAGCCTGCTACGTTGCTGAACTCATTTATTAAGTCTACTAACTTTTTTATGGAGTCTTTCGGGTATTTTATGTACAATATCATGTCATCTGCAAATAAGGATAGCTTAACTTCTTCTTTTCCAATTTGGATGCCTTTTATTTCTTCTTCTTGTCTAATTGCAATGGCTAATACTTCCAGTACTATGTTGAACAGGAGTGGTGAGAGTGGGCAACCCTGTCTTGTTCCTGTTCTTAGGGGAAATGGTTGTAGTTTTTGCCCATTGAGTGTGATGTATGCTGTGGGTTTATCATATATGGCTTTTATTATGTTGAGGTATGATCCAACTATTCCTACTTTATTGAGAGATTTTATTAAGAAAGGATGTTGGATTTTGTCAAATGCTTTTTCTGCATCAATTGATATGGCTATGTGATTTTTATCTCTCAGTTTGTTTATGTGATGTATCACATTTATTGATTTGCGGATATTGTACCATCCTTGCATTCTTGGGATAAATCCTACTTGTGCATGGTGTATGATCTTTCTGATGTACTGCTGGATCCGATTTGCTAGAATTTTATTGAGGATTTTGGCATCTATATTCATGAGGGATATTGGCCTATAATTCTCTTTCATTGTTTCGTCTTTATCTGGTTTTGGTATTAGGATGATGCTAGCTTCATAGAAGGAGTTTGGAAGTGTTCCATCCTCTTGAATTTTCTGGAAGAGTCTGAGGAGTATAGGTTTCAGTTCTTCCTTGAATGTTTGGTAAAACTCCCCTGTGAAGCCATCTGGCCCTGGGCTTTTGTTTGCTGGAGGCTTTATGATGACTGCTTCAATTTCTTCCACAGTTATTGGTCTATTGAGTTGTTTAGATTCTTCTTGATTGAGTTTTGGGAAGTTATATTTTTCTAGAAACATACCCATTTCCTCCAGGTTGTCCAGTTTGTTGGAGTAGAGTTGTTCATAGTATTTTTTAACAATCCTTTGTATTTCAACGGGGTCTGTTGTTATTTCACCTCTTTCCTTTCTGATTTTATTTAATAGGGTCCTCTCACTTTGCTTCTTGGTGAGTCTGGCTAGAGGTTCATCAATCTTGTTTATCCTTTCAAAGAACCAGCTCTTGGTTTTGTTGATCTTCTGTATTGTTTCTTTGGTCTCTATGTCATTTATTTCTGCTCTGATCTTTACTATTTCCTTCCTTCTGCTTACACTGGGCTTTTCTTGTTGCTTTCTTTCTAACTCTTTGAGTTGTTGGGTTAGATAATTTATTGCTGCTGTTCCTAGTTTTTTGCAGTAGGATTGTAGAGCTATGAACTTCCCTCTCAGAACTGCTTTCACTATGTCCTATAGATTTTGGATTGTTGTGCTATCATTGCCATTTGTTTCCATGATATTTTCTATCTCTTCCTTAATCTCTCTAGTAACCCAGTCATAGTTTAATAGCATGCTGTTTAGTCTCCATGTGTTCGATTTCTTTGGATTGTTTCTATGGTAGTTGATTTCCAGCTTTATGCCACTGTGATCTGAGAATATACTTGATATGATTTCTATCTTCTTGAATTTGGAGAGACTTTGTCTATGACCCAACACACGGTCTATCTTTGAGAATGACCCATGGGCACTTGAAAAGAATGTATATTCTGTGGCTTTGGGGTGAAATGATCTGAAGATGTCAATTAATTCCATCTGGTCTAATGAGTCATTGAGGATTGATGTTTCTTTACTGAGTTTTTGTTTAGAGGATTTGTCCAATGGTGATAGTGGGGTATTAATGTCTCCTACTATGATTGTATTGCTGTCTATCTCTCCCTTGATGTCCTCTAGGAGTTTTTGTATATATTTGGGTGCTCCTGTATTGGGTGCGTATATGTTTACCAGAGTTATTTCTTCGTGTTGGATTGCTCCCTTTAGTATTATGAAGTGGCCTTCTTTATCTCTTGTTATGTCCTTCACTTTGAGATCTAATTTGTCAGATATAAGTATGGCTACCCCAGCTTTTTTTTCATTTCCATTCGCCTGAATAACTTTTTTTCCAACCTTTCATCCTCAGTCTGTGTGCGTCTTTTTTTCAGAGGTGGGTTTCTTGTAGACAGCAGATACATGGGTTTTGTTTTCTTATCCAGTCTATTTCCCTATGTCTTTTGATTGGAGCATTTAAACCCGTTTACATTTAAAGTTATTATTGATAGGTGCTTATATGTTGCCATTTTTGTTCTTTACCCCTGTGTTCCTTCTTTGCTTCCTATTTCTTTTTACAGCAGATCCTTTAGCATTTCTTGCATTGCTGGTTTGGTGGTGACGAATTCCCTTAGTCCTTTTTTATCTGTGAAGCTCCTGATTTGACCTTCAATTTTGATTGAGAGCCTTGCTGGGTATAGTATTCTAGGATTCAGACCCTTCCTTTGCATGACTTTGTAAATTTCGTTCCACTGCTTTCTGGCCTGATAGGTTTCTGTTGAGAGATCACTTGTTAGTCTGATGGGGGTTCCTTTGTAGGTGACTTTCTGTCTCTCTCTGGCAGCTTTTAAGATTCTTACTTTGTCATTGGTGTTTGCCAATTTAATTATAATGTGTCTTGGCGTAGGTCTTTTGGGGTTTATTTTGCTTGGGACTCTGTGAGCTTCTTGGATTTGTGTGGGTTTTACCTTTCCTATATCAGGAATGTTTTCTGTCATTATTTCTTCCAACAGGTTTTCTCTTCCTTGCTCAGTTTACTGTCCTTCTGGAAGCCCAATTATATGGATGTTGTTTTGTTTCATGTTGTTCCAAAGTTCCCTTAGGCTCTCCTCCTGCTTTTTAAATTTTTTTCTAGAAGTTGCTCTACTTGGTTATTTTTTCCTACCTGGTCTTCTATCTCACTGATGCGATCCTCTGCTTCTTCTAGTCTAGTCTTAATACTTTCTATTGAGTTCTTTACCTCAGCAATGTCACTTTTCATTTCTTCTTGGCTCCTCTTCATTTCTTCTTGGCTCCTCTTCATTTTTCATGGCTCTTCATTATTTTTTCCTGGGTCTTCCTCATTTCCTCTTGGTTCTTACTCATATTATCAAATTTGTCTTCCATTCTTTTCAGCCACCTTATGACCATTTCTCTGAATTCTTTCTCTGACAGGTTGTTAACTTCCATTTCGTTTACCTCCTTTTCTAGTGAGCCTTGCTTTTCTTTCATATGTGGGCTGTTTCTTTGTCTTCCCATGGTCTCTCTTCTCTGTGTATCTGGTTATGTAGTTCTCACTCTCCTGCGTTGATTTAAAGGCACAAAATACAACACAACCAGGTGCAATGCACCAGGCACTGAACCGGAATGTAGTCCAAGTAATTGTAATTCCAAATAAAGTTGACTGCCAGAGAAAGGCAAATTCGGTGATAGGTGGGAAAAAAGAAAGAGAACCTCCTCCAGACACACACAGAGACTCACACACCTACACTCACACAAAAAGAAAGAGACCCTCCTACACACACACACTCACAAAAAAGAAAGACAGGAATGCCAAAATGATAATGGGAAAAGGGGAGAAGAAAAAAAAGAGGAGTAAATTATAAATGTGGTGTGAAAACTCCTATAGGACAGCCCCTAATCCGAACCAAAACCTGCAACAAGTACCTGGAGATGGATACAAATTACATACAACTACTAATATCAAGAGAGGTGAGGGAACACAGAAGCAAAAATCTATCTCAAAAACAATGCAGATGAAGACAACAAAACAAGAAACAACACCAAAAATAAAAATAACCCCCCCCTACAAGACAAACCAAAATAACAGAATAATCCAATCAATCTCATAAACCTGCTTAAAAAATCAATATAATCAACAGTCAAGTAAACAAAAACAACAGGACAGGGATAAAAACACTTTAAGATAGTGAAGTCAGAAAAGGTAGAGGTATATATGCACTTGGAGTAGGTGGTTAGAGATTAGATATATCAGTGGGGTGAAATTTTAACAGGGGGTAAAGGGAAAGAATTAGGTAAATCTAAAGCGGGAAAAGTGTAAGGGAAACAAGGCACTAAATAGGGAAAGGTTAGCCAGAGAGTGGTGGTATAAAGGTGAAGTTGAGGTAGAGTAAAAGATACTAAAGAGTAGATGAAAATAGACTGTATTCCTAAGGTCGAAGAGAAAATATAATCAATTCTCTGTCACACAAGAGTCAATTTGTGGTTTGGCCCCTGGGTGGCAGTGTTTCTAGATTGACTTCTGGGTCTATTGGTCCTCTCTATCCTGAACTAAACAATACTGCCTCTCTAATGGTGACTGCTGTTTTAGCAGCCAGGACCCTCCCAAAATCTTCCGGGTTTCCCTCCTCTGTCAGGTCCAAACTGATTGTGCTCCAGGGATTAACTCTGCCACTAGCTCCAAGGGCCCTCTCCCACGTTTACCAGCTCCAACAGCCACAGATTTTATTTCAGGTGCAGATCTCCAGGTTTTGAGTTCCAAGGTGCAGATCTCCCAGACTGCCAGTCCCCTCAGTTTCGCGCCCAAAGTACCCCCAGGGCAATCTGACCTTTCCGTGCTGGAGTTTAGAGCTCCCTGGGCTCTGCGCGCCTCCGTGCCAACGGGGCGCCGGTGCTCCGGGAGTCTCAGCATTCCAGCCGGTACCGGTACCGTAGCTGTATATATTCAGGCCCTTCCCCTTCAAGATGTCGTGGTCTGCCTCCACGAGCCTCCTGGCGCAGTTTGCTCAGGGAGAGAACCCAGCAGTACTGGGGCCGCTCAGGCTGGGGAGGCCAGCCCAGCAGTCCTCTATCTTCTCCTGGAGCACAGCTGTCCCCCTAGTCGCCAACAAACGCTCCCTGCGCGACTTTCAGCTGCTCCCTCCCTCTGCCCTGTGAGCAGATTCAGATCGAATCCCTCCGTTCCGCCACCATTTTCTCCTCTCTCCCCCAAACACATCTTAAGCACACACTTTTGGGTGCTTAGGACCAGGCTGATCAGATGGCAGCCAACCTCCACTCTCGCCACTGGGTGGTAAGAGGCAGGAGACCCAGTCTGGGCTCCCTAGGAACGAGGCTCCAATGGCCTGTAATCGAAAGCCTTGGAGGCTGGTGAAGGCCACTGGATCCTTAAGTGCATGTTTAAGTTCTGAATAATGAAGGCAAGTTCTAAATGTGAGGAGCAATACACAGATCTTGTAACATAGACACCCATGCCTGAAACCTTTATTGTTCATGTTGACAATGCCATCACAATAAATTTAATAATAATAAAAAATATGAAAATAAAAAAAAATTGCGGAGCAGAAATGTTCTTGCAAATTTCCCCAGGGGATTCTGGCAGCAGTGCCCCCCAGGTGACTTTGGAGGCTGCAGAGCAGCTGTGGTGTTTGTTAAGCAGGCCCCGCACTGAGTGCTGACAGCTACTGCGACTTCATTATCCTCAGCCCTCTAGCCTCACCTCCACCCGGAGCAGTTTTCATAGGAGAGCGCCACTTACACCGCCCTGTTGCCTGCCTCTCCACAGACCTTGCCAGCTTGCAGCATAATTGTCTGTTGGCCACTGTTAAATGCCAGCCTGCCTGCCCTACAGGCACCGCTGGACTTCAGCTATCCTTGGCCAAGTACCTGCGGGGCTCCAGGGGCACCTATCTGGTCATCACTGCCTGGTGTGTCCTTCTGGCCGGGCCTGGTGTTCTTTAAGTGGAGCTCATGCTTAGTGGGAGGGAAGTTGGAAGTGTCCTGATGAAAACCTCACAGTTTGCTGTCTTTCTGTGGGAGAGGGGCTGTCTGAACCAGCCCTTCCTTTTGAGTCCATTCTTATCCCAGAATCAGGATGTGTCACGTTCAGCTGCAGGCCAGGGGAAAACAACCCAACTTTACATGCTTCACAAATTCCTGAAAGGCTGACCTCTACCTTTCGGGTCCTGTGGTGATGACGGTTTGCTCGTGTTCATTGTGGGGACTGGGGAGTTGCTCACAGAGGGAGGCTGCCATGCCATTTTCTTCCTTTCTACCTCACCAGGGACACTCAATGAAGCCGATGTATAAGTAAATGATTGATGTTAACCACTCCTTTATCCTTGGGACTGGGGTTAACCTGGAGCCCTCTTGCTCTTATTTGCTTTGGTGGATGGGGTAGAGTGATCTGAGTATTCCATTGGGTAGTCTGAACTCTCTCACACAGACATGGCTTTCCAGTATACTTCTTTGAGTGGTTGAAAACATGCTATCGCCTCTCGCTGAGTCAGAGAAAGAGACTCCACCCTTTAACGACAAGCTCCTTTGTTGGAGTACAAAGTCTCTGAAACCCATGTCCTTGTTTTCACTGTATAATCGAGAGGGTGTCCACCTCCAAAATCTCTAGTCCACTGTATACACGTGTGGTGTCACCAGATAACTCAGTTGAGACCTCTTAGAGTGATGGCTCACTGCCTGGAGCACAGGTGAGGGATGGTCTTCTGGCTGTGCCTTCCATGCAGTGTGCCCAGGCGAGCAGCGCAGGCGGAGACAGAGCAGGAGCTCCCTCGGCGGCTCTTCCTCATCCATGTGTCCGCCCAGCATCTGCGGAAGATGCTATAAACATTCATAAGGTTCCCACTGCTGATTAACGAGTAACTGAGAAAAAAAGGCACTGATCTTAGATGTTCTCAAACAGGTTGTAAAGAGAAAACCAGATACTCATTTTGATTTGTTTATATAAAAGTCAGTTAACAGTTAAATTAGCAGTCACTGAGCACTTGCTGCCGGGTGGGCTCAGTGTCCCGCCAGGCATCTGGATGCTCAGGGCGACCCCCTGAGGGATCTGCTGCCTGTTGTGCACATGCCCACATGCCTGTAGATTGAGCTCTTTGGGGAAATCTGGTGCCCCTTGCATGCACCAGTTGGTCATTGCATGCACCTGCCTCTGCCCTGCTCTCTGTGCCAGAACACCCACCAGCAGGGATAACTGGAGCAGCCCCTATCAGAAACAGGGGGTCAGGAATGTAATGGATTGCATTCCACGGGCTGAGGAATGGGATGTGGCCACATCTCAGAAAGGAAACGGTACCTGTGCTTCTCTCTCTGCTCCTCAGTCTTGATGGCAAACCACAGCCAACCCCAGTTCCAATGATTGCGAGTTTCAAATCCAACATCACTTATCCAATTAGACTCTCTCCGTCTCAATTCCTGACTCACAGACAATGAAATATGCTTGCTTCACATTGGGTCAGGGGACCCCTTGTGCTCAGGGCAGGGCTACAAAGGAGAGTAGGGCTTTCCAGGACTCATTTTTGGCATTTTGGGTAGACCTGAGCACGGGTCCTGAGAAGGGACATGTTGTGAGCTGAGTGGCAGCATTGACCTCTGTGTCCCTTGCCCCTACCTCTCCTACTCCCCGGTGAGTACTTGCAATGCCTGGGCTGGGACAGTCCCCTCCACAGCTCTGCTGACCCTTTGGGTAGGGTTTCATTTTTGTTGGAGGGTGGACTTGTGCTTGTTAAATATTGAGAACTGCCTTTATTAAGTTAAATTGAGACCAGTCTTTGAAGCTGAACGTTGGTTGGGCATAGAATAAATCACAGAATTGGGCAAAATTGCTACCTAATTGATTTACCCTCAAAGGTTGACTTTTGAATGTGGATAAATGCTTTAATTATAATTGTTACATCTACATTTGTAGACATCTGTCATTTAAGGTCTTTTGTTATTGTTTTCCTAAGCAGTTTTGTTGAGGTCTACACTAGATTTTAAACTCTGATGGGCAATGAATGGCACGTGCATGGAGAAACCACTAGTTGCTTTATTAGGGGAGCGGTTTGGGTGATTGCACTTTTACTTTGAAAGTTTTATATAGTCCCCAGCTTTCTATCCCAGTTGCCAAATTCCCCAAGTCTCAGTGGTTGTTTGACTAACAACTGCTTAAGCATTTTCACTCTGAAACTGGCCCCTCAGTGCTCGGAGCATACTGGGAGGGACGCCATTGCAGGCGGAGGCTGGAATCTGTTCTTACTCTTTTCACTTTTAAGTTCTCAGAGTTTACAACCATGGTTAATTTTTAACTTTTTTTTCTCTTGGAACTTTTCCAGTGATGTTTAATAGGGCAGATCAAATATATTAATATTCTCATGAATGAGAGAAAAGATCCACAAGGTTTTAAAATATTCTGAATAATATTTTCTTTCTTTTTAGCTGTCTCCGTTATGAGGTACAGCGCCTCTGCTTTTGGGTTTGCAGTAAGTAACCTGAAATGTACTTTTATGAAGTTTTGCACGTTTTTCCTGAGCCCACGGATCTCACCCTCATTGTGGGGGTGGTTAGCAGATGAGAACTTTGCCTGACAAGCACAGCTTTTATAGAAATTGCTTCTAGAGGGGATTAGAATTCAACAGAAGTAAACTGCAAGTAAGCTGTATAATCCTCCAGAACAGACATGAGGACCGCATTGCCCACAGCTGGTTGTGAGGATGTTTTGGAATGTTGGCCCTTCTCCCCCCCTGCCCCAAGGCTGTTAGTTGGGGAATGGCACATGCTGGAGTGAAGGCTTTGTTGTGCAGGCAGAGGTGTGGGCATTGGGGGCTGCTGCTGCTAGGATAAGTCTGCAGCTGGACTCTGGGGAACCTGACCCCCGGGGAACCTAACCCAGCCTGCGTCCTGGTGGGAGCTGCTGAGAGAAGTGGGTCTCAGGTGTTTCACAGGCTGGGCATGCCCAGCACTTGGTGGAGCTTCCCCACGTCCCCTCCGGGTGCTTGTCACTCTCCAGGTGGGAAGTGTGCTACGGCACAATGACCCTAGGAGAGCGCTTGTAAACACCCCTCCTGTGCAGCTGTGGGGTTCCCTGTGCCTCAGGTGTGTGTTCCTGCCCCAAAACCCATTTCTTTCTTTTGTTGGAAAAACTTAAGGTTTTGAGGTTGCAGACCTTTTCAGAATATTTAGGAGTGCACTGTCTCTCGAGAAATACACATACACACCACATATATACACATACCACACACAACACACATATACAACACATTCTCACACATAAACAACATATACAACACACACATATTCCCACTGTCTTTCTTACAATGCTCTCTTCCTCTTCCTTCACCTCCCTCTCTCCTCCCTCACACAGTTACTCATTCATTCAAACAAAAGCATTGCACTTTATATACAATTTCAAAGTGTCTGCAGACAGCATAGAGCCCTAGGGTGAACACCCTTCCCTTGGTCCCCATGTAGAACAGTCCCATTGAAAGCCAGAAACAGATTCCTCACTCTGAATATTGTACTTGGGATACACAGTGAAATGCCGAGATGATCTTGCTTGCTGTGGGGAAACCAATTTCACAGGTCAAGACTGAATGACCCCCCATATCTGCAGAACGCTGGCAGCCAGGGCCCCGGGGGCAGAACCACCATGCCACAGAGCGTGTTTCCCAGGCTCTGGGCACAGTGTGGAATCTGAGGAGGAGGAGCTGGTGTGTGGGGCACCCTGGGCTTCCAGGCCCAGGGGCCCACTGTTGGCTCTGAGGTCACTTGCTCAGGTGTTCTGACTCACAGAACCATTGCTTTGTGTCTTCAGCCTTGTCCTGTTAACTCAGGAAAGCCACTAATGCCGTGTCTCCTTCTCCTAGTTTGATGCCATCCTCGACGTCCTGTCATCGGCGATCGTCCTGTGGCGCTACAGCAACGCGGCCGCTGTGCACTCTGCCCACAGGGAGTACCTGTAAGTGGACTTCACTTTCCTCCGGACTGCAGTGTCCATGCAAATGAAGGCCACGTAATGAGGCTTACCCTGCAGCTTTGGTCCCTGTGACAAGAATAAGGTCCCAATTTGCCTTTGAGAATGGCTGGCTGGTGTGATGTCAGCCATATGATGGGCCCCTTCTGCAGTGGTCAGAGCGATGGATGTCCCTTTATAATACTCTCTGCTTTTGAGTTTGGAGTGAACATTTGTGTGCTCATTTGTCTGTCTATCCATCCACCCAGTGATTTGTCAATCTGCCTGTCCTTCCATCCTCTTTCTCTTGTGTTATTGGATTCTTCGCTCCCTTGAATTTTCATGCTTTTGTCTTCTTTTCTGAGTACAATGAGTTGCCCAGGGTGATTTCCAGAAGTCATTTTGAGGGCATTATAATTTAGTCTACTTGTCTGCATAACTGTCTTATCAGAGGATATTGCTTGCCTCAGTCTCCGTGTCCTACGGGGGATAGTGTTGTCTTTGAGGGATTTGTGTTTGTGGCCATAAAACATGTGTATTTTCCAGCTTCCATTTCTTCATCCCATTTGGAATCTTCAGGGTGACAACAACACGGGTTCCAGAGTGAGCTTTCTTGGCTTTGAATCTCAGCTCCCCCACTTGTTATCTCTGTGACTGTGGGGAACTACTAACTGCTCTGTGCCTCGTTTCCTCATCCAGAAAAGCAGCAAAACAGTAACTCCTTCATTAGGGTTATTGTGACAACTGTATAAGTGAGATATAATCATCATAGTATGGTACGCATGTGCCATACTATGTACTATGCGCACACATACATGTATGCGCACAGCCACACATGTGCAATTTAGAACAGTGCTTGGCATGTAGTTCAGTAAACCTTAGCTGCCACAATTATTAATTATTAAGGGTTCTCCCCAGAGCCTGAGCCACCGCTGGTCATTAGGGCAAGGTTTCTACCTTTCCTCGGCAGGTGTTGAGCAGCTGAGTACACAGGAAGGAATGAGAAGCCCTGGCTGTGGTTTGTGGTGGCTCCCAGATGAAAGGTGCTCTTGGACAGGATGCTCTGTCAGATTCAAACATTCAAAGGTCGGGGTCCGAATGGTAGGTCCCGGGAGACTCGGAAAGTAATCATCTCACATTCCATGTGCCAAACGGGAAGCTTTGGAGGGATGACACCATGACTGATTTGCTAATGAGGATGAATTTTAGTTTAGTTCATTGTTGGCTTTAGGTAGAGCACAAAACTTTTTTTAAGTGTTAAGTACTTATGTTAATGTGTTTTAGCTTTTTCAACAAATATAATTGTCAAATTTGTGGTATCACAGATGACATTGCTTAGGATAAGGTTAATTTTGAAAAAGGTGAGTCAATCTGTGGTTGAAAACGTTTAAGAAAACAATGGTAGTAAACTGATTTTATAAAATTTCAAATGTTGATACCTTCAGCACCACAGTCGAACTAACCCTGCTCTAGCCCAAGGAGCAGCTGTGTCCTCCCAGCTGTTGCTGGCTGTCACGGAGAAAGACAGTGGGAATATGCTGGAGAGGGCAGAAGCTGGAGATATGCTCAGATTGCAGGAGCTGGTCCCTGTCCTGTCAGAACATATTTCTTTGTTCTGTGGTTGCACTGTCCCACATGGGGGACTGAACCCAAACCCAGGTATGTGCCCTGACCAGGAATTCAATCTTTACCTCTCAGTTCACAGGTCAATGTTAAACCAGTGAACCACATACCAGGCCAAAGCAGATATGTATCTATATCAATACTCCAAGGCAAAAACGAACAGAGGAGTTGTTTTGATAATTTCCAGATAATGGTTCATGTGAGGATGCCAGGGAATTCATTCAGAGATTCTTTATCTAGGGATTGAAACGACACTCACAACCCTCTATTGTTAGCTTAGTTTAAAGTTTTAATCTCTGGCTCATTCCATGTGAATTAAAAATTCATGAAATCACTGCCAGCTGAGAAACTGATGTTTGCATAGAAATGAGCATGAATGAATCATGAGAGGCAGAGCTAGGAAAGCTATTGGGTTTCAGTTACTTGCTAGAGAATACTATTTGAGAGAATGGGGAAATACTCAACTGGTCCTTTGTTAATTCTTCTAATTTTTCCTACATTGACTATAAGGTTCAGAGTGAATATCAAGCTTGGCATTGCCGGTGTAGGGAGACTAGGCCGTATCCTGGCCTTGCCACCTGCGTACTGTGTGGGGTGGGGTGTTCGGTGCTAAGAGGAGAGAGTGTGCCTTCAGCACCACCGAGTGGAGCCCACCCAACAGCTTTGTTTGTTTTATGCTCTGTTACTGTGGTAAAACACAACATTAAATTTAGCATCTTAAGCAAAAGGTATAGTTCAGTAGTGTTAATACATTCACACTTTTGAACAGATCTCCAGAACGTTTTCATCTGGTAAAACTAAAACCTTGTAATCATTACACAACTCCCTGTTACCCTTTTCCCATCCCGTGGCAGTCATCATTCTACTCTGTTTCTAGGGATTTGACTACTCTATGTGCCTCACATAGAGGAATCAATCAGTGTTTGTGTGTTAGTGACTGGCCTGTTTCACTTTAGCATAATATCCCCAAGATTCACCCACATTGTAGTATGTGTCAGAATTTCTTTCCTTTTAAGGCTATATAATATTCCACTGTATGCATGTACATACCACATTTTGTCTATCCATTCATCTGTTGATAGACATTTGGGTTGTCTCCACTTCCGATACTGTGAATAATTCTGCTATGAACAAGGATGTACCAGTATTTCTTCATGATTCTGCTTTCAGTCCTTTTGGATATAGGCCCGGAAATGGGATTGCTGGATCAAATGATAGTATTACTTTCCATTTTTGAGGAACCTCTGTACTATTTTCTATAGCAGTTACTCCATTTTTTTAATCCTACCAGTGTTATTTATTTTAGAAAGTTCCCTATTTGATTGGTCACCTTCTTGTGGGGACTATGTTGTGGAGAGGATGGACCAGGTTTACTCAGAGTCAGGGTTGTCAACAAGTGAGTGAACTAGAGAGGGGCGAGGAAGGCAAGTGTATTTGTAAGGGAGGGATCCAAGAACGTGCCAGACTATTCAAGCTGGGTGCGGGGGCTGGGAGGACACCGCAAGGTTTAGTGAATAGTCACTATGGATTAGAAGTTTGTGGATCTTGAATGATTTGAGAGTGGGATGCTAAAAACCAGGACTTCACAGGTGGCTCATTTGCTTGTGTGGACTTAGGGTGGGAGTGGGTGGCTGAGGTGGGGTGAGGACTAAAGGTCAGGGATGTGTGTGAGGCCAGGCATTGACTGGATGTTCCACGTAGGATTGAGGGGATGTTTGCAGAATTTAGGGAGGAGACAAAGAACACGAGGTAGGTGCTGATATCCTCAGTGAATGAAGGAGAGAATCAAGGGTTTAGGGGCAATAATAGGAGGTAAAGTGGGTGCTTTAATCTGCAGGTACCTGGGAGTATTGAGGGAGAAAGCCAGAGAAACTGGTTTGGAATTTACTGGGAGGAAGACGGGCTCTGCGAATGTGCATGAGAGAGGCAACGAGGTGAGGGGAAGAGTTGGAAAGAGTCTGAGGGTGTGGAGACTGGAAATAGCATTAAAGTGCTTGGGCACTACACAAGCGGACACAGGAGTGGGAGTGTGGTTCTAAGGTGGGAGTGGTGATGGTTGTCCCGGTGACAGGGGATGGCTGGGAGGACACTCAGAAGAATGAAGCACGTGTGTGCACTTACATTGTGATCTCCAAGGTTCATTCAGTGAGAAACGCATGAGGCAAAACAGTGTTTAGTGTCTTATTTGTTTTAGTAAGAGAGATTTGCAACACTTGTGTAGACAGAAAAAATTCCCTGTAGGGACACAAAGGAGCCTGGCAGCAGGATCGCCTCTGGGAGGAGGTTTAGGGATGGACAACGAAGGCAGATGCTGCCTTTATAGCTTCCAGACCAGAGCTGACCAGTAGAGCTCTCTGGAGCAATGGGTCTGTTGTCTGCACTGTCCAATGGGATAGCCATTAGCCACAGGCGGCCACTGAGTACTTGACATGTGGCTGGAGTGTCTAAAGAACTGGATTTTTAACTTTATTTCATTTTAATTAATTTAAATGAAAAGATCACATGCGGCTGGTGGCTACCATATTGGACAATGACTCTTTAGATAACTTGATCATTTTTAATGTATTTAAAAAACCCAGATAAAGTTATTAATAAAGTCCAGGGAATTTGGAAATGTGAGAAAGGTATTGAAGGAGAGAAGGAGTGACTGGAGGGAGAGGGTGTGGGAGAAATCAGTGTAGGAGAAACTTGGCAAGGCCCAATGACGCAGGGAATTTCATCAGGTCTTAGGCATCCTCAGCCCTGGGTACCGTGTCAGGCCACAGGAAATACAGCCTCCTGCTGCTGTCAACTGTGGAGGGCCATCTGGGTGCTTGCCACAGAAGGTACAGATTGATGCCCATTGGAGCCTCTGACATTTTACATATGATTGCAGCACAGGTGGGAGGCCCCAGGCAGGCTCCCCAGTCCCAGCTGTCTCTCTTGCAGGCCATCAGCTCACTGACACAGAGAGGTGGGAGCAGGCAGGCTGCTCACCTTTGCGTGATTCTAATTCTGCAGCACTGAGCAAAGACAGCCCGGGATGTTGTTCTTGTTCTAAATGGACCTCCACATGGCATGATGCTCAGCAGCACGGCTGAGAGTTCTGAGGGGAGATTCTTAGGCATGAATCCTCTGTGTGTCTTCTCATGTGAAATAAACGGGCACACTGGTTCTCATCTAGGTCAGTATTTGCTCCATTTTTGTTCCAATTTGCTGAGCCAAATGTTTGGCTTGAAAACTACCCATTGACAGGGCATTTTGATAGCCTTTTGATCACTGGTTTCAGTAGCAACCCTGCTGTTTTTGGAAACAGCTCCAGAAATGGACAAAGGAAAGGAACTGATGCCATTGAGAAATGATGGTTTGGGGATTTGCTTTTGGTACTGATCTAACGAAACTGCAAAAGGCAATGAGTTATACCAAGAGCATATTAAAATAGTACCATGTCTCCCCTGTCCTCCTGGGATATTGGATGTGGCCCTAAATTAGGGGCTCTGGGAAAGAGAATTGCATTTTCTCCACATTTGTTAGTGCTGTCAGCTTGACAAAGCTCAGTAGTGTATTTTAGCTCAAGAGCAGCCCCTGAATGAGAATAAACAATTACAGTGGCCTCGGTGACTGATGAGAACCAGTGTGGACTTTCTTGGTCCCTGTTATGAGGTGAATTGTGTCCCCCAAAAAGATATGTTGAAGTTCTAACCCATGGGGTTTTCTCTGTCACTAGACCTCATCTGGGTAGCCATGTGGTGTCCTCCCTTTTCTCCTGTGAGTAGACCCATAAGGAATCCTGGGCATTAGAGTAGCAGGGTTGGGTGAATACGTTTCGTGACACCAGGCTCAGGGAGCCCAACAGATCAGTCTGTGCAGCAGACGCTTTTCAGGTCTAGAAGGAACCATCTTTGAGACTAGGGCACTGGCTGAGATCCCTTCTCCAGAGGGCAGCACATCTTGAAGGGACCCATCCTATTTACCTTCAGAATGACCTTGTTTTGTTTCCCTAGTTGACTAATCCCTTTTCTGTCTTATGAGCTGCTCCTCTAGTGATGTTCATACTATTGCCATCAGTAGATGGAGGAAGCTTCCTGTTTTTGTTTTAAATTCTATATTTTCTAGTTCCTGTAGGTTCTGAACATAAGTCTATGGATTTTACAGTTCAGCAGGAATGATGGCCCGGGGTCCAAAGGATTTTGAGTTCATGCTCAAGTCTCTGATAAATTTTATTTTATTTTTTGAGGTTCAAGGCATTTATTTTGAAGTATATTAATTTATTAATACATATTTTTACTTTACATGATTACATTTTAACATTTATCAAAAACTAAAGAGTTTTTAAGAAGTTTTCAAAGTCCTGTACTGAGGCTTTAGCAATCTCTTCACAAAATATTTCATCAGGCACTGATACCAATTTGTCCAAAGAAATGTAGTTAGTTTTTGCTGGATCATACTGTGCTCTTCCTAAATAGGTCAGAAATAAATGTCTTTCTTTGACTTTAAACAACCTTGTATTAAATACCTGTGGGAATCTGACAATTATGTGATGGGGAATGCTCATCACATTGTGCACAAAATTAAAAGTCTGTAAGTTTCTTTTTATTTGCAGTTAACATCTTTGGGATTTTGATGATCATATGTTGAATTTTGTTATGTTTAAAACCTAGTTCAAGATGATAAACCTTCATATTCTCTTTCACGGGCTCCAGACTTCCAGTGAGTAGCGTTGGAAGACAAACTACCAGATCTCTAGTCTTCACACTAAGTTCAAATTCTTTCTGAAAAAAATCCCAGTCTGTTATCCAGTCTTTCCACTGAAAAAATCAGCAAAAATGGCGCCTTCCTGACCATCTGTGTGATGTCTGCCTTACTGAAACTTTTTGACTGTAGATAAGCCATTCTGGTTTTAAGATTTTCAAAGTCTTCTGAGAAAATAGCATAATTTTTCATCAGGAACACTCCCAGTTGGCTATCCTCTATACCCAGATCTTAAAGGAACAGAAGTACTTGGTTAATATCTTTTTCGAAATCCAGTCTCAGAAGGAGATTGGCTGCTTCTGGGTGTTTCTCCATCTTGGACAAGTCCATTCCTAGAAGTACTAACGTATGCAGAGTCTCCGAATGATCCACATAGTCTCGAAGTGTAAATGAATCTGGGGGCCAAGGAGGGTCTGCAATAATCTGAACAGCCTCCTACTCAGAAATTGGCTGCAAAGGAGACAATGGAGGCACATTGTCTAGATCTTCTAGAGACAGCTCAGAATCAAAGTTGGGTATCTTTTGTGATCGCTCATTCATGGAAGAAACATAGTGCTTTAGGCAGAATTAATCTCTTGCCCACTTGATTTGGTAAACTGGGAACTATTATTCCACCTGGAGGAAGTCCTGTAAGTCTTAAATCCCCACTGCAGAAAGCAATTGTCAGAGGACACCTGAGGCTGAACAGAAAGTCTATGCAACAATGTTTGTCTGGGTCTCTGAAAATGATTTCTGAGTTGTGCAGCAGTAATTAAGCTGTTCAGTTTAATTGAGTTAAATCATCTGGGTATCTGTTGGGCTGACAGGGCAATTTTTCTTAAAGTAGCCTATGATAGTATGCAGTTTCTACATGTACTTCCGAGAGGCCTGGCCATACCTGCAGTTTGTTTCGCAGAGGCAGTCATGGTGGCCTGGCAAGCATTCCAGGTCCCACCACCCCTCTGATAGGTTTTGATGTAACTCTTACGACAGTTCATCACTGATTTCTTACCAGGCTTTGGGCACCGTGCTAGGTACTGTTCATGTTCAACTCATTTAATCTTCAGAACAGTCCCTATGAGATACAAGTGTCACTGTTCCAATTTTACAGGAGAGTAAATGGAGGCTGAGGGGGAGAGTGACTTGCTCAGAGGGATTTATGCTGGTGGTTTGCACCCAGCCCTGCTGGGGCCCAAAGCCTGATGTTGCCTTCATTTCCAGGCAGTGCTGTGTAGGTCCTGCTGAGGTGGGGGAGCCCCGGGCATTCATGTGAGCCAATGGCATTTGTGACTGTGGACTTAGAGTGAGGAGGAATTAGGAGGGAACACCTGGGAACAGCCCCAGCCCTTAGCCAACCCCCTGAAGCCACCTCTCAGCCTCACAGCCAGATGGAGGGCCTGGTGAATGGATCTCCTCTCATTTTCCCTGTAGCGCAGAAAGCAGTCATTTTTCCAACCTGAGAGGCAGAAAAACCGTGTTTTAGATCTGTTTCTGCTGCACATAATATAACTAACTTCCACTTTCATTTCCTCATCTGTGAGGTTTAAATTAAACCTACTCTTTTACTTGCCTTGGAGGCAATCCAGGAAAGGATGAAAAGAAAACATGTTTTGAAGAGTTGAAAATGTGTGTGTATATGCATATGTATGTATATATGTACATACTATATATATATGTACATATATACACACATATGCTCATAATTATATATAGAAGTAAATCTATAATATATTTATAGATATAAAAGGATACATACTGTTAAATACAATTGAATTAATTATTTAAATTCTTGTTTTTTATAATTTTTAATTTAGATTTTTTTATTGAGTTAGATGAAAGAGAAAGAGAGAGAGAGAGAGAGAGAGAGAGAGAGAGAGAGAGAGAGAGAGATATCAATTGGTTATCTCCCATACATGTCCCTACTAGGGATGGAACCTGCAACCTACACTGAGTGGCCAGATTATTATGATCTCTGAATGCAAACTGGGAACTATGATTCCACCTGGAGGAAGTCCTGTAAGTCTTAAATCCCCACTGGAGAAAGCAATTGTCAGAAGACACCTGAGGCTGAACAGAAAGTCTATGCAACAATGTTTGTCTGGGTCTCTGAAAATGATTTCTGAGTTGTGCAGCAGTAATTAAGCTCAGAGACCTATTGCATGAATTCGTGCATGGGTGGGGTCTGGCCAGCCTGGCCAGGGGAAGAAGACATGGATGGTTGGCTGGCCTGCCCACTGGTTGAACTCCTGATTGAGGGGACAATTTGAATATTAGTCTTTTATTATATAGGATATACACTGAGTGGCCAGATTATTATGCATTCTGAGATCATAATAATCTGGCCCCTCAGTGTAGGTATGTGCTTTGACTGGGAATCGAACCTGCCACTGTCCCATATGGGACGATGCTCCAAATAATTAAGCCACCCGACTAGGGCAGTTTTATTTTTTATTTTATTGTAGTAAGAACACAGACCCATCTTAACAAATTTTTAAGTGTACATGCAGTGCTGTTTCTGTGGGCACAATGTTGTACAGCAGATCTTTCGAGCCTGTCCATCTTGTATGACTGAAAATGTATACCTATTGAGGAGCAGCTTCCTATTTCCCCTCTCCCTTTAACTTAAATGCTTAAATACCAGCCACTTGAATGAAAAATCTCTGAGAGGACTCAGTGTATGTGCACGAAAGTTGCTCCAAGCTTTAAATGGCAGTGTTACCCACCCCTACCCCAGTCACATAGCTTTCCTAGGGCAATTGTGAGAATAGGCAAAATTACTGTGTTATTCTCTGTGCTATTGTATTTGTTGCTGCAAAGGGATCATTCACTTCAACACTAAACACCAAAAATTGCTTCTTGGCATTTTTAGCCAAGAAATCTTTTGCTTGTTTTGTGCATGTGTTTTCCATGAGAAAACCTGCGTGCCAATGTTGTCAGTAGTGTGGAAGTCCCCTAAACAAACCATACACTGACTTTCACTGCTGTTCATTCAGAATTCAAATTCTTGTCCTCTGCCAAGGTGAACCTGAGGCAGAGATCACGGGAAAATGGGTTATCAAAGGTGCAATTCTCCTAGGATGTGATGCCATATGTTGGAGTCTGACATTGAGAACTCTCCCAAAACAGTAGCCGTGTGAAGGGTCTGTTGACAAGCCCGCTCGAGAGAACAGATGGTAGTTTGGAAGATGGCATATTTAGGCCCCTATACCTCATTCCCAACACCTCTGTTTGAGTAGGCTCTTCTGCCGGCTCCCGTGAAGACCAACCTGGTAAATACCCACTTTTCCTCGGAGTCCGCTTGGCTGTTGGGGCTGGCAGCTCAGGGAAGGTGGAGGTGGAGAGACGTCTTCCCTGCCTTTTCCAAACATAATAAATCTTGAGGGACTTCCATGAACCTGAGTTTCCTTCTTATTGTGAATTCTCTATAGCCCACATTTCAGGTTGGTGAGTGATGATCTAGGCGTCTGGGTTCTAGTCGTGTGCATATTCTGCCAACTTAGTGTGCATTTTGTTTCATGTGTGAGAAGGTAAATTTTGTTCTGGAAAAGTCCATTTTTACCATCAGACTTCTATCAGGAGGGACAGTTTCTTTTCTTAAAATATATTTTATTGATTTTTCACAGAGCGGAAGGGAGAGGGATAGAAAGTCAGAAACATTGATGAGAGAGAAACATTGATCAGCTGCCTCTTGCACGCCCCCTACTGGGGATGTGCCCGCAGCCAAGGTACATGCCCTTGACCAGAATTGAACCCGGGACCTTTCAGTCCGCAGTCCGACGCTCTATCCACTGAGCCAAACCAGTTTCGGCAGGAGGGACAGTTTCTAACACCTGGCTCTGACATGTATTTGTTGACTCAACAGTGAGTTACTGAGTGTCCACTGTGTGTCAGGTAGTCTTCCGGTACTGGAAAGCAAGGCACCAACTCCCGGCTCATGCATCTGGAGGGAGGTTTACAATAATGTAATTGCAGAGGGAAGTAAGAGCTGTGAAGGAAAACAGTCAGGGCAGCGTGATGGGGAGGAAGGGTCCTCAACTGCTGGGGGTCCAGGTCCCAGCACTGATACTCCGATGCGAGGAAGGAGCTGGTGAAAGCATTCCTGGGCAGAGGGATTGGTACAAAGGCTCTCATCAGCTTCATGTGTTTGAAGGTCAGAAAAATAGGTGCCCATGCCTGGACCCATTTAGTGAGGGGCAAAGGAGAGCTGAAGCTGAGAGGCTTTGGGACTCTTGGAGGAATTTTGATTATAAGAGTAGTAGGAAGCCATAGGCAGGTTATTAAGAGGAGTGTGTGGGGGTGGAGTGGGGGGAGTGATCTGATTATATAATTAATGTCAGAGCACTCAGGTGGTTCATCATGAGGGAATTATTTTTATTTTTTATTTTTTTATCCTTTAATTGCATTTTTATTTATTTATTTTTGATTTATTTTTCTTTTTTATTATATATATATATATAATTCTTTAAAGTATTACAAATAGTAGTACATATGTTTCCTTCCCCCCCCCCCATTAACCTCCCCCTGGCCTCCCCTACCCCCCAGCACATGCCCTCACCTGCCTGCCCCCCCCCCGCCCGCAGTGTCTTGTATCCATTGGTTATGCTTATATATATGCATACAAGTCCTTCAGTTGATCTCCCACAGTTCCCCCCCCAACCCTTCCCTGCCTTCCCACTGTAGTTTGACAGCCTGTTCAATGCTTCTTTCCCTCTGTATCTATCTTCCCCCCGCCCCATTTTTTTTCTTTAAAAATTTTTTTTCATCTGCATACTAGAAATAAACATATAAGAACAAAAAATGTTTGAGTCTAGTTTCAGTGTCCAACAGTTCTGAGTCCCAGTTTCAATGTCAAACAGTTCCTTATGTGTACATGTCAGCAAAGACAGGCCAGAGATGGGGGATACTGATGACACCTTGCCATGCTAGCAGTCAGCAGCTGTGCATCGCTGCAGGTGGCCCAGGACCAAACCAGAGAGGTTGGAACCTGCATTGCCACCATTTGTCCACCATCCAGATACCATTGCTGTCATGAAGGAATTTTGCTATTGTAAATGTATGAGGACCTGTGTTTCTTTAAAAATGAAAACTGTTTTATCATTCTCATTGATTATAATTGTAGTGCATATTTGTAGAACAAGTATGTTTAGATTAATTGAAATTTTAAAGTGAAAGTGTTCTCTCATTTGTACTTACTGTCATCCTTTCCTACCACCCAAAAAGATAATCATATGAATAGTTTGGTGTATGTGCTTCCAGAATATTTTCTATGTAAATAAAACATAATACATGCCCACATGCTTTATATACACACATGACTAGGTGCCAATTTGTACATATTGTTATGGATCCTGCTTTTCTCCTAACACAACACCAAGGTCATTTTAAATCTCCCGTTTGTATCTAATCGGTTCATTTTAAGGGCCTTGTGGAGTGCTGTTATTGGCTCTGTGAGAATTCATGTCATAGTCTCCTGTGAGGAAACCTGCATTGCTCCAGCTTTGCTCTTTCAGGCAGTGATGCCATTCACTGCTTGTGCATGAGTCTCTGTGCACTACTGTGTGATCCTCAGGCCCCGTGTGGGAAATACTGGGTGCTTTTTTCTTTAATAAGAGACAACTGAACTGATTTTAAAGGCCATTCTCACATCCTAGTCCCGTTTGTATTGTGAATGAGGGTGAAAGCTGGTTTGTGGGCAAGCGGTGCCTGCACAGGAGACCTGCTGCCCCGAGCCTGGTGGGGCTGTTGTTTGCAATTCATCTGTCATCTGGGTTGTTCAGGAGGTGGCCTTTGTGATGGGAAGAGGTGCAGCCACAAAGGCAAGGAGGAATGAGGAACACATGCAGGGACTGTAAGCTCACCTAGTTGATATGCGTAGTGAGCCGGCAGTATTCCCTAGCGCCGTTCACCATGGGCACAGCTGCAGGTCGGTATGAGGTTGCTTCCTGAATATCCTGGTTAACTAAAGCCAGGGACAGGCTTACATACAATAGACTACACAAATGGTTGGCAAACTCATTGGTCAACAGAGCCAAATATCAGTAGTACAACAATTGAAATTTCTTTTGAGAGCCAAATTTTTTAAACTTAAACTTCTTCTAATGCCACTTCTTCAAAATAGACTCGCCCAGGCCATGGTATTTTGTGGAAGAGCCACACCCAAGGGGCCAAAGAGCCACATGTGGCTTGTGAGCCTCAGTTTGCCAACCATCGTTAACTTCAATTCTGCATTCCCAGAGATCCCATAGTTGGAAGCAGTGGCAAGCACATTCAGACTCAAATACACATTTCCTTATTATTGAATCTATATGTTGCAAATATCACACCCTCTTAAGAGCCCAGGAGCTGAGGGAGGAAACGGGCTGATGAAAGGTCTTGGGAGAAAGAGATGACTTTCTGCGTGTGTGTTATACCCAGTGCCTGGGATAGTCCAGGAGGGCGGGCCTGAGTGGGAGGAGTCGCATAGTAGAGGTGCTGACTGTCTGTTGTTTGGGCACGAGGCCCATCCACCCACCTCTGTGGTTGGCACCGTCTGCTGCCTCCTTCTGCCCATTCATCCCCAGGGAAATGGAAGCCTGCAAGAGAAATTCTGTGAGGATAGGTTTAGGATATTAGCCAAAGTGCATACTTTAGTGGCCTTCTAAAAGGCCACTAAATGACAATGCCGAACAAACATAAACCCCCCTCAACTCTCTGCTCTGCATCAAACCAGACTGTGATATGAGCTGGTCCATGTTGCTGGAATGGAGGCCAGAAAGAATCAAGGCATAGCTAAAGAAACGTAGGAATATTTGTAACCCAGTTTCTCTGTGGACGCTGGACGCTCTAGTATTTGATTGGCCCATTTCAAAGGAAGCGGTGTGTGTACTGGGAGAAAACGCATTTGCACATTAGCTGCTTTCCAGAAATTGTTATTTTGATTTATTCTCCTTCCAACCCTGAGGGGCTCTGAGGTAATTAGATTTAGAGCCAAAGAAGGCATGTTATTGAGCTAAAGAAAATGCCTTAAACTAGTAATCCAGGTTATTTTCTTACAGAATAAAAATGATTCAGGTAGATTTATTAACAAAGACATTTTCTTTTTTAAATTTCACTGGGCCCATTCCTGTTGGGAAGTCCATCTTTTTCTCCCAGGGGCCTCGCAGAGCGCACTCAAGGTGTCCACGGTGACAGGTGAGCTATTTCTTGGGCGTCTGAAAGGATAGGAGCATTTGCAAATGAACTTAAAGGGGAAGGACAGGTGCTGCCCCTCCTCCAGCGCCTTGTATTCCCCTGACTTTTGTGTGAGACCAGCCTTCCTTTTGGTTTGGGATTTCTATGCAGACAAGCGGATTCCTAATCTGCGTGGTGGTGATTTTCCTGGGAGGCCGGCCTTGGAGCCCTGCACCTCTCTCCCTCCTGCATGTCTCCTGTAATCCTCACTGCTGGCCTCAGCCCTGCTTGGATATTGTAACTCATCTAAGATTTTTGAAAATCAATTGCAAAAAAACCCAATTTTTTTTTTTTTACTTTTTATAATTGTAAAATCTCAAAGTATAAAATTCAAAATCACCCCTCAGCCCATCACCCAGAGAAAGTGGCTGACTTTCCATCTCCTTTATGCATATGCACAGGCTTACGGGCTTTTTTACAAAATTGTGTGTGTTTGGTTGTACATCCAACTTTCTCCCCCACTTAACTTCCTACAGTGAGCATTTCTTTATTAAAAAACTCTTTACTTTTAAATTTTTTTTCATTTTTTATCTTTATTGTTCAGTTTATTAATTACATTGTTTCCCCTTTTTTATCCCCCTATAGCTCCCCTCCACCCTGTACCTATCCCACCCTCCACCTTTACCTCCCCCTCCCCACTGTCCTCTCCCATTGTTGCAAGATTTTTGTCCAGTCTCTTGCTGCACTTCCCACAACCCTTTTCTCCCCAAAAATTGTTAGTCCATTCCCTCTCTATGTCCATGATTCTGTTATATTCACCAGTTTATCTTGTTCATCAGCCTATCAATTCACTTGATTTTTATGTTCATTTGTTGATAGATGTGTATTTGTTGTTCATAATTTATATTTTTACCCTTTTCTTCTTCCTCTTCTTAAAGAATATCTTTCAGCATTTCATATAATACTGGTTTGGTGGTGATGAACTCCTTTAGCTTTTTCTTATCTTCGAAGCACTTTATCTGACCTTCAATTCTGAATGATAGCTTTGCTGGGTAGAGTAATCTTGGTTGTAGATTCTTCCTATTCATCACTTTGAATATTTCTTGCCACTCCCATCTGGCCTGCATCGTTTCTGTTGAGAAATCCGCTGACAATCGTATGGGTCCTCCCCTGTAGGTAACCAACTGTTTTTCTCTTGCTGCTTTTAATATTCTCTCTTTATCTTTTGCTCTTGGCATTTTAATTATGATATGTCTTGGTATGGTCTTCTTTAGATTCCTATATTTTGGGGTTCTGTGTACTTCTTGGGCTTTTAAGTCAGTTTCTTTCACCAGGTGGGGGAAGTTTTCAGTCACTATTTCTTCAAGTAGGTTTTCATTAACTTGCTCTCTCTCTTTTTCTGGCACCCCAATAATTCGGATGTTGGTATGCTTGAGGTTGTCCCAGAGGCCCCTTACACTATCTTCAATTATCTGGATTCTTTTTGTTTCTTGCTTTTCCAGCCAAGTGGATTTTGCTTCTTTGTGTTTCAAATCTTTGACTTGGTTCATGTGGCCCTCTGGACTGCTTTTAGGACTTTGTGTAATATTTTTTATTTCAGTCTGTGTATGCTTGATTTCTACTTGGCCCTTTTTCATATCCGTGAGGGTCTGGTTCATATCCTCAGAGGTCTTGTTCATTTCCCTGAGGGTCTCATTCATTTCCTTGCAAGTCTCATTCATTTCCTGGTTGGTCTTGTTTATTTCCTTGTAGTTTTCATTAAGTTGATCAGCCTTTTCTAGGAGCCTCTTGAAAAGCCTTATAACCGTGGTTTTGAACTCTATGTCTAGTCGTCTTTTTTCTGCCATTTCTTTCACACCTGATTTCTTTCCCTATCTCTGCATGGTGGCTGCTTTATGAGGTTGATATCCTCTAAGGGTGAGTGGCACAGCCTCCCCAGTTACTTGAGGTGGGTACTCTTACTGCAATCCTTTATGGGTTGTACAGTATTTTTGAATTTAAACCCAGCTTGTTGTTGTTAGCCCTAGGAGGGTTTGACCTCCAGGCCAATTGGCTGTGAAGGGAAACTGTGTTCAGGTTGGATGGGCGGAGTCTCTGAGCTGAGCAGGCAGCCTCAGTGTCAGCTACGTCCTATGCGGTGCTCGCACACGCGGGTCTCTGTTGGATGGGGATGGCTGCAGGCACCTCCAAGAGAAAGCCGCTAGTCTCTTCCCCTTGCCAGACAGCTCTGCCTCTCCCCAAATGAGTCTGCACACCCAAAGTCTTGCCCAGGGTTGTAAAACATGTGGTTTCCGGGACCAGGAGACAAGTTTCCAGGGAGCAAGTCGCGCGTCTCTGCTGTCGCACACTTTTTGTGAGCAAACTTCTTTTTCAAGCACCCGACTTCTCCGCAAACTAGGAGAGCTCTGCCATGCCTGGCTTCCAGAGTGCGTCCCCCGGACCTCGGACCTCGCCTGGCACTGAGGAATCTGTGCAGTGGGATGTCTCCACGTCCCCCGGATCTCGGACCTCGCCTGGCGCTGGGGAATCCATGTAGTGGGATGTCTCCACCCTCCCCGTTGGTGAAATCCAGCCGGGGTTGCTGCTCCAGCCACCGCCCATGCGCGACCAGGACAGCTCCTAACCAGTTTCCCCACGATCTTCAAGGCTGCGCTCCCGCCGCTCTTCTGAGTCTCAGTGTCCCACCTTTACTTTTATTTGTGGAGTTTTCACTCAGCCAGCTTTCTGGTGATTCTGGGTGATGTTTGTTTTGTTGTTATGTTGTAATTTTTAAATTGTTGCGCGGGGCAGAACAATAGGTGTTTACCTATGCCACCATCTTGGTTCTCTCCCTAAATTTGTTATTTAATTAATTAATTTCATTGCTTGTTTTCACTGCTGTGTGTAAAGTGGCATTATCAGACGTAGGAAAGAGCTAACCTGCATAGAGAGTTTACTAATGACATAAAGGCTCCCATCGGGCAGGCGATCTGTCTGGTATAGTCAGAGAGTGGATTTTAATTAAGCTTCTCCCTGGGATAACTATTTTATTTAAAATATTTACACATTTTGGGTGGTTTTATAAAGTTGCATCCGAAGTGCTAAATGCATCGGAAGCGTCCCTTCCCTTTTTTTTCATTAAAGCTGGAAAACTGCCTCCCTTCCACCCTGTTGGCTTTGGGAAAGGCAGTGTTCAGTGTGGAGTGAGAGTTACTGTGTTTTTTGACCTATTGCAGGCTGAGCCAATCTCGCTTGGAAATCCCGCCAGAGGAAGGGGCCATGCCTGGGGCATCTGGTGAAGCCCTCCAGCTCATTCTGTGCCCCCTGCAGAGCCCCCTTCCTCCATCCTGAATAAGTTCCTTGTGTCTAAAATGCCTGCAGCAATCCTGCCACAGGTTCTCCTTCCTGTTGCCTCCTCATCCTACTTACCGTAGCCTCACTCCTCTTAAGGATACATCCACCTTAACTTTTTGGGTCCATGCACCCCTGCCCCTGTCTGGGAGAGGATTAGGGGAGATGCCCCATGAGATCTGGCCAGGTGCTAGGGGCAGGCTCTGCGGTAGTTTGCAACTGATGCCCATCTTGCTCTTAGGTGGCAGTGCTGCTGAGCCTGCACCCCGTGTCCCCTGAAGACTTGTTAAAGCACAGGCTCCTGGGCCCATCCCAGAAACCACCGAGTCACGTGACTCACTGAGGCTGGACTTAAGGACCTGCCCCTTCTTCACATTTTCCTGATTAATGGAGCCTTTATTCCTTTGAATCAGAGAAAAACCATTTATCCACACTGATTCTACTCCTGGAAGAAGCCACAAAATAACTAGAGTAATTCATCTCAAGATGAATTAAATATGAGCTCCTTTGCCTAAGGCAGAGGAAGCTGGCAGGATGGAGATGAAGCAGTAGGTGCCTTCGAAGTTGGAGGGGTTTAGGATGAGACAAAGAAGTGCCCTAATAATTTTCTCTATAACAGGTTTTGAAAGGCACCAGTGATAGCTTTATTTCTAAGTGAAATGTTGCTCATCCACATGTCCAATCACCTCTTGAGTCTTAAAAAAAAATTGGACACCACACCTCAGCTCCTTTTTGTTGAATGAAGTTTTTGGCATGTGACCTTTGAACAAGCCCATGAATAATTCTCTTCATTGACTGGCTGGTGATGTTTTTATTCTGAGATGTTCTAGCAATTCAGTGATGACACACACTCCAACACCCACCTACACCTACAGACGGGCTATTAAATCAGTGAGGGGTGCAAATTGCATGTCTCTTACACAAAGCATGTTATTAGTTAATAAAATCACTGAGTACACACATGTCGGTCTTTATCCACAGACCCTGATTCTCTAATTGGCGGAACCACGGCTGGCGTTAGTGGTGCAGGTGGATGTCTGGTTGTAATTACCCAGGGCCTCGTTACGTACACTCTGTCAGGAGCCCTGTCATTCTTTCCCATCCATCAGGAAGCCCAGGGCCTGGTCATTAGGAAGGAAATGGGCATTGCAAGGGCTGCTTATGGCATTTTTTTCTACATCTATGGGCTTCAACCTTTCTTTTCCCTTTGTTTAAACAAAGCAGTCACAGGTTACTAATTCAGTCATTGGGCAGACAAATTAGAGCAAACTGGAGTACTTGCAATAGTAGGGCAAACTGTAGTAGGTCACAGATAAGCCAGTAGGATAAGTATGTTGGGAATAATAAACAATTTTCCTCTTTATTATTCCCAGAATTATGTGTCCCATGTGGCTAGCAGTCTGTTCCTACAAGGTTGATTCTGTTGGTGAAATTAAGGCCACAGCTGGTAAAGTCTCTGTTAGATATGTAGCCTCCAACATGGCACAAATGGATTATTTGCAAATGTGCCTCGGAATTTCTGGTCATGGGACTTTGGGGCCAAATACACAATCTATGCAGCCTCGAAGCCCTAGCTGCCACTTTAGATACTGCTCGTTTATGAGACTGGCCTGCTCAGGTGAATCTCATGTCCTCCCGTAGGAACTGGCTTCCCTGAGTAAAGGAACGCAAATTCCAGTGCTTTTCATCTCACTGATCAAATGAGACAACATTTTGTTCTGGTTTGTTTTCTCTTCAGGGGAATGTGTCTGTTTTTGTGTAGCCCAGCTCTGTCCACTATAGGAAGCAAACCTGGCCGCTGGCCTCATGCTTGGACAAGCAGAGGGCATGGAAGTGTGGGGTCTGGTTCTCAGACCTCAGGGTGCTCTGAATCATCAGTGGAGCTCCTGCAGACTCCAGAGTCTGTGCCCACTCCCTCTAAAAGTTTCCCACAGAACCCGAGTAGGGCTACAGGATATCAGGTATACCAGATGCCTCAGATCATTTGGAGAAACAGACAGAGCTTGAGATGAGAAGCTAGGTGATGAGTGGCCCAAGTGTGGGTCTGTGGTGATACAGGTGGGCTGGGTCCATAGCCCAGGTGGCAGCCTTAAACACACTTCTTCTCTTTAAATTAAATGCATTGGGGTGACATTGGTCAATATGAACATACAGGTTTCAGGTATGGATTTCTATGTTACAAAATCTGTATATTGCATCATGTTTAAACACACTTCTTAAAACCTGTGAACCATGCTTTCCTCAACTGCTCAAGGCAGTTGAAAAGATGTCTCCTGGGACAGCTGTGAGGATGAAACAGGACAAAGAGAGTGTTCGACAGGCACACTGGTACTTGCTGGTCAAAAGGAGCAGCTCTGTCGCCTGATGTGTCTGCAGTGCTGTGATTGTTGATGTGCTCTTCTCATGTGAAGCTTCTGTTCCCCCGTGTGCAATGTTATGGTCCTTTCTGTGAACCCATCACGGCTCTTTTGAAGCTGTTTCCCATCCATCAGGCCAACATGTATCACCCAGTTGGCCCTCTTGCTCTGTGGGTCGTCCCACATGATGGACACGGAAACCTGATGCCTATTCTCTGGGCACCACCAAGAGGAAAGCACATACTGAAATGAATTGGAGCATTGGTGTGGTTGGCCCCTTTGGCCGGGTCATTCTTTGTTGTGGGGGTCGGTCCCATGCCTTGGAGGGTGTTAACCAGCATCCCTGGTCTCTCCCCACTAGCTGCCAGCAGCACTTTCCAAAGTGTGACAATAGAAACAACCTCCAGATATTGCCCAATGTCCCTTTGTCCACCGAGTGCAGACAGGACCACCCCGGCCGAGAACCACTGTTGCAGAGTCACCCCTGCACTTCACACAAGTTCCTAAGCCTCTTGCTTCCTAAGACACCTGGAGAGCTTTGTGAAAACAAAAGAAACCAAAACTCACAGGCACCACTTACCTGCGCGGCTGCAGATTGTAGGGGCAGAAGGTCAAGGTCTTCATGCCTCACAAGTGGTTTTGATGAGCAGCCAGGTTGGGGACCAAGAGGTGTACCAGGAGGTCACTTTGCCAGGGGTTCTGGGTGGACTTGCATGACAGGCTTATTCTACAGAGGAGCTTTCTCTCTGCCCTCACGGGGCACAGGGTTAGTAATGGGAAGGCAAGGTTGCAGGTGAGGAGGGATTTTGGATCTTTAATGGGTGAGTTGTAGGCCCCCTCTCACAGGACCATTGGTCCAAGACAGAGAGAGGAGTTTTGTGTGTTGGGGTAAGTTTATTGTCCAAACATTTCACTTTTTAAAACCTTGGTGCCAGCTACCATGCTAATGAGCTCTGTTGGTGAATTAGCGCGCAGCAGATGTGCCATTATGTAGATGCTGAGACCGCCTCAGAGAGAGGTGAGAAAGCTGTCTGAGGTCACACACTGCTGCTAGTGCTGGCGCCCACACATTGAGCATGGTTTCCTACTGCCTCTCTTCACAGCAAGAGTGAGACTCAGTCAGAGCTTTCACTGTGGTTGCCAGCAATCAGGGCATCATCCTAGACTTCACAGAAACTGGTATGATCATTTCTAATTAGAAGAGTCTGCATTCTTAATTAACAAACAGATATATCAGCCATCGGTTTGATTCTCTGTTTGGGGAATTTGTGGATGGATCAAACACAGAGGGACAGGTTGTCTTATTAACACTCACACACCCCCCCCCCCCCCCCTCTTGCTTCTCTAAGGCTGTAGCACATACAGTTAGATAAATTATAATGTTTTCCTCCTCTGTCATCCCCCTCACCTTTACATGGGCATGGAAGTGTGGTTTCCAGGTGAGTATGTCAAGAGATGGATTGGTGATGTGAACTGTCTTTGCCTCTACTTTGTGCCCCTAAACAAGTGTCCCGCATGCCACGTGGTACATAGTTGTCCACACCTGCCTCCCTCCCTGCAGTGACCTCTCCCCCAGCAAAAATGTCCGTGATTTAAAGGATGTTCTTGTTGCTCTCTTTCTCGCCTTCTGATAGTGCTTCTCAGGTGGCAGGGCATGGGGTCCTCCCTCCATGGGACAGTGCAGCCGTGGGAGGACTGCTGGCCAGTCCCATGCTCCCCTGGCCTCAGGATGCCCATGTCTCTTTCTGCCCCAAGCTTGTCGCTGCCTCCAGGTCCATGTGGAGATACTGTGCACTCTGTGCTGGTGTGAGGGAGGCACGGCCTTAGCACAAACTTCCCGGGTCTCCTCTATGGACTGGACTGGATTTTAAAGGCTGCCCCCCAAAGGAGGTTAAAGCAATGGGTTTCAGAGACAAATATGTAACCATTTGAAGGAGGGAAGACTCACTTTGTTTCTCTAATCCCATTTATTTGGCAGGGTTTACTCATAGCCTTGCTTTTAGACCTGTGAGTTTCTGAAGGGTAATAGGGAATTAAAGGCTCCTACAATAGTCGTGCCTGCTTTTGGTTGGACATTTGAGCCTCAGAGAATGACCCAATTCTGGGAGCTCTGGACAGATTAAATCCTCAAAACAGGAGCCTGTGGGAACTCCTGTTCTGGGTCTGCATTTGGTTTGTTCACTTGGATGTTTGTGGTTAGACTGAGTTTATCTCCAAGTATCTTCTTTTCTCTTTCTTTTGACAACACACCATGACTGTCCCTCCTTTAAGTTCACCTGGAAGTCCCCACCCCTGCCTGGGACTGAGCAGTAATCCAGGAGTAATCCCAGGAAGCAGGAGTGAGGGAAAGAGAGTTAGACATGAAGGAGAAAACGCCCACACGGGGATCATACTGTGGTCACTTCCGTAGTCAGGCTCCCTTCTGCCCCTGCCTCTGTGAGTGCACCACCCCACCGCCTGGGCGCTGAGCTGGGACTCGATCAGAGAGCACAAGGCCATCCACTGGGCAGCAACTGCAATCAGAGCCAGCCCGGGGCATGTGGTGTGACTCCAAAGACATCTGGGACCCCTCCTTGCCCCTGCGGCCATTCAGGTGACCCCAATGTTTAAGAAATGTCCCCCCAGGCTGAAGCAGAGATGCCATTGGATCTGTTCAAACTATAGCAAGTTACACGTAGGTTTCCTAATTTCTCCGTTCGGACAATGGGCCAGATGTAATGATGCGCCAGCTCTGGTGTTTCTCTCTTATGATGTGGGATTGACCACTGGGGGAACTCAGAAGAGGTCTGTTTATAAGCAGATCTGTATTTTGCAGGGAAGCCTTCACATTTTGCAGGTCTACTAATAACTATCACTGTAATTTAAAGTCCTAGAATTTTTAGGAACTAGTTCTTGCAGATGAAGGCTTTTAGGATTAATCATTAATGTGCATTTTCCAAGTTATAATATGGTGTGGCTATACTATATTAATTCTCTGCAAATAATTTAATACCATTATTCTGTTTAGAAAGCTAGTTGCCTAACTCAGTGGGTAAATAACATTTTTTTAAATACTCTCTATAGTCTCTGTTTTTTATCTCTTCCTCTAAGAAATATCACTCTTTAACATAGTAGAGTGTATAGGTCACAGAGAAGTTACAGAAATAAGTAAAATTCAGCCAAAAGCATGGTGAATCTTTCTTGCCCTCTGACAGCTTCATAGTACTATACTAGAGGCTCAGTGCACGAAATTTGTGCATGGGGGGCAGGGATGTCCCTTAGCCCAGCCTGCACCATCTCCAATTTGGGATCCCTCAATCCTACTGGGATCAGGCCTAAACAGGCAGTCGGACATCCTTCTCACAATTCAGACTGCTGGCTCCAAACTGCTCACCTGCCTGCCTCCCTGATTGCCCGTAACCGCTTCTGCCTGCCAGCCTAATTACCCCCTAACCACTACCCTGCCAGCCTAATTGATGTCTAACTGCTCCCCTGCCAGCCAGTTTGCCCCCAACTTCCCTTCTCTGCTGGCCTGGTAACGCCTAACTGCCCTCCCCTGCAGGCTTGATCACCCCTAACTGCCCTCCCTTGCAGGAATGGTCCCTCCCAACTGCTCTCCCCTACTGGCCTGATCGCCCACAACTACCCTCCCTTGCAGGGCCTGGAACCTCCCAGTGGCTCTCCCCTGCTGGCCATCTTGTGGTGGCCATCTTGTGTCCACATGGGGGCAGGATCTTTGACCACATGGGGGCAGCCCTCTTGTGTGGTAGAGTGATGGTCAATCTGCGTATTTCTCTTTTATTAGATAGGATAGAGGCCTGGTGCATGGGTGGGGGCCAGCTGGTTTGCCCTGAAGGGTGTCCCTGATCAGGGTGGGGGTTTCCTTGGGACATGGGGTGGTCTGGGCGAGGGGCCTGTGGAGGTTTGCAGACCAGCCATGCCCCTCAGTGACCTAAGGGGAGGCCCTGGTAACTGGGATTAATCTATGTCTACAATTGAAACTTTGTAGCCTGGAGTGGAGCCAAGCCTTCTGCTTGCTCTGTGGTGGCAGCGATTTCTGTTTGAAACTTTGTAGCCTAGAGTGGAGGCTTAGGCTAGCAAGGGCAGACTGAAAGCTTGGCTTCCTCTGTTGCCAGGGAAAGCCAAGCCTCTGTTCTCTCCAGCTCAGTGGCTGCTGCCATTTCTGTATCTTTTACTTTTTATTTTATTAACATTTAATTTTTTATTGATTTTTTTGCAGTATAACTTATATTTAATAGTAGTACATGTTTTCCTTCCCCCCTCCCCATTATTCTCCCCCTAGCCTCCCATACCCTCCAGCACATGTTCCCACCAACCCCCTTCCCTGACCTAGTGTCTTTCATTCATTGGTTATGCTCATATGCATGCATACAAGTCCTTCAGTTGATCTCCCCCAGCATCCACTTCCCATCCACCCCAGCCTTCCCCCTGTAGCTTGACAGCCTGTTCAATGCCTCCCTGCCTCTATATCAATCACTCTCCTCTGTTTCTTTTCTTCAAAAATATCTTTCCTCTGCATACTAGAAATAAATGTGTAAGAACAAAAAAATATTTGAGTCTCAGTTTCAATGTCCAACTGTTCTGAGTCCCAGTTTCAGTGTCAAATAGTTCTTTAGGTGTACATGTCAGCAATGGTATCCAGATGGTGGACACATCGTGGCAATGCAAGATCCATCCTCTCTGGTTTGGTCCTGGGCCGCCTGCAACCATGCACAGCTGCCAATTGCTAGCATGGCAAGGTGTTGTCAGTGTCCCCCATCTCTGGACCATCCTCGTGACTGGAACAGATCCGTCCGTTCCTCACAGTCGCTGGAACCCACATGGTCTTGGAGTTGTTCTCTGAAAAACACACAAACACATTCTTGACCAAAAGTTAACAAAGGGATCCTCTCTGCAAATTAGACTTGGGATTCTTTTTATTTTTGCCTAAATGATTTTCCTTTGGCTTATTTTGACACCATGTGTGTTTTTTCATGGGTGTCCTGCTGTTGGCTTTACAAATGGAAGTTACTTTTCTGGAGTAAGAATTTTTTAGATGTATTTTACTTACAGGATATTTTTCCTTACATGATATTACCCCAATGCTCCCCCCCCCCCTTTTGGATTAATGGGGGCTTTTGCAAATTTTAACTTGCAGTCTTGGTACTTTTAAATTTTAATTTTTGCAGACAAATATGACTGCTTTAGGTTCTTTGGATGTTAGGCAATTTTACAGTGAGATGAACTACTAATAGATATTTTAGTTAATGTTTTAGGAAAAGCTTTTTGTCCAGTACACTTAAATTTTCTTGAGTATTCACTTATTTCACTTGGCCAATTTAAATTAATCTGAAAACTTGATTATTATTTTACTGTCAATTTTAATACTCAAGCAGAAATCTTAGTTTACCCTGTAATTACTAGTGGAAAGGAATATTTGCATTTTTGAGTAGGTTCTGAGCATTCCTGGTAATAGACTAAATTTAGATATAGAGTAGCTATTGCTGGCCGAGTCTCTGTCTGCCACCTGGGTCCCGGTCTGAGTTGTACGTGGGAGGCGAGGCAGCCATGGGGGTAGGAGACCTCCCTCAGGAGGGGTGAGAATTCAAGCCCCTGCAAGGTTTGTGGATGAGGGTCTGTGACCCACCTCTGTTGACCTTTTAGTTCTCTCCTGTTGGCCCCTCTGCAACTGTGCCTGTCTTAGGTTGTTCCTTCCCTGAGGAATCTTACCCGTCTCTGGCTAACCAGCCATCCTCCGGGGCCAAACAGGGTGATGTGAGGTTCAGTCCTGTCTTCTTTGTAGTCTATGCCCCCGTGGCCTCCACGTCCAGCACCTGCCTTGGGGTCCCCTCACCAGCTGACGGGGTCCCTGTACTGATCACTTGGGGGATCCAGGTTTCTTCTCCAGAGAGGGCCCAGCTCACACCATTGGTCGAGAGACAGATCCATGGTGTCATCTGCCCAGAGGCTTCAGCCACAGCTTGAACTGAAAGTTCAAGCATCAGCTGTATGTATTTGGGTAATACGAAGAGGGACCCTCTTGGAAAAAGTGCAAGAGGGGCCAATATAGAATGCTCAGATGCCTTCCCAGTGCCTTAATTCCTTCTGAAAGGGATTAATTCCTTTCCTATCCTTTTTTAAATTGCTGACCAACATTCAAAGAATTAGTTTGTTGTAAGTTTATTTGGGATAATTATATAACATGCTGTTGTTAAATATCAAATATTATAATGACATTGTAGAATAATATCATGTAAGGGTATTATGGTGTCACAGGTGGTTAAAGAGAGCCTAGCCTAAGGACTGGTATCCATAGAAAATGACAAGTGCTAGGCCATGTTAATTCAATCTCAAACTAGCTGCCAATTTTTTTTATAACTTTATATAAACTTTGTCAGGGATGTAAAAACACAAATCACTTACCTTAGTTCAAGAGTTCAAATATATTGACTTTCCCCCTTACTCCCACCACCTGCCACTTACCCTGAGGTTTGACATTTTGATGGACTTTTCTCAGTCTCTGGGTCCATTCTTGTTCATCAGTCTATGTCATTCACTATATTCCTGAAATGAGTGAGATCACGTGATATTTGTCTTTCTCTGCCTGGCTAATTTCACTTAGCATAATGCTCTCCAAATCCATCCACATTGTTAAAAATGGTAGGAGCTCCTTCTTTTTTTTCCGTGGCGTAGTATTCCATTGTGTAAATGTACCATAGTTTTTTAATCCACTCATCTGCTGATGGGCACTTAGGCTGTTTCCAAATCTTAGCTATGGTAAATTGTGCTGCTATGAACATAGGGGTGCATATATCCTTTCTAATTCGGCTTTCTAGTTTCTTGGGGTATATTCCTAGAAGTGGGATCACTGGGTCGAATGGGAGCTCCATTTTTAGTTTTCTGAGGAAACTCCATACTGTTCTCCACAGTGGCTGCACTAGACTACAATCCCACCAGCAGTGCAGGAGAGTTCTTTTTTCTCCACAGCCTCGCCAGCACTTGTCATTTGTTGATTTATTGATGTAAGCCATTCTGACAGGTGTGAGATGGTACCGCATAGTCGTTTTGATTTGCATCTCTCGGATAATTAGTGACTTTGAGCAAGTTTTCATATGTCTCTGGGCCTTCCTTTTGTCTTCTTTAGAAAAGATTCTATTTAGGTCTGTTGCCCTTTTTTTTATTGGATCATTTGTCCTCCTTTTATTGAGTTGTGTGAGTTGCCTGTAGATGCTTGAGATTAAATCTTTATCACTGATAACATTTGCAAATATGTTCTCCCATACAGTGGGTTTTCTTGTTGTTTTGTTGATGGTTTCTTTAGCTGTGCAAAAGCTTTTTATTTTGATGTAGTCCCATTTGTTTATTTTCTCTTTAGCTTCCATTGCCCTAGGAGTAGTATCCTCTAAGAAGTTCTTTTGGCATTTGTCTGAGATTTTTTTCCTGTAGATTCCTCTAATGTTTTTATGGTTTCCCATCTTACGTTTAAGTCCTGTATCCATTTTGAGTTTATTTTTGTGTATGGTGTAAGTTGGTGGTCTAGTTTCATTTTTTTGCATGTATCTGTCCAATTTTCCCAACACCATTTATTGAAGACACTATCTTGACTCCATTTTATATTCATGCCTCCTTTGTCAAATATTAATTGAGCATAGTGGTTTGGGTTGATATCTGGATTCTCTATTCTATTCCATTGATCTATATGTCTGTTCTTGTGCCAGTACCAGGCTGTTTTGAGAACAGTAGTTTTGTAATACAGCTTGAAATCTGGTATTGAAATCCCACTGACTTTGTGCTTCTTTCTCAGGATTGCTGTGGCTATTCAGGGCCTTTTGTTATTCCAGATGAATTTTTGGAGAGTTCTTTCTAGGTCTGTGAAATATGCCATTGGCATTTTAATGGGGAGTGCATTAAATTTATAGATTGCTTTGGGTAGTATGGACATTTTAATTATGTTGATTCTCCCAATCCATGAACATGGAATGTTCTTCCACCTGTTTACATCTTCTCTGTCTCTTTTTTTTAGTGTCCTGTAGTTTTCCACGAATAGGTCTTTTACCTCCTTAGTTAAGTTTATTCCTAGATATCTTAATTTTTTTGGTGTGATGGTAAATGGGATCGCTTTTTTAGTATCTCTTTCTGTAAGTTCACTATTAGTGTATAGAAATGCCATAGATTTCTTGGCATTAATTTTGTAGCCTGCTACGTTGCTGAACTCATTTATTAAGTCTATTAGCTTTTTTATGGAGTCTTTCGGGTTTTTTATGTACAATATCATGTCATCTGCAAATAAGGTTAGCTTTACTTCTTCTTTTCCAATTTGGATGCCTTTTATTTCTTCTTCTTGTCTAATTGCAATGGCTAATACTTCCAGTACTATGTTGAACAGCAGTGGTGAGAGTGGGTAACCCTGTCTTGTTACTGTTCTTAGGGGAAATGGTTGTAGTTTTTGCCCACTGAGTATGATGTTTGCTGTGGGTTTATCATATATGGCTTTTATTATGTTGAGGTATGATCCTTCTCTTCCTACCTTGTTGAGAGTTTTTATGAAGAAAGGGTGTTGAATTTTGTCAAATGCTTTTTCTGCATCAATTGATATGACTATGTGATTTTTATCTCTCAATTTGTTTATGTGATGTATCACATTTATTGATTTGCGGATATTGTACCATCCTTGCATTCCTGGGATAAATCCTACTTGGTCATGGTGTATGATCTTTCTGATGTACTGCTCGATCTGATTTGCTAGAATTTTATTGAGGATTTTGGCATCTATATTCATGAGGGATATTGGCCTGTAATTATCTTTCATTGTGTCATCTTTATCTGGTTTTGGTATTAGGGTGATGTTAGCTTCATAGAATGAGTTTGGAAGTGTTCCATCCTCTTGAATATTCTGGAATAGTCTGAGGAGTATAGGTTTTAGTTCTTCCTTGAATGTTTGGTAAAAGTCCCCTGTGAAGCCATCTGGCCCTGGGCTTTTGTTTGCTGGAATCTTTTTCATTACTGCTTCAATTTCTTCCACAGTTATTGGTCTATTGAGTTGTTTAGATTCTTCCTGATTGAGTTTTGGGAGGGTATATTTTTCTAGAAATATACCCATTTCCTCCAGGTTGTCCAGTTTGTTGGAGTAGAGTTGTTCATAGTATTTTTTGACAATCCTTTGTATTTCAATGGGGTCTGTTGTTATTTCACCTCTTTCATTTCTGATTTTATTTATTAGCGTCCTCTCTCTTTGCTTCTTGGTGAGTCTGGCTAGAGGTTCATCAATCTTGTTTATCCTTTCAAAGAACCAGCTCTTGGTTTTGTTGATCTTCAGTATTGTTTCTTTGGTCTCTATGTCATTTATTTCTGCTCTGATCTTTACTATTTCCTTCCTTCTGCTTACACTGGGCTTTTCTTGTTGCTTTCTTTCTAACTCTTGTAGTTGTTGGGTTAGATAATTTATTGCTGCTGTTCCTAGTTTTTTGCAGTAGGATTGTAGAGCTATGAACTTCCCTCTCAGAACTGCTTTCACTGTGTCCCATAGATTTTAGATTGTTGTGCTATCGTTGTCATTTGTTTCCATGATGTTTTCTATCTCTTCCATGATCTCTCTAGTAACCCATTCATAGTTTAATAGCATGCTGTTTAGTCTCCATGTGTTTGATTTCTTTAGATTGTTTCTATTGTAGTTGATTTCCAGCTTTATGCCACTGTGATCTGAGAATATGCTTGATATGATTTCTATTTTCTTGAATTTGGAGAGACTTTGCCTATGACCCAACACATGGTCTATCTTTGAGAATGACCCATGGGCACTTGAAAAGAATGTATATTTTGTGGCTTTGGGGTGAAATGATCAAAATTTCTCAATTAATTTCTTCTGGTCTAGTGATTCATTGGGGATTGATGTTTCTTTACTGATTTTTTGTTTAGAGGATTTTTCCAATGGTGATAGTGGGGTATTAAAGTCTCCTACTATCATTGTATTGCTGTCTATCTCTCCCTTGATATCCTCTAGGAGTTTTAGTATGTATTTGGGTGATCCTATATTGGGTGCGTATATGTTTACCAGAGTTATTTCTTCGTTTTGGATTGCTCCCTTTAGTATTATGTAGTGGCCTTCTTTATCTCTTGTTACATCCTTCACTTTGAGATCTAATTTGTCAGATATAAGTATTGGTACCCCAGCTTTTTTTCCATTTCCATTCGCCTGAAGAACCTTTTTACATCCTTTCACCCTCAGTCTGTGTGCGTCTTTTTTTTTTTGGAGGTGAGTTTCTTGTAGACAGCAGATATATGGGTCGTGTTTTCTTATCCAGTCTATTACCCTATGTCTTTTGATTGGAGCATTTAAACCATTTACTTTAAAGTTATTATTGATAGGTAGTTATTTGTAGCCATTTTTGTTCTTTGCCCCTGTGTTCTTTCTTGGCTTCCTATTGCTTTTTACAGCAGACTCTTTAGCATTTCTTGCATTGCTGGTTATGTGGTAATGTATTTCCTTAGTCCATTTTTGTCTGTGAAGCTCCTGATTTGACCTTCAATTTTGATTGATAGCCTTGCTGGGTACAGTATTCTAGGATTTAGACCCTTTCTTTGCATGACTTTGTATATTTCATTCCAATCCCTTCTGGCCTGATAAGTTTCTGTTGAGAAATCACTTGCTAATCTGATGGGGGTTCCTTTGTAGGTGACTTTCCGCCTCTCTCTGGCAGCTTTTAAGATTCTCACTTTGTTGTTGATGTTTGCCAATTTAATTATAATGTGCCTTGGTGTAGGTCTTTTGGGGTTTAATTTGCTTGGGACTCTGTGAGCTTCTTGGATTTGTATGGATTTTTTCTTTCCTATATCAGGGATGTTTTCTGTCATTATTTCTTCCAAAAGGTTTTCTATTCCTTGCTCAGTTTTCTGTCCCTCTGGAAGTCCTATTATGCGGATGTTGTTTTGTTTCATGTTGTACCAAAGTTCCCTTAGGCTCTCCTCCTGCTTTTTAATTTTGTTTTTCTAGAAGCTGCTCTACTTGGGTATTTTTTCCTATCTTGTCTTCCAACTCACTGATGCGGTCCTCTGCTTCATCTAGTCTACTCCTGATACTTTCTATGGAGTTCTTTACCTCAGCAATGTCACTTTTCATTTCTTCTTGGGTCTTCTTCATTTCTTCTTAGGTCTTCTTCATTTCTTCATAGTTCTTCTTCATTTCTTCATGGCTCCTCTTCATTTCCTCTAGATTCCTCTTCAATTCCTCATGGTTCTTACTCATATTGGCTTCTGTTCTCTTCAGCCACCCTATGACCATTTCTCTGAACTCTCTCTCTGACAGGTTGCTTGCTTCCATTTCGTTTACCTCTTTTTTTGGTGAGGCTTGTTTTTCTTTCACTGGTGGGCTATTTCTTTGTCTCCCCATGGTCTCTCTTCTCTGTGTGTCTTGTTATGTAGTTCTCACTCTCCTATGTTGATTTAAAGGCTCAAACTACAACACAACCAGGTGAAGCACACCAGGCACTGAAGAAGAATGTATACACAGTATTAGTAACTCCAAATTAAAAGTGATTGCCAGAGGAAGGTAAATTAGGTGATAGGTGGGAAAAAAGAGAGTAAGAGAAAACACCCTCACACACACAAAAGAAGATAGAAAGAAAGAAAGAAAGGAAGGAAGGAAGGAAGGAAGGAAGGAAGGAAGGAAGGAAGGAAGGAAGGAAGAAAGAAAGAAAGAAAGAAAGAAAGAAAGAAAGAAAGAATAAAATTGGGAAAAGGGGAAGGAGTAAAAAGAAAGGAAAAGGGAGTAAACTATAAATATGGGTTGGAAACTCCCAAAGGACCACCACTAATCCTGGCAAAAACCAGCAACAAATATCTGGAGATTGATACAAACTAATACAACAACTAATATCAAGGGAGGTTAGGGAACACAGGAGCTTAAGTCTATCAAAAAAACAATGTAAACATCACCAAAACACAAAACAATGCCAAAACCCCCCACAAAACAAATTAAAAGAATAACCAAACCAATCTCACAAACATGCATAAAATATAAACAACATCAGCAGGACCAAGAGAAAAACAGTTTAGGATAGTGAAGTTGGAGAAGCGTTAGATGTGTATGGACTTGGAGCAGGTGGTTGGAGATTGGATATAAAAGTGGGGTGAAATTTTAACAGGCGGTAAAAAGAGAGAGTAAGGAAAATATAAACCAGAAAAAGTGTAAGGGGAATAAGACACTAACTAGGGAAAGGTTAGCAAGAGAGTGCTGGCATAAGGGTGAAGTTGAAGTAGAGTAAAAATATACTAAAGGGTAGATGAAAAAAGACTGTATACCACTAATCTCTAAGTAGAATAAAGATGAAATAAAATGGCACTTTAAAAAAAAGTTTAAATAGTAGTAGAAATAAAATTGATTCCTTAATTTGTGTTACACAAGAGTCAATTTGATTCAGCCCCTAGGTGGCAGTGTTTCTGAATTCACCTCCGGGTCTATTGGTCCTCTCTAGCCTGATCTAAAATCCCGCTATGTCTATGGTATTCACTACTGATTTGTGAAAATAGGCTACCCCAGAGCTGCCTCTCTAATGGTGAGCACCTGTTCTGATTCCCAGCTTCAGCAAAACAGCTCGCCCCTGTGGTCTCCCAGGTTATCCCCCACCAGGAGATCCCCCATTCCTGGCTCAGCGCTGAGAAATTCGGATTTGGAGAGGACAAACGCAGGCGTGCGAACTCGCATCCTGCTCGTATGTTTGCGCGAAACCCCTTTCCCCCTTGGGTTTGGCAGCCCGCTCCCTCCCAAAACTGCCAGGCTTGCCTTCTCTGTCAGGTCCAAATGGGTTGCCCTCTATGTATCCCCCCTGCCACCAGCTCCGATGGCCCTCTTCCACATTTTCCGGCTCCAACAGCCATGGACTTTTCCTCTTTTCCACCCCCCAGGCGCGAATCTCCCTGTGTTACCAGCTCCCCTAACCCCTGGAGAAATCTCTCTGTATCTTTTATAATTGAAACTTTGTAACATTGAGTGGAGGCCTAGGCAGGCAACAACAGGTGGAAAGGTTGGCTTTCTCTGTTGCCGGTGAAAACCAAGCCTTCCTCCTGCTCTCAGTGGCGGCAGCCATCTTGGTTGAGGTTTATTTGCATAATCTCCTAATTGGCTGGTGGGCATGGCTGTGGGTGTGGCTTGTGGGTTTGGCAAAGGTACAGTCAAATTTGCATATTACTCTTTTATTAGATAGGATGAAAAGAAGCCCATGATTTGTACATTGCTCAGTGAGAAATCCTGTATCATTTCTAAGTTGCAGTAGGTAAACAATGCCTACTATTCAGACTTACATTTTGGTTATGCCAATAAATCTGTGCTCTCAACTTGTTGATTTGAAATAAAAATGTTTAATGAGCCAGAAATCTCATTGCTGCATTTAGACTAGAATTTTACCATTTCAGGACCTTGGTGATTAAGGCAAATTTGCTAATTTTAAGCATGAGGAAACTGAGGCCTAGAGGAATCTTACGAATTCCCTATTCTTCCCAAGTTAATGACAAAGATTGATCTAGAATCCAAGACTCCTGGTCCCACCCCAACTTTAGAAAAATTTTTGTGTTGAAATTCACAGAACACCCAGATAAAGAAACTTCTAGCTCGTCTCTGTTTTGAGGCTCAGATTTGGATTTGAGCCCCAACTCATCTACTGATTGGCTTTATAACTCTGAGCAGGTCATGGACTTTCTGAGGCCTTCCCTAGCTCGCTCCCTTTCCCAGAATTCCCATCTCCCAGCCCTCCTACCTGGCCAGGTGGCAGCACCCATGAGAAGTCCTTGAGCAGTCCAGGAAAGGTCTCTGCAAGCCACAAACCCTTACCCACAGGCCAAGGGGTGTTTGTCCCCGAGAATCCACACCCCTAGGATTTGGACCTAAGACTCTGCCTCAGTTGGAGCCATGACTAAAGGATGGCTTCTACCAAAAGTCCCAGTTATGGAAGAAAATGCAATAAGATTAAATTAGGGGTATTATCTTTAGTACTTTATATATATTCAGTATTCTGTTAGTGACCTGCAGCATTTTATGCACCATCTTATTTATGTTCATGATAATCTGGAAAGGGAAGTAACATTTTCATCCTTCTTATTTTACTTACAAATGAACTGAGTCTTGGAAAAGGAGATAGGAATCATTGAGTGTGGGTGGAAGCTGACCATATTGCTCTAGCAACAGTGCTGCACCCACCGAAGGGCATGCCCCCCCACACTGTGCCCCCTCCCTGGGGGGACCTACAGTAGATGCTCAGTGAAAACCTGATTCATTTGTGCCCTCAAGAGTGAGACTTGACAGAGACCATCGCTTGATACCTTATGGGGATATGATAAAAGGAAATGTCAAGATTGATGTAGCCGAATAAGGCATTTTTAGGAAGTTTCATTCCATTAGAAAAGTATATCATGCAGAAAAGCAGAAGGAAAGAAGTTCATCTTTGCACCATTGTTAGTTTTGTATATTTCCAAAAATGTCTCCCTGGGTTTGGATTTGTTTTTACATATTTTTAATCTGTGTACACCATTTTACATCCTGCTTCTTCACTTATTATGTTCTTTCTGACACTTTTACATAATTGACAAAAGCAATTGTAAATGGAACACTGTAATCTACTGAATTGATGTGTCACAGTAACTTCAACACTCCTTTTGTGGGACATTTAACTTCCCACTTTTAACTATAATTAATGCTGCTGTGAAACATTCTTTTGCAAAAAGCTTTTTCTTTGGGGATAGATTCCCAGAAGTGGATCAAAGAGAATGAACAATTTAAGCCAATTACTTTAAAGACTGTCGTCAAACAGGTTAGAGACACTGGAGGATAGGTTACCAAGGAAATGATAGAGTGTTTCTTTAGCGATGGAGGAAAGAAAGGAGTCAGTTAGGCAAGTCATGCCGACAAGCATGTCCTGAAGGTGCAGGCTTTCATTTCCCATGGAGGCAGGCAGTGGGTAGGGGCCTGATGCCTCCAACACTAGTGGGAGTTCTAGAGGTTACAGGAGGATCTGTTTTTGTATATCTTTTTTATTCAATAAGAATAAAATTCCAGGAGTGGCTTCCTGTACAAATTTTATTCAATAAGAATAAAATTCCAGGAGTGGCTTCCTGTACAAATCTTTGACATTGGGGTTGCCTGATTTTCTGGATGGACTAATTTCCTCTTTTCCATAATAACACTGCCATCAGACAGGTGTCCTACAGTGGTTCTCAAACAGGCAGCCTCCTGCTCCGGTTCCAGGTGCTGCTTTTGTGAGACAGCCTTTGGCTGCCAGTGCCATAGATGTTTCTCTTCTAAGAACCTTGTATCTGTCAGCTTTGCTGCCATCACAAACATCCCCCAAATCTCTGTGACTTAGCACAACCATTAATTTCTCAGTTGTTTTCCTCTTAAGCTGAGGTTGGACAGAGCCTCTGTGCTGCATGAGTTCTTATTCCAAATCTTGAGCTAAAGGAATAGCTACTCTCTGAAGCTCATGGTTCCTGTGGCAACAGGACTGAGATGAGGCTAAGCCAACCAGACAGAGCTCTATTCAGGTGTGTGTGGTGTCTGTCATCTCCACTCACATTCTATTGGCAGGAGTACATGACACCTCCAAGCCTAATGGTGGGAAGAATGTGTCCTCCTCTACACTGAGGTGCTGAAAAGAACCCAGCCAGGATCAGAATGTGCGGTTGAGATCAAATTGTTGTGCACAGTGATACATCTACCACAGGCCTCCTGGGAGTTAACCTCCAGTTTTCTTATGGAATCTTGTCCTCTGCAGCACAGGACCTGGCCCAGTGCATGGGCTGCTTAGACCCCATGTGAGACAGGCCGCGGGCACGAAGGTTGCTAACCTCGGTGGTGGCTGGCAATCTTGGGATTCCTCATCACAGCAGCAGGTGGAGTTTTCTGAAGGTGACCGACCATGGCAATGCTGTCCTCCCGTGTGCCCTCTTCCAAGCTCATCCTGTCACTTTGCCACCAATAAGTGGAATCTTCTTCCCATCTCTTTTCATCTTAGTCCTGTGAACCACTTACAACCAACATAATGCTCTGGAAGGGCATTGTGGTTCCCAAGGCCTGAAGCTTGACTCTGGTCCTGGAAAACTTGCTGGGGGAAAGCTCAGCTACTCCAAGGAACATTGGCCAACCATCCTGCTCCGGTCCCAATGAGCTCAGCCTGCCAGCCATCACTGCTGTGGGATGAGTCATCTCTCTGGGTTCAGTTCTTGTTATCACTCATCTTGGATTCAAAGTCCAGGGGTAAAATATCCCATCAGCCCAAGTGAAGCATGAAAGGTGAATCAAGGCTCATTATCAATGAAAGGGGAGTGTCAGGTCAGGCCCAGATGTTCATGACAGATATTGCCTGAGCCAGCTGTTGAAATACAAATCTAATCATCTTACTGCATCAAAGCCATCAGGAGCTCTGCATGGTTCTCCTAAGAAAGTTTTACAACTTAGCACATGGGGTGTGCTTCAGGATTGGCCCTTGCCCACCTTTCTCCCCAGCTTTCCTGAACCTTCACTCCAGCCTTACAAAGGTTTCACAGTGTTGTTTGGGATGTAGAAAGATGGCAGGAGACAAACACACAGGAACACCCCATCTCAAGAGTCCCAAACCCTACCCACTTCCAGGATACCCAACAAGGGTAATGCATGCTGAAACTCATACCCTGAGTTCTTCTGTCAGTCAAAAAATACCACTGCCACCTTTCGTGGTGGTATAAGGGACTCGGCAGTGAACCGAATGAAGTAAGAAGTGGACTCGTGGGTCTTGCAAAGATTTTAGAAAGAGTTTCAGGGTAAACATCTGTTTCTCAGGGGAATAAGAACACTCAGAAATCTTACTATCTTAGCAAACTGGTTATTCAAAGCATTTTCAATGCCAGGTCAATTATCTGTGCATCAATTTGGTTTTTTCCTTAAATTTCTACTAGATTTATAACCGCTTGTCTATGTGTAAAATATATTCAGTCAGATACCCCAAAATAGTGATATCAACCTCTGCAGAAAACACTTGGGGAACAGAGACTCACTTTTCCCTCCATGCCTTGTCATGCTTTTTATATTTTTTAAAACAATGTACATGTGCTACCTGTTAAAGAAACATTACATCAGTGTGGACATTGAGGGAGCTTTACTGAGGGCCTGCCAGATACCAATAAACCTGCTGTTTCATAGATACTATGACAAATACCAAATAGTCTTTTCCTTCAAATTAGAGAAGGGGGCGTTGAAATCACACGATAGCCTGGCTGATGTGGTTCAGTGGTTGAGCATCAACATATGAACCAGGAGGTCATGGTTTGATTCCCACACAGGGCACATGCCTAGGTTGTGGGCTTGATCCCCAGTAGGTGGTGTACAGGAGATGAGAACAAGAGACTTGCATGTAAACATAGGGAGCTGGAGGTTAACTGGAGGGAGGGAAATGATGCATTGATTGATGGAAGATACCAAAGGTGTGATGCCTTCTGCAAAGTTTCCTAGAGCAAACCCTGCTGGCTCACATTAATTTACCTGGCTGTGATGAGTAGCTTCAGGGCTTCTCTCTCTCACCATTTCCCTCGCCTTCTCTCTCTCCTTCTCTCTTCCCTCCCCGGCCCTCCCCTCTCCTCTTCCTTCATCTCTCTTCCCTATCTTTTTTCACACACTTTGGTAAGTCTATTTTCAGCCCAACCTTTGGAGTGGCACTGTCTGATATGCTAGTCACTAAATTTTAATTCATTACAAGCAATTAATACTTTATGTCTTCAGTTGCACTAGGCATGCTTGAAGTGCTCAATAGCCACACATTGCTAGTAGATACCATGTTAGCCAATGTATAATAGAACACTTTCATCATCACAGAAGTTCTATGGGACTGTACTGCTCCAGAATAGAATTCTTTAATAAATCCTCATATTGACTTTTGTCCCTCAAGTTGAAGGCAGGAAAAAAGTCCTATCTAAATGAGATGTCACTTGGGTAGGTTTAGTCACGTTGTGTGTCATTATAGATATAAGTGAAGGGCCATTTGTTGAGTAAGGAGAGGATTTTAGTGGTTACATGTGGAGGAGATGGACAGTCTTTCCATGGAGAGTCTGTGGCCCAGAGAGCTTTGGCCTGATTAACCATCACTAGTCCAAGCCACCCTCTCTCACCACAGCCTGTTCACAGTGAAGCAGGTGGGTGCGATTGGAGATAGAGGATGTTGATGGGAACGTGGGTGGAGAGCGGAGATGGGGCCTAGATCCTAGGAAAGTCAAGAGAGGAGGTAAGATGAGAAAGGATAAAAAGATGAGGGGAGGGAACTCCTTCAATAGGAGAGGAGGTGTATGTTGGTAGTAATGGAGTGAGGAAATTCCTGAAAAAAGGGGGAATTTTTTTGGCATGGCCATTATAGGGAAAGAGAAAGGGCTTATAAGCATTCTTTGCTCACTTTCTCCTTCCCTTTACCCCACCTCCAAATTGATTGTGTTGGTTGCGTTATTTAAAATTAGAGGCCTGATGCACAAAGATTTGCCCAAGAATGGGCCTTCCTTCCCCTGGCTGCCAGCACCACCTTTGCTCCAGCTGGGAGCCTTTCCGCCTTCCCACACTGCCCAGAGGCTTGGAGTGGCTGGGGTGGTGTGGAACACCTTGTCCTGCTGCCCCCCCCCTGGCTTGGTGCCTGTATATGCAAATTAGCCCACCATCTTTATTGGTTAATTTGCATACTCACTCCTGATTGGCTGGTGGGTGTCCCGAAGGTACACTCAATTTGCATTTTCTCTTTTCTTAGTATAGATGGCAGAGTACAGGGAGTGAAGCAGGACCTAACTGGGATAAAACAGCATTAGAAATTGTGCATCCTAAGTACTGTGTATACTCACCATTTGGCTTTTATTTTTCATTATTTTACACTTGACAGTGTTCCAGATTACAAATGCTTTGCAGACCAGGGTGAAAGATGATAAATAAAACATTTATACTTCAGGCTGTAAACTATATTGGTCAATTGCCAGGCTACTGTGTTTTAGATCTTGTGTGATTTTTAGGATGATTAAAAGTAGCTTCTGTTTGGGAAATAAGTTAGATTTGGTATAAGACTCAGGCTTTACTAATACGAACCACAGGCCTTTAAACCCACAGTTGATAACCTTACCTCATTTTGAACATGAGAGTATCTGTCAATAGGTTTTGCTTTTAGAATTTCAGAGGCAAAAATTAATGCTTACTTGCAAGGTTCTCCAGAGGTTTATCATGCTGCCCACAATTAGCAATTTGCAGTCTTTGCAGAGGTGCCAATGGCTTTAACTATTTCTGTAGACTTTACTAGTCGTGCAGTCATTAAATGGGTCAGTGGCAACACTAATACAGACTCAGACTTGAGTGTCCGTCAGGATTACCGGAAGGGCTTAGTAAAACACAGTAAAACACGGGTCACTGGGCCCGTGCCAGAGTTTCTGACTCAAGGGTTGGGGTGGATTTCAGAATTTGCTCTTCTAATGAGTTCCCAGGTGATGCTGATGCTGCTGACCTGTGGCCTACACTTTGGCAGCCACTGGTCCTGTAGGAATTTAAATTCGGCTTCAGTCTGGGTTAGTGGTTGGCAAACTGAGGCTCACGAGCCACATGCAGCTTGCGAGCCATGGTTTGCCACTCTGTTGACTAATGAGTTTGTTGACCACTGGTCTAGGTTGACTGGGGGATTATGTTAAATTACGGTAGTTTATTTACCTCTGTCTGACCTCAGTTTTCCTCTGCTGGGGTTTGGGCAGGAGGGAGAAGGAGGCTGCGCTCATTCTGCTGACGAGGCTCCTCTAGGTGAAGGCCAGGTGTGCTGATGGAGTGTTACCTTGCCACTCCCCCAACCCCCAAACCCCTAATCCCCTGAGCCAGGAAGCAGCAGTGTTTGCTCCTGACCCAAATCTCTTCTGCAGCCTGGAGACCAAGCAGTCCTAGGTTGCCGGGGGTGTGAGGATGTGATGTGGGTGTCCAGAGCCTCCCGTTGGCCGGTGATTAACCAGCATGGCCACTGGGAGGGAGTTTGGAGACCCACTTCTCTGTCTGGGTGGACCCATTCTCCTTGGCTGACCTTGGACAGCTTGCTAGTCTTTGACTCCCCCACTTGACTACTTGTGTTGAAACATACCTTCCTCCCAGTCTATGAAATGGCAGAAAAACAAAAAACCCATCTGGGGAGGGGCCTCTGGAGCATTAATGAGTGACTTGCGGAACTTGGATGCCTGGGGAGAAAGCTGCTGTGTAAACACAATATATTATTAATGAAACATCAGAAAATAGCCTCACGCCCTCTGCTAATAATAGCTGCTTCAGGCTGCGGAGCTGCCGCACTCCGGCTCCCAGCCGTGGGGAGGGAGGGTGGCTGTGGTTTTTAGTTTGCACTACATTTAAAAGAAGATGAAAACAGGTTTTAAAAACATTTCTTGGCCTCTTCCTAGGTATATTCATGAGGAAAATATGATGGCAGTTTTGTATAATTCAACGTTAATAAGCCAAATGATCATTTTCTTTTGATGTCCATTACACTTCAGAGTTGGTTGACAATGGGGGCTGTTCCAGAGGCAAATTGGCTGACTTAGTGCTTTTCTCCCCCGGCAGCATTGCTAAGCCCTAAGTGGGGGGAGCTGTGCAAGCCATTAGTGATGACTTCATCAGTGAATGGTGACCTCAGCTCTAGGGTGCACATGACACTGCTGCATGCTGCTGTAGACACTGATCTGAAGACAGGGTTCTTGCCCATAAGGAATTTGTAATGTAGTTTTGATTAAAAATATACAAGCAAGATATTACATAAGGAGACCATTGTACTCTCAATGCATGTCTTCTTAAGTCATTTAAACAAAATCCAAACCCACTTAGCATGTTATAGGGCTGCCTGCAGTGACCAGAGGGATAGATTCCTGTGGCATCTCGGTGCTCTGTTAGCAGGAAGTTCAGACCTTTGTTCCTCTCCCCCCACTGCCCCACCCAAGGGATGTGTGATGGAGGCTTATCAGGGGTATTGTGACAGCCTGTAGAAGTTCTGGCACCCAGGTGGGGGCTGCCCTACCCTGTCCTGGGGAGAAAGCTGCTCCACACCCACAGACAGTGCAGGTCTCATGGGGTCATTAGGGCCTTTGCTTTCTCACTTGTGGGCATGGCTGCTTCCTCTCTGGCTTTTTCGTTCACATGGAAGCTCTCTAAGGACAGGGCCTCACCTGGCTCTGTACAGGACCCTTGGCCTTGATGCACAGGGGACTTGCCTGGGGAGCTTTCAAACAAATCTCACCCCTTCCCTCCCCAAGAATCTGACAAAATTGAACTGGGGCAGTCTCTGGATAACTGTCAGGAAAAGTCCTTGTGAGTGCAGGGTGCCATTGGGCTTGAGAAGCACTGAGTTGGTGGTTGGATTTATCGGAAAGGGGGCATCAGTCTCTACTAGTCACTCAGGGGTTTTTTGAATGGAGTGAAAAACTGCACATCACAAACCTTATCTTGGAAGTTTATCCTGATTGTAGGCTCCTTTCCTGTGATGGGACCTCCCAGGGTTCCATTTGCTTGCAGGTAGAAATGCTCACATCGAGTGTTGGGCACAGCTAGCCATCACTGTCTTCCCAGCTGGGACTCAGGGGCCAGTGCCTAGAGAGCAGTGATCCACTGACCCCTGGGGATCCCTGATCTTGCCCCAGTACCTCATCACTAAAGGGCCTCCGGCACACCCACCTTGCCCCTGCTGTACTGTTCCCCTCTCACCTGTGGCCCCCTTCGCCCGCTCATTCTGGACCAGTCTGTCCAAAACCCCTCCCAGCCCATTCATTACCTTTTCTACATCTCGGTGCTCTTTAGTGGTTTGCTCCTGCCAGCAATGAGGCCTTCTTTCCATCTTTCCTATTGGAAGAATAAAACCTACCACTGGAGTGTGGATGAGAAGCCTGCTGAGTAGATGCCAAGCAGCATGTTGACATGCTTGTTTCTGATGTCGAGGTTTAGGGACCATGTTTAGTAGAATTCTATTTGTTAAAATTCTAAATAGACTCCACTTCAACGGTATGTGGGAAATTTTGGGCCATTTCTTAGTTCAGAGAAGGAAATCTAAGATGGATAATGAAAGATGATTTCATTTACTAGTGAAGGAAGAGGGCTGAGAAGGCTGCCAGATGAGGGAGGCAGCAGGGTGGGACAGGAATGATCTAGAGCTAACCTTGGTCATTCTCGCATTTTTTTCTCTCTCCTCTGTCTTTTCATTTTCATTTGGTATTTTGACCCTTGTTACTAACATTTCCTCATACTTAGTTTCATATTCTATCTTTCTCCTGTGAGTTGTTGTGTCTGGGTGCCATAGACAGCTCCTAGGTCCCGAGACCCATAAACTTCCCTGCCACTCCCACACCCCACCTTTGACCTCATCCCTAACTTCCTCCCACCTCACTTGTGCTGGATGTCTTAGTGGACCTCATCCTAACTTATTTCCCCTCGTTTCTTTCCCAAGAATTGATCTATCTCACCATAAATACTCTAATTGCAAGGTGTCTGATCACCAGAGAGAGACATCTAGGGTGCGCTTTTGTGTTCCTATGTTTAACCCAGCATTCGTGGTTTACTTTTCTTTGTTCTGTGTGTTATCTGATTTTATCTTCAGGTAGAAATATTCCTATTTGGCAGGTGATAAAATAGAGGTTAAAAGAAGTTAAGTAGCTTGATCAAGATCAAGCAGCATGTAAAATGGTAGAGCTTGAGATGTCTCACGTTAGAGCCTCCACTCTTTGCTATTGAACTCCGCAGCCTGTAACTGGAGGAGGCATGAACTGGGTTGCCAGGTGGGGTATGGGTGGTGGGTGGTTTGGATTTCATGGCCTTGGAGATTCTCCCATGCCAGCATTCATGGGAAGCTGTGAGATGATGTAGGATGTCGGAGTCTCTTCCCCATGGGGTTGATTTTGGTGATAAAATTCTGAATCATTTTCTTATAAATGATTCACTATCAACTCTGAGACTGTGGGTGGTTATCGTGGGAATGTGGCAAATCATGGCTGGGTCCCAGTGCCTCGGGTTGTGACATTGTCACTGTCATTGTGTAAATCGGCAGGTGGAGTACTCCCAGTTAAGTGTCTCAATATTTTGTTTCTTTGCAGAGCCTGTGTCATCTTGGGGGTGATATTCCTTCTGTCATCCATGTGTATAGTGATCAAAGCCATCCATGACCTCTCAATTAAGCTGCTCCCAGAAGTGGTAAGATCCTTCTTCTTTCTTAACACTCCCTCCTGTGTCCCCCTCTTCACGGCTTTACTGGGGAAGTTGGGCAGGTGGAGAGAGTATGCACAACATGTTGGGAGTCCTGAAGAGCTCAATGCAGAATGTGAATTACTTGGTGGAGAGAAGCACTGGGAAAGATGAAAAGACTTAACATAGTTGAGCCTGTACTCGGTTCTGTGTCCCTTGCCTTAGATTTTTTACTATTTTTAAAATGTCATGTATTTTATGTAAAGAGAAATGGGCTGACTTTAGTAGCAGAGTGAGCCAGTCTGTTGTTGACATCTATTATTCTCCGTCCATTTAATGACTGTTGTAATAAGAATTATTTTTCCTTTGCAATTGATACATGAATCTGTTTAAGTTTTCTGGCACAACTGGCATTGAAATGCAGAAACTGCAGGACACGATTTCATACTGACGTGTGTCTTTGACTGCTTTGTTCTCCGGGTGAGAAGTGTCACCTGCACTCTGATTCTTTTTCCCCCTCTCTCCTTATAAATGCTGAGAAAAGAAATATATTTACAAAATAAAAGAAATATTTTTACAGTATTTATATAAGGCAGATGATTTATGAAGCAGGAAATGGAGATACTGCTGTTGCCATGGTTCTCTATTCAGGGTAGGGCAAGAATAGGTTTACACTTGTTTGTATGGACAATAAGCCAATAATTAATAATAATAACACTGGAATACACTCTGTATTTGTGTTTCATGTCCTGACAACTGTAAACTTACTTTTGCCTCACCCTGGACAAGTACATAGTGATTTAAATGCAAAAGTAAGGTCTCCTCTCATGTGATTTAATTTGTGCTCAGCTACATGCATCATGCTAATATAGGCCTAAATTATTATCCCTTTAAGTTTACTTTTAGAAAAATATATGTTAATCCCTTTTGAGTAATGTATTACGTGTGTATGTGCACATGTGTTTATGGGAAGGTGAAGCAGAATGTTGTACTGCATTTCACAGAGCTATTAAAGCAACTACGTGAGGTTGCCCTGCCCCTACGCTGAGACAGAGCCATGCCTTTAGTAACTCATCAGGATCTTACCTATTTTTTATCATCATAGATGGAAAAGCTTATTCTCTGATATTTCATTGACAGGAAGAAAAGATGGGTACCAAGGTAGGAATGGGCCTCTCTCTGGTGTTTAGTCTTTTTTAGCAGAACTAGCTCAAGCAAGTATTACTGTTTATTACTGTCTGATTGTGCTCTTCATTTCACTATTGTTGTCTCACTCTGATCTTCCTGGTGGCCTAGGATCCTGGCCTTTTCATCCTTTCCCTCCAACAGACTTGCTATCTTGTGTTCTGTTCTGTCAGAATCAGAAGCTTATGTGAAGTAGAGACGTAAAAGTATTATGTGTGATTAATTAAGATGTTCCAGATCCTGTAAAATATTTGCATTTTATAGGGCCTAGAAATCTGACTCCACTCTAGGTAATGCTTATTCATGGGGAGTGTCAGCCCCAGGTTAGTTGACATACTCATTTCTTTAGGCTTAAACATGTATTTCCAGCTTGCTATGGAATGGAGAGCTGTGCCCACAGATTGACACTTGCAAAGCCCTACTTGCTTTTTCTCTTGATAGCTGAACCATTTTACCTGGGAACAGCCTCGTATCTTATAGTGCAAATACTCCAACTTGAATTCCACATGGAGGTATAAATTCCCAGGTGGGGGTCAGAGAGGGTGAACAACTCCATGATTTTGCCCAAGCCTGGACCTGTCCTTGGGGAACTCACACCCACTGTATCGTTATCAGTCTTACTGTGGGACTTAAAAATTGCACTCATTCATCATTACCCCTTAACAACTCTGAAGTGAGATGTTTGGGTATATATACATATATATATACATATATACATATATATATATGTATATATATACACACACACACATATATACATATACACACACACACACACACACACACACACACATATACATATATATTTTAGTATATATTTGTATTGATTTCAGAGAGGAAGGGAGAGGGAAAGAGATAGAAACATCAATAATGAGAATCATTGATTGGTTGCCTCCTGCATGCCCCCTGATGGGGATCAAACCTGCAACCCGAGCATATGCCTTTGACTGGCATCGAACTTGGAACCCTTCAGTCCACAGGCCAACGCTCTATCCACTGAGCACAACCAGCTAGGGCTATTGTGTTGTTTTTTAAAAGCCATTAAAGATATAGAAAGGTACCAAAGGTGCCTTCAAGCTGCATGAGCTCCTTTCTCCAGAGAGGAGGCCTTCTAATCAGCTGAGTGACACATGGGGCCAGGTGAATGCTGCAGGGTGGTAGCTGATGATAGTTCAGTACTGGTCTTTGGGTTCCCTGTGTCTGCTCTAGAAATTTTGTGGAAGCCAGCAGGCTATAGCAAGACCCCTAACCCCTGCCAAAATTCAAAATGAGTGTTTTTCCAAGTGCCTCATCCTAAATGAGGAGTCATAAACTCAGATGCTTCCCAGAGCCAGTCTCAAGGCCTGGAGAATTGCCTAGGTCCATGGCTCCTAGAGAGTGTGCCCCGGATGAAGGGTCTGCCCTCTGGTGGAGATGCCCTGTGAGGTTGTGGACCTGGGGGTAGTCAGATCTTCAGAGATTTTAAGAGAAAGTGGAAACCTTGTGTTTAATGTGAAATAAATTAGCAACTAATTTAAAAACTTGAAGATTCTGGCTGGGAGTGGTGGACAATTTCACATGGGCCCAATAAAGCATGGCTTCTGGCTGCTCATGGTGTGGTGGTTAAAACCAGGAAGACTGGTGGTTAGGGGCTACATATTATGACCTTAGGTCAGAGTTACAGCTTTGCCCTTCCCTTCCTTTCCCTACAGAATTGCTTTTTTAACATGTGATTTCTGTCAGATTGTTACTGTGGGTTTGTCAGAAATAGCATTTTCCCTATCCCAAGCCTATTCCCCTGGTAGCTTGCTTTCTTTTCTTTAAAATAAAAATACTGTATTTTTATTGATTTTAGAGGGAGAGGAAGGGAGAGGAAGAGAGAAACATAGAAACATTGATAAGAGAGAAATGTTGATCAGCTGCCTCCTGTGCACCCTCTACTGGGGATTGAGCCCACATTCCAGGCATGTGTCCACCAGTGTGGCTTAGTGGTTGAGTGTCGACCTCAGAACCAGGAGATCATGCACAGTTTGATTCCCCGTCAGGGCACATGCCTGGGTTGCAGGCTTAATCCCCAGTGTGGGGTGTGCAGGATGTAGCTAAACAATGATTCTCTCTCATCACTGATGTTTCTATTTCTCTCCCCATCTCCCTTCCTCTCTGAAATCAATAAAAATATATTTAAAAATAAAATAATTGTCCTAAGATGACCATGCTAACTCTGCTGGCTGCTGCCCCCAAACGTTCTGATTTTTATATTTCTGAATTTCTGATCAGAGTTATTCCCATTTATGGCCTGAGGTCATTTCAGGTTGGGCCCCTTTTGAGGTAGGAGGCATTTAACAGAAGGAAATGCGGGGACTGGCAGGTGGGCAGTAAAGCAGTTCTGGGGCCGGTGAGCAGTTTCACAGTGTATCAGCCCCAGTCTCCTGGGCAAGTGCCTGGTCCACGGGGTGAGTTTCTGAGGTCCCTTTAGTGCCCAGAACATTGCACCTGTAGGGTAAGAACATGGAGCTCAAGTCAGGGACACATCTCAACTCCATGGCTTCCTAACTGGAGACATGGGGCAGGTTACTCTGCCCTTTTCTGCCTCGCATTGTTTGTAAAATGGAAATAACAGCACCTTCTTTGTAGGATTTTTAAGCAAACAAAATAAGGGGATGTAAGTAACATGCTTATTAGCACATAATTTCTGGGTAAGTGTTGGCTGATATTATTGGACTAGAGAAGTTGGTGGACCTTTTGGTGCCTTTAGTTCTGGAAGCTTAGACTGTACTGAACAGTCCAGGAAATGACTTCAGGGATACCGTACTTAGCTAGAGTCCATAATGCTGTAAGCTCCTTCTTGATCAATAACCTCTAAATCCCGGATGCACCATCAGCAACAGAGGGATTCATTTTCTAGTATGACACGCTCTCAAGCATAACTCTAAATTTAATTTGGGACCTGTGTTGACAAGTACTTTAAAAAAACACACACAAAACAATCACACATAGTCAGGGTCCTCCCCATCCCCCCAGCCAACCTCTCCAGCGCCGTGCAACGGAAGGTGGAAACCTGGCCAGACTGTCAGTGGTGTTCCACCCTTATTACTGCAAACAGAATAATCCAGTACTTAAGCAAGATTGACCTCTTTATTCATCTCTGAGACAAGGACCTACCAGCTCCCAAGGAGAAGAGAGCTGAGCACTGAGGGAAGTTGATTATTATTGGCTGAGAGCGTTCAAGGCAGAGAGAGCCCAGAAATAGCTTTGTACATATCTGGCCAATCGGTTTTCAACTAAGGTGCCAAGGCAGCTCAGGGGAGGACAGTGAAATCTCTACAAGGAATGGACCTGGGTAACCATTTGGACAAAGTGGACACCCACTCTTATATCCGAATTACCTCAATGAGTTATAAAGCTCAATGTAAACCCTAAAAGAAAGGAGAAAGTCTTTGTAACCTTGGGTTAAGCAAAGGTTTGTTGAATCCAGTACCAAATGTATGAACCATAAGATCAAAACATCAAGAATTGAACATCAAAATGAAAAAGCTTTGTTCTTCCCAGATACCATTAGGAAATGACAGGACAGCATAGACAATACCCATGTATCAAAGGACTTATATCCAGAATGTATAAAGAACAGCTTAACAAGAAGACAAAGAACCTAATAAGATTAGCAAAAGATTAGTATAGACAGTTCACAAAACAAGAGACAAATGGCCAATAAGCACCTGAGAAAATGCTCAACATTATTCATCATCTGGGCATTACAAATTAAAATAACCATAAGCAACCACTACCTACCCACTGGAGTGCCTGAATTAAGAAAAGCAAATATCTGGTGCATTGGCAGTTCTCATGTACTGATGGTGAGAGTGAAATGATTCATCCACACTGGGGAAGAGTTCAGAGGTTCGTTAAAAAGTTAAACATCCATTTATTAGATGATCTAGCCATTCCACCCTCAGGGGTTTACCCAAGAGAAAGTAAAATATATGTTTGGACAGACTCTTCCACACATAGCTATTGCGTTTTTCTTTCTAATGTCAAAAACTGGAAACATCCCCAATGTATATCAGCAAGTGATGGATACACAAATTATGGTATATCCAAATAATGGAATAATACTCAACGTTAACCCATACAACAACATGAAATAACCTCAAAATAATTAAGGCAGGCACCAGGAGCAAAGGCAAAAAGGAATATGTATACAACATTTCACTTATATAATATTTCAGCTGCAAATTAATCTATAGTAACAGAAGGCAGGTGGTGGTTGCCTGAGAATGGTGTCAGCGGGGGAGAGGGGGAGAATTAAAGACCCACGAAGAATCTTTAGGGGGTGATGGAAATATTCTCTTGCTTTTGGTGATGGTTTCTTGGACATAAAACCATGTCAACATTGATCAACCTGTACATTTTCAATATATGCAGTTCAAGGACATCCAAAGGCTGAGCTTGGCCCCTAGTGGCCTCACATTGCTAGGCTAAGAGGAATCCTTTTCAGATCTACAGAGAATAAATATTTCAAGTTGCCGTGAGTGAGGCCTTGTTTTCCTGACTGTAACCTATACATCTGCCCTCTGGGATGTTGACAGCACCACTAAAAGTCGCACTATAAATAGGCAATCATAGGAGGATAAAGTGTGAGATAAGAGGGAAGAGTAAGCAGCAGCAAAGCATGGCAGCTGTGGTCAGAGGCACCCATGAAGGGAGCTGAACTGGAGTGTGCCAGCCTCGGGCATTGCCAGGGGCACTTACAGGGTGCACTCGCTGCTGGTGGCTAGGCTCCCAGAGGGTTCACGGTTCTAAATCTGAATGGGTGGTCACCAGTCTGTCTGGTCTCTTACATACAGTGGGCTTGCTTGCCAGTTCAGGTTTCCCTGGGAAATGCTGGCTGGTTCTCTTCCCCTCGCTGTGTTAGCCTTGAGCTTTCCTCAGAAGGCGACTTGTCTGGGTGCCATCTGCTGTTTTCTTCAGTCTTTCAGGCCCCTGTGTGTGTTTCCACCTCAAGAAGGTCCTTCAGCTTGTCTCATTAGACCAGCACAGTTTTCCTGAAGCATATAGGGTGTTAGCCTCACTGCCATTTCACAGCGAGGAGAGAAATCTCAGATGAAAAAATGTAACAATTTCCTCCAGACAGACACACACAGACACACAGACATACACACATACAAAAACACACAGACACACACAAACACATATAGATACACATATACAGGCACACGTGCATACATAGATACACACCAATACACATGTAGACACATACAGACATACACAGACACAGATATAGACACACAGACACTCAGACATACACAGAGACACACATCTAAACACACACATATACATAGACACAGGAACACACACATACATGAGCAGAGCCAGGTGTTTTCAGGGCTCTTTTTCTGTGGATTGCCTCCTGCAGTGCCGAAGAGTATGAGAAGTCAGCTTTCAAGAAAAGCAAATACAACATGCTCAGTTTCCTGACGGAGGAAATATGGCCGAGGCTCAGTCTAACAGAAGATTCTGAATCAACTCCAAATCTAGGATTTTCCACCTACTGAATGGAAGTGACTTCCCCCCCCTCCCTCATCCATTTTCCCCGTGGCCTTGGAGATTCCCACATGACAAATACTATGAAAACCTGCCTTAGGAGGCTGCTGGGTTATGGCAACAAAAACAGAGAAAAGGAAGAGAAGGAGGGATTGAGGGAAGGAGAGAGAGAAAGAAATGTGCCCACTCTTCTTCATCCCCCAATCTAATTGAGGGGCATCTGTGTACTTAAGGACACTGGTGTTTATGAAAGATTCGTGTTGCTACGGCAAGATTAAATACTTAGCTATTCAGATGCTTCTGTGCTTGACCTTGGGAAATGTATTTAATCTCTTGGCACTTGTCTTTCCATTTGGAATGTGAGAATTCCGCACTTCTAATTTGGTATCTCTCTTTCTCTGAGGCTTTAAGAACACTGTCTTAGTTTTGCAAGGTGTTGAACATTTCAAAGTAAATCTTTTTTTCCATTCACTTTCCTAAGTGTGATATGGACAATGCAATCCTCATAACATTTCCCTGTTTTTCTGTTCATTGTTCAGCTAATGAAGGGAATCATACAGAATGCCTTTTTATCTCCCAGGTGAGGGCTCAGGCGCCCCTGTGTGTATGGTGCTCACAGTCCCTCCATGCAGGAAGCCACGGGGATTCAGTTCCCCCAGTGACAGGCTCCTTTCTGCCTCACCTGTGGCTCCTCTCTGCCTCACCTGCCCTCTGGCTCCCGTCCCAGCGGCAGAGCTGTCACTATGGGACAGTCTGCCTGTGACCAGGATATGAGTATTTGGTGACAAAGCCACATGTGCTACTGAATTGCTAGGGGGAAATTTGGAACTTTTTGGGAAGTGGTTTTTAGGGCACTGGGTAAGAATTTTTGGTCCTAAATAATTCTGTTACAGTGGGTTCTCTGGTCACCCCAGCCCATGGACTCAGTAAGAGGCAGAACTGAACCAGGCTGGCCGGCACCTGCGAAGGCAGCCACTGTGGGAGGGACCCGGGACCTTCCTCTTCATGTTCGGTGGTGGCTGTTGCAGCAGGAGGGAGCATGAGAGGTGGCTGTCAGGGGAGCACTGAGTGAAAGCTCTCACATGAGGGTGGTGAGAGCAGCGTGGGCAAAGTTAGTGCCCCCCCCGGGTTCTGCTGTGGTCCTGCTTTGCCTGACCCTGGCACTGCCCCATCTGGAGGACCCCAGACACCACTCAGTCCCAATACAGGTGCCCGTCCTCCGTGCTCCCATGATGCCTCGTGCTCTGACCACAATACAGTGTCATTTTCTTCCTACTTGCCTCCCTGAATAGACTGAACTCTTTAAAGACTAAGATTCACTGTCCTCCCAGCCCTAAATAGAACCTGGCATGTAGTAGGAACATAATACATGAATGTTGATAAATGTATATTGAATGAATCAATTCATGCATGCATGAGGCCCTTGGCTATACCAGACACCCAGCCAGAACCATGTTAGAAAGGGGATAAAACCAAAAGGAGCTTATTTTTTCAAGGAACCTTAAGCAGTCTGTGCTGTGGACACTTTCACACCACCATGGGAGAATCAAGCTAATGGGGAGGCTGTGGGAGAATCAAGCTAGCAGAGAGGCTGTGGGAGAATCAAGCCAGCAGGGAGGCCAGTCCCAGACCACTCCCGTAGTCATAGACTTTCTTTCTGTTCTAAGCAGTAGTGATGCATGGGATCAGGTGATATCCAGGTGAGCCAGCTTGACCGTCACCCCTGATTTTTGTATGAGACGTATTTATATCCATTAGAAATATAATGATATGTGTTATTACATGAATGGGTATTGTACATATCACACCGCACTTTTTAACACAACATTTTTTAATGTTTTTATTGATTTCAGAGAGGAAGGGGGGAGAGAGAGAGAGAGAGAGAGAGAGAGAGAGAGAGAGAGAGAGAGAAACATAAATGATGAGAGTGAATTATTGATTGGCTGCCTCCTGCATAACCCCCACTGAGGATCAAGCCTCCAACCCAGGTATATGTCCTTGACCAGAATCAAGCCCAGGACCTTTCAATCTTTAGGTCAAGGCTCTACCTACTGAGCTAAATCGGCTAAGGCAGATGATTTTAAGATCTAGAATATATATTATGTTGCCGCCTATCATGTATATTCAGATATTGTAGCCACTCCCCTGTGGGGCATTTGAGTAGTTTCTAGTTGTTGATTATTACAAAGCTGTTGGGATTACCATAGTTGTACTATCATGGTAATATGTAGTGTGTGCAGATGGGGTTTCTCTAGGTAAACATCTAGGAGAGGAATTTTGGGATAGTAGATCCTGCCAAATTGCCCTTTGGTGTGGCTCCACCGGTTTATGTTCTCAGAATGTCACCATGCTTCATGATATCGTCAAATCCTTTCCTATACAATACAAGTGTCCAACATTCAATTCCACCATTCGACCAGTTGCTATGATGCGCACTGACCACCAGGGGGCAGATACTCTAACCAGTAGGTTTGCTTGCTGCTGGAGTCTGGCCTATTGGGACTGGGCAAGATGGGCCGGACATGCGCTTGAGCCCTTCCTTGGTCCCTCCCCAGCCCTGATCATGCACCAGTGGGGTCCCTTGGCCTGGCCTGCCCCCTTCTTAAATCCGTGCACCGAGCCTCTAGTTTATTATAGTTTTCTAGTCTCTTGGCTCAAAAATGATATTTATTGTTAGTTTGTTTTTCCTTGATTATTGGTGAAGTTGATTATATTCTTTATATTTATCGTCTGTGTTTTTTATAAACTGCTTCTTTATATATCTTTCATTTATTTTTCTGTTGTCTTCTTCTTACTGGTTTTTAGGAGTTATTTATAGGTTCTCAGCACCAGTCTTATTGTATACAAGTTGCAAATAATTTCTTTTGATATCTAGTTTTCCTTTTTAATATTGTGTGTTTTTGGTTATTAGACACCCCTCACTCACCCCCATCTCCACCTTCCATTTTGCTATAACCAAGTTTACCAATACCTTCTTTTATGGGTTTGTGGTGGTTTTGTTTTATTGGAGAAGATGAGGGTTTAGAATGCGATTAAGATATATGCCAATATATTCTTATTTTTTAAATACATATAAAAATAGACTTTAAAATCGGACCTTTAATTTGTCTAGAATTTTTGTGTGTGTATGGTATGAGGTAGGGACCCAGTTTTGTTGATTATTTTTCTTACATGAACATAAGCCTTTTCTGCCTCCATTTCAAAAGCCACCTCCATCAGATGCCAAATCTCCATGGGTGCGTGGCCATCTCTGGACCTGAGCCAGTCACGTTCCATGCTATGGGCCTGCGGGTTATCTTCCAGTGTTGTTATATTACATTAACATTTCTGAAATTACAGTAAATCTTAATGCTTGGTCTCTCTTTTCTGGGATCTTCAAAATAGTTTTGATTAATGTTGCATTGTAGTACTCAGTATAAATTTTAAGATTAGTTTGCCAAGTTTAATGAAAAATGCTGTTGTATTGAGTGAGGTTGCATTAAGTGTATTAATTTTTGGTGAATTGGTTCCTTTTAGCTCTTGAATCCTCCCTTCCATTTCATCTCTCTCCATTCATGTTTTCTTTTATGCCCTATAGTGAAATTGTGTAATCTTTTCCATAAGGACCTTACACATTTTTTATTAGGGTTATACCCTTATATTTTATGCAGTTTGTTGCTATTTTAAGGGTTAATGTTTGCTTCATTTTCTAAATTATTACTGCATAAAAAAATCTAGTGGTATTTGAATACTGTTGTTTTGGTAACCTGTAACCTTGCTGACTTTTCTAAAATTATTTTTGGTTATCAGATTGTGTTGGGTATACTATGTAAAGATAGTTTGGCTCTTCTTACAATTCTAATATTTCTCTCCTTTCCTTGTCTTATTTGTTATTCAAGATCTTTAATTCAATATTTAATAGTTTGGTGCTGATTTTGGAGTGAAGAAGTGACTATTCGATTTCTTTTTTGCTTAGAACTTAAATTACAAATAGTTGTTGAATTTTGAGTATTTTTTCTGTATATACTGAGATATTTCTTTTTCTTTAAAATGTTCATATTTTGAATCAATATTCTAATATTAAGGTATCCTTACATTTGGGGATAAGCCTTATTTGTCCGGAAAGTACTATTTTTTAATCCATTGCATGTTTCCACTTACAATTTCACTTAAGGCGATGGTATCCAACTGGTGGCCCGCAGACACTGGTGGTCCGTGAGGTCTGAAAGGTTGGTGACTGCTGAAGCCCCATCCTTGTGTGCCACATGCAGGGGGCGCAAAAGTAGGTTTACAGTTGTGAGTACAAAAAAGAGTTCGTTCTTATACTATTATTTATTAATTACTGTATTATTTTCCATATTAACCCTACTTTTGCCCCACCCTTTATGAGTTATGTGGCTTTTTTTAAAGTGTTTTAAACATTGATTTTTTAGAGAGAGAGAAAGGAAGAAGGAAAAAGAGAGAAACATTGATGTGAGAAAAAACCATCAACCAGCTGCCTCTCACTCACTCCCCGCCAGGGATTGAGTCCGCGTCTGGGCCTGTGTCTCACCCAGGAATCAGATCGATAATGCTTGTGCACAGGATGGGGCCCGCGCAGTGGAGCACACTGGCCACGGGTCTTTTTCTTATTATTCAAGATGTGTATTTCTTGACTGGGGTAAAATGCATATCACTTAAAAGTCACCATTTTTTCATTTGGAAAATGGATGACCTGACTCATCTATGATGTAACTTTTTTTCTTTCTCTGTGCTCTGGTTATAATGTAGGAATTATTTGTCCCTTTAAGTCTTAGTAGAACTGACCTGCAAAATTGAACCAATGAACTTTACAGCCAGGACTTCCTGGGTAAAGTAGCGGAGAGACTTGGACAAGTTACTATACGTCTTTGGCTGCAGTAAAGTTCTTCTCATCTGTAAAGTTAACGTTAGTGCCTATGTCGTGGAGTTGTAGGATCTTCTCAGTCAGTGCACTGGACAAGCATCTAAAAGGGGCCCAGCCCTTGGTGCTAGAATGGGTGTTTGTTGCTTCTATTATTATTGGTATTATTAGTGAGTTTCCCCCCTGCCATCTTAAATATTTTTATAATTTATGTTTTTGGAACAATTTTCAAACTTTGTTTTTCTAGAAAATTGCTTATTTGATCTAGGCTTTCAAGTCTGTTGCAATAAAGTTGCTCTGATAGTCTCACATGATTTTTTGTAACCTCTAATTGATCTGTATTTAGGGGCTCTGTTGTGTTGCTAATGTTCATCGGTGGCCTTGCTTTTTGTCTCTTAAGCGAGATTGCAGGAAGTTTCCTGCATTTCTCTTTTAAAAACGTGCATTTTACCTGGCAGCTTAGGTCTGTTGATTTACTTTCTACTTTTTTGGTATATGTTTTTTAGGGTCATCCTTGTGCAGGGGCCATGCTAATCTCTGTATCATTCCAATCCTATCTAATAAAAGAATAATATGCAGATTGACCATCACTCCAACACACAAGATGGCTGTCCCCATGTGGGCAAAGATCCTGCCCCCATGTGGACACAAGATGGCTACCACAAGATGGCCAGCAGGGGAGGACAGTTGGGAGGGATCAGGCCTGCAACAAGAGCAGTTGGGGGCAATCAAGCCTGCAGGGGAAGGCAGTTACAGGTGCCCAGGCTGGCAGAGGAGGGAGGTTGGGGGTGACCAAGCCTGCAAGGAAAGGGCAGTTGGGGGTGAGCAGACATACAGGGGAGGGAAGTTGGGGGCAAACAGGCTGGCAGGGGAGCAGTTCGACATCAATCAAGCTGGAAGGGGAGTGTTTAGGGAGTGATCAGGTGGGCTGCAACTGACAAAAGCAGTTAGGGGCAATCAGGAAGGCAGGCAGGCAAGCAGTTGGGAGCCAGCAGTCCTTGATTGTGAGAGGGATTTCTGATTGCCCTTTTAGGACCAGTCCTACCAGGATCAGGCTTAGTCAGCATCACAGTCACATAGCCAGTTCCTTGCCTATATCTAACACTCATCTCCTGCTGGTTCGCTTTCTGACTAATACACTCAGAAATCACTGCCCTGAAATATTTCCTTTACCTTGAGTTTCAGTTTTACCCAAGTTGTACATGCATATAATTTAAACTGCCAATTACTCTGCAAGACTCATTATAAAAAAAATAACCCTGTCCCCAGGGGCAACTATTTATAACTCCTTCCAGCTTTCATCTCTAAGTAACATGCATGATGTTGTTACTTCTTGCTTTCTCAGTTATTGGCATGATGTCTTGACTTCCTATTCTGTTTAGCTCTTTAATCATTTTCTCGCCTAATTACCTCCCAATACATTTACATTGTTATTTGGATTAGATCAATATTCAACATGTTATTATTAAGATTGTAAATGTTATTCATAGCTGAGCCCAGGAGTCTTGTTTGCTGTATTTTTTTCCCTTTCTTGCATTACATAGTGTATTTTCTCATGCTAGTAAAGGAATATATAATACAAATTACACACACACATAATATATTTGCATACTATGGGTCCACTCTATAGTTGTCATTTTAGGATCCCAGTCCTTGCAATCCTGGGAATTCAGTACCCTTTCTCTTAGGTTGTATCTCATTGGACCCCATGCTTTTGCCTTTCCTGGGCTACTCCATCCTCCAGTAGCTTCCTCAGAACAGATACAGGGAAGACAAAAGTTTTGAGACTTTTAATGCCTGGAAATGTTGGTATTCGATTTTCAGACTTGACTTGGTAACTTGCCTGAGTGGAAATGAGTTTACTCTTAAAGTTTTGAAGGCATTAATTCACTATCTTCTAATTTCTAATATTGCTTTTGAGAACTTTAATGGTATTCATGTCCTTTCATCCTAGAAGATGTTCTTAAATTATTTTATTAATGATTTTTTTGCTATTGTTTTTTATGTTCTTATAGTTTTATGCTTTATATTATTAAATGTTGGCCTGGTCTTCTAATTTATTTCTCCTATATTTTGTTTTTAAACTTTTAACAATTATTAAATAAAGAGATATTTTTTAAAATTTAAAATTTTATGTTTTTTTATTGATTTTTAGAGAAAGAAAGAGGGGGAGAGAGTGAGAGAAAGAGAGAGAGAAATATTAATGTGAGAATGATACATGGACTGACTGCTTCCTGCACGACCTTCACATAGAAATCATGCCAATGATTGGGAATCAAACCAGTAACCCCTCAGTGCCCAGCATGATGACCAACCAACTGAGTCCTCCTGGCCTGAGTGCCTATATTTTATTTTTTGTTCTTCTGAGAGATTCCCTCAATCTTATCTTTTGCTGCTTTTAAAGTTGTTAACTTCTGTTAGTATGTTTTTAAATTCTAAGAACTATTATTCTTTTTTTTAGTGTATTTTTTTAAATTTTTTTCTTTATTGTTCAGTTTATTAATTACATTGTTTCCCCTTTTTTATCCCCCTATATCTCCCCTCCACCCTGTACCTATCCCACCCTCCACCCTCACCTCCCTTCCCCAATGTCCTCTCCCATTGTTGCAAGACTTTTGTCCAATCTCTTGCTGTACTTCCCACAACCCTTTTCTCCCCAAGAATTGTCAGTCCATTCCCTCTCTATGTCCATGTTTCTGTTGTAGTCACCAGTTTATCTTGTTCATCAGCCTATCAATTCACTTGATTTTTATGTTCATTTGTTGATAGATGTGTATTTGTTGTTCATAATTTATATTTTTACCTTTTCTTCTTCTCTTCTTAAAGAATATCTTTCAGCATTTCATATAATACTGGTTTGGTGGTGATGAACTCCTTTAGCTTTTTCTTATCTGCGAAGCACTTTATCTGATCCTCAATTCTGAATGATAGCTTTGCTGGATAGAGTAATCTTGGTTGTAGATTCTTGCTCTTCATTATTTTGAATATTTCTTGCCACTTGCGTCTGGCCTGCATCGTTTCTGTTGAGAAATCCACTGACAATCGTATGGGTGCTCCCCTGTAGGTAACCAACTGTTTTTCTCTTGCTTCTTTTAATATTCTCTCTTTATCTTTTGCTCTTGGCATTTTAATTATGATATGTCTTGGTGTGGTCCTTTTTAGATTCCTATATTTTGGGGTTCTGTGTACTTCTTGGGCTTTTAGGTCAGTTTCTTTCACCAGGTGGGGGAAGTTTTCAGTCACTATTTCTTCAAGTAGGTTTTCATTAACTTGCTCTCTCTCTTTATCTGGCATCCCAATAATTCGGATGTTGGCATGCTTGAGGTTGTCCCAGAGGCCCCTTACGCTATCTTCAATTATCTGAATTCTTTTTGTTTCTTGCTTTTCCAGCTGAGTGGATTTTGGTTCTTTGTATTTCAAATCTTTGACTTGGTTCTTGTGGCCCTCTGGACTGCTTTTAGGACTTTGTGTAATATTTTTTATTTCAGTCAGTGTATGCTTGATTTCTGGTTGGTCCTTTTTCATATCCGTGAGGGTCTGGTTCATATCCTCAGAGGCCTTGTTCATTTCCTTGAGGGTCTCATTCATTTCCTTGTAATTCTCATTCATTTCCTGGTTGGTCTTGTTTATTTCCTGGTAATTCTCATTAAGTTGATCGGCCTTTTGTAGGAGCCTCTTGAAAAGCCTTATAACCGTGGTTTTGAACTCTATGTCTTGTCGTCTTTTCTCCTCCATTTCTTTCACACCTGCTTTCTTTCCATATCTCTGCATGGTGGCTGCTTTATGTGGTGGATTTCGTCAAAGGGACAGTGGCTCAGCCTCCCCAGTTACCTGAGGTGGGTGCTCTTACTGCAATCCTTTATGGGTTGTATTCAGTATTTTTTAATTTAAACCCAGCTTGTTGTTAGCCCTAGGAGGGTTTGACCTCCAGGCCAATTGGCTGTGAAGGGAGACTGTGTTCAGGTTGGATGGGCGGAGTCTCTGAGCTGCGCAGGCAGCATCAGAGTCAGCTGCGTCCTATGCGGTGCTCGCACACGCGGGTCTCTGTTGGATGGGGATGGCTGCAGACACCTCAAAGAGAAAGCCGCTAGTCTCTTCCCCTTGCCAGACCACTCCGCCTTTCCCCAAATGTGCTTGCACACCAAAAGTCTAGCCCAGGATTGTAAAATAAATGGTTTTCTGGTACCAGGAGACAAGTTTCCAGGGGGCAAGTCGCGGGTTGGCGCGACCCTTTCGCGGAAACTCGCAGTTCAGGAGCCTCTGCCGCGCCCGGCTTCCAGGGTGCGTCCTCCAGACCTCGGCGGACCTCGCCTGGCTCTGGGGGATCCGGGCAGTGGGACGGACCTCGCCTGGCGCTGGGGGATCCGGGCAGTGGGACCGGGGGTGTTGCTCCAGCCCCAGCCCGCGCGCGCGACCAGGACTGCTCCTAACCTGTTTCTGTCTGAAAGGCTGCGCTCCCGCCGCACCTGAGTCTCAGTGTCCCAGCTCCACTCCAGTTAGTGGAGTTTTCATTCAGCCAGCTTTCTGGCGATTCTGGGTGCTGTCTGTTCTGCTGTTATGTTGTAGTTCCTAAATCGTTGCGCGGGGCAGAACAATAGGTGTTCACCTATGCCACCATCTTGATGTTCTCTCCAGAACTATTATTCTTAATATGTTCTTTTTATAGCATCTTTTTCTCACATGACAGCATAGTATCTCCTATTCCTAATAATGTTAATGATCACTTTAAAAAGTTTTCATCTCTCTGCATACTACTGTTGGCAAGTGGCATTTTTTTCTATCTGTTTTTATCTTTGTGTTTTATATTAGACTAAAGGCCCGGTGAACAAAATTTGTGCACAGGGGGTTGGGGTGTCCCTCAGCCCAGTCTGCACCCTCTCCAATCTGGGACCCCTCGAGGGATATCCGACTCACAATCCAGGATGCTAGCTCCCAACTGCTCACCTGCCTGCCTTCCTGATTGCCCCTAACCACTTCTGTTTGCCAGCCTGATCACCCCTAACCATTCCCCTGCTAACCTGATTGATGTCTAACTGCTCCCCTGCCAACCTGTTTGACCCTAACTACCCTCCCCTGCAGGCCTGCTCCCTCCCAACTGCCATCCCCTGATGACCTGATTGCCCTCAACTGCCCTCCCTTGAAGGCCTGGTCCCTCCCAATTGCCCTCCTCTGCTGGCCAACTTGTGGTGGCCATCTTGTGTCCACATGGGGGCAGGATCTTTGACCACATGGGAGGCCATATTGTGTGTTGGAGTGATGGTCAATCTGCATATTACCTTTTATTAGATAGAGACCCGATGCATGGGTGGGGGCCAACTGGTTTGCCCTAAACGGTGTCCCAGATCAGGATGGGGGTTCCCTTAGGGTATGAGGCCACCTGGGCGAGGGGCCTGTTGTGGTTTCAGGTCGGTCCTGACCCCCAGTGACCCAAGCAGAGGCCCTGGGATCTGGACTTTATTTATGTTCTACAACTGAAACTTTGTAGCCTGGAGCAGAGCCAAGCCTTCTGCTTGCTCTGTGGCAACAGCCATTTCTGTTGGGGTTTATTTAAATTCTATAATTGAAACTTTGTAACCTGGAGTGGAGGCCCAGGCTGCTAGGGCTGCAGAAGCTTGGCTTCCTCCATCACTGGGGCAACCCTAGCCTCTGCTCTCTCCAGCTCCATGGCTGCCACCATTTCTGTTAGGATAGATGTATCTTTTATAATTGAAACTTTGTAGCACTGAGTGGAGGCCTAGGCCAGCAAGGGCAGGCAGAAAGCTTGGCTTCCTCCATTGCCAGAGAAACCCAAGCCTCCCTCCTGTTCTCAGTGGCCACAGCCATCTTGGTTGGGGTTTATTTGAATAGTTGCTCCTGATTGGCTGGTGGGTGTGGCTTGTGGGTATAGCAGAGGTATGGTCAATTTGCATATTACTCTTTTATTAGATAGAACTAGAGGCCAGGTGCATGAAATTCATGCACGGGGGTGAAGTGTTGTCCCTCAGCCCAGCCTGCACCCTCTTCAATCTGGGACATCCCTCTCACAATCCAGGACTGCTGGCTCCCAACTACTCACCTGCCTGCCTTCTTAATTGCCCCTAACCGCTTCTGCCTGTCAGCCTTATCACCCTCTAACCACTCCCCTGCCTGCCTGTTTGCCTCCAACTTTTCTCCTCTGCCAGCCTGGTCACCTCTAACTGCCCTCCCTTGAAGGCTTGATCACCCCTAACTGCTCTCCCTTGCAGTCCTGATCCTTCCCAACAGTCCTCTCCTGCTGGCCATCTTGTGGTGACCATGGTGGCCATCTTGTGTCCACATGGGGCAGGATCTTTGACCACATGGGGAAGCCATATTGTGTGTTGGAGTGATGGTCAATCTGCATATTACTCTTTTATTAGATAGGATAGAGGCCTGGTACATGGGTGGGGGCCAGCTGGTTTGCCCTGAAGGGTGTTCCAAATCAGGGTGGGGGTTCCTTTGGGGCATTAGGCAGCTTGGGCGAGGGGCCTGTGGTGGTTGCAGGCTGGCCACACCCCCTGGCGACCCAAATGGAGGCCCTGGATCTAGGATTTATTTATGTCTACAATTGAAACTTTGTAGCCTGGAGCGGAGCTAAGCCTTCTACTTGCTCCCTGGCAGCAGCCATTTCTGTTTGGGTTTATTTACCTTCTATAATTGAAACGTTGTAGCATTGAGTGGAGTACTGAGCCAGCAAGGACAGGCAGAAAGCTTGGCTTCCTCCATTGCTGGGGAAACCCAAGCCTCCCTCCTGCTCTCAGTGGCTGCAGCCATCTTGATTGGGCTTATTTGCATATTTACTCCTGATTGGCTGATGGGTGTGAATTGTGGGCATGGCTTGTAGGTGTAGCAGAGGTGCAGTCAATTTGCATATCACTCTTTTATTAGATAGGATGGCTTCCAAGGCTGGTGATCATTGGCTGCCTATGTATATTTAAGAATATATTTATGATTGTGTGTGGGCAAGACTTATCAAATGTGATCTTTATTCTAGGGCAGGGAATTTTTTAACCTGATGTTTGGGTTCAGGGCTGGAATTTAGGGGATCCATAAACTTTAATTGGAAAGAAATTGTCTTTTTTTAATTTCACCTTAATCTGACTAACATTTTTTTCCATTATAAAATCAGGCAATCACTCACAGTTGTAATATTAGAGTGTGTGTGACCTTTTCACCAATAAAATAAAAATTAGAATTTTTTTTTGTTTATTGTTGACTTGGCAGATATCTCAAAATATCTTTTGTGCTTATCACAACTTAAAACTACTGTACTTATTAGATCTGCTATTGGATTTTGCTATTTAATACATTAATTTAGAAGCACTTTTGTGACTAAAGCAGTTTTTTTGTCTTATTAAGTGATTCAAGTATAATTGGTTTTCTTTATAAGTCTGAACATTTTACTTTCATGAATTTAAATCATTTTCTCTGTTCTCCTGGGCTAGTCACTTTCGAGGGTAGAAGGCAAACTCCTTTAACCCACCCCTTCTTTCAAGGCAGTCATCCTTCCTTCAGCTCAACCAGAGGAGACCCTATGTTTTGCTTTCTGCAGTGAAGTGCTTCCCTGCCTGTTTGGGATTAGGCTATCACACAGCCTAGTGGAGGAGGGATCTGGGCTCCTGAGGACATTGTTGATTAACCCTCCTGCTGTTAGTCTCACCTCTGCCCCCCTGTTGCAGGGTGCCCAGTGGCATGGATCCTGAGCCTTTGGGGTTTGGGCATCTTGCTCTCATCTTCCTCCTTGCCTTAGGATGCCGTTCTCCCTGCCCCTTTAAGGGGCTACCACACCTCTGTCTACTTTTCCAGATCACACAAATCCACAGTGGTTGTCCTTCTCCTGTTTTCTTTGTCTTTGTGGGTTTGTGACTTAAAAAAACAACAACACAAAAACCAAAAAAAAAAAAAAAAAAAAAAAAAAACACAAAAAAAATCCCTGTGCTGCCACTTAGTGGCCTCACTAGACTGAATGTGTGTGTTCATTCCATGCTCTTCCACTGCAATTCCTTCTAATCCTTAAGGCATTTTCTAATAGAGTAAACAATGTCTTAGTGTTGTGAATTGTTCTTTTTATTTTGCCAGAATTGAAATTCAGAATCATCAGGCAGAGGGAGACTGTCTTGTATTTTTTATGTATGAAGGAGAGTAGATTATAGGCCTGGCAGTTGGGAGCATGAATACCTTCTACAACCCTAGGGGTACGACCTGATTCTAGAGGTTACTTAGCATCTCTGTTTGGGGCCAATGCCTTTGTGTCCTGAGGGTTTGACTGAGGACTTATTGTGCTTGGTCCTGGTTTTCGGGACCCCTGAGGTGTCACTGGCTGTAAATACCCATCGTTCCACCTGGGAGGAAGGTGTGCAAGCCTGGCCACAATGGCTCAGCTCCAATTCCTGGCAGTGTTCAGGCATCAGAGTGCTGGCCCCCCAGCAGGTCCTGCTCTCCCAAACTGCATTAGCAAACAGCAATCAGGCGATGCCTTGGTTAGCAGAAACGAGGCTGCATCTTAGAGCCTGAGCCAAGCACCTCACAGCGCCCTCCTTGTCCCCGGACAGGCAGAGTGGCTCCACTGGCACTGCCTTCTCCTCGCCTGTGGCACCCGTGGCTCTGCCAACCTCAGCTTCACGGTATCCATGGAGCAGGGCATCTGCTCCCTTCACAAGACTGCAGGAGGGCCAGTCCGGCTGGGGATTACCAGGGGCCAGGGCTCTCCAGTCTGTAGGCCCCACCAGTGACGGGATGTCCACAGCTGCAAACCCTCAGCTCTGACCCTCCCCATATCAGAATGCTTTGATATGTTAATTTTAAAATTGTGAAGTCATTTAATGTGCATCCATGGCAATTTGTCAATATAATTTAATAACCAGGGGGAATTGAGAGCTTGTGTTTGGTGTAATTTTCTCCACATCTGCCAGCTTTTCCCATCTGCCTGGGGCATGGGGCTGGGGGACAAAAATATCTGAGGATTAGAGTGACTTCATTTCACCTGGGGCCATAAATCGATAGGCATTGACTATTCAGCCAGCACCAGCATTTCCCTGGGTAATTCTATAGCAGGGCAGTGTCAGAAAGGTTTGAAATTTGTCCTCATTAGGACACTTTTATTGCAGGCGTAAGCAAGCACGAGTCCCCACCCCTCACGTGCTGTCACACAGCTCGTGAAAGGGGACCCTTTGGTCTTTGGGGGGCTGGGTGAGTTGGATACTTACACAGGGCCTGGGTCTAGGGGGTGACCACAGCTCAGTGTGACCTGGAATTGCATCTCCTGATGTTACTGTGACAAGGAGTAAACTTAAAGTGGGATGTGACAAGATGCCAAAATGATTCCTCCCTAGGAAAGCTGCTCCTGCGAGCAGCACCATGAATAAAACCCTTTTGGGGGAGGGGGAAGAGGCTGTATGGAACGATTTGGAGGAGGGTGGTATGGAATGATGGGAAAAGGGGTGGCAGACAGAGTAGAGAGCTCTGTCAGTGTTAGAAACTGCTGCTGGGTGCTGACCAGCCAGAAACAAGGCTGCTCTGCTTATGTGACAACATGAGGTTCGTATCTGTTAGAATTCGGTGGTTCTCAACCTTTCTAATGCCTCGACCCTTTAATACAGTTCTTGTGTTATGTAAATATCTGTGTTTTCTGATGGTCTTAGGCGACTCTGCTAGCGGTTCTCAACCTGTGGGTCTCGACCCACAGGTTGAGAATCGCTGCTGTAAATTCTAAGACCATCAGAAAACACAGATATTTACATTACGATTCATAACAGCAAAATTACAGTTAAGAAGTAGCAACGAAAGTAATTTTATGGTTGGGATCACCACAACATGAGGAACTGTATTAAAGGGTCTCGGCATTAGAAAGGTTGAGAACCACTTTGTTAGATTATTTGCCTCCATTTTGTTGAGTTCTTTTTCTAGAGTGTTCTCCTGTTCTTTCATTTGGGACATGTTTACTTCCTCATTTTGGCTGACTCCTTGTGTGTTTCTGTATGAGGTAGATCTGCTATGTCTTTCGGTCTTGGCAGGGTGGCCTTGTATCATCGGTGACCTGTGGGGCCCATTCATCTGAGCCGAGTGTGTCAGGGGTGTCCCTTGTGTGGGTTATAGTTGAGCCTTGATTGCTGTTGGCACATCAGTGGCTGGAGTTGACCCTCAGTCTGACTGGCTGTGAGGACTGGCTGGCCCCCCAGCATAGGATTCACCCCAACAGGGTTTAGTACCTGCTGAGACCCCTTTATGGGTGTGACCCTTGTGTACTAATTGGATGATGCTCTATAGTGTTGGTTCTGGGGCCTCTTGAGAAGGGTTTCTGGGCAGGCCAAGGTCAGCTGCTGCCTGGGGATGCTTGGTAGGAGCTACAAAGCAATCAGTGGTTGGTAACTGCCTGTGCTGGGCCTGGGGGCTGCTCAGCTGAAGGCATAGGGCACCCTGAGGCCTGCTGCCACCTGCCGCCTGCCCATGGGCAATATGTGAAGTGGGGTCTCAGGGAGTCCCCAGGGTGGGGTGAGTAGTGTTAGGGCAGATTCAAGTTTGGCACCAGTGCTGAGCCTGGGCCACCCAGCAAAAGGTGCAGGGCACATTGAGGCCAGCTTGGGGACTGCGGATCTTGGAGAGTTTTTAAGGTCAACTGCCTGCTGCTGAAAGGGCCTCAGAGGTGTGTGAGTTGGGTGGGGCTGAGTCTCAGGTAGTCGCCCAGTGTTCACCAGGTTAATGTAGATTCCAATTTGGCTGTGTGGGAGGAGGATTCAATATGGGGCAATGGTGGCTGTACTTCCAGTCCTTGCCCTGAAACCACATAATTCAGTTTCTCCCTGTTTGTCTCTGGCATTCACACCCGTCACCCACCCCTTGTCTCCCAAGTAGCTGTCCCTTTGCTAAAGCCCAGTGTGGGTGCCTGTGAACAAGGGGGTCTGTGTGCGGGCCCTTTAAGAGGACACCTGAGTTTCCAGCAGCATTCTGTCTCACCTGGATGGATGAATCCTTGCTGATTCACAGCCAGATGTTATGGGGGCTCCTCTTCCCAGCACTGGTGCTTTGGGCTTTGGAGCCATGTGTGGGACTGGGACTGCTCACTCCTCATGGGGACCTCTGTAGCTGAGATATCCCTCCTGATTCTCAATTACAACACGTGGATGTGGGGCCAGGTTCCTGCTCCTCCTACCAGTCTCCATGTGGCTTCTTTATACCCTCAGTTATAGGACTTCTGTTCAGCCAGTCTTCAGATGGTTCTCCACATTGATTGTTCTATAATTAAGTTGTAATTTTTATGTGGTCATGGGAGTAGGCGAGCACACTGGTTACCTACTCTGTGTCTTGATCAGGATTAAAACATTTATTTTTCATAGTTCTGAAGGCTGAGAATTCAGAGGCTGAGGTGCTAGTGGGTTTGGTATTGGGTGAGAGCTCTCTTCCTGGCGTGCGGTTGGTGACCTTCTCGCTCCATCTCACAATGTCCAGAGAGATCTTCTCTCTTGTATCTGTTCTTGTAAGGGCACTAACCCTATTCACAAGGGCTCCATCCTCATGACTTAATCACCCTCAAAGGCCCACCTCTAAATGCCATCAGACTGGGGATTGGAGCTTCAGCATATGAATGTGGGGCACACAAGCACGCAGTCCATAGCATGGGGAGTGGTAGAGTTTGGTTTTAGCCAGCAGGTTGACAGGGTGGGAAAGTTGCTTTGGGATATCCTGACAGCCAAGGTCTTGATCAGTGATTGGACTGAATGTTTTAGAGGCTGCTGGTAGACACTGATGGGAGAGGTTGTTATAGCAGCTTCTCTGCCTGAGGTCATTTCACCCTGATATTTTGACTTGAGGTACAGCTCTCATGATGGCAAATAGTCTCCTAAAAGGGGAGGTGATTCGGCCCTCCAGCTTCCTTCCAGTTTCTTGCATTTCCACTGATCATCTCCCCTGAGAACCTAAATAAAAAAATCTGGTGTTCCGGAGGCATTTTGATTGATTAGAGAAAACCTCTCATGGGGAGGCTGTGGTACTGATCACTGAGACTCAAGGCCAGTGCAGAACACCTACTGAGACCTGCAGCAACACAGGTGCATCTCAAAAGCATTATGTTGACAAAAGTCAACCAGGCAAGGCTGTATGATACTGTATGAATCCATTGATATAAAACCTGAGAAAAGACTAAATTAATCCCTGGTAATTGAAGTCAGAAAGTGGTTGCAGGGGGTGGAAAAGGGGACATGAAGTAACTTTCTGTAGTAACGGAAATGCTCTCTCTTTTGTTTTAGAAGTGGTAAAATGGTTGTTACCACTGACAACTCATCTAATCACATGTCTAAAAAACCCTGTACATTTTATCATATGTTAATTATACCTCAAGTAAAAAGCATGCAATAAGTTAAAAATCAACATCCTAATCCCTAGGTTTCTTTGGAGGCTGGTGTTAATCAATCGTGATTGATTCAGCCCTATGATTGCTGAATTCCACATCCCTGCCTTTGTTTAACTACTATTTTAACCATTTGTCAGATTATAATCTCCATCTGCTCCTGGCCTGCATTGTTTAGAACACTTTCTGGCTGCTTACTACTAGTTCAGAGGGAATAACTTGTTTCTAACTCAACACTGTCCAATAATCTTTCTGTGAAGATGGAAATACCCTAAATCTACACCCTCCAGTAAGACAACTGACAGCTGTATTTGACTATTGAGCACTTGAAATGTGGCTAGTCCAATGAGGAACCACATTTTCAATGTTATTTATTTTAAATTTAAAGAGCCATAAATCTGTTTGAATGTGAAAGGTGCTATATTTTAAGAAAAAGATCAGGGATTGGGAAGGATGGTAGTCAGGAACCACTTCACTGAGAAGGTGAAAGTTGGCAGGAATATGAAAGAGGAAGAAGTAGGAGAGAACAGCATGAGCAAAGGTCCTGAGTAGGTATGTGCTCATCATGTTTGAGGAACAGGGGAAGCCCAGTGGGTGGAGCAGAGCGAGAGAAGGGGGGACGGTAAAGGTGAGGCAGAGGGTCAGCTTGGTCCAGTTGGGTGGCTGCTGAGAGGAGCTGGCAAAGATCATCATTTATTGGTGTAGGTCAGGCCATAGGAACGCATCTGCCAGGTCTCCAGTCTTTGTGTGGGGCAGTGCAGGCTGCCTCCTCCTGGAGAAAAGCTGACCGTGGCCCACATCTGGTGGGCCATGGTCTCCTGAACTATGAACAGTGACCACATGTCAGCTCATGGATCCTTCCCCAATTAGGCTTTATAACTCTCCCCTAATTGCCTTTGAACCCTGAAATGAGCCATGTGGCTTTTGCCACGCTCCAGCCTAGAGAATTAGAGGGAGTTGGCAGTGTCAGGCTGCCAAGGTAGAAGCGAGTGATGGTTGAGAGCCCTGAGCTCTGCTACCTCTGGAGGAGCCACCTGCCCTCAGTTTCCTGTTTGCATCATCCATTAGATCGCCTGTGAGCACTTCTCCAGTTATAACGCACTATAGTTTTAAGACCACCTCATGTTTCTACAGAAGGTGTGCTCTCCCTTGCCTGGTCAGGGGCCAGGTGTGGGGGCCAGTGGTGGTGCCGGTGAGCCTAGGTGAGGGCAGGGGCGTGTAGATCTCTTAGGTAAGATGGGATTAGCCTTGGCACAGAGCAGAGTTTAGGGTGGAAAGCTGTTTGTAGCGCAGGGGTCTGTCAGGCTCTCAGACTTCCTATGTAAGGAATTCCTTGTTTCATTGAGTTAAGGGGCTGCTTTTCATGTTTTGTACCAGTGAAGTTGGGAAAGTGCAGATTAAGGCATTACTAGGTCTTAGAAAAGACACTGTACTCAATGGACTGACTTGCGGTCTAGAAGGCAAGGTCAGGCTGAAAGTGGCTTCTCCTAAGATGTCCTGAAGTGGGTTGGGGGCCATGGGCAGGGGGACGGGCATGGAGAGGCCTTCACGTCCTACAGCCTGGCCGATGGGAGCAGAAAGAGATGCCCAGACCCACCTCTGTCTGGCATCTTGGAGTGTGACTGTGGTTGGGAGGTCTGTCAACCAGGACGCCTGGCTTTGCAAAATTGTAGCCTTGCCCTTAGCAATGTCCAACTTCCCTCCAAAGTTCCAGGGGTACCTGGTGCTCCAGAACACCCTCTCTGTGGGGTTTTTCCCCATCCTGAGGAACATTCCTGCTTTCTGTTTAATCATTAGAAATCCATTATGTCGTCCTCACCTCCCTACAAATGCCTTCACTCAGTCGGCTTGGCTGGTAACCTTCGGCCACTGACGTTCGCTGCGGGTCAGATGACAAGTGGATAAACATTTCTGCATCTTCCATGAAGCTGCTTGTGAAAGTCTGGTGATTGAGATTTGCCATCCCTCTGTGCAGGGTGGCAGTGCCTGCCACAGGCATTCTTATGGCCCTGGGAGAGGCACTGAGGGGATGAGAGGGTCTCTGTCGCTGTGCCACCAGAGAGGGGCAGGAAGGAAGCACGTGCAAGGACACGTCACGGGACCCATGAGGACATGGCCGGTGGACGCGTGGTGTGCACGTGTCAGGTCTTAGGGCGTGAGCTGTCAGGAAACGCTCAGCAGAGGAGGATACACTTGAGATAAGTCTATAAAAAAGAGTGTTTCCCACCCAGTGGAAATAAATCAGTAGAAAATTTATGCGACTCGAAGTCAGCCCATCAATGTCTAAGTTCCACCACTGACCACTCCAAGCCTCCCTTTACCTTTATGATTATGTTTTCATCTGTTCTTTGCCTTGTGTCATGATAATGGAGACTATGTGTAAAATTATAATGTGCATAAGCTCAACTGTGTAAATATTTGTAATTGTCACCCACAGGTTCCCTGAGATAAAATGCTTTTAAAAAGTTAGTTTTATTGAGCCCTGGCTGGGCTCAGACTGTTGGCACATCATCCCACACACCAAAAGGGTGCAGGTTCAATTCCAGTCAAGGTGCGTACAGGAGGCAACCTATCAATGTTTCTCTCTCACATCTCTCACACACATCTCACTGTCTCACAGACACAACTCATTCCCTCTCCTTCCTTTCCTCCCTCCCTCTCTCTCTTCCTCCCTTTCTCCTTCTTCCTCCCTCTTTCCCCTCAACTCATCCCCCTAATTCCCTCTCTCTATTCCTAATTCCCTCCCTCTATTCCCCTCTCTCTACAAGATCACTAAAAACATGTCTTTAGGGTGAGGGTAAAAAATTTATTGAGATGTAATAATGTGCATATAGCAAATGCCCCATATAATTTGATGGGTTTGATAGATGTATATAGTCACAGAATTACCACCACAATGAAGATATGGACTATTTCTGTCCCTCCAAAAGGCTTCACCCTACACTTTTGCAGTCATTAGTTACCGCCCCTCTCCAGCCACTGATGGGCTTTCTGTCGGCATAGTTTTCCTTTTCTGGACTCTAATATAAATGAAATCATAAAGTATTTAGTCTCTTGTGTCTGCTTCCTTTTATTTAGCATCATGCTCTTGAAATACAGCCATATTTTTGCTGAATGCATCAATAGTTCATTCTTTTTCATTGCCAAGTAGTATTCAATTGTATGGATATATCCCATAGTTTGTTATCCATTTACCAGTTGTTGGACTGTTAGGTCATTTCCAGGTGTCTGACACCATGAAAACAATGGTTAAGAACATTGCTGTGCAGGCTCTTGTGTGGACATAGGCTTTTGTTTATTTTGGGTAAATATCAATGAGTTGAGTTGCTGGGTCCTATGATAAGTTAATATTTAACTTGACAAGGAATGGCCAGTCAGGCTTACAAAGTGGCTGTACATTTTATATCCCTACCAACAAACAGTACATGAGATTCCCGTTGCTGCACATTCTCACTATGATTGCTATTATTTCTTTTTAATTTTACTGATTCTAATTGGTATGTAGTAGTATCTCATAGTGGTTTTGATTTACATTTCTCTGTTTGCAAAGGATATTGGCTTTGTTTTCATGTGTTTACTTGTTAGCCATGTAAACAAAAAAAAATTTTGGTAAATTATTTGTTTAAATCTTTTGTGGCTCTGTGGCGTGTCAGTCTGTGGAGCGAAGGGTCTCAGGTTCGATTCTGGTTAAGGGTATCTCCCTAGGTTGCACATTTGATCCCCAGCACTGTCAGGATGTGTAAGGGAGGCAACCAATCCATGTCTCTCTCTCACATTGATATTTCTCTCTTAATCCCTCTGCTTTCTTTAAAAAATCAATGGGAAAATATCCTCGGTTGAAGATTAACAAAAGAAACAAAAAAAAAATGAGTCATTTGTTTATTTGCTTATTGAATTACAGAAATTCTTAATATCATCTGGGTATAAGACTTTAAATATATATATTATGCATTTAAGACTTTAAATATAAAATTATGCATTTTTATTTCTATTTTTTTATTGAGAGAGAGAATATATATATATATATATATATATATATTATTGGTTTCAGAGAAGAAGGGAGAGAGAGAGAGAGAGACAGAAACAGAGAATCCTTGATTGACTGCCTCCTGCATGCCCCCTACTGGAGATCGAGCCTGCAACCCCTGGAATGTGCCCTTGACCAGAATCGAACTGGGAACCCTTCAATCCACAGGCTGACACTCTATCCACTGAGCCAAATCAGTCAAGGCTGGGTATAAGACTTTTAAAAAATGTGTTTGCAAATATTTTTTCCCCAGTCTATGGTTGCCCTTTATTTTCTTAATGTTATCTTTCCAGGAGAAAAGTTTTGTTTTTTTCTTCAATATTACCAATGATTTTTAGAGAAAGAGGAAGTGAAAGGGACAGAGAGAGAGAGAAGGGGGGAGGGAGGGAGGGAGGGGGAGAGAAAGAGAGAGAGAGAGAGAGAGAGAGAGAGAGAGAGAGAGAGAGAGAGAAAGAAAGAAACATCCATGTGAAAATGAAACATCGATCAGTTGCCTCCTGTATACCTCCCCACCAGGGACTGAGCCCACACCCGGGCACATGCCCTATTGGGTATTGAACCAGCAATCTTCTGTGCATGGAATGACACCCCAACACCTGACCACACCAGCCAGGACTTTTAAAAAAATTATGCATTTTTATTTCTATTTTTTTATTGAGAGAGAGAGAAAAAAAACATCTATTTATTATTCCACTTAGAGATGCATTATTGGTCAATTCTAATATGTGCCCTGACTATTAATCAGGCCCACAACCTTGGCATATTGGGATGATGCTCTAACCAACTGAGCTACCCACTCAGGCCTCAAGAGCAAGACTTTTTAATAGTACTTGTAGTTGGTTAGGTGGAAAATGCTATCTCGGTATAGTTTTGGTTTTTGTTTCTCTTATTAATAAATTTTAATATCTTTTATAGGTTTAAAACTCATTTTAATTTTCTGATTGTCCTTTGCCCATTTTCTATTTTTGGTCTTTTTTTTTTTGGTATTTTTTTCTACAGATGTCCAGGAGCTCTTTAGCTATTAGGGAAGTTAACCCTTGGTGATAATATTTTTCTATTTGTACTTGTACATACCTATCTCTTGCATATGTTTCATTTTTCATGTCAAATATATTAGGAGATGGCTTTGAGATGGTTACAAAAGGCCTTCACTTCTACAGGAGAAGGTCACAGCATAAACACCATTTACGAAGCATTTACCTTTAACCCACATGTATTCTTAGCTTTGGAGTTAAGGGCACCTAGCTGGGTTGGCCAGTTTTATTGCATCTTTTTGCCCTGATCTTCAATCCATTCAGTAAGATTCAAATCTGAGAAATCATAGGGCCAGGGCTGGTAACAGTGGAAAGGGAAACCTAACAAGGCAGTGGCTGTCCCTCTGTTTTCACAGAGTCCCTGTGACATAAGAGATGTTTATAAGGCCACGATGAGCTATCCTGGTATGTTTACAGCTGGGCACACATCCAGGCCCAACACAGCTGAGTGACCCAGGGAACCTATTTCTCTACCATCCAGTGCTGGCTGACATGGCTGTGAGAGGAAGGGAGGCAGTGTGGCCGCAATTCGAAGGAAGCCAGCAGTGGCTCCTCCCCCTTGGGTTGCAGTTTCTCATCCTTAGCCATGTGTGCTCTGGCTCCCTGACTCTCAGAGAGGATCCTCTCAGAAACACCATCTTTTATCACCCTCAGGGACTCTGTCAGCTCGAGCTGCCATACCAAATGCTTAAGCAATACGAATGGCTTAAGCAACAAGAATGTGTTTCTCACTGTGGCCTGACCTGGCCGGAGTGGGAGTGGCTGAGAGAGAGATCACTTCCTTTTCTTAGGAGGCCACTAATCCCATCATGAGGGCCTCACCCTTATGCCTTCATCTAACCCTAATACCTCCCAATGGCTTCATCTCACTTTGGGGCTAGAGCCTCAGCATCTGCATTTTGGGGGACACTAACAGCCATGGCAGATGTCTTGAGCAGGCTAATGCCTGCCTCTCTGTGACACTCTGCTCATGCTGACAGTGATGGATGGTGGTGTGGAGAAAGGAGAGCCAGGTGGGCTCTGGTGGGGCAGGCACCTTGGACCTGAGGACTTGAAAGCTGGTTTTGAAGAAGGACTTCAGCAGCTCTGGGCCAGCCCAGGTCCTCTGGGGTCCCTCTGGGCTCATGTGTTTCGGAGGCCGATCAGGGCAGCAATAGTGAGCCAACAAGTCTTTGGGTGAGGCCTCGAGATGGCACAGCCTGTTCTCTCAGACTTCGGGAAGATGACTCTGGGCACAGAGTGAGGGTGACAGAAATAATCCACAGACAGGGCACTCCTGGGTTTTGCATGTTGGCTTCTCCATTTATACACAACATTTCCTCCGCATTAGGTTGTGCTCAGCACTTTGTAACATCCTTATGCAAAGGTGTGTCAGGTTCAGGCAGAGAAGCAGCACCTCTCAGGGGAACCACACATGATGTGGCTGCAGGGAGAGACCTTACAGAGACGGGGGGTGCAGAAGGACCCTGCTGGCTGCCACCCAGAATCTGGGCCTGAAGGCGGCAGGGCTGCCTGGAAGCAAGGAAACGTGGGTAATGAGGGGAGCAGAGCAGTGGCAACCTGGTTCCCTGAAGGTGGACTAAAGCCCGATCTGACCTCATCATGTCAATGTTGACGCTGTGGGTGGCTCAGGGCACAGGGACACTGGAGGGGCCCAGCAGGGGCCGGGGGTGCTGGGCTGGCCGACACCCTCCCTCTAAGTGGAATCAGTGGATTAGCAGCACATGTGTGGCTGCAGGAGCACCTGGCGCCTTGCACCTGGGGGCCAACACTTCACTTCTGCCTTCCACACAGACATCTGTGGAGGCCGAGTGGGACTCAGAGCCATGGAGGACAGGAATTATGGGAAATGTAGTGCCTGCTGATTGCTGGGGACACAATACACAGCTACCAGGGTTGGGAGGCCTGCTCTTTGCTCCATCTGACAGAGGTGGATGTGGAGGGGGAAAAAGGGAGGCTCAGGGCATGCCCAGTCACACAGATATTCAGGAAGCTTGGCTCCAGTGCCTTTAGCTGCAACCTGGTGCTTCTGCTCTGTGACGCCAGTAACCTGCCCCCTGTTTCTCCAGGAACTGACCTCAGAGCCCTGGGCCATGATAGCTTCTTGAAAATGAAGCTTCTGGGGAAGGACAGGTCCCACAACCCTTCTCTCTTGATCAGCCACTCAGGTCCCACCCGCAGCCTCTGCCCTTTGCTTACCAGGTCTGCTTTTTCCTCCCTAGTGAGTTCCTTGTGTTTCTCCTGTAGGAATGCTCACCTACTTAGTCCAGGGCTGACCATCAGCACCTAGTGGGGTGTTTGCTGGAAGAAGTTAGTGCCTGGTGTGTTGGGCCCTTGATGACAATTGCCACCTGTTGCACATTAGCTCTTGCCAGGGGCTGTGGATATCACACTGCCATTTATGGAAAAGAGAATGGGATTTGAGAGTTTGGATTTGTTTCCATAGCGAGTGATGGGTTGCAGACTTGAACAGAGGCCTGCTGGCTCACCACTGCCCTTGGCCACAGACTCCAGACAGTATAGCTTCCTGGTAGCACACCCAGGAGAGGACCTCCGGAGCCACAGGGGATCTCTGAGCTGCGTCTGGGTAGGGATCACCCCAGTCCCCTGGGACCAGATGGAGTGAACATAGACTGTATCCACCTCTGGACGTTGAGGGTGAGGGCTTTGCAAACTGAGTGAGTAAACGGAGCCAGAAAGGTATGGGATAAGCAGAGTCAGAACTCAGCCTGCAAATCTGGGGCTACAGAGTGCTTAGTTGAATGCCTCGGTCTTCCAACTTACGCTTCCTGAATCACATGGACACCTGGTTCTGTGCGGATTTGTGATTCCCTAACAATGGCCACACAGCTTCCTGTGACTGCTCTGTGGTCTCCCTGAGTCTGCCCAGCCCCTGCACAAAGGGAGTTTGATTGGGGGTCCTCCCGCATGGCCCCCACTCTGTAACCTCATGCAGAGCAGGGACTTGGGATCTGCCAGGGTGCCAGGATTCACACAGTCCTTACTGATAATTTGAGGAAGTGCAACTTCAGAAAGGTGAGCATTTAAAAAACTTTAAAATCTAAAATAATTTTAGATTTATAAATGTTACTAGACATTACAGAGTTCCCATGTACCCTCCATCAGCCTCCCCTAAAGTTTAACCTCTCACATAGACAGCCAGGTCCCTTTACCCAATCAGAAGACTGTCACACTGTTAAGAAAACCTAGGACTGTCTGGTGCCCCCGCTCTCCCACTTACTGAGCTTTTCCTTCCCAGGATCCAGCCCAGAACACCAGGTCGCCTTGGTCCTCACGTCACTGTGGTCTCCAATCTGTGACAGTTTTCTCAATCTGTGTCTTTCATGACCTGGACATGAGTCAGCAGTATTACTCAGATATGTTGTAGACTGTCCCTGGACATGGGTCTGTTTAATGTTTTTTCACAAGTAAGCTGAGGTTCTGGATTTTTTAGGTAGAACACAAAGAGATGTTCTCTTTACATCGTATCAGGAGGCACCTGGCATCAGCATAATTTATGAATGGTCCTTTTAACCTGGGGCACTTGCTGGGTTCTCCGCTGTGAAGTTACTGTCTTTCCCTTTCCATACCCTATTGGTTAGATGCCAGTCACGAGTGCAGCCCACACTCAGGGGAGGGGTGGTTAACTTGTGCCTCCCAGAGGAAGGTGTTGCAGAAGACTGTGGATGTATGTTAAAGCCAACCACCATTACCCTGGCCAGTGTGGCTCACTTAGTTGAACGTTGTCCTGTGCACCAAAGGGTTGCTGGTTCGATTCCCAGTTGGGGCATATACCCAGGTTTTGAGCTTGATCCCCTGTTGGGATGTGTGCAAGAGGCAGCCAATCCATATTTCGCTCTTATCTCTGACCCCCCATCTTCCCCCCTCTCCCTTCCTCTTTCTCTCTCCATCCTTCCCTCTCCCTCTTCTTTCTCTCTCTCTCCCTTCCTCCTCCTCCTCTTCCTCCTCCTCCCTCCTTCCTCCTCCTCCTCCTCCTCTCCTCCTCCTCCTCCTCCTCCTCCTCCTCCTCCTCCTCCTCCTCCTCCTCCTCCTCCTCCTCCTCCTCCTTCTTCTTCTTCTTCTTCTTCTTCTTCTTCTTCTTCTTCTTCTTCTTCTTCTCTCTCTCTCTCTCTCTCTCTCTCTCTCTCTCTCTCTCTCTCTCTCTCTCCCTCCCTCTCTCTCCCTCCCCCCCCCTCCTCCTTCCCTCTCTCTCTTTCTCTCAAGTCAATAAAAACAAATTTAAAAAAAACCGCCAACCACCATTGACCAGGATGGGGGGGTGCTTTGGCACCATGCAGATATCCTGTTTCCAGGAGATGATTTTTCTAATGACTTTGTTCAGACTTGAACTCAGGGAAGCAGGCTGTCATCCCTCTTCCCAACTTTCTGTCACCAGGTTAGTGAATTTGAATAATAAAATGCTTAAGAAATCCAATTTCCTTGCATATATGTGATGCTCTATTAGATGTATGCTGGCAGTTGCATTTTAATATCGGAGAATCTGGAGGCTGTGTCTCCTGGGAGGGAGAGCCTCAGGCCTGAGATCATGAGATGGACTGCTCTTTTTTGCACGTGACTCGCTTGCTTGCAAAGGCAAGGTAACAGCTTATGGGAAGTGCTAAGATTGTATCAGTAGCAGACTATATTTTTAGATGCCCTTTTCCAACCTTGAAGGCTGTAGTTGAACTTTTAATTGTCTGGTGTGAATTTGAGGGAGGAATGGAGTTTTAAATAGCTGCACTGATTCTTGGCCTTGTGGCTAATTTAATTGGCTCTGTGCTGAAGTGTTCTTAGGCCACTGGTGTACTTTCATGTTCCAAAATTCTTAACTACTGCTTTTAAAATTATCTATGAAAAACTCTACACGGAAGGCTCTGTTTTTAATATTCTAACCAACTCTATTACTGATCAGTGATTGCCAGTCGTTTGGGCAGAATAGCGCAAAGGGCGATTTCCTATAGGAAAAGGAATACCTGATGGTTCCTTAGGAAAAATAAGTCCAGGCATGTTTTGGATCATCTTTTTTAGTTCCCAGGGACACAGGTAATAAAGGTATGAAAACAAGCAACACAGCCCCCTCCTGGTGGCAGCACACCCAACTGGTGATTTGTTCTGGTAACAACGCTGATCTTTAAGGCAAGTGGTTTGCAGTAGCCAGTGAACTGCTGAGATCTGGGCCTTTCTCTTCTAGGACGACTTCCTGTTCAGCGTCTCCATTTTAAGCGGGATCCTCTGCAGCACGCTGGCCGTGCTGAAGTTTATGCTGGGGAAGGTGCTGACCAGCAGAGCGCTCATAACTGACGGTGAGTAGGGCCAGAGCCCGACCTCCCAGGCTCAGGGCACAGGGAGGGTCTCCTGTAGCTGCTTGTCTTGCAGAGGAGGTCACCAGGTGGGAACTGGGTCTCACTAGCCTCGCCTCGTCAGAGGTTTGATGATTTTCAGGGCTCCCTATTGGAGCCAATGCCTTGTGCTCTGGGACTGTAATAAATTCTTCAGGAATACCTCCACCCTGACCCTCCAACAGGGTGGATGGGGGCTTCCTAGCATCTTATCATGAAGCACAAAGGGCTTCTCAGAGTCTTGGCTTTGTGTGCATTGCTCCAAACTAAAAGTGAAAGTCTCTTCTGCAATCGGGAAAGGTTTTCTTTGTGGATTCTCATGAGACGCTCACCTAGCTGGGAGTTCAAGGTGTAGGAATCAGGGCTTTGCTGGGTCCACTGAGAACCCAGACCAGGTGGCGGGCCCTGTGTCTCCCGGGCCAGGGGGTACTTCCTGCATGGCTTTTGTAATGACAGAGAAGGGTGTGTGAAACCAGGAAAAATGAATTTCAGGTTGTGAGCTAGTGCTGGTGTATGAACAAGAAACTTTACAAACTAACCACCTGGCCATGCTCTTTTTCTCCATTCTGGAGCATGTGCAGTTGCCAGGGGGCCAGGAATACATGAGCCCATGTACCCTGGGGTGACAGGTCAAAGGGTAAAAGCTTGTGGGTTGGTGTGTGTGTCTGCAGAAAATAGAGAAGAAATCACTGAATTTCTTTTTTAAAGACAAGAACCACACACATACACACACACACACACACACACCCTACCCTCACCTCCCGATGTGCTCTCCTTTGTGAAATTCCGGGAGAGCAGGTGGGTGTGCGTGGGTGGCTCTTGGTTCTGCTGTGCAAGGGGTGAATGGCAGTGCAGAGGGCCCTTCTATCCCAAATAACAAAACATGGTACACTGTGTGGACTTTGACTCCTTGTCCCATGTTGATGCCCTATTGTGTGTGGAGCGAGGCCTTTGCACAGTAGGGCTGGTGGGCAGGAAGTCAAAGTGGTATTTCAAGCTTTGCTGTGACAGTTGCCCCTGGGAGGAGCATCTGTGTGTGTGTGTGTGTCTGTGTGTGTGGTCCCTTCGAACAGACCCAAGGAAATCGGGGCTTACATGATCTGATGTGCTGACTGCAAGGCCAGAGCACCCTGGATGCCAGTCAGGTGACCACAACCAATGGCAGCATCAGGATTGCTTATGGTGTTAGTCAGATGGAGATTCCCGGGCCTGAAGTGGGTCTTGTCCATGTGCCTTCACATCAGCCCAGGGGCCAGGACACACTCCACACCATGGAAGGTGAACCTGGTGGAGTGCCCCCTGCCATTTTGACCAGCAGGGCCTGCCGTCTGCATCTGCCCTTGCAAGATGCCACCTTCCTCCCCATGCTACGAAGGCCACATGCCCATAGCAAACCCAAGTGGTAAGAGGTAAGCGCTGTTTAAAATAGGAAAGGACTGGTGACTGGGAGTGAGGCCTCTGTGTCCCGGCTCTACTCTCAGACGGTGTTCAGGCCCTGCTGTGTGGGCCAGGTGGCCAGTCCGGCTCCTGGAGCTCCCCATGGGCCCCAAGGGTGCCCCCTCTCCCGAGGGGCAGGCCCAGGGAAGCCAGGACTCGGCTGGCAGCAGGTCCTGGGTGTGCTGCTGTTAACGCTGGTACAGACTGGCCGGCTCTGCAGAGTGCTTTTGAGCCTGGTGCTGGGCTGGAGCCACATTAGCTGTGAGCCGCTCCCAATACAGAGCCAGAGTTTCCTCTTTCAGGGTCTGTCCTATTGCTATAAAGGGTCCTGCCTGGTCCCCAAAGGGGGTCTGCTGCTTAGATGAATCAAGCCCCTCTGGTGTAAAGAGCTGTGGCTCAGTCCCTGAGAAGGATGAATCCTTCCAAGAAGACCTCTGTGGAGGTCTCTGCCACCACCCCACAGCACGGGACTATAGGCAGCTTGCATCCAGCTGACCCTAATAAAGGTGCTCTTGCCTCTGGGCGGGAGGGCAGTGTTTGGTGAGAAGTCCTCATCCCTGTGATTGTGTGGTCTGGAGTTTCAGAACTGGGGAAGGAACATGCCTCCTTTGGCCATGGATTCCTCCTCTTCCTAGCACTGACCAGCGCAGCGGGGCTCGTGCTGAGAGCTCAGGGCTATGTGCTATGAATGGGATTCAGTGTGGGGGTCCGGCCACCTTCAAGGTTCCTTCCCATTGCTCCGGGGGACACTCCCCCGGGTCCTTTAGAGCAGAGGCCTGGGTGCACCTTGTTTCTCCAGCGTGTGTGTGTGTGTGACTCCTTCTCATGTCTTTGCCTGGAACATGGGTGAGGGCAGGCCAGGGGTGATCACTGAGAAACAGCTCCTCTCCCAGTCGCCTTGGGCCCTAACATCACAAAGCTTCTGTGGCTTGCAAGGGCCTTAGCATCTTATCTGTTCAGATATACAAGTGCTCTCCAGGAGCCTGAGGGTGGACCCCACAGTCAGACCCTTCCACCCATGACCGTGGGCTTGACCGTCTCGGGCGGGTGCTCTGCATCATGTGTGATAGCAATCCCAGACAGGTTCTGTTTAGGCTTCACTCCCCTTTCAACTCACCACATTTCATAGGGCGCACAGAGAAGACCCCAATGACAAGTATGGTTTTTCTAATGAACTGACCAGCATTTTCACACATAAGCAGTATTTTCCTCATATTCTTGAACAGAGAGGTGTCATTACAAAGTAGATGTTTAAGTGAAGGCAGGGAAGAGCGCTCCTTAGACAGAGGGCATGGGGGTGGAGCCTGGGACACCTGGGGGGAGGGGAGCTGCATGAGAAAGGGGCACAGGGTGAGGGCTGGGACAGTGGGGAAAGGTGAGTCCTGAGGACTGTAGTAGGTCAAGGGTAGGATCTTGTGTGTTTTGCTAAGTATTTAAACAGATGAGGAGACATGCTTAATGTTTTCTAAACAGTCCTCTGGCCGTCAGATGGGGAACAGAGCTGGGGAGTGAGTGCCAAGCAGGAGAGTCTGGGGATCTGTGGGTGGTGCCTGGGGACTTGGGCAGCAGTGAGGGCAGGGGCTGAGGATGTAGGGGGTTTGAGGAAGTGTCCACACACATGTCAAATGGACAGGGCTCGGGAGGAATGGACCATGGGGGTTGATGACACAGTGAGAGAAAGACAGATAGATACAGACAGAGAGACCTCTGACACAGGGCAAAGCCTGTTTCCCATGAGGGGCCTGGGCTGATGGGTGGTGTACGCTGCAGTTCCTTGCTTGGTGAGAGTGTCAGCAAAATACGCAGCGGTAATTGCAGTCTCCTGCTAATTGTATTTTACTCATTTGTTGATTAGCAGAGCTAGGAAACCATCTGTCTTCATCTCCTCTTTGGGAGGTGGGAGAGGTGGGGTCTGGCAGCTGTGCCTATCATTAATGTTGGGGTTTCTGAGGGGCTGGCTCTGGAGGCCGCCACCTGTGCCCACTGCCCTGGGAATGTCCTCAGGTGGTGTGGCCTTCTCTCCCTCGCCTGTAACCTGGTGAGTGGCTGCTCCCACTCTGGAGCTGTATGTGAGCAGGGTCAGGCTAGCTGCATGGGATCCTTTATGCTGGGCTGTGTCCTCACCAAAGCAGGTCTTCAGAGAAAGCAGGCACCAGGGTATGGTAAACTGCAGACTTCCCACCCTGTGACGCACAGCGCAGGGAATCTTGTCCATTAGACTGTGTTCCTGTAGCTGTTTAGGCAATATGCAATTGCTGCTATCGGCACGATGCTGGAGGCAGCTTTGTGTTGTCAGATGTGAAATGACTGTGGACAGTAAGTTAATGGGACAAGTCAGGTGAGAGGAGGAGGGGGTTCTGCAGTGGGGCAGGAGCCCGGCTCCCCTGCTGCCACTGGAAACCCGAGTTGAGGGCCCTGGGCTGACTCCCCTCACTTGCTCCTTCTCATCTCTGAATACCAAACGCCTACCATGGTGTTCAGCACATGAAAATTTATAATCAGAATTTCTGCACGAAACTGATGTACTTAATTATACAGATTCTTTCTTCTTATTAAGGTCGGACTGGTAGAGCCCCTACTCAGCTTCTTAAACGGGTAACAGTGTTTATTCTTGACAACAGCTCAGGTTTTAACTGAGGACGCAGAAAAGCGATGAGCCTGGGTGGGCGGGGACAATGCCCAGAGAGAGTGACCAGCCTGGAAAGGTGAGCGGTTTGGGACGGGGCTGTGAGCTCAGGTTCCTTAAGTGGGGTGACTGCCTCTGGAATTTCTGAGCCTGTTGCAGGCAGACACAGGACCCTCCCAGTCCTGTGTGCCCACTCCAGCGTGCCTTGCAGCCCTGTGGGAGGTGAGGTTGAACTGAGCCAGGTGAGCAGAGCTGAGGAAGCAGGGCTCCTGGAAGGTGGTGGTGAGCCCGGTGGACAGTGAATCCATCAGCTGTGAACTGTTGGCAGCACCGGTGGGTGGGCGCAGGAAAGGTGTGGGGCCCTGCTGTAAAAAACGGGGTCTGGGCTGTCCTTGGCTGGCAGAGCTGTAACTTGGTGGAGCTCAATGGACATCTAGTGGCCGTCTGAGGGAACCTCATGCTCTCTCTGCTTTCTGAGCTCCACTGGGCTTCTCTGAGGATGCCACAGGCCAACCTGTGCCCATGACCCAGAGATGGAGAGGGGCTAGAGGTTCCGGTCTGCCTTGGGCAGTGGCCTTCTCCTCTTTGTCTCCCCTTCTCTCTAGCCACCCCAAAGCAAAACCTCCACTCCCCTCTCTAGAGGTAAACTGCAGCTCAGGTCACCTGTGACAGAGCGCTGGCTGTGCTGATGCCTCTGGTGGCCTGTGGAGAAAAGATATGGGCCACAGAGACATTTTTTTTAAAAAGAACAGGATGATTCAAAGAACAACCAGAGGCTGTCCACTTCCCATGGTCACTCTGGCTGCTGTGAAGGGGATGGATTGTGGGCTAAGGGAGATGTGAGCAGGAGGGGAAGCAGGGTAGGTGGTGAGGAGGCAGGGGTACAGGCGAAGGACGACGAGGGGGGCTTGGGCAAGGTTTGGGCAGTTGGGCTGGTGAGAGAGAGATGGCGAATGAGTTTTAGGAATAACAGTTGGCAAGAATTACTTGATGGATTAGATTTGGGGAGTGATTAGGTTTGGGGTGTGACAGAAGTCAAGGATGTGCTCCTTGATGTTTGGTCTTGGCAGCTAGGTGAACCGAGGCATCATTTACAGGGGAGATGAGGTGTATTGAGCAGAAATTGAGGTTTTCGCTTTGAACATGTTCAGTATGAAATGCTTATATGAGTTTGAAGCTGGGGAGATAGGCCAGGCCAAGAGAGAAAGTTGGGAGACACTGACATGTGAGATTGGAGGTGACAATCTAGGAGAAATGTAGACAGAGGAGGAGTCCCGGGGACTGGCAGGGTGCTCAGACGGGGAAGAGGAGGACCTAGCGAAGGAGACTGAGAAGGAAGCACTGGAGTGGAAAGAGGAAAACCAGCAGTCATGGAGGCCGGAGGAACGTGTTCCCAAGAGGATGAGGCCAGCCAGTTAACCACACCCTCAGGGAGGGTGTCAGGGAGGAGAGAACCTGAGAGATGGGTGATGAAGAGCCAGTAGGAGGTGCAGTTGGGCAGACAGCTCTGCAAGTTTTGTGAAGGGGCTTGTGGTGTAGGTGGTGTGGGGTCAGGGAGGAGTTGTAGGTGGATAATGGGAAGCTAAGATTTATCCCAGTAGGATGTTTCAGAAGAGGGAGAAGAATTTCAAGAACCAAGTCCCATGGTAAGCATGTAACTGGATGTGGGGCAGCTGTCATGGTGAATGTGGACTTGGTGTTAGGAAGATGAGGTATTGTTGTCCGAACATTTGTGCTCTAAGAAGTGCAGAGCCGAGTCACCAGCTGAGAATTGAAGTGAGAAGATGACAGATTAGAGGGAAGAGAAGAGTGTTATAACAGCCAATGAGATGCCATTACAGGGCCCAGCCAAGTTCATCTTCTCCCCATTATTGAAGTCTCCACCTTGGACCTGAGAAGGCATCTTACCAAAGCTTTGCTCAAGTCTTCTCTTTGCCCACATCTTCCTCTCCCCCTGCTCTTCATTTAGCCTCTCCCCCAGTTGTACAGTAACCAGTGAGTGCAACCTGAGTTAACACTTTTGATCATCAAAAGCAACACAAGTGGAGTTGAGACAGGGCCTATTGATGGTGAGGTTGCTGACCCTGCACAGACCAGCTGCCAGGGGATCACCAGGCAGCATGGACCCAAAGCTTGTCCAGGCCATTACAGTGAAGCAGATTAGGAGCTGTGCAGCTCACACCACATGCAACCTCAGGAGCTCTCTAAGCAATTCCCTGTGTGGCCTTGGAAACTCATAGGTAAAATGCAAGTGTGCTACCTAAGTTGTGGGGACCCCCTGAGGTGTGATGTATGTGAAAGGAGATGATTAACATCTGTATGGATTGCCGTTTCTGTACCTAATTCTTGACTTTGCATTTTTCTTCCCAGAGTGAAAATCCTCAGGTGGCTTAGACTCTGGAAGGAAAGGACGTGGGCTAGTCCTGCTCTTCTCAATCTGTATTACCTCGGTCAATTTATTTAACTTCACTCTGCTTAACTTTAGTTCTCTCATCAGTAATGTGGGATAATAATCAGACTGATAAGATCTCCACTGGGTATTGGCCCAGGAGACATTCAACAGATTTGAGTCACCTAGTACTTGAATGTCTTCTGTGTGCCAGGCACTGTCCTGACCTCATGGGATCTGGATATTCTCATGTGGGAAGCAGACCGACAGTAACCACATACAGGCTGTCAAGTGGGCATGAGTGCCTGGCAGGGATGGAGACTGATAGTGGGGGGCGATGGCTCTGTTTAGCAACGTCTCTGGTGACATTTGAACAGACTTGACAGTTGGCAGCTGGCACCTGAGAGAGTGCTTCTGGGCAACATTCCCTGCAGTGCAAGCTTGGATGTGGAGCTTGCTGATGTTTGGGTAATTTCTTGGTGGCTAAGGAAGTTCACTTGGCAGTGCCCTCAGCCTCTCTCTGCTTCTTTCCCAGGATTTAACTCGCTTGTGGGAGGTGTGATGGGCTTCTCTATTCTTCTGAGTGCAGAGGTATTCAAGCATAACTCGGCGGTCTGGTACCTGGATGGCAGCACAGGTGTGCTCATTGGCCTTATCATATTTGCCTACGGGGTCAAGTAAGTGCCTGTTTTCCTATTTGCTTTCCTGGAATGCACGAGTGCTCCACTTTCCACCCCTGATGGTCATACCTTGTGCCTGGGACCGCCCTGAGCCTATGTGGGGCCAGGTGACTGAAAAAGCTCACATCAGAATCAGATAGTCTTGTGGCTGGCACTGAAGTAGGGCAAGTGCTTTGACAAAAGGTTTAGGCTTTAAGTCACAAACGGGCACCAGTGCTGGGCTGAGGACTCCTCATGACCTCTGGCTGTGAAAACGAGTAGGCATCTGAGTGAGATGGGGCTACTGGACTCTCAAGCATTCATCTTGAGGGGCCTGCACATGGACTTGCTCAGTCATAGACTAATTTCTCTGGGCTTCAGTGCAAGGTCAGCCTCTTGAAAAGTGCCAGGGACATCCAGGGGAAAACTGAATGGACTAGCTTCAGGGTGAGGGCTGGAGGGGAAAGGGTCAGGGCAGTTCTCCCCAGGGATGGAAGTGATGGCAGATAAGATTGCTTTGCTGAGCCCTATTGCACTCAGCCATCAGTCGCAGGTGGGTGCCAAATCCCAGCTCTCCATCACCTTGGCTAATACCATTTGCCCCACCCTGGTAATTCTCTGAGATCCCACCCCACTCAACTCGAATTTTCAGCCCAAGTGCTTCCAGTGGATCTTCCATACAAGTGGCCTGCTGTGGCTCACATTATGGACTTACCTAAAATCCCTCAAAGTTTCACAAACCCCCAAAGCAGCATCTAGCCTTGGCATGCCTGGCATAAGAGAGGATATATCGCAATTTGCATTGTAATTCCCATCGGGGCCCATGCCTGACAAAACTGGCCAGTATTGACTTGGAGCTAGCTTCAACTAAATGGCCATGAGCCCAGTACATGTGGTGCCTGTGTCACCACACATTGTGGTGCCCACCAAAGGGTCCCAAGCCTGGAGCTAGTGGCTACCAACCTTGATTCACAGCACAGCCTATTCTAAGTGCCTCCAAGCCCAGCACAAGTGGCAACAAGCCACAAAGACTTTGTAGCTCCTGCCAGATGGCCTCAAGCCCACACTGGAGCTCCTCCTAAGAAGCTCCAGAACCAACACAGCTCAGGCCAGCTTTAGACTATATCAGTGCACCACCAATTAGCTCTACAAATGACTCATCTCCAGGGTAGAAGCAGCTGACAACAAGACCTCCACACAATAGCTTGTCTGCTTTAGTAATGCAGCCTGAAGGTCAATCCTACCCACTGATGTGCCAACAGGGCTCAACTATATCAGAGGGCACACACAACCCACAGAAGGGACACTCCTGTAGCACTCAGGAAGACTGTGCCACTGGGGCCCATAAGACACTATATAAGGCCATTCTACCAAGACTGGGAGATACTTAACACATAGATTTACTTAAATCATAGAAACAACACACAGGCAACCAAAATGAGATAAAGAAACATACCCCAAATAAAAGTACAGGAAGAAACTTTAGGAAAAGAAATAAACAAAATGGAAACAAGCAATCTACTACATGCAGAGTTCAAAACACAGGACTGAATTATTGACCTGAAAGACAAGGTAGTGGGAAACACCCAATTGGAACAGCAATAAGAAATAATATTTTTAAATGAGGATAGTTTAAAGGATAATATCAAGAATAACAACATTTGCATCAGAGAGGTACCAGCAGGAGAAGAGGGAGAACAGGGGATTAAAAACCTACTTGAAAGAAATAATGACTGAAAACTTCCTAATCTGGCAAAGGAAATAGACAAGACCAGGAAGCACAGAGAGTCACTAACAACACAAACCCAAAGAGGCCCTCACCAAGACATATCATAATTAAAATGCCAAATGTTACAAAGAATCTTAAAAGCAGCAAGAGAAAATCATTCTGTTACCTATAAGGGAGCTCCCATAAGATTGTCAGCTGATTTCTCAACAGAAACTTTGCAGCTAGAAGGGATTGGCACAAAATATTAAAAGTCATGAAGGGCAAGGACCTACCACAAAGGTTACTCTATTTCATTATAATCAAAGCAGACAAGAAAAAGCTAAAGGAGTTCATCACCACTAAACAAGTGTTATAAGAGATGTTAAAGGGACTTCTTTAAGTAGAACAATCAAATATATCATAAGAGAATATATAAGAAAGATAAAATTCCCATTGACAAAGGGAAACAGTAAAAGTAGTGGATCATCCTATCTAATAAAAGAGCAATATGCAAATTGACCAAATCTCCTATCAAGCTACGCCCACAAGCCATGGAGCAAATAAACCCCAACCAAGATGGCTGTGGCCACTGAGAGCAGGAGGAGGCTTGGGTTTCTCTGGCAATGGAGGAAGCCAAGCTTTCCGCCTGCCATTGCCAGCCTAGGCCTCCACTCAGTGCTACAAAGTTTCAATTATAGAAGATACATAATCCCAACAGAAATGGCAGCAGCCACAGAGCTGGAGAGAGCAGAGGCTAGGGTTGCCCCAGCAATGGAAGAAGCCAAGCTTCTGCAGCCCTAGCACCTAGGCCTCCACTCTAGGCTACAAAGCTTCAATTATAGAATTTAAATAAACCCTAGCAGAAATGGCTGTCACCACGGAGCGAGCAGAAGGCTTGGCTCCGCTCCAGGCTACAAAGTTTCAATTGTAGAACATAAAATAAATCCCAGAACCCAGGGCCTCTGCTTGGGTCGCTGGGGAGTGTGGCGAGCCTGAAAACCACCATAGGCCCCTTGCTCAGGCTGCCCCAACCCCAAGGGAACCCCCACCCTGATCCAGGACACACTTCAGGGCAAACCAGCTGGCCCCCACCCATGTAACAGACCTCTATCCTATCTAATAAAAGAGTAATATGCAGATTGACCATCACTCCAACACACAATATGGCTGCCTCCATGTGGACACAAAATGGCCAGCAGGGAAGGGCAGTTGGGAAGGACCAGGCCTGCAAGGGAGGGCAGTCGGAGGTGATCAAGCCTGCAGGGGAGGGCAGTTAGGGGTGACCAGGCCAGCAGAGGAGGGAAGTTGGGGGCAAACAGGCTGGCAGGGGAACAGTTAGATATCAATCAGTCTGGCAGGGGAGTGATCAAGCTGGCAGGGGAGTGACCAGGCTGGCAGGCGAAGCAGTTAGGGGCAATCAGGAAGGCAGGTAGGTGAGTAGTAGGAGTCAGCATTCCTGGATTGTGAGAAGGATGTCTGACTGCCTGTTTAAATGGGCAGTCGGACATCCCTCAAGGGGTCTCAGTTTGGAGAGGGTACAGGCTGGGCTGAGGGACAACCCCTTCCTTCCAACCCCATGCACGAATTTTGTGCACTGGGCCTCTAATCTAATTATAGAGTAGAAAGATCATGTGTAATTACAAAAATAAATTAAGGGATACACAGATACACACTAAAAGTAAAAAATAATGACAAAACCATAAATGTGGAAGGGGAGACTAAAAATTTCAGTGATTTTAGAATGTGTTTGAACTTTAGTGACTCTCAACTTGAAATGGAATGCTGCACATAATTTTGTATATATAAAGCACATGGTAACCACAAGCCAAAAATCTGTAAGTGATATAGAAGAAATAAAGAGAAAGGAATCCAAACACAATAGAAAGTCATCAACACACAAGAGAACAATAAAGGAACAAAGAAGCACTATAAAAACAATCAGAAAGCAATAAAATGGCAATAACTATTTACCTGTTAATAATTACTTTAAATGTAAATAGACTACATGCTCCAATCAGAAGACATAGGGTGGTTGAATGGGTAAAAAACAAGACATATACATATGCTGCCTACAAGAGATCCATTTCAGATTGAAAGACATAAACTAAAAGTAAAGGGATGGAAAAACATAGTTCATGCAAATGGAAACAAACAAAAAGTTGGAGTAGCAATACTTATATCAGACAAAATAAACTTCAAAACAAGGTCTGTAACAAGAGAAAAAGAAGGGTATTTCATAATGGTAAAGGCCCAATCCAGCAAGAGGATTTTACCTCTTGTAAACGTCTATGCAATTAATGTAAGGGCACCTAAATATATAAAGCAAGTATTGGCTGATATAAAGGGTGAGATTGACAGTAATACAGTCATAGTAGATGACTTTAACACCTCATTGACAACAATGGATAGATCAGACAGAAAATCAACAAGGAAATTGTGGCCTAAATGACACTTTAACCAGATGGATTTAAATTATATTTTTAGGACATTTTTCTACCCCAAAACAACAGAATATACTTTCATTTCAAGTGCACCCAGAACATTTCCAAGATAGAGCACATGATAGGCTACAAACAAATCTCAATAAATTTAAGGTAGTTGAAATAATATCAAACATCTTTTCCTATCGCAATGGTATGAAGTTAGAAATCAATTACAAGAAGAAAGTTGAAAAACACACAAACATGTGAAGCCTAACATGCTGCTAAACAACGAATGGGTTAACAATGAGATCAAGAGAACACCAAGATGGCGGCATAAGCAAACACCTATTGTTCTGCCCCGCGCAACTATTTAAGAACTACAACATAACAGCAGAACAGACAAGCACCCAGAATCGCCAGAAAGCAGGCTGAATGTAAACTCCACTAATAGGAGCAAAGGTGGGACACAGACTCAGGACAGGCGGGAGCGCAATCTTTCAGACGGAAAGAGGTTAGGAGCCGCTCTGGTCGTGCGCGCGCGCGGGCTGGGGCTGGAGCAGGGACCAGCCGGATTTCGCCCACGAGGAAGGGCGGAGGCGTCTCACTGCCCAGATTTCCCGAGCCGGGCGAGGTCCGAGATCCAGGGAAGGAGAGGTCCCCCTGCACAGATTACCCGGAACTGGGCGCGGTCCGAGGTCCGGGGGACGCACCCTGGAAGCGGGGCGCGGTGCGCAAACCCGCGACTTGCCCCCTGGAAACTTGGTTCCGGAAACCATTTATTTTACAGCCCTGGGCTGGACTTTTGGTGTGCAGGCACATTTGGGGAAAGGCAGAGTTGTCTGGCAAGGGGAAGAGACTAGCGGCTTTTTCTTGGAGGAGTCTGCAGCCATCCCCATCCAACAGAGACCTGCGCGCGAGCACCACATAGGACCCAGCTGCCGCCGCCACCGCTGCCGCTGCGTGCAGCCCAGAGACTCCGCCCATCCAATCTGAACACAGTCTCCCTTCACAGCCAATTGGCCTGGAGGTCAAACCCTCCTAGGGCTAACAACAAAAAGCTGGGTTTAAATTCAAAAACACTGAATACAACCCATAAAGGATTGCAGTAAGAGTACCCACCTCAGGTAACCGGGGAGACTGAGCCACTGTCCCTTTGAGGATATCCACCACATAAAGCAACCACCATGCAGAGATATGGAAAGAAATCAGGTGTGAAAGAAATGGAGGAGAAAAGACGACAAGACATTGAGTTCAAAACCACGATTATAAGGCTTTTCAAGAGGCTCCTACAAAAGGCCGATCAACTTAATGAGAATTACCAGGAAATAAACAAGACCAACCAGGAAATGAATGAGAATTACAAGGAGATGAATGATACTTACAAGCAAATGAATGAGACCCTCAGGGAAATGAACAAGACCTCTGAGGATACGAACCAGACCCTCACAGATAAAAAAAAGGACCAACTAGAAATCAAGCATACACAGACTGAAATAAAAAATATTACACAAAGTCCTAAAAGCAGTCCAGAGGGCCACAAGAACCAAGTCAAAGATTTGAAATACAAAGAAGCAAAATCCACTCAGCTGGAAAAACAAGAAACAAAAAGAATTCAGAAAATTGAAGATAGTGTAAGGGGCCTCTGGGACAACCTCAAGCATGCCAACATCCGAATTATTGGGGTGCCAGAAAAAGAGAGAGAGCAAGTTAATGAAAACCTACTTGAAGAAATAGTGACTGAAAACTTTCCCCACCTGGTGAAAGAAACTGACTTAAAAGCCCAAGAAGTACACAGAACCCCAAAATATAGGAATCTAAAGAGGACCACACCAAGACATATCATAATTAAAATGCCAAGAGCAAAAGACAAAGAGAGAATATTAAAAGCAGCAAGAGAAAAACAGTTGGTTACCTACAGGGGAGCACCCATACGATTGTCAGCGGATTTCTCAACAGAAACGATGCAGGCCAGACGCGAGTGGCAAGAAATATTCAAAGTAATGAAGAGCAAGAATCTACAACCAAGATTACTCTATCCAGCAAAGCTATCATTCAGAATCGAGGATCAGATAAAGTGCTTCGCAGATAAGAAAAAGCTAAAGGAGTTCATCACCACCAAACCAGTATTATATGAAATGCTGAAAGATATTCTTTAAGAAGAGGAAGAAGAAAAAGGTAAAAATATAAATTATGAACAACAAATACACATCTATCAACAAATGATCATAAAAATCAAGTGAACTGATAGGCTGATGAACAAGATAAACTGGTGACTATAACAGAAACATGGACATAGAGAGGGAATGGACTGACAATTCTTGGGGAGAAAAGGGTTGTGGAAAGTGCAGCAAGAGATTGGACAAAAATCTTGCAACAATGGGAGAGGACATTGGGGAGGGGGAGGTGAGGGCGGAGGGTGGGATAGGTACAGGGGGGAGGGAAGATAAAGGGGGATAAAAAAGGGGAAACAATGTAATTAATAAACTGAACAATTAAAAAAAATAAAGTTATTATTGACTAGAAAAACAAAACAAAACAAACAAAAAAAAAACAATGCGATCAAGAAAGAAAACAAAAGATGCCTTGAGACAACTGGAAGTGAAAACAAAACGACCAACAAAAAAAAAAAATAATAATCTATGGCCACAGCCAAAACACTTCTAAGGGGAAATTTCTAGCAATACAAGCCTACTTCAAGAAACAAGAAAAATCTCAAATGATCTAACCTTCCACCTAAAGAAACTAGAAAAAGATGAAAAAACAAAAGCTAAAGTGAGTAGAATGAAGGAAAGAAAGATTAGAGTGGTAATACACAATAGAAAATGTCAATTAAATAAAGAGCTGGTTCTTTGAAGAATCAAACAAAATTGATAAACCTTTAGTCAGACCCATGAAGAAAAGAAAAGAGAGGGTCAAATAAATCAAATCAGAATGAAAAAGAAGGGTGACACCATAGATATACAAAGGATTATGAGAAAATACTATGGACAATTTTATGCCAACAAATTGGACTACCTGGAAGAAAATAACATGAGAAACAAAATCTGAACAGACCAATAATTGGTGATGAAATAGAGTCAATAATCAAAAGATTCCCAACAAACAAAAGTCCTGGACCAGATGGCTTCACAGATGAATTTTATCTAACATTCAAAGAATTATCCTTCTTAAACTATTCCCAAAATTGACAAGGTGGGGAAGTTCCCAAACTCATTTTACAATAGTCATTACCCTGATACTAAAGCTAGACAAAGACATTACAAAGAAAGAAAATTATAGGCCAATATCCTAGATGAACATAGATACAAAAAGAATCCCTAACAAAATATTAGCAAACAGAATTCTGCAATACATTAAAGAGGTGATATACTATGACCAAGTGGGATTTATTCTTGGGATTCAAGGGTGGTTCAATATCTGCAAATCAATTAACATGATAAAGCACATACTAGGTGTACCAGTTAATATGAACTTTTTTCAATAGATGGAGTTACACATATGTTGATATATATGCGATTTGATATGTGTGCTGTTTTGTTGTATTGACAGCAAGCTTCAAAACTTCATATGTCAAATTTGCTGAAAGTGTTAACACTATAGATATTTTTACGCTTAAAAACGTCGAATTTCATGCCAAAAACAAAAAAGCATTTGCAGGAAGTCTTAATTCATAATTTTATTTTGAAGAAAAAGTTATTGTACACTTTGGGAAGCTTATGGTGAGCATGCTCCATCTTAAGATACTTGTGAATGCTGGTTTAAATGCTTTAAAAGTGATGATTTTGTGAAAGACAAAGAACATCCAGGTCAACCAAAAACGTTTGAAGACCAACAATTACAAGCATTATTGGGTGAAGATGGGTGTCAAACTCAAAAACAACTTGCAGAAAGATGAAACATTGCTCAGCAAACAATTTCCTATCATTTATAAGCAATGGGAAAGGTTTTAAAGGAAGGAAAATGGGTGCCACATCAATTGAACGAAAGACAAATGGAAAACTGAAAAACCATCAGTAAAATGTTGCTTCAGTGGCACAAAAGTCTTTTTTTGCATCAAATTGTCACTGGCGATGAAAAGTGGATTTATTTTGAGAATCCCAAATGCACAAAATTATGGATTGGGTCAACCATCAACCTTGACTGCAAGGCCAAATCGCTTCGGAAAGAAGATAATGCCCTGTGTTTGGTGGGATCAGGAAGGTGTGGTGTATTATGAGCTTCTAAAACCAGGTGAAACCATTAATACTGATTGCTACTGATGACAAATAGCAATTTGAACTACGCTTTGATCATGAAATGACCAGAATGTGCTAGAAGACACGGCAAAGTAATTTTGCTTCATGATGACACACCATCACACTTCAAAACCAATTAAAAATATACTAAAAGATCTTGGCTGGGAAGTATTAACACACCTGTCGTATTCACCAGAACTTGCTCCTTCAGATTAGCACTTGTTCTGATCTATGGCACACGAACTTTCTAAGCAGCACTTCAAAACATATGAAGAAGTTGAAAACTGGGTCTCTGAATGGTTTGCCTAAAAACAAGAAAAGTTCTATTAGGATGGTACCCACAAATTATCTGAGAGATGGGGGAAATGTGTAGCTAATAATAGACATTACTTTGAATAAAGTACTTTTGATGTTTCTCTTGAAATTGTCGTGTTTTCTTTTATTATAAAATCTGCCATTATTAACTGGTACACCTAGTAAATAAAATGAAGGATAAAGATCATATGATCATATCAATATATTAAGAAACAGCATTTGATAAAATCTAGCACCGATTTATGATAAAAACTCTTAGCGAAGTAGAAATAGGGGGAACATACCTCAACATATAAAGGCTATACTAGTATATGACAAACAACTAACATACTCAGTGGTGGAAAGGTGGAAGCTTTGTCTTGAAAATCAGGAACAAGATAAGAATGTCCTCTTCACCACTTTTATTCATCGTCAGACAAGAGAAAGAAATTAAAGGTATCCAAATTGGAAAGGAAGTAGTAAAACTTTCATTTGCAGATATATAGAGAGAACCCTGAAGATTTCACCAAAAAAAAGAGACTAGAACTAATAAATTAATTCAGTAAAATAGCAGAATACAAACTGATTCAGAAATCAGTTGCATTTTACACACCTATAATGAACTATCAGAAAGAGAAATTAAGAAAAACACTCTATTTACAATGGCATGAAAAATAGTACTCAGGAATAAATTTAACCCAGGAGGTAAAATACCTATACTTGGAAAACTATAAGACATTGAAGAAAGAAATTGAGGATACAAATAAATGGAAGCATACAAAGTGCTCATGGACTGGAAGAATTAACATCCTGTATAATCCTATATAATAAAGAGGTAATGTGCAAATTGACCCTTACACCTTTGCACAAGATGGTCACTCCCATGTGGTCAAAGATGACCACCACAAGATGGCCGGCAGGGGAGGGTAGTTGTGGGTAATCAGGCCAACAGGGGAAGGCAGTTGGGGGGTGGGGGGAACCAGGCCTTCAGGGGAGGGCAGTTGGGCGCAATTGGGCAGGCAGGGGAGCAGTTAGGCATCTATCAGGCTGGCAGGGGAGTTGTTAGGAGGTGATCAGGCTGGCAGGCAGGTGTGCGGTTGGGAGCCAGCAATCCCAGATTGTGAGAGGAATGTCTAACTGCTGGTTTAGGCCTGATTCTACAGGGATTGGCTGTCAGACATCTCCTGAGGGGTCCCAAATTGGCGAGTGTACAAGCTGGGCTGAGGGACACCTTCCCCCAGTGCATGAATTTCATTTCACGCACCAGGTCTCTAGTAGTTAAATATTATCCCAAGCAAGTGGCAGAGTCAATGCAATCCCTATCAAAATACCAATGACACTTTTCACAGAACTAGCATAAATTATATGGAACCACAAAAGACTCCGAATAGCCAAAGTAATCTTGAGAAAGAAGAATAAAGTTGGAGGTTTATCATGTTACCTGACATCAAATTATACTACAAGGCTATAGTAATCAAACCACCATGGTACTGACATAGAAACAGACACATAGATCAATGGGATATGATAGCCCAGACATAAACCCATGCCTATATGACAGAGAAGGCAAGAATATACAATGGAGTAAAGCTAATCTCGCCAATAAATGGTGTTGGAAAAGAGACACATGCAAAACAAGAACCACAACAACAACAAAAACCAACAATAACAAAAAAAACTAGACTACTTTCTTACACCATATACAAAAATAAATTAAAAATGGATTAAAGACTTACAAGACCTGAAATCACAAAACTCTTAGAAGAAAACATAGTAAACTTTGATATCACTATTTTTTAATCTTCACTCAAGGAACGATGATACTTTTTCTATTGATTTTTAGAGAGAATGGAAAGGAGGAGGAAAGAGGGGAGAGAGAGAAAGAGAGAAGCATTGATGTGAAAGAGACACATGATAGGTTGCCTCCCATTTACATCCCAACTAGGGCTGGGGATTGAACCTAAAACTGAAATACATGCCCTTGGCTGGGAATGAATCCTGTGACTATTTGGTCCTTGGTTCAACGCTCTAACCACTGAGAAAACTGGCCAGGGCTGACATCACTTTTAGTAATATTTTTCTACAGATGTCTACTCTTTCAAGGGAAATGAAAGAATAAACAAATTGGACTATATCAAACTAAAAGGCTTTGCATAGTGAAGGAAACCATAAAAAAAACAACAACCTACTGCATGGGAGAAGATATGCACCAATGATACATTCCTTGAGGAGTTAACTCCCAAAATATATAAGGAAATCATATAACTTAACACCAAAAAACCAAAACAAAATCCTGATAATCTGATTAAAAAGTGGGCAGAGGACCTGAATAGACATTTTTTTCCCCCAAAGAGGATATACAGATGGCCAACAGACATATGATAAGATGCTCAACATCACTAATTATCAGAGAAATGCAAATTAAAACCACCACAGTGAGATATTACCTCACACCTGCCAGAATGGCCATCATCAGTAATGAAACATGTTAGTAAGGATGTGAAGACAAAGAGAAGCCTGTGCACTGTCGGTGGGTTTATAAGTTGGTGCAGCCACTGTGGATAATGGTATGGAGGTTCCTCAAAAATTAAAAATAGAACTACCATGTGATCCATAAATCCCACTTCTAGGTATTCATCCAAAGAAACTGAAAATATTAATTAGAAAAGACATATGCAGCATTGTTTACAATAGCCAAGATATTGAAGCAATCTAAGTGTTCTTGGATAGATGAGTGGATAAAGAAGGTGTGGTACATATATACAATGGAATATTACTCTGCCATAAAAAGAAGAATGAAATCTTGCTATTTGTCACAACATGGATGAACCTAGAAGGTATTATGTGAAGTGAGATAAGTGAGACAAAGACAAATACCATATGATTTTACTTATATTTGGAATCTAGAAACAACATATATGAACAAAACAGAAATAAACTTTCAACTTTACACTTTAAACTATTAAATGAATTATAAAATAGTGTACATATCTACTTTTATAAATTAAATATCTTAACTAGGGAAAATCTATTAGTGGTTGAGGGGAGTTGGGGAGGGAAAAGGGAGTAATGCTGGTGGGTTTCTTTTTGGGATGAGGAAAATGTTCTAGAATTAGGAGGTGGTGATGATTGGACAAGCATATACTAAATACTACCAAGTCATATACTTTCAAAAGCTGCATTTTATGGTATGTGAATTAGTTTTTTTTTAATTGCCTCTCCCATCTGCTTCCCCAAGTGCTCAAAGCCCCGGGCTATGGGGGTGTGCTGGGTGATCTGTGTGTGTCCTCTGCAGACTTCTCATCGACATGGTGCCCAGGGTGAAGCAGACGCGCCACTACGAGATGTTTGAGTGAAGGGCTCAAGCTCCAGTCTGTATCTGCATGAAGACATCAGGATGACCAGAGGCTCCCACACAGCGGACAGTGCCAGTATTTAGCTGAACATCCACTTTCTTATTTGGAGAGTTTGTGTTCATGGGAACAAGTGTGCCCAGCAGGTTGGTCTGCACTGCTCCCCTCGCCACCTCCCCCATCACCCGGTGCACAGGAGGGGACACTGGTTTTCCCATGTCTGTTGGGAACTGGCTGTTTCTATTTTCTGGAATAAAAAGGGTTCCTGTGGGTTGGATAAGGTCTCTGCTTGGCAGGAAGTTCTGAAACAGAGCCACTATCTAGACCCGCCTCCTCTGGGCGCGGAGCAGCTCGGGTCCCCAGAACTCCTCTCTCCGGCAGAACTGAAGGGAAGACCATGTGAACCCTCCTGCCCCTCACCACTTCACATACCCAGAACCATCAGTGTCCCACTTCCTAATTCCTGTCACTGTCTTTCATTAGTTTCATACTGTTTTACTAATCCTGAATCTAAACAGATTGGTTAAAGAGGAGACCGTTCTATTTTTAAAGTACTTAGTGATGTATGTGTGAGCTTGCATGATGAACTAAGCACATGACCCTTTCTTGTACATTCAGAACCTGAACACACATGTAAAAACAGGACCCATTTTTGACAGATGTGAAACCACCGTTTATTTGTAATAAATAATGACATAATCTACCCACATGTGTAGGCATCTCTGTTGTGTCAGGTGGGCGTGGTACACTGGCCTGTGAGAAGTAACTGTAAGGACGAGATGTCTGCAGCTTAGGTAACGTTAGGTATCAGTTCTGTGAATATGGTCCCCACACCCATCTGTACTGTAGCACTTGCTGCTTGCCCAGGTGACTGTCTGGTCAATAGAGACTGCGCCCTGTTTTGTGTGGTCTAGGAGGTGACCTTTGAAAGATGTCCCTGACTTTCTGTGTGGCTGAAGGACAACATGGATCACTTTTTCTGGGTGGAATGGAGATCCTGGGGGACTTGTGATTTGCGTCTGTGGGGAGGCCACCCATCGCTCAGGTAAGGGGTGGCCACACACTGATGTGGTGGTGCCTGAAGCCTTAGAGCTGACCTTGCCTGGGACTGAGGGATGGTTGTCCCAGACCCTAACTCCCCCTCCCACTGCTCTACTTCAAGCTGATGAAGGGGAGGTGCTTTGGTCTGGGGGCCCTGACCTTGGTGCAGCCTGGCGCTGTGGGCCAGCTTCCTCCACAGTGCTTTGCGGAGTGCTCTGCAGGACGTTAACAGGGACATGGTAAAGGGCCAACTGCTCAAACAGGTCTGGGGATGGGAGACTCAGTGGTGTCTTTCTGCAGGTTTCCTGTGTATTTAACACAGCATGGAAGCTTGTAGGGAAACTAGGATATAGCCCCCCTAAAATGTGCGCACACTCTGCTCAGACCTTTCTGGGACTGGTGTTCAGGAATCATGCTGTACCCGTGACTCCGTTTATAGGAACTGTGTGCTGTCCGTGCTCTGAGCAGAGCATGAGAGGCTGTGCTGAGGCTGAGCCATGCCTTCCCCCAGCATCACCTGCAGCAGCCCCTGGTGTGCGCATGGACTTGATCTTGTTTCCAGGGCAGGTGCCTAAACCAGTGCTCATGAGGGAAATGCATCAGGTCTAACAGCCTTTTTAGGACTATTTCATTAGCACAGCCTTAATGATTTTTCAAGCATCTGATGTAGTACAATTATCTAAAAAAAAAAAAAAAAAAGCCCATCTAGGGAGTGTTCTGAGATGAGTTTTGGTGGATATGAGGCAGGGAAGGAACACACCACAGTGAAACCGCCCTCCATTCCTTGGCCATCATGGTTTCTCAGCCTTTCCAGGGGCGTCTGCAAATGGTGAGACGCAGGCAGTAGACACCAGTGCTGGGGTGCAGCTGGGTCATGTTCTTCAGGTGACCCTGTAGACACCCAGCCCCCCAAAAATCACTCCTGTCACACAAGAAAAGTTTATTGAAAAATAAAGTTCTCCCTAGTTTTGTCTACAACAGTGGAAAACAAAGCAGTGCTCTCTATGCAGGTACAGTACGTTAGGACGTGTGGACTGACTAGAACCCTGCACTAAACCCCAGAGTGAGCCAGGTGCTGTTTGAAGACACAGATGTGAACGGTCATTAGCTTTCATTAGAAAGGTTGTGATAGTGACTGCAGTAGAAAGGACATCACCATCTCTTTTGGCATCGACTGTTCCACTGTTGTCCTATTAACACCTGGGCAAGACAGCAAAATGCTTCCCAACTTTGCTCCATTTCTCCTTTGACAGAAGCGGCAGACTACCTAGGTTCTCTGCGCGCCCCAAGCCTCTACCCTATACACACACACCTGACGTCCTATGAGCACTCGCTGGCCATGGTCCCTCTGCCAGCCCACACCAGCTGCAGGCAACTGGAGAAGATCATCTCAAGGATCCACAAATCAGGGATAGAGGAATGATGCTTGGGAGAAGGTGAATCCCAGTCTTATACCTGCAGACATCTAGGGCTGCAGATTCAGCTGAAGAGAAAACAGGAACATGGGCACAGGGCTCCAGCAAACTCCTCCACACTCCACAATGCATCTGCCCAGAGGAGGACCAAGACAGGCAAGGAGATGCGGCTCCAGTCTATAGGGGAGTAAGAGGCTAGAACCCCAATAAAACAAAAAGTGAACTGATATTTAGGTGACTTGGGGGAAAAAAATCAGTGAACCACCAGCAGCTCTGGGAGTGGTTCTGAAGATACTCTCCCTGCCCTCCCCTCCCAGTCTGGCCCCAATTGACTGGACTGTGGAGGAGCCACCCTGGCCGGCAGGGGATAGCAGGGGACTTCCTCAGTTCAATCGGTTGACCCTTTCCCCTTGTAAACAGAAAAGCCTCTCTTAAATGTGTTTCAGAGGAACAGTTAACTTTAAGGGGTCCAGTCAATGGGAAAATTCATCTTAATTTTCAGCTCAAGAAGTTCCCCAAGGAATCACTCTGGAATGGTCCAGGAGATATCACTGGGATGAGGCCCAGCATGGAGCCAAAGGTCACCCTTGCCACCTCCCGTGTGCAAATTCCGCAGCCTCGTTTCATCTGGGGCTGAAGCCAGGCATGTTTTCCAATCAGTCAGTGCATTCAGGGATCCAGCAATGTTCTAGCCACAGGGTGGGCATGGGACTTAGACATGCTGACCAGTAAATCCCGTAACAATCTGTCAACCTAGGATAATAGTGTCCTGTAGGTATGACTTTTGAACCAACTGATAAGGAGTGAGTGCAGCTCTTTATTTCTCAAATTTTGTAAAATTTAATAACATTTAACACTTACTAGGGCCTATGTGCCAGATACTGCTAAACACCAAATCCTCACAAAATCCCTAAGCGCTAAGAGAGCTATGTAATTTTTTTTTCTGCATCTGAGACTACAGCTAATTTGGCCTTTCACTATAAAAACTTGGCTTTCCACTTCTTGAAGCCAACAGGAATGAGAGGGACTGACCCTAAGCTTTAGGACATCCCACCTTCCTAAAGAAGCTGAGTCTCTGTGCCCATTAGCTCTTCACACAGAAATGCTTGTGGGCCCTCGGGGATGGGTGGAAGAGGAATGAAGCCAATGTGAAAACTAAAGTGTTTTTAAATAAATAAAAACAGTCCAGGCTTCAGATAGCAACATGTGTAACAGAGCCTGTCGTTAGCAAAACAGATGTTTAAAAAACCAAAAAGTTTGGAGGCAGGAAAAGGGGTGGTCATGTGCTAATTATATACACAATTCAGGTAAGCCACCATGGAGAGTGGGTGGCCTGCCTTGGTCTGGTCCACAAATGCAACTCGCCTGTGAACAGCAGTTTCTGCCAACCTATCACATTCATGCCTGTGCTACCAGTGAAGCAGGGGTCTCTCCTTCCAGACGAAACCAAGTGGTCACAGTTATGAAACCCCATGCTCACTAAGGAAACAAAAGGGTATGCATATTCTTCCCCTTTCATGATGTCCAGCAGATCAAGTGTCCGGGGGCCAGTGCTACCCAGGAGCTCAGCGGGCCCTGCTTCCTTGCAGTGCAACCCCTCAGCCAGGGCTAGCGCCTGCCCTGCCACACCTCACCACGTGCCTGGTGGCAGGGAGCCCAGGCCAAGGGGCAGGCAGCAGTCCCCAGACCCAGCTGTGACCAAGCGGTTGGGATGGTGCAGGCTGGTATGGAGGAAGCCAGCACTTCTCTTGGGGTTCTCACTGCTTCAGGGGGGTATATGTGCATATACGTGCTGGCCTAGGGGCTGGAAGGGCGTTTCTGGTGTCCTGAGAGTCCACAGTGACACAAGGACAGGTCCTGTCTCCAAGCTGGAGGAGTGCACCATGTTCTAAAACCAACCCCAAAGAAAAGTGAAAAGGCACCTCAGAGAAACAATAAATAGCAAACATTCACGATATTCCCAAACATACAGCAAACACAAAAAACACAAACTAGACACAGTGACAGAAACCCAACTTAAGCAAAAATGCAAAAAACCTCTCCCTTTGTTCAAGTGCAAATCTCAATTACATACATGGAGTAAATGAGGTGTCCACTGACATTAAAAGCAGTGTTTCCCCTTAGGAGGAGCTTTTACTCCTGAAAGTGTTTACATGTCAAAGGAAGGCTTTCTCTTTTTTAATAAATTAGATGAATGTTTTCCCTCAAGTTTCTTTTTTAGGAATTTAAGATCACAGTGGGGGGAAAACTCCAGATTTCACTTAAGAAAAAATGTACAAAAACTTACAGCCCAGGCAACATGTGCTCATAGCCAGGGAGACAGGGGACCTGGCATAGGTCCCAGTGTGGAAGTGTCTCCAACCACAGGTTAGCTTAGGACTTTGTTAGGAAAAATTGCCCACACTCTGAGGCACCCTCCACCCAAGGCAGGCAGGAATCAAGTCCCTACTGGTTGTGGACCACTGGCCTGACTGGGGCCAAGTTTAGGGGGGCTTGGAGGCCACTATCCGTCTAGCATCACTACCTCTATTGATAAAGCCTTCAACAACTGGGGTGGGGGTCAGTGTGCCCCAGAAGCAGAAGACCCCTCTCTTCTCCTGTCCCCACCTCCCTCCCATGGAACTGCCTCTCATCAGCCAACACTGGGCTGGCAGAAGCAGAGAGACCTAATGGGGAAAGTGCCCTGCTGGGCACCTGAGCTGAGAGTCCTGACAAGAGTGGGAAGGTGGGGAAGCCCTGAGATCAGGCAGCCAGCAAGCAATCCTAGAAGTTTCTGGAACACAAGGCAGGCACCCAGGCTTTCCACAGAATGTAGCTTCCTAGTTTCCACACTTTCTGAGTCCCTGTGCTTGTTTAATAAACAGCTCTCTGCAAAATGGGTTGCTGAGCTTGGGAAATGGGTCTTGGCCCACAGGCGCCCCCTGCTGGTTGGATGCCTGCACTGACCTCCTCACCATTGGAAACTCCCCGAAGGGCCCAGAAGAGGGCAGCACAGGCCCAGGAATTGTAGGCCTGGGGCTCAAGCCAATTCCCACAATTTAGGGTGCAGCCAAGAGGCTCATTCACAGAGAGAAGCAATTCCTAACAGCAAGGAAGGCAGTTATTTCTCCTCCTATCGCAGGTAACTGCCCTTGCAAATCTTAAAAGAACACCCACACCCACATTCACATCCTATTACAAGGTTTCCTTGCTTGAGTCCTTGCTGCTGGACCCTGGCCTCCCATCAGCACTCTCCCTTGCACATGTGTTCAGGGGTCACCTGAGGGGTGGTAGAAGCTTCCCTTCTTGCATCCTCTGTTCTCTAGGATTGGAGCTAAGATTTAGACACACAGAGTCAAAGTATAAAAGGCCGGCTGTGCATTTGGAGCTATTTATGCAGGAGGGAAGAACTGAGAAGCAAGCAGAATCTAACTCCCTACATGTAAAAGCTCCACACTCCCTGTCATCCTGAAACAGAGTCCTTCCTTTAGTCTCACTTCTCAAAGGCCCATCCACCATTCATCTTGCCAGCTCTTTGCCAGCCGAGGCTGGGGGCTGCCTGAGGGCATGCAGGGTGCTGGGAGGCCGGGCCACCACCGAGGGCTGGGTGGACCCCAACTACTCATAACACGGAGACTAAGAGGGAGGAGAGGGCTTACTCTTACCACATGGGGATGCCAGGGTTTCCCATGCCTGGGCTGCGAGCCACCCCACACCCACTCTACAGGTGAGCAGCCAGGACAGGGACTCATTTTCACACTGGCCTGCCCCTGCTCCCCCAGCCAACATCAAGTTCGCCCAGAGCCCCATTCCCTGGGCTATGGAGGTTCCAGGCATTCGAAAAAATGTAACGCAAGCCCAAGGTTTGCATCCTAGCTGCAGTGTGACACCCGGCCACAGGGACCAGTTCACTCATCAACTCCCAGCTCAAAGAATGCTTGTATGGGGTAAATATCACAGCTATGTCCAAGGGAGGCTCTTTTGGTCCTGGTCCTGCCTTTCTGGATTTACCATTAACCACCAGATGTCAATTTCCCAATCATGTACTTCGTTCCCTGGCTGGGTTGTCCCCCCACATCTGGGGATGCCTGTTCTATAGCTACCACCAAGCACACACACAAGATTTTCTTCTCTTCTGCCACCATCTGCTTTGAGGAGCTAGGTCCCCACAGCACTCCCCACCTCTCCCTCCTGAACCACCCTGAAGGGGACAGAAAACTATTACAGTGAAGGTGGATGGTAAACAGTAGGAAATCAAAGAAACAAGACCTGTGATCAGTCCCTCTCTGCCCTCCCCTGGTACCCTCCCCCTCCCAAATAAATAAGTTAATGGATTTAGGAATGTTTCCATACAAAGTTCTTGCCAACCAGCTCAGTTCCCCCTCTGGTTTTGTTTTGTTGGAAATGAATCTTGAGATTCGTGCTCTGCCCTAAAGCAAGTGCATCCCTGCAGTTGCTCCTCAAAAAATAAAGTTGTGCCAGGGAGAGCAGTCAGGCTCCTGGCCTGATGCCTGCCCACCTTTGGTTTTGGTGAAAATGCCACTGTGATGTGTTGACCACAGCAGGAGTGATACCACATGGAAACCTTCCACCAAAAAGTTCAGGCTCTGGCGAGAGTCCCTGAATGACGCCTGCCCCCCAAGCTCTGCCAGGATGGGGCTGGAGCCGCTGTCTTCCCAGCAGAGTGTGTGCAGGGCCGGCTGGTGGTCGCTATAGACAGTCTTTGCAGAGAGCCACCTGGCCCTTGATGAAGTCCCGGCAGGGGCAGATCCTCCGGTGTCTGGGGTGGGCGCCCGCACAGCTGAACAGCAGGAGGTCACCTTGAAACACACAGTGCTTGTTCTTGGGGTCAAAGGAGGGCACCAGGATGTCCTTGGCCAGCTCTGAGCTTTGGCAGATCACCTCGTACCTGGAGAGGAAGAGAAAGGCACAAGGTTGGAGGTGCATGACTGTCCTTGTCACTGGCTCCTTGGCCCACCTCCTGAAGGTGGGGAGCATGGTTGCTTCTCCTGTAAATAGACAGCAGCCAGTACCCTCTGACCCAACAAGTTTCCACCTTCTGACCCAGCAAGTCTCCACTCGAGGGATGGGGCAAGAGAAGTGTGTGCCTGTATGTGTGGGGACATGCATTCAAGGCTGCTTGTGTAGATTGTATGTAAGCGTAAAAGTAAATAATCCAAATCCCACGTGGGGAATGGGGAGATCAACTTGGTGCATGTGCTTTGGGAGATGATGAGGTGCAAATTTGAGTGGCAGTGTGGACTATCCTGCAGGAGGCAAGTCGCAGAACAGGAGGCACAGTGTGACCCAGCTCCACCTATGTGTTTGTACATGTGTGCATGTGAGTGCGTGAGGGTATGGTTGTGTAAGGACATGTGTGAGTGTGTGTGATGTATGTGTGTGTGCATGTGAGAGGTTGAGCACATGCGTATGTAAGAACGTGTGTGTGGTATGCATGTGCATATGAATGGGTGAGAATATGAGTGTGTATAAGAAGGTGTGTGTGTGGTGTATGTGTGTATGTGTGTGTGTAAGAGCATGTGAGTGTGTGTAATGTGTATATGTGAGACTGTGTGTGTCTAAAAGCCGAGAAGGCAATACATTAAAACCTTAACAATATTACTTCTAAGGAGTAAGACTGGAGCAAAGTTGTGTAATGTTTAAATACATGGTGTCCCCAAAAATATGCATATATATTTTAAGAGCTAATAAATCGATTTTGAAAATGAAATCCTATATAATAAAAAGGTAATATGCAAATTGACTGTCACTCCAACACACAAGATGGCTGCCCCCATGTGGTCAAAGATGGTTGCCCCCGTGTGGACACAAGATAGCTGCCACAAGATGGCCAGCAGGGGAGGGCAGTTGTGGGCGATCAGGCCCACAGGGTAGAGCAGTTGGGAGGAACCAGATCTGCAGGGGAGGGCAGTTGGGGATGACCAGGCCTCAAGGGGATGACAGTTTGGGGGAGACCAGGCCTGCAGGGAAGAGCAGTTGGGGGGGCAGGCCTTCAGGGGAGGGCAGTTTGGGGGGACCAGGCCTGCAGGGGAGGGCCATTGGGGGTGACCAGGCTGGCGGGGAAGCAGTTAGGATTTGATCAGGATGGCAGGGGAATGATTATGAGGTGATCAGGCTGGCAGGCAGAAGCAGTTAAGGGGCAATCAGGCAGGCAGGCAGGCGAGCAGTTGGAAGCCAGCAGTCCTGGATCGTGAGAGGGCAATTGGGCATCCCTTGAGGGGTCCCAGATTGGAGACAATGCAGGCTGGGCTGAGGGACCGCCCCCTACCCCTTGGTGCATGGACTTTGTGACCGGGCCTCTAGTGTATTTTAATTAACACTATATTTATAATTACTAGAAGTGTGTGTACCTTAACCCTCTGCACACCTCCACCTCCTGGCTGGGGACCCCGAGGTTTCCTGCTGTTCCTGCAAAGCTCCAGGTCCCCCTTCCTCAGGCCCCATTCCTCCAGTCCCCTCTTGTCTTCCTCCAGCCAACTAACACACTCACTGGCCCAGCCCTTGCCAACACTAAATCAGAAGATTTCCAGGGCAACTGGGGGATGCTGGTGGCTCTCAGGGCTGCCAGCCTGACGCTTGGTGCTGGGGAAGGGAGCACGCCCTCGTATCTCACCCCTGTAGTTGCCAATGGGCTCTGCCACTTCCCTAAATCCCCCATCACCTCTGATCTTGGCACACCAGCCAGGAGGTGGAGGTGTGCAGAGGGTTAAGGTTGTGGACCAGGAAGGCGAAGGCAAGAAGTGGTGTTTTATGGCTTTCCTAAAGGAAAAGGAGACAGAGACAGAGAATCGGGGCTTCTAAATCCTACACAGACTATCCCAGCTGACCAATCCACAGCAAGGGGTCTACAGAGCTCAAGTGTGCATTCAAGTTTCCATATGGAATGTGGCCTTGGGAAACAGTTATGCTTAAGCTCTTTATTGAGGGGAATGATAGCACCTGCTGTATCTTGATTCATCTGCCTGATTCCCTGCTAAGGAGGAGCGTGGAAATGTATGCAACTCACCTCAGACCCCATGGCAGGGGCTGTCATTGACAGTGGCCACAAGGAACCCTCCAGCTCCTGTCCTGGTCACCTGGACTCAAATACCAGGCTCCATATCCTGGTGTGAGCGCATCACACCAGGGTGGTTATGGGAGCAGCCTGCCTGCCCAGGGATGGTGCCAGAGACCGCAGTCTTCCCACAGACAACTCCCAGTCTTCACGTGGTCCAGTGTGTGGCACAGCTCTGCCACCTCTGGATGCCTCCCGCCTGCAGGCCCCAGGGAGCGCTCCCTCCTTTAGAGGCAGGGCCCTGCCCCACAGCCCTGGCCATGCCATCATTCCTGCTTAACTGGTGAGAGAATTCACCAGAGAGGTAAGATGACTTTCCTAATCCCGCACCCAAAGCCCATACGGCCTCCATGGCCCACAATCCCCTCTCCACTGGGGATCCCTTCCTTTCCAGGGCATGCAGGTCATTGTTCCAGCCTCTGTGTTCCTGTGATATCTGTCACCCCCGGACACACATATCCATTCATGCCCATTCTTGCTCTCACACCCTCACACCTGTGCAGGGACTCTGGTGTGGTCTAGTTTCCCTTCTGCAGGGTGCTGTCTCTCCCGCTTCTCTTATAGGGCAGATTTGGGGCTCCTGAGGTCCAACACCTCAGTTTACAATTTATGGCTCTGGAAGAATTAAAGGGTAAAGGCCCGCCTTCCTACGGGTCCCCAACTTCCGGAGAGAACAGAACTGCCCATCCCCCCCATACATAGGTACACACAGGGTGAGGGGCCGTAGCTGGCCTAGCCCTCCCATCATCCCTGTCCTGGAGTTTCTCCCTCCCTTACCCACCACCCTGCTACTTCCAAGTGCCCCAAGCTCCCTTTGACCACTCTGACTCAGGGCCATCCCCTCTTCCCAGGCACCAAAGCTGAGTTAAAATCCTCTGAAACTTAATAATCTAATATTTTAGAAGATATAACTTGAAAAGGCAGCCAAATCACAAGCAAGGTCTCATGTGAATGCACATATGGAGTGAAGCCCTCCCCAAAGGGCCACCCCGACCTAGACTTGGTTCATCCCAGAGTCTCCACCCATTTCGGTCAGAACCACATATGCTCTGTGCATAGGAGCTGGTGGTCGCCCCTGCAGCATGCGCACTGTGCCCTGGCTGCACCGCAGCTCAAGACCGGCTGCTGATTCCCGATTTAAGGTGACAGCACAGGATGCTCCTAAGGGCTCAATTAATGTCACAATCCAGGCTTGCAAGGTGGAGAGGAAAAGCAATGCTGGCCTGTGGAACTCCTCATTGCTAACTGGCCATGAACATGGGTGGGCCAGGGGCACCTTGTGCTGAGGAGGCACTAACAGATGGCAGATAGCTGGGTTTTACAACATTGTCAGCATTTACAAATGCAGGCACAACCCATTCAGTATGGCCCTTATGTTCAGATAATTAATTGCAGGCAGCTTTATTGTAATGTTAGCATTCCCTGCAGGGCCCCAAGAAGGAACCTACAATGGGGGTGGGAGTTGTTAGGCACTCCCATGGCACGAGGCCTGGCTCTCTTGACTCCTCCTGGTTACCTCGGGCCTGCTTTCCCGTCCAGAGCTCTGGAAGTGGGGCTGTTCGCTCCGTGTCAGCACTGGCTGCACATCATCTCACCATCACTCAGGAGGTCCCCATTTTACAGATGAGAAAATCAAGGGGAGAGAGGAGACTAGCCCGTTGGCTCCCCTTCTTGTCTCCTCACTGGAGAAAGGCATGCTGTGTGGGGCCTTGATCATGGGACCCGGGCAGCAGCATCCCTGTTTCTTGGGGACAGGTGGGGGGCATTCAGACAATTCTGAGTGGACAGTCCCTAGTCTGCCCCCAGCAAATCTAGATTGATGCATAGACACTTGGGATTCTTAAAAAGCCACTTTGCTACAGGAGCTGTTTATAAGATGAGCCGGTGGGAAGACCCTTCTGGACCCTAGAATCCGGGATGTGTGCTGTGGAAATGGAAGCTTCTAGGACCATTACAGGCTTTCCATAAATACTAGAGCATCGCTCCCTCTCACAGATTCCACCACAGCAGGCACTGCACTGACTGGCCCGGCCTGGCCTTTAGGTCGATGGTGAGCTAGGGCAGCCTCAGAACCTGGTCTCAGCATGAAGATAGCATTTCCCACGTCCTTCCTCAGCAAAGCTTCCCAGTGGCTGTGACATCAGAGCCATGTGCTCTTTCTAAAATGGGTTTATACTTGAGAATAATGGCCAGGCTAGCTCAGACGACTTTGCACAGGTAAACACAGTGGCCGACCTCATTCTCTGACAGGCGCGAAGCCAGAGTGGGGCCAGGCAAGCCTTGCTCCAGAGGCCACTGTGTTCCTTAAACACCCTTTGAGACAGGGACAGACCACTGCTCTTACAGAGGGGGTCATGAGTCAGAGATCGAAGAAACCTCACATGGAAATTTGGGAACTGCAACTGCCAAACTCAAAATGCCAACGCAGAGGGAAGTGAGTGGTGTCAGTAAAAGCAATGCAAGCACGAGGGCCAAAGCTCATGCAATCCAGATGGCCCCTCCTGGGTGCAGGCTGGCCCACATTCCAGGCGCTCACCACACCCACATCCTGCCGATGACCTGGCAGGGTCAGGCCTGCTCACATCAGAGGAGCTGGACAAACGTATAAATAGGGATGGGCTGCAGGAGGGGAAGGTGACATGGACTTTGCTGTAGGCAGTTCTTGCCAGCTCCTTGCCCATGTCTCTCATTCCTTCCTCACTCTAGGGTGCAAGGCTCACCCACCACCTACACGTCTCAGACTGCTGTGGTTCTGTGCCCACCTCCACTCTCATGGTTCTCCGGTATGACGGTACCTGTAGCAAAGTGAACACCTCCCACAATCTTCAAGCCCAGACATGAAAATAAAACACTCTAATTCAAATTCTAAATATATCGGCATGCCAGGTGACCTCATCTAGCTAACAATAAAAATGCTGCTAACTTTCTCTGGGGGGATCACACTGCAATCTGCTCACCTTCCCACATCTATTCCCATAGCCCCCGAGCCTGGAAATGGAACCTCATCCTGTTCTGGGCTGCCCCGCCCACCCAGCTCCAGCACTCACTTCAGCAGGTCCTTGTCCTTGTTCAGATGCTGGAAGAAAGATGGCTCACAAATGAGCTGGTTCTCCTGACACACCTGTTTGCAGGACTGCCCAGGCTCAGCAAGCTTCACCTGCAGGGCACTGAGGGGTGGCCACATCACCTGCCCATGGCAGAAGTCCTGGAATGACAAAAAGCCATCAGTCAAGGGACCAAAGCTGCAACTTGCAATCACAGCCTACCAGGCAGCCCACAGGGGAGGTGGTCACTGCCAGGGAACAGAGAAGGGGAGCAGGTAGGTTCCAGACAAATTTGGGTTGGAACTGGCCTCAGCCAGAGCATGTCCCTGGGCCAGCTCTTCACTTGTCTACCTACCAGCTCCCTTAACTGCCAAAGGGGCAATGGCATCTCCCACCTCCACATAGGATGAGAGGTAACGCATGTCGTGTGCATCACTTCCAGCACTTACACAATCAGCTATTCAGATCCTCTGGCCTCAAGGGCCCAAGTCAGGCCCCCATCTCCAGCTGTTCTGTTTCCTCTGCTCTAATTTCAAAGACATTCCCAGTGTCTACATCATCGTGCAGTTACCTCTGTGACATTTTTGTGAGCACCAATTTCGACTTATGAAGCAAAGAGGTACAGCAGGGTGTCTGTGGGCACTGCTCATAGAACCTCTGAAGGGGTCATGTTCTTGGTTGGGCTCAGGGCTTGTTGGCTGAAAACAATTATGCTACCCTAATTCAACAGTTAGGGAAATGGTCTGAGGATGTGTGATAGGACGTGAGGTAACCTGCACCCCATCAGAGAGGCACCATGGCACAGGTGTGGGAGCTCACCCATCATTCCCGGGATCTAGAGAGAGTGGAGGAAACTAGCAGGCCCAGGGAAGATCTGAGTGGGGTGGGCTAATGCAAACAACTTTGTTTATACACCTCCAGGAGACATCTGATAACTTCTACAGCCTTTAAGTATTAAAATAAGATTTTAATCCAACGTACACCAAAGCCTACTGTGTGAGTGCATGGAATAGGCAAACAACCAGAGAAACCTGGGTCAGACCAGCCATCTACATCACTAGAAGCCATGTGAGAATTTCTCTGCCTCTTGGATTCAGTGCGGCCCAACTCTGGATTAGGCTGGGGAACTGAAATCCACCAAGGCTGGAAGTCCAATACTAGCTTTTAAGAGCTTTTCTTAAAAAAAATAAATAAATCATGAATATCTTTAGAAACTTTGCTCCTTATTCATTTTTAGCTTCTTGTGGTATGTGAAGCAGTCCCAGGAGTAAAATGAATGAGGAGAAAGATTCTGCCATGTTAGATTAGGAGGTGATGTGGCCAAGGAAGGTACTTCAAGTTAGGAGGCTGGATCTGACGCTGTCTCTGGGGTGCTTTGGGCATGCTACCCATTCTGGTCTGGGCTCCATCACTCATCTGTGGAAAATGATGCTGACTAAGTGATGGAGGTGAGTGGAAGGCTGGAAAACAGCAGGTGTACCACAAGTGCTCACTCCGCTTCCTGTCCCTCGTAGAGGGGATGCCTGTGCATCTGAGAAGCTGGGGCTACATGGCACCAAGAAGTCTGCACAAAGCAAGTGCCCTCAAAGCTTTGCTGCAGGATGGATCTGTGCCATCTGCTCAATTCTCAGTAAATCACTGCAGCTAACCACCTCCAGGTCCCTTTAACAGATGAGCTTAGCCAAGTTACACATGAACCCAGTCATGCTTACTCAGGGTTCACTGGGGCTGAGCTGGCATCCTCTCAGAAGTCTGTTTTGGGAGCCAATAGTAAAAGTGGCAGCAGGACCTTCTTAAGACTTGGTAAAACCGAAGGGAGGAAGGCCTGATGGTGTTCCCAGTAAGCATGGGACCAGGTAAGGCAGTAGGAGTGTGGGGATCTGGGTTACAATTACAGTCCCAGCTTGGGGACTTCATAGACATTCCTTGAGCTCTCTGCCTGCTATCACATCTAAAATGGAGAATACCACTTGTTTTTCAGTCCTTATATAATTCCTGTGAGCTAAAGTGAGGTGGCTTTTAAGAGGTACCGAGAAATGTTACGAGAAATATTCCAAGGTCAACTATTACTTGCTGCCAGGGTCCAGAGGTAAGAGGTTGAGTTGCCTGGAGTATGTAAGACAATTTGTCCACAATTTGTGCAGACTTCTTGGTGCCATCTCTTTGCCCAAGCCCCTTCACAAGCCTCTTCTCACCCCTCAACTAAGGCCCCCGGCGCTCATGAGAGGCTGAAGGTCTTGTTTCAGTCAACTTCAGTCTAGGCTACCATTGCAATGCCAACCGGTCTCTTTTCCGTAAGTACTCATCCACTCATGCATTCATCCATTCATTTACTCACTCAATCATTCAACAAAATACTGGGCAGTAAGCAGGAAAGTGTAAGGGTTCAGAACTCAAACTGCCTGAATCTAGCTCTTCCACTTACTAGCAGAATGATTGTGATTAGTTATATAATCTTGTCTGTTTTTGCTGTAAAATGCAGAAAATATCAATTTTCTAGAGCTGTAAAGGGAATTACATTATTTATAATGCGTGAAGTGCTCAGAAAGGTACCTGAGATAAACATCACCATCTGCATTTGGCTCTGTCACTATGTGCAAGGCACTCTCCAAGGCCCTTGGGGGTAAACACCTGCCTTCATACAGCTTATTGTTGATGAGGGAGACAGAAAAACAGATAAATGAATTATATATGATATGTTAAAAGATAATTAAGTGTTCTCAAAAAAATGAAGTGAGGAAAGGGATGGAGACATGGGGAATGAGAGGGTCCAGGTAAGGCACTATGGAGAAGGAGACATTTTAATTAATAAGTTAGTTAATTAATTAGTTTATTTAGAGGAAGGAGGAGGAGGGAGGGAGAGGTAGAGGAAGAGGGAGAGAGATTTGTTGTTCCACATATTGATGCATTCATTGGTTGATTCTTGCATGAGCCCTGAATGGACACAAATATACAACCTCAGTGTATCAGGACCACACTCGAACCAGTTTACCCAGCCAGGGCCAAGAAGGTGACACTTAAGAAAAGACAGGAGGAAGTAAAAGAGGGAGCCACAGAAGTATCTGTGAAAAACATTCCAGAAAGATGGAAACCAAGACCAGAGGCTTTGATGATGGTGTGTCAAGCAGGTTCCAAAAGGAGCAGAGAATTCCATGGGGTTGAATAGAGTGTGGGGCGAGGGGGTCCAGGGATCAGCATACACAGAACTTGGGGGTCCATGTAAAGCTTTGTCTCCTCCTCAGAGTGAGATGGAGCCAGAGTTGTGGGAGGGGAGTGATGCAGGACAAAAAGAAGCTGGGGAAAACCCTCTTGGGGAGTGAGGAAGTGGGAGCTCACATCACATTATAGGCAGGTAAACTATCAGGGAAACAGTTCGTGGTGGGGGTGGGTAGTCGCAGAAGTCAACAACAGCAAGGACTGGCTAAAACTAGGTCAATCCAAGATGGAGGAAAAAATTGATCAGAGACCAACCCCAAAGCTCATTATACCTTCACTAGTGGCCTGGAGCATGAAATTTGTGCACGGGGTTGGGGTGGTCCTTCAGCCCAACCTGTCCCCTCTCACATACTGGGAACTCTTATGGGATGTCCAACTGATGGCTCACCCCCAGCCTGCCCAAGGCCTAAAGCCTCAATTTTAAAAAGCCACCTGTAAAACACAGTGTAGTTCAGGAGTTTTTCATTACGGATTGGGTTCACCAAGAAGACCATGTTGCAATGTAAAGTGGAGAAGCTTGGTGGAAGTGCAAGCGCCCCTGTATGTAGCCAGAGTGGGCTCAGGCTGTCAGGACTCCCAAACCTGTTGCCTAATAGAGCTGCTTTGTCTACTAAAGAAAACACTCTTCTCTTGTAGTCCTTTTTACATTTTTTTTTCATAAGCATCCCTTTAGAGAAGACTTCTTTAATGTGTCCCTTTCTTTACCCCAAAAGAGGGATGATCGATTATTTCAAGGAGCAGCAGATGGTGGGGGAGGAGGCAATGAGGACCTAGTTTCTTGCAATCATCAGAGAACTCTGAACTCGCTGTGTCAGAAGATAATCCTGTGGAGGGAAGAGCAGAGCAAATGGAAAAGTCTGTGTCCTTTTAAGCTTCTCCTGGCCGCAAAGGCTTTGATCCTGTGATGTGTCTGACGGTAATTTTCTGCATTTCTGGATCAGATAGGATATGAGTGAACAGATTCAGGAAACTGTTGTTCCTTAGTGAGATTTTCTGTCCCATTTTCACTGAATTGACCAATAATCTGAGCTCTGTGGTGAACATGTTGGGGCTGTGACCTGGGTTTAGGCGAAACATCAAATAAAGCTGTGAACTAAGAAGAAAAAAAAAGAGCCACCATCACCACTGCTGCCGCCACCCCTTCCTTCCTCCCCCCCTGCCCACTTCTGCACTCAAGCGGCTGGGGGGCTGCAGGGCCCTGCCACCAATCCCCACCCCGGCCGCTTCCATATTCCATGCTCAGTACTTTAAACTCTCTCCTTCAGAGAGTTCACAGCTTTAATTGAAGTTTTGCCTAAACCCAGGTCACAGCCCCAACATGTTCACCACAGAGCTCAAAACTACATTTCCCAGAATTCCTGCTGCTCCCAATACCCTGAGGCACCCGCTCAGCCCTGCCTCCTCGCACAATGCACGGAGGCCAGGTCCCCACATGCCTTGCCCGGCCTTGCCTCCAGTCCTGCTGGCCATGCCCCCTGCTCCTGATTGGCTGGTAGCATAGCCAATCAGGAGCCAAGGTATGGTCACATTTGCATGTTACTCTTTTATTAGATAGGATTATAATGAAAACTGACAGGGGGCCAAAGCCAGGACACTTCAGAAAAGACCATATTTGTGTAGAAACAAGGCCCCAACCAGAAGACGGAGGCAGAATTTGGCATAACAAAGTTCATAAACAACCCAGCCTTGGAAACACATAAAATACATGCCAAGAACTGACTGGCCCAGCAGAACTCACTCTCCAGTTCGCCGTGTACTTTCGCAGGTACCTTCCTTCACAGATGCACAACAGGAATGCACAACCAGTGGGTACCATCAGCTCTGGGCTTACCCTCTTCCTGTCTTCAGGGATCCTATTCTGGCTCCCTTCTCTCAACCTAAATAAAACCTGCTTTCCTTCTCACTCAAACTGACTCTTGAATTCTTTCCCGGGAAATCAAGAACCTGCATGTGGTGGTGGAGTGCTTAGGGGTCCCACTTCAGATCCACCACACTCCCCTGCCTCCTGCCCCCGCCGGTGACAGCAGAGTGGCAGGATCTGCTGTGCTGAGATCAGAGAGTAGGAGCACAGCAAAGGCAGAGGCAGGAAGCTATGGGACCATGCAGGAAGGAGACAATGGCTTCAGATCAGACTGGCATCTTAATTCAGCAAACCTCCATCACTCATGTCTTACATGCTGGCTTTGAAGGCTTTCTCATCATCCACTAAAACTTTACAAATGACTGTTAAAATCTTCCCTAAGATGTAAGAAATAGGGATGTGAATAAAGCACAGGCTCTGGCTCAAAGGCTCCATGAACAACATAACAAAGTTAAAGAATAGCACAAAGCAGACATCCAAACAGAAATGCATCAGCCACTCAGAGGAGAAAAATAATTAACTTTGGTGAGGGGTGGAAGGTGATGGTAGCTATCAGAGAAGGCTTCCAGAAAATAGGAGCTTTTAGACTGGGTTTTGTAGGCTGAATAGGAGTTAGTGGCTTATCACTAACATGGTGCTTTGCAGATTAACTGATGCTCAATAAAGGGCTGTTGAACTGAATTTAATGGTCTGGCATCTTGGAGCTTCGACAGTAGCAGTAGAAAAGAACACTATTGTAACCAAGAGAGGCTTTATATACACAGAATAAAACATAAATAGTAATTTCCAATCTGGTTAATGAGCCCTCTCAGAACACAGAACAATTATTTCAACCAGTCACCAAATTTCCCTAAATTTGCTTGACTATTCTGAAAATTTCCTGCAGTAATTATAATGAGAAGGGTTTATTAAAGCAACTTTATAGAAAAATCAATGTTCTGAACAAAGGAACACAACTTACTGTGAAAAAGTTAAGGGTGCTGCTGCTTTTGGAATGAAAGCTAAGTGACAGCAATGGTGACGCTTGGCCTTGAATTATTATTCAAAAATACCGAGAGAGCTAGGGAAGAGGGGTGGGCTCCTCCCCAGAAAAAAGCACTCGGTGGAGGGGCAGCCCCTCTCTTGGTTGTAGAGGATGGGATCCTTTCCACAAGCTCTCCAGTCCAACCAAACCCTTAACAGTTACTACATCCATGACATATCAGATGCAAATGGATTGTCTGGAACAAAACAAAACAAAACAAAAATAGGTTCAGATATAGATCTGGAGGCAGGATTAAGAGTAAATAAGGTCAGGAATTGTGAAAAAGGGGTGGGGATAGTGGGGGCAAGTTCTAGGTCATGAAATTTGGGTTTAGGCCAAGTTCGGCCAGTTATTTGGAGGGTAAGGGAGACATTTGCTATTTATATCACAGCTGGAAATCCAGGAAGAGAAGTGCTCAATAAATACTGACTGACTGACCAGATTTAACATATCTCAGTTGCCTGTTGGCACCTACCATTCTCAGCCTGTGCTGTCCTCAAAAGGAGTGAAGTCTGTCCACGGGTGCCCCTGGGGCTGATTCTCAGTGGTGGGAGAGACTCTGTCCCCAGGGCAAAAGAGAAGGTGGCTAGGAACTAAGTTGTGGTGACATCTCCCAGAATGATTTCCACTCACATAAATCCATGCCAACAAGCTCTCTCTAGAAAGAGTCAGACTTAAACCCCTCCCATTCCATTTTCTTCAACTTCTAGGAGTCGGCCCAAGAGAAAGAAAAATGAATGTTCACAGCAGCTAAAAGGTGGAAACAGCCCAAATGTCCACCAACTGATGAATAAACAAATTGTGGTACATGCATACAATGGAAGGCTAGTCTGCAATAAAGAAGCAGTGAGGCACGGGTCCATGCTAATGTGCATAAACCTAACATTATGCTGAGGAAAAGAAACCAGAAGTTTCCAGCAAAGGCACATCTACAAAGACAGAAGAGATCAGCATTTCCTGGAGCTCAGGTCAGGGAGCAAGGACTGACTGCAAATAGGCACAAATGAGCTTTTCGGGGTGATGAAATTATTAGACTGGACTGTCATGTTAACGGCACAACTATCCATTTACTAAAACAATAACAACAACACTGATTTGTATCCTTACAAAGAGTGAATTTTAAGGTTTGACAACTATACCTTAACTAGTAGCCCAGTATACAAAATTCGTGCACATTAAAGGGGTATTAAGTAGAGGAAATATTTTAATAGTGCTATTTTCCCTTTCTTTACAATAAAAGTGTGAGAGATAAAAGGTAATGAGTACAATGCATATGAAAATAATACATAATTTCATTAATAAATAAATAATAACAAAATGATATAACAACAATACGAATCCACAATAAACTGTTGAGTTAATTTTCCTGCATTTAAAATAGGATTGAACATGTCCCTCACAGAGAGACGAAATCCATAATACTGCATTTGGGTGACTCGTGTTCTTACATTTTATCTAGTATTATTGTTGAGTACACTGTTGTCTCTGAGTCTTAATGCAATATCTGTTCCCCAACCTTTTTCACCATGTGGAAAAATAATATGATATGTCATTGCATCTAATGTAGGAAACAGGATACTGATTCGTTTCACTTTAGTGGCATTTGGATTATTGGGATCTGGTGTACAATGAATGAACAAGTCCCTTTCAAAAGGAGGTTCTCCATCTTCGTTTCTGAATATGACAGCAACCTCAGTTACACGGGGAGAATTATATCTACCTGGGTCACTATTACAATCATATTTAATTGCCATAGTTACTTCCGTGGGAGCTATACCTTTTGCTGCTGTTTCAGATTGGGCTTCCTTTTCTACCTCAGGTAGCATCTTGTACGATTTTGTTAATTCATTTATTTTATGCATGAGGTTGTTGATGTTGATCGTGAATCTTTCTCAGCAGGCCTGGTTTGCTGGGATTGCTAATCTTTTACATGTAGCTCTGGCTGTATCCAAAATATAGAGTTGAGCAAACTTCCGAGAATCACCATCAGAAGGATGTAAAGTTCCAGTACAATGATAAACTTGTCCATGTATTCTAAAAGAGTATGGCCCATACCCTGATGGCGATGCAACATTTGCACCCAGGGAAGCAAAAGCAAAAGAACTATTTATAGATCGAATGTTTTCCATGAAATTTTTACTGTCAGAATCTTCGTTTGTCATTAATCTTTTAAAATATGTTGGGTAATCTGGAAAATGTATATCATTTGGACAGACTTTCCCTTTGCTCCAACATCGAGTAAATTTCCCATTAGATGGTTTTTCATTACAGAAATTTAGTGATAGGCAAAATTCACATCTAACAGTCATTTCACCACAACTATGTTCGAGAATTGCATCCTCACGTACTCCATTTTCTCTGAGAAGGCAGTTCCTACCACTATTGCTAGTACTTGTTGATGCCTGTTCTTTAGACATATTCTGTCTTCGCCACTGCCTTCTTTCAACTTCAAAGGCACATTGTTCTTTAGATATTTCCTGTCAAAGATGCCAGTGTTTTTCGGCTTTAGAGTGATGTTTTTCCAATAGCTGCTCTTCAGATACATTCTGTTGCAGGCATCACCTTCTTTCAAGATCTGACACACATTGCTCTTCAGACATTTTCTGTCGATAACGTTGGCACCTTTCTGCTACACAGCTCCATTGTATTAACAGTTTTTCTTTGGACATAGTCCCACCTCTCTATTGCCACGTTCTGAGATAGAGGAGAATGACAGTCTTGACAGTCAGGCCTTTCAGCAGTGTGACCAATGGCTGATTTGGACAGATTCTGTGGGGGTGGGACTTCCTCCTGCCTGTTGTCAGTTTCCACAGCTGGGATGCTGAAGCTGGGACTCGGAAGCCTTCCCTCTGGTGGTTGCCTTCCGTTTTTGCTGGCATACAGCTGAAGCTACATGTAAAACATTAGCAATGCCAGGGAACTCAGTTAGATGCTGCTGTGGTGAGTTCTCACCACCACTGCTGCCACTGCCGCTGCCACCGCTGCCACTGCTGCCTGGTTCTCCGCGCCCTGGGGCCTCAGTTAGATGCAGCTGTGGTTCGCCGGTGCTGCCACTGCTTGGTGTCCACGCCTGGGGCCGGGTGCTTGATGCCTTCACCACTTCATCTCCACTCCTAGGACCTGGCACTCACACCTCACGACCCCGCCCCTTGCTCTGATTGGCTCGTAGCATAGCCAATCAGGAGCCAAGGTACGGGCACATTTGCATGTTACTCTTTTATTAGATAGGATGAGGCTGTTTGAAAAACACACCTTGGCTGGTTTCTGGGCTCCTTCAATGGCGAGTAGTTAAGGCCTTCAGAGGATTTATTCTGTGTCAGGCATTGTCTTAGTCCTAAACATGTATTAATCTATTGATTCCTCCACCAGCCCTAAGGGGTAGGGTGTATAATCCCCACTGCACAGAAGAGAAACAGCAGTGAGGTTAAGAAACTTCACTGCTTAATCATTGCCTGCCCAGTCTCACTGGGATCAGCAATGGCTGGGCAAATGGCAGCACCCGATTTTTTCAAAAGTGCAAACATTTCCCACACTAGTGATAACCCCTTCGCTTTTCAATTTCTTTTCTTCTTGCCCTGCAGCCTGTTACCTCCACCATTTCCCTCCCCATCCCCCCCCTCCCCCCAATTATCCAGATTCACTACCAGGTGTGTCCTTACTCCCCAGGGGTTTCAAGATGGGCTCTGATGAGCTGGTTTCCTGGAACTAAAGCTGATTCCACAGTGGCTCCTATAGTTATCTCATTTTTTCTTCCATATCTCCAAAATGCTTTACACAGCTCTTTGCAAAATAATATGAGCACAACCACCTTCCTTATTTACAGAGTCTATACCAAAAGTAGAAAATAGTGTCAAAGAACGTAGGTATGGTTTTCAGAAACCAATCTCAACATTCCTTTACAAGAACCCGCTTACTCTCTGGCCTGAAGCAGATACCTATGTCTCTCCCAAAAAATGCATAATAAGACCCCTCACAGCCTGGACCCGCTCAGGTTAGGGAAGATGGAGCTCTTGGTCTCAGAACACCAGGGATGTGGCCTGTCCAGCAATCTCTGCTGCTGGAGACAGGATGTCAGTTAGAGAGACCATTTAAAAGAGCTTGCAATCCAAATCAGCATTTTTAGTGTAGCAAAGGGGAGGCAAGGACAGTGAAAGGAAAAGCAAGTGGTTTTCCTGGAGCCAGGATTCTTTCCACAGGGGGCTCCAGCAGGCTTGGCGGGCATGAGGCAGATTCCCTGCTGCCAGCAGCTCCACCGCCTGCTGCAGCCTGGAACTCTGGCAATTGCTGCCAATCGACTCCCTCTGCTTCTGCTGCCGCTGCCGGGGGAACTGATGGGCACTTTGAAAGGGTTCTGGGATGAAAGCTTCCTCATTCCCCATAGATCACAGGAGGATTTGCAGGCAGAGATCAGCCTAATTAGAGCTGTGGCCTCTGGGGAAGCGTGAGGTGCTACCACCTCTTTAGAGCTTAAGGTTTCTTGTTCAAACCAGACACACTGCTCTGAGTCCCACTGCTCTTGGAATATGGCCCTCTAGGTGCAAACACAAGGAACCCCAAAGCTCTGGCTGGGGGCAGAGTCGGCCATTCCAGGTAGAGGACCCATCTGCCAGCCAGTGGGGTTCTGGCCTCATCTTCCCTATGGAGCTGGGGACTTATGGCACCGATTAAAACCCTCAAGAGGCCTGGAGTAAACTCAGAATAGCCCCTTTACTGCTTTTTGCAGCTCTGGGAAATGCTTAATAAGAAATACCTATAAGATGCCTAGAGTGATTTTCCCAAACCCCAGTCTGATAGCATCACAGCCCTCACCTGGCCTTAAAGCCTTTACTTCCTGTTGTCCCATGATCCAATCTGAAATCTTCAGCTGAGTCTCAGCATCATTGTATGATATGCCTCCTCCTCCAGCCTCATCCTTCATACCGTCTCTTCCTTCAACCACAACTAAACTTCCAATAATTCATCTCCATTTCTCTTTGTTTTCTCCTCCATCCTCCCTGTAGTCCCAGTCTGCCTCTAGGACTCATCTCTTGGAAGTGCCTTGGGAGAGAATCTCTGAGCCAAGCAACCCAAAGCATCCTGGTCACATTACTATCACAGGGTGTAGCCTACACCAGAGGTGTTGCCTGTGGCTCTGACTGGCTTCTCAGTGACAATTGAAGCTACCTGAGGACAGGGGCTAGTTCTTGGATATATTTTCTTCCCCAACTCCCAGCACATGGCCGGGAGTCCACAGCACAGGGCTGGCAGTTCACAGCACACAGCTGACATCTTTGCAGAGCGGATTAGTAAACAGCAGCAGGCAAGAAAGAACTCTCGGTGTCAGTGAGCCACAGAGCTCTGCAGAGAAGTCCCACCTAGAAGGTGGAATGAAAGGGCAGTTTCACCAGCATGTCTAAGTGACCTGTTTTCCAATTATAGGTCCAAGATGAGCTTCCTGGTACACATGAAAAACAAATAAACCAAACCCATGGGCTCACTCACTCTCTCATCCACTCATCCATTCCTTCAATGGGAGAGTTATTGTGCACCTGCTATGTGCCAGGCAGAGAACTAGGCACTTGGCACTGAGAGGTGAGCAAACTGGCATGGCCCCTGCATTAGACAGCATTTAGCAAGGTTCGGGAAGTGTGGCCTTTGTGTCCGAAAGGAAACGGAGTAATAAGGTTTACAGAGAACAGGCCAAATAAGGACTTTTAAGGACTAGCTGGGATTCAAGAGTCTTAGAAAAGAAAGAAATAAAAGCCTTCAAATAAAGAGTCTTTTCACTTGTGATGGTGAATAGCCCTTTCCCTGAGAGGAAATGGAGACAGGAGAGGAGGAGGTGGGGTTCAGGAGCAGGGATCCTGGTAGAACCTCAGGAAGCCTCCCCTGCAATTGGTAAGAGCCATCTTAAAATTCACTGCCAGGAGAGGTCACAGAGCCCTGCCCCAGTTCAGAAAGGACCCATGCTCCCTGAGGTGAAAACATGGGCAGTGCAGCTCTGGGCCACCTGCTGTGGCCTGGCCTCACAATGCCGTGGGTATAGCCTGAGCTCCCATTGGCCCAGTATCCACCTTGATTCCAGGGTTGAGTCCTGTGAATGTGAGTGTCCAGAGGATGGGGCTACTCCTGCCACCTCCCAGGATTATGTGAGAATTAAATGAGATGGTGAGCGTGGCATACACAGTATACAGTATGTAGGTAAAAGGCTGTGAGGGTTAGGATGATTTTACTGTCATTCTTAATTTAGGTATCATACAAAAACTAAAGGATAATAATTCAAATGCTTAGCTCTCATAGTGAAGTCAGATGGGTAATACTGTATAACATATTATAATAATAAAACACAACATTACACATGCTATAATGTATGAGCAATCAACATAATAGTTTTCATTTATTGAACACTGTGCCAGCCTGGTCTAAGCACTTCCTATGTACTAGTTTAATGTTCACATCAGCCCTAGCTATTCTATTACTATTCTTATTTCAAAGGGGAGAAAACTAAGGCAGGGAAAAGCTGAGTAACAGTCATAGGACCAGAAAGTCGTGGTGCTGGAATGGGGACCCAGGTGGCTGGTTGCAGAGTGTGAGTCCCCCCCAAAAATCAGAAGCCCAGACTGCCACCCTGCAGCCTCTGCTCCCAGCTCTCCCTGTTCAGTAGCAGCACAGGCCTGCCCACTGCTCACCACTCAGTCAACCCAAATCATTCCTCTGAAGCCTACATTGGGCCTGTGATCTTTGCCTCTTACATTTTCAATGTACCGTTTCCATTTGAGGCTGCACAATCCTCACCCCCTATTGTGTAAAACCTTCTTGATCACCCCAAGGCACTATGTTTTGCCCTTGAAGAGGAGCCCCTATTTCTAGACTCTGGCCAAGGAGTTCACACTCCGCTACCCATAGGGACTCTCTTGTCTATTTCTAGCACCATGTTGGTTTTGAAGCCTAAGGAATTAAAATGTTATAAATGATGGCAATGACAAGTTTGGCCTTTACTTCCATGAACACGAGCCACAGCTTCCACACTCTGATGGGGTCGTGGGACTTATGAACCATCCCCCACTCCTCCTGCAGTGAAAAGAAAGCTCTGCTTTTACCTGCTTTATATAACTTAGGTTTCATGTAAATTTTCACTTGAAAAGGGGTCCTGTTTTAAAAGATGTTGGAAAATCACTAAAGAAGTCCTAATGTATTTAGAATTACAGGACATTTATTAAAGGAATGCTTAGAAACCACTGGCTCCCATCCTTGCCTTTCGTAGGGTGAGGAATGACCATAGGCAGCACCAGAGAGCTTTCTCATTGTCCCCTCCCCACCAGGTCTTTATGACGCCTCTTGGAGTGTGGGCATGTGCAGGTCTTACAGTCAAGTGGGTTTTCATCTTGACCATCTAGTTTCTTCCCTCAGTTCTCATTTGGCCTCTACTGTCATAAAGAACATTCTTTCCCCAATGATAGACTGACTCTTGGTTGACCACGATAGGGCCTGCTTCAGAATTCCAAAAAACCATTATCCAGCCTCTGGAGTCTTTCAGATCAGGAAAATGATCCCAGAAACATGATGTGCCCTTAACTGTTCGTGAGAGGCCTCCTGGGTAACAGAAAGCAGTACATGGAGACACACAGACTTTTGGAGAGCCTCACCTGCTTTTCAATGAAGGCGTTGATTCTCTGGAGCACCCCCTCACATGTGAACTCATAGGGCATGTATGGCTCGATCTGCAGACACAGAACACGGTATCACAAAAGAGGGAGACAAAGAACAGGCAACACCCAGTCTCCTCAGACTCACACTCAGTGCTGATGCCTGTGTCAGCCTTGGGGGGGTTATAACTATGAACTTGGAAGTCAAGAGTACTGGGTTTACACACTCACTGCTCTTTACTGACTGTTGGACCCTGAGCCAATTACCTTCTATCTGTGAGCCTCGGGGTTTCATATGTAAAACAGTGATGAGAAAAACCTACCTCTTTGAAGCTGTGGTGACGATTATATAGGGGGAGAAGGGAGTAAAGCATTAGTTCAGTGCCCAGCACTAAGTAGGCATTTAGCAAATGGTGGGGAGATTCCCTTCTAGAAGGTAAGTCCCTGGGGAAGCATCCATGGCTGCTCTCAGTGCCCAGCAGTGTGGCACCTGTGTGGACTCAACATGCACTTAAACATCTGCTGAATGAATGCATGCCCGCTGCTCTGAGAAAGGCCTATGATAAGAGGTTTAAGACCCCACCACAGTGACAAAAGCATTGTTCTACTTTTGTAGGTGAGACTGACATGTGGTAAAAAAAAAACAGAGTGTATATAGTGCCACAAAGAGTTTATGTAAAGGATCCTGGGAGCTGGAAGGCCAAAGCTGACTTATAATTATGCTAAGGTCAGCTTTTAAGGTCAGCTACTATTCCAGCAGGACAAGATGTGGAAGATATCCTCATCATAGTTAATAATGAGAGATTAGACAACAAAGAAAATAGCAGGAGGGTCAAGCACAGGATCATGGAGTCTGGAGACAAGGCTGGGAAGAGGTTCACTGGATTTCCATGAAAATCTTGCAATCTCTAGGCTAAGAAGCCATATTTTGAGGAGAGCCAGAGACATAGAGGAACTTTGTTGGGGTGGGGAAGGCAGTCTGATGAATCATGTGACATCTGTGGGAAGGAGACAAAATGTGAGTGTGGTCTCTGCTGCACAGTGCCTGTGCCGACATTGTGAAGCCTGTGCTTCCAGGGGCAGTCAGCTAGCATCACCAACTGAAAAGGAAATTCCACTTGGCAGAAAACTGTAAGTAATCCAGTGTGTGACAGTTTCAGAGCCCAACAGCACTGTCAACAATGGAATAGAGGGAAACTTCACCATGGCCCTCTTAAGTCTAAGTCTATACTTGCCTATTTGAGTCTACTAGGTAGAGGAGCTGGACAAAACATCCATGAGTTGAGGCCACTGAAAATGGGACAACTGACCAAGAAGACAGTCTTCTGTGAGCACATAAGCAGTTAGTTTCAAGGCATCTTCTTCCTTTTGTGTGCATGCTGATTTACACACTACTTTTGAAATTTTCAACCATGATTGTTAATTTCATGACATATCTTCAAACACACAACTAGATGGTGTGTCACACAAGACAGGTTGTATCTCATTATCCCTGCCCAAATCCATCCAGACAGAACTAAAGAGGCTCAGCCTTAAGTATTATAACATCAGGGCATGATTATTCTACAAGAATAGACATCATTCTGTGCCAAGATAATTCATTTCCAAAGAGTTCAAAACACTTTGAAAAACTGACTTTCCTTGCATCTTCTCATTTCAAGCTTTTGCGCTTGCTGTGTCCTTTCAAACCCAGATATACGTAGCCCTTCATACCAAATGCAAATCTTTTCTTTTCTTTTAAAGGTCATTTACTCAACCAATGTATGATTCCAGAAATGTTCTATAAATGGAAGTGAATTAATTCAAAGGGCTTGATGCAATACAGAAAAATGGCTCTTCCTGTGTCCTACCAACCAAACATAGGCTGACTCATTCATTGCTTTGTGGTCTAATTCACTGTTTTAAAAGATTCAAAGCCAAACAGTTTTACTATAAAGGAAAAGCAAAACAAAACAAAACCAAAAAAAAGGTATTTGTAAGCCATCTCTGCCATCCTGAGTTGCACTAGCCAACCTGCTATGGACAGGAGCAGGGTCTCTGTGTGTAAAGCTCTCCAGAATCCTGGTTTCGGGGCTGAACACTAGCAAGCCTCCCACATAGAAGCTGCTAGGCAGGTTAGAGGTGTAGGTATGTGTGTGTGTGTGTGTGTGTGTGTGTGTGTGAGAGAGAGAGAGAGAGAGAGAGAGAGAGAGAGAGAGAGAGAGAGAGAGGGAGAGAGAGAGACTGTTTTCTGCATAACAGTCCTTTGGAGACAAGTCAAGGCCTCTTTGAGGGATGGAATGAAAGGGAATGCTGGTATCACATCCAGTCGCAGAGAAACCCAAGTAGGGCCATCGTGGAAAAGTTATTGGTCATTCTGTTTGGTGGAAATAGGGTTGTTACTCATATGGCCACAGGAAGGATGCTTGCTGGCTACACAGTGTGGTTCCTGCTGGCTTTGGGAACTTTCCATTATCTCCCCCCTCCTCCTCCATTTTCTCTCCGAGTTTCAACTTGGAGAATTTCTATTGAGAAGTCTTCAAGTTCATTGATATTTTTCTCTGTTGTGTACTGTCCAATGAAAAGCCCACTGAAAGAGTTCTTCATTTCTGAGTCTGTGTTTTCAGTATCAGCACTTTCTCATTTGGCTTTTAAAAAGTTTCCATCTCTTCACATATGTTGTCCACCTTTTTCATCAAGCCTTTTAATGTACCAATCTTAGCATTTTAAAGGAGTGTATGATAATTCCAACTCTTGGTCTGGTTTTATTCATGTTTCCTTTCTTAGTGATGGGTCATGTTTTATTTTGTTTTTGGCTTTTTTGATTGTCATGTAATTTTAAATCTTGTAGTTGTAGATAAGAAGGCCTGGCACCAGATTTCTGATCCATTTCTAACAAGTGGAAGGATTTCAAAGGTAATAATTTTGGTATTAATCTCATTCCTTACTTCATCTCTCTTTCCTACCTTATTTTCCCCTTCATTGTACTTCATTAAATCATTTTTGTTTTAAATCTTAACAAGCTAGTCTAAAAGACCTAGGGGTCTATTCAGATTTTACTACTTACTAATTGTGTGATCTTGAGTAAATTACTTAATCTTAAAGAAATTAAGATTTCCTTAAATCTTAATCTTCTCACCTGAAGAAGGATTGAATGGGATGAAGCACATCAAGGTATACAGAAAGACTACGTGTGTAGAAAGAGGTTTTCTCTGTATCAGCTACTATTATAATTACTTGTTTTCCTTTAAGTGGCTTATATAGGTTGGGATAAGATGAAAAAGGCTGGTCAGGGTTCTACAATGTGAAGCACTGCAATTTGATGGAGTGAACAGGGCTAGCCTCATATAGGACTGAGCAGATGGAACTCAGTGCTCACGCCTAGTGTCTTATGTAGCAGATGTTCATTCCCTTTCGACTTTTGTTTGAAAAAAGAGACTCCATGATCCAAGATTTTCTGCCTCTATATTATCTTTTAAATTACTCCTCTTAAAGGAGATGTGCACTTAAATAATTATGTGGGTTGTATGGAGTTCCTGAAAATAAATGATGAAGTCCTACCTCTCAGTACCCATGAATGTGATCTTATTTGGAAATAAGGTCTTTGTAGATGTAATCAAGTTGAGGTCTAACCCGGATTTGATGGTCTCTAATCCATATGACTGATGTCCTTTCAAAAAGTAGAGAAGAGTCTAAACCAGTTTGGTTCAGTGGATAGAGCATCAGCCTGTGGACTGAAAGGTCCCAGGTTCGACTCCGGTCAAGGGCATGTACCTTAGTTGCAGGCACATCCCCAGTAGAAGGTATTCAAAGGCAGCTGATCGATGTTTCTCTCTCATCTCTGACTTTCTATCCCTCTCCCTTCCCCTCTCTATAAAAAAATCAATAAATATATATTTTTTAAAAAAGAAGTAGAGAAGACACACACATGCACACACAGGAAGACTGCCATGTGATGACCAAGATAGAGGTTCAACTGCAGCAGCTGAAGTCAAGGAACACCTGAGCCACCAGAAGGTGGAGGACACAAGGAAGGGTCCTCTACTGGGGCTCTAAAGGGACCACAGATGTACCAACATCTAGCCTCTAAAATAGTGAGGAAATAGCCAAGACAGGTTTGGCTCAGTGGATAGAGCATCGGCCTGCAGACTGAAAGGTCCGGGTTTGATTCCAGTCAAGGGCATGTACCTTGGTTGCGGGTGCATCCCAGTAGGGGGTGTGTAAGAGGCAGCTGATCAATGTTTCTCTCTCCCTTCCTCTCTGTGAAACATCAATAAAATATATATATATATAAATAAAATCGTGAGGAAATAAATTTCTGTGGTTTAAGCCACTGAGTTTGTGGTTCTTAGTATGGTAGTCCCAGAAAACAAATTTACTAAGTTACCTGGAGACTCAAGAAAGAAGGAAGCCTTTCCATTTCCATGAGGCTTTCAATGTGCTGCACTTTCCAGAAGTCTCTCTACACTTACACTCCTCAATCATTTACATGCTGTTTTGAGCACAGAACATATTCTGCACACATCTTTTCCTCCCTCTCTCCATCCATCAGGTAAATCACTGTGCTGGGTTTTGAGAATATAAAAGTGAGACAGATATAGTCACTGCTTTCATGTTTCTTAAGTCTAGTGGAAATCTAGACTATCAATGATGAAGATAAGAACAGTATATTATTATGTACTAGGGGCCCGGTACATGAAATTTGTGCACTGGGGGTGGGTGATCCCTCAGAAGATGTCCTACTGACCCCTCACCCCCCAGCTTGCCCAAGGCCTAAAGCCTCTAACCGAGGCTTTAGGCCTTGGGCACCCAGCCATGGCCCTGCAAAGGGGCTGATGGCTGGCTCTGCCCCAGCCCCGCCCCCTCTGGGCCAGGCCTTCTCCCTGGCCAGCATGCTGGCCGCTTTGGCCATGCCCCCCAGGCCCTGGCCACCTTGGCCCTATCCCCTCACCCCCTGGCCGCCTCAGCCCCACACCCCAGCCCTAGCCGCCTCGGCCCCACCCCTCCGGCCCAGGCTGCCTTGGTCCTGCCCCCTGGGTCTTGGCCACCCCAGCCCTGCCCCTTGGCTCTGGCCACATCAATCTCACTCCCTGGCCCAGGTTGCCTCAGCCCTGCTCCCCACAACCCTGGAGGCCTCGGCCCCACCTGTCATGGCCCTGGACACCTTGGCCCCGCCCCCCACGGCCCTGAATGCCTTGGCCTGCCCCCCCGCCCCCAGTCCTGGTTGCTTCAGCTTGCCCTCCCGGCCCAGGCTGTGCACTCGATGGCTGGCTCCACCCCAGTTCCTGATTGGCTTGTGGGTGTGGCTTCATTGGAGGTACGTTCATTTTGCATATTACTCTTTTATTAGATAGGCTGTAACTAGTGACCAGGTGCATGAAATTTGTGCATGGCAGGGAGGTGTCCCTCAGCCTGGCCTGCACCCTCTCCAATCTGGGACCCCTCAGGAGATGTCCAACTGTCGGCTTAGGCCTGATCCTTGTGGGATCAGGCTTAAACCGGCAGTCAGTAAGACATCCCTCTTGCAATCCATGACTGCTGGCTCCTAACTAATCACCTGCCTGCCTATCTGCCCCTAACCACTCTGTCTGCTGGCCTACTCACCCCCAACTGCCTCCCCCTACTGGCCTGCTCTCATCTAATTGCCCCCTCCACCAGCCTGATCGCCCACAACTGCCATCCCATCCTGGCCTGATCATCCACAACTACCCTCCCCTCTTGGCCCCTAACTGCCTCTACCTCACCCCCCATGGCTTTGTCCAAAAGAATGTTTGGAAAGTCTCCCAGTCTAATTAGCATATTACCCTTTAATCAGTATAGAGGCCTGGTACCTGGGTGGGAGCTGGCTGGTTTGCCCTGAAGGGTGTCCCGGATCAGGGTGGGGGTTCCCTTGGAGGGCAGGGTGGCCTGGGAAAGGGGCCTGTGGTGGTTTGCAGGCAAGCCATGCTCTCACTGGGGGAGGGGGTCCCCCACTGGGGATGATGCTTGCCTGGGCGAGGGGTTGGGGCAGTTTGCAGGCCAACCACACCCCCATGTGGTGAGGGTCCTCACTGGGGGGTGTGGACAGCTTGAGTAAGGGACTGAGGACTGTTTGCAGGCTGGACACACCCCCTTCACGTTGGGCATGGCCAGCCTGGGTAAGGGGCTAAGGGCCATTTCCAAGCCCCTCCCTAGGCGGCCAGCCAGGTGACCCAAGCTTCCCGCTCGCTCTGGCCTGCTCTGCGGCTGCTGCCCACAGGCCCTTCCTTCGGCAGCCAGCTTGGCTTCCTCCATTGCTCGGAGTGACTCAAGCCTCCCACCCCCTCCAGCTGGCTCCGTGGCCACCGTCATCTTTGTCCCACTAATTTGCATATCCCCTCCTGATTGGCTATGGGCATTGCGAAGTGATGATTATTATATTTCTCTCTTATTAGTATAGATACTAATATTGAGTTAATAATATTAACTAACCACATACCAGGTGGTAAACTGTACTTAAGCTCTTTATATTCACTAAATCTTCACAACTATACTCTAAAGTACATATTATCAACCTACAACAAAGATGAGGAAACTAAGACTGGAAGGCTAAATAACTGCCAGAGGGGTGGGGTGTTGCTGTATGTGGTAGAGTTGGGACCCAAACCCTAGCTGTCTGATTACAGCCTTTTTCAACCATGCCCATAAAGCTTCTCTTAAAAAATTACAACAGGAAAAACTGCTCTGAAAGGATGAGTGGAGGGGAAGGGTACACCTGACAGAGTCCAAGACAGTCCTGGGGAGAGAAGGTAGCTTAACCCTTTCCTATGTGGTAGAAGTTTCCTACAGGCAGGCAGCCAGCCTCAACCATATTCATGGAAGTAGACATCCCCTAGAGTGGCTCACAGGGCACTGAGTGTGCAGTAGGGACTTAATAATAAATGTCTGCTGAATTGATCAAGAGAGTCCAGAGATGTTAGTTACTTATATAAAACTAGGGGCCCAATGCACAAAATTTGTGCACTGGGGGTGGGTGGTCCCTCAGCCCAACCTGCCCCCTCTCACATACTGGGAGCCCTCAGGAGATGTCCTACTGATGGCTCACCCCCTGGTCTGCTCAAGACGGTAAGCCTCTGGCCGAGGCTTTTGGCCTTGGGCACCCAGCGGTTGATTTCCCTGCAATGGGGCTGATCCCTGGCTCCTGGCTCTGCCCCAGCCCCAGCCTTGGGCACCAGCGATTGCTTTGCTATCGAGGTGATTGCTGGCTCCTGGCTCCGCCCCAGCCCTGGCTTAGGACACCCAGAAATTGCCCTGCAATCGGGCCGATCGCTGGCTGGCTCCGCCCAGCCCTGACCTGCCCAAGGCCAGATAAAGCCTCTGGCTGAGGCTTTTTCTGGTCTTGGGCAGCAGCCATCTTGGTTGGGCGTTAATTTGCATATCACTCCTGATTGGCTGGTGGGTGTGGCTTGTGGATGTAGCGAAGGCATGGTCAATTTGCATGTTATTCTTTTATTAGATAGGATTCTAAAAAATGTTTAGGTAGAAAAGCCAAATAAATTGATGTTATATTAAAACATGTTCCAGTATTTCCTTAAATATTCCTTATCCTCATTGTTTTTGTAGAAGAGCAAGTCTATTTTTTCAGGTCTTTGTGAGAGCTTTATAATTAGATCACTAAGCAAGTCCTATTCAAGCTCCTATTTATGTGTCTGGGACCCAGGAGTCCTGTCACAGGGTTTGTAGAGCTACACACATGTGGACAGCAGCTCTGTTTCTACTTCCAGAACACCCATGAGGTCCCCAGGCCATGTCCTATGGCTTGGGTATATTCTGATTCTAGAGTTAAGCTGACATGGAAATGTTCTCATTACTCAAAGGGTCTGTGATACTTCCTACACTTTTCAGTTCACATTACAAATGTGGGGGAACAGAGTGGGCGATGAAATAAAAGAAACAACCTTCTGACTTAGAATTGCTTTCACTGCGTCCTCCACTTCTTTCTGATTGTCGAGGTCAACAGTCCAGACGTGTGGCTGGCCAATGAAAACTTCAGCATATGGATGCTGAGATGTTAGCTAAAAAAGAAAAGACAAAACCTTAGTCTCACACACTTTAAAGAAAACAAAACACCTTCTGTGCTAGGTGAGGTGTTAGGCTTTTTATGGTACCAAATTGCACTTGTACAAGTAACAAGATACTTGTTCTGCCCTTCCTTGGCCATCAGAATCTCCTAAGTAAATTATCAGTAGGAAACAGTAAACGATTAAGCTAGTGGGATATTTCTTGGGCCCACCCAAAACCATCTGGATGTGTAGGCAAGGCATTATCAGGTCTACAGATGAGGAAACTGAGTCAGCGCCTGCCTGGGTGCCTAATAGGTTCATGTAGAATGTTTTAAAAGACATGCACAGGGCTATCCTGGACCCTTTGAGATGGGACCCCAGGCCTTTGGAGGGGCTCCTGGAGGCCCTGGGATGGGTGACATGTTGGCCATGGCCTTACCAGAGGCAGTGAGATCTGAGAGGCAGACCCAGTGATGGCTCTGCATCTCAAATCCCACTTAGAATGAAGAGCTGGCATGTCATAACCAGGAGACATGGCGGATGTCTCAGTGACTTCAACCCTCAATATTGCACCAAGAAATAATGAAGGTTTACTACCCTCCATCATATTGCAGGCCCAAAATCACCCAGATCAAACCTATTTGAGTTAAAACACATTGGTTAGGATAGACAGATAAGCACAGGAAAATTACACAAGGCCTTAAAGTCACAGAAGATGAGTGATGGTGACAGAACTAATGCTGCCAGAAAATCAGGGGATTTGAGATGGTTTCAGGAGTAATCATTAGCACAATGAAGACTCTATTTTTATAAAGACAATGCAGATTCAGAAAAGTAAGGTAAGGCCAGTGTTTATTCCAAAAAGGGCTTTGTTTTGAGAAGAAAGGGTGGCTAGAGAAACCTGGTATGAACACTGGTGATTCTCAGATCTTAAAGAGTCCATTCTTCGAGACAACTAAACTCACCGCTCTAATGAGTTTTAACCTTTATTCTTGTTTCTATTTAAGGTTATGGTTTGAAGGGGGAATTCTGGGATTTGTGGGAGCATTTTCAGTTCTTGCGAAGCCTGGGGGTGCCACCTTTAGTGGGAAGGTGAGACCAGAATGCCAGATGCCTGGTGATGTGCATGACTGCCATGAGCAAGGCAGAGTGTCCATCCACTCCCTGCATAGCTTTCATCTGCCCTGCAGGCTTTTCCTGTGGCTTCATAGCCCTGACTCCTTGGCACAGCTGTAATATACTAGGTGTATCAGTTAATAATGCGGATTTTTTTCAATAGATAGATTACACATATGTTGAGATATATGTGATTTGATATGTATGCTATTTTGTTGTATTGACAGCAAGCTTCAAAACTTCATATGTCAAATTTGCTGAAGGTGTTAACATCATAGATATTTTTACTCTTAAAAATGTTGAATTTGGTGCCAAAAAAAGAGCATTTGTGGGAAGTTTTCATTCATTATTTTGAAGAAAAAATTATCGTATACTTTGGGAAGCTTACGGTGAACGTGCTCCATCTTAAGATACTTGTGAATGCTGGTTTAAATGCTTTAAAAGTGATGATTTTGATGTGAAAGACAAAGAACATCCAGGTCAACTGAAAACATTTGAAGACCAACAATTACAAGCAGTATTGAATGAAGATGCCTGCCAAACTAAAAACAACTTGCAGAAAGATTAAACTTTGCTCAACAAACTGTTTCTGATCATTTACAAGCAATGGGAAAGATTCTAAAGGAAGGAAAATGGGCACCACATCAACTGAACAAAAGACAAATGGAAAACCGAAAAGCCATCAGTAAAATATTGCTTCAGTGACATGAAAGTCTTTTTTGCATCAAATTGTGACTGGTGATGAAAAGTGGATTTATTTTGAGAATCCTAAATGTACAAAATCATAGGTTGATCCATGTCAACCATCATCATGGACTGCAAGGCCAAACTGCTTTGGAAAGAAGACAATGCTCTGCATTTGGTGGGATCAGGAAGGTGTGGTGTATTATGAGCTTCTAAAACCAAGTGAAACCATTAATACTGATCGCTACTGACAATAAATAATCAATTGGAACTACGCTTTGATCATGAAATGACCAGAATGTGCCAGAAGATATGGCAAAGTAATTTTGCTTTATGATAATGCACCATAACACACTTCAAAACCAGTTAAAGATACGCTAAAAGATCTCGCCTGAAAAGTATTAACCTATCTGCCACATTCACCAGACCTTATTCTAGCAATTACTACTTGTTCCGATATATGGTACACGCACTTTCTGAGTAGCACTTCAAAACATACGAATAAGTGGAAAATTTGGTCTCTGAATGGTTTGTCTCAAAATAAGAAAAGTTCTATTGGGACGGTATCCACAAATTACCTGAGAGATGGGGGAAATGTGTAGCTAGCAATGGACATTACTTTGAATAAAGCACTTCTGATCTTTTTCTTGAAATTATCATGCTTTCTTTGATTATAGAATCCGCCACTATTAACAAGTACGCCTCATACACTGAATTTGCTCGGCACACAACTGCCAGGTAAATCAGGGATGCTTGTACTGTTTTTATTTGGAACGCCACCAATAAGCCATATTGTTCTAGAAAAAATGACATACAAAGTCAACTTCACTCGGAGGATCTGAATCTCCAGTATGCCATGCCCAAATCAGTCTGTATTTGCAGCCACCCCATTAATGTCAATTGTATATGGATGTGGGTATATGTATACAAATTTTTATTTAGCTCCTCTTTCACATGATTATAAGCAAATAGCTGATGAGATTTGGCTGTGTGTTTTATTTCTCTTAGGTACAAACTTATTTCTGGGGAGAGGAGTGAATGTCATGTGTCTTCTGCATAGCTCTTGGGCACACAATATTTCCTTTTTTTTTTTTTTTACAATTTTTTAAACTTTATTGTTCAGTTTATTAATTACATTGTTTCCCCTTTTTTATCCCCCTATATCTCCCCTCCACCCTGTACCTATCCCACCCTCCACCCTCACCTCCCCTCCCCACTGTCCTCTCCCATTGTTGCTAGATTTTTGTCCAGTCTCTTGCTGTACTTCCCACAACCCTTTTCTCCCCAAGAATTGTCAGTCCATTCCCTGTCTATGTCCATGTTTCTGTTATAGTCACCAGTTTATCCTGTTCATCAGCTTATCAATTCACTTGATTTTTATGTTCATTTGTTGATAGATGTGTATTTGTTGTTCATAATTTATATTTTTACCTTGTCCTTCTTCCTCTTCTTAAAGAATATCTTTCAGCATTTCATATAATACTGGTTTGGTGGTGATGAACTCCTTTAGCTTTTTCTTATCTGCGAAGCACTTTATCTGACCTTCAATTCTGAATGATAGCTTTGCTGGGTAGAGTAATCTTGGTTGTAGATTCTTGCTCTTCATTATTTTGAATATTTCTTGCCATTCCCACCTGGCCTGCATCGTTTCTGTTGAGAAATCCGCTGACAATCGTATGGGTGCTCCCCTGTAGGTAACCAACTGTTTTTCTCTTGCTGCTTTTAATATTCTCTCTTTATCTTTTGCTCTTGGCATTTTAATTATGATGTGTCTTGGTGTGGTCCTCTTTAGATTCCTATATTTTGGGGTTCTGTGTACTTCTTGGGCTTTTAAGTCAGTTTCTCTCACCAGGTGGGGGAAGTTTTCAGTCACTATTTCTTCAAGTATGTTTACATTAACTTGCTCCCTCTTTCTCTGGCACCCCAATAATTCGGATGTTGGTATGCTTGAGGTTGTCCCAGAGGCCCCTTACATTATCTTCAATTATCTGAATTCTTTTTGTTTCTTGCTTTTCCAGCTGAGTGGATTTTGCTTCTTTGTATTTCAAATCTTTGACTTGGTTCTTGTGGCCCTCTGGACTGCTTTTAGGACTTTGTGTAATATTTTTTATTTCAGTCTGTGTATGCTTGATTTCTGGTTGGCCCTTTTTCATATCCGTGAGGGTCTGGTTCATATCCTCAGAGGTCTTGTTCATTTCCTTGAGGGTCTCATTCATTTCCTTGTAAGTCTCATTCATTTCCTGGTTGGTCTTGTTTATTTCCTCGTTGATCTGGTTTATTTCCTCGTAGTTGTCATTAAGTTCATCGGCCTTTTCTAGGAGCCTCTTGAAAAGCCTTATAACCGTGGTTTTGAACTCTATGTCTAGTCGTCTTTTCTCCTCCATTTCTTTCACAACTGATTTCTTTCCATATCTCTGCATGGTGGCTGCTTTATGTGGTAGATGTCCTCTAAGGGTCAGTGGCACAGCCTCCCCAGTTATTTGAGATAGGTACTCTTACTGCAATCCTTTATGGGTTGTACAGTATTTTTGAATTTAAACCCAGCTTGTTGTTGTTAGCCCTGGGAGGGTTTGACCTCCAGGCCAATTGGCTGTGAAGGGAGACTGTGTTCAGGTTGGATGGGCGGAGTCTCTGAGCTGCGCAGGCAGCCTCAGTGTCAGCTAGGTCCTATGTGGTGCTCGCGCGCGCGCGCGTCTCTGTTGGATGGGGATGGCTGCAGGCACCTCCAAGAGAAAGCCACTAGTCTCTTCCCCTTGCCAGACAACTCTGCCTCTCCCCAAATGAGTCTGCACACCCAAAGTCTCGCCCAGGGTTGTAAAACATGTGGTTTCCGGGACCAGGAGACAAGTGTCCAGGGAGCAAGTCGCGTGTTTGTGTGACACTTGCGCACAAACTTCTTTTCCCAGCTACCCATTTTCTCCTCAGACTAGGAGACCTCTGCTGCGCCCGGCTTCCAGGGTGCGTCCCCCGGACCTTGGACCTTGCCTGGCACTGGGGAATCTGTCCAGTGGGATGTCACCACGTCCCCCGGATCTCGGACCTCGCCTGGTGCTGGGGAATCCGTGTAGTGGGACGTCTCCACCCTCCCCGTTGGCGAAATCCAGCCGGGGTTGCTGCTCCAGCCCTACAGCCCGCGCGCGCGACCAGGACGGCTCCTAACCTGTTTCCCCACAATCTTCAAGACTGCGTTCCCGCCGCTCTTCTGAGTCTCAGTGTCCCACCTTTACTTTTATTTGTGGAGTTTTCACTCAGCCAGCTTTCTGGTGATTCTGGGTGATGTTTGTTTTGTTGTTATGTTGTAGTTTTTGAATCGTTGCATGGGGCAGAACAATAGGTGTTTACCTACGCCGCCATCTTGGTTCTCCCTCACAATATTTCTTGACTGTATGCACACTGAAATATGTATTACCTTATTGTAAATTATTTTGTTTTCATTTCTTTCTTATATTAGAGTTAGAGAATCCTTTTTTAAAATTGTATATGCAGGCAAGGCATATTATTTACAGTACATATTTCACTTCAGGAGGAGAAAAGTAGACGTTCTGTTCATGGTGTAGTCAAAGGAGGCACTGGGCCTGTTGGGGGCGAGGCCCCTTGCTTGGAGGACATGATGGCTCTCTTCTTTGGATCTGACTCCCATGTGCTCAGAGGACAGGATTGAACCGGTGCCTCTCACCATGCTTTGTATTCTGCCACACAGATGGTGTGCATGAATTACTCAGGGTGGCCAAGTCAGAGTCTCAGCCCTAGGCCCTCCCTGGTGCCCTAGGTGTAGGTGTGACAGACTTCACTCACCTCCTCTGTGGAGTTGTGCCCCTTGCTAGCTTGTTCAGTTCTCCTCCCCCCTCTTCTTCTGCTTAGATTCCTGGTGAGGAATAGAACTCACAGAATGCCACAGGCTTGGAGCTGCGGAAATAACATTTGCTTCCCTCAGCACATACTGTAGGTTTAGTACATGTGGATGAAGCCTGGCAGGGCCAGGCACTGTGCTCACTGCTTGACATGCATCAGTTCTCAGGTTTCCCATGTATCCAGGAGGATTCTGAGGTCTAGAGGCAGTTACAACTGCAGCTACAAAGTGGCTGAGCAAATTCAAATCTAGATCCTTCAACAACTTACTGGCTTTACACAAAAAGATGATGATGATATTAAAAGATGCTATTGGGTTCTTAAGACAAAGACCAAATAAAATCCAAGGTAAACACCAGTCTTTCAATCATTCTCTTAAAACTTGCCAACCTAAAAAAAATCCTAGACTGAGTTTATATCTGTATTAGACCTTTTCTGACAATGAGTATAATATTCATTTTGTGACTCAGAACAAACTACATAACTGATCCTTACACTGGAAGCAGGGTGAGGTAAGGCTGCCACATGTGCCACCAGTTAGCCACTCACACATCAGCAGTCTTTCCCTGCCCTTTGCAGGCCCCGTTTATTTACAAGGCTGTGCTAAGTACTTGGAAAATACAAAATGCAGAGCCATTATAATATTATGCATTTACATTCATTGCTTACTTAATTTTAGGAGTAAGGCATTTTATGATTCATTATTCCCCCTATGAATGTTATGTTCCTTCTTGTTAATTTATTGAGAACCGTCTGATCTGAGTTACTTCCTTATATATTAATGAGTGAATTTATTGGAGTACAGTTTGTAAAATGTTATTAAATGTAAGACATGACTTCAGAGCAGCTATTAAATATCCAAGGAGGACATGAGTTCCCTTTATGGGGGGAAAAATATCCACAAAAAATAAAGAAAAAAAAAACCACACCCCACATCCTGAAGCTAGAGAATTTCTAATGGTTTACAAAATGTCATAAAAATGATCGAGAACCTACTAATATGTTTCCCAATATAAAATAAATATCTAATTTATACTACATTTAAAGTATACCTCGAACCGCCCACATTATTTTCGACATTTTGGAACTTTTTCTCCTCAGCGCAAATATGGTTTTAAAAATTGGTCCAATGCAAAAAATAAAGACAAAGCATTTTTGTTTTCTAAAAACAGAAGAATCTAGATATTTTATTTTCTTCAAATGAAGGCAAAGAAGAGATATATATGCAATTTATATGGATCAATTGTTGCTTAACTTGAAACTAGCATGGGCACAAAAGATAGCTATGTAATTATATACACCTTAGTTAAAAATTTTCTATGGCGGTGGAGGGTTGGTAATTTCTAGGGATTTTTTGCTCCTTAGAAATCTGTAGAATTATTGATACCTGTTTCCCAATTAAAAGCATCTTTGATTAGGGAAATTCTGTGGCTTTTGTGAGCTAAAGGGACAGAGTGGGGTGGCCTGTCAGGCTATGAGGTCAAGTTCACATTGGCTCCTCTCAAGACTGTGTGACATCTGCTCTCTGGGCTGAGAGTCTCCAACAGAGGAGAAGCTGGATGGCAGATGCAAACTGTCCTTCTGCATAAAGTAAAGTGACCTTGGGTTTCCTTCCAACGTATCAACATTCATTCCCCTGAGGCTTGACCCCCAACTCTCATTCTTTCCCTTTAAAACACAGATCCTCCCCCAACCCTTTTCAGCTAACCCAGCACACCCTCCACCTAGCACAGCTCCCACACCTTCTACCTGGCACAACTCAGAGGTAACTTCCTGCCTTCACTGACTTAACTATATTTTTATACATTTCCTTTGATTATGCATCTGTCTTATCACCCTTCCATATCAAATTCTGAGCTCCTAGAAAACAGGAAGTGTGTCTTAATAAGTTCCCCCAAATGCAACGATTGATACCATGCACATCTGCCAACTGACCTTCTAAATCCTGGGCCTTCCTGAGAGCCAGGACCAATGGAGTCACCAGTGTGAGGATCACATGCTGAATGACCACTGAAAGGTCCCACAGAGCCATTATAACCAGTCTCATCTCTGAAAGGCCAGGAGAAACCAAATGTCTGGGGGCAGCTCCAAGGCCTGTCTCCTTTTAAGTAATGAAGAATGAAACCCTCCATGATTTCAACAAAAGAAAATTACTACATGGTGACACTTCACAGAAAATAATGAACATACTTTTCTCAATAACTTCATACTGCTAATCTAGTTTCTGGAATATAACTAATTCACTGGGAAAATAGTCAGTCTATATTTAATTGTCCTACATTTGGGATTTTTAGGAAAAAGTACTCACTTGTAACAAAGTGGCATCAAAATCTTTAGAATTATCACTAACAAAAAGGTGCCAGTTGTCAGCACAGTCTAAGATCAATCATTTTTAAAAGACTTTTCTCCAAAGCTGCAATAAGAAAAGAAATGGGTTTCTTTGCTTTTGATGCAGTAAAAAGAAATGATGAGGGAAAAGAAAATCACTTTTAGAGCACTACAATAATAGTTGATAGAGGCAAAATAGTTACTACAGTTGATACATGGTAAAAATAAATGGGCAAGCCTTGGCTGGGTGGCTTAGTTGGTTAGAGCATCGTCCAAATACACCAAAAGGTTGGGGGTTTAATCTCTGGTTAGGGTATATATGGGAGGCATCCTCTCAATGTTTCTCACATCAATGTTTTTCTCTCTCCCTTCCTCTCTCTAAAATCAATAAAAACCACATCCTAGGGTGAGGATCATAAAAAATTTAGATACATTTTAAATAAACTAAAGGCCCAGTGCACAAAATTCATGCATGGGGGAGGGGGATCCCCTCAGCCCAGCCTTCACCCTCTCGCAGTCCGGGAGCCCTTGGGGGATGTCCAACCGATGGCTTAGGCCTGCAGGAGGTAGGCCTAAGCCGTCAGCCAGACGTCCTTAGCACTGCCGCAGAGGAGGGAGAGGTTCCCACCACCACCGCGGTGCTCCCCCTATAGGAGCACACAGACCACTAGGGGGCAGTTCCTGCATTGAGCATCTGTCCCCTGACGGTTAGTGCACATCATAGCGACTAATTGTTCTGCTGTTCAGTTGATTTGCATTTTAGCCTTTTATTATATAGGACGATAAGTAGGAGAATGAGGATATTTGCGCAGTCTTAAGAGTATTTCCCCAATTTAAATACAAACAGAAATTTTATAGTTACTACCTTAACCAAGTGATCAAGGTTAACATCACTGTGATAAGATGCACCCCTGATCTGATACACTGGAAATTACTTCTGTGGTATTATTACAAATATGGGTAACCCTCACACTAATCATGAGAATACATCAGCCAAATCCAAATTGAGGGATAGTTACAAAAACCTGACTTATATTCCTCCAAAGTGTCAAGATCTAGATGGCAATGAAAGACTGAAACATTGTCACAGATTGGAGGAGCAAAGGAGACATGACAGTTAAAATGCAATGTGAGATCCTGGATTTGATCTTGGAACATAGAAAGGATATTACTAGAAAATCTGGTAAAGTCAATATAAAGTTTGTGGTTTAGATAATACTATGGTCCCAAGGTTAATTTCTTAGTTTTGATAATTGTACAATGGTTTTGTAATGTGTTACCATTAGATGAAACTAAATGAAGGATATAACCAAACTTTGCAATTTTTGTAATTTTTCATTAAAACTAAAATTATTTCAAAATAAGAAAAAAATAAATTCCAACAATCCCACTTTGAGGTATATACCCCAAAGAAGCAAAAACAAGGACTCCAGCAAATATTTTTATAGCAGTGTTCAAAGCAGTGTTGTTCGCAACAGATAAAAAGTAAAAAAAATCCAAGAATGGGAAAATAAAGTGTGGTATTTCCTTACAATAAAATACTATTCAGTCTTAAAAGAAAATGATTCCACCCTAGCTGGTTTTGCTCAGTAGTTAGAATGTCGGCCCATGAACTGAAGGATTGTGGGTTTAATTCTGGACAAGGGCAAGTACCTCGGTTGTAGGCTTGAACCCTGGCCCTAATTGCAGCAAGTTCAGGAGGCAACCAATCAATGTTTCTCTCTCTGTCTCTCCCCTTCCTTTTCTAAAAATCAATGGAAAAAATATCCTCAGGTAAGGATTAAGACCAACAAAAAAGTGATTCTGACACATGCTTTAACATGAATAAACCTTGAAAACATTATGCTAAGTGACATGTACCAGTCACAAAAGGACAAATACTATATAATTCTACTTACATTCAGTATCTAGAATATGTAAGTTTATAGAGATAGAGAACATAGAGTTTACCTGAGGCTGTGCAGAGGGCAGAATAGGAAGCTACTGCTTAATTGGCACAGAACAAATAATTATACACATGGGCAGAAATAGAACTTCTGAGATTTCCTTCCTCTAAATTAAAACATTGGGATCATTTATTAGCTCTTATTTTTTATCCCATATGCTTTAAAGAAGTCAGTCACATGCCAAAGCAGAGGCTCCTAAATCCAGATGTTCTCACTGTTAGGAACATCTTTTCAACCCTTTCCAAAGACTGTATATTCCCACAGCACCTGGCACACAGGTGTGTGTGAATGTTCCTGAGGAATGACTTCCCCAAAACAAACCACTCCCCAGGACGAAGGACTCAAATGTATTAAACTAGCAGAAGGAAAAAGCAAGCAAGTACAGACCACACACACACACACACACACACACACACACACACACACACACACACACACAGTGAGACCTTGTCCCGGGTCATCCGGTATCTGGTGCATCTTTTTGAGGATAATCTACCGATCTTGTTGCTCTTCCTTCATCTCCTTTGGCATTTCAGCAATGATTTCGAGGGTCAGAGGAAAGAATGCTCAAAATAATCAACTTTGTGAATTGGTAAGACCGCTGATCACTACAGGATAATCACGAAAAATGCATTTTAAGTAGTATTGGGGGTTGGGAGAATCAACCCAGAAATGTTCAAAAGTGGCAGCATTGCACACTGAATGCTTTAGCAGTGCTATGATATACTGCTATGTCATGGGAGTGCTGCCCAGCAGATTATCCTAGGACAGTGATCAGCAAACTCATTAGTCAACAGAGCCAAATATCAACAGTACAACAATTGAAATTTCTCTTGAGAGCCAAATTTTTTAAACTTAAACTTCTTCTAATGCCACTTCTTCAAAACAGACTCGCCCAGGCTGTGGTATTTTGTGGAAGAGCCACACTCAAGAGGCCAAAGAGCCACATGTGGCTCGAGAGCCGCAATTTGCCGACCACTGTCCTAGGAGAAGGCCCTAAAGGACAAGGACACAGCAGTGACACCAATACTCAGGCTTTCTCATCGCCAGCAGGCCACATGGCCACTTATGGATTACAACAGAATAATAGAAAATCAATCCCATGGTTTCTTGCATTCACCTGTTTAGAACCAGTTGCATCAACACGCAGCTTAGTCACTCACATACTCTACAAGACTTCTGTTTATTGTCCCAAATAAAATCTGACTGCCTCCAGTGGTGACTCATCATCCACTGTGAATTTTCAAGAGGATCTCTGAAGGCACTTACAATAAAGCAAGGGTGGGGAACCACTTGTGTGCCAAGGGCCATTTGGATTTTTATAACATCACTCATGGCCCCGTGCACAAAATTCGTGCACATTAAAGGGTTATTAGAGGAAATAATTTAATATTGCTATTTGCTCTTTCTCTATAATAGAAGTATCAGAGACTAAAGAAAATTAGTAAAATGTATATGAAAACCTTCCTCCTGTCAGAGTCTGGGGCGCACCACGGGGCCCAGAGTCAAGTCCCCACTCACTCACATGTGCCTCAAAATCACGTGAGACCCAGACCCAGCTGCACGCCCCCACCCCTGCATTGGGGTAGATCCAGACCCTGCCAGTCCCACTCTTGTCAAGCCACCCAGGGCAGGGTATGTCCTCAGGTCCCTTGGCCCAGCACCAGGATGGGGGGCGTGGCCTGAGGTCTCCCATCAAGCCCCACCAGGTAGAGGAGCACAGCCTCAAGTCCTCCAGCCCAGCACCGGAAGGGAGGCACAGCCTCAGGTCCCCCGTCAATCCTCACTGGCACAGGGGCACAGGCTCAGGTCCCCTGGGAAGCCCTGCTGGGTGGGGGGCACAGCCTGAGGTCCCCTGTCAAGCCCAGCCAGGCAGGAGGCTGGAGGGGTACAGTCTCAGGACACCTGGCCTGGTGCTGGGGCAGAGGGTATGGTCTGAGGTCCCCCAGCCTGGTGCTGGGGTGGGGGTGTGGCTTGAGGTCCCCTGTCAAGCACTGCCAGGTGGGGGCACAGCCTGAGGTCCCCTGTCAAGCTCAGCCAGGCAAGAGGGGCACAGCCTCAGGACCCCTGGCCTACTGCTAGAGCAGAGGGTATGATCTGAGGTCCCCCAGCCTGGAGCTAGGGTCGGGGGAGCAGCCTGAGGTACCCTAGCCCAGCACCAGGGCGGGAAACACACCTTGAGGTTCCCTGTCAAGCCCCTCTGGGTTGGGGGAGGGTGTAGGCCTCCCTTCTCTTGTGCTGCGGCCACGCCTCCCACTGGCCTCCCATCCAGCTGCCACGACCACCTCAGGCTCTCTGTGAGCAGGTATGCATAGGGAAGGCTGGGCCAGGATAATTTGGAGGAGGTGACGGGGGGGGGGGGGGGGGGGGGGGGGCTGGCATCGTGGGTGAGCTGGGCCTCACAGCCTCTCTGCTTCAGCTCCCCACACCCTGGACCTAAAGAGTAGTGCTTTCACAGGAGCCTGGCAGGCACTGGATATGGCGATGCCTTAAAAACAGAAGAAGCCCCCTTTACTCTGGCTGGAAGTGTGTTGGGAACTTATGGTTGGGGGAAGCAGCCCAACATCAGGGCTGAAATACGACCTTGGGTAGCCTCCAGAGCGGGCAAACCAAAGGTAAAAGGCATCTTTGAAACAAAGACATTTGAACGTACAGTGGATATTAGGTGATATTAAGGAATTACCTTAACTTTTCAAGGTGTGACAATGGCTGAATATTTACTTCTCTTTTAAAGATACTCATCAGAGGATATTTAAGTGGAAAACAACTTTCTTTGAAAGTATGGTGGTGTTCTGGCCCAGCCCTCCCCGCACCATGGACGTCTCAAGGACTGAGCCTCTCCTGCTGGCTTGCTAGGCCCTTGAAAACACCCTGCGCAGAGGCGTGGTCCCTGCTTCATTCCCCGCCCCCACCAGCGTGAAACAAAGCATTCCCAGCTGGCACTGGCGTGAAGCCCTGCGTTCCCTGCCTGCGTGCACCGGTGTGAAGCGAAGTGTTTCCCACAGGTGAAGCACTTGAGGCGCCAGCATGAAGCAAAGCATTCGTGAAGGGAAGTGTTCACTGGCATCCAGGCAAGCCCTGGCCATGTCCCCAGTCACGCCCCCGCTCCTGATTGGCTGGTAGCATAGCCAATCAGGAGCCAAGGTACGGTCACATTTGCATGTTACTCTTTTATTAGATAGGAGGATTCTCAGGCCATACAAAATTATCAACTTAAAAATTAGCCTGCTATATTTGGTCAAACATTTAATAAACTCACCCCTTGATGCCTTGGCAGGGTCAGGCCAAATGATTTTATAGGCCTTATCTGGCCTGCAGATCAGTCATTCCCCATCAGTGAATAAAGCTTCTGCAAACAGCTCGGGCAGACAGCCTGTCCTGCTGATGGTGGGCTAACATACCAGATACATCACTTTGGTCATACAGATGCATCCTGTTTCTCAATGTTAATGGTTCTTCAAAGATCTGCAGCCCACTTTTTATTCCTCACAGCTCACTATAGAGAGGTCTGTCAAAAATACTTGCTAACCAGCTGACTTCCTTATTTCATAATAAACTACTCAGAAAATCAGAGTTCAGCTCATTTAGCTGGAGGTGTCTGCCTTAAGATGGAATTGGAGAAGAATGAAAAAAAAATCCCACTTTGTGGAAGGAAAGAAATGTATTCAAATCCTGGCTGTGCCACCTCCTAGCTATGGGATGCCATCATGTGCTTCATTTATGAGCCCCTCAACTCCCTCCTTCCACCCAACTATGCTCAATGAAATTGGTAGCACCTACCATCCAAGGCTGTGAGCTTACATGGGCTCTTAGTACTCAACACATATTACCATGTTATTAACAGTAGGAAGGATTTTAAGAGATGCTTACCTCTCTCAAAGTTGGCTTGCCAATGAAAAAGTCGGTGTTTTTGCTGCTTTTGGGTGGGTTGAACTTGGGATTCAGAAAAGCACATCCATTTGCGATGGCCTCCAAGGGAGCTGGGCCCTCATAGGGGAACCCAAGGCCCACAAACAACTGTAAGACACAAAAGCACACGACATGTAAACACAGCAATCAGAACTGGCATCCCTGCCCCAGGGGGGTTATTCTGTGCTCTAGTCTTGTGAGGGGGCCCCACAAAGTCTGGAAGACTCTCAGGCCTTGGGAGATGGGGCAAAGGGAGGTCAGTTGACAGCAGTATCAGGCACCTTTCGGGCTCCTGAGCTGTGTGGGTCCTCACATTTTCCTTTTCTAAAAAAGTAAAGAAGCTTTGGGACAGACAGTTGAGGGGGTAGGAAAATGGAGGCATTAAAATAAAAACAAACAAAAACAAGACCTAACAATAATCGTTCTGTAACTCACCAGGATGCATGATTGGAAAAACACTTACTTAACTAAACAGAAGGTTTCTTCAGTGAGCTAAAAGAACAACAGGCCCTTTCAGGGCCACTGGGCAGGAGGACAGCAAGGTCACTTGGTAGTTTGATTACAGTTCAAATGGAGTTGCTTTAAAATGATGGCAAGTCAGTAAACACAGGTTTTCATAATGGGGTTTTCACGTCGGGACACCAACATCTTGGGTTTTATTTTCTCATGTGGAGAGGTTGCCAAGCTGCTGACTGGGCAAGGTTGCTTCCATATCCAGCAAGCAAATTGCGTGCTTCCCGCAGCAGACCATAGATGGCAGCAAAAACACACCTTCTGTTTCTGCACAGCAACCTCAGCTGAGAGCAGGGTGACAAAAGGGACTTGCAGGTCTGGGGCACTGACTCCTGGATGCAGAAATAAAACATCTCACAGAATTGCCTCCCTGTGCTTCACTGTACTTCCCAGGGCTGCAGAGCTGCAGTGACTGCCAGGCAGGTCCAAGTCTGGGCTTGGTGACCTATGAGCTCTTCCTCGCCACACCAAGAGCCAGTTCTGTAGTCACTGTCTCCAGAGGCACAGCAAGGGACAAGGGACAAGGGGGCCCCACAGCATCTTTTCCTTCTGCCATCACACTGAGGACACCTTTTCGGCCAGGATGGAGAGGTAAGGGAGGCTGCTGCAGAGCTGACAGGGCAGGAAGCTGGATTCTTTTTTCCCAGCCATCCTTCCATGGCAGCTGTTTTAACAGAACAGTTATTTAGAACGGTTCTGCCTAGAGACCCCTGAGTTCAGGTTGCCAGGTTCCCTGGGCAAGGCTGGAAGACACAGAATGTATGTGGTGGGCACGCAACTCCAGGGCAGAACACTGAGTATGGCCCACGCTCCCCATACTGGAGAGTCATGTAGCCCTGCAGGGATTTTTCCGTGGCAAGAAACTAAAATCCTTACTTCTCAGGAAAGATCCTCCCATTCTATAATATTATATTCTTTTGCACAGAACAGGGCACTTAATCATTTCATTGTTTGGAGGAATAACCTTTCATTTCCTACAAACCTCGAGAGGACTGGCTATACTGTCAGAAACATCCATGAAGACATTAAGGGTGGGAGTGTTAAAGAGAAAGGTTTTGAGAAGCCAGTAGAGCTCCCCTGCTGGCTGGGGGAAACATGGCGCAGGAGCCTCCTAGCTGCAGGATATCAGGTGCTCCTCCACACCACTGGAAGCCCCTTTTCTGGATCTTATTCTTACTCTGTTGCTAGTGGAGTGAGATTTATCAGAGAGGATTTCTGTGTACAGGAGGTGGCTGGAGCATGTGCCTCAGAGAGTGGCATGCCTAATAGCAGCAGGAGAAATGGAAGAAAATGGGGATGTTTTAGGCCTAAGACACCTCAACTCTGTTAAATATAAAGAACCCATGCTTGAGGCTTTGATTTCTGTGGCCTGCCCTCCCCAGCTGATTTGGGGGAGGAGATACCAGCTGTCCAGGGGAAAGATGACCTCTATCTAGCAGAGAGCTTCCTGATGCCTTGAAGAAGAAAGGTGCTGGAAGATGAAGGTTCCATTCAGATGGGTATAATCTGAGCCCTTGAACTCGGCATTTCCTGACCCCTGAGAATCAGTCCTGCCATAGAGGGCCGGCCCCATCATCAACTCCAAACTGCAAACAACTTAGGAGGAAATGTGGAAAGCACAATACTTGTCTATCTAAATAGAAAATCCTGGAAAAATTTAATTAGCTCCTTCAGACCAACCAATCTGAACCCATTAATTAAAAGGATTTGAGGCTCTTGCTTAATGGGCTTGAATGTGACCCAGGTTTAATTATATCTGAATAACAATTTGCACCACCCCTTCCGCCCTGCTGGCACTGGAATACCTCAGTGCGCATGAAGCAAACACTCCAGGCTAACTCTCCAAAGCTGCACCATTTTAGGATGAAGGTTAAGCAAATACCACATAATTTCTTGGCAATCTTTTCTCATCGCAATAGTTACAAATGCAGAAAACACATTATTTGGAAACAAAACAATTTTTTGTTCTGTCAATAAGCAACATTTTTCTAGTTTCCTGTGCACTCATTTCCTGTGACGTTATGATGGACAGATGCTTCAGGTCTGGATGATGACAGGGTAGGGCAGAGAGAGCTCATCATCACAAGGATGTTCTGTAAACTCCTGAGTGTGTATGACTTTGACACACATACATTGGTACCTTAACCATGCTGAATTACCTTCACCTGGACCTCCTCTTTCCCTGGCATTCTGCCCACTTTCAGATTTCCTCAGCACAGGGGCAAGAGATACACTACAAGAAAGCACTCAAGTGCAGAGGCTTCACTGTTCAGGAGGAAACTGGGTATTTTATATACCCTTCATCTGGCTGACAGAAGCCCAGAATCTAATGAGGATATTCCAGATGACAGAAGAGCTCCAGGGCTGCAACTCTGGCTCCATCAATGAGCATTTCCAAACAGAGGGATTACATGCTCTAAAGTTAAATTTCCCAACTAATATTAAGCAAGAGGGAACAGATGATGTGCCATATGTCTTATTCATGGCACAAGGCTAGGGCACTCCTGTGCATACACAGTTTCAGGGAAGCCACTCAGATGCTTGCTCTGTGTGAAAGAAGACACGGAACTATTTCCACCTCCTCAGAGAAGTCCTTCACAAAGAATCCCCTAATCATGGGCCAAGGTAGTTTCCCAGAAAGACCCCATGAGTTTGGTCAGTTTCTAGTTACTTTTGATGAGGAATATCCAAGGTAATACAAAATAAGAAACATATCATGAACATACACTTTCCTGACTAGTTTCAGTTAGGCAAGTTGGTAGGTGGCTCAGGAAGAAGTCTGAGCAAAGAGTGATCCTCAGCTTATCCATTAAATTAATTACTGACACAAAGTGATCAGGACAACAGGGTGGTTAGCAACACAGGCTCTGGGACCCAGGAGACCAGGGTTCATATCTTAACTCCATCATATCCCAGGTTCTGTAACTGTGGGAAATTCATACAATGGCTAGGTATCGAGACAATTTCAGGTAGCCTGCGCGGTCCCTTCTCTGGCCATCTGTCTTCCCTTTGGCACCCAAATGTCTAGGAGAGACAATAGCAGACAAATTCTCACCCATATGGATTTGGTTACACCCTCTCATGGCTTCCCCAAGTCCCTGACTGACACTCCCTGAAGATTATCTTGCACAGAGTTAGAGAGGCCAGAAGACAAAGACAAGCGTGTTTTAAGGCCCCAAGTTGCTGCTACTTCCCGGAGACCAGCTTACTGACTCAACTCCTGAAGTCTGCCTAGTTACCTAAGTGGCCTTTCAGAAACAAAGTGAAACACAAATATCAGAACTCAAATTTCCTATGTATGTGGAAGGTCCAGTCCAGAACCAAATGGGATCAGTTTGTATTGTTAGATGGAGAAGGCGGAGTAAGAGAGTATCTGAATTAATTTAAAATTGAGATGGTGACCATTTCCACCTTGCCAGCATGAAAGGTTTCCTGACAAAAGGCAGCTCAGCTGTCACTCCTCGGAGGAACAGCCCCTGACCAGCCTGCCTCACCTGAATTCCATACCAGGCTGCCCCCTGAGCTGCCCACAGCAAGGCGCTCAACAGCCTTGTTGCCGGCACATTAGGAGGGGTTCCAGTGGTACCCAGATCAGAGGACTCTTGAGACAAAGAGATGACTCCCAGAAGAGCTTAGCAAAGGTAAAGGTTAGAGAAAATGGCTATTATGGTAGTAAAACCCTGCAGTCATGGGAAGAGTGATGAAATGAATATGCTAAGTATGTGAAAAATGACTGAGATGGACTCTGTCCTTCATAGCAGACTCACCCCATGTTTCATCAGCTTCACCAGTCACAGGGCAACACTTTACAAAACTGAATGGCTGACCCTGCTCACAGCACCACAGGAGGGTGTATTGTGATGTCATTATTTTATATTATTTCTACTCCTACCTGTACTTTTTCACCTATTACTATAGTTACCTGTTTGTCTCCTCCCCAATACCTTTATATTTGTGGGCAAAACTGCCTTAGTCATCTCTGTATCAAAATTGCCTAAAGTAATTCCTGGCACATATCCAGTTCTTAATACTCATTTGGCAGATAAATGAGCAAAGGAATACATACTAATAGGTTAGCTTTTTCCAGCAATCAAGTGTGTCTGTGAGGAGATGCTGGAGGTCTCGTGTGTATTTGGATGTGGAGATATCTTTTGTTCTGGAAGTTGGAGAGGTCACTGAATCATATCTCTACACACTCTTTATTCTACACACATATGTAGGAGGAGGAGAGAGAGGGGAGTATATGTATGCAACTTTTTCCATCTAGTTGGAACAAGAATAACTTTAGGTGCTGGTCACCAGGATGAAAACTGCTTACTTGAGGGTTTGTGTGTCCATATCTGAAATAGAACTGGAGGGTGGACTGCTCCATTAGTAAGTAAGCTCATGGGCTCTCTCACAGGGCCATGAAAGGACAGGTCAGAGGATCAGAAGGAAAGTGCCCCTTGCTGAGGAGATCCTGGAGACCCAGGTGAGTGATTCATGAGAAAACCAAGAAGTCACTCCTAGAGGGCATGATCACAAGATCCCAGATGGCAAATAGATTTCATCTTGACTTCTTCCTTCATTCTTAATGATCGGAAAGCCATCTACAAGCCAGGCACTATTCTAGGCATGAGAACTACCTGAAAACTGAACAAGCAAAGCACTCTGCCACATGAGCCACATGGTTGCATTCCCAGTGGTGACTATCTCAGCCCTGGGTTTCTGAGAAAGGAACATTAAGATGAGTTCCAATGATACCCAGCTCAGAGGACTCCAAGCTCAAGGGAAGAACCATGGTTGATTGGGGACCAGGGAGAGTGTCAGACAGGAGGATGGGATGGGATTGGAACCATATCTTCCAACCATGCCCAAGCTTTTAGGTAAGACCCAGAGGTAAGCTGTCAGCTGACATGGTAAGGACATGGAAACTGTGACCCATCGGGGTTAGAGGAGAATGAACAGAGGTAGGTTTGGAGAGAAAGGAGGTACAACAACAGTGTGAGTATCAGTGGCTTCTGCCTGTTTTTCCACAGCCAGAATTTGTTCTTAAACGTTTGCTGTAGAAATGGAGGTATGTGAGCTTGGATGGACCTGGAGAACATTACGCTAAGTGAAATAAGCCAGGCAGAGAATGATAGATACCATATAATCTCACTTACATATGGAATCTAATGAACAAATAAACTGACAAAATAGAAACAGAGGAACTTATACATGGAACAAACTGACAGAAGTCAAGAGGGGAGAGAGTGGGACAGATAGGAAAGAAGGAGAAGAGATTAGCCAAATAACATATATGCATAACCCATAGACACAGACAATTGTGTGGTTAGGGTCAGAGGGAGGGAAGGAAGGGTTCTGGGTGGAGGAGGGCAAAGGGGGGTTGGAGACATCTGTAATCCTATCTAATAAAAGAGTAATATGCAAATTGACTGTACCTCTGATACGCCAAGCCATGCCCACAAGCCATGCAGACCAGCCAATCAGGAACAAATGAGCCCTAACCAAGATGGCTGTGGCCACTGAGAGCAGGAGGGAGGCTTGGGTTTCCCTGGCAATGGAGGAAGCCAAGCTTTCCGCCTGCCCTTGCCAGCCTAGGCCTCACTCAATGCTACAAAGTTTCAATTATAGAAGATAGATAATCCCAACAGAAATGGCGGCAGCTGGAGAGAGCAGAGGTTTAGGTTGCCCGGGTGATGGAGGAAGCCAAGCTTCTGCAGCCCTAGTGCCTAAGCCTCTACTCTAGGCTACAAAGTTTCAATTATAGAATTTAAATAAATCCAAACAGAAATGGCTGTCACCACGGATTGAGCAGAAGGCTTGGCTCCGCTCCAGACTACAAAGTTTCAATTGTAGAACATAAATTAATCCCAGATCCCAAGGCCTCCACTTGGGTTGCTGGGGGGCATGACCAATCTGCAAAACACCATAGGCCCCTCACCCAGGTCACCCCTCGCCCCAAGGGAACTCTCACCCTGATCCAGGACACCATTCAGGGCAAACCAGCTGGCCTCCACCCATGCACCAGGCCTCTATCCTATCTAATAAAAGAGTAAAATGCAAATGTGACCATACCTTCACTATACTACCAGCCAATCAGAAGCGGGGGGGGGGGGGGAACCGAGGCACACGTGAGGCGAGGGGCAGTCCCTCATGCCCCCGGCCAGCCGTTCCGCTGCTGCACAGGGGCCTGCAGAGCGGAGGGGCAGTCCCTCGCTTCCCTGGCCGGCCATTCTGCTGCTGTGCGGGGCCCAAGAAGCTGAGGAGAAGGTGAAGGAGAAGCTGCCCAAAGAGATGAAGGTGCTGGGAGGAGCAAGCAACCAAGAAGAAAGATTGAGCCCCCCTTTCCTTAATTATTTCAGGAATAATCCTCCCAATAATCAACCCCATCATCAACCAAGCAGTTGAGTCCCCGATAGTATATGAATTAAAGTTGGACATTAAATGTTATGCTATGACTTTTCTCCTTATACAGAGTATCAGTTTGCTTGCAGAGTGGCTTGCCATGGTCCAAGCTTATGAGTAATTCAGATGTTTACAATAAAAACACGTGAATACATGAATTCACTAATGTTAATGTTAAAATTCATGGAAAAAATAGTCCTTTGAATCTTTGGTGGTTAGAAATTATGTGCAATAAACAGTAAATAAAGTTACACTGAATGGCAATACACACACACACACACACACACACACACACACACACACACATTAGGAGCCAGGAAATGTTCAAAGACCTAGGAACCATTCCCAAATCAGGAAGGGAAGTCACAGGGTGTATATTATTGCTACAAATACTATATTTCCTACTACTTACAACATATACAATATAATGTATTAGATACCTTCCTATCTCATGAAGTATGTATTCTCATAGGTAATATTAGTAGATATGTTATAGTTATGGCAGTATGTCATATCCTATCTATATTAATAAAAAGGTAATATGCTAATTAGACCATGAAACATTCCAGATGCCCTTCCGGACAAAGCCATGGTGATGGGTCTGAGGCAGAGGCGGTTATGGGTGATCAGGCCAGGAGGGGATGGCAGTAGAGGGTGATCAGGTTGGCAGGGAGGTGCAGTTGGGGGCAAGCAGGCCAGCAGGCAGAGTGGTTAGGGGACATCAAGCAGGCAGGCAGGTAAGCAGTTAGGAGCCAGTAGTCCTGGATTGCAAGGGGGTTGCCTGACTGCCAGTTTAGGCCCAATCCCCTAGGGGTCTCAGATTAGAGAGGAGGCAGGCCAGGCTAACGGATACACCCCCTTCTACCCCCTCCCCCAATGCATGAATTTCGTGCACCAGGCCACTAGTCCTATCTAATAAAAGAGTAATACGCAGCTTGACCATCACTCCAACACACAAGAGGGCTGCCTCCATGTGGTCAAAGATCCTGACCCCATGTGGACACAAGATGTCCACCACAAAATGGCCAGCAGGGGAGGGCTGTTGGGAGGGACCAGGCCTGCAAGGGAGGGCAGTTGTGGGCAGATCAAGCCTGCAGGGGAGGGTAGTTAGGGGTGACCAGAGAAGGGAAGTTGGGGGCAAACAGGCTGGCAGGGGAGCAGTCAGACATCAATTAGGCTGGCAGAGTAATAGTTAGGGTGGTGATCAGGCTGGCAGACAGAAGCGGTTAGGGGCAATCAGGGAGGCAGGCAGGCGAGCAGTTTGAAGCCAGTAGTCCTGGATTGTGAGAAGAATGTTCTACTGGGATCGAGCCTAAACAGGCAGTGGGACATTTCTTGAGGGGGTCCCAGATTGGAGAGGGTGCAAGCTGGGCTGAGGGACACTCCCTGTCCCCCATGCATGAATTTTGTGCACCGGGCCTCTAGTAATGTCAATAAAAATAAAATACAATAAAAAAAAAGAGATACATGTTCTGATTCCCTCTAAGTGCTCTTCTATCCAGTGTAGGATGAGACACACCCATTGTACAAGGAGCTTCCATGGGGAGACCAGGGGGAGTGGGCATGAAGAGGTTAAAATTAGGAAGGAAAGGAAGAAATCACATGTAAAGAGATGAGGACTTAAACCAAAATGAAAATGTGTGGATTTTCTGGCTTAACCTGCACTCCTGGGGTCTACAGGATTTCATGACTTGTCTGCTCCTCTGATAAACAATGACTCCATCCAAATGTATATGCCTATTAGAAGTCCAGGACTTCCAGCTCTCTCAGCCTGATGTCGGTGCCACTGAATTCCTCCTATCTTTGTTGGCGTCCTGCAGCTGGCGCCTGCTAATGACACCTGGCACTAATGGCAGGCCAAGACCAAATTCTGCTGAGCAGACAGTTTCCTGGGCTTGGTGTAGATTCGAAGATGGCTCATAAAGAAAAATATAAGTCAGAAGCTGATTAAGCATCAATCATGTTGGTTTGTTTCTAAACCCCAAGAAGCACCAGGCTTGCTCTCCTCTCCTTTAAAGGAGCCTAAAAGCCACTCATGCCAAATGCATTTGCTCCTCTGCATCTCCAGTCTCGCTTCCATGTGGGTTGTAATAAATTCCTTTAAATTGCTCAGAGACACACAGAAAGGAGTATGAGGCAGAGAGGGTTATATATGCAAAGCCTGACTGATTTTCAGTGTCATTATTTCAAAGCTCAAGATTCATTCATTTTAGTGCCTGCTGCTATGTTCTGGAGTAAGGGGTGGAGGCAGGGGTCTTGGCAGTACATTGCCTCATTTCCATCATATTTGCCAACTGTTTTAGCCATAATTCTACTTGAAATACGTTAATATATTCTAGTTAGCTGAACAGGCAGTAAAAATGGGACCAGTGACATCCTCTGAAGGAACAATTTTTCAAGGATAAATATACACCCCTCACACTCAACACTGAAGCCGCAACTCTTGGTTGGTAGGCAATTTCTGATGGCCTGGGACTTCCAGGACTCAGCCCTTGCCCTTTCCTTCCCTGGACAGAGGGTGCCTCAGACCCAGTCTATTTCTCATTTCCGAACAGGTAAATGGGTAGTAGGTAGTAAGAGCTCCTTGGAAATTTGCAAGGCAGAATAAGACATTCACGAGGCTGGGCTAATAGAAGTCTATGAGACAGCAACGTCACACTGCCAAAATTTAAAAGGATCCTGAGCTTTTCCCACAATCTACGTGGGGAAAGGTAAAGTGAGGCATATGGCAAAACAGCATTACCACCAAAAGACCCACATATTTTAATGAGTCTAAGACACCATTGGGACAGAAGGTGAATGGGAAGCACACAGTGCGAGCTGGGGACACAGTACTTTCCTGGCTGCCAGGCTTCGGACTACAGGTGACCTTGTAAGGAATGAAAGTCTGCATTAAGACAACCACACCTTCAGCCAAGGACATAAATAACTTACCAAGCTAGTTTAGTCATGGCATCCCACAATGGATTGGAGGCAGAAATGGTCAGATGCATTTACATATGGAGAAACTGAGGCAGTTCTTGGCTGGAGAGTATCCGTTAAATGTTTGAGTGCTTATTTGTGAGAATGGTGTGTCAAGGGCCAGCAGAACTTTAATTTACAATAAAAAGTCACCCTTTATAGCCACCTTCCAGGTGACCTCAGGGACTGTGGGAAAGCACAGCTCTCTAGTCTGCTTCCTCGTGTTGTGAATAAAGTTAACAATACCACCTGCCCTGCCTACCTCTGGGGGCTGTTGTGAGGATTAAACAGGACAGCACATGTGAATATACTAGTACTTTCCAAAATCAAAGTATCCCACAATGAGTATAAAGCCCTATAGGCCACAGAAGTTCATGCACTCAGCCTCCCTCCCCTACCTTGAGGATGAAAACACATTCCATCAGGGGCCAGACCGAAACATTCACTATGAGAAGCAGTTGCTCGTCTTTTAGGAAACACTGAGTAAGGGTCTGCTTGTTCCCCTCACCCTGCATCCCTTGCACAGTGCCTGGCCCACAGAACTGCTCAGTCAATATCTGTAGTATTCGTAAAAGAAAGCTTAACAATAAACATGGGAGCTTAACCTAATACACTACCAACCCTTCGAAACCAAACTCTGGTCTATTCATAAGTCCCCTGATTTCATTTGGTACCTCATGGCAGAGTTACAGACACTGGGCAGACTTCCCCGAGTTGTCAAACAACATATTCATCATCCATCCAGGGCTCCTTGGTCCCTGCATCATGTGGTCTGAACACTGACTCTCTCCCTGACAACCAGCCAGCCTCTTGGCCCCTTATCAGATTTCACCTTCTACTGCTTCCCAATACTAGTTAGACTAGCCAACGGCTCTCTCCTGAATGCATTATCTCCACCTCCAGCACCTGGCTCTCACTGCTGTCTGTCCCCAGGCCAGGAGCATCCATACCCCTCCATTTCTCATCTCTTATATCTCTCAGGACGCCTTCCTCCACTCCTTGAGCCTGAAGTGGTTTTGCCCTTGTCTGAACTCTTTCAGTGTGCAGCCCAAGGGAGGACATGAGAGGAAAAGTTGGCTGGGGGACCAATTCCATGAATAGTGGTGATGGGGAGGTGGGCCAGTTAAGCACCCAGGCTTGCTGTGAAAGCCACTGCCCCATCTGAAACTTGGCCCGACCCTGGCCCCTCATGGGATACCTGGTCCAGAGCAGGTCCTCAGCGAATAAGTTTTACACTATGGCAATCTCCTTCCACAATTCACTGACTTTTCATTGCCAAAAAAATAACCTAAAGAACTATGGTAGCTTTGAAAAGAAAGCATGAGAGAGATTCTGATCACATTTTCAACACCAGCTGAAACAAATCTGAAAATATCACTGATGTATTTTTACCAAACTACCAAAAACTCACCTTGGTTTCTCGGAGAAGAAACTGCAGGTCCCGCCCACTGAGGATACCATGGTTTTTCACATAACTGGGAATATTCTTCGTGCTAGAGCCATAAACGGTAGCATGCACTTCCATGTATGTGTGAATAATGTCCAGGTAGATCTTCTTATTCTGTAGAGGGGACACAAGAAGAAGGCATTCCTTGTGTCTTTCCATCCTTTAGCCACCTGTCTAAAATCTGAGGACACAGACATGGGAGTTCCTAATAGGAACACTGCAGAAACATTGTAGTCCAACTCCTAAAATTTCTTTCAAAGGTAATCTGACTTGATTTTGAGGGTAAAATGGTCATATGACAAACTGTACAATTTTGCAAGAAGAAATGTATTATATATGGCATAGGTTTGGGAGTATCATCCTTGCTTGGTAAATTACCAGGGGACCCAACACTTTGCTTCTGGTTGGTCTGCCTATGGGAGAGGAGATTGGGAAAGGCAAGGTTGGACTTGAATATTTATTTATCCGGAGACACTAAGCTGTCCCCAAGGAGCACAAACAATCCCCAGCTCCTGCCAATATTTCTAGTGATGATTAACTAATGTTGTCAGAACAGGATCTCACCTAATTTGCATCATGAGGAGAGTTTCCCAGAATCCATGGTGATTGACTTGGCAGCTGGAAAGAGAAGACTGTCCAGGTAGGCAAAAGTGTAAAACAGACTGAATGTAAACCCTGGTGAGTCCTAGTCACCCGAGAGTAGTTTTACCTCTCTTACCTGGACTGAATTTTGAGGCACATTATCAGAATCAAATCAAAACCACCTGCAAAGCAGAAACAAGCACACTTCCCTCCTCCGCATGTTTCTGTGGGACTAAAGTTGCATAAGCTGGGTTTGTGTGCTGCCTTTTTTTTTTTAAATTTGGAAGATTCTGCTCTGTAATGCTTTCCAGTTTTTTGAGAGTGGGACAAGGTTTCTGTGTCTGAGCCTGTCCTCAGACACTCTAGGCAAATGCAGTCATTGCCAGTTTTGTGACTTAGGATGGCAGGGAATATAGATATGTGAATCAGTGCGCAGAGTGCTTCTGCACCACCCCAGAGGCTGGGTCCTCATTCCAACATGGGGAGCTCCTCGGGACATCAGGAGCGGGGTGCAGGGTCTGCCCTCTGCCATTCACTATCCTGGTGACAAATATTACAAAGATCTCTCAACTTGGGGGTACATGTTTCAAATCACAATTAAAGACTTCATGACTGAAAAGCATAGGTCATGTTCTCTAGGCTGACTGATTGTTCGGAGTCAGCAAGCCCATCCCCACACCCTAACGTGTGACTACAACAAACACTTTGACTGAAAGCTTAATTTCATGCATGTTTGGTGTGGCTGGGAGATGGTAAATTCATTACTTCAGAGATGTATACCCTTGAATTAGTGCAGAAGTGACAGCAAACAGTTTATAAACAGTGACTTCCCATCCAGAGCTTGAGCCAAATTTAGGGTCACCACCCTGGTATATTGTAAGTTCATTTGAAGGGTTCTCTGACATAGTTCTTGGGCTAGTTGTACCCCCACAAACCCCTTCTCAGGATTCCATCCCCACCCTTACCCCTGCCATTGCTGACCTGCTCAGGCTGCAACTGGCCCGTGGGGGACCAATTCCTCATTGGCCAGCAGCCGAGATCGTGTGTCCAGCTCAGGAAAAGGAGCTAAGCCAATGGCCCTCTCTCAGGAGCTGAATCCTGTTCACAGAGAGATTACTGCCAGTTGGCCCTGGGCTTTCGAGCAAGAAGGTCCTTCAGTGTTGGAATCGGGGTAACTAAAGGCTAGAGGTAAGTTCAGATATAGTTATAGGCCAGCTGCCAGCTTTGGGGGGAAGAGCTGAGAGAATAGAGGGAAGAGGGACAAAGAGAGTGATTGATCCTTAGATATCATGTAGCAACAGTGATGCAGATAGGCAGGGGAGGGCTGGGCAGAGGAGTAGGGGGAAGGAGGAGGAAGAAGAGAAAGAAGAAAAGAGAAAGGAGGAAGATGGGAGATGAAGAGAGAGGAAAGAAAGTAGAGACAGAAGAGAGAAAACCAGGGAGCAGGGCTGCTCCTGGGTCCATCCCATCCACAGTGGCTCCCTGACCTCAATTCCCCAAGTCTTTCTGGACCTTACAGTGACAGCAGTTGCCCAAACCTCCCTACCTTACACTACTGAGTTGATTTCCTATCATCCAGAAGGAGGCCTGCCAGGACATTTTACTGGGCTTTTGGCAGGGACTGGGGTAGGGGTTGTGGCAGGAGTGTGCATCTTTCCTTCAAGCAAAGGGAGACATTTCCATGTGAAAACCAGCTGCTAACTAGTGAAGGTGAAGCAAAGGCCCTGAACCAGGTCGGCAGTGAGTGACAAGGAGCTTGTGAGTGGTCTCCCAGCTCCTGTCCTGGGGAGAAACACTCACTGCAGACAGACTCAAGACTAGGATTCTAGGATAAGAGAGAACAATAAAAAATACCTGGGAAGAGAGGGAAGGGAATGCTAGGATACCAGGTAGGCCAGCAACCCCAGGGCTCCTTGAAGTACAACAAGGGGACAAGTTTAGGCAAATACAAGAAGCAATACAGGAGTTAATGAAGTTTATGAGCTTATTAACATGAGAGCATGTCATTTCATGATCAAGGAAGTCACATAGGTTATCAGAAGGAAAAATATGTTTCAAACATAACTCTAATCTTTGAAATTGATTGGCCACTGGGTGATCCCACAGAACTCCTGTTGCCACCTGTCAGAGTTCTATAGAAACTGGCAAGCATGAATCATGTTATAAATTCCAAGTAAAGGTGACGTGGGAGCACCCACACTGAGCAGCCCCTCCCCCCTTCCCCCCCCAATGTTCACATCCACTGGAGGCTAAAGGAACCTAAAAAGGAAGCTCTAGCTCAGAATGGCTGCCTGAACTTCAGGTCCCCAAACCCAACTGCTTCCTGAACATGAGTGTGCTGCAGACACTTCCAAGCCCACAGGTGGAGAAGGGACTTCATCACAGCTCATTGCCTCACCATGCTCCCAGTTTCCAGTTGACATTACTCTCCCAGTCAGCGACCCGTACAAGAATCACCTGTCATTCCATACATCAAATCAGCCACAAAGCACTGCTGATTCTACCTCCATAATATCAAAGTTGTCTCCTCTTTAGTTCTTGATCCTTGCTCACCTGAATTGTGTCAAGATTTATACAACCAGCATCTTAATACATCTCTGTGTGGCTGAATGTGGCACAACTCATCCATGGTTCCTACTTTATGATTGCAAAAGTATTTATATGGGTAAATGTCATTTTTTAACCATATGAAGCAATACTATTCAATGTAGTGTATATAGACAATATTTTTACATATGGACATTTATAATCAAGTATAAAACCAGGCATAGGGATGACAGATCCCAACACTGGATAGTAATTACTGAGAAGGGAGTGAGAGAGAGTTTGGGAGGGAGAGTTAGATGGAGCTTTAACGGTATTTGTAATATATAACTCCTCTGTTAAAGAAAAATACTGCAAAAATATGAACACCTGCAAATCTGGATGGTGGATATTTTTGCTATAGTTAATATATTTCACAAGAGAGAACAATAAAAAATATATACAATCAAGAAAGAACAGAAAGTAATACGTATCACTTCAAAGCCTGTACCTTTGCCACCACATAGCAGGCTCAGCTCTTGCCACAGAGACGTTCGAGGATCCCCTTGCATCTCTCTTTAAGGAATACTGCTATCTTTTGTGTTTAAGAAATGGGTGTTAAGGTTTCTTATTAAGCATAGCCCTGCTTGCCCTTCCTGTGAAAAGGCCCAAAGTGGAGGAGGGGATATAGGGAGAGGGTAGCACACCCCTCCCCACTGTTATGGAAGTAGGTGTCCTGTTGATCCAAGACTAGAAAGAAGCCTTCCCTCCCTGACATAAAAGACCAAGGTCAAGGAACATTAGCTACAAATTTGCTGAGACACTGCATATGACAGCTCAGCACGCCACTCCCGTCTCAGGCCGTGAGAAATGGTTCCAGAAGGTCCCAGCTCAGCAGCTAACAGACCCATCATGCTCAGTCTCCAGTTCAATTCAAATTCCCATAAAAAACAACCTACCGAACAGATTAAAATTTAAGTCACCTAGCTGGGAGGAAAGGAGATCGGGTTTGCAGGGAGTCTTAGCTGCTGGGATATAGCTGTGGGCAGGACTGTCTGTAGAGCTGGTAGTGAGATTTTTCAGAGCCTGAACAGAGTGCTTCTGGAAGAACAATTCCATCCAACACAATAAGCATGAGATTCTGCAGCAGGGGGAAGGGAAAAGGCAGAACTGGAGGACCAGGGGCCCTTTGCTCTTGCTGGGGAATTAGCGTGCAGGAATGATTTTTGGCAAATGGCAGTATTCTGAGTTTTGGTTGCAGTGGATACTATGCACTTTTCTCCTCAGCAACCACTCTGCTCCCCACTGCAGACATATATATCCCGGACCCACATTTCTCCTCCTCCACATGTCACCTTGTGACCTGTCATTTAAAAATAATACAAAGTCTGCAGCCCTGCCCAGAGTTGGCTGGTCCATGGAGAGCACCTGGTGTGTGCTAAGCCAGTGAGCAATCTCTCTAGGAAGAGCTGGATGGGTGTGGAAGAGCAATCCCTCTGCAGGAACAAAGCAATGAGCTCTAAACTAGGCTGCTAAACGAACCCACTGGGTCCTGCTGCATGAGGTCAGGCTACAGTCAAAGAGAAAATGGAAGTCCTTACACAGACAAGGCCAAAGGTGAGGGAGCTCGCATCCTGGCAGGCCTTGCTCCACAGTTCCAGTTACTTCTCAATCCCGCTGCACCCCTGTTCTCCTCCCCGCTGGGTTCTCAGAGACAGCTCACCCCACTCAAGCCCCTGCTAGTAAAACTGGGTTTTGTCATTTTGGCAGGAAGTCCTGACACTTGTGATTGAATTCTTTAGTCTAATCCTTTATTCTGAGCATAGTAAACTTTAAATCGTTTTTTTTAAAGTAGTAGCTTCCACATTTCCCCCACACGTGCAGAATTGGTCCAATCATTGGTTTTATAAACATATAAGGATGAATCATGTTTGAAGAAACACCACGCCAGAGTATACCTTGCCCCAACCTAGCCCCCAAAGCTCTTTACAATCTACTGCTGTGATGTAACTACTTGAAAGGCGGGTTTGGCCTGTCCACTCGTGAGTGAAGATCTAGTGCCCTCTTTTCTCTCTGCTACAGCCGAGGTGTGCTAAGGGAGAGTGCTCTCACAACCTGCAAGGGGTCCGTCCAGAGGGCCCCGTGCACCTCCTTCCCTAATAACTAGTCATGTTTGACTCTTTGCCCCGGGGGGGCCTGCTTCCTAGAGGCCCTGGGCTAAGAAGGCACCTAGAAGGCACCACCCTTCTACTCCCTACTCAAGGGGATTCTCACCTCTTCAACCCACCCTCCTTAGTGCCACTAGTTCCCCAAAATGAAGATTCAGTTCCCCCATGGGAAGTCTTCAAAGGCTCCTCCTGGCACTGAAAGACTACAGACGAAACTGTGCACACAGGAGCCTGTACGACCTGGGCTTCTAGAAGCTCTCCAGCTTTATCTCCTACTACAGGTGACCCCTGAACAATGCAGAGGTTAGAGGTGCCCCCTGCACAGGAAAAATCTGCATAAAACTTTTGACTCCACAGAAACTTAGCTGTCTCTAGGTACTGTGGGGGATTGGTTCCAGAACCCATGCAGATACCAAAATCCAAGGAGGCTCAAGTTCCCTATAAAATGGTGCGGGACAATTCACAGTTGGCCCTCTGCATCCATGACTCCCAGCTGTGGATCAAAAATAGTACAAGTGCCCTGGTTGGTATGGCTCAGTTGGTTGGAGAGTTGTCCCATGCACCAAAAGCCTGCCAGTTTGATTCCCAGTCAGGGCACAGGTTGCGGGTTTGATCCTGTGTGGGGGTGTGTACGGGAAGCAATGGATCAATGTTTCTCACACACAATGATGTTTCTCTTTCTCCCTCTCTCTAAAATCAGTAAAGCATATCCTTGGATGAGGATTAAAAAAAAAAAAAGTACAGGTATTTATTGAAAAAAGTTCAAGTGTAAGTGGACACACGCAGTTCAAACCTGTGTCGTTCAAGGGTCAACTCTATTCCCTCTTCTTTCTACCTCCACTTATTCCCCACTCTCAAACCTCTCCTGCCCAGGCCAGCCACTGTCTCCGCCATGTATGCCCTTCTTCCCTCCTTCCTTTACAAGTTGGCATTCCCTGGGTTGGCCAGGTGAATTTAGCTGCTAATGTGCTGTGTGTATGTCTCAAATTAATAAAATTGAAATGCTCAGGACAACCAGTCACAAATAGCCAAATAGGTTTTAAGCTATAGTCAGTCAAATAATCTTCTTATGAGGCAGCAGAGGGACCTGGGCCTGGGAATGGAAAAACACCAAGTGGCCAAGAAGCCAATGAAAACCAGGTGGCCAGAAAGAAAGCCAGATAAGCTGGCTCCAAGAAGGCACCACCCTTCCACTCCCTACTCAAAACACTGTGGTGGTTGATTTTATCTCCCAGCCAAATACCTGTTTCCTTGCAGATGTTGAAAACTACTGATCCCCACAGGTAGTTACCAAGGTTTGATGGCTATTAGATCCTCCTGGGCTGGTGGTAGTGAGCCATCTTGCCCACACAAGTGAGAAGTAGCTAAGAGGCAACACAGCTGGAAAAGAGTCACCTGACTATGAAATGGGAAATTCCGTAAGCCCACCTTTTAAAAACAGTCTGCCATTAGACTCAAGCCCACTTTGTCCCCAGCTTGTAAAAGCAGCCAAGCAAAGCAGGCCCTGGAGCCAGTTCAGAGGCCCTTTCCTAGGTGCTATATCCCTTGTACTTTTACACAAGCTTAATAAAATCTGTCTGGAAATTTCTCTGGAGTTTCCTCTTGATTTTTATCTTGGGGAACCCAAGAACTTCAATGTTGTTAATACTTTCTTTGCTTCTGCACTTTCTATAAGTCTATTCCTGGTTTCTAACCACTTCCAGTTTGGTGCCAACTGACTGAAATTGATTTTTGCTCAAGTAAACCCCTAATTCATTTGCCTCACTTTATCCTTTAATGGTATCACCCTGCTTGGCCTAGACTGCACTGCACTATGTGGCCACTCTGTGCGGCCACACTTCTCAAGGGCAGGACATTGTAGGTTCAGGGCCCACAGAGGCCTGACACGGAGCAGGTGCTCCATACACACAGCGTCTGGATGAGGAAACAAGAGTCCACATGAACCACAAACCATTTAGGGGCCCATGGAAATGATGGGTCTCAGGCATGGGCTGGTCCCTGCAGACTCCCACCATGGTTCTATCCAGCTTCCCACCTTGTTTCTTTTTCTTTTCTTTTCAATCCTCACCCAATTATTATTATAATTGATTCTGAGAGAGAGAGGAAGGGAGAGAGAGCAAGAGAGAAACATCAATTGGTTTCTCACAAACTCACAACCTTTTGGTGCATGGGATGATGTTCTAACCAACTGAGCCAGCCACCTAGAGAGGACCCACCTTGTTTCAGGAGCCAAGTTATTCACCAGCAAAACCTACTCCCAACAAATGAGGTTAACCCAAAGATGTATTTGAATCAAAATAAAAAAGAGTACAAACCTTAAAGGTTATATTCATAGTTGATTCAATTTCCTTTTAACATAGTCACCAAGTCAAAGGTTCTCTCTTAGGAGTGGAAAGGTTTAATGAAGGGAGGGAGGAAAAAAGGGAGTCAAAAAGAAACCATCCTCATCTGTCTGCTCCTGAAGGCTGCATACATTTCAAAAAAGATGAAAAAATTCTTCTATTCCGAGATAAGAAATAAAGTTCTAAAATGCGAATCTCTGTGAATTTCAGCAGTGAAGCAGGAACAATTTACATTATGGAATAATTTAAAGTCTTTGCAGTCTTTGGCTCTTTTATTTCAAGCAACTTCCCAAGGTAAAGGTGTGTGTGTGTACGTGGGGTGGGGTCTTTTTTGTGTCCCATTGAGACTCCTAGGGAGTTAGAAGACTCCAAGACGCAAACATTTTCAAAACCTGTCCACCTCTAACCCTTCCTTCCCAAACCCTTATCTTTCTAGTGCTCAATAACTGCAGTGGGAATAATATGGGAACATCACTCTTTTGTCTCCAATGGGTCCATGGGCAATACAAATAAGGGAATCTGCTTCCTTTTGCTGAACTGAGCTCCACACTTTTTCTTAAAGGGCCTCGACCAGTATAAATGACAATTCATCTATGGCAGTGGATAGATAGGCTGCACAAGTGTGGGATGAATGAGTGGTTTTAGAACCTACCCACCTTTGAGCTTTAGGAGGAGAACAAAAAATGGATGGGAAGCAAGTGAAAGAGAATAATATGCACAAGCATGCTGCTTATTATTCTTTATTATCTGGTTAGGTGAGAATTATGGTCTCTGGCCTAAAGAAAGAAAATGAGAGATTTATAAGGCTAAGTGAGTAATGCAGAAAGAGCAATCAGCCCTATTTTGTAATTTGATGGATTTATAAATCAGGAATAATATCACTTCTTAGTTATATTAGACACCTTTTATACTAGTACATGCTGGGCTAGAATTGAATAAAGAAATATATAAAAGATTCTTACCTATATACTTACTTCAAAATATATGGTGGCAACATTGTCCCCAAACCATAAAATGGGACGAGTTAGGAATGAGTCCCAAGACGGCTAGAGCCTTTACCTCTCTGCCCAACTTGAACAAGTGCCCATATTCCCTCCAGACCTTCCCTGTGAACTGGCTGGTGAGTTAGTGCTTCTCTATCTCCCCAGCACTTCCAGGTTCTGGTTTTCTCTGCCTTTGGACTAGAGCTTTCTGCTATTTAAAGAATGCCTCTGAAAGGACCCTGGGGACCTGTCAGTCAGTCTGTGAAGACAAGATGCCATTTGACATGACCTCTTTTCTGTTTTGAGAAGGGCAGAAGGTCTTCAACTTATAAAGCTGGCTTCTCTTCCCCACCCCACTCACCCCCAATGCAAATGCAGCCAGTTATGGAGAATGATGCCGCTTCCTTTGCTCTGACTGCCAGGGGCCTGCAGCGACAAAGCCCGTCAGCTCTGCTATTGCGCTCAGAAGACACACTGAGGCTTGACAAGAGGCCACTGCAGCCCAAATGGGCCACCAGACCCCTTTGGGAGCTTTGATACTAGGCCCATCTAGGTAGTAATCACTATTCAGTGACAAATAGAAAGGTGTCACAATGGAAGGTTAGAGAACCTACAGGCTGCCTTGGGAAAACTGAGGTTGCATTTTTTATACAGTGCCTGGGGTCAGTGAATTGTGGAATGAATGGACGTGACTTGTGAGTCTGTCTCATCCATACCTGAAAAAGCGGAGGTGATATCCCAATGGGTTTTGGCCAGTGTCTGACAATCAGATGCTATCTAAAGTGAAAGGTCACTCCTCAGGGCCACCCTGTGTGTCTCCAGGGAAGGACTTGGATGGCTGGAGCTGGGCCCACCTCAGCAGAGCATAATGGTTATACAGTGGAGGGCAGAATTGGCATGAACATGGGCATCTCCCACCAATTAATGTGAGGCCCCAGAGGAAGCAACCAAACAACAGGATACCAAGTACCCTTCAGAGGGGATAAAGAAGTTCATCCTTGGGAAGCTGCTGGCTGGGTTCCCTTATCTGTCTAACCAGATATGAAGGGCCTCCAGGGTCACTTGGAGAGTTTCACCTGGCTCCCTGCTAATTGCTGGGGCATGCAGATTGGCTCCAGACTCAAGATTTGAAATACCTATGGCAGGAGACTGGGGTGGGAAAATGCCCTGTGGAAGAAGCCATAAGCAGGGACTGCTTCCAGGTAGGCAGAGATCCCAGAGTTCTTCAAAGGAATGGGTGCTTGTTTCCTTGGCGCAGGTGTGGATTGCACAAGCACAACTGGGTCCTGCTGGTAGGACCACCTGAGTGTGGCTGAGGAGACCAGCCTGAAGAGGAAGCCAGGCAGCCAGCCTGAGGTGGCATTGCCTGTGATAAGGGAACATAACACTGCAGGTGAGTGGTCCATGGAAGAGTGGGACCTAAAGACCCACAGCAGTCCTGCCAGAGGACAGGTTCAGTGTCAGCCACCCACCCAGTAAGCACTAATCCTAGATGGTGCCAATTCTATTCCTATAAGAGCCTTCCCACCTCTCAGCTTGCCCTCTTCCCTGTGTCTGTAGAAGAACTATAAGCAGCTGGTCTGAGAGATGGGAAGACATCAACGAAGGGGAGATGACAATATGCAGGCTGGTGTCCCACCTCCACTCCAGGCTCCTCAGGCAAAGCAGTACTTAGGAGTGGATGGAGGAGCTGAACTTGAAATGATGTTGTTTCCACTATTAAATGGAACTGTAGTTCCATGAAACTGGAGTGGGTATATTAATTATTGCACTTGAATTGCTCTTGGAATGAAAAGTCAGTTACTTGTGAGTTATAGGACCTGCCTGAACTTGTATCAAGTGGCAGGAAAGAATAACTACAGTTCAAGGGAGAAAAAGTTTCTTGCTTGAATTCAATGGAGTCTTACTCTTTCAATTTCATGGTTACAAATAAGGTGACTTTAGGTGGAACATGGATAATTTTTTAAGAATTTAATAGCTATAAATCTATTTGTGATCTAGAAAAACACATCCATGGGCATAGCTAAAGTAATTATGTTAAAGATAAGTCCATTAAATTATTAAGACATTAATAGTCCAGGTGGGATACTAACAAAACAAATGCCCTGACTTTCCTTTGGAAACTGCTAAGGAAAGAAAAGGAAAGCCTCGTTCTACAGGCGAGGAAGGGCCACCTTCTGCCATTCCACAGAGCACACTGGTGGCAAGACCATGGTCAGGGGACTCGAGGTCACTCCTTTTATTCAGCAGGAAACAGAAAGGCAAGCAGCACAAGCACATGCTTCTGAGCAGCAGCAAAAATGCAGATAGTTGGAGGGGAGAAGGTGGTCCAAACCAAAGAAAAGAAGGTGGTAAACATTTCCACTTCAATGTTGTCTCACTTTGCAAAAGCCCAGGGATGGAAAGCATCCTCATGTACCAGGCCTTTACCCTGCAGCTGTCACCTGCAAACTCCTCATCATTATATACCAGGCCTTCACCTGGCAGCAGCTGTCACCTGCAAACTCCTCGGCAGACACCATGCAGGAAGCTCCTCTTCCCTGTGAATTTCTCAGGTTGTCGGAAGAAGTCTTTTTCTTCCTTGGGTGAGGCAGAAGGCTTGAATACAAGCCTTAGCCCTCTTGGAACTGCCTAGATAACCCATGTCATCTTTTGGAATGCAGGTTCCTCAGCTGTAAAATGAAGGGCTTGTTGGTTTGAAGGTCCTTGAGCCTGGAAGTCCATGATTTTTATGTATGAATCAATGCAGCCTTCTCTCTGCTTTCCCAAGCAGAAGACGAATTAGTCTACAAAGGAAAGCAAGCACAGGCTGCTGAGGACTACTCAAGCCCCCTTTCCTGCCAGCTCACCTGTCCCTGGTTGTTAACCTCAAGCTTCCCCCTCTTCAGAGAGCTGCCGCTGTAAGGGCAATGACTGACTATTAGGGTGTTAGAACCACAAGATCCTGGTCTCAAGATGGGGCCAACTCTGTAACTATGCATCCTTTAGTTCCCCAAAGAGGCGAGCTGAGGCCGGTCTCCTACCGAAAGTCTAGAGGACCTGGAGCATCTGACTCTAAAATGGGATTATTGTTAACACCCCCTCCTTTAGGTCAAAGGTAACTTTCAGTAATAACCATAAAATGAAATGAGTAATAATGGTCAGAAAAGAAATATAGTTTTCTGAACCTTACATATATCAGGATGTCAATAACAAAAAATTACCATGTGAAAACAAATATATTAATACTTTTTAATGACTTTTATGTATTTTTCTATAAAGAAAATCTCTCTCAGTAATAACATCACATTTTCTGATTTTGATTGTTAACTTCTTTAGATCTGCCATTGACTCCATCAGAAGCAATGCTCTTCATGTATTCGTGTTAACAGTGTCCATTTATCTTTATCATCACTTACAGAAGGAGACTTTTTACTAATTTCCAGAAGTTTCTTTCATATGAAGCAAGATATACAAGTAAGAAGACACTAAGTGACCTGCAGACTGCACATCCTACTGAGTTATCACCGCATGCCAGGATGAAAAGTAATTGCTTTCTTGCCACTTCTAACTCTTCCACAAGTAATTACCTTACAACTGAGGGGAAGGTGGAAGAAGATAATACCTGTCTCGAAAATCACACCTAGCAGCCCTGAAGGGCATAGCTGACATGCTGCGACTATGTGAAAATCTGGGAAGTGGGGTCAAAGGAGAAGGCCCAATTTTGCTGGGAAACAGGCAGGGAAAATTGAACAGGAGTCAGAGCTCACATCTACAGGTAAGTGCTCACCTGCTTCCTTCATTCCAGAGAGGCAGCCAGGGGCCCAACCTTCCTGCTGGCCCCTCCTCTGCTGGCTCCTCCCTCCTTCTGGCCCCTCCCCCCTGCTGGAATAGGAAGGGGAGCCTGAGTTCCAGGCACCACACACCAGGACAGTAGTTAACAGGGCATTGAACAATCAAGTGCTTCTTCTTGAACCCTGCAAAAGTAGGAGGGTCAGGGGGAGGGGTAGAGGGTGTGACTGGTTCCATTAATTTGATTCTGAATTATAAAAAACACATGACCAAGTCAAATTGTGTTGTGGAGAAACATACCAGCAAACAGTCTAGGACTGAAAACAGTTTCACTTAGTGCCTCATTTCCTACCAGAGAATTAATGAAGTAACTCTACCACAACATTTGAAGGTGTTCTTCTCTTTAGAACCCTAATCCTATATAATAAAAAGGGAATATGCTAATTGACCCTCACACTGCCGCAAAGATGATAAAAGCGCAGTAATAACTTAGTGCCACAGCCAATAAGGAGGGAATATGCTGACTGCCATGCCCTCAAAGATGGTGGCACCCAGTCCCCCAGCCCTGCCGCACACCTGTCTCCGGAGTCCCCCAGTCCCTTCAGTCCCCCAGCCACCCAGGGCTGGCCCAAAGCGCAGGCAAGCCTCTGGTGGCAGCTGTCGAGCTGCCCGGGGCTGCCCAAGGCTCTGGTAACCAAGGCTGGCTGAGGCTTACACTGCTGGCAGTGGCAGCAGCAGAGGTGTGATGGGGCATCGCCTTCCCCTGATTCACTGGGTTGCCTCCTGCCCCTAAGAGCTCCTGGACTGTGAGAGATGATAGGCTGGGCTGAGGAATCCCCTCTCCAGTGCATCAATTTTTATGCACCAGGCCTCTACTACACTAATAAAAGAGAAAAATGCTAATTGACCATACCTCTGCTATGCCCACAGTCAATCAGGAGTGGTATGCAAATTAACCCAGCAAAGATGGCAGATAAATTTGCATTTGCAGGCAGCAGGGGGCAGTGCCCTAAGCCACCTGCCAGGTCCAAGCTGCCCCGCAATCACCGGGTGCTCATGATCACGGGGCAAATAGGCTACAGGCCCGGCCAAGCCATGCCCCACGATCACGGGGCAAACAGGCCAGGCACAGCTGCTATGTAATCCCAGGGGAAGAAGGCGCTCCGCTAACCAACCTGGGCTAGGGAACTGTTTGGGTGCATGGTGTGGAGTCCAGGGCCTCTAGCCTGCAGCCACGGGAATGCTCCCTCTCCCCAGAGTTGGGAGCACCACCCCAGATCTATCCAGTGGCCTGGTCCTGACTGTGGGGGTGAGTTCCTGCAGGCTGGGGTTTGATCCCCATGCATTAGCAGGAGACTAGTGCCTTTGTTATTGCTGTGTGTCTGGGTTTTAATTGAACAAATGCCCAGCAGTCCTGGTGGCCAGCTTAGCAAAATCTTTTGGGAAGAGAATTCTGTCTGGGTTTCCTCAAATTCCCTCAACCCCTACTCACCCCTCTGTAAAGGCACAGAAAAAGTGAGGACCTTAAATAAAAATCAGAGGTCTCCAGCAACAGTGGGCCTCTCTCATCACAGTTATTTGGACTGGATGACCTTTGAGTATTTATCTAGGAAACACAAGCTCAAGTCATGATCTCTGCCCTTAAAAAATTCACAATCTTATTGAGTGAGTGGATGATAGAAGTGCAGTAATAACATCAGAATGTAAGGCAACAATACAGAGAGGAACAGAGGCAATTGCTAGGATGATTTTCCAATAATTAGTACAAACAATATGTACAATGAATTAAAAAAAATACATGTGGAAGTAGCTGCTTCCAAATTTAAAGAAAGCTGAGTTCCACATAAACTGTGTGCTATGCTATGATATCTGAGGCATAGGACAAGCGAAGCCCTAAGTGTACTATGCTTTGATATTTGAGTCATTCCTTATTGTTCAATGTAATTATTTCTGTACATCTCAGTTTTGTAATAAATTACAAGAATAATACATCTTACTATGAAATATTACTAGAAGATCAAATGATCATGTGACATTTATTGTTATTTTTTATAAATGAACACAATGTCTGGTATGCTAAAGTGATAGGCATTATAGAAATATTCAGATAGAGAGACCTACAGGCTTGATTACAAGAGAGGTTTACTATCACAACCCAAATGTATTGCTTAAAAAAAAAAAAGCAGGGAGCCAACTAAAAACTGAACCAAATATAAGCCCTTGGAGGGCAAATGTAAATTGGATAATCTTTGCTATAACAAGAGCAAGAAGAAAAAATTCAGATGCAAGAATGAAAACCACATTGCATCCACTCTAAGTAGCTGTTAAAGAAAAAGAATGGAATACTATGAAAATACTTAACACAGATTGTAAAGATATTTGTTCAAAGAGGATTTTCTAGAATAGGTGATATTTCAGTTAATTTAAAAAAAAAATGTGAAGAGGTCAGCTAGATAAGAAAAAGGAGTAGAGGTCCCTAATTGTAGAGGGTGCAGGCAGGGCTGAGGGAAATCCCCCCTTTGTGTATGAATTTCGTGCACCAGGCCTCTAGTTAATAATAAAAAGCATCACTTTGGGCATACCAGAACAGCCATAGAGATTCAGGCAGACCACAATTGTGCCCCCAGCGGTGTCCCAAGTCCTGATGGCAGAGTCTGAACAAGAAGATGACAGAACCCAAGTAAGATGTCACTTTGTGCTGGAGCTCTTGGTGTTAGATGGTCATGCACAGGGTAAACAGCACTGCCTCTGAAAGCTGGGGGATATTTTGAAGGTCCTTGTGGTTGGTGGCTCCAATCAGCAGTTGGTATTCAGTGCAAACACTGTCTCCCAGAATGGATGGCAGAGGTGGTCACCTGTCACCAGCCTGCTTCATCATTCACAGTAAAAGAGGGGATGGCTGATCTCCACCTGTGAACAGCATTTCCATGGGCCAGCCCCATGCTGATCTGAAGTAATAAGGCCTTTTCTGGGGACCTGTCCACATTTGTGGACAGTTCAGGGTGAAGAATGAGGCAATATGGGTTTTTATTCTATCTGAAACTAATTTCTAGGACCTCAGGCAGTTCCCAAGCTCCTATATTCTTATCTGTAAAATAAGGGGCTATTCAACCTGTCCTATTATCACAGGCATGACCACAGAAACAATGAGACTCTGTAAGTGAAGGGGTCCTATTCCCACACTGTCTGACACACAGATTCACACCCTGCTCTCCACTGTATCTCAGGTGCCACTTGGCGCGTGGTTATGGCAGAAGCAGGGCATCCTACTGACCTGGGGTGCAGTGTCTTACATGGTGTACCCCTCACTCACCGAGGGGACTCTGTCATCAACACTGGGCCTGTGATGAGGGGATCCCATTTCTGGGGAGGCTGGCCACAGTTGCCTCCGCCCTCCACATGGCTGTTTCTAGTTTTTAGCTCTAGAGTATAAGGGCTGTGCTTGTTAAACTTCCTCTCCAAGGCAGTCAGCCTAGTGCCATATGCGTTAATCCCCCGACTTCATGATGATGGATGTGTCAGTTTGTCATAATGTGCATAATCTCTCCCCTCAGGATAGCAAGTATCGACACATGACACATCTTTGTTGGAAAGGCTGGGCCCTAATGTGATAAACCAGGCAGGCCATTTAAAACATAAGGCTCTCTGTCAGGCTCCTTTCATCCCTGTTCCAATCAAACCAAGAACAACCTTGGAAATTCCATGTGTAATCTCCTGCACTGTCTGAGGAAGCCACAGTGTACAGACTGAGCCTGACTCCTGCACAGCAGTGCAAGCTCCCTTTAGAGGGTTCTAACTGCTGGTTTTAAGTGAAGGATTGATTTTAGGATGGAAGTTAAAAATACCCCTTTCCCCTTTCTTTGAAATAAATTGCAGGCCTCTGGAAATTTCTTTACTTCATTCCTGACATTTTGAAAACATCAAGATAGCAAAATAAAAGCAATCAGCTTCATCAGCACACAATTAAATCTAAAATGCTGCAAATGAGTATATTTGTAAAGGGGAAGCAGCTAAAGTGTCTAATTTAGAAGCAGGAGCTTGGAAACAATGAAAATACAGTGGAAGAGTGAAGCTGAGGTGGCACATGTGTCCATCATTTTGGAAAATAATCTGTCACTTTCTATATCCTCCTATCTCCCACTCAATCAACACCTCTCTCTTGCACCCCCGCCCATTTCTCGGGCCCTGTGTGAGTTCTGATACTCTGCCCCAAACCAACTCTCATTATACCCTCCCCAGGGAAGTCCAGAGAAAGGGTGAAGGACCTGGAGTGAGGTCATCTGGGTTTGGGCTGGGCTCTTCCACTTACTAACTGTGTGTCCTTGGGCAAGTGGTTCACCCAGTGCATCTGGATTCCTTAAGTAATAAACAGCTTCTCTTCCAGAGAGGCCCGAAAGACCACCTGAGAGGATGCGGATAAGTGACTTAACTAGAGAGAGCTGTGCACACTTAGGAGTCTGCTCAGGACTGCTCATGCTCTGTACCAGTCAAGCCTTTTTTCTCTATTCCATATCCTGTCAGCTAACTGCGGTCTTGTGTCTTTTTTCAGGAAACTCTCCTGCTAACAAATGCTTCATGCCCTGTTCCACTGCAGGCAGGACCCTCTGAAGCATTATGAAGCACCTCTCTCTTCACTTTCCTCAAGTAGGTTACTGATAGCTTATCCGTGTCCCCCAGCCAATGGATCCTAATCCCCTCCCCTGTACTGTCTCCACCTTCTTAAACACTGCCTGATGGTGTGCTGTATCTCCTTCACCTCCTTGATTCTAAGCTTTGCTATGGGACAAGGACCTAGTCATATACAATTTGGATCATTAATCCACGCCATCAGAAGATGTTCCATAAACAAACACTTGCTAAATGAAACAGGTATCCTAGAGGCAAAGGTCTCTGGGGTCTGAAATAAGAGAAAGAGCAGAAAGGTGTGAAAGTTGGTGTAACTGATACTGCAGAAAGGGATGTTTCTCCAGAAAAAGAAACTGTGCAGAGGGGTGAGAAGAGGCCCACATCAGTGGAGACCTGGGCCCGAATCATGTAATGTTTTAAACTAGGAACTTTACGTTAGCAACAATTAGTGACCATGATCTTGCTTAGCTTTTTTTTTTTTTTAAAGGGGGACTGAGTTTTCATGTACAAGGATATACATCATGTGAGTTAAATTAGTCCTGAGTGGCGGCAGGCAGAGGGCTCCGTGCAGATATTCATGGAAAGTCAGATTAAAGCCACTCAAGAAGCCCATATCTGAGATGGTTACAGTGCCCTGTCATCTAATTCAAAATAAAATCTCATTTCTGAAAGCAAGAGAAACATACGTGTTGAAAATAATTTTTTTCTGTATTTTCTGATTTTGAAAATTAATTGAAATACAGTATATCTTTGTTTCTGATGTTTGGTTTGTTGGAGAGAACCATGGTTTTGCTGGATCCTCACATACTGCAACTATTGAAGTGGACTGCAAAGGGGGTACACAGGAAGATCCACCGGGGTATAAGAAAAATGTGTGCTTATAAAACATTTTCAATGTTTTCATAATGAACATAACATTCTTACGTTACTGTACATTTTATCAATAAACTAATATCCACATATTGGCAAGGCAAGCTCAACATTTTTTCACTGACATGGCTGCAACGATCAACCACAAACTGAAGACCAAGTGGCATTCCATCTCGAACAGAAGAAGTTGCAGACAACCCCCCTTTCCACAGCAAAATCAAGTCTGCAAGTCAAACTCTGCTGGCCTCGATGTTTCCTAGAAGAGCTGGGGAAAGAGACATTGCAGTAGAATGACAGTACTCTCTCAACTTCAGCAGCGTAGAAAAGGGAGCATGAACCTCTTCGTTAAAAAGGTTCAAAAGAGGAGGCATGTGGTCTCCTGAATCTTTGACAGGATTTCTGAGCATAGCGCGATAGCTCCTCTTCAAGAGAGTCACCCGACAAATGCCTTCTTGGACAAAAACACAAGTACTTCAATGTACTGCAGGAACAGCTTGCCATATTCCACATCAGTTCTGACTTCAAATTCATTCAGGTCACCTTCACACACCACTAACTCAGCTATCCACCAAGTTGTTAGATACCATATGTGCATGACTTCGGGCTGCCAGATCTCCAAGAAAAACCTAATCACTGGGAAACCCATGTAGCCAGTAGGTCTGTCAGCTCAGGTGGTAAAGCAGATGGAGGTAGAGCAGAGGCTGAGGCTTAACTTTATTTAAGGAAAATATTTTTAAGTGAGAAAGCTTTTCTTTTAAAAAGGAGCAAGTCTGGAAGAGGCAGAAGGTACTAGCTCAGGGCAGATGTTATCCAGGTCTGTTTCCTTAGATGGCTTTCCACATGTTCCTATACCTAGCATTTCTGAAACTTAAATCAGCTAAATTTAAAAGTCCATATAACATCAATAAGAATAACTGCAATGGATTAAAAAACATTAAATACATTTAAATTTAGTGACTTCATGAAGACATTTTATTAGAATATCACAATTTGCAAGCACTAATGAACTCATGGGTCCAGGCAATGATTCCTAAAGGCTGAGAACATCAAGTAAAGTGAGATAACCACACTTCTGTGCCTCCTGATGTTAATTCCCAGCCACACCTATGAAGTAGCCTTGCAAAAAAACAAATGTGAATTTGATCAGGCTGTAATTTCGAATCTACCAATTTCAGGAAACATAGGAGGGAGAGAATGACGGGAAGCCACACCACAGGTGTGTGATTAGTCAGATTCAGTCTATGGGATTATAACTGGCTTTCTTAAAAAATAAACTTCCATTCAAAGAGACTTAAGGAACATACAAGATCACAATGTGTGGATCTTATTTGCATCCTGTGGAAATAAAATGAAAAAGAAATCTAAGAAATCTGAACAACGACTGCATTTATTTAATAAGTTATTATTAGGTGACAATGGTACTGTGGTTAAATTCTCTAAGTCTTTATATTTTAAAAGTACCCACTATTTAGGGGTGAAATCATATGATGTCCTGGGTTTGCTCTAAATAACCTAGGGGCAGGGGGGATAAGATGAACCATGACTGGCCCTGAGTTGATAATTGGTGAAGCTGGGTGATAGGTAGGTGTATGAGGGCTCATTATTCTGTTCTTTTATCAGAAATTTTTCATGATAAAATTTAAGGGGAAAAATGTCACTATTATTTATTCTGAGAAAAGCTTTTTAACCTCAGAAATGGGAAGAACAACTCATTTGTTGTCCTGACTTTTTTTTGGGAAGAAGTGCCAAGTCTGAGCTTTAGACAGCTCTTATCTTTACATTTTAGTTCTCTGCTTCACTTTTGTGCATCCTTCTAAAATCCAAGGCTATGATCCCCATGAAGACAAGCTGATGTTTTCAAGTGTCTCCTCATTTCTCATCACTAGGATTTCTGTAATCATAGTGTAATGCTGCAAAGTGTCCTGATTACTCAACAATCACCTAACCAGTCATCTTCCCTTCGGTATTTCTAGTCAGTCTTCTACTATTAGACATACTTTTCCTCTGGCTTTGGAGCTCTTGAATACACATTTGAATACTCAGCCTTCTGTGGCTAAAGAGGCTGTTTTCTCCTCATATTCCTGCCCCTTCTTGTTCCCCTTCACCAAACAACCCTGTGTTTCTCAGGACTGTGTCACAGGAATGAGTGACCTCCTCCCTGTCCCTCCAGCATGAGGTGGCAGGGTAGAAAGACAGACTGGGGTTCCAGATGATAGGCTACTACTGCAGCCCTGAATTGTCTGTTTCTTGAGTGAGAGAAAACTCTTAATTTACTGATAAACTAATTTTTCAGAGTGTGTGTGTATGTAATTAAATATTCACATTTGAATGCAATTTCTGAATTAATACACCCACACACTGCAATATTCTGACTTGGGGAACTTTAATGCCAGCCTTTTATCTATAGAGGCACTTATCTGAATGGCATTTCTCCCAACACCTCAGAAGTCATTCCCCTCCTCTGCATTTCCCATCAGTGGCTTGTTCAAACACCTCAGACTTTACCTAAGGCAGCTGCTCACATCCTGACACTTCACTGAATTTCTGTAGTCCAGCCACAGCTAATTCTGCACATTTAAAAATTTGCATCAAATTTTTGCTCTGACACCCTTTTGAGGATTTCTGTAAATATACCAAAATTTGCCCAGTGCTTGCTCTGAGGTGATTCTGGTGATAACAAGTGCTATTTGACACTTCCTCTTACCTTCCAAGACATTTTGCTGCTACTTAGTATAGCTTCCACTTAGCTGTTCCTTATTTTCTCTATTAGGACCAATGTGACCTCATTACATGCCCTGAGTAAAAAATGCTAGATTTATCTTCCTTTTAACAAGCATTTATCAAACTCAAATTTCCTGTATTTCTCCCTCCTCCTGCAAATGCTAAATATTCTTTCTCTTTCAGTGGGTTTATTACCTTCCTACAGTGTCATACTGCCACTGTCTTTTCATTTTCATGTTGTCATGCTCTACACGTGTTGAATGTATTTATAAACACCCAACATTAAATGTGTCTTTTACTAAAATGACATGTGTATGTCTCGAACCTGATCTTTGGCTTCCCTCGCTACCTCAGACTCTGACAGAAATGACACTGCTCTCCACCCATTTGTGAGATGTGCACCTACATGTAATGAAGCACAGCCCTCCACCAGCAGCTTAGTGCCTCCCAAACTGGGAGCTGAAGTGACAGGCTTTCAATGGCATTGGAAGGTTTAAGTGATTAATGACATCCCAGTTCCCCTTTTATTCTTCAATCTCTTTGAATTTAAAATATATTACGGTATATACATGCTCTCATGACAAAAATGCTGACCTGAAATCTTTAAGCTTATTTGATATCTGCTTGTTTTTTTTTCTGGCCAGTTTCTGGAATTCAGCTTCTCCGGCCCACACTGCTGTTTAATGCCTGACATTATTGGAGAAAGATGAGAAGAGAGACTAGGAGGAAGTACAGCCAGTTCTGCTAAAATGCATGCTTCTCCAGCACCAATACGCTCACACAGGAAGGATAAGTAGGAACTGATGTCAACAGAGCATATAAGGCACCTTAGTACACATGCAATTTTTTCCCAGCACATTCATATTCTGTAGAATCATTAACAGCAGCTTAATACAAAGTACACTCAGCTGCGCGTCATAAGCCACAGAGGGCTGTGCTGTTCATCATGCTGCTCCCTGCTGGCTCCTGTGGCCATGGCTATCTGGAAAAGGCTCCTGCATCTGCTTCCATCCCTGTGCACCTGAACCTGTGGCCTCCAAGCAGAAGTAGACTCAACTCATCCTCAATCCCACCACCTCCCAATTACACTAATTTGATTTTTTAAAAAGTAAATTACTAAAAAGTAAATAGTATTTACTTTTTAGGCTTTAAATTTGTCTTTTTTTAACTTTGGTACCTTTTCTATTAAGATAGGTGTTTTTTTTTATGACTGGATCAACATTTTTCAGATTCGCAAGGGTCTAGCCGACCCTACTGTTTTCCTAAGTCCTGCCATTTTTAGTTTGCAATTTTGTAGATTATTTTGCAGTTTATTTCTCAGGACCATAGATTACCATGTTATAGCAGAAGTACTTGTATATTGAACTTCAAAAAAGTAATGGGAGCACCTAAATAAATTTGAGGCATTTAAAATAAATGTGTAATTATAAAAATCAAATAGTTATGAACCACCCTGGCCAGTATTGTTCTGTGGTTAGTGTGTCAGCCCATGGACCGAACAGTCCTAAGTTTGCTTCCTGGTCAAGGGCATGTACCTGGGTTGCAGTTCGATCCCCATCCTGTCAGGGCATGTGCTGGAGGCATGTGCTGAGGCAACCAGTCAATGTGTCTCTCTCATATTGATGTTTCTCTCTTTCCCCCTCCCTCTCTCCCAATCTCTCTCAAAAAGCAATGGGGAAAAATATCCTCAGTTGAGGATTAACAACAACAAAATAGTTATGAACCATCTACATTCTTATTTTTTTAAAATAATTTTTAAAATTGATTTCAGAGAAGAAGGGAGGGAAAGAGAAAGGTTGAAACATCAGTGATGACAGAGAAACATTCATTGATCAGCTGCCTCCTGCACACCCCCTACTGGGCATTGGGCCTGCAACCGGGCATGTGCCCTTGGCCCAAATCGAACCTGGGACCCTTCAGTCTGCAGGCCAATGCTCTAGCCACAGAGCCATACTGGCTAAAGCCCATCTGCATTTTTGAAAGGTGAGATTTGATTTTACATGTTTTATGGTTTGGAAGAACTGGGAGTTTAGTTCTTACACAGCAGAGGACTGGCCAGGGTTAAGTAGGTGAAGAGAGAACCCCTGGAACACTGACCCAGTTACGTTCAACACACTCACTGTACAGGCAGGCCACACACGCTCATAGGTACAGAGGGACCAGGAGCAGCGGCCGCCAGAGGGGCAGCTACAAAGGCAGGAAACTCAGTAGAACTGGCATCTGGGTCAGGGGATCACAACTTTTTTTTCTTAAAGGCCAGATAACAAATACTTTAGGCTTTGTGGATCATGAAGTCTTGGTTCCAGCTACTGGACTTGCCATTGTGGGAAAGCAACCATGTTAGTAGCAAACAAATGAGCTGTCAATAAAGCTTTATGGGACAGTCGATGGGAATTTCATGTAATTTCATATGTCACAAATTCTTCCTTCTTTTAATGTGTTCTCATTCATTTAAAAACAGAAAAACCATTCTTAGCTTAGAGGTCATAGGAAAACAGGTGGTAAGCCTGTATGTAGGCTGCAGTTTGCTGACCCCTCACTTAGAGCTTTGAGACATGTTAAGGATTAGATTAACCCCTGTGTTACAAATAATTAGATACCAACTGGCCAAAGTGGACAGCCTCAGTACGGAGAACAGCCAGCAGCCAGCAGGAGCAAGACCCTTTCAAAAGCAAATCTCTACATAAAGTGCAGCTCAGTAGCTAGGTTAGTAACAAGGTCCTTGACTAACATTTCCTCTTGGTGCATGATTTAAATTGGGGCACTTCATTTTATAAGAAACAGAAAGTTCACTAAATTATGTACCATTATCTAAATAAACAAGTAGAAAATTGATGCTGTATTAACATTAATGGATTATCACAGCTTCTCTCACCTACAGCAGTCATCATTGCTCATTGATTCTTATTCAACACAAGAGGGAAAAGCAGTTGATCACCTAACAGAATCTTTCAAAGCAGACAAAAATACAGACCAGCAATGTTTTATTTTATTTTTGCCTAAACTATAAGGCAATTGCTAACATTTCTTTAAAGTGTTGTGCAAAGTTAAAAATACTTTCAGAGCAATGTAAATACAGCCTCAATGTTTTTATGAATTTCACCATCATTTTACTGTTTGTTGTCTCAACCATCTGTATAGTTTAATAGCAAATTTTTAGAGGTCTGACCTTGATCAAATCCTTCCAAAGCTATTATCTAAGTTTGTATAGAAATGGCTGCTCTTAATTTTGATATTTATAGTTAATCAATTTATGTCATAGTTAATGAAACGATGTAATTACAACAGGTTTGGTAGCAGTCATGCCTCACACTTGATGTGCACACAGCTCATACTGTGGTGCCATAATGCATGGCCACTTGTGGGCACACTGGACAAAGAAAATGACAGCTATAGGTTAACAAGACCTTTGAGAAGTGGAGGTTGGTCAAGAGATCTTTCGGTCTACTCTCAACTCTCCAGTGCATTGGTTCTTAATCCTTTAACCTTAGAGTCATCTGGGGCGGCAGAGATCGGAAGGCTGTAAGTTTGGTTTCTCACCATCTGACCCTGTGACCCTCAGGTGTATCCAAATCTTACTGCATCCCAATCTCTGGGGTTACGGTACCTGCTTTTGTCAAGTTCCAGGGTAATTCCCATGCACACTGCCTTTTTTTTTTTTAAAATATATTTTATTGATTTTTTACAGAGCAGAAGGGAGAGGGATAGAAAGTCAGAAACATTGATGAGAGAGACACACCAATCAGCTGCCTCTTGCACACCCCCCCTACTGGGGATGTGCCCGCAGCCAAGGTAAATGCCCTTGCCGGAATCGAACCCGGGACCATTCAGTCCGCAGTCCGACGCTCTATCCACTGAGCCAAACTGGTCTCGGCTGCACACTGCCTTTGAAAACCATCCTTTAAGGAAGCTTATCAGAGCCGTAATCTTCCCATCAGAAACAGTGGTGGCCAACCTTGGTGACGCATTATGACCATCTGGGAGCTGCTATCAGGCTGTCAAGGCACTGATCTAACTGGTCTGGGGGGAAGTATGGGCACTGGGATTTCTAACAACATTCCAGGTGATTCCAAAGAGCAGCAGCACTAAGAGCCCCATTACAGATGGGGCCAACTCATAAAGACTCTCCTAAATTCCTGAAAACACACATAACCAAGGTTTAATATGCAAATAATGCTCTGCATTAGAAAATATACATTTTGAGGGGGGTGAGGAAGTTAAAAGAGGTTATAGGGGGGATAAGTGGTAATGCAAGGAGACTTGATTTGGGGTGGTGAACACAAAATACAATACATACAGAATTGTACACCTGAAACCTATATACTTTTATTAAGCAATGTCACCCCAATAAATTCAATAAAAAATACATTTCTAATGTGTTTTTACCATAAAAGATCTATGTTCACACTTAAGCAGGGCCTAGGGAATGCTGGCAGCTAAAAATCATCTTCTAAAGAACTGCAAATTGAAATTACTGAGAGAACAAAGGCCAAGCTGACAAAAGCTAGCTGTGAGGGTTGAAGCAGTAAGGACTAAGATGTGCATTTGGGAGCCTGGCAGGTTTCTGAAAAAGGCATTTGTATAGAGAACATGAAACAACCATTCTTTCCAGGCATATCTGTGGATACCTGGAACCACAAGTCATCATAATCATGCCAAGGACATGAATTTCACTTTCCATGATTCAAGAAGAATTTAGGCCTCATTTCCACACAAAAAAATGACACAGGCTTTTCTATTTGTGCAATCAAATTGCTCAGGTGGGCAGAGTTTCTCTATTGCTAGTAGGAGTGGTATTCTTGGGGTGCCACTGGAATAAGACTTTCTGGAGGCCCCCACAGGAGGATGAGATGGGGTAGAAAGCTTTATTTGCATGGAATTACATCCCTCAGGTTGCAAAGTCCTATTTCCTTTAAACCAGTCCCCGAAGAAGCTCACTTGGGGATGCAATAGAGCTAAACGCAAAGCCAGTTCCAGAATTTCCATTCCCTGGTAGAGGTGAATCTGGCACAGCATCAGACTAGTTCCAGTCCATCAGTTCATTGTGCGTTGGGTCCACATGGCTGTGGGTCATGTGGGCAAGTGCAGAGTGTGAGAGCCCTGAAAGCCAAGAGTCCAGGCACCAGGCACCAGCAGCAAGAAAGCAAGAGAGGCAAGAGCAAGAGAGGAAACTCCTTTGCTCAGGGGCCTATGAATATCAGATTTCACACATTTGCCGTGGCCACACTCATCCCGGCCAATGACCTGCTCCCAGGTGTGACTGACAAGCATGCATCTTTCCTATATCACCCAGATTTTACTGAGCATGCCCACGATATATGGCCTTCCATTTGTTTAAATACAACAATATCATAAGGACTTCACTGAAATTTGGGGAGGAGACATGCATATATATATTTTTTAAAAGTACCTGTCCCAAAAAGGAGAAGCAACTTTCATCATTTTCAGTTTCTTACCTTGTTTTGTTTATTTTTTAAACTAGAGGCCCAGTGCATGAAAATTCATGCACTGGAGGGGGTCCCTCAGCCTGGCCTGCCCCCTCTCACAGTCTGGGAGGTGACCCGGCGATCAGGGGACTCTGACGCCCCATCAAACCTCTGCTGCTGCCATTGCCAGCAGCACAAGCCTCAGCTGGCCCTGGTTATCTGAACCTAAGGTGGCCCTAGACAGCTGCCATTCAAGGCATGACTGTACCTTGGGCTGACCCTGAGTGGCTGGGGAGCAGAAGGGTATGGGGAACTCTGAAAGCAGGGGATTGGTTCACGGGCTGATGCTCAACCATTAAGCCACACTGGCCTGGGGCAGGCTCAGCCTTGCCATGCCTGCCACCCTGGTGGGGCTGAGAGAACTGGGCGCCGCCATCTTGTGGCTATGAGCACAGCCATCTTTGAGGGCATGGTAGTCAATTAGCACAGTCTCTCCTTATGGGCTGTGGGTGTCGCCATCTTTGAAGGCAGGGCAGTCAATTAGCATATTCCCTCTTTATTAGATAGGATATATTTTTCATGATTTTTAGAGAGAGAAGAAGGGGGAGAAATAGAGAAGTAAAAATATGGATGAGAGAGAATCATCATCAATTGGCTGCCTCCTGCACTCCCCCTGCTGGGTATCTATCAAACCTGCAACCTCAGGGGAGAACCAAGATAGTGGCATAGGTAAACACCTATTGTTCTGCCCCATGCAACGATTTAAGAACTACAAAGTAACAGCAGAACAGACATCACCCAGAATCACCAGAAAGCTGGCTGAGTGAAAACTCCACAAATAAGAGTAAAGGTGGGACACTGAGACTCAGAGGAGCGGCGGGAGCGCAGCCTTGAAGATCGTGGGGAAACAGGTTAGGAGCTGTCCTGGTCGCGCACGCGGGCTGTAGGGCTGGAGCAGCAACCCCGGCTGGATTTCGCCAATGGGGAGGGCGGAGACGTCCCACTACACGGATTCCCCAGTGCCAGGCAAGGTCCAAGGTCCGGGGGACGCACCCTGGAAGCCAGGTGCGGCAGAGGTCTCCTAGTCTGAGGAGAAACCCGGAGGCTGGGAAAAGAAGTTTGCGCGCAAGTGTCCCACAAACCCGCGACTTGCCCCCTGGAAACTTGTCTCCTGGTCCAGGAAACCATTTATTTTACAACCCTGGGCTACACTTTGGGTGTGCAGGCACATTTGGGGAGAGGCAGAGTTGTCTGGCAAGGGGAAGAGACTAGCGGCTTTCTCTTGGAGGTGTCTGCAGCCATCCCCATCCAAAAGAGACCCGCGCACGCGAGCGCCGCATAGGACCTAGCTGACACTGAGGCTTCCTGCGCAGCTCAGAGACTCCGCCCATCCAACCTGAACACACTCTCCCTTCACAGCCAATTGGCCTGGAGGTCAAATCCTCCCAGGGCTAACAACAACAAGCTGGGTTTAAATTCAAAAATACTGTACAACCCATAAAGGATTGCAGTAAGAGTACCCACCTCAGGTAACTGGGGAGGCTGAGCCACTGTCCCTTTGAGGATATTTACCACATACAGCAGCCACCATGCAGAGGTATGGAAAGAAAGCAGGTGTGAAAGAAATGGAGGAGAAAAGACGACAAGACATAGAGTTCAAAACCATGGTTATAAGGCTTTTCAAGAGGCTCCTACAAAAGGCCGATGAACTTAATGAGAATTACAAGGAAATAAACAATACCAACCAGGAAATGAATGAGACTTACAAGAAAATGAATGAGAATTACAAGGAAATGAATGAGTCCCTCAAGGAAATGAACAAGACCTCTGAGGATACGAACGAGACCCTCACGGATATGAAAAAGGACCAACTAGAAATCAAGCATACACAGACTGAAATAAAAAATATTACACAAAGTCCTAAAAGTAGTCCAGAGGGCCACAAGAACCAAGTCAAAGATTTGAAATACAAAGAAGCAAAATCCACTCAGCTGGAAAAGCAAGAAACAAAAAGAATTCAGATAATTGAAGATAGTGTAAGGGGCCTCTGGACAACCTCAAGCATACCAACATCCGAATTATTGGGGTGCCAGAAAAAGAGAGAGAGCAAGTTAATGAAAACCTACTTGAAGAAATGGTGACTGAAAACTTCCCCCACCTGGTGAAAGAAACTGACTTAAAAGCCCAAGAAGTACACAGAACCCCAAAATATAGGAATCGAAAGAGGACACCAAGATATATCATAATTAAAATGCCAAGAGCAAAAGATAAAGAGAGAATATTAAAAGAAGCAAGAGAAAAACAGTTGGTTACCTACAGGGGAGCACCCATACAATTGTCAGCGGATTTCTTAAGAGAAACGATGCAGGCCAGACGTGAGTGGCAAGAAATATTCAAAATAATGAAGAGCAAGAATCTACAACCAAGATTACTCTATCCAGCAAAGCTATCATTCAGAATTGAAGGTCAGATAAAGTGCTTCGCAGATAAGAAAAAGCTAAAGGAGTGCATCACCACCAAACCAATATTATATGAAATGCTGAAAGATATTCTTTAAGAAGAGGAAGAAGAAAAAGGTAAAAATATAAATTATGAACAACAAATACATATCTATCAACAAATGAACATAAAAATCAAGTGAATTGATAGGCTGATGAACAAGATAAACTGGTGAATATAACAGAAATATGGACATAGAGAGGGAATGGACTGACAATTCTTGGGGAGAAAAGGGTTGTGGGAAGTACAGCAAGAGATTGGCCAAAAATCTTGCAACAATGGGAGAGGACATTGGGAAGGGGGAGGTGAGGGTGGAGGGTGGGATAGGTACAGGGTGGAGGGGAGATATAGAAGGATAAAAAAGGGGAAACAATGTAATTAATAAACTGAACAATAAAGATTAAAAAAAAAGAAAAAAAAACTGCAACCTCAACATGTGCTCTGACCAGGAATCAAACCAGTGACCTCTTGGTTCATGGACTGATGCTCACCCACTAAGCCATACCAGCCAGGCTCTTATGTTGTTTCATTACTGCTCATAGACCATATCACTATACTAAATCCTTATTTAGTGGTTTATTGGCTTATTTTTCCTGAATGAAATATGAGCTCCATAAAAGCAAGCTTACAACCTCTTCACTCTTGCAGTACTAGACCTTAGAACAGTGCACTAGACCATATAGTACACACATATTTTGAATCCATAAAACAAGGTTCTTGCCCTCTGGAATGTTAGAAATTGAATATAGCCACTTGGCTGGGGTGGAGCAAAACAAAACAGCTAAATATGAGACATCTAACCACATGCACAGCCATGAAAGGAATACTGAATGGAGACATAATCATGAAGACAATGGCTTCGGTTCGGTGTGACAGCACACCTACATGTCTCTCCTGAGGCCTCTCATCACACCTGTCAGAGCAGGTGAGCAACTGAAGCTCAGAGACAGCAGGCTTGTTCAAAGCCACAGTGATGGGTGGAAGGGAGGTGGAGAAGCTCTGCTTCTAACTCATGCTTTCCCCTTTCTTAACCACACCACCTAGAGCCCATCAAGGCGAGGGGTGGGGTAGCTTGCAGTTTAATGGCATAAAACTGATAGAAATTATTATATCCCTCAGGTTACAAAGTCCTTTTTTTCTATACAAAGCTAACCTAAGTGCAATCATGATGAGTCTTTGATGCTAGCAAGATGGAATAAGATAATAATAACTATACTTTATTGAGCAGCTACTATGTGCCAGAACTGCACTGCATGCATATTCCTAGTTTACTCCTCCCCACAATCCTGTAAAGTGAATATTATTATCCTTGTCTAACAGATGAAGTTTGAAAAAGTTGGTGAGTTAAGGGCAGGAATGAGAGAACCTGAATAAAAAATGATCCCTCGATCCCTTTCTTAGTCTAAAAATGTCTACATCTGAATGGTAGCCTGCTGGACTTGAGCAAAGGACCCATCAGCTAACCCTTCCTCAGAACTTGGTATATGCCAGGCTCTCAATTAGAAGGAAGACGGAGAGAGAGATAGAAACAACAATGATGAAAGAGAGTCACTGATTGGCTGACTCCTGCATGATCCACACTGGGGATTGAAACTGCAAACCCAGGCATGTGCCCTGAGTGGCAATTGAACCGTGACCTCCTGGTTCATAGGTCCCAACCACTGAGCCATGCCAGCTGTGGTAATAACTTCTTGACCTTCATTATCTCATCTCTACACCCTATGGTCTAGGTACTGTTAGTCACTATTCTTTTACAGAAGAGAAAGCTAGGTTTAGGGTGGTTAACATGTGTCCAGGCCTACAGGGCAACTGTGGAGTTGAGACTAAGTCCTGAGCCTACGGCCTAATCCCTTCACCCAGGAACATAGCTCCGAGCTGCCAACTACTCCGCTTTCTCTTTCACTGGAAGATGTGGAATTCCTTTAGAGGGCACAGAATCAGGAGCATGTTCCTCTGACCCTCACCTAACGTGCGCATTTCATTCTCTAATATATTGCTTGTTCCTCTTGTGCCCAGGCTGGCTGGATGCGGCCCTCAGGGAGCCCCCAGTGCCACATGCAGTGCTTGCCTGTAAGAGTCGCAGGCCCAGCAGAGGCAGGTCCACCCACCACTTTCTCTGGGTGTCCAGGGGCTGGTGGGCAGCCGGTTTCTCTGCATGAGATGTAATTATGGGAACTGCATATTCAGCTGGTGAAGGGGAGCCCTCGAAAGTTATAGATGTTTCCTTGGAGGGACAAGAATTCACTTACACTGAGACTTTTGTTCCTGCTCCTGAGTCATGACTCATTGGCTTTTGGGTCATGGCCAAACAATGCTTCCTTCTGATTTTATTCCTAAAAAAACAAACCTGGAAGGAAACACTTGACCCTGGAGACGAGTAATACTAACCAGTCATCACAAGAAAATACAATATCCAGAAGAAATGCATGCATTTCTATAAGGCCCTAAGCAAAAAAACAGAAAAAAAACAAAAAACACACAAAACCCCAGCAGTTTCTAAACGGGCTCATCAGACCATTGTTAATACAATAAAGCAAAAGCCTAAAAACAGAGAGAAGTCTAAGAATAGGACTAAGAAGAGCAGGGTGAGAAGACAGAGAAAAGGACAGAGGGAGAAAAGGAGGAAAGTCCACAAGTGAGGAGGAAGTGAGGCAGGAGGCTCAGAGTCAGGTGGACACAGGCTACGGTGAGGACCTGGAGATGGAAGGACTCAAAATTATTCCAGTGGTCATCCCTGAAAGTGAGTGCCTCACAGCAGCCACAGCATAACCCTGCTCCATTTTCTACATGCCAGGCTCCATACTAAGTGTTTTCATTTATAACTAGAGGCCCAGTGCACGGATTTTTGCACTGGTGAGGTCCCTTAGCCTGGACTGTGCACTCTCACAATTTGGGACCCTTGGGGGATGTTGGACGGCTGGTTTCAGCCCAAGACTGAGGCGACCCCCCCCCCCCACGTGCATGAATCCGTGCACTGGGCATGTAGAATGCATATAAGATCTTTGGTTACTCTCTTCCTGGCCTTGCCCTCCTCTTCTTCCCTCTGAGATTCATCAGTTTGTTCCATGTTTCCATGCCTATGCATTGAGCGTCTGCTCCCAGGTGGTCAGTGTGCATCATAGCTACCAGTTGAATGTTTGGTCATTTACACTTATATAAATATCCTATCTAATAAAAGATTAACATGCAAATGTGACCATACCTTGGCTCCTGATTGGCTATACTACCAGCCAATCGGAGTAAGAGGCAGGGTTGAGAGAGGTGTGAGCACCAGGCCCCAGGAGTGGAGCCGAAGTGGTGAAGGCATCAAGCACCCGGCAACAGGTGCAGACACCAAGCAGTGGCAGTGCTGGTGAACCACAGCTGCATCTAACTGAGGCCCCTGGGTGCTGAGAATGAGGAGGCAGGGGCGGCAGCAGCAGCAGCAGCAGTGGTGGCGAGAACTCACCACAGCTGCGTCTAACTGAGGCCCCTGACATTGCTAATGTTTTACGTGTAGCTTCAGCTGTATGCCAGCAAAAAGGGAAGGCAACCACCAGAGGGAAGGCCCCCGAGTCCCAGCTTCAGCATCCCAGCTGTGGAAACTGACACTAGGTAGTAGGAAGTCCCACCCCCACAGAATCTGTCCAAATCAGCCATTGGTCACACTACTGAAAGGCCTGACTGTCAAGACTGTCATTCTCCTCTATCTCAGAACATGGCAATAGAGAGGTGGGACTATGTCCAAAGAAAAACTTTTGATACAACAGAGCTGTGTAGCAGAAAGGTACCAATGTTATCGACAGAAAATGTCTGAAGAGCGACGTGTGTCTGATCTTGAAAGAAGGTGACGCCTGCAACAGAATGTATCTGAAGAGCAGCTATTGGAAAAATGTCGCTCTGAAGCCAAAAAACACCGGCATCTTCGACAGGAAATGTCTAAAGAACAACGTGCTTCTGAAGTTGAAAGAAGGTGGTGGCAAAGACAGAATATGTCTAAAGAACAGGCATCAACAAGTACTAGCAATAGTGGGAGGAACTGCCTTCTCAGAGAAAATGGAGTACGTGAGGATGCAATTCTCGAACATAGTTGTGGTGAAATGATTGTTAGATGTGAATTTTGCCTATCACTAAATTTCTCTGATGAAAAACCATCTGATGGGAAATTTACTCGATGTTGGAGCAAAGGGAAAGTCTGTCCAAATGATATACATTTTCCAGATTACCCACCATATTTAAAAAGACTAATGACAAAAGAAGATTCTGACAATAAAAATTTCATGGAAAACAATCGATCTAAAAATAGTTCTTTTGCTTTTGCTTCCCTGGGTGCAAATGTTGCATCGCCATAAGGGTATGGGATATACTGTTTTAGAATACAGGACAAGTTTATCATCGTACTGGAACTTTACATCTGATGGTATTTCTCGGAAGTTTGCTCAACTCTATATTTTGGACACAGCCAAAGCTACACGTAAAAGATTAGCAATCCCAGCAAATCAGGCCTGTTCAGAAAGACTCATGATCAACATCAACAACCTCATGCATTTGTTATGGATTTCATCCCTCTGTGAGGGACATGTTCAATCCTATTTTAAATGCAGGAAAATTAACTCAACAGTTTGTTGTGGATTTGTATTGTTGTTATATCATTTTGTTATTATTTATTTATTAAAGAAATTATGTCTTGTTTTCATATACATTGTACTCATTACCTTTTATCTCTCACACTTTTATTGTAGAGAAAGGGCAAATACCATTATTAAAATATTTCCTCTAATTAATATCCTTTTAATGGGCACGAATTTCGTGCACCAGGCCACTAGTAGATAGATAATTATCTTAGGAAATCCAGAAAACCCTGGGACTTGTGTACTGTTACTCTCTCCATTTTGCAGTTGAGTACATTGAGGCTCACATCAGTTAAGTGTCAGGTAAAAGAGCACTCAGAGTGCAAGTGGCAGACCCTGGATATGAATCCCGGTCTGTCTATACAACTGCCATTCCTACTTTGAGAGCTCCAGAGATACATCTGCAGCTGAGTGTCCTATTCAATCTGACTGTGGTGAAGGTAAATGAGAGAGAGACAGAAGAGACTTGTTATAAAATACTATTGACCCAGTGTATGGATTCATGCACATTGAAGGGAAATTAATTAGAAGGTGTTTGGCAGGGTGGGACTTGGTGAGACAGGCCAGACCTGCCCTGAAGCCAAACTCCCATGGCCAACTGCACCTGGGGTGGTACTGCAGCTCAAAGGGCATCTGTGTAATGAGTTGGGGTCACTCTGGCAGGTGGGGTACTGCAGCCTGGAAGAATCAAAAGGCCCCACAAGGAATCAGACTCCCTCTTCTCTGGTTCTGGAGTGTATCACCTGAGATCTGTCACTGCCAAGTGAGCACAGCTTGGCAGTTCCTCTGTTGAGTATCTGCCCCATGGTGATCAGTGTGTGGCATGGATATTGGTTCTACAGTTGCTTAGCCTTTTATATACATACTAGAGGCCCGGTGCATGAAATTCGTGCCCAGGGGGCAGGGGATGTCCCTTAGCCCAGCCTGCACCCTTTCTATCTGGGATCCCTCAAGGGATGTCCAACTGCCCGTTTAGGCCCGATCCTACCGGGCAGTTGGACATCCTTCTCCAATCCCAGACTGCTGGCTCCAAACTACTCACCTGCCTGCCTCCCTGATTGCCCCTAACTGCTTCTGCCTGCCAGCCTGATCAACCACAACCACTACCCTGCCAGCCTAATTGACAACTGCTCCCCTGACGGCCTGTTTGCCCCCAACTTCCATCACCTGCTGGCCTGATCACCCACAACTGCCCTCCCTTGCAGGGCCTGGAACCTCCCAACGGCCCTCCCCTGCTGGCCATTTTGTGGTGGCTATCTTGTGTCCACATGGAGTCAGGATCTTTGACCACATGGGGGCAGCCCTCTCGTGTGTTGAAGTGATGGTCAATCTGCAAATTACTCTTTTGTTAGATAGGATAGAGGCCTGGTGTATGGGTGAGGGCCAGCTGGTTTGCCCTGAAGAGTGTCCCAGATCAGGGTGGGGGTTCCCTTGGGGCGAGAGGCAGACTGGGGGAGGGGCCTGTGGAGGTTTGCAGGCTGGCCATGCCCTCCAGTGACCCAAGCGGGAGGCCCTGGGATCTGGGATTAATTTAAGTCTACAATCGAAACTTTGTAGCCTGGAGCAGAGCCAAGCCTTCTGCTTGCTCCATGGCAACATAGTTCTGTTTGAAACTTTGTAACCTGGAGTAGAGGCCTAGGCCGGCAACGGCAGGTGGAAAGCTTGACTTCCTCTGTTGCTAGGGAAACCCAAGTCTCTGTTCTCTTCAGTTCAGTGGCTACTGCCATTTCTATATCTTTTATAATTAAAACTTTGTAGCATTGAGTGAGGCCTAGGTTGGCAACAGCAGGTGGAAAGTTTGGCTTCCTCTGTTGCCAGGAAAAGCCAAGCCTTCCTCCTGCTCTCAGTGGTGGCAGCCATCTTGGTTGGGGTTTATTTGCATAATCTGCTCCTGATTGGCTTGTGGGTATAGCGAAGGTAAGGTCAAATTTACATATTATTCTTTTGTTATATAGGATATACTAGAGGCCCGGTGCATGAAATTGATGCACGGGGAGGGGGGTCTTCCTCAGCCCAATCTGCACCCTCTCCAATCTGGGACATCCCTTTCACAATCCAACTGCTCGTCTGCCTGCCTCCCTGAATTGCCCCTAACCACTTGTGCCTGCCAGTCTGATCACCCTGACACCATTCCTCTGCCAGCATGATTGATGCCTAACTGCTCCCCTTCCAGCCTGTTTGCCCCTAACTGCCCTCCCCTGGTGGCCTGGTCACCCCTAACTGCCCTCCCCTGCAGACCTAGCCCCCCCACCCCCCAACTGCCCTCCCCTGCAGGCCTAGTCCCCCCCAACTTCTCTCCCCTTCAGGACTGGGTCCCCCCCAACTGCCCTTCCTTGCAGGCCTGGTCCCATCAACTGTGCTCCCCTGCTGGCCATCTTGTGGTGGCCATCTTGTGTCCACATGGGGGCAGGATCTTTGACCACATGGGGGCAGCCCTCTTGTGTGTTGAAGTGATCGTCAATCTGCATATTATTCTTTTATTAGATAGGAGGATAGAGGCCACGGGCATAGGTGGGGGCCAGCTGGTTTGCCCTGAAGGTTGTCCTGGATCAGGGTGGGGGTTCCCTTGGGGCATGAGGTGGCCTAGGCAATGGGTCTATGGTGGCTTGCTGGCCAGCCACACACCCCTGTGATCCAAGCAAAGGCCCTGATATCTGGGATTTATTTATTTATGTTTTACAATTGAAACTTTGTAGTCTGGAGCAGAGCCAAGCCTCCTGCTCACTCAGTGGTGATAGCCATTTCTGTTGGGATTTATTTATCTTCTATAATTGAAATTTTGTAGCCTGGAGTGGAATCCTAGGCTTGCCAGGGCTGCAGAAACTTGGCTTCTTCCATTGCTGGGGACAACCCTAGCCTCCTGCCAATCTGAAGCTCCATGGCTGCTGCCATTTCTGTTGGGGTTCTATAATTGAACATTTGTACCCTGGTGTGGAGGCCTGAGTGGCAAGGGCAGATGAAAATATTGGCTGCCTCCATTTTCGGGGAAACTCAAGCCTCCCTCCTGCTCTCTATGGATGCAGCCATCTTGGTTGGGTTTATTTGCATATTTACTCCTGATTGGCTGTGGGTGTGGCTTGTGGGTGTAACGGAGGTATGGTCAATTTGCATATTACTCTTCTATTAGATAGGATATACTAGAGGCCCGATGCACAAAATTCATGCACGCTGAGGGGTGGTCCCTCAGCCTAGCTTTCACACTCTCAAATCTGGAACACCTCGAGGGATGTTTGATTTCCCATTTAGGCCTGATCATGGTGGGCAGTCAGATATCCCTCTCACAATCCAGAACTGCTGGCTCTCAACTACTCACCTGCCTGCCTGCCTGATTGCCTCTAATTGCTTCTGCCTGCCACCTGATCACCCTCTAACCACTTCCCTGCCAGCCTGATCGATACCTAACTGCTCCCCTGCCAGCACAATGGCCCCTCACTGCCCTCTCCTGCTGACCTTGTCACCCCTAACTGCCCTCCCCTGCAGGCCTGGTCTCCCCCAACTGCCCTCCCCTGCAGGCCTGGTCCTCCCCAAATAGTCCTCTCCTGCAGATCTTGTCACCCCCCCCCCCCAACTGCCCTCCCCTGCAGACCTGGTTGCCCTCAACTGCTCTCCCCTGCAGGTCTGGTCATCCCTAACTGTCCTGCCTGCCCCCCCAACTGCCCTAAACTGGTGACCTGGTCACCACTAACTGCCTCCTGTGCTACCCTGGTTGCCCCTAACTGCCCTCTCTTGCCAGCCTGGTTATCACCAACTGCCTTCTGCTGCAGGCCTGATCCCCTCCAACTGCCCTCCTCTGCAGGCCTGGTCCCCTCCAACTGCCTACCCTGCAGTCTTGTACCCCCAACTTCCCTCCTCTGCAGGCCTGGTTGCCCCCAACTGCTCTCCCCAGCAGGTCTAGTTGCCCCTGATTATCCTCCCCTGAAGGTGTGGTTGTCCCCCAACTGCCCTCCTCTGTTGGCCTAGGCACTACTAACTGCCCTCCCGTGTCAGCCTCGTTGCCCCTAACTGCCCTCCCCTGCGGGCCTGGTTATCACCGATTGCCTACCCCTGCAGGCCTGGTCCTCGCAACTGCCCTCCCCTGCGGGCTTGGTCCCCTCCACCTGCCTACCCTGTAGACCTGGTTCCCTCTAACTGCCCTCACTTACAAGCCTGGTCCCCCGCAACTGCCCTCCCCTGTAGGCCTGGTCGTCCCTAACTGCCTTCCTCTGCCAGCCCCGTCAGCCCTAACTGCCCTCTACTGCCAGCCTGGTTGCTTCCAACTGCCCTGCCCTGCTGGCCTGATCGCCCACATTGCCCTCCCCTGCCAGCCGTCTAGTGTGTTGGAGAAACAGTCAATTTGCATATTACTCTTTTATTAGATAGGATTAGAGGCCTGATGCACAAAGATTCATGTAAGAATGGGCCTTCCTTCCCCTGGCTGCTGGCACTGCCTTCGCTCCAGCTGGTGCCGAATTTCCACCTTTGCCCTGGCCTGGAGCCATCTTTCCATCTTCCCATACTGCCCAAAGGCCTGGAGCTGCTGGGGCGGTGAGGAACTCCTGCGCCATCACCACAGCAACAATGCAAGCATACTGTCCCCAGCCGCACAGTGCCTGCATATGCAAATGAACACGCCATCTTTGTTGGATTAATTTTCATACTCCTGATTTGCTGGTGGGCGTTGTGAAGGTATGGTCAATTCTCTTTTATTAGTGTAGACTAGAGGCCCGATGCATGAAGATTCACGCAAGGATGGTCCTCCTTTCCCCTGGCTGCTGGCACCACCTTCGCTTTGGCTCATAGCTCCCTTTCCACCTTCCCACGCTGCACTGAGGCCCAGAGTGGCTGGGGCATTTGCTGAATGCCTTTGTCATCGCCATGGTGAGGATGTAAGCATCCCACCCCCTGGCTGCTTGGTGCCTGCATACGCAAATTAACCTGCCCTCTTTTTTTGGGTTGATTTACATACTAACTGCTTACTGGCTAGTGGGCATTGCAAAGGTACAGTCAATTTGCATATTTCTCTTTTATTAGTATAGAGTAGAATGCCTGCACCCTCTAGCAATCTGAGACCCCTTGGGGAATGTCTGACTGCCAGTTTAGGCCCTATCCCACAGGATCCCTGCAGGATCAGGCCTAAACTAGGATTCGGGCATCTCTCTCACAATCTGGAACCACTGGCTCCTAACTGCTTGCCTCCCTGCCTGATTTCCCCTAACAACTCACCTATCTGCCTGATTTTCCCTAACCCCTCTGCCTGATTCTCCTAACTGCTCACCTGCCTGCCTGATAGCCCTAACTGCCTCTGACTGCCAGCCTGATCACCCCTAATCACTCACCTGCCTGCCTGATCACCCCTAACCACTTGCCTTCCTGCATGATTACCCCAGCCCCTCTTCCTGTCTGCCTGAGGCCACTAATTGATCGCCTGCCTGCCTGATCACCCCTATCCACTCGCCAATCTGCTAGACTGCCCACCCCCTGATACCCCTAACAACATGCCTGTCTACCTGATCGTCCCTAACCACTCGATTACCTGCCTAATCGCCCCTAACCCCTCTGCCTGTCTGATCGCCCCTAACCACTCTGCCTTCCTGATCACCCCCAACCACCTCTGCGTTGGCCCCTGCCATGTGGTATCATTTGGAAGGATGTCCGGAAGGTTGTTCAGTTGTCCAGTCTAATTCTCATATTACACATTACACTTTTATTATTATAGACTAGAGGCCCAGTGCATGAAATTCATGCGGCCGGGGGGGGGGGGTGTGTACCTCAGCCCAGCCTGCACTCTTTCCAATCTGGGACCCCTCAAGGGATGTCTGATGCCCATTTTGGCCGGATCACATCAGACTTCCCTCTCACAATTCAGGACTGCTGGCTTCCAACTACTCGCCTGCCTGCCTTCCTGATTGTCCCTAACTACTTCTGTCTGCCAGCCTGATCACCCCCAAACCACTCCTCTGCCAGCATGATTGATACCTAACTGCTCCTCTGCCAGCCTGTTTGCCCCTAACTGCCCTCCCCTGGTGGCCTGGTCACCCCTAACTGCCCTCCCCTGCAGACCTAGTTCCCCCCTCCCCCAACTGCCCTCCCCTGCAGGCCTAGTCCCCCCCAACTTCTCTCCCCTTTAGGACTGGGTCCCCCCACCGCCATCTGCCCTTCCTTACAGGTCTGGTCCCTCCCAACTGTCCTCCCCTCTGGCCATCTTGTGGTGGCCATCTTGTGTCCACATGGGGGCAGGATCTTTGACCACATGGGGGTGGCCAGCTTGTGTGTTGGAGTGATGGTCAATCTGTATATTAGCTAGGATAGAGGCCTGGGGCATGGGTGGAGGCCAGCTGGTTTGCCCTGAAGGGTGTCCCGGATCAGGGTGTGGGTTCCCTTGGGGTATGGGGTGGCCTAGGCAATGGGCCTGTGGTGGCTTGCTGGCCAGCCACCCCCCCCCCACCCGTGACCCAAGCAAAGGCCCTGGTATCTGGGATTTATTTATGTTCTACAATTAAAACTTTGTAGCCTGGAGCAGAGCCAAGCCTCCTGCTCACCTAGTGGTGATAGCCATTTCTGTTGGGATTTATTTATCTTCTATAATTGAAACTTTGTAGTCTTGAGTGGAGGCCTAGGCTAGCCAGGGTTGGTGGAAAGCTTGCCTTCTTCCATTGCCAGGGACAACCCAAGCCTCCCTCCTGCTCACTTTATGGCTACAGCCATCTTAGTTTGGGTTAAGTTGCATACTCACTCCTGATTGGCTGGTGCACATGTCTTGTGGGCATAGTGGAGTGATGGATAATTTACATATTACTCTTTTATTAGGATAGATGTGAACAAGTTCTGCTGCCCAGACACCAGTCCCTAAACTCACAAGCCAGCCTCAGTTACAGGGTCCCCCTTTCCTTCTCCAGCTGTAAGAGCTGGTGCTACAAGAGCCAATAGAGCGGGACAGGAAGTCCTTTCCCTGTGATGCTCTCCATCATGCCCGTTGACAATTCTCTAGCTGCAAAGTACACATATTTTGGAAAGGGTGAATTTGGAGTGGAATAGCAGTGAAACCATAATGGGCATGCTAGCTCAGTTTCAGGCCAAGGCCAGGGAGCCCATGTGTCTGAACCTTCTCGTGGGGTGGGATTGGAGAGCTGGAAGAAGCCTGTGGTTTGAGCTGGCTGTAGTAGATGCCACATGAACTATGTTGGGGATTGTGTTAAGCGTTAACCTCGTGGTACCTACTTGAACATATCTGGTGGCCAGACCAGTACAAGCAGTGGCCAATTCTCTGTAAAAGAGAAGTTAGCAGTTTTGCTTCAAAAACAGGATTGGGGAAACAACAGGTAGGGGAATGAGGACCAAATCATGAAAAAAGTTACCAGTTTGGATGGTGGGAGCCTTCTAAATGATTGGTCATGTCCACTGGGAAGGCAGGGCCCCAGGAAAAGGCTTTTCACTTTGTGTCTACAATACTACCTATGCTGTACTCTACCATCCAAGTGTTGCCCACATCCTTTCCCTCCCACCTCACTGCACGAATCCTACTATTCTCCAGGACACAGTGAATCCTGATTGATAAGCCAATCACACTGTTGCTGGGTGAGGATGAGGGACAGTTTCTCCAGGTCCCAACGCTCAACTACAAGCCCTTCCTGACCATGCTGTGCTGTGCTTTGGGGGTCACAGAGAAGGAGGCACTATCTGGTCTAAATGGTGGGAGATTTGTCCTTCAAAGAGGCTATACCTATGCTTCTCTTTCGAGCTGTTTCTCACAGGAACACTGGGTTAAATTGTCCAGATACCCATTCATTCCATGCAAACACCATCACTGATTTAAGAATAAATATAAAAAGACACTGTCTGATTTAGAAAAAATTTTCTACACCAACTGTAGCAAAGGTTCAATTTTTTTTTCTAATAGAAAGAGGAAAGGGAGGGGAAGGGAGGGAAGGAAGGAGAAGAGAGGAAGAGAACAGGAGAGTAGAGAGGGAAACAAAGAAGGAAAAACAAAAAGGGAAGAGAGGAAAAGAAAAGTCTTTGCACTGGACGCAGCTTCTCTCTGGCAGTGGATTAACCCAACTTCCTCCTGGTAAAATGCTGGCAATGGCGCTGTCTTATGGACTGCTGGAAGTCCTGGTGGGCTGACATTGCTACAAGTACACGGGACTATCTGGAGGCTTGGGCAAACCTCAGCAGACTCTGAGGACCTCAAATGACCCCTAATTGGTATGGATCAACAGGGGTGTTCATGGCTTTACTCCCTGTACTGGTGCCCTCCATTGTGCTGAGGACAAGCAGCCCCCTATGAGATAGCCGCCACTAGCTCCACGGGAGGGGGGGGTGGTGGTATCAAACTCGAAGCATCCTGGACAGAGGATGACAATACAAGGTCAAAGCTTCCTGAGCCCCACCCTCCTACCATCACTACTATTGGCCCTCTCCTCCTTGCTCCGTTAATTAAAGAAGTGCCACGAAGTGCCCCCAGCTACTGGACAGCTACTGGTGCCTTATAAGACTCATCTCAAACTCCTGACTTTTTCTTCAAAAGCCGCTTGGGCTCATACAAGTGCACTTCCACCCAGTTTTCAATTTCATTTTAAAATGTCAAGAAACTAGAAACACCAATCAGAAAGTATATATGCACCCCTATGTTCATAGCAGCACAATTTACCATAGCTAAGATTTGGAAATAGCCTAAGTGCCCATCAGCAGATGAGTGGATTAAAAAACTGTAATACATCTACCCAATGGAATACTACGCTGCAGTAAAAGAGAAGTTCTTACCATTTGCAACAGCATGGATAGAACTGGAGAGCATATGCTAAGCGAAATAAGCCAGTCAGAGAAAGATAAATACCACATGATCTCACTAATTTGTGGAATATAATGAACAACATAAACTGATAAACAGGGATAGATCCGTTTGGGGGAAAGGAGAAGAGATCAACCAAAGGACTTGTATGCATGAATATAAGCCTAACCAACGGACACGAACACCAGGAGGGTGAGGACATGAGTGGGAGAGGGGTTGAAGGGTTAATGGAGGGATGAGGACACATATGTAATACCTTAGTCAATAAAGAAATTAAAAAAAAAATAAAGTGTCTCCCACTTCTCACTAGTCCAGGTTAGTATTTGTCTCTCCAGGATCCCTGAAGGCAGATATAGCTTCACAAGTAAGCAGGTTTCTACTTACTGGCTCCCGATGATGACCATTATAAAGAGAATGAAATAAACAGCTTCATCTTCGGATTTGAGAAAAGGCAAACCTCATAGGAGATTGTGTGTCTCCACACAGAATCCTACATCATGGATAGAGCCAGCCTCTTGGGATTCAAGGGGATGAACAGAAGACAGAGGAAGGTGCTGTCACAGAGTCATTCGTGGGGAGGCAGTCCAGTGTAGTGGCCATGGTATATGCTTTCTTCCCCTCCCCCTCCCAAGGTATACGCTTTCAATTCAAATCGTGACCCAGCCATCAGCTGTGGGATCTTACACTTGGCCTCAGTCGCATCACTTGACAATGGAGTTAACAGTATTGACTCAGTAGCATTTCGAGGACTAGGCCTGGCATGTAGGGAGTACTCAAATATTAGTACTCATTATCATCATCACCTTCCCAAGGACCTCAATCTAATAAAAAATAGAATCATGGAAGGGAAAAGTACAGGCAAGCCAACTGCCAACATCCCAACTGAGTAAGGAAGCAAGGATGAGCCAGCACTCCCTGGAGCTCTGCTGTCCCTGGGAGGGGGACCAACATTCTTGGGGCTGGGGGTGGTGGCCTGAGGTATTTTGAATACAGATGGACCCAGTACTTAGGGCTGCACAGCCAGATTACATGAGCATATGCCACTTATATGGTTTTACTTAGGTATGAATTTATATACTAGTACAGATATTAAAATATGATTTTAAAAGTATAGATTATTATATTTTTAACATACTTTCTAAATTGGTTTATCAGTGTTTCTCAATATCACAAAACCTCTTACAATAAAATGAGGAGTTCTGCTTCCCATAAATACTCTACATTGTAAAATACGCTCTCAATCTGTATCTTTGATATAAAACTCCATCAACAAGTTGTGCCCTTGCAAAGCCTGGTTCAAGGTCTCAGTGACATGGCTCTGCACTGAGGTAGGCACCACAGGGAAATCCCATGGTTTCAGTTTCTACCAAAAATTACACCACTTGGCACCAACTCCCACTCACATCTAGGTAACTGCTCTCCATGGTAGTGTAGACAACACAGGGGAAAAACGGTCAAAATTCCTTCAACCCTCCCAACACACTCAGTTGACTTATTTGAATGCTATTCCAATATTTTTGCATTGCTCCTTTACCTTTATTGTAAAATGATACTTCTATTTTGCTTTTCTCTCAAAGAAATAGCCAGAAAGCTTCACTTCTATTTCCTCCTACTGTATGATGTGGCTTTCTTTGTTGAGTTTCTAAACAAGGGTTGATGTGAGAACCAGAGATAATTCATTTAAAGTCATCCTTTTAGATGTCTGAATCTCTCCTGCTGCACCAATGGGGAACAGACCTCCTTCCAGCAGGAAGCTCCCACAGCCTCAAGGATCAGCAATCCTGAACCAAAGAGATATCCAAATACCCCTCCCTGCAAGAAGCCTTCCTCTACCCGTGGCAATATCGCCTTTGAGTCTCTTGGGACTGCACATCTTGGGTTGGGATGAGATGCCACTGGGCAGTGTGTGCCAGTGTTTCCCCTCAGTCCTCAGTACCTGCCCTGAGTAGTGCTGGGTGCCCTCCTAGCCCAACTACCGCTGCCTGGCATGGTTGATAGGCCCCTTTAGCTTGCGAGTGTATGCTTTTGAAACACCTTGAACTAAGCATAGAATCTCCATCCAGAACAGCTTCCCTGTAAGCTATGCTTAAGAATGTTCTATTTGGGAGAAAAGTTTCAATCAATACAGTATCTCAGTTGTTCTTACACATCTGTGCCGAGTCATAGTCAGAAAGCCATGCCTTTCAGACCATTACAAATTCTGAGGCTTTAAGTCTCCCTCTCTTTAAGAATTAATGTTCTCTTCTCCACTTGACCCCAAAACAGTCTTTTAAGGTTTTCATACTTCTTTCATCTGGCTCCTTCCCATGCTGTTCACCCTCTGGGGACCCGAGACTCTTTGGTCACTCATTCCCTGGGAGGTTGCCTCCTTCTCTATGGAACAGGCTTTCCCATGCCTGGGCTTGCTCAGTGGCTTTTGTCTACAGAGCCCTTACTCTTTTCTGCTCCAGACTTTTTCCCATCCCCAAACATCACTGTTCCCCTATCCATTGCCAAACTGTTAGAGTTGGAGTAACAGTATAAAGCCTCAAGGCAAATTACAACTACAACAGCTGTGTTTACTAAGAGCCACAAATGAACTCATCCCAGGCTATTGGAGTGGCAGGCAATGATTCAGAACCTTCTGGAAGTACCCCACCCTCAGGATGTTCTCAGGCTGCCTCAGCCTTGAACTCTCCAAGCCAGCCCTGGCTTTTGGAGGAGACACTCGGCAGAACACAAGGGATCTCTTTTCAGGCACAATACTTTAACATGTTTTCTTCTTGCAGCTGCAGTAATTTGTACTCAACTGTTTATGCCTCTGAGAACTGCCATTCACTACAGAGTAGACAACCCCTGCTAGTTCTCCTGAGGGGCACCCAGAAAATGAGACTCTCCAACCTCAGGCTCCTCAAAAGGGACCATCAATTATTAGTCAAACCTTGGGACCATTAGTGACCTCTCTAAAGTATCAATGTTCCAACTGATCGCATGACATCAAAAAATCTATGGCTCACCCCAGCAGTGGACTCAGTTGGTTGGAGCATAGGCTGAACGCTAAAAGGTTGCCTGGTTAGGGAGTGTATAGGAGACAACTCATAGATGTTTCTCTCTGACAGCAATGTTTCTCTCTTTTTCCTCTCTCTCCCTTCCTTTCTAAAAAAAAAAAAAAAAAAAAATCAATAAAGTGAAATAAAATGAAAATTAGTCTACCACTCACCCCCACCTTAGGGTGGATCGATTTTTCTCTAGATGGAAGGGCTTTGTAACCTCTCAAATTCCTACACATTCTTATTTAAATATTGGATTAAAAGGTAAGCATTCCTGAGAGAGACTTCACTGGAACTTGTATCAGCTAACTGCACCCTCCCAGGGATTAATTTAGGTGACTTGGTATTTTCCATGGAAATAAAAGAGTGGGTCCTTGGGGGGTGGTCATGGAGCTGGTGAGTTGCACTGGGAAGCAAAGGCCCAGGGCACAGGAGACAGCCAAGGACATCCATGTCTACTACAGCATGGGTGGTTGCTGGCTACATGGCAGCTATGCACTATGGCTGGAAAGGACCATGTAGAAAGGAGCCGGTTAAAGTTTCCAATCTAGAAAAATTGGTGACTCCCTAGTACAATGTTTTCCAAACTTCCTGCTTAAAAGAATCACCTGGAGCCTGTGATTTTTTTTTTTAACATACAACTCCCAGTTCCTTGCCTGGAGAGGCTATTTTCATAAGGTTGAGGAGGCTCCCTGGCAACTGGAAGTTTAACAAGTTCCTTGTTGGAATTATGATCGGGCACATTTGTTTACCACTGACCTATATTCTAAGAACCAATGAAAGCTTTCCTGCCTTCCCCTGGAACATGGGCTGGAAATCATTGCAGCAAAACACCCCATAAATTAGTGCTGCTCCCAGGACCGGACCAGGTTCCTGCTCGGACCCACACTAGTGTGTATAAGGAGAGGTCCCTCTCCCAGGTGGGAGGAAGTCTGAAGACTTTATTCATTATAAAAGAGCAATAAGCCAACAGGCCCACAATCCCAGACAGTCAACTGCCACACATACTTCCCATCCACCTTAACTGCCAACCCAAAGAAGAAAACCTAGTTCCAACCACAAGCAAACTTGGCAGAAACTCTGGCAGCCCAAATCAGGGCTGGGCTGTCATCGGAAAGTGCTCCTGGGAGAGGTGCTGATCAAAGAGAACATTCTGAGTCTCATAGTCACACTGCCAGTGCGAGGGCTCCTGCTGGACTGCAGGCTGAAAAGGGGGGCTTGGTCTTCTTTTCTGACCACCCTGATACTTCAAAACCTGACAGACTTCCAAACAGGTCATTCAAAGGATGGTTTGGTACAGACGAAACATGGAATTCACAAGAAGATCAGACATAAATGGTAGCTTTTTCCTGGGCTCCCAAGTGCAAGGTCGCAAACTCAGACACCTCTGGGGTGCCATGATCTTGAAGAGCATTAGAGAAGGCCCCCAAAGGACTGCCATCCTTGGGATCCTAACCCAACTGTGGGGCAGCCGTGACTCTGACAGCCAATCTTTGGCATGTGAGTCCCATTTGCTATACAACCTACATTATCAAAAGTCAGAAATTTCAGGAGCAACCAAGATGGCGGCATAGGTAAACACCTATTGTTCTGCCCCACGCAACAATTCAAAAACTACAACAAAACAACAAAACAAACATCACCCAGAATCACCAGACAGCTGGCTGAGTAAAAACTCCACAAATAAAAGTAAAGGTGGGACACTGAGACTCAGAAGAGTGGCGGAGTGCAGCCTTGAAGATACGCGTGAAAACAGAGGTTAGGAGCCGAGGCCGCGCGCGCGGGCTGTAGGGCTGGCAGCAGCAACCCCGGCTGGATTTCTCCAATGGGGAGGGTGGAGACGTCCCACTGCACGGATTCCCCGGTGCCAGGCGAGGTCCGAGGTCCGGGGTATGCACCCTGGAAGCCGGGTGCAGCAGAGGTCACCAAGCATGAGGAGCATCCGGGTTGCTAGGAAAAGCAGTTTGTGCATGAAAAATGTGCGACAGCACAGACGCACGACTTGCTCCCTGGCGACTTGTCCCCTGGTCCCAGAAACCACTGGACTGCTTTGTTTTACAAACCTGGGCGAGACTTTGGGTGTGCAAACTCATTTGTGGAGAGGCAGAGTTGTCTGGCAAGGAGTAGAGACTAGCGGCTTTCTCTTGGAGATGCCTGCAACAGTTACCACCCAACAAAGACTCGCGTGCGTGCGAGCGCCGCATAGGACCAGGCTGATGCTGAGGCTGCCTGCTCAGCTCAGAGACTCTGCCCATCCAACCTGAACAGTCTCCCTTCACAGCCAATTGGCCTGGAGGTCAAACCCTCCTAGGGCTAACTACAACAAGCTGCGCCTAAATTCAAAAATACTGTACAACTCATAAAGGATTGCAGTAAGAGTACTCACCTCAGGTAACTGGGGAGGCTGAGCCATTGTCCCTTAGAGGACATCTACCACATACAGCAGCCACCATGCAGAGACATGGAAAGAAATCAGGTGTGAAAGAAATGGAGGAGAAAAGACGACTAGACATAGAGTTCAAAACCACGGTTATAAGGCTTTTCAAAAGGTTCCTAGAAAAGGTCGAGACCTATAAGGAAATAAGCAAGACCTACAAGGAAATGAACGAGACCCTCAAGGATATGAAGGAGACTCTCAAGGATATGAAAAAGGACCAACCAGAAATTAAGCATACACTGACTGAATTAAAAAATATTATACAAAGACCTAAAAGTACTCTAGAGCACCCCAAGAACCAAGTTAAAGATTTGAAATACAAAGAGGTAAAATCCACTCAGCTGCAAAAGCAAGAAACCAAAAGAATCCAAAAAATTGAAGATAGTGTAAGGGGCCTCTGGGACAACCTCAAGCATACCAACATCCAAATTATAGGGGTGCCAGAAAAAGAGGGAGAGAGCAAGACAAGGAAAACCTATTTGAAGAAATAGTGACCAAAAACTTCCCACACCTGGTGAAAGAAATTGACTTAGGAGTCCAAGAAGTGCACCGAACCCCAATATATAGGAACCCTAAGAGGACCACACCAAAGCACATCATAATTAAAATGCTAAGAGCAAAAGACAAAGAGAGACTATTAAAAGCAGCAAGAGAAAAAACAGTTAGTTACCTATAAGGGAGCACCCTTATGATTGTCAGCGGATTTCTCAACAGAAACGATGCAGGCCAGACAGGAATGGCAAGAAATATTCAAACTGATGAATAGCAAGAATCTACAACCAAGATTACTCTATCCAGCAAAGCTATCATTCAGAATTGAAGATCAGATAAAGTCCTTTGCAGATAAGAAAAAGCTAAAGGAGTTCATCACCACCAAACCAATATTATACGAAATGCTGAAAGATATTCTTTAAGAAGAGGAAGAAGAAAAAGGTAAAAATATAAATTATGAACAACAAATACACATCTATCAACAAATGAATACAAAAATCAAGTGAATTAATAATCTGATGAACAGGATAAACTGGTAAATATAACAGAATCATGGACATAGAGAGGGAATGGACTGACAATTTTTGGGGAGAAAAGGGGTGTGGAAGTACAGCAAGAGAATGGACAAAAATCTTGCAACAATGGGAGAGGACAGTGCGGAGGGGAAGGTGAGGGTGGAAGGTAGGACGGGTACAGGGTGGAGGGGAGCTATAGGGGGATAAAAAAGGGGGAACAATGTAATTAATAAACTGAATAATAAAGATTAAAAAAAAAGAGTCAGAAATTTCAGCTTTCCCAAGGAACCTTCCCACATAGCACATTTTCCAATTTAACAAATATTGTGCCACCTTATCAAAAATATTTGTGAGTTAGATTGGTCTGTGGGGGTTCAAGGCTGTATCTGCTGCTTTAGGCAGAAGGCCAGGCCCTATGAAAGAACAGTCAACATATTTTCTTGCTACCACCAGCCCGTGGATAAGCTTTATCTTTGGAGTGTTCCTCCTGCCCTTCTCCCTCCTGGCTCTTTCCATCGCATTCCATAAGTGCAGACTCTGTGGGCTGCCAGGATAATTCAGGCAGTCCAATGTCCCCCTGGCACCAGTGACTTCTCTCCCAAAGCCCTGCCAATGTCCCTTCAGCCAACAGCAATGGGAGGTTAATGGCTTCCCTGATCTTTGGAAGGTTGCGTTACACTTCTTACTATCCCTTGAAAGCTCAGCAAGTTCACTTGCAGCCTATTTTCTGTCCCTTTAAGGGTCATCCAGGACAAATCAGATTCCTAGTTTGTTTGCCACCCCTTCAAAATCCTCACCTACTCACCTACAGCCTCAAACAATCTTTTCTTCCCTGGCCAGACATGCCAACTTCTTCAATCTGGCTCTGAGTCATCCCGCATACCACTTCTAATCAAGAGGTTCTAATTTTCCTGGATAATGGTAATAACAACAAACTAACATAGCCATCAATGAATACCAGGCAATGTTCTAATAGCTTAATATTTATTAACTCACATGATCTTCATAAAAACCTTAAAAGTAGGTTTTCTTTATTACCACCCATTTTACAGATGAGAGGACAGAAGCATAGGGAGCCCAAGACACTTGCCTGTGCTCAATCACATAGCTAGTCATGGTAGAGCCAGGATGGACCTGGCCAGTCTGACTCCACAGTCTCCCACAAGCTGAACATCAGGGAATGGAGATGCTGGGTAGGTGCTCTCACATGGATGGAAACTATCAACCCTCATTCTCCATGTAATGCCTCAACTGAAGGTCCATTATCAATTTTTGGCAGTCCCCCAAACTGTTAGCTCACATGAACTTACTGTGAACAAACCCTTAAATTTCTTTTACATACATGCATGCTAAGCCACAGCAACCCCCTCCTCTCCTCGAGCAGCTGGTTTTATGGACTCTACCTGGGCTGGCCCAATTACCACCCATCTGTCCTATTTCTGATGGCTCATAAAGCTTTCCTGCAGGCTGTCTTCTCTGTGCCCAAACTCTTGAAAGAATCAGAGAAGGCCAAGAGGGAGTTTAGATTATAGAATCACAGAACTCTGGGGAGTGAAACAAAAGAACATCCGCTCCTCTGCCTTGTTTTACAGATGAGGAAAGCGAGTCCACGGGCAAATCAATTCCAAAGACAAGCTGCCAGGAGGGTGTGGCTGGGATTAGAATCTGGGTGACGGTCTCCCACCCACAGCTCTGCCAACTGCACTGGACCATCTCGATCAGTGTTTCAAACTGAAACAGATACAGCAAGTTTTCCCTTAACGTCCATATAAGTTCTTGGAAAGTGGGACTTTAAGGAAAATAATATACTAGTATAGCAAAACCAACTTTACCATAAGCTAACTATATAAATAAGAGTTATGGCATATTTCTGGTCACAAAAAATCACTAAACTTCTAAATGAATACTCAAACCACTTCTAATATTAAATAATGAAATAAATGTGAGTTAAACATATATTTAAGAAGGATAAATAAAACAAGATAATTCTTTTCTAATCCACAGTTCAGGGTCATGGGTGGCCAGAGCCTCCCACCCTTGGACAGGACACCCTTCCATCACAGGGCACTCACACAGCCACACTCATTTGGGTGGGACGTGGAAACACCAGTTCACATGATATGCACATTTTTGGGATGTGGGAGGAAACTGAAGAACCTGATAAAAAACCAACCAAACCAAAAAACAATGGATATGGGAGAACATTCAAACCCCACACAGACAGTGGCTCTAAGAATTATTTTTCTTTTATCAAGATCATAGTGAAAGGATGTTGAATGAAACAGCCTTATTCAAGGACCTGCTATATGACAAGAACGTGCTCTTTCTTCTATGGACAAGTAAACATCAATAGGTTTAAGATGACTGAAGAAAACTTGCTGAAACAAGGACTAGTCCACTAGGCTGAAGGGCTGCCCAAAGGTTCTCTTAAGCTCAGTGTTCATTCCTGTACAAATTTGCTCATCAAACACTAATGTGCTTATGCTGCCTCCACACAAGGTTAGATTATAGTCAGCATGCAACCAACATTATTTTTGGAAAATCCTTAAGTCCTCTGGACTGTAGCCCTTGGAATCTTCAAAGCCAATGATTCATTTCTGATGTTTCTCTTTGCATTTGGTTTCTCTTCTCTGTCTCCCCACCCAAAAATTTTACATTTGAATCTAGGGAAAAGCTTTGCAATGTGGCTGCACTTGGGCATGTGCCAGGAACTGAGCTAGATAAAAGCAATGCACAGGTGATCAGGGCTGGTATGGGCTACCGTGGAGTGGCTCAGCTTTCCATAGGCACCTCTCACTCCTCCCAGGGCAAAAGCAATGTGCTTCTGCCACTGGCAAGTGTGATCTCAAGAGAACATGATAAAAGGTCTTTTCTTTCTTTCTTTCTTCTTCTTCTTCTTCTTCTTCTTCTTCTTCTTCTTCTTCTTCTTCTTCTTCTTCTTCTTCTTCTTCTTCTTCTTCTTCTTCTTCTTCTTCTTCTTCTTCTTCTTCTTCTTCTTCTTCTTCTTCTTCTTCTTCTTCTTCTTCTTCTTCTTCTTCTTCTCCTTCTTCTTCTTCTTCTTCTTCTTCTTCTTCTTCTTCTTCTTCTTCTTCTTCTTCTTCTTCTTCTTCTTCTTCTTTTTTTGTTTTTTTTTTTTGTTAATCCTCACCCAAGGATATTTTTCCATTGCTTTTTTAGAGAGAATGGAAGGGAGAGGAAGAGACAGAAATAAAGAAAGATCAATATGAGAGAGACACATTGATTGGTCACCTCCCACACGTGCCCCGACAGGGCCAGGGATCAAGCCTGAAACTGAAGTATGTGCCCTTGAGTGGAATGGAACCCGGGAGCCTCCAGTCCAAGGGCTGACACTCTATCCACTAAGCCAAACCTGATAGGATGACAAGATCTTTTCTGATTGACTTTCCTCCAACGGGAATAAACTGGGGGAAATACAGGGATCAGAAGAGCTTCTGAATGCTCCTCGTTGGAACCAGAACCATCAGCTGTAATCCCATTAGTTTTCCCAGCAAATTCAACAAAACAAACTCCAATTTCATTTTTCAGAATGTATGCCAATTTCACTTATGGTGAGTTTAAATTTATCTGGTTGATCGCTACATTATCTGGGAAGAAAAGTCTGACCAAGCAGATTAAAGAATAAGCAGGACAACAAGGTTTAACCTACTTATCAAAAAGTGTTCTTTTCAAGGATTTCAGTACATTTTTTAATTACAAAGTTCTTTGGTGGGTTATTAAAACAATATAAAACTAAGACCAGTTAATTCCTATGAGGAAACAAAATGGCATTTCTCCAAACTACTCCCCTTTCCAATTTTGCATTAATTTAAACTAAGCCCAATTCAACCAAATTAGTGAGATAATTACATAGTTTTTAGAATGGAATTCTTTCTCAGACTCAGAGATTACCCAATCTGTGGCTTTTAAGATTTATTTTTTGTTATTTAAAGCAGTTGAACTCTTTTTCTAGTGAACTCAGACTGGTCATCCGAATCTATACCAGAGATAACTCAGAGCTACTGTGGTTGGTGGGATCCATACTGGGTGGCCCTCCTGACTTCCCACAGCAGCTGGACCCTGGCCAGGACTCCAGGGAACATAGGTAAATAATGATCTCATCCAGGGGCTAGCAAACTTTTTATAAAGGGATAGATGTCAAATATTTTAGATTTTGTGGGAACACATAAGTTCTGCCACATACTCTTTTGTTTTAGATTCTGGTGGTTGTTTTTTTATGACTTTCAAAATGGAAAAGCCATTTTTAGCATGTATGCTACAGGCCAAAAGTGGCCCATAAGATCATGTCTTGCCAACTTTGATGTACATTAACAGCACTGTTAAGGTTTAACTGGCACATAATAAACTGCCCATATTTAAAACATACAATTTTGTAAGTGTGCCTATATGGATATACCCTAAAGCTATCACCACAATTAGACAGTGGATATACTCACCTTGCTCACCCTGCCCCAGGCAACCACCCCCGCCTGCCTTCTGTCATTATGCATTGGTTTGAATTTTCGAGTTTTATATACCCAGAATCATACTCTTTTTGATGTTTTGCTCTTACACTCAGCATAATTATTTTGAGGTCCGCTGGGTTATTGTGCAATAATTCATTCCTTTTTTACCAATCCTTCATGCATACAAGTGAGGACACAGACTCCAGATGTGTCCACCCAGAAATTATGCAGTGGACAGCAGAGTTGGCCCAGAGCCTGGGTTTCTTCCCAGACCTCTTGCTGCTAATGTCACCACGGGCTCTGAAAACCTCTATGGGGTCTGCAGAATCTGCACAGCAATTGCTCCAATCCTTTTCCTTCAAACCCTCTCTTCTATGTCCCTGGGACTAGTGAGCACAGGGCAATGCCCAAAGCAAAACACATTCCAAGTCATATCTCAGGATCACTAGGTAAATCACATTTAATGAAATCAAATGGAGACTGCTCTACCCTGTGTTGGGTAGAACAAATCAATGATTTCTTCCGTCAAAGAGCTTATAGTCTAGCAATTAAGCTGAGACTGACAGAAAAAGGTAAATATGTGATCTTAAAGGAATTAAAATTACATGAAAGGAAGAGGATGCTGTGACAGGGATGAGGACGGGTGGTAATTTGTTTAGGTCACGTGTGTGAAACAGGGTGGCCCTAGGAAACTAGGGTTGGGCAGAGAAGGGCAGCCTTATTTTATCCAAGAGAAGGTGACCACAAAGCATTCATAACTGATTTATTATTTAATTTTCTAGGAAAATCCAAAAATCTGCCAGAAGCACCCAGGAGGAAGCTGCACTTGGTTTCAAAACGAAAGTGATACAATGTGAAAGTCAAGTTCACAGAGGCATGCAAACTATTTTCTTTGAGCAGGTGCAGAGGGGAGAAGCCACTTGAAGTTTTTTAAGAGCCCACATCTCCCAAAACCAGTGCCACAATTCATTCATTTCACAATCAAGCTGAGAAATGGGAACACTCAATATATCCTTATTTTATTTTATTTTTTTTTGTTAATCCTCACCCAAGGATATTTTTTTCAAAAGAGTGGAAGGGAGGGAGGGAAAGAGAGACAGAGGGGAGAGAGAAACATCAATATGAGACAGACACATCGATTGGTTGCCTCCCACATGCTTCCCCCTTCCCCCAACCAGGGGCAGGGATGAACCTGCAACTCAGGTATGTGTCCTTGACTAGGAATCGAATCCATGAACCTGAGTACTACAGGACAAATTTTAACCACTGAGCTACACCAGGCAGGGCTCAACATGTACATTTTAACACAAGTTGGGCTGAAAGTCAGTAGAGTGATGCTCTATTAACATGGCGAATTTTGATACAAAAATGTACAAATTCATTTACTATAGATGAACAAAAATGTACAAATTCATTTACTATTCAGACTATAGATAACCTGTAGAGAGACTATAAATAATCATTTATAGTCTAGCCCAGTGGTTGGCAAACTGCGGCTCTCGAGCCACATGTGGCTCGTAAGCTGCGGTTTACCACTTTGTTGACTAATGAGTTTGTCCACTACTGGTCTAGCTTGATTTTATTTTACTTGAGAGGAAAAAATGTGGAATAACATATGTAGGAAGAAAATCTTATCTACCAGCCCGGGTTTCAGCATCTCACTCAACACCACTGATATTCTGTGCCACATATTCCCTATTATGGGCAGTCCTGTGCCATGTCAGATGTTTAGCAGCATCCCTGACCTGCACCCACTAGATACCAATAGTACTTCCCCCACAGTCAGACCAGCCACCTGTCCCTTGGGGAGAAACTGCCTCCAGTGGAGAACCTGAGAACTACAGAAAGATAGAATCCTAGCCTTTATAGCAGAGAATTACTATCTGGAATTAAATCTGCTTCCATGGAAATGAGTTGATTTCATCATCTCTTCTGCATAGTTAACATTTTAGAACTGAAGGCGGATCATAGTGCTTTACCTTTTCTGTACACGGGTCAGGAGTCCGGACCCTGTCTATCACATGTACTGCCTCAGTGGGCTGACTTCTAACTTCTTCAATGAGCAAGACCTGAAAATGTGAGACCAAAGTTCCTGACCATTCAGAAAGTAATTACCTTTTATGTTTAGAAAGGCAGGTTTTGAACTCTGGGGAGTCTGTTCCCTCCTACACAAACAGATCCTCAAAGGTAATTATGATATTCGCAGACCACACGTAGAAAAGATCTGCACATCACGTCGAATGATCACACCACAATCGATTCCTTCGTGTCTGACTTTCTCCAGATGTGCTCTGGAAACCATCCAGGAGCACCAAGGGCCCTCTGGGGCCCTACAGCCCACTGCTTTTGGAAAACCTGGCTCAATCTGTGACCAAGATAGTTGTTTTGTTCAATATCTCCCTGAGCAAATCGCCCGCAGTCAGTCCTGGCAGGCATTTTCCTTTCCTGGTTAATGGAAAGCTGACCAATGTGTGTACTGACTACAGCTGAATGGATGAGAAGGCCTGCATTCTCCAAGCAAAGAAAGTGCCTGTCTTTCCATATCATCTCACAAAAGGCAGAGGCAAAGACTTGGCAAAAGTCTCTGTGCAATGCTTTGCTCTGGAAAGAAACCCGGAACTGGCTTTCAGAAGCAAGTACAGGATGTGAAAGAGCCTGTAATGTGTCACTCCAACACACAGGGAGTGAAGGGTTGTGCTGGGCAGCACTGTGCAGAGGAGATGGGACAGCCTTTACCAGACACTCAAACTCAAAGCAACCAAATCCATACAGGCTGACTTACCTTCCAGAAGTTGTCCACTTTGCCGTACACGAGGGACTGGTTCTGCCTCTTGATCTCATTGATGTGGTGGACGTCACTGGAGTTCAGGTGCTGTTCCACCACAAAGCCCAGGAAGCTGTTGTCTGGGGTGTGAGCTGACGTGGAAAGGAAAGAGCAGGGCAGTTAGGATTTAATCAGCAAGAAGCAACGACCATTACAAATTTAATATAAGCCATCTCACACATAACTAAATGTTTTCCTCTTACCCTGTTCTTTCTTCTCTGGGAGGGGCAATGGACGGCTACCCTAACACAGTGGTTGGCAAACTCAGCAGTCAACAGAGCAGCAAACCACGACTCATGAGCCGCAGTTTGCTGACCACTGCCCTAACACATCCCCAGCAGAACTTTCACTGAGAGCAATCTCTTCAAGATGAATTAACCTGAGCAAAATCCTGCTTTTTTAGTGGAAAATCCATTTGTCTAAAAAGCATTCGGCTGTGTGCTCTAATCTTTTCTATTTCCTCAGAACAAGGCTACTGTCTCTTGATAGAAATGCCCTCATCCGCGTTTCACCACTAGTAACTAGAACTCTACAGAGAGCAGGGCTGAATCAGTGGTTCTCAATAGGGTTGGGGGTGCTGTCGGGGAGCCCCACACACCATATTCAGACTCCAGCTGTGTTCACCATCCAAGTGAGTAAGAGGGGGCTTCAGGACAATACCAAACATCATCATCCCACCCTCTAAGAATTACTAGTGAAAGATGTAACTAAGGGGCTGTGTGAACTGATGAATGGAATGAAGAAGAAAAAGGTGGAGCCCACTGGGATGTGAATCTCCCCAAATAGCCAACCACTCCAAAGGTAGTGTCTAGTCTACAGGACAGACTATGGAAGAGAAGAGGCATTTGCCTCTGGATCTCTCATAATTCAAGCTCTAAAACTTCACTAGTTTAAACTGACAAGGAGAAATGCAGCCCCTAACCTTCTTCAGACATTTGTCTCTTGTGCCTACAATTTTAAAATAATTTCCCCCAAAAGATAACAATCAGAAAATAATTCTCTCTGGTTAAAAAGACCCTCTTCTCCTGCACATCTATTCTGTCCAGCAAAACCCTGTTTTTCAAGGAGATGGCCCCACGCTGTTAAATGAAGCCACCACTCTGTCTTATGCTGACTTGTACAGAGCAGCTATAAATAACTTAAGCAGAGCAAGAAGCAACGACCATTACAAATTTAGTAAAATCCACACAGCACATATTCATTCAACATGATCTCTCCCATTGGTGAGTGGTCAACAAATGGAGCAAGTGGGTTCCTTTGTCTGGCTTGTTTTCTCAGGACTCAGGAGCCCTTTTCCAGGCTGGGAACCAGCTCAGCAACCCTGAGGTGGGCAGGGAGGGCACAGGGAAGGCCTAAGGATCTGAGAGTTAGGCCTCTCTCTAAAACCTAGAGTGAAGACGAAGGAGGGAGGAAGTCTGGGCCCTCTAATACCCAGAGTGAAGATGAAGAAAGGAGCCCTGGTGGGAAGCCTAAACTGTGAGGATAAAGTGGGTTGCATAAATACTGCATTATCACCATCCAGTCTCCCAGGCTTTTGCCTAATGGGTGTGACAGAATGAGGAGATAATGGGGTTGTGACTGGGGTGTTTCAGTGGTCTTGCCAAACTGTTATTTTATTTCTGTGTTTTTGAACAGGTGCCCAGAGGCGATGACATTGGCTGCAGTTGGCTGGCAAGTAAATTACTGAATAAATTCTAGTGCTAACAAGAGGCCATGGTTGCTGGTGTCTTTTTTGAGGAGCTGGAAGGGAAGGAGCTGAAGACACCTGGGGTGGGAGTCAAGCCCATTGCACTCAGAAGGCAGCTTCAAATACTTCTCTGTAAACCTTTGGTTAATGGTAAAAACTCTTAAATAGGATCTGACATCTTTGAGATTGTGTTTTTTATCTTCAGGAAATTTATGTGATGACCAAAGCTTCATGCAGTTCAGTGATCTTGTCCCTATGTGGGCATTTTTTTTTAAACAATGAAACAATCTAGCACTGAAAACATTTCATGTTAAAATATACTCAGGTGTAGTACAAAATAAAACGATTGTCAAACCAAAAAAGAAAAAACAACTGATACGTTTTTATATTTTTGTGTCAAAGATCCCTGTAGAGCAGCAGTTGCCAATCTTTCGGACCTCGCAGGCCACCAGCGGTCCATGGACCACCAGTTGGTGACTGCTGCTCTAGGGCATAGTCTGAATAGTGAGAGGAAGGGTGAGTAAATAATGTGTTCTAAAACTCGAGAGGAATACCAGGCCTTTGTTGCATTGTGACCATAATTTGGTGCTATTATCAACTTTGACACTGTATAAAGATTACTTCTCCTCTACTTAAGTTTTCATCTAAACACTTTATTTCAACTCTTTTTCTCTTGACTGGAGAGCTGAACTTGAGGATCAACAACCAGTAAATGCAGTTTAAGATTAGACTTAGGGAGAACTACCGGCAGAGCTTACAAACGGCACCACCACATGTCATGAGTATGGTCAGACCCTCCATGTTTCTTCCCAGATACCATGCATGGACCCTGCCACAGGACCCTGGGAGTCTGCAACAGGGCTGCTCAGCTGCACTTGCCCAACAGGTGATTTGGAAATAACAGCAAGGCAGGCCTTGGTTACTTCCAAGGAGCTCACCGACACCTGAGTACTGCATGGTGATGAATCAAAAGCCTAAGTACTGGCTGATGTTACCTGAAATGACCTTTTTGTGGATATCCATGCTTGGCCTTTTTGCTCTGCCCTAAGATGGGAACACAGACTTTAGCTGTGTTGGGCAGGTTTCTAAGAGAAGGTATTTACATATTTCAAGGGAAATCAAAGAAATCCTATCACAAATGGAACACAGGATATCCTGTACTTTTGGAAATGAGTCCGTCCCAGGAGATAAACAAATGTGCTTTTTAAAAATATGTGTTTTTATTGATTTTAGAGAGAAAAGGGGAGGGATATATAGAGAGAGACATCAATGATGAGAGAGAATCATTGATTGGGTACCTTCTGAACACCCCCTCCTGGGGGTCAAGCCTGTAACCCAGGCATGTGCCCTGACATGGAATCAAACTAGTGACCTCTTGGTTATGGATTCATATTCAAGCACCGAACTACAATGGCTGAGCAACAAATGGTTTTTAAAAGAAGGCTGATATTTGAGTTCTGACTATGTGCTGAGTTCTGTGCTAAGTATTATATAGTGACTACTTCATTTTATCTTCATGAAAACTCAGTAACATGTTTGTACAGATGAAAAGACAGAGAGAGTTGCTTAAACTACCCATGTCTACACACCACAATGCTGGGATTCAAAGCCAGACCAGCTGGTTTCAGAGCCCAAGTTCCTTAAAGCACTTCTAATATATAGCCTTATAGTCCAAATAATGTATTTTCTGGGCTCTGTGAATTATAGTGGTAAACAGCCTATGGAGGAAAATAATATAAGATAGACAGAAATACACATGAAAGACTCAGGGGAAAATATATCATAATAAAATATATCAGCTTCTTCAGCAATTTATGCCATCCTTAGGTAGGACCCAGCTGGGTTTTTTACATCTAAAAATTAGAGGAGACTTGCTAAATATAACAATGGTCTTAAAATAATTTAGGACAAACTTTTTTTTAATTAAGAAAAGCATTATTTTAAGCACCTTGGAAGTGCCTATTTATAAACGATTACAAATCAATTTTATAAGTTTCCTGAGCAAATTATGGCAATGGCTTCTCTTAAAAACTAATCTTAGCTTCAATAATTCATTCAATGACAAACATTTTAAAGCAACACTTCTACAACCAGATTACATGCCAAGTATTGAAGGATTCCAACTGAAAGATGACTTTCTGTCTTCACAGAACTTATACTACTGAATAAGTGAGATATACATTATAGGTACACCATGCAGTAATAATGTCCTCTTCTTAAAATGTAATTCAAAAATTTTATTGAGTCAAATGGATCTTTCTTTCAGTGGCATAAATCTCCAAGGTCTGTTTTTCTACCAAGACCTCAAAAATCTCTAAGAAGTGTAAATATTCGCTTTAACAGGTTGTCAGCTGGCCTTTATTTATAGCTGGCCCTATAGTGTTAGTACTCCCTGCCTCCAAGTAAGTCCTGAGGATTTAGCTTCTCAAAACTCTCTCAACTCTCCCCTCCTCACTCCACCATTCTTAGTTCTGGCCTCATCAATTCTTACCAAGGCTTCTGCAATAGATAAGTTTCCTTTTCCCCGAAATATAAAGGTGCTTTTTTCTTGATTATAATAGACATGTACCCTCAGTGTAAAACTTTTTTTCAGAGAACAGAGAAAGATAAAAAGAAAAATAAAGATGTCATCCATCATCTTACCACCTAGACATAACCACTGTTAATGGGCTTTTCCCCAGACCAGTGGTTGGCAATTGCGGCTCGTGAGCCACATGCGGCTTGCTAGCTACTGTTTGCTGCTCTGTTGACTAATGAGTTTGCCTACCACTGCCCTACACAAAGGCACTTAAAAAAAATATATATTTTATTGATTTTTTTACAGAGAGGAAGGGAGAGGGTTAGAGATTTAGAAACATTGATGAGAGAGAAACATCTATCAGCTGCCTCCTGCACACCCCCACTGGGGATGTGCCTGCAACCAAGGTACATACACTTGACCGGAATCGAACCCTAGTCCCTTCAGTCCACAGGCCAATGCTCTATCCACTGAGCCAAACTGGTCAGGGCCAAAGGGACTTTTAATTCTCAAATCAAAATCGGATCCTCTGATCTCTACTCTTTAGGGAGCTTTTTTTCTTTTTTTCTTTTTTTTTTTTTTTACTTACATAATGTGCCATAGGTTCCTTTCTGGGTTAATAGCCACAGCTCATTGCTGCCTGCTAAAGTAAAACTTCAGTGGGTGATTTATCTCATCAGCCACGATGCCATGTTTTGGGCTGCCAGCGTTACTCTGTAGAACTAACTTCCTCCCAGGCCATTTGAATGTTTTCATTCAGAAAGAATCCTGACTCCTCTGCTGTCTCCACTCTCCCTGCCTCTGAAAATAGGAACATAATTCAGAGGGCTCCACTTGACCTGAGCTTAGTTGAAAGATTGTTCATGATGCGAGTCCTGCCGATCACAGTTACCATAGGACCAGTCAGAGCTACATTTGAAGTCACTGTCCTTTTGCTCCATTTATAGAGATGGCATGATAGATGTCGAGAGCTATAGATGTCATCTGTGTTCCCATGTGAGGACAGCTGCCTGAGAATGATGTCAATGCACAGAAATGCAAAGACAAGACATGGAGAGAATAAAGACATCTTCCAAGCCTCAAATTAAGCTAAAGCCACTTTCAACAATTCCCAGTGAAAAGAGCCAGCAAATCCTTATGATCAAATCTAGATGACATAAATCCTGCTTAATACACCCTACCACAGACATTTAAGATGATCCCAATTCTTGATGATCTACATGTTGCCCCAGCTGAATATAAGCTTAATGAAGGGAGCTTCATTCATGCTTGTCAGTTCACTGGTATGTCCAATGCATATCACACAGATCATTGAACCCCTATAAACTCTGTAGTAGATGTATCAGTAGTCTGCGAATCTCCAGCCTTGCCCCTTTCTCTCTGCTCCCTCACTCTAATCCTTCCTCTGTGGTGCTTGAATAGATGGTCTTTTAAAGGGACAGGTGAAGATAGCAGGTTCTTGCTGAAGGACTCCACCTCCTTCAGGATGAAGTAGGGTGCACTCCTATCATTCAGCTTCATTTCAGGTCACCCTTCCACCAATACCGCTGTTCCATGAGACCTCCTGGGGGTCCACAATGCCATGCTTTCCCATCTTATCTGATGCTGACAAATGTCTGGCACATCTATCTAAGTTCTAGCACCTATCACCTTCCAGTTCAGGGATTCCCCCTTCCTCTCAGATCATGAAGAGTTAGAGCCCTAAACCATACACCACCATTTGCCCTGACAGATTTCAGGCTCTCTGAAGACTGAGCCATGTTTAAGTGTCTCTGAATTCCCAGAGTCTAGAGCTCAGTAGACATACAGAAAATATGTTTTGAATGCATTATTAAGTCAACGAGGAATGCTTAATTAGCTGGTGAAATTGATTTGTAGGTAGATCTACATTATGAGGCAGCAGCAGCTATGCCTAAACTACTTCTACCATCATGCTCTTTATACAAAAGCCCTCAAACTGAAGCCTGTTTTTCAAGGCAGTTGATCATTCTATCCCAGAACCTAGCTCAGGTATGGTATATTATAGGTGATCAATAAATATTTATAGAACTGATAAATTAACAAAAAGTTGGTGTTGGGAAGAAGGGAAACTAATCAGTGATACAAACTTTTAAAATCCTAACATCACAGGAGATTTAAAAAATATATATTTGTATTGATTTCAGAGAGGAAGGGGGAGAGGGAGAGGGAGAGGAAGAGGGGGAGAGAGAGAGAGAGAGAGAGAGAGAGAGAGAGAAATTATCAATGATGAGAGAGAATCAATGATTGGCAGCCTCCTCCATGCCCCCCACTAAGGATGGAGTCTGCAACCGGGCATGTGCCCTGACTGGGAATAGAACCATGACCTCTTGGTTCATAGGTCAATGCTTAACCATTGAACAACACAGGCTGGGCACATCACAGGTTTTTAAATACATTCACTCATTCAATATCAGCACATTTATTGAGTACGTACTATGAACCAGACAACAACTTATAAGCTGATGATAAATCAATGAACTAACAAGCATGAATGAAGCTCCCTTCATTGAGCTTATATTCAGGTGAAGAGACAGGTAGTATATAAGTAATGTTATAGATAAAAAAGAAATAAACACAATTGGTTTGGTGATCAGTATTGAACTCTAGCTAATGGTATCATGCTAAAACATCTAAGGATTAAGTGTTATTTTATGCATAATAAAGGTGAACTGATGGATGGAGAGAACATTAATGGGTTGATATGTCACAGAATAAATCAAATTGTTAATTGTAGAGTGTAGGTTGTGGGTTTCTACTTTTTCATATATTTGAAAAATTTTGTTAAAACAGAAGAAGACTATTGCCTGCCATCATATTCACATTGTTGATTCTAATTTCTATGATAATGAAACTGGCATGATATAAAAAACTTTATTGAAAAATAAAGATATATCACATAAGAAATAATCTGGTTTCAAAAACTGTACACAAGAAGTGAGTGATGTTTGCTTTGAATTTTACTAGAACTGATTTTTTTGAAATGGTAGTGGTACTAGGCTCTTCGAGAGACAGAAGGCTGGGACATGGGCTGGGGAAAGTATTATTAAACTTAAAAAGATAAAGTGAGTTAAAAAGATAAAGTGGCTAAACCATTGACAGAAGCACACTAGAGTAAAATTTCAAGTGTCAAAAAAACAATTTATGAGGAATGGACTCCTGAGAGAACATCGCACATGAAGAGACTTTGGCTATAGAAGAAATTGCAAGTTGATTCTATTATTCACTGGTCTGCACAGCAGTGAGAGCCCTCCTGGCCCAACTTAAAGGCCAAAGGGGTAGTTTACATTACAAACAGCCCCTTTGCTTGTCAGGGCCTCAAAAGAAAATTGTACATGTAAACAACTGACCCTTAGCTGAAGCTAACAGATCTGCCCCTGATGTGAAAGAGAAGGCTAGTTTCTAGAACACTTGCTTTTGCCCAGCTGGCATGGCTCAGTGGTTGAGTGCTGACCTATGAACCAGGAAGTAGAGATTCAATTCCTGGTTAGGGCACATGCCTGGGCTGAGGGCTCAATCCCTGATATGGGACATGCAGGAGGCGGCCAATCAATGACTCTCTCTCATCACTAATATTTCTTTCTCTCTCTCTCCCTCTCCCTTCCTCTCTGAAATCAATAATCTGTATTTTAAAAATAAATAAAACTCTTGCTTTGTCAGGCAAAAAATAAATAAAACTCTTGCTTTGTTGACAAGCCACTACTTCGATCTGATCCTGCATATACACGTGGCTGGAAGTTCAGGTCCTTGAAAAAATAAGAGTTAGAATGTCAATGACAATCAGTATGATCTGAACAACTCTTTAATCCTAACCACCTGCATGAATTCAGTGGGGAGACAGAGAAAGCAACAAGAGTCTAGTTGCCTCAGGAAGGTTCTGGAATCTGAAATCTGTGCAACACTTCTTATCCTTCCCTACCTTCCTGCATGGACTAAAAATAGAATAGGTTTTAGCATTCAATTTAATTCATTCAATAAATATTTTCTGAATGCCTACCATGTGCCAGGTATTCTTCAATATGTTGGAATTTTAGAATGAAGAAAAAAGACAAAACCTTACTAACACATTCCTCAGATTACAGGGGGAAAACAATAAAAAAACTAAGTGATGCATAAATGCTGGCTGGTGATATATTTATGAAGAAAAATAAAGCATTTACAATAGGGGAGAGGGTCTGAATTAATTTGACTGATGTGACATTTGAATTAAAGACCTACAGAAGGAGACAGGAAAGTTTAAGGAACAACTAAGAATGTTCTGGAAGACTGAACAATCAATGCAAAGGTCCTAGAGTAGGAGTGTGCCTGGACCATCCATGAAACAGCAAGGAGACTAGAAAGCAGTGAGGAGAAAAACACACAGTAAGAGATGAGGCCAGGCAGGCCGAGGGCCGGACCACATAAGGCCTTGAGGCCACTGGCTCGACTTGTCTTTCCCTATGGCAGATATCATGGCACTGTGAGCTCAGGGGTGTCATGATCTGACTTACATTTTAACTCATTCCATTTTGTAGTGGGTATAATTGTTCTTTACTCATTAATTCAACTGATATATGCCTTTTAATTTCTTTATTGATTAAGGTATTACATGTGTCCTCATCCTCCATTACCCATTCCAACCCCCTCCCCCTACTTATGCCCTCAACGCCCTGGTGTCCGTGTCCATTGATTAGGCTTATATGCATGTATACAAGTCCTGTGATTGATCTCTTCCCCTGAACCCCACTTTCCCCTACCTTCCCTCTGAGGTTTGACAGTCAATGCTTCTCTTTCTCTGGATCTGTTTTTGTTCATTAGTTTATGTTGTTTATTATATTCCATAAATGAGTGAGATCATGTGATACTTATTTTTCTTTGACTGACTTATTTCACCTAGCATAATGCTCTCCAGTTCCATCCATGCTCTGGTTTGAAGCAGCCACCTTTTCCTCCTTTTCCTTCTTCCTCCTCTTCTTAAAGAATACTTTCAGCATTTCATTTAATACTGGTTTGGTGTTGATAAACTCCTTTAGCTTCTTCTTATCTGTGAAGCTCTTATCTGACCTTCAATTTTGAACGATAGCTTCGCTGGGTAGAGTAATCTTGGTTGTAGGTTCTTGCTATTCATCACTTTGAAAACTTATTGCCACTCCCGTCTGGCCTGCATAGTTTCTGTTGAGAAATCAGCTGATATTCCCTTGTAGATAATAAAGTGTTTTTCTCTTGCTACTTTTAATATTCTCTTTCTCTTTTGCTCTTGGCATTTTAATTATGCGTCTTGGTGTGGTCCTCTTTGGATTCCTTTCTTTTGGGGTTCTGTGCACTTCCTGGACTTGTAAATCTATTTCTTTCACCGTGTGGGGGAAGTTTTCGGTCATTATTTCTTCAAATAGGTTTTCAGTATCTTGCTCTCTCTCTTCTTCTGGCACCACCATAATTTGGATGTTGATATGCTTGAAGTTGTCCCAGAGGCTTCTTATACTATCCTCAAATTTTTGGATTCTTTTTTCTTTTTTCTTTACCGGTTGAGTGTTTTTGGCCTGTTGGTATTTCAAATCTTTGACTTGATTCTTGCTTTCCTCTAGTCTGCTATTGGGTCTCTGTAAAATATTTTTTTTATTTCAGTCAGTGTATTTTTAATTTCTAGTTGGTCCTTTTTCATATCCTTGAGGGTCTCGCTGAATTTATTGGCCTTTTCTAAGAACCTCTTGGTTTTGAACTCTATATCCAGTCATTTGTTTTCCTCCATTTCCTTTGTTTGTGATCTGTTTCTTTCTCTCCGCATTTTTGCTGCCTCCCTGAGTTGATAGGGTAGCTTTGTGTCTCGGCCTCCCCTGTTATCTGTGGTGGACACTCTTGGTGTACCCCTTTGTGGACTGTGTGTACAGCCTTGCTGCAATTAAGTCTTGATTGTTGTTGGTATCACTGAGAGAAATTGACCTCCAGGCCAATTGGCTGTGAGGATCAGCTGTGTCTACACTGGGAGACAGCCTTATGCAGCAAGATTTGCAAATTTGCCAAAGCCTATGTTCAGCTTGGATGGGGCGAAGTTTCAGGGTGGGGCAGAGTTTCAGGGTGGAGCTGACAGCCTTGGCTTCCAGTCTGCCCCACCCCACTAGGTCAGCAGGTCTCAGTGTCCACAGGCAATCACTGCAAGCAGCTCTGAGAGAAAGGCGCCCTCCAGTTTTGCCCACTGCAAAACAGTCCAGTCTCTCCCCTAATGAATCCAAACTCCCAGATCTTCACCCAGCACTGCGGCTCTGCACAGTTGGAACTGGGTTTCAGTGCCTTCCGGAGCTCCTGTCTCCCTCCTTCCAGATCAGGCCAGCGGCACAGTCAACAGTCCGTCCTCTCTGCACACACTCATACGTGCACCTCCGGAGCTCTGCCTTTGGCTATTCCCCTGAGATTCTGCCTCACAATCCAGATTCCCCCCATAAGGGCCTGGGTCCCCTGGTCTTGCCCAGAACTGGGGTTCAGTGCAGTCAGAACTGGGTTCAGCACAGTCTGGAGCCTTTGTCTCCTTCCCACTAGAGCACACCATCCAGGCACTCAGAGGCCCCATCCTCTCCCGCAGGTCCTCTCCGTGTGCGTGCACGTCTCCATACCTCAGGCTTTGCAGCTGCTCTGATTCTCCATGTGCGTCTCTGTTTCCTTCTAGTTGTAGATTTTCCAGTCAGCCAGTTTTCCTGTGGCTATGAATGATGTCCATTTTGTCTTTTAGTTGTATTCTTGAAATTGTTGTGCCAGGCAGCAGCCTAGGTGTTTACCTATGCTGCCATCTTGGTTTTGCCTCAACAGATATTTATTACCAATGAGATTACCACTTCAGGCACTGAATCATGCTTGCAGGCTCACAGAATGGGCTCAGAGCTGGGACACAGGTGCTATGAGAGCCTCAGAGAGAACAGCTGGCTCAAGAGGGAACGCTTTCCTGAGGACGTGTGCCTCCCAAAGGATGAGCAGGCAAGGAGGAGTGAAGGAGAGAGGCTTCCAGACAAGGAGCAGCATATCAAACAGTCTGGCTGGCGGAGAGAACTTGGCACCTAAGAGCCAAGAGGAGGCAAGACAACACCTGAGGTGGGCAGGAACTGGATGGTACCTGAATCCTGACAAGAAGTTTGGATCTAAAACCTGGTGTTCTCCTTAAAGACTCCATGGTGTGTTCACTGGAGCCAAGAGAAGATGAGGTCAGATGAGTGTATGTCTCAATCTTTCTACCATGAGCATCGGAGAAGAATGACCTGGGCTGCGAAGTGCTGTGTTCAAATCCCAGCTCTGGACTTACCATTCTGGGCAGATTACTTTAAACTTCCAAGGCTTAACTTGAATAACAGGGACTAAATGAGATTATGTATGTCAAGTATAGGCACAAAGCTGGTGGCCAGTAATGAATGACTTGGCCCCTCTCTCTCACCAAATCCTAATTCCAATTTGATGAACTGGCACAATTAGTTCTTCATCTGCAGCTTTTTAACAAAAAGGCCATGAATCTGTTCTCAACACTTCACCTAGAATCTCAAAGGAGAGAGAGCACCAGGAGTACATTCAGTGCGCTAAAAGGGCATAACATGGAGAACTAGGAGGCTTTATTTTGCACTAATTTTGCCCAGGGAATGGGTTTTTGTCAGTTGTCTTAGTTTCTTCCCTCCTCCTTTGCATAACCTTCTGCTCTACCCTATACATCTCCCTTACTATGAAATGGAATGACCAACCATCTGGTTTGTGTGGGACAGAGGGTGTTCCCACGATGCAGCCATTCATCTTGAAAACTGGGATGAGTTGGTCACCTTACTGTGAACCAACACTTTCGAACCCTGCTCCCCCCGAAGTGACTGACAGAAAAAACAGGATGTGCTTTGCCTTGATGTTGAGGTCTTCTCTGCCCCAGTCAACGAAGCTGTGATGTCTAAAGTGGAGGTATGATAAAATCTTAATTTTGATCATATGCCTCTTGCCCCATAAAGAACAAACCTGGAGAGCAGACACCTCAGCATCCCACATAGCCCAGCACACCGTGCATGGTAAGTACATACACTGAAGAAGTGATAAAAGCAACAACCCCAAAATATTCCAATCCAAGTCTTCATTTCACTCCCACAATGAACAGCAAATGAATTAGGCTTAGTCACTTCTTAAGCCCTGTTAAGGAACAACCTTGAATAGGGAAAAAAGGTTGTTAAAAAAAGATGGACTGGAGATGAAGTGGAAAGACTAACTTAACACCTCCCAGGTCTCCAATCTCTTCACTCAACTTCATTATATCTTCACCTTTCTTGCCTTGAATTACCACACACACTGAGAAAAGCTGAATATTCCCCAGCCTCGACTGTAATTATAGAATGTGAGCATCCAAAAGGCAAATTCTTTAGTGTCTCCATATTGTGACAGCTAAAATGTTGCAGGTACTCAAAATATTAGTCCATTAACTAAAGGAAAAACCCTACAGAGGCAGACCCTGCTAGAAAAAAAGAAAATGTTCTGTGATAGTGATATGAATAGTGAGGCTGTTAAGCAGACAGACTACTAAACATTATTAAAAGTTATAGGCCTGAAATGAAACTTGCCTGAAACTAGGAATAAAGAATTTAATAATCTCTGCTACTGCTACTTCTAGCCAGTCTCCAGGGAAAGAAGGAAAAACTCTATTAGGTAACTGTTTCACCACTGATGATGCTTCACACAAGCCAAATGTGGCTGTGAGAGAGGGTGTCTGCAGGTAGCTATCATTAGAATTACCCAAATACTGGACAACTCAAGCTAAAAGTCATCATCGTGGAGTTTTATTTCTCTCCTCTAAACTGTACAGACAAATGTCTTCTCCATGGGCAGATTGCTTTCTTTCTAAAGTATACTAGTAATATATCTTGCTTGGGACTGAGAAAACATAAAAGAGATTATCTTTGGGAGTTAAGAGAAAGGAGCACACACAGCAGACTAAAGGCCACCAGCTAAAGTGATGCCTACATGTAAGGTCAAGCCAAATCCCTGGGAAGCTCAGAAAAAGCAACAATTAATTCTCAAAAGCATCTCCAAATAAATACAAATTAGGAGCTAGCCACTTGGAACTATAAAACAGATCTGGAAACGATGGTTTCAAAAAATTATTTAAGTAGAAGACAAAGTGATATAAAAATTTTTGTGTGTGTGTTAAACCAATATAAAAGATAATGCTTACATTGGTATACAGGACATGTTTTGGTGGGGAGGAGCTTTCCTGGTTTCTGTAATAGGGTCATGTGTCTTTTTAAATTTCATTGGAAGATGGAGAAAGACATTTAAATAGAACCTTAAAAAATTTTGCTCTCAGGATAATTTGAAGGAGACGGGAGTGGTGAGGAATCTAGGTGGCACCTTCCAGGCCAGGCAGGCCTCTGGAAGGCTGGGCCAGGACCTGGGGAGGGGTACGTGGGGGAAATGGGGCAGGGGACTGGAGAGACATGGGTCTTAAATGCTTTGCTATGAACTTTGGCCCTGACTCAGTGGGAAAAGAGAAGGCACCATGATCTTCGAGGAGGAGTAGCTTGGTGGCAGGAAGGAGATCCTCGTGTCTCACTCATATGCCAGCTAGAGTGTGGACAAGCAAGAAGCAAGGGCTTGCTCTAAGGGAGGAGCCACTTGACCTCTCAGCTTCTTGGGAAAAGACACTCAACAAATTTGTCTTGTCTGACCAGTGGCTGGGCCCTGTGGAGCTGCCTGGGGAGAGATCAGAAAGAGTCTGTGCTGGCCCTCCAACAACATACATGGCAAGGATGGTACCAGGGAAGGTCTGAGGTTTAGGGCAAAATAGTAAAGAAAAATTGGGTTTTCATCCTATAGAAACTCCACCAACTTAGTGAGGAAATGAGTTAGAATAGAAATAGAAACAGCTCTGAATATTTGAGAATAAATGCACTGAAGAGATCCTCTTCTATTTCACTGCTCCTGCAAATGCTTCACCCCTGTGCGATTTTCTCTCCACCCTCCTGCTGGCCTTGGACCATTTTCTCTCTGTGCCAGAACATACTATGTCTCACAGACAGGACAGGAAGCTGCACCTGAACACTTGATCCTATAAGCACAACACTCTATTTCCTTATCTTCTAACTCTTTACAATGGAAAACAGTCTACACCACTGCCCTCCCTCATGGGGCCACCTGAGTCCTCGAGTGCAACCCCAATGCCCTGCCACCAGACCATGGGGAGCAGCGGCTGGACCCTGCCCCCATGGTGTGCATGTGGGGCTGCGGAAATCCTGGCAGAAGCCACACAAAGTGGATGCCTGGACCCCCATTCCCCTATGGGGTCACAGGAACCCTGGTGGAAGCTGTGCAGAGTGGCTACTATCCTCATCCCCGCTGCCCTGCCCCCACTGTGCGTGCCGCCATCTTGTGAAGCTGTTGCAGTGTGAGGGTCAATTTGAATATTACCTCTTTATTATATGACTAGTGGTCATATTACCAGGAAATAAACAAGACCAACCAGGAAATGAATGAGAATTACAAGGAGATAAATGATACTTACAAGGAAATGAATGCGACCCTCAGGGAAATGAACAAGACCTCTAAGGATACGAACCAGACCCTCACGGATAAAAAAAAGGGCCAACCAGAAATCAAGCATACACAGACTGAAATAAAAAATATTACACAAAGTCCTAAAAGCAGTCCAGAGGGCCACAAGAACCAAGTCAAAGATTTGAAATAGAAAGAACCAAAATCCACTCAGCTGGAAAAGCAAGAAACAAAAAGAATTCAGATAATTGAAGATAGCGTAAGGGGCCTCTGGGACAACCTCAAGCAAGCCAACATCCGAATTATTGGGGTGCCAGAAAAAGAGAGAGAGCAAGTTAATGAAAACCTACTTGAAGAAATAGTGACTGAAAACTTTCCCCACCTGATGAAAGAAACTGACTTAAAAGCCCAAGAAGTACACAGAACCCCAAAATATAGGAATCTAAAGAGGACCACACCAAGACATATCATAATTAAAATGCCAAGAGCAAAAGATAAAGAGAGAATATTAAAAGCAGCAAGAGAAAAACAGTTGGTTACCTACAGGGGAGCACCCATACGATTGTCAGCGGATTTCTCAACAGAAACGATGCAGGCCAGACACGAGTGACAAGAAATATTCAAAATAATGAAGAGCAAGAATCTACAACCAAGATTACTCTATCCAGCAAAGCTATCATTCAGAATTGAGGATCAGATAAAGTGCTTCGCAGATAAGAAAAAGCTAAAGGAGTTCATCACCACCAAACCAGTATTATATGAAATGCTGAAAGATATTCTTTAAGAAGAGGAAGAAGAAAAAGGTAAAAATATAAATTATGAACAACAAATACACATCTACCAACAAATGAACATAAAAATCAAGTGAACTGATAGGCTGATGAACAAGATAAACTGGTGAATATAACAGAAACGTGGACATAGAGAGGGAACGGACTGACAATTCTTGGGGAGAAAAGTGTTGTTGGAAGTACAGCAAGAGATTGGACAAAAATCTTGCAACAATGGGAGAGGACATTGGGGAGGGGGAGGTGAGCGCGGAGGGTGGGATAGGTACAGGGTGGAGGGAAGATATAGGGGGATAAAAAAGGGGAAACAATGTAATTAATAAACTGAACAATAAAAAAAAAAGGTTATCATGAGAGCCTAGAGCTGCATGGCCAGTGCATTTAGGGGCAGTTTGCAATTTGTCTATCAGCAAAGCAGTTTTCTCTGGATTGCTATGTAAATTACCATTACAAAGATCTTTACAGATAGAGATGCTATTTTCTATTTCTTTATTGGAAAAGCCCTATGTAGAATTAAGTTATTTTCCTCAGATGGAAGATATGTGAAATAAACAAAAATTTGGAGGAAAAAAAAATAAAATAAAATAGGATTGAATGTGTCCCTCACAGAGAGATGAAATCCATAATACCACATTTGGGTGACACGTTCTTACATTTTGTCTAGTATTATTGTGGAGTATACTGTTGTCTCTGAGTCTTAATGCAATATCTGTTCCCCAACCTTTTTCACCATGTGGAAAAATAATATGATACATCATTGCATCTAATGTAGGAAACAGGATACTGATTCGTTTCACTTTAGTGGCATTTGGATTATTGGGATCTGGTGTACAATGAATGAACAAGCCCCTTTCAAAAGGAGGTTCTCCATCTTCGTTTCTGAATATGACAGCAACCTCAGTTACACGGGGAGAATTATATCTACCTGGGTCACTATTACGATCATATTTAATTGCCATAGTTACTTCCGTGGGAGCTATACCTTTTGCTGCTGCTTCAGATTGGGCTGTCTTTTCTACCTCATGTAGCATCTTGTACGATTTTGTTAATTCATTTATTACATGCATGAGGTTGTTGATGTTGATCGTGAATCTTTCTCGGCAGGCCTGGTTTGCTGGGATTGCTAATCTTTTACATGTAGCTTTGGCTGTATCCAAAATATAGAGTTGAGAAAACTTCCGAGAATCACCATCAGAAGGATGTAAAGTTCCAGTACAATGATAAACTTGTCCATGTATTCTAAAACAGTATGGCCCATACCCTGATGGCGATGCAACATTTGCACCCATGGAAACAAAAGCAAAAGAACTTATTTATAGATCAAATGTTTTCCATGAAATTATTACTGTCAGAATCTTCGTTCGTCATTAATCTTTTTAAATATGGCAGGTAATCTGGAAAATGTATGTCATCTGGACAGACTTTCCCTTTGCTTCAACATCAAGTAAATTTCCCATCAGATGGTTTTTCATCACAGAAATTTAGTGATAGGCAAAATTCACAACTAAGTCATTTCACCACAACTATGTTCGAGAATTGCATCCTCACGTACTCCATTTTCTCTGAGAAGGCAGTTCCTACCACTATTGCTAGTCCTTGTTGATGACTGCTCTTTAGACTTATTCTGTCTTCGCCACCGCCTTCTTTCAACTTCAAAGGCACATTGTTCTTTAGACATTTCCTGTCGAAGATGCCGGTGTTTTTCAGCTTCAGAGCGATGTTTTTCCAATAGCTGCTCTTCAGATACATTCTTTTGCAGGCGTCGCCTTCTTTCAAGATCAGACGCACATCACTCTTCAGACATTTTCTGTCGATAATGTCAGCACCTTTCTGCTATACAGCTCCGTTGTATCAACAGTTTTTCTTTGGACATAGTCCCACCTCTCTATTGCCATGTTCTGAGATAGAGGAGAATGACAGTCTTGACAGTCAGGCTTTCAGCAGTGTGACCAATGGCTGATTTGGACAGATTCTGTGGGGGTGGGACTTCCTCCTACCAGTTGTCAGTTTCCACAGCTGGGATGCTGAAGCTGGGACTCAGGGGCCTTCCCTCTGGTGGTTGCCTTCTGTTTTTGCTGGCATACAGCTGAAGCTACATGTAAAACATTAGCAATGTCAGGGGGCTCAGTTAGACGCAGATGTGGTGAATTCTCACTGCCACCACTGCTGCGGCCTTGTTTTCTGAGCCCTGGCCGCACCCAGGGGCCTCACTTAGACCCAGCTGTGGTGATTTCTCGCAGCTGCTGCTGCCGCTGCAGACGCCTTGTTTTCCATGTCTGTGGGCCTCAGTTAGACGCAGCTGTGGTTCACCAGCACTGCCACTGTTTGGTCTCTGTGCCTGGGGCTGGGCACTTGATGCCTTCACCACTTCATCTCCGCTCCTGGGGCCTGGCGCCCATGCCTCTCGACCCCACCCCTTGCTCCAATTGGCCGGGAGCATAGCCAATCAGGAGCCAAGGTACGGTCACATTTGCATGTTACTCTTTTACTAGATAGGATAGCAACCCTGCACATGAATCTGTGCACCAGTAGTTCTCTACGGGAAGTGGCTGCTCTGTGCCCACTGCCCAGAGGCTCTCTGCAGCCCATCTGCAGCTGGGCGTGGAACACTTGCTGGGGGGACAATGCAAGCATTCTGTGCCCCAGCCTGGCCAGAGGCAATGAAGTAAGCATTCCGCCAAGCTGCCTGCTCTCATCAGCTGCCCCCCAACCCCCATAGGACTGGAGGATTCTGGTGGGGCTGAGAGGACTGGGCATTGCCATCTTTGTGATAGAGTGATGGTTAATTTGCATATTATTCCTTTATTAAATAGGATTATTAGATAGGATTACTATCAGCCCATATGCTAAGCACCAGTAAAGCTGCACTTCAGACCAGTAGCATGGCCACATTTTCTCCAAAGGGCAAGGCAATCAAAGATTTTGTGGGAAAGATAGGGCTAGACTGGACTGGACCCCACCCCTTTGTCATGGGGAAGGAAAGGGCCCTTCTCCCAAAGATGCAACCAAGTTCTCTGAAGGCAGTTCTGGGGAGCAGGGTGCAGGCTCGCTGTTTGCTGCTGCAAATTCTTCAACGGACACATCACAACATGATAAAACATCTTAAGCTGCTTCATTTCCCTAGTTCCTCCACTGAAGACAGTCTCATCCGTGGGGAATTTTCCTACCAACTGTTATTTGACGGATTTAGCAGCCAGTGAGGATCCTGCCTTGCTCCATTATCTCATTAGCAATACACAATGCTGTGTTTCCAATTCCTGAGTACTTTTGCATTTATTAGCTGCGATTTCTCCATGATTAACAACTTTCTCTCATCAACTATCTGATTGTCTTTAAATACAATTTGTCTTAGAAAATCAGGATCAAAGTGGAATTCTTTCCCTGTATTGTTCAGGGTAATGAAGATCTATCCTAGCTACTTGAAGGTGACTGATTGATTTTGAGTGTTTTTCTCATTTGAAGTATCATGGGACTCCTGGAGTATTTGTCATTGGTCTGATTTCAATCCACTGCAGTGATTATTCATTTTGATGTTCTGACTACCCTATCTTGGGCTCCTGTGTCCTCTGACCCCACCACTTGTTGGCCTCAGCTCCCAGGATGTCCCATCCTGCACTTTCCCTGCCCTACTTATCTAAGCAGGGATTCCTTTTAGTGGGAAAGTGTTTAGGGAATCCCAGTTTGAGTTTTAGTGAATCATCTTTACTTTTGATCCTTTCAAAGAACAGAGCTGGGAAATATAGTCTTTTTAAAGAAAAAAAGTTCACATTGATATTTCTTATTCAAGTTCAATACTATACACTCTTTAGTTACAATTCTTTAAATGCTTCCCCTTTTTTATATTGTGGACATTTTGGCTCCTACGGTATACCCAGATTATTTTCAAATAACAATATAAATGTTTCCCATTATAAATGTACAGTCCAAAGATGGTTTTGAAGTCACTTGAAATGAATATTTTCTCCGTGTTAAGAGATTGACAGCACCTAATATATCACTAGGTTTATTTTTTTCAACCTGTTTCAGTTATTAGTGAATACTTTCCTCTTTGATTTTTCTTTTTAGGTTATATAAAACAGTAATGATTTTAAAGTGTAAATAATGTACATTAAGAGACATCTACTTTCCAACCCTGACCCTTTACACCCCTCTCCAGTGATAGTCATTTGGATTAGCTTACTTATTCTTCCTTTATTTCTTTTGAAAATACAAGTAAATTTATATACACTAATGTATTTACACATCTTTCCTCTATACCCTTCTTATATACAAAGGAGTAGCTCTACATACAGCCCAGCACTTTGTTTTTTATCACTTAACTAAAAACCCGATGAATGAAATTCGTGCAAAGCCCTTGGCCCTGGCCCCCAGCCGCTGCAGCAGCCGCAACCAGGGGCTCTGCTGTGGCCCCTGCCAGCCACTGCTGCCACCATGGCCAGGGACCTCTGCCACCTCTGCCGTGTCCCCTGCCCACCGCAGCTTTGTCTGGAAGGAAGAAAGTCCAGAAGGATGTCTGGTTAAATTAGTATGTTTTGCTTTTATTATTATAGATTATTATAGACTAGAGACCCAATACACGATTAAATTGTGCAGATAGGGTCCCTAAGCCTAGCCTCCTGCGATCAGGGCCATCTTCTGCCTATTCGCCAGTCCCTAGGCCAAATGCCACCTCCCACCGCCAGGCTGTCAGGCCGTTGTGATCACTAGCTCATCCCCAGCTGCTCCGGGGCTTAGGCCTGTGGGAAAGTAGGTACTGGAGACTTCACCTCCATATGTGTGCACTGAGCCAGCCACTGCTTGGGGCCACTCACCTGGGTGCTGCCACCGTTGCCATAGTTGCTGGGGCTTGAGGCACTGATGGAGGCTGTGGGGCACCCCCCTGGCCTACCCGTCCCAGCGTGAACGGCCCTAAGTGGACAGTGTTTTCCATCAGCGGCTGGTCCACACACGGAGGTGAAATTGCCGGTGACCAATTTCCCACAGGCCTGAGTTCTTGAGTAGCCAGGGATGAGCTGGTGATCTCAAAGGCCTGACAGCCAACCTGGACCTCCCACTACTGACATCAATCCCCCCGTTCATCATATCTGATCCATCCAAGCCTGCAGGTAGGGGGTGAGGTGGGTGCTGAGGAGGGGGAGTAGGAGGGGGAGGGACCAAGAGGTCAGCAGTTCATTCCACTCACCAGTCCCATCCCACTCCTGCTCATGGGCGGCGGGGTGTGTGTGTGGGGTGAGGGGTGGGGAGGGAAAGGACCGAGAAGTGGTCAATGCCACCTCATGGCGCTCAGTAGTTTGGTCGTGACACCTCTTGGCCTTTTATTATTATGATAGATCCTAGACTCTATCCACAGACCCCATTATTCACTCAGTCTGCTATTGGAAACATTCAAGTTATTTCTAGTATGTATTGAAAATAGCCCCAATAAACAACCTTTGCACAGGCCTCTTTCTATTTCTCTTAACCTACCTTTGGAATAGGTTCCGAGATAGGATCTCTTCAGTGCAAGGAAAGATGCACTGGCAGTTCTGGGAGATGGTGACACCTACCCCCCAGCATGAGGGTGGGAGCAAGCTGCTGTCCCTGGGCCTCACCACTAAAATGGCTGGGCTAGCAAACTTTTGAACATTGGCCAATCTGATATGTGGGATGTGGTATCTTGGTGCTGTGTGAAAACACATTTCTCTATTGTGAATGAAGTTAACATGTTTTCATATATTTGAGGTAATTTCATTTTCCTCTGAAATGATAATAGCTTTTGCACATTTTTATACTGGATTGTAGAACTTTTTACTCATTATTTTTAGAAGTTCTTTATATATTAGGAATACTAACCCTCTGCTAAAGAATTTGCTTATGGTGTCATTGTTTCTGACATAAACATTCTTTTTTTTTTTAAAGGGCTGTTTTCCCCTTGATTCCTGCTGAATCAGAGTCAATTAGGACACACATACTTACCAGGGGAACAGGAATTAATCTGTCTTCATCTCTAGTTACATGGTAAGCAGTGAATTTCTTTCAATTCAACCAACACTGTGAAAATCCTCTACGTATGTACAACAAGATGTGTTTTTCAGGACATTCTAACTTTCTATAAGAGTGCTTTATAATACTTCCTGAAAAAGCTTATTCCCACTCTTTGGGATTAGAAAAACTTCCATCGGGTGGAGGGAACATATCAAATTCTGGCCACTTTAGACATAGCTAACATTTTTCCATTTTGCATAACACACATATTACTTCTTAGGTTATTTTGTGAGACCTCATCCCAGCCCTTCAAAGTTACACGTGCTTTGTACCATGCTGACTGGTGACCATCTGTCATCCAATAAGCCCTATATTATTTTGTCCCCTAAACTGTGTCCCAGAAACAGGATGCATTGCTCCAGGAATAGTCATGTTTACCATGCACAGAACACGCTCATCTTCAGCTGGCTGCAGAAAAGGGGGTGAGGCAACCACGTGGGAAGAGGAAACAGATTCATATCTCAGATATGTATTCTAGGTGGAAATCTCTGAATTAAAATGATCTGATCATGTTGAAAAATGGGAATTCTCCACTCTGAGGATGCAAATGAACTGTCTTACTCATGTGACCTTTTGTTTACAGAACTGAATGTCATCACCATGATCTACAGACTCAGAAAACAAACCTGCTCTTTGCATGAATACCATCAAATCTGACTTCACAATATTCAGCTAATTTTAAATGAAATGACGTAAGCTGATCGTAGTAGTAAGGAAGTGGGAGGAAAAACAATACAGAAACTGGCCCACAGCAAGGGCCAGTTAGTGCATCCTCTCTCAGTGTGTCCAGTACATCTCCTCCTAAAATAACCACTGCTCTTGGCACAGTAACACCACGTGAACAAAAGAAGTAAGATTTCCTTCTGGGTCCATGTTTAAGAAGTCGGTAAAGTATGAAACAGTTTTAAAAAGTTCCATTTAGGCCATGACTGAGTGGCTTAGTTGGTTAGAGGATGATCCCAATACACCAAGGTTTCAAGTATGATCCCTGGTAGGAGCACATACAAGAATCAACCATTGAATGCATCAATAAGTGAACAACAATCAATGTTTCTCTCTCTCTCTCTCTCCCCTTCCTGTCTCTAAAGAATCAAAAATAAAAGTTCCATTTTAAAAAGGCTAACAGTTTTCTTTGCAAAATTTAATGCTTAAGTAATTAAGGTATACTTATTTGGAAAATGTATGGCCACAGAAGACCCCATTCCTTTCTCTAATCACGTGGACCCTACACAGCACCTATGGGACTGGGAACAGGTAAAGTGTCTGCCAACCCAAAGTGGACCCAAAGCCCTTTCCTTACAGTTTCTTGTGATACATCCTGTGGAAATATTTATCTCCAGAACACTTCTAAATGCTCACATCATGACCTTTTGATAGTAATTGAGAAAAAATTTCATTATTCCCAAGGTATATATTTCTATAGCTCAGGATTCATAGCCTCTAATACATGCTATCTACTTTCTTTCCCTTTCGTCTGTGGCAGCATTCTAAGAAGCAGATATGAGACAGGAATACTTACGGAACATGGTGTAAAACTGCTGCGGGTTCAGATTCCACTTTCCCCAGGGGGTCTTGTGGCCTTTGGATTGGGCATAGCTGGCATGGTTAAACTCTGGCTCAGTGCCAAAAGAGTCAAGGACACGCAGCATGCACCTGCAAGAAAAAGTACTGTGAGTAAAACTGCAACCTTGACCCAAAGTTCTGGAAATAAAAGCTCTAACCCCTCTTTCAGGCACTACCAAAAAGGGGCAGATACTTAAAAAAAAAAAAAAATATATATATGTATACACACACACACATATACATACATACTATCTAATAAAAGAATAATATGCAAATTTGACCATACTTTCACTACACCCACAAGCCACGCCTACCAGTCAGGCCCACCAGCCAACCAGGAGATTATGCAAATAAACCCCAAACAAGATGGCTGCTGCCACTGAGAGCAGGAGGAAGGCTTGGGTTTCCCCAGCAACAGAACAAGCCAAGTTTTCTGCCTGCCATTGCTGCCCTAGGCCTCCACTCAATGCTATAAAAGTTTCAATTATAAAAGATACAGAAATGGTGGCAGCCACTGAGCTGGAGAGAACAGAGGCTTGGGTATCCCTAGCAATGGAGGAAGCCAAGCTTTCCACCTGCTGTTGTCGGCCTAGGCCTCCATTCCAGGCTTCAAAGTTTCAATTGTAGACATAAGTTAATCCCAGATCCCAGGGCCTCCACCTGGGTTGCTGGGGGGCATGGCTGGCCTGCAAACCTCCACAGGCCCCTCGCCCAGACTGCCCCTCACCCCAAGGGAATCCCTGCCCTGCTCTGGGACACTCTTCAGGGCAAACCAGCTGGCCCCCATCCATTCACCAGGCCTCTATCCTATCCAATAAAAGAGTAATGCACATTGACCATCACTCCAACACACAAGAGGGCTGCCTCCATGTGGTCAAAGATCTTGCCCCCATGTGGACACAAGATGGCCACCACAAGATGGCCAGCAGGGGAGGGCCATTGGGAGGTTCCAGGCTCTGTAAGGGAGGGCAGTTGTGGGTGATCAGGCCAGCAGGGGAGGGTAGTTGGGAGGGACCAGGCCTGCAAGGGAGGGCAGTTGAGGGTGATCAAGCCTGCAGGGGAGGGCAGTTATGGGTGACCAGGCTGGCAGAGGAAGGCAGTTGGGGGCAAACAGGCTGGCAGGGGAGCAGTTAGACATCAATTAGGCTGGCAGAGTAGTGGTTAGCAGGTGATCAGGCTGGCAGGCAGAAGTGGTTAGGGACAATCAGGGAGGCAGGCAGGTGAGCAGTTTGGAGCCAGCAGTCCTGGATTGTGAGAAGGATGTCCGATTGCCCTACCAGGATCAGGCTTAAACGGGCAGTTGAACATCCCTCGTGGGGTCCCAGATTGGAGAGGGTGCAGGCTGGGCTATGGAACATCCCCTGCCCCCCATGCACGAATTTCGTGCACTGGGCCTCTAGTGTGTGTGTGTGTATGTGTGTGTGTGTGTGTGTGTGTGTGTTTGTGTGTGTGTGTGTGTGTGTGTGTGTGTATTGGTTTCAGAGAGGAAGGGGGAGGAAGAGGGAATGAGAGAGAAAGAGAGAAACATTAATGATGAGAATCATTGATCGGCTGCCTCCTGCACACCTCCCACTGGGGATCAAGCCAGCATGTGCCCTTGACTGGAATCAAACCTGTGACCCTTCAGTCCACAGGCTATATCCACTGAGCCAAATCAACCATGGCAGATACTTTAAATGGGAAATGCCACTGGACAGGCATTGGTTTTAGAATAGCTGTGTAACTAAGCATCTCCATATGTGACTCAGACCGACCATCATGCAGCACATTGTACTTCAGAGGATGACGCAAATACCAGTGAAATACACTTCTCCAAAGCACCCTGGCTGGTGGCTCAGTTGTTGGGGGTACCATCCCATACACCAAAACAGTGTGGGTTCCATCCCTGGTTGGGGTGCATACACGAAGCAATTGATTCATGTTTCTTTCTCACATTGATATTTTTATTTCTCTGTCTCAAATCAATACACATATCCTCCTCAGATGAGGATTAAAAAAAGAGAGAGAGATAAGTAAATGTTCCCTAAAGCTAAATAGCAGAGTGCATGAACCCTGCTGTGTCCCAGCATGCCGAGCAGACAGTGGTGCCTAAACACACTTGTTGAAGAAATAAAGAACTGCCATTTTTAGAGATCACTATGTAGTTTGTGTCCAAAATTTATGGGTTGAAATCCTAACCCACAAAGGTGATGACATTAGTAGATGGGGCTATTGAGAGATGGTTAGGTCATGAGGGTGGAGCCCTCATGAATAGGATTAGTGGCCTTATAAAGGAAACTATGCATTGCTTGTTCCCTGGCCCCTTCCATCCTATGAGAATTCAAGAAGTCTGAGACCTGGAACATAGCCCTCATTTGGCTATGCTCACACACTTGTCCTGGGCTCTTAGTTTCCAGAATGTGAGCAATGAAGAATGCTTGCTGTGCATGATCCCTCAGCCTGTGGTATTATCTTACAGCAGCTGGAACAGATGCCGATGAAGGTCTATTCTGCTCAAAGCACATGGCATGCCTTATCTCTTTCAACATTTTCACCAATTAATTAGAGTATGTGATTTTAGGTAAAGCTTAAAATTTTCCTCAAAAGGCAATGGTGATTTTCATGTGTCTGATAGTAAGAGAATACAATCGCTTCCACTCAGAGTCTGAAGAAGATGTTTCATTTGGCTATTCCACCAAAGCCTTACAATAGTGCTGGCCAAATCCCATCTACAGCCTGTTTCAGCATAGCCTTTAAGCTACAAATGATCTTTACATCTTTAGTTAAACAATAAAAAGAATATTTTGTGACGTGAAAATGTTCTGATATTCAATTTTTAGCATTCAAAAATAAAGTTTTCTTTTAATAGAACTACACCCAGTTGTTTGTTTATTATTTGTGGCTCCTTTTACACAATATTAGTGGAGTGAGGAACGATAGAGACCATCCTTCCAGAAAAGCTTAAAATATTTACTATATAGCCCCTTATAAGACAAGCCTGCTGACCTCTGCTTTAGGGTGCACACAGAATGACCAATCAGAAGAAATGAATCAATACTGAAAGAGAATGTATTGATTTTGATTACATTTACTTCATTACTAATTCTCAAAACACTGATGTAAATTTAGCTCATAAATGACCAATAAAAATAACAATATTTTCTGTTATGTATCAATACTGCTTCTGAATAGCTCTTTATTAGATCAACAAGCATGAAAATAAATAAAGATTAAACCCCATATTTTAGAATCAGAGGATGGCAATGATTTTTCAGTATTTGATTCAGTTTCTTTCTTCTCTTTTGTACTTTCAGGAAGTTCATTCTTCCAAGTTTTTAAAAAATTCATCACCTCAGGATATGTTTATTGACTTTAGAGAGAGGAAGGGAGGGAGAGATTAAGGGGGGAGGGGAGAGAGAGAGAGAGAGAGAGAGAGAGAGAGAGAGAGAGAGAGAAAGAGAGAGAGAGAAAGAGAAAGAGAGAGAGAGATGTGTAAGAGAAATATCAATTGTTTGCCACCTATATGTGCCCAAACCAAGGATTCAACCCACAACCTAGATATGTAACCTGACCAGGAATTGAACCCGTCACCTTTTGGTTGGTACATGGGATGATACTTCAACAAACAGCCATCCAGCCAAAGCCCAACTTTTCATTTTTACATCAATGTATGATTCAGGGGGGTAAAAAAGTGCAAATATCAGATTGGTTGTTCCAGGAAGAGCAACAGTAAATTGCCATTTTGGTGAGATGATGTTCTCCTCAGAGATTAGCATCACCAGTCTAGACAAGGAGGAAAAGAAAAGGCAGGTGGCTGTGACCAGGTGAGAAATACAGGCTGACCACAGGAGGCACCTCCTTGCCTGGATTCCTGTGTGACTCAAGGAACAGGCCACCGGCACAGTGACCACTGCCACAATAGGAACAAGAACGTGTTATCAGCCTGACAGCCAAGAGGCAGGCAGAAATGGATGTCCACACTCTAGGAAAAAGGTAGAGATTCAAGGAACTGATCCATGTCTGTTTTTCCTGCTCTTTGAACAGCTCTCCTCTTGATAAAACATTCCCAAGTCTTAACTTACACTCTTCCTTTTAAAATACAGATACAAAAGGCACTGATTAGAGCCGGTACGTTTTCTTCTGAGGAAGAGGGCAGTGTTGGAACAGAGAGATGATATGGCAGCTCTGGGAAGGTCACTGCTAGAGAGGGAGGGACACACATTGCTAGGCTGCACGGGGCAGTTGGAAGGTTCGCTGAGGCACAGAGTTGGGATGCAAGGACCACAACACTCTGTACCTGAACCCCAGGGACAAACAGACACTCTGTCCTAAGGATCCTATGTCTTGAAGCTTTGGCTGCTTCCGCTTATTTGCAACTGACTCAAATGGTCTGTATTCCTCTCTGGCTTTGGCTTGCCATTCTATTTTTAACTTGGAGTTTTACTGGTGTTATTTTCCATTTGGATAAGTAAAATAAATTCTAATGAGTAAATATACCTAGCAGTTGCCTGATTCCTGGCAGCCTGGATGTCAAAAAGTGCCTAGTGCTCTCTTCAGCAGCACATATACAGAAATTGGAGCAATACAGAGAAGATTAGCATAGCCCCTGCACAAGGATGACACACACATTCATGAAGCATTGCACATGGAAGGAAGGAAGGAAGGAAGGAAGGAAGGAAGGAAGGAAGGAAGGAAGGAAGGAAGGAAGGAAGGAAGGAAGGAAGGGAGGGAGGAAGGAAGGAAAGAAGGAAAGAAGGAAGGAAGGGCCTAGATGTTCACTTCTGATACTGGGCTTCTTTCCCACAGAAGGCTATAGGATGGATGATCCCATGTCTCGGGTACTTTTAGTAACTCTACATCCTCACACTTGAAGCTTTGATTTAGGAAATGTCTATTGTTTTTAGCTTATTTGGGTTTGTTTTATAACCAGAGGCAGGAGACTGATCTCTGTTTGTGACAGAGGAGGCTAACATTATAGCTTTCCTTGTCAATCACGATCTGCATCTATGTTGCAATTCTGTTTAAGTTAATATTGACACCCTTCCTCTAATGACTTTTGTGTGTATGTACCATCAGAAACAGACTAATGGCTTCAAAAGATATTAGCCTCGATGCCGAGCAGCTGGTCTCCTCGAGCAGGGATCCCTGCAGCCATGCCAAATGCTATTGGAATATTCTCTCTGCTCTAAGCCACGCTATTATGGGATGGATGCTTATAACCTTCTTGCCAGGACCTACTTGCTAATGTGGAGCTCGATGTAAAACGTGATATAAATTAGACTATTTGCATCTCGCTGTCTGGCATGTTCTCAGGGCTGTGAAGAAAGACTGTTTTAGATTTGATCTGTACGAGTTTTGCAGTACCCAGCAAGGTACTAGTTGCATATAGAAAATATTTAACTGAGTTTCCAAGGTTCCTACATAAATTTAACAGAATTTTCAAAGATCAATATTTCCTAAGATTAATACAACTCAAGGGTTTGTCCCTTAATGAAAAATCAGAAGATAACTGTACACTGAATAGAATTCTTATTATCTACCATCAACCAAGATGAATACAGATGGCCCTGACAATTTCTTATCTTCAAAAGGGGAAGAAATGGGTGAGAAACTCTTTAGAAGACCTGCTCAGCCTTCTGATGAAACCTGAGCGCCATCACACCAGATAGCAGGGCTGATGACTACGCCACATCCCGCCAACAGCACTAATGTGGGTGATTTACTCAAGGATGGACATATATTACCCTCTGCCATAAACCCTCTGCCATGCGTCTTGTCATCCAAAAAGAACCAAATACTAATCAACGATGACCTTTTTAGTAATGGAATTTGTCCTTTTAAATTGAACTAAATACTACCACTGAGAATGTTTCCCTATCCAAACAGCCTTTCTAATGGTGAGGATATGTGAGGCCAGGGATGCCTGGCATGTCCACTCCAATGTCACATTTATTAGGTGCCTGTCATTTACAAAATGCCAGAGTACAACAGCACTGCCTTCTTTCTTTTATTTTTAATGTAGCTAAAAAGAAAGAAAAAGTGTGTTTACTTACATAGAACATTAACCAAGAAAAGAGATGGCTATTTCCATGTAACAGAGAACAAATGTGATAGCCTGGCATTCATGAAGATTGCAAGAAAACGGCAAACCCCAAACCAGAAAAAACCTGATATAAAGGCAGAGAGCTACCCAGGTCCAAACCAAATTTTTATTTTGCTATGAGTCTACATTCAAAGGCAATGAGAGCACAAAGTCTCTCTCAATCATTCCCTCTCCTCTGCTCATGAGCATGTCTCTGCCCAGTGAGAAAATCATTGCTACTGCAAGGAAATTCCATGGCAGCAGTGTGCTCACCTCTGTGTTCCTAAGAAGAATCTTAATATTTTAAATTTTCATTTCTTTCAATTCTAAAGGACTTCCAGTCTGATATAACGTTAGAGATGAAAGTTAATAATATTAACTATAAGCCAACCTGAATTAAAGAACTGACTGATTTATTGGTTAAATTTAAAGAACACATGAAAACATCTCTATTGGATATCAACAGAAAAGGAACACATGGTAGGGGGATGGGGTCCCACGTTGTTCTAATTGAAAGACTTTCAGAGTGTTCTCTTAGGAAGCTGGTTTAAACAAATCAACACTTACTGTCACTGAGAAAGTTTGTACTAACTTAATGTTTTTTATCCAAATTGACACAACACTGACATTACAGAATGAACATAATGTTTATTTAAATGTATTCACCTTTTAAAATTTATTGGAAACTTTTTTAGACTATAAGTAAAAGCCAGTATCAACTGCAATAAATGGAAGACAACACAAAAGCATGTTACTGTTCTTTAATAAGTATTCAACTCAAAGTGAAAGAGATAAACATTGATGAAAGAAAGAAACATCAATCAGTGGTCTCATGCAGGCACCTCAACCAAAGACCAAATCCACAACCTGGGGATGCACTCTGACCAGGAGTCAAACTCACCACCTTTCAGTGTACAGGACAATGCTCCAACCAACTGAGTCACACTGACAAGGGCACAAATATCACACTCTGTTAAAAATGCATGCAAGTGTTAAGAGTATTGTTGGAGCCCTGCTGGTGTGGCTCAGTGGTTGAGCGTAGTCCCCATGCATCAACAGGTCACCAGTTCAATTCCAGGTCAGGGCACATGCCAGAGTTGCAGGCTGGATCCCCAGTAGGGGACATGCAGGAGGGAGCATATGGATGTTTCTCATTGATGTTTCTCTCTCTTTCTCTCTCTATCTTCCTCACGAACAATCAATAAAAACATATATATATTTTTTAAAGTAGTGTTGGAGAAATAGTAGCACCAAACTAAGCCTTTTTCAGGAAGATTGAAAGAAAATTTTAAAAATAATAAACTTCATTATCTAATCCAATGTCATGTAGGTTATGTTGTGTATCATGTAAAAGCATTTCAAATATTAACTTGTGGCCCCAGCACCACACCAGGGAATCCTGAGCTCGTCCACTAAACCACTGGTTGTCAACCAGTGGTCTATGAGGTCCAAAAGGTTGGCGATCACTGCACTAAATGATAAAGACTGCCACAGAGCAGCACACACACACGTGGGGCATCCCAAGCATGAGGTAGATCTTAAAAAGTGCAAGACCCTGGCATTCAGGCAAGGTATTCCCCAGCTTTCTCTTCCAAGAATGTCAAGAATACTGATTGGGAAAAAGCAGAGAGAATGAGTCATATCTCAAACCTAAGAAACACAAATAATGACACTGTCCTAATTTTATCGAAATTGCTATGTGATTAAACAGATAAGATTGTTGTGGGCATACTGAGAGAAGAATACTAAGTATTAGGGATGGTAAAAAGCAGGTTGGATACTTGTTTTCTATTCTTAGCATAAATCAATGAAAATAATGAATAGCCCTTGAAAGTCAGAAGTCACTGGGAGAATCTGAATTTCAATTAAGAATGGGAAACATTCTCTACATGGTTCAAAAGATATTTTAATGCACTTCTTTTTATCTACAACCATTCAATCCTTATTTAAAAATAAATAAAAAGCTCTGCAAACCTAAGAACAGCATGCGGCACTTACTGGTAATGAACCCAGGATGGTCCGAGAGTTTTTTTGAATTGAGCGAGTCCCACAATATCAATATAAATGAGCTCAACGATTCTGTCTCCTATGGTAGGGCAGCCAGATCGGTTTCCTACAACCTTCTTCATTATTCTAGAGAAAGGCAGAAGAGAGAAAAAAAGAAAAATAATTTACTTCAAGGTATGATACTTAACTTTAATAAGCAAATGAACACCCAAAAATCCTTACCCGGAGAATGGCATGGCCCATCCCCATCCACTGCTCATCTGAATTCTGCCCACTCCCCAGGACCCATCCAGAGCCCTGGCCTTGACTCTTGCAAAAGCAAATGGTGCACAGACACAATCTTCGAAGCCCAGGAAAAAACAGGTCTGAGTTTTTCTCCCCCATCTAGCATCTGAGAGATCTTAGACCAGTTACTTAACCTCAGAATCATTCCTTATTCTCAAACAAGCAAACAAAACCACCACGAAACCAGATTGTATAGCAACCTCTCAGGGTTTTGTTTTGTTTGTTTGTTTGTTTGTTTGTTTTGGTGGTTAAATGAGGTACTGAATGGAAAGTGCCCCAATATGCTACATACTTTACTCAGTGACTGTTAGTTTCTATTCCAGCCCTTATTGAGCTATTTCTTAGAAAAACGTTTTTCTATAATGTCTTGTACTGTTTCCAATTTTTTTTATCTTACGTAAAAAATGTTCCTTTTGACTAGACTGGCACTATGGTTTACAATTCTGTATTACCACCCATCCATCCACACTCACACTTGTACTTGGCGAGCCAACATGCTTGTCACCTTTCACTTAGAAATGGGTTAATATTGAAACCTTTGATCCCTACTACACCCCAAAATGATCCTTCATCAAATTATGGCTGGATGTCCTACTTCCAAGGACAGGAGCCTAATCAGGACTCTGCCCTCTAGCTCCAAACTGCCACTGTCTCCAAGCACCCTGTTCTCCAGCTTGGTGCCTGATGCACAATTTCTTTCCATAAATTTGAGTATTTCTTTGTGAAGGTCTGGCTAGTAAACTTTCATCTTTGAAGGCCACATTTTCTCAGTAGTAACCACTCCACTCTATCAATGTAGGATAGAAGTGATCGGAACCTACAGAAACAGTAGGTGTAGCTCCCGTCAAACTTCACCCAAAGCAGGCAGGACCAGACTTGGCCTGCTGAGCTGCTGCTTCCCGACACCTGATCCACCTGTATTCAGTAGTTTCCAAACTTGTCTGCACATTGAAATAATCTTAAGGTGTCAAGAGACACTTATGCCTACATCCTATCCCCAAAGGTTGTGACTTAATTAATCTGAGATATGGTCTGGGCTTTGGGAGTCTAAAAAGGCCCCCAGGAGGTTCCAATGTCCAGGAATGTTTGGGAACCACTGCTCTATGCTATTTCCACAATTACCTTCTTAAATAAAATACATCTGTCCCTGTCATCAGTGCTTGAAGACCTTTATTCCTCTTGACCACAAAATGAAGTCTTTGTCTGATAGACCCCCCAGTATGCCTTCCCTGACATCCCCCGAAAGCACCATCCCTGGGGCTCCAACAGCATTTCATTTGTTTACCCATCCACCCACTTATTCATCCTTTCACTCATTTACTCAATAAATAGGAGCACCCACTGTGTGGTAGAGACTTTTCTATGTGCTGAAGAACAATATTCATATTTTCTTCACTTCCCGTGCTTACATTCTAGCATCCACACCTCAATTAGTACTAATCACATTGCAATTAGTGTTATTATGTAATGCATTAATTATAATTAGCAAATGAATGGCATCTCCATGAACACATGCTGGCCATCTCTGCCTACCCCTTACCAAGATCCAGTCCACAGAAGGTACTAGAGGAACGAGTGCTAACTGCATGAAGGCATCTACCTCACAGGTTGGTGCCTAGTGTGCTCTAATGTAAGCAGCGGGGAGGCACCAGAAGGCAGCGTGCAGAAGGGACAGAAGATGATTAAGAGTTCAGAAAACTTTGGGTTTATCTGCAAGGCAGTACCAGCCGCAGAAAGTACAGGCTCCAAAACCAGGCACAGGGCTCCAGTCCTGGCTCTTCACACATTCTCCATGGGACCTCAAACAACCCATCTGTAGTTGGAATCTCAGTTTCCTCACCTTTCAAATGCATAAGGCAATAGTACCTACTTCCAGGTTTGTGCTAAGGACTAAATAAGATAAAAACATATAAAATGCTTAGTACATGATGCACACTTAGTGCTCAACAAATTTGAGCTGTTAATAGTCATCATGGTTGTCATAACTGTTTAAAACTATTGTAATTGAAGGCCTTACCCACAGTTTCAGAATATGGAAATCATTTAACAAATGACAGTGATATTATCTTACTGATACTGCTTCCATCTCAACACTGCCACTGGTCAGGTGTGGGCCTTGGACCTAACAGTAAATAGTAAAGTAGGAGCCAGATGAGATACATTTACTGAACATAAATGTTCATCCAATGTGTTTCTTTTGCTAAGATTTGACATATCGCATCATGATAACTTGGCTGCTGGGTGTTATCTGAAAGGAGTGAAGGGGCTCTAAGCATTCCTGCTTTGCCAGCTGTGTCTAAATGAGATTAAGAGTGGGCCAGAACTGCAAGCAAGTTTCACTGAACTCAAAAACCCAGGTAGAGTTAACAGACTAAGAGCTGAATGTTGGCTAATTGAAAAAGGACTGGGTCAGGACTTTCAGGAAATTCATTCTATCCACATTAAATTATAAACAGGAACCTGCCCTGTTTCAAGATTTTGAGAGCTTGATGTTGAATAGGGAACAGTATGAATTTCAGCAAGAGACAGGGAATTAGGCAGGCCAATAATGTCTTATGCTGCAGATGTTGGAAGCACCTGTAGTAGCAAAGAATAAGCCCCGGGTTTGAATTTTCTGGCATTCATTTGTGAAGCCTCTGGAGCCTGCAGCTACAATGAAAACATATTATGCTTTCACAGTGTATGTAGTTAGCTCCTGAAAATAATCTTCTTATCTCCTGCTTAGTGAATTATCACTTTCATTTTCCTCCACAAGAAATTATACAGAATAGAGGGCTTTAAGAGTTTACAATTTCTTTTTTGTATACTGATTTTAAAATTGAAAAGTAATCTCCTTACTCCTTGAGCTCAGCCAGTGAAGCTGAAATCCTAATGTCATGGCCCAGTAAGTACAGTGATGTAATTAAATCACTCCACTGCACTAATTCACCAAGAGGACCGCCGCTGAACGCTGTCTCCGCAATCTTGAACCCAGACTCCTTCGTCAGGAGGCCCAAGTGGACTAGGACCTGGGAAAACAAATAAGAGGCAAACGCTGATTCCACCAAACCAAGCACAAACTCCACAGTTATACATGAAAAAGCGATCAACCAATGTTAACACCATGTTTACGTTTAATGAAATCACAATGTGGGGTAAGCAGTTTTTCAAAAGAGTAAAAAGAAAGAAGAAAAATGATTTTTCATTGTTGTTTTAGAGAAACAACTATCCTTGGTGCAACTATGAGAATGAGGTACAGACAGATAATCTTTCTTTTAAAAAGAAGAATGTATTTGAAAAGTCAAAAGTAAAGGAGGGTCAGAATAATAAAATATCTTTTAACAGTATGGGATTTTTTCTCACAGCTAAAATATTTTATGCTTTTTAACATGGAAAATGCCAAATACATACTAAGGCAGACTAGTCAATAAAGTTAATTCCCATGTGCTTATCATGTAACTCTAATCAACTCATGATAAACCTTATTTAATGTATAGCCTAATTTTCTCCCAATCCCTCTAGCTTATCTTGAAGCAAAGCCCAGACCTCATGTTTTCATCTACAAATGTTTTGACCTATAAAAACAAACCCTCACTTAAAAAAACATAACATCACTAACACCCCAGAACAACTATTAATTCTTTAATATTATCCAGTTCCCAGTCAGTGCTTACACCTCCTCAGTGTCCCTTATTTTTTCAAGTGTAGCTGTTCTAGTCAGAAGACAAATAAACTGTAACTGCCTCATGTATTTCTTAGCCATCTTTAACCTGAAATAGTGCCCCATCAGCCTTTGGGGAGAGAGGGGTATTTGAGGGACTTGTCATTTATGTGTCAAAAAGACTGAGTTGTATTTCCAGCAGTCTCTTGCACACTCTGGGTTTTACTGGCTGTATTGATGGTAAATTAGTAACTAGATCTACAGACAGGATTAAATCCATATTTAGTTTTTCTAGCAACACTACTTCATAGGTGGTGCGTCTACTTCTTTCCAGGCTGGGAACGTCTGTTTTGTTATGTTAGCAGCTACTGATGATCATTCATCCATAAGGGGTGGCAGAATGGTGATACTGGCTCACTCCTTCTGCACTTATTAGTGGGAATGCTTCTGTAAGAGAAACTATCCCATATCAGCCAACTACTTGGGTACCCTGAAATACAGCTTACATTAAAAAAAAAAAAGCCTTCAGTCTTTCCCTTTATTTAGCAGTTTTTAAAAAATTATTCTTTAGTGTTCTCTAATAATGATCAAAGAGAACTTACACATACCATTGTAAAAGTACGACTATAAGTTTACTTGCTGTGTTTTAACAAATTATAGTTGTTATTCTTACTAATTATCACATTGTCTCATGTTGGCCAACAGGAAGCTAGCTATTCAGTTGGCTTCTAAGTTCTTTTACACAGTCATGGTCTTTGACAGTTTATTTTCTGGTAAGAGAGGGTGTTCCAACTTCATCACATACAACTCCTGCCACAAACCTTAATCAGCCAGTTTCCTAAGAACCTCTGACAGCATTCAGTGGGAATGGTCTTTAAAGGTCAAAGACCAGTGCTAAGCACACTCTCAATTATCACTTCCTGTAGGCCTTTTCAGTGGGCCCAGCTAGAAAATTTATTTTTCCTCGAGGATAAAACTAATCATGAGTTCATACTGGTTTTTCCAATTCAAACTCAGGATTACAGTATCTTTACATAAGATTATCCATCTGACATCTGTTATTTCCTCTCCCCTACACTTAAAAACCCACTTCTCAAAGACTCTCACATAATTACTTGCCTTATTTCAATACACACAATTGATTCAGAGTGAGAATATCAACACCACCACTCCAACATGATTAGTAAAAATTGTGGAAAGACATGTTTGCAGTTTTTTTTGTCCTTTGTGATATCCCATGAGAAATGTTCAACTCACCATATTCTAGTCAACAAGAATAGTCTGTCTCTATACAATCGTAGTAAAACTGGACAAGCAATGAGTTCATTTGTTTTATATTCCTTATGCTTTTCAAGTACTGCTATTTATTGGTAATTAAAGTTTTACACTTATGTAAAACTAAAGGCCCATTACATGAAAATTCATGCACTTAAGGGAGGAAAGGAGTCCCTCAGCCCAGCCTGTGCCCTCTCGCAGCCCGGGAGCCCTCGGGAGATGTCCGATTGATGTCTTAGGTCCGCTTCCTGAGCCACAAAGTCTGGCCTCCCTCTGTGGAAGGTGACCATTAGGCTGATGGAGGGACAGCGCCAGCCAGCCTCATCCCCTCTGCCGCCGCTGGTCACCGCCAACCCTGATCACTGTCCCTCCTGCTGCCCATTGGCACCCACTTTGGCTGCCCTAGTGCTGCCTGCTCGCTGGCCCTGCCCTCCGCCAATCTGTCGATTTGCACATTAGGCTTTTATTATATAGGATGGTTCCTGTATAAAATCTACAAAGTGAGATACATCCAGAGAAGTCTGGTTTCTATACCTGTTGTGTCTATGCTATTCTTGCCTGCCCCTTATGTGACATTTTTTTATTGTGGTAAAGTATATAGAGCATAAAATTTACCATTTTATTTATTTATTTATTTGTTTGTTTTAATATATTTTATTGTTTGCTTTTTTACAGAGAGGAAGGGAGAGAGATAGTTAGAAACATCGATGAGAGAGAAACATCAATCAGTTGCTTCCTGCACACCCTCTACTGGGGATGTGCCCATAATCAAGATACATGCCCTTGACCGGAATCTAACCTGGGTCCTTTCAATCTACAGGCCAATGCTCTATCCACTGGGCCAAGCTGGTTAGGGCAAAATTTACCATTTTAACCATTTAAAAAATATGAGTAAGAAGTGTGTATGTATATTATATAAATGTTGTATGTGTGTGTGTATCCTATCTAATAAAAGAGTAATATGCAAATTGACCATACCTTTGCTACACCAAATAAGTCATGCTCACAATCCATGCCCACAAGCCAATCAGGAGCAATATGCAAATTAACCCCCAACCAAGATGGCTGCTGCCCAAGGCCAGGGCTGGGGTGAAGCCAGCCAGCGATCAGCCCCATGGCAGAGCTATTGCAGGAGGCCCAAGACCAAAAAAAGCCTCGCAGGCCGGGGGTGAGCCATCAGTAGGAAATCCCCTGAGGGCTTGCAGTATGTGAGAGGGGGCAGTTTGGGCTGAGGGACCACCTACCCCCAGTGCACGAATTTCGTGCACTGGGCCCCTAGCATTATATAAGTGTGTGTGTGTGTGTGTGTGTATGAATTCATCTATATGTACACATTGAGGATATACATATAAAGATAAATTATCTCTTCCCTTATAAAATAATGTTTACTATATTCCACTTAACATTTCTTCACCTAATGATACATTCTGGAGGTCACTGTATAGGATTAAATAAAATTACACTTTACTTCCTTTTATAGCCCATCTGGACCTCTGACCATATGCTCTTCCATGTCTCATGAACTCAAGGACCCAAGCAGAACTGACCCATTAAAGTGCAACTTGGGATTTGTAGGTATATCTGTATTTCTTTTTGAGGATATCAAATGAACCAAATTAGGAAAAATACCAAACTCATTCAAATTTATATTTAGATATAGGAACATGTAGTTTATTCTGCTCATTTTTTCATCATCAGAATAGTTCACTTAAAGCCACAGCCACTTAGTCTCTAACAGAGTATAGGACGTCCCAGACTCAGGAGTATTCTAGTTTTCCAAGCATCTCCTCATAAACTTGAACAAAGTGGCTCAAATTTAATTTATTTTATCTCTCTCTCAAGCATGTAAGTAGAAGCACCAAACAGAATATTAATGGGGACTCACTGTTGCTCAAACCCCAGAACCAACAAACTCCAAAAATATGAAATTGTCATAATGATGTACTAGGAGGTTCTCAAAGGTTGTTTGTGTTCAGTAAAGAAAATAGGGTTAAGTTTCCTGACACCACTGAGAGACAGTCAGATGGTTCAAAGGAAAATCCTTCAGGCAGATGGATATTCAGTTTGGATTCCCCAAGAAATGTGTGCTGGTCCCTGCTAAGTGATGTGATGTGACTGGGGAAAGGGAAACCCAGAAATGGTTGTACGAGCAACTGATCAGATTCACTCGGAGAAATAGCAGGAAGGCCTGGCGTTTCTTAATCTTGGTTCCAAGCAAATAAAATAGATAGATAGATAGATAGATAGATAGATAGATAAAAACCGGGCATCTAATAAATGGAATTACAAACTCACTTTCTTTCTCTTTCTCTTTCCAAGATTCTGCTTTTCTGATAGGGACTTGATCGCTTGGATCCATGCATCCGCCATGCGCCGGATGCGCAGCCTCATCCATCGGAACTCTTCATGCTTCTTCATCATACTGTAGAGAATATTAAAATCCGTACGAATTTCTGCCTAGAAACAGAAATTTAATAGAAAGAAGTAAAGATGAAGTCAGAACGTATAATGGTTTGCATGAGGTGACATTTGAAAATTTGAAAGAGGTAATTAAATAAATGGCTCAAAAGGTGATCTTGGTAACACAGTTTTTCTTTAAGGTCCTCGAACTGCAAACTGAAGCAAAGGCCCCTGACTGCTCAGCTACCATAAGGGACATCATTTTAAAAATGAGAAACTGGGAAAAAAAAGCAGAGTCACTACAAAGCCCTGAGCTATGTTAAAATGCGTTTTAATGTTTGATGTACCTTGAAATTCTTTGCACTTGAATTTATTGGCCATTTCAATCTACTGCAGGCAGCAGAGTACTGGGAAAATGGAGCTCAGTTCTTAGCAGGCTACCTGGTATTGTGAAGGCTGCCAGAGACCTGGCACACAATGAGGAAGCAAAGCACAAGTTTTTTTGTTTTTTTGTTTTTCCCCCAGTCCAAACAAACAAAAGTTCACTTTCTAAAGAATTTAAGAGCCAGGAAAAACATTTTCCGATCACAACTGAATAAAATTTAAAATTCAGGCCAGAGTCATGTAAAAGCCAGGAAAAACATTGTTGTCATATAGCTGGATATGTGATTAAAATAACAGAAAAAATAAGAACGCTAATATTGATTTCATGCAACATTTAAAATGCTGAATCCAACTTTCAGCGGTCACCTTAAGTTTATTCTAAACACTCATCTATCTGATCATGGCCTTTGATGACTCAACAATTTGTCCAGATTAAGCACTGGGCCTCAGGACCAAATCCCCTTGCTGTCTGTTTTTGTTTATTGGAACTTCTATTGGAATTCAGCCACACCCTTTCATTTACATCTTGTCTACAGCTGCCCTCTGTGCTACAAAGTCAGAACTGAGTAGCTGTGACAGAGACCTCAGAGCCTACAAAGATGAAAATATTAACATCTGACCTTTTACAGGAAAAGTTTGCAGATTCCCATCTAAACACTAAAGACTTAAGCTTGTAATGTGGCCTAGTTCCCCTAGCTGTCTCCAATCTCACCTTCAAATATCCCAGCTCCTATGGTCTAGTCCAGTGGTCGGCAAACCGGGGCTCCAGAGCCACATGTGGCTTGAGAGCCGCGGTTTGCCGCTCTGTTGACTAATGAGTTTGCTGAACACTGGCCTACTCCCTAAAAATGCTGAACTCTTATACATGCCCTTCTTCTCTCACATCAGATACTTTTATCTCCTTGACTCAGTATAAACTCATTCATCATTTTATTTTTTCTTTAAATCTTTATTATTGAAAGTGTTACATATGTCCCCTTTTATCTCCCATTGACTCGTTCAGCTCCAGTGTCATCTCTGCAGTATCTCATGGCTGCAGGCTGAGACCACAACTTCCTCATTAATTTTATGGGTCTGTGTTCTAGCATTTACACAAGTGTAGTCACTTTTACAACCATCACCCTCATAGATCACAGGGTGCCTCCACAAGGTGTTATTCATAACAGTAGCCTGTCACTTAGGAACCCTAACAAAATTGCTCAGTAAATAGATGTTAATGAGTTGATTGATTTGGTCACCAAGAATTCCACAGGGCTGAGCGTAGAGGTTCTTCAGTTTACCACTATTTCAGATCACAGCTGGAATTTCTACATGTATCAATTGGCATCAGATCCAAATCACAAGCCCAGTAAAAGGTTTCCAAAGTCACTTACTAATGAATTATGATCAGCTTCTTCCGAGGGATTTTTTGCTCTCCATGGTAAACGAGGACACCAATTTTCAACCTGGAAAATACAAATCAGAGACACTAAGTATGCTGGCTCATCTGAAAATGAACTAGTGTTCATAGAAAGCACTGAGCACAGTTCCTGACACACTGAGAGCACTATATTTAAGCAGGTTATTATTATTAGTCAAAGTCCATGCTTTTAGCCATCAATCCAGAGACAGGTGTCCTCTCAGATGAAACACTAATCATCAAAGGCCCCAAGGAGTATATGATTACACGTTATATCTGTCCTTCACAGTACTTTACTTGGACTGATTCCTTAATCATTTCTACACCAGGAGAGGCAGGTCTTATGGCAGAAATTTAAAAGACTTGAATATTCCCTCTGGGGAATGAGAATGAGAGGTACTTCTCTGACAATTTAGCAAAAGGACAGGAATGGTTCGTTATCTGGTGTGACACATCAGGAAGGGAAATTGCATGGCATTTGAGCCACAGGATTCAGTCATTTGTCTCAGAATTAGGAATGCAGTTGACCATTTAAAGCTAATTGATTGTGGCTTTCCCTCATTTTCTGGCTGTTCACTTCCCACCATCATAAGGAATAAGATGGTAAAAACTATTGGAGAAAGAGATGAAAGGAAAAAGAAAAAAGAACCCTTAGCAATTTTGTGAGAGCCACTGTGGAGGATACATTGTTCTGTCAATGCACAAGAGTTCAGAGTTTGGGGAAGGAAGAAAGAGAAAGGAAGAATACCAGGTTTTATAGGAATTACTTCAGCAAAGGTTACCAAAGGATATTGGGTGAATTCACAATTTCTAGTAAAGAAAAAATGCAGTGTGTAATATTATTGACATCTGACCTTGTGTCAAAACTGACCATGTAGCCCTGGCATCATGATGGCTCAGTGGTTAACACATCTGCCCAAGTACTGAAGAGTCTCAGGTTCAATTCCTGGTCAAGGGCACATACCTGGGTTGCAGGTTCAATCCCTAGCCCTTGTCAGGTGCAGGAGGCAATCAATCTATGTGTCTTTCTCCCTCTCTCCCCTCTCTCCTTTCTCCCAACCCTCCTTCCTTTTCACTCCATCTAAAAAGGCAACGAAAAAATATCCTCAGGTAGGATTAATAACAACAACAACAACAACAACAACAACAAACCTGGCCATACAATTCTAAGATAGCATATCACTCATTTACTAATACATAATGAGATTATTAAAGGTAAATAATAAATAGCCATTGAAAACAATTTTTTTTTCTGGCCAGGCAGACCTACAGAAATAAACAAAGCAAAAGCAAGAGGCTGGAGATGTCCTTGGAAGGTCACTGAGAAAGCAGGGGCATGTGTGAGACCACGGTCTCCTGGGTACCAGTAATAAAGCGTCAAATGAGATGGTCTGTCTTCTAGCTGTGGGTGATTCTCAAAGAAACAGTAGTTTCATTGACCTAGAAACTGTGTTCTAGCAAGGCAGAACACAGGAACTGCCTTAAAGCAAGGCAGTTTTTACAAAGACCAAAATAACTGGGTGGTTAGCACGCAACCGGCTGCCTGCAAATGATCTGCAAGCGGTAAGCAGAGGGCAGGGAAGTTTGGGGGAGAGTGGAATCCCTAGATAGGAAAAGTGCAATATTCTTTTTCTTCTTGCAGAGTAAAATTAAACTTTACTGCATTTATGAAGGACTCCAGAGGCTCCGAAGGACTCCCTATGGTGAAAGCTAAAATGGTTTTTCTAATAAAAAAGAAAAACACTAACTTGCTTTGGATGCCCATGTCTAATTACTGAGCCCTTACAGCAACATTACCATGAACAGAAATATCAGGAGCTCCACAAATGAGGAAAGTGAGAGAAAACCAGCAGAAAAGGAATGAGCAAGAGGAGGAAGCCTGCTGGTCCGGTAGCACCGCACACCTCTGACCTTGCATTGATAGGCCAGAAAGGATTACTTAGTTCAAGTTAAACTTTTGTAAATGGACTCAATGAAACATTGTTATAAAGCATGTTTATAACATCAAGGCGTTGAATGGATCTCAGAGCAATCCTTCAACCCCACACTGAAGGACAAGGATGTGCAAGCAAGGGTACACACCGCAGCCAACCTCACTTCGAGTGACTAACATACACAGCAACATGTCAGTATAAGAAGAAGAAACACAACTCTAAGAAAATCAACCAGAAGGAGAGACATTGGTGGGATCAGATACAGAAAAGGGAAAGTACATTCTCTCCTCACTCTTCTGCCCTAAAAAGGAGCTTCCAAAACTCCCTCTGATGAAAATACAGTCCAAGGTCATCTTCTAAAATATGACTTCCCTACAGAATATTTGAGGCTTTAATTCCTCTTTGAAGCTGGTCATTTATCTCAGTTCTTGTTGCTCTAAATGACTGGAGAATGCTCTTGAATGGCTTCAAGGACACCCTGGAAGCATGGGAGGTGAAATCAGTCTATTTTGGCTTTTAGCAAGAAATCTCACTGTCACATGTTCATGGTCCTGAAGGAAAGCTCTATGTGAACACCCTGACCCAGAATGAGGAAGGCAAGTTTTGAGGTGGTTGTTTTAGCACAGTGATAGGATAATTAGTTGAGAAGATAATTAAATCAAACACTAACAATTTCTCCATGGGGGCAGGGGAAAGGGCCATTTCTTTCTGAAACATCAGAGGACGGCGAGGACCAGGAGAAAGCCAGCACTGGCATTAACTCCATGCGTGAACCAGCCCTCCCATGAGCAACACTCTCCTAAAGAACAGTCATTCATAGCACTCTGGAATGTCTGGCTCAAAGGTAATAACTCAGCCTCCTAATCCCTGGCTTCTGTCTGATATACTTGGGCAGCTTTCACAAGTTTTACTCCTAGCATAGCATAGCATCTTACCAGGAAAGCTGGACTCCAGAATGAGCCCACTGCCTTCCTAATTTGGACGCTCTTCTATTTCAAATCACTCTTATCCTCTCCTCTCCTCCTGTGTCTCAGAATCCCACAGTCCTAGGTCAGTCTATGGTTTCTGCCTTCTTCCATCTGCTGCTTTGGCCACACTGTCCTAACTCTGACTCCAGGTGCTTCCCTGTCCTTTGGCCACACTGTCCTAACTCTGACGCCAGGTGCTCCCCTAGGACAGAACTGTGTATTTGCACTCGGTGCAGGCACACAGGGCTGTGGCGCTGTGCCCTTCCACTAGCCACCCTACCGCTTCATGATTACTGGGTCTAGCAGTCTTGGTCCTTCCGCCAGGGTCAGGACTCTATATCCTTAAAATAGTCCACAAATCACCACAGGAAGTCCAAGACTTGAAATCCATCCGAGTTGCAACAAATGCAACAATCAATAGAGGAGCAGAACTCTTATAACTTTGGATTTGAAGACAAAGCTCCTTACCTGGAAACTGACCTTTTTAGTGCACTGGCCTCAGGCAACAAAATGAAGAGGCAGCAGAAACAGAAAAAGAATAGCCAGGCTAGACCTTAAGAATAGGAAGAAGGTCCCATAAATCGCTTTCTTGAGCGAGGAGATAAAAATTTTAACCAATTTGATTTTGACACCCCTTCTTCCAATGACTTAAACTTCTTTGATCTGAGAAGGTTTTGCAGCTTAATCATGAGCAATGTGAACCAAAATCCGTAACAGAGCTCAGATAGGTCACATGGTCAAGGTCTGTACGATGGACAATTCATTGTCTACACTTACAGGGGAAAAAAGGCTGGTTGATCTGTACACAGCTCAGATTGAAAATTTAAAGGGGGAAAGATGTAGTGAAATTACAGCAAGAAGTTGAGGAGATTTAACATATATTCAAGTACTTAGGTGTAACTGGCATAACTCTATGTCAAGTTCAATTAAAGAATAATGATCAGGCTCTGTTATGGCTTCTTGTCTCATAGTTAATGTTGTGTTTTGCTTTAATGGATCAGTGACATAGAGTTTCATGCTGTATTTTTTACAATTTTTATTTTTTATTTTAGAGAGGAAGGAAGAAGGATAGAGAGATAGAAACAATGATGAGATGTTTCCTGCATGCCCCCCAGCTACCCAGGCATGTGCCCTTGATTAGAATTGAACCCGGGACCCTCCAGTCTGCAGACCAACACTCCATCCACTGAGCCAAACTGGCGAGGGCTATATTTTTCAGAGTCAAGTGCAATAAAAACCAAATGAGAAAAAAATCGGAGATTATCTTTGGATGATGATGTTAAGGGTGCTTTCCATTCTTTGTCCTAATATGCATATTATGCTTTTTACAATAAAGATTTATTAATAATAATTTCTAAAGGAGTTCTATTTTATAAGCATACAATCATTTACTGAGGTTCACAGTATGTCATGGTCTCTGGAATCTATCTAATAAAAGAGTAATATGCAAATTGACTGTACCTTTGCTACACTCAAGCCACTGGCTACGCCCACCAACCAATCAGGAGCTGGGGCAGAGCCAGCCAGGGCTAAGGCCGGGGCCAGGGAGTTAGACCTGAGGTGGCACCCAGTGGCAGAGCTGAGGTGGCGGCAGCAAGTGTGGCTGCCGGGGCAGGCGGTTGCAGGCAGCTGGGGCTAAGGCCTGGAACGGAGCTGAGGTGCCTGGCAGTGAGCGCACTGTTCCTGGGGGCAGACCTGAAGCAGCTGGTGGCAATGGCACAGCCCCCAGTGGCTGAAGCTAAGGCCAGAGTTGAGCAGAGCAGGTCGATGGCTGGGTGCCCAAGGCCTAAAGCCTCTGACAGATGAAATAATGTGTGTACAGTGGTTAGCCTAGTGCTTGACTTCATACAGTGTGCCTTTTGGCTTTTAGCAAGGCCTAAAGCCTCTGACAGAGGCTTTAGGCCTTGGTCAGGCCAGGGGTGAGCTGTCAATAGGACATCTCCTGAGGGCTCCCAGTATGTGTTAGTGGGCAGGTTGGGCTGAGGGATTATCCACCCCCAGTGCATGAATTTTGTGCACCAGGCCCCTAGTCCTATTAATAAAAGGCTAATATGCAAATTGATCAAACAGTGGAAACACAGGTGCATTGACCACCAGGGGGAAGATGCTCAACACAGGAGCTGCACCCTGGTGGTCAGTGTGCTCCCAAAGGGAGATCACTGCTTAGCCAGAAGCCAGGCTCACACTTGCTGAGTGCAGTGGCAGCGGTGGAAGCCTCTCTCGCCTCAGTGGCAGCGCTAAGAATGTCCGACTGATGGCTCCTGGATTATGAGAGGGTGCAGGCCAGGCTGAGGACCCCCCCACCCCCTGCCATCCCCTGCCATCCCCTGTAAGAACACAAATTTTTTAAGTTTGCATCCATTCCATCGTTCAATCCCTGAGGAGTCCTGTGACACAGGGACCATCACCAGGCTACCTGTGAGGAAACCATAGCTCACAGGGTAGACACTCGCAAGGTAACCTCACTAGTGAGCAGCAGGGATGGGTGACAACTGGCATGTGTCTCTCCCCTGACCAGCACAGGTCAGAGCCACCTTAAAGGCCATGCTTGGCGAAGAATAGAGTGGGAAAGAGGACTGAATATAGAATCAGCCAAAGAGATTATATGCCCAACTTTACAAACATAACCTTTAACCAACTGGCTTTCAAGTATTCTCATCTATAAAATGCAGAAGTTGTCTGAGGTGACCTCTTAACAATTCTAAAATGCTAAAAGATCAGGAAAAGGTAACTTTACAACATCTTGTCATGCCAGTTGGTTATATGTCAAAAGTATAGCTGACTATACATTTGATACACCTATTGTACATCTATATGCATATATACACACTGATACCATATCAAATGAAATTACTCATTAAGGTGTATGCTTAAAAAAAAAAGACTTCTCTATCCCACTCCAGCCCTGGTCCACCTACCTTTCTAAAGTTTAAAAAGCAATACAAATGGTACAAGATAACTAGACATGTACTGGTAAATGGTCCAGCTCCCTAGGCCATTCCTATGCACCAGAAAACTGAGCTCCTTAATATTTTTTGGCTAATCTGCTTGTTAGAAATGCATGTGTATGAGGGCCGGGTGGGGAGACAAAGATAAGAACAAAGACACACTGTATGAAGTCAAGCACTAGGCTAACCACTGTACACACATTATTTCATCTGGTCTTTGATTAATCCTCTAGGAAGGCCACTAATCATGCCCAATGAAGCCACTGACACCGGAGGACCCACAGCAGCGCTGGGAGCCATCTGCCACCCCAGAGCCTGTGAGCTCTATCCCCATGCAAAACTCAGAGAAACCAGACATTTGGTTCCTCTAATCCCATGAGCACAGTTCAGTCTTCACTATGAGAGTGTCACTGCCTAAACCTTCTACATAAAGTCCTTCAAACCGGATTTTCTGTGCTCCTGCTGTTTGGCGGGACTGTAAGCTGCAATATTGCTCCCTCCTATGACACTGTGCAGCAAGTGGCTGTTATAGCCTGAACTGGATCACATCCTACACTAACTCAAAGCCTCAGCGGTTCTCCTGACACTAAAATTTATACCGAGATCCTATGGAATCAGAACCTCCACCCTCACACTGCCTGCCTCGCTCACCCTGCCCTACACATAAACCGTCCTTGCATGTCAGAACATTTCTACCTTTAAGGGTTGCCAGACTGGGGTGGGCATGTATGTGTGGAAAGCACACCCAGTTGAATTAGAACTTCATGTAAACAATTATTTTTTTAGTTTATGTCACACACTTATTGTTTAGAAAAAACACTGTTTACCTGAAAGTGAAGTATCCTCTAAATCACCTAGTAACTCTATACCTTAGGCATCTGCATTTTCTATTCCTTCCAGAGAGTTCTATGCATCACTCCTTGATTTCCACACTATGCTCCAACTTTTCCTACAGAAGCCCTCTCTGACCTACCTATGTGGTTATACTATATCCGCACTCTCCTTTGCCTGGGGGCATTGTCACGTGGAAATCACTTCATGCACTGGGTCACCAGTGTTAGCTGCCCCATCCGCATATAAGCTCCCTGAGAACAGGAGCTTCCTATGGCCTGTGCACTGTACACCGTCAGCCCTGAGAACAGGGCTGGAACATGGAGGTACTCATCCATGATGCACTGAGTACCGAATGAATAAATCAAAACATGGGTTGAGCACTAAAGATATTCATGGTGATGAGTCTCTTTTCCGTTTATGTAGCACCTGTTGATTTTCATCACTTTGTTAGAACCTTTCAAACATACAGAGGCAGGTAAGGCAGGTCTGACCTTGACCTCAGTGAGGAGAAAACGACTGAAAATTGAAGGGACGCTCTGGACCACAGAGGCAGGAGGTGGGTCAGATGGCAATCAGGTCAGCTGTCTTCTATAACACTGCCTGCTGTCCCAATCACAGCAGAGAGGAATAACATGAACAGAAAGTATGGACCCTACCATGTGCAAAAGAAGACCAAGGGCTGGAGAGATCCCTGCAAGTTCTTCTCAGGTCATCATAGAAGGGGCAGAATGTAAACAGAAGCTGCGATATGTTTTCAACCTGCCATAATACCAGTAGGGCTCTAATGAGAGCATGTTAGTTGTAAAAATTCATCCCAACCCACTATAGGAAAACTGTCAATTTTCCTTTTCACAGGAGAGGCAGCAAATGAATTCCTCTGGAATTAACCACACGGACAACACATAGAAATGCTTCTTGTACCCCCCCGCCCTGGTATACTTCCTGCTATGCAATGTGTAGGGGCAAATTGGCCCCCAGGACCTGTCCAAACTGAGGATACCTCAGCAGCCAAAATCACCCAATTTATAGAAGTAGTCACATTGTAGAAACCAGGGATATTGTTCCTCTTTTGTGTTGATGTGCAATTTTGCCTAAATCATAGAACCAGGCAAATAATTCTGAGTGACAATGAGGATAAAAGATAGGCAAGAAAGCTATGGCTTCTAATACAATTGGCTCATTCTATTCTAATAGCCTTATGTGATCCCTTGTACTCCCTTATAAATATAATATTCATGAACATTATATTAAAACTAGAGACCCGGTGCATGAAATCCATGCACGGGTGGTGTGTGGGGGGGATGTCCCTTAGCTCAGCCTGCACCCTCTCCAATCTGGGACCCCTAGAGGGATATCTGACTGCCTGTTTAGGCCCGATCCATGGGATCTGGCCTAAACAGGCAGTCAGACATCCTTCTCACAATCCAGGACTGCTGGCTCTAAAATGCTCACCTGCCTGCCTTCCTGATTGCCCCTAACCACTTCTGCCTGCCAGCCTGATCACCCGCTAACCACTACCTTGCCAGCTTAATTGATGTCTAACTGCTCTCCTGACAGCCTGTTTGCCCCCAACATCCCTCCTTTGCCAGCCTGGTCACCCCTAACTGCCCACCCTTGTAGGCTTGATCGCCCCCAACTGCCCTCCCTTGCAGGGCTGGTCCCTCCCAACTGCCCTTCCCTGCTGGCCTGATTGCCCACAACTGCCCTCCCTTGCAGGGCCTGGAACCTCCCAACGGCTCTCCCCTGCTGGCCATCTTGGGGTGACCATCTTGTGTCCACATGGGGGCAGGATCTTTGACCACATGGAGGCAGTCCTCTGGTGTGTTGGAGTGATGGTCAATCTGCAAATTACTATTTTATTAGATAGGATAGAGGCCTGGTGCATGGGTGGGGGCCAGCTGGTTTGCCCTGAAGAGTGTCCCAGATCAGGGCGGGGGTTCCCTTGGGGCGAGGCGCGGCCTAGGTGAGGGGTCTGTGGAGGTTTGCAGGCTGGCCACATCCCCCAGCAACCCAAGTGGAGGCCCTGGGATCTGGGATTAACTTATGTCTACAATTGAAACTTTGTAGCTTGGAGCAGAGCCAAGCCTTCTGCTCACTCTGTGGTGGCAGCCATTTCTATTTGAAACTTTGTAGACTAGAGTAGAGGCCTAGGCTGGCAATGGCAGGCGGAAAGGTTGGCTTCCTCCATTGCCAGGGAAATCCAAGCCTCTGTTCTCTCCAGCTCAGTGGCTGCCGCCATTTCTGTATCTTTTATAGTTGAAACTTTGTAGCATTGAGTGGAGGCCTAGGGCAGCAATGGCAGGCAGAAAGCTTGGCTTCCTCTGTTGCCGGGGAAACCCAAGCCTTCCTCCTGCTCTCAGTGGTGGCAGCCATCTTGGTTGGGGTTTATTTGCATAATCTGCTCCTGATTTGCAGGTGGGCATGGCTGTGGGCATGGCTTGTGGGTATAGCGAAGGTATGGTCAAATTTGCATATTACTCTTTTATTAGATAGGATTGTTAATAAGTGCTCAAAAATGCCCTTGCTTCATATTTCAAAATTAATATCTTAGTACATTTTAATGTAATAAATTTTACAATATATTTTTCCAAAATTAGAAAGGTGACAGCTGGGAGACATTAATACCCAGATTATGAAAACGAAAAGCTATCATCTATATATATAAAAGCCTAAACGATCTTTATAACTGGATGACCTAATGACTGGCCGGTAACTATGATGTGCACTGACCATGAGGGGGCAGATGCTCAATGCAAAAGCTGCCTCCTGGTGGTAAGTGCACTCCCACAGCCAACCTCCCACGGACACCTCCGACCAGCTGGCCCCAATTGGGACTGGGTGAGATGGCCTCGATGGCCCCGATGGCCCCAATTGCCAGCCAGGCTGAGGGACCCCACCCATGCATGAATTCGTGCACCAGGCCTCTAGTCTACTTATAAAATGATTTTAAAAGAATTCATTCAGCTGAAATCGGTTTGGATCAGTGGACAGAGCATTGGCCTGGAGACTGAAAGGTTCCAGGTTCGATTCTGGTCAAGGGCATGTACCTTGGTGGTGGGCACATCCCCAGTAGGGGATGTGCAAGAGGCAGCTGATCAATGTTTCTCTCTCATTGATATTTCTGACTTTCTATCCCTCTCCCTTCCTCTTCGTAAAAAATCAGTAAAATATATTTTTAAAAAGTGAATCATTTATTCAATTAATACATTTGCCAGGCACCATTATACCTGTGAACAAACAGACAAATCTCTCTGGAGATTACTTTCCAAGCACTTGTTCTTGATGTTGAATGTTTTGGAGGACGTTTGCACTTACTGTTACCACTCTCTGCTGAATAAACAACCCGGGCAGACATCTACACCTCTTACTCTCTCACCTCCTGGTGTTCATACATCATCCTCTCTTCTTCTCAGTGGAGCATTTCCTGACCCCTTTGTCTAAAACAGACTCCATCACTCCTTTTGAGCATTTCTTCCCCCCCTCTTCTGCTTTATATTTCTCCATGGCATTTACTAGAATCTAAAAGATATATAGTTTACTTTTTAATTTGTCTGGCTCCTCTTACAAACATGACCTTAATGAGGCATGTTCATCTTTCTGTTGGTTATTATAGCCCCTGTACCCAGGAAACCCAAGAGCTATGAAGGCCCTTGGCACTCAGATTGTGGCTCAATGTTGTTTCCCAATAAGAGGAAGTGAGGTCCTTGGAGAAATGGTGGATTCCAGATCTAGGGCATAAATTGTGTAAGATGAACCTGGAAAAGCTCTTGATACCAGGTAGCAAAAAACAAACAAACAAAAACTATTACAAACTACATGGCAAGAGGACTCAGAAAACAATACAAAGCAGCTCCCTCTGACTAAGGAAGGGGCAATTTGAGAACCTGTTACGAAAATAACTGAAATATATTGAACATATCAAATATGTTCCAATCAATGACTTCATATGAAGATAAAAACTAATAAGTGTACAAGTGAATGAACAAATTACAGTCCATAGTGAAGATGCCAGGAAAACAAGAGAGAAAGAAAAATGATTTTCTACATGAACTATCCCTTAGAGTAACCAAATACCAGATGAGGAGTAATTTTTCTTCATAGAAGTATTCCTGATAGATTAAGAAGAAACCCAGGCACTGATCATCAAGAACAGATAACATCACAAAAAGAGAGATAACTAGGCATCAACGTGCCTCCTGACAGAAGGACAGAATATCATTCAGGGAGTGAAGCACTCTAACAAAAAAATATTAAGTCTGACTCAGATTAAGCCTCAGCTCTAACCATCAATTTACAGGAAATACAAAAGGCTGGGAACCAGGCTATACAACAACATGGAAATAGAATAAAATGCAGAGCATAACAAATTCTCTAAGGCAGACAAAGATGTTCCTTCAACAAAAGGCACAAGGAGGGAAGTAAAGAGATGAGGGAAACCTAAAATTAAAGAGAGACTTTAAAGATACCAACTATTATAATATATGGTTCTTACTTGAAAATCAATACAAATAAATAAACTTTGATTTACAAGATAGCCTATAAAATGTGAATACTAACCTGATATTTTATGAAATTAAGGCATTATGTTAATTTTTTATATGAAACTAGAGGACTGGTGCACAAAATTTATGCAAGTCATTTCCCAGATCTGGCCAATAATCAGGGCCAATCTGTGGAATGAATGGCGGGGCAATTGGGGGGCCCCCTGCCTTGTCTGGCCTGGGATCTGCAGGCTCCTGTGCTCAGCATCTGTCCCCTGATGGTCAGTGCTTGTCATAGTGACTGGTTGCTCCATTGGTCCTTCCATTGTTTGATCAATTTGCATAATAGGCTTTTATTATATAGGATGGTATTGGCAGTCATAATGAGAATAGTTATATATTTTAAAAGAGTCTATTTCAAAGTTACTTATTGAAACATTCATACATGATATGGTATTTGGAGTTTGCTTCAACATAACAGAGGGTGGAGATTATTAATGAAATGAGATTGGCCACGAAACAACAATTACTGAATTTGACTCATGGGCACAAGGGGGATCGTTACTCCCTTCTCTTTCATATCTATTTGTAATTTTCCATATTTAAGTTTAAAACATAAACATTTTACAACTATTTTATTGGCATACAAAAGAAATTACAAGAGACAATATTTAAAGGTCTGTTAAAAAAAAAAAAAAAGCAAATTGGAGATGAAAGCACTGAAGCCATTATCTGCCATATGTATTCCAAGGAGCAGAGATGATGGTTTGGGCTTTGGCAAGTCCTGTCATTTCTAATTTTTGTAAGGTGGAGGCCAGCACAATGGCAAATATAAATGTTGTAGTATCTGAAACTAACCAACAGAAATATCACTTAAAAGATAAACTTAGGAGAGGAGAAAGGTTGCAGAGAGAATTGAGCTATCAGTTGGGTTTACTGATCTATAAACCCATGACTTTAAAAAAAAACAACCTTTTTCTAAGGATGTCTTATAATTCATGCAATAAGAGCAATACAAATACAGAGATGAAAAAGATACAAATAAAGGCTGAACTAAAAAATATCATAAATCTCTCCCCCATCCTTTACTGCCAAGAAATATTACCTCACAGAAAGGAAATTTCCTACTACAAATGCTAAACATTTAAAAGGTGTGTGTTGGTGTCCTCAGGCAACAGTCTAGTAATATTTTTCAAGTACTCCTGTTGTCCCAAAATGTCAGATATGTCTTTTATTCTTCAAGTTTTGTCCTGCAACCTAAATAGTCAGTTCTTTGTTGCTGTATACTTTAATAAATTAGTCTGTGCAACACCATTTCCAAGTTATCTTTAGCAGCCAACACAGCTCATAAATCCAAATCATTGTGCTGATAATTAGGATTTCATTTCATGCTCCTATTCACAAACATTTAAGCTTTCAACCTTTGCTGTTGGGCATTAATCTTGGCATTAATCGAGATTAAGTATGCTGAATTTAAACTCAAGGTTAATAGCATGCTCAGCCAATATTAGTTTTACATATTACCAAGAGAGAACAGAAAGAGGCAAAGACCTTTATGCCTTTTGTCCATGACATGGAAGAAACAGACTGATGAGTAAGGCATGAAATTGCTTCCTTTGTTTCTTTATGAGGGAATAACACACACATGCATGCACACTCACTCATCCAGTCCAAATTGGCATTTGAAGCAACAGCCTGTACACATCCTAAGATCCAGCAATCAATCACTGGGCAATTTCATTATTTCAGAGTAACTATAATTGCAATGGTAACAGAAATACTTAAAAAAAAAAACACAAATACCCAGCACAAACAAATTAAGAAGTTTGAAAAGGTATGATGATTGCTAGTTGCTAGAATAATTGTATAAATAGAAAAAAATGTCTGGGTGTCAAATGTATCAGAATCACCTATCAATATAATATCAGTAGAGGGAAAGACATTCAATCTAAATTTCATAAAAGCTGAAAGCAGTAAAAGGCTTGGCGGAGGGCTAGATTAATATATCTGAAACAATGACAGAGTAATTACTTTATAGGGCCTTGTCTCTATAATGGGAGTTGTTACATGATTCACAAAAAAAAAAAAAAAAAAAAAAAAAAGATACAGAAAATTAACTGCCCAATGATCTGAAAATGTAAGGTGGCCTAATTCATTCACTCACACCATCTGGAATGACTGAGTACATGGGTTTCATGAGTTATTCTCAGAAGAATTGGTGCTGTTTCTTTCTTGGTGGGTAGAGTATCAAAATTGTGAGTATTTGAAAATGAGCAATGAAGACTGATTCATGGGAACTAGCTAAATGAGAGCTATATTTCAAACACAGATGCATTTGAGCATAGAACTGAGTGCAAAGTAAATGGCAGCATGTCACCCAGCTGAGTTCAGTTTATCTTTGACATGAAGGGACAACAGTAATGAAAGTACATAAGTACTGGGCAACATATCCTCTCAGGGCCTCTGTGACTATCTTTCTATTACTCAGAATTGGGGAGAAGTTTAAATGACATTGTGTATTTGAGGTGTCTGGCATATAGTGGGGGCTGAATAATGTTTTATTCTTCTGCCACCCAACAAGGGTAAGGACTAAACTTTTATTACCACTTCCAAGCTCTAATAAAGTATTATATAACAAGCACCTATGGGGGTAATGTAAGGGGAATGGCTTTATACTGGAATTTACTAGAAACAATTTGTAGACTACAAATTGGTAAGGGTAAAGGTAGTTTATAATCCTATAATTCAGTGAAAGTTGGCACATTGAGATAGCCAAGGGAAAGACAAAGGAACAGTGTCAACTCCTAAGACCAGTTTGAATCTAAATGCTTCAATTTAACTGGTGATTGATTATATGGGAGCATTTTATTTCATGTCCTTTTTTATCTATAGAAGTTCTGAAGTTAAACATAGAAGGAAATAAGAACTGGCTTTTCAATAAGTATTGAGAAAAAAATAAAAATCAATGGTACACCTGTTGATCAAGTACACATCAAATGAAGATGTCTCTTTTAATCATTTTTTCCAAATACAAGAGAAATCTGGCATATAATACAGGTTAAATGAAGAAAGAACATTTCAAGAAATCAAGAGAAAAATATGACAAAAAAGAAAAAGAAAACAGCACCACAAATCCATAGATGTTGTCCACAATTTTAAAAATACTAGAATGGAATTAATTGGTTCCAGAAAACATCTCTAATAATTTAATATTAACAAAGGTAGGGGTGCAGGCCTGTTCCCTTCACCCAGCTCACAACCAAATCAAATAGAAGTGTCCTATCCAGAAAAAAAGAAGCCTATGGGAACAGTTAAATTCCTACATTACCAGAAGTCAAGGAGTCTAAAATTAAATTATATTGGTGAATAAGAACCAGAAATTGACTCTAATTCAGAAATTAATTTACAGTTCCACATAAAATGTTACAAGAATGTCATGCCCCACAATTGTCCTAAAAAATAACAATATTAAAAACCATAGAAGTATTACAATGGGGAATTAATGTGATATACTACTTATATTTGAATGACAAGTCATAGAATAGAACTAAAAGAATATACTAAAGAAATAAGATTATAAAAATATTTATATAAAGCTATCCATGTTAATCGAATAAATCTTAAACTCAGCTTGTTACTCTGATTTTTCTCTCAGAGCTAGAGCTTGAATCTTAAGTATTTTTAATATACTTTATAATTTTGGATTTCTGTTCCTGTTTGAACCTAGGAAGCAGCCTAACCTTATGGCTTAGCTAACACTAACAACTCAGTGGACAGGAATTCAGTTTTCAAAAAAGCCCAGATGGCCAACTTAAGAATGGTAACCATAAACACCCATATTAAGGACTATGAGAAAATGTCCTGCACAGCCTATACATCCTGCATGTCCAAATCCACTCCCACTAATTTCTTTATTCTGCTTTCCCTCTCCAACCTGGTAAAAACCCTAGCCTGCACTGAGATGTTAAGATGAACTTAAACATAGAAGGAAATAAGAATTGACTTTTAAGATGAGTTTTGGGATGAGGGTCCCTCATTTTCTCAGGTTGCCGGCACTTGTATAAACCTCTTTCCTTCCCACCAGCACCTGACTCACAAGTTTGGCTTTTGCTGAAATAGGCAGCCAAACCTGCGTTTGGTTATAGTATCAGTTAGGTTTATTATCATCTATCTGGCAGGCTCATATACATTACTCAGGAACCCTCAAGGTAAGATCCTTTCAAAATAAACAAACAAAATAAAAATTATTATTTTACAAAGTAAGAACCTGAGACACAAAGAAAGTAAGCACAGAGTTGAGAAAGCATCAGAAACACAAGCTGAAGTCAGGTATGAGGCACTCCGTAAGTCAGTACTTCCTACAGAAGTAGCCATATTGGTGAAATTCTCCTCTTAACTCTAATAGGGTACCTACTGAGGTGCTATGATAAAGTGAAAATGTTTTAAAAGACCAGAGTTTCAAAGTTATTTTCAGGTTAAAACAGTATAAAAGAAGTCTCTGGTTGTCTTCCACCCTCCTGATTAAATTACCTGCACCCACTCTTCCTCTGCCATTATTCTCTTAAGATTATGAATGCATAGCAATGTGCCAAGAAAATGAGTTCTCAGTGATTGTTGACAATCAATGAATGTAATAGCTGTTTAATAAGTACTCACTGAACAGAATTCAACTGAACAAAAAGAAAAGAAAAAAAGAAAAAGAAAAGCTCAATCATCTGCATAAAAAGAGATTAGAATAAAACCATTTCACATCTCTGAAACAGAAAATGTAGTTAAAGGCTATGAAAGGAAACACCCAGGCTCCACCCTTAAGTATATAAGACCTATTGGGTATATAAACTCTGTCTGCTCCACATTCTCGCAATTTATCTTCCCTGGAATCTCACTATTGTCTTCTCTTAGCTACATCCTCCTTTTAGATTATTGAGTATAGGGTGGCAGTTTCAAAAGGAAGGGAACAAGCTCACAAATAATCACAGTCCCTTTCCATCTGGTCCATTCTCTCACAATATCCCAGATGGAAAAAGGCTGGAGTGGGAATGTAAAATCCTCTACCTTCACTTCAACAACCCACCCCAGCATTCCAACTATCAAGAAAGCGTGAAATTAGGTCAGCTTGTCAATCAGGGAACACAGTTGGATTCTAGCTAAATTCTATCAAATGGAAGGGAAAGAAAACTTTGGAAAATTAAACAGAATGAGGAACCTTTTCCTCAGGGCAGGCAAGGCACTTCTAATGACTTCTCACTAGAGGGAAGTTTACCCAGGGACCTCCTCCTCAGGAGAAGATGGGCCTCAGGCCACATAAGCTAGAAACATTGCAACAAATGCTACAGAATCAATTTGCCAGGAGCCTGCTAACTGAGGAGCATCACACACCCAATTCCCTGTGCTTTTAATTTGCAAAAGGTATTTTAACAGTCATTTGATCTGAGGATTCCCAGGATCCCTGCAGGGTGGCCATGGGACAACCTGTCAAAAAACAAAGTCTGCTTGGATCTTACAGAGGCAAGAGACGTAAAGATGTAGGAGAGGGACAAACCCAGATGAGCCAGGGCCACATACCCTGAAGCCCTATTGTTTGGCCTGCATCCCCCAAAGCTGTTCCAGTCACTTGATGATACAGAAGAGAGACACCTGAATCCCACAAGAAAAACTATGGGAAAGCATTTCATTTAGCCTCATAATGGAGGCAGTCTCCTCCTTGCATGGCAGCTCCAGGAAGCAGTTATTCACTACCTGTCAAAGGGCAACTATATCCAAAAATGGTGGAGAGAATAAAAAAGAAATGGCAGTTGAGAGCCTGCCAAATGCACATCCTCTGAAATTAGCCAGCACCATTTCCATAAAGGTGGAGGGGAAGCTAGCGAGTTTTGATTTCCTACTCAGTTTTTCTGTGTACCTTGCCCAGAATAAAGTCTTAACTCTATTCCACTGTTTGATTTTCCTAAAGATGACATAAGATCATTAAAGCATGTGGTCTTTACTTTAAATGCTCTGCAACACTTAAAAAAAAACTGCTATTCAACTTGAAGAGTACAAGTAAAAATGAAATTCAGATAATAAGGAGAAAATTAACTAATTCTGTAAGTAAATAGCTAATTTTACCAACAAGCACAGGAAAAGACGCTCAACATCACTAATTATTAAGGAAATGCAAACCAAACCACAATGAGATATCACCTCACCCTCATTAGGATGGTTACTATAAAAAAGATAAACAAAAATACCCCACAACTCAGAAAATAACAAATGGTGGTGAGTATGTAGAGAAACTGGAACCCTCGTGCACTGTTGGTGAAAATATAAAATGGTGCAACCACTTTGGAAAAGTTTGGAGGTTCCTCAAAAAACAAAAAGATTCACCTTATGACCCAGACATTCCACTTCTGGATATGTACTCAAAACAACTGAAAGCAGGATCTCACAGTTATGTGCACACCCATGTTCATAGCAGCATTATTCACAATAGCTAAAACGTGGGTGCAATCTAGTATCCATCAATAGATCAGTGGATAAGCAATTTGTGGCATATAATACAACAAAATATTGGTCAGCCTTAAAAGGAAAGGAAATTCTGACATAGCTACAACATAGATAAACCTTGAGAAAATGATGCTAAGTGAAGTAAGCTGATCACCAAAAGACAAATAGTGTATAATTTCACTTATATGAATACTTGGAGTAGTCAAAACCATAGCAAATGGTGGGGCTGGAAATGGAAAGGAAAAAAAGCTACTGTTTTAATATTTAAAAGGCATAGTTTTATATTTGCAGGATGGAGGGTTCTGGAGGTGGATGGATGGTGGTGATTGCTGCTGGGCAGTATGAATGTATTCAATGTACACTTAATGGTTAGGACCCTGGTCGGCAAACGGTGGCTTGTGAGCCACATGTGGCTTGTGAGCTGCAGTTTGCCACTCTGTTGACTAATGAGTTTGACGACCACTGACCTAGACTCTCGATTCCAATAATTATGTGAGAATAAACAAGTCATCTTTTCTATCAAAAAAAGTTTAGACAGCTGCCATTTTGGACTATGTGACTTGGCAGCCACCATGTTGGCCGCATGGCTTGTAGCTCACCTGGGGGCTGCCATCTTGAAATCACAAAAGCCAACCCATTCCTTTGAATTAGTCAATCGCGAAAGACTGTGCGCCTGAGCTCCAATCAAGAGCAAAGGACAGGTCACATGCGTAAGGGATTATAAAGCCAAGCAGCCTCCCTGCTCGATGTGTATGCACTTCCAGACCATGTGTGTGCACCCTTCTACATAGAAATAAATATGTTTGCCTTTCTGCCTAGCTCCTGAGTGTTTTGTATTCGATCAGAACCCCTGACTCGGGGGTCTCGCCTTATTTCTAACAATTACAGGTTGTTGTTGTTCCATGTGATTAAGCCCCTATCCCAGTGGTCGGCAAACTCATTAATCAATAGAGCGGCAAACCGAGGCTTGTGAGCCACAGTTTACCGACCACTGGTTTAGGATATTACATGTATTTTACTGTACTTCTTTTAATGAGGAAAAAAAATAGTTAGCTAAACCTGCTTTTCTCACAAAGAAAAAAAAGTAATCCTGCTAGGAGGCAGAGGAGAGTAATGAAGAAAGAAATCACAGGTCTATCATGTAAAAACATTAGCTGTTTTTAAGCTCTTCGAATCCGGGCATGGATGCAAAATCTGTTAACCACAACCATCCACCCTCCTAAACCACTCACCTCACTGAGGTAAATAAAAAAGGAGCAGGTGGACCCATCCACTCCGTAGTCTGCGTAGCAGGGATCCGAGCGCCACATATCTTTCATCCACTGAAACAACAAGAGCCCGGTAAGAACATCTCTGAATGGCCCATTCCAGGTGATCCTGCCCATCTGCTGATAGAGGAGAGGACATGTATGGCTCAGGCCGTGGCCTAAGCTCAGTCACTTAGCTGAGGTCAGGATGACAGACGCTGAACCCCTGCATGATCCACAGATGCACTGACTTGAGTTGGACCTTGGCAGATGTGCTTAGTTAAGAGTGGAGAGAGGCCGGGGACATGCCAGGCAGCAAAGCCCAGAGGAGGCAATGGCTAGGAGAAGTTTATCAAGAGCAGGTGCCTGATGGGACCCTGCACCCAAATACCCTCTGCACAGAAAGCTGGTGTCAGCAGCATAGCAATTTCTTTCAAGAAAAGTATATGAATGAACGTGGGAGTCCCAGATGGAAACCATGTGAACGTTTCTGAGGTTTGGTCTCCCTCTCCTAACTATATTCCAGAACCAAAACTTTTCTCTGGAACCACTGAGCAGGGGAGTGGAGAGTCTCCCCAAGGGCAGGCCATATAAATAAGGTTCCTAAAAATGTTAAGATCATGGTCAGGTATCTCTGGGTATTCAATTGAAAATGTAAATATGACATTTAAATGACAACTTGGAGACCTCAGAAGTGGGGCCCCAGGGATGGGAGAGAGTTGGACACTAAACAATGGCAACCCCTTGTCACTGATCCCTTAAAGATCACCTGCTGGAATTGGGGAACATCCCCATGGATGTTCAAAAGCTGCTTCAAAGACACAGAAGGGGACCAAACTGGTCCAGGCTCCTTCAGTCTGACCAGTTAGAGCCACTGTTGACTAATCCTATGGAGTTGCCATAACCACAGCTCCAAACAAGCAGCCCTTACATGACTCTGCCAAAGGGCTCACTCTCCCTTTAAGGAAGGGCATGCAGAATGAGGATGATGGAAATAAATATATATCACTTGGCCTTACCTTGATTTTCCCCTCACAGTGGGGGTAGCCATCCATAGGAGGCAATACACATTTTTCTTGAGCTCCATTAATGATATCTGTAAAAGATGAAAAAGAATTAAGGATATCATGAAGTTTATGAAAAACAAGCCTAACATCCATGCTGTGACCCATGTAACCTCTCTCCAGCTGGCAACAGGTCTGACCTGACCTGAGGAGGCCCACCTATGGCTGATTGGAAACCTATAATGTGTGTGGCCCAGGTTGGAAGGATGAGCTACACCAACCAGAGTGATTGTTTGGAAATCTGCAAGTGGGAAACTGAGCAATTAAAGAAATAGGGTACAGGAAACAAAGCCATGGGCCCTTACCAGGCCATGCAGACAAACTGGGGTCATGAGCAGCTTCATGAAAACGTGTGCTTGAGCAGAGGCAGCCAGCAGGAGAGAGGTGAGCAGAACCCATGCTTGGGGTGCAGAGAGCCCTGAGATACATCTGTGATGTAGAGTCTCTTATGGACCCAGTTATTAAATTGCCTCTAAGATCTCCTTACTGCTTCAAATATTTCCTCACCACAAGCTCCCTTTCTACTAGCTAGCCCAAAGTATATTCCTATTCCTTGTAACTACAGAGTAAGAATAAAAAGAATGCCTTTAAGAAGCTTTTAGTTTAGTGGTGAACAACAGATGAATAATTAAACAGTTGAGCAGCATGATAGACACCAATGCCCAGGTGGGGCAAGGGCAGGATGCCCATCCGAAGGGTCAAAGAAGGTTTCCTGATCCAGCACAACTTGGCTGAGGTGTGAAGATGAAGCAGAAGCAAGTCAGGTAGAGACAAGGTAGAGATGGTGATCAAGCACAGAGGTGGTTACATGCTGGATGGAATGACGGTGTGAGGTGCGGGGAGGTCAGGCAAAACAAGCAGGAAGGGCCCAAATCGGAAGGTCTCAGCACGAAGTTCCCCATGCCAAGGGTGTGACAAACTCTGAAAGGCTTTGTGGAGGGAATGGTTGGGTCAGATTTTTGTGTACGAATGACCACTTTAGCAGGACAACACTAAACCTACACGCTTCTCTTTTTGGACCTACTATATTTTCCAGACCTGCAGGGAAAATGTCACCATTCACATGCTGACAGTTTTCCATCTACACACAGTATTTAAGATAAATTAGATCCCAAGCCACAATATCATTCAACAGTAGTACACAGTGGTGTTGGTGGCTGTTGAGGCTGAAAGAGAGGTGAGTGCAAAGGGGGTTTTGGTAATATCTTTCCCTTAAAAACTATTTCTTTTGATAGTCTGAAACAGAGATTTTTTTTTTTTACCTCTTGATTCAGTGTTTTCAATGAGCATTCCACTTGCTAAGAAGGATAACTAGAACATAACACCAATATCCTCCTTATCATATATGGAGGCAGTGCCATTTAACAGTCAACATGGAAAGCACTTAGCTTGCCGAAGTCCCTGTTTCCCCATCCATAAAATTGGAATAACCATACTTTGCTTCACCAAGCTCCCATTTACTAAGTTAACATATAAAAAGTCTAGCATTGCTAACCACAGACCAGAGCCCACACTTAGAAGCTGGCATTTGCTATACAATAGGACACAACTTTCATTCACCACATGAAGTAAAACATATTTCAAGTACACAGTCGCTCTAGAAGCACTCTCCCACTTACTCAGAAGGGAACTGCTGATGCCAGAATCCACTTATTGACTAGCTGGTTTCACCAAAGAATAGGATGCTTCTCCACACCTACCACACCTATCACTAGCTTTAATTCAATCTTCTGTGACACATTTATGAAGCAAAGCAGCAACAGAGGTCCCAAGGAATGAAAGCTGGGTCTAGAACAGCTGGGAGTGGGCAATGAGACATTTAAGGAGACACTTAGGTAAAATGACCCCTTTATTTATATGCTCTTTCAGTTCTGATGCTCAGAGACAGAAGTCCACAAAACTAGAAGCTGCTGAGTTGGAGGTGTGATGTGTGGGGTGAAAAGAATTACTGGGAGGTAAAAGGGACAAACTGGTCCATGAAGGTAAGCAAGCAAAGCATATCTGCCGACAGTGTGTGCCCTCATCAGGAATTAAGTCAAGGGTAGGCAAACATTGCCCATGAAGGACCAGATCATAACTATATAAGGCTCAGCAGGCCACACAGTCTCTGTCACAGGAACCCCCCACTCTGGCTTGTACCAGGAATGCAGCTTCAGACGATGGGAAAGAAGTATTCTGGCTGTGAATCAACAAAGTTTGACTTACAAAAGCAGGCACAGACCCCTGTGTCTACTCTGCTGATAGTTCCACAATGAGGAGCCTCATTTCTGCTAAGTCCTGTTGAAAGGGCCTTCTCTAGGACACTTGTCGTCATCCTCTGCCAGGAATGCCCTTCTTCTCACACTGTGTGCTCTCCACCCTATTGCACCCAGCCGGAGCCTTCCTTCTGTTAAGCTCTGCTTCACATCACGTGGGAAGAAGCAGTCTTATGCTCCTTCCCATGCCCAGTCAGGGCTTGGTGCTGCCCTCCTAACAACTCCTCTGGCTGTAATAATTGCACACTTTTCTTTTCATTTGCCCATCGCCCCTCCTTGAGAACTGAATGGGAAGGTAATGCCCTTCTGCTCCTCCACCAGGCACTGGGTAAGTACTGCTTGACAGAATAAACACCTGCTGTTCCATCAGCACCCTGGGTCTGACTCTGCTTAGAGAGAACTGGGTGGAGACCCCTGCAAGGGCAGGGCTCTTACTGCTCCTCCAATGGCAGCGTGTCAACGCATCCAACAGGGTCTCCTGTGCAAGTCCACTCTCTTATGATGAATTTTCTATTAAGTTCCACAGTGATGGGTGTGAACAGACAATGACTGCCACAAGCTCCGTTTACAGGCTTGGGGCTCTGCTGTAGGAGAGATCTGTGAACTGGAGAAGCAGGCAATTCTTGGAGGGACAGCTCCCCATGGTGTTTTCAACACAACAATAAAGATTCAACAAACTATGTTCTTATCAGTTTGTGTCCACAGAGCACTGACCCACCTGTGGAAGAGCCTCCAATGTAAGTTTGGTTAAAAAACAAAAATTCAGGTTCATGTCATTGCTTTTCAGGAGCAGTTTAGCTTCCTGTACACAGGCCTTTTGAACAGGAGGAGACAGGATTCTGCAAGACAAATTACTAGGATCTTCTCCCTGCTATTCACCCTGAGCTCTCCAGCATCATAGTTTTTCCTTTTAAGCAGTGAAAGGGCATGGGGGATAAGGGGATAGGCGAGGGAGGCAGCGGAGAGGAATGGGTGGGGAGGGGGTAAGCAGTGAGGCTCAGCTCTGACTACTGTCCAAGTTCAGTTTCACCCCTAACCTTCCCATAATGGCATCTTGCACCAAGAACTTCACTTGGGTACTGACTCTATGGTGTTGTCGAGCAGGCATTACACAAGCAACAGATGACCTAGATACGAAAATCCTGTTCTTTAATCCATCACCAGTACCACACAGTGTAGGAGGACCCAAACCCTGGGTTTAATCCAAGAGGACACATTTCCTGTTCCCCACAATTCCTGCTCCTGGAAGGACATGTGCACGGCAGGAACAGGCACAGCAGTGGTGTCTGCAACAGATCCACAGTAGGGCTCCTGTCCAGTGTAGAACCAGACTCTCCTATAGGCCTAAGATCTGCACATACACTAAGACACATACAGAGAGAGAAAACGACATGGCAAACATACCAGAAATCCACGATGACAAAGAGAGTAAGAATCAGATACACAGTTTTCTTACTTGTGCTTTTCTCTGCCTCTGAGGAAGAAAGGAAAGTGGGGACAGAGGAGGCAGGAAGGGCAGAGGTGACGGTGTCTCAGAGGGGCAGTGAGAACAGAAAGGGTGATACAGGAAAGGAAGTGGCCCGGCCCATTTAGCTCAGTAGTTGAGCGTCAACCTATGAACTAGGAGGTCACAGTTCAATTCCTGGTCAGAGTACTTCCTGGGTTGCAGACTCCATCCCCAGAAGGGGGCATGTAGGAGACAGCCAATCAATAATCCTCTATCATCATTGATGCTTCTGTCTCTCCCTCTCCTTCCTCTATGAAATCAATAAACAAACAAACAAACAAACAAACAAAAAAACAGAAAGGAAGGTGAATAATGAAAACCTCCCTCAATAAATTTGAAGTGGTGTCACATACACTGTCACAATGTACACTAACCACATCCTCCTGAAAAAGGAAGATAGTTAATTATCTTATAGTTGGAGAAGAGAAACTTTAAAATCTTTAGCATCTACTTCCAAACTTAGCTTGCAGTCAGTCACTGGGAACATCTCGCCAAAGCCTGCTGCTTGCCACGTGACAAAAATGTCAGCTCTGTACCCTTAAAAGACAAGCTCTGTACCCAGAAAGGGCTAACCATACAGTGCTGGAGGTGGGACTACATACAACAGAGTGAGGCCCACGTCAGCAGAAGACCCTCCCCATGCACTGTGTTCAGAAAGGCAGGACAGCCATCCTCCGTGCAATGGCCCAGTGCCCAACACAGCACCTGGCACACTGGGAACTTCATATGGTTATAAAAATACACTCCTACAAAACGAGGTTGGCAGTCAGGTGTCCCCCGCAATCCCTATCCTACTACCAAAAGGGAGATGAAGTGGTGTTTGGAAAAGAGCCCCACACAGAAGACAGCTATTTCAGAGTGAAAGATGACCCTGTCAAGACAGTCTCCCTTGCCAAAGCTTACCTTGCTATACATTAATTACAGCAAAGATAACAAGTGTATGAAATGGCACTTCTTTATAAGACTTCTATAACATTGTACTGATGACTTTTTATTTAGAACTGAACAGGCATCTGATAGGTTAAGGGTGTCTGATTCCCTCATCACCACTATAGTTAGGCGGGGGGAAAGTAGTTAAGAAACACACTCAGAAATCTCAAAAAACAGGATCATCTGTCTACTCCAGTAAGTTTTAGGAAACTGAGGTCAGTCTCCTCATCCAACTCATTTGCCAACAGTGAAGATAACCATCTTCCTGAATGAGGGTTCAATTAAACCCAAAGGTATCCCACATATTTCCTCTCAGAAGATAAAAGGGTCCAGCAATTCTGTTTTGTGTGTAGGACAAGATGGCATTTCCCTGGGAACACCTGAAAGACATGTAGGCCCAGTTATTAGATGGCCCCTGAGAGTGCCCACAGGAACCTGCCCCCATTCCAGGCTTCCACATTAGCTGGGAACTGACTGAGTCTCTGCACTCAGCCTGGACCCTGAGCTCCTCCAGCACCTGCATCAGCTGGCCTGGTGTCAGGAGTTAATCACAATAAATTGGACAGAAATATAAGCTCCCATTAAAGATGACCTTACCAACCATCCTCAGCTTGGCCGCTACTCATTTATAGCCACTTTACATTGGCAGCATGAAAAAAATGATTTAATTTCTATTAACTGAGTCAAGTACACATATCCCAGCGCCAGGGCCCACCAACAGAGCTAGGGAGCTATGTCGGTCTGGCAATGGGTGAGACCCACTCACAGACTCCAGGGATGTATACTGGGCACCTTGAAAAGAGTTGTTTGTATTTCATAGTTTATTTTGTTTTAACCTAAGAAGCTGGAGATGCAATCATTGTATCAAAAATGTTTAGAGCTGCCAGGGACTTCTGAAGCCATATTAGTAAACCATTCATCTTTCCTGATTCATAAAATCAAGGCTTAGAGACATGAAGTGCCTTGCTCACTCACTGATCAGGAAAAATTCCTTAAGCGCCTCCTATGTACAAAGCATTCTACATGTTAACACCAGGCCTCTGTCTTCTGAGTCAAGATTATTTCCAGGTATTAAAAGGCACACCACTACCATCATCACCTCCATGTACTGCACTGGAGGTCTAACTTATCAACAATGAAGAATGAAATGACAAATTCTCACTCCTCACTAAACAAGCACCTCCAAAGGCTCCTGCATTTGTTAAAAACTTGGAGCTGAAGTACTGCCCATGGACAAATACAGCCATAAAGGAAGTCAGCAAGAAAGGCACAGTCAATGTACATGGTTTCACAATGATGCACAACTTTTCAAGAATGAAATTGTGAGGATTGCCACAAACACACTGCCTAGGATAATCAATTTAATAAATTTTCAAATCATAGTAATGGTCAAATAACCTTAGATTATTTATGCTTTCCTTATCCTCTGTCATTTATTTACATTTTTTTGTAGAGGATATGACAAAGGAAAGCATACATAATCTAATATTAATAAGCCAACATTAGTAAGATTATTTCTTTTGTCAGTAGAATACAATTAAAAAGAGGACCTATGATTAAGATTCTCAGTAGAAGGGCAGGGTCCATAAGAATGTTGTATACACACAGACACCTCTCCATTCTGATAAATCCCCAGGCAATGCTATTAATAAAAGCATGTGAGAGTTCCAGGGATGTTCAAGCAGGAAGGTTGGTCATCTCACACCTAGACACACATATGTGTAGCAGGCAGAAAATGGCTGGGGTTAAATACCTGCCACAGACATGAAAAACACATACAAGAAAACCTTACCATCATTATACATCAGGGAAATGCAAATAAAAAAATAATGAGATATAACTACACCCACTGAAAGGGCTATGATAAAAATTCAGATACTGACAAGCGCTGGCAAGGATGTGGAAAAATCAGAACCCTTAAATATTGCTGGTAGAAATATAAAATGGTGCAGCTATTTTGGAAAATAGTCTAGCATTTCCCTAAAAAGTTAAACAGTTACCACCTGATCCAGCGATTCCAATCATAGGTATACACTCAAAAATATGCAAAACGATGTCAGCACAAAAGTTCACAGTAGCATTATTCCTAAGGGCCAAAAGTTGAACAATGATGAATAAATAAATAAAATGTGGTCTATCCACACAATGAAATATTATTCAGCCACAAAAAGGAATGAAGTTCTGATTCATGCTACAATATGGATGAACTATGAAGAAATTAAGTAAAAAAGGCAGTAATAAAAGATCATATATTACATGAAATGTCCAGAACAGGCAAATCTATAAAGACAGAAGTAGATTAGTGGTTGTTTAGGACTAGGGAAAAGGGAGGCTGGAAAGAAGGTAATGATAGTTAATAGGTATGGAATTTCTTTTTGAGGAGATAAAAATATCACAAAATTGACTGTGGTAATGGTTGCACAAGTGTGTGAATATACATAAAGCTACTGAATTATACACTTTAGATAAATAAATTGTACAGTATAAAAATTATATTTCAATAAAGCCATACAAAAACAAAAAACCTTGTCACTGATTCATTCAACAAATACTGCACCTAAATGAGCATCTGCAAATAGTGTGTAGATAAAATAGGTGAAGGGATTAAGAGGTATAAACTAATAGTTATAAAATAAATAAGTCATTGGATGTAATATACAGCATAGGGAATATCGTCAATCCTATATAATAAAGAGGTAATATGAAAATTGACTGTCATACCTTCACAAAGATGGCTGCCTACAACCAGGCCAGCAGGGGGTTAGTGAGGGATAAGCAAATGACTGAACAAGGAGGTTGTGTGGGGCAACCAGGCCCGCAGAGTGATTAGTGATGGATGTCCAAACAATAGAACAAGCAGGTTGCGTGGGTGACCAGGCCAGCAGGGAGGTTAGTTAGGGATGACCAAATGACTGAACAGCAGGCTGCATGGGGCAACCAGGTTGGCAGGGAGGTTAGTGAGGGACGACCAAATGACTGATTAAGCAGGCTGTGTGGGGCAATCAGGCCAGCGGTGGAGCCGTGAGGGACGACCAGGCTAGCAGGGGGGAGGGCAGTTGGGGGCTATGAGGCCATCAGAGGGGGCAGTAAGAGGCAACCAAGATTGGGGGAGGGGGACAGTTAAGGGTGACCAGGCTAGCAGGTGGGATGCAGTTGGAGGTGACCAGGCTGGCAGGGGGGGCAGTTGGAGGTGATTAGGCTGGCAGAGGGGCAGTGAGGGGTGACCAGGCAGGCAAGCAGGCAGGTGAGCAATTAAGAGCCAGCAGTCCAGGATTGTGAGAGGGATTATCTGACTGTCAGTTTAGGCCCAATCCGCAGGACATACTCTGAGGGGTCCTGGGTTGGAGAGAGTGCAGGCCAGGCTGAGGGGACCCCCTCCCTCCCCTGTGCATGAATTTCATGCACCAGACTGTAGTAATATTATAATAACTTTTGTGGTGACAGATAGTAACTAGACTTATCATGGGAAGCATTTCATGATGTACATCATCACAATATGAGATATGGTATCCAGTTATGATAAATAGACATACCTGAGAGAATGCTAATTTTATACAAGAAAGGAAAAAGTTTACCAGTACCATATTTCTATAATATATATATATATATATATATATATATATATATATATTTCTGTACATAATATTTTGTAAAATATGTTTTTACTGATTTTAGAGAGAGTGGAAGGGAGAGAAAAAAAAGAGAGAGAAACACTGATGAGACAGAAACATCCATTGGCTGCCTTCTGTATGCCCCTACTGGGGATCGAGCCCAGAACTCAGGCATGTGTACTGACAGGGAGTTGAATCTGAGTCTTCTTGGAGCATGGGATGACATTCAACCAACTGTGCCACTCCTACCAATGCTGTATATAATGTTTTTTAAAAAATAATTTACAGTATTGACAGATTCTGATGCATCCTCAATGGTCAATTTAGATTTAAGAAAATATTCTGAGAAGTAGGTGGCAGACATTAAAAATTAAAAATTCATGATTATGCAAAATGACGTCATATTCTCAAGTTAGGAGCCTGAGGCAATTTTTACACCTGTTCTCCTCTCCATAAGCAAGGTAGGGCACAGCCTTTCCTATCTTCCCTCTCGTCCGTGCAGGTTCCTTGGAAGGGAACAGAAGCCCTGTGTAGCTGTCCTACTGTAACAACGAGGAGCTCCGGATCCTGGAGCACACACATCTTTCTTCACTTCCTGGAACAACAAGGGGTTCAATTTTTCCTCTAAAACAGGTGAGTTAAGCACAGCTCACATATTTCTCACCATCCTTATCAAATTGTCAGAGGTGCTTGTGTTGTGGTTTGAATCTTATTAAGGAAATTAGAGACATATATACAAAGTGAGTGAGTGAGTGAGTGAGTGAGTGAGTGAGTGAATGTGTGTGTGTGTGTGGTCCCCTCTTGAAACAGAAAAAGAAAATAAATAAATATGAATCAAAACTGAACAAGGCAGGCTGTATCTCCAAGCTATTTTCATTGTGCAAACTGCCAAGAATAGCTGTTATCACACAATGTCATTTTGAATAACCTGTCACAAGCCTTTATGCAGCTGTGGGTAAAGGACAGGGATTCTAACAGGCCACCCAGACACCTCCAGGCTGGGAGCAAGTGCTCTGATCACTCTCTTAATAGAGATCAAGATAAACTTTTGTTTTTACTCTCATATGAACTGTGTTTTTCATTTTGTTTTATTTGCTTGCTTATAGCCTCCCTCCTCCCTTTGTAGCATGGAAAAATAAATTGTAAGTTAATTTATAATTAAGATGACACCCTGATAATATGTTTTTGATAGTAGAAAAAGAAGTAGAGTGAGAACAAAAAATGAAGCTGGTGGCATAGAGTATTAAGAACACCCAAAAATACACCAAGCCCAAGTACACCAAGCACAGATTTGAAGAAAGGCTGAGAGCTATGTAATTTTTAGGTCTCATTTGATTTATTCATAATTGCATCAAATCTACAAGTCCACTGGGATAAAACATACATGTTATGCCTGCTAACATATATGGAATGTTTCTCAAAACTCAGGTTGCCTTATAACTTAACTCCTTTTATCTCTCCTCGCCCTTAGTAAGTTTTCCTTCCTGTGAAAAGAAAACAAGCCTGGTATTAAGACATTTGGACCCTGGTATCAGCTTGTGAGGTTGAGAGAGTAACGTGCATATTCCTAAATGATAAGTTTACCCTGGAATGCTACTCATGTACTCAACAGAAAAAGCTAGCATGTATGAATGCAAGTTCATGATAGTATGAAACACAGCAGTTTTCAAATGTCTGGACAGGCTTTGGTTTTTAGAGTCAGATCCTGAGGACTCTGATCCTTGGGGGTGTAGTTACTACCTGAAGGTCTTCACCAGATACTGTTTCACCATGTTAGTATACAGAACACTGCCTCTCACTCCTCTCCAGCCACACGGTCCAGGGCAGAGGGAGAACTGTCGTTAAAAACTCACTCTCCTTGTCAACCAAGAAATGGTTATTGTGTCAAAAGCAAGGAAGAGCCAGTGTACATACCAAAAGGCAGGAGAAAGTCGAAGCTGTGTAAGAAATAACCCAGATTGTTGACCAGGACAGACTACTGAAGTGCACTACTTGTGTGAGAGCTATGTGATTAATTTAACGTAAGATTCTTTACCAATCAAAGCTGAGAAATTATACACTGGCAATGACAGAGAAACTCATATTAGAATGGTCCTTCCACAGATAACACTGACGATAAGGCAATGATCCCCCCCGAAAGAGAAAACTGCTGTGGGCAAGAGCCTCATTTCATAGCTTGGCCTTTTAAGGGGAATCTGGCTTCTGGTAGTAGAAGGTAAGCAAAATACTACAAACTTAGAATTAAGTTTAGGCAATTAGGATGGCTAGAAATGGAAGGATATCTCCAGAAAGTGGGAGCCAGAGAAGGGAAACCTCTTTATCTGCATATAAACTGCCTTAAAATTCTTGAATGACCCCATAACTAAGCACTTTTAGGGGAAAATCCAAGGAAACCTCTAAAAATGTTCAGAGATTCAGCTATTGTTCACTGTGGGGGAGTTAGTTTGCATCCTGACAAGTTAAAGGAGTTTGGTTAACATTTCAATTTTCCACTAAAATTTCAGAAAGGCCTTGCATCAGTCCCCAGGACTTAAGATTTCCTAAGACTAGGGTGGAAACTTAAACAATCACATCCAACAAACGATAAAATCAAATCTTCATAAGTTGAAGGTGTTTAAGTCAGTAACTTAACTGCCTACTAGAACAAAAATCAACACTCTCCAGAGGAAGATAACAGAAACAGACATTCTACAAATATAGTATTATAATGTCCAATATACCATCTAATAAAAGAGTAATATGCAAATTGACTGTACCTTCGCTACACCCACAAGCCAATTAGAGTATGAAAATTAACCCAACCAAGATGGTAGTTAGTTTGCATATCTGTGCGCAGGAGATGGCGTAGAAGGAAGCCAAGCACTTCAGAAGGGAGCAAAGCTGCGGAGAAGTAAGCAAGCGGGGCAGGGGAGAAGAAGGGAGCGAGGCAGCAGAGAAGAGAGGAAGCTTTGTTTAGGTCACAGGAAACTCTATTCTTGCAGGAATCTTCCTGCAACAGGTCTCTAATATATAATAAAGAATTACTAGACATGTGGAAAACAGAAAAAAAATGTGAACCAAAATCAAGAAAATGAAAAAACACAAATATATCCCAAAATGAAGTAAATGTTAAAATTGACGAAGTTTTAAAGAGTTATTATAAATATGATTAATGAAAAGGAAAGGGGTAATTTAACAAAACAAAACAAAACAGAAAAAAGAAATCCCGTAACTAAAAATTTAATATCTAAAATGAAAAATCCACAAAATAGAGTTGACAACAGTTTAGAGATGGTAGAAGAAGGAATCAGAGAACTTGAAAAATGAAAATTATTCAAACTGCAAAACAGAGACAATAAAAATAAATACTGGGGAGGAAAAATGAGCAGAGCTTCAGTGACCTGTGGGACAACATCATGTGAACTGAAGATGAAGTGGTCCCCAGAGATTAAAAAAAAAAAAAAAAAAAGAACATGGAGAAGAAAAGTACTTGAAATAATAGCCAAAAACTTTACAAATTTGAAGAATATTAATATTAACTTCAGATCCAATATCTCAAGTGAACCAGAAGCAAGATAAATACAAAGACAATTACATTTATCATAGTCAAACTGCTAAAAGCCAAAGATAAAGAACAAATGTTGAAAGCAGCCAGAGAAACATGAGATACATCCCATAAGAAGGTACAAAAAATAGAAATGCCACGGAATTTCTTATCACAACAAGATGAAAGGTATAAAACATGGAAAAAGTCTCTGTTTAGTGTTAAAAGAAAACTGTGGTCGACCCAGAATTCTCTACCAGATTCTGTACCTTAAATAATTTCTGCCACAAAAAGCCATTTTTAGATAAAGAATGAAGAGAGAATTCACCACCATCAAAGTTACGTGGCAAGAAAGAAATAAAGGAAGTTCATTGTGATGAAAGGAAAATGACATCAGATGAAAACTTGGAACTATAGAAAAGAATGAAAAGCATCAGAAATATTAATATACAGGTAAATATAAAAGACTATTGTTTTTTCCTTCCTTTAATTTCTTTATCAATTGACTGTCTAATGCAAAAACCATAGTAAGTTATAGCAAGGTTTAAAATATTTGCAGATGCAAGGTATTTAATAATAATAGTACAAAGGATAAAGGATTAATGAAATTAAACATGGAGTTTATAATACTATCTTTAGTATTAACTCTTAACTGTGATTTTTCCTTCTTGGCTGCATCAGACACAATGATAACAGCTTTATAGAAAGTATTAAACTAGCTCCCACAACTGTGCAAGGTTAAAACCCTATAACAAATCCTTTAATACACTCAAGTGCATGTGTGTATGTGTAATTACATGCAAACACACATCGTGCAAACACACACACACAAACACACACACACACACACACACACACACACACATCTCTTCCTAGTGGTTCTGCTTCTCTGCTTGAATACTGATAGAGACAAATTAAAGCCAAAATTGGTTGTTTGAAAAATGAAAAAAATTTATAACCTTCCTATCTAGAGTGATCAAGAAAAAGAAAATATAAATGAGCAATATTAGGAACCCAGATAGGATGTCACTAAAAATCCATAGATGCTGAAAGAATAACAGAAGATTATGAACAACTTATGGCAACATGGTCTATAATTTGGAAGAAATGATGGGCTGATGTGTTTCTGGCATAACAGTCCCAAATTGGAAATGACTCATATGTCCATTATCAGAATGACTCATATGTCCATTAGCATAGATTTATTATACTAATTTCATAAAACAGAATATTATTCTGTGATTAAAAAATAAAACTAAACAAAAATGAACTAAAATGTGTAACACCATAGATGAAGCTCAAAAATGTTATGCTGAGGAAAAGAAGCCAGACACACAAAAATGTTTATCCTGTATAATTTTATTTTTATGAAACTCAAGAACAGGCGAAATTAATCTATGGTGATAGAAATCAGAACGATTGCCCATGAGGGATGGAGACTGTGTAAGGAGGCCCGAGGGAAGATTCTGGGGTGACGGATATGCTCTGTTACTTGCCTGCTGTGTGGCTTTTATGGTTATACACATTTATCAAAACTCATCAAATGTTACACTTCAAATCTGTGCCTTGCATTATATATGTAATTTCATTCTTACATAAACATTAAGCTAGTTGCTTTAAAAATGCTTTCTCTATGATTTAGGAATACAGATGAGAGAACATTATTTGCCTTGCTAATCTCCTTTTATTAATCCTTTACCAACCACCTTGCTGGAAATACTTATTCTCCAATAAGCTCCTAGATATCTTAATGCACCTCCAATAATAGTCCCTTCAATGACTCCAGTGTCACATGTTTCACTGTGGGCTGAGGCAGCAAAGGGCTCTCTCAGTTTAGATTGGCTACTAAAGCAGAGCGAGAACGGAAGTTTAATCTTTATTCCTGAAATTACAAATCTCGAAGTACAATCTGCTGGTAAAGTGTTTTTCTTGGTCACTGACTGTATCTAGACATCCTTTATTTGAAGTAGATTAACTCACTGTGTTTTTACAGTGCTCCACTGAAAGCTGAAGAGGGGCATAAGTAACAGCCTACACTCTAAAATGTAACTGCACGTGACTAGAAAGAGTGGGCAGTCCCAGGACATAATTCACCTGCACACACTCAACATAGGAGAGGCTGTGATCCACTCCTCCCAGTCTGTGGGCTTTGACAGAAATCACTTAACTTCAATTAACAATATGCAACCCTGTTTTTCAGCCTACTTGTAGGATGTGGCTTTCTGCCTCTCGTACTTAGCTACGAAATCAGTACTGAGAAGAGAAAATGTTCTAAGCGAGGGAAACAGGAGTACTTAGAAATCTTTCATTTCTCAGCATGAGGCAGAGTCACAAACCAGAGCTTTCGTCAGAGAATGGTTGCTTCTTGTGAAAGTTACAAAGAACAACCAGCAGTGTAAGGAATTCATCTCACTTTACTTCCATTCTGTTCACTAGAACACAGAAACTAATCTAATAGCACCCTCTGCCACACCACTGTGAAACAAAGAGTAATGATTCATGATTTCCAAAACTGCAGGATATGCGCTTGGAGTATTCTGAGTTCCCTGTAAGTTCAGCACCAGGAAAAGGGAAGATCAGGGAGGAGCTTGTGGGGAAGGCTGAAATCTAGAAGGTCCTCATGCAGACACACTCCACTTAAAAGAATAAGATCAAAGAGCTCCAAAACCTTAAATATAAATCTTCTTTTCATTTATCAACTTAATGAAGATCATGTAAATAGCTTTCAACATCTTACCCAGCCTTCAGGTTCAACTCATACTCTCCCTTACTTGTGAAACTTTGCAAAAGTATTTCAGCTCAAATTGGCACCTTTAGGCTGCCTGTGAGCTTCTGCAACTGTCTTGTGTTCACTCGGTTCACTAACTGGGGTGTGTTTGTGTGAACAAACACAAAAACAAAGGCTCACAGAAATTGACATAGATTTTCTGAATTAAAGATGGTTATAATGGTGCTAGTACTTGGAAAGATCAGAAATGAACCCCAGGGGAGAAAAACAAATGACAAGCACATGTGTTTCTGAGAGAGCTAGAAAAATGCTGTTAGAAAGACAAAGGTTAGTATATTATTCTCAAATGAGGACATCTCTCTGTCAGAGGAAAATATCAGAATCATTTTTTAAATGTCACTCTTTTCTTCTATTCTTCTTTTGCCTTCCTCATTCAAAGGAAAAATAGAGTCAAAATGCTTTCATGCTTTTTGTTGCTTTGAAATCATCTCGGTTTTTACACATTATAGGCAACCAACCCCAATTCTAATCTGTGACTCCTATCCACTAAACACAAACAGCCCCACCACTATGACCACCCTTCCACCTCCACACCCACCATAACCAACCCTCCCCACACAGGACCACCACCCACCATAACTATTGCCCACCTCACAAACAAGCCTTTCTTGATTCCCCGCCTAGCCTCAGTTCTTTGGTAAACTTCTGATCATATCTAATCAAGTCAAAACAGACTCTAAGGGCTCAACCATACTTATCTGTGGTCCTGAATTTATGTCATATTGAAAATAGCCTCCAACACCTAAAAATTCAGATCTATATCTGGACATTAAATTTTGATAAACAAGGATTTGCAACAATTTTATTTTCATGAAGTCCAATTCTCCTTATAAATAGCTCCTTCAATTACCTGATCACTCTCAGGACTGAAAAACATGACTTTCTACAAATAGAAATATTTTTTAACTCCTAAGTTAAAATAAACTATATTGTTTATAAAAATAATTCAACATTAACATATAAAGATGTATTCATTCATACTCTAAGAGAATTGCTAACATGATCTTAAATAATTAGGCTAAATAGAAAACAGGACTTAAGGATTTAGTAGTTTTTCTGTTAATAACCTATGCTATTTTCTCTAAAATTTGTTGTTAATTCTCAACCAAGGATACTTTTTCTATTGATTTTTTAAAGAGAGACTGGAAGGAAGGGAGATAGACAGTGAGAGAAACATCGATGCTCAAGAGACACATCAATTGGTTGCCTTCCACACAAGCTCTAATAGGGCCGGGATCAGGCCGGCAACCAAGGTACATGCCCTGACCAGAATCGAACCTGCAATCCTTCAGTCTGAGGGCTGACACTCTAACCACAGAGAAAAACTGGCTAGGGCTCTCTAAATTTTATTAGAAAATATTTGAAACATACATAATGGTATGAAAAATGATATAACAAATCCCTACTACCCATCACTCAGTTTCAACAGTTAATATACACTGTGAAATATAAGTGGTAAGAATGGACCAAGATTGGCCTTTTCCTTCTTCTTAAGGGGAAAACATTCATACTTTTATTTACCTCTAGATTTGTCCTAATTTGTTGAGTTTTTCATGAGTCAATGTTGAATTAACTTGAATGATTTTCTCTATTAAAATAGTATGTAATTTCTGACTTCTGTCCTAGTAATGTTAATGTAGTTAGATATTAATAAGGAAGGAAAATAAAAGGAATCAGACATTAAAAAGCCAAAAATAACTGGGGAGTTGAAAAGCACACTGAGCCTGCTTGCTCCACTAGGAAGTTACAGCTTCACACACTCCACAGAGGACCTCTAAGTCCTCAAAGAGGGCAGGGGGGCTCATTAACTAGTCATTACCAGGTAAGGAATAAAATAGGAAAAATTCCTATGCTAGGTGCATGCATGGCCAGTAGAATTCAAGATTGCACAGGGTGAGATGCTTCCAATATGAGACATGTAGGAACGAAGTTGGCAACCATAGAGACCATTCTTACCTGTTCGATTCTGGTCAGGGCATGTACCTTGGTTTGGCCTGGGAAAGGATAGAATTGGATAAGGGGGAAAGAACTCTGGAAGATTAGGAAATGGATTGGTGGGGGGATGAGGGGGGAAGAGGATGTGGTAGTAATGCAGCCCAGTCCACAAAAGAATGGTAAAAAACCAGTCTGAAAAAAATGGTCCTTCCCAAATCTAAGATAATATAATCCTAGCTTAACAAAGAGTGTGTCTGCCTCCCTCTCCTTCTCTCCTCTCCCCTGCACCCCGCCTCACCTGTTCTCCTTGCACATTTAGTAGCAGCCATACGGGTCGAGGGTCCTTGGCACACTGTTGGGGCTCCAAAAGACTAAGCTTTAATATGGCACAGAATCTCTGAACACTGGTCATTGCTCATGGCTTGGAAAAGACAAGGCTGGACTATTTCCACAGTGGGACATGATGGAAATGAGACATTGGGAACCTGGGAGCAGCCTTCTATTTCCACCCAAAATAAATCTTACCATGCCACAATCTCTTTTATGTGGGTTCCTGGAATGCTTTCCTTGTGATCTCGTGAAATAACACTATTTGTACCAGTGAGAGAAATATGGTATACTAGAGGCCTGGTGCACAAATTTATGCACCAGTTGGGTCCCTTGGCCTGGTCTGCAGGATAAGACCAAAACCAGCTCTCCAACATCCCCCAACGGGTCCCAGGTTGTGAGAGGGCACAGGCCAAGCCAAGGGACCCAGCCAGGCATGGTCAGAGCTGGGGAGGGACATGGGAGGTTAGCCAGCCAGAAAGGGACCGTGGGAGGGCTCAAATGTGTCTGGCCCAGATTGCTCAGTCCCAGTTGGCCTGACCCCAGCAGCAAGCTAACCTACCAGTCAGACCGTCTGTACCGTGATAGCGACTGGTCAACTGGGCGACTGTCTGCCCCTTGGTGGTCAGTGAATATCATAGCGAGCGGTTGAGCAGACTTCATTAGCATATTACAGTTTGAATGGTCAACTGGATAACCAGACACTTAACATATTAGGCTTGTTATCCTATCTAATAAAAGAGTAATATGCAAATTGACTGTACCTCCTATCAAGTCACACACACAGCCACACCCATCACCAATCAGGAGCAAATTATGCAAATCAACCTCAACCAAGATGGCTGTGGCCACTTAGAGCAGGAGGGAGGCTTGGATTTCCCCGGCAATGGAGGAAGCCAAGCTTTCCGCCTGCCCTTGCTGGGCTGGACCTCCACTCAATGCTACAAAGTTTCAATTATAGAAGATACATAATCCTAACAGAAATGGTGGTAGCCACGGAGCTGGAGAGAGCAGAGGCTAGGGTTGCCTGGGCAATGGAGGAAGTCAAGCTTCTGCAGCCCTAGCACCTAGGCCTCCACTCTAGGCTACAAAGTTTCAGTTATAAAATTTAAATAAAACCAAACAAAAATAACTGTCACCATGGAGCAAACAGAAGGCTTGGCTCCGCTCCAGGCTACAAAGTTTCAATTGTAGAACATAAATTAATCCCAGATCCCAGGGTCTCCACTTGGGTAGCTGGGGGGGGGGGGGGGGGGGCGTGGCCACCCTGAAAACCACAACAGGCCCCTTGCCCAAGCTGCCCCACGTCCCAAGGGAACCCCCACCCTGATTCAGGGCAAACCAGCTATCCCCCACCATGCCTCTATCCTATCTAATAAAAGAGTAATACGCAGATTTACCATCACTCAAATACACAAGAGGGCTACCCCCATATGGTGGTCAAAGATCCTGCCCTTATGTGGACACAAGATGGCCACCACAAGATGGCCAGCAGGGGAAAGCCATTGGGAGGTTCCAGGCCTGCAAGGAAGGGCAGTTGTGGGCAGTCAGGCCATCAGGGGAGGGCAGTTGGGAGGAAGCAGGCCTGCAAGGGAGGGCAGTTGGGAGCAATCAGGGGAAGGCAGTTAGGGGTTACCAGGCCAGCAGAGGGGTCAATGAGGGGTGACCAAATGACTGAGAAGTAGGCTGTGTGGGACCAGCAGACCTGCAAAGAGGTTAGTGAGTGACGACCAAATGACTGAACAGCAGGCTGCATGGGGCAATCAGGTCAGCAAGGTATGGGGGGTGTGAAGGGCAACCAGGCCAGCGGGGGAGGGGCATTTAGGGGCGACCAGGCCAGCAGGGGCATGGAGTGCAGCTGGAGGCGACCAGGGGAGGGGGCAGTTGGGGGGGGGTATTAGGCTGGTAGTGGGGGCAGTGAGGAGCGACCAGACTGGCAGGGGAGGGAGAGGAAGGGGGCAGTTAGGGGTGACCAGGCAGACAGGCAGGTGAGCAATTAGGAGCCAGTGGTCTAAGATTGTGACAGGGATGTCCAAATGCCCGTTTAGGCCCAATCCCTGGGATGGTCCTAAACCGGCAGTCAGACATCCCCCAGGGGTCCCGAACTAGAGAGTGCAGGCTGGGCTGAGGGGACAAACCCCCATTCACTAATTTTGTGCTCTAGGCCTCTCATAGAATTATATTAGTAATTTCTAAATGTTAAACCAACCTTGTATTCCTGGGATAATTTCAATTACTCATGATATATAATCCTTTTTACATATGTTGCCAGATTCAGGTTCCAAATGTCTTAAAAAATTTTATGTCTGCGTTCATAAGCATCCATAGTCTGTAGTTTGATTTATCTATAATGTCTCTGTCTAGCTTTCATGTACAGGTAACACTGGGCTCACGGAATGGACTGGGAAGAATTCCTTCCTCCAATATTTTATGAAAAGTCTGTGAAGGATTGGTATTACTTCTTTAAATACTTGACAGAATGCAGTAATGAAGCCATGTGAGTCCCGCCTCTTCTCTTTAGAAAGAATCCTAATTAGTAATTCAAATTCTTATCATTGAGCTATTCAGAAGTTTTTAAGTCACTATATATATAATATTTTGATTTATAAGATATTTGGTCTTTATCCATGTTTCCTGGCTGACAGCTCCCCAAACCATTGGAATTTCCCAAATGTTGAGAGTGATAAAAGGTATATTTTATTACGTTAATGAGGCGGCTTTTGGGCCCCATCCAATGGTAGGGGCTAGTTGCCAGGATAATCAGTCATGGGATTAAATGGTTGGAACTTTCAGTCCTAGCTCCCTAAACTCTCACCTCTGGGGAGGGAAGAGGGGTTAAAGATTGAGTTCAACTGCCAGTGACTTAGTGAATCATGACTATGAACTGAAGCCTCCATAAAAACCCAGAAAGACAGCTCATTGGTACTCTTTTTCAGAGACCTTTCACTTTGGAGAACCAGAAAGCTTCCCTGTGCCACCTTGCTGGGCTCCAAGTTCCAGGAGGGCAGGAGCTCCTTTGTTTGGGACCTCATCCTAAATATCTTCATCTGGCTCTTGATTTGTATCCTTTACTATGCTTTGTAATAAATCAATAATATGGTAAGTAAACGGGTTTTCCTGAGTTCTGTGAGCCATACTAGAAAAGTAATCAAACGCAAAGATAGGGTCCTTGGAACCTCCAATTTGTAGCCAGAATCACAGGTAACAGTGTGGGCTTGCAACTGGAGTCTGAGGTGTGTGTGTGATGGGGGTGGGGAGGGGGGCAGTTTTAAAGGACTAAATCCTTAACCTGTGAAATGTGAAGCTATCTATCCCTGGGTAGATGTGTCAGAACTGAGCTGAATTCTCAGACACCCTGCTGAGTTTTCTTGTATATCATTGAGTTTCTTGATAACTGCAATTTTGAATTCTGTCATTTAAAATCATACTCTTCTAAGTCTTTGAGTCTGGTTTCTGGAGACTTTTTATTTTCTTTCTGTGCTCTCAAGTTGTCTTAGGTATTTGATGGATTGTTTCTCTGTCTGAGCATTTGAGATAGTGATCTTTTTTCATGTGTAGATACTATTTTGCTCCTGACAGTTCAACTGATTGATAGGTAGTGTACTTTTGTTTTCCAGTAATGGTACCATAGCGTATTTGTTTCCTCTTACCTGCACTATCTGTATATCTGGGATCACTATGGAGTTGAATCACTTTGACTAAGTAAGGAAAGTGTAGCTGGTAGGTGGCCTCTCTGTGACCAGCTCTCCTTGGTAATGATGCACCACTCCTGTGGTAGGAGGATGTGGTGGGGGTAGATGGCAGGTTGTAATAATTCCCAGAACTACCTCCTTTTTCCACAGTAAATTTGGCTCTTCCTGTGTGTGTGGGGGAAAGGAAGCAGGTTCGCCATCCTATAGCTATGTTGCTCCCCTGCCAGTAATGGCTGTGAACTCTGCTGCTCTGTTTCAAGTTTCCTAGACACCGCTACCTCATTCTGCTGCAATGGGGTGGGGAAGGGAGATGTCTACTTTAGGAGAGAAATTGTTTCTGCCCATCTTATGCTCCAGGCTGTAGTGTGAGGGCTATAGTCTAACTTCTAGGCTTCCATGTTCCATACAGCCATGGTGGGCACTGAACTAAATCTGCAGACACCACTGTCCCCACCACATCCCCTACTCATTCTAATACACCCACCTGCATATGCCCCAATGCATGGGTCTAACAGACTGTGTGTGTTGAACAGGAGATGCTTTGTTGAGTCATAGTTGTCTAACTTTTATAAATTTAAGAAACAATGGAGTCTTCCCACTATGCCATGATATTGATGTCACTCTCAAGGACTAACTTTTGGTTTCATTGATTTTCTCTATTGTTTTGATTTCTATTTCATTGATTTTTCACTCTAATCTTTTTGAAAAAAAATATTTTTATTGATTTCAAAGAGGAAGGAAGAGGGAGAGAGAGATAGAAACATCAATGATGAGAGAGAATCATTGATCAGCTGCCTCCTGTACACCCTCCACTGGGGATCAAGCCCACAATCCAGGCTTGTGCCCTGACCCAGAATCGAAGCCTGACCCCCTGGTTCATAGGTTGATGCTCAACCACTGAGCCGTGCCAGCTGGGTGATTTTCACTCTCATCTTTATTATATCCTGACTTCTACTTGCTTTGGATTTTTGTTCTGCTCTTCTTCTAGTTTCTTAGTGTATAAGCTTAAGTTACTAGAATCTTTCATCTTTTCAAATATAAGTTCTTAAACTTATAATCATTAATATATGTTATAAACCCAACAATATTATATTTACAGAATTCTGAAGAAGTTAAGCAAAGAAAAATGTATTTCTATCTAGTTAAACTCTTTTACATTTACCCATTTACACCTTCTCTGGTGTTTGTTTCTTTGTGTAAATTCAAGTTACCATCCAGTACCATTTCCTCTTAGCCCAAGGACATCATTTAGTTTTCCTATGGAGTAAATGCGCTTGGCAACAAATTCTCTGAGTTTTTCATTTGACTGGGAATGTCTTCATTTTACCTTCACTACTGAACAATAGTTTTGCTGGAAAAAGAATTAAGTGCTAGTTTGTTTTTAACTAGCACTTTGTATAACATTGTCTTATAATCTTCATTGTTTCTGATGTGATGGGTTGTTTTTCTCTTATTGCTTTCAAGATTTTCTCTTTGTCTTTCAACACCTAGACTATGATGTGTCTACATGTGAATCTGTGTTTACTAGGTGTACCAGTTAATGATGAGGATTTTTTTCAATAGATGAGAGTTATACAGATGTTGATATATATACAATTTGATATGTATGCTATTTTGTTGTATTGACAGCAAGCTTCAAAACTTCCTATGTCAAATGTGCTGAAAGTGTTAACATCACAGATATTTTTTTCACTTAAAAATGTCGAATTTGGTTACCAAAAAGCATTTGCAAGAAGTTTTAATTCATTATTTTGAAGATGTAAAAGACAAAGAATGTCCAAGTCAACCTAAAAAATTTGAAGACCAACATTTACAAGCATTATTGGATGAAAATGCATGTTACACTCAAAAACAACTTGCAGAAAGAGGAAACATTCATCAGCAAACAATTTCGGATTATTTATAAGCAATGGAAAAAATTTTAAAGGAAGGAAAATGGGTGTCACATCGACTGAACGAAAGACAAATGGAAAACCAAGAAGTCGTCAGTAAAATGTTGCTGCAATGGCATAAAAGAAAGTCTTTTTTGCATCCAACTATGACTGGAGAGGAAAAGTGGATTTGTTTTGAGAATCCAAACCCACAAAATCATGGGTTGATCCAGGTCAACCATCAACATGGAATGAAATGCAAGGCCAAATTACTTCGGAAAGAAGACAATGCTCTGTGTTTGGTGGGATCAGGAAGGTGTTGTATAGTATGAGCTTCTAAAACCAGGTGAAACCATTAATACTGATTGCCACCGACAATAAATAATCAATTTGAACCACACTTTGATCATAAAACTGGGCATTCTACCAGTGGCTCTGCAGTGCCATCAATTTGCATATTAGGCTTTTACTATATAGGACTAGAGGCTCAGTGCACGTAATTCGTGCATTGGTGGAGGTGTCTCTCAGCCCAGCCTGAGCACTCTCACAGTCTGGAATCCCCCAAGGAATGTCCAACTACCACTAGGCAGCCATCAACCTCACAGTCCAGGACCCCTCACTCCTTACCACCTTCCTACTTGCTGCTCCTTACCTCTTGGCTCATTGCTCCTTAGCACTGCTGCAGAGGTGGGAGAGGCTTCCACCACTGTAACTGTGCTTGCCAGCCATGAGCCTGGCTTCTGGCTGAGCAGCAATCCCACTGTGAGAGCGCACTGACCACCAGGGGCAGCTCCTGCGTTGAGTGTTTGCCCCCTGGTGGTCAGTGTGCATCATAACGGTTGCTACTGTAATGGTTGCTTAGGTTTTTATTATATAGACGCTTAAATTCATTAAGGTTTCTCATCATTCCTTTTATAGTCTGTTCTTCAGTTTGGATAATTTCCATTTATCTACTTTCAAGTTCACTAATTATTTCTTTCAACATCTCTAATACTGCATGAGCCTCTTATATGAAATTTTCGTTTCAGGTATTTTACTTTTGAACTTGAGAATTTCCATTTGGTTATCCTATTATAATAAAAGAGTAATATGCAAATTGACCATATCTCTGATACAACCACAAGCCATGTACACAAGCCATGCCCATCAGCTAATCAGAAACAAATAAACCCCAACCAAGATGGCTGCGGCCACTGAGAGTAGGAGGGAGGCTTGGGTTACCCTGGAAATGGAGGAAGCCAAGCTTTCTGCCTGCCCTTGCTAGGCCTCCACTCAACACTACAAAGTTTCAATTATAGAAGATACATAATCCCAACAGAAATGGTGGCAGCCACAGAGCAAGGAGAAAGCTTGGCTCCAGTCCAGGCTACAAAGTTTCAATTGTAGAACATAAATTAATCCCAGATCCCAGGGCCTTTGCATTTGTTTTTAAATTTTTTTTTTTTTTTTTTTAAGCCTAGAGTCCTAAGGATCACTCCTGGGTCTTCGAAGCTCAGTAATCAGCCAATAATTGCTTGTAAGTCATGTATAAACACCGCAAGACAGCAAGCTCTCCACCCTCTAGCAATGAATCTGTGTGTCTATTGGTAGAACATTCAATATTCAGAAGTATTTAAAACTAGCATTTATTTTCTGCCATACCTTCTTGTGTATGCATACAGATTCATGGTCAGATAAGGATGAGTGGACTCTGTAGAATCTCCCAAGCAGAGTCATAGAGAGCTTATCAAAGGTCCTTGTGGCTTTCTCTTTCCAGATCTCCATACTATTATCTGGCTAATCTTTTGTTTCATTGTTTGCCCCCAAACAGAAGGTAACCTCAGTCTAGCTGAACCAGTGGTATTCACATTCATTTGCCAAGATCACTACTGTTACTGAATGGACATGGGACTTTTCTGTGCTCCCCTCCAAATCAAGTCAAGCCACTCTCTATCAAGGACGCTTCTGGCTTTCTTAGCCCTGAAATGATTATATTCAAGTTTATCCAGTTTTGTCATTGCCTTTTTTTTCTGTAGAGGATCGGCCAAGCTACTCGCTCTGCCATACTGAAAGTCCTGCCTTCAACATAAACTGTGTTTACAAAAAATCTACAAATAAGTTGGTCATAATCACTAGTTTGGGAAATCAAAATTTTCATCCTCCCTTTTCTAGATTCTAGAGCTTTTACCATTTGAAAAAAAATTTTCTTTTCCTAATCAAATAGCAAGTTTATTTTAGGAAAGTAAAATAAATAACAGGTGAATGAGAGATTACATGATACAGTTGGATTACTACCTCTACAGAATAAGGTCAGTTATATAAAAAGATACTCTATAAGGAATAAGGGAAGTGGTTTTTCTTTCAAGTATTAAACTTAATTCCATGGGGTGAAAAGGGCAAAAAAAAAAAAAGAGAGAGAGAGAGTGATAAAAAGAAAGAGGAAGGAAAATAACCTTAAGTTCTAGTTATATGCTAGAAAGGGATAGGGTGCGGGGGCAAATATTTAACCTTCCATCAATAAAAACTTGAAGCCAATAATACTAAGAGCAAGAAATTCAGGGGCAGGGCGGAGACTGAAGCCAGCAACTCCTTCAATACCAAACCAAGTAATTTAATATTTGGTGTTTATTAGTAGCCACAAATTCTTGACATTGACTTCAAGGTATAGATAGTTACATATGATCATAGTGAAAAGTTAAGTTGTATATTATTTTTTAAGTACCTGGTATCCATCCCCAATTCCCTAAAACATAGTCCTATAAAAAACATGACTCAAATACAGTTGGTTCTACCTCTCCTGCTGCACAAAATGTAATGAATTCAGTCTGTTCCCACTCTCTTCTCCCTCTGTCTCACCTCTTTGCCTAAATGGCCAAGATCATGGTGTTTCTTTTTCCAGTCAAAACTCAAACAAGAACAAACGTGTGCTTAAGGCTGCCACACATTACTATATGAACCGCTCCTTGTTTCAAAATGATTTCACCTCACTTTCTAATTTCCAAATAAAGCTGACATCATTTTTGGGTCCCACTTCAAATACTAAGCCCATAACTTCTTATGATTTGGAAGGAATGTTGTGATACCATTTAACCTGTCTCCTGATCCTTAAGCAGAACTCAGATGAAGAGAGGAGAGCACTTGTTGTATAAAGGTAAAGTGAGCTACTGAAATACAAACTGCAATGTGCTGTAACCCAAGCTTTCTGAAACCACTGCCAGGTTTCAGAGCTGCCCAGGAGAAACTCCAAACAACCCTTTCCTGTTTGCTTGAAGCCAATGACATTACCAACAAGCCATTATCAGGCCTCTGCTGTTGTGTTGCTCCAGCTATCTTGGGAGAGAATCTGTATGATGTGTCAAAATGGAATAAATATTCTTTTTTTAAAATATATTTTATTGATTTTTTACAGAGCAGAAGGGAGAGGGATAGAAAGTCAGAAACATCGATGAGAGAGAGACATCGATCAGCTGCCTCTTGCACGCCCCCCACTGGGGATGTGCCCGCAGCCAAGGTACGTGCCCTTGACCGGAATCGAACCCGGGACCCTTCAGTCCCCAGTCCGACGCTCTATCCACTGAGCCAAACCGGTCTCGGAGGAATAAATATTCTTATTAAGTGATAATGAAACTATCTATTAAAATTAAGACAGAGAAGAGTAAGAATAAAAGAGGAGGCCAATATTTTCAACACCATGAAGATTTATTTTCCATTATATCCTATTTCAAAGCTCTAATATTTGGGAATAATTACTGAAAGAGGACCCCAAGATGATCATGTTTTCCCTATCTGCCTGACAAAAGCCCAAATCCCAGCAGCCTCAGCAGGTATCTCATACAACCCAGCTCTACTATCTTTGACTTGTAAGTAGCTTAACATAACTTCTAGAATTTTCTGGCCACTCCAAGTCTCCAATTGCCCTTTTCTGGCATTTTTACTAGTAAATCCCCTAAGAGCCACCAAATGTCAATAAATGCATGGGACACTCAAACTTACATGCCTGGACCTTTTCTAAAACTCTCAGCATATAACACTATAACCCCCTTATTCAAATCTTGACTGTAATAGGATCTGCCGGGAATAAAAAGCCTTTGTTGCACTATATATTTCTAAGTTTTACTCAGAAATATGAATATCATACCCAAATGCTTAATCCTAGTGGTTTCTGAGGGGAAAAAATAACACCTGGCATCCCAATAAAATCCCATGGTGAGATCCTATGTTATCACTTGGAAACATATGAAAATAAAAACAAAAACATTAAAACGAAGACAGTGTCTCTCCTGCCAGTGTGGAGATCTTCCTATCATTTTGAGGGTTCATGGCGCCAGACAACAGTTGCTGCCCTTAAAAATGCCTGAAACAATGCAGACCAGCCACCATGAAAGAAGGTAGATCTCAATTTCATCTCTCTCCTCTATTTGCCCCTCACTTACAGGCAAAAGGGTTGGGGCCACCAGAAAAGAGGACAAGATCTCCTCAGTGAATGGGAAAGGCTGTGTGAAGCAGCCTGAGTAAGTCTCTGCAGATCTGCCATCCCCCCATTTGGACAGTGTCTCTTTTCCACATGGTGGTCTGGGGTTGTGCTTAAAGGATGAGATAGTGACGCCCAAAGAGGGTCCCACCTCCTTCCAGCAAAGCCTCAGTCACAGCCCTGAGAGCCACTGCATATCCCCTGTCAGCTAACTGCAGCTTCCAGGGGCTCTACCACTACCTAAAAAGGCAGTTTTCCAGATTTCTTTTCTTCAATTTAAAGTAAGAGAGAGAAAGAGGAATAGAAAGAGGATAGGAAAGAGAAGGGTAGATACATGAAGCAAAGGGAAAGAAAAGGAAGGGAGAAAAGCACCTCCTCATATTGACACCTGTGGGCTTATCTTCTCCATCCCCTACTCCCCCTCCCCGGCCCCCACCACATTTATACTAAAATCACAGCATGAGTAACCAGCCCAATGCTTGGAACCAAGTGACCACTGATAATGGATTCCTTTGCAATTTAATGAATCAACCACCCATTTTCAATTTTCATATTTGCCACTCAATGACTAGTACACTTATAAATGCATATTATAAAAACATACAGGAGGGGCCAGAGTGCACAGTGGGCTCCAAAATGAATTATAATTAAATAAAAATAGGTTACCTTTCATGTGTGAAGGTCTTTTAAAGACTCATGCTCCCCTGGAGGGATGCTTGCTCCCTATTTTTGAAAGTTACAGCAATGAGTTTGCCCTAAGCCAGGTGTATATATGGGGAGGACTAAGTGGGGGGCATGACCTCCTCCATCTAAAAGGTATTTGGAGACCCCACCTTGAAACATGACCTTCCCAGCTCCTGCCTTTCTTATCAACTTTGATATCTGCCTCAAATGCAGTGGCTTTTCAAAGAGCTGTCAGAGTGAAAAGTCACATATGTCATTTCCCACCTCCTGCTCTCCCTGCCCCCCAGGTGTCCTGAAGAGACAAAGCACAACTAACTAATGGTTATAAAATTTGCTTAGGGAACAGAAATGTTCAAATGGAAATTCAGTCCCAGCCGTGGCCCAAGGCAAAAAACAAATAGGAAGACCCATCGACAGATCCTAATGAGGGAGAGGAGGGACCACTCAATGATGTCTAGGACCATGGACTTGGCTGGGATGGAGTGGGGGGTGGGAGTGGGAAGGGATAAATAAAAATTCCATTAAAATCAAAGAAGTTTGAAGTTGGAAGACCTTAGAGAAAACCCAAATGCTCTCATTTCAAAAATAAAAAACCAGAACGTGGCTTTATCCCCACATAAAAACTACAAATCATTCGCAAAGGTAGCAACAAAAGCAAGCCCTCCTGTTACCCAAAGCAGGGACTGGGAAGAGCATCGAGTTGGGTCTCAGGTGGCCTCCTTAGGGCAGGGGATCTGGAGGGAACAACACTCCTCAGGTTCTCCTGTGAAAGAGAACTAGGGGGACTATTCTGCTACTGCTTTCTGGTCTGTCTTTCCTGAGGCACACCCCGTTCCAAAGATACAGACCCAATCTGAAATCACTTCACTACATGAGGCAATGTTTACCTGCCACGGTAAAGTAATGTCTCCATTTTACTCCTTCATTCTGAGTGTGTCCTGCATTTTCACAAATTCAACACATCAAACGCCAAACAAAATTAAAAAATGGTATGATCATCTATGCCAACTACTCCACCTGATACAGCCTACCAGGTGAACCAACTTGAGATGGCAACCTTCTAGGATAGATAAACAGTCATGGAAGTTTTCAGAATGGGTGAAACTCTGTAACTGATGATGAAAGGAGAGACAAAGCACCATGCTTAATGCAATCACCAAATACAAAGCATCAAGCTGGGCCCAAGCTTTATATACTTTTAGAAAAAAATTGACACTGAATGGGAGAAGACATTTACAAACAACAGTGCTGGCAGAGGTTAATATCCAAAATATATAAAGAACTCATATAACTCAACACCAAAACAAACAATCCAATGAAAAACTGGGCAAAAGACTTGAACAGACACTTCTCCCAAGGAGATATATACTAGTACAAGTAACCAACAGATATAAGAAAAGATGCTCAACTTCCCTAGCTATTAGGGAAATGAGATACCAGCTCACACCTGTTGGTATGGCTTTTATCAACAAGATAAGTAATAGCAAGTGTTGGACAGGTTGGAGAGAAAAAGGATCCCTTATTCACTGCTGGAGGCAATGTAACTGGTACAGCCACTATGGGAAACAGTATGGAGGTTCCTCCCATGACCCAGCAATCCCTCTTCTAAGTATCTACCTGAAAAATTTGAAAACATTTATTCTCAAAGATATATGTACCGCTATGTTCAATGCAGCATTATTCACCATAGCCAAGATATGAAAACAACCAAAGTATCCTTTGATACAGGATTGAATAAAGAAGATATGGTATGTATGGATCTTGAGAATATCATGCTAAGCAAAATAAGTCAGTTAGAAAAAGCTAAGAACTATATGATTTCAGTCATATGTGGGATATGAAACTGAAACTCATAGACACAGACAACAGTATGGTGGTTACCAGTGGAGGGTAGTAAAGGGTAACATGGGCCAAATATGTGGAGACAGAAGATGATTTGACTTAGGGTGTTGGGCATGCAATATACAGATCATGTATCATAGAAATCTATACTTGAAACCTACATAATCTCTATAACTAATATCACCCCAATAAATTTACTTTTGAAAAAGTAAAAAAAAAAAAAATTGACCAAACAAGTAATCACAATTAGCATGAATATGTTCTCAGGGCGTCCAGCATATGACCCTAACTTGCCCTATAGAGCTCTCACTCTCATATCCTTGCTCAACACACTCCGGCCAAACTGGCCTCACTCTGACCTGCAGATATGCTAGGAAATGTCCTGATTCCAAGACTCCCTCCTGCTCTACCCTCTGTATTCAATTCTGACTCAAACAACAACCCCTCAGAGGCCTTACCAAGCCAGCCTAAATGTATCTTCAACCCATCCCAGGTAACGTTCTTTTTTTTAAAAAAATTATTTTTTATTTTTTCTTTCTTCATTAATTAAGGTCTTACATATGTGTCATTATCCCCCCTCTACACCCCCACTCATGCCCTCACCCCTTTGGTGTCTATGTACATTGGTTAGGCTTATATGCATGCATACAAGTCCTTTGGGTAATGTTCTCTTAATCCTGCTTTATGTTTTTGTAGCACACTTATCTCCACTTGATATTATTATAAGAAACCTGTCTACTGCCTATCTCCTTAATTAGAACCTATGCTCCCTGTGGTAAGGTCTTTCTCCATTTTGTTTTGCATTATAGCCCCAGCACCCAGAAAAGGCTCAATGAGCACTTACTGGTTATATAATTAATTTTCGGCTCTATATACCCATTTGGCTCCACTGTGGGACATTCTCTCTTCGGCTCTATGCCTTTTTACCACCACTGTCAAGTGCTGAAGAAATTGGTTTTGCTTTGCAGTTCAGTCCTTCCGTGTTTTCCTTTTTGATAGGAGACACCACATAGAGAAAAGCCACAGTCCCTCTGTCACAGTGATCAATCATGCCTGAGGAGACTGACTGCTGGTGCCTATTTTTAGGGGCCACCCCCTTAACCCAGAACCTGCCACGGAGGCCACATGTCCAACAGGATGATCCTGAGAGCTTTACCAAAAACAACTTATTAGCCAAACCTCAGCACAAGCCAACTGTGTGACATGACCAGAGACAAGAAATGCCTCATTTGCTAATGGGGAGAACAGAGACAGGAAGAGCGCAATGGAGAAAGGATGACAACCACCAGTCCCCGATTTGTCCCACTGTAAATGGAACTGGTCCCTGTCACTTGCTTTAATATACTCCCCCCGCCCCCAACCCAGAGATTGCTGAGGGCCTCTTACTAGGCAACACGATCAGAGAGATAAAAAGGAGTTCCTCCCAGAAATGAAGAGTAACAGCGAAGAATACATTCCACTGTTACCTGGCTGAAATAACACTGGTGGGAGCACCTCTTCTTACTATCATTTCATCTTTGCAAGTGGTGCTTTTGTGAAAGAGATGAGCACCACAGAACTACCAGATGCCAGCATAAGCTTGGACATGCACAACCTGGAGAGCTCTGGATATCCTCAGGTGTAGCCCTGTGACAGGGAAGGCACCCTAGACCACTCCCAAATTCGGTGATTCACTAGGAGGTCCCCTAGCTAAGATTTATTACTGCACAAAGACATAAAACAAAGAGAAAGGTTCAAGGCGCAGAATCCAGAGGAGACCAAGCCAAGCTCCACTTAATTGACTTCGCTCTCCCAGTGCAGTCACACAGGACGCACTCAATTTCTCCAGCAATGACTTATGACAACACGTGTGAAACACTATCAGGGAAGCTCTTTAGAGACTCAATGTCCAGGGTTCATACTGGGGGCTGGTCACATAGGTACCTCTGCTTGCCATGGTCTCAGGTTCCAGACTTCCAGAAAGAACACAGATGTGCAACATAAACCGTATCATTTGAACAGTTTAGGCAGAGTGAGCCACTCCTACCAGGGAATTGTCAGAACTATCCCAAAAGTCAAGTTCCCAGATGCCATCATGAGCAAGCCTTGCAAGCAACCTTTCTGAGACAGCAGTCTTGGGCCTGCTATACTAACCATTGCTGCACCCACTGATACATCTATACACACATAACAGAGTGCTACTACCCAGATGCCCTATCTCATGGGGAATTCATAGGATGGAGTAGGAATCAGCAGCTGGCATCTTTTTCCCCCCTTTTTTATTTTAATACATTTTTATTGTTCAGATTATTACAATTGTTCCTCTTTCCGCCCCCCCCTCATAGCTCCCCTCCACCCAGTTCCCACCCAATCCTCTGCCCTTACTGTCCTCATCCAAAGATGTACGATTTTTTGACCAGTCTTCCTGCACCCCTCCATACCCCATGCCCCAAGAATTGTCAGTCCACTCCCTTTCTATACCTGATTCTATTATACACATCAGTACATTCTGTTCATCAGATTTTTCATTCACTTGATTTTTAGATTCACTTGTTGATAGATATGTATTTGTTGTTCATAATTTTTATCTATCTTTTTTTCTTTTTCTTCTTCTTAAGAATATCTTTCAACATGTCATATAATACTGGTTTATGGGTGATGAACTCCTTTAGATTTTTCTTATCTGTGAAGTTCTTTATCTGACATTCAATTCTGAAAGATACCTTTGCTGGGTAGAGTATTCTTTTTTCTTTTCTTTCTTTCTTTCTTTCTTTCTTTCTTTCTTTCTTTCTTTCTTTCTTTCTTTCTTTCTTTCTTTCTTTCTTATTTGTTTGTTTTTATTTATTTTTAATTTACAATATAACTTGTATTTAATAGTAGTACATATGTTTTCCTTTCCCCACTAGGGTAGAGTATTCTTGGTAGTAGGTTCTTGCTATTCATCACTTTGAATACTTCTTGCCATTCTTGTCTGGCCTGCATAGTTTCTGTTGATAAATCAGCTGACAATCGTAATGGTGCTCCCTTGTAGGTAACTGTTTTTCTCTTGCTGCTTTCAATATTCTCTGGTTGTCTTTTGCTCTTGGCATTTTAATTATTATGTGTCTTGGTGCAGTGCTCTTTTGTTTCCTTTTGTTTGGGGTTCTTGTGATTCTTTTTGTTTGGGAATCTGTGTGCTTCCTGGACTTGTAAGTCTATTTCTTTCAACCTGTGGGGTTTTCTGTCATTATTTCTTCAAATAGGTTTTCAGTATCTTGCTCTCTCTCTTTTTCTAGTACCCCTATAATTTAAATGTTGGTATGCTTGAAGTTGTCCCAGAGGATCCTTACACTAGCTTCATATTTTTGGATTCCTTTTTCTTTTTTGCTTTTCTGGTTGGGTGTTTTTGGCTTCTTTGTATTTCAAATCTTTAACTTGATTCTTGCAATCCTCTAGTCTTCTGTTGGATCTCTGTATGTTATTTTTTTGCTAGAGGCTTGGTGCACAAAATTCGTGCATGGGAGGCGGGGGTTGTCCCTCATCCCAGCCTGCATGCTCTCCAATCTGGTACTCCTCAAGGGATGACCCAATGCCCATTTTGGCCCGATCCCAGTAGGATTGGGCCTAAATGGGCAGTCGGACATCCTTCTCACTATCCAGGACTGCTGGCTCCAAACTGCTTGTCTGCCTGCCTCCCTGATTGCCCCTAACTGCTTCTGCCTGCCAGCCTGATCACCCTCTAACCACTACTCTGCCAGCCTAATTGATGTCTAACTGCTCCCCTGCCAGCCTGTTTGCTCCCAACCTCCCTCCTTTGCCGGACTGGTCACCCTTAACTGCCCTCCCCTGCAGGCTTGATTGTTCCCAACTGCCCTCCCTTACAGGCCTGGTGCCTCCCAACTGCCCTCCCCTGCTGGCCTGATGGCTCACAACTGCTCTCCCTTGCAAGCCTGGAACCTCCCAATGGCCTTCCCCTGCTGGCCATCTTGTGGTGGCCATCTTGTGTCCACATGGGGGCAGGATCTTTAACCACATGGGGGCAGCCCTCTTTTGTGTTGGAGTGATGGTCAATCTGTGTACTACTCTTTTATTAGATAGGATAGAGGCCTGGTACATGGGTGGAGGCCAGCTGGTTTGCCCTGGTGTCCTGGATCAGGGTGGGGGTTCCCTTGGGGCATAGGGTGGCCTGGGCAAGGGGCCTATGATGGTTTGCAGGCCGGCCACACACCCCAGTGACCCAAGTGGAGGCCCTGGGATCTGGGATTAATTTATGTTCTGCAATTGAATCTTGGTAGCCTGGAGCAGAGCCAAGGCTTCTGCTTGCTCCATGGAGACAGCCATTTCTGTTTGGGTTTATTTAAATACTATAATTGAAACTCTGTAGCCTAGAGTGGAGGTGTAGGCACTAGGGCTGCAGAAGCTTGGCTTCCTCCATCGCCAGGGGCAATCTTAGCCTCTGCTCTCTCCAGCTCCATGCCTGTAGCCATTTCTTTTGGGATTATGTATCTTCTATAATTGAAACTTTGTAGCATTGAGTGGAGGGCTAGGCTGGCAAAGGCAGGTGGAAAGCTTGGCTTCCTCCATTGCTGGGGAAACCCAAGCCTCCATCCTGCTCTCAGTGTCTGCAGCTGTTTTGGTTGGGTTCATGTGCTCCTGATTGGCTGATGGGCGTGGCTTGATTGAAGGTACAGTCAATCTGCATATTATTCTTTTATTAGATAGGATTTAAGTCAGTGTATACTTAATTTCTAGTTGGTCCTATTTCATACCCTCCAGGGTTTCACTAAATTTATTGGCCTGTTCTAGGAAATTCTTTAAAAACCTTATAATCGTGGTTTTGAACTCTATGTCCAATTGTTTGCTTTCCTCCATTTCTTTCATTTGTGACCTGTTTCTTTGTCTACCCATTTTGCTGCTTCCCTGAGTTGGTAGAGTGGCTTTGTGTGCTAGGTGTTCTATAGGACCCACTGGCTCAGCCTCCCCAGTTACCTGAAGTGGACACCATTTGTACACCCCTTTGTGGGCTGTGTGCACAGTCTTGTCATAGGTAAGCTTTGATTATTGGTATTGCTGGTAGGAACTAACCTCCAGACCAATTGGCTGTGAGAATCAGCTGTGTCTACACTGAGAGAACTTCTGTGCTGGAAATACCTTTATGAGACAAGAGTTGCAAAAGCCTCTGTGCTCAGCTTGGATGGGGTGGAGTCTCAGGGCAGAGCAGACAGCAATGGCTTCCCATCAGCCCTGCCCTAAGAGACCTCTGGGTCTCAGTGTCTTGCGGTAATTGCTACAAGCACCTCTGAGAGAAAGCCGTCCTTGAGTTTCGCCCACTGCCAGACAGTCCACTTTCTCCCCGAATGAGTCTGGGTCCCCAGAGCCTCACCTGGAATTGGAGTTCAGAGCTGTCAGGAGCTTTTGTCTCCCTCCTGATTGAGAAAGCCAGTCGCGTACTCAGTTGCCAGCCCTCTCTGCGCACATGCCTCTGTACCTCTGCCTTCTACAGCTCCTCTGAGTCTCAGTGTGCTTTTCTCTTTCCTTCTAGTTGTAGACTTTCCACTCAGCCAGCCTTCCTGTGGTTCTGGATGATGTCTGTTCTGTCTTTTAGTTGTAGTTTTGAAATTGTTGTGGGAAGCAGCAGTTTAGGTGTTTACCTACACCACCAATTTGGTTCAGCAGTTATCATCTTTGTGTCTAGGCCACTAGCAAAGGACATGTTATTGGCAGGGTCTCGGGAAGAATCACAGAATACTGACACAAAGAAAGAGAAAATGGCCTTTGAGAGCACAGAGCTATACAGAGGATTCCCTTTCAAAGTCAGAGAAGGAGAGGCAGGTCCACATGAGAGTGTCCCCACCAAGCAAAGGAGTGCAGGGAGACAGCCACGCCGGGTGCTCAGCCTTTGAGATGTGAGACTGTGGATACTGAAAAAAGATGGAGGTGACAGCCAAAGAGTGGACATGTAGAACCCAACAGGAGGAAGACCAGGGCACTACACCCAGGCAAGATGAGAACATCCATAAAATATGGGTGGTTCAACATACATACATTCTTTCAGCTTCCATGTGCTGACCACTGGCATCCATGTAATGGTTGTTATTTTTTAAACATAAATTTGTTTTGCACTGTTGGAAAAATAGTGACAGAGAGGCCTGAAAAGGGTAACCCTATTTTGCACATCTAGGAGTGGGAAGTGGGGGAGGCATGGAAAGGGAGGTGGGATGGAACCAAGATGGCAGCATAGGTAAAATACCTATCTTGCCGTCATGCTCAGCAATTTCAATACTACAACTTAACAAAAGAACAAACACCTTCCAGAATCACCAGAAAGCTGGCCGAGTAAAAATTCCACAAATAAAAGTGAAAATAAGACACTGTGACTCGGAGGAGCGGCGGGGGACAGCGTTGAAAGATTCGCACAGAGAGAGGTTTGGAGCACGCGCCAGTGGAGAGGGCGGGCGGCTGAAAACCAGCCAGTTTTCTCAAACAGGGAGACAAAGACGTCCCACTGGACTGATTCTCCAGCTCTGGGCGAAGTCCAGGGAACCCACTATCATACGGGGTGAAAACTGGACAGTGGGAGGGCACGCTGAAGCTCCGGTGCTGCAGGGGTCTCCTGGCTTGTGGAGAAGGCAGCTTGCACGAACAGCTCAGATGCGTGACCGTGCAGAGAGCGCCCTGCAACTTGCCCTCTCATTCGGGAAACCGTCAGACTGCTTTGTTTTACGACCCTGGGTGAGACATTGGGCGTGCAGACTCATTTGGGGAGAGTCTGAATTCCCCGGCAGCCGGTGGAGCTCCACAGCGGCTCTCTCTCAGAGGTGCTGGCAGCCATTGCCACCAACACAGAGTCCCTGGGGCCGCACAGGGCGGAGCTAACGCTGTCTGCTTGGCCCGGAGACTCCGCCCATCCAACCTGAGCACAGCTGAGCTTCACAGACAATTGGCCTAGAGGTCAATCCCTCCAAGTGCTAACAACGATTAACCTGAGCTTAACTTCAGCAAGACTGTGCAGCCCATATCCACCTCAGGTAACTGGGGAGGCTGAGCCACTGTCCCTAGTAGGAAGTCTACCACACAAAGCTAATTGACCAACTCAGGGAAGCAGCCACCATGCAGAGACATGGAAAGAAATCAGATGTGAAAGAAATGGAGGAAAAAAAAACGACTGGACATGGAATTCAAAACCACGGTTATAGGGTTTTTCAAGAGGCTCCAACAAAAGGTCGAGGCCTATAAGGAATTAAGTAAGACCGCAAAGGAAATGAATGAGTCCTACAAGGAAATGAAGGAGACCCTCAAGGATATAAAGGAGACTCTCAAGGATATGAAAAAGGACCAACTAGAAATTAAGCATACACTGACTGAAATAAAAAATATTATACAAAGACCTAAAAGCAATCTAGAGGACCGCAAGAACCAAGTCAAAGATTTGAAATACAAAGAGGTAAAATCCACTCAGCTGAAAAAGCAAGAAACCAAAAGAATCCAAAAAATTGAAGATAGTGTAAGGGGCCTCTGGGACAACCTCAAGCATGCCAACATCCGAATTATAGGGGTGCCAGAAAAAGAGAGAGAGCAAGACAATGAAAACCTATTTGAAGAAATAGTGACCGAAAACTTCCCACACCTGGTGAAAGAAATTGACTTAAGCGCACCGAACCCCAATATATAGGAACCCTAAGAGGACCACACCAAGGCACATCATAATTAAAATGCCAAGAGCAAAAGACAAAGAGAGAATATTAAAAGCAGCAAGAGAGAAACAGATGGTTACCTATAAGGGAGCACCCATACGATTGTCAGCAGATTTCTCAACAGAAACGATGCAGGCCAGACGGGAATGGCAAGAAATATTCAAAGTGATGAACAGCAAGAATCTACAACCAAGATTTCTCTATCCAGCAAAGCTGTCATTCAGAACTGAAGGTCAGATAAAGTGCTTCGCAGACAAGAAAAAGCTAAAGGAGTTCATCACCACCAAACCAATATTATATGAAATGCTGAAAGATATTCTTTAAGAAGAGGAAGAAGAAAAAGATAAAAGTGTAAAATAGGAACAACAAATACACATCTATCAACAAATGAGTCTAAAAATCAAGTGAATTAATAAGCTGATGAACAGGATAAACTGGTGAATATAACAGAATCATGGACAGAGAGAGGGAATGGACTGACAACTCTTGGGGAGAAATGGGGTGTGGGAAGTGCAGCAAGAGACTGGACAAAAATCATGCAACTATGGAAGAGGACAGTGGAGGGGGGTGAGGGTGGAGGGTGGGATGGGTACCAGGTGGAGGGGAACTATAGGGTGAAAAAAGGGGGGGGAACAATGTAATTAATAAACTGAACAATAAAGATTAAAAAAAAGAAAGAAAGGGAGGTGGAGTGACTTTCAGTGCAGACTGTGGCTAGAAAAGCAATACTTCTGGGGGAATTCACTGAAGGGTAGGTTGATGGAGGCATTACAGTCACATATATCATCTAAAGAAAGATCACTGCCACTGTCATCTTATTTATTGGTTTTTGCAAAAAGAATAACAATCACACTTATTAGTTTTTACTCGTAAGAACAAAGAACCATCCATTTTTATGAGACTCTGAAAATAGTAGTCACATGATGGTATCAAGAAACCAGCAAACACCTAGTCCAGGGCATGGTAAAATTTTTATAAATGGCCAGATCGTAAATATTCTAGACTTCAGTGATCTCTGTCACCTTGCAACTCTGCCATTGCTACATGAAAGCAGCCACAGGTGATACAGAAAGGAGTGTGGCTATGCTCCAGTAAGACTCTGTTTATCCCAGCTATGGGCAGATGTTGGCCCAGGTGACATAATTTGCAAACCACTGGTCTGATTCATATATAGAACTTAAAAGAGGCAGAAAAAGGTCTTGCGTAGCCACTTAGGTGTTTAACTGAACTGCTATTGGCCTACCTGATAGGAAATGCATAGCATGTGCCAGGTAACCCATGCTGGGTGTCTCTGGCTCACAGGAGGTTACAGGTGCTGTGTCAGGGACAGAGAATCACACAAAACTAGTAATTACAATGAAGGCCTTCATTTCCCAACACCAGCAATAGCAGTCAAACTTCAGTGAATAACCAAAATAAGAAAAACAAAAGAGACATAAACAGGATCCTACCTAATAAAAGGCTAATATGCAAATTGACCAAATGGCAGAATGACTGGTTGCTTATGATGCACACTGACCACCAGGGAGTAGACGCAAAACGCAGGAGCTTCCCCTTGATGGTCAGTGCACTCCCTCAGGGGGAGCACTGCTCAACCAGAAGTCAGGCTCACAGCTGGAGATCACAGTGATGGTGAAGGGAGCCTCTCCCACCTTCGCGAGGACTAAACTGGCAGGTGGACATCCTTCGCAGGGAACAGGCCTAAGCTGGCAGGCGGACATCTCTTGAGGGCTCCCAGACTGTGAGAGGGTGCAGGCGGGCTGAGGGATTCCCCCCAGTGCCAGAGCACAGTGTCATGCACCAGACCTCTGGTATTCATATAATATACAAGTTCATGAAAAACATGGAAAATATTCAATCTATCTAGTAATAAAAAAAACACACATGTAAAGTATAATTTTCTATTTATTATAATGGTAAAGTATTTTTTAAAGAAAAACAGAAAAACTCATATATTATTCATGAGAGTATAACATGTAATGCCTATCAAGTCTTATGATACTTATTCTAGAGACCTCTACATAAACAGTAAAGGTTTCCTCTCTAGAGAGACTGAAACAAAAATGGTTCAATTGCTATAACAGAGAAGGTAGAGAAGTGGAAGCGAGGTGCATACCAAATTGTTAAAGGTCCCAAATCACCAGTTTTACATCAGAATTTGAGCAGTGACACTTTTGGTCCCCTGAGCAGGACACTGAAAGTTTCATCTTGAAAGAAACTATCCAGAGAAAGAAAAGACTGAGACAGATATATAGGGCCTCTAACGTAATCTTTGGTTCCCTGTTAGGTGGCCCAACCACAGTGTTCCAGACAGCTTCCCCTAAAACCTAAGGTTACTAACATGAAAGAAATCAAAATGAACTCATAAACAGAAGGGAAAAGAGAAAGAACAAAACTCACAAGAAATAGAGACTGCAGAAAACAGAATGTAATTTATAATCCTATATTTAAAAAAAAGGCCAATATGCAAATCAAAGGGAACAGCAGAACTACTGGTCACTATGATATGCACTCACCACCAGGGGGCAGACACTCAATGTAGGAGCTTACCCTTGGTGGTCAGTGCACTCCCACAGAGGGAGCGCTGCTCAACCAGAAGTTGGCTCATGGCTGGTGAGCACAGCGGCAATGGCAGGAGCCTCTCCCGCCTCCAAGGCAGTGCTAAAAATGTCTGACGGCTTTGGGAGCAGGCCTAAGCCATCAGTCAGACATCCCCCAAGGGCTCCCGAACTGCAAGAGGGTGCAGGCTGGGCTGAGGCATCCCCTCACCCTCCAAGTGCACAAATTTCATGCACTGGGCCTCTAGTTTCTTTATAATTTAATACATATCTACCAGATAAGCAAAGAAATATATCAATTCATAACACCAGAACAAGAACAAGATTTTGTTTTGTGTGTGTGTGTGTGTGTGTGTGTGTGTGTGTGTGTTTGTGTGTGTGTGTGTGTGTTTAAAAAGGGAACCTCGAGAGAACAAGAAGTCTTGGAAATGAAGACTAAAATAGAAGAATTAATTCATTTGGTAGAAAAGCTAGATAAGAAGTGGCAGAAATCTTCCAGAAAATAGAGCACAAAGATGAATAGGAAGATAATAGGAAAGAAAAGTTAGGTGTGCGGAGAGGGGAAATCCATCACTTAAGTGATCTCAAATGATGTTCTAGAAGAAAAAGTAGGATAGAATGGAGAGCTCTGGGGGAAGAGGGACTTTCAAATAAAGTTCAGAAAAACTTCCCAGACAAGACATAAATATCCCCAACACTTGACAATTCTACCTGAATACCAGCACCTTCAGCAAACCCTAAAAAAGGAATTATAGTAAACACAAGTATAGAACAAAAATGTCAGGCCAAGGTGTAGCATATGGGTTGGAAAGAAGGGTCAGACTCAGATTAAAATACGGAGTGCACCAGGCATGAGAAATGTCAAAACACAGAAAACAAAACCCCAGAGGGCCCACAGGTGGCATCCGGGCGTGAGAATACCACTGGCCCCCTCAAAAATAACACCGAAAACCACATAACAAAGGAGTAAGGTCTTATTTAAGGAAAATAATTTTCAAACCTAGAATTTTACATTCAGCTAATTTATCCTCAAGTATGAAGGTAGGAGAAAGATATTTTCCCACATGTGAGAACCTGCAAAAATTTTCTCCCCATGTGCCTTCTGTCTCAGGAAAGTATAGAACATAAGCTCTCCCTGGATGAGGTAATAATCGACTAACACAGAGGAAGGTGTGGACTCCAAGAAATAGCAGTCCCAGCCTGGAAGTGAGGGAAGGCTCTTCCCAGGGTGCTGGAAACAGGCTGCCCAGGACAACTGACCAGCAGGACCAGAGAGCAACCTGGCCAGCTGCAGCCGGAGGCTCCAGGAAGCATGCTGCTCAAGGGAAATGTACAGGATAGACCATCTGATCTGATGGCCATGTTAGGAGGGATCCAGAGGGAAAGGTTAGAGCTCAGTTTTACTGAGCGCAAGGATTTTTGTGTCTGTTCACTGATGTGTTCCTAGAACCTTGCAAGTAATCAGTAAATATTTATTGTACTAATTAAGGCTAGGCAAATAGAAAAGGTAAACAATTCAACCTAGAAAAAACAAAGCAAAAAGATGTGTCTGAAGGCAGTTTCATACCATCATACTAGAAGGCTCAGCAGTGTCTTCACAGAGTAAGCACTGACCACTGATTTAACTTAAAAAACATCAAGATGTTAGGATTCTAGGGACTGAAAGAGGAAGTGTATGTGGGAGGGATTCCTGGTAATAATGGAGGTGTGGAGTGCCAGAAAACTAACAGAAAATCAGAAATAATGCTGAAAATTGCAAAATAAGGAAAAGTGCCATAAAATGTTAATGAAAAACATGAAGATACATATTGGAAGAAACAACTAAAAAGAGTTAAAAGTATTTGCATTTGAGGCACATAAGTCAGGAGGAATGAGAAATAGAGAAGCACAGGACAGGGGACTGATTTTTTAATAAGACTGTCTTATATGATTTCTGAAATTATTTCATATCCTAATTTGATTAAAAAAATAATAAAAAAAACTAAGAAATGCTTACACTTTAGGCCTTGCCATTCTATAGCTAAGAAACTCTCCCAAAAGAATAATCAGAGATGCAGAGATTTATGTTCACTGCAATGACCTATATAATAGAAAAAAAGAAAAATACAAAAAATAGGGATCTAGTTAATGAAACAAGAAGGAATATCAAGTAGTTATTTTAAAAATAAAGCTTTTGAACAATAACAAGACCATGAGAGAATGTTTCTTTTAAAAATAAGGGTTTAAAAATTATATAGGGGACAACTGTAATTTCTATGCACTGTAAGCATATGCTAACAGTCATGTGTTCTAGATAATAGGATTACAGGTCATTTTTCATTCCTTATTTATTCTCTTCAGCATTTTCCAAATTTCCTACAATGAATCTGCATCTCTTTTGCTAAGCATTTTTACAGTGTTTTTAACTTTTAAAGTAGAAAAAGAAAATTGGGAAAAAAATTCTTGGTATTTCTCTAGAGAAAACCACTTCATTTGAAATATTTAACAGTTGAGAAGAAAATCAAAGCACACTGACAAAAAGACCAAAAAATAAAAATAAAAATTCATAAAATTCAGTATGTTTGGCACTTGAAAAAATTATAATCACATATGAATTACCAAAAAGGTTCTGTCTCTTAGGCTATATTCCCATTTTTGAGCCTTAAACTAGTTTCATCTTAAAAAACACCTCTTGTATGACCCTTTGGTGTGATTTTCAATTAAATTCTATTGTTGCAGCTACAGGCAGCTTCAGTGAATGCAGACTTTAGATTTGAGCCAACCTGGATCTGAATCCTAGGCTTTTACCAACTTGAACATTACCTTCTACCCAGACACTCCTTGTCTATTAATTGGAATAATTATTTTACAAGTTTACTCTGAGGAAAGAATTTGTAAAGGTTTTTAAAATGATAATTAGTGCCTTGTACATAGGACTCCATAAAAAAATAGTGGCTATTTTCTAGTCCTATTTTATTATTATTTTTTTAATTATTTTTTATTGATTTTTTGCAGTATAATAGTAGTACATGTATTCCTTTCCCCCTCCCCCTTATCCTCCCCCCAGCCTCCCCCACCCCCCAGCACATATCGCCAGCTTCCCCCTTCCCCGCCCCAGTGTCTTTCATTCATTGGTTATGTTCATATGCATGCATACAAGTCCTTCAGTTGATCTCCCCCCGCATCTGCCTCCCATCCACCCAAGCCTCCCCCTGTAGCTTGACAGCCTGTTCAAGGCCATCCTGCCTCTATATCAATCACTCTCCCCTGTTTCTTTTCTTCAAAAATATCTTGCCTCTGCATACTAGAAATAAATGTATAAGAACAAAAAGTGTTTCAGTCTCGGTTTCAATGTCCAACTTTTCTGAGTCCCAGTTTCAGAGTCAAATAATTGATTATGTGTATAAGTCAGCAATGGTATCCAGATGGTGGACATATCGTGTCAATGCATGATCCATCCTCTCTGGTTTGGTCCTGGACTGCCTGCAGACATGCACAGCTGCTGACTGCTAGCATGGCAAGGTGTCGTCAGTGTCCCCCATCTCTGGACCGTCCTCGTGACTGGATTTTTTTTTTTGTCCCTTACATAATATTACCCCGCTGTCCCCTCCCCTTTTTTGCAAATATTATAATGACATTGTAGAATAATATCATGTAAGGGTATTATGGTGTCATGGGAGGTTAAGCAGGGCCTAGCCTAAGGACTGGTCTCCATAGGATATGACAAGCTCTAGGCCATGTCAATTCAATGTCAGACTAGCTGCCATTTTTTTATAATTTTATATAAACTTTGTCAGGGATGTAAAAACACAAATCACTTACCTCAGTTCAAGAGTTAAAGTATATTGACTTTTCCACTTACTCTCACCACCTGCCACTTACCCTGAGGTTTGACATTCTGATGCACTTTTCTCAGTCTCTGGATCCATTCTTGTTCATCAGTCTATGTCATTGATTGTATTCCTCAAATGAGTGAGATCATGTGATATTTGTCTTTCTCTGCCTGGCTAATTTCACTTAGCATAATGCTCTCCAAATCCATCCATGTTGTTACAAATGGTAGGAGCTCCTTCTTTTTTTCTGCAGTGTAGTATTCCATTGTGTAAATGTACCATAGTTTTTTGATCCACTCATCTGCTGATGGGCACTTCGGCTGTTTCCAAATCTTAGCTATGGTAAATTGTGCTGCTATGAACATAGGGGTACATATATCCTTTATAATTCGCCTTTCTAATTTTTTGGGGTATATTCCTAGAAGTGGGATCACTGGGTCGAATGGGAGCTCCATTTTTAGTTTTTTGAGGAATCTCCATACTGTTCTCCACAGTGGCTGTACTAGTCTACAATCCCACCAGCAGTGCACAAGAGTTCCTTTTTCTCCGCATCCTCGCCAGCACTTGTCGTTTGTTGATTTGTTGATGTAAGCCATTCTGATAGGTGTGAGATGATACCGCATAGTCGTTTTGATTTGCATCTCTTGGATAATTAGTGACTTTGAGCAAGTTTTCATGTGTCTCTGGGCCTTCCTTTTGTCTTCTTTCGTGAAGATTCTATTTAGGTCTGTTGCCCATTTTTTTATTGGATCATTTGTCCTCCTTTTATTGAGTTGGGTGAGTTGCCTGTAGATGCTTGAGATTAAACCTTTATCACTAATAACATTTGCAAATATGTTCTCCCATACAGTGGGTTTTCTTGTTGTTTTGTTGATGGTTTCTTTAGCTGTGCAAAAGCTTTTGATTTTGATGCAGTCCCATTTGTTTATTTTCTCTTTAGCTTCCATTGCCCTCGGAGCAGTATCATCAAAGAAGTTCTTTTGGCATATGTCTGAGATTTTTCTTCCTGTAGATTCCTCTAATATTTTTATGGTTTCCTGTCTTACGTTTAAGTCCTGTATCCATTTTGAGTTTATTTTTGTGTATGGTGTAAGTTGGTGCTCTAGTTTCATTTTTTTGCATGTATCTGTCCAATTTTCCCAACACCATTTATTGAAGAGACTGTCTTGACTCCATTTTATGTTCCTGCCTCCTTTGTCAAATATTAATTGAGCATAGTGGATTGGGTTGATATCCGGATTCTCTATTCTATTCCATTGATCTATATGTCTGTTCTTGTGCCAGTACCAGGCTGTTTTAAGAACAGTAGCCTTGTAATACAGCTTGAAATCTGGTATGGAAATCCCACCGACTTTGTGCTTCTTTCTCAGGATTGCTGTGGCTATTCGGGGCCTTTTTTTGTTCCAGATGAATTTTTGGAGAGTTCTTTCTAGGTCTGTGAAATATGCCATTGGTATTTTAATGGGGAGTGCATTAAATTTATAGATTGCTTTGGGTAGTATGGACATTTTAATTATGTTGATTCTCCCAATCCATGAACATGGAATGTTCTTCCACCTGTTTACATCTTCCTCTATCTCTTTTTTCAGTGTCCTGTAGTTTTCCACAAATAGATCTTTTACCTCCTTAGTTAAGTTTATTCCTAGGTATCTTAATTTTTTTGGTGTGATGGTAAATGGGATTGCTTTTTTAGTCTCTCTTTCTGTAAGTTCACTATTAGTGTATAGAAATGCCATAGATTTCTTGGCATTAATTTTGTAGCCTGCTACATTGCTGAACTCAATTATTAAGTCTACTAACTTTTTTATGGAGTCTTTCGGGTTTTTTATGTACAATATCATGTCATCTGCAAATAAGGATAGCTTAACTTCTTCTTTTCCAATTTGGATGCCTTTTATTTCTTCTTCTTGTCTAATTGCAATGGCTAATACTTCCAGTACTATGTTGAACAGGAGTGGTGAAAGTGGGCAACCCTGTCTTGTTCCTGTTCTTAGGGGAAATGGTTGTAGTTTTTGCCCATTGAGTATGATGTATGCTGTGGGTTTATCATATATGGCTTTTATTATGTTGAGGTATGATCCTTCTATTCCTACCTTATTGAGACTTTTTATTAAGAAAGGATGTTGGATTTTGTCAAATGCTTTTTCTGCATCAATTGATATGACTATGTGACTTTTATCTCTCAATTTGTTTAAGTGATGTATCACATTTATTGATTTGCGGATATTGTACCATCCTTGCATTCCTGGGATAAATCCTACTTGGTCGTGGTGTATGATCTTTCTGATGTACTGCTGGATCCGATTTGCTAGAATTTTATTGAGGATTTTGGCATCTATATTCATGAGGGATATTGGCCTGTAATTCTCTTTCATTGTGTCGTCTTTATCTGGTTTTGGTATTAGGGTGATGCTAGCTTCATAGAAGGAGTTTGGAAGTTTTCCATCCTCTTGAATTTTCTGGAATAGTCTGAGGAGTATAGGTTTTAGTTCTTCCTTGAATGTTCGGTAAAACTCCCCTGTGAAGCCGTCTGGCCCTGGGCTTTTGTTTGCTGGAAGCTTTATGATGACTGCTTCAATTTCTTCCACAGTTATTGGTCTATTGAGTTGTTTAGATTCTTCTTGATTGAGTTTTGGGAGGTTATATTTTTCCAGAAACATATCCATTTCCTCCAGGTTGTCCAGTTTGTTGGAGTAGAGTTGTTCATAGTATTTTTTAACAATCCTTTGTATTTCAATGGGGTCTGTTGTTATTTCACCTCTTTCATTTCTGATTTTATTTATTAGGGTCCTCTCTCTTTGCTTCTTGGTGAGTCTGGCTAGAGGTTCATCAATCTTGTTTATCCTTTCAAAGAACCAGCTCTTGGTTTCGTTGATCTTCTGTATTGTTTCTTTGGTCTCTATGTCATTTATTTCTGCTCTGATCTTTACTATTTCCTTCCTTCTGCTTACACTGGGCTTTTCTTGTTGCTTTCTTTCTAAGTCTTTGCGTTGTTGGGTTAGATAATTTATTGCCGCTGTTCCTAGTTTTTTGCAGTAGGATTGTAGAGCTATGAACTTCCCTCTCAGAACTGCTTTCACTGTGTCCCATAGATTTTGGATTGTTGTGCTATCATTGTCATTTGTTTCCATGATGTTTTCTACCTCTTCCTTAATCTCTCTAGTAATCCAGTCATAGTTTAATAGCATTCTGTTTAGTCTCCATGTGTTCGATTTCGTTGGATTGTTTCTACTGTAGTTGATTTCCAGCTTTATGCCACTGTGATCTGAGATTATACTTGATCTGATTTCTATCTTCTTGAATTTGGAGAGACTTTGCCTATGACCTAATACATGGTCTATCTTTGAGAATGACCCATGGGCACTTGAAAAGAATGTATATTCTGTGGCTTTGGGGTGAAATGATCTGAAGATGTCAATTAATTCCATCTGGTCCAGTGAGTCATTGAGAATTGATGTTTCTTTACTGATTTTTTGTTTAGAGGATCTGTCCAATGGTGATAATGGGGTATTAAAGTCTCCTACTATGATTGTATTGCTGTCTATCTCTCCCTTCATGTCCTCTAGGAGTTTTTGTATATATTTGGGTGCTCCTGTATTGGGTGCGTATATGTTTACCAGAGTTATTTCTTCATGTTGAATTGCTCCCTTTAGTATTATGAAGTGGCCTTCTTTATCTCTTGTTATGTCCTTCACTTTGAGATCTAATTTGTCAGATATAAGTATGGCTACCCAGCTTTTTTTTCATTTCCATTCGCCTGAATAACTTTTTTCCAACCTTTCATCCTCAGTCTGTGTGCGTCTTTTTTTCGGAGGTGGGTTTCTTGTCATCACAGGGTTCAAGTAGAAGGCTACCCTGTGGACCCAAGGAGCTGGTGGAGGGCCTTATTTAACCTTCTTCTTGGGGCGCAGGTTGTTGGTGTGGCCACATTACTTCTTGTGGCAGTTGACAGCACGGGGGTGCAGGCGGGCATAACACTTGCGGCAGATCATCTTGTCGCAGTTGTACTTTTGCGCGAGCTGGCGGAGGGAGGGTTCGATGATGCCACCCCTTAGACGAAGCACCAAGTGGAGGGTGGACTCTTTCTGTATATTGTAGTCTGAGAGAGTACGACCATCCTCTAGTTGTTTGCCCGCAAAAATCAGACGCTGCTGGTCAGGTGGGATGCCCTCCTTGTCTTGGATTTTAGCTTTGACATTTTCAATGGTGTCACTGGGCTCAACCTCAAGGGTGATAGTCTTGACAGTTAGGGTCTTCACAAAGATCTGCATTTCTGCGTCTGCTGGGGAGGCTGCTCCACCACCTCGTTGACGTCTAGTCCTATTTTATAAACATCCCACAAATCTAATCTGTTTAGCCATATATTCACCAATAGGAGCTGAGTACTCATCTCTCAGTGACTCACTCTTCCAGACTCCACATCCCGCCACACGTGCTGGGTTTGAGAATGGCTGAAAGGAAGCACAGACTTCAAAGCTAGTACATAGTGGTGACTAGATTACCATGTCAGATTTTCATAACTTCATCCTTTACGCAGAAAGCGCTATTTCAAAGGGAATTTGATCAAACTTGCAAAGGATTTGAGCCCTTTTTTACAAATAACAAATGAAGGTTCAAGAGACCTAAGAGCTGTGCAGCAATGAAACAACAGAGCTATAATGCTGGAAAGTAAATGAATTAGAGAGTTACCTGGTAGATGGTCATGGTATAACAGCCACACAAAACACACCTAGGTGATTTTCTTATCATCATTTCTGACTGAGATTTAAATACTTTTAGTAGTGATTTCAGTAACTCTGCTTCCGGTTTCTACTACCAAAATCTGTAGGATGGCAAGGTATTAGTATGATGTAGATTTGCAGGATAAGGAAGCTTGGCACTATTATTAAAGGACAAATGTTTCCTCTATGCTTAAATGTGCCAGGGGAGATAAGATTTTGAAAAATAGGAATAAGCTTCCTGTTCACTTCTGCCAAAATGATTATTTTGAGAAGATTATTAAAACAGATGTCTTATGAGTACATAGAACACCAACTAAACCAACATTATTCACAACTCCCTCCTTCTCCCTTTTGAAGAGTGCTGAAATAATGGTAAAATCTGGATCTTGGATCCAGATCTAACATGATGGCTTCCTTATCCAAGTACCATCTTTCAGGAAGCATTAAGCTAAAAGCAGAGCCAAATTTAGGTCAAAACTCACAAATGCCACATAGGACCAATGACTATTTCACTGTGGGTTTCTGAAAACTCAAGGCCTCACACCAACATCCCCAAACCTGAGAATGGTTTCTATAAAAACAATCTCTACACTCCTCTGCAATGGTTTTAAATATGAAGAGAGATAGGCAAATACAGACTAGAAGTTGATCTCCATTAGTTCTGAACCCACTTCATGACCAAATGCCTAAAGTATACTCCAAATGTGTGATCTTTCCGTAAAAGCCTTGATTATATTTAGTTGCTTCTTTGGCAACTGAACTTGCTCCCACTTTTGTGCCTGTTATACAATTTTTGAAGCTTTTTGGTTTTTAGTTAAAAGGTCTGTGGGACAAAGTCATGAACAGAGGCTTTTAGAAACATCTGCTGAAACCTCATTTTGATCATTAATGACCAATATTTCCCAGCACTTCATATGCACTGTCTCCTACGAACCTCCCAATATCTCTGCGAGCTAGTTTCTGTAGTACAGATGCAGGACTGAGATCTGACTTCTCTAAATGATGTGGTCAAAGTCTCACTGCTGGTGGAACTCAGATTCAAACCCAGCAGCCTGAGCATGGAGTCTGTACTCGTGGCTACTGTACATATTCACAGCTGACTATGGTTTTAATGCTACTCTCTCCAGTATGAGTCTAGCAGAAGTGTACAGTAAACGGGCTCTTGGGGAATTTTAATAAGCCACCCTTTGCAGTAAGATTAAAAGGGCACAAAAGTGTGAACACACACAGGAAGACTGTGCCATGACCCCTCTGCACAGAACCTGCCCCAGGAAGGCACAGGGTTCCTTCTTCACTTGTTTACATCTCTGTCAGTGTCACTTTTTCAGGGAGGTCTTTCCTGAGAATTGGCCCATCCCAAAACACTGTCTCTTTCCTGCTCTCTCCTCACCCTGCTTCACTATCCTCCATAGCATTTATCACCACTGGGCAAGTATGTCTGTGTCTGCTGATTATTTGCCATCACTGCTAGAAAGAAGAGACTTGGTTCTGCTCCTCCCTCTATCTGCAGTGCCTAAGAAGTGTCCAGCATAGAGCAGTGTCTGGTAGGAGTGAATCCAATCAGTCAGTTTCTGGGTGACAGAGTTAACACCTTGTAGAGAGCGGCTACAGTGTTTGGACAGGTTCAGCCTCAGACTAATGAGGGGCATGATCCTCTCAGGGCAAAGCCATGTGCAAGTCCCAGCTTGGAGGGCAAATTTGTCACAACACAATTATAGCCAAAGGTTATAGTTGTAAGCTTGAACTTATGGTCCAAAGTTGTGGTCCCACGTGGCTGAGTTATACAGGCTTCGGGAGGTGCAGCAAGTAAACAAAGCTTGATGAGGTGTATGTAATTGAGTAGATTCAAAACCCACCAGAACGTTGTAAACATCTTGACCACGTCCTTACTTTGCCTCATGGAATCTGGCTGTAAAATAAAGGCTCCTTGCAGGCTATGGCACTGTCTCTCCATCATAGAAGCAGCGTCCCACCTAGCCCCAGCTTTATTCTCTTGCCTGTCTTTTCTAATCCTTCACTGTCCCCCCTTATGTTTACCCATAAATGTACCGAGCGTGGCATAACACCTGCTTTGTATTTTCATCTTTTTGCTTGGCTGTAATTTCTAAATTTCTAAGCAGTAAAATTTTATCTTTTTTATAAAGCAGAAAAGTTCTGTTTACAGTCTTTTGAAAATTCTACCCTACTACTACATAAATTCAAAGGCAGCATTATGGCTGCTTTTGGTCATTGGCAGCCTGAAGACATGAAAACCGTGGCTGAATCAATCCATAGCACCCTTGGATGACAGATCAGTATGCTCAGGCCACGGACACACACTCATCACAGGCTCTTCTGGCCAACTCGGCTGCCATTAATGGCTCTCTGCCCTTAGGGAGGAACAGTCCTCCAACATGGCCCAGCCACAGGCCAGCAGCTACCTTCTCAAACCTCAGAGCCTTCCTGCTAGTACAGGGAAGGCAGATTTTCTTCATTACCATGTTACTTTGTAAGGAATGTAAGGAGAGAACAGAGCTCATCACAGTCCCCCAAAGGACACCCACCCGCCTTCCCTGAAACCAATGGAACTCCAGCCAAGTGCTCCATTGCATTGCAGGTTACCATCAGATTCAGCTTTTACTAATCTTCTCTTTGCCACACCCCAATGAGCCCTGAAATAAATTCTTAAATATTTACTTTATTCTTCTGCTAATCTTCCTATAGCTTGAACTTCTCATATTAACTGCCACACCCCAATGAGCCCTGAAATAAATTCTTAAATATTTACTTTATTCTTCTGCTAATCTTCCTATAGCTTGAACTTCTCATATTAACTCTACATAATGAAAGCAATTATTGAGAAAGTTCTATTAGCATAAAGTTTAGACAGGTTAAGAACTGCCTTCCCTTGAGAGCTAAGCTCCATCCACAGGACTTACCCTCCCTACTACAAGTGAGAAGGTAAGGTGAGGGGTCAGGCACAGTTCCCAGATTACTGCAGCTGGCTGTGACAAGGCACACACTTCCACTGTGTGACAGTGGAATTCCTTCTGATCACCTCCTATCCATCATTCCTATCCCCATCCCCAGAGGCTATAGAGTTTAAAGGTCATTTTCAAGGTCAAAAGGTCAGCAAAAACAACAAGTCCTTTAGGACTAGGGAGAAGAAACTCTAGGTGGTCAGGAAGGCATGGTGAACACTGCCATCACTCTCTCCCTTCTCCTCCCCGGCAAGGTGAGCCCTGTTCACAGCAGGAGCCCAGCTCCTTACCAGGCTGCACCTCCACTGCTTGCCACAGGCCTGGCACCCTGCCCCCCCAAGCAGTACTGGTTGTAGTGTTTGCCATGTTATACTTCTAACAAGGAATTAACTAGAAGGCAGGGTCTATAGGTTAGTGTGTTAAAGAGGCCTGCTCAGCACTCAATATACATTATCACATGGCATCCTCACTGGCACAAGAAGAAAGTATTGGCATTACTATCTCCATTGTACAGAGAATGGAGCTGAGGCCTGTGGTGGCCAGTAAAATACAAAAATGGGCAAATAAGGGCACCAGGAATTCTGCTCAAAATGGTCTGATGCCCAAGGCCAAGTAGTGAGTGTCAGGTAGTTTCCAGAAATCCCCTCTTCTCAAGCAGTTTTTTCAAAAATACAGCACTGGGACTGGGTAGTATACACATGCATCCAGCACTTCACATCTGTGACAGGCCGAGCCCACAGGTCAGGCTCAGAGCTGGGTTCTCAGGAAGTGCATGTCCAAGGGCCCAAACGTACTGAGCTCTTATTTTTTGCCTGGTCTTGGTTGGTTTTCATGTATTAATTCATAGTCCTCTCAACAATACCACAGCATGATAGCTTGTTCCCACTGGTAGAAGAGGACACTAGGTTTATCTAAGGACACATGGCTATGAGGTGGCAGAGCTGAGATTTAGACTCTGGTGGACAGGGTACAGAGTCTCTGTCTGAACAAACCACAATCCTATGTTCATTGATTGACAAGGGAAACATTAGCATAAGCCCCACAATGAGTGTTCTACAATGGCTCTTCCACTATAACTGTTTTAAGAGCCCAGCTCCATGAAGACAGCATAGAAAGTCCTACTGTATATGTTGAAAAAGTCACCAACAGAAAACAATAAGACAGATTAAAAAACAGCTAATAGTGTAGCTGGCCAACTCTGACAAGCAAATCGAAACACAGTTTATACCTTCTGTCCACCCGGATGCAGTCCCTCTGCCAGCTCTGTCACCACATCGGGCCCTCAGCTTGTTATCCATGGACTTGAGGTTGTGATCATGCACAGTGACTTGCTGAGTCCGATTGCAAAGCAGAAGGAGGCTGCAATGAGGGTCATTGCCCCAATGGAGGGGTGGTGGGCCCCTTTCTATTACATGTCCAATTAGATTCCTGTTCTCCTCATGTTTAAACCCATCTTTGCCACATACACTTTATCTCTTATTTTTCTGACATATAACGAAAAGGGGAAAACAACAAAAACTAGCACCTGATTTTCATTTAGGTCACCTAATTTTAGAGGCTGTGGCTAGGCAAAGTCAAAAGCAGAGCTTAAATTAAGATCCTTCAAACCCAATGCACCTAAAAGCCATTTCTACAACAGAGACACACAGCTTCCTTGGCTCCCAGCCAAACAGTTTTAATTATAAGGCTGATCTGGAGTTTTAACTCACAGGCTCTAGAATGAGCCTATTGAAATATGTGTCACTGGAACAAGGTAAAGGAGGACACGGAAAGACAGGACTATCTGTGGGAAACATATGCTATGCTGTCACTATGGAGTGTTTATTGAATCAATACCATATGCAAGCTGATAACACAACTGTATATGCTGCCTCATTAAGCCAAATTAGAGCAAGTGGGATCTGTCGCCTTCTGATGACAACAAACAAGTCTAACTTCAGTGTGTCCCTATCTCTGATCCACAGAACAACCTGTGTAGAGGCATTTTCATAAATGACAGCAGATTCTTCCCAAGTTCCCAGTGCACGTTCCCAAAGGACTCTGTTCTTTCAGCTGTTTCCCTTCAAACTGCTGAGGAGGAGCAACAATCCCCACAGGGAAATGAAAAAGGCATGCACTCCTTGAAGGGTCAGTAAGAATTTGGGAAGAATCTGCTGTCATTTATGAAAATGCCTCTACACAGGTTGTTCTGTGGATCAGAGATAGGGACATAAAGGCATTAAGACTGGTGGGTCCTGGCCTCTTCTGCAAGAACTATTTATTCAGAGCAACCTGTGATATAGTGCAGCTGATTAGAATGTTTTAAAATCTTACTTACATTTTTATAATTAGCCACTAAGAGGTTACAGAATAAATGATCTTATTGTGGAATATCAGTTTTTAGAAAGTATGGTAAAGCAAAAGCATTCTCTTTGTGAACAACAGAACAGTCAGCAGCCATAGCAGGCCAAGGGCAGACCTGCCAATCGAAAGCTGAGTGTGTGGCCATCACTGTGGAGTTGAGAATTCCAGCAGAGGGGCTGGCCTGGCGTGTGGGCAGGAAGGTGCAGTGCACGCCACTCCACAATCACATACTGAGAACCAGTTTACCAGGCTTCCAGCTGGATGTTGGGTTTAAAAGGAAAATGTAGCATAGTTAACCTAAGACTTTGAATAGCTTACAGCTGAGCTTGGATACAGGCAAATTCCAAAAATGTACTTAGCAGTTGTGGGAACACAAAGCAAGGCCATCAGAAACCTCTGGGGTGGGAGGGGTGTCAGGAAGGCTTCTCAGGGGAGACAGTGCTTCAGATGAGTCTTGACAAGGATGGTAAGTGTTAGCTATAAAATTGGAAGGGCTTTCCAGGCTGTGCACAAAACCACGTGAATGTATAAGGGCATAAATAAACAGCCTGCTGTGGGCTCCTCTGGCTCCTAGCAGCATTTAAGGCTGGGAGCTGGGGGTAGCAGAAAGGTCTGCCCTCCGTGCCCTCAAAGAAAGAAGAGGCTGACAACGCTGGAAATCCAAACCATAAAAGAGTCTCTAATGGTCATAACTATTTCATCTGATGGCCTGGAATCTCTTTAGGGACTCTCCTAGGCTCAGGGATAAACTATGTGAACCATACTTAGGTCACTGGCACAATGACTGGATCATGACTAGGCATATATCCCCAGCCAACCAATCAGAACCCACCCCAAGAATGCTGCCAGAAACCTTTGACCTCCTGGGGCCATTTCCAAAACCACCGTGAGATGGCCTACAATGAAGCCCACAGAGAAGGCAGGACAGTGTCCACATTTGGATGTAGCAGTGCTACATTCAGAATCCTCTTCTGAGCCTTCCAATGACATGAGGCCCAAATTCTCATTCTGTTTTAAGCCAATATGACCTAGGTTTTTGCCTTTTGCAATTAAGAGTACTGACAAATGCATGGATTTCCTGCTAAGCCTCTAGTATTGATAATAAAGGTCTCTAAATATTGACAGAAAAGGTCAATTTGGAAATTTCTTTAAGTTTAAAGTGCTCAAATAAAATTATGTATATAGAAATACTTTCTAATTTATGAAACAAATATTAGTTAATTTTTTTACTATTAGTGATAATATTCTATTAACTAGTGAAGGCAATTTTTTTTTTTTTAGATCAGTATTTCAAATGTGTAGCTTTTAAACTGTAATTAACAAATGCTCATGTAATACTAACTCTGTTCCAGGCTCCTTTCTCAATTATTCAAGTATCTCATTAATTCTTATAACAACAACCCCATAAAATGGGAACTACTATTATCTCCCCAATTTTACAGATGAGGAAACAGCTTTAGAAAAGTTCAAAAATATGACAAAGGTAATACCAGGCAGGAAGTGGTGGAGCTGGGATCTGAAACAGAGCAGCCTGGCTACACAAATACATTCTTTCCTTGACCCTCATGTCCTGAACACTGGGAGCCAACGGTTCCATTTGCCTTTAAACTGTTACTCCTAACCACAGGGCTTGCAGCAAAGCATTTATATCCTTAAATCCACATTAACACACAGCTGCTATCTTCATACAGTCCTGCCTCTTTGCTGGTTTATTCCCTCAATACAATCATCCCTGAAACAGTGTCCTTGGGAATCCTTAGGACACCTCCTCCCTTTTTTTCCCCCATGGCCTACCAGTGTTCACCAGTGTCTGTCATGTTGGCTCCATCTGACATGGTCTTGAATCCGCCCCTCTTCCCTGGGCCTCACGTCCAATTTCAGGCCTTCTCTTACCTGAGCCAACTAAACCCTTTTCACCTGGCTTCCAGCATGACTCCCTTTCAAAGGCATTCCACTTCCACATGGCCATTGAGTGTTCTCTGAAAATACAGATCTCATCAACCACGTTCCTGCTTTAAACCCTTATCAGCTGTCACTGCCTACAGAACAAAATAGAAATTCCTCAGTAGTTCACACTGAAACTCCTCACAAACCCCCAACCTGTCTTTCCAGTCTCATCTCCTTTGGCACTGTTCTGGATATACTGTGCAGTGCATGCCATGCAGTCATGCAGATCTCTGGGAACCTGTCTTATTTTCCTTAACTTAATTTACTTTCTCATATCTGGATAATTCTACAATTTGCTTAAAATAACAATGTAATTTCTTCTAAAACAGTCTTATAATTTAAATTCACTTTCTCAGACTACTTTACCATCATTATTCTGAATTAGTGGCTTTTAAAAAAAAAAAAATTACCTTCTACTAGTATATAAGCAGGCGTAAAATACAGATTGCCAACATTTTACTAATTTGGGTCTAGGAAAAGAGTTTCTTAAGGTCAGGATCCCAAAATAGTCTGGGAGTTTATAAAATCTCTCACTTAGGGGTCTGGAAGATCAGTTGCAGAGCTAAAAGTGGAAGGCGCTGGGGACTTGCAAACAGCCTTGCAAGGAAGAGGGGAGGAGACCTTAGGTCTCAGCAGGCCTATCAGGAAACCTCTATGTCTCAGGCCTCTTTCTGTGTTGATCTTAAGTGGTAATCCAAGATTCCAACAATAGCTTATAGATCAGGGTTTCTCAGCTGCAGCACAACTGACACTGGGGCTAGATAATTCTCTGTTGTGGAGCTGGCTGGCTTGTACACTGCACGTAGGATGTTTAGCAGCATCTCTGGCCTCGGATCTCCTCAGTTGTGGCAACCAAAAATATCTCCAGTCATTGCCAAGTGTTGCCTGAGGGGCAAAGTCATTTTCCAATGCAATAAGGGCAGCATCACTTCTCCTGAACTGCATTTCCCCCTCTTCCTCCTTCTTTTTCATAAAAAACAAAATGCCCTTGACCACCCAAGGTGAAAACCACACCAAGGACATACATTTTTTGGTGAAGTAGCAAAAGAATTCTTTCTGACAAGTAGCCAGGTATTTATTGCTGCCCTTGTAAAGAATGAAATAGAAAGTGACAGGCAGATAGGAAGAACACATTTGTTTCTTGCTCTAATCAATAAGAAAGCACCCTGAAATCTTGCCTCTCTTCTGTCTCTCACCAGCATTTGGAGTGCTATTGGCTGGCCAATACCTGATCCTGGGCGAGCAACCTGCTGAGCCACTGGGAGGGAGGTGGGTGCTGGACACTGCAGGTGCTACTTCAACACAACTGGAAATGTGGGTACACAAATAAGGAAGTCACACAGGTGCAACTTAATTTCAAGGCTCATTAGCAGCACACAGGGAGGTATGTACTTCCAAATGCAAGCCCTGGAACACAGCAGGGACTTTTTCATTTTCAATATCCACATGGTAAGAATAATAATTATGGTTCTTTTTTTTTTTTTTTGAGAAGAGCATTCAAGTTCACATACACTGCACTTCAAACTCAAACATTAGAATATATTATATGTTGCAACTGATGTTTGTGAAACGCAAACATTCAATCTGGACTAAGTATCAGAAAATGGCCATTTGAATTGTGCCTGCACCTTTGATTTTGTGACTGTTTCCCAACTGACCATACAATTGTAAGCAGTCATAACACAAAGGGGAGCTAGCATTATGTTGTGCCTTTTAGAGAACCATCAGCGCTGACCTGTAATTCAGCTGATGTTGAAGGACAACAACTGGGTTTTGAGTAAATAAATGAACCCATGCACACACCACACACCCATAATCCCCACCCCCTGCCCCACACAATACAGCTCTGCAATGTGTGCCCCTTCCCCAAACCATTCCAGTCTAGATTGCAACTGTCAAATCCTCTGAAGGTCTATAATGCAGAATCACCTATGGGAAGGAAGCTTAGTCATGCCAGACAAAATCAAAGTTCTGCTGTTAGGTGGTATCTGCTGAGGTCTGAGAAAGGGAAATGAAAGACCAAGTCCCACTTCCAAGCAAATCCCCTTGAGTTTTGGAGAAGAGAAACTAAAAAAAATAAAAAATTAAAAAAAGTCTCTTGCAGCAGCAGTAAACCAAATGCTCTCCCCCCTACAGCATAAGCCAAACCACATGGGCAGGATTTACTCAACATCTTCAATAGGACAGCTTTGAACAAGACACTATGAGCAAAACAAGGATAAATATGTGTGCTGTCAGTCCTTAGACAGCAAGCATTTTCAGTATCACACATCCATACCTTTTACCTCCCCCATGTTAGGATGTGGCAAAGAACCTCAGATCCAATCCTGTCCACTCTGCTTCATAATCTAAGATCACCATTCTGGATAAAAGCAGAATTGGTCTTTCCTGAAAACCAAAGGTGTTATTCTGAAAGCAGATAATTTTTACAAAGGCATACGCAAGTCCTTTCAAGAAGAAAACGTGGAGAAATGGTGAGCAATTGAAACTTGGAAATTTTTAAAAATCTGTGTTTTTTAAAAAATTTCTTTGATCCACCTTCCTCTTCAATAAGATAAAGAGTTCAAAATGCAGGTCAATATGATTCTTGATTTTAATAAAGTCCATTTCCAATTAATTTCTCTAAAGGGAATGATTCACTTTCACATAATAAAATAGCACAAGAGTGATAAGTTTGGAAAGAAAAGCCATTTTGGATAAAAGCCACACGAAACACAACTAAACAGAAAAAGGAAAGGGGACTCATGCAAATACACACTAATGTCTCCTAAAAAGAAAATAAATTTAAGAAGCCCTTCTTCAATTGCTATAATACCCAATTTAGAGGCAGTTTATATCCAACCAGAAACTATATCTGCAAGCAATGAGACACAACAGTAAGCAATCAGAAACATCAGCAGCAGCACGACAGTAGAGTAAGCAGTAAAGGCGCACCAGAGAGAGCGTTTCTGAGCATTACCACATGTGTTAATGCAAAAAGGGAGAATGAATAACTTCGCACCCTAGGACTGGAACCCTATAAAGATGAACTCTCACAGCTCAAGAGTTATTATTCCTGCTATGACAAGAGGGGTGTGAGGACCACCTGTGTGGCTGTGGATCACACAGAAGGCACAAAAGCAATGGGGGATTGATAATGAATTATGAACTTAAGTCCTTATTCTTATTTTTCATACCCTAATATATAGACATGACAAGTAAACATATATTGGTTATTTGAGAGGTATTTATTTCTGGAGGAAATAAAGGAGTGTTCCTTTACTCTTTATTTCACATCTATACATCTATGTCCACTGTGGCTAATGCAGAGCCTAGGGAAGGGATTCATATGTGCACACACACAGGCAGAGGGGCAAGCTTCTTATTTTTTTTAAAAAAATACATAGGTCAATCAAGGAATAGACACCCAGACCCCCCTAAAAAAAAATCCTTATTGAACAGGCTATACTGTCAGCTCTTCAGGAAGCTCAAATAAAACGATAACTCATTTCTCCTGACTCATCCATGCAATGATTAACAAAGAGAAGCAAGAGATATAGCACACACTCTTGTCTTCTCTCTGTGGCACTAGGCGGCCTTATGCTGAGCTTAGAGGATTCCAGAACCAAAGGTCCCCTCTCCCAAATATTTACCTCACTGAAGCCTGTGAAACCACTTACTTCTCAGAGATGCTGAGATTATACTTAATACTAGAGGTATGGTGCATGAAAATTCATGCACGGGAAGGGGGGTCCCTCAGCCCGGCCTGCCCATCACACAGTCTGAGAGCCCTCAGGGGAGGAAGGTAATCTGGCAGTCGGGGAAGGTGAGCAGTAAGGAGCAGCACAAGCCTCAGCCGGCACTGGTTACCTGAACCTTGGGCGGTCCTAGGCAGCCTCCAACTGAAGCATGCCTATGCCTGGGGCGTCAGCTAGGAAGCAGCCAACCAAGGCTGGCCTGTGCCTCAGGCCAGCCCTGGATGGCTGGGCAGCTGTCATCAGAGGCTTGGCTGTGCCTTGGGCTGGCCCTGGGTGGATGGGAGGCTGAGAGGATTGGGGGAATCTGGAGGTAGGCATGTGGCTGTGAGCACCGCCATCTTTGAGTACGTGGAAGTCAATTAGCATATTCCCTCCTTATTTGCTGTGGGTGCCACCATCTTTGAGGGTGAGGCAGTCAATTAGCATATTCTCTCCTTATTGGCTGTGGGCACCGCTATCTTTGAGGGTGGGACAGTCAATTAGCATATTCCCTCATTTTCTGTGGGTGTTGCCATCTTTGTGATGGCATGAGGGTCAATTAGCATATTCCCTCTTTATTAGATAGAACTAGAGGCCCGGTGAATGAAATTCATGCACTGGGGAGTGAGCGGTTCCTCAGCCCGGCCTGTGCCCTCTTGCAACCCTTTCACAAATTAGGATCCCCTGCACCTTACTGCCTACCTGCTCACTCCTTACCGCTTGACTCACTACTCCTTAGTGCTTCTGTGGAGGTGAGAGATTCCCGCCACCTCTGCTGTGCTCACCAGCCATGAGCCTGGCTTCTGGTTGAGAAGCCACTCCCTGTGGAAGTGCACTGACCACTAGGGGGCAGCTCCTGCATTCATTGAGTGTCTGCCCCTGGTGGTCAAAGTGTAGCTTAGGCTTTTATTATATAAACTAGTGGCCTGGTGCATGAAATTTGTGCACGGGGGTGTTGCGGGGGAGAAGAGGGATGGTTCCCTCAGCCCAGCCTGCACCCTCTCCAACTGGACATACCGCCTGCAATCTGGGACCACTGGCTCCTCCTAACCATTCACCTGCCTGCCTGCCTGATCATCCCTAACTACCCTCTCCTGCTGGCCTGATCTTGCCCTCAACTGCCCTCCCCTGCCAGCCTGATCTCACCCCCATCTGTCCTCCCCTGCAGGTCTGATCTCACCCCCAACTGCCCTCTCCTGCTGACCTGGTCGACCCCAACTGCTTTCCCCTGCCAACCTAATCTCACCCCCAACTGCCCTCCCCTGCCAGCCTGATCACCCCTAACTGCCTCTGATTCGGCCTCAGCCTCCACCACCATGGCTTTGTCCTGAAGGAAGTCAGACAATTGGAAGATGACCAGTCAATCCAGTCTAATTAGCATATTACCTTTCAAATTAGTATAGATAGATTACATAGGATAGAATTGCTTAAATGGGCGGGGGAGCCTTTTTCAGCAGGAGGATATGCTCTTGGCAGACAAAAATAGATAATCCCTATATCTGGACTGATAGCCAGCCATAAGCACTATACTGCCAAACTGATCATTAAAAAATTGAACTGCTTTCTTATACCTTATATCAAATAGCTACTGCCCTTAAAACCCTCCCTCAGCCCCCACCTTAGGTTCTGCCTTCACAGTTCACCCAGATTAGATTCTGATTGGTTGGTTTCTATGCCAGTCAGCATCAAAACTCTGCCTCCTAGGCAGCCATTGACTTCTTGCAGTTCACCCAGATTTGGTTCTGATTGGTCAGTTTCTATGCCTGTCACTGTCTCCGGGCCTATCCGTGGGCCTGATCACAGAGGTGGGGCTGATAAGCAGCTTGCGGATCAGACCATGCTTCTCTCTCCGGGCCTCACTCTAAGCCTGATCCATAGCCCCCCTGACAGTCAGTGCTGTGATGACCCAGCACTGACTATAGGACTGACTTCCGCTGCGCCAACCCAGCACTGACTGCCACAGGAGCTGCAGATCAGACCCTGCTTCTCTCTCTGGGCCTCTCTCTGGGCCTCAACCCCAGCCACCTCGGCAGTCAGTGCTGGGTCACCATGCTGCCCGAAGCACGGCAATCAGGACTAACTTCTGGTGTTCAATCATTTTAGATGTTATGGACCCTGGCCATTTATATATATATGTGTGTGTGTGTGTGTGTGTGTGTGTGTGTGTGTGTGTGTGTGTGTGTATGTGTGCGCACGCGTGTGCGTGCTAGAGGCCCGGTGCACAAAATTTGTGCACTGAGGGGGGGGGGTCCCCCTCAGCCCAACCTGCACCCTCTCCAATCTGGGATCCTTTGGGGGATGTCCGACTGTTTAGGCAGTCAGACATCCCTTTCACAATCTAGGACTGCTGGCTCCCAGTTGCTCGCCTGCCTGCCTCATTGCCCCTAACCCCTTCTGCCTGCCAGCCTGATCATCCCTTAACCATTCCCCTGCCAGCCTGATCAACGCCTACATGCTCCCCTGCAAGCCCGATCATCCCCAACTGTCCTCCCCTGCATATTTCTTCTTTATTAGACAGGGTTTTTTCTTTAGCATATTGGACAGCCCTAACTGTTTGACTCAGTGGATGGAGCATCAGCCTGCAGACTCAAGGGTCCCAGGTTCAATTCCCGTCAAGGGCATATACCTTGGTTGGGAGCACATACCCAGTGGGGAGTGTGCAGGAGACACCTATTCAATGTTTCTCTCATAAATGTTTCTAGCTCTCTATCCCTTTCTCTTCCTCTCTGTAAAAAATCAATAAAATATATATATTTTTAAAAAGGAACATTTAAGATTCCTCCATATCTGCCTGGCTGGTGTGACTCAGTGGTTGAGACCCCAGGCTGCCACCACTGGAAGGGTATCACACCCCAGCCAGGCTGAGACCTCAGCCCAGGATGCCATCTCAGCCTGGCCAGATATTGCACCACCATGGGGTTTGCCCTCCCCGGCCAGGCTGAGACTCCAGCCAGGCCACAGATCGTGCCACAGGAGTGGGCGGCCCTGCTGGCATGAGACCCCAGACCAGGCTGCCACCACTGGCCAGGTGATCATGCAGTGGGGTATACGGCCCTAGCCCAGGCTGCCGCCCCTGGCCGGAAGATCGTGTGGCAGGGGTACATGGCCCTGCTGGCCTAAGACCCTGGCCCAGGCTGCTGCTGCTGGCCAGGGATCACGCTGGGTGCTGGTGCCGCCCAGCCAGACACTCTGGGCTGCCACTGCTGGGCAGAGATTACACGGAGGGGGTGCCTCCCCGAGCTGGACACCCCCAGGCAACAGCTGGGCAGACTGGGGGACTCCTGCGGGGCTAAGAAGACTGGGTGCCGCCATCTTGTGGCTATGGGCGCCGCCATTTTTGAAGCAGAATGATGGTTAATTTGGGTATTACTCTTTTATTAGATAGAATAATTGAAACTTTGTAGCCTTAAGCGGATGAGGCTTGAGCCGGCAAGGGCAGGCGGAAAGCTTGACTTCCTCCATCTCCAGGGAAACCCAAGCCTCCCTCCTGCTCTCTGTGGCCAGCAGCCATCTTGGTTGGGGTTTATCTGCTCCTGACTGGCTGGTGGGCACGGCTTGATTGGAGGTATGGTCAATTTGCATTTTACTCTTTTATTAGACAGTATATAGATTGTGGCTCCAAGTCAGGAACAATAACTGGTATTATTTGGTGGTTGCTCCATGTTAGTTTCCTCTTTTTTCTTCCAAGTTTCTTTCTGAGTCACAGCCCATTTCTAGTCTGTTTCTCCTCCATGAGGCCCCAATGACTCAATTTTACCTGCCTTTAAAACTTATCTTCCTGTGAGAAGCCTTCCACACTGACCCCCACTTACAGTAACCACAGTTTGTGTTATTTTATGCCTGTGTATTATTTTCCTAATTGCCCAGTAAAAATCTTAAAGGTATCAAGCACGCACGCGCGCGTGCACACACACACACACACACACACACACACAACCACACAAATACAAAGGAGCTAGAATGAGGTTATTAAAGGCATATCTCTAAATTTTCTCCCATTTTCCCCAAAGGGAAAAAAAAAAACTATTTAGTTCTTTAAATGTTAATGAAAACAGGGGACCAATGATATTGCTAAAGGAGCCCATCTCAGAGTCAATGGCTAGGGATTATGTTAGAGAGATATCTGATAATTGAGTAAACTAGCTCAATACTCAGGGCAGGAAAGAAGTAACTACCAACTCCATCCCATGTCACTGCTGGAGGTCTACCCACTATTCTTTACTCTGGGGCTGGGACCCAGAAGAAGTCTCTCTGAGAGCCTGGCTCACAAACAGAACAGCCAGAGGCAGCAAGATCCTTGATCAGGGGAGAGAAAGACAGCAGAAATGTGTACACGGTTCCTGCAGACAGAGGCAGTGGGAGGCAGCAGTCAATGACAACATGCCCCATCCTGCCCACCTCCAGCACTATGGGAAGGTATAGCCTTTCCTACGGGGAGGGGATGGAGGAGTAGAGCCTAGAGAGGCATGAGTACTGTTTATTAATAAGCAGCTCAACACAGTGGGAGGTTTTCTTGACTAATTAGAGAAGCTATTGGAAACTGCAGGGAAGATAAGATTTATGGCCTAGATGACACTGCCTCTGTGTTGTAATTAAAAGTTATTTTTAATACCTCTCTTTGGTTGGATACTTTGGATTATTAGAAATATAGTCTGCAATTTAAAACTTGTGAAAGAGTAAAGAACCTAACAAACAGATAATACAACAAGCTTGCACAATGTGAAACAATTAAATGTTTTGACACTGGAGGTGGGAAAGAAAAGGAAACTCTCAAGTAAGCCTGAGAATTTATATAAGAAAGGGGAAGTGAGAAACAAGCCAATGAGTGTGCTAAACTGTTTTTCAAAAGTAGCTCAGCTACTTATTTTATCCGCTAACTAGGATTTGGATACCACCCACCAGAAGTAGTAAATGGGTATTCATACCATTCACCCAAAGCACCTGATGTTAACCTTCCAGCTCCTTTCTTTGTTCCTAGTCCCTAGGAAAGGACAGTGTCACCCTAACAAGAGCAAATCCTGGCTCAACCACAGAGCTCCAGAGGCCAACCCCAGGGCAGCAATAGGGGTCCAACATGAGCTATGGACAATACATGCTGGGTTTGATTTGGATTTTGTGGTTAACCCACTTCTCTTCTTTCATGCAAGATTCCAGTCTCAAGACGGGGCCAGACACAATGAACGCCAGTGGGAACTGCACAGTGGCATTCATGAGTGGCTACAGAATAAGCCCAAGATCAGGTCGGCGCCATTCAGGTATTTCCTACATCCATTTTCCAGAATTTATTTCTCCATATGCACACCGGAGGCATTTTCTACAATGGTGGCTCTTCTTTAACAACAGGAAGGAGGGAATCTATCATATGTAATAGACTTTTGAAATTGTCTGATGAAAACGGGGAGGAGGAAGGCCCTCTAACTGGCACGTGCTTCCCAGATAACCTCGACATTTCATCTATCCATGATATGAATCTTCTCATTAAAAATGAATTCTAGGAGTTCATTATGTGAAATATGTCATAGGAACCACCAGACATCACACATCATGATGAGACTATAAGAGCATTTTAACATCTGTTATTCAAAAATAAATTTAAACTCAGCTTTACAAGGGCCATACCAAGTTTATGGTATTTGTCTTATATGGAAAAGGACCACTGTGCTTCTTTATTCTTTTCCCAGTTTAAACCAAGACCTGACCCATGCCAGGCTATAGAATCACCCTTCTTACCTGCCACATTAATTTTCTCAAGTGCTACCAAGCTAGGAACAGCTGTGGTGGAGTTGGTTGAATTTGTTCCTGTGCCATTGATGACAAGGGTGTCCACCTTCGACTCTAACTTGCCAATGCGCTGCAAAATATTATCCAACAACACGGCGAGAGTTTTCTTCAGATCTGTAAAATAAAACGCACAGTTTAAAAATTCTTTGGTCACTGCATAGATATTCAATGCATCTGCTCTCTCTTCCTCTCTGCCATTAAGAAGGAAAAGTGGTCCAGCTAGTGTTGTTCAGTGGATAGAGTGTTGGCCCTTGGACTGAAGGGTCCTGGGTTCAATTACGGTCAAGGGCATGTACGTCAGTTGAGGCTCATCCCTGGGCCTGGTTAGGGCATGTAGGAAAGGCAACCAATTGACGTATTTCTATCATATCTATGTGAATGTGTGTCTCTCTCTCTCCCTCTCTTCCCCTCTCTAAAAATCAATGGAAAAATATCAAGTGAGGATTAACAAAAAAGTAAAGAAGTGGCAGAGACAAACACTACAGCCCAAGGCCCATCCTACCATACCATATCTTAAAGATGACAGGGCTGTCTTCAAGTATCCAGAAAGCACAAAACAACGTGGTCTATTCTGGGACCCAAGTTGGGCAATAAATTACATAAATGATTTCTAGCCCTGGGCTGATGGAGAAAACTCCTGGTTAGCATCTTCCCAAAGCGCTCTGTGAAATTCCTCCTCCTTAAAGCATGATTCACTGGAGCACAGAATGACAATCCCCAAGGGCAGCCAGGTCCTGAAGTAGTTTCTGGATCAAGTCTGGCGTTATTTTAGTGTCCTATACTGCAGTATGTCCCAAGTTTTTTGCAGTCTCTATTTCGGTTGGTTGCATATGATAACAATAAAAGCCACAGTTCCTGGATTCTAGGCATAGAGATTTAGGAAAATACTTCAAGACCAAAGCCATTCACTCATTCTAGAACTATCTATCACACAACTCCTGACAGGCATCCAGGCACTGCCTTAGATGTTAGGGATATTCCTTCATGGTACTTCCATGTAAGTGCTGATTCCCTTTCTTACACATCTGACTGTGGCTAGACATGTCATCCTCCAGACATGTCATCCTGGCACACAACAACATTTCATGAGCTGGTATAGGAGGTTTTCCACATACATTAGTCCTTACACACATACATTTAGCCCTTCTCCTCTGAAAACTCATAATCAAAGAAAGATATTCTGACTTCTACATGTGGAAAGGCTGAAGGACAACAGGATGCCCATCCATGTGGTCATAATCCAGCCTCTTTTATGAACTGGGAGTGGGCCAGGGGAATAGAATCAGTGTAGGTGCAGATGTGGTGAAGTCCTGATATGGTGAAGATAGCAGACAAATGGGAAGCTGTTACCTTCCAATATGCTGGGAACAGAGCAAATCACTCTGAGTAGGTGCTCTGATCTGGACTGGGAAGAAAACATACGCCTGGTTAACTCACCAACCCCAGGAATGCCTACCAGCCTCGGCCCAGAAGCACTCGGATGGCCGCCTTCTGCGAGGCCAGCAGAGAAACTCATCCAAACACAGGCTCAGATATGCAATTTGTATGAAAGTCTGTGTGCTCAGTGGTTCACAGATGACATCACTGAGCTGACAAAAACTACAAACAGAAACAGAGCTCCCGTCTTGATTCTGTAAGTCTGGGTGATGTGCTTGGGGCAATCTCATTCTCCCCACCTCTCCCAACAATAAACATCAGACTTCTTCACAATAGTAAGATCATAGCAGTCTGTTAGCAATCTGCTCATTCATTAATTCTAACAAATATCTGACCGTGCTTAAATTTTGCTCTTCAGTATGTCTATTACCTGCAGGCAATAACCTGTCCATGGCATTAGAGCAATAAAGCAAAAAATTTGATTGTAACAAAGAAGGGTAGAAGAGAACTAATGTTTTCTGAAGGCCTACCATGTGCCATGCACATGTATATGTGTGTGTGTGTGTGTGTGTGTGTGTGTATATATATGTTATGAAATCCCATATGTCCATATTCTCCATGAGACAGGTATGACTTCATTTTACAGATGTGAAAACTGAGGCTCACACATATGAAGTAATGTATTCGTGGTTACAGAGATAACTCAAATCTCTGTATGCCTCAGAGGGACCAGTCGGGAGTCAAGAGCCAAGGTAGAAAACAAACAAAGTGTAAAATTCAGTGTCTTTCATCATTAGCATAGTGCAGGGATGGGGAATGTCTGGCCCACAGACCATGTGAGGCCCACAAAATCATTTGGTCTGGCCCTGCCAAGCATTAGAGGTGAGTTAAGTAAATGTATGACCAAATATAGCAGGTTAATTTTTAAGCTGATAATTGTATTTGTCCCACGGATGATGTTGTAAATACCCAAATGGCCCTGGGCAGAAAAAAGGTTCCCCACCCTTGGCAGAGTGATTAAGGGCCCACTCTTTGGAGTCAAACTTCCTAGGTTTGAGTCCTCATGCTCCACTCCTGTTTCTTTACCTGTAAAAGAATGATAATAATAACCCTGCCTCTTAAAGTAGTTATGAAGGTCTAATGAGTAAACATTTATAAAATACTAGAGGTCCAGTGCATGAAAATTCATGCACTGGAGTGATGTCCCTCAGTATGACCTGCCCCACCTCAAAGTCTGGGAGCCCTCAGGGGTGGGAGGCAACCTGGTGATCAGGGGAAGAAGACGCCTCATCACACCTCTGTTGTTGCCACTGCCAGCAGTGCAAGCTTTGGCTGGCCTTGGTTACCTGAGCCTTGGGTGGCCCTGGGTGGCTGGGAGGCTGAGGGGACTGGGGGACTCCAGGAGCAGGTGTGAGGGGCAAGCCCAGCCTATCGCACACCTGCTGCCCTGGTAGGGTTGAGGGGACTGGGCATCACCATCTTGTGGCTGTGGGCATTGCCACCTTTGAGGGCGTGGCAGTCAATTAGCATATTCCCTTTCTATTGGCAGTGGATGCTGCCTCTTTGAGAGTGGGGCAGTCAGCATATTACCTCCTTATTGGCTGTGGGCAATGCCATCTTTGAGGGCAAGGCAGTCAGTTAGCATATTCACTCTTTATTGGCAGTGGGTGCTACCATCTTTGTGACAGTGGGAGGGTCAATTAGCATATTCTCTCTTTATCAGATAGGATTTTAAAACTTCCTGGCAGATAAAAGGCACTACATAAATGCCTACTAAATATGTAAATAAAAAAATAAAACCATTTTCTGAAATATGCTTCCTGAAGAAACCTCCCCATGGGTGATGTGAAGCTTTACCACTCTCCAGAGTCTCAAATGGCTCTCCTCTGGGGCTGCAGTTCCAGTCTGTACCAGGCACATCATGAGCTGGCACGGCCAGTGGCAGTTAGCCATCAGCTCTGTTCTTATGCTGACCTGAGGCAGGCACGGGTTCTCTAAGGTTCTGAGGGTTGCCAGAGACCAGCCACATAGATGTGGGCTGCTGTGCCATGAAGAGATGGCTGAGCCCCAGTACAAAGAGACCACTCCTCTGACAAAAGATGCCAAGCTCCTCCATCTCTAGTCTCTTTACCTGTCCTGCAAGCCAGGGAGTCCCTTTGTCAAATGGCATTTAACTATTACCTGCTACTTCATTTGGGTAACTCAGGGTTTCTTAGCTTCAGCTTTACTGACTGACACTTTGGGCCAAATCATTCTTTGTTGTGTGGGGCTGTCCTGTGATTTGTGGGTGTTTGGTGGCATCCCTAGGCTCCAGCAATTAAATGATGGTAGCAATACTTCCACTGTGACAACCAAAAATGTCTCCAAACATTGCCCAAGTCCCTTGGGGTGTAACATGTCCCCCATTTGAGAACCACTGAATTAGGCAAATCCTCTCCACCCTTTTTTCACTACTGCCTCTCCTTCTGTGGAGATACCAAGAGAGAAGTATGATAGAGGGGTATGGGAACATGAATGGAAATAGGAGAAGCCACCCACTACACCTGCACCTGCTGACTGCTGTTCTGTGAGGCACCAGAGACATCGCTGCAGATACCACAGAAAGTGCCAGAAGGAAATCCGTGCCTCCTCCTATGAAAGCTGACAACACTTAAGGGCTGGTAACCTTTTATATCATCAAAAGGCAACAGTAATACAGACAGAATCCCTAACCCACAGTTATCGGTGGAACATATCTGAGGTAGGATACGAAGTTGTCACTTGAGCACTAAGAAGATATTCTTCCTCAATTCTTAAAATACAGTCAGTCCAACAAGTGCAACCTATTTCGTATTGACCTCCCCTAACAGTCATAAACTCTGATATGGTATACATGAGGGAATTTGTGATGATGAGAAATGTAACCCCAATACTACTAACCACTGGGATCCCTCTGCAACCACCACCACTTACTGAGCTCCTCTGTCAGCTGCACCCATCAGAAACTAACTCTTGATCCCACCCAGACAGTATAATGAATGTACTATGGTTCCCACTCCTGTTTTATATACGAATAAACCACAATTCAGGGAGAGTAAGTAGGTTGCTCTAGGTAACTGCAGACCCAAGGCTCATACCCACAAAATGGATCCAGGTCCAGGCTCCTATCTACCATGCGATACTACCCCTAAAAAGCCACCATGCACCTGCCAGCTGGAAACATCTCTGACCTGCTGCTCCAGAACACACTCGCCAGGAATTAACCTTTGGGCTTTAGCCACAATAGACCACAGCCCTCAACAATTGCTGATGCCACTGTTTTTTAAGCAAATCCAAAACTGAAAATAATTTAAAATCTGCCTTTCCATACCTTATGCCTTAAATGAAAATGAAATATAACACTATCAAGAACTTTGGACTCTGCCCTAGCCAGTTTGGCTCACTGGATAGAGCATCGGCCTGGGAACTGAAGGGTCACCGGTTCAATTCCAGTCAAGGACACGTACCTTGGTTGCAGGCACATCCCCAGTAGGGGTTGTGCAGGAGGCAGCTGATCAATACTTCTCTCTCATCGATGTTTCTAACTCTCTATCCCTCTCCCTTCCTCTCTGTAAAATTAATTAATTAGTTAATTAATTAATTGACTTAAAAAAAAAGAACTTTGGACTCTAGGCATGTCAGCCGGGTAAGCATTTTTTTTCTCTCCCAGTATGAAAGGAAAGAAACTTCACTGTCATTTTAAACAGCTATTTGAGTCACTTTTTCAAGGCAGTCCAATACAAGACAAAAGACATTACCAATAGAACACACCAGGGCCAAGCGATGCCAACCCCATCTCTGCATCCTCACCAACTGGCACTGAGCCTGGCGCATTACAGTGTTCAGTAAGTGTGTGCATGAATGAATGAACCAACAAGTAAACAAACAATTTTTCCAAAAATGAAGCTATATAAATTATACCTTTCTAGGTGGTGAAATGATTTCTCACTTTTGCATTTTACAGTGAAAACTACAAAAACTGTTAAAAGAGTTTTAGTGCAATTTTAAACTGATGCCAGAGGGGTTTTTGTTTGCATTTTAATCTTCATGATGACTCACTTATCCAATAAGACTATACACCCAAGAATAATTTCTATAGAGTTTAATAAAGAAATGAGGATCAAAATATTCCTCCTAATCCTGTATAGTACTTTTTATATTTATCACTATGTTTTGCAGTTACCATAACAATAAAATGTGTCCTCAACAGGATTACAATTTTCAATTGCTGACAAGCTTTTAAAATTTTGTTTGTGTTTCAAGCCTTAGCAATAAAAATTTAATCCCAACATTACTAACAAAATACTGTCTTTCTAAAAATTACTGTACATGACAAAGATGAGATCAAAGTAGTTGAAGCATTGAACATGTCCCCGTCAGTAAAGTGAGCTTTGTTTTCTATTCTGCTTCAAAGGGTGGGATGGACACTGCCTCAGAACATTTGCTCTAGTGGCTTCTGTTCATCTTCCCTTCCAAGTAGCCAAGACACTGGGCCGAGAAAAGAGGGGGCACAGAAGGGGCTGGAAGATGCTGCCATGTCCTTAAGCAGGATAGCCAAGGGGATACCACTGCCGGCTACACTCTCCTCCACAGCTGGAACCCAAGGAGACAGGACCTCAGTGGAAAGACAGGGCCGTGTGAGTGGAAAAGGTTTATAGGTCTATTAGCTGAAGCTGTGAAAATGGGTGGTAGTCCCTGACTTCCAAAATCATTAAGTCAATCAATATTTGAGGGATGATCAAGAAAGCCTGTGCTTGGGGTCTCCATGCTGTCCCTCCCCACATCCTGGAGCATGGTCCTCTAGCCTGCTGTCCCTCAGGCTTACCTGTAAAGCCAAACCCCATGCCTAGGGCACTTGGGAGAGAATCTGCAGAAACCACATGTCCAGAATCCTGGCACAGCCTTGGTTGAGAATCAAGGTGCGGCTGCCATGATTCCCTGGCACAGAACCCACTGCATAATGAGCAAGGACTCTGGCCTGAACTGCCAAAAATCATTTGCATCAGTGCTTGCTTCCAATGAAAATCCCTCTGCAACCTGGCTGCCCCAGAGAGGCAGTGTGAACAACAGAGCTACTTCACTTTGGGCTCCAGAGAACCCAGCAAAGACAGGGCGATAAAGAGAAAGGAAGGTGATACTGATAAAAGAATTAACCCCAACCTCTCATTCCCTTTGACTGCCAGACATATCAGGTTTCATCAGTTACATATTTTAAAATTAGTTTTAAAGTGATCTTTCCTGAGAAAGAGAATGCAGTTGTAATAATGACCAAAATACATTATGTACAAGGACATTCAAAGCAGAGTTAGTTCTAAAAGAGAACAGTGTCATTTATTATAGATAAGGACTGGAAATTTCCCAACCAAACACCCAGCCAAAAGATTAAATTACATGATGTCCCTTTCTTCAGACAATGGAATAAATCGCTAGATTGGAAACTCCAGGAAGGCAGAGAGCAATCTGGGTTGTCACATCACTGATTATCACCACTAGTTATTAATATCAGGAGCTCAATATTTATTTGTGGAATGGATGGATAAGAAAGAAAAAGTGTATGGACATTAAAAATACCTAATGGCATGAAGAAATACAAAAAATATGAGTTAAAAATTAAAAAAAAATTTTTTTTTAATGCACACATACAAGCGTATCTGCATTTAAAAAAAAAAAGGACTAGAAGGAAATCAAAATGTATCTAGGTTTGGAGGTAAGGAGTGTTTGTTTTCTTCTTCTTCTTCTTTTATTCTCCTTTTCTGGGTTTGGGGGTATAGAGTACTTGCTTTTTTATTCTTTATGGTATCAAGTGCTTTATGGAATCTATAAATATCCAGAATGGAGTTCTTGGCCGTTCTTCCAATTTTCCTAACTAGCCAGCTGCAGAGTAGGACAAGCACTTTAGCCCTCTTACAGAAGAGGAAAAGACTTGGGCTCTAGGAGGACAAGCCCACTGTTGCCCATCCCCACCTCCCCACCTCTATCTCCAGAGCATTATCCCTGGAAGCAAAGGGCAGCTGTAGCACAGTACTCCTAGTTCACCAACCATACCAGAAACTGCCCCTTATTATGGCCCCCTTACTCAGTTTATCTCATGGCCCACAGAGGAAACCGTCTCTTTTGAACAAGGCATTAACAATAACTCTAAAATGCCAGTCACTCTGTGGCGCTAACACAACTTTAGAAAGGAGCCCAGGAAGGAAGCCCAACAACCTCTCTCTGGAGGTAGCAGGTCTCAACCCTGCAGAAGCAGTTCTCAAAGCTGCAGGGGTTTCTGGTGGGTGAGCCTGTTGTTAGGTTGAAGGGGGTGGCAAGCCTGCCTTCCTATGGGGCCGAGTGTTCCTCCTATGTCTGGCTGGGCCTCACCCACTAAGGGCAGCCACATAAGGAGATTCCTGAAGCCCAGGCTCAAGTGAATCAACAATGTCAGGTTTACCCCGCAGTTCTGGTTGGCTGATAAAAGACACAGGTGCATGCAGGCCAGGGTTAGTGATAACTCACAGTAACAAACACTCTCTACTAATCTAAGTGCTCTAATTAGCTTTGTCACAAGCAATTCTTATAGCAACCCTATGAGGTAAGTGATATTATATCCTCTATTTTACTAAAGAGGAAGAAAGCTCTCAAAACATCAATGCCTTGCCCGAGGTCACCCATCTAGTAAGGAGCCCTTGCACGAACCATATATACATACTCTCTAGCCCTGGCTGCCTGGCTGGTGTGGCTCAGTATTCTGGAGTGTCATTCCATGCACTGTGCACTGAAGGATGGTGGTTTTGATTCCTGGTCGGGGCACATACCGGAGTTTTGGTTTGATCACTGGTGGTGTGGGGTGGGTGCACATGTACAGGAGAGAGCCAACTGATGTTTCTCTCTCACATCAATATTTCTCTACCTCTTCCTCTCTCTAAAATCAATAAAATATTTAAAATAAATAAATAATATAAATAATCACTCTCTAACTGTTTTCTAGCATAAACAATGGTTCCTATGACAGGATCCTGCAAAATAGCCACTTAGAGTCTTCCAGGCATGGAATCCACAGGGAATCTCTTCTCATTTCCTGTCTCACTAAAAACATTGCTCTGACTTTCAAAGTAGCCCCAGCTCTAACAGTGTGGTACACAGAATTCTGGGTGAGGGTGGGATAAGGCTATTCACTCTTGGTTCCGACTGTGCACCAAGCACTTGCTCAGCCCAGGGAGAAAAAAATAAGTCAAAATCCCTATGTTTGTGAGTTTACATTCTAAGTGAGGGAGAGAAATGACAAAATACAATACATGGGATGCTAGGTAGTTAAGTGATGAGAGAAGTGAGGATGGAGCAGGGGCGACCCTGCTTCAGTGAAGGGATGGCAATGGACTGGGCCCCACTTCTGAGGGAGAACAGGGAGAGCAGGGGCAAACTTTCTGGAGAGAGGCTTGTTGGGGGAGGAGGAGCAGTGCAGAGACTCGAACTGGAAAATCCTGAGCCAGAACCCATAGCTGATCTTGGAAGACAGCTGCACTGCGCAGGCAGACAGGAGAAGGATGGCCAGCTCTTTAGGGTGGCATAGTCCTGATGGAAAAAGACCACCAAAACAGAGCTAGGCAGGAGGAGCTGGGATTTCACACACTCTTTCCCTTTTGAAGTCAGGGCATGAAGTGGAGTGGCATGGAGGAAGGAGTCTAGGTGGCAAAGAGCATAGAAGAATGAGACTATAGCTCCTCCCAGAGACCCACATTCTGACTATACACCCATCTAACACTCCCAGGACCTCCTCCACTTTGGGACTGTGTGCTTGTGACCTCATCCTGGCCCAGGGCGGGGATACTAGACAAGGGATGCTGAGCAGGGAGGTGTTGGGCTGGGAATACTGAGGGGGAAATGCTGGGCTGGGATGCTTGGCTGGGCAGGGATGCTAGGCAGAGGATGCTGGGGGAGGGATGCTGGGGTGGGAGATGCTGGGTGGGGATGCTGAGCTGGATGACCTCTACCACAGCAGCATTGCTGGAAAAGGCCTAAGCCCCAGAGAGGCCCTTTTTTGGGTTCCAAGCTTCTCAAAGCACAAAGCCCTTCCTGTAACCACACCAGCCATGCCACCATGGAGCAACCTCAGCTTGCAGACACACGGAGCAGCAGGCTCTCTTTCCTGCAACTCCAGGCTGGAGTGGCATTGCCCTCAGGGCACAGGCTCTGCATTGATGCTGCTGGTTTCCACATGAGCCAGCCCTGCTAAAACAGGCCTGCACAAGCCTTGCAGCAGAGGCAAAAGAAAAACAGTGAAAACCCTGTACAGGCTTCTCTATCTGATGGAATGCAACTTAAGATTTTCTTCTTTCTGGTAGGGGACGTGGAATGGATCATGTAGAAGTGCTGGTCTGACTCTCACAAGGTGGCCTAGGCCTTCTCCTCAGGGCAACAACTATCTTTTTGGAGGAACCTCAGGCAGCCATGCCCACGTTCTCAATGGGGCTTCCCTTTGGCTTTTGAGCAGAACCAACTGAAAATGGTGCTAATGTCTTGAAAATGGGCACCTCCAGGACAACCAAGGAGGCCATCTGAGGCCCAGGCAGCTACTTCATCATGCTCCTGACAAGCAACTTAAGCCCTACCCTGCTCCTCACTCCACCTCAAGGAAACAGAAGGATTTACTTCCTCCTATACCCCCTGCGCTACCCTGGAGGTAACAGTAGAAAAGAGACCCAAGCTCTGTACAAGATCTCCCTCTCCCCTCACCTCCCTCCTTTCCCATCAGACTGAGATCCACAGCCCACATGGCCCCCTGCTTGCTGCCCTCACCAACAGACTCCTGCTCACTTGTTCCAGCTGCAGCAGCCCCTGTTCTGCCTGGAGTGCACACACAGGCCTCTGCCAGGCCCACATGCTGCTTTCTGCTGCAAGCTCTGTTTCAACCTCCCTTTTTCCATCCTGCCCAGCAGCTCCTTGGTGTCACCTCCTGGGAGAGATTTTCTTTGACCTTCTTATCCAAAGTAGCTCCTAAGTACTCATAAAAAAAAAAAATCACACCTAGGCTGCTGTGGAGTAGCCTCTCTGTCTGACAGCTTCACTAATAAACTCACTTTTCACTTTAAACAAATAAATAAATGGGCACATTTCCTGGGTCATTTTTATTCTTGGGATTTCTGACTATATATGGCCTTATTATTTCTGCCTCCAATATAAACACAGCTTCCATAAGAACAGGGACCTACCCAGCTCTTTCCAGTTATAGCAACAAAACTCCAAGGGCATTAGCATGCACCAGCCAAGGGCACATACATCCCCAAAGTGCCAGGCTTGATGGATAAAAGTCAATTAAGGGGGGCAGTGTAGGCCCAAGAAATGCAGGGAACAGGAGATAGGAGGTAAGGCAGAATAGGCAGGTCAGGAAGCGCAGGCGTGTAGACCTGGAGGTTAAGGGGAGCAGGAAAATGGGATCTTGGGGGCGGGGGAAGCACATCTACTTCAGCCTGAGCTGGTGACAAGTCCAGAGCACAGCAAGGCAAGCAGATGAGAAAGAGCAAGGTTAATAGGTGGGTGGATCACCCCAGGTTTCCATTCCGTTTACTGAAAGACACAAGTGGACCAGGCCTGTTCTGTTAGATAAGAGGTGACCACTGGGGATCAGAATGTGGGTCAGGCCATCGGAGAAAGAGATCAGTTCACCTCAGAAACAAGAACGGCATTGACTAGAGCGAGTGACACCATTCATGACGCAGATCCACCAAAGTCATGGACAGGCATGGCCCTGCCTGCTGGCCTGGGGGACAGACGCCTGAGGCTGGCCTACAGAGGGCTCTGGCTCCAGCTCTCTCAGGAGTGACAGAGCCACCCATGGAAACGCCAGCCACACCCCAAGAATGAATGCTCTCACTATTCCACAGGTTGCTGGGACATCTTCCAATCACCAGTTTTGAATCACTAAATCCCAAAAGTTAAAAGATCTCTTTTCAAATCACCAAAAAAGGATGGGGACAGGGATTGAGGTCCAGTCAAACTTAACAGCATGCAGCACCTCATTCACACCTCTCTGAACAGGCAGAAAGGAAGTGACATCCCACTCCACAGTGGTTCCTGCCACCAGGGCCCCAGCCAATAGCTGCAACGTGGCAAAGCCAACTGGCTGGCTACAAGCCAATAACCGCAACCACTCAACTCTGAATGTGCTGCTCAGAGGTACTTCCAGGAGACAGAGAAGTGCAGCACTGGTACCTTGTGAATATGTCTTAGTGAATTCAAATGCAAAAATGAAGAGTCTGGAGGATACCAAATATGTCCTGCAAGCAGAAAGACTGACCCCAGGATTGTTCAGAGCAGGGGCTAAGATTTTTGCCCAAGGACCAGACAGTAAACATGTTAGGCTTTGCATCTGAGTGGCAACTATTCAGCTCTGACATTGTAGCTCAAAAGCAGATTCAGACAGCACATCAAAAAGGGGCGTGCTGCATCCCATGTCTTAAACCAGAGATTCTCAACTGGTGTGCTGCAAGAATTCTTAAAACATTCAGAACCTGACTACTTGGTTAGGATACTAATCTTAGATTGTCAAATAAAAAAAAAATGACACCAGCCAACACAACAGCCACTCGATATGAATGAATCAACATTTTACCTTTTATTTTTTGTCAGACGGACAAAAAATGTATTTTTTGGTGTGCCACAAAATTTTAGTAATTAATTTATGTGTGCCATGAGATGAAAAAGGTTTAAAATGCTGCCTCAGACCATGGGAGTCCTGAGGAATTATTTAGTCAAGGACAAACCAAACCAGATGAGTGTTTTAGAATGACCTATGGTCACTATTGAAGGATGAAGTGAGCATGTTTTACATGCTATGTGAAATAAAAACTGGTTTTATCATGGTTTTCAGTTGTTACAGTTATCTCAAACAAATGGGAAAGGTTGTGTTTCAATAAAATCTTAATTTCACAACAGACAGAGGTCTGAATTTGACCCAAGCTCTGCAGCTCTAGGATCTCAAGTTAGGAATTCTAATAAATCAATAATAATCTGGTATCAGATATCACTGTTTTTTAAACATCTGTCCCAAAGTAAAAACCAACTTATAGCATACTACAAGTCTCTGATTATACCGATGTGGGAATAGAAAAAGGAAGGGTATTTTTCTTTTTCTATTAAGTGGATTTATTCAAACCAGAGACAGATCCCAGCCATGACATCAGCACTCCTCCAGAGCAGATATCTAGCCAGTGCTCTGTACCTAGACTGCATTTGTGGGAGAAAAAGAGACTGCAAACCAATGATTCACACCTCCTCTTCCCCACTCCACCAGCTAAACCACTGAACCATGCTCTAGTCTCTGCATCTCCATGTGACATATGAATATGACATCAATCAACTGCTGACATGCCCATAACTGGTACTGACAAACTGCAGAGGAAGCGCCATCACCAGGATGGCTCTCCAGTTTCCCAGCATTTGATGTGCACTATACCGTGTTGTTCAAACCCAACTGTGGGTGCCCAGAACTGGGACCCAGGGAGAAGGATAGGCTAGCAGATTTTAAAGAACAAAAACCAGTTATCCACTTGAGAACTCCCAGAAAAGATGCTAGCAGACAGTGTTTGCTATTCCCACACTAAGCGCAGCAGCTCTCCAAGGTGAGTGGGGGCACTTTGACCCCCTATATCCGGAGACCTTTTCTTATTGTCACAACTAAGGAGGTGCTACTAGTGTGCAGTGAGTAGAGACACCAAAGATGATGCTAACCATCCCATAATGCACAAACAGCCCCCATCCCAGAACAAAGAATTATATAGCCCAAATGTCACTGATGCTGAAGAAAGAAACCTTGACTTAGGACAGTGATGGGTAATCTTTTGAGCTTGTGTGTCAAAATTCGCCAAAAAACCAAGCATAACTTGGGTGGTGTGTCACTTTGAGAAAAAAACCATAATTTTACGGTATTTATCGTTTAAATAACAAAAATTTATAACTGTAATATATAACTGTATTTAATAAACCAAAAACTAATTATTTAACTTACCTGCTTAGTGACTCCTTTGTTCATCTGTCAGTTGGTTTCTTTGTTGGTCTTGATATTATTTAACTTGTGTGGGTTGCTGTGAACTAAGATAAGTGAGGAGGAGGGGGAATTCTTTAACTAACCTACCTATTCGTGACTTTTTTGTTGCTGAATTTCATTGGCTAAACCTTTAATTGAAGGTTGGTATTTTGTACATTTCAAGCCCAAGCAAGCACTACTAACTTCATCTGTCAATCTGTTTCTTTTGTTAGTTTTGATATTATTTAATGCTGAGAATAAGGTCTCACAAAAGTACTTAGAGGGAAAAATTGTGAATAAGGCCATAGTTGTATTTTTCATGGTGCTAAAAGTGTCTGGTAATCGGTTCCAGGCACTCCAAGTTTCCTGTTCGTAGTGGCACTCCTCTTGATTCTCCAAGGGGCACCTTTCCAGATTCTCAAGTTTTGACCTCAAGTCAACAAACACCTGAGCCCAGATGCTGTCTTGAGATTATGCAAATTGCATCTCCAAATCATCAATTTACATCCATTGGAAACCATTTAATTCCAAACTACTGTAGAATACTACATCAGGATACTTAATTATTTTTATGGTCTGTTATAGGCTTCTAAATTGATTAAATCGATCACTGAACTGGTCAAGTAATGAGTCTAAAACATGCTGGTTGCTTTATATGTAAGGGTTCCATTTCATTTTGTACAGCTGCACTGTCCTTCTCAAAATACTTTGTTACTCAAGGAAAATACTTATAAGTTTTAGTTTCTACATCTTGCTTGAAAATTTTAAGTTTACTTTTAAAAGCTTTTATGTATTCAAACATGATGTCAATACTTCTACCAAAACCTTGTAACTTTAAGTTCAGTTCATTAATATGAACAGAGAGATTTGTAAAAAAAAAAATAAGGGTGTTAACCCACTTATCATCATTGAGCTGAGAAAAGTTTCCCAGATCCTTATCCTCAAGAAATACTTTAATTTCTTCAAAACACTCCACAAAGCACTCAAGAACTTTGCCTCAGCTCAGCCATCTTACATTATTGTACATCAGCAGTCCACTAAAGGTGGACTCAACCTCCAGTAAAAGTGCAGAAAATTCTTGCTTGTGAAGGGGGCGAGCAACTATTAAATTAACTATTTTTGAAACAACTGACATTAAGTCGTTTAAGTCGGTGAATCCTGCCTTGGCACATAAAACCTCCTGATGGATAATACAATGAAAAGGCACAATCAGATGTCCAATAGCTTCCGTAAACAATTTGACAAATCTGACTTTTTCCCCCACCATGTTTGGTGCCCATCTGTCGTCACTGACACAACTTTAGAGATATCAATGCTTAGGTCACGGAATTTTGTATAACAACCTTACATATTTCGCTTCCTGATGTACTTCTTGGCACTGATACTGACTTTATCAACTCTTCTCTCATTGTGAGACCATCAGAATATCGACCAATAATGGCCAACTCAACATGTGATGTGACATCAGTAGTTTCATCAAGAGAGGTAGAAAAATATTTACAATTATTTATGTCTCTCTTTAATTGACATTATACATTTGTGTACAGTCTCATCATTTGGTCTTTTATGATATTTCTACTGAGTGGTAACTCAGATATTCTCTTAATAATTGCATCTTTATTCTGCATATCGTGAAATAGAACTGGAGCACATCTTAGGAGAGTTTCTTTAATAAACTAGCCCTCACAGAGTGCTTTTCCATGCTGAGCTATGGAGTGAGCAATGCTCAAACTTGCAGATGTTAAATTTGTAGAGCCTTTTATACATTTAAAGATGGAATTAGATTGGCTCTTATAAAGGTGTAGCTGCCTGGAAATGTATTTCTTCCTTTCATCCTCACTTTTTTTTCAAAAGCTGGGAATGATTAGTTTCAAAAATGTCTATTTATTTTCCACATTCTGCTTACTACCATTTCAATACATAAAACACAAAATGATCTGCCATTTTTTTCTATAATGCCATACATCTTGGTCCATGTCTCTTGAAAGGGTCGGCTACTTCTACTACCACTTCCTTTACTTGACCTTGGCTTTTTAATTTTTGGGTTCTCCATCGGGGGGCAGTAACAGAAGATAGAATTATAGATAGTTTGTTAGCCCTGCAGGCAATTAGGGGTTAACTAGCCTAACTGACCACAGATGGCACATATAACTGTCTTTTAGGAAAGGGCAGGGTTAATAAGCAGAAATAGGGGTTAATAAGGATGCATAACAGTAATAGTGGTGAAATGGAGTCTGCACTCTGCTGCAAAATGGCGTTCCTTATGTAAATTAAGATGGCTGCCGCTATTTCTAATGGCGGGGAAACGGCACCCATAGAACAGGCCCTTGCCTCTCCAAGCTTCCCCCTCACTTATCTCAGTAATGATGGTTAATTAGAAATCCACGACACCCCAGAACAGCAGATTGAATGATGGTTGCTGTGGGTATGTGGTTGCTGGTAATAGTGATCACAGGGCCCCCAGAGATGCATCCCCCACGGCATTCCGCTGCTCGCTGCTCCCTGCTCCGCCGGCCGGAAGTGAGGTCAAAGATCCACTAACAGCCTAACCTGAAGTCCCAGAAATAGAGGCTCTGTGCCGGAGTTCTGTTGTTTTGGCCTACAGAACTCTGGCACAGTGTGTCTACATTACACTACAGCAAATGTTTCATCCTTGTCTAGTGCACCTGGTCATGCAGTAGCCAAGGATGTGACGTCCTTCTCGGCATGCGGCCCCATACTTCTCTGTATGCAACCGCACACGGTCATGTGTTATCGAAAATGGCTATGTGTGTCATAGGTTCGCCATCACGGACTTAGGATCTCACCACATGATGATCCCAATGCCTAAAGCACAACTCAATTAAATTCCAGAAACTCAGCGTCAAAGACCATTTGATTTACATGTCAAGCTGATTAGATGATAGAAAACAGTAGTGTGAGCTAAGACTGGCTGATGGCACCTGGGTGGTTGTTTCTTTATGGGTTTTGAGGAGGGGGGAAAAAAGAATTACTTTGCTAAGGGTTATTTGTAGAGGGAGGAAGAAAACAATAATTTCTAAAATTTATTTGAGCTCCAAAGTTCTATGATTATAAATATGTAAGGTGGTTGAAATTCTAACAGACTACTCTGGGGGTTGGTAACTTTCTTTAAAAAACAAAAAAGAAAAGTAACATCTCTGGGAGGCTGAAAACCGAGATCAGATCACTGTCCTTTAGATTAGTGGTTGCCAACCTTTCAGACCTCACAGACCACCAGTTGGTGACCACTGCTTGAGAGTGTAGCAAAAGCCTACCCTGTGAAATATTTAGCAGGTGACAAGAAACAAAAACTGGAAAAACTGAAAGTCTTAATATTTACCATTCATGTGCTTCCTCCTTCCCATGGAAAACATTTGAAAGACTAAGATAAACAGAAGAAGGAAATTACTACCAACTACTCGCCTTTCCCCGAACTTGGAATACACTGAACCAGAAACTTGAGAACAGCATTTGTTTTATTTGTTATACACTGATTACACACTGGTAGTACCAATGGTGACTATCTGCTTTATTTATTTCTTCTGGTGGTTGGTAAACTGCAGCTTGCGGGTCACATGCGGCTCATGAGCTGCAGTTTACCACTCTGTTGATTAATGAGTTTGCTGACCACTGTGTAAAGCATTGCCCTTACCCAGAAGTTTTGACTTCAGGTTAATGACATTAGTACATAATTAAAACGTTTTTTAAGTGTTTTCCCTAAGGCAGAGATCAGCAAACTAATTAGTCAACAGAGCGGCAAACCACAGGACCACTGGCTTAATATATATAGGAAATACAGGATGGAGCAAAAGTAGGTTTATAGTTGTGGGGAGTATGAGAAAACCAGAGTTTATATTTGTATTATTATTTATTAACTAGAGGCCCAGTGCATGAAATTTGTGCACAGAACAGGGGTGTCCCTCAGCCTGGCTGCGCCCTCTTGGAATCTGGGACCCCAAAGGTAGTATCCCTAGGCCTGGTCAGTGATCAGGGCCTTCAGGGATTTCCGTCCTCCAGCTGCCGGCAGCTGGCCCTTGCCCTTGCCCCAGCCCCACTGCTACCATTGCTTGCCATCCTTGAGGTGCTGTCCCTCCTTCCCAGCCACTAGTCACTTCCCTCTGCAAGTGACAGGCGTGGTGTGATCGCTTGGTTGGCCTGGGCCTCCCTCTGCAGGGTGACTGTGGGTTGATGGTGGGGCCCTCTGACCAATCACATCACACCCACTGTGACTAGCCTGGCGCCAGTGCATGTCATAGCATGGTCATCCAGATGGTTGTTCTGCTGTTCAGTCGTGGGGTCAATTTGCATATTATGCTTTTATTATTATAGATTATTATACTGTTTTCCATATGAAGAACTCTAAACCTACTTTTGCCTCACCCTGTATTACAAAAGATCAAAGTCAATGAGTAATTTAAAAGTGCATCCTCTAAAAACAACCTAGTTATTTTTCAACATAGGCTTTCAAAATGGAGTCTCCTTTTATTAATCCACCAGATCAGATAAAGTGGTAGTTCATGTAGACATATTAAGAGTCAATGCCTACAGACACTGCCACATCTTAAAGCAGGCAGTGTGATCAAATAGTAGGCACTGAAAAAGAATTTCCACATTATATGTTAAAAGCAACCATTTTCTCCTTACCAAAAAAAAAAAAAAAAAAAAATGCAATAGTAATGCAAAGCTAACCAAATTTGCTAGATCCTTTCAAAAAGAAATACATATATATATAGCTGAACATGATTTTCTGTGTTTGAATCCAGCTTCCACCTATTACTGTACATTTCCAGAAATTACATGATTGAGCCCCAAGATGGAATACCAACCTTTTCCAATCCCATCTCCAATCTCATTTACATTTTACCTTAGGGTCTTAAACCCTGAGGCCACCAAAGTCTCCATCCAATGACTAGACTTGTTACTGAACAATGTGTCATCAAGGGAAGTGGCTTCTCTAGAACACAAGGATCCAAATTTCACTTGCAAATTTTGCTTTGTATTCATGCTTCTGTAAGTACTTTGCATCTCTAAGATTTGCATATACTGTATATTTTTATTTGCATATATAAATTATTAGAAAGATCTGCACTGAAATGTTAACTGTGCTTATTTCTTGGTATAGATTTAGGTGATTTTATTTTTTCTTACTATAGTTTTGCTGGTCTCGACTTTCCACTTTTTCTTTTTCTATATTAAGTGTAACTTTTGGCCAAAGAAAAATAAGTAAAATTCTATATGTGTTTTTTGTTTTTATGCAACCTCATTTCAAAAAGGATTTACAGTATCTGCCAAAAAAAAAAAAAAAAAGCAACAAAGTAAAAAAAGAGTTCTTTTGGAGCAGGGCACTTAGTATAAAGGCAAGAAACAAGAGCAATAATCTCTGAAGAAGACTTAATGTCCTGCGTACTGGCCAAGGGGAGGCACACGGATTCTGTCTTTCTTGGCATCCATGGACCACTCCTCCCCAGCCTCCTTACCTCAGTCCACCAGTTCTAATCAAGTTTTGTTTAGGGAAAGATAATGAGAATACTTTTCTACATTTTTTAAACATACTCCCAGATGAGATCATGCAATCCAGAAATGTGTTGAGGTAGGAGGCGCTGGCTGCAAACACAAGCAGTAGAATAGAATTGCCTACCTCAATACTCCCAGGGCTGAGTGTCAATGTGTACCAGAGCTGAGACACTCCCAAAGGACACTGCTTAAACTTTCTAAAAGTGTCCCTCTGTGAGCAATTCACTGTCACAAAGGCAAGGGACACACTCACTCTATGACAAGACCAAGTCTGAGAGCCTCTGGGGTCCTTTGGAAGCAAAACCATGCTGGGTCGAGCAGCCCCCAAGGCGCAGCACTTACCATAAGCAGTCATGACCCCGGCATACGGCCCGTCCACAACGTTCTTGTTTTCCTCTGCCAGTGCCTTGATGTACCTTTTGCTGAGGTCCAAGATCTGCTCACGCAGCATGGAGCTGCTCTCGGGCTGAGTCCGTTGCTGGATAGTAAAATGCAGGAGCATCATACCCCAAATAAAGCCAAAAGTCACAAGGAAAAAGCCTAGCTTCTGCGAGGACAACTTCCATGGAGTGAAAAGGGCCATTGCTCTCCAGCGACTTCACCTGCTGCTGGCTCTTAAATCGCAGAAGGAAACACCGGGCTCATGGTGGGCTTGGCCGTCTCACTCTCGCTCCAGCGTCTGCAGATTTCCTCTCCTCTCTTCCATCCTGCTGTGGAAGAGGAGAAAAGTTAGATCAGCGGTCATGGCAAAACACGGTAAAACAAACCAGAAACCTGTTTTCACTCAAATTAACTCTAAAATGCGAACTTCCTTTTTCTTAGTTTGGTATCTTCTATTATGGTATCTTCTGATCTGCAAGCTAAGAGGGGAAATCTGGCGAGGCAACAAAAAGCTGTACAAATATGGAGGAGGAAACAGGCGTCTGAGTGTGTTAACAGGTGTAGCAGGGCTGTTCCAGTCTGGATCAAGTTCAAAACAGGAAATCTGTTGTGCAAGGTGGGGAGGAGTGGAAGAATATTTCATTGAATGTCAGCAGAAACCCAAGTGGAGGGTGGAGTCCTATCACCGCCCAGCACTTTTGTGCATATGTAAGGTGAGCTTACAAAGTCATTGTTGTATTCTCTGGAGAAGATCAGAGCATGTAGCTGGAGAGGTACGCAAGAAAGTGGATGCCCCTCCGGGGTAATGGGACAGGAAGGGGAAAGAGCCCCCACATTACTTAGGCATAGCCATCTTTCATTAGCAGCATCCAGAGATAAGCTGCCCATCTTGGTGCCACCTCTCAGGCACCAACACAATCTATGCCAGGGGTGATACCCAGCAGTCTCTCCATTCTAGCTATCGTGAGTGAAAGTTGCACACGCTTCTCTCTCCCACACTTCATTCAGCACAGGAAGTGTGGGGCATGCGACAGCCGGCTTTTCCTGTGGCTGTTTCAATCACATCTGGCAAAATGAGGTTAAAGGGCATAGTTTGCTTTGCTCATCACATAGTGAGGAATACAAGGTTAAATCAGTATGCTGTATACATGAAACAAATATACTACTGTATATCCACTTTATTTTAATTTACAAAAAATAAATGTTTAGTTTCAACACTAACACAACCAGATCCTATCTGGTATCTGAACAGGCTGGGCCAATATCCTAAATCAAAGCTTCACAACAAATAGGGCTGAAGTGCAACTGCAAATGAGTTACAGGAGGTACAGATAGGCTAAGATACCTACCCGCTTTGGCCAGAGTACTGGGCCCAAGAACCAGGCAGCTTATGATTGACACCATTTTCTAAGTATACCCAAGGAAAGGCTGAGCAAGGGTTTTCTGTGGGACTCACCCTGCGTGTATTCAGCTCAAAGGATTCTGTTTCTTAAATAGCAGAAGAAGAAACTATAACGAAGCCTTGGCCCTATTCGCTTTCAGAGTCTGCAATGTTGATCTTCCTGTCCCTATCTTTCCCTCACCCATCAACAGTCATCAGCAGTGAGTAATACCACTACTAATGCTAATAGTAAATAATAAATAAATTCCAGGTATGTCCTATGCATCATGGTAAATGTTTTTGTGCCTTCTCTCACTGAACTCTTAAAATAGCCCCATATATAAGGACTGTTAACATTACTATGTCTGTTTCAGAGGAGAAAATACAAAGGCACAGGGAGGTGCACTTGGCAGAGGTCAGCCAGCTGTGCAGCAGAGGATGGATCATGCAAGGAGCTGCAGACCCTGCCTCCCTTTCTGCCACTCCGACTCTCCCACCAGCCCATTCATCAACAGCCCAGAATGGCTTATACATGCTAAAAAGGGTTATGAAAAGCGACTAAGAAGGTGTGACAGAAATCCTATGTAGCCCAAAGGCCTAAAACATTTACTATTGGCACTTAGAAAATTCTAGGACCCTGGTTTTCAAAGTGGAGTCTCTAACTCAGCAACAACAGGAGTAGTGATAAATGAAAATCTCAGGCCCACTTCAGACCTCCTGAGTCAGTAACACTGAGGGCAGGTGAAGGGAAACAGCAGCCTGTGCTTCAATAAGTCTATAGGGTGGTTCTGCTGCTGCTTAAATTCAAGAGCCCCTGATGTGGGCACAGGGCTGCCTTCATCATGCCATCACCACACTGCCAACACTGGGTGGCCTGATTCCATTGACATTACTGGATCGCTGCTGTCAGTTCCTCCATGCCATCACACCCTCTGCACTGCTGGTCCGCCATTACTGCAGCCCTGCAGATGGGCGCAGGCTCCTGTCTTCACTGACCTGTTCCCCCCACCTGGCCATACTCCATTACACTGACCATCCAGACTGCCCCATTCCTGCAGCCCCACCAGCATCAGACCACATTCTCCACTGCGCCAGCCTAGGAGGCTCCTTTCCTGGTCTGCAGGTTTAGGACACTGTCTGCCGACCTTGGCTATTCCTGTGTGCAACCCCAGGTTACCCTCTAAGGGACTACCCTGCATACTTTCTCACAAGAAAATAGCTGGTGACTAATTGAAGAGTCATGTGGGCACCATGCCATTTATTCTGCCCCTCTAAGTATAGACCAGATGGACAGCACCTGCCATGGCTGCTTCCTACATCAGTTCCACAAGTAGATGCTGAGCACTGTGACCAAGCCCTGGGGACTGAGCAGTGAATGGGACAGGGTTCCCACCCTCGAGGGGCTGATGTCTAGAAGCCATTTTGCTGACTGGGTGCTGGCCCAGGTCCTCAAGAAGTGGCCACACTTCCTTTGTGATAACCCAAGCCAGTGAGTAGATTTCATATCAGGGCTGCAGGGTTTTTCTCAAAGAGTGCAGGAAGTGCTCTACCAAGAAAGACAGTCTGGATGCCCTACCAAGAAACCCAGATGCTGACAGGAATTACCTGTCCCCATTCAGACAGGAAGTCACTCTGCTTCCTCTATTAATCTCCTGAGGACACTGTTCAAAGTTGCAGAGTGTAAGCAAAGAAAAGGCCAGGGCCAAAGGCATCAATAGAAGGGGGCACTTCTCTGCCATGGCCTCAGGGTGAGTCAGAATCACCAGGTGCATTGAGTGGGCAAACAGGTGGTCCAGACACCCAGCCAAAGTCAAATAATTCCAACTCGGTCATACAAATTTGAAGTGAAAATCCCTAACTCTGATGTTAGAGTGCAGTTCTGGATATTGTGGGCTCAGACTGTAAGTGACTGTAGAAAGACCAGAAATACCCTTTTCTCCAGTAGAATCTATAGATTGAAATAACTGCAACTTTGTCAGCACACAAACAGAACACAGAGACTTAGAATTCATTTATACAATTCCTTTTGAAAGGATTGAATTTCTAAAAGACTTTGCAAAAACCATTATTTGAGAGGCACCTCTATCATCTATAGTAATAGGAGGCTGCAGTCCTCACTGGAAGATCATGGTGTCATGGAAAGACCTAATGATGATCATCAGTAATGACCACACAATTAATCCAAAGGCTACAGAACAATAGTGATTAAAAAGTGGTCTATCGGGCCAAGAATGTGCCTGCTACGGGCCTTCCAACAGCTGGAGCCTCCAGCCAACTGGACCTGACAGGCACAGAGAGGACGAGACGTGTATCTCTGAAAACTTGTTGCCAATCCAAGTGATGACAGCCCAGGGCCAGGACTTTGCCCGTTCTCCTCCAGAAAGAAGTTTGCAGCAAGTCCGTTCACAGTGAGTCAAGCTGCCAGATCAGTCACTGCCGCTAACAACCCTCACACATTTCCTCTATTCCTGTGTTTCCTGAAAGAGCAATGTTCACTTCCTTTCACCATTGACTCCTCAGCACAATATCTGGCTCCACCTTCCCAAAGATTGTCAAAGATCTTTGGCAAGGAAATGTGTCAGTTCTCTTCATTCAGAAAATAAAGGCACATGTAAAGCTGCTCAACATCAATAGTCATTAGGGAAATGCAAACAGAACCACAATGATATGCCAGTTCACACGCATTAGAATGGCTGTCATTGAAAAAGACATAAGAACAAGTGTTGTTGAGGATGTTGGTGGGATGGACAGGGTGCAGATGGTGTGCAAAGTCGTTTGGCAGTTACTCAAATGGCTAATCCCACAGTTCCCATGTTGCCCAGACAACTTTGCTCCTAGGAATTCTCCCATGAAAAATGAAGACATATGTCTACAGTAAAATCTATTCACTAACATTCATGGAAGCACTATTCATAATAGCTTTTTAAAAAAATGAAACCCAAGTGTCCATCAAGTAGCAAATGGATAAGCAAAATGTGGTATAGTCATACAATAGAATCTATCCTAACAAAGAGGATATATACTAATTGACCATCACACCCTCACAAAGATGGCAGCATCCACAGCCAATAAGGAGGGAATATGCTAATTGACCATAACGACCTCAAATATGGTGGTGGCCACAGTCACAGATGGCGGTGCCTAGTCCCCTCAGCCCTGCTGGGGCAGAAGGTGCGAGGCAGGTCTGGCCACTCAATGTGCCTGCCTCTGGAGTCTTCCAGTCCCTTTAGCTCCCCAACCTCCAGGGCGAGCCCGAGGTGCAGACAAGCTTTGGATTTGGCTGCCCAGCTGCCTAGGGCCAGCCTGAGGCACAGGCAAGCCTTGCATATTAGCTTCCCAGCTGACACCTGAGGCATAGGCAAGCCTGATGGCAGTTGCCCAGCCGCCTAGGGCCAGCCCAAGGCACAGGCAAGCCTCGGATGTCAGCAGCCCAGCCCCCCAGGGCTGCCTGAGACTCAGGTAAGCTGGGCTGGCTGAGGCTTGCATTACTGGCAGTGGCAGCAGCAGAGGTGTGAAGGGGGTGTCGCCTTCCCTTGATCACTGGGTTGCCTCCTGCCCCTGAGGGCTCCCATCCTGTGAAAGGAGGCAGGCCAGGCTAAGGGGCGCTGCCCCTCCAGTGCATGCATGCACTGGGCCTTAGTGTGTAATATGCAAATTAGGCCAGGATGCCTTAATAGTCACAACTGGTCAGGAGGAGGCTGCACACACAGGTGAGGCCTGGAACGAAGACAGAGATGGGGGGCCTGCCCAAGCTGCTGTGCCACTGCAGTGACTTAACCAGCCCCAGAGTGGACACAGGCATGGGGACGGGGGTGGGAGCAGGCGTTGGCCGAGCCACTACGCCAGCTCAGGCAACCCCGGAGCAGACACAGGCAGGGGACAGAGGGACTGGGATGGAAGTCAGGCGCAGGTCCATGGCAGCCTGAGAAATAGGCATAGGACAGGCCACTGAGTCTTATATACCATAGCAGGGAGCTTAGATTTTGTTTTTCCACAGGAGAAAAAGTGAAGAATGTCAAACATGGGAGCATTCTGGTCTTGTTTTCATTTTAAGTGAACCATTCTAGTGGTCATGGGAAGGATCAGTTTAGACAACTCCTGTATTTTGGGGTCCAAGAAATAGAGACTGGTGTTGGGAACGAGGACTAAACAGAGGCAGTGGATCAGAGACATATTTATGAAGAAACCTTACAGAACTATTTGGCTGATTACACAGAGATGAAAGCAAACAAAGTAAATGGTATTAGCTCAGGTTTTCCAGTTTGGGCAACGTTGTTGAATGGGTGATTCTAATAATTGGGAGAAGGTATTAAGGAATGGAACAGTGTAAGGGAGCTTGCTTAGTTCAGCAATAGGTGAACAATTAGGACAGAAGACAGACTTAATGCTCTTTGCTGCGTTTGTTTTTCTGCCTTCAGCGACCACCATGTCAGGCTAATGTGCCATCTTTTCTTCTAATATAGGATATTATCTATTTACTACCAATCCCATCACCTAAATTAGCTTTTCTGCATGATCCCTTAAAAATATTTATTGAAGACTTTCGGGGAGGAACCAAGATGGTGGCATAGGTAAACACCTATCTTGCTGTCATACACAGCAATTTCAAAACTACAACTTAACGAAAGAACAAACATCACCCAGAATCACCAGAAAGCCGGCTGAGTGAAAATTCCACAAATAAAAGTGAAGATAGGACACTGTGACTCAGAGGAGCGGCGGAGAACAGCGTTGAAGATACACGCAGAGAGAGGTTTGGAGCCGTGCGCATGCCAGCGGAGAGGGCGGGCGGCTGCAAACTCGGCCGGTTTTCTGAAATGGAGGAGACAAAGACGTCCCACTGCACGGATTCCCCAGCTCCAGGCAAAGTCCGGGGAACCCACAATCATACAGGATAAAAACTGGACGGTGGGGAGGCACACTGAAACTCAGGTGCTGCAAGGTTCTGCAAGCTTGTGGAGAGGGTGAACTTGTGCAGAGTGTGCATGAACTTGGGAACAGCAGAACTGCGTGACCACGCAGAGAGGACTCGTGACTTACTCTCTCGTTCGGGAAACCACTGGACTGCATTGTTTTACGACGCTGGGTGAGACGTTGGGTGTGCAGACTCATTTAGGGAGAGGCTGAATTGTCCGGCAGCAGGTGGAGCTCAGTGGCAGCTCTTTCTCAGAGGTGCTGGCAGCCATTGCCACCCAACACAGAGTCCCAGGTGCCGCATAGGGTGGAGCTGACGCTGCCTGCTCAGCCCAGAGACTCCGGCCATCCAACCTGAGCACAGCTGAATCTCACAGCCAATTGGCCTGGAGGTCAAACCCTCCTAGTGCTAACAACAATAATCTAGGCTTCACTTCAACAAGACTGTGCAACCCATATCCACCTCAGGTAACTGGAGAGGCTGAGCCACTGTCCCTTAGAGGACATCTACCACACAAAGCTAATCGACCAACTCAGGAAAGCAGCCACCATGCAGAGACATGGAAAGAAATCAGATGTGAAAGAAATGGAGAGAAAAAAAAAAAAACACGACTGGACATAGAGTTCAAAACTTCGGTTACAAGGCTTTTTAAGAGGCTCCTAGAAAAGGCTGAGACCTACAAGGAAATGAACAAGACCTATGAGGAAATGAACAAGACCTACGAGGATATGAAAAAGGACCAACTAGAAATTAAGCATACACTGACTGAAATAAAAAATATTATACAAAGACCTAAAAGCAATCTAGAGGACCGCAAGAACCAAGTCAAAGATTTGAAATACAAAGAGGTAAAATCCACTCAGCTGGACAAGCAAGAAACCAAAAGAATCCAAAAAATTTAAGATAGTGTAAGGGTCCTCTGAGACAACCTCAAGCATACCAACATCCAAATTATAGGGGTGCCAGAAAAAGAGAGAGAGCAAGAGAAGGAAAACCTATTTGAAGAAATAGTGACGAAAACTTCCCACACCTGGTGAAAGAAACTGACTTAAAAGTCCAAGAAGCGCATCGAACCCCAATATATAGGAACCCTAAGAGGACCACACCAAGGCACATCATAATTAAAATGCCAAGAGCAAAAGACAAAGAGAGAATATCAAAAGCAGCAAGAGAAAAACAGTTAGTTACCTATAAGGAAGCACACATACGATTGTCAGCAGATTTCTCAACAGAAACGATGCAGGCCAGATGGAGTGGCAAGAAATATTCAAAGTGATGAATAGCAAGAATCTACAACCAAGATTACTCTATCCAGCAAAGCTATCATTCAGAATTGAAGGTCAGATAAAGTGCTTCACAGATAAGAAAAAGCTAAAGGAGTTCATTACATCCAAACCAATATTATATGAAATGCTGAAAGATATTCTTTAAGAAGAGGAAGCAAAAAAAGGTAAAAATAAAGATTATGAACAACAAATACACATCTATCAACAAATGAATCTAAAAATCAAGTAAATTAAAAATCTAATGAACAGAATAAACTGGTGAATATAACAGAATCATGGACATAGAGAGGGAATGGACTGACAATTCTTGGAGAGAAAAGGGGTGTGGGAGGTGCAGCAAGAGAATGGACAAAAATCATGCACCTATGGGAGAGGACAGTGGCGGGGCAGGGGTGAGAGCAGAGGGTGGGATGGGTACCAGGTGGTGGGGAACTATGGGGGGGGGGGAGGGGAACAATGTAATTAATAAACTGAACAATAAAGTTTAAAATATTAAAAAAATATTGAAGTCATCGAATGCTCTGTGAGTATGGGGATTTTCAAGACATGGAAATATTATAAGCCTATATAGATTGATAAAGAGATATTGGGTGCTCAATTTTTAACAGTAAAAACTAGATACTAAATGTGGTCATGTCAGAGCCATAATTTTAATGAGCAAATGTCTCTTTACTGAAGTGTCTCACTTCAAAATAGATCCTCTCAAATAATAAAATGCATGACACTCATCTGGGTTGCCTGTTAAAATGTAAGAGCACACCTTGAAAAACACTCCTCCTAGAGCTCATTTTGCTGGATAAATCTCCCTCCAAGTATAGCAATCCTATATAATAAAAGTGTAATATGCAAATCGACCTAAATGTGGAACAACCAGTCAGTGGGGGGCAGGGCTGGTGAGCAGGTGTCACCAGGCCAGTCAAGGCACATGCCAGCAGAGGGAGGGGATGGCGATGAGGTAGGGGGGTGACAGCATCCAGTGGCGGCAGGGCAATGGAGGCTGGAGCCATCCTCTGATCGTCCATCTGGTCACCACCTGCAGAGGGAGGCCATGGGCGGCAGCAGCGGCAGGGCGATTCGGGGCAGGATTGCCCATCATCATCCCCGGTAGGCCTGCTGGGGTTGCCTCCCACAGAGGGAGGCCACGAGTAACTGTAGCACATTTGGGGGTAGGGCCAGCCACTCGCTTCCCATGCTATCCTGATTGGCCTGCTGGTCACCTCCTGCAGAGGGAGGCCAGACTGTGGCTTAGACCCACTCTCGTCCCTAAGCCATCAGTAGGACATCCCCTGAGTGCTCCCAGAATGTGAGAGGATGCAGGCTGGGCTAAGGGGCTGAGGGACTGTCCCCCTACCCCTCCTGCCCCCACCGTCAAGTGCACAAATTTCGTGCAGTGGGCCTCTAGTATTGTCAATAAAAAGGAATGAAGTACTGATACATGCTACAACACGGATGATCCCTGAAAACATTATGGGAAGTAAAAAAAAGGCAGTCACAAAAGAGCACGCTGACTCCATTTATATGAAACTAGAGCCCCGGCATGAAATTCGTGCACTAGTGTGGTCCCTAGGCCTGGCTGGCAATTGAAGTGTGGGCATCTGGTGTGAAAGGGCAGGTTCCAGCTGACCTCTGGGCCCTGGGCAGCAACTGGGCCCCTGTGCAGCCCCTATCTCCCTGAGTCATGATACCTGAGTCCCCATGTGGAGATGTAGTGAGGCCAGATACCACAGGCCGGGGAGCAGCGTGGACCTCTGGGCAACCCAGCGGTGCTGCATGGAAGCCGGGTGGGCAGCACACTCTCTCCCGACTGGCTTCATAGACCAGTTCCTGCACGAACTCATGGGGAGCCTGACAGGCCTCACGATCCTGACAGCTATGGCCCAGCTCACCCAGAAGAGGCCACATGGGTGCAGGGTGGGCTCCTCACAGGCACCCAGCACCTGAGCATGGAGGCTTCCCCAGCGCATGAGCCCTGGCATCCTGGGGGAGGGTAGAAGGTGGAGTGAAAGCACCTCCGTGCCCGACACCCTGCCCCAGATAGCTGGTGAGAGGTCGCAGCCCTCCACCTAGGCATCACATGAGGTTGGTTGCTGCTACCCATCCCTAGTTCCCCATCCCAGTCCAGGGCCCAGCCCCGATCGGGCAATCAAGGCCTGCTGGCCACTGGTCACCATCTGTGGGGCAATAAGGCAGGGCCAGGCTCCCCCACCCCCCGCTCCCTCAGTGCCTGGAAACTGCCCCACCTCCACCCCTGCCAGTTGCTGTTTGCACGGCGATTGGGCCCCCGCTCACACCTGCCTTGGCCTGGTGCTGCCCACTCACCTGCTCCACCATCCCACCATGGTCCTGCTCTCACAGGAGCCTTCACTGCCACCCACTGCCAATGCCATATCACCTACGCCCACCATGTTCCACACTGCCCCCTGGTGGTCAGCACACATCATAGTGAGTGGCTGAACTCCCAGTTGAACAATTTACATATTAGGCTTTTATTATATAGGATGTCTAGAACAGGCAAACCCAGAGACAGCAAGTACAATAGCAGTTGTTCAGGACTCAGGGGTGGGGTACTGGGAGGTGACAGTTAAGGCATGTGGGATTTATTTTGGGGATAAAGAAACTGGTCTGAAATGTGTGGTAATAGATGCACAATTCTTTGGATATATTAAAAGTCATTGCATTACACACTTTAAATGGAAGAACTGTATGATACTAGTATATGAATCATATCTCAATAAAGCTGTTATGAGAGAGAATGAGAATTAGAGTGAGAGCGTAAGAAAGAGCCCACCTTGAAGTTGGGGGTGGAGGAGGAGCTGTCCTTGGAGGTGGCAGAGAAGCCTCCTGGGCCCAACAAGGACTCTACCCCCCATTCCCCACACCATAGCCATAGCCTGGCTGTAACATTACTGAGGGGAGAATACAGGCCTTGCAACAGAAGGAAATGACACAGAGAATTTTCCACCAGCTCAACAGACATAGCTGCTCCTACAAGCTCTGGAACAAGCTCAGAGACCACCATCAGATGGCTCCTGCCTGCCTATGCCAATTTCTCAGACCGCCTGAGAACACCCTGAAAACAGCCCAGTTCCAAGGGAGTGAAAACCAGATTGATGACCATCCAAGGCCCAGTTCTTATATCGGAACCTATGACTTCAAGGAATGCATGCAGTGGGAAATGCCTGGTCCTTTAGGAGCAATGCTGATCCCAAGCACACGGATTTGACCTTTTCCAAAAGCCTCACAGGACAGACCCGTCACTGTCGCTGGTCCAACATTCACATGGGGCAGTACTGCTCCACATCAGCACACCTCTTCTGTCCTGACCACACACCACACTTGTCTGAACTACTCCACACCTGTCTTCTCCTCATCCCAAGTCTGCTCTGCTCATCCTGCTACCATGGGAACCCCATCCTCTCACAACTGGACTCATCTTCTGCATGGAGCTCCCCAGACAGTGGAGAACCTGTCTTCCTGGTGCCCTCACTGCAGCCGCTCTGGAGACCTTCTTACCTTAATCTCTCTTATGGGGGCTGTAACACCCCAAAGACAGGCAATGCCAAAAATGGCCACACCTTGCACACAGTGGATGTATTTAAGTGTTTGTCAGAGAAAAAGATTTGATGGTGGAAATGAGATGAACACAAATAAGCGATGACCTCCAAGCCTCATTCTGGTGTGAACCACAAAGAACCTGGCTCTCTGAGACTATCTGCACCTTATCTGTTGCAGATAAGGTCTTGCCACACAGCAGTGAAAAATCACTGAGGCCTTAAACAGATGGGCTTAACTAAAGTGGTTATGGTGGCAGTACAGGTATTAAAAGAAAAAAAGGAGAAGGGAGAATATCCAGAAAAAATTCTAGCAGAGGCAGTGATTGAGGGAACAAAAATGACCACTACAATGAATGGGAGGAGAAACCAGTGGGGACATCTTCATGGAGGCTGCTCCTTTAATCCTTGGTCACCCAAGTTAATCAGAGGAAGACTAAAGGGAAGTGAGAAGAAGCTGAAAGAACCCCTGCACCCAACACCTAGAAATCTATAGCTTATTCCACCCCTGGCTTGTATGATCATAGACAAGTTTGTCTGCCTTAGCTTCCTCATATATGAAGTGGGCAAAGTTGTAGAACCACTGAGCACTGTCAGAGATGGATGAGGTGAGGGGGCAGTAAGTAAGCCTCGTGGCTGATTTTCAGACTGTTCCAAAGGACCTTAGGATTCCCAGGGATGTTGCAGGAGTTCCACAAATGCTTTCATTTGATTTCTGTTTTTCTTTGTTTAAATTTAGTTCTTTTTATTAAAAAAAATGTTAGGAAAGGTTTTACATACCAAATGTTAACATACCAGGTACAATGAATATACGTATCAATTTACGCCTAGAGATTCAGAGTAAAACTTCCCTAGCTACTTCACCATGTGGAATCTGAACTCTGATTTTCTATGTTATTTGGCCAGGAAATTAATGCTTGGCATTGGTCTCCTCTGCTTGTTTTATTAAATTCTGGTTCGTGTATCTATAAATGTAAAATTGTAAAACAGAGAACAGTATTAATTAATTAAATACTAGATGACAGTCAGTCATAAATTGTGTTTCAGAGACTTGTTTGACTTATTATAAGAACAAGAGTTTTTAGATAATGTTAATGATTCAACATTAATAATTTAACTTTGCAAAAATTTCTGACTGTGTCATTCCCAGCCTCTATATTAATTTACATTAAGAACAACATGAGTGCTTGGAAATTGTTTTTAAAAATTGTAGCCATTACCATGTGTGATCAGGATGAATCTGAGTTTCCACTGCTGTGCAACTGAAACGTGGTTCATAAGTCGACTTTGAAATGTCCGCACACCATCTTACCATATTTAACTGGAATAGTCTGTTTGCCCAGTGAACAACTTTGGAAGGAAATATGAATTAAGATGCATATTTTTTTAAATTTAGACTTTTTATTCACTGGTAAACATTAGATTTTGCTTTGGAAAATAACAGTCAAGTACCAAGTCTCAATTTGCAGAGGAGGACACTGAGGCCCAGAGAGTGTTCTAGTGTCTAGTTAGAGTCAGAATTGAACCAGCACTCAAGTCCACTCAAGCCCCATCCTGCTTCCTAATATGATAAGGTCTCCACCAAACCAAGCCAGACACCTGCAGACAGTCCCAATGGAAGGGACTCCTCCATGTGAAATACCAAGTAGAAAACACAGTCTGGTGACATAAGGAACTGTGCAGCCAATGCAACACCATCTTACCTACCTCAAGGAGTTGCGATAATCAACAGATGATGGAGACAAAAATATACAGTCACAGAATTACTGATATAAGGGAGACAGGTGGTATGGGGGAAAAATTCTCACTCAAAATATGGCTGTCTTGTGTTGTTAAAAGGTGAGGAGGAGGAGGGAAAGACAAGCAAAGCAACTGTTCCTCCAAAGTAAGTCCTCCACCTGGGCAGACACACCTCCCTGCCTGGCTCGGACACATAGGCCTGGTGCCGCCAACTTAAAACCAATCTCAGGGCCCACCTGGCCACAACCCCAAACCCGCAGTGTGGCTCCATGACAGCTGTAATAGGCACAGTGCCCCTCCCACCCTAGGGAGCCCAGGAGCCCAGGGAACAATGATGGTGTCAGGAAGGATGAGAACAGTGCCCTTCCACGTCAATGCTTCATCCTCTGACTTTTCTCTGACTCTGTAGCTTTTCTCTATAAACAGGAATAGCATATTCTAGGTGAGAGCAACCTGTTCTCTTTAGAACTAGCTGAATAAGTCTTATTTTGAGTCACTAAGTAAAAGACACTCACTAAAACAACACACCTTTGGTATTCTTAGGAAGGCTTTTTTTTTTTTAATCAGTTTTTATCCTGGCTTTATTATAGCCCTATAAACTGTTGGCAGACCTAGTCTTGTACAGGAACAATGGCCTGTGTTGTGGAGAGGCCTTTAATGTCCTTGGTTTATATATATATATTTATTTATTTATTTTAATCCTCACTCAAGAATATTTTTTCCATTGCTTTTTAGAGAGAGTGGAAGGAGAGGGAGGGAGGGAGGGAGGGAAGGAGGGAGGGAGGGAGGGACTGGTGTGAAAAACATATCAATGGGTTATCTCCCCCATGAGCCCAACTGGGGCTGGGGATCGACCTACAACCCAGATAGGTATCCTTGACAAGGGATTGAACCCACGACCCTTTGGTACTTGGGCTGAGGCTGTAACCATTGAGAAACACCCACCTGGGCTTAATGTTGGGTTATTGAATGGCCCAATCTCTCTTACATTTGAAGTGATCAAACCCCAGTAGGCCTGTGCCCAGAGATTTCATTCATTAGGCTACACTTGCATTCCTATTGTGGGCAGGAAAAGACGCCCCCCCCCCCCCCGAGTGGGTATTTCTTCACATGTATGAGTCCATTGAGTGTGGTTCAGAGCTCCACATCTGGTGTCAAGAGCAAAACAAATATTCAAATACTGTATTCAAGCTAATGACTCCTTTTCCAGAACAGACCCCTCTTCCTGCTCTCTGCCCCCTCTAGCCAACCTCTGGCAACTTTATGTACAGCCATCTCCACTAGAGGGCATAAGGGAGAGGGAAAACAGGAAGGTTTGGTGCTTTTATTCTGACTTGGCCTCTTTGGTGTGCAGGTAGACAAAGGGGAGAGGAAACAAAGAAGGAAGCTATGCTGCTGGATCAGATCAGAGCTTCACATGCCCTGTCAGTTTCATTCGCAAGGCCTACAGGTTCTTCACAGTTGACAGAATTTCCCATTAACAAAAAAATGAAGCCACAAAAAACCCAAGAATTCTGAAAACACCAAACAAAAACAAAAAGTATAGGTCCCTAAAAAATGAAAAAAGCCCACTTAATTCACGGTTTCTCAATCCTTGACACAACTGCCCTCAAAAGCCAAATAATTCTTAGTTGCAGGGCTGGCCTCTGCACTTAGGGACAGTATGCAGCATCCCATCCTCTAGCCATTAGATGCCATGAGAAACTTCCATTCCAAACCTTGACAATCAAAACTGTCTCCAGACATGGCCAAATGTCCCCTGCACAATAAAAGCACCAGGTTGAGAACCATTTTCTTTACCAACTGCTAGAACCTACCCCACAGGAAGGGACTAGCCTGCAGAACAAGAAAGTGAACTCGGGAGTAAAATGAAGGCCTGAAGACAAGTGGGCACTGAGCCCTGTGCTAAAACCAGAGGCCACAGAGAGACGAGAAGGGCCCATTCCTGTTGCTGTCTCAAGATGACTGACATATGAGTCTTAGTTTCTCTCACATCCTTCAGTGACAGTACTACATTGGCACCAGCCCAGGAGCTCATTTCAAGGCTGGCTATGCCCCTTTTACTAATGAGTATGGTGCATCGGAATTTTGTTCCATCAAGATCCTAGTCCACTGGTTGGCGAACAGCACCTTGCGAGCCACATGCAGCTCACAAGCCGCAGTTTGCCACTCTGTTGACTAATGAGTTTGCCAACCACTGACCTAGACTCTTGATTCCAATAATTATAGACTGTTGTTGTTCCTTGTGATTAAGCCCCTATCCAGTGGTCGGCAAACTCATTAGTCAACAGAGCGGCAAACCACGGCTCCTGAGCCGCATGTGGTTCTTGAGCCGCAGTTTGCCAACCACTGTCCTAGTCCATAAAACCAATAGGTACAGAGAAGGCTTTGGGAAGACCAAACCCCGATGATGCTACATCAGGCAGTCTGAACAGGGAAAGGGCTGTCACCTGGCTCCCAGCCCAGGAAACCATGGACATGAATCATGACAGGTCAATAATGACTCAGAGGAAGAAAGGAGTAGCCTGTGAAAGCTCAAAGAGTGTGTCAATTTGCTAGGTAGAGCTCTGAAGTGCTGAATGAAGAAAATGCTCAAAAGATTTGCTTTCATTCAGAGCCATAGGACAGTAAAGCCACAAAGGAATTTCATGAAACATACAGAATGCAACTTTTTCTCTCATGATTTCTGGCAACTCCATCTAGAAAATACCCATGAGTGATAATAGGCCCAAAATGGTTGCAGCAACAGAAAACTACCATCACAAAAACTATCAAAATTATCTTTAAAAGTGGAGCAATGCCCTCAAGATAAAGCTCATTATTCAACAAATGCTCCCAGAACCTCACAAGCCTGTCACTCTAGCCCTGGACCTCCCACCCCCCTTCTCCACCTTGCAGAGGGACAAGCTGGGTGCTGGCCTCCCACTGGGAGGGTTCATGCTGCACTGTCTGCAGAAATGGGATAGCTCTCCAGGCACCTGATTTCATACACCACCAGATTCAAATCTTTTTTTCAATTAGCTGATGTGACAAGGTGCGAATATATGCATGTACATACACACACATAATCTGAGGTGGCCAGTCAAAGGCTGACTACATCTAAACCTTATAATGAACTTCCATTTCTTCTAAAACGGTGATAGTAATTGCACATGGAGCTCAAGGCCCCAAGCTTTGGCAGATCCTGGGTCATAATGTCCCAAGTCTAAATTTTCTTAGGGAAGGACTCAACTTTGAATGCTGGTTGATAAACTTACTTGTCTCCCAATTTATAAAACAAGGTCAACTCTCACAAATATTGCAAATATGCTGGGTCAGCCTGACTGGGATCTGGTCACAAGCCCTTGTATTACAAAAATACTGAATTAAAAGTCAAATGACCACAGAGCATCTCAGAAGAGTTTTCTGCCCTCCGAGTTAAGGTTTGACTAAACCAGGGCCTTTCCACCTGATGCACTTTAGAATCACCTGGGCTCTTTTTTTTTTTTTTTTTAATATAAATACCCAGGTCTCATGCCAGAAGATTCCGATTCACTTCATTTGAAGTGTGGCCCAAGCAGCGGTATTCTTATTTATAAGCTGCCTAAGTGATTTTAATGCACACCTAGAGATGAGAACTAATACATCCAAGAACTAATGTTCCTTGTACCAACTATATGGGTCCTATCTAGTGAAACCCCAAATAGGATCTATTTCAATATTTCACATAAACTTTCAGCTCTCCACAATGTAGATCCACTGGCTTACAAGACAATCCATTGGCAAGGTACATTGGATTTCTCCTTAAAGAATCGTGATCTGATCTTCCCAGGCCGGTACCCAAGGTGCCCTGCCCAAGGACGCTTTTCAGGAAGAGCTTGTCCACCTCAAAGCCCTATGGATCACCACCTTGCCTAGGAAGACTTGTGGAGAATCACACTCGGCTTTTATTAACCTCTTCGTGGTATTGACTCTAAATGAGTAATTGTTTGAGGCTAACCTAATGGCTTCAATGTCTACCAACACTTCTAGCACCCAGCACCACTTTAGCATTGCTACACAAAATCTGGTCTATGAACCAACAGCATTGAGATGACCTGGTAGACTGTTATTAGAAATGCAAATCTCAGACCCAACCACAGACTGAATGAGTCAGAACTGGTGTTTATAACAAGATCCCCAGGTATTTGTTTACACATTGAAGCTCTACTGCTTTTTATCTTTTTATCCAGGTTAGTAAGAATAAGAGCAAATCAGATGGTAATTTCCAGTGGGATGATGGAGAATATGGAGTAGCTCCTTCCTTTTTGCAATGTGCACAGAACTTAGTTGTGGTAGCATTTTTGAGTGAGATGGATGCAGGTCAGTAGGACCAGTTGTCTTATGGACAATCCTAGTTACGGTAAAATGCATCTAGCTGAGATATGAATTGTACATGCACAGCATGGTTTTATCATTGTCAACTAGGATTGTGTCTAAAAAAACCTGGCTGTGCTTTCTAGGTTCAGGGTTTTAATCTTATAAGCTAAAATCAAAGACACAGTTTGGATACATACACAACTTTCAACTCTATTACAGCAAAATACCCCATGCAGCTGCCCACCATACACTCTACACTGCTCAGTTGGATGTTATCAGGGTTTTTACTGAGTTTTTGTTGTTTTATAATTGCTGAAATGCTCTAAAGAACAGAACTTGGTTGTGGTATCACTTGCTTAACAATCACTAATACTTTCCCAGTTCAGTTAAAGTAAAACAGCCTTCAACTGAGTAAGTATCAATTGGCACTAGGTATCTTAATTTTGTGTAAGATGATGTCAATCAATAAAGTTTCAGGAAATGCCTTTAATTCTGTTATCTTCCCAGGCACATCACAACTTTATGGCCATTGAGAGCTTTCAAAGCTTTGCTGAAATAAACTATATTTGAAGGATATATAAGGTACACAAAATCCATTTATTGTTCTAGATTGACTTTGGCCAAATATTTTGTGACAAATGAGCTCATTTATTGGTCTCTCTCTCTCTCTCTCTCTCTCTCTCTCTCTCTCTCTTTCTCTCACACACACACACACACACACACACACACATACATATACACTGACGCACATACATACACACACACACACACACACACACACACACCTTAGAAACTTTTAAATGATTTCTTAATGTTTATATATGACAGATAAAAGTAAAATTATATTTCATTTTTGAAACAAGATATTCAAGTCTATGCAATTCATTCATTCATTTTGATAATGTTCAAAATGATCGATGAAAAATTACTTTTGGAAGGAACCAAGATGGCGGCATAGATAAATACCTATTTTGCTGCCCCACACAATTATTCTAAAACTACAACTTAACAATAAAACAAACATCATCCAGAATCACCGGAAAGCTGGCTAAGTGAAAATTCCACAAATAAAAGTAAAGATACGACACAGTGACTCAGAGAAGTGGCTGAGCGAAGCCTTGAAGATACGTGTGGAGAGAAGTTTGGAGCCATGCGTGCGCTAGCGGAAAAGGGCGGGTGGCAGCAAACTCGGCTGGTTTTCTCCAACGGGGAGGACAAAGACGTCCCACTGCACTGATTCCTCGGTTCCAGACGAGGTCCAAGGTCCGGGGGAGGCACACTGAACCCCAGGCACAGGTGCGGCAGAGGTCTGCGAGCTTGAGGAGAGTGCGCATAAACTTGGAACAGCAGTTTGCACATAGCCGCGCAGGGAGGATTCGTAACTTGCTCCCTCGTTCAGGAGACCACCTGACTGCTTTGTTTCACAACCCTGGGCGAGACTTTGGGTATGCAGACTCATTTGGGGAGAGGCAGAGTTGTCTGGCAATAGGTGGAGACCGGCGGCGGCTTTCTCTCGGAGGTGCCTGCTCCATTACCACCTGGCACAGAGACCCATGTGCCGCATAGGGTGGAGCTGACGCTGCCTGCTCAGCCCGGAGACTCCGCCCATCCAACTGGAACACAGCTCACCCTCTCAGCCAATTGGCCTGGAGGTCAAACCCTCGTAGTGCTAACAACAATAAGCTGGGCTTAACTTCAACAATACTGTACAACCCATAAAGGGCTGCAGCAAGAGTATCCACCTCAGGTAACTGGAGAGGCTGAGCCACTGTCCCTTAGAGGACATCTACCACACAAAGCTAATCGACCAACTCAGGAAAGCAGCCACAATGCAGAGAAATGGAAAGAAATCAGGTGTGAAAGAAATGGAGGAAAAAAGACGACTAGACATAGAGTTCAAAACCACAGTTATAAGGTTTTTCAAGAGGCTCCTAGAAAAGGCTGAGACCTACAAGGAAATAAACAAGACCTACGAGGATATGAAAAAGGACCAACTAGAAATTAAGTATACACTGACTGAAATAAAAAATATTATACAAAGACCTAAAAGCAGTCCAGACGAACTCAAGAATCAAGTCAAAGAATTGAAATACAAAGAAGCAAAATCCACTCAGCCGGAAAAGCAAGAAGCAAAAAGAATCCAACTAATTGAAGATAGTGTAAGGGGCCTCTGGGACAACCTCAAGCATACCAACATCCAAATTATAGGGGTGCCAGAAAAAGAGGGAGAGAGCAAGATACTGAAAACCTATTTGAAGAAATAGTGACCAAAAACTCCCCCCACCTGGTGAAAGAAATTGACTTAAAAGCCCAAGAAGTGCACAGAACCCCAAAATATAGGAATCTAAAGAGGACCACACCAAGACACATCATAATTAAAATGCCAAGAGCAAAAGATAAAGAGAGAATATTAAAAGCAGCAAGAGAAAACAGTTACCTATAAGGGAGCACCCATATGACTGTCAGCGGATTTCTCAACAGAAACAATGCAGGCCAGGCGGGAGTGGCAAGAAATATTCAAAGTGATGAATAGCAAGAATCTACAACCAAGATTACTCTATCCAGCAAAGCTATCATTCAGAATTGAAGGTCAGATAAAGTGCTTCACAGATAAGAAGAAGCTAAAGGAATTCATCACCACCAAACCAATATTATATGAAATGCTGAAAGATATTCTATAAGAAGAGGAAGAAGAAAAAGGTAAAAATATAAATTATGAACAACAAATACGTATCTATCAACAAATGAACCTAAAAATCAAGTGAATTAATAATCTGATGAACAGGATAAACTGGTGAATATAACAGAATCATGGACATAGAGAGGGAATGGACTGACAATTCTTGGGGAGAAAAGGGGAGTGGGAGGTGCAGCAAGAGACTGGACAAAAATCATGCACCTATGGGAGAGGACAGTGTGGGGGAGGTGAGGGCGGAGGGTGGGATGGGTGCTGGGTTGAGGGGAGCTATAGTGGAAAAAAAAGGAAACAATGTAATTAATAAACTGAGCAATAAAGATTAATTAAAAAGATAAACAACAATCTCCTACATCTACTCTGAAAAAAAAAATTACACTTTTCCCATTTAGCCTGTGACATACAGAATTCAATTCTGTGGGGGAAAGGATGATTGGTCAACAAAAATCCATTCCAAAATCACATCTTCATAGTATACAATTGATGTGTGGGCAAATGTACATTCAAAACCAGACAGTAATCTGATTATCAGCCCTGGCATCAAAACTAGACAAGACACTGCCCAACATTTGGATTTCTTGCATCTGAATTTAAAAAGAAACAAATGGTTTATAAGGGAGAACTCCTTACTTACTACTGAATATGCTTTCATGCAGAATGTGTGCTCCATTCCCAGGAAGAAACCCCAGAGCAACTATTCCTGCTCCTGCATCAGAGCACACATGGGCCTTGCGGGGCGAAGAATAACAGCATCTAAGTTGGGTGGGGGGGAAGGCGAGGGCACTGCTGAGTTTCCTGGCACCCACCCACCCATGTTAAGGGGACAGAACTACAGGAGGCATCCACACTGCCTGGCCCCCATCTGGGCAGATGTGTGGATTCCATCCAGGACAGGTCAGAAAGTCATGCACCAAAACACATCTTCCCATTCAGTCTTACTTTAATAAAGTTGCCAATGCACTTCAATCTCCATCTGCCTTCTTCTGTTTCCTCTAGTGCAGAGGCCAGAAGGAAGGGGGTGATTAATTGGCAACTCCAAATCCCATAAGTTTATTTTTATATTTTTTCTGTTTTGTTTCTAAATATTAGGAAAAAACAGGTGTTTTGTGGAAGCTATTTTGAAAGTCTTTCTCCACAAATAACACATTGCAGGTGTCTGATCTTTAATCATAAGCTAAAGAGAAAAATTAGTATGATAGTCATAATATTTTCTTTCTAAATACTAATTTTAAAAAATGCTATAAGACATGCCAAAAGAATTTTGATCAGATAAATGCAACTATGGCTAGAGGGAAAATAATCTGGAAGAAAATGACAGACCTATCAGCATAATGCTCCATGATTCTATTTTGACCTGAATATTCCTAGTGCATCCTGTCTTTAACCAACAGTCCATTAGAGATATAAATAAATATTTTCATTATAACATGTCATCTTCATGGGGTGCTAGTGCAGAGCACTTTTCTGAATGCCATAAACCACGATTTAAGGTTGACAGATGCTGGCAGGCTTTCATGCTCTTCCGCCTTGAAGGGGGATCAGAGATTGAGGCCATATATGTCAATGCATATTTTATTTCATGACCCTCAAAAATAGAAATGGGAAAAAAGACATCATTGTCATTCACAATAAAAGCTCAGGACACTCTCAAGCTTCACCACCTGGGAACCCTCAGGTGAGAACCTCCACTCTAGATAATTTATAACCCCTGGATCTGGCCTGGCCCTGAACCATATATCTTAGAAGAAATCTTCAAAGTAATGCATTTTGAACCTAAAATAGAAAGCAATGAAAGAAAGAAAGCAATGAAAGGAAAGAGGGAGGGAGGGAGGGAGGGAAGGAAGAAAAGGAAAGAAGAAAGGGAAAGAAGGAAGGGAGAGAAAGAAGAGAGAGAAGGAAGAGAGAGAGGAAGGGAGGGAAAGGGGCCAGGTGAGCCATATCCCTGGGTTTACCATAAACCTGGCAAAGGTTTTGCTCATTAGACTTCATGTATCCAGGGGACCTAGAGACAAAACTTACTTTCCTTTCACCATAGCATCAAGAATATTCATCTAGCTCTGGCTTGTTTGGTTCAGTGGATAGAGCGTCGACCTGTGGACTCAAGGGACCAGAATTCATTTTCGGTCAGGGACACATGCTCAGATTGTGGACTCAATCCCCACTGTGGGGACCATGCATGAGGCTGCTGATCAACTATTCTCTCTTATCATTGATGTTTCTACCTCTCTCTCCCTCTCCCTTCTTCTCTGAAATCTATAAAATTATATTTAAAAAATAAAGAATATTGATCTGAGCATCTGAACACCTGGCCATGGTTTACTCATTGGCAAAGCAGAATGTAACTGACAATGCTTCTCTCTTCCAGAGAGTCACCAGGCAAAGCTCCTGGCCCAGATCAGAGTCCACTCCCAGGAAGTAGCCTGGTATCTACTTTGGGTTTGGACTTCATTCCTAACTCTTACTTTCCTATTCTGCTTTTCTTCTTGCCTCATTTTCTTTCCTTAATTTTAAATGTATTTTTATCCCCTGTAATATATGTTTAATCCTTCTTGGAACATATGATAATAAGAAGATAAGCGAAACAAAAAGGAACAAGACAGTTTGGGAAAGAAACATGGTGGCCCTAAAAATAAGTCACTGTCCCCACTCCTAGCACCTGTTACACTACATGGCAAGAGGGAATTCAGGTATCAGACAGAATTAATGGTTGCTAATCAGCTGGGCTCCAAAGTTGAAACAGGAGGCAGAGGGAATGTCAGAGGATACAGTAGTCTCTCCTCAAGAACTCATACTATTTTTTCCTTTCAATTACAGCATGCATTCAATATTACTTTGTACTATAGGCCCACGTGCATGGGGGGGGGGTGCCCTCAGCCCAGCCTGCACCCTCTCCAATCTGGGACCCTTCGAGGGATGTCTGACTGCCCGTTTAGGCTAGATCCCAGGCCTAAATTTGCATCTGATTTTTAAAAGAAACCAATGGTTTATAAGGGAGAACTCCTTACTTACTATCTGGATATGCTTTCATGCAGAATGTGTGCTCCATTCTCAGGAAGAAACCCCAGAGCAACTGTTCCTGCTCCTGCATCAGAGCACACATGGGCCTTGTGGGGGAAGAGTAACAGCATCTAAGCTGGCAAGTTGGGGCTGCTGGGTTTCTTGCCCCCCACCCCCACGTGTTAAGGAGACAGGACTTTCCGGGAGGCACCCACACTGCCTGGGAAGATGTTTGGATTTCATCTAGGACAGGTCAGAAAGTCATGCACCCAAAACACATCTTCCTACTCAATCTTACTTTAATAAAGCTGCCAATGTGCTTCAATCTCCATCTGCCTTCTTCTGTTTCCTCTGGTGCAGAAACCAGAAGGGAGGAAGGGGGTGATTAACTGGCATCTCCAAATCATAAGTTTATTTGGAATTGGGCCTAAATGGTCAGTCAGACATCCCTCTCATAATCCAGGACTGCTAGCTCCCAACCACTCACCTGCCCGCCTGTTTGATTGCCCCTAAATGCTTCTGCCTGCCAGTCTGATCACCCCCTAACCACTCCTCTGTCAGCCTAATCAATGCCTAACTGCTCCCATGGTGGCCCAATTGCCCTAACTGTCCTCCCCTGGTGGCTTGTTCTCATCTAACTGCCCTCCCCTGCTGGCCTGGTCACCCCCAACTGCCCTCCCTTGCTGGCCTGGTCACCCCTACCCTGATGGCCTGGTTGCCAACTGCCCTCCCTGGGGGCCTTGTCCCTCCTAACTGCCCTGCCCTGCAGGCCTGGTCACCCCCAACTGCACTCCCCTGACAGCCTGGCCACTTCTAACTGCCTCTGTTTCAGCCCTGCCACCATGGTTTTGTCCGGAAGGTCTCCCAGTCTACTTAGCATATCACCCTTTTATTAGTTTATTGACTTTTATTCCCTATACTCTATTTTGCTTCCCCGTGATTACTTTTTGACTATCAATTTGTATTTCTTAATCTCTTCAACTTTTTCACCCAGTCCCCCAACCCCAATCCCTTCTGGCAATTACAAGTCTGATCTCTCTACCTGAGTCCATTTCTTTTTTGTTTGTTCATCAATTTTGTTCTTTAGATTCCACATATAAGTGAAACCATATGGTATTTGACATTCTCTGACTGATTTATTTCACTTAACATAATATCCTCTAGGTCCCTCCATGCTGATGCAAATGGTAAGATTTCATTCTTTTTTATGGCCAAGTGATATTCCATTGTACATATGTATTATATCATCTTTATCCAACTGTCTATTGTCTATTGGGTTAATTCCCTATCTTGGCTATTGTAAATATTGCTGCATATATTCTTTCAAATTGGTGTTTAGGGTTACTTCAGATAAATATCCCAGAATTGCTGGGTCAAATGGCAGTTCCATTTTTAACATTTTGAGGAACCTATACTTGTTTTCCACAGTGGCTGCACTAATCTCAATTCCTACCAACTGTGTATAAGGGTTCCCTTTTCTCCCTATCCTCACCATTTCTGACTGGTTTAAGGTGGTTTTAATTTTCATTCTGTGGTTTTAATTTTCATTCTCTGATGACTAATGATGATAAATAAGCATCTTTTTCTATGTCTATTGGTCATCTGTATGACCTCTTTGGAGAAGTTTCTATTCAGGCCATTTGCTCATTTTATAATTTGACTAGAAGGCCAGTGCACGGGGTCCCTCTGCCTGGCCCTCTTTAGGGGATGTCAGACTGCCAGTTTCAGCCCGATTCTCCGAAGTCCAACATCTCCCAAGGGATGTAGTAGTGCACAAAGTGGCAGGCATTGAGGGAGGAGCCCGAGCTGGAGCTCCTGCTCATCCTGGCCCCACAGAGTCTGCCGTTGCTTAGTGAGCTTGTTAAGTGGCAATCCCGCTGTGGGAGTACACTGACCACAAGGAGACAGCTCCTGCATTGAGCATCTGCCCCCTAGCAGTAAGTGCATGCCATAGTAACCGATCAAACGGTCGACTGGTGGAATGGTTAACTGGTCACTTAGAGCTTTATATATATAGATCCATCTTTTTGGCATTGAGTTGTCTGAGTTATTTATAAATTTTGGATATCAATATATCTTTGATGAATATCTTCTTCCACTCAGTAGGTTGTCTTTTCATTTTTTTCTTTTGCTTTGCAAAAACTTTTTAACATGGTCCCATTTATTTTTTCTTGTTTCCCTTGCCCAGGAAGATAAATGAGAAGAAGAAAAAAACAAAAAAAACTGTTGGTTAGAAAAATATCTGAGATTTTGCTACCTATGTTTTCTTCTAAGAGTTCAATTATTTCAAGTCTTACATTTAAATCTTTAATCATTTGAAGTTTATTCTTCTGTATAATGTAAGATAGTGATCTAGTTTCTTTTTCTTTTCTTTCTTTTTTTTTTTTTACATGTACCTATCCAATTATCTCAATACCATTTAATGAATAGGCTGTCTTTACCCCACTGTACGTTGTCTCCTTTGTTATGTATTAACTATCCATATAAACGGAGGTGTATTTCTGGGCTCTCTATTCTGTTCTATTTATCTATGTGGCTGTTTTTATGCTAATACCATGCTGTTTTTATTACAATAGCCTTGCAGTATAGTTTGGCATCAGGTAGAATACCTCCAACTTCGAAGTATTCTCAGACTATTTACTATGTCTTCTGCATAAAATTAAGGTCACTGAATTAACAAGTCATATTATTTGGTTTCTCCTGGTAACCTCTGGTTCTACTCTAACAGTAAATTTTACAAGTGGGGTAGCTCCCTAATAAAACTAATAGCATAAACTGCATAAAAGGACAATTGTTTTAGGCCATTCAGCATAAGAGTAAGCAGCTTTAGGTATCTCAGAAATGCCTGAGAGCATCTCTCTACAGTTCATATAGCTGAGCTCCTAAATGACAATGATAAAAAAAAAATGAGGCACTAACGGGCGGAGGAGGAGGTAGCATGCAGAGGGAGGGAAGATTATATGGTCAGATGTCAAAAGCACAAACTGGGGAAAATGTCACATGTACTGACCACAGTGCACTGCCTCTGGACCTAGATACCAGCCAACTCTGCTTTCTAAAGGCAGGACTGTCCTATCATCATCACAGTAAGAACTGACAGCTGCCACCTCAATACACACCCTCTCAGCCTAGGAGGTAGGTGCTATGACTGTGCCCATCTGGAGTGGAGAAAATTGAGGCATGAACTACTGAGCAATCTATTCAAGGTCCCACAGCAACAAGTGGTAGGACAGGTGGACTCTGGCCATCTGGCTTCCGAATCACTGCTCTCAAGGGCTTCAGCTCCTATTGGGGAGTCTGACACCTGGAAGGTCTCCGAACTCAGGGAAACAATAAATGGAACAAGTTTGAACAAAAGCAGAGAGGGGATTACATGAGTCATTTAGGCAATCAATAACTATGAATTGCTTTCTACTGAATGTTGGGCTTTCCCCATGTTCATTAAGGAAAACCTGTAAACCAGTTATTTCCCAAAGAGATGCCAGAGTTATATAATAACCATCTGGAAATGTTTAAAAAACTATAGCCCTAAGCAAGACTGTCCTCATCCCCTTCCCCTAATTCTGCTTCTGTCATTCTGGGCTGGGCTTCTATCTGGAGATTTTAGAAGAAAACAGCTTCCCAGTGATCCTGCACAGACCTGTTCATATCCTCCCCGCTGTTCATAGCATCCATGCTGGGCAGTGTCCTGGCTCCCATGGAACACAGTATAACCCAGAACGAACTGAGCGTGGAGCCTCAGGTGAGAGCTTGATTTCAAAGCCAAGAGGAGGCACCAGTAAAATATAAGCAGTGAACAGAATAATTGTGCTGTTAGAGGAAGGCAGCCAGGTACACAGCAAGAGGGTGAAACACACACACACCTTAAACTACAGAGCTTATCTTAAGCAAAATAGAGATTACTAACACAGTTCCAGTTCAGAAAGAGATACCCATCTTAGTATTTTTTATTTTTATTTTTTTGCAATTCTATCATAGTGACATTAGGATGCCATTTTAGAGTATTTTCCATGGGACAAAAACGAGATGCAAGGTCAGTGAGAGGCCAACCTGAGAGCTGAGACCTCATCAGACACACCTTCAGGGAAGGTGATCACTGTGTGCTCTCCATGGTCCTACACACTGTGGAAAAAACAGTGAAGGTTCTAGTGATAGCCCTGCCCTTACAGACAAACCCCACCTCCCAGACACTCACACAGAGCACTGGAGAACACTGCTAACTCAGGGGTGCAACTGGGCGCAGGTTACAGTGGTCCCAAAGAACAAGAGCCTGGGAAGAACCCCAGAAGGTTTCAAAGAAAACCTGTGGCCCAAAACCATCTTTTTTCCTTCATCATCGCTCATTTTCTGACCTGCAATTAATGCCAGGTCCCAGATTAGACACTGGGGGATAAAAGGTGAATAAAACAAAATTCCTAGAGTGACCAACAGCAGGCTGCAATCTTAAAGCAATGCCCACAGCATCAGACACACCCAGTCAGTTCCCTACAGCTCTAAACTGGAAGAAGGGAACTAGGACACAGCTTTCCAGGAATAGGTGAGGTGTCAAACCTCAAACCTTTGTGTGTCGCTTGCCTTTAAAATGAAGCATCAGGAATAGGTGGTGTCTACTAGTAAGCCCCTTCCATTTTCAGTTTCAAGTGAGAAGGTTTTTATTAACCAGCTACTTGAGATTTAAATAATTCAAGATGACCACACTCATAGCCTAGCATGGGATCCTGGCAGGAGGGAAAGGGGGAGTGGGCAAGGGATGATAGAAATTGATTTACATTAAGAGAATTATAGGTGCAGAAAGCCATTATGTAAAATTGTGCCCCTCCATTTTATCCCTTGACTTGAATACACTAAATTCATGTTACTTGCCTCCTGTGACCACTAGATTTATAAGGCCATTAAAAATACTTTTATAATCACTCCATGCAAAAAACTATGAACATTATTATAATGATTTAAATGCCTATGGCAGTATAGCAGGACCTGAGGGGAGTTTATTAATACCTTTGCAGAACGTGCCATGAATATGCCATTGGGATATTTGCTTTTTAATAGTTCCCTGAACTTCCCAGTGAGCTCAGTTAACATTTAACTGATGTTGTGACTGCCCTCAAGGATGTGTGTGGGGGCGGGAGAGAGCATCAGGTAAACTGTTTCCTTGTTTCCTTGGCTCCACAGTGGTTCTCTCCATCAAAACCCACCCGGGATCCGGCTAAAGCACTGGTTCTCCATCTTGTGCTTCAAAACCACTTGGGGAGAGTTTTAGATGCAAATGTCAGCCCAACGCCCTCCCCAAGATTATGATTCAATTGGTCTGGGCAGAGCCAAGAAACCAAAATAACTAAATACTCAAATAGTCTCTTGTGCAGCTAGTGTTGAGAACTGTCGAAGTGTCAGGCTGATGACAAAAAGAAGCTAGGTGAAAGTTGAAAGTCTGAGGGAAAGGGGGCGGGGCCTATGATGGACCAGGGACAACATGGCCCATCTATGAAGGGCAATCACTTCACTCCCCCAGCCACCTGAGGGTTTGAGGGAGGACAGCTGGGGTGGCCACATCTTCCAGTCATTCAGAGGAGCCAGAAACCCAAAGTTTTGGATCAAATCTCTGTAAACATCTACACTCATTTAGATTCCAAAATATACATTCTAGGTGGGCCAAAGCTCACCTGCTCAGTCTACTTCATTATATAGGTTATCTGTTGCTTTGTCCTGTTTGCCCAACCATTTTAACTTCCTCAACAGTAGCCTGCTTTGTTCTCATTTAGATACCAATGTCTGATCATCATCATCAAATGTGTCAGAGCAGTGGCATCCACCTCATGTGGTATCTAATAAAAGCTTGTGAATTAATCCACCTAACCGCCAATGCTAAGAAACTGGAAGAGAATTTAAAAGTCGGAGAGATAGAGACAGAGACAGAGATATAGAGAGATAGAGAGAGAGAGAGAGAGATAAGACTGATATTCCAGCATCCAGGAAGTCTGAGTGACCTGACCTGCCAGGGCCACAAAGACTGCTGAAGGCAGAGCGGCCAACCTTGTCCCAGCATCAGCACTACAAGACCCCCATCCTGGGAAACACTCCCAGCCCAGGCAAAGCAGAATGGGTGGTTGCCCTTGATGGAGAACAGAGTTACACTGAGGGTGAACCCCATCATCTGCTAATTCTTGAACCCTACACACATTTTGGCTTCACAGTTTGCTCCCTGTTAAGATTCCAACCCCTTGTAGGAAAAGATTCAAGTATATCTGCAAATTGAGTACTTAATATTTGCTGGGGAAAATCCTTACAGACTTTTGGTCAAGGCAGATACCTGCTGGTGCTGTTCTTGGGAAATGCAGGTGTCCTTACTCTGTCTCGACCACTCACCTGACCCACTTTCTCAGTACCCAGAAACCACTTCACTGCTCCACTAACAGAGTATGAGGAACACAAGGAACTGAATCAGATGAGGAACTTTTGGCTGGTTGCTTCTTCTCTCCTGGGGCCACAAGTCTCTTTCCTACTCTAATGAGGTCAGCACCTATCATCAAGAGACATGGCATCCATGTGCTATGGATTCTCACTTGAGGATACACCTCAGAAGGCAGCCTCTCAGCTGTGAAAAAGTCAGCTTTCACAGTCCTCTTAGGAGCCTGCTTTGAACTATTCAGGATCGTCTGAGCTGAACCCAAGGGCCAGGCATGATGGAGAGGCAGCCTGGCGTGGAAGAAAGGCTTGAGAATGAGATCCAGATTCCAATCCCAGCACTGACATCAACAGGCCCTGTACCCCCTTTTGGGAAGTTCCAGAAACGGAGCTACAGGTTTCTCATCTATAAAACCTCTACCTTTACAAAGGGCCTAGTCCAGTGCCTGACCCTTGAGGACAATGAAGTCCTCTAAGGCCTCTGCATATCAGTGGAGTGAACTGACCCTCCTGCCTGAATGTAAGGTAAGAGGCCCTCTCTACCCCAGCTTTACTCTGAAGCAGAATGGTTTCCTTCTTGCTCTTCGTGCATTTCTCAAGAAATGTAAGCAAATCTGTCAGAAACACAGGAAACCTAGGTGCATATCAGCAAAATGTCACTTCAACTGATAAGTGCAAAGCATTTTTCCACCCTGTCCATCAGTTTTGATGAGGAAGCCAAGAAGAGCACAGCCACGGAGCCGGAGTCCCAGAACTGGTAAAGATGCTACTTCAAAGAATGTCCTAGTTTACTGCTTTCGAGTCTGAAATCCATTCCACTGAATTCATTATAAACCGGCATAATATTCCATTCTCTCAAAGGCGAACTACACTTTTCTGATCACTGCATGGAGTCATTCCCTAGTAGATGCTATATTTTAGAATTATGACCGAAATGAAACAATAGAACAAGCCCTATGCCCTGATGTTTTACAACCTAAACAAAGCAAGACTTACACATGCCTGGGAAACAACTCACACTGACATAATTTTAAATTAACTGTATCTTATATTCAAGAAGAATAAATGTCTGTACTGTTCTTCTAGCATAAAACCTGTTATGGCAGTTCTGACTTTTTATGTAAGAAAGTTATAGCCTTAGGTCACTAGATAGAATTACATTGATCAAATATATTCTTGGCATGCTCTTTGGGAATAATCCACTTTACAAGAATAAACAAGTGGTAGCTATCAAAATCTTAAACACACTCACATACAACCACCACCAATCCCAGAATCAAGAATGCCCATCCCATTCCCAAATTAAAATGAGCCCCCATGAAGTCAACAATCCAAATGTCTGTGTAACAGGAAATGCTACACTCTAACCTGACAAGAAAATGGGTGTTTAAAAGCATTACTTAAGTATGTAGATTACTTAACAACAATGTATCCTTGTCAATTTCCTGGTTTCCATATTGTACTAGAGCATATAAGATGAACCCACTTGGAGAAGCTAGATCCTGGGCCTGTCTGTGTTCTTTTTGCAACATCCTGTGAAAAATTATTTCAAAATAAAAAGCTATTTTTAAAACATTACTTACCGGATATCTTTCTGTTTGGGCATGTTTTGTATGATTCAAAAGCCTAAATCCCTTCCCCAGTGTCCATTCTACTGATGTGTCTAGAATGGGACCAACCTAAATGCTTTGAGAAGGGTCCACAGATTGTGGAAAACCTCCCATATTCAGTGAGAACCACAACCCCAAACAATGTAAATCAGGGAGACCTTTGGGAGAGGAGAGACTGTGGCATTTGATCCTGGCTGCCGTACAGAGGATTTGAAGAGGAACCGGCTAGGACCAGGAGTCCAGTAAGTGGTTCACTCGATGTTGGGTGAGCAATGAGTCAGATCAAGATCTCAGCAGGGTAGAAGCAGTCATGGTGGGAAGAGACCTGAGCCAGCAACATTTAAGAGATAAAAATCAGCTGACAATGAACAATGACTAACTGGAGGGAATCAGGGAAGAGGAGTCCCTCATGACAGAAGCTGAGGAAACACTGTGTCCTTTACCAAGACAAGGAAATGCAGTAGATGGTCTATGAAAGAGAATGGAGAAGGCTGCCTAAAGGTTACACAGGACAAACTGCTGACAAAACAGTCTTCCTCTTCTTTTGGGGAAATATCCTTTTCCATGTCAGAAACAGGAGTGAAGTAGTGGGAGATGGACAACTTTTACCCAGGATGAGATCACTGGCACATTAGCCACACACCTAGTCATGTGACACAATATACTGACACTTGGGAAAGGTCTACCCAACTGAGATGCCCCCATAGGGTTCTTGGATTACAGCATTCTTACAAAAAGAACTAAATGCCACAGGAAATTTGACTTAAAATTCTTTTTTGGAATTGAACACCCTAAGACAAATGTTCTCACATTTTTCTTACCTGTAGGAGTACATGTTATTGGGAAATAGAAAGAGGACCCTGTTCAAACATCTCCTCGGTAGATGGCCACAACATCTCAAGTTTTACTGAGAAATGCATTTCTGTGGGGTAGAGAATTAAAATTCCAGAAAACCCTTAAGCCAAAGAAACATCCTAGAATAAACTACCAAGAACCAGGAAAGGTAGAAGGCACCTAAAAATATTGGCCTCCTATTCCCTTCTCTCTACCTAAGGAATCCCTTCTGCAGAGCACTGACTAAGAAATTTGCCATCCCACTGTATCCTCCAACCTCCATCTTCTACAAGGCCATTTTCAAATGAAACATTGCCTTGTCAGGCCCTAACACATAAAATCCCCCTTCTCCAAATCCCAGAGACTCTACATCTCTTTTATGAAATGTCTGCACCAGAGTGGTTTTTGTATTTGTCTTAATCCACTGACATTGTTATGTTATATAATAAGTGTGACTTCTTGAATGCTAGCCAAGCACCAGCTTAATGAATCCTCACAGCCAATATGATATCACTTAACAAATAAGTAGCTGACACTAAGAGGTAACAATAAAGCAGAGCCCTTCCTACTACTATGCACGAACTCCCTTCAGGTGAGCCCTAGGGTCCTTGTTGTAGCATGTTGGGGCATGTGATTTGAGGTTTTTCTCCTCATTACAAATACACAGACGTTGTCTCACAAAAGATACTCAATAATTATTAGCTGGAACTGCATTCACATCTCCCAGCCCCGCGCCCATCAGGGCCACTTTCTACCTGCAGGCCCCTCAAGTCCATGATTCTATTAATCAGATTCCACTGCTCCCAACAAAATCTGATACTTGCCAAATACTGGGACTGTTATTATCCTTAATCCGGGCTCCCCTACTTCTACAACTATTTTCTATCATCTGAATTCTTATCATAGAGTGCCTACTGTGTGTCAAGTACAGCTTCAAGACTTCACAAATATTAATCTGGCTGATCTGCACAATTTACAAGGTAGAGCCTTTATCCCCATTTTGCACAGAGGGAAACTGAGTTTCAGCGAGTTTACTACTAAGTAACTTGCCCTGGCTATTCAATTAGTAAGTGGCTGATCTGGGGTATGAACAATACTAAGAGATTTCTGGAAGCCACAGCAATCTTTGGCTCTTTGGCCTTCTTCCTTATGGCTCTCCAATTAAAATCACCACAACTTTATCATTGAACTGCTGTTAGGCCAGGTCTTCCCCATTTGGGGTTGGTATAATCAATGTTTGGAACCTATGTTTGGAAGCAAGACTTCCTACTTATTTTCAATACATTTTACATCAAAATTTTGGGTCCATTGTTCAATCCCATTGGTTTTTCTTTGAATTGTTTCTGTCAATCAAAACTGCAGATATTATTTTGGCTCTGTATTATTTATAACATAGTTAATTTACAAGTTCACAGATTCCTTCCACAACCACTACCACAAGATCCTGAGAGAGGGAGATATAAATTAAGATCTTACACACTTAAACAGCGATAGAAAAACAGGAGAAATAAAGGTTCAAATAAAGTGGTTCTCCAAATTGTTTCCCATAGTGGAATGGGGGTGGGAAGGACTCATAAAAAATGATGCACCTGTTCATTTCACTTTGCTGGAATCTCCCTGAAGAAATGGCATTCCCAATTTAAAAGTTCTGTATCAGAGGTCATTAAAAAAGAAAGCTTATGAAGATCTTCCAACATGTAGACAATGGATCTGCACATTCACACACAGGCAGTATCTACCAACCTCCACCAAGGAATGTGCTGTATTTGATGATTACTTGTGTAAGTGAGGTTCCTGGGAATAGCTTTATCAAGATATAATTCACATATAATATAACTTGCCCATTTAAAGTGTACAATTCAAGGGTTTTTAGTATAGTCACAGTTGCACAACTATCATAACTATTAACCTTAGAATATTTTCATCATCCCCAAAAGAAACCTTGTACCCTTTAGTTACCATCTCCTAATCATCCATCCTCACCTTCAGCTCTAGGCAATAACCAATGTACCTTCGGTCTCTATAGATGTGCCTACTTTGGATGTTTCCTACAAATAGAATCATGTGATTTTTTGTGACTAGCTTCTTTCAGTTAGCACAATGCATTCAAGGTTAATCCATGTTGTAGCATGAATCCATCCTTCATCCTGTTTATGGCCGAGTAAAATTCCACTGTATAGATAGATCAAATTTTATCTCTTTATCACTTAATGGCTATTATGATTAAAATTGCTATTTAAACATTCATATATAACTTTTTGTATGGACATGTCTTCATTTTTCTTAGGTCTAAATCTAGATATGGAATTGCTAGGTCACAATGATATATTGTTTTACATTTTGAAAAACTATTAAAATATTTTCTATTCCCACCAGCAGCAGTGTATGGAGATTCTAATTTCTCCACATCTTCACTTACACTATTTATTAACTGTCTTTTTTTAATTATAGTCATCCTAGAAGGTATAAAGTGGTATCTCTCTGTGGTTTTGATTTGCATTTCTCTGATGAGCAATGACAATGAGAATCTTTTCATGTCCTTATTGGCTATCTGTATTTCTTTAGGGGAAATTATCTATTCAGATTCTTTGTCCTTTTTAAAATTGGGTTATTTATCATTTTAGTACTAAGTCATAAGAGGTTTTAATATATTCCAAATGTAAGTCTCTTATAGGTACATGATTTACAAATAGTTTCTCCCATTTTATGGGTATGCTATGAATATTATCTTTCATTTTCAATATATAAATGCAATAATTTGTTCTTTATAAATAAAATAATTTTATTTCTTTTTCTGTCTATTTATAAAGTGTTAAAATGCATTTAAATCACTTTTCTAGCAATTCTTATCACCATTTTCTGCCATATTTTTATCTAAGTGGGCATATCTCATGAGCTCCTTCATGCATCATATCTTTACAATTGTTTAAAGATAAAATCATGACTCTTACAAATCTAAAATGAATAGATATTTAGCTCCTTAATTAAAAATGGAACCAAAAAGCTAAATACACACACCTGGAGGAATCAGGAATGCTGAAATAAATATAATAGAAAATTGTTTTCTTGAGAGAAACCAATAGTGCCGCCAATGGACAAAATTAATTTGCATTTCTGTGAACAAGAATTATTTCGACCACTATCATTTGCCAAACCATAAAAAGTTTCAGGGAAAATGAAAGGCACAGATAACCCAGAGGGATGCACTACATACTAAGTAATCTTTTTTTTTACCTATTTAAGAGTATTTTACAATTTTTCTTGACAATAGTTCAAGGTCAATCAGAAAATGAAAATCACACAGTAATTTACACAAGAAAAACTGACTTAGTAACTACAACCATTGGGTTGGTATAACAAGAGATTAACTAGGAAGAAGTAATACTAGGAATTCTAAAACACAGGAAGACTAGCTCTAAGGAGGAGCCACTACCCCTGGGATAGAAAGAGATAGCCCAAGGAAAAGTACCCACCTCAGGATGGAGACCCTGACTGACTTGGAGAGGGCACAGCTACAACTCTCTAGATGGCACTGAAGCTACTGTGTGATGCTAGTTGGCCAAATCTGCTGGAAATGTGTCCAGTTGAATGTCACAGGGAGGTACCTCACAAGAGGCACTCTACTACAGAATCACCCAAGGGTGCCAGGAAAGCTGGAGGGAGAAGGGGGCTTCACTGCCACACCCCACAGGAGCAGGATACAGAAGACATGCTCTGGGAAGAGCACTCCCAGAGAACACACTGAATCAGGAAGTAAAAACCTTTCCTCCTGCAGTATCTCTCTACACCTCTTTACTAACAAAGTTGATATTCTGCCAACTGCACAGGAAAAGGGGCCCAGATCCAGTTTCACTGAGCAAGTAAAAGGGATACACTGGAATTGAGAAGCCATCTATAAAAATAAAAGCATAATATGCTAATTAGACCAAATAGTGGCCTGAAGAGAGAAGCAGGGACTGATCTGTTGCCTCTGAGGCAGCTTTTGATCAGAACTTGCCTCTCTCTTTCTCTCCCTTTCTGGCTAGCAGCCATGCCTCCATTTCTCTCCAGGCCTCCACTGGAGCTGCTGATCAGCCCCACCTTTCTGATCAGGCCCACAGCACCCACATTTGGTACTGATTGGCACCAATCAGTACCAAATGTGGGTGCTATGGGGAACCAATGACTGCCTAGGAGGCAGAGCTTTGGATGCTGGCTGGCATAAAAACCAACTAATCAGAATCAAATGTGGGTTGTGTGGGGAGCCAATGGCTGCCTAGGAGGTGGAGCTTTTGATGCTGACTGGCATAGAAACCAACCAACCAGAACCAAATTGGCCAGCAGAGGAGGGCAGTTGGGGGAGAGATCAGGCCTGCAGGGGAAGGCAGTTGGGGGCAAAATCAGGCCAGCAGGGGAGGGCATTGGGGGCAATTAGGCCGGGAGGGGAGGGCAGTTGGAGGTGAGATCAGGCCAGCAAGCATGGGCATTTGGGGTAACCAGGCTAGCAGGGGAGGGTAGTTAGAGGCAATCAGGCAGGCAGGCAGAGGCAGTTAGGGGCAACCAGGCCAGCAGGGGAGGGCAGTTAGGGGTGATCAATCTGGTAGGCAGAGACAGTTAGGGGCAATTGGGCAGGCAAGGAGGTGAGCAGTTAGGAGCCAGGGGTCCCAGATTGTGAGAGGGATGTCCGAATGCTGGTTTAGCCCCAATCCCTATGGGACATCCCCCAAGGGGTGCCCAATTGGAGAGGGTGCAGGCTGGGCTGAGGGAACCCCACCACCTCTGTGCATGAATTGCTTGCACGGAGCCTCTAGTATAGTCAATAATATTGTAGTAACTATGTATGGTGTCAAATGGATATAAGGTTTATCAGGGTGATAACTTAGTAAGTTATATAATGTCTATCACTGAATTGGACACCTGAAACTAACATAATATTGTATATCAGCTACAATTGAAAAAAAGAAAGCAAAAAACTAAAGTAAAAAAACAAAAAGTGAAAACAAGGATTGTAATTGGGGCTTTTCTTACTCTGTAATTTGCCAGAGGTTGACCCTGAGTATATATATAATGTGAAAAATTCTTCTCAACTTTCCTATCATTTCTCACCTTTCCTTTCAAAGGAACACTCTTCTCATCTTTCACTTTACTTCTGATTCTTTTCTTGACCTCCTAACATGCACACACTACCACACACACAAACACTCCCATCACAAATGACCATATGTTATGACAACAGGTAATACTGCTTTGATGGATCCCACATGAATTCTGTGCCATTTTGCTTACTCCTTCTATATAAGTCCTTTCAATTTTATTAATATTCTCACTTGGAAATCACTAACATGAGGCTGGTATTTTCTGGATCAATTCTTCTCTGCCTTGAGCCTTTAAATCAGACTGTGTTTTGCTTCTGTAATGGCTGTCAGGTGAGTGAAAAGCTGTATACCTGGGCTGTAGTCTAGTTAAAAGAAATGTGCTTCATTCACAACTGTCATGTTCCACAGTCATTGCCAAGAAAAGCCATTAGCACCAGCCGCTGCCACTACAAAGCACATGGAAGGGGCTGAAGATAACAGCTCCCACCTATCATGAACCAGATCAGTCTGAGGCCACAGGAAAGTCTGAAGTAAGTGACAGTTAATGAGATCCTAGAGGACAGCGGTCGCCAACCAGTCTGAAAGGTTGGCAACCGCTGGTTTAAGGAAACCTTTGGAGCAGTCGTTGCCAACAGATGGTCCGTGGACCACTGGCGGTCCATGATGTCTGAAAGGTTGGTGACAGATGCTAGAGAAAACCAAGGATCTTTTCTCCATGAGGAAGCCATCCCTGCCAAGTTCACTCCAGTAACCAGATAGTGCAATCCAGTGGAAAGTAGGTATGTTAGAGGTCAGCTAAAAAAGCAATGCCAACAAAGAGGTTGGCATCAATAGCCTTTGAGAGGTACTATTTTTCATTTGTTTATTTTAGTCAATATTTGAAGCTCAGAACTTGAGTGCTCATAAATACAGAACCTTTTATAGGATAGATATAAATGCAGGCCTTACCAAGAATAGCTAGTCTCCAAAATAGACTACTTCTGATCTTCATTTTTAGGTTCAAGGGGAAGCAGCAATTAGAACAGGATAATAAAAAGGCTAAACCCAGAGCTCAATCCAGTATGTACCCTTGAAACTGTTTTATTTCAGAGAGAAGTGGCCATTCCATGGTCAAGTTTCTCACTTCTCAAGGAGGAGAGTAGGCAAGGCCTGGGATGTAGACTCCAGAGATGTATCCTGTGGGTGGAGAGAAGATGGGTGCCTAATCGGGGCCCTGCACTGTAGTGAAAGAATGGGCCAGAGAAGGTAGAGCATCAAAATTAGACCTGTTGATAAGGATATTCTCTTATTATTATTTGAAGCCATACTAGAAATCAGGTCAGGAGGATTGTTTTTTAATTGATTACCAACATTTGAAAAACAGGAAGATTTCACATAAAAATATGAATTTCTAGTACCTTCTGAAAAAAAATGGGATCATCTAGCAACATTGCACCCTGTCCTGTGAAGGGACCTTGGCAGGAATGGAGTACTGGGCATGGCTCTCCATTTGCATGGAACCCATGCTTTATGTTTCTGGGTTACCTGCCTAGCATTTTAATCTAATAAAATATTAAAGGACTATAAGCTCTAATGAGGACAGATCTTGTCTGATGTTTTTATTCATAGCATATTTTAACATGTACCTAGTACATAGTTCCCAACAACTGTGCCTGATAGGTATTAGGTGCTCAATATCAAAAAGACGATGCTAGACCCTTTGTGTACCGCATCTCATTTCATTCTGAAATATTTGTTTCCCACTTCACACATGAGATTCAGAGAATTAGCTAACTGCACTTGTAAAGCTTACCCAGCTAGTATGTGATTAGATAATCTGATTCTAAGTTTATTTGACTTCAAAGCAAAGAGTATGGAAATATAAGTCAGAGTATAGAAAAAGAGCTTCTAGTTAAAAAAAATAAAAAGGCAACAGACTAATTACAAACATTCTTTGGTTTCCCAGATTCTGTTCCACACCGTTAAAAAGTACAAATATTCCAAGGTCATTGTTTCTTTTTTCTGCAAACCTCTTAAGAATCTTTCATCAAGACAGCCAAAATCTACCTCCTAAATCAGGATTAGTGACCATGCTTCAGTGAGGCAATTCTGAAGGAAAAACAATAAATTAAAACATAACCTGCCTTCAATCTGAGATCACAAAAACAAAAAGTCGTAGCAGGAAGTCATTCCACTTAATGGGAAGTGGGGGTTCTCAGCCACAAGGCAGAGCAGCAGAACAAGGCCCCACAGCACACACTCTCTCCTGGCTACACGCTAACAGACAGGGAACTAATAAACAAATCACTATGGAAGCTACTTACTTGATAACACGAAAGGTGCTATCTATTCACACTCTGAAGAGGGATTTTGGGCTCTTCCTGAGAACAGCAGAAGTCTGGTAAAGCTCTGAATTTGTCTTTATTATACTGAGCTGCCCCACCTATCAAGATATACAGTTAGTGATACCCCAGCAGTAGGGTAAAGAACTGCCCACTCTTTTCTCTGGTCCCTTAAGCTATCACAAGACATAGTATGAGATGAATTACCCTTTTATATGTTCATCTCCCAAATCAGACTTCTCAAAAACACAGTGTCTTATTATTTGAGTCCCACCCTAATGCTTTCTATGGTGATTGCACAGAGTAGGCATGATAATATCTTGCCATCCCCCAGGCCTTAAGCGGACAGTCAAGAATTGTTTTCTGATCTATATATCTGCCTGTGAAGACTCACAGAAAGGTACTAGACCAAATCACATACAGGCCTACAGACTTACATCTAAGTCTCTTGGTGTTAGAATTTATCATGAAAATAACAAGCAATCAAAACTCATCTAAGACCCTGGAGCCATGCTCATGACACAGTACCTGTGAGAGACTGGGCTACTGCCCACGAAACAGGCAGCACCTACAACTGGCTTCTTGAAGATTTCCACAGTCTGTGAGTCACCTGGGAGTCTAGCTTTGTGGTACATTCTCAGTCAGTGGACCTGGAGAGTCTGTATCTCTAATTAGCTCCAAAGTGTGCCTGATGCTGCCAGTTTGGGGACCCCATTTTTAGTAGCAAGGATCTAGGCACTCCAGGAGGGACCCATAATGCCTTTTGTTTTATGTAGCCTACAGCATGGTCTCAGGCACTGAGCTGACCAACCTGCCAGAAGACAGAACTTAATGTGGCGTACTTGAGTCCAGAATTCCTAAGTCAGTCACCTTTTCCTTTTATTCCATTAGACCTCTAAGAGATAAGAGTTAGTACAGGGGAGAACTCTCAAAACAAATCTCAGGCTTCTTTATTAGCACCGCTGTTTAAATGTCATAGGTATGGATACCTGGTCTTCTGGGCCTTATCCTCACTTGAAACAGGGTTCTGTGTGCTCCTCAATTTCTGTCCTTTCCTTCCAGATCACACACTGTAACTTCAAATCTCTTTAGGCTTCTAAATAAGCCAGGCAGGGGTTCCTAATACAAAGGGCCATACACTCCTATAGAAATCTGATCACAGCTATGAATACTCTTACTCCCAAAATACAGACACCAAAGGATTCTTTAACATTTTAGTGGTATCATAGACTGAGTCTGAGTCTATGAAAAGAAAGCTTGCTCCCTGTCTTTTATAAGATTTACTTTAAAGACACAGGTTAACACTCAGAGCACTTTATTATTAAAATATGAATCATTTCCAACCAATATTTTATACAAGATGCTTAGTCTCTGCCTCTGGAAACTTAGCACAGATCACAATCACCTGCAGACAGTCAAATGCCTTATTACAGAGAAAGACTACAAACGAATAAATCAGAAAATTTCAAAGTTACAACCCTGGAAACAATGCGATTGGCGTTGCTCCAACCCATATTCTCTAAAAAGCATGCAAGAAATCATGGGGGAGGATATTGGGGGGGAGGAGGGGAGGAAAACATATGTACTACTATTTGTAATACTTTAAAGAATAAAAAAAAATTTTAAAAAGGGGGAAAAAATCATGGGACCTGTACTAGTTACCCACAGAAGGACAGGAGGACGAAGGGGTGGAGGCAAGAAGCAGGAGGGGAAAACTAATTAAAAAGCAAATGGAGAAAAAAGTAGCTTGGAAAGGGCTCCCTGAACTGATGACAGAACAGAGTGCTGAGGTGAAAAACAAATGCAAGAGAGATTTGGCAGAATCTGAAAAGAACATGATCAGAATGGGAAATGAGAACACAGCCAGAACCTAGTTACAAGTCAGAGAAAGAGAAAGAAGCAGGCACAGTGATGTTTCTGGAGATGGAGACAAAAAGTTCCCAGGACAAAGGGAGAGCAATCACTGGACTAAAGGAGAGCCACACACACACACACACACACACACACGCACACACGCACACACGCATTCACGCACTCTGAGGACAGCAGAGAATCTAACCCAATGTAATCTGATGCCCTCTTAAGAAAGGAGACCAACTGGAGATGGGTAACAATGATCTGCATAAACCATTAGAAGTCAGCTTACTAGTATAGTTACAAACAAAGCCTACCAGGTGTGTGGAGAGCATTTGCACTAGGCCCCCCCCCCCCCCCCCCCCCCGCAACCCTGCCCTCAACTACACACATATGATCAGGCTGTTTCATTCCTTTCCATTAATGCCGGAAACAAGGCAGACACATCAACTTATGTTCCTTTCATCTACCATTTATTGTAGAGACAGGTTACTCACTTGGGTGGGGGGAGTAATGATACACAGGAAAGAGACAGAATATGAATGAATGAGCCTGAACACATCTCTTTGAAACCAGAGCTGTGTTTCTGAAATGAGAGACTGGTAGAGAACCAGGATTTTATGGATGAACATAAAGATGTACAGCGGTAGCCTTTCTGCCTGCAATTTCATGCAGAATATGAAGTCCTATTTGCCACTCAAAGGCTTCTGAACTTCCCCAACAGGGGCATCTGCATTGGGCTTTCACTGCCTTTACAAAAAGACAACTGGCCTAGCAACAGCCAGTGATGGTGGCATTGCTAAGTTAACAAGGATGAGAAAGAGTTTCCAATATTAGTGCTTACACTGTGCCAGACCCATTTAAAGCCTTTTCCTTTTAGAAACTCATTTATTCTTCTCATTACCCTAGGGTGGGAGGTACACTTCCACTTTACAGATGAGGTTGGAGACAATAACTCACTTGTCCAAAGTCACCTCTAATAACAGGCAGGGGCAGAATTCAAAGCCAATACTCTCAACAGCTTGACCACAGTTTCTGAAACTCAAACTTTACCACTTTATGCACTGTTAGTGATTCAGTAGTTTTTCATGGTACCTATAGCCCAAAAGAAATAGCTAACACAAGCTCCAATTACTAAGGACAATGGACTCTCGAACAACATGGGTTTAAATTGTGTGGTTCCACTTAATGTGCAAATGTTTTCAATGTTATAAATACACTTTTCTCTTATTTATGATCTTAATAACATTTTCTTTTCTTTAACTGACTTCATTGTAAAAATACAATATGTAATATACAAGATATGTGTTAATTGACTGTTTATGTTATCAGTAAGACATCCAGTCAACAGCAGCTATTAGTAATTAAGTTTTGAGGGAGCAAAAAGTTATACACAAATTTTTAACTGTGTAAGAAGATCGATGCCTTTCTAACCCGTGTGTTGTTCAAAGGTCAACTATAATTAGGTCCCAACAACTTAACAGTAGTAGGTAAGTGGTGTCTGGCAGATTGAGCTGGGTTTTTTCCAAAATGTTATATCCCATGGCACCCTTGTGACTTTTCTGTGGCACCCCAGGGCACATCAACACACAACTTGGAATCCACAGAACAACACTTCCCTGTCTTCCTGCTTTTGCTGAGGAAAAGGCATCTGGGTGCAGTAATCACCCTGTCTGTTCCTTCAAGTGCTTGAGTCCCTGGACTGGAAAGGAAAAAAATCTGCTCACAGCTGCCTTTAGCCATTAATAATGTCTGAGGCCTGGAACCTGCACTGCAGGATTTTTCCACCCTATCACCTGCCATCCCACCCTACATTAACCAAAGTATTGCAGAACAAATACCTGGTCCTTTTGCTCCTCACACTTCACCTTCTGTACACACTTCTCTCTCTGCTCTCCAGCCATTTCCTGCTCCAAATCCTGGGTAACTTAGTTCCACCTTCAGTTCCAATCCAACCCACAGACTTGGTTCACTCCTTCTTCTGGGTTCACAGCTCACTCTGCACACAAACTTTTCTGGCCTTACTCCAGTTCTCTCATTCTTAGCCACCTTTGTGTCCATCTCCCCACCACTTGGGTTATGAATTTATGCAAGACAAGTCTTAATCTTGGTGGCTTCCTCAGACTACACATGGTAAATGGTATAGTCTTTCCTAAGTTCTAATTAATAAAGAATGGAACAAGAGGATAAAAGATGGCTTATGGGTCACAAGAAAGATTATCAGTTGAGAAAAATAATGGATGTGGTACACTGACTACATTAATGGCCCCAATTCATGGTCTCCCTGTGTCCACAGCCCTTGCAATGAGACTGTAGCAACTTCCATCAAGAACTACTCTCTTTACCCTTGAATCCAGCTTGCTTTATCTGATAAAATGCAGCAGAAGTCACAGTATGTCAGTTCTGAACTCAGGGCTCAAAGGTCATTCACTGCATCCTTCTGCTTACTCTCTGAGAGCCACATTAATAACCTGGAGTAGGCTGGTGCATGAGGACAGACACTGTGGAAGGAAGCCGAGCTATCACCATCTAAGACCAGGCACAGCCAGCCAACACACCACACATGTGAGAAGGCTCAGCTAAGACCAGCAGACTAACCCTAGGTCATATAAGTGAACCCATTTGAGACCTAAAGAACCAACCAACTGATCTATAAAGCCATGAACACCAATAAAAACATGCTGCTTCATGCCACTAAGTACTAAGGTAACTTGTCATGTGGCATTAGCTGATGACAAATGAATTTATGGAGGTGAAGTCCCTGGAAGGCAGGCATTGTGTGATTTGTCCTGCACCATATTGAGAACCACAGATCTTTAGCACACTGTGCCCACCGGCTAGGAGGTATATGGTAATCTGTGGAAAGGGATTTGAACAGAGTACTTTTTAATTTTACGAGGGACTTACTTGCAGTTCGTGTGGATTTACCCTCATCTCTAACACCACTGCTGTGCTTTTTCACAAGCTTCTGGAGGAGGAAAGAAAGTGTAAGAGTAGGACCAGGAACCTATTTCCTACTACACCCCCAAGGTAGCCAATAGTAATAGTAACAAAGGTATTTATTGATGCCTATCATCTCTACCCTTTTTGCCCATCACCTGCCTGAGAATAAGCTCTCAATGAATCTAAACGGCAATTTCTGGTGATGACATCAAATCCTTCTGGAAAAGGGCAAGGCACTTTTCAAAATTATAATTCATATTTTTCCCCTTCAACTCTTCATGTTCTTCTGCTTCAGTCAACAAAAACCTAGTTTTGTATTCAGCACTGAAGATACAAAAGACATGATGCCCTTAGGGAACTCAGTCTGGTGGAGCTAAAGGGCCCTCTTCTTGGCAAGAAGCTAGATAAAACCCGGCCTTATCTGCTTTCTCTTTTACTGTGAGCAGGTAGTGAGCTCCAAGCTTGCTTCTAAAAGGAGAAAGTCCTAGTAACCAAACCTGCTTTGCTTATCTGTGGCAGTTGTATTGTGGGAAGGCCCTAATCACAGCACTATTTCTTCAGCAAAGTACTTTCAGGAATGTCCTTGCCTAGGGTAACTGCTGCCCTAGTGGCTGATGCAATGTGCTCCTTGATGTTTTCAGCTGACCACTTACTTTCCCCTATAATCTCCCAGGTAACTAGTACAGCAAATTATCAAGCCCTGTAAGACTTGGCTTCACATATTCAAAATGCAGAATCCAATGAGACTGAATGAGGCAAGACAACATGAAAGTCTGAAGGCTGAGCACAGACCCAGGCACATATCTGTGCTCAAAAAAGACTTACTTCTTTCCTTTCAGTGATAAAAAATATACTTACTTTACCACACAATGTACACACACACGCACACACACACATTCCTTCAGGCCACCCTCAATGTCTCCTGCCCAATATAATGTCATATTTGTAATAACACTAAGAGCATCAAGTCCTAAAAGTCCTATCCCAAAAGACAGGTGTTCAACTTCCACCCACTATGCTATGTACAACCAACCAGAGATCCTGCCAACTTGGGGGGACTTTTCTCCTACAACCTCTTTACACAATCCACAGGGTAACTAATGAGAAAAGAAGGTGAGTCCTGGGAAACAGCATCCCAACATCCTACTGAAGTCACTCCTTTGCCAAGCTCGTAGACTTCATTTTCCAGCAAAAGCATCCCTGTGCTAAGCAAGGCTCCTGCCATGAGCAGAGGAGGGCTCCAATCTATTCTGGGGCCTCACCTGGAAAACAGAGATCTGATCACAGGACTCCAGTTCCAGCTCCAGAGCCCTCATATCCTTAATTCATTTGAAATGGGCCCCAGATGAAGCAGAAAAATGTGCTGGGGGGTGGGGGGAGAGGGAAGGGGAGTGGCTAGAGCAAGGTCAATGCCGGGAAGGGAGGGAAGAACAGATGTAATACTTTAAACAATAAAGAATTTAAATAATCCTATCTAGAATATGCAGGGAGGAACCAAGATGGCAGCATCTTGCTGCCCCACACAGCAATTTAAAAACTACAACTTAATGACAGAACAAACATCATCCAGAATCACCAGAAAGCTGGCTGAGTGAAAACTCCACAAATAACAGTAAAGATATGACACTGTGACTCAGAGGAACTGCGGAGGGCAGCATTAAACATAATCGCAGAGTCAGAGGTTTGGAGCCCTGCATGAGTGCGCATGAGCGCGTGGAGAGGGCGGGCAGCTGCAAAGACAAAGGTGTCCCACTGCATGATTCCCCAGTTCTGGGCGAGGTCCAGGGAACCCACACTCATACGGGGTGACACTGGACAGTAGGGAAGAACACTGAAACTCAGGCGCTGCAAAGGTCTGCGAGCTTTGTGGAGAGGGTGAGCTTGTAGAGAGTGCACGTAAACTTGGGAACAGCAGAGGAGTGCAAGCACACAGAGAGGACTAGTGACTTGTTCTCTTGTTTGGGAAACCACCGGACTGCACTGTTTTACAAGCCTGGGTGAGACTTTGGATGTGCAGACTCATTTGGGGAGAGGCTGCATTTTCCGGCAGCAGGTAGAGCTAGAAGGCAGCTTTCTCTCAGAGGTGCTTGCAGCCATTATCATCCAGCACAGAGACCCAGGTGCCGCATAGGGCAGAGCTGATGCTGCCTGCTCAGCCCAGAGACTCCGTCCATCCAACCGGAGCACAGCTGACCCTCACAGCCAATTGGCCTAGAGGTTAAACCCTCCTAGTGCTAACAACAATAATCTAGGCTTAACTTCAACAAGACTGTGCAAACCATACAGGGGTGCAGCAAGATTATCTACCTCAGGTAACTGGGGAGGCTGAGCCACTGTCCCTTAGAGGACATCTACCACACAAAACTAATCGACCAACTCAGGAAAGCAGCCACCATGCAGACATGGGGAAAAAATAAGATGTGAAAGAAATGGAGGGGAAAAAACAACTGGACACAGAATTTAAAACCACAGTTATAAGGTTTTTCAAGAGGCTCCTAGAAAAGGCCGATGAACTTAATGAGACCTCGAAGGAAATGAACAAGACCTATGAGGAAATGAATGAGACCTATGAGGATATGAAAAAGGACCAACTAGAAATTAAGCATACACTGACTGAAATAAAAAATATTATACAAAGACCAAAAGCAATCTAGAGGACTGCAAGAACCAAGTCAAAGATTTGAAATACAAAGAGGCAAAATCCACTCAGCCGGAAAAGCAAGAAGCAAAAAGAATCTAAAAAATTGAAGATAGTGTAAGAGGCCTCTGGGACAACCTCAAGCATACCAACATCCAAATTATAGGGATGCCAGAAAAAAAGAGAGCAAGATAATGAAAACCTATTTGAAGAAATAGTGACCGAAAACTTCCCCCACCTGGTGAAAGAAATTGACTTAAAAGTTCAGGAAGCACACCAAACCCCAAACTATAGGAATCCAAAGAGGACTACACCAAGACACATCATAATTAAAATGCCAAGAGCAAAAGACAAAGAGAGAATATTAAAAGCAGCAAGAGAAAAAAAGTTAGTTATCTATAAGGGAGCACCCATATGATTGTCAGCAGATTTCTCAACATAAACTATGCAGGCCAGACGGGAGTGGCAAGAAATATTCAAAGTGATGAATAGCAAGAATCAACAACCAAGATTACTTTACCCAGCAAAGCTATCATTCAGAATTGAAGGTCAGATAAAGTGCTTCACAGATAAGAAAAAGCTAAAGGAGTTCATCACCACCAAAGCAGTATTATATGAAATATGGAAGGTATTCTTTAACAAGAGGAAGAAGAAAAAGGTAAAAATAAAAATTCTGAACAACAAATACACATCTATCAACAAATGAATATAAAAATCAAATGAATTAAAAATCTGATGAACAGGATAAACTGGTGAATATAACAGAATCATGGACATAGAGAGGGAATGGACTGACAATTCTTGGGGAGAAAAGGGGTGTGGGAGGGGCAGCAAGAGACTGGACAAAAATCATGCACTTATGGGAGAGGACAGTGGGAGGGAGGTGAGGGCAGAAGGTGGGATGGGTACTTGATAGAGGGGAGCTATGGGGGGGGGAGGGGGAACAATGTAATTAATAAACTGAACAGTAAAGATTAAATTAATAAAAGAGTAATATGCAGATTGACCATCACTCCAACACATAAGATGGCTGCCCCCAGGTGGTCAAAGATCCTGCCCCCATGTGGACACAAGATGGCCACCAGAAGATGGCCAGAAGGGGAGGGCAGTTGGGAGGTACCAGGCCTGCAAGGGAGGGCAGTTGGGGTTAATCAAGCCTGCATGGGAGTGGTTAGGGGGTGATCAGGCTGGCAGACAGAAGTGGTTAGGAGCAATCCGTAAGGCAGGCAGGTGAGCAGTTGGGAGCCAGCAGTCCTGGATTGTGAGAGGAATGTCTGACTGCCCGTTTAGGCTTGATCTGGCCTAAACAAGCAGTCAGATATCCCTCGAGGGGTCCCATATTGGAGAGGGTGCAGGCTGGGCTGAGGGACACCTCCCTCTCACTCACTCCCTCCCCCCCGCCGCGTGCATGAATTTCATGCACCAGGCCTCTAGTTTTTAATAAAAATAAATAATATTTTTTTAATTTAAAAAAGACTTCAACTCTTTTCTGAACTACAATTTCACATTACTACATAGTTGGATTCAGTAAGTATTTAAATTGATTTGCCTGTTTGGCAAAAGATATTTACCCAGCACCGCTAGCCTGGTAGTATACTTCATGTGGGGCAAAAGGTAGCAAGAAAAGTATAGAGACTTTGGGTTTTGAGCACACAGTGCTATATACAGATGCTATATTCAATAGAAGTGTACTTGAAAACTATATAATATTATTAGCCAATATCACCCCAATACATTTTTTAAAATTGCATATATTTAATGTGTGCAGCTCAATGTTTTGACATATGCATGTGAAAAGATTGCAATTAAACTATATATGTGTGTGTGTGTGTGTGTGTGTGTGTATATATATATATATATATATATATATATGAGCTTCAGAGGAAAAAAATGGGAAAAGTAACAGCGTAAATAGTGACATCAATCCTGTCTTCATTAATTACCTTTCTATGCTGGGTGTGAACTCTCAAGAAAATAGCTGAGAAATTAATCATGCCTGCTTACATAAAAACTGGGTCACTCCAGCACACTTCAACCATCAGCCTTATTTCCTAGATAAGCTTTAATTTTCCTAGGTAAAAAAATTGCCTTGAATGAGAGAAAAATATGAATTGGCTCCATGCTAAAAAGTAACAAACACTACGGTTTCAACTTCGGCTTTCAAGTGGTTCTGAGCTACTTCTTTCATTTTCTTTGCAATCCCTCTATCCTGGTGACATATAGAACTGCCACAGGGAAAGGTCCCACTCAAACCTCAACATCGAGTTTGGCTCACAGGACCTCATGTGAACAAGCTTCTGACTTACCCATCTTTCACCTGCTGACTCCCCCCCAACTCACCACAGAACTATAAATGTCTAGCTTTGCTGCTAATAAATTCAACCAGAACAAATTAAACAGGTTTTATTGGACCTTGCTCCTTTTTCCTGCTGATCTCCCTGCAAAAAAACAAACATATGGTGAGACCAGAATGCTATTTAGTGTAAGATACTAGCTCCACATGCTTCTCTCCTGGAGAACAGCTGAAATATGAGGGCGTCTGTTAGAACGCATCAGCCTCTTTGAAAACTTGAATAATGCCTTTCTAAGGTCACCGTCTAAAAGCAGTGACTATTTCAAAGTCCATGATAAACACAGCAAAAACACACAACCAAGAGGTTCAGAATCATATACACAGGGTCAGATTAAAACTACAATGTGATATCATTACACACGCACCCAAAACATCATGGTGAAAAAGACAGGAAAACTAGGTACTGAGGATGGAAGGCAGGAAACGCTCATGCATTGCTGGTAAAAGTACGACCACCAAGGAAAACAGGCAGTTATCTCATAAAGCTGAACACACCTAGGTCTTATTGAGACAACCTAGTAAGCAAGGTCAAGCGAAATAGGGAATCTGAGACAGACAGTTAAAGGCCAAGCAGTAAAAAGTAAAATCCTATCATCCCTAAACCAAGAACACCTGAAAGTAAATGGTTTGCACTTCTCCTCAACCAGAGGGAGCTTAAATCATCCAACTCAGGGAGGCTGATAATAGAAATCCAATGAGTGCCATTTGCCAACCACACCTAAGTACCTATGGAGTTAAGGAAATAAATCTCATTTTGGCTCATCAGCATAAAACTGATGAATATTCTATTGAGATCCTCCCAAGACCTCCCCTGAACTCTCAGGCTTTAAAATCCTCAGAACAAAGGTCCCAGCTTGCAGGTTCCAGGGCATGTGCTCTCCCTTCTAGGAGCACACCCATGCCTTCCCCTTCTCCATGTCCCTTTTCTCTGACTTACCAGTGAGCTAACAGCAGCCCTGCTTTGGATCATTGCTTTCCTGTAACATTCCTAAAGAGCCAAAGCAGCCTTTCCTAAGCTCTCCTGTTGCTTCTTCTGTCCTAAGCCCTTCCTTGTGTCACTGTCCCCAGCTTTAATAAACATACCCTCAAAATCACATGGACTTATGTTGTGAAATCTTTCCTGCATGAAGTAAAAAACCCACACACTGCAGGCCGGCCCAAGGTAGACCTAGCACCCAGGGCCAGGTCCCCGTTCTTGTAACACTATAACTCAGAAATTCCACTCCTCTAAGTAGACACAACTGCAATGTGGACCCATGTTAACCAAGAGCCACATACTGGAACGCTTTCAGAAGTACTATTCATAATAATTCCAAACTAAAGACCCAAACACCCATCTATGGTAGAATAGATCAAAAAGTTGTAGCATTTCATACACTGGAATACTATACAGCACTGAGAATGAATGGTTTGCAGTGGTCGGCAAATTCATTAGTCAACAGAGCCAAATATCAAAAGTACAATGATTGAAATTTCTTTTGCGAGCCAAATTTTTCAAACTTAAACTTCTTCTAACACCACTTCTTCAAAATAGACTTGCCCAGCCGAAACCAGTTTGGCTCAGTGGATAGAACGTCGGCCTGTGGACTGGAAGGTCCCAGGTTTGATTCTGTTCCAGGGCATGTACCTTGGTTATGGGCAAATCCCCAGTAGGGGGTGTGCAAGAGGCAGCGGATCGATGTTTCTCTCTCATCGATGTTTCTGATCCCTCTCTCTTCCTCTTTCTAAAAAAATCAATAAAATATATTTTTTAAAAACAGACTTGCCCAGGCCGTGGTATTTTATGGAAGAGCCACACTCAAGGGGCCAAAGAGCCAGATGTGGCTCGCAACTGCAGTTTGCTGACCACTGGTCTAGAGCAGTGATTTGCAACAGGTGTGCCAAAGAATTCTTAAAACATGCAATATCTGATTATTCAGTCAAGGGCACTAAACTCTTTTCCCTTAGATTGTTAAATTTTAAAAATTACAGCAGCCAACACAACCACAGCCATCTGGTATGAATGAATCAAAATTATACATATTTTTTGGTCAGATCAGCAGAAAATATATTTTTGATATGCCACAGAATTTTAGTAGTTTATGAGATAAAAAAGGTTGAAAATCACTGGCCTATAATATAATCACAATATGGATTAATTTCACAAGCATAATATTGGCCAAAAAAAGCAAAACACAAAATAGTACACACTGCATGAATTCACGTGCATGGAGTATACAGAAGCAGGCCAAGTGCTCTGTGCTATTGCAGGTTAGGACTGGTGAGGGGTGGGATGGGCATTGAGCAGAAGGGAGCACGAGGGGCTCCTGAGGGCTGGCAGCATTCTGCCTGCTCTCAGGGGGCGGGGGGAGGGAGGGAATGGGGGGACAGGGAGAGAGCAGGTGAGTGTGTGCACTTTGTGCATGTACATTATAGATAAGTAAAAAGTTAAAATCAAGGGTACAGATTTCCTTAAGTGCCTAGTTGCCTCAGTAACTCTCTTATCAAAATGCTGGTTGGCTGGAAAATTGATAGAAGGTTTTAGATGATGTCTACTCTTAGACTCTAGCTTGTTGGATGCCTGGGGCACATTCTTTCACTCAAGTGCCTAATTAACCTCACTAAAAAGATTAGATGTAATGTTGCCTCAGGTTTTCTCAACTCTAATCTTGAAGACACTAAGATCCTCTTCCTCATTCCTTCCCCCATTCTTGGCTTTCCTAGGTGTGTGTCAGAATCACAGGAGGAAGTTGGCCAGGGTAGTGTTTAAGGCTCAACTGGGCCCTGAGAGGGCACCCGACTTTGACCTCTTCATCTTCCAGTGCAGGATGTAAAAGGAAAGACACCTAGTATCACTAACTGGATGTACAACATTTCCAAAGCCAGCCCACTAGCTGATGAGAAAAAAACAGCATTTCACAACCTGGACCACCACATGTAATGTCGGCCCAACAGTCCAATTTGGCTGCCTTTTTTTCCTCTAGTAGAGTGGTCAGCAAACTGTGGCTCGCGAGCCACATGCAGCTCTTTGGCACCTTGTGTATGGCTCTTCCACAAAATACCACGTCCTGGATCAAGAGAGAACCAAGATGGCGGCATAGGTAAAACACCTATCTTGCTGTCATGCTCAGCAATTTTAATACTACAACTTAACAAAAGAACAAACACCTTCCAGAATCACCAGAAAGCTGGCCGAGTGAAAATTCCACAAATAAAAGTGAAGATAAGACACTGTGACTCGGAGGAGCGGCAGCGGACAGCATTGAAAGATTCGCACAGAGAGAGGTTTGGATCGCGCCAGCGGAGAGGGTGGGCGGCTGAAACTGGCCAGTTTTCTTGAACAGGGAGACAAAGACGTCCCACTGGACTGATTCTCCAGCTCTGGGCGAAGTCCAGGGAACCCACTATCATACGGGGTGAAAACTGGACAGTGGGAGGGCACACCGAAGCTCAGGTGCCGCAGGGGACTCCCGGCTTGTGGAGAAGGCAGCTTGTGCAAACAGCTCAGCTGCGAGACCACGCAGAGAGCGCTCTGCGACTTGCTCTCTCATTCGAAAAACCGTCAGACTGCTTTGTTTTACGACCCTGCGTGAGACATTGGGTGTGCAGACTCATTTGGGGAGAGTCTGAATTCCGCGGCAGCTGGTGGAGCTCCACAGCGGCTCTCTCTCAGAGGTGCTGGCGGCCATTGCCCCTGGCACAGAGTCCCTGGGGCTGCATAGGGTGGAGCTAACGCTGTCTGCTTGGCCCGGAGACTTCGCCCATCCAACCTGAGCACAGCTGAACGTCACAGACAATTGGCCTGGAGGTCAACCCCTCCAAGTGCTAACAACGATTAACCTGAGCTTAACTTCAGCAAGACTGTGTAACCCATATCCACCTCAGGTAACTAGGGAGGCCTAGCCAATGTCCCTAGTAGGAAGTCTACCACACAAAGCTAATTGACCAACTCAGGGAAGCAGCCACCATGCAGAGACATGGAAAGAAATCAGATGTGAAAGAAATAGAGGGGAAAAAAACGACTAGACATGGAATTCAAAATCACAGCTATAGGGCTTCTCAAGAGGCTCCAACAAAAGGTTGAGGCCTATAAGGAAATAAGCGAGACCACAAAGGAAATGATCAAGACCAACGTGGGAATGAAAGAGACCCTCAAGGATATAAAGGAGACTCTCAAGGATATGAAAAAGGACCAACCAGAAATTAAGCATACACTAACTGAAATAAAAAATATTACCCAAAGACCTAAAAGTGCCCTGGAACACCCCAAGAACCAAGTTGAAGATTTGAAATACAAAGAGGTAAAATCCACTCAGCTGAAAAAGCAAGAAACCAAAAGAATCCAAAAAATTGAAGATAGTGTAAGGGGCCTCTGGGACAACCTCAAGCATACCAACATCCGAATTATAGGGGTGCCAGAAAAAGAGAGAAAGCAAGACAATGAAAACCTATTCGAAGAAATAGTGACCGAAAATTTCCCCCACCTGGTGAAAGAAACTGACTTAGGAGTCCAAGAAGCACATCGAACCCCAATATATAGGAACCCTAAGAGGACCACACCAAGGCACATCATAATTAAAATGCCAAGAGCAAAAGACAAAGAGAGAATATTAAAAGCAGCAAGAGAGAAACAGATGGTTACCTATAAGGGAGCACCCATACGATTGTCAGCGGATTTCTCAACAGAAACGATGCAGGCCAGACGCGAGTGGCAAGAAATATTCAAAGTGATGAACAGCAAGAATCTACAACCAAGATTACTCTATTCAGCAAAGCTATCATCCAGAATTGAAGGCCAGATAAAGTGCTTCGCAGATAAGAAAAAACTAAAGGAGTTCATCACCACCAAACCAATATTATATGAAATGCTGAAAGATATTCTTTAAGACGAGGAAGAAGAAAAAGGTAAAAGTATAAATTAGGAACAACAAATACACATCTGTCAACAAATGAATCTAAAAATCAAGTGAATTAATAAGCTGATGAACAGGATATACTGGTGAATGTAACAGAATCACGGACATAGAGAGGGAATGGACTGACAACTCTTGGGGAGAAATGGGATGTGGGAAGTGCAGCAAGAGACTGGACAAAAATCATGCAACTATGGAAGAGGACAGTGGAGGGGGGTGAGCGCGGAGGGTGGGATGGGTACCAGGTGGAGGGGAACTATAGGGGGGGAAAAAAGGGAACAATGTAATTAATAAACTGAACAATAAAGATTAAAAAAAAATACCACGTCCTGGGCAAGTCTATTTTGAAGAAGTGGCATTAGAAAAAGTTAAAGTTAAAAAAACTTTTTTTAATATATTTTTTACAGAGTGGAAGGGAGAGGGATAGAAAGTCAGAAACATGGATCAGCTGCCTCCTGCACGCCCCCCACTGGGGATGTGCCCGCAGCCAAGGTACACGCCCTTGACCGGAATCGAACCCGGGACCCTTCAGTCCGCAGTCCGATGCTCTACCCACTGAGCCAAACCGGTATCGTGGCTGTCAAAAGAAATTTCAATCGTTGTACTGTTATATTTGGCTCTGTACACTAATGAGTTTGCCGACCACTGCTCTAGGAAAATAAGGGGTATGCAAAGTGATACATTTGCCCAAGTCAGCAGGAACAAAGAGTGTAGAAATAAAATGCAAATATTTGAGAGACCTGTCCAGACAGAGTTCTTCCAAAGATCCAACTAGTATCTCAATGTCAAGGAGATGAGTGCACATGCATCAACTTCAGCAAGTCAGCACTCTACGTCCAGGGGAGCTCAGCATTCAGGCTGGCTCCTTTACCACCATCACTTAAAAGCCTGCAAGTCTCTCAAGGTCTCACTGACACCTCCCAGCTCCCTGAGAAACAAAAGCTTCTGGAGAAGAGAGTCCAACAGGGGGAATGACCCTAGAGCAATGGGGACCAAGTCCTCCCGCAATTTTTCATGTAAAACTATATCCGTGATTTTTGAGGAGGTTGGAGAGGCTCCAAATTTCCAGAGAACTCTAATTTTACATTCTCCCAAAGCTGGGCAAGAGGAGGCCCAGGACTCTAGTCAATCACTTTAAGGTGTTTACATGCTGTAAAAAGAAGCCAATCCCATACACAACTCCTCTCACCCCAAAAAGGAAGTGAGAGAAAGAGGGAGACTACTGACTGCAGGCAGCCCAAGAGAGGAAGACAGGTCTTGGTCTTCATGCTGGTGGCACCTAGAACAGCCAACCCTGCTCTCAGGACACTATGAAGAGCAGACACAGTGCACAAGGGGGCCTTTCCCTATTGAGTCTCGTTGTTACTTAATTCTTTTTATTTTCCCCAGAAACTGAGAGCAAGACAGTTTTATTAAATAATATGGTATAAAAATATTTTTTTAAAAGCCTGAGCCAAGAAAGATCAAATAGAATTATATTTATTAAGTTTGTACTTACCTTGGATATTGAATTTCATGGCTCTGGTGAAGGCTCTGTCTCCTTAGACATTTCATGTAAAACTAATATAAACTCTTCTTTGGCTTTTATCCACAGATGGGATACAGGTGAAGGCTTTTGGTGTATATATTAGTACATATCTATGTTATTTATATTACAATGCTAGTGTAAATAAAGACATCCTTTTACTTGCTAGGAATAAAAGCATGTCTACTTCCTGGTTGATAAGTGTTCTACCAGAAATGTTCCTAAATAGCTAACAAGCTCCCCTTAGCCTGTGATGGCGAACCTATGACACACGTGTCAGCACTGACACGCGTAGCCATTTTCGATGTCACACGGTCGCATGTGGTCACATACAGAGAAGTATGGGGCCACATGCCGAAAAAGATGTTTCATCCTCAGCTGCTGCACCTGGCCATGCAGTAGCCGAGGAGGAAACATTTGCTGTAGTGTAGTACAGACACTCTGTGCCAGAGACCTGCAGGCCAAAACAACAGAACTCCGGCACAGAGCCTCTAGTTCTGGGTCTTCCGGTTATGCCGTTAGGAGATCTTTGACCTCACTTAAAGCCTGCAGAGCAGGGAGCAGTGGAATGCCGTGGGGGACTCATCTCTGTGGGCCCTGTGATCACTATTACCAGCAACCACATAACCACAGCAACCATCATTCAATCTACTGTTCTGGGGTGTTGTGGATTTCTAATTGACCATCATAACTGAGATAAGTGAGGGGAAGGCTGGAAGAGGCGAGGGCCTGTGCTACGGGTGTCATTTCCTGCCATTAGAAATAGCGACAGCTATCTTAATTTATATAAGGAACGTCATTTTGCAGCATAGTGCAGACTCCATTTCATCACTATTACTATTGTGCATCCTTATTAACCCCTATTTCTGCTTATTAACCCTGCCCTTTCCTAAAAGACAGTTACATGTGCCATCTTATGGTCAATTAGGCTAGTTAACGCATAATTGTCTGCAGGGCTAACAGGCTATCTATAATTCTACCTTCTGTCACTGCCCCCCGATAGAGAACCCAAAATATAAAAAACCAAGGTCAAGGAAAGGTAGTAGCAGTAGCCGACCCTTTCAAGAGACATGGACCGAGATGTATGGCATTATAGAAAAAAATGGCAGATCATTTTGCGTTTTATGTACTGAAACAGTAGTAAGCAGAAAGAACGTGGAATATAAATAGACATTTTAAAACTAATCATTCGCAGCTCTTGAATAATAAGTGAGGATGAAAGGAACAAATACATTTCTAGGTAGCTACCCCTTTATAAGAGCCAATCTAATTCCATCCTTAAATGTATAAAAGGCTCTACAAATTTAACATCTGCAAGTTTGAGCATTGCTAACTCCATAGCTGAGCATGAAAAAGCACTCAGTGAGGGCTAATTTATTAAAGAAACTCTCCTAAGATGTGTACTTTTCTATTTCACGATATGCAGAGTAAAGATGTAATTATTAAGAGAATATCTGAGTTACCACTCAGAAGAAATATCATAAAAGACCAAATAATGAGACTATACACAAATGTACAACATCAATTAAAGAGAGACATAAGTAATTGTAAATATTTTTCGACCTCTCTTGATGAAACTACTGATGTCACATCACATGTTGAGTTGGCCATTATTGGTCGATATTCTGATGGTCTCACAATGAGAAAAGAGTTGATAAAGTCAGTATCAGTGCCAAGAAGTACATCAGGAAGCGAAATATGTAAGGTTGTTATACAAAATTCCGTGACCTAAGCATTGATATCTCTAAAGTTGTGTCAGTGGCGACAGATGGGGCACCAAACATGGTGGGGGAAAAAGTCAGATTTGTCAAATTGTTTACGGAAGCTATTGGACATCTGATTGTGCCTTTCCATTGTATTATCCATCAGGAGGTTTTATGTGCAAGGCAGGATTCACCGACTTAAACGACTTAATGTCAGTTGTTACAAAAATAGTTAATTTAATAGTTGCTCGCCCCCTTAACAAGCAAGAATTTTCTGCACTTTTACTGGAGGTTGAGTTCACCTTTAGTGGACTGCTGATGTACAATAATGTAAGATGGCTGAGCCGAGGCAAAGTTCTTGAGTGCTTTGTGGAGTGTTTTTAAGAAATTAAGGTATTTCCTGAGGATAAGGATCTGGGAAACTTTTCTCAGCTCAATGATAAGGAGTGGTTCAACACCCTGATATTTTTTACAGATCTCCCTCCTCATATTAATGAACTGAACTTAAAGTTACAAGGTTTTGGCAAAAGTATTGAAGTTATGTTTGGATACATAAAAGCTTTTGAAAGTAAACTTAAAATTTTCAAGCGAGAGGTAGAAACTAAATCTTATAAGTATTTTCCTCAAGTAAAAAAGTATTTTGAGAGAAGGAACTAAGATGGCGGCAAAGGCAAAACACCTATCTTGCCGTCACAATCAGCAATTTTAATACTACAACTTAACGAAAGAACAAACACCTTCCAGAATCACCAGAAAGCTGGCCGAGTGAAAATTCCACAAATAAAAGTGAAGATAAGACACTGTGACTCGGAGGAGCGGCGGCGAACAGCGTTGAAAGATTCGCACGGAGAGAAGTTTGGAGTGCGCGCCGCGGAGAGGGCGGGCGGCTGAAAACCGGCCAGTTTTCTCCAACGGGGAGACAAAGGCGTCCCACTGGACTGATTCTCCAGCTCTGGGCGAAGTCCAGAGAACCCACTATCACACGGGGTGAAAACTGGACAGTGGGAGGGCACGCTGAAGCTCGGGTGCTGCCGGGTCTCCCGGCTTGTGGAGAAGGCAGCTTCCACGCGAACAGCTCGACTGCGTGACGGCACAGAGAGCGCAACGAGACTTGCCTCTCATTCGGAAAACCGTCAGACTGCTTTCTTTTATGACCCTGGGTGAGACATTGCGCATGCAGACTCATTTTGGGAAAGTCTGAATTCCCCGGCAACCGGCAGCCGGTGGAGCTCCGCAGCAGCTCTCTCTCAGAGGTGCTGGCGGCCATTGCCCCCGGCACAGAGTCCCTGTGGCCGCATAGGGCGGAGCTAACGCTGTCTGCTTGGCCCGGAGACTCTGCCCACCCAACCTGAGCACAGCTGAGCTTCACAGACAATTGGCCTGGAGGTCAACCCTCCAAGTGCTAACAACGATTAACTGAGCTTAACTTCAGCAAGACTGTGCAGCCCATATCCACCTCAGGTAACCGGGGAGGCTGAGCCACTATCCCTAGTAGGAAGTCTAAAACACAAAGCTAATTGACCAACTCAGGGAAGCAGCCACCATGCAACAACATGGAAAGAAATCAGATGTGAAAGAAATGGAGGAAAAAAAACGACTGGACATGGAATTCAGAACCACGGTTATAGGGTTTTTTAAGAGGCTCCAACAAAAGATCGAGGCCTATAAGGAAATAAGCAAGACCACAAAGGAAATGAATGAGTCCTGCAAGAAAATGAACAACACCCTCCAGGATATAAACGAGAGCTGCAAAGAAATGATCAAGACCAACGTGGAAATGAAAGAAACCCTCAAGGATATAAAGCAGACTCTCAAGAATATGAAAAAGGACCAACCAGAAATTAAGCATACACTGACTGAAACAAAAAATATTATACAAAGACCTGAAAGTGCCCTGGAGCACCCCAAGAACCAAGTTAAAGATTTGAAATACAAAGAGGTAAAATCCACTCAGCTGAAAAAGCAAGAAACCAAAAGAATCCAAAAAATTGAAGATAGTGTAAGGGGCCTCTGGGACAACCTCAAGCATACCAACATCCGAATTATAGGGGTGCCAGAAAAAGCGAGAGGCCAAGACAATGAAAACCTATTTGAAGAAATAGTGACTGAAAACTTCCCACACCTGGTGAAAGAAATTGACTTAGGAGTCCAAGAAGTGCACCGAACCCCAATATATAGGAACCCTAAGAGGACCACACCGAGGCACATCATAATTAAAATGCCAAGAGCAAAAGACAAAGAGAGAATATTAAAAGCAGCAAGAGAGAAACAGTTGGTTACCTATAAGGGAGCACCCATACGACTGTCAGCGGATTTCTCAACAGAAACGATGCAGGCCAGACGGGAGTGGCAAGAAATATTCAAAGTGATGAACAGCAAGAATCTACAACCAAGATTACTCTATCCAGCAAAGATATCATTCAGAATTGAAGGTCAGATAAAGTGCTTCGCAGATAAGAAAAAGCTAAAGGAGTTCATCACCACCCAACCAACATTATATGAAATGCTGAAAGATATTCTTTAAGAAGAGGAAGAAGAAAAAGGTAAAGATGAAAATTATGAATAACAAATACACATCTATCAACAAATGAACATAAAAATCAAGTGAATTGATAGGCTGTTGAACAGGATAGACTGGTGAATATAACAGAGACATGGACATAGAGAGGGAATGGACTGACAATTCTTGGGGAGAAAAGGGTTGTGGGAAGTGCAGCAAGAGACTGGACAAAAATCTAGCAACAATGGGAGAGGACAGTGGGGAGGGGGAGGTGAGGGTGGAGGGTGGGATAGGTACAGGGTGGAGGGAAGCTATAGGGGGATAAAAAGGGGAAACAATGTAATTAATAAACTGAACAATAAAGATTTAAAAAAAAGTATTTTGAGAAGGCCAGTTCAGCTGTACAAAATGAAATGGAACCCTTGCATATAAAGCAACCAGCATGTTTTAGACTCATTACTTGACCAGTTCAGTGATAGATTTAATCAATTTAGAAGCCTATAACAGACCATAAAAATAATTAAGTATCCTGATGTAGTATTCTACAGTAGTTTGGAATTAAATGGTTTCCAATGGATGCAAATTGATGATTTGGAGATGCAACTTGCAGAATTTCAAGACAGCATCTGGGCTCAGGTGTTTGTCGACTTGAGGTCAAAACTTGAGAATCTGGAAAGGTGCTGCTTGGAGAATCAAGAGGAGTGCCACTACGAACAGGAAATTTGGAATGCCTGGAACAGATTACCAGACATTTTTAGCACCCTGAAAAATATAGCAATGGTTTTACTCACAATTTTTCCCTCTACGTACTTTTGTTAGACCTATTTTCAGCGTTAAATAATATACGAACCACCAACAACAACCAAAAAAAAAAAAAACACGGATTAACAGAAGAAGTTAGTAGTGCTTGGTTGGGCTTGAAGTGTACAAAATACCAACCTTCAATTGAAGGTTTAGCCAATAAAATTCAGCTACAAAAAAGTCACTAATAGGCAGGCTAGTTAAAGAATTTCCCCTCTCCCTCACTTATCTTAGTTCATGGCACCCCATACAAGTTGAATAATATTAAGACCAACAAAAGAAACCAACTGACAGAAGAACAAAGAAGTCACTAAGCAGTTAAGTTAAATAATTAAGATTTTGGTTATTAAATACAGTTACATAATACAATTACACATTTTTGTTATTTAAACTATAAATATGGTGAAATTATGGGTTTTTCTTTCTCATAGTGACACATCACCCGAGTTATGCTCGGTTTTTTGGCGAATTTTGACACAACAAGCTCAAAAGGTTGCCCATCATTACTCTTAGCTAACAGAAGTCTGTCTGATTAAGGACTTGATCACCAAAGACTACTGCCCTTGGCACAGAGCCTCGGGGGAGGTTGATATGATCTGATATAATTTTTTCTGAATGTGGTATGCTGGCACTGTGGGACACAATGTTCAGACACGCTCTTTTTATTCTAACAATTAAGTTTATTTTGACATGCATAAGCACATCAAATCCATAAGTCTGAATTGTAAGGCAGTTTAAGATAAAATTAAAATAAATGAGTTGACTTAGAATAAATTAGAGGATAAGTATGTTTCGTAACTAGTACAGGTGATAACATGGTACGGTAAAAGCTATGCCTGATGTTGCAAAAACACTGGTCCACTTAAAAAAAAGAAAAAGTTTAGCCAAAATTCAGAAAGCTCTGGTTCTAAAGGCTGACTTCCTTCACCCATCTTCCCCTGGCAGTCCTCCATGGAATGATGGCCACAAAGCTCACAGGGTTAGAACAGTGTGGCAAATGTGAAATATTTTGGAAATAGAATACAAGGTCTTTCCACCTTCAGATAAGGTGTGGCCACTGTGCAGCTGAGACTAGTGAACCTTTATTAAGTTTTGATGCACAAACCGGTAAGTCAACAGAGCAAAAGCAAATCCCTCTCCTTGGAACACCCCCAACTCCTATAAGCTGTGGAAAGTCATTTTCCAAGCCTGCAGGCACTGCCCACCTCAGGTGTTCTTGGGGGTGGGCAGACAACAGCAGATGACAGAGTACAGACAATATATGTCATGTAGCCAGTGCCAAACTCAATGACAAGTGTGCACAAGATTCCCAGGAAGGCAGGGCTTTCCAAGGTCACAATTCACCGCTAGGGTCTTACCTGGTAAAATCTCATTTGGGCCACCAGATTCAAATGCTCAGTATCTCTGGTAAGCAACTGTCTTTTTTTTAACCTGTTAGTATAATCATGGGTTTGCTATGTGCCTTGCAAAAAATAGCTTGACCTGGAGGCTGAAATAGGAAAATCTGGTGGCTCATGTTGTGGGAAGAGGGTAGCCATGGCATGGCAAGCTCAGACAGGCAAGTTCAGTTTCCCAGCAAAACCTATTTCTTCACCTTATAAACTATTCTTTAAAAACTACACCCTGTGGCAAACCTCCAAAAACGTTCCTGTCCAACTCCCCAGAACTTGTGATATGTTGTCTTACATAGCAAAAGGAAATTAAAGTTGCCCATGGAATTAAGTGGCTAATCAGATGATTTTATGATTAGATTACACCAGATTATCCAGATGGGTCTAATGTATTAGTAATTACACTAGGGCCCCGGTGCATGAAATTTGTGCACTGGGGATGGGTGGTCCCTCAATCTAACCTGCCCCCTCTCACATACTGGGAGCCCTCAGGGGATGTCCAACTGATGGCTCACCCCTAGCCTGCCCAAGGCCTAAAGCCTCTGGTGAGGCTTTAGGCCTTGGGCACCCAGCCATCGCCCTGCTCAGCTCAGCCCCGGCTGCCTGCGACCACCCGGCCCCGGGGACTGTGCTCTCACTGCCACTTCTGCTCGCTCACAGCACTCCGGGGCCAGGCGCTCCCTGCCACAGCCACCACCGCTGTTGCTGTTGCTGCTTTCCCTCACCATTTCATCTCCACCCCTGAGGCCCAGGGCTTGCGCCACTTGGCCCTGCCCCCGCTCCTGATTGGCTGGTAGCATAGCCAATCACGAGCAAAGGTACAGTCAAATTTGCATGTTTCTCTTATATTATATAGGATAGGAGGATGTGGATGATGGAGGCCCAAGAATCAATGTCTAAAAAAGTGTCAAGAAAGACTGGCTTTGAAGATGGAAGGGGCATGAGGTAAGGAATGCAGTAGCTCCTAGAAGCTAGAAGAGGCAAACTGACCTTTCTCCTTTAGAACCTCCAGGGGGAAAAACAAACAAACAGAAAACAGAGCCCAGGGAGGTTCTATCTTAGTTTCTCCTTGCTGCTATGACAAATGACCATAAACTCAGTGGCTGAAAACAACAGAAATTTACTCTTTTCACAGTTCTATCATTCCTCAGGGTTGTGCTGCCACCAGCGGACCTAGGACACCATCCTTTGCTGGCTCTTCACGGTGGCTGTGACTCCTGCTTGGCTGGTGGCTCCATCATTCTCATTTCAACCTTGGTAATCACAATGTCTTCTCCTCTCTGTCTCTGTGTCATTGTCCTTGGCCACTCTGTTATAAGGATACTTGTGATGGCCTTAGGGTCCATCCTGATAATCCAGGATAGTCTCCCCCTGTCAAAATGCTTCGTTTATTCTCACCTGCCAAATATTACCATGTGAGGTCATAATTAAAGGGTTTAGAAGGGCATTATTCAGCCTATTATAGACCCTCTTCGGACTCTGATCCCCAGCACTGGAGACGATAAACCTGTCTTGTTTTAAGACACCAAGTATGGTAATTTGTTACACCAGCAATAGGAAACTAATACACTCCCCTATCTCCCAATGTGTGCTGCAGATCAGAAAGCCTGGGTGAGAGGGAGGAGCTGATCCATCCTGACTATTCACATCAACACCCAGGGGATCCTTTGTATCTACTAGTAAAAATGATACTCTCTTCTCCCAGGAGACATGAAAGATGCCAAGATTCAGCAGTAAATGGACAGCAGAAGTTTCAGAAATGACCCTTTTCTCTTTCCTCTCACCTATCACAGGCTTCTAAAATAAAGTTTGTGGCCATTCGTGATGCAAAACTTAAGGGGGGAGAAAGAACTGACATTCATTTCAGACAATTTGACTTAATAATAACGTGTACACTCGATCCACAAATGTCAAAGGGCTTTGCTCACAAAGCCAGTAATCCCAAAGACAAACATAAGACAATGTAATATTCTAAAGGGCTTTGTTGCTCAATTAGGAACAGCCTTCCTAGAATTCAGGAGGCAGAACATCACACTTTTATTTATCTATTTTTAATATTTTTATTGATTTCAGAGAGGAAGGGAGGAGACAGAAACCTCAATGATGAGAATCATTGACTGGCTGCCTCCTGCACGCCCCACACTGGGGGTTGAGCCCGAAACCCAGGCATGTGCCCTTACTGGGAATCAAATGGTGACCTCCTGGTTCATAGGTCAATGCTCAACCACTGAGCAATGCTAGCTGGGCAAAACATCACACTTTTAAGCAGCTCTAGTCACTGGTTCTTTCTCAGGGAGGCCATGAAGCTGGTTTTCTGTCCTCTCTGGAGGAATTTCTATTTATAGAACTGCTTCTTGTCACTGACTTGCCTTCTTCCGGACACTGCAGCAACTCCTCAGAGTACTGCTCTACTGGACGCTCCAGGTTAGGACACCCCTAGACTCTGTTCTTGGCCCTCTTCTCTCTGTATTCTCTTTCTTAGTGAGTGCACTCTGGCCCATGATCTCAAATCATACATACATCCAGCCTTGAACCTCACCTGAGCAAGCACTACATCCAAATATCACAGTGCTGACTCAGTCACCCACTAGAATGTTTAGGAAGTGTCCCCAAATTAGCAGCCAAAGCAGAGCACGTGTGGGCTCATGACCAGCACTGCCACCCAGCCAGGGCTCACACAAAATCCACAGCCCTCACGTGCACATTCTCTTCATGTCCTCCCATCTTTCATATTTAAACCATCAATAATCCTATAAGCTCTGCCTCCAATATCTATCCCAAATATGACTATATGTCACTATCCCCAATCCAAAGTCCCCTCACCTCCCACCAGATGCTGGCAATCAGTTTCCAGCTCTGCTCACCTTCACCTCCAACCAGCCTTCACCCTCCACAGGGCAGCTGGCTGCCTTTCTAAAGTAAAAATCAGATGTCTCTCCCAGGGGCTTCCAGCTATAGTCAAACTCCACACTTGACTATGAGCTATTTAACTGGCCACTTGACCCTCAACCTCTCATCCTTTCTCTTCCTTATTTACTAGTGTGAACCTGAGAAGGAATATACCTGGTGTTAGGAGCTCCTTTAAGTTAACTGGCCTCAAATCCATAACGAGCATCTAGCACTACTTGGTAGAAGAGGCCTCTCAGGCATACTCTATGCTACATTTTAGGGAAAAGCCAGAGACTGGGCTGTCTCCTGCACTGCCTTCCAGCCATCTGAGTGGACCTTATAGAGGAGTTCCTAGAATCCTATTTCCAACCGCCTGCTCAGATGGTACCTGGGCACTAGGCCACAGAACCCCTCATTATTATCTTATTGCCCACATACTGTCAACTATCACTGTGCACTATGCAATACCCACCAATGTAAAATAAGTATGTGTTTCTCCATTTTGGTTTTTATCCAATCCTAAAGATTTCCCAACTTTGCTTTATTCCTACTCCTTTATCTACTACCAATGGATTTCGTACAAGCCTCCTTACATCTGATTATAATCCTAGCTAAAAAAAAAAAAGAGTAATATGCAAATTAACCATTACTCTGCTATACCCACAAGTCACTCCCACTAGCAATCAGGAGTAAGTATACAAATTAACCTCAACCAAGATGGCTGCAGCCAGAGAGAGAACAGGAGGGAGGCTTGTGTTTCCCTGGCGATGGAGGAAGCCAAGCGTTCTGGAGACCTGGCCGGCCCAGGCCTCTGCTTAAGACTACAAAGTTTCAATTATAGAAGACACTTAAATCCCAGATACCAGGGCCTCCACTTGGGCTGCCGGGGGGCATGGCCAGTCTGCAAACCACCACAGGCGCCTCATCCAGGCCACCCCATGCCCCAAGGGAACCACCAACTTGATCCAGGACACCCTTCAGGGCAAACCAGCCAGCCCCACCCATGCACCAGGCTTCTATCCTATCTAATAAAAGAGTAATATGCAGATTGACCATCACTCCAACACACAAGATGGCTGCCCCCATGTGTTCAAAGATCCTGCCCACATGTGGACACAAGATGGCCACCACAAGATGGCCAGCAGGAAAGGGCAGTTTCGAGGGACCACGCCTAGAAAGGAGGGCAGTTGGGGGTGATCAAGCCTGCAGGGGAGGGCAGTTAGGGGTGACCAGGCCGGCAGAGGAAGGAAGTTGGGGGCAAACATGCTGTCAGAGGAGCAGTTAGACATCAATCAGGCTGGCAGGGGAGTGGTTAGGGGATAATCAAGCTGGCAGGCAGAAGCAGTTAGAGGCAATGAGGAAGGCAGGCAGGCGAGCAGTTGGGAGCCAGCAGTCCTGGATTGTGAGAAGAATGTACAACTGCCCATTTAGGCCTGATCTTACTGGGATTGGGCCTAAACGGGCAGTCGACATCCCTAGTGGGATCCCCTATTGGAGAGGGTGCAGGCTGAGCTGAGGGACCCCCCCCCCTCCTGTGCACAAATTTCGTGCACCGGGCCTCTCGGGTGTAAAATAAACTGCTGTTCTCTGGAGCATTTTCGAAATCCACTGAGATTTTGCTTCCAAGCACATACTCAAAATTTTGGCTCAAATAAACTCTTATAAAACATTTCTATAGGCTGGATATTCTTTCATTGACAAAGAGAAAAGATATCAAGATTTCCACCCTGGGGGTCCTGTGCTTCTTCACTCTCCCTCTCCTGGCTTCTCTTCTCACTTGCTCCCCCATCCCCTCTCCCTGACCATTCTTTACCAACCAACTGGCTCCCTAACCTCCATCTGTATGCTTCCGCTCCTTCACAGAGCTCAGGTTGGCCAAGGCTCTTGCTTAACCCCAGGTCATCACACCACTTGCTAATGACCACATTTTCTATTAAGTGTCTCTCTGGCCTGGAAAGAAGAGGACACAGTGAAAACAAGGGCACTCAGGCAACAATTAGGCTTCCTACTATGGAGATGAAGAAATCCTAACAACAACAGAAAGACCAAGTGCATCACACTCATTCTCCTTTAAAAGATGAGTACTGACAAAAGACCCTCTTGAACAGTGGGAGAATGTCAACCACAACAGATGGAGGGAACACATGAAATGAGTGCTAGCATGAATGAAAATGGAGCTTAGGAGGGAAGAGAATCTCATGTAAACAAGATGATTACATGCTTGATTAAGATAAATTAAGTGGTGAGAGAACATGTTGATCCTTTAACTGCCTGTACTAGGGCTGGCTCTTAGAATGCTTCCTCTTGGCCCACATACAGCCCACTGTGTGCCAGGTGGTGAATGTGTTAGAGGGCGTTACTCATAGTAGATCTGGTGGCCACAATACACCTCACTTTTTAGGTGAAAAATAATGTTATGAAACCTAAACTGCAGCTCTGGTCAGACCAGGAGAAATCTGCAGAGCACGCTGTAACTCCTGCCGGATCACCTCAAACAGTAGCTGACCTGCATCCCTTTGGAGATCCAGAAGCTAGTGTATCTAGAGGTCAGTGTAAGACAACACCAGAATTCAACTACTCACATCCATAAGTGACACATTCAAGAAGCAGGGTCAGTGAGCACCAAAGCCCCACTGAAGCAAGTCTGGCCCCATAGGCTTTTCTCTGCACATCAGTTCTTCCATCTCATCAACACAGGGAAACAGCAAAATGCAGAGACAAAGAAATATGTCACGAATGAAAGAAAAGGAGGAAAGCAGACTATCAGACATAGAATTCATAATCACATTTATAAGATTATTCAAGAATCTTCTAAAAACCGCCAAGAAACTTGATGAGACCTCCGATCAGCTTAGTGAGATCTTCAAGGACCTTAATGAGAATGCCAAGAAAATGGAAAAAGACCAGACAGAAATTACGCATACACTGACTGAAATAAAGAATATATAGAAAATCAACAGTAGATGAAAGGACTCCAAGAATCAAACCAAAGATCTGAAATATAAGGAGACAAAAAAACACCCAACCAGAAAAACGAAAAGAAAAAAGAATCCAAAAATATGAAGATAGTGTAAAGAGCCTCTGGGACAACTTTAAGGATAGCAACATCAGAATTATTGGGGTGCCAGAAGAAGAGAGAGAGCAAAATATTGAAAACCTATTAGAAGAAATAATCATAGGAAAAAATCCCTACCTGTGAAAGAAATAGACTTACAAGTCCAGGAAGCGCAGGTAACCCCAAAGGAGAAATCCAAAGAGGACCACACCAAGATATATCATAATTAAAATGCCAAGAGCAAAAGACAGAGAGAGAATCTTGAAAGGAGCAAGAGAAAAACAGTTGGTTACCTACAAGGGAGTATGCATACGACTGTCAGCTAATTTCTCAACAGAAACTATGCAGGCCCGATGGGAGTGGCAAGAAATATTCAAAGTGATGAACAGCAAGAACCTACAACCAAGATTATTCTACCCAGCAAGGCTATCATTCAGAATTGAAGATCAGATAAAGAGCTTCACAGACAAAAAAAAAATCTAAAGGAGTTCATCATCACCAAACCAGGATTAAATGAAATGCTGAAGGGTATTCTTTAAGAAGAAGACGGTAAAGATAAAAACTATGAACAACAAAATGACAACAAATATATACCTACCAACAAGTGAATCTAAAAATCAAGTGAATGAAAAATCTGATGAACAGAATGGACTGATGCATATAATAGAATAAGGGACATAGAAAGGGAGAGGACTAGGAAATACAAGATGGGGGCATAGGTAAAACACCTATCTTACCGTCATACACAGCAATTTTAAAACTACAACTTAACAAAAGAACAAACACCATCCAAAATCAACAGAAAGCAGGCTGAGTGAAAATTCCACAAATAAAAGTGAAGATAAGACACTGTGACTCAGAGGAGCAGCTGAGGACAGCATTGAAGATACGCGTAGAGAGAGGTTTGGAGGAGCGCGCGCCAGTGGATAGGGCGGGCGGCTGAAAACCGGCCAGTTTTCTCGAATGGGGGAGACAAAGACATCCCACTGGACTGATTCTCCAGCTCTGGGCGAAATCCAGGGAACCCACTATCATACTAGGTAAAAACTGGACAGTGGGAGGGCATGCCGAAGCTCGGGTGCTGCAGGGGTCTGCCGGCTTGTGGAAAAGGTGAGCTTGTGCGGAGTGCGCGTGAACTTGGGAACAGCGCAGCTGAGTGACCGCGCAGAGAGCACTCGTGACTTGCTCTTTCATTCGGGAAACCATCAGACTGCTTTGTTTTATGACCCTGGGTGAGACGTTGGGTGTATAGACTCATTTGGGGAGAGTCTGAATTCCGCGGCAGCTGGTGGAGCTCCACAGCGGCTCTCTCTCAGAGGTGCTGGCGGCCATTGCCCCTGGCACAGAGTCCCTGGGGCTGCATAGGGTGGAGCTAACACTGTCTGCTTGGCCCGGAGACTTCGCCCATCCAACCTGAGCACAGCTGAACGTCACAGACAATTGGCCTGGAGGTCAACCCCTCCAAGTGCTAACAACGATTAACCTGAGCTTAACTTCAGCAAGACTGTGTAACCCATATCCACCTCAGGTAACTGGGGAGGCTGAGCCACTGTCCCTAGTAGGAAGTCTACCACACAAAGCTAATTGACCAACTCAGGGAAGCAGCCACCATGCAGAGACATGGAAAGAAATCAGATGTGAAAGAAATGGAGGAAAAAAAAACGACTGGACATGGAATTCAAAACCATGGTTATAGGGCTTCTCAAGAGGCTCCTAGAAAAGGTCAAGACCTATAAGGAAATAAGCAAGACCTACAAGGAAACGAACGAGACCCTCAAAGATATGAACAAGACCTGCAAGGAAATGATCAAGACCAACGTGGAAATGAATGAGTCCTACAAGGAAATGAATGAGACCTACAAGGATATGAACGAGACTCTCAAGGATATGAAAAAGGACCAACCAGAAATTAAGCATACACTGACTGAAATAAAAAATATTATACAAAGACCTAAAAGTACTCTAGAGCACCCCAAAAGCCAAATTAAAGATTTGAAATACAAAGAGGTAAAATCCACTCAGCTGCACAAGCAAGAAACCAAAAGAATCCAAAAAATTGAAGATAGTGTAAGGGGCCTCTGAGACAACCTCAAGCATACCAACATCCAAATTATAGGGGTGCCAGAAAAAGAGAGAGAGCAAGATAATGAAAACCTATTTGAAGAAATAGTGACTGGAAACTTCCCACACCTGGTGAAAGAAATCAACTTAGGAGTCCAAGAAGCGCACCGAACCCCAATATATAGGAACCCTAAGAGGACCACACCAAGGGACATCATAATTAAAATGCCAAGAGCAAAAGACAAAGAGAGAATATTAAAAGCAGCAAGAGAAAAACAGTTAGTTACCTATAAGGGAACACCCATACGATTGTCAGTGGATTTCTCAACAGAATCGATGCAGGCCAGACGGGAGTGGCAAGAAATATTCAAAGTGATGAATAGCAAGAATCTAGAACCAAGATTACTCTATCCAGCAAAGCTATTATTCAGAATTGAAGGTCAGATAAAGTGCTTCGCAGATAAAAAAAAAAAAAAAAAGCTAAAGGAGTTCATCACCACCAAACCAGTATTATATGAAATGCTGAAAGATATTCTTTAAGAAGAGGAAGAAGAAAGATAAAAGTGTAAATTAGGAACAACAAATACACATCTATCAACAAATGAATCTAAAAATCAAGTGAATTAATAAGCTGATGAACAGGATAAATTGGTGAATGTAACAGAATCACGAACATAGAGAGGGAATGGACTGACAATTCTTGGGGAGAAAAGGGGTGTGGGAAGTTCAGCAAGAGACTGGACAAAAATGACAACTATGGGAGAGGACAGTGGAGAGGGATTAGGGCGGAGGGTGACGTGGGTACCAGGTTGAGGGGAGCTATAGGGGGGGGTAAAAGGGAATAATGTAATTAATAAACTGAACAATAAAGATTTAAAAAAAAGAAAGGGAGTGTACTAACAATTCTCAGGGGGAAGAGGGTGTGAGGGATGCAGGAAGAGATTGGACAAAAATCTTACACCTATGGATGAATACAGTGTCGGGGGTACTGGCATGGGGTGGGGTGAGGGATCAGGGGGAGGAGAGTTTTGGGGTGGGGGATGATGAACATCTATAATAATCTGAACAATAAAGATTTATTTAAAAAAAGAAAAATAATGTTATGCTCAGAAAGGTGCAGACCGTCTGATACATGAAGCACATGATACAAAAAGTGAGAGAAGAACCCTTTACGGACCATGAAAATGCTTTCATTATTTAAAAATCAGAAGGTAAAAATGAATATGACCCACTTCGGACACAGTCAGAAAATATAACTTTCATTATTTTTTAAATAGAGGAAGGATCTACTAACCCTAAGTTCCTGGGGGCTCATGGACACAAGCAGGAAAGAACAGACAGTTATAGTCCAGGTCAGCCCCTGCCCTTCTCCAGAGCACCATCAGCCTCTCATGAGTTCACCTCTCTTGACACCCTGGTGTCTCTAGATTTTTAGAATGCCTCTAGCACCAGACATTTCTGAAAATTCATTTTTTTTAAATGCTAGAATCATAAAGCCAGAAATGTCCCTTAAAGGACCCAAAACCTGATCACTGCTCCAGAGCCTGATCCTTAGCTCACTTGTTAGATCAACTGTTCTGAGTAAATGTTAACGTAAGAGGCTCTGAGTGCTCCCTATTTCCAGAACACCCCATGGAGAGCACTCAAAGTGAATAAAGACTGAGTTTTAAGTAGTGTATCTCAATGGTGGTCCCTGGGCCCACTAACTGTACTGGAAGGACCTGGGACACTCATTAAAAATGCAAATTCAAGCCCAGCTTAATCATAATCTCAATGATTAAGTGTTGACTTATGAACCAGGAGATAATGGTTTGATACTGTTCAATTCCCAGTCAGGGACATATGGCACGGTTGCAGGCTCAATCCCCAGTGTGGGGCATGCAGTAGCAGTTGATTAATGATTAGCTCTCATCATTGATGTTTCTATCTTTCTCCCCATCTCTCATCTCTCTGAAATCAATAAAAATCCTATATAATAAATACCTAATATGCTAAGTGTCCAGTAGTCCAGTTAGTTGTTCAACCAATCAAAGCATAGTATGCTAATGATATGCTAAGGCCACTCAACAACTTGCTATGACATGCATTGACGACCAGGGAGCAAATGCTCCAACTGGTAGATTAGCTTGCTGCTGGGGTCCAGCTGGTCAGGCCTGAGCGAGACTGCCAGACATGCCCTGGAGCCCTGCCATGACCCTCCCTGGCTGCCAACCTCTCACATCTCTGATGGTGCACCGGTGGGATCCCTTGTCATGGCCTGCACCCTCTGGCAATGTGGGACCCCTCAGGGGATGGAGAAGAGTTGTTTTCAGCCCAATCCTGCAGGCCAGGACAAGGGACCCCACGGGTGCACATTTTGGTGCACTGGGCCTCTAGTCCTATTTAGTAAGAGTAATATGCAAATTGACTGTACCTCCACTACACCTATAAGCCATGCACACCAGCCAAACCAGAGCGAGTATGCAAATTAATCAAACCAAGATGGCTTTGGCCACAAAGCTGAGACAAGCAGGAGGCTTGGATTTCCCCGGCAATGGAGAAAGCCAAACTTCCCTGCCATCCTGGCCATTCCAGGTCCACATTCAAGGCTACAAAGTATAAATGATCTTATATCATAATAGAGTAATATGCAAATTAGCCATCACTCCACTACATCCACAAGCCATACCCACCAGCCAATCAGGACCAAGTATGCAAATTAACCCAACCAAGACGGCTGCAGCCACGGAGCAAGCAGGAGGCTTGAGTTTCTCCAGCAATGGAGGAAGCCAAGCTTTCCCCACACCCTGGCAGGCCCAGGCCTCCATTCAAGGCTACAAAGTTTCAATTCTAGAAGATAAATGAATCCCAACAAAAATGGCAGCAGCCACGGGGCTGGAGAGAACAAGAGACTTGAGTTGCCCCGGTGATGGAGGAAACTAAGCTTCCCCAGCTCTGGCCTGGCCTTGGCCTCCACTCAAGGCTACAAAGTTTCAATTATAGAAGATAAATAAATCCCAACAAAAATGGCTGCAGTCACGAAGTGAACAGGAGGCCTGGCTCCACTCAAGGATACAAAGTTTCAATTATAGAAAATAAATCCCAGATACCAAGGCCTCCACTTGGGTCGCTGGGGGACGTGGCTGGCCTGCAAACCACCACATGCCCCAAGGGAACCCCCACTCTGATTTGGGACACCCTTCAGGGCAAACCACCCAGCCCCCACCTGTGCACCAGGCCTCTATCCTATCTAATAAAAGAGTAATATGTGAATTGACCACTCCCACACACAAGATGGCTGCCCCTATGTGGTCAAAGATCCTGCCCCCGTGTGGACACAAGATGGCCACCACAAGATGGCCAGCAGGGGAGGGCAGTTGGGAGGGACCAGGCCTGTAAGGGAGAGCAGATAGGGGTGACTGAGCTGGCAGAGGAGGGTAGTTGGAGGAGAACAGGTCAGCAGGGGAGGGCAGTTGGGAGAGACCAGGCCAGCAAGAAAGGGCAATTGTGGGGGACCAGGCCTGTAGTGGAGGGCAGTTGGAGGGGACCAGGCCTGAAGTGGAGGGCAATTTGAAGGGACCCAGGCCTCCAGGGGAGGGTAGTTTGGGGGCACCAGGCCTGAAGGGTAGGGCAATTAGGTAGGACCAGGCCTGCAGGGGAGGGAAGTTGTGGGCGATCAGGCACGCAGGGAGGGCAGTTAGGGGTAACCAGGACAGCAGAGGAGGGCAGTTGGGAGAGACCAGGTCAGCAGGGGAGAGCATTTGGGGGGGAACCAGGACTGCAGGGGAGGGCAGATGGGGTGACCAGGCCAGCAGGGGGACAGGCAGAGAGGGGGGCATTTAGGGCCCATCAGGCAGGCACACAGGTAAGCAGTTAGGAGCCAGTTGTCCTGGATTGTGAGATGGATGTCTGACATCCCCCAAGGGTTCCCAGATTGGAGAGGGTACAGGTAAGCTGAGGGGACACCCTCCAAAATGCACAAATTTTGTGCACCGGGCCTCTGGTAGAAGATAAATAAATTCCATCAAAAATGGTGGCAGCCACGAAGCTGGAGAGAACAGGAGGCTTGAGTTGCCGCCAGTGATGGAGGAAGCCAAGCTTCCACTGCCCTGGCCTGCCTTGGCCTCCACTACAAAGTTTCAATTATAGAAGGTAAATAAATCCCAGACACCAGGGCCTCCACTTGGGCCTCAACAGGTGGTTGCGGGGGTAGCCGGCCTGCAAATCACCAGAGGCCTGTCACCCAGGCCACCCCATGCCCAAAGGGAACCCCCACCCTGATCCGGTACATCTTTTAGGGCAAACCAGCTGGCCCCCACCTGTGCACCAGGCCTCTATCCTATCTAATAAAAGAATAATATGCAAATTGACCATCACTCCAACACACAAGATGGCTACCCCCATGTGGACACAAGATGACCACGACAAGATGGTCAAGCAGGGGAGAGCAGTTGGGAGGGACCAGGCCTGCAAGGGAGGGCAGTTGGGGGCAATCAAGCCTGCAGGGAGAGCAGTTAGGGGTGACCAGGCCAGCAGAAGAGGAAAGCTGGGGGCGACCAGGCCTGCAGGGAAGGGTAGTTGGGGGAGACCCAGGCTTACAGGGGAGGGCAGTTAGGGATGACCAAGCCTGCAAAAGAGAGCAGTTAGGGGTGACCAGGCCTGCAGGGAGGGCAGTTACGGGCAATCAGGCTGGCAGGGAGCAGTTAGGCATCAATCAGGCTGGCAGGGAAGTGGTTTGGGGGTAATTAGGCTAGCAGGCAGAAGCAGTCAGGGGCAATCAGGAAGGTAAGCAGGCAAGCAGTTCGGAGCCAGCAGTCCTGGATTGTGAGAAGGATGTCCGACTGCTCGTTCAGGCCCAGTCCTACCTAGATTGGGCCTAAACGAGCAGTCGAAGATCCCTCAAGGGGGTCCCAGATTGGAGAGGGTGCAGGCTGGGCTGAGGGACGCACATCCCCATGCATGAATTTTGTGCACCGGGCCTTTAGTGTGTGTGTGTGTGTGTGTGTGTGTGTGTGTGTATTTTAATCCAAATTCCAGAGCCCGCCAGGAATCTGCCTTCTAAGTGCACGCAGGGAGACTCCCTTGCAATGTGATTAGAACCCAATGGTTAAGACAACAGGAGAGGGCAAACTGATTTTCAATTAGTTTTAAAATAGTCTGAATTTTCTCAGAATGTATCTATCATATACAATGAGCCAAGGAAATACTTTGTTTCATTCTGTACTTTTACCCCAAGGAATTAAGTTGTGTGTTTTTTAAAGTGTGTCACTGATGACACAGTCACTTCTGGATGATGAGTCACCAAGCAACTCTGTGTTTCGAATTATGGCATGTGTAGGTGATTTTACCAATAGACCCAAGGATCTGTGTAACTATTTCATTTTGTCTTCTCAGTACAGTATGGCCCAAACATTTAGATAGTGAAATATCTGTCCAATTATGTATTCTTTTCATTTCTCTTTACATTAATTAGGAAACTGAATTATTTTTGTTCTTGTTTTTTAAACTGTGTATGCTGGGCAATTATATTATCTACAACTTGCATTCAGAATGCAGAGAACATTATAAAATAATTGCTATAAAAGAAGACAGTGGGACTTACAGGATTAAATGTGACTACAAAAGATCCCTAATAAAACAACTCTGAAATTTTGCTATCTCACAAGAATGGAGGAGTCCCTAACACCCCATGTTTTCCTACCTACCCATTCACCCACATACAAAACAGAAAAAGGGGAAATAAAAGTGAGCTAGGCTCTAGAGGCTGGCAACCAGAGGCACAACTATCCAGGCAGGTGCTGAGTCCTGGGCAAGCTATAAGATAGAGGCGGAACAAGGGAACCACAAACCTAAAAGTCTGGCTAGTGGTTACTGGAGCAGGAAGCAGGGGTGGCAGAGAAAAGGAACATAGAAGGCAGTTACTAGCAAGTCCAAGCTCAGGTTAGTTTCAAGGAGGAGGAAGGACAGGAGGAGGAGAATGTTATTAAACCAGTTGCATGTATTCATTACGATCAATCAACTATTGTATTAATAATCATAGAAGGCAAATAATTAACTTAGCAAACTGAGGCAGCTATACAAGGTGGAGCACTTTAAGCCTGAGTGGTAATTAGCTACCCTGGAAGGATGGACAATCACTGCTGTCACTTAAAAAAAAAAGAAGAAGAAGAAGAAGGCACTTGGTATGGGGAGCATGACCTCCTGAGCCGTCTGTCAAGCAGATAAAGAGGCTAACGCTGGGCAGCCACCAAGGCCATCTCAGAAAACAATTCTGTTTTCTCATTAGCATGGTGCAGCTGTTACACCCACCATGGGGGATCTGAGGTCACCCTGAAGGTGGAAGGAGGAAAAGATCCAAAGACAAATCATAAGAACTATTTCACCCTGACAAAGTCATCCCAGATCCATAGCCAAAGCAGAAGATGGTGACGTCTTCCCCAAAGGGCCTCCGGAGGCCTCAAGGGGCATGTGACTGTCTGTTCTTCCCCCTCCCTTCCCATCATCCCATCTTTTCTCATATTTGCTGGTTCCCTAATATAAGAGAATATGAAAAGGAGAAGACTTTTCAAATAGAAGAGACAGAGAAAAATAATCTGCTTCTTATGGCCAAAGCATAGAGAGGACTACATACTCCATTCCCATTCCACCAGTACAGAGAGAAGACATACCTTCTTTCATGCTCCAATGGCCCCTGGACCTCCCTTTACATGATTACCTAACATGTTGCTGCACCTACTGGTCCACAGGCCCACCTGCCTCAACCATATCAAACAGGCCATGACAGGTTGGTGATATCACCCTTCAGGAAACAGCACCAGAGTGAGCAGGTCTATAATGAAGGCAGTTGAACAAATAAACATAACAGACAAGCTCCTCAAAACTGAAATGTAAATTCACTTTTTTCATTTGTGTTTGAAATCCAAAGTAGCTCATAGAAAGTCCAGGCACCATCGTAGTTCTAAGACCATGGCTTTGCATTTTATTGTGCCGCATAACCCATGCCCTTTAAGTCTATGAGGCCTGGGAATAACTTACAGGAATAGTAAAGGAGATAGAAAACTTGAGGCAGAGCCCCTAATGGAAAAGGAGCAGGGACAGGAGGGGACAGAAAGAGAGACACGGCACTGGAGAGAGGGCAACAATGATTCATTCTAGGCACCCTTCATTCAATTTTCCATTTATCCCATCTCACCAGCAAGAGTCAAGAAGGGATATTAGTTCATGGCAACACAGGACAAGACAGACAGGAAGGCAGAGGGGCCGAAACTTTCCTTCCACACCTTCCACAGCTTATGTTGCTGCAGATCAGGACCTAGATTGTGGGAGAAGAATCCACTAAGGCTGGGAGGGCAGCACGCAGGTCATTTCTAGGAAAGAAATAGAATTTATAACCTGATCCTTGGATCTCCAGTGTCCACATTCGAGTAGGTAACCCAGAATTTCCACATTGAGGCCATTGACACAGACTTTCTGGGGCTGTCCTCTTTATGCCAATGACTTCCCATTACAATAAAGGGAAATTCAAAACAACTTACTCTGGTTATATGCAGACTATCATGACCTGGCCTTCTACTACCTGGTGAGCCTCTCACCAGCCTCATTGTATCCCACTCTTCCCCTGCCCTCCCCACTAAGATGCCAGTTTCACCCTCACCTGTGGCACAAGGTCTTTGAGCATCTTTGTGTGTTCTCTCTCCCCTGCCTAGGAAATTCATCCTTGGCTGACTGAATTTGCCCCTGATCATTTTAGGAAACACATGCTCCCCTTTAACTTTCCCTTTCCTTAATAGGCACATAACTATTTGAAACTATAATATTCATTTATTTACTACAAGTGGCCTGGTGCATTGATTCAAGCAAAGGTGGGGTCCCTCCGGCCTGGCCTGCAGGGATCGGCCAAAACCAGCAGCCCCAAGGGATATAGTAGTACCAAAGCGACAGGTGGCTGGGGAGGAGCCCAAGCCCAGGCAAGGCACCATGCCACTCCCACTCATCCTGGCCCCACTGCATCTGCCCCCACCACCATTTGGGAAGCTAGCTGCTGCTCCACTGTGGTCTCCATGCCCATCCTACGGCGATACCAGCACACCCATGACCAAGCAGCAGCAGGTTCATGCCCAGTCAGTCTAGATGGCAGTCCCGGTACTGGTCCCAGTCCAGATCAGGTAGGGACATGCAGGGGGAGTGTCTGAGGGAGAGGTTTGTGCCACCACAGCAACGCTTGCCAGCCATGAGCCCCGCGTCTGGCAGCCATTGTTCAGCAAAGAAGGCTTGAAGTGCTCCTGCTGGGTAAGCACATTGACTACCAGGGGGCAGCTCCTGCATTAAGCGCCTGCCCCCTGGTGGTCAGTGCACATTATAGCTACCCATCAACCAGTCAAATGGTCAACCAGTTGCTAAGGCTTTTATATATAGAGACTAGAGGCCAGTGCATGAAATTCGTGCAACAGGGGAGAAGGGGTGGGGTGTCCCTCAGTCCAGCCTATACCCTCTCCAATCTGGGGCCCCTCAAGGTATGTCCAACTGCCCGTTTAGGCCCAAGGGATCAGGCCCAAATGGGTAGTCAGACATCCCTCTCACAATCCAAGACTGCTGGCTCTCAACTGCTTGCCTGCCTGCCTTCCAATTGCCTCTAACCACTTCTGCCTCCCAGCCTGATCACCCCCTAACCACTCCCCTGCCAGCCTGATTGATGCCTAACTGCTCCCCTGCCAGCCTATTTGCCCTTAACTGCCCTCCTGTGCAGGCCTGGTCACCCCTAACTGCCCTCCCCTGCAGGCTTGATCACCCCCAACTGCCCTTTCTCTAAGCCTGGTCCCTCCCAACTGCTCTCCTCTTGCTGGCCATCTTGTGGTGGCCATCTTGTGTCTACATGGGGGCAGGATCTTTGACCACATGGGGGCAGCCATCTTATATATTGGAGTGATGATCAATCTGCATATTACTCTTTTATTAGATAGGATAGAGGCCTGGTACATGGGTGGGGGCCAGCTGGTTTGCCCTGAAGGGTGACCTGGATTAGGATGGGGGTTCCCTTGGGGCGTGAGGCGGGCTGGGTGAGAGGCCTGTGGTGGTTTGCAGGCAAGCCACACCCCTCGGCGACCCAAGCAGAGGCCCTGGTATCTAGGATTTATGTATCTTCTACAAGTGAGTAGAGCCAAGCCTCCTGCTCACTCTGTGGCTGCTGCCATTTCTGTTGGAATTCTATAACTGAAACTTTGTTGCCTTAAGCAGAGGCCTGAGCCAGCAAGGGCAGGCGGAAAGCTTGGCTTCCTCCATCGCTGGGGAAACCCAAGCCTCCCTCCTGCTCTCTGTGGCCAGCAGCCATCTTGGATGCATGTATTTGCATATTTGCTCCTGATTGGCTGGTGGGCATGGCCAGTGGGCATGGCTTGTGGGTGTGGCAGAGATACAGGTAATTTGCATATTACCCTTTTATTAGATGGGATAGTTTAAGCCCCATGAGCGCAGAGCATGCACCTGTTCCACTCACTACTGCATCCTTGGAGATAAAAACAGCACCTAGTACATGGCACACACTCAGATGGTCTTTAAATGAGTGAAAAAGTAGAGAAAAGCTAATGGCTAAAAGGTGACACAAAGGCACTTGACCTATACCAACTTGGGAATAACTGATTACATTTAGGGGGTGAAGGACAAAGAGTAGCTAAAAAAGAAAAGAAGAGAAAGTGACCAGGGCACCACCAAATGGCAGTGACTGCCATGGTCCATGAAGACCTATGTCACTGCAAGGCCAGCATCATTGCAGGGACCAGGAGCATGCCCAGAGAGCCAATGCCCAGGCCGCCACACAGTTCTGTCTGAAGCATTTGGGCTGAATATGAAGGCCACGTCCTCTGGACAGAAAATCTGCTGAGAACCTTCAAGCATGACTGTCAGCCTGAGTGGTCCTGCCAAGGTCAGCCATCTACTTATTTCTGGAAGAATTCCTCACAGTTAAGACTTTCTCAGCCTTGACTGGGATATGGGAGAGTCAGTGAAAATATAGTTATCATCCAAATAAAAGACATTGCTATCTGCAAAGGGTTACATAATCGATTCTTAAGTTCAAAAAAGTTGACCTTCATTTCAAAGAAGAAAGAGAAAAAAACAAGTCCTTAGGTGTTCTGGAAACATATGTCCATCAATGGCTGCAAGAGTTTAGTTGTGCATGCAGTATTATTTCTGTCAGACCACTGAACACACAAGCTCCTTGCAGGCAAGGACTTGGTCAATCCTGCCACCTGCTCCACCTCTGCATAGATCACCCAGTCAGTACCCAATCGATACTCTTCCCTCAAACACCAGCAGTACTGATGAGTACAACAGAGACAAGTCCTATGCAGAGGCATTTCCCAAGCAAAGGATTTCTGGGCATCTTTCCCAAAGTTGAAAGTCCAAGTAATAAGGGAAGAGAAGAAAAAGAAAAGGAGTCCAGGTCAGCCCTAAAGAAAAAAAAAAAAAAGCCCCAGTAACTACAGGACAAAAGCATGGAAGGAATATTTTAGAGATCAACAACTTGGGGAAAATTACAGAACAATGACATAAAAGAGTTGTTGGAACAGCATGGAGAACAGGGTAAAAATTCATTATGTTTTTCCAAACAGAAATTTAATGCTCCATCCCACACTGTGAGTGGAAGAACGAAGTACAGGCTACTGTTTTTAGAAAAATAAAACAAAGCAAGCAAACAAAATGCAGCTGCAGCCAGCAGCCAGCCAGCCCTGAGCCTAACAGTCCATAGGTGGCTTTCAGTCAACAGCTAGTCCCACAGTTTTTCCCATTTTGCCCTGACTTCCTCCAAGTTCCAGCCCCTTTCTGCCAGATTGTGTATCATGGGATCCACAAGCCCTGAGTCCTATCCGAAAGCACCCTGCCCTCCTCCAGGAGCTGAAGGATGGAGGCAGGGCATACAATAAGGAACCGGAACTCAGTACTCTTGAATGTAATCAAATTATGTGCAAAAGATTTCCCTGAGAAGCACTGGCTCAGCATAAAGACTCCAGGATATAGTTTAATGTTTACTTGAAAATCTATCACCAATTTTGGAAAATATGAAATAATTTAATTTCTCTGAAACAACACACACATACATTTTCTGGTGTGCTAATTTTTACCTTCTGTTAACCAAAATGTTTTAAGACAATTTAATATGCCACGAGGATACATTTTAAGGGAGTCAAGGAGCTTCGTTACAAATACCATTTATCTGAAAATAAACTTTTGTCTCTTGAGTGGCAGTAACAGCCCAGCGCCTAGATTTACAAGCAAAGCTGGAACATAAATCCCTCAATGGAAGGAAATGTGATACAGTCAATAAGTAGTAAGAGAATGGTTACAATGTGGCTGTTCCCAAACCTGGCCCACCATCAAGCCCACGTGGAGGAATCGGTCCACAAATGTCCATTTCTGGGCATCCCCTTGAGAATCAGCTTTTGCTGGTCTGCAGGCACACACACATCTCACCTCGTCCCTCCTCCAGGTAATGTGGATCAAATGGCAGGTTTGGGAGCAGCTTACAAGCAGCTCAAGGGCAGGTGGACTATGCTCACCCACACCAACAGAACAGCACTTTTTACACAAGCTTCCTTGTACTGAAATACCCCAGAGGTCTTATTAACTCACCTTCCTTGAGAGAGTCCAGATGGCCAAGGTTCCAAGCCTCACATCTGCTGGACTCCAGCACACTTCTGGGCACTCCTGCCACTTGCCTGGCAGGACTAAGACTGCTAGGTCAGAATGTGAGAATGCCTAGAGCTGGGCAGACATGAGAGCAAGAAGGGTGTGTGCCCAGCAGTGCATCTCTACTGACCACGCTGGGGCGTCTCCAGGAGGGAGCCTAAAGTGGCTGACAGGCTCAGAGAGCCTGAAGAAGCAGACAGAGATAATAACATGTTTTATTCTTCAGCAAAAATAATTTGGAGAGAGTGGGCTGTGGCCACTCTTGGCTGGTCAGGTTTGGAAGAACCTTTCATTTCCAGTTACCAAGGCTTCAGCTAAGGATGATATGGTCCACATGAGGCTGTGTCAGGCTGGTGCTCCCCATGCTCCTCTTCTCCCACAATCAGAAGGGGAGCATAATATCAGCATCCCCTGCAGCCAGGGGCAATGCATCAAACCCTGCCCATGCACAGCTTCTGGTCATCATCTCCCATGCCCTCCTCTCATCCTCTTCCTCTCTTATCCTGGGCCATCGGACAGAGACCAACACTGCAGAAGGGAGAGTGACCCCATGGAAGGAGCCTGAGCCCCTGGGGCTTGAGCAGAACAAAATGCCATTCTAGAAGATTTTAACATAACAGAAAATAACTGTGTCTCATTTAAGTCACTATTCTTTTGGGTTTCTGTTAGAGCAGCTGCATATGCAATCTAATACCAGGAATTTCTTTTCTACATGGAATAAGGTAAGTATCCCTTCATACTTCCCTTTTTCTTCTCCGCCCAACAATAGAGTAGACACCATCATCTTCAACACCAAAGGTCAGCGAGTTGTATCAGGGGTACAAGGACCACCTATTAATCCCAAGCCTCAGGTTTTAGGAGCTAGACCACCTGAAAACACAGGCTTTTCTCTTTCAGCCATCAATGTCCCAATCTACCTTTTGAAGGGAATTTTCTACCTATAATTACCATAGACATTATTCACACTTCTGGAGCAAGTATAACATTACTTCCCCAATACTATTACTTTTTCCTCTGCCTGGAAGACCTTCCTGATGTGAAAATTTCCTCATCATAGCCAAGTTCAAATGTCAAAATGTCCCAACTCCGAAGGGTTTGGAGGACTTTTTAAACATAGTTTGAAGTATACTAGGATAGATATGCCTGCTACCTTCGAGTCTGCTTGATTCTTGTTGGCAAAAACTGCTTGCTCTTCTTCCCATCCCTGACTTCCCATCCCTACTGCCTTTCACTGCATGCATCTCAGGACCTGGCACAGCAAGAAAGCAGCAGACATGTGGCGAGCTAATGCATGAAACTGTTGAATTAACTATACTATCTTGTGAGTAAATGGTTTCAAATTCAAAGGCAGAGCCCATGACTTAAGGTAATCTCCTTGTAAATCCAATAAACACAAATATTCTGCTTAAACTATTTCACCTTACTTAGTCTGTTAAGATAAGAGATATGCCTTTTTTAAAGGAGCTAAAGGAGTCACATTTAATAAAAAACAATTTTGCTCCCAAAAGGAAAACAATTATCTAGGGCACTATGAAATCTGAGCTGTCTTTGTCATGTTTTTGAAATGATCCTTTTGCTTTGAAAACATTTCCTATATTGAATCAAAAAGAAAACACATATACATTGAGCAATGTTTTAAGGAGTTCTCTTAGATACCATGCAGATTTTTTTAGCCTCAAGAGCTGAAGGCAAAAATAAAACTATACACACATACCTTATGCTATCTAAGCACCAGAAGTAAAAACCTAAAACCTTCTCTTTTCAGAAGTAAAGGGAAAACATCTTCTTTGAACTATCAAAGCTAGGTCATGGGTCATAATTCCCATGTACAATGCCAATCTAGACAAAGTCTGTGTTCAGAGAAAATTCCCATTTCTGCTAACAGCATAGAGCTTGGCACAGGAACTGAACAAATGTCTAACAAAAAGTTAAAGTACAATGTAGATCAATGAGAAAATTCGGCTGTCAAAGGAGGCCATGTCTAGAGTACCAAATAGGAGCCTAAGGGGAGCTGCCTTAAATGATAAACTGGAAAATAAAAATAAAAATAAAATAAAAAGTTATTTTTAATTCCACGAGAATAATTTTAACTCTTTACCATGGAATTCTATCAAAATCAAGCAAGCCATACCTATTCTTAAAAACACAGCATTTTAAAAGTAGAGAAGCCTTCAAGAGCATTTATTCTGGATGCCCAGATATAGTGACTGACTTGCTGGAGATCTCAAGCCAGTGACAGGTGCAATGAATCCCAGACTCCCTAGTCCTCTAAGAATTAACCCAGCGTCCTTGCCAGTTAGGAACAGAGAATAAAGTTTGCTCCATAACACCAGCTACATAAATAAAACCAGCCTGCGAATGGAGATCCTCCAGCCCAGTCCTCTCCTCACCAAGCCTGACACCTCAGGTCTCAAATACAACAAAGATTACAGATATTAAAGGGCTCTAGGCAAACTTTCCAATGGGATTCACTTAAGGCAGAGGTACAAGGAATTCAAAAATGAATGAGGCTAAAGAAAACCCATTCCACAAGAAGCTCATTGTAAGTGATGGGAACAGAGACTACAGATATCCTACCCTATCTAATAAAAGGGTAATATGCAAATTGACCATACTTCTGATCAAGCCATGCCCACCAATCAGGAGCAAATTATGCAAATAAACCCCAACCAAGATAGCTGTGGCCACTGAGAGCAAGAGGGAGGCTTGGGTTTCCTCAGGAATAGAGGAAGCCAAGCTTTCACCTGCTGTTGCCGACCTAGGCCTCCACTCAATGCTATAAAGTTTCAAATATAGAACATACATAATCCCAACAGAAATGGTGGCCGCCACGGAGCTGGAGAGAGAAGAGGCTAGGGTTACCGGGGCAATGGAGGAAGCCAAATTTCTGCAGCCCTAGCCTAGGCCTCCACTCTAGGCCACAAAGTTTCAAACAGAAATGGCTATTGCCATGGAGTGAGCAGAAGGCTTGATTCCACTCCAGGCTACAAACTTTCAATTGTAGAACATAAATTAATCCCAGGGCCTCCACTTGGGATGCTGGGGGGCATGGCCATCCTGCAAACCACCATAGTCCCCTCGCCCAGGCCGCCTCATACCCGAAGGGAACCCCCACCCTGATCCAGGACACACTTCAGGGCAAACCAGCTGGTCCCCACCCAGGCACCAGGCCTCTATCCTATCTAATAAAAGAGTAATGCACAGATTGACCATCACTCCAACACACAAGATGGCTGCCCCTATGTGGTCAAAGATCCTGCCTCCATGTGGACACAAGATGGCTACCACAAGATGGCCAGCAGGGGAGGACAGTGAGGGGTTCCAGGCCTGCAAGGGAGGGCAGTTGTGGGCCAACACGTTAGCAGAGGAGGGTAGTTGGGAGGGACCAGGCCTGCAAGGGAGGGCAGTTGGGGGTGAGCATGCCGGCAGAGGTGGGAAGTTGGGGGCAAACAGGCTGGCAGGGGAGCAGTTAGAAATCAATCAGGCTGGCAGGGTAGTGGTTAGGGAGTGATCAGGCTGGTAGGCAGAAGCAGTTAGGGGCAATCAGGGAGGCAGGCAGGCAAGCAGTTTGGAGCCAGCAGTCCTGGATTGTGAGAAGAATGTCCGACTGCCCATTTAGGCTCGATCCTACTGGGCAGTCAGACATCCCTCGAAGGTTCCCAGATTAGAGAGGGTGCAGGCTGGGCTAAGGGACACCCTTCCCCATCCTGCTCCCCCATGCACGAATTTTGTGCACAGGGCCTCTAGTATAAAATAAAACCCTAATATGCAAATCGAACTGCAGAATGATCAACTGCTATGATGCACACTGAACACCAGGGGGCACACGATCAATGCAGGAGCTACCCCCTAGTGGTCAGTGCACGCCAACAGGGGGAGTACAGCTCAGTCAGATGCCGGGCTCATGGCAGGTGAGTGCAGTGGCTGTGAAGAGAAGCCTCTCCCGCCTTGGCTGCAGGTGGATGGTAAGGAGCTAGGGGTTCCGGACTGTGAGAGGATCCAGGACTGCAAGAGGGATGTCGACTACTGGCTTCTGGAGATAAAAACAGGGTATTAAGGGACATTTCTGACTCTATGATTAAAATGTTTGGATCTTTTTTCCCTCTAATTTCTAGGGTAACTTCTAGAAAATTATAATCTAACATTAAGTGGATAATAAAGTAAGAATTGTTACACACAATCCCCAGACTACAATAAAAGTAGTATTTTAGGACCTCTAAAAAGAGAAATCCTTCCCAAAACAGGAAATTCATACTTAAAAATCTTTTCTAAGTCAAGTTTAAAACCGTTGAGGGTGCTATATTTATTGAAATAAAAAAAGGACTCAATTCTATTACAGTACCTGCTAATTCAGATTCACATCACCCTTTCGTATGAGTGGAAAATGAAACCAAGTTGGTAGGGAGATCTGAAGGAATCCCAATTGTTGACAGGAACACCCCAAAGATTGTTCAGTCCTAGAAGTTGACAACCTCCAATATGTGTAACACCAATGCCACTATTCTCTGGGGACATTTGAGATCAGAGACAATGAATATAAAATAGATATGTGACTTTCACAGCCACTAATAAAATATTGCTGGACCTTAAGGGCCTGAGCAAGCCTTCGGGTCATGGAGAAAAGACTCCTAGATTTTGCTAAAATGTCTCCCAACTTCAACTCTATTGCCTGAGGTTCTTGTAGTAGCAGGAACCATCTGAACCACAAAACCAAGGAGAGGCATCAATGCTCACAGCACATAGTCCACCAGGGTCTTAACCAGAGCAGAAAGTGAAGGCAGATTAGGGAACACTCCTATCTCTACAAAGTCCTGAAAGGAGGCAGGATGTCAGAACTTGCTTTAATGATTAGAGCACAACGTATTCTCCTATACAGCCCAAGGGATCTGCACCTCCAGGGAAAGAGAAAGAATTTATGATGGCAGAACCAACACAGCCTGTGAAATGAATTGATTAGATTGATTCAAACATTTATTATTATGGCACAGGACCCAGACATCTTACCTTCAAGACTTGAGCAACTACTGAGCCGATGGTGTTAATATTCTACTATCTGCCTGCTTGTTGTTGCTAAAGGTTGTAGCAACAATGAGCGGCCCAGAATCCTGGGAACATCATGTCAGAATTGGTATTTCGTCATGAGCCCCATTTTTTCTGGCCTCATTCATGGGAATACCTGGATACATCTTGCTCCACCTCAGGCAGAAGTAGAACTTTATTTTAAAGCTACCATTAGAGACAGCTTTAAGATGAAATTTACTTTTCCTAGAAGTTGGCACAACATATGTTTACTTAGGGAGACATAGCTAAACAACACTAGCAATAAAACTAATCTAACCCATTGGAAATTATTCCTGAGAGACAGTGTCACCTCTTCCTCCTTGCTAAGATCCAAAGGGGCAGTGGAGGGGGGTGAGCAAATGCAAATTGCCACTGGCAGAGTTTCATGTTTGGGTAAACTGAACAATTCAAGAGCAACTCAAGGTTTGCAGCAAATGCCTATTCATTAACCCAGTAGGAGATGTGTGGCACCCAAGTCCAATGAAAGATGTTTTGCTTAGGATCAATTCTGAAGAGCAAGCAAGTTTATTTTTATCCACTTCACATTTTATGCACAAAACTACAAGGACATAAATGTCTGCATGAAGCATGCCAGGGAGACTTAACAACACTCAAAAATGGGATCCAGCCGAAGTCAGCTTTCATCACACCCTTCCAACTTTCAGGAACCCCAGTAAACCCACGCCCCGCCCCCCTCTGTGTCTCAGCTAGGAAATCTTTAAGAAACCACTGCACTGAGTATGTAAGGGAAGGGAAACTGCCCTGCATCCACTGATGCCAACAGACTTGGGGAATAGAGGGCAGGGTTCACATTCAAGCTCAGGCCCTGGAGTCTGGCTGGGCAGAGTGCTCCAGTGCACCACAGTTTGGGCACAAGGTCATGGGATCAGTGGATGCCGGAAACCCACTGCAGAATTCTTCCTCTGTGGCCTTCATTCTTAAAACTTCACATAACCAACCAGAGTCTTCTTTTTCCAGGTGAAGTTACTACCTTTTTCTCTAGCATAATATTTGCTGGGTGCCAAAAATTTACTCAGGGCTAAATAACAGTGAGTGGCCAGATTGATGGGGAGCAGGTCTCACCCATCAGTAGGACATATACTGAGGGCTCCCTCTATGAGAGGGGCATGCTGTGCTGAGGGAACTCCCCACCATGCACAAATTTTGTGCACCAGGTCACTAATATATATGTAAAACATGTATATCACAAAATATTATACTTGCTTTCTTACAGCCTGCTTTCATATCTTAACAAATTTTAAACATTTTCCCATGAGAATATTTTTTATCACAATGTAAAAGTTAAACAGTATCCATTGCTTGTACATATCATATCTTACATAATCTCATAGTATTAGGCATGTATGCTTTTCTCTCAATTTTGCTTTATTGAAAATAACATAACAATAAACTGTCTTTTATTCCTACCTTTGCAATTTCAGATACTTCCTTAGAATGAAAGAAATACCAGACCACATAAAAGGATTTTTAGGCTTTTGACATAGTAATATTCCTACATTTTCTTTCAGGAAAAAATATACCAATTTGTACTCCCCACTAGCAAGGTATAAGAATGCCTATATACCATACACTCTTACCAAAGTTTTTATTATCTATATATTATTGTCCCTTTAAAAAAGTATTTGTCAATCAGATAGGTGCAAATGGCTACTGCTAATAGAAATCACAACTACAATGTTTAGCAGGCTCTTACTATATGTCAGGCACTGTTCTAAGTGATTCACAAATCTGAAGCAGTGCTATATTCACAACCCCATTGTATGATGGGGATGACGAGGCAAAGGAAGGTGAGGTAATTTGCCCACCTGGTTAGTGGAGTAGCTGGAGTTTGAACCCAGGTAATCTAGTTTCAGAGTCTAGATGATGCAACCACACGGGAACTACCTGAAAGAATGAGAGGGAGGGAGAAGATTAACATCTGGTGGAGGGATCATGGGAACTACGCTGTTTTCCTGAAAGTAAGATATCCCCCAAAAATAAGATCTACTTCCAGTTTTGCCTCTTGCTGTAATATAAGGCATCCCCCTGAAAATAAGACCTCCCCGATAATATTTTTATTCTTGAAACTGAAAAAACCTGGGTCACACAAGCAGTTATAAGGAAGTGGGTCGATTTAATGCTGCCGCTTGTTATGCGAGGGAGCCAAAGAGGTCTGCTAGTCTGGGATGCAGCCAGCACTCATCCTGCTACAGACATGAAGAAATTTCTTCACGAAGAAAAATAGGTCAAATAATGATTCCTGCAGGAATGACGGCCTATCTCCAGACTCTTGATATTGCAATAAACAACCCATTCCAGGACTATTTGCACATGGAAATTAATGACTACACTGAAAATAGAATGGAGAGAAATCAGCGTGGAAACTTTGTGAAACATAAACTGCAAGAGGTTGTGACTTGGGTGAAGAATTCATGGGAGAAAATCACTGACAGCTGCATTGCAAATGCACTATGAGCAGGCTACCTTGACAAGAAGTACTCATTTAAGGACAGTGCTATTGCTAAACATGAGAGATTTGGTCCACTGATTCTGAAAGAAATGGAGTTACAAGAAATTCACCAGGAAATTCAGGGTTTGGATTGTAATGATGATGTTCCAGAAGATGATGACATGACTGTCACTGAATAAATCTTACTTTGTGTTCATACCAGTAAATATCAGTATCAGTAAATGTATCTTAGATTGTTGTACATGGAAATAATGGTAGTAACAAGAAATTCTTGATACCGTAAGATTCACAGTTTGTCTGGTTATGCTGGTTTGTGATGACAACTACTACTGTACCATATACAGGTAATAAATTACCTTTTTATTTTTTGTTCAACAATAAATGTGCACCGTATTCTTCTTCATGGAAAAATAAGACATCCCCTGAAAATAAGACCTAGCTCATCTTTGGGAGCAAAAATTAATAGAAGACACTGTCTTATCTTCTGGAAAATAGGGTATAGGCTATCAATCACACCCCCTTTATTCACATTTTCAGCATCACCATTTGTGGGGTATTCCATCAGTGATGAACACAGACTCTGTTCTAGCACACCAAATTGGAAAGCAGACTAACTTCCCATTGGCACCCTCATCAAAAAGTGACCCTGGTTTATTACTTTGGCATGCAACTATTTGCCTGATCACACTAATCACATAAAAGGGCATATTTGTTTTCTGTTGTAAAAAAGGATTTGGGATCCAACAATTCCACTTCTGGGTATGTACCCCGAAGAACTGAAAGTAAGGACTGAAACATAACCGTACACCAAGTTCACAAACATTATTTGCAAATAGAGGCCCAGTGCATGAAATTTGTGCATGGGTGCAGCATCTAGGCGTGGCTGGTGATTGAAGTGTGAGCATCTGGCATGTAAGGGTTGGTCCCAGCTGACCTCTGGGCTCTGGGCAGCACCTGGGCCACTAGGCCATCACTTGCCCCTTCTCTGCCTGGGAGTCCTCAGTCCCCCCACCGCCCCAGCTCCCTCAGCACCTGGGAGCTGGTTGGCAGCCCCAACTCCCGCCACTGCCACTGCTGCTGGTCATCATCTATGGGGCAATCAGCAGGGCGATTGGGCCTCTGCCTGGCTCCCTCAGCTGGTCACTATCTGTGGGGCAATCAGGCTGCACTCACACCCACCTTGGCCTGGTACCACCCGCTCACCTGATTGGTTTTTTAGGCTTTTGACATAGTAATTGGGGTCAGCAGCACCTCCACTCCGCCCACTGCCAGTGCCACATTGCCAACACCCACCATGTTCTGCACTGCCCCCTGATGGTCAGCACACATCATAACAAATGGTTGAACTCCCAGTTGAACTCCGGTTGAGGGGACAATATGCATATTAGGTTTTTATAATTGAAGGTGAAAGCAACCCAAATGTCCATCAACGGATAAATGGACAAACAATATGTGGTGTACACATACAATAGAATATTACTTAGCCTTAAAAAGAAAGAGTATTCTGTCACATGCTACAACATATTAAAAATATTAAAGGTATTATGCTAGAGACTAAAGGACAAATATTGTATGACTTTATGTATGTGAGGTACTATAAAAGGCAGTCACAGACAAAAGGAAGAGTGGTGGCTTCCAGGGGCTGAGGTGAATGGGAGTCATTGTTCAAAGGGGCCATCTGGGAAAATAAAAAGGTTCTGGTGCTGGACAGCAATGTGAATATACTTAATGCCACTGAACTATACACTTAAAATGGTTAAAACAATAAATGCTATATTATATCTATTTTACAATGAAAAAAGTGATTTGGAAGCAAAGGGCTTATTTTGAGCTTCGTATCTAGTTAATGTGCTTCAGCCACTTAAGCCCTAATCAGATAAGCCCTTCTGGTTAATGCTATGGAACAGCGGTTGCGGGGCAGGATACAAATGCTTAAGAAAAGATGAAAAAGCCTCTGGAAATACTCAATGTTTAATTATTAGGACCAACTTATACTGTGAAGTTCACATTAGTGAGCAGCCTGGGATACAGAGAATGAAAGAGATGGACTATAAAGACCACATTACTGCAGGAATCAAAGAACAAATGGAGAAATCTGGTGGGCATTCACTAATGATCACTGAGAAAAGCAAAGACAGCCACAGGAAAAGTCTTACCACAAGCCTGCAAATCGCCAGACCACAAGCATTCAGTGGTCAAGAACACAGGATGCAAAAAGACTGACTGCCCATCCACAAGCCAGCACCTATGTCCACCCACAGCTGGGGTGCACTTATGGAGAAAACCTCTGGGAGCCAGAAAGACAGCTATGACCAGTCAGTAATTCACTGCATTCACACAGCATCACAGGACAAATTAAAAGACATATTTTTAAAAGACTCAAATTTAAAAATGCTGATTTTGCAACTTATTTAATAAAAGGTCACTATAAAATCCCAAAAGACAGCTTAATCACTAGAAGACTATATAAAGCTGTTCTAAAGAAAGAGAAGCTGGAGGGAGAGAACTAAGATGGCGGCATAGGTGAGCACCTATCTAGCTGTCCACGCAACAATTCTGAAACTACAACTTAGCAACAAAACAAACAGCATCCAGAAATCGCCGGAGAGCTGGCTGAGGGGAAATTCTGCACATGAGAGTAAAGGCGGTGACTCAGGAGCAGCGGTGTGCAGCTTTGAGGTTCGGAGCGCGAGAGAGCGGTGAGGGACGGGCGGCAGACAGTGGGCCCGGCTGGTTTTCTCCAGCAAGGAGGGCGGAGGTCTCCCACAGCACCGATCCCCCAGTTCCAGGCGAGCTCCCAGGTCGGGGAAAGGAGGATCCCTGGCGCGGCTGAGGTCTGTGTGTTTAGGGAGAGTGCACGAGTAAATTGGAGTGCGCAACCGGGCAGAGAACGCGGGCAGAGAACGCACAACTCACTTGCTTGGAGACCACCATACTGCTTTGTTTTACACCCCTGAGTGAGTCTTTGACTGTGCAGACTCATTTAGGGAGAGGCAGAGTTGTCTGGCAACGGGGAGACCAGCGGTGGATTTACATAGCCACCCAACACCGAGACCCGTGAGCCACACAGATAAGCACAGATAAGCTGACACCGCGAGCCCCATAGACCTGAAACGGGGGGGGGGGGGGGGGGGAGCCAAGAAGGGCGGACCTAAGCCCGACGGAGCGCGCCCATTAGACGCAAACTGCGCGCCAAGCAGGGCGGACCTAAGGCTGACGCTGCACGCCCATTAGATGCAAACTGCGCACCAAGCAGGGCGGACCTAAGGCTGACGCTGCGCGCACATTAGACGCAAGCTGTGCGCCAAGTAGGGCAGACCTAGGGCTGACGGTGCGCACTGCAAAGGAAGCTGAGCCACTGGTTCCTTAGAGGATACCTATCACACACCGCTAAGGAACCAACTCAGGAAAGCAACAACAATGCAGAGAAAAGGAAAGAACTCAGCTGTGAAAGAAATGGAGAAAAAAAGACAATTAGACATAGAGTTTAAAACCACAGTAATTAGGTTTATGAAGAGACTACTAGATAAGGCGGATAAAATTAATGAGAACTATGCCAAAATAAATAACACTTACAAAGAAATGAACAACGCCTACAAGGATATGAAAAAAGACCAACTAGAAATTAAGCATATACTGACTGAAACAAAAAATATTATACAAAGACCTAAAAGCAGTCCAGACGACCGTAAAAACCAAGTCAAAGATTTGAAATACAAAAAAGCAAAATCCACTCAGCTGGAAAAGCAGAAAGCCACAAGAGTCCAAAAAATTGAAGATAGTATAAGGGGCCTCTGGGACACCTCAAGCATACCAACATCAGAATTATAGGGGTGCCAGAAAAAGAGAGAGAGCAAGATAATGAAAACCTACTAGAAGAAATAGTGACTGAAAACTTCCCCCACCTGGTGAAAGAAATTGACTTGAAAACCCAAGAAGTGCACAGAACCCCAAAATATAGGAATCTAAAGAGGACCACACCAAGGCACATCATAATTAAGATGCCAAGAGCAAAAGATAAAGAGAGAATATTAAAAGCAGCAAGAGAGAAACAGTTGGTTACCTATAAGGGAGCACCCATACGACTGTCAGCGGATTTCTCAACAGAAACGATGCAGGCCAGATGGGAGTGGCAAGAAATATTCAAAGTGATGAACAGCAAGAATCTACAACCAAGATTGCTCTATCCAGCAAAGCTGTCATTCAGAATTGAAGGTCAGATAAAGTGCTTCACAGATAAGAAAAAGCTAAAGGAGTTCATCACCGACAAACCAACACTATATGAAATGCTGAAAGGTATTATTTGAGAAGAGGAAGAAGAAACAGGTAAAAATGTACATTACGAACAACAGGTACACATCTATCAACAAATGAATCTAAAAATCAAGTGAATTAACAACCAGATGATCAGGATAAAATGAGGAATAGAACTGAATCATGGACATGGAGAGGGAATGGACTGATAATGCTTGGTGAGAAAAAGGGTGCGGGAAGTACAGCAAGAGACTGGACAAAGGTCATGCAACTATGGGAGAGGACAGAGGGTGGGGGGAGGTGAGGGCGTAGAGCGGGATGGGTACTGGGTGGAGGGGAGCTATTGGGGAAAAATGTAAGTAATAAACTGAACAATAAAGCTATTAAAAAAAAAGACAGAAAAAAAAAGAAAGAAAGAGAAGCTGGAGCTATCAAGACTAATTGCATGTTATTGCCTCATCGTAACTCCGACCTGACACCAGACCAGAGCGAGGACACCAAGATAAGAGCTGGGCTGCTTCCCTAGCCATTATCTTGTACCTTGCTATCTGGAATATAATCCTCTATTGTATGACAAAAATTCTGACTGGTGCTTGTCCTTGGTTCCTTAAAAAAAGACTAAAACCCTGGAAATTCCCATGTAACACAAGTGTCATTGTTATTCATGAGCCCCTGAGTGACATCTGAGTTTATGCTAAGAGTTGAGAAGACTCAGATTGGGGGCTGATCACCAGAAAGACCAGCCACTGATCAGAGGGTTGGGGCTTGGAGCCAACCCAGTGTTGGGGAGAGGAGAGGGCTGGAGATTGGTCAATCAATCATACCCATGTAATAAAAACCCAGGGAAAACTCAGGACACTGAGCTTTATGGAACTTCGTAATTGGTAAATATAATGTTGTAGGAAGGTGACACACCCTAAATCCCACAGGGAGAGAGCATGGAAGCCTAGCACTAAGAGCCCTCTCAGACCTCACCCACTGTGTCTCTTCATTTAGAAAGTCCCAATTTATATCCTTTAAAATAAAACTGTAACCATACGTGTAACACATTTCTGAGTCCTGTTAGTCATTCTAATGAGGAGTTATCGGACCTGAGACAGTCATGGGAACCCCTGGATTTGTCAGTCAGTCAGAAGTGACAGAGGCCTGAGACCCCACTTGCAGTCTTGTTGAGGATTGCACCCTTTAACTTATGGGATCCACAAAATCCCAGATGGTTAGCATTAGAATCAGACTGCAGTGCACCACCTGTGTCAGAATACTCCTCCACATGTACATTTCAAGTTGACTTAATAGCCACTGGCTCAATACCCAGGTCCAAATAACAACTTTCATCTGCCTAAATTTACACCAACTGCTAATGACAACAAAATTCCCCCCATCCTAAAAAGGGGTAGTATGCAAATTGACCATCACACCCTAACAAGATGGCTGCACCCACAGCAGAGGCTGAGTTCCTGTAAGGAGCCTTATTGAGCAATCAGCAGGGACCTGAGGCTGTGTGGTGTTGGGCCAGGGCAGGGGACATGAGACTGCACCCCCCGTCTGGTGGGGCTTGACAGGGGACCTCATGCTGTGCCCTCCAGCCTGGCACCAGCCTGGGGGACCTCAGGCTGCGTCCCTCGCCCAGCAGAGCTTGACAGGGGAACTCAGGCAGCACCCCTGCCTGGTGAGACTTGATGGGGGACCTCAAAGGTCCCCTCCCCCTGTGCCAGGCTTGGGGACCTCAGGCCGCATCCCCTGCCCTGGCACCAGGCTGGTGGCCCTCAGGGAACATACCCCACCCCAGTGCCAGGCCAGGGGACCTGAGGCTGTGCCCCCCGCCTGGCATGCACAGGGAGATTTAAGGCTGCACCCCTCGCCTAGAAGGACTTGATGGGGGACCTGAGGCTGTGCCTCCCACCAGACGTTGGGCCATGGGACTTGAGGTTGCACCCCCACCCAGCGCTGGACCAGGGGACCTGAGGTTGCACCCCTGGCCTGACAGGGCTTGACAGGGGTGGGGCCGGCTGGGTCTGGTTCTTACCCAATGGGGGTGAGGCCAGCAGGGTCTGGGTCTCATGCAATTCTGAAGTGTGCATGGGTGGGAAGGGACTTGACTCTGGGTCCAGTAGCACTCCCCAGATTCTAATAGGAGAAAGATTTTCATAAACATTTTACTAATTTTCTTTCATTTCTGACACTTCTATTATAAAGGAAGGGCAAATAGCAATATTAACATATTTCCTCTGATTATTTCTCTTTTAATGTGCACAAATTTCATGCACCAGGCCACTAGTTCAATAATAACAGCTGAAATGTTTTGAGTAATTGCTATCCCAGACATGGTTCTAAGATCTTCTAAATGTATTAACTCAATCCTTAAAGCAACTCATAGGGTAGATATTGTTATTATCCCCATTTTATAAATGAGAGCACTAAGGTACAGTGAGGGTAAGGAATTTGTCCAACGCCACATAGGAGAGGCTCCCTTAGGCATGAATCTAGAGGAAAAGAAGTGACTGCTGACTGCCCATATCTCCGAGGGAGCCTGGTCACTGCTTTTCTCCATCCCCACTTGCTCTTACTCTCTATTCTTGGAGTGGCCACATGCACATTTCCATAGGGAAGAATATGTGCTTTCCGATGATAGAATTACCAACTTTGTAACTTGAGAAAACGAACTTTGAGAACAGAGATAGTACTGGGGGAAATTAACTACTTCCCTGAAAGTCTTTTCCAACAAAAACACAAACTAAAAGAAGGATGGCATTAGATGTAAATGAAAGTGATGACTTCCACTGCAACAAATCAATAGATTCAAAATTGTTCCTTTTCCTTAACATCACCTTCACCACAAGCAAAACCTCTCTATGATTGACACAAATATCTTCCTCCTATTATTTAAACTCTAAAGTGTTAAATACTTCTTCACTTTATGAAATTGGTATTACAGTGTGATGTTTTCAGTGTTTAGCACTGTATTTGTGCCAGTTGTGGCAATTTTTCAAATAGAAATTATGTAATCAGGGCATCAGCTGGTTGTCCTTCCATTTCACACACTCTTCATAAATATTTTGAGCTTCTAGGCCAAGCATGTCAAGCTTGTGGCCTACATGCAGCTCACAACAAATATTTTTTGCAACCCAGCCAATATAATGGTATGTAAGAAACATTTTAATAAAAATTTCATAACTTAATTTACAGTATCTTGTTATACATAATTATTAATAATGAACTACAACGTTCGCTAATGACTGATTACTATAATTGTGTTGCATTCATTTCCCTCACGCACCTTACCCACAGGCGCACCATTTTTCTCCACTAATACTAGCAGTGAATAGTTTAGCAGCTGACTTGCCACAACAAGAAATATTTCCTTTCAGAGAACAAAAAAAATAGGTTGGTTTGCATTACACTTATTAATTTGTGCAGTTATTCAATGACTGGTAAGTTATTGTTCAAGAAAAAATATTAATTTTTATTAAAATGTTTTATCATTTTATGTTAATGATTACTCATTTATTTCAGCCCTTGGTATTCAGCATGTCTCTATCAAAATAAATCTATGTTTCTATGAAAATTGAAGCTTTTGTTTTTTTGCAGCCCACACACATAAACTTAAACCTTATTTATTTGACCTGTGTTAGCCTTAGAGTTTGACATGCTTGCTATAGGCACTTAGGACTCAGAAGTAAATGAGTCCTACCTGCCATTGTGGCATTTGCATGACAACAGGAGAGAAAGTCAAAGTGGCAAGCAAGTGTGTATGTTTACATACACATGTGTATTATTTCAGGAAAAACTAGTAAATGATATTTAAAGAAATAAAGTGAGTATAGATCTAGGGGAAGTACTAGGTGAGTGTGTGATAGGAGTGAAATCACTCATAGGAGAGGTAGTGGGAGACAAGACAGAGAGGGGCTGGTGGCTGGGAAATGAGGTGGAAGCATCCATCTTATATAAAAACTGCTGTTTGAAATTCTAACCCTGCTATTTTGGCTTCTATAAACGCTTGCTTGCTTAAATAATAAGGAAAATAAGACTACTCCCATTCCAGAGTGGCCATGGACTATGCCCCAGACAGAGTTTCAGTGCTGACACCAGGCCAGGCCTTGAGATATGGTCTCATGGCTCCTTACCAGCAAGTAGGCCTTCTTTCCCAGAAGGCCTGGAAGTCGCATTCCAAATTTGGGAGACAAAAGAGCTAGGAAAAGTATAAATAGAAAAGGTTTCCTCCATGGGGGAGGGAGGGAGCAGAATTTGAAAGGCACATTTTTCTCTAGCCCTGCCCTTAATAAAATGTAACTCCCTTTCTCTCAGCATGGCTTGTTTTTTTTTCCGGTCTTCTGTAACAAAGTAGCCAGCCCTGTTCACCATCTCCCTCCCCACAACTGAGCCTACACCACCATCGCTTCACACAGAAAAACAGTTACTCCTACCCGACATTGTACTAGATATCTAAGCTTCCACCTTTGCCTCTTACAGCCAGTTCTCCACAGCAGCTAAATAAAATATAAATCTTTATAAAATATAAATCTGATCAGGGCCCCCTCCACCTGCTCTTCCTTAAAACTCCACACACATCCATCACAATCAGAATAAAACCCAAACCCTGCAACCTGCCCAGCACCACAAGTTCCAGAAACTTGTCCTCCTAACTCAGGACCTTGTCCTTCACACTACCCACACAGCTGTCATACAAGGTCTTGATTATTCCTGCCACAGGCAACTCTATGTGCTCTTTCCTCCTTTTAGAACTCTTTTCATCCTGGAAACTGCCCTGACTATGCCCTCATTCAGGTCTCCACAAACAGCAGTCTCCTGGGCCACCACATCTAACACAGAGCCCAAAATGCTCTGTTTCATGCCCCACTTGATTCTTTTTCAGCCTCATCTCCACCTGACATATGATTTACCTATTTCCCCACTTCCTCTGTCTTTACTGTATCCCCAGTGCCTAGAATGGTCCTGGACACTTGTCTTCTTTCTACCATAAGACTGAGTGACTCTCCCTGGTTTCCAGGTCAATGGGGGGTGTTCCATGCAGAGGAACAACCACTCACAGAAGGCCAATGCATTCCAGAAGTGGTAGTAACTGGATCAGCCCTGCTACCTCTCAATGCTCCCAGCAGGGAGGAATGTGTTTTGAGACCAGCCTTCTCTCTCATTTTCTTTCCCTCAGTTTAGGAGCAAGGACCATGCCATGAGAGCCACGGGCTTCAGGCAAAGTTCCTCTATTTGTAATCCAGGGGTCCTCAGACTTGTGCCCCTAACATCATGGACTCCGAAGACACCAAGGTATCGTGCAACGTGGGACCCCTTCTTCTGGCCCAGGAATGATCCAACTGCAAGGACAGGGCATGTGCTTCAGGCAGAGTCCTCAGCAACACAGAAAATATTAAAAATTCACATCTCTCTGCTCTCCTACCAAATTTATATTTTCCTTTGTTATTCATTTCACTACCTGCTGGGCACTCACTGTATCTAAGCAGGTTAGAGAAAGAAAGAATCAAATTTTTAAAATCTCTATACCATCATTTAATTTCCTTTTCTGGGAACTGAAAAAAAAAATGCTGCTATGATCTGCTCCTAGGAGCTGAGTACCTAAATCCAGCCAGCACTCATACCAAAATCACTGCAGAAATGAAATAAGACATATAATACCCACAGCCTGTATTGGGCTATACAGTAATCATGTAGAAATGACAGTTATTTCCCTTAAAGGATGATAATTAATGTTGCCTTTACATAACCCACTTCTTTAAACTGATGTCTTCTTGCATCAGCAATCAACAGGGTAATCAACATCACTGACAGGCATTTTCTCTGAGAGATGAGTGCTTTCATCAACACTTGCCCGTACAAGAGGTATTCCTATTTCAAAAACAAGGGGGTGGCAATGGGGGAGTAACAGGGCATGGTTCTTACCCCACAGTATTCTGGGATTCCCTTGCACCTGTCACAAAGCCACAGAATGAATTCTGCCTGGACATTCAAGACTTAATACAAATGATTGCAGTGCAAGGAAAATTCTCCTTACTGCTAAAATGCTCGCCCTACAGGCCAGCCTTGCCTGCCTTCCATTCCAATGGTTTTGGGAACCTTTGTCAGGCACTAAGCATGTGATGATGACTGGGCATGATCCCCACCCTCAAACTATAGTGGGGAGACAGACCATCCATTGATTAGAATCCTATATAATAAAGAGGGAATATGCTAATTGACTGCCACACCCTTACAAGATGGTGGTGCCCATAGCCACAAGATGGCCGTGCCCAGTCCCCTCAGCCCCACCTCATCCAATCAGAGTTTCCCAGTCTCTTCAGCCCCATAGGGGAAGGCAGTTGGGGGTGATTGGGCCAGCAGGGAGGGCAGCTGGAGGCAATCAGGCCGGCAGGGGAGGGCAGTTGGGGTTGATCATGCCGGCAGGGGAGCAGTTAGGCATCAATCAGGCTGGAAGAGGAGTGGTTAGGGAGCTATAAGGCTGGCAGGCAGAGTGGTTAGGGGCAATCAGGCAGGCAGGCAGGTGAGCAGTTAGGAGCCAGCAGTCCCAGATAATGAGAGGGATGTCCTACAGGATCGGACCTAAACCAGCAGTGGGACATTCCCCACGAGTCCCAGATTAGAGAGGGTGCAGGCTGGGCTGAGGGACATTACTCCTCACCCCAGCACATGAATTTCGTGCACCAGACCTCTAGTATAATACAAAAATGAAATCTACCCACAGTTTCCATAGGTATTTGTTGAGCACTACTCTGGATGCTGGGCACATACCAGTGGACAAATGCAAGAGTACATGACAGACACAGGTATCACAAGAACACAGAAAAAAAGTCTCTCATCCTACCCAGGAGGATCAGAAAGAAAACCCTGAGAGCAGTCATAAAGATAATGAGAGGATGGTAGAGGAAGGCTCCCCAGAGGGAAGGAGCCTGTGCATAGAGCAGAAGCACCAGTGAACAGTCCCATTCAAGGGCACAGTACCCTGCTTGCCTGGAACATACAGGGAGGCAGGAGGTACCAAGAGAAGTCTTGGATGGCAAGACAAGGTGACCAGGGCTCTTTAATACTACAGCAAGACTTAGGGCTCTCCTCTAGCTGAATAGTGTGACTCTGAAGATCCTGAAGCCCAGGAGTGACATGGTCCAATTCCCATCCCAGATATAATTTCCTAAATGGCTCTTCTTCATAAGCATGGCCTCTCCTCCACAAGGCTTGAAAATGCCAAAACAAACAAACATGCAAAAGGCAGATTTAGCAATTGGACACAAATAAATTTCAAAGAATAAAGCATATATGATGCTTTCCTATTTAATTAGAGAAGATAGCTAGGAACCACTACGGTGGAAGAAAGAAGAGAATGCTTTCCACAACCAAAATATTAAATGAGCAAACACCAACTTCTCAGAGACAAACATCCCTGACTTACAATTCTGCTAGAACTCTCCCTTTTCATCTCTGAGGGAAACAACAGAAGTTGGGTGGCAAATGCTTTTCACTTCCCAGGTGGCCTGCTGCCACATAACACCTCATAGGAGCCACACCAACCTCCTACCCTGGCATCAGCTCACCAGGAGTGAGCCAGCCTAGGAGAGATGCAGGAAGGAGTGAGAGCACATATTTTTACTGCAGATGATGGCTGCAGAGGATGCTATTTTTTCTAAGTAATGGTTTTACATTAAGTTCATAGTTCAATATTCACAAAGTTCTTCAAACTGAGTACCAAATTTCCCCATATCGTGAAGGGCAAGTTCAGATCCCCATAGCCCAATCTTCAACTAGGAAACCTTCTATCCGTTCCATCCCTATAAACAGGACATGCTGAATACTCAGAAAATAGTATTCTGAATATAATGCACGACGCAATAAGAGTGCACTGCATCATGATGGCTTCCAGCCCAAATCCAATTACATGTTCCTACATGGTGTATCCAGCTCATTGACCACACTTTGAGCTTATAAGCTATTCTAGCCTCAAATGAACTTGAGTGCTTTACTACATACACAAACTCTAATTTAATTTCTGTACAATTATCTGCCTTCCAAATAAAATTATAAAGCCCAACAAGTAATATCCTAATTAGGTTGGTTGTGGTCTTCATTACAGAAGCACATATTTAAAATGTTACTACTTGAAGACCAGTGCTTCCATTAGCACAGCTGTACATGAAATAGACAGGGAGTTTTTATTCACCACTACAATTGCAAGAGGTTTAACTGACATGTTGTGGACTATTTCATATATATCCACTCAAAATCAAAGCCCAGAGATGGGTTAGAAATTAGTCTTCTCTTCATGTACTGTATAATTAATTCCATTTATGAAACAGCCAAAAACAGGCAAAACTGACCTGTGCTGCTAGAGGTCAGGTCAGTGGTTATTGGGAGGGAGGTGGATGGAGATCTTTAGAGAATGTTCTGTTCAGCTCCTTGATTCAGGTACATTTGCACAGGTGTGTGTGCCTATGACAATTCACCATGCTATATACTAACAATTCAGACACTGTAGTTTATAACTCAACAAAAGTGTTTTAAAACATTAAGGTGGAGGGCAAAATTTGGCTATTCTGATCAAGACATTAATAGGTCAGAACTTCAATCCTATGTAGCATTTGAAAGAGCCCAGGTTTCACCTGGGGCAGATACAAGATAAACTGAAATAACAAGTTGCTTTTTACAGCCTAGGAAACAAGCCTAGGAAAACTAGGCTTGTTTTCCTTCTCTTCCATCTATTTTTCTTAAAAGATCTCAAGTGACATACCTAGCATGGCAACACCCAGAGAAGATCACTATTTACATTCCCTCCTCCATAAGACAAAATTATCTCCAGCCACAGTCATTCAATAATCTGTCATTATTCTGAATCATTCTTTAGTTTTAAAACATCCATTTAAAAAGAATGCAAGCCCTAACTGGTTTGGTTCAGTGGATAGAGCATCGGCCTGTGGACTGAAGGGTCTCAGGTTCGATTCCGGTCAAGGGCGCGTACCTTGGTTGTGGGCACACCCCCAGTGCAGGGTGTGTAGGAAGCAGCTGATCGATGTTTTTCTCTCATTGATGTTTCTAGCTCTCTATTCCTCTCCCTTCCACTCTGTAAAATATCAATAAAATATATTTTAAAAATAAGTAAATAAAAAGAATGTCAACTTTAAAGTTACTTCTAAAATTCAGTAAAGTACTCCTTCTATGAATAAAATATGAACTTATCAAACAACTTTACACATTAAAGTTCCAATCCTGCATTGTTTTAAAATTTAATCACATAAAAACTATAAATGGTCACAGAGTAAAAGAATTTAAGAAACTACAAGTTCCATTTCTTCGTCTTAAACTGCACTATCATTGTTTACTGAAATGCTCTATTTAAACACAGGAATATGTTGTACTATATTCCCTATACCACGTACCCAGGGTTAGAGGCATGAACTGCGCTTAATGCAAGCTCCTATTCTGAACTGCTAGGAACTTAAGACATATACAGCTCAGTACATATGTCAGGACCACCTGTATGACAGGGAGTTCTCAAAATTAATTTCTATGAAGAATACAATGGTTATTAAAGGGTTAGTTTAAAAAGTGTGCTAACCTAAATGTATATATGTATTTACATATCCTATCTAATAAAAGAGTAATATGCAAATTGACCACACCCTCACTACACCCAGCAAGCCATGCCCACAAGCCACACCCACAGGTCAATCAGGAGCAATATGCAAATTAACACCCAACCAAGATGACTGCTGCCCAAGGCTGGAGCCAGCCAGCAATAGGCCCCATGGCAGGGTGATTTCTGGGTGCCCAAGGCCAGAAAAAATATTGCCAAGAGGCTTTTTCTGGCCTTGGGCAGGTTGGGGCTGAGGCAGAGCCAGCCAGCGACTGGCCCAATCACAGGGTGATCACTGGCTGGGGTCCCCTGGCCGAGGTTCACTGTCCAAAAATGGAAAGCCTCAGCCAGAGGCTTTCTAGCCTTGGGTAGGCCGGGGCTGGGGTGGAGCCAGCAATTGGCCAATTGCAGGGTGCTTGGGGTCCCCTGGCCCAGGTCCCCTGCCCAAGGATGAAAGCCTCGGCCAGAGGCTTTTGGCCTTGGGTTGGCCTGGGGGAAGCCATCAGTAGGATATCTCCTGAGGGCTCCCAGTATGTGAGAGGGGACAGGTTGGGCTGAGGGACCACCCCCACCCCAGTGCATGAATTTCATGCACCAGGCCCACAGTATTTAGATAAAATCATTACTAGCAGCAATTATTTAGAACTTAAAACAAGAGAGCTTTTCCAGGAAATACTTTACAACTGACTTTGTTTAGAATTGCCCACACAGTGTGATAACACAAAAGCGGAAGTGCCTAAGTCGGTTTATTGTTTTTAGTCTCAACAGATACACCCACCTATTATTGGTAGCTGGAGAGGATGTTTCCATCCCCACCCATGGAGCAGCTGCTACAAGCCCAACCAGAAGCAAAAGAACCAGAAGAAAAGCCTTCCAAAAACACAAAATCAACGTCAAAGTTCAGATAAAGCTGTTGTGTTTCACACATTAAGACAGCCCTTCAGTTCACACTGAGGGGAGAGCAAACTTTTCAGTCTCAGCACTGCTGCCTATTTGTGTTGAATAATCCTTGTTGTGGGTTGTTCTGTGCACATTGTAGGGTGTTTAGTAGCATTCCTGGGCTATACCCACTACCTGCTCTACTTGACCCTCCACCCTAGCGATGACAAATGGCCTGGGAGGCAAAATCAACAGCAGCTGCAAGTCACAGGGGTAGAGGTTAGAACGCCTTTGGAAGAGGATTGTTAAGTCCTCACTTAACATTGTAATTCTAGACAAAATGACATATAACAAAACCAGTTTTAGTTCCCCCAGTGTGGCTCAGTTGGTTGAGCATCATCCCATGCACCAAGAGGTCACAGGTTCCATTTCCAGTCAAGGGCACATGCCCTTGTTGAGAGATCTATCCCCAGTAGGAGATAGCCAATCAATGTTTCTCTCTGACTGATTCTCTCCTTCTCCCTTCCTACCTTTCTAAAATCAATAAAAACACATTTTTAAAAATATATATATATATAACAATTTTACCACAGGCTAATTGATAAAAATGAGAGTTAGGCTTCTACAGCATCTCATCAATGTTGTAACAAAACAATGTTGAAGGAGAGGGTGTTATTCTAGAATTTTCAAGGACCTGCTATACACAAGAAATCAGGTGTAGTGATCACCTGGTGAAGATGTCTCTGTTTTCTATAATTCCTAACATGTATATCTATTTCCTATCCAAACACACAAATTTAAATACAGAAGAAAGCTAAAGAGAAGGCAGGAACATTTGTTAGAAAGTATACTAATAACAAAGTGCCAGCCATCTCAAATTATTATTCCTTTCTTTTCTTATTTACTTTCAAATATTTCACAGGGGGGGGGGGGGGGATGAAAATCTTTCCTAAAAGGTCATTCGAGCCCAATTAAATATTTTCTATGATCATAAAAATGATCATATATTTCTGGTCCATACCTTAGAATCACTTATTCTTCACACAGTTCTCACTCTCTGTTGTGCCTCCGGGTCAAGGCAGACCAGAAGCAGTAGCAGCAGGGCACACATTCACTCCAGCCCTACCTAACGGAGAGCAACACCTCAATGCTGTGAAAGAGCCAGGGATTCAAAGCCAGGAAACCTGATTAGAGTCTCTAATTCTACCACTTTCTCATCCTAGAACCCTAGCCAATCCCAACCTCCCAAGACACCAGTTTTTATTTATGAAATGCAGGTCAATGCTGCTGCTGTGAGAACTCTCAAAATACAGAGGTTTCTATACAAACGTCAAATATTGTTACCCTTCTTGCAGGTTTATGCACATCCCAATTCTCAACAAGAGAGAACTGTTTGCTTTACCAACAGGAGTTTTTTCATTGAAGAAAACAGTCCTAAGGTTGGTTCTAGCAGCATCAGTAGCAGATTCAGAAGGCCCAACAGAGTATGAAACAGATATGAAAGGCAGGAAAGCATGGAGTGAAGAGCAAAGGGCAGGGAGCCACACTGCCCAGGTCTGATGCCACTGGTGATATCTGCAACTTTCTTAACTCTACATGCCTTAGTCCCTATAAACCAGAATAACAGTAATGCATCAACTTTTTTATTCACAGCAGTTATTCTATCTAATAAAAGAGTAATATGCAAATTGACCATACCTCCACTACATCCATCAGCTATGCCCACCAATATGCAAATAAATCCAACCAAGATGACTGTGGGCCAAAGAGAGCAAGAGGGAGGCTTGGGTTTCCCTGGCAAAGGAGGAAGCCAAGCTTTTCACCTGCCCAAGCTGGTTCAGGCCTCCACTCAATGTTACAAAGTTCCAATTATAGAAGATAATGATGGCAGCCCACAGAGCTGGAGAGAGCAGGAGGCTTGAGTTGCATCAAGAGATGGAGGAAGCAAAGCTTTCCACCTGCCCTGGCCAGCCCAAGCCTCTGCTTAAGGCTACAAAGTTTCAATTATAGAAGGTAAATAAATTCAACAGAAAGGGCTGACACCACAGAGCGAGCAGAAGGCTTGGCTCCACTCCAGGTTACAAAGTTTCAGTTGTAGATATAAGTTAATCCCAGATCCCAGGGCCTCCGCTTGGGTCGCCAGGGGAAATGGCCAGCCTACAAACCTTCACAGGCCCCTCACCCAGGCTACCCCACACTCCAAGGGAACCCCCACCCTAATCCAGGACACCCTTCAGGGCAAACCAGCTGCCCCCCACCTGTGCACCAGGCCTCTATCCTATCTAATAAAAGAGTAATATACAGATTGACCATCACTCCAACACATAAGATGGCTATCCCCATGTGGTCAAAGATCCTGCCTCCATGTGGACACAAGATGGCCAGCAGGGGAGGGCAGTTGGAAGGGACCAGGCCTGCAAGGGAGGGCAGTTGGGGGTGATCAAGCCTCCAAGGGAGGGCAGTTGGGAGGGACCAAGCCTGCAAGGAGGGCAGTTGTGGGCAATCAGGCCAGCAGGGTAGGGCAGTTGGGAGGGACCAGGTCTGCAAGGGAGGGCAGTTGAGAGGGACCAGGCCTGCAAGGGTGAGCAGTTAGGGGTGACCAGGACGGCAGAGGAGGGAAGTCGGGGGTGACCAGGCCTGCAGGGAAGGGCATTCGGGGGGGGGGGGGGGACCCAGGCCTGCAGGGGAGGGCAGTTAGGGGCAAGCAGGCTGGCAAGGGAGCAATTAGGCATCAATCAGGCTGGTAGGAGAGTGGTTAGGGGGTGATCAGGCTGGCAGGCAGAAGTGGTTAGGGACAATCAGAAAGACAGGCAGGTGAGCAGTTGGTAGCAAGCAGTCCTGGATTGTGAGAGGGATGTACAACTATCCATTTAGGCCCAATCCTACTGGGCCTAAACGGGCCATCAGACATCCCTCAAGGTGTCCCAGATTGGAGTGGGTGCAGGCTGGGTCAGGGACACCTCTCTCCTACCCGTGCACAAGTTTTGTGCACTGGGCCCCTAGTCTATATTAATAAAAGGGAAATATGCTAATTATTCCAAGAGACCTTCCAGACAAAGCCATTGTTGCAAGGCTGAGGCAGAGGTGGTTAGCGTGATCAGGCCAGGAGGGGAGTGCAATTGGGAGGGGGAGATGTTGGGGGCGAGCAGACCAGCAGGGGGGGCCAGTTGGAGACAAGCAGGCCAGTGGGGGGGGGCAGTTGGGGGCAATCAGGCCAGCAAGGGGGGGGCCAGTTGGGGGCGAGCAGCCTGGCTGGTGGGGGGAGTTGAGGGTGATCAGGCAAGTAGGGGGAAAGTTGGAGGCAAGCAGGCACCAGGCAGAGTCATTAGGGGTGATCAGGCAGGCAGGCAGATGAGCCGTTAGGAGCCAGCGGTCCCAGATTGTGAGAGGGATATCCCAGATTGGAGAGGGTGTAGGCCAGAGTGAGGGACACCCCTTCTCCCTCCCCCCTCCATGCATGAATTTCACGCACTGGGCCACTAGTAGACTATAAAGTCACCACCAACACTAAATTAGTGAATACTGAATCAGAGAAATAGGGTTAGGTTCCTGTGAGACTCTGGTCTCAAAATTGTTGTCAACTGATCAATATACCTATAAGCATGGTTTATATGTGTTTCTGTATTGACACCTTACTTTATTTTTAAAATATGTTTTTATTTATTTTATAGAGAAAGAGAGAGGGAGAAAAACACCAATATGAGAAACATCCTCCTTCACCACCCCTACTGGGGATCAAGCCTATAAGCACAACCAGGGTATGTGTCCTGCCAGTGAATTGAACCTGCAGCCTCTGGGTGCATGGGAGAACACCCAACCAACTGAGCCACAACAGCCAGGATAACATCTTATTTAATATGTAATGTTGATTCATTAACATTGAACTCACAGGCACAACACTTGACTCATGCTTGAAAAAGTTATCTAACCTACCAGAGGCCCAGTGCATGAAATTCGTGCATGGGGGGGGGGGGGCGGCGCAGGGGATGTCCCTTAGCCCAGCCTGCACCCTCTCCAATCTGGGACCCCTCCAGGTATGTCCAACTGCCTATCTAGGCCCGATCCTGGTAGGATCAGGCCTAAACAGGCAATCGGACATCCTTTTCAATCCAGGACTACTGGCTCCAAACTGTACACCTGCCTGCCTCCCTGACTGCCCCTAACCATTTCTGCCTGTCAGCCTGATCACCCGCTAACCACTACCCTGTCAGCCTAATTGATGTCTAACTGCTCCCCTGCCAGCCTGTTTGCCCCCAACTTCCCTCCTCTGCAGGCCTGGTCACCCATAACTGCCCTCCCCTGCAGGCTTGATCACCCCCAACTGCCCTCCCTTGCAGGCCTGGTCCCTCCCAACTGCCCTCCCCTGCTGGCCTGATCGCCCACAACTGCCCTCCCTTGCAGGGCCTGGAACCTCCCAACGGCCCTCCCCTGCTGGCCATCTTGTGGTGGCCATCTTGTGTCCACATGGGGGCAAGATCTTTGACCACATGGAGGCAGCCCTCTTGTGTGTTGGAGTGATGGTCAATGTGCATTACTCTTTTATTAGATAGGATAGAGGCCTGGTGCATGGGTGGGGGCCAGCTGGTTTGCCCTGAAGAGTGTCCCAGAGCAGGACAGGGATTCCCTTGGGGTGAGGGGCAGTCTGGGCGAGGGGCCTGTGGAGGTTTGCAGGCCAGCCATGCCCCCCAGCAACCCAAGTGGAGGCCCTGGGATCTGGGATTAATTTATGTCTACAATTGAAACTTTGAAGCCTGGAGTGGAGGCCTAGGCCAACAACAGCAGGTGGAAAGCTTGGCTTCCTCCATTGCCAGGGATACCCAAGCCTCTGTTCTCTCCAGCTCAGTGGCTGCCACCATTTCTGTATCTTTTATAATTGAAACTTTTATAGCATTGAGTGGAGGCCTAGGGCAGCAATGGCAGGCAGAAAACTTGGCTTGTTCTGTTGCTGGGGAAACCCAAGCCTTCCTCCTGCTCTCAGTGGCGGCAGCCATCTTGGTTGGGGTTTATTTGCATAATCTGCTCCTGATTGGCTGGTGGGCGTGGCTTTGGGTGATGCTGGTGGGTATGGCGAAGGTATGGTCAAATTTGCATATTACCCTTTTATTAGATAGGATATTTTATACAAAGGCAAATCTCAGCTTTCTTGCACTTGAGAATACTAGACAGCACTTTAGCGCTATGCTTGGGAGGCATCTTTAAATAGTGAAATCATTTTTAAAAAATAAAAAATGCCTCAAAATTGGCAATGGTTAAATCACAAAGAAGATACCTATTTACATACAGTATGAGACCTGAAACAAGAAGGCAAAGCATAGCCTTGTTCTATCTCAACTGGGGACTCAGATTCTCCTCCACTTGGTGAATAGTCACAAAAGCACAGTAATTACTGATTTTAGCATTACAAATAAATTGTAAGAAGAACCAAATTTGTAAAAAGAGTCCACACACAATGAGAACTGACTATACCTGCCTCACAGAGTAGCTGTAATGATTTAAGGCATTGCAGGTTCTTTCAGACACCACAATAAAGCAAGAATCACAACAAAGTGTATCACGGGAACTTTCTGGTTTCCCAGAGTATATAACGTTTATGTTTACACTATACTGTATTCTATTTACGTGTACAATAGCATTATACCTAGAAAACAATGTACATAAATTAATTTTAAAATACTTTATTACTAAAAGCATGCTAACTATCCTCTGAACCTTCAGTAAGTTGTAATATTTTTGCTGGTGGAGGTTCTTGCTTTGATATTGATGAAAACACAGTACCTATAAAGAGCACTACAGCAAGGCACTACAGTGGGGTGCACTACAGCAGGGTGCATTACAGTGAGGTGTGCAGAAACAACATGCATTATAGCAAGATGCTCTATAGTGGGGTGCACTACAGCAACGGGCACTAATGCAAGTTGTGACTGCACAGATAAAAGCACTGCTTCCTCGCATAGTGTGCATTCTCTGCAAATGTTAATTATTGTTGGAGAGTCAATTACGGTATGTCAATTTTTAAAATTCACATTGTGCAAAAAGCATAACAAATTTAAAGAAAAAAGAACAAAGGTGACAGCGTATGATAAACACATGAATATGACTGAGAAGAAAATAAAAACTTAGAATTTCTTCCTAAAGCAATCTCTCACCAAAAGGTCTCCCTGTGCTAGTCATTTATCTACCTTTGTGCTCTCAAGTCCATTCTCTGCACATCTTGTCCTTTTTGTAATATATCAAAGGAAAGGGCATTTCCAAAACACCCTTGCTAACTGATTTCCATAGAGAAATCAGGAGGCACCAACAGAAGCTGGGAGGGCAGGCATATAGGCCCAGGGCCATCTCCTCCACGGGTGAAGCTCTTTCCAGGGGACACCCCTTCCCATTTCTGATAACCTTAACTCCCATCCTCCTGCAGTGCTATGGGTGGGACATCTTTCTGTTACTGCAAATATCTGAGTCATCACATACTTTTGGGTATCTCACCTCTACTATGACCTATGTACTCTATGCAATTTTCAGTAGTAGATTCTCTATCAAGTTCTTCTGACTCACATCCTCCTACAACACTGGCTCCAGAAAGGTGCCACCCCTGCAATTTTGCCAAGAACCCCCCGCCCTCCAAACACACACACACACACACACACACACACACACACACACACACACCTCACCTGTCAATTTCTGAGTCTCTGGCTTCTCTGAATTGAGAGCCAGTGAAGGTGTGTTTGGCTTCTTTTAACTCACTGCTGCAGGAAAAAGAAAAGTATACTTATTAATGGTATTAGAGCTACTTCAGCTTTTTACCAAGTTACATTACTTCTGCCACCTTTCAATATGGGCTACTGGCTGCCTCCGAAACAAGGTTCCCTCCACTTAAGTGTAATTTTTGAAGACTAAGCATTATTCTCAACTCATCAATACCTTGATTTAAAAAAACAAATAAACACCAAAAACAATCCAAATGCAGCTCATGGCATGCATCCAATTTACTCCCACAGTCGGCACTGGCCACTCCTGGCTGCTAACAGCAGCCCGCGTCACCACTACCTATTAATTCTGAGGCAACTTCTATGTTCTTGTCTTTCCATTGCTTCTCAGCCCAGTTCATAAAAATGGATTGCTGGACTGTAATCAGGGCAGGCAGATAAAAGAATGCAACAGTGAACACAATTCTGATAAATGGGTCAGAGAAGCAGAAGGGGGCTATGGGGCATGCTTGCTGCTCACTAAACCTTATTCTCCTCTCCCTGACACAGCTAGACTGAGTTTTAGGCAATAGAATATGAATGGAAAGTGACACTAAGCACTGCAAGGCCCTGCCAAAGTCTTCCCAGGTTGGCTCCTCCACTCGTTCCCCACGTCCAACAGACTGGGATGGGCATTACTGCAGAGTGGTCCTGAGGACCCATGTTCAAAAGCCAGGGTCTATTTAATCTTGATTTTTTAAAAGGGCCCCTCCCCCCACCAGCAGTAGCAGTAGCCCAAAACTATGGACAAGAAAAATAATTACACAGATACACACACACACACACACACATACACACACACACACACACACACACATACACGGAGGTCTGTAATGAGCTGGTCAGACATTTAGTCAAGGTGGCCATGGGGTATATAAAATATTCCCCAGGATGCTCCTTAAAGAAGGATCGCTTTAGGAGACCCGCTGGGTCAGGGGTTCAGGAACAAACCCCTGTTGTTCCTGGTCCCCGTTTCTTGTCAGAAAGAGCCCTTCAGTGCTGATCAACCAGCACTTTGTAGCATAACCACCCAGATTCGGAAAGGCCAAGTATGCCTCCCAGCATCCGCGGGCAGACATGAAGCTGAGATCACACCTCCAGGCCAGTGCTATTCAATGGGGGCAGGGATGCTACAGTGTAGGGCCAGTCCACGAGGCATTTATGGCCTGTGAAGAAATGAATACCAAAATAGAGGGTAAGTATTCTGGAAATTTTTATAACAATTTGATAGGGTAATTTTATGTTTTTGAATCTAATAATAAAATTAAGGGCTTGTTATTTTGAATTGTCTTATTCTTTTATTTCACTTTTCTAGTAACTGCTTTTTATTGTACCAGACATGAGGGTATATAATTTTTAAAAACTGTTCTCTTTCTCCAGGAACCCCAAGTACCCAAACTCTTCTGCCAAATTCCTAACTATACCTCCTTACCCCATCCTTCCTGCCTCACTCTCACCAGGCTCTCCTCCCTCCTCCAGGCTAGCAACTCACTCTACCTTCCTTTCAAGATGGCATCTCTCATTAACCGGGTGGTGATAAAACTCTCTGCAAGCCCCTGAGTAGTGAGCTGGGGGCACTAGTTCCTGTAGGTTTCCTGGATGGTGAGCTGGGGGCACTGGTTCCTATAGGTTCCTTGGATGATGAGCTGGGGGCAGTGATTCCTGCAGGTTCCCTGGATGGTGAGCTGGGGCACTGGTTCCTGTAGGTGTGGACAATGGTTCATATAAGCCATGTTAAGGTTCAGACCAAAACGAAAGATTAAGTGATGATCAGCCATTCATCCACAGGACTAAAATAGCATGGGTTCTGGTTCCAGAACATGGCCATAGTGAAAGAACTGACTAGAAACCTGTCCACAGCCTTACCTCCCTTAATTCACTATAGGGAGAGCCTCAGCCTGCCTGACAGAAAGCTGTCCATCACTGTAAACCTGGAAAGCAAAGTGAAATGCCCCTGCCCCCTTCTCCAGGGAAAGGACATAGGGGAGAAATCTCACAATGGCCTCAGAGAAACTAGAGGTTCTTTAGAAAGCAAGTCGCCTGTGTGTGGCATCAGTATGATGGATTATATGGGAAGGGAATGGGATGCCAACCAGGACTGATAAACTTCCCATTACAATAGCATCCTGACCCAGGTAGAGAAAAGACTGAAACACACCTCCTTGAAAGGGAAAGAGGACAAAAACAGGGGGTGATGAGGGTAACAAAATAAGCAAAGGAAACTGGAGGCGGGGCAGACATAGGCAGCACCAACATCCTCAACGTGGGTGTGCTGGGGATGGTGTAGGTCTAGGTTCCCGACCGACCTCATTTTGTAGAATTTCCAGGGATGAAAGGACCATGACTTTATCAAAAGCCCACATAAACATCTTTCATAATCAATAAAATATGTGTAATTGGTGAGATCAGAAAGGCAGGAATCCAGGGAGAAGGACATGCATGACATCTATCAAGTTCCATGCTCATCTGGTTATCAACTGTCTGGATATTTGAAATATTTAAAATGTTTAAATATTGTGGTCAAGTAAAGCCAGAGAACAAATACAAGACGCTGTTCTGAAACCTCCTGCCATGAACCGGGAATTCTTATTAGATCGAGTCCACACCAGGCATGCCTGTGAAGACAGCTGCTTTGCGCTCCACATCTGGCCTGGGACAAGGGGCTTTGCAGAGCTCTGACCTCTGCCCTGCAGCTCCATCTTTCACCCTTCGCTTGGCCAGGGAAAGCGGGGTTACCCCATACTCCTCTGTGAATATGGGCAGTGGCTACCGGAGTGCAGTGTTATGGACTCCAAGGCACTTCCTGGACTCTGAGGAAGAGGCCTCAGATGAAGCACCAATGTACACCACAGCGAAGGGCCAGGATGGTGACAGGCATTCCTCAGCTGACAATTTCCCGAAGCCTGTGGCCTCCATCAAGCTGGCTCAGGAGATTGCTCCTGTCCCCTCCTGCTTGGCACAGCTCATAGATGAGACCAGGCACTCACACTGCCTAACATGACTACTGTCCTGGAGTCTCAGAAAGAAATCAGTTCAGCAATGGTGTTTCATTTTAATCACTCTAAGTCCTGCTGTCCAAGTCCCCAGTTCTGTTAGGCCTCTTCTGAGGTTATTCATCTATATGCCAACAGGAAAGCGCCATTAACTTTAAATCCCATAATCAGGGTTGTTGATTAATAATTTCAATGTCAGCACTACCAGGGAAAACACAGTAATGCACCACATGTCAGCATTTCAGTCAACAGCATAGTGCATCTAGAGTGGTCCCATCCTATATATTTAAAGATTAATATGCAAATAGACCAAAGAGCAGAATGACCAGTCACTATGATGGGCACCGACCACATACAATGCAGGAGCTGCTCCCTGGTGGTCAGTTCGCTCCCACAAGGGAGGCACCGCTAAGCCAGAAGCCCTGAACCAAGCTCACAGCTGACTTAGCAGCAGCACTAAGAATGTCTGACTGATGGCTTAGGCCATCCCCTGTAAACTGGCAAGTGGACATCCCCCAAGGGCACCTGGACTGCAAGAGGGCACAGGCCAGGTTGAGGGACCCCCCACACTGAGTTATAACAGAGCTGAAATTCCCTATTTCCTGGTGATGTCATAGCAGTCAAACATCAAAGTGCAATGTATTCTCCTGTCATGTTTGTGGCAATACCTGTGTAAACACACCTGCTGCACTGCCAGTGCGTGAAGTACAGCACACAATTATGTATAGTACATGGTACTTGATAAGAATAAAGGACCAGTTTATGTATTTATTATACTTTGTTTTGTTATTAGAGTGTACTCCTTCTGCGTATAAAAGAGCATGCCATGTTATGCCAACAGTATGCCATGTTTATCACATCTCTCGACCGTATCATTTTCCCTTGTGCTCAATTTAGACTTTGACGTAACGTGCTGTACCAGCTTGTAGCCTAGGAACAACAGACTATACCACATAGGCCAGACCACCTAGGTGTGTTTAATATACTCTATGATGTTCACACATAGAAACAATAAAATCACCTAACAATGCATTTCTCAGAATGTATCCCCATGTTAAGTGACACAGGACTGTAAAATGAAACGAACTTTTTCTACCTACACCTTTTCTTCTTTATATTCATCTGTTTAGCTCATCATAATGCCACATACCAGGTTCTGTGCTGGCCACTGGTGGTAGGAAAAGCAATAGGCCAGTGCTAGCTCTCAGGAAATTGACAGTCCAGATAGAACCTTAGGAAGTAAAATGTATTTCTTCTTTTAAAACATATTTTTATTGATTTGAGAAGAAGGAAGAGGGAAAGCTAGAAACATCAATAATGAGAGAGAATCATTGACCAGCTGCCTCCTGCATGCCCACAACCAGGGCATGTGCCCTTGACCAGAATAAAACCTGGGACCCTTCAGTCCACAGGCCAATGCTCTAACCACTGAGCCAAACCAGCTAGGGCAAGTAAAATGTATTTCAATTTCATTCGGCCCTTCCTCCACTTCCTTTGGCAGCACATGTTCATATCATTTATTTGAGTGGCTTTGGTTTTATTTTATTTTTACATGAACACTGCATCTTTCTCTTTCAGTCATGTGACAAGAAGTAAAGCTTAAACACTAGTTCTTTCAGAAATTAAGGCATAAAAGGCTAGCTACAGGATCTACCAACCCATTTGAGAAACAGTTTCTGACATCGGCTTCCCAATAACATCCTCTCTCTCCACATGCTCTACAGTAGTCAGAGTTAAAGAGTCACTTATTTTGAGAAGCCAGTAAGTTTCCCGATCTCAATGGATTCATGTGGTTCCATACACACCTGAGCACACAGCCAGAATAACTTCATCCTGCCTATATCAGGAGAGGGGATATGCAACACAGAGAACAGAGAGCCGCTTCTCTCCCTTCTGGAAGACCCAGCTATTTCCAATCTCCTAGGAGTAACCAACGTGTATAAAGGCCATTCTATATAATAAAGAGCTAATATGCAAATGGTCGTGAAGCCCTCACACCATAACAACCAATCAATAGGAGGCTGTGTGCACAGCAGGCATGGGTAGGCAGGACTGTGTACACAGCGAGGCCAGGGGACGTGAGGCTGTGTCCCCCCTCCGGCACCAGCCGGGGAACATGATGCTGTTATTGTTTATTTATTAACTAGTGGCACAGTGCACAAAATCTGTGTATGAGGGGGTTACCTCAGCCCAGCCTGCACTCTCTCCAAACTAGAACCCTTAAGGGATGTCTGACCGCCTGTTTAGGCCAGATCCCATAAAGATGCCTGCCTGGTTGACCTAACTGCCCTCCCCTGCCAGCCTGATCTCACCCTAACTGCTCTTCCCTGCTGGCCTGATCTCACCCCCAACTGCCTCTGCCTGATCGGTTCTAACTGCCCTCCCCTGCCAACCTGATCTTGCTCCCAACTGCTCTCCCCTGCCAGCCTGATCACTCCTGACTGCCTCTGTCTCTGCCCCCACTATCATTGCTTTGTCTGAAGGAAGTCAGATGTCTGGACTATGGATGGTCAACCTGGTCTAATTAGCATATTGCCCTTTTAGTAGTATAGACAGACTAGGGGCCCAGTGCATGAAATTCGTGCACTAGAAGTGGGTGATTCCCTCAGCCCAACCTGCCCCCTCAATGGGGCCGATGGCTGGCTCTGCCCTGGACACCTCGGCCCTGCTCCCCTAGCTCAGGCCTTAGCCCCGGCGGCGACCACCCAGCCCCAGGGGCACCCCACACTTGCGGCAGCCAAGAGGCAAGCTGCCCAGAGCCTGGTCACTGCGTAGCACTGGGGGCAGGGGCACCGGATGCAGAGTGTTCGGCCAGGTGTGCCCAACCTTATCTGCAGAGATTGGTGGGACTCAGGAGGAGGGCGCAGTGGTCTGAAGATTGGTGGGACTCAGGAGGAGGGCGCAGTGGTCTCTCGCCTTCTGGACCTTCAGGCCATTTGCCCGCCTCTCCCCGCAAAGGCTGCCCTTTGGAGGGCCTTGCTATGCACACAGAGCCTCCCCAGCTCCCCAGCTCCCGTTCTCCCACCTTCCCTGCCATGCCCAGAGATGATCCACCTCAGACCCGGGACCCCTTAGACACCTCTTCCCGTGCCTCTGCAAAGCGCAGCGCCTGTACTTTTCCAGCTCCCTCTTTCCCTCTTGAAATTGAAAGTTATTGAGGATGCTCAGGGTTGTTGCTCCAGCAGTTTCCTTCCCTACCCCTGAGCTGCCCCCACCCCCCCCCACAACCATGCCCCCTCACTTTCCCTCGCCCCATCTTTCCCTTCCTCCTCCCCCCCTCCCCTCTGGGGTTCTCCTGGCAGCCCAACCCTACTGGAGTGGCTCCTGCTCTCAAAAGGCAGAAGCAGCTCGGGGTCTCTCCAGTGCCCCTTGGCCATGACTGCAGTGCCAACCGCACTCACTCCCCAACATTCCCAGGGTCTCTACCTCTGCCTCCACAGCCTCTGAGCCCCCGGGGCTGCTGCCGGCGCCCACTCAGACCCCGCCAGCAGCCCCTGCTGCTGCCACGCACCATGCTACCTGTGGCTGCCCTGGTGAGGGCACCTGCTGCTCCCAGGTCCCTCTTCGCTTGCAACGCTGACAGCCACCTTTGCGGAGCCATGGCAACTTGGGGCTTGGATGCTGCAAATGTACAATAGTGGGTTTCCCTCTCCGCCCAATCCACACCACTTGCCAGCCCAGCGCACCCATCGGATATGTGCGCAGAAGTTTTGTCCATTGCTCGGGGTGTCCCCGCTCTCTGTGCACCTCAAACCTACAAACATTGGACATACTCATCCACCACACTGGCGCCGCCACTGCTCGCGTGCACCTCGCCCCTCCTTGCACTGCTCGGCCCCGCCCCCCAACTCAGGTGTGCCTTGGCCCCGCCCCTCGTCACATGGCACCCACCCCCCGCCCCCCTCTCCTGATTGGCTCATAGCATAGTGAAGGTATGGTCAAATCTGCATATTGCTCTTTTATTAGTTAGGATTATACAGGATAGGATTGCTTAAATGGTGGGGGGAGTCTCTTTCATCAGAAGGAGATGCTCTTGGCAGACAAAAATATATAATCCCTATATCTGGACTGATAGCCAGCTATATGCATTATACTGCCAAACCAGCCATTAAAAAATTGTACCACTTTCTTACACTTTACTCCAAACAACTGTTGCCCTTAAAACCCCTCCTCAGCCCACACCTGGGGTTCTGCCTTTGCAGTTCACCTAGATTAGGTTCTGATTGGTCGGTTTCTATGTCAATCAGCATCTCCTGACCTATCAATGGGCCTGATAAGAGAGTTGGGGCTGATCAGCAGCCCCAGTGGCGGCCCCAGAGAAAGAGAGGTGCAGCTGCTGGCCAGGCCCAGAGCAAAAGAGAGAGAGGAAAGTGCTGATCAACAGAGGCTACAGATCAGACCCTGCTTCTCTCTTCAGGCCTCTCTTCAGGTCTGATCTGAAGTTCCCTCAGCAGTCAGTGCTGGGTCTGGGAGCCCAGAGCAATAGCAGTCAGTGCTGGGTCACCATGGCAACCCAGCACTGATTTCCCATTGGTCAAGCCTTCAGTCGTTACTGACCCTGGCTCTTTACACACACACACACACACACACACACACACACACACACACATATATTATATAACACACACACACACATATATATATATATATATATATATATATATATAATTATTTTCATGTACATTTTACTAATTTTCCATCATCTCTATTATAGAGAAAGGGCAAACAGCAATATTAAATTATTTCCTCTAATTAATTCCTTTTTAATGTGCACAAATTTCGTGCACCAGACCACTAGTGTGCTGCTTTATATTCTGAAGGCTATTTAAGGGATTATAGGAATGCCAAGTGATCTGTGATGTGGCTTTCAAGTTATAAATGTCAATGACAGCCAAGTCTGCTGTGTTTGGAACTTTTCCAACAGCAGGTTGACAACAACCCAATTCGATCAGTCTGGGGAGGGCTCACAGGAAGCTGCTCTTTCAGTAGTTATTCCTAAAGGAGCCAAGAAGCTTCTCCAAGGCATCTAGGTATGGTGTACTGGGGCAGGAAGGGTCAGGGGGAGGTGACAACATCTTTGGTAGCAGATAGACAGAGCCCAGGAGTGCTACATGACATCAACACATCTGACTGCTCTGTGAAGACTGTCAACCACACACACTGCAGAGTGGCACAGGTGAGAGGTGCAGACCCTGCCATAAGAAACAACCAACCAAAAAACCACCACAAAACAAGAAGATGCTCATTCCTCCCCTAGCATAAGCCACAGCAACTAGGTATCAGGGATCTGAGATCCAGCTCTGAGCTCCAGGATGCCAGCCCACTACCCCCAGCTGCCTTGCCTGACAATCTTGAAGAGCAGTGAGCAACACCCCTATCTGCTACCACTAAACTAATCTCAGAACAGACTCTTAAGATTGTTTGGCTGACCAGTCTCTGAAATGAAGCCCCATTTCCATTAAGTGATGTGTGAGGTGTGTACTGTGGAGAAGCGGGGTTGGGGTGGGAGATGTTGTTTGTTGCATCTTAGACAAAATTTCCATGTCTTTGAAGATTTGAAATCCCTTTGAGGTTCTGAAGAAGACACTTCCTGTTTCTCTGGTTTCTCCCAGCAGGACAAACTCTAAAGGTGACAGCTAGAGAGAAGCCTCTGATGAAAGTCACATGGTCACAGGATATTCCTAACATTAAGGCTTTTATTCACATCAGATATTTGTCTGCTTGCGAGTTGCTGGTGAGTTTTTAATCCTGTGATGTTGTTTAAGACAAAGTTTCTTCAAAGACCCACATATGTAAGAAACAAATTAGGAATGTTTAGTACTTCATTCTGTTGGCCCCATAACCTTGACACCCAAGTCCTATCAGCCTGTGAAATCCAAATATTCTGCTCCCAAACTGAATGCCTGATTTACCAAGGGTAGCCAGAACAGTAGTTTCAAGCTTTACTGAATTTAGTCGGTAAACAAAGAATATTTAGCGAACAGCTTCCCCCACAAAGTATGATTGTAACTAAAGACTTTAAGAAAATGTAGTCTTTGAGCAATGGTTTCTTGATGTAGACTCAGCTCAGAAAGTGTGCAATCTTGATGAGTCATACTCCAGTTCACTGCTGTTTCTTTTGGTCACATTATGATCCTCCATATCAGGTCTTGGCTGGACTGCTCTAAAAGGAGCAGCCCTTCCATGTAAGAGTGACTAAATGATTGAATGAAGTAATAAATGGTCTACTGCTCCCATCACTTTACTAGTTCTAGACAGATGAAATAGTCTTGCTGAATTATCCCACCGATCAAGTCCACTAGGCTTTAATCAGATAGCTAGCAATGTCCCCTCAGGATTGGACTGCACTGTATTTTGATGGTTCCAATTGTTACCATCTCACTCAATTACTTGTTCCTCTCCCTCCCTAGGTCAAATGTCCTGGATCTGTGCTTAGCCAGGTAAAAACTTGCTTACTACAGTACTACATGGCCTTAATAGGTTTTTCTCCACCAATGTCCAGTTTGGAAGTGATCACTCCTGTAATCACAAGGACAAAGACATTTTTAAGTGTCTCCTCTTTAAGGTCTTGATTCACTGAAAACAGATGGGCTAACAAAGAGCTTCTATGAACTTTGCTTCTTCCATTCTAGTCTCCCAAGAAAAAGGGATACCTAAAAATATATAGGTGAGAGGCTTATCACTTCAACTCTAGAGGCATTTATCTAATAAAATGTATTATCTCACTTGCTAGAATCCAAATCCATCCATTATTAGATCAGTAGGAGTAAGGCAGAGACAGGGCCTCTGCACAGAACTGCTCTCTGTTCCAAGTCTCAGGAGGCATTAAACCAAAGCTTTTACCAATCTTAAAGCTTTCCAGACTCAACTACATCAATATACACACAGTATACACATAATTTTAGTAACAAACAGCTCTATTACAAAACACAAAGGTGTTTGCCATGAGATAAAGCCCACTGAATTACATACCTGTTTATTCAAATATAACAGATCACTTAAAGCCACTTCACCTTGAAGAATAAAATGCAGAAAAGCAACAAAAAGCCATTCTACAAATATATCTACTACGTGCTTCTATACAGGTAAAACTTCCCTCTATAAAACACCTTTATAAAAGAAGTGTATTTTGGAAAAACAGAAACAGACTCATAGACACAGAGAACAGACTAATGGTTGCCAGAGGGGTAGGGGGTAAGGGTTAGGGGACTGAGTAAAAAAGGTGAAGGGATTGAGAAGTGCAGATTGATAGTTACAAAATAGTCACATGGATGTAAACTACAGCATAGAAAATACAGTCAATAATATTGTGATAACTATGTACGGTGCCCATTGGGTACTAGAAATGTCGGGGAAGAACACTTTATAAAGTATATGGTTGGCTAACCACTATGCTGTATAACTGAAACTAATTCAAAATACTACTGAATGCAAACAATGTACTTGTGAAAAACAATCCTAAGCATCTTAGTCAACATCAAAAACACCTCATTCATGTGACATAATAGGGCTAATAAAATGAATAGCCACATGCCTCAGACCTAAGTACTATCAATTTACTTTCAATGCTTTTACTCCTTTCTGTATCTTTTCATAAACATCTCACTTGGTACTTTACATGGCAATTTTCCTAATGAGTACTGTGTTCAAGTGAAAGGGCAGTGAGTGACATGAATCATATCAGGAGAAACAATGTAAAAATAATGTTCATGATGTGCCAAAAAAGAAAGTTCATTACCCTTTACCTCCCCTGATGCTTTCAGATTTGGATTTGTTTTTCTTTAATAACACACTAATTAAGAAGTCAATCTTAATTTTACCTTAAGAATCAGACAAACTATGCCCAGAGTCATATGAAAATTACTGTATTACTCTTGGCTGTATTTATTAGCAAAATTCATGGTCACCAAGAAACCAAAAGGCCATTCAATTCTATCCTCAGCAAAGCTTTAATGTCCAACTAACCTTAAATATAGTTTCCTGTGGAGCCAAGGTATAACATTAATGAAAATTTATAGCCATTTCTAGATGTGTCTGTAAAAAAAAAATAAGGTTGAAGTCCTTTCTCCTTCCTAATTTTCAAAACAGCATCACTCTGCCACTTTCATCAAGATTTCACCCAAAAATACCTTGCTTGAGTATTGACACATTCCCTCAACCTCTTCTTGGGCTAATGATCAGCGCTACACTCTAGGGTGGCATTCTATTAGAAATCTGCATTTTGTTTCTAGTCACTATCCCTACCCCTTTTCAAAGTACTTCTAAGTGGGAGATGATAAAGTAAACATATTCAAGGACACCCTGTGTCTCCTCTGGATCTGAAGACACAATGGCAGCCAATTCTACACCTCCCCATCCCTCATCCTCTTTAGCACTGGAATCTGTTGGGTTGATCCCTCTTCATTTAAACTCAAGCTTTCATCATCTTATCCATTATGGACAATGTCTCTCCAAATAGAGGATCTCAGTATTCTGATGTGGAAACAACCATGGACATGACTTAAAGAAGGCTTTCCCGACTCCTTCTTTTCCTCAGCCACATCAATGCTGTCCCATATTTATTCACGTGAGAAAGTAGTTGAAGGGAGTCTATGGTTCCACCTAAAATATCTTCGTGTCTAGAGAAAATATTTCTAATGATAAGATCATCCAGTGGTATATACTAAAAATGGCCATCTTTATAAGCTTTAAGTCATTCAATCTTCCTTATCAGATGCTCACACAGGACCATATTACAACTGGCTTCACTCCACTTGCCATCTGATGTTGGGCAGAACAGCCTCATTTACCAAGCAGAGAAATTCTAAGTGGCCCTTGACACCACAACTTACACAATCTTTAAGTATGTTTGGTTTCATCACACTTTGAGCTGTCTAGCATATTTCCATCTTAGTCAGTGAGGCCTCTCATCCAGCCTCCACTGAGAGCTTCCCAAAATATATCACCCAATCCAAATCTGTCCCATATCGCTCACAATGCTTAGACTCAAACAGAGGTCCACCCTCACCAGCCACAAGGGCAACGAAGTGAAGCTCCAAGCCTCTGTCTTCTTGTGTCTGAATCAGAGGTAATCACAGTGCCTCAATCAGAAATGATGGCAGATTTATGAACAGACACAACAGAACCAAAGAGTACAGCCGCCACATCAGAGGGGCAGGGAGCCCTCTATAAGCATTAGCAATTGTTATTTGGGTTGATATTGCTATACAAAGATAATTAATTTACAGAATAATAAAAGAGCAGTTCCAGAACCAGTCAGTAGCCTGGGGCCACAGCCTCTGTGAGTGCCCCATGTGCTATACTTTCATTTTGCCAACAGCAGTTTTGTCAGGTAGGTGTGACAATGACAACGATTTAGTGTACTCTTAGCTAAAATGATGATCCTCAGGTAAAGTGTGTTTGATTCATAAATAAGAAAAAAAAAACTTCAAACCTTATGACTTTCAAATTCCTCATAGAGATAATACTTGGAGCCAACAAAATTTATCCAAGATTCTACCAAGATGACAAAAGGGCCAGTAGTGTGGAATACCAAGTTTGTAACTGCTTTTAATGTTTACTCACAATGTCACAAAGAGAAAATCCCTGCTAAAAAACTTACACACCACCCCAAACAATATCTGATATTTTCATCAAGATTATTCTAACAGGTACTAGGGAATTAATCTTAAAATCCTGTTTCTGGAACCATCCCCAAGTTACACCTGGTCTGTCCCTTTGCCCAAGTGTTCCAGTCATGTAGTCCCTGGACCAGCAACATGAACATCATCTGGGGAGCTGTGATACAGAATCTCAGACCCCCCAACACACACCTACTAAATCAGGCTGCAACCTGAACACACCCTCCTGGTGTCTAGGAGGTGTGCTCAAGTGTAAAAACCACTGCCAATAGGCTATTAGCATGTGGGCTGGACATCAGACAGCTCTTTTCCTTAAAATACTCCCTGGCACTTTTTTGTTCGTTAAAAACCTGCTATAAGATGATGTCAACTGTTCCTTTCTATTTTTAAATGCTCATGATGAGGCTAAGGATGATTCATTCAGCACCTTATGTGATCACTTAAAGAATAAACTCATTCTCTCCTGACCCGAATGGAAGGTGACTGATGCCTGTTATTCCTAATGTAATTACAGGAACGATTCAGTAACAAAAGTTTGTCCTTTATCAACCTCAGCAAATGCAGCAATAAAATTGTAATTATAATGCCCCATTCTTTCCCATAATGTGTTTATATTAATGTATCCTTTGAAAGTAATCATATCACATGTCATAACAAGGAAACACGGAACCTGGGATCAAACTTAGTTTATTGTAAACAGAGATCAACACTGTAAGTGTTTGGACAAATCTTTTTCAATGGACAGGAAACAAGTATGCATTAACCATTTGGCTCATTTATCTCAGTGAAATACAGGAAAACTATGCATCCTAATATGACTTCCCACTACTGAATGGTTTATCACCAGATACCACCCATCATCCAACTAATTATCAAAGTAGGAAGCATTAAGGTGCATTTCCTAAATAATAACCTTTTCTATGCCGTTAATTCGTTGAAGTATGTATTATTCGGAGGAGTTAATTTCATACCTACTGTGAAGTCTCCTGATGAACTGTGAATACCAACATATTATTAATTTCCTTTTTGATTAATTTCATATTTACCCTCGGTGAGAAAGGCAATATTAATGAAGTCTGAAGACAATGTTCAATTCTTGTAAGATACTAAATCAACCTCAAGTGTTCAAGTAAACAGAACCCAGATAAGAAAATAATAATAGAATCATCTCTAGGAGGTGTCCAAGGTGCCATGCAAATAAATGCTCTGAAACCCAGACAGTGTTTAAGCTGTAAATTCCAATTCAGACTCTTCTGGGACAGAAAGAGAATGAAAGCTGGAATTCTGGAGGCTGCAATACGCACAGATAAACTGCTGCCCCTAAATTAACTGAGAGTTAATTTATTTTCCACTACAATTCTCAATTTTCCAAAAGGTATCTGTGTTTTCCTAAGTCTGCTCACACCCTTGTCTTTTCTGGACTGTCTGCAACAATCGCATGATTCATAGCTCTGACATGTGAAGGAAGCGGTTTCCCTCATCAAAGGATATCCTATCTAATACAAGAGTAATAAGCAGATTGACCATATCACTCCAACACACAAGATGGCTGCCCCCATGTGATCAAAGATCCTGCCCCCATGTGGACATAAGATGGCCAGCAGGGGAAGGCAGTTGGGAAGGACCAGGCTTGCAAGGGAGGGCAATTGGGGGTAATCGTGCCTGCAGGGGAGGCCAGTAGGGATGACCAGGCCGGCAGGGAAGGGCAGTTGGGGGGGACCCAGATCTTCAGGGGAGAGCAGTTGGGGGGGACCAGACCTACAGGGGATGGCAGTTAGGGGTGACCAGGCCTGCAGGCGAGGGCAGTTGGGGGTGACAGGGCTGGCAGGGGAGTAGTTAGGCATCAATTAGGTTGGCAGGGGAGTGGTTAGGAGGTGATCAGGCTGGCAGGCAGAAGCAGTTAGGGACAATCAGGAAAGCAGGCAGGCGAGCAGTTGGGAGCCAGCAGTCCTGGATAGTGAGAGGGATGTCCAACAGTGGGATCGGGCCTAAACAGGTAGTTGGACATCCCTCAAGGGGTCCCAGATTGGAGAGGGTGCAGGCTGGGCTGAGGGATACCCATCCTCCCATGCACGAATTTCATGCACTGGGCCTCTAGTAAGAAAATAAGTATGAATAGTCAGGAACTTTTGTGTGCATAGGCTAATCCTATCCTGTTAATAATGCCTCCATTAGTTGAGAAACTGCTATGTGCCAGGACACTACTAGTCAGAGTTCTGTATAAGTTATCTAACATAACAGCTCCTTGAGGCATTATTATTTGCAGGTAGAGAAGCAAATTCAGAAAGCTAAACACCTTGCATCTTCACACAGATCTGCAGGGCTCCCATGCCACACTGACTCCCTAAGAGCCTGATTAAGTGGACCATTTTGGCTGCCTGGACACTATTCCAGAAAACCTAAAAGCTTGGGCATGATGTCTTCCTCTAAGAAACTCCCCTGCTAATCCAGCTCCAACTGACCCAAGTCTTTTTTAATATCAACATTTTTATACAATCTCACAATTCTATGCTATTGGATTTTCTCCTGCCCACTAGAGTACCCTGTGCCTTAAATCTCCCTTCATAAACAAGTCCGGCCAATTAAGACTGATACTCAACTCCTAAGTACAGCCTCGGTCGTCTCTGGCCATTGTCTAGAGCAGTGTTCTCCAATGATAGCCCCTCCTACATGCAGATATTTAAGTTAATGAAAATTAAATAAATTCAATTCTCAGACACACTAGCCACATTTCAAGTGCTCAGTAGCTTGACGTGGCTAGGGCTCTTGTGTTGGGCAGACAGCACAGCAAATAGAGGACATCTCGTCATGGCAGGTAGTTCTACTTGACAGCACTGGGGTCCAGCTATCTCAAGACAGGATCTTTCCACCTAATACCACCACCAGCTGTGCAGGAAGACAAAGCCTCCTAATTAGAGCTAATTAAAAGCTTCAGCAGAATAAGTGGGGCCATACATGTGTGTATTCATATACCACCTTATAAGAAGTAACACTTCTTGAAACGTGAAGTCACTTGGTAAACTTATAAACAAAGCAAACAGACCGACAGCATAGAACAGAAACACTGCAAATGAGTGGCAATAAGAAACAATCATACTAAGACCTTCCATTAAGGAGTAACCACCCTTGCAACTGTAGGTCAGGAATTATCAGGAGCTACCCCACACTGCACAGCCACCCACACAGGACCTCACTCTCAGAGTGAGGAGTTAATCTTTGCTATTTCTCTTTGGAAAAACAAAATCCCCAAAGTTGGTCTCTTATTTCTAACTAGAGGCCCAGTGCATGATATCTGTGCATGGGGGGAGAGGTGGGGATGGGGAGTCCCCTCCTCAGCCCAGCCTGCACCCTCTCCAATCTGGGACCCCTCAGGGAATGTCCAACTGCCAGTTTAGGCCCTATCCCCGGGATCAGGCCTAAACTAGCAGTCAGATATCCCTCTCACAATCCAGGACTGCTGGCTCCTAACTGCTCACCTGCCTGCCTGCCTGATTGCCCCTAACTGACCCCCTTGCCAGCCTGGTTGCCCCCAAATGCCCCCCACTGGCCTGGTTGCCTCTTACTTCCCCCATCTGCTGGACTGGTCACCTCCAACTGCCTCCCTCTGATGGCCTGGTTGCCCCTTACTGCCCACCGCTCCCCTACTGGCCTGTTCACCTTCAACTCTCAACTGACCCGCACCCACCCACCGGCCTAGTCAGCCCCAACTGCCCCCCTGCCAGCCTGGTCACCCTACACAGCCTACTGTTCAGTCATTTGGTCATTCTTCACTAGCCCCCCTGCCAGCCTTGTGGCCCCAAGCAGCCTGCTGTTTGGTCATTACTGTGACAACATCCTGGACAATTTGCATATCCCTCTATTATTAGTATAGGTAGATTATTAAAGAAGTCAGTGAAAAGAAACCACCTTTCAAATCACTTATTTTCTACCAATCAGTTACACTTAATTGTTTCATTAAAAGTTGGATTGACAACAATGAGATAAGTTCTTGGTGACAATGACAGTCTGACAAACAGGCTAGAAAAGAAAGCCTCCATCTGCTTGGTCCCCTTGCTGACAGCTGATCTGAAAGGAGTTACTTAGAAGATTTCCAGGAATTAAAAACTTGAGAAACTGAGTGCAGCTCCTCTTTGGGCAAAGATCCTAACCCAACAGGTGGTTACTACTAGATCACAACAGCCCTAGGTAGGGCCTTGAAGAACAGGTAGGGTCACTGATATTCAACTGTTACAACCTACAAATGCCCTGCACCTGCACTGTTTCTCTCCTCAGCTCTCCATCCCTTTCCCCGTCTTCCCTCTCTGCTGCCTGTGCACCAGGGATTGAAATCTGTGCTCAAGACAAGCCAGCCCTCATGCTGCCCACCCTGGTTTAATAAGTGTGGATTGAAGTCTGAACGCCACCTCCACTGCCAACTCCTTTAGCAATTTTAGCCTTGATGGTTCCAGACTCAAATTGGTATATGGCTCAGACTTAGGCCTCTCACACCACAATGATAAAGCAGCAAACAGGAATTTTGTAAGGCTAGGACAAGAAATCAAGGTGGAGAGTTTTCTAATAAATATGACAATCAATTCATCCTTGTATGGGTGGGATGATGATAAACTAACTTGTTCCTCCTTAAAGCCTATGAACTCCGTCTGATCCTGGATAAACATTCCTCCCTCCCATCTCTGAGCTCCCAACTCAGTCACATCAGTATGTCTGTCTCTTCCCAGCATTACTTACTTTGGCTTAAGGATCAACTGAATTACTAATCGTAATGAGAGTTCCAGCATTAACTACTTCCTGACCAATAGCTCATAATAGATTTGTAACTTGGGGACCTTTCTCCAGCCTCATCCTCCCTCCCTCCCAACCCACTCCTCATCACCTACCATATGAACCCCACAGGCCAGGCCTTTCTGCTTCAAAAAGGTGGCTTAGGAACCATCTCTAAGATCAAACCCTGGCCCGTGCAGCCCTCCAGAATCAGAAAGGACTGCTTTGCTCAAGCAATAGCAATAGCAACCCAACTAGTCTACCTCTTCTCCCTATGTCTTCAGATTTTACCTGCACCCAATGCAGGCGTATCTCCTTTTATTGCGCTTTATAGGTATTGCATTGTTAATACAGTCAACAATAAAAAGTAACATATTTGAAAATGAACTATTTTATTTAAAAATAAAAGAACTGAAGGCAAGACTCTCCACCAGTAAAAAGTTTATGACTCACTTTATTGTGATACTGTACTACGGTGGTCAGGAACTAAGCCCATAATATTTCCGAGATGTGCATGCACGTGCAAAGTACCTTCCCTAACAAACAACATCTACTCTGGAAAGTTTCACAGACTGAAGTGTCTGCTGCCTCCTGTGTGGTGTCCCCTGATACCTGACTGTCAATTCCTCAAGAGCAGACGCATCTTACACTCCTTGGTATCTCTAAATAGCATTTTAGACACAAAATCTCACACAAAATCAACATTATTCGAGTACTTGATATTCCACTGAAAATAGTTTCTATCCATGGTTGTATGTTCATTATTCGAACAGTGGATTCCCAGACTATAAGACTCCTTCAAAGTATTGTCAGCACACCGTGAGCCCACAAAGGCTCTATGCTGACACAGGGCGCCCAGGCTCTGGACTCAGGCTGCCAGTAACTTCCAGCTCCTCGGATTATCAAGCAAGGCAGGTGACCTCTAAGCCTTCTTTTCATCTTTTGTGAAATCAGGGTCATAATAGTGCAAATGCTGCCCAGGTTCTCTGCACATAAGAGATAATAATAAAGCACTCAGCACAGTGCCTGGCACACAGTAGGCATTCAAATGTTATCTCTGCCCCTTTTATTGTTATTATCAGTAAGTCTCCTTACGGGCACATGTAGCATAATAGAAAGAACATGGTTATGGAAATTACACTGACCTGTGTTCAAATCCCAACTGTTCGGATCCTAGCTATGAGAACTTGGGGAAATTCCTCAACTACTCAACTTCAGTATTTTTATATGTAAAATGGGATAATAATCAACCTCAAAGCGTTAGTCTAAGGAAGCCTAAGAATTAAATGAAGGACTATACCTAAAGTTCCCAGTACACAGTCAGCAACTCAGTTAATGGTGTTTACTGAATATTACTATAATTCTGTCAAAACACAACTGGAAAGAAAGGAAATGACACCTGTGTCCTCCTCACTCCCATCTCTGTTATCTCCCTCCAGACTCAGTCTTTAGTCCACAGAGCAGGCCCACCATCTTCCAGAGGCTTCAGCAAGGCCTCCCAAAGCACAGCCAGTGCAAGAGAAGTACAAGGAAAGCTGTGGGGAGACCGTGTATACATCCTCATTTTCATCGCTTTGCCAACCGGTCTCCAAATATTCCTATCTATTCATACACATAACTCCAGGGAGGCCATTCCTGAAAGGAAAACACTGGTGCTATGGATTACCTTTTTTAAACAAGTCTAAGATTGAAACCATCCTTACAAAACAAAGAGCCCAACTGCTGAGAGATAAAACCAGATTTGAAGCAAATACTCAAACAAGTGGATAAAACCCTAGGAAATGCAGACCCCCACCAAGATCACATCCTTACTGGGGAGAAAAATAAACTCTACTCTTCCAGATCAATTTGCAAGTTTTTGAAAACTCAGAGGGGAAGTCAGAGCAAGGGGAGAAGTCCCCAGGGGAGAGGCCTGGGCTGCACTCTCCCCTTCCCAGGCCCTGTCTTCTTCCTGCAACTGCTGGAGGTGAGAGGATGGGCAGGAAGCCAGCCTCAGTTATATGAGATACCTGGTAACCAGGTTCCCACCAGAAATATGTGTCTCTTCACAGATCTTACTCCACAGGGCTCAAAAATGACTAAACTTCCTTCCGCTCTGCCAGTTAGACCTAGGGCCCAAAGCAGGGCACAGCAGTCCCCAGGCACGCAGGCTCTGACCTAGTCCTGTTCAGCCAGCTGATGAAGGAAGGACAGTCACTCCCCCTGATGCAGGCCAATGAAGGCCCATTGGAATCCAGGTGGAGTGAGTTTTACTTCACAGGAGCATACATTGCTTGAAAGAGCTGCAAACTCACTGACCATCCTCAATACTCTAGGAAGCCCTCAGCATCCAAGCTTCCTCACTCCTCACGCAGCCACCTACAGCTGCACATTCTTCCTCCCCCTGGCATCTGGCTCCAAGGTGTTCCTGCTAAAACTCTGAGGTCCACAGCATGCTCCTGGCTGATGAGAGCTCGAAGTTCACCAGCAGTTTCAGATCACACTACTGATCAGGCCAGCGCCCCAGCTGGCAGTCCTGATGCTACTGACAAGCCTTAGGCTCCAATACAATACCTGTTACAGCAATCCTTTTTTGGAGCTGCAAAGGAACAGATGAAGGAACGGAGATGCAGAATTAAAGGAACGAACACACATCAAGTCACAGAGCTGACAGGTGGCAAAGCCAGGCTGTGAACTCACCTATAACCTTTGTACTGGCCATGCTCCTTTTAGCCACCCTGTACCACCTGTCCTTTCACTAGAATGCTGGAGGAAAGAATGACCTCTTAGGCCCAACAAACCATCCTCAGCTGCTAGGTGTTGTGAGGGCAGGGAGGACCAGCCATGTCCTCTCCACCTGCACCAACAGCTGTGCCCACCTTCATCAGCATTCCTCCGAGGAGCAGAAATGGAAACTGAAACTTACCACGCAGGCCAGCCTGCATTAGTCAGGCCAATGTGTTTGATTTGCTCATTGCTGGTCAAATCCAGCAGCACAGCGAATCTGCACTTTCTCTGATGCCATTTAGTAACCACTAACCCAGAGCGGCAATTTTTAAAAAGTAGTTTAACTATTGATTTGTGTGTTTTTTTAAGAGAAAGAGGAAGGGAGAGAAAAAGTAAGAGAAATAGCAATGTGAAAGCAAAACATCAATCAACTGCCTCCTGCACACCCCCTACCAGGGATCAAGCCCAAAACCCAGGCATATGCCCTGACCAGGAATTGACCAGCAACCTTTCAGTGCAGGGGATGATGCCCAGCCAACTGAGCCACACGTGACAGGGCTCACAGCAGCAATTCTCAAGACTTGGGAGAAAAAATGTCAAAATCCACCCTAGGAGCTTCTAAAAAGATATGCCACCACTACCAAGAAATGCAAAACAAATAACCAAAAATTCAGAATCTTCTAGGGCATAAACAATAAGAAGAGAAGCTGGAAGTCTAGTTAACTTCCAAACTCTGTGGGCCAGTATCAAGCCCCAGCCACCTTTTTTTCCTGAGCAACCTTGTCATGCTTCAAATAATTTAACATTCCACCTCAGGAGATTAATTTAGCGGGTTCTTTGCAAGTGAACAAAAGAGAGGGTGAGAAAGAGAGAGAGGGATGGAGGGAGGGAGGGAGAGGGAGAGGAAGAGGGAGAGAGACAGACAGACAGACAGACAGAAAGGGAACAAGACAGAAAAGACAGACAGAAAGGAGGGACAGAAAGAAAGAGAGAAGGTCCTGGAAATCCTTTTACATGACACTATGACAGGAATAATGAGACCTTTCACACACATACATATCCTCTCTCCTCTCTCTCTCTCTTTCTCTCTCTCTCTCTCTCACACACACACACACACACAAACACACGTGCGCGGGCACACACACAGAGATTATGAGGATTTAGACCAGCACTCTTCAAAAGAAAAACAATGCAAGCCACTTAAGTAATTTAAAATGTTCTAGAAGCCACATTAAGAAGGTAAAAAGAAACAGGTGAAATTAATTTTAATAATGTAGCTTATTTAACTCAATATATCCAAAATATTACTGTAAACCTGCAATTGAATTCAAACATTCATTAAATCTTTTAATCTTTTCTTCACACTAAGTCTTCAAATTTCTGTGTGTATTTTACATTTACAGAATATCTCCATTTTCAACTGTTCACAGCCACATGTGGCTAGTGGATACCATACTAGACAATCCAGATTTATACAGAAATGGGAAGGGAAAAGAGCAAGAGAAGAGACAGATATAAGATCTTGGACAAAGAACTAAGGGAATATGATATCCAGGACCATCCAGGCTCCACAATCTGTGTTCATAAGGGGACAAGTATAACCAGCCTTCAAACTCAATAGTGAGTACGTTAGCACCATTTGTTAACTAAGAGATAGCAGGTGTCAACATTTTTGTGCCTAAAAGTACCAGGCTCATAACTAAAGAATGAGAGTCCATTACAAATGGACACTCAGTAACATGGTACCCAGTTAAGTTCTACATCACACACGCCTAATGGACACTAAGCGACAATCTGCACCCTCGGCACCCACATTGGGGAAAAGAGCTGGAGAATGCAGCTCCACTCAAGGAAATAAAATAACAGTACCTGTCCACCGTGGGGCTATGGAGGACAGATGACAAAAGGAGAAGAAAGACAGCTTACCACTTGTGGTGGGCAGAACAACCCCCCCACCCAAAAATGTCCTTGTCCCAACTCCCATAATCTATGTTACCTTACATGGCAAAAGGAACTTTGCTGATGTGATTATGTTAAAGATCTTGAGATGGAGAGATGATTGTGGATTATCTACGGGATCCAATCTATCTATTTATATGAAAACATAAGCGACTAAATGACTGAAACGATCAGTCGCTATGACGTGCACTGACCACCAGGGGGTAGACACTCAATGCTGAAGCTGCCCCATGGTGGTCAGTGTGCTCCCACAGCAAGAGCACACCACTTAGCTGACAAACTGGTCCCAGGAGCCTATCAGCACAGCTGCAGCCACTCACTGCCTCAGTAGTCCTGCAGGTCCAATCTCTGGAGAATGGGCCAGGCACCGACATACCTGCGCCACCAGCATAATCCTGACAGTGCTGCTGGCCTCCTGGAAGTCAGCCTCTAGCACCATGGCCGCTTCCCTTCCCTAGATACTCCACAAAGAAGAAACAATATAAAAGCAGCTGGCAGGTGGCTTCAGACAACCAGTGCGAATGTCAGTGGGACAGATCCGGATCCCAGACCAGCAAGGGTATTCCACCACCTGCCTGGAGGGCTGATCACGTCCCCCCCCCCAAACCCCTAAGAACCCCAACCATGCACAAATTCATGTACCAGGCCTCTAGTGTAATCACTAGAGAGAGAGGCAGGAGCATCACACAAAAGCATACATATCATGGAATAGGGGTCAGAATGATTTGGTCATTTGCTTTGAAGATGAAGGGGGACCAGGTGCCAACAAACACAAACATGGCTGGCCACCTTTTAAATGCTGCAAATGGCAAGGAGAGAGAGTCTTTCTCCAGAGCCTACAGAAAGAAAGCAGCCTTCCAACACCTTGATTTTAGCCCAATGACTATGTTGGAATTCTGACCTCTAGAACTGTAAGATAACAAGCTTATATTAAAGCACCAAGTTTATAGCATTTTGTAACAGCAGCAATAGGACATTAATGTACAATGTACAGAGTGGTCAGTTAGACACACACACCGGCTAGGATGCCTCTCCAAATACAGTAGTAACTATCCTCCTATCTAATAAAAGAGCAATATGCAAATTTGACTGTACCTTTGCCACACCCACCAGCCACACCCACCAGCCAATCAGGAGCAGATTATGCAAATAAACCCCAATCAAGATGGCTGCTGCCACTGAGAGCAAGAGGAAGGCTTGGGTTTCCCCGGCAACAGAGGAAGCCAAGCTTTCTGCCTCCCTAGGCCTCCACTCAATGTTATAAAGTTTCAATTATAAAAGATACAGAAATGGCGGCAGCCACTGAGCTGGAGAGAATGGAGGTTTGGGTTTTCCTGGCAATGAAAGAAGCCAAACTTTCAGCCTACTGTTGCTGGCCTAGGCCTCCACTCTACGCAACAATGTTTCAAACAGAAATGGCTGCCACTCCAGAGCAAGCAGAAGGCTTGGCTCTGCTGGCTCCAGGCTACAAAGTTTCAATTGTGGACATAGATTAATCCCAGATACCAGGGCATCCCCTTGGGTCACTGGGGGGGCATGGCCGGCCTGCAATTCTCCACAGGCCCCTTGCCCAGGCCACCCCTCACCCCAAGGGAACCCCCACCCTGATCTGCGACACTTTTCAGGGCAAACCAGCTGGCCCCCACCCATGCACCAGGCCTCTATCCTATCTAATAAAAGAGTAATTTGCAGATTGACCATCACTCTAACACACAAGAGGGCTGCGTCCATGTGGTCAAAAATCCTGCCCCCATGTGGACACAAGATGGCCACCACAAGATGGCCAGCAGGGGAGGGCCATTGGAGGTTCCAGGCCCTGCAAGGAAGGGCAGTTATGGGCGATCAGGCCAGCAGGGGAGGGTAGTTGGGAGGGACCAGGCCTGCAAGGGAGCGCAGTTGGGGGCGATCAAGCCTGCAGGGAAAGGCAGTTAGGGGTGACCAGGCTCGCAGAGGAGGGAAGTTGGGGGCAAATAGGCTGGCAGGGGAGCAGTTAAACATCAATTAGGCTGGCAGGGTAGTGGTTAGCAGGTGATCAGGCTGCAGGCAGAAGCAGTTAGGGGCAATCAGGGAGGCAGGCAGGTGAGCAGTTTGGAGCCAGCAGTCCTGGATTGTGAGAAGGATGTCCGATTGCCCGTTAGGCCCAATCCTACTAGGATCGAGCCTAGACAGGCAATCAGACATACCTCAAGGGGTCCCAGATTGCAGAGGGTGCAGGCTGGGCTAAGGGACATCACCCACACTCCATGCATGAATTTCATGCACTAGGCCTCTAGTACTTACAGTATTAGCAATGGTAATGGCCACCATTTATGGAGGGCTTACTCACACAACCTCAAGTATCCTGCTATATGTACTTCACAAACATTTTTTTAAATGCAATTTTCAGTTTGGAATAACGTCAGATTGACTGAAAACTTAGAGAGTACAGAGTCCCCGCCTACTGTTCACCAGCTTCCTAGGTGCTAACCTCTGACACAACCATGACACATTTATCAAAACTAAGACATTAACATTAACTCAACTACAACCTTTACTGGTATTCTACCAGTTTTCACAGGAACCATATATTCCCAGGAACAGAGTGGAATTAAGTGCCATAAAATCCCTATAAAATGGAAGAGGATATGGGACTTAGTAACATGCAGTCATGACAGTGAAGACTGGCAAGGCTTTGCAGCTGGTTTCCTCCGCTTGACCCCCACACTGTAGGCTTCCCTAGATATCACCACCTTAACCTTACAGGTCAGAAACTCAACAAGAAGCTAGTTATGTGAAGACACGCCACCAGGAGCAGGTCAAACCTGGAGGCCTCTGACTCCCAAGGCCTCACTGGCGACATCATCTCCTCTCCCTGCCACAGGAGGGGAGGGGCCACTCGGGTTCATGAAAAGCTCCTGAAACACATGAGAATATTGTGGTAGCTGTGATGGGAAAGGAGGGATCATGACTCTGAAAATCACCTAACTTGCTGTAGGCCCACTAGTATAGCTGAGAGTTTTCTCATGACTCTCATCGAGCAGGAGAGACTCAAGAGTCCTTCACGAGGAGCATTTCTAGAGCAATTTCAACAGCAGAAGGAGTTGCCATCAATATTGATCCTCAAGCTAACTTCAATTAAACCTCCAGGATCCCTGTGCACTGTGGCTTTTACAACATCACTAAACTAAGCTGCTATAAAAATGTCTGCTCCTCGGGGATCCTGCACCTTAAACCTTTCCACCCCTAGATTTTACCACCCAAACAACAACAGTTGGAAAAAGAGTGGTTCCCACTATGAGGTCCTCACCAAACTCACATATACATGGCAAATGGGTCAGGAATTAGATAAACTCACCTGATGGCCCAGATCAAGCCACCTGGATCACCTCTCTCCCAGACTTAATTTCCTTGTGGCATCCATGGCACAGCAGGCCTCTGGGCACTGGTACAGTACCTGTTTTATTATCTGTGTACAGGCACACATAGGAGATACTGCAGGTTCAGTTCCAGAACACCACAATAAAGTGAGTTGTAACCTTTATGTTGGTGGTCTTGCCTTCTGTTTGTAAAAACCACATGTGTGGCCGAAACCGGTTTGGCTCAGTGGATAGGGCGTCGGCCTGCAGACTGAAGGGTCCAAGGTTCGATTCCGGTCAAGGGCATGTACCTTGGCTGCGGGCACATCCTCAGTGCAGGGTGTGCAAGAGGCAGCTGATCAATGTTTCTCTCTCATCGATGTTTCTCTCTCATCCATGTTTCTGACTTTCTATCCCTCTCCCTTCCTCTCTGTGAAAAATCAATAAAATATATATATTTTTTAAAAACCACATGTGTGAAATATAATAAAGCAAAGCACAACAAAACAAGGTATGCCTGCATTTCTATCAGTGGTTCTTCCAGTATGACCCCCAAACCAGCATCAGCATCACATGGGAACTTAAGAGACGCAAATCCTTGGGCCCCATCCCAAGCCTACAAAACCAGGAATCTGAGGGTAGGCCCAGGAATCTGAGTTTTAACAAACCCTCCAGGGGGTTTCTGATGCATGCTACAGTTTGAGGAATCACTCAGCTATGCATTTCCCCACCCACCCCCCCTTCTGACCTGTGCCTTGGACATATGGCCCGAAAGGTCTCTGTCTACAAATAAACACTGTGTGATACATCGACTGTGGGCCTAGGGAAGCTGCTTGCGAGCCGGGTAGGGGCGACACATTCATTTATCACATAGTTAGGGAAGGTGCAGGCTGGTTGAGACCAGGTCTATGCTACATGCTCCAGACCCATCCTTGGCTCCATGGAGCTTAAAGCACAGGAGCACTTGAAAGATACCAACCCAGAAAGCCAACAAATAGATATAAATGACAAACACTAAGAAAGAAAAGAATGGTGTGGGGGCAGGGGGGCACACTGGGACACTGCCTTCTCGACAAGGTCCTGGGAGGCCTCCCTGAGGACAGGAATGTTAGGCAGAGATGAGAAGGAGAAGCAGGAGTTGGCCAGGCAGAGGGAAGGGCAGATTCATTCTCAGTGGAGGCAAAGCTTGTACAAAGGCCCTGGAGTGGGAGAGAGCTTGGTGCTTTGGAGATGCTGAACAAAGCCAGCATGGATAAAAAAACAGACAAGGGGGCAGAAGTGGGAGATGATGCTGGAGAAATTGCCCAGCTTTGGATCATACTGCCCCTCACAGGCCTGGTTATGAATCTGTTGGAATCTAAGCTAACAAAGATGGTCCTGATTTTAGGCAGAGCACTGACAATAAACATAATGACTAATATTTACCTAAGTGCTCCATGCAGTAACATGTAATCCTTACTATAAGTAGATTCTATTATCTTCATCATCTCCATTTTACAAGATGAGTTAAGTTGTTCAAGTCATCTAGATAATAAAGAAATGAACCAGCCTGACCAACTTCCAAACCCTGCTCTCAGCCACAGTGACAATGCCTCTCGCAAGAGAGAACAGAAGTCATAGACTGATGGCAGTGGTCCATGGCCTGGCTTGCATCTTCCAAAGCTCGCTGTGACTGCCCTGTACAGGGAGAGGGGAATGGATGCAGAGCCAGTGCCTTCTCCAGGCAGGCAGGCAGCAGCAGCAGGGCTGGACCAGGGTGATGGCAGCAGAGGTGTCTAAGCAAGAGAACTGTCCAGGCAGCAGAGAAAGCACTTCCCCCCGCCCCCCTCTTCTCTCCCCCCAAAAAAGAAACTACTCTCCTAGGGGCTGCTCAACAAGCTCTAAGGCTCCTGAACAAGTGGTACGTCCTAAACCATCCCTGCATCTTCCATCAGAGAATCAGAATAAGGCCTGAACAGAGGGCCTTCGTCTCTGGGGGCCTAACCCAAACATGGGCTCTCCTATGACAGAAATGCCAGCACTCACCTCTTCAGTTAAAGCCTGCTATTCTGAAACTACATTCTGAGCGACAAGTCTGTTTTCCCTGTTTAGAACAGATGTCGTTAGGCAGCAGGAAGGGCCACAAACAGCCATGAAATCTCAGTGCTCTCAGAAACCCTACCAGATGGAGAGTGAGAAGCACAGAGAGGCTTCTAGCTCACACTTGAATAAGCAGAGTCTCTCCTTCAGTGACCTTGACTGCTTCCCCATTCATTAAGGGGAGAATGGCAGCACATTCATTGGGGTGGCAGACTTTTCCCAAAAAGTCCACCTATGACTTGGTAAAATGTTGTGGGTATTGGAGAAGCTCAACCACTTCCTTGGGTTCGATTTTGAGTCTAAGGGTGTAGTTAGTGTTACTTTAAATTAAAATGGTGGTGGTATGGGGAGAGAATGGAGGCTTTACCCCAATCATCCTACAGATGCTGAGAATCAAAGCTGCGGACAGATTTCTGTTGGCAGTGGGACATCCCAACCAGCCAGTGGAGCTGCTGGGCTTCCCATCTCCCCTGACCAGGTGTCAGAGCACCACTGGCCAGACTTCCACTCCCCACATGAACCTTCTGCTGCACCATCCTGGGGTCTGGACAGGGCACGACAGGCCTGGTATGGAGTCCAGGGGCCTCTAAAGGAGAGGATGGGAGTGAGGGGGGGGAGGGCAGTGAAAGTATCAGTTCCTTATGTAAATCAGCCACAACCCCACTTAGGATAGTTATGAAAGGCCATATAGATCTGAGGTGTGAAAGGCTTTGCCTTAACAGGCTAGAGAAGCATGAAACTCTCTTGAGTGACTGTCCATCTCCCCACCAGTCATCCTATCTAATAAAAGAGTAATATGCAAATTTGACCACACCTTCTCCACATCCATAAGCCATGCCCACAACCATGCCCATCAGCCAATCAGGAGCAAATTATGTAAATAAACCCCAACCAAGATGGCTGCTGCCACTGAGAGCAGGAAGAAGGCTTGGGTTTCCTTGGCAACAGAGAAAGCCAAGCTGATTGCCATTGCATACCTAAGCCTCCACTCAATGTTATAAAGTTTCAGTTATAAAAGATACAGAAATGGTGGCAGCTACTGCGCTGGAGAGAAGAGGCTGAGGTTCCCTGGCAATGGAGGAAGCCAAGGTTTCAGCCTGCCGTTACCAGCCTAGGCCTCCACTCTAGGTTACAAAATTTCAAGCAGAAATGGCTGCCGCCATGGAGCGAGCAGAAGGTTTGGCTCTACTCCAGGCTACAGAGTTTCAATTGTAGACATAGATTAATCCCAGACACCAAGGTCTCTGCTTAGGTTGCTGGGGGGCGTAGCCAGCCTGCAAATTTCCACAGGCCCCTCGCCCAGGCCGCCCCTCACCCCAAGGGAACCCCCACCCTGATCTGGGACACTCTTCAGAGCAAACCAGCTGGCCCCCACCCATGCACTAGGCCTCTGTATACTATCTAATAAAAGAGAAATACACAGATTGACCATCACTCCAACCCACAAGAGGGCTGCTCCCATGTGGACACAAATGGCCACCACAAGATGGCCACCACAAGATGGCCACCACAAGATGGCCAGTTGGGAGGTTCCAGGACCTGCAAGGAAGGGCAGTTGTGGGTGATCAGGCCAGAAGGGGAGGGCAGTTGGGAGGGACCAGGCCTGCAAGGGAGGGCAGTTGGGGGTGATCAAACCTGCAGGGGAGGGCAGTTAGGGGTGATCAGGCCAGCAGAGGAGGGAAGTTGGGGGCAAACAGGCTGGCAGGGGAGCAGTTAGACATCAATTAGGCTGGCAGGGTAATGGTTAGCAGGTGATCAGGGTGGCAGGCAGAAGCGGTTAGGGGCAATCAGGGAGGCAGACAGGTGAGCAGTTTGGAGCCAGCAGTCCTGGATTGTGGGAAGGATGTCTGATTTCCCGTTTAGGCCCGATCCCAATAGGATCGGGCCTAAACGGGCAGGCGGACTTTTCTCGAGCGGTCCCAGATTGGAGAGGGTGCATGCTGGGCTAAGGAACATCCCTCAACCGCCCCCCCCTCCACATGAATTTCGTGCACCGGGCCTCTAGTTAGCCCATATTCTCCTTCCTGACACTTACTGCCTTAATTAGCCAAATGGTGTCTGGATTCTAAATTGAAATTTTAAAACTGCTGAGTGAAAAACTGTCTTTCTCTTACTTGCAAAACTATGAAATTGTTAACTACGTCCTGTTTTGTTTTCCCCTTAGAGCAGTGATCGGCAAACTGCAGCTTGCAAGCTGCTTTAGAGGATAATGAACCTTAAAAAGAAAAAGCCACAGCCCTACCTTTACCCTACTCAAAGGTGCCAAGAAGCTTCTAATAAGATAGGAAAGATAAGGAGATAGGACTGTAAGGAGAAGCCCACCTCTCTGGGCCTCAACCCCAAAGCATTAGGCCTCTAGCAACTCTCCCTTTTCCAAGGAGCCAGAGCACTGTAAGATGCCCACTGAGTGGCTTAATCACCAGCAGAGTCGGGTAGGGGATATATAAAACTCCTCCAAAACAGTGAGCCTGTAAACGGAAACCATTATCATTTGTAGCAGGATTAATAACAACACCGGCTTGAAACACACACACACCACTGGGTTACTTTTCCAATCTCTTCAGGGAGACTACTAGGTCTGATGGAGGGTTTTCTTTCTTTGTTTTAACAAGATAGCATCCTCCATCATGTGACTAGCGGGCTCCCTCTCGAGGGAAATTATTTCTCCAGCATCTGTCCTACCAATGACAGGCTGCCTGAAGACTAGAGGTGAAAACAAAACTAAAAAGGACAGTCTAGATTAGAGGAAGAAGGTCCAGAGGAATTTTACAATTCTGATTTTTTTTTTTTTTTTTTTTGAGAGTGACCAAAGACAGCCAACACCTTAAAAAGCTTAGGGATGGGAACCTTTTCTCTTCCTGGCCAGTTTTCAATAAATCCTTGCCTGCTTATTACCAACTCAACTGCCTCCATGGTCATTTTCAACTGGTCGTGGAAGTCGCCCCACAACAGGCCCAAGCTCCTAACTAGCAGCGAACTTCTCTCTCCACCCCCATCTCCATCTCCATCTCTGAGATATGATGGTGGTGGCCATCCCCCAGGAACATCCTGCATACCACAAGGTCTCCAGGCCTCACCCTCAGGGGCCTAGGCCCCCACCAAGTGCCACCCCTTCACTCCCTTTCTCCCACAACCCCCTGCCCCTCCGCACCCCACCAGTCCCAGGATGAGACCAGCCCTCGAGGCCCTGCTGCCTTGAGTGACAGGCTAGGCCTGGCGAGATAGCGAGAAAATGGTGGCTGCTGGGACTAGCAGTGAGAGGCCATAAGGGCCTCGGGGCCCAGAGGCGGGTCTGCGTAGACATAGCTCCCACCCTCAGGGCTTGGAGCTGCGTGGATGGGCGCCCGGGGTGGCTCCTCCCTCCCGGTTGGAGGAGACCTCACTGACCACTACGGACAAAGGCCTGAATGGCCGAAGGTGAGCGGAGCCCCATCCACTGCAGCGGAGCAAAGCCCTTGGGCGGTGGTCTTCCTTCTACTGTAAACCTTGGTTTCGGAAGAGAAGTGGCAGAAGCACATGCCCCATTTGGCCAATAGGACCTGCCCAACACACTTTGAGAAGATTTACTGGCCCTTCATGGGCGCCTGTGTGTATAATATGAAAAAGCTACTCTCCACTCCCCCCTGACCTTCTGAAGAACTTCGCTACTTCCAGGTCTTCTGGATGGAAGAGGTGGCCGAGGTCTGACGAAGTAGGGTTAGAAAACCACACGTCTTGTAAACGCCCATTTAAAAAAATATATATCAAAAGAAATGTCTTCTGGAAATGACTTTGAGATGGGATTGTCAGACTACCTTTAGGGAGTGGCACGCGGCGTCCGGAGCCGGACACCTCGACGCCTGCCCCGGGGGTTAGAGGTCATGGAGAAGACCTTGAGGACGAAGGAGATTAAGTTCGATGCCAGACTGTCATATTTAGAAGGCATTTTCATAGTATAACTATTGTTTTATGTGTGCATTTTATTCCTCATTATTGTATAATAGTTGACAATGCCAAGTACTTTTTAAAAATATCTTTCTATATTCAGAAGTGTCTGATAAAAGTTGAGGTAGTTTAAAAAAATATATTTTTTAGTCACTATCTTGTTAAAGTTTATATCAAATAATGTTATTTTGGGAATGGCCAAATCACTTCTTTGACAGTACACATTTGTTCACTGGTTCGAGGGAGGAGGGGCAAAGAGCTAGATGCCAGTGTGTTTCAAAATGAGGCAGATTAACCATTGTCCTTTATGCCCATACATTGTGTTTTACTTAGCTGTGTTTATAGCATATATATACTGGACAAATGAGTCCTAATTTACAACATCTAGTCTTTCTACATGTTAAGGAGGTTGCCAGTGTATGACAAAAATAGAGTTAGTAAACTAATGCATTTTGTACATTTGTGCTAAAATTTCTAAGGAAGATTGTCTTCTGAATATTTGAGCATTATAGCCTACATGTTTGGTGGAGAAGGGGGAGAAAGGAAGGATGGTCTTAGGCTGTAGCGTTCATATTTCAAAGACACTTTCAGATTATAACTGTTAAATTTGTGCAGTTTATTCTAAACTGCTGTGTATAGAGTGGACAAATTAAGCTCTTTTTTGAAACATCCACTCCATCTAGATGTTTAGAAGTGCTCAATGTATGTTAAATGTAGAGGTAGTAAAATATCACTATTGTAAATATCATTTTACTAAAATTCATAGGAAATACTATCTTTTGGGAATGGAATTGTTAACCCACCTCTGTGAGTAATATACTATAGTTTATATTTGTTCAGTAGTTTGGAGGAGTTAGGAAGGAAAGAATTGCAAAATGTAATATGCTAGTGTGTTCATATTTGGACATTTTCAGATAAAACCATTTTTATATGTCATGTGCATTCTGTTTTGCTGTGTATATAAAAGATAAGTCCTAAAATTGTAATATCTAGTCTTTAGATGTTAAAGAGGTTGCCAGTATATGATAAGGTAGTTAGTAAAATTATCAGATTTTGTACACTTTGTGTTGAAATTCATAGAAAAGCTTGCCTTGAGTGAATGACTTGGATATGAATTTGTTCAACCACCTCTAAATATTGCACACAACTCTACTTGTCCATTCAATTAGTGGTGAAGAGAAGGGAGTGAGAGGGAATGGTTCAGACCAACATGGTCATATTTAGAAGATACCTAGATTATAATTGTTATGCCCAGATTTCAAGATCCCCAGAGACCACCTGGGAGCCATTATCTGATGCGAAAGCAAAGAGTCTTTATTCAAGCCTGGGCTTGGCTCTCACAGCCCCCTTACCGGCACAGCGGTGGGACCAGAGAGAGCGAGAGCCTGGGGAGACAAAGGTTATAAGGACTGGTCATTTGGGTGGGTCTAGGAGTGGCATGGGTTACAGAGATTGGTCACTTTGGTTAGGGTTTCATATTCTGAGATTAGAGCTGTCCCCTACTGCCTTCTGAATGGTCAGTAGTGACGCATAGGGAGCACCTTGTGGTATGACCTTATTAGGACCTAAGTTGTGTCCCTGGAGCTTCACTGGTCCACACAGGTAGTGGTTGGGGGAGTTAGGACATTCCTGGTGCTCCTGTGGTCACTCCCATCAGGATAGGAGGGGGTCAGGCTGACCAGCTCCGCAAGATGAAGGATAGCCAGTTCTGCTTTGTTCTTTCAATAACCATTGTTAGTATGTGCAATTTTAACAGTGCTGTGCACATAGTGGGCAAGTAAGTTCTTATATGAAATAATCTAGTCTTTATAGATATTTAGAAGTACTTGATGTAATTAAAAGTAGTAGTAGAGTAATGCTTCTTGTAAATAGCTTTTAACTAGCTGATAGAAAATATTGTCTTCAGAAATGGAATTGTTAAACCACCTCTCCAAACAGTACTCTATGTACTTGTTCACTACTAGATTAAGGGAGGTGGGAGGGAAGAAATTTCAAAAAGATGTTTTGCTAGTGTATAATAAAAAAAAATTAGCTTATCCTTTGCTGCCATATATGTTACATGCATTTCATTTAATTTTACTGTGTATATTGTGAGTACATTGGACAAATAGGTCCCAATTTTATAATATCTAGTCTCTAGGTATTAAAGAGGTTGCCAATGTATGACAAAGTAGAGTTAGTAAACTAACACATTTTGTACACTTTGTGTTAAAATTCATCGAAAAGCTGTCTTCTGAAAGGACTTTAGAAATAGAATTGTGAAATCTAAGTGACACATGTGCTTACTCAATACACTGAGTTGATGGTGGCAGAAGGAATTGAGAAAAATGAAGGGTTCCAGACTAGAATAATCCTATATGGAAGACACTTTCAGATATAACTAGTTACATGTGTGTACTTTATTCAACACTACTGTGTATATAGTGGACAAACTTAAGTCCTTATTTGAAACATCTAGTCTTTCTAGATGTTTAGAAGTACACCAAGTATGCTCAAAGTGGAGCTAGTAAAATAACACATTTTGTGGATATTCTTTTGTTAAAATTCATTTCAAATACTATGTTTTGGAAATAATGGGATGATCAAACCACCTTTTTGAGCAATACACATTATTATATTTGTACTGGTTCAGGGAGGAAGAAGAAAGTGCAAAGGGCTTTATACCAGTACTAAAGGCCTAGTGCACGAAATTTGTGTACTGGGGGAGGGGTATCCCTCAGCCCTGCCTGCACCCTCTCCAATCTGGGACCCCTCAGGGATGTTTGACTGCCAGTTTAGGCTCAAACCCTATAGGATTGCCCCCAACTGCCCTCCCCTGCAAGTCTGATCCCCCACAACTGCCCTCCCCTGCAGGCCTGATGGCCCCCAACTGCCCTCCCCTGATCTTGTGACAACATGGGAGCGGCCATCTTGTGGTGGCCATCTTGTGATGATGCAAGGGCAAGACACCATCTCGGCTTTTATTAGTATAAATGTTTATAATTAGGCAAGATTAACCATCTTCCCAGGTGCCTCTGTGTTGTGTTTTACTTAGCTGTAATTATACTGTATGTGAAGCAAAAACTGTTTTAATTTACAACATCTAGTCTTTCTAAATGTTACAGAGGTTGCCAGTGTATGGCAGAAATAGTTAGTAAACAAATACATGGTATACATTTGTGTTAAATTCCTAAGAAGGATTGTTCTGAAAACATGAGAAGTAAAATTGTTAAAATCCCCTCTAAGCATTACATGTGATTATGGATGGCTTTGTTCTTTGCTTGTGTTTTTCAATTTCCTATATATGCATGTTAACTTTAAAAAAATAAATGTTACTTTAAAAGCCAAAAAAAAACACACAAACAAACAAAAACAAATCACTGTCTTATTTTACTAATGCACAGCTGATACACAGCTGAAGCCACGGGACAAATCATACTCTTTTTGTGCAGCTAAGATAGTGTCAATCATATCTGCATGTAACACGGAGATAAAACGTATTTCACTGTGTTCAGCGGCCAAGTCTCTGACTCCCAAATCTCTCAACAGAAAGTTCATTATTTTAAAAAAATCAAAGATACTGATTTTACATTTACTTTTTGTCCAGTCTATGAACTCACAATGATCTAACACAGCAATTTGCAATCTTTTTTATCTCATGGCACACAGACTAATTCCTAAAATTCTGCAGCACACCAAAACATATATTTTTTGCCAACCTGACCAAAAAATAGGTATAATTTTTTAATATATATTTTTTATTGTTTAAAGTATTACAAACAGTAGTATATATGTTTTCTTCCCCCCCCCCACTGACCATCCCCCAGCCTCCTTTACCCCCCCAGCACATGCCCTCGCCTGCACGCGCCCCCCCCCCCCCCAGTGTCTTGTATCCATTGGTTATGCTTATATGCATGCATACAATTATACAAGTAGGTATAATTTTGATTATTTCTCTCTGGACAGCTATTGTTGGCTGTTGTCATTTTTTTACTTGACAATCTAAGGGAAAAGAGTCAGTGCATTGCATGTTTTAAAAATTCTTGTGGAATACTGGTTGAAAACCGCTGGTCTAAAATGTCAATATCTGGAGACAGAAAGAAAAGCTGTCACCGCAGTAGTGAGCTAGACCACTCTGCTTACAAGATGCTCCAGCAAGACTCCTTCACTCGCCCAATCAGCCTGACACCTGTGCAAAATGAAGACATATTCCAACCTTGAATCTTTCCAAACCTGGGTCTGAAAAAGCACAGAGGTGCTGAGAATCCAAGTCTACAGAACATGGAGAGGAGTGGGGTGTACATTTCGCAAGAGCCCAGTTCACAACAGCCTCAGGTCCAGACTTCTGGTACTTTCTCCAAATGAAGTCACAGAGCCTGAGATACAACAATGGGGTCGTAACAGGAGACAGCCTTCATTAGCTTTGAACTGACATCCCAGTGGCAGACGGCACCACCTATGCTGTGTTTTGTCTCCACTTTTGTACCTCCTATAATTAACTTATGAAAAGCATGAGTACTCTATGTTTCTTTGTGCTCAAAAATGTTCAGATCTCACATGTAAACATTTACAATTACCTATGGTGTTTCTAAACCTAATACTGTATACATCTTATTTTTTTAAATATATTAAAAGGCTCAGATTAAGGAAGCAGCCTGAGAGGCTGAGGCCAATGTAGAGCAGCCTGTGAGCGACTCCAGCATGTGTTGTCTCCCAGGTGCCAGAGATGACTACTAGCAACCTCCAGGCCCGGGTGGCAGGAGAAAGGAGGGGGAGCTTCCAAATTATTGCCTCCTGATTGTATCTCCATGTCTTTGGTGTACTGGCACCCAGTAGCAGCCACAAACTAGAAGACATTTTACAGAGTACTACTCTGCACAGACACCAAGAGGGCCAGGGCTCAGAAAACCATGGCAGAAGTTGATTCAGGGTTTGTATTTTAGTAGGTGAAGCTCTTTCTCCTCTCTCTGCCTCAGTGGCCTCACTATTGCTTCTTTAAGACAGGGGTAAATAAGCTGCCATTCAAGCCCTATGAGGTGAGAGAAGGAAACAGTGATTACTGTGCTCAGCACTTGCAAGGCTCTTCACACAATTCTGACATCCAATAGCCATTCTGCTGGGGTTACCTGGTTATTGTCTGCCCCATCCCCACGATTCTCAGTCCTATTCTGTGCCCTGACCAGCTGACACCTGTGGACCACTTACTTGGGCTCCACTGCCTCCTAGATTCCCATTGGTTCAGCCAACTAGAGGCCTAGTAGGGGACCAGAGAAAGAAGGAAGATCAGGGTATTTCTCTCCAGCTCCCTCTTTCCTTGGTGCCATGTCTTTGGGCACCATTCTTTTTTATTATAGTTCCTGCTGGACAGCCCCTTTCCAGTTCCAGATCTCACTGGGCTCTGGTAACTCTACTTCCTCCCTTTGCCCCTCAGCCCTAGGGATGCACTGATTTCCCATTGTCTTTAGTACCTGGGGGCCCCTGGTGCCTGGCCAGCACCTCTGTAACTGTTCCTTCCATTAGTCTTCATTCCAACCATCTGGGGTGAATTCTGTTTCTTGCCAGGAGCTCTGACACTGGCTCTCACTCTGAGCATAATTGCTTTTGCAAGTAAGATGAAATACAAAGATGTGAGTTAATAAGCACATGGGAGCATTTCTAAGAGTTTGTTATAAGTACTAGGCTGAGAGAACTAATAAGGCTAATTCATCAACAGTGAGGCCTTAAACCCAACTCCTAATCCAGCCAAAAGACAGCAATTCTGAGGCCTGGGGTCTAGACTTTGTCCATATAAGTGCACAGTCATGTTGTTAAAAACTTATTCTATGCTTTTGGCTACTTGCATACAAATAAGAAAGAAAAAAAAAAAAAAACCTCAGGGGCCCAAGCAACATTCCAAGCTCCTTTGGGGGGGAATACAACCTGCAAATAGGACAATGACAGCTACCTGTCACTGACCTGGCACACATTTCACAATAGCCCTGTGAGGAAGCATTCTGACTCCATCTGACAAATGGGCAGACAGATTCAAAGAAGTTTACATGGATAAGCAACTTGCCCAGAGCCCCACACCCAGATGGGAATGCTTCCATTGCTATTCTTTCCTCGCCACTGTACTAGTTCTTAAAGGAGGGAAATAAGGACTCATAGTTTCCAAATTATTTCTGAATTGGGCCTAGAGAGAACAGGCTCTCTAGTGTTAAGCAAATAATACCAAAGAAAGATAATTTTGATCTCAAGGGCCAACCTAGTTCATCAATTGGTTAACAAAGTTCTCAGTGATACAATTGGAAAAAAAAACACACATACATAGTGTGTCTGTATGGTATAAAGTGTACAGTAGAATCCTTCTGTGGAATTCTTCTGTGGATGTGTGTGTCTGCAATGACTGTTTATCACTATATTAGGCAATAGTAAGTACCATCAAAAACTTATCTTTAGAACCATGAGAGGTCTGTGCTCTTCCGTACAGTTTGAATTTTCTACCATGAGCATGAAACTTAATTTCTTATTTAAGAAATCAGGAAGGAGAGGAAGAGAGAAGTAGGCTTGTTTTTCTAAACATATAGACCAATGGTTCTCAACTTCAGCTGCCTCATGGACTCACCTGGAATCACCCAGGTCCCACCCCTAGAAATACGACTTTAAGTGGTCTGGGGTATCACATGGGCAGTGGGAGTCTTTACACTCCCCTATGTGATTCTAGTAGGCAGCTAGAGTTGAGAGCCACTGGATAAGTTCTAGTCCAGTGGTCGGCAAACTCATTAGTCAACAGAGCTGCAAACCGCAGCTCTCGAGCTGCATGCGGTCTATGAACCGCAGTTTGCTGACCACTGTCCTAGTCCATTAGGATAAAATTTAAAGAGGGTGAAGAGGTTTTAACCTTCTGTATGCCAAAGACCCCACTGGCAACCAGGTGAAGCCCCTAGACTTCACCTCCTCCAAATACTGTTTTCTAATGTGCAAAGTAAAACAAATCATTTTAAAGCAAACAAATTATACTTACCTGTAGTTTTCACACTATTGTTATTGTGGTAATGTAAGTGCTTCTTTATTAATATACAAAGTGACAAGATCTAAACGTAGTTCTATTAAGTACCATCGTCCTGAAGTCATAATGAATGTAAATAATATTTGAAGACATCTGTGGAAACTTTAATGTCATATAGATTTATTGGTGACAAAGTCAAGATACCTATAGCATTATTTTGCTTTGCTACCTACATTCATAACTAAAGAAAATGACAAATTCCAACTAGAATTCATTGTACATAAAAGATGAAATTTTCCCCCCATTCAAACTAACAGTTTCCCAGGTGTAGAGGAAGAAGGAGAGGGTGTGTCAGGGCCAAGTTCCAGGACTAACTAGCTCAGCCCACCACCAGGTAAAAGACCTCCAGCAGAGGGAAGAAAAAAAATGGCAACCTATGGCATGCTAATTTCCAGTTGAGGTTGGTTTTTATTTGTTTTTTTAAAGTAACTCTGTAAGGCTCCTTCAAGACATGAAAAATTTGCATTTCCTGAAAACTACACTATATATATCTTAATTACAGCAATATTTTTCAAGTGGTACTTTGTGTGAAAAGATCCGTTCCTTCCACTAAAAAGATGCAGCTGTTTTATCTGCCTCAAGACATCTGTCACATCAGTGCCAATATCTCGGGATTTAGGAGGTTTTTGGAAACTTTCTAACTGCTTAATCAATAGGTTCCTTTTTGATACAAAATTTTTGGACTGGAACCTGGATTCCTTGTCTGCCGGAATCAAAGAATGAATCCACGGACAGAAAGTGGCATAGCAAAAGTGGAGATTTATTGAAGAACAAGTACAGACTCCCACATGGGGAGAGGGAGAGTCCCACAGAATGGACTTCCAGGTAGGGAGGGGGAAAAGGGTCCCACTGAGTTCTTTTTCCTATCCTATATAATAAAGAGGTAATATGCAAATTGACCATCATGCCATGACACCATCACAAGATGGCTGCACCCACAGTGGAGGCAGGGTTCCCGTAATGAGCTATAACAAGCGAACCAGCAGGGACTTGAGGCTGTGTGGCGCCAGGCCTGGGTAGAAGACCTGAGAGTGCATCCCTTGCCCTGGCACCAGGCCAGAGAACTTGAGACCGCATCCCCCTGAGACGGCAGGGCTTAACGGAGGACTCAGGCCATGCCCTCCACCAGGCAAGGTTTGATAGGTGTGAGAATAAACAAGTCATGTTTTCTGTCAAAGAACAGTTTAGGCAGCCGCCATTTTGGACTGTGTGACTTGGCAGCCACCATGTTGGCCACATGGCTTGAAATCACAAAGGCCAACCCCTCCCTTTGAATTAGCCAATCTCGAAAGACTGTGCGCCTGAGTTCCAATCAAGGGCAAAGGACAGGTCACGTGCATAAGGGATTATAAAGCAAGCAGCCTGTCTGCTCGGTGTGCACGTGCTTCCAGACCATGTGTGTGTACCCTTCTACATAGAAGTAAATATGTTTGCCTTGCTGCCTGGCTCCCCAGTGTTTTGTATTCTATCAGGACCCCTGACTTAGGGGCTCACCTTATTTCTAACAATAGGGGACCTCAAGTAGAGCACCCTCCATCCCCCCACCCCCGCCCCAGCACCAGCCCAGAGGACCTCAGGCCATGCCTCCTGACCAGTGGAGATTGACAGGGAATCTCAGGCCATGCCCCCCGCCTGGCAGAGCTTGATGAGGGACCTTAAGGCATGCCCCCTGCACTCTGGTGCCAGAGAACCTCAGGCCATACCCCCCACCCTGGCGCCAGGCCCGGGGACCTGAGGCTGCACCCTGGCCCAGTGGGTCTTGATGGGAGTGGGGCCGGCCTGGTCTGGATCTTGGCCAATGGGGGTGGGGCCTACTGGGTCTGCATCTTGCACAATTTCGAGGTGCACGTGGGTGGGCAGTGACTTGACTCTGGGTCCCGTGGTGTGCCCCAGACTCTTGACAGGAGGAAGATTTTTATATACATTTTACTAATTTTGTTTCATCTCTGACACTTCTATTACAGAGAAAGGGCAAATAGAAATATTAAACTATTTCCTCTAATTAATTCCCTTTTAATGTGCATGAATTTTGTGCACTGGGTCACTAGTGTCTTATAAAGAATGCAGATACTGGTGCCCTGATATCCTCTCTGATTGGTCATTATTCCCCTAGACTGATTACTATAGTAACTCCTGGGCTCAAATGGGGGTGGGGCCTGCTGGGTCTCCTTCCTTATTGTTTTCCTATTCTCTTTGGGCTTTCTTCTTCTCCTTCTGGATGAAGGGCTTCCTTCTCTTTATTTTGTAAATAGAGACCTTTTGCTGTTCCCAGTTCCCTCATTCTATGGAAATATACCTTCTGCTGCTCTGTAGCCCTGTGTTTCCTCCATAATCCCCTTAATTTCCAAAATTCCTAAACCAGTCCTATTTCACTCCCAAAATTCCTGTTTCACTTTCATACAGTGCTACTCTGCCTGCATAGAACCTGAATGCTCCTTTTCTCCAATGTGAATTTGAAATAGCATTTATTACGTACTGAGGTACAGTGCTAGGTAGGCTCTTGTCCTGGACTAATTCTAATGCTCATATGCATGATGTACTAGTATCCCAGCTCACTAATGCAAAAATGACTCGGAACTTCAAAACAGAGTTTGATGTTATAGGATCACTGGCGGGGGGGGGGGGGGGGGGTGTAAAGAGGGAAGGCGGGAAAGGCACCATAGTTCATCTTATTGCTCTTTATTGTGCTCCACAGATTTTCCTTTTTATAGAAGCTGAAGACTCCTCCCCCAACAAAAAGATTTAAGACTTCCTTTACTATGATACTTGCTTTATTACAGTGTCTGAAACCAAACCCACAATATCTGTGAGGTGTGCCTGTACTCACTCTATTACTGTGGCCTGGCATCTAAGCTGAAATATATCTGAGGTATGCCTATAGTTATTTTTAACTAAACAATAACATTTTCTCCTGGGGTGGGGAAGGACCACACCCACTTATCCTAGCAACAGACAGAGCTAAGTAACTCAAAGGTCTATTTTTATTCATGGTCACACTTTTCTGAAGACTCCAGAATGACTTTTTAAACTTCTTCCATTCTTCCCCATTCATGTAGAGGGAATTACTCATGAAATGCCAGAGAACAGCAGGGTCAGACCCAGCCTAGGGGCATATGGCTGGGAAGAAGCAGTGGCCACTCCCCAGAGAGGAGAGAAACCCCCACTGTGGAGATAGGTGTCCAGCAATCCGAGGAGCCTGGACTATGTGAAATAGATATCAGGTTGGGAGGAGCCCTAACATCATCATTATCTTCAAATGGGAAAGTTCCCATTCCATAACCACAAGAGGGCTTTTGAAATGACCCTATTCAAACATTCTGATTCAAAATGTTCTCAGAACTCATTTCCTTTACTTAGTATCTGAAATGGGGTGGGAGGCAGGGGGTGGCATCATTTTGTTTTCTGATTCCTAAGAAGTCAGTGCTTCCTGAAGGCATTTAATGGGGTGGGGAGGCTCATAGTTAATGAGTTGTTTCAACGTTAACCAAAAACTATAGCAAAACTTAGGATGCCCCAAACTCTTCTTAAAACAGAGGAAAGGTTGGGGAAAGGAACCCACAAAAGAGACCTCACTAGGAAAAGAGCAAAAAGCAGGCTAACCAACATCATGGAGATCTTTAAACCAGCCCAACAGGAAGTCTCAGAAATTGGGGCTGGAGGGGGTGGGGAGTAAAAATGGGGGAGTGTCAAGGAGAAAGAAATGGCATTATTGAGTCCTAGCAAATTTAAGGGACTTTCCCGTGCATCATTAACTCCTTCAATTTTCCCCATAATTTTATCAATCATCTCCTCAATTTTATTTTATTAAAGCCTTTAAATTTAATTTAAGAGAGAGAAACATCAATGTGAAATCCAGGCATAACTTGGCTGCCTCCTGCACGCCCCCTACTGGGAATCAAATAAAAGCAAACTTTCAGTGCACAGGGTAACACCCAACCAACTGAACCACACTGGCCAGGACTCACTTCCCCAATTTTAAAATTAAACCAATGTCAGAGAGGTTAAGCAACTTGTCCAGAAGCACACAGCTGACAGCACAGTTAGAACTGGAAGCTAGGTGGTCTTGGCTAAGGACCAGGCTTTCTACTGCCCCTCACTCTTCAGATCTGGTGAGCTACTTTTAACTCAAATTTAGAGGTTCAGGAAAAAGGTACCCCAAGTTCCTTAAAAAAAAATTTCTGAGGTAACAATTTTCATGTGATTGCCCATTATATAATCTCTTGGAGGCAAGCGGGGAGAAGATGGAGAGGGAGGACATCAATGAACACCCAGGAAGTCAGAAGAGGAAAATAAAGGACCAATTTTTTAAAGCAAACAACAGAAAAACAGGAATGGTGTGGGTGTGGGGTTGGATTACAAAAAATATTGACACTGGTGAGTATTCAAGTTATACAAGGAATATTCAGCAGCCAATTTGTGATCACTGTCTAAAGGTGATCTTCAGAGTATAATGAGCCAGACTTATGCCCCTTCTGGAAAGTACTCTTAGCTGGTCAACCAAGAGACAGTGACTGAGTCCTAGGACTCATAGGGCTTCTGTTTCAGCAAGTCATGTGACCTGCTCTCCAAGATGTCATCAAGGACCTGTCCAATCTCCCCAGACCAGGTGCCTTCACAAACTGCTGTGGTCACACATCTCATTAGTGAGTGTGCACCTTTAATATATGTCAACTTATTTTAAACTGATAAACATGTAAATATTACTAAAACTTAAGTCCTTAATTTTCACAGGAAATAATATAAACGTAAATTAAAATGTTCATATTTTCTTCCTATACTGATCTGGGCTTGCATCTCAGTGACCACTTGGGGCCCAATGACCTCACCTTCACCTGAGTCACATCCCTGACATCATCTCCAGATCAGTGGTCTGGGTCTCTACTCCTGCCACTGATGGCCTGTACTTCCTGCCTAAGAGTCCTATCATCATTTCTGTCCATTTTCTTGGGGTCCACAGCCCATCCCTCCCAGATTCCTTTACCTCCCCAAATCAATAATTATCAATACCCTCTAATCCCCTAATACTTGTCTTTCCGTCGTGATCACTCAGCAAAACCCCCGACTTGTCACAACAAACTTAGCCTCAGTCTACCTTCTCTTCTGCACTCAGGCAACTCGGCAGGACCTGGGAATACAGTGACCACCTGCACATTGTTGCCAGGTTACGTCATTGAAGGTCTTTAAACATCAGGAACTGAGGCTTACTAGTATTCTTCTCAATCAGCTCCATTTCCCTTTCTCCTCAGCCAATGATTCCAAATCCACACCCCTTTCCCCTCTATTTCTAGGAGTCTGCCTGGCTGTCTACCTCATCCATCCACTCAACCATTCCTCTATTCGTTCCAATATTTACTGAGTACCCACTATGTGCCAGATGCCATGCCAAGGACAGACACAGAACTGAATCTCACAGTGCTTACATTCTAGTAAAACAGTCAGGTGCTGGGAGATAATGAAAATAAAGGAAATAGGGAACAAGCAGAAAATCCTGGTTACCGGATGTGACCCACATCACTTCCTGCCCACTTCTCCCACTTCCAATGTTTTTTATTGAGGTAAAATTCACATTACACTAAATTAACCTTTAAAAGTGTACTATAAGGTAGCATTTATACATTCACAATATTGTGCAACCATTACCTCTGTCTAGTTTCAAAAGATTCTTACCAGCCCCCCCGAAAAATACCCAGAACCATCCCATCCACCCTCCTTCCCCAGCCTCTGACAACCACTGACCTGCTTTCTGCCTCTGGATATACCTATTCTGGGAATTTCCTATAAATGGAATCACACGACCCCCTCCAATGCAGACAACAATGGGAACATTTACAAGAGGGCCCTACCCTAGATTTGGGGGTCAGAGATTGCATTCACCTTTGTGCCCCTATGCCTGGCACATAAGTACTCAGCAAATGTTTTGCGGGCCACACAGATGAGGCCTCTCAAAGGATTAGTGGCTCAGCACCTAAGCCTTTTAGAGCTACACGTCATGCTAAACAGCATCTGACCCAACTCACCCACTTTTGCAGAACAGAAAGAGGCTCACAAAGTGGTTCATGGCAGGGCAAGTGTCAGCACCCAGATCTCCTGACTTCCCAGCTGTGTTCTGCCCTATTCCAAGAAGACACTTGTTATCCAAGACAGTACTGCTCCTCTGCATCTTCCATGGTCCCTCATTTCCACAGCAAAAAGGCTGCTGCTTGCCAGCCAGCCACCTCTCTCAGGCCCTTGCCTTTTCTAATGCCTCTCCTCTAACCCTGCTTTGTTTTTGTTTGTTGTTTTATTTTTTTCTCTGTCTCATGGCCCATGGTTCTCTTATTTCCTAGGAAAATCTGATCCTTCAAAAAGACAACCAGATAGTGTTGTCTTCATCAGGGAGCAGTTCAAACAAATTACAGGTGCAGTACCACTCTGGGTCCCACTGGTCCCCCATGGTGGGGGAAGCTTCTCATCTCCCAGAAAGTTTCATTTGCCTGATCTGAGATTCAGTCTTGTAAGTGCTCTAGGGTGCAGAAGGTGGAGTCCCGGGGAACTTGGATGTAGAATAAAGGCCCAGTAACAGTTCACAATCAAAAGCCAAATCCCAAATTTCCAAGAAACGCATAACTCCCACCATCGCCTGCTTGCTACAAGTTTTCAACCATGGCCTTTGATTGAACAGTACAGTACAGCATGTCATTCTTTGTCACTGCTGACTTGATGATGACCAGCAAACAAGCAGGACATTTTTAGAGGTGTTATCTTTACAGAAACTGCTCTGTTAGGAAACTTTTGCTTTCACACCTCAACTGGCCTCAAAGGCAGCAAGAGAACATGCCACAGTGTGATGCTCTTTATTACTTTCCATGATTGGGCTTCACCTATCTTCTGTCTGCACCTCTGCTGGGTGTGTTCACAGGTGTGTGTCTGAGGCTCGCAGAGACTCAGAGGCTGATCACAAGCCAGATTGTCCATGAAGGGAATGTGACATGTTCCAGGGCCCTCACCTTAACTGCTCACAGCAGTAATTACTCCACACAATCAGCCTTGATAGGATGGATGGCCGTGGACAGAGTGCTAAAAACAGGAGCCGTAAGTTACCGACACCCTTGGCTATTGAAAAATTCATTTTACCACTTTATATCTTAACAGTCACTGGCTGTGAAAATGTTTGTCCTCCCTGGATAGGAGACTTTATGAGAGTGTGGCTCAGTAATGAAGTAGTGGTAAGAGACCCTTCAAACTGAGTGAAATAATCACCCCTCAGGCACTGAATTTGTAAATTTCCTACTTTCCCAAACCAAAAAATAATTGCTCTTACCAATCCAATGATAGGATAGTTTCTCCATAAAAGGACTGAGATATCTCACTTAGAAAATTAGGTCAAAAAGCCTGATTGGCATGGCTTAGCGGTTGAGCATCGACCTAAAAACCAGGAGGTCACGGTTCCATTCCAGGTTAGGCCACATACCAGGTTGTGGGCTCAATCCCCAGTAGGGGGCTGCAGGAGGCAGCCAATCAGTGATATTCTCTCATCATTGATATTCCTCTCTCCCTCTCCCCCTTCCCCTTGTACTGTTTTGAAATCAATAAAAATATTTTTTTTTAAATTAGGCCAAATAGTACCTACAGTCTTGTACATGAAACTGTATGTAAAGCAATCAGCAGCTCAGGAAGCAACAGAAAAAGAGATTCTGTTCTTCAATAAGCTCGTTAGACACATGTATGTTTCCTTTAGTTTGACATGAGCAGTAACAATATAATGGGACTGCTCCTGAAACCTTAAGAGAATAGCTTTGACTCATTAAGAAAGACAATAAGCCCACAGAAAAACGGATGTCCCATTCCAATCTTGAGTATATCTTTTGAAACGAATGAAAAAAAAAAATGTTCCTATTATAATTTAATACAGGTTGAATGCATGAAGATCCCTCTCCATGCCCAACTACTAAAGAAGCAGAAAGGAAATGGTCAGCACTTCCATGCTCTAAATATAGACTTAACGCTGAGAGAGGAAAGCGATGCACATGGCCTCCCTGCCATGACTCCGAGCCCGGAAGACAGCAAGGAGCAGTGCAGAGGGAGCTGTTCTATGGCAAACTCACTTCCCATCAACAGAAGTTTCTAGAAAGAGAAAAAAAAAAGGCTAATGCCAATCCCAGAAATCTGACTACAGATGCAGCGCAGCACCCTCCAGCTGGACTCACCAGGATGAAATACACACCTATGGAGCTGTCTACCTCTACCTCACACCCATGGTAGCAAGGAAAACCATCCCCCCCTGCCCCCGGCAGCCGTATGTGCAACGTATTTCTTGCACAATGTGGTACTTCTTAGAGTTCTTGTGATCATGTAACTCAGAAACATAGAAGATAAAAAGAGAAGTTGGCCTGTATATTGTTAATTTTCCTGTGGTTTTTCTCCACTTGAAGAACTGAACCAGAAATCACACTTCTGTCTAGGATTCAGATAATCAGTATGTTTTGGCTTTAAACACATCATGTGTCTTGTGCTGATCAATACAGCCTTCCAGAAGGGATGTTCTGACGTTACCTCCTCCTGCATAATAAGAGAATGAACCAAACTCAATGTTTAGACCAGGTCCAAGAAGGAAATAAAACAATTGGAGATAAGCCCACACTCCTTCCACTGTTACCTGGAAGTATTGGGGACAGGCCAAGTTAGGAGTAGGTGGGCCCCAATTAACAGAAGATATAGGGCAGTGGTGGAGGGCATACTGTCCAGACCAGAGCACTCTGAAATCCTGCTCTAGGACTGTGTGTCACAGACCCTTCGGCAGACTGGTAAGGCCTATGGACCCTTCTCAAGACTTTTTTTAAAATATGTTTTTAATGATTTTAGAGAGAGAAGAGAGAGGGAGAGAGAGAAACATCAATTTGCTGCCTCCTGCATGCCCCTCCCTGGAGATCAAGCCTGCAATCTGGGCATGTGCCCTGACCAGGAATCAAACTGTGACTTTCTAATTCATAGGCTGATGCTCAACCACTGGGCACACTAGCCAATCCATTCTTGGGATTTCTAATTCATAAAATGAAATATATAGGAATACAGAAGAAGTCAATTATTTTAAACTAGAGGCCCAGTGCATAAATTTGTGCATGGGTGGGGTCTGGCCGCCCACTTCTAATTGAAGGGTAGGGGGGAAATCAGGGGCAGGGCCAGCCAGGGGGAGTTATTAGTGTCAAAGCTCTTTGCAGGGTGTATATACATTTGCTGTTGGCTTTCAGATGAGTTGAAGGCACTTTAGTGTCAGGGACACTTACATCTTCCATTTCTAAGCCTCTCCCTAGACAGGTAATGCGGTTTAGTTCCCTGCTGACAAACCCTCTAAAAAGAGGCCGTGGTGTGATATGGCTGTCCCCTTTGGTAGTAAGCAGTGGGGAGAGAAAGCAGAAGATGGTGGTTGTGCTGGGCACCTCACCTGGACACCTGACTGATGGCCCAGACCATGAGCAATTTTCCTGATGACTCTTCATTCAGGTTTTTGGTCCTTGAAGGCTGGAGAGCATTTACTTATTTATAATCACTGAAGGTCAGACTTCAGTGATCAGAATGGGGGGGCCCTGCCCCACCTCTGATCGTGTTGGTTGGCTGCCACCGTGCACATCATAGTCACCGGTCATTCCAGTCATTCTGCCATTCAGTCACTTGGCTTTTATATATATAGATAGATATGGTGATCCAAATATTTTTTAATTGTGATATAGTAACACATATGCTTACTTGCAATGCATTAAATAAGACTATCTAGTAATAGGTATAATAACCACCATGATTTCAAAGTCATAATATTTCCAGATATCTTTTAGCCACCTATGTGACATAAAATGTCAAATTTCTATTGGTGACAGAGTCACAGACAACATTAACATTACTGTGATTTGTGGTCAACATTCAAAAGTTAAGGAACTGCTCGATTTTTGTTAGAGGTGAATAAAAATCAAGGTGTAATATTTTCCAATACAAGCCTACAGATCCCCCTTGAAACCCTACCAAGTGGTGCCTATGAAACACATATAATAATCTGGTTTTATCCCCTACTCCTAGGATTTTTCCAAATGAAAAGAGCCCTACACCCAGGACCCTGGCAGGAGCTACAGCCCAGGCATGGGAAGGGAGAGGGTCTGCAATATGGGGTCAACATCTCTGTTCCACTTTTCTGTAGTTTCATCCGATGCATGAGTCACAGTTTTTTTATTTTTTAACTTGTTAGTACTGAGTGTTTAAATTGGCTGAATCATCAAACCAAGGGGAACTTACAAGTCACTTCCCCTGAGCTCTGTGTTTTAAATTATATCAGGCCAAAGCCCTAGGCTCATAGCAAACTTCTAACACTCTTTTACTATCTGAAAGCAAACTCTTAGAAAAACTTCCTAAATGCAATTTCAAACATATAAATTCATTGCCCTAAGAGTAACATAAATCAGAATAAAAGGAAAATAATTTACAACAAACCTAACACACATTTCAATTTGCAATTTGTTGGGCAAGTCTAATATAGAAGATATAATGGGATCATTAGGTGTACTTGAAATGTAAAATGGTGTTAAGTGTGGACTGACACAGGTGAGGTGGTGATGGCATGGGTAGTCTTTGTTAATGTGTAAGTGAGGTCTGCAGGTACAGGTAACAAACCAGTCTTCTTTTTCATCCATGACCATCTCACAGTGATAATGCCCTTGTAATAACCTGATTATTATTTATCATTTATGCAGCTTTGCCAAAAGTTGCATTTAACACTTTCCAAGTCTGTTCCCCGCTGATGGATGGGGAAAGGGACTGGACAAGGCAGTTTGACACATGCCTAGTAAGTTCTGAGTGACCTGGGAAGGGGCCTACCTATCTGCCCATCAATCACACCTCGAATCAAATCAGTGGCCAGAATAGGTGTGGTCACTGCAAGTGCGGGAATCTGAGTATTTAAACTTCCAAATAAAGCAAATTCCCTCTCGCCTTCTCCCTCTGGCATGCTGGATTCCTGCTCTCCTGTGGCAGGGATGTGCCTCCCTGCATCCACGTGGCACACGGCCATGTTGGACTCCACACAATAGACTAATGTGCTGTAATTGGCTTAGATGCTGAACCACACCCGGCTCCAACATGGAATGGAAGCTCTGGACACTGGCCCTGCTTCTGGCTCTGCTGAACTCCCAGCTGCTCCTCTTTCAGGGCTGGCTTGGGAGAATGGGCCACTGCAACCCAAGAAATGTAACCTCACCCAAATAAAGCCTTCTCCCAAACCCCCTCCTCCCGTGGGGGCTTTGGAGAATGCTTATTTCAGTGGTACTCTAAGAACCTCACTCCCACTTGTGTCTGTGAAATCTGGCCCTTTATTTCCTCCTGCAACAGTGGAACACTCCGGGGTATAAGACTGTTGTAGCCACCACAGAGGGTTAGCATCCCTGGTCCCCACCCAATAGATTCGAGTAGTGCCCCTCAAGCACTGACAACCAAACCGCTCCACAAATTTCTAAAATGCTCCCATAAGACTCCCAGAGCAAGCCAAATTCATGGTGAGTTCCTACATTCTGCCCAGCTCTGGGTATTATCCAGCTGGGCCACTGCAGAGACACTCCCCAGGAAATGCAAGTGGTATTACCAGAGCTCCCAGGTGGCTTCCCCAGGAACAAGGGACCTTCCAGGAGTTCAGCCCTTGGGACAAGAAAAGCAGAAGAAGGCAGGGAGAACAAAGCAGCCAGACAGATGGAGGCAAAGAGGAAGCCAAGGGGATTCCTGGGGTTCCCAGAGTCGCCAGGCCGGGCTACAGGCAGCTCCTGGCTCCTCTCCCGGAGCCCAAATGTGAATTCTCCACTTTTGTGTGAAGCAAGTTCTGGCAGGTTTCTCTGCCAGCACCCGGGTGTCCTTATTAATTACAGGGGGCCAGCCCATCTAACCTAGGAGGGCAGTGGGCACAGGAAATGCCCAGAAGAACCTGTTCTGACATCAAAGAGCCTCCCTTATTCAGACAGAACCTAAGCTCTTCATGCTGTTCCTGAAGCCCATGCATCTTCATTCTGTTCTCGCTGCCAATAAATAAGTGGGCAGTGACCATTCTTCACCTGGCATTTCAGATTCTAGAAAGATATTAACAGATCATCCTGAAGCCTTTGCCGCCTCTGCTCTTTTTTCATCAATCTCATTAGTCATAACACATAAATAAGATTGCTGTCCTTTCCTGACAGGTCTGGGAAATTAAGGTGCTAGAGAAATTTGGCCTCGAAGGGCCCGTGTAGGCCTGAGTGGGAAAAAAGAAATTTTTACCCATCTTTCCAACCCCAAAAGTCTATGATTTAACATCTCTAAAATCTTATTATAAAAGAATACTAACCGGATTCAGAAATGTGACAGTAAGGACCAGTTGCCAGAAAATGTTCTTAAAGAAGCCAGGAACATCCTCTCCCTGCCTCTTCCAGGAATGGACTCCCATTAGGTCACAAAGAAGGGCAAGGCTGGAACCTAATGAATAAATAATTAGCACTTGAATAAAATGTGTGTCCCTGTTAATTCCCGATAGTTTCCACAAGAGAGTCTCAATTAAATTAGAAAAATGGGAGTGGGAGGAGGTAACACTACTTATAATGGGACATTTTAGAATGGCTTGAAAAGTGTCCTATGTAAGCCAATCAGGTACAATGTTAAATAGCAAAAACTTATCTGTTGAATCTAAGTAAACAGACAAGAAAGTTTGAGGATGACACAGGAAGTGGGTTAGTTTCACAGCTGCCAGATTTACACAGTGTAATTTCCATAGGAGCATCAAGAGAATTAACAGTCTTCTGAACAGCAGGTTGCCCCGCACAGGGATCATGACTCAGTTAAGTGCAAGGGTCAGAGATCTGTGCTCCTGAGCCCGAAAGGAGCACGGGGGCTTTATCAGTGAAAAGCAGTCACAGCTGCTCAGCTCTGCTGCACCTGGGACCACAAGAAGCAATCAAAGAGAAAAATTGGCTGTGTTCTGGTAAAGCTTCATTTACAAATCAGGAAACAGGCCACAGTTGAGATTCCCGACCAGCATTTCTGACAAAAAGAAAACTGAAGAGAAAAAACATCAGAGGTATTAAGGGTAGGAACTGTTTCATGAACTCTTCTTGCTGTGCATGTATATATATGAATTCTGAATCCATTTCCTACTGCAGGTTGGAGGTCCAAAGTCACTACATTAGAAATAATAAATAGTTCTGTGAGAATAAACAAGTAATCTTTTCTGTCAAAGAACAGTTTAGCAGCCACCGTTTTGGCCCACATGACTTGCACCTCCCTGGGGGCCGCCATCTTGAAATGGCAAAGGTCAACCCCTTCCTTTAAATTAGCCAATCGCAAAAGATTCCAATCAAGAGTAAGGGATAGGTCATACGTGTAAGGATTAAAAAGCTGAGTGGTCTGCCCGCTCAGTGTGCAAGTACCCTTATGCCTTCCTTGCTGCCTGGCTCCAGAGTATGCTTTGTGTTCTACCAAGACCCCCTGAAATTGGGGGTTCGCCTTATTTCTAACAGTTTGAGAAGGGAAAACAAGTCTGCCTTGGACTGAAATAAAAGAATTTAAACGTCTTTCATGCTAAGAAAAAAAAGGGGGAGAGGGGAGTTGGATATATTGGGCATGCTCTTGAGCCTACAATATAATCTTAAGAGAATATTTTTTAAATTACATATTTAATAAGAATATTTAGTTATAAGTAGTGCAAAATAATCTTCAAAAGGACACTAAAATATTTCTTATGCTATTGAAATATCTGACAAGAGCTGTGTATCAGTTAGCAATTGCTGTATAACAAACTTCCCCAGAACTCCGTGGCTTAAAACAACAATCACTGATTACTGCCATAACTCTAGAGGGCAGCTGAGTAGTTCTGATAATCTGGCTTAACTGACCTGGGCAAGACAAGTTCAGGAGACTTTGAGCAGCCAACAGTTCAATTGGAAATCTGGCTTCGGCTAAGGCAACCTGGCTCATCCCCAAGTGTTTCTCAGACCTCCCCATGAGGCCAGTCTGGGCATGTTCTCAGGGCAGGGATCTTGGAGAACTCATCCAGCTGTGTAAGAGACTATTAGAAACACCTACACTCTTTTGAACTGTTTACTGGGCATTTGTTAATGCCCCACTGGCCATATAGCAGGCCACGTGGCCAATCCCAGTTTCGGGAGAGAGGAGGGAGGGGATTACACAGTTACAAGGTAAAGAGTATGGACCCAGGGAGGCCATTCATCAGGACCATTAGTGCAATCAATCTCCACAGGCAATGTTTTGTTTGCCATCCCCTTGGCAGAAGCAGAGAGATTTTACATTAGTTTAAGTTTTCCCATTACCATTTCTCATTTTGTTTTGCCATTATCATTTCTGAGGCAGGAAGGCAGAGTGAAAAGAAACAGGCTCTGAATCAATGAGATCCACATCTAAACCCTGAGTCCACTACTTCTGGGTACAAGACCCTGTGCAAATTTCCTTTGCACCTCAGTTTCCTCATTGCAATGGCAGAACTATTGACAATTACCTCAACTGGAACATGTAAACATGTGAATCTTGCTCTAGCCACAGCTGAACTCGAACCTTAAATACTGTGTTTTTCAAATGGTTTGTTTGAACATGCAGTCAGCCCTACATAGCCACTGATTTAAAATCTATAGATTCTACCAACTGAAGATAGAAAATATTTTTTTAATCCCAAAAGTTAAAAAAAAAAAACTTGTAAACTTGCCACATGCCCAGCACTACTGAGAATCCATGCAAATGAAGTGATGTGTAGGTACACTCTGCTATAGCCCATATGCAAATACTTCCCCAGTTTATATAAGGGATGTGAGCTCCAAAGAATTTTAGTATCAGAGGGGGATTCTGGAACCAAACCCCAACAGATACTAAGGGACAACTGAATTCAAAAATATGAACAACAAGGAAATAGGCACATTTCCTGTGAAAGTAAAGTTCTTTGATGAGAAGGAACAGTTCCTTTAAACAAAGAGTAGAAAACCATTTCTTTACAAAAAGTCTTGAGGACCTTTTTATGATGATGACACCAAAAGCTAAAAAGGAAGCCCCTGCCCCTTCCAAAACCAAAGCAAAGGCTTTTGAAGGCAAAGAGAACAGTGCTGAAAGGTGTCCACAGCCACACAAAAAAGAAGATCCACACGTCACCCATCTTCCAAAGGCCAAAGACACTAAGGTTGCCAAGGCAGCCTAAGTATCCTCAGAAGAGTGCACCCAGGAGAAACAAACTTAACCACTATGCCATCATCAAATTCCCAGTGACTAGAGTCAGCCATGAAGAAGACAGAAGACACACACATGTTCATTGTGAATGCCAAGGCCAACAAGCACCAGGTCAAACAGGCTGTGAAGAATCTCTATGACATTGATGTGGCCAAGGTCAACACCCTGATCAGGCCTGATGGAGAGAAGAGGGCATATGTTCGACTGGCTCTTCACTATGGTGCTTTGGATGTTGCCAAACAAAATTGGGATCATCTAACCTGAGTCCAGCTGCCTAATTCCAAATAAAAAAAAAATTTTACACTGAGAAAAAAGAAAAAAGAAAAAAGTCTTGAGGACTGTGGTAGACAGATAAGTGAACCCCACGATGTTCAGTTCCTAAACCCCAGAACCTGTGGAGATGTCAGCTTACAGGACAGATGCGATTAAATTGAAGACCTTGAGGTAAGATTATCCTGGATTATCTGCATGGCCCCAATCTAATCACAAGAGACTTAAAATCAGGGAACGTTTTTTAGAATTTAATGTTTCTTCTATTTATGTAAACGTACACCAGCATTTATCCAGTTACTTTTTTATATACATCCAGACATCAAATCAATTCATGTTCTTATACCTAATTTTAGTCTTTCAGGTGAATGTACTGTTATGCCTATATATATAAACCCTATGAACAAATACAGAGCTTTTGTAAATTATGCACTTATTGTAATTATTGTTTAATTTTTAATAATAAATGGTAACAGAAAAAAAGGGAGGTGAGGCGGATAACCTTATCTGGCTCTGGTCAGAGAGCCAAACTGATGGCACAGGGACAAGGACCCAGCTCAACCCTGCTGGTTTGGGCACTGAAGGACGGGCAAGAGCCTATAAATGCAGGTGGTCTCTATCAGCTGGAAAGGATAGGAAACGCATTCTCCCCTGGAGCCTCAAAAGAAATGGATACCGTGATCTTGGCCAGTGAGACACATGTTGGACCTCCAACCTACAAAATTATAGGACAATAAATTCGTGTTGCTTTAAGCCACAAAGTCTGTGGTTAATTGTTACAGCAATAACAGAAGAACAATAATTTTGTAATCTTTATACTAAAAACTGACAATGAGGAAATAGAAAAATCTCTCTTGAAGCCACTGGTCTGGGGGAATAAATAAGTCTGGAACTTGGAGCCAAGCATGGCATGAAAAATGGGAGCTGTATCTGATTCCGGATATGGTGGCAGTCAGACTAAAGGCATCATGATAGGATAAGCAACGACTTTTCATGGAAAACCTTTTTTTGTAGTCTATAGGAAAGTACAATAAAATCATTATCCATATACTCTCCAAGCATGTATGAAGGGAAAGCCATCTGAACAAAATTCTTCCACAGAAACTTTAGAATTCATTCAACTATGGCTACTCCTCATCTTCAGCTCCAACTCCGCTCATGCCCACTTCTTTGCAGGTAATACCAAAATAAGATAATACCACTAACGATCTGTGAAAATGGACACATGCACAGACTCACTCACATACAAAGTCCCAATTTGCTAGGCTTCATGAATTATGCCCAGGGTGAGGGAGAAAAGTCAAAATGTCTACCAAAGGTCCCCAGATTTAAAAAACAGAACTCCAGACACAAGCAAACAGGCCCACAAGAATGGAAACACACCTAGGAATACTCTTAAGAACAGATTAGAGAAACTAGAGCAGAAGAGTGTGCTGAGCTCAGCCAAGAAGACACATTGGTGGGACCCCACAGAGGTGAAGAAGCTGAGATGCCTCGTTTGACAGAAGAGAAACCGGAACCACAGAGCACTGAGCTAACCAACATGAAGACAGCCAACCAACTGCAGAGGCCTCACCAGCCAGAGGGAGTTTACTACCTTCAGTAAATGCTTGGCTGCCCAGTTGATCCTGTGACTCCATGTCAGGCCCCATATAAGGCAGTGGAGCTACCAGTCATGCCTGCTAGGGCTCTCCACTCCTTTCTGAGAAGCCCTTGGGACCAGATGTATTTTTTTAAGCAACCTGAGCAAAAACTTTCCCTCTCTGGATCTCCCTGGACATCAGGATAGCAAAAAAGGAATAGTGAACCTATAGAAGAAAGTTGATAACATTTACCCAAGATAACTGCATGTGTACGTACTAAATAATGTACAATAAAGAACTGTCCACAAAACAGTGTCACCTTTAAATCTAGCAAGCACAAGAATTAGAAATCACATGAAGGGAGGAGGGGGAAATGTACCATTCTTAGTCATGGGAGCTGAGAACTTTGTAAAAAAAGGGAAGGCCATCCCCAGGGGCAGAGGGGCTTAAAGCTGTGTTGGCAAAGGTCTCACAGAAGACTGGGGACTCCTCCTATAAAGACCATTATTGAGGAGGCAGGAGAGGAAAGTGCCCCTTCCTTTCCAAATCCCCAACCCTGACGGCTCCAAGAAATCACAGGAGAGGGGGTGAGGGATATCCACCATACTGAAATATCAAGAAAGCAGAGCTTAGACTTAGATGAGGCAAAGAGATTGCTTTTCTAAACAAGCTATAAAAGAAGAAAGAATTGGTCATTTAGAAAACTCATTAGCATGAACACTAGTAAATACAAAGTTGGCACTGAAAATAACAGATGGTTAAAAAAAAGCACATGCAGCTGCAAGGAGATTGATATCAAACTCCCTGTTCTTTCAAAGTCGTTTCATAGTGAAGCAGCGATGCAGGTATGTAAACACAATCAGCGCGGCCTGTAGCATTGTGAATCCTTAGCCACTTTCCCCAGGCATGGTGCCATGGAACCACAGCACTCCTCGGCCTAGTCAACTTCTGCTTTTTGAATTTCAGTTTTCCAAGGGAGAAAAAAAATAGCTTCACTGGGGGAAGCAAGTTATTTCTGGGCTGAGAAGTAAGGAGCAAGGCTTTTATTTCTTGGCATTCAAAATAAACATCCCAGAGATAGTGATAATAGAGGGCTAGTTCTTGAGTGAGCATTTGAACTATATTCTTCTGCCAGCAAAAGCGAAAACAACTTGAGTTTTTCCTAAACGATTTTTCCTTTTTTGCATGAGGGAATTTTATTTCTGTATTCAGCACCTCTTTTGCCACATATATAGGGTTATACAGCATGGGGACTGAACAGAACTTGGGAGAGCTCATTCACTCCCTATACTTTTCAACATCAGAACTGAGGCCCAAAGTGGTCATGAAACCTGGTCAGGGTCATACACAGCTCGCAAGTGGCAGGGAGAGGATTCAAGCCCAACTGGCATAGGTCCAGGGCCCATGTTAGCTGGACTATGCGTAGTTGTTAAAGCTAGGAACCTCACCTTGCACTAGCCAGTGCCTTTTTCCAGTTAAAGCCAAGAGAAGTCTTAGCATGAAAGTCTTAGTTGAATGAGTGTTCTTCATTTGCATACTGTTTCATAACAATTGACTCTACTGTATGGGCATGAGCAGGCCTTAGAACTTAACCTCCTTGAGCAGCAAAAGATTTTTAACCAGAAACTTTCAGAATTGGAGACAAGTGAGCACTAATGGGCCTGATGCAATCTGGTCATAGGAAAGGAATAAAGTGGAAGGAAATGGTGCTCACCATATGCTTAACAGGAATATTCCACAAAGCAAGAAGATGCCAGTGAGAGGAAGCCAAGATGGCGGCACAGGTAAATACCTAAACTGCTGCCTTGCACAACTATTTCAAAACCGCAACTAAAAGACAAAACGTCTATCACCCAGAACCACAGAAAAGCTGGCCGAGTAGAAGTTCTGCAATTAGACAGAAAAAGAGCATTGAGATGTGCACAAGTGCTGAAAGGCTAAGGTACGGAAGTTGAGTGTCGGCGGGCGATAGGGTGCTGCTGTTTTCAGCCTGGAGGGAAACAAGCTCCTGATTACTCGGAACTCATTTCTGGGGAGACGCTGGCCACACAGACTCCTATGGGGAGAAGCTGGATGGTCTACCATCAGGTCAGAAAGTGAGTGTGGCTCCCTTGCAGAGGTGCCTGCAGCAATCACTGTTCACTTCTTGGGGGCCTGGGACACGGGGGACTTGGAAACATGGAAACGCAGAAAAGGCTGAGTGTCAGCCATCGCTGTTTGCCACACCCTAGCCTAGTGACTCCCTGAGACCCCGCCCCCGCACAATCTGCGAACCACCCTAGCTGTGCACAGCATTTGTATATAAATGGCCTGCGTGATCGCAACTTAACCTAAACAACAGCTCTGGTCAGATCAGGAGAAATCTGCAGACCTTTTGTAGTTCCTGCTGGGTCACCTCAGACAGTAGTTGACCTGTACCCCATTGGAGATCCAGAAGTTAGTGTATCTAGAGGTCAGTGTGAGACGACACCAGAATTCAACTACTCACATCCATAAGTGACACATTCAAGAGACAGGCTCAGTGAGCACCAAAGCCCCACTGAAGCAAGTCTGGCCCCATAGGCGTGTCTCCAGTACAGCAGTTCTTCCACTCCATCAGCACAGGGAAGCAGCAAAATGCGGAGACAAAGAAACATGTCACAAATGAAAGAAACAGAGGACATAGAGTTCAGGACCACATTTATAAGGATACTCAAGAATCTTCTAAAAACTGCCGAGAAATTTGATGAGATGAGACCTTCAAGGACATTAATAAGAATGCCAAGAAAATGGAAAAGGACCAGTCAGAAATTAAGCATACACTGACTGAAATAAAGAGTATACAGAAATTCAATGGTAGATGAAAGGACTCCAAGAATCAAACCAAAGATCTGAAATATGAGGAGACAAAAACACCCAACCAGAAAAACAAAAGGAAAAAAGAATCCAAAAATATGAAGATAGTGTAAGGAGCCTCTGGGACAACTTTAAGTGTACCAACATCAGAATTATTGGGGTGCCAGAAGAAGAGAGAGAGCAAAATATTTAAAACCTATTAGAAGAAATAATCACAGAAAACTTTCCCTACCTGGTGAAAGAAATAGACTTACAAGTCCAGGAAGCACAGAGAACCCCAAACAAGAGGAATCCAAAGAGGACCACACCAAGACACATCATAATTAAAATGCCAAGGGCAAAAGACAAAGAGAGAATCTTGAAAGCAGCAAGAGAAAAACAGTTGGTTAACTACAAGGAAGCACCCATAGGACTGTTAGCTGATTTCTCAACAGAAACTATGCAGGCCAGATGGGAATGGAAAGAAATATTCAAAGTGATGAATAACAAAAACCTACAACCAAGATTACTCTACCCAGCAAGGCTATCATTCAAAATTGAAAGTCAGATAAAGAGCTTCACAGACAAAAAAAAGTTAAAGGAGTTCATCACCACCAAACCAGGATTATATGAAATGCTAAAGGGTATTCTTTAAGAAGACAAAGAAGAAGAAAAAGGTAAATATAAAAACTATGAACAACAAAATGACAACAAATACATTCCTACCAACAAGTGAATCTAAAAATCAAGTGAATGAAAAATCTGATGAACAGAATGGACTAATGAATATATTAGAATCAGGGACATAGAAAGGGAGTGGACTGACAATTCTCAGGGGGAAGAGGATGTGTGGGGTGCAGGAAGTGATAGGACAAAAATCTTACACCTACGGATGAAGACAGGGTAAAGGCATGGGGTGGGGTGGGGGTTCGGGTAGAGGGGAGCTATTGGGGGGAAAAAAAGAGGAACACCTGTAATAATCTGAACAATAAAGATTACAAAAATAAAATAAAATAAAATAAATAATAAATAAATAAAAGATGCATTTCTACCAGTGTAAAAAAAATAAAATAAAATAAAATAATAAAAAGAAGATGCAAGTGGTCAGAGAACCAATTTACAGGGCCTCAGCAATGTTTCTAGGAACGGTTAAGAAAGAGCACATTTTGCCCATCCCATGCTCCTAAAGAGTGAAGATCCATGCTGAGAGGGACCACGGGCCCTAAGACTGAGACAGAGTGAGAGAAAATAAGAATTTCAGAGTGAAACGTAAAGTCCATCCAAGACTACAGTCTTTTTGTTTACTGATTTATTTTTATTTTTTTAGAAAGAGAAAGAGAAACATTGATTTTTTGTTCCACTTATTTATGTATTTATCTGTTGTTTCTTGTATGTGTCCTGATGGGAGATTGAACCTACAACCTTGGTGCATCAGGATGATACTGTAACCAATTGCTAGCTACCCAGCCAGGGTTCATTCTTAAGATGTCAAACTTATAAGATGGCATAAAATAGGAACACCTCACTCACTCAAAGGCATAAAAGTTGCTTAGACTCTCCCATTTGGGGATAGTGAGGGAACTTGGACACACACCTCACTCCCCACCAGATTCCAAGGGTTCTAGGAGTAGGAGGGACAGATATCAAAGGCCATCACATTCTCTCCCTGGCTCAACTCTATAAATAAAGCAGAGGCATATCTGTTACCAGTGGCTATCAATTGTTCCTGTGGGACCAAGGGTCAGAATTGAGGCCCAGCATTCCCACTGCTTTCTGCAGATGAGACTTGCAGCAAGTCCTTCTACCTCCCTGCACCTCCATGACCTCAACTACAAAGAGCAAGGATCCGGAGGGATATTCCTCAAGTCCCTTCCAGCCCCTGCGTGTCTAACGCTTCTCTTGCCTTTAACTGGAAAAAGGCGCTGGCTAGTGCAGGGTAAGGTTCCTACCTTTAACAACTGTGCATAGTCCAGCTAACATGGGCCCTAGACCTACACCAGCGAGGCTTGAATCCTCTCCCTGCCACTTGTGAGCTGTGTGTGACCCTGACCAGGTTTCATAAACTAACGTTTTAGTCTCTCTAAGTAGAAACTGGAAATGAGATTACCTCAATGTTGCAGTAAGGAGTAAATGAAATACAAAGGAAGCATTTGCACTCTTGTCACATACAGAAAATACATTTTTTCATCCCATCTATTTCTTGCCCACCTATTTTTAAAATTTCTCCAAGACATATAATCTCCACACTGATCACCAACACAACACACTCCCAAGGGGAGACTGAGCCATGAAAGATCCAAACTGTTAAGAGTGGAAGACTGTGCTGTGAAGGATACTTATAAAAGGCATCTGACCAGCATGACAGCACTTACCAGCCTTCTGTGCTCAGAACTACAACACTAAGAAGAGGCGCTTAGACAGTAGTGGGTGGGCAGCACACATGCCCTCAAGGGCCAGCCACAAAAATCTCACAGGGATGCAAATAAGTGAGGCTGATATTATTCTAGGGATAACCTTGACTTTTTTGTAAGTAACTCCATTGCAAACACCAGTACTTCACTCAGACAAGTAACTAAGTACTTGGATAACGCCACTCCTGAGTTCATGGGCAACAGGATGGAAACATCCTAGGTACCCACTCCAGCTGAGGTCAAGGTCCTGAAGGCACAAATGCAGGCATGGCAATCAGGCTGCCAGTTTACAGCAAGAACTGCTCCCACCAAATCCAGCCACATCGTTAATCCTCCTTGCCCCTCCTGACTTTTGAGGCCAAAAGGCTCAGCAGAAAGGCCTGTTTTCTTTCCAGAGGGTAATGTGTTCAGACAAGAGAGCTGGAGGATTTTGAAGAAACAGCAACCCCTCTCATGCACACATACAGCCTTCCAAATGTGAGGAAGTCGAGGAAGGATATACTTAATTGTGGCAATGAAAAAAACAAGTAAATAAATAAAACTGCACAAACGGACAAACACAGCTCAAGTCCCAACCAACTCTTCCAGTTGAAAAACACAGTTACAGTACTGAGGCTCCTGGGACCCACCTTGGCGGCTTCCCAAGAGCTATTAGTTTGTGTTAACACACTAAAGAGAAGGTCAGATAAATTAAAAGTGAGGAGGTACTTTTGAAAAAGGACATCTTTATACCCAGTACCAGCACGGCGGCTGCCCAATAAACACTCAGTGAGGACACCCGCAGCTGGCACAGAGGTCACCGCATCTGTGTGTGATTTTTTAATGTTGATGCAGGATGCAAGAGAGCATAGGGACAAGGCTTAGATTAGGAACTCTAAGAAGATGGGGAAATCTTGACTCATATTCTGACTTCAAAGCAAGTATGAACTTTAAAGGCAACCTCATAAAACTTGCACTGACAAGTACCAAATTCATTTCTGACCCAAACCTCTCAACCAGCATCCACGTGGCACTCTCCCCCAATTAGAAAATGATTTCTTTTCTTTTTTAAGTACCTGAATTCTGGATCGCATAGACCTTCCTTCAGCCATGACTGTCCGTTAATTGTTCGCCTGACACCAGGATCCTTCCCCAAACTTTGACATCCACCATGACAAACCCCCAGAGACAACACTCCTGCTAGCATATGCTTTCCTGAGACCTACTATAATCACACCAACACAGAATACCATCCCCGACCACTTCCCACCTTCCTAGAGCCAGAAGGACAAGACACAGAGGAGAAGGGGGTAAAAATGAGTCCCCACTGCTCTTGGGAAGGAGCAGGCAAACTCCCTGCTGGGATGACCACAGAATATGAATGGACATGAACTTTCCAACCCAAGTCTTACTAATGACTGCTCGGTAATTTTCTTGACATCTCTGCCTATCTCCTGCTAAAATCAATGTGAGAATGACTCTGCAGTGACTTAAATTCCAAGCCATGTGGAGCATTAGGAAAAGTCATGTCAAATGTCAGGGTACATCCAGATCAGATCCTGAGGAGCCCCTTCTCAGGGGAGAAGCCAAAGATCTCCCCCTGGACTGGGACCACCGGCGGACTCTGACCTGGTAAAGCCCCAAACCCGGACTGCAGACTCCTTTCTCCTAATGATTCCAGTCACAAGTCACCTAGATCCGGGAAGGCAGGCTGGAACAAAGGAGTAAAACAGCTTCCTTTTCCTCTTTGGCCCGTCACTAAAAGGGACAAAGGTCACACTCTCCCCTGTCCTGCATCAGCTCATTTCTCAGGCCTCTATGCTACAGGGTGACAACATGGACGTCAACTTGGTAACTAGAGAAAAGTTAAAAGACCTCTAGACAGGGGAGCTTTGCTCTCATCCTAACAGCCAAAAAATTTAGGGTGCCAGCTTCCCACCTGCCTCTTTAGAATGATTTCCTGCCAAGTGCAGTGTTGTCATCCCACCCACACCTCAGCTTTCTCCTCCCCAACTTCGCAGCCTCATAAGTCCCGGCCTTCCCTAACTGGTCTACCAGAGCCCAGTGCAGACAAGGGCGTCAGCCCAGGGCCGGGCTCGCAGTAAGTGCCAGGAGTGCTGAGCCCTAAACTTCGCCTTTGGCATCTCTGAAAACCAAATGCAACGCCTTGTTACTGCATCACGCAAGCACCTAGCACCCTGGTGGTGCTCCAAAAGCGGCTGGACTATGCGAATGGCACCTCTTCTTCCCTTTACTGCGCGGTAGCTATGAAACCAAGGCTTTGTGTGTGACGTGACAGCGAGCAGTGCGCCAAGGGCCCGGCGATCACACCCCCTTCCACCTAGTCTGCTCACTACACCGGGTCGGTGCGCGTGGAGAGCGCACCGCGAGCGGGTCCACCTGGCAGGCGGCCGCACCACCAGGCCTCTGGCCAACCGGCCTGCGACCTGGCCTCGGGGAGCAGGGATGACATCCGCACCTCTGTTCCCAGCCGCGGGGGCGGCGGAGGAGAGAAGCGCCGCGGGCCCTGCAAAGGCGATGCGGGGAACCAGGACGCCAAAGGGCGACAGGCGGGGCCGCGCCCCCGACTCCAGCACCCACCGCCCCCAACTTTGCGAGCAGCGGGCGGGGAGAGGGGGCCCGGGCCGCTCGCGACTCGGCAGGAAGTTCCCAGGCCCGCACTGAGCATGCTCTCGGGAGTGTGGGCGCGGGTGTGGACTACCCGCTGCCCGTAGCCTCTCTGGCCACAGAGCGCGGGCGGGAACGCGGGCCGCCGGCCGTCCCCAAGGGCTGGGGGCACCACTAGACCCTGCTCTCCCAGACCAGAGCGCCCTCCCGCCACATCCCGCTTCCCATGGGGCCCGGGGCCAGCCTCCCTTCTTCCTTCTCACTGGCCGATGGCTGAGCCCGCCCAGAGCGCCCAGGACCGAGGACCCAAGCCCGGCCCACACCTCCAGCATGACCCCACCAAAGCTCCTCCGCGGTCCGACGCCCATCTGCCATCTCCAGCAGCTTGCCTCCGGCCCGCACAACCGAAGCCTCCTCTGGCAATCCCTTGAAAAGCCCACAAGCCGCTTCCCCACGGGTCCCTTGAAAAGCCCACAAACCGCTTCCCCTTGGGTCCTGGGGGCCTGCAGCCTACCCTGGAAACGGGCTGCCACGGACAGGTGGTCGCCTCAAGGCGCGTCCCCGGCTTCACACCCGGTCCGGCAGAGCGGCCGTGGCCGGGAACCCACGCAAGCGGCAGCAGGGCGGCAAGCAAAGCCCCAGGCTGCGCCACCTTCGGCACGGGCTCTCCCCGCCCGCGCCCGGCTCCCTGTGCCCTCCGCGCTCCGCTCTGCGTGCATCTTCCCGCGGGGATGGCGAGTTTCCACGCGATCGCCCCGACCCAATGGTTCTCACCTCCTTGTCGGACAGCAGCCGGGAGCACCCACCACTCGCCGTCCTCGCAGGACACTAGGCGGAGTGGGGCACGGAGTTGAGGCGCCCAGAGTCTCTGGTGCGGCTACCAAGGCTGGATCGTGCCTGGGGCCACCGCCGCCGCTGCCGGAGCCGCAGGGCCGCCGCCGAGCTGGTGGCGGCAGGGATGGTCTGCAAACTCCCAGCCCTGGCCGGGCTGTGTGCGGCGCAGGCACACTCGGCTCGGACGCGGCAGACACTCCTCCGAAGTTCGGCCGACCAGGGCTGAGGTCGGTCCGCAATTTCTCCCAACCCTCCCTTTCCCGTCCTCTCCAACTTCTCCCCGCTTCTGGGCTCCCGGCTCAGGAAGACAGGGATCCCAGCCAGGGACCCTCGGCAAACTCCCGCCCTCCCCGGAGGAGCGCTCAGCCAATTCGAAACGCCCTAGCCTCTCAGGGACCGTCTACAAACTATCAACCCTGTCGGAGACGACTTCTACCAACCTTACTATTCCGCAGCCTAGAGGGAGGAAGAAATGAGAGAGACAGTTTGATCTCGGCCATAAATAATATTCTAGCAAGGCTACAGGCAGTGTGCAAATGCTAATAGGCACTGCATTCTCCTGATTGGTGCAGTCCAGGCCTCTAAGCAGTGAAGCCATGGAGGGGAGACTGTGAGCTCAATCATCTCAGACATACCCTGAGCCTTTCCACCCTGGTACAATGGGTTAAATGAAGCAGAGTGCGTTTCTGACACTTGGTTTTGGTGACCTTGGGCAAGCCACTTAACCATTTGAATTTAGCTTCGTGAGTTTTGTTTTTTGTTTGTTTGTTTTTCCCCATGAGGTTATTTTGAAGAATAAATAAAATAAATGTGAAGTACTTAGCAACACCTACCACATAGTAGATGCTCAGTAAATGAATTCCATTTCTCTTTCTCACCCCCTTCCCACCCTTTATTTTATGACTACTGTAGACAGGCTAGCTAAACGTTGTAGCGTAGCAAATTAAAAAAAAGATATAAAACACATTCCAGAAGGGAGCCGGGTGTCAAGGCCCTGGAGGTCAGAAAGCTGTGCCAAGGGCGGCACCCAGACCTAGGCCTAAAATCGGGAGGCGGGAGCAGAGGTCAGGGAAGCAATCCTGAATCATCACTCAGCAACCACTTCGAGGGGTGACCAGCCTGCGTTTCAATCAAGACCAAAGCTGCTTTTGCTGTGCCATGGAGACAGGCATACGCATCTACAATGTGGAGCCATTGATGGAGAAGGGACACCTGGACCATGAGCAGGTGGGCAGCATGGGCCTGGTGGAAATGCTGTTCCGCTCCAGCTGGCCCTAGTGGGCGTTGGTAGCAGTCCCAAGTTCTCAGAGATCTCAGTGCTGATCTGGGATGACGCAGGGGAGGCAAGGACTCCAAGGACATGCTGGTGCTAGAGTTCTTTACCTTCACCAAGGTAGTGCTGGCTGTGCGCATGTGCCATGACAAAATTGTGATTGTGGTGGGGAACCGCATCTATGTGTACTCCTTCCCTGACAATCCCCGGAAGCTGTTTGAGTTCGACACCCGGGACAATCCAAAGGGGCTCTGTGACCTCTGCCCCAGCCTGGAAAAACAGCTGCTAGTATTCCCAGGACACAAGGGTGGGAGTCTGCAACCTGTGGACCTGGCAAGCACAAAGCCAGGCACTTCATCTGCGCCATTCACCATCAACGCACATCAGAGCCATGTGGCCTGTGTGTCCCTGAACCAGCCAGGCACCATAGTGGCCTCGGCCTCCCAGAAGGGCAACCTTATTCGCCTTTTTGACACACAGTCCAAGGAAAAACTGGTGGAACTACGCCGAGGCACTGACCCTGCCACCCTCTACTGCATCAACTTCAGCCATGACTCCTCCTTCCTGTGTGCTTCCAGTGATAAGGGTACCGTCCATATCTTTGCCCTCAAGGATACCACCCTCAACCGCCGCTCTGCGCTAGCTCGAGTGGGCAAAGTCGGGCCTATGATTGGACAATACGTGGACTCTCAGTGGAGCCTGGCCAGTTTCACCGTGCCTGCTGAGTCGGCCTGCATCTGCGCCTTCGGTCACAACACTTCCAAGAATGTCAATTTTGCCATTGCCATCTGTGTAGATGGGACCTTCCACAAATATGTCTTCACTCCTGATGGAAACTGCAACAGAGAGGCTTTTGATGTGTACCTTGACATCTGTGATGATGATGACTTTTAAGGACCCCCTGGGTTGTGCTAGGGACCTTCAGAGGCAAAGTACAAAGCAGTTATGGGAGTGAGAGTGCTGAAAGCCACCAGCCAGCAAGCACTAATGGGGCAGGTGCACACTTTCCACTCTCAGAGCAATGCCTAAACAGCTCATTTCTCCCAAGCACTTCTTGATTGTGTCCTTAAGGACTGTGTGCCCACAGGGCCAGGCCAGAGACCCAGAGGGGCAGCAGATGCCCTGGGGCTCCCAACCTGGAGAAGAGTACTAGGTTCCCAGAGGAGGTGCCCTAATCCAACCTGTGGGGGATAAAAAAATTTTCCCAGAAAGAGCCAATCAATGATATGATGAATTTGAATAAAAATTAATAGTATTTAAACACACACACACACATTCCATGTCCTGAAAGCATCACAAAGAACATTGACGGACATGACATTAAATCCAGCCAAGCCCAGGAGAGAGAATGTGTACATTTACATCACTAAACATTACAGATCATTGTTAAAGGTATTAGAATACAAGGAGAGTGGCCTAGTGGGTTACTTAGGGGTGAAAACGACAAGGTTTCTAACCCCAGGACTTTGCTGGCCATGTTCCAGTCACTATGTCAGGTTACTGTATGAGAGTTTATGTGCAACTTTCCCTTTTGTTCGCTACAGGATTTTTCCATTCCCATTTCACTGTCCTCCCTGCTGACCTCCCTCACATCTCCCTCATCACACCACCCTCCTCCCAGCAGAGGATTTAAAAACAAAGAATCATGAAATTTTGGGACCCTAGAAATGACTCACTCCAACTTCCTCATTTTGTAAGTGAGCTCTCAAGCCACCTAGCTAATTAGAGAAGTCTCCTGACTCCAGGATCTTAGTCGGAAACACCCTGTGGCCTCTCTTCTGTTGAGTTAGCTCCAGGCACAGCAAGTCAGTCTATCTTTAACTTTAAACTGGAGGAAGTGGCTTTAACATTTTCTGATCAGATGGGCCCCAAATTATCAGCCAGTTGGATCCTCAGCTGCCAAAAACTGTCCAGGTGATGCCCCAAGAACCACAGGAAATCTGCATGGGCAGAAGGATTCCTCTTAATAAAGACCTTTTGGTGAAATTCTGGAATATTGGGAGGTACGTATTTCCCTCAGTCCCTTGGAAGAAAATACTGTCTCTCTTCTGGCATTGGGAGGGAAGTAGAAGAATGGTGACATCTGGTGGTTAAGACTTTCTGTGCTTTGGATAAGGAAGGTACAGATTCTGATCCCAATTGATTTGCTTTGAAGCCAAGTTCCCATGGATGGTTAATACTTGTACCACCTGGTTGCCTATAGACTTCTGAAAGATGTCAATTATTTATAATTTGTAAACCCACTGCTATAGAAGACATCACAGATAATTATTTCAGGATTTTTATGAATGTGTATGTGTGTATAGAGAAAGTATAAAAATATAATATTCACATGTGCACACATTTTACATATTTCATATAATACAAATATGTTTGTATTATATATAACATTTGTTTATATAAATAATATACTTTCAATGTCTTTGAGGGAAATTAATACTATCTCAATTGTTTTTCTTACAGAATCAAGATTTTATTTGTTTTCAAGTTAAGAACGCACATTTTATTTTACATACTGTTTACAAAGAAATGGTAAAAATGTACTAAGGAACAAAAGTAATAAAATTATAGGCATAGATATTTATATAGCAAGTACAAGCAAACTTATGAAGAAGATTCTTTAAATACTAGCTTTCCAAGAATAATTCTTTACCACTTTCAGGAAGAATATTTAGGAGGCTGAACCCGGGTCCCACCTCACCCTCTGCCCTTATCCCACCCACCCCACACACACACACACACTATCCTCATCCATAGGTGTATGATTTTTGTCCAGTCTCTTCCTGCACCTCCCACACCCCTTTCCCCACCACCAAGAATTGTCAGTTCACTCTCCTTCTATGCCCCTGATTCTATTATATTCACCAGTTTATTTTGTTCATCAGATTTTTAATTCACTTGATTTTTAGATTCACTTGTTGGTAGGAATGTATTTGTTGTTTGTAATTTTTATCTTTACCTTTTTCTTCTTCCTCTTCTTAAAGAATACTTTTCAACATTTTATATAATACTGGTTTTGTGGTGATGAACTCCTTTAGCTTTTTCTTATCTGTGAAGCTCTTTATCTGACCTTCAATTCTGAATAATACCTTTGCTGGGTAGAGTAATCTTGGTTGTAGGTTCTTGCTATTCATCACTTTGAATATTTCTTGCCATTCCCATCTGGCCTGCATAGTTTCTGTTGAAAAATTAGCTGACAGTCGTATGGGTGCTCCCTTGTAGGTGACTGTTTTTCTCTTGCTGCTTTTAATATTCTCTCTTTGTCTTTTGCTCTTAGCATTTTAATTATGATGTGTCTTGGTGTGGTCCTCTTTGGATTCCTTTTGTTTGGAATTCTGTGTGCTTCCTGGACTTGTGAGTCTATTTCTTTCACCAGGTGGGGGAAGTTTTTGGTCACTATTTCTTCAAACAGGTTTTCAGTATCTTGCTCTCTCTCTTTTTCTGGAACCCCCATAATTTGGATGTTGGTACCCTTGAGGTTGTCCCAGAAGCTCCTTACACTATCTTTAATTTTTTAAAAATTCTTTTTGCTTTTTGCTTCTTTGTATTTCAAATCTTTGGCTTGATTCTTGCAGTTCTTTTGTCTGCTGTTAGGTCTCTGTATAATATTTTTTATTTCAGTCAGTGTATGCTTAATTTCTAGTTGGTCTTTTTTCATATCCTTGAGAGTCTCGTTAAATTTATTGGTCTTTTCTAGGAAATTATTGAAAGACCTTATAACTCTATATCCAGTTGTTTGTTTTCCTCCATTTCTTTCATTTGTGATCTGTTTCTTTGTCTCTGCATTTTCGCTGCTTCCCTGAGTTGGTCGAGTAGCCTTGTGTGGTATGTGTCCTCTAGGGGAGAGTGGCTCAGCCTCCCCAGTTACCTGAGGTGAATACTCTTGGTGCATCCCTTTATGGGCTGCATAGTCTTATTGTAGTTAAGCCTAGATTGTTGTTGGTGTCAGTGGGAGGGGTTGACCTCCAGGCTAACTGGCTATGAGGATCAGTTGTGTCTATACTGGGAGAGCTTCTGTGCTCAGCTTGGATGGGACGGAGTCTCAGGGTGGAGCAGACAGCCTTGGTTTCCTGTCAGCCCATCACTTCTTTATTAAATTGTTTTTAAGGAAACTGTCGTTTATTGATTGGTATAATACAGACTTAGCTTACTTAATTTCTTAATCAATTAAAATTGTTTATGTTACTTTAGAGTAAGACCCAACTGTTTTCTTATAAGAACATTAAGTCATTTACTATGTTGCTTTTATGAAAAGCATTCAATGTGTTCATTCAGCTTTCAGTAACATTACCATATGTGAAAAAAAAATTAATATACCTAATTATCATCAGTAACCAGTTAACTGCTGGATCTTCCAAAACCAGAGACAAGTATTTTTAAGAGTCAAGCCTTTCAGATCTCTGCACTAATATATCCTGCTGTACAGATTTCATTCAGTTTCATTAACAGAAGATTAATATGTCGTGGAAGTCATACGGCATATTTCTGTAAGTGTGAGTACCACTTGCATTGTTCACACCTTGGGCACAGCACCTTTTGTGTTGTCAGTCTTTTAGTTTCCTGTCCTTCTGACTGAGAAATGTGATGTCCAAACTTTGAAGTTTCTGAACCAGAAAATGGAAAAGACATCTAAGACCTATATTCTTTCTCAAGGGAACTGTCTTCTTAGAATGCAAATTGCTGCTGAAGTGCCTGGGATATTACAGACACTATATCTCAATGTGAACTTTGCCTTTTCCTCATGTGAATGAGTCTGCCTCCAGATGACCATTCAATAACTTGAAGTGTAATCACATTCATATCCTTTAAAATATCCAACATCTTTGGAACATCTTTATTTTTCTGATTTTTTGAGTGATGACTAAAATTGGTCTTACTAGCACCTGGTGATTTTTTTTCATTTCAGTTGCTGAATTATCTGAGTCACAAACATTATTAAATCCTGGCTTTTCAAGAGAAGAGCATGTAGGCTGCAGAGGAGAAAACAGGAATGCACATGAGTGGGAAGTACTGGATTTGAAGGAAGTACTGGAAGTACAGTAGGAGAAGGAGAGGGAAGTACTGAATTTGAAAATGGATCTCGCTTGATACTCCAATTCAGCAGTCCCTGATGATGGCTCTGTCCCAAACCACCAGGCCCGTCATTCCAAAGGAGCCTAATTTGTACTGTTTTTCAGTTCCTGCATTTCCACAATTACAACAGTGTGAGAGCCTAGAAAATTTCATTCATCTTCAAGGGCAGCTATTTTTTAAATTGAAGCTTTATATACAGGCTGAGCATTTTTCACTGGTGAGTTAGGCTTTAAAGAGCAAGTAACAGTGGATCCCAAACTAATTGCAATGGATGGAAAAAGTCACTTTTCTCATCTTCCTCACTTTTTCAAAATCATTTCAAAATCTGAGATAGTTGGCTTCATCATTTGCCACACACAAAAGATGAAACTACAATCCACAGTCACCTTAGTCTTCAGAGTTCAAGGGCAGGATCAACTCAAAATCAGGCCTGGGACAAGGCTTTAAAGGACACCTGCACACCTGCGCTTGCAGACCACGGGCTGTAAAGACACCCTGGAGACCCAAGTCTGGGTCCTGGAAATTCTCCCTCAGCCTTTTTAACTCCAGCAGAGGTGCCGCTGCCTCCTAGTGTGTCCCACCCAACCTCTGCTCCAGAGTTAAGATTTAATTTATAGTAATATTTGCTAAAGGACACTTCTTGTAGACATAAAGATGCTTACTGGGATGGGTTTGTATATTTCATCATTCCTCTCAAGAGATAATTCATCACCAACTTAGTGGGTAAGAAATAACAGTGGGAAAGCCTTGGCAGCTGACGGTCAAGGTCATGCCTACTTGGTAAACAGTGATTCATCTTTTAACATTTCCATCCCTTCTGAACAGGTGTTAGGTTCAGAGAAGAAAGATATATGGGGTTACTTTGCAGCAGTATATCAGTGGCTGTTGGTATTGCTAAGTCTGTTCCACTTCTCTCCATTTTTAACTGCTTCAGATAACTGCTCTATTACAAACTTGCAAAGCATAACTATGTCCACTCAATCAAGTCCATTGTTTCTCAGCATCTCTTACTAAGCTCCATGTGGATTATATTCTTCTCATAACAACTCTTAAAGAAGATTTTACTATACCCATTTTTAAACAAAGACTTTTAAAAGTTAGACAATATGCCCACTGATAAGCATCGTTATTTAGGGCCAGAGTCAGGATTGACTCCAAAGATTTCCTAACTCCAGAGCCTAAAATCTTCCCACTATCCTATGCTTCCCACCACAGGAGACCAGGAAGAGATGAACCTCAGGACAGAAACTACTCAGAATGTTCTATATACAAACCACATTTTTGGACCTATTCAAATCGTAGGAAAATTATAAGCAAGCAACAAAATAACTATTGTGTATAAATCTAATAAAGCTGGGACTCAGGGGGTTCTGTCTTAGAGCAGGTTTCCTGTGAAATAAACAAATGAATTATATTTTTTCCTGCCCAGGACTGGAAACGTCTTCTGGCTTATTTACTATGTAATCCTGGTGGAAGGCTAAGCCTGTGATGGTAAAGATGGGTGCTGGCGTTTTTAAGACAGCGTTGCTGGAGTGGTACCCAGGGACTGGTGCCTGGTGTTGATAATATCAGCTGAGGTGTCTACTTCATGGTGGCAGGGGCAGTGTGTCTTCACTTTCTCAGGGCTACGACATAATTTTAGAAGTTGTTTCCAAATGCATGTGCCTCTGAGCCTGACTCCACCTTGCCTTTAAATAAATTCCTTTTCTTCTTTAATCAGTCAGAGTAAGTTTTTGTTGCTTGTAGTTAAGTTGCCTAACTGATTCATTAGAACAAGCATGTCAAATTCAAGGCCCATGGGCTGCATGCCTCATTTATTTGGCCTGTGTTGGCCTTTGAGTTTGACATGCTTGCATTAAAATCAAGAGGCACATGGCCGCAGGGAAACAGAAGAAATCAGGGATGGGTTATCTAGTCTGATTAAGACTAGGGGTTGAAAACCCAGCCTTAATCAGACTAAAGGGGTTTTGATGTAGGTAGCCAGGGCATACAGAAGCAAAATATTAAATTATCACCTAAAATGAAGTAGCCGTTGAAATTAAGCTTTGGAGAGACCAAGTAGCAGCTGAGGGCGATAGGCATAAGACTGTTTCATTTTATGGAATTGGACAGCTTAAAGAAAGAGAATGATGAGCTCTAACTTCTTACATCTTAGCTCAAGTTCCCAAGTCCTCAGCTCAAAGCACATGCATACCAGGGATTTTCTATGAGTTCTAAAACAGATAAACGACAACAATAACAACACATTTTCCCCCCTTAGCAGCTGGGGACTAAAATAGGCAAAAACTAAAAATGAAGTTTGTTCTTGTGGGTTGCTGAATTACAAAAATCACTTAAATTCACAGCTTAAACATCCTCTTATTTGAAACCGAGGGCACTGACTAGACCAGAATAGGACCCTGAGGACTGAATGGAGAGATGAGCAATCAGCTGACTTAATGTAGTCCATATCCCTGGAGTCCGGTGTTGGCCGCCTTGCCAAAGGAAAGCAGTGATGAAGTTCCTAACACGCCGCAGGAGACCAGTTGAAAAGACAAACCCCGAAGGAGAAGAGTTACCCATCACAGGAATTGTGAATTTCTGCTAATTTATAAAAGCAAAATCTGGGGAATACATGTGGTGAGGGATTCTGAGAATTCTAGACCAAAGAAGGGAAAACATGCTTTAGATCCGGCTAACTCTATTGGTATGGAGGCAGTTACCAAAACCCCAGGCTCATTTGACCAGTGGGAGCAGCACCAAAACCTAGAGTCACAGGGGCTAGCATAAATAAGAATGCTAGCTGTCACCAACAGAGCCCTTACTAGGTGCCACGCACTGTTTAACATGCTTTTATAGTAAAAGGTATTTAATCCTAAGAATATGCTCTCAGGTACATATTATCACCTTACTTATAAAAGAAGAAGCTGAGGAACTTAGTTCCATAACTTCCCACATGCAGCTTTTAGGTGGTAAAGATGATATTCAAATCGGATAGCCTGGTTCTAGAGTTGGCCTTGAAAGCCTTTGCTGAAGTTCTGATAAAGGGAGATGCCAGATACCTTCATATTCTGAGAGAAAGGAATCCAAGAACTTAGGAAAATGATCCAATAGACTTATCAAGTGTTGACCTAACTTTCCATTCCTATAGCAAATTCCTCCGGGTGGCCCAGGAGATGCGTATTTGCCTCAGCACTGTGAAGTCCACTGTGAGAGGAATGCTAGCAGTTTTGGCTTTTCTCTGGAGACAAACAGTTGTGGCCCTCTCTGAGATCCCAAAGCTGCTGTCCACCAGTCCCTTAAATACAAAGGAGACTGGGTACTTGCAGCAGACACTGCTGGATGGCCATCCAAAGCCATTCCCTGTCTCATTCTCTCTACATTTGACTACAGGGTATGGGAAGCCAGATTCTTGCTTTCCCACCTCAACTCTACAAGTAGTAAGGACAGCATAAACCTAGTTTCTTGGTCAATGAGATCTAAGGGAGAGTCTGTTGAGGGATTCTGGGAAAGATCATTTGTTCCCTTTTAATAGAAAGGTAGGCGAAGATAGGTCCTCACCTTGGCCACCCTGTCCTTTCTGCCTTTGAATGGGGTCATGATGCCTGGAAGGGCAACAGCCATTATTCAAGCAAGACATAGCCTAAGCGAAAAAGCCACTCGGATTCAATACAAGATGAAAAGACCCTGGATCCCTGAGGAACTATTCTCACTCTATGTACCTCCAGGCTCCTTGTTATATGAGGAAAACAAATCCTTACTTGGTAAGGTATTATTGGTCCACTATTCATTCTAACACCTGCAAACTAAAGCATTACTAAATGATAAAGTAACCTTGAGGAAGGATGCAAATAACATCCTAGATATGTGCTATGTATCTTCCAACAACCAGAAGAAATCCCCAAGTCGCTTATATCCTTACTCTGTAGTTCTTGAAAACTTTAAAGAGGATCCAAATACATTTATACAATTTACAGATATATATATATATATATATATATATATATATTACCCTTTCTCCCTCTACCTACCTAATCACAGCACACTGCTGCTCCAGAGTGTCTTGCTCTGAGATCTCCAGCTCCCTTTCTTTCCTCCTTCTCTGTCCCCATCTTTTCTATGTTTATAATGACTTTCTGGCTTCTCACAGCAAAACTGAGGAGAGAGGAGGGGCACATGTAATTGCAAAATTCCCTATGGAGATCCCCAACTCTCCTACAGTAAAAATTGTTGCTTCATCATATATAACTTTTAAAGCTGTGTTTACAGTTGCATATATGAACATTTTGGGTTTTTTGGAATGTATCACTCACTGACTTTTCATCTTTAAAGCAAAGATACCTTCTTTTAAAAGACAAGTTCGTTAGAATATGGGGTCAAATCACATTTGAGAATGCTAAATGTTCACACAGGAAACACCTTAAAAATAATAAGCATACTTGTAAAAAAAAAAAATGGAAGCTAGCTTTGATCCCACATAAGATTGTATTACCAGCCTGACATTAGTCTCCAATTGCTGCTGTAACAAATAACTGCAAACTTGTTATCTTACAGTTCCGAGGTCAGAAATCCAAAGTGAATCTTAAGGTGCTAAAATCAAGGTGTCAGTAGAGCTGGTCCTTCAGGAGGCCTGGGGCGAATCTGTTCTTGGCCTCTTCTGGCTGTGGAAGCTGCGCACCCCTTGCCTGTCTCATCACTCCAGCCTTTGCTTCTGTCACCACATCACCTTCTCCTGCTCTGACCTTCTTGCCTCTATCTTATAAGGATCCTTTCAATTATATTTAGTCCCACCTAGGTAATCCAGGGTAACCTCCCATCTAAGAAACATTAACAATCATAGGTACAAAGGCCCTTCTGTGTATAAGGCAACATTCACAGGTTCCTGGGAGGACCCTCATTCAGTTTACCACAGTCTTCCCCTGAAGTTTCACATACAGCCCACATCAGACTTCCTCCTGGGTTGTGAGCTATTGCCATTGGCAAGAGAAGGAATGCTCTCATCTTGCTGGCCCATGGCCCAGGAGATGGCCAGGGCTGTGTGGAGAAAGCTGCCTCACCCACACCCAGTTCAGAGTGCAGCCTCCAGCAGCTCCACAAACAGCAAATTAAGCCCAGTTAAGCAAGAGCAGAATCTAATGGGCTTACGCTCAGATGTCAGAAATAAGTGTTCATTGTTGAATGCCACTGATTTGTAGGGCAGTTTTTTATTCAGCAGTTCTTCTATTGCGCAATAACTTAAGGCCTACGGGAAACTACCATTGTTCACTCCACTTGTTTTGAATACCTAGAATCATGTAAATTTTAACACACACACACACACACACACACTTCACTCTTTAGGTAGCAAACTTAATCTTTTTTTTTTTGTGCTTTGTAAAAACTGCTTCCAAGAAAAATATCATCTTGGCTGAAGCACAGAGGGATTAGAATAAAATCAGCGAAGGTGGTGACAAACTAGGGGTACCAGCTGTCCTGGAAAACCCCCAACAGAAAACTAAATTATAAAAGGACATGTTTACTGAGAGGGGCCCACAGAAGACCTGGACATTCTGTAAAGAACACCTTCAGGCATTGCACCCTTGACTGATGCTGGGTGGTGGTCTTTTACGAATTTACAGATTAGAGAGGGTTTCCCAGCTCAGCAGTCTGAATAATTGTTGTCCTTGTTGTTGTGCTATGTGTGTGTGACAGCTGTGTGCACCTCTTCTCAAGTCCATATTCAGCGGTTCAGGTGCACCAGGCTGATAGCTCGTAATAAGCCATGCTGGGAGTGTTCACACCGCGAAAACCTTGCTCCTGTTATAGATGTGTGCACTGGGTCATAATACAAAGTGCATTTCTTATACCGGATCACAGTCAAAAACGCTGAAGTCATGGCCCTCACAGTGATTGAGTAAACTTCAACTCTCTGCGGTATGAACACTCCATTTGTGCAAAATATTTCTGTCCCTGGAAGCAAGGCTCGACCCTGCTGCAAAGCAAACTGTGTTACTACCCAAATGAACCCGGAAAAGGGCAATTTTATATGGATGCTTCTGCCAGGGAGCTGAGGATGAGTTGTGTGTGACATTTCATTGTAACAGTTCAGTCTATGAATTGCATCCATGTCGATTATGAAAAGAATGGGTATATTGTTTGTTTGTATTCAAAAGATGGTGGTCCCTGCTACCTTTCTCTCAGACATATTCTAGGCCCCAGGAGTCCCATTCCTGAGTGGGGTGGGGGGCAGAATTGGCTTTGAACATGCTGGGGCCCTTTTCTGGAGCCAGCAGGCACTTGCACAGTAATTTGAGACCTTGTGCTATATAATAATTCACCAGCTCACCTGGGCTGAGAATTAGAAGCAAATCAATTTGGCATTGCTAATGAAAGTTTTGGAACAATCTCTGTGTCAAACGAGAATCTTAAAATTGGCAGCTACCATCGCCCTCTAACACCAGCGCTGCCTCTAGCTGATCGAATTCCTGCCCAAGGAGAAAGGGGGTAAGTAACGAGGTCCCTATACCATGGCTCATATAAAGCAGACTGCCCCCCAATCCACCAGTTGTAAAGCACCAAGAAATCAACTGATTATGACAGCCCTCTTTGGTAAGAGTGTGCCCTCTACTGGACGGTGAAGAAAACATCTTTTTAGGCATGGTACCATGGTACTTCAGCAAACTTTCCTTCCAGCATCTGGTGTGAAAAATTGCTCAGGACTTAAAACAGATCTGCCTCCCAGAGTGCAGCTATTGGGATTCTGCAGGGGTGAGGCCTGTCTGGTTAGCCTTTTCGAAGACAACCTGTGTGCTGCCCATGCCAAACATGTAACAACTATGCCAAAGACATCCAGCCAGTATGCCGCAAGGTGGAACACATGCTTAAGAATCCATTGTGATGGGAAACATTCTCTTCTTCCTGTTATAGGTAGTTCTGAACATCAGGTATTTAAAAAAATATTTTATTGATTTTTCACAGAGAGGAAGGGAGAGGGATAGAAAGTCAGAAACATGGATGAGAGAGAAACATCCATCAGCTGCCTCTTGCACACCCCATCTTGGGGATGTGCCCGCAACCAAGGTACATGCCCTTGGCTGGAATCAAACCTGGAACCTTTCAGTCCACAGGCCGATGCTCTATCCACTGAGCCAAACCAGTTTGGGCTGAACATCAGGTATTTTTATTCCATGGGTTCAGAAGGTACTTAAATATATGACTGCAAGTGGGAAGTAGGGGACAGAAATCAGATATAGACAGGTTTTCCATTTTCATTTGTGTGTGAATTTTTAAATATAAATGCGGGGACATAAAACATTCATGTAAGTCAAAATGTTTCATCGAGCAAGTTTCAGCTGTATAACAATATAAATAAGCCTGCTAAATTTTTCTAGATATAAGTTTGGCTCAACCATGGACAACCCAGGCATGTGCAGGGAATTGAACCGGCAACCTTTCAGAGTACCAGGTGATGCCCAACCAGCTGAGCTACTCACAACCCTGGGCTGCAAGTACAAGTTTTTAATGCTTTCTGTTTTCTGAGCTGTTCCTGTAAGTTTGCTTTTAAAATATGTTGAACTATTTAAACACAAACAAACACACAAAAAAAAAATCTTAAAATCTACTTTTGTGTGTCTGTTCTTATGAGGAAGCTGAGTTGTTGCTCTTCTTTGAATCTTCCATATTTTGATAACACACTTTGATAAACACACTCAAAGCTCTGCTTTTGCTTTGTGACTTTCTGTGCACTCCAAGCCTCAGACATACAGTATTTAGGCTTTCATTCCTCTGCCTGCTCATTTGACTTGCATTCCCCACATTCACTGTAGGGCCACTGGGAAGATACTGATATAAAAAGAAGTTTCCTGGAGCTATACAGTGCAAGCCATTGCCATAGCCTTTAGTCAAGCTTATTTCCTGCCCACTCCACACAATAAGGGTGGCACTGGGCAGACTTTACCCACATCCCAATCTCCAAAAATACATTATTTAATTTGATCAATTGACTTTAGTCACTCTTGCCTATATGCAGTTAAGCAGTTACGGTATATCAAGTCAAGACCTTACCCACCCCACAACATCCAACTAGACTGGGGCCCCTGAGCTACTTCTACAGGGAAATATTGGAGGTCTGCTTGTCAGTGCTCTCAGAGAGTAACACTTAGCCCAAAAGTGCATAAAAAAGTAGTAATGATTAAGGTCCTGGTAGTCACGATAGCTAATTCTACATGCCAGAAACAATTCCGAGTACTTGCATTATATTACAAAATTCCAAAACAGATGTTCTTCACACGGTTTTGACAACTGAAGTGCACAAAGGTTACATTGCTTAAAATCATAGAGCCAGGGGGTGGAAACATCTGGATCCAAAGCCAGACAGTTTGATCATAAGGATCAGGCTCTTAGCAAGGTGGCATCACACCCCTAATTCCAAACCCTTCACTCATCCCTCTAAACTGGGTTCTAACTGTGAGAGAGGCCTCAAGGACCCTCCATACCTGGCCTTGGCCATCTCTCTGGCCTCACTTTTCCCTGGTCCTCCTCATTTCACACTCTCCATGTGAACCAACTCTCAGTGCCCTGAAGTTTGTAAATGCCTTTGCTTATGCTGTTCCTTCCATGCAGCCAATTCAGTGAGCAGGGATGTTGCTGACTCTATTGTTTTATTTTTAAAAGATAAAACACCTTTAAATATTAGTGTTTGACTTATAAATGGTAAAAAAAAGTCTTATAGTAAAAAAAATCCATCTTATAATTGATTACAGTGATCATTGTAGTATGATGCCAAAGTCAAAAGCCATTAAAATAATAACTATGGCTTACTTTGAGCCATATATTTGAGGAAACAATAAGAGTTAAGAAAAATCCTCTTATCTTTTTGTTTTTTTGAAATTCTTCTACTCTTTAATTTTCTGAAATTTCCACCCTTTTGTGTTTCAGAAAATAGCTAAAGGCAAAGAACCCCTCTCCTCCTCATGTGACTTATTCTGTTATGTGATTCCATGAAACTCTGGATACCTTCCTTTTCCTTATGATTCCTCATTAATGGATGCTCTCCTTATGGCAATTATATAAATAAACTCATCTCCTTAATTGTCCAGCACATTTTGTTTTTGACAGTTTGGTGTCATGACTTGGTTGGCTTTGGGCCTCTCCTTCTGGTCATAATTTACTCCACCCAAATAACCAGCACTTAGACCTCTGTGTTCCCTTCTTGACTGGTGACCTGGGAACCCAATAGTGAATAGGACTTGCCTTGTTCCAGACTCTTGTCCATTAATAATACAGTAAGAAAATGGTGGTGATTATTTTGGGTACTTGCTTGGATCTAGGGTGAGCTTTTGGTCTGGCCATTAGTAATCTCTATAAATAGATGGATGGTTTATAAAGACCTTGTCTCTGCTGGGCAAGAAATGGTCAATAATTTGCTTTATTACTCTTTCTTGTTTGTTTGTCATTTTGTCTATTTTGAGTTCCAATCAATTAAAAATTTGTGCACAATGAGAAGAGAAAAGCTCTTTGATATAAACCAGTGAGTTTGTTATTTCTGGGTTTATTCTTGACCCATGGCTGCAATTTTAAAATTGAAGCTATAAGCTCTCTATTTCTATCTGCATGTTTATTTGTCTGTTAGTTAAAAATATGTTCCTATATGTAGATGTTATTATCAAAATAGATTTCAAAATCTCTTAAAAGAGTTAAATTCTCATTGGCTTAGAGATAAGTAAGCACTTACATAAAAAGAATATTCCTAAAGTCTGTTTGATTACATCCTTGTGTCTGAATAACTTTGTTCATTTTTTGCCACTTTGAGAAATTATACCAAGAAGAATATGTTTTTGTATTTTTTTAAAAAAGTGGTTTTGTCCTAAAATAGAGTTTATGAAAAAAAAAAGAATAAAAAGGTATAAAAAGTTGTAGAAAGTTTGCAGAAAGGGAATTTTACTTGCCACAGTCAAAGCTGGCTAACTTTTATGATATCTTCATAAAATTTCAAAACACCAAAGGGTGTCAATTATTGCACTGATGCAAAACTGGAATTTGGCTTTCTCTCAATTAAAATGACAAAAATTCTGAGGTTATGGGTCTGCTCTTGATAAAAGATTGTAAGAGGTGACTCTGACCTTGTGTGTAATCTACCCAGAAAAAAAAGTTTTTGTGTATTATAAGAATCATGTCCTGTATTTTATGTTGACTTTGACATGACCTTGATTATTTAAGAGAGCAAAGTCTTTTTTATTTGAAATTAAATTAAGGCTCCTTACCATCATGCTACCTTCTATATTTATTTTTAAAATGTTATTGTCACTTTAATTAAATTGATCACCAAGTAATATTCTCTGTAGCTCATGATCCTAACTTCAGATTTCTTTTTTTTAAATTTAATAAATCTTTATTGTTCAGATTATTACAATGTTCCTCTTCCCCCCCCCCCCCGCTCCCATAGCTCCCCTCCATCTGGTTCCCACCCGACCCTTTGCCCTTACCTTGCCCCCACTGTCCTCATCCATAGGTGTACGATTTTGTACAGTCTCCTCCTGCACCCCCTACACCCCTTCCCCCTAAGAATTGTCAGTGCACTTCCTTTCTATGCCCCTGATTCTATTATATTCACCAGTTTATTCTGTTCATCAGATTTTCATTCACTTGATTTTTAGATTCACTTGTTGTTAGACATGTATTTGTTGTTCATAATTTTTATTTTTACCTTTTACTTCTTCCTCCTCTTCTTAAAGAATACCTTTCAGCATTTCATATAATATTGGTTTTGCTGTGATGAACTCCTTTAGTTTTTTCTTATCTGTAAAGCTCTTATCTGACCTTCAATTCTGAGTGATAGTTTTCCTGGGTAATCTTGGTTGTAGGTTCTTGTTATTCATCATTTTGAATATTTCTTGCCACCCCCATCTGGCCTGCATAGTTTCTGTTGAGAAATCAGCTGATAGTTGTATGAATATTCCCTTGTAGGTAACTAACTGTTCTTCTCTTGCTGCTTTTAATATTCTCTCTTTGTCTTTTGCTCTTGGCATTTTAATTATGATGTGTCTTGATGTGGTCCTCTTTGGATTCCTTTTATTTGGTGTTCTGTGTGCTTCCTGGAGTTGTAAGTCTATTTCTTTCACTAAGTGGGGGAAGTTTTCAGTCATTATTTCTTCAAATAGGTTTTCAGTATCTTGCTCTCTCTCTTCTTCTTGCAGAAGAAGAGATCTGTTGGTACCCTTGAGGTTGTCCCAGAGGCTCCTTACACTATCTTCAAATTTTTGGATTCTTTTTCCTTTTTCCTTTTCCGGTTGGGTGTTTTTTGCTTCTTCATATTTCAAATCTTTAACTTGATTCTTGCGATCCTCTAGTGTGCTGTTGGATCTCTATATATTATTTTTTTATTTTCATCAGGGTATGCTTAATTTCTAGTTGGTCCTTTTTCATATCCTTGAGGGTCTCGCTAAATTTATCAGCCTTTTCTAGAAGATTCTTGAAAACCTTATAATTGTGGTTTTGAACTCTATATCCAGTTTTTTGTTTTCCTCCATTTCTTTCATTTGTGATCTATTTCTTTGTCTCCACATTTTTGCTGCTTCCCTGAGTTGGTCGAGTAGCTTTGTATTGTAGGTGTCCTCTAGGGAACAGTGGCTCGGCCTCCCTAGTTACCTGAGGTGGACACTCTTGGTGCACCCCTTTGTGGACTATCTGCAAAGTCTTGTTGTAGTTAAGCTTTGATTGTTGTTGGTATCACTGGAAGAAATTGACCTCCAGGTGAATTGGCTGTGAGGATGAGCTGTATCTACCTCAGGAGAACTTCTGTGCTGGAGACACCCTTATGAGACAAGCCCTGAAAAAGCCTCTGTGCTCAGCTTGGATGGGGTAAGGTCTCAGGGCAGAGCATACAGCATGGTTTTCCTTCAGCCCTGCCCTAATAACCCCTTGTGTCTTAGTGTCTCATGATAATTGCTGCAAGCACCTCTGAGAGAAAGCCACCCTTGAGTTTCACCCACTGCCAGACAGTCCAGTTTCTCCCCAAATGAGTCTGGGTCCCCGGAGTCTCCCCAAAACTGGAGTTCAGTGCAGTCGAGAGCTTCCATCTCCCTCCTGCTTGAGAAAGCCAGCTGTGCACTCAGCCGCCCATCCTCTCTGCACGCACACTCGTATCTTTGTACTTTAGCCTTTTGCAGCAACTCTGAGTCTCAATGTGCTTTTCTCTTTTCTTCCAGTTGTAGAATTTCCACTAAGCCAGCTTTCCTGTAGTTCTGGATGGCGTCTGTTTTGTCTTTTAGTTGTAGTTTTGAAATTGTTGTGCGAGGCAGCAGTTTAGGTGTATACCTATGCTGCCATCTTGATTTCTCCTATCTTCAGATTTCTTGACAACTTTCCATATTTTGCCTTTCTAAATTGAATCCTAAATAATATCTTGTAAAATTTCTCAGAGGTTTCCCAGAAAATTACAAATGATTTATACTTTCACCTTGTAAAAAGAGAAGTCCTTGAAATAATGGTATGATGGGTACTGGTTGGAGGGGAGCTATGTTACTGTTGACAAGATGCATAAAAAACATTATCAAATCAGAAAAAAATACTTCCTCAGGTTAAATTTGTATGGGGAAAATGCTATTAAGGTATTTTGAAATGATGTGCTGTATGGGAAGTTCCTAGAGAATTGTCAGTGCCCTTGCTGTCCATGGCATATTTTCATTTATTAGGCTCCTGATGCTGCTTTGTCTGATATCAGATAACAACAGTATAGTGTTATTAGTCATAATTTCACTCATTTTTTAAATGTTAACTTGATCACAACTTTACTTCTTTAATTTGAATGTAGCATACAGGCCAGTGGTTTTCAAATAAGGATTCACCTGCCTTACCTCTGGAGTTTTATTAATATTCAGGAGTTTAGAACTTACTCCAGACACTCTGAATCTCTTGATAAGATATTCTTGGTTCATTCTAACTATGTGCTTAATGTTAATAGTATATTATGTCTCAGGATTATTATATGATTTATACCTGAAGATATTTTTCTCTGTAAAGATTATAATCATCTATTTTTAAAAATTAGATACACTATCCACTCCTCTTGAAAAATAGGATTAATCATTCAAAGTGATGAATAGCAAGAATCTACAACCAAGATTACTCTATCCAGCAAAGCTATCATTCAGAATTGAAGGTCAGATAAAGTGCTTCGCAGTTAAGTAAAAGCTAAAGGAGTTCATCACTGCCAAACCAATATTATATGAATTGCTGAAAGATATTCTATAAGAAGAGGAAGAAGAAAAGAGTAAAAATATAAATTATGAACAACAAATAAACATCTATCAACAAATGAATCTAAAAATCAAGTGAATTAATAATCTGATGAACAGGATAAACTGGTGAGTATAGCAGAATCATGGACATAGAGAGGGAATGGACTGACAATTCTTGGGGAGAAAAGGGGTATGGGAAGTGCAGCAAGAGACTGGACAAAAATCATGCACCTATGGGAGAGGACAGTGTGGGGGAAGTGAGGGCGGAGGGTGTGATGGGTACTGGTTGGAGGGGAGCTATAGGAGGAAAAAAGGGAGAATAATGTAATTGATAAACTGAACAATAAAGATAAAAAAATAGGATTAATCATTATGTTGATTGATACTATAAAACTTGCTCTGTATTGTCTTTATTTTGTTTTACACGCTATAGAAACATCTAAATTTGCTGTCATATGCATTATTCTTGTAATAAACTTTCATCAGATCTTTCGCATTTGACAATAGTCAGTAGTAAAAAAATAACCATAACCATGTTGAGTCTTCTGTCATCTACAGGTAAGTTTTCTTTTACTCTGCTGCTTCTCCGAGAAGCCTTGCCTGTTCCACTCTTTAGCGAAGGACTGTCTCAGGGCCCCATAGAAAGGGACTTAGCAGGTACTTTGGGGGACAGGCTCCTGAAAGCCTCATTTCAACAACTTAGAGACCAGTGGACTGAGTCCGGGTCTCCAAGACAATAGTAAAATGACAGACAAGCCCTGCCACAGTGGCTCAGTGGGTGAATGTCAACCTATGAACCAAGAGGTCACGGTTTGTTCCCCAGTGTGGGGCATGCAGGAGATAGCTAATCAATGATTCTCTCTCACCATTCGTTTCTCTCTTTTTCTCTCTCTTCTTTCCTCTCTGAAATCAATAAAAATATATATTTTAAAAAAACAACAGATAAGTTCATGAGATTGCTGACCCAAGATGGAGCAGAACAGGAATTAATTACAAGGATTAGATGATAAAGAATGATTATGTGTTCCAGAGACATAGAAGCATCAAACAGACAGTCAAACCTTAGAGGGAAGGCAGGGGAAGATGTGTGTGTGGGGTAAGAGATCTATCAAAGGACTTCTGTGCATGCATATAAGCATAACCAATGGACACAGATAGTAAAGGGTGAGGGCATGTGCTGGGCAGTGGGGGGGAGGGAGAAGAAGACATATGTAATACTTTAAATAATAAAGAATTTAAATTGAAAGAAAGAATGATCGTGTTAGAATATTGTTGGTATTTTCTGGATATAAGGAAACCTTTAAGGTGCCTTTCGTTTAAGCTTTCTAAACTCATAACAATTTAATAAGTTTTGCTTTTATAAGCATAAATGACACTTTTTTATTTTTTTCTCTACTCTATAATTCAGGAATTATTAAGTATTCTCTTTTATTGGCAATACTAGTGGCCCAGTACATGAAATTTATGCATGGGGGTGGAGAGGGTGTCCCTCCATGGGCAGGCCTAAACCAACAGTCAAACATCCTTCTTGCAATCTGGGACCACTGACTCCTAACCACTCACCTGCCTGCCTGATTGCCCCTAACTGACAGCCTGATCTCACCCCCAATGGCCCATCCCTGCAAACTTGATCTCACTCCTAAATGCCCTCCCCTGTCGGCCTAATCTTGCCCCCAATTGCCCTCTCCTGCTTGCCTGATTATCCCTAACTGCCTCTGCTGCCACTACCATGGCTTTGTCTGGAAGGAAGTTGGATGTCTGGAAGATGGCTGGTCAATCTGGTCTAATACTATCCTTTTAGTAGTACAGATTATATAGGATAGGATTGCTTAAATGGGGAGGAGGGGAGCCTTTTTCAGCAGGAGGAGATGCTCTTGGCAGACAAAAATACATAATCCCTATATATGGACTGATAGCCAGCCATATACACTATACTGCCAAACCGGACATTTAAAAAAATGGAACTGCTTTCTTACACTTTACACCAAACAGCTGTTGCCCTTAAAACCTCTCCTCACCCCCCCACCGTAGGTTCTGCCTTTTCAGTTCAACCAGATTAGGTTCTGATTGGTTGGTTTCTATGCCAGTCAGTGTCAAAAGCCCTGCCTTCTAGGCAGCCATTGGCTCCTCACAGGTCACCCAGATTTGGCTCTGATTGGTCAGTTTCTATGCCAATCTCTGGGCCTGATCAGAGAGATGGGGCTGATCAGTATACCCTGTGGAGGCTTGGAGAGAAACTGAGGCGCAGCTGCTGAAGAAGCACGGAGAGAAAGAGAGAGGCAACAGCTGATCAACAGCTGCTATGGAGGCTTCGGATCAGACCCTGCCTCTCTTCCCCCGAGCCTCTCTCCAGGCCTGATCCGCAGCCCCCTCAGCAGTCAGTGCTGAGTTGCCATGCCCACAGCCACAGCAACCTACCACTGACAGCAGGACTGAATTCTGGTCAGTCAAGCCTTCAGTCATTACAGATCCTGGGTTTTTATATATTAGGATGGGGATCTAAAAAGGTTTAAAAATGATCAGTCTTTCACATTAGCAGGACATAATTGCAAACATTAGTTATACAACTATGGCCTTACCTGAACTGTCTTATTTAAGAATGATGCTCATTAAATCACCAAATATTTTTAAGAAACAAAGCTTGACTTTATAGAACCAATTATTATAAAGTCCTCTTGGAAAATTTGTCTTTATACCTGGCTTATAGAGTTCCTGGTGTTTTGTAAATTATTTTTAAAGACCAAGATTTGCCATGATCTGGCCCTTTTCTTACCTCCACACCTCTTTTCACTCATCCCATGCTGGAGCCAACTGAAATTATTTGAGGTTCCTTAAGCGTGGAATGTTAGTTTACTTAATCAAGCCTCAACCCAGGCTAGAACACACACTTATCTACATTTGGCAAACTCATGTCTATCTTTCAGGACCCAAGTCAAGTGATCTTATCCAGAAATTTCTTCCAACCCTGTGCACTCAGGCGGGGATGCCACCCCCTCTCCACATCCTTCTTAGTACTTACCCCTGGCTCTGCACCTGCCACACTCCTCTGCAGATGTTTGTGTCCATGTCTGTCTCCCCAGTATTTTCCTATATTCTTAAAGTCAGAATCTGGGTTTTATTTAATACAAATGGCTTGCATTTAATTAGAATGCAAATAATATTTGGTTTGTTGAATTAACTTACAACTGGTTGAATTAAACTGAGAGTCAGCCCTGGCTGGTGTGACTCAGTTGGTTGGAGCGATGTCCTATGCACTGAAGGGTTGCCAGTTCAGCTCTTGGTCAGGGCATATACCTATGTTGTGGGTCTGATATTGATCAGGATGTATTTAAGAGGTAGCCAATCGATGTTTCTCTCTGACATCTCTCTCTCTCTCTCTCTCTCTCTCTCTCTCTCTCTCTCTCTCTCTCTCTCTCGTCTTTAAAAATCAATAGAAAATTATGTCCTCAGATATTGATTTAAAAATCACATACACACACAAAAAAAACCCCTCTGAGAATCCTATTCTTCATAGTGAAGGGAGTGGAATTTGAAAGGGAAGGTATGGGACTTTGACCTTCTGCTTAACATGGGCCATAAATACCTTTTACAGACTTAATAAGAAAGAAGAGGAAAGAAAAATCTTCAGTTAATATCTCAGTGGCAAACTGAGTTATAATGAAGCTGGAGGTATTCAAATTGGTCTTTTCTCTAGGGAGAGAAACTACATAAATTAATACACTGAACCATGGCCTGAGAGCCCAGAGGTTTTAATAAATAAAGAGATGTACCAGGCCAAACAAGAACATAGGACTGCCAAATGCCCTGGCATCTCAGTTACAATAACAATGTTTCCTGGGCCCGGGCCAAAGAGCAGCTCAGAGAACATTAAATAATTTTTGTGATCCTCTTAAAATCCTCTTGGATTCAGGAGACAACTTTGGCATCTCCCAAAAGCAAAGTGGACATCTCCAGCCAACTTGAGGCTCCTTCTTGACTCCTCCTTGAAAGAAGAAGCTATTTCTGGATCCTTTCTCTCTGAACTGTTCTTTCCTCTGTGGTTTCTCTATTTAATTAGGACAAAAAAAAACAACAACCAACAACAACAAACAAACAAACAAACAAAACACACACACACACACACACACACACACACACACACACACACACACACAAACAGTTAGTATTAAAGGGGGATCATTCTGCCAGGAATGGCAGGCTTCTGTCAACAAGATCTCTTTTACAGAGAAAAAGAGAGTAATTCTTGGGATGAATGCTTCCTTCCCCACCATAGAACGTTAGAGTCTTTGAGTAAGAAGGGACCTTAGAAGTTATATCATCCAATCTCTTATTTTACAGATGAAAAAGCTGAGCTCAGAGTTGTGATCCAACTTGCTCAAGGCCAGAGAGCAGAGATAAAATTAGTTTAGGATTCCAATCTAGTGCTTTAATCATTCAATTTTCCTTGTTCTTTAAAATACTGCTAACTTTCAATTTACTGAGTTATTCTGGGCAAGTTATTTAATTTCTCTGTACCTTACCTTCAACATCTGTAAATAAAAATGATGGATTGCATCAGTGTTTCCCATTCTGTGTTTCCAAAGTGTAGATCATGAAATATTGTTTTCCAAGACACTTGATGGAAAAGGGTTCTAAAGTCAAATAATTTTGGGAAATTCTGTCCCCTAGATGCATCTGAGATCCTCTCTTAGAGATTCATGGTGGCCATTAGCTTATTAAAGACTAAAAAGTCCTTACCGCAAAGAAACTTGTCTAGATTTGCTTAATCCAGTATTTGCCAAATTTATTTGGTTATAGTCTCACTCCCCTCCCCAATGCCCCCAAAATATTGCCATCACCTGGAACAAGTATTATTCAGAACAGTCCTTGGAAAACACTAATTATTAGCCAGCATAACTCTGTAAGATTATTTCCCTTTAGCTTTCTAGCTCCTCACAGCCCCAGCAAATTTATTTCTCTCTAAACATTGTCTCTAACTCCTATGAAGGTCAGACTAATGTCCCTTGTTTCAGGATCATTGAAAAAAAAAACAAGAATAAAAGTTAGTTAGAAAATAAATATTTTATATTTCATGATGACTGCATACTTTCTATAAATTCATTTCATTATAGCTTTACATTATGAAGTGACAGAATATCAGACACTGTTATCCTCACCTGAGGTACAAAGCCTTGAGCCAAACACACAGTGCTCTCCTCACCAAGTTTACGGTACAGTGAGGTAAATAGACCACTGAACACTAATAAAAAAGAACAGCACTATGCAGTGTTTCACTAGCTGCTAAGCCCTGTTCTAAGTGCTTTATGTGTACAGTAACTCATTTGATTCTCAACAATTTAATAAGATAGCTACCATATTAACCCCTTTTTACAGATAAGGAAATTGGGACAAAGATAGTCAAATAGATTATTCAAGGTCACAGCTAGTAAACATCAGAACTGGGATTCAAATCCTGGAATTTCAGTTCAGAGCCATAGTGTTTAATACTATGCTATTCTGCTCCTTTTGTGGGATAAATATTAGAATAGATGGGTACAGCTATAACACCTAACTCAGCAGGTGAAGAGGGTCAGAGAAGGCTCTTTTGAGAAGGTGGCTGAGTCTTAAAGGTTTGAAAAGAATTAGCCAAGCAGAGATAGAGAAAGTGACTTCTAGATAGAGGACCCAGAATATGTGCCTGGTGACTTTAACTGGGATGGCCTATGTTCCTGGAGTCAAGTCGATTTGGGAGGGATGACAGTACTGTCAAAAAGTCTGCTTAAGAAGCCACTGCAGTAAGTAATTCATGTAGGAGGTGATGACATCTGAAATAAGGAGGGACAGTGGAAACAAAGAGGTAAAGACAGCTGAGTCATATGTAGGAGGTGAAACCATAGGGCTGCTGGGGGTGACCAGATAGAGAGACAGTGACCAGAGGCCAGCCAGACAAGGAGAGTTGCCAGAGCATTCCCTGGCTCTGCCCAAGGATTCCCTGGCACCACTGATATTTTTGACCAGATGATTCTTTTTGGAGGGTGAGATGTGGCTGTCCCATACCTTTTAGGATGCTCAGTATGGTCCCAGTTCTTTACCCACTGGGTTTCAGGAACATAGCTTCCCACCTCCCAAATTGTAACAACTAAAAATGTCTCAAGACACTGCCAAGTGTTCCAATGCAGGCTCAGGGAAGCAAAATCATCCCTAGTAATATTTTTCTTTTCTTTTTTCTTTTTTTTTCAATTCTGAAATTATATTATCAAACTGCTCACACACACATTTATTGAGATAACTAATATAAATTATAATTTTAGAAAGTAACATTATAACTCTAAAAACCAATTTTTAGGTAAATAAGGTGTTAAACATTTAGGAACAAAGTTTTTAAGAACATTTCCAAGACTATACATACATTTACCGATTCAACAGAACAATTTTCAGTTCCTTGTGTCAAGGTACCATTCATTAAAGAGGATTCCTCAGCAGCCAAAGAAACAGTATCCTGCTTTTTCTTCTTCCTCTTCTTAAAAAATATCTTTCAGCATTTCATATAATATTGGTTTGGCGGTGATAAACTCCTTTAGCTTTTTCGTATCTGCTAAGCACTTTATCTGACCTTCAATTCTGTATGATAGCTTTGCTGGATTGAGTAATCTTGGTTGTAGATTCTTGCTACTCATCACTTTGAATATTTCTTGCCACTCCCGTCTGGCCTGCATCGTTTCTGTTGAGAAATCTGCTGACAATCCTAGGGGTGCTCCGTTATAGGTAACTAACTGTTTTTCTCTTGTTGCTTTTAATATTCTCTCTTTATCTTTTGCTCTTGGCATTTTAATTATGATATGTCTAGGTGTGTTCCTCTTTAGATTCCTATATTTTGGGGTTCTGTGTACTTCTTGGGCTTTTAAGTCAGTTTCTTTCACCAGGTGGGGGAAGTTTTCAGTCACTATTTCTTCAAGTAGGTTTTCATTACCTTGCTCTCTCTCTTTTTCTGGCACCCCCATAATTCGGATGTTGGCATGCTTGAGGTTATCCCAGAAACCCCTTACACTATCTTCAATTTTTTGGATTCTTTTCCAGCCAAGTGGATTTTTCTTCTTTGTATTTCAAATCTTTGACTTGGTTCTTGCGGCCCTCTGGACTGCTTTTGGGACTTTGTGTAATATTTTTATTTCAGTCAGTGAATGCTTCATTTCTAGTTGGTCCTTTTTCATATCCTTGAGGGTCTCGTTCATATCCTTGTAGGTCTTGTTCATTTCCTTGTAGGTCTCATTCATTTCCTGGTAGTTCTTGTTTATTTCCTTGTAGTTCTCGGTCTTTTCTAGGAGCCTCTTGAAAAGCCTTATAACCGTGGTTTTGAATTCTATGTCCAATCGTTTTTTTCCTCTATTTCTTTCACATCTGATTTCTTTCCATGTCTCTGCATGTTGCCTGCTTTCATGAGTTGGTCCATTAGCTTTGTGTGGTAGATGTCCTCTAAGAGACAGTGGCTCAGCCTTCCCAGTTACCTGAGGTGGATACTCTTACTACAATCCTTTATGGGTTGTACAGTATTGTTGGAGTTAATCCCAGCTAATTGTTGTTAGCACTAGGAGGGTTTGACCTCCAGGCCAATTGGCTGTGAGGGTCAGCTGTGCTCAGGTTGGATGGGTGGAGTCTCTGAGCTGAGCAGGCAGCTTCAGCGTCAGCTAAGTCCTATCTGTGTTAGGTGGTAATGGCTGCAGGCACCTCCAAGAGAAAGCTGCACTGGCTGGTCTCCACCCGTTGCCAGACAACACTGCCACTCCCCAAATGAGTCTGCACACCCAAAGTCTCACCCAGGGTTGTAAAACAAAGCTGTCCGGTGGTCTCAGTAACGAGGGAACACGTCGCGTGTCTGTGCTGTCGCACACTTTACGCGCGAAAACTGCTGTTGTAAGCTACTTGTACTCTCCTCAAACTTGGAGTCCTCTGCTGTGCCCAGCTTTTAGCGTGTGTACCCCGGACCTCAGACCTCACCTGGCACTGGAGAATCTGTGCAGTAGGGCGTCTCTGCCCTCCCCATTGGAGAAATCCAGCCAGGATTGCTGCTGCCAGCCCTACAGCCCACGCAAGTTCAAGTCTCCTAACCTCTGATTCCGTGTGTATCTTCAAGGCTGCACTCCGCTGCTCTTCTGCGTCTCAGTGTCCCACCTTTACTTTTATTTGTGGAATTTTCACTCAGCCAGCTTTCTGGTGATTCTGGATGATGTTTGTTTTGTTGTTATGTTGTAGTTTTGGAATTGTTGCGTGGGGCAGCACAATAGGTGTTTACCTATGCTGCCATCTTGGTTCCTCTCCCTAGTAATGTTTTTCCATGAGAAACATTGGCCAGCAACTTTGGCATAAAAATTGTTCAAAAAGGCATGTTCTAGAGCTCCAACCCAGATCTACTAAGTCAAAAACTCTGAAGTGGAGCCCAGTAATCTTCAAACAAGCCTTCCATGGAGGTTTGAGAATCAGTGATACCAGAGAGGAGGGAGAAAGATGAGGTTGAGGTCAGTGGCTATGGACATGGTCAAGCACATCAGACCTTAAGAGGGTGTAACCTAGATGGAGGTCAGGAGACTCCTAGTAACCTTGGTTGTAGCGAGGTTAGGGGTGCGCTGAGAGCAGAAGCCATTCTGTCAGAGGTAGCATATGGGATGTTAGGTAAATGGAGACTCTGAATGCAGACCATTCTTTCCTAAAACTTGGGTGTTAGGGATGGAAAGAGAGCTAGAGGGCTATGGAGGGACAAAGGAAGGTGGTTTAGTTTTTGGACAAAGCTTACGTTTGTTTAGGCAAAAAAAACTATTTGGGATAGGGCTTAAAAGCTGCAAAGGAAAGAAGTTGAAGATGTAGGAGATATTAGTTCAGAAGAAAGTGAAATTTGTGAGTAAACAATCTAAAACATCATTCTAAAACATCAAAGAATGAAGTGGCAGAGACCATGTGTGGTTTAGACCCAGTCTCATGGGAGAGGTAGGGAAAAGTTCAGTATTCAGATTTGAAGTCAGCCTTGAGAATGTGTATGAATCCCAGGAGGGCCTCACTGAAGATTCAAGCTTGGCCTAAACCCATGCACGATGCCTATTGATTTAGGCCGAGGAAAAAGAATGGAGTCCTTAATTATTTTGACATACCAATTAAGAGTTTATTTATTTAATGAGTTTCATTGTTCAATTAAGAAGTTCTTTTTCCACCTCATTAATCCATTTATCCTGTGTGCATGTGTGTGTATCTTCAGTGGCCTGAAGACTAAATTCATAGATCATTGTAGAACCCTTTATTCAATCCTTTATTCTTGGTGTGAGGGAGTACCTTAGATCAACTGCCCTCCCTTTGGGTAGAAAAGGCCTATTTATGCTCACCTTCACAGGTAATACAACTGAGCACCCAAGAGAGAAAAGACTTGCACAAGGAAGCAGAAAGTCCCCTTGTTAGTATGTTAATGTTAAGTGATGTGCTTGATATCAATGACTCCTTGACTCGATGTCTGAGCATTATCAGAGCATAAACCATAACTGACAATTTCAGAATGATAATAAGAATCCTGAAAGAAAACAAGCAATGTTGTCAAGAAAACAGCTAGTAAGTGCTACCCAACTGGAAAGACCATGTGGACCCGAGAAGTGAATTCTCAGGCTATTTGCTGTACTCACAGCTCCCATTCCATTGAGTCAACTTCCTTCCAATTGAATCATCATGCTGGTGCTACTGAGCCTCTTCTAACCTCAGCACACTGGAGGTTAGGCTATAGGTTCTGCAAATCTCTGTTCAAACAGGCTATAGGTTCTGCAAATCTCTGTTCAAACAGATTTCATTGGTCAGCTATACAATCAGATTCCCTCCCTTCGGACTTTAAACTGCTGCTTAAAAGAAAAAGGTGGTTAGTTGGTAATGTGAGCACAGAAGAGAGGAGCTTGGAGTGGGGAGGAAGAAACCTTGTCATCCTGAATGAGGTTCATCACTGCTGTTGCTTTGGATTCAGAGCAAGGCCCGAGCTCCTGACTAGGAAGCCCAGTGACCCCAGGACCTGGCACTGCTGCAGTTCTCAGTCTAGGATATGAAAAAGCTTTAGGCTATGATTCCAAATAAGCAACCAAACCAAACCAAACCAAACCAAACCAAATCAAGTGAAAACACCCTTCCTTTAGTAAATGGGATCCTTTGTTGCTTGCAAGCAGATGTGTCTGGCCTGGTTCTCCACTCTAGAACTGTATCCTTAGGGCAACTCCAGCATATACACTTCCTAAAAGGAGACTAGAGTATGGCAAGCAAAATCTCCATGTCCCAGCCCATCAATAACCTTCTATCACAGGAACATTTTCCCAGAGAAGAAAGGCCAGTCAGCTCGTGGTTGGGCTTCATTCTTGCAGGACAGAGGATGGAGCTGAGGTTAGGGATAGTAGGACTATCGGTGGAGGAGGGGGTAAGAGGCAGTGTCTAGCCAGCAAAATTCTCAACAAAGCTTCAAGTAACATACTTACTCCTTTTCTTTTAATCACCCAGTGCTGATACCAATGTGAGCAAGATTTGCTCTTGCTCTCAAGAAATTCAGTCTATTGGGGAAACAAATGCACAAGCAAGTAAATGCAGTAAAATGTGATGGGTGCTGTTATAATGGCAATACATGTGATCTGAGGGCACATTCAAGAGAGAAGAGATGAAAGGGCCATTCCTACAGAGAAGAGCATGTATGAGGGCCTAGAGGCCAGAAGCATGGCAAGTGTGGGAGCAGCATCCAGGGCACTATAAAAAGGCCTAGGACAAAGGTATTAGAAGTGAATGGGGTGGGGCGAGGTCACAACAGGCCACACAGAGATTCCAAGCTTTCTCAGTTCTCAGCTGTTCTCTTAGCATGTCAATTATTTCTTTCCCTGGTGACCTGAGGCCAAAAGGAATATCCAATAGCTCTGTATATTAAGGAGTTACATCCAAACAGCTTAACGAGCATTTATATCTTAATAATTACTGACATTTGAAAGCATGCACATAAATTGAAAGAAAAGCCCTTATCATTTCATTATTAAAAGGTCATAGTTTATGAATAGGATATATGTATACTGCACAAATCTCCAACCTTGAACTCACATTGGACACTGCCATTGCATTTTCTGCTGCGCACTGAATATTGGGTGACATTTTCATTGTGACCACCAAACACCCAGCTTTATAAAGAAACAATTTTATAAAAAAGAATATAGTGGCTCAGCTATTAGAGCATTAGCCCACACAGCAAAGGGTTGCAGGTGTGATTCTTGTTCAAAGGCACATACCTGGGCTGCAGGTTTGATCCAAGGCCCTAGTCAGAGTGTGTGAGGGAAGCAACCAACCTATCTCTCTCTCTCTCTCTCTCTCTCTCTCTCTCTCTCTCTCTTTTTCTCTCTCTGTCCCTCTCTCCCCTTCCACTCTCTAAAAATCAATGGAAAAAATATCCTCAGGTGAGGATTAACAACAACAACAACAACAAAAAGAATATGGTTGGGCCTAATGCTGAACTGTGAACTCTCTCAGGCTACTGTCCCTCATTATCACCTGTTGTTGCATTTCCCTAAAAAAAAAAAAAAAAAAAAAACACCCACAAAATATCCCCGTTCCCATGAGAGTTCCCAACAATGCTCTGAGGACCCCAGAAAACAATATGGTGGTTTCAAAACCAGATACAGCAATGAAACCGCAAAACTCAAAACTTGGAGTTAGGACTTGAGGTGTTAATCCAGTTTTCACTCTTCATGAAAGAGAGAAAATTCTTGAACATATTTAAAGCAGATGGAGAATGAAATACTGGAAGGTGAAGAAAAGGAGACTGTGTGTGATTGAGAGATTAGTATTAATCCTTTAGGAATGGTTTTGGGTTTTGTTACCTGGTGCTAATCCTCAGTCTGGGTGGGAGGAGGAAGGATGGAGAGTCAAATTGGCCATCCTCCTTGCAGGCCTATCACAGTGAGGCGGACATCGGCAAGCCATTACACCGGCTGTTCGCTGTGTTGGTGGTGATGTGCTCTGTGTGTGTGTGAAGCCTAACACTCTGAAATAATTGCTCTGGACTCTAGGCTTCTTACCCTCCAATCTCCAGCTTTGGGTAAACTGTCAGTGGTATCTCAGGATTGCTAAAGGACTGTATCAGTGGTAAATGTCAAAGGAGATAGAAGAAATGGAAAAAAGAGAGAGAAAGCCAGCAGGCAGCAAAGCCACGACTTGCCTAGGATAGAAAGAGCTCCTGGTGAAGGAGATAAAGGAGACAATGACTGACCTTTATTCACAAGAGACAAGGTATCCTTAAGGGAGCTGGTGTCACAAAATAAAGCAGGGGAGGGAGGGGAGCCCTGGAGAGAGAGAAGCATCCTCTTGTCACTTGGGTAGTGGTGGCATTATTGAGGCCCTGCCCACGTTGCCTCTGATGGGAACTGTCTCTGGGCTGCCTGAGGAATGGGCAGGGACCCCCAGGAGGAACAGCAGCTGGCTGCATGGCATGGTTAGAAAGTCACATACACTCCTTAGCCCCGGACCAAAAATCACTTCCCTAGGGGCCTGCCACCTACACTGGAATGCTTGCCATTGTCACTGTGCTTTTGAACTGGGGCATGGGTCTCTAGGGTTCCTCTGTTAAATAAGAAAGGTGTTATTTTGGAAAGAAAAAACATTAACCCACCAGTGTTTGTCCACATTTTTAGCTCGGACTGTCTGATTTTAACCAATATAACTAGTGAATTATCTAGTGTTTTCGACTTTATCTTATGTTATTTCTTCTTGTATAACATACTACCTCAATATAGTGACTTAAGACAGTAAAATGTATTATTCCTTTACAGTTTACAGGAGTTGGAGAGCAGCTTGGCTGGGGGTTCTAACTTCAGGGTCTCTCGTTGGCTGGGCTGCAGTCATCTGAAAGCTTAAATGTGTCCAAGAGGGCTCACTCTCCTGCTCTGGGAGGGAGGCCCCAGTTCCTTATACCCGGGCCCCTCCACAGGCTGCCTGAGCATCCTCACAATGAGGCTGCTGGCTTCCTCCAAGAGCAGGTGACTTTTATGAGCTAGGCTCAGAATTTGCACTTGCTCACTCTGGCAGGTTCCATTCCCTTGGATAAAGTCACTAAGTCCAGCCCCTACTTCAGGGGATGATGATTACACTCCATCTTTTTAATGAAAGGGCATCAATTATTTGTAGACATAGCTAAAACTCAGCACAAATAAGTACCCAGTTAGCCATAGAGATGGTGAATGAGACAGATAAGAATTTTTCTTCTTAATTGCGTTACTATGGTATATTTGACATACCATACAACTCTCTAATATAGTGTACAATTCAGCAGTTTTTGCTATGGCCATCACCACTCTCTAATTTCAGAACACGTTCATCAACTCAAAAAGATACCTTGTACTCATAGTGGTCACTCCCATTCCTCTCACTAGCCCAGCCCTGGGCAACCACTAACCTACTTTTGGGGAAGGTAAGTTCTGATAGGTGATTAGTGAGGAGGACAAGATCAGAATAGATTTCTGTCCTGGATGTCCATCTTGCCAAGGCTGGTCAGTGGAAGGAGGACAAAGGCAGGAATCCAAATGTGATGGCAAGGAAGGTAGTGCGAGGCCTACCTTTTAAAGCAGCAGCCAGAGCTACTCAGAACCTACTCCATCAGTAGCCGAATGCAGACACTGCTCAGGAACCTGGGCCTGCGGTGGTCTTCAGTGGGTCCCTGAGCAGCAACCACCAATCAGAGGAGTCTAGTGCCTTGTCGGGGAAATGGCCTGGAGGGAGTGCTCCTGGGGAGCTATGCTGGATCTAGGATGAGACACACCTGTTCTGGTCCCTGCTCTGCCACAGACTAGCTGGTGTCTTTAGACAAGTCACATAGCTTATTTAAGCCAGACCTTCCTCGGAGGGTGGTGCAGATGCTTCTTTGATTTCTCCCTGCCTAGCAGTTTCTGGACCACCCCAGAAGAACCCACCTTGCAGCTCATTGTAAGAATGAGAGCTATGTGGAATATACTTAGCCTGGGTACTTTGCATACGCTATGTCTCAATAGAGGATGCTAATTGCTACTATTATTCACAAGGTTGCCTGGAAATAACTTAGATTTAGGCTGGGAGCCTCTTAGTGACTTCTGGGATATCTTGGGATAGGATCCAAGGGATTTGCCTTTGAGGTGGCTTAGGACACACCAGGCCCTCACTTGCCTCCTTGGGGGCTGATCCAGTCTTGAGTTTGAATGGAGGGTGAATCTGAGAAACTGTTTTGCTCTCACTGCACTTAGAAGTGCCAGACCTTAGAAATACTGCTCTATAAATCTATACATTTATACAAAAGTTGTCCCCCACCCATTTTAAATGCACACCACCTCACAAACACATACACGTATTCAAACGCTTTGCAGTGTTAGCAGAAAAGTTTATAACCCGCACCAACAAATAATAAAACAAGCAGCTTGGACTGCTGCAGAGGCGGTGCAGAGGAAGAACGCAAGGCTGGCCAGGCCACCCCCTAGCCTCCAGCACCAGATCTGCACATGGTGAGAACAGTGTTACATGGGCCACAGCCTCAGCCATGCTTGAAGCCATCAGTGCATATCGGCTCATGGCAGAGAGAGCACCAAGAAGGGCACCTTCAGTTTGAAAAAAGAGAACACAACCTGTCTCTCTGCTCAGCTTTCCCTGGCATTGGTGGGCATGGAAAAGTTGCACACATGGGGGGTCCAGCTGTGGGGAGCCCTTAGCAGGGCACTTGTCTGACCTCCCATGTCACTCGGGCACCCAGCCAGCCAGCCACTATCCTGTCGCTGTGTTTTACTTCCATCGCAGCACTGTATCACAAAATCTTTGTTTGCTTATCTGTGTGCTCTTTCTCCACAGACCATGGGAATGTAAGCTCCATTGTGTGAGGGAGTCTGTCCTCTCTCCGCCCAGTGTCTCAGTTCCTGGAGCTCCAGGTGCACAGAGGTCATCTGGCAATGTTGCTGAGAGCACACATGGCCACCAGCACTGAGCCCCAGAGCCTCTCTCACGTGTTATTTCACTTTATTCTCCAAAAACCTGTGAGATAACTATTTCTCTTGGCTTTATTTTATAGATGAGGAAACTCAGGGTCCTGAGCCATGGATGATGCGTCTAAGGCTGCAGCTTACAGAGAGAGGGAGCCAGAGTCTGAACCAGCTTCCAACTCCAGATCCTTCATTCTTTCTACCAAATCCTATAATACCCTGTGTGTCCAGAATGGTGCCCCTGCCTCCAGAAAGTAACTCCCCTCAATTGTGTCAGGCTGAGGATCTACTTACACCATTTTTTTTCCTCAACAGGAATTTTTATCTTCCATAATGAGGTGTCATAAGAAGGCTTAGATGCATAATCCTCTCCATGCATTTTTAAAAACTGCCATTAGAATTCATTGGAACTGATATGGGGGAATATCCAAAATATAAATGAAAAAAGCAAAATGTGGAACGTTGTATATGGAATACTACTATTTGGGTAAAAAGGGAGGAGGACCATTCAATCCTGTAATGATGCTCCTTGGTATTTATTCAAATAAGTTGAATAAGGCACGTGAATGTTTGCTGCAGCTTTATTCACAATTGCCAAAATTTAGAAGCAACCAAGGTGTCCTTCAGTAGGTGAATTGGTAAAGAAACTGGTCCATCAAGACAATGGAATATTATTCAGCAGTAGAAACAAAAGAACTATTGAGAAGACATGGAGGAAACTTTAATGCATGTTACAATGTGAAAGATGCTATTCTGAAAGGTCACATGCTGTATGACTTGGGGATCATACATTGTGGAAAAGGCAAAATTGTGGAGGAAGTGAAAAGATCAGCAGTTGCCAGGGGGTCAGTGGGAAGGGAGTGATAAGTAAGGGGATCCCAGAGGATGTTTAGGGCCTTGAAACTACTCTGTATGAGACTATAAAGATGGACAAATGTCATTACACCAAAATGCATAGAGTGTACAATACCGAGAGTGAACCCTAATATAAACTGAATAATCATCATGAGTTAATTAATTAAAGAAAATCTCTTTTGACATTTTTTTCCACCAGGTAATTTGTTGATAAGCTAATTGTTAGTACTATAATGCAAAAAATCTTACCAAGAGCATGTGACACCAGACAAAGTTGGAAAAGGGAGTTGCTGCTCTTGTTTCATCTCTTCACTCTCCCTTCAACTACTAGGATGACCAAGCGCACATCTGTGATGTCCACAGCGCCTCCCTTGTCCCTGCCTTTAAGGTTAGAATGCTCCCATTCCTCTGCTTGGCTCCCACCACCAGCATTTTTCTCTTTGAGGACAGCATGGTGAGGATTACCAGCACTCAATTAAGATTCCCTTTTCTTCTTCTAGTCTCCCTCCTCCTCTAAGAGACTAGCCATCTTCCCCCTTTGTCCTGAAATATAGAACCAAGCAGCTTGCACAAGACTTTGAGAATTGATTCTCTGTTTACTGCAACTCCTTCTTCCCAGGAGATAAGTGCATGTTAGTGGTTCACTGATACTCAAGGGCTCCACACATTCCCAGAGATTCCTTAACCAGCCAACACTATCTCCACTTCAGTGGCCACAGATGCAGTGCCCTCCCTCATGCACTGGTGGGGCAGGAGAGTAAAAATCAAACTGCAAACATGTACCATTGTCTGAGAAAGTCTTGATTCAAACACTAAAGCACACCTCATCCTTTAAAAATCCAAACATAATAACATAGAGCAGTGGCAGCCGAAGTGCAAGTGTGCAAGTAATTACAGACAGGGAAATAGATGGCCTTGTTTTCCTAGAATACAGGAGGCAAACCTCTGAAGAATAAGGTTAAATGACAGCTCTGACAGCGGTGACAGCTGGAAGAAGGGCAGGCTTATCTTCCCTCTCATCTGTCCTCCCCACTCTTTCAAGGCCAGGGAAGTTCTCTGTCATTAGCATGTCAGAGCAACAGCCATAAACAAAGGGAAAGGTCCCCACTCTTTGGCAACTTCAAACACAGAGGATAAAAGACATTTCCTGGAGGACATGGAATGCTGTTTATTGCTCTTTCCTCTGCACTTTATGCTTGGAAGCATTCTACCCAGTAGCAGCCTTTGGCTGTGTCTGTCCTACTAAACAAGCATGAGAATGTTTGTTTTGCACATCTTCGAGTTGATTAGTGTGGTTGGCAGAATCATGGTTTCTCAAACACATCCTTATCCTAGTCCCAGGGAGGTGTGACTATGCATCTTACCTAGCAAGGAGGAATTAGGGGATAAGATGGAATGAAGGTTGGGAATCAGCTAATATGAAGAAAAGGCGATAGTCCTGGGTTATTCAGACAGCCCAATGAAACCACAGGGTCCTTAAATGTGGAAGCGGGAGGCAGAACAGGATCAGATTGATGCAGCGTGAGAAAAACTCAACCAGCCACGGCTGGCTTTAAAATGGAGGAGGGAGCCACCAGCCAAGGACTGCAGGCAGCCTCTAGAAACTGGAAAAGGCAAGGAGAAGGATTCTCCCCTCAAGTCTCCAGCGAAGATTGCAGCATTGCTGACATCTTGCCGTTAGCCCAGTGAGATCCACTTAAACCAGATCTCCCCAGAACTGTAAAATAATCCATTTGGGTTGTTTTCAACAACTAATTTTGTGGTAAGTTGTTCTAGTGGCAACAGAAAATGAATAGAATTTGAAAATCAGATCCTGCTTGACCAGGATTAAGACAGAGCCTCCCTCCAAACCCTTCCTGCAGAGGTCAGCTCTATCATTATCCACAAAAGAGGGTGAATTCCACCCCCTGGCTCCGGGCTGAGGCAGCATAAATGTCTGACAAGGCATGTCTGAAACATTGGCTCCCAGTGGCTTAGGAGGGATGAAATAAACTGGTGCCCAATAGTCCTAAGAGGGGATATCAGGAGCATTTGCTGAGTGGTCCAGGCATCAAGTATTGCAGTCAGTCCTGGGAAGAAAGAACTGCATGATCTCCAGTGGCAGAAGCAGAGTGGGCTTCAGCTTGAAGCTTGGGAGGAGGTAGAGAGGTGGGATCTGGAGGGATGATGCTGCAGCATGAGGGGTTCCCAGAGCTTGTATAGAGTGCTAGAACAATCTTGGCCTCAGGGATTCACCAGCACACAATACAAACTCTTTCCTGAAACTCTGAATCTCTAACAAATTACAAAACTAAACCTTTGGATTCATCAGAAAGACATAATGACCACTGAATGGTGTGACAAGTACTGCTTTTAAAAATTCAGCAGAAACTCATTACTAATTCATGCCTAGAGTCAGCTTTTAAAAATCCCTATCTTTAATGCTCATGAAGTACAGAAATGGGCTTCATAAGTTGCTTATTTTCTATTCCGCAAAGGAAAGGAGTCCAAGCTTCCTTTATTTCTCAAACCTCCCCGTTAATTTCATCTTCTTTCCCCAGGAGAACAGTGAGCAATGAGAGAAGGAGGGGACAGGCATTTGAGGAAACCAGAAAGCACTTCTTGCTCATTCTGCTCAATGGAAGTGATCCCTTCTTACAGTCCAAGAAGCATGACCCTCAGTGGGTGTGGTCTGAGATGGAAAGCGCTGGGGGATGAGGGAACAGGACATATGTGACATTCACAGCAACTCGAGGTTTGGAACCTCTAGAAGCAGAGCTTCTGTCTGTTCACACTTCTCACTCCAATCCAAGTTGGCATCTCAAGTGCCAAGTAGAGTGCTGGGCAGGGAAGGACATTCTGTGAAACCTTTGTTGCATTGTATGGGGCTGAAGGTGCAGCAAGATCCTCCCTCCCTGCTTACAACTGTGACTGAAGATCTCTCCCAGCTGATTCCAGACCTCTCTCTGTAGCAAGTCACAGGAGTTTAGATGAGACCACGTAGCATTAATGCAAATTTGAAAAGATGTCATTAAATGAATGCTGTCAATTTGAACACTCACTATTGGATGACTAATGGACTTTGGGATATAATCTAACTTCTTAGTTAGGCAAACTTATGACAACTGAACTTGTCCCCTGTCCCAACCACACTTCTCCAGTTTTTCTCCCTCTTCCCTGCATATCCACTAACAGTCCTCTGAGCACATCAGATTCTTTCAGACTGTTCCTCTGTCTGGAATGCCCCCTGCCCTACTTACTTCCTCACTTTTCTGGCAAATCCCCATTTATTTTCTAAGACTATTTATGTATCACCTTTACCATAAGACTTTTCATGATGTTCAGGCTGGGTGAGGTGTCCCTTCCCATGCACCCCTAGTGGCTGTTACTTGTGTCAAGCATAGTTAATACTCATCCCCTCCAGGGAGTGTATCATTTATCTTTGTATTACCATGACCTGTGTAGTAAATCCTCAATAAACATCTACTGAACGAATGATTTAATGTGAACAATTTATTGAGTACATTTTACTATGGGCATTGAATAATGCTAAGCTTTATACTGATTCCTGCCCCTCACTGGCCTCCACAGGCTCCTGGAACCCTTGCAAACCCACCAGCATGTCTCAGGCTGAGTCTGACAAAGCTGCTTAGACACCTGGAGACCAAGGGGGTGGACAATGAGATGCTGTTCACTTACAGATGCTACAAACCAGTGACTGTGGGTGACACAAATACAGACAAACTGAGATGTTGAACCTCAAGAGCAAGGCCAAGCAGGATGCCTGGAACTGAAAGGAGGATGCCATGAGAGGTAATATTTTACAGATGTAGGAACTGGGTCTAGAGCAGTTGAATACTCTCCTTAAGTTTACCCAGCCAGTCAGTGGAAGAGCCAACATTCAAATCCAGAAGGTTTATCAGATTCTCTGGGTGGTCTCCCAAGGCTTTTAAAATTGGTTATGGCTACCGATTTAGTTTAAAGTAGAAAAGATTAGGGTGATAGGCCATATTTTTCCCACTTGTCCTCCAATCCACACCCTTTGTCACATGTTTGCAGTTCCTACCACATGAGGTGGAGTGTCTTTTTTGGCTCCATTGATGTTGGGTTTGGCCCTGTGATTAGCTTCAGCCAAAGGAATGTTAGCGGATGGAAAGTGTGCAAAGACATTAAATCCATCCATGGGGTTGGGCTTGTACTTTCTGCTTACTTTTCCCATGGGAACTCAATGTACAAGAAACCACTGATCTGAGGAGAGTCAGATGGAGTAGCCCTACTCTCTACTCAGGGCTTGATGTTAACATAGGTGAGGTCAACTCAGATTAGTCAAATCTCTAACAACCCGAAAATGCTGAGCAGGAAATAAATACTTTTATGCCACTGAGTTTTGAAGTTGTTTGCGATTGGTATTTTTAGGCAGCATATTTTTGGCAGTAGCTGATGAATACAGTTTAAAAATTAACTTCAGAGACATAAAATGTAATAATGTAAGAACATTATCTCCTCCCAGTGAAGACAAAAACAGGGCCTCTATCTTTTAGATACAGAAGAGAAAAAATGTGTTGATGATAACTGTGTTGTCCTAGACTGCTTAATTGGAGAACACTGGACATTTTTTTTCTAGGATAGCTTAATGAAGAGTCATTTTTTCTGGAATAATTTCTTGTAGACTCAGATGTGGGAAAAGAGCAAGCTAGAAGTTGTTTTAAAATTTCTTAAAACCCTTCAGATTTTGATGGCCTGTGAGAAAAGTATTTTAAAATTTTTGAAGTCACAAAGACATCTTTCACAATAATTTGGCAACATTTTGATTACATGGCAAAATTGTACTATTTATTTCCTGGCCAGGTTGCTCTTGGAGATAACTACCACACCATGCTAAGGTAGCTGTACAAGTTAAGAGGCCAAAGAAAAGGAAGGCTTTAAATATACACACAGAGATTATGAAAAAGAATTCTACTCCTTCTAGCAAGTGTCTGCTGACTCCTCAGTGTGGAACTCCTTTTCTGGGCTTTCAGGGCAGGCCTGGAGAGCTTGGAGTGGTGAGATTCATTCCAGTTCCATTTCCAGAGGCTCAGTCTTGGCCTCTTGCTGGAGCTGTGTCAGCCTCCTTCTCAGACTCCAGGAGGGAGACTGAATGCTTGTGGTCACACATGGTCGCTACTGAAGCATCCATTGTATAATAATTGCCTCACCACCAGTAATTTTTTGACGATCATTTCATGTTGATGAACTCACCAGGGTTGGAGATGGGGATCTTCAGCACTTCAGAGTTGTTCTCTTTCTACTGCAATTTTTCTTTTTATTAATTGAATGAGTTCCCTTCTCCAAGTCCTCAAGTACAGCCAACGAAAGAATTAAAGAGAATTGTTAAGATTTATAGCAACACAGTCTGACCTACTTTGGAGCAAACACATTCTAGGGAGGAAAGCAGCCCTGATTTCAACAATCTCTTTTCTTTGTGTCTAAATCCTTCACTCTTTTAGTTAAGATGAGCCAAAGACAAACATTGTTTCACTGAGATTTAGATAATTTAATATTCTGCAGAGTGTAGTTAAAGAATAAGCTTGATTCTCATGTAGGTGAAGAAGGCCATTGCATAAAACAACAGTCTTTGCAGGTTGGATCAAGACCTCAGTTTTAAAATGAATTCTAATTCATTAAAATCTCAAAGCTCAGACCAAAAATATTTAAATTCTTTTTATTCTTTAAAGTATTATAAATAGTAGTGCATATGTTTCATTTTCTCCCCCATTGAACTTCCCCCAGCCTCCCTTACCCCCCAGCACATGACTTCACTGCCCCCCCCCCCCCCGCACCCCAGTGTCTTGTATCCATTGGTTATGCTTATATGCAAGTCTTTTGGTTGGTCTCTTATAGCCCCTGCCCCCCACCCTCCCCTGCCTTTCCACTATAGTTTGACAGTCTGTTCAATGCTTCTTTGCCTCTGTATCTATCTTTGTCCCGTTTCTTTTCTTTAAAAAAATCTTGCATTTGCATACTGGAAATAAATATATAAGAACAAAAAATGTTTGAGTTCCAGTTTCAATGTCAAATAGTTCCTTTTGTGTACATGTCAGCAATGGTATCTGGATGGTGGAGATATGGTGGCAATGCATGTTCCACCCTCTCTGGTTTGGTCCTGGGTCTCCTGCAGTGATGTACAGCTGCTGATTGCTAGCATGGCAAGGTGTCGTCAGTGTCTTCCATCTCTGGACTGTCTTCGCGGTTGGAACAGACCTGTCATTTCCTCTTTGTTGCAGAAATCCATATGGTCTTGGAGTTGTTTTCTGAAAATATACAAACATATTCTTGACCAAAAGTTAATAAAGGAATCTTTTCTGTAAATTAGATTTGGGATTCTTTTTATTTTTGCCCAAATGTTTTTCCTTTGGCTTATTTTGACACCATGTGTGTTTCTCATGGGTGTCCTGCTATTAGCATTATAAATGGGAATTAATTTTCTGAAGTAAGAATTTTCTAGATGTAATTTACTTACAGGATATTTTTCCTCACATGATATTACCCCACTATCCTCCCTTTTTTTGATTAATGGAGGCTTTTGGAAATTTTATATTGCAGACAGACCAAAAATCTTAGCACTTGGGAAAGCAGACCAAATTGGGAGGATACATGTGTAACTTTTTCAGAGTGTCTTAAAAACAGAAAGAAAGGCCCAACCAGGGTGGCTCAGTAATTGAAAGTCATCCTGTGCACAGAAATGTTGCTGGTTTAATTCCTGGTTGGAACACATACAGAAGAAACATGTGGGCACATACAGAAAGCAATTGATGGATCTTTTCTCTCACATTGATGTCTCTCTCTCTCTCTAAGCATGTCCTCCAGTGAGGATTAAACAGACAAAAAACACTAGAAAGAGAGGATAGGACTTCAAATAAATAAATATTACTTGACATTGGTGCTTGAAGTCTTCTAAAGCATTCTCTTAAAATATAGCTATTTTCAAAAAAGAAAACAAAAAACATTCTGAGGCAGAGGTGGAAAAGAAAATACTCCAGATCTAGTCAATTAGTCAAATATTTTAGAAGACCTTGACCATTCATGACACTTTAAATTTAATGATTAAAAGAAGAAAGAAAGACAAAGAAGGAGACTCAACCCCTTTCCAATCAGTAAAGATCTGAACACTGACCTACAGGCCTGAGTGCTCTTCCAGCAGAGTCTGGGAACTGGTCATAGGGTGGCATTGGAGGCAGGTTTCTCTGCAGTTTCTTTTCCCTATTCCACTTTTTATCATGGTTTTCTTACAGGCATTTCCACCTGCCAAGCTGTTCTGGGTCCAACTCTTGCTCTCTTTCCTTTCTATCCTCCCCAGGATGGCAGGATACACGTGTAGTTACAACAGAACTGTGGGAGGCAGTTAGACAGACATGAGCAGAGCAAGGAGTATGGGCCAGGAACAGAAACTCACCAGGGTGGAAAGCCCCAGGAGCCTAACAAAGGACAATGTGAGGATGGGACCTCATCCCCAGAGTGACCTTTCCTCCATAGAGATAATATCTAGGCCTCAGTTGTATTTTAGCTCCAAGCCCTCCGGAAAGCGACAAAACCAGATAAGCAACTCCAAGGCTGATCTCAGGACCAGCTGCTTTGGATAATGATCCCCTGTCCTGGTGGTGACCAATCAATCAGTGGACCTTTCTGTGCTTCCCTTCGCCTGGCCCCCTCCTGAAAGGACACATCTGGAAAGCTGCTGAATATTCTATTGAGACCTTTCTCTCATATCTCCCCTAATATCTCCACCCTTAAAACTCTTAGGATGAGGTGTGCTTTCCCTCCTGGGAGCATGTCCAAGCCTCTCCTTCCAGGGTCATCACCTTTAACTTCCTCACTTCTAAGCTCCGAGAGTTCTTTCTTTGCCTTTAGAACTTGTCTCCTAAGCCCAGTTCTCCTAGAAATTACTTCTCTTACCTTGATGATTTTATAAATAAATGTTCTTTTATAGTTTGAGTCTTGACTCTGAATAATCTTTCCTAGCCAAAACTCAAGTAACAAGGTTGCTGAACATGGTCAGGACTAACTCCTGGTGCCATTCCCACCGCCCTCAACAAAAGTAACTAGAATGTAACTAGACTCCATAGGTATATGGAAGTAGCTGCTGTCATTGGCCATTTAACTTAGTGAGTAAAGCCCTGGAAGGATTAGTCCTCTGCAAGAATGTTCATTGCTGGGCCACTGTCAAGGTGAACATGTTCCAGATGTCCAGAAACCTGAGAAGCTAAATGCATTAGTAAACATTCATTATATAGACTACTACAGATGTTAAGACATGAGTAGATTTTTAAAGATGTTGAATGAAAGAAAGTTGCTCAAGTGTCCCAAACATATGACAGCAAATATAAAGTTTCAAACATGCAGAGCCCTCCTGAATGGGATTAGTGACCTTGTAAAAGGCCCCCAGCTGCTGGCGTGGCCCTTGCAGGTGAGGACACGAGACCACAGTGTCCATGAAGAAGGAAGCAGGCCCTACCAGATGTCACATCTGCTGGTGCCTGGGGCTTGGACTGAATGTGAGAAGTCAATGCCTGTTATTTACTGGTATAAGCCAGTCAGCCTATGACATTTGTTATAGCAGCCAGAATGGGCGGAGAGGAAGACCCAGCACAGGATCAGGCCAAGTTCCCAGCGCTGCCTCTCACCGCTCTCTCACCCTCAGCTGTCTAAGCCTTAGTCTCCTAACTCAGAGATGGGAAGATCTAGACCCGACACTCTAGGACGTGAGGTGCCACCGGCAGGAAAGAGTCCAGCATCTGTCTGCTTCTGAGGCCCTGTCTGAGCTTGTCCCACAGGGTGAGGAAAAGAGTGGAAACTAATGTGACTAAGTGTGACCTCAAACTGGCTGCCTGATGTTAACATTGCCCTGACCTACTCCTTCAGCTGCTGGGGAAGCTACCACAGCTAGATGGGACTTCTGTTCTCAGGCTCTTAGGGAAGAGATTCTACAGTTCTTGGTAGCCCACCTGATTATTTGGCAATCACTACCAAGAGGGGTACCAAACACGAGACAATGAAGCTGCAATCATCTTTCCTTTTACCCCTTCATGTTTTGATAGTGATAAATTTTTTTGGTAAAAATTACATTACAAAGGTCACTAAAATAACATTTTCTGTTTCAAAGAAAACTTTATGAGTTGATGAAACATCCATGACACATAACATTAGATGATGAAGGAGAATATATAACTACTAAGGCCCGGTGCACAAAATTCATGTATGGCGGGGGGCAGGGAGGAGTGTCCCTCAGCCCAGCCTGCATGCTCTTCAATCTGGGACCCCTTGTGGGATGTCCAGCTGCCTGTTTAGACCTGATCCAAGTAGTACTGCTGGCTCCCAACTGCTTGCCTGCCTGCCTTTCTGATTGCCCCTAACTGTTTCTGCCTGCCAGCCTGATCACCCCCTAACCACTCCCCCACCAGCCTGATTGATGCCTAACTGCTCCCCTGCCAGGATGTTTGACTCTCACTGCTCTCCCCTGCAGGCCTGGGCCTCCCCAACTGCCCTTCCCTGCAGGCTTGATTGTCCCCAACTGCGCTTCCTTCTAGGCCTGGTCCCTCCCTATTGCCCTCCTCTGCTGGCCTGATTGCCCACATCTGCCCTCACTTGGAGGCCTGGTCCTTCCCAACTTCTCTCCCCTACTGGCCATCTTGTGGTGGCCATTTTGTGTCCACATGGAGGCAACCATCTTGTGTGTTGGAGTGATGATCAATTTGCATATTACTCTTTTATTAGATAGGATAGAGGTCTAGTGCACAGGTGGGGGCCAGCTGGTTTGTCTTGAAGAGTGTCCTGAATCATGGTGGGGGTTCCTTTGGGGTATGGAGTGGCATGGGTGAGGGGCCTCTGGTGGTTTGCAGGCCAACCCCCTCCCCCCCTCCCCCTGCAACCTAAGTGGAGGCCCTGGTATCTGGAATTTATTTATCTTCTATAATTGAAACTTTGTAACCTTGAGCGGAGGCCAAGGCAGGCCAAGGGTGTGCAGAAAACTTGGCTTTCTCCATTATGGGAACAATTCAAGCCTCCTCCTCTCTGTAGCTCCAAAGCTGCCACCATTTTTGTTTGGATTTATTTATCTTCTATAATTGAAATTTTGTATCCTTGAGCGGAGGCCTGGGCCTGCCATGTTATGCAGAAAGCTTGGCTTCCTCCATTGCAGGGAAAACCAAGCCTCCTCCTCTCTCCATGGTGCAGCCATCTTGTTTGAGTTAATTTGCATACTCACTCCTGATTGGCTGGTGGGAATGGCTTGTGGGTGTAGTGGAGTGATTGTTAATTTACATGTTACTCTTTTATTAGATAGGATATATGGTATGATCTCAATTCTGTTAAAAAGTCACACACACACATAAGACTAGGTAGTAGAATTATGGGTAATTTAATGTTTCTTCTATATGCCTAAATAAATTTTCAATTTTTCTAAATAAGTATATATTACTATTATAACTAGATTATGTATGTTTATGCATTGCTATCATTAAAATGTGGTTTATGTTGAATGAAGAGCTGTGTTTCTGCCACCATCTTCAGGTTCTGAGCCCAATAGCATGGAGCCCGAGCCAGCATGAGTTAGTTAGCAGGGTCAAGATGCAAACCTCCCTGAGAGCCACTTATACACTAAGCCAGGTTTTCAAAAGCCTGGTCTCTTAGAGCCTTTCAAACCTCCATTTGCTACATTGCAAAGGGACAAATGCATTGCCAGAGAACAGTTGAATGCTTCCAGAGCTTTATAAAGAGTGGAATAGAGATGGTTCTGGTCGCCAGCATGAAGTCTTTGTCTAGGGGATAATAAAATGCTCTGATATATTTTCTCAGCCAACATTAGCAGCTCAAAGCCTCACATGAAACCACACAAACATCTCTGTCTTAGTCTGCTGAGCCTGCCATAACACAATACTAGGAACTATGAGACTTAACATTTATCTTCTCACAGTTGTGGAGCTGGAAAGTCCAAGATCAAGGTACCAGCAGGGTTTGGTTTCTGCTGAGACCTGTCTTCCTGGTTTAGACTGTGGCTTTCTTGCTGTGTGCTCAGATGGCCTTTCCTCCGAGTGAATGTGGAGGGAGCAAGACAGCAAGCTTTCTGGTGTCTTTTCTTCTAAGGCCACTAATCCTATTAGATCAGAGCTCCACCCTTATGACCTAATCTAATATTAATTAAACCCTAAAGGCTCTATTTTCATATATAGTCACATTTCAGGGTTTGGGGGGTGAAGGATTTTCAATAACTGAATTTGGGTAGTATGAAAACATGGATTTAGTAATGTCCTATAAATGACCTTCAGAGAGAGCCTACCCTGCCTTTCCTCCGTGGGGTCAGCCTGCCGATGCCCTTGACTTACTTGCTTCTACTTAAATCAGTTTTCTGACAGACAATGACAGAAGGGAATAGACAGATGTAGACACAGGTGAAGAGTACAAAGCCTTTGTGGGAAGCACAGAGGGTGACATCTGGTGAAGGGGAGCTTCTGTAAGGAAATCCCACCGGCTTTCTTAATAAACCCTCATCCAGTCCTGTAAGCTTGGAAATGAAGGGAGAAACTCCAAATATGCAGGGATGAAAATAGGGACCCAAAGATTCATCCTTCTTTTCAGAAAGCTCCCCCTATTAATGGGAAACACCATGATGACCTAAAGGATTTCTGTTCCCCCTTAAGAATCCCACTGCTAAATCCTACAATGCTATCCTCGACAAAGGAAGTAACTGGTTGGCAGACAATGATTTTGTTTTGGAACAGTGAGTAGGAAAGAGCCAGGAGTTGGGATTGGTCCTCACAAATGCCTGTCACTGAGTTAGGTTCATTATCAGTTTATGACTGGACCATGGAGAGAATGTATGGTCCTTGTGTTAGGATGACATGCTTCAAGTGACTTCCCTAGTCCAGCACAGAGCAGGCAGTAGACCCTCTGGAAAAATATCTGTTGACTGCATGTGTGAGTAAAATAGCCATTCAGGTCATGTTGGGTCCAAATTCTGTAGGGGCAAAAATAGAATATTGGGGATTAGCTATGGTTATGAGAACTATTAATCATGCTTTCTTAACCATGATTGCCTTTTGCTGGTTAAAGAAAGGACATTCTAACCTGGCTGGGTATTGTATGCCCCTGGGACCTGGGAATCAGTTTTGGAATGTGGTCCATTCTCATTCAAGAACTGCCTATTATCATAGGAAGACTAACAACTTTGTTGCCCAAACAATGGAGTCCTACCCCAGCTCACATGGCCTACTTCCCCATGCCTCAAATCCTTACTTCTCCCAAGAAATCTTTGTCTTACCCTATATAAGCAGCTGGCTTATGGGGGGCTGCAGGGAAGATTTTTGTGGATGAGCTGCTGCTCTCCCATACTGCCAAGCAGTATTGGAATAAACTGTTTTTGCTGAGTTGTCTCAAGTAATGACAGATAGTCTGGAACCATTGGTTGTCCGGTTTCAGTTCCTCTGCCAGGGACTTGAGCTCTTTGGATGCCAGAAATTAGAAAAGGACAAGAGTAGCCATAGGTAGGTGGGTCATGCATTATTGCAAAAAAAAGCAGCCAACAACCTGCTAGTCAGTGGCACCTTATATACTCACTCAAACAAAAGAGGGCTCGTGCTAATTATCGACATCTGTGCTACATTAACATAAGGCGGTTACATAAGGGTGTGCCTGCGCAGTACCTATTGCTACTGCCGGGTCATTGCCTTCTCACATACATATGGCAAATGGGCCTTTAACATAGTAATACTGCTGTGTCATTGCCTTTATGCATGCATATGGCTAGTGGGCTTTTACTCTCTGGCATATCCTGGTCAGGGCCTCCACAGGGCGTCAGACCCAGCATTGCTTTCATCATCACCAACAACTACAATAAAAATAGTACTTATTGCAGATTTACTATGTAGCCAGAACTTTAAAATTTTATTTTGAAAGGGAAAGTCATTCATAAATTAAAGACTCACAGAGGTCCTGTGATCCAGTGATCTTACCCCAGAGCATTTGGGTGGCCCATGGTAACTTGGAGGGCTTGGACAGGGATAGTTAGGAAGAGATATCATCACAATTACCTGTCTTCTATGTTGGCGGTTTCATAAAAGGTATCATTAGAAAGAGGGTCCCACTGCTAAAATTTGAATGGCATTTTCTCTCATTGAGAAAATCAAGTAGCAGAGTTAGGAAGAGGCTTAGCAAATGTCAACTAGTCAATAAGTGGCAGAGCTAAGACTGGAAGCTGGGTCTCTGGGACATAGCTCTTTAATCACACTCCATCACTCTCTGTCATAGGAGTACCAGCAAGGTGACAGCTTTGTGATATTTGGGTGACTGTAATAATCAATGCTTCTTTGAGTCCTCACTCTGTGCTGGGCATTATGCTGAGAACTTTATAAATATTATTATTTTTTGGTTAATCTTCATCCAAGGATATTTTTTCCATAGATATTTTTTTTTTTAGAGAGAGAGAGTAGAAGGAAGGGGGTAAAAGGAGAGAGAGGGAGAGAGAGAGAGAGAGAGAGAGAGAGAGAGAGAGAGAGAAAGAGAGAGAGAGAGAGAGAGATGTGAGAGAGCCACATTGATTGGTTGCCTCCGACTGGGGCCAGAGAAAAAAACCTGCAATCTCAGTATGTGCCCTCGGCCAGGAATCAAACCTGAGACCCTCTCAGTATGCAGGTCGATGCTCTGTCCACTGAGTCACACAGGCCAAGGCTACAGGTATGAATATATTTCATTATCACAAAAACCCAGAGAAGTAAATGCTGTTATTGCTGTCACTCAACAGATTCAGAAACTGAGGCTCCAAATGATTAAGCCACTTGCTCAAGTTCTCAAAGGAATTGTGAGCTGATGCTAGATTTTGACTTCAAACAATATCACTTCGGAGCTTGTCTCCTGACAGGCATTTCATTACGTGTCCCATGACTGAAAAGAATGTACACCGAAGCAAAGCTACACAGTTAGTCCTTAGCCATTTCCCTTGACTTAATGGCTCTCTTTTTCTAGTCACCTTCTATTCTGACTCTAAGAAATAAAAATGATAGAATACTCCACGGGTTCACTGCAGGAAGGAACTAGCAGTGATAGAATTACTTCTGCTTCGTGGATGAAGTAAGTGCCTTGCAGAGGGTCATTGATAAGTCATCATTTCACAGTCAGTAGATAAAGTGGGAAATGGCATTTGTCTGGCTCCCCAAACTTGGTTCACCAACAGTGTGAACCTAGTGTGGGGGATGAAACAGCGTTGTGCACATGCGTGTGCTGGGGTGGATGCTGAAGATGAGGCTGGGGAGGTGAGTGGGGATGGGTCCACAGGGGCCCTGAAACTTCTCAGTGCAGTGTGCTGTGCAGAGCCCCACCTAGGCTTGGGGGAGAGAGGGGACCACAGCTAGCTGCCTGCTTGAGAAATACCATTAGGCATGAAGATTGGATGCAGCCGGCAGTCTCCTTGAAAACTGCACACAAGCGGGCTTCAGGGAACAGAGTAGGAAGCTGCTGTACCTCCAAGGGAGATGCTGGTGCTCCGTTCAGACAATGGCAGTGCCTGAGCAACATCTGAAGGCAATGCACACCTGAGCATCTACATTTCAGTGTGTTCAGAAAACACTTCTTCATCTTCTCAGCTCTCTGGAAACCCTCCTGTGTTGATGGAATGTAACATTGATTGAAGGCTCATGGTGAGTGGATGCTCGATTAGAGATTTCAAATTAACTATCCCTGCCACAAGGGCAGTAGAAGATGAAAATTAATATATATTTATTACAATGTTGATGCTGCATAACTTACAAGTACAGTACAAGGCCAATAGCATAACTGAATGATGTGTGAGCTCTCAGGAAAGGTGAGTTGGATGAGAGCCTTGCCCTCCGCAATCCTTGTCTACAATACGTGCAACAGCTGCCCGGCCAGGTGAGGAGATGTTCAATAAAGGATGTAGGTGCAGGGACTGTGAGTGACAGATGTCCTCACACTTGGCAGGTGGTAAGATAGACTTAGCTTTTCACTCATTTAGCAAATATTTATTTAGCAGCTACTATGTCAGATATGTGGGGATACGTAATTCAATAACATCCACCAAAAAGTTTCTCTCCAGGGGGAGTTTATATTCTTGAAAGCATTTTTGAAGGAGGTGGGACTCGAGTTGGATCCTGAAAGGAGAGACTTGATTGGCACAGAGAGGACATCACAAGGGGAGCAGCAAGTGGGCCACCCAGACACAGGAAGTGCTCATGGTGGGAAGCAGGGAGAAGAGACTTGGAGAATGGCCAAGGCAAGTTTGTATTTTGGGGTGGGATTAGCAGAAAATCAAATTGAAGGGTGAGCATGGGGCTGGGCCTGCAACACTGGCAGGAGAGAATGACCTTTCTCCTGTACATATCACAGCCCCAGGGTTCCCAGGCAAGCCTCACGCTGAAGGAGGAGGCCGCAAAGATAGAAGAGCAGAAGGTGGAGCTGAAAATCTGTGGCCTTTCATAAATTAATTCTTTTTCTCTCTCTTGCTCTGCCTTGTCTTTTTCTCCATCCTCTGAGTTTTAAAGATATCTAAAATGTTGTGGTTATGTCTGGATGCACAAGAAGAGTAGCAGTAGGTGGAAATGGCATACCAGCCCATGGAAATTTTTATGTAAATGACTTAGCAAAAACCAGAGAGGGTTCCCAGAGTGAGCACTTAACCATTCTTCTACTGGCTACTTATATTGTGAGCTTAAGAGTAAGTCCAAGCAGTTGATGTGCTTGGGTGGAGTGGGTCCCCAGGCATGGTCACCTGGACACAGCTTCTCCATTGGAAGTGCCTCATGGAGAATTTAATTTTAATGGATGACAATAAAGCAGAGAGTGAAGAGTCAATGAGAGGGAGGGGAAATGGAGAACATCTCCACATTTCTCTCTTTTTATATCACCCGCTCTATGGAATCTTTTATCATTCTGACACTTGCCATTTATATCCCCTGCGTCCAGATTTATTTTACTCATACTGTTGAAGAAAAATAAAGCTGCTTAAGCAATTCTCTAGCTTTCTCTGCAAAATGTAGATACCTGTGTTGATTTCAAGAGTCCAAAATCTCTTGAATTTTTCAAGGCAAAAATGTTCATTATGGTTACCTTGAAAAGGAATGTGGGAGCCTTCCCTGTCCAATTAGATGTCCCCAAGATGCAACCACCTGATGATACAAAGGATCATGGGGTGACTGTGGAAACTCAAAGCCTGGGCACAGTCTCCCCCAGAGATTTCTAGGAGTTCCAGGTGCACTTCAGGAATGTGCTCAGGAACGTGTCGACTCATGTCTTTCCGGCCTCCATGCTGGTGTGAAAGAGCTCTCTATGAGAATCTGTTCTGCTTGGCACAGCATTCCTTGGACTCGGGGGCTGCTGTGTGCTTAGGTGACAAGGCTGCAGGGTGGTGTATGGTGAGCTCCAGCTTCATATCATCAAAGCCCTGTGGCATCACTGTATGTATCTAGTCTCATAAAGTCCTGGGATTTTCACCCTGAACCCCTTTCTCCACAAGAGCTCAACACGAGGCCATAAAAATTATGCATAAGATGTGTGTTTCCGATGTGTGTAAGTACCAGACAACTGGAAATAAACTGACTTCCCATCAAAAGAAGAAATTGGCTGAAAAACTGCGAGATAGCCATACTGTGGAGTGATATTGGAAAGAATGAACTAGGACTGTTGCTGATGGTTTGGAGGAATTTGAGCTGTAAATAAAAGCGGTAGAAAGTATATGAAATTTGACTCTATTTTTGCACAACAATGTAAGCTCCTATAGGTTTTGGCATATGTATACCTATAAAGGGGTTTGTAATATGGTCTTATAGGATTCTGTTAACATTAAGACATCAAATGGCAGGGCATAAGTTACTTGTTATAAAGATATCAGACACCACTGTGCCCCACCTCACACCTTTTCAGCCATCTTTAAAAAAATTATTTAAAAATTTTAAATTGTGGTTAAATATAGATAACATAAAATTTAGCATCCTGCCCATTTTTGATTGTACAGTTAGTGGTATTAAGTATATATATCTTCTGTGAAATCATCAACACCATTCATCTCTAGAATTCTTTTCATCCTCATAACTAAAACTCCATACCTATCAACAATCACTCCATATCCCTCCTCCCCCAGTGCCTTGCAACCACCATTTCACTGTCTGTCTATACATATGACTACTCTAGGTACATCACAGACATAGAATTGTACAGGATTTGGCCTTTGTAACTGGCTATTTCACATAACATAACATCTCATCCATAGTGTAGCATGTGACACAATGTCTTTCGGTTTAAGGGTGAATAATACTACGTTGTGTGTGGTTACTGTATTTTGTCTCGATACATCCACTGATGAACACTTGTGTTGCTACCACCTTTTTGCTATAGAGAACAATGTTGTTGTGAACATGGTGTACAAATATCTCTTTGAGATTCTGCTTTCAATAACACAGACCAGGTGTCACATGGTAATTCTCCTTTTAATTTTTCCAGGAACCTGTTTTCCACAGGGACCATACCATTTTGTTCCCATTCACACTGCAACATGTTTCAATTTCTCCACATCCTTGCCAACATATGTTATTTTCTGAAGTTGTTTTCTTTTCTTTTCTTTTTATTTTAGTGTAGCTATTGTAATGGGTTTGAGATGGTATCTAATTGTGAGTTTGATTTACATTCCCATAATAATTCCCAATGTTGAGCATCTTTTCATGGGCTTATTGGCTAGTTGTGTATCTTCTTTGGAAATGTCTATTCTAGTCTTTTGCCCATTATTACACCTAGTTGTCTGTTTCTTTGTTGTTGAGTTGCAGTTCTATATATATTCCGGGTATTAACCCCTTACCAGATATATGGTTTGTAAATGTTTTCTCTCATTTCAGTCTGTTGATTGTGTCTTTTGATGCATGAAAGCTTTAAATTTTGATTTACTCTCCATTGTCTGTTTTTTCTTTTGTTGCCTGTGCTGCAGTCCACTTTTTATGCCAAACTTTGCTGCAGCTACAAGCTTCAGTCAAGTGTAACCTGACAGCATCTTCCCTCAGTTCTACCACTTAATCTCACTTAGTATTTTTAAAAAATATATTTTATTGATTTTTTGCAGAGAGGAAGGGAGAGGGATAGAAAGTCAAAAACGTCGATGGGAGAGAACCATTGACCAGCCGTCTCCTGTACACCCCCTACTGGGGATGTGCCTGCAAACAAGGTACATGCCCTTGACCAGAATCGAACCTGGGATCTTTCAGTCCGCAGGCTGACACTCTATCCATTAAGCCAAACTGGTTTCAGCAACTTAGTATTTCTGATGCTCCTGTGTGGAATGCCTGCTAGATCCCACTTGGCCTTCCATGCTGACACCTGTATGATCAGTCACACATCTCTCAGGTGACAAAGGAGAGAATATGCAAATATGAGTTCACCGCTATTAAAATCTCAGGATATTATGCTGTGAATAATTATAATTATTGTTAAAGTTTCATTTTTACTGTACACTTCTTAAAAATATATTTTATTAATTTTTTTACAAAGAGGAAGGGAGAAGGACAGAAAGCTAGAAACAGTGATCAGCTGCCTCCTGCACACCCCCTACTGGGGATGTGCCCACAACCAAGGTACATGCCCTTGATTGAAATCGAACTCGGGACCCTTTAGTCTGCGGGCCGACTCTCTATCTACTGAGCCAAATCGGTTTTGGCTACTATACTTTTTCTTTCCTTTTTGTTAGATTTTCATTTACATTTCATGTCCTTTTTGTTTTTAAAGTGTTTATTTATAGATTAAACAATACAATAGATATGCACTGTATATGGGAAAGGTTAAAACAGGGAACATTTGGGGGTCTGGAATGGATTAATTCAATTTACATTATTTCTAATGGGAAAAAATAATTCGGTTTTCAAACAGTCTTCCGGAATGAATTAAGTTCGAGGAACAAGGTGCCACTGTCATTTACAAAGAATTTATGATATTTACATATTATAATCAGAAAACACTATAAGGAGAGGATTATAAAAGGTGGAGAGAAAAAAGTAAGCCTTTAGACTGAGGTGGGATTTCTCTTCCAAGACATCTGTTTATCAGATGTCTAAGCAAAAAACCAGATTCTTCTCCACATATCAGCTCATGGTAGGTAGATGTTCTAAGGTACATCCAGAGCCCGCTCGCTCCATACCAAGAGCTGGACTTTCATGTGAACTCAACTGGCTTTTTTTGGCAGCGATCTGAAGACAGATGAATCAAATCCCACTGTAGGGGAAGAAAAAGAGAGTTCTGAGTTCACAGGGATTTGGTTTTGTCTTGAAATTCCCACTGATGCTAGAGTGCAAGGAGAGCTAAACAGGCTCAGAGCTTACAAAGGTCAAGTTGGAGCCTCTGAGAAATAATGCCTTCTATTCATTATCTTTCTCCTCCATTGGCTAAAGGTCAGCATATGGGGCCCTAACTCCATGTGATTCTAAAGGCCTGGATCCAGGCCACAGTTTCAAGTGTCTTATTTAAATTTGTCCTCAACATTGCTCTGCTCAGTTTATCAGCTGTGCAGGGCCTGGGCGAGACAGTGGGAAGGAAAAGAGGCTGTGCTTCTGGGTTGCGCAGGAAGCCTTGAACCCCCCTTTCAGAACTGGAAATTGAATTTTGGAAGATACAGTTACTAATTTGAAGAGAAGGCAGTCATGCCCCTCAGAGAGGAAAACATAGGCAGGAGACTTAAATAGGGTTTTTAAATGTGTCTGGAATGAAGAAGATTGGTGAAGTCAAATCCGAAATCCCAGGTTGCCCACCAGTTCATGTGTCATAAAATCCTGACTAGAGTAGATGGAATGTCCCATTGAAAAACTGGATGAAGCTGGTACTTGGCGCCTAATTTAACAATCAAGAAGAAAGGCAGCTTTCTGCAAACATCCGTTTAAAAGTGCCAGGAGCTTCTATTTTTCAGCTTTAAGACCAATATCTTACCCCTCAGTGCTATTAAACAATGTTATAGGCATTATTATTCTTTTTAAAATAATTTTTATCCATTTCAGAGAGGAAGGGAGAGGGAGAGAAATAGAAACATCATTGGTGAGAAAGAATTATTGATTGATTGACTGTCTCCTGAAAGTCCTTCATGGGGATCAAACCCACAACCTGGGCATGTGCCCTGACTGGGAATTGAACCTTGACCTTCTGGTTCATAGGTTAATATTCAACCACTGAGCCACACTGGCTTGGCTAAGCATTATTATTCTTTATTATAGACCTGATTTACAAGTCAAACATCTCAGATTGCCTTTCTCCATTTCCCAAATCTGGTCTTTTCCTTAAACCTCACATTCATTGGCACCTCAGCTAGCTCTCATTCCCTTTCCCTTGCCTTAAAGCTTCTTTGTTTTGCCAAGAAAATGTTTTCAGGAGCATGGGTCTGCTTTGAGAAGGCAGTTGGTGGAAGGCTCTGGAATAGTGTGCCTGGATGTCTCCCAGCTGCCTTTAGCTTCTTCTTTTTTTTTTTTTAATTTTTTTTATTGTTCAGTTTATTAATTACATTGTTTCCCCTTTTTTATCCCCCTATATCTTCCCTCCACCCTGTACCTATCCCACCCTCCGCCCTCATCTCCCCCTCCCCAATGTCCTCTCCCATTGTTGCAAGATTTTTGTCCAATCTCTTGCTGTACTTCCCACAACCCTTTTCTCCCCAAGAATCGTCAGTCCATTCCCTCTCTATGTCCATGTTTCTGTTATAGTCACCAGTTTATCTTGTTCATCAGCCTATCAGTTCACTTGATTTTTATGTTCATTTGTTGATAGATGTGTATTTGTTGTTCATAATTTATATTTTTACCTTTTTCTTCTTCCTCTTCTTAAAGAATTTCTTTCAGCATTTCATATAATACTGGTTTGGTGGTGATGAACTCCTTTAGCTTTTTCTTATCTGCGAAGCACTTTATCTGATCCTCAATTCTGAATGATAGCTTTGCTGGATAGAGTAATCTTGGTTGTAGATTCTTGCTCTTCATTATTTTGAATATTTCTTGCCACTCCCGTCTGGCCTGCATCGTTTCTGTTGAGAAATCCGCTGACAATCGTATGGGTGTTCCCCTGTAGGTAACCAACTGTTTTTCTCTTGCTGCTTTTAATATTCTCTCTTTATCTTTTGCTCTTGGCATTTTAATTATGATATGTCTTGGTGTGGTCCTCTTTAGATTCCTATATTTTGGGGTTCTGTGTACTTCTTGGGCTTTTAAGTCAGTTTCTTTCACCAGGTGGGGAAAGTTTTCAGTCACTATTTCTTCAAGTAGGTTTTCATTAACTTGCTCTCTCTCTTTTTCTGGCACCCCAATAATTCGGATGTTGGCTTGCTTGAGGTTGTCCCAGAGGCCCCTTACACTATCTTCAATTATCTGAATTCTTTTTGTTTCTTGCTTTTCCAGCCAAGTGGATTTTGCTTCTTTGTATTTCAAATCTTTGACTTGGTTCTTGTGGCCCTCTGGACTGCTTTTAGGACTTTGTGTAATATTTTTTATTTCAGCCTGTGTATGCTTGATTTCTAGTTGGTCCTTTTTTTTATCTGTGAGGGTCTGGTTTGTATCCTCAGAGGTCTTGCACATTTCCCTGAGGGTCTCATTCATTTCTTTGTAAGTATAATTCATCTCCTTGTAAATCTCATTCATTTGCTGGTTGGTCTTGTTTATTTCCTGGTTGGTCTTGTTTATTTCCTGGTAATTCTCATTAAGTTGATCGGCCTTTTGTAGGAGCCTCTTGAAAAGCCTTATAACCGTGGTTTTGAACTCTATGTCTTGTCGTCTTTTCTCCTCCATTTCTTTCACACCTGATTTCTTTCCATGTCTCTGCATGGTGGCTGCTTTATGTGATGGCTATCCTCAAAGGGACAGTGGCTCAGTCTCCCCAGTTACCTGAGGTGGGTACTCTTACTGCAATCCTTTATGGGTTGTATTCAGTGTTTTTGAATTTAAACCCAGCTTTTTGTTGTTAGCCCTAGGAGGGTTTGACCTCCAGGCCAATTGTCTGTGAAGCTCAGCTGTGCTCAGGTTGGATGGGCGGAGTCTCCGGGCCAAGCAGACAGCGTTAGCTCCGCCCTATGCGGCCCCAGGGGCTCTGTGCCGGGGGCAATGGCCGCCAGCACCTCTGAGAGAGAGCGGCTGTGGAGCTCCACCGGCTGCCGGGGAACTCAGACTTTCCCCAAATGACTTTGCATGCGCAATGTCTCACCCAGGGTCGTAAAACAAAGCAGTCTGACGGTTTTCCGAATGAGAGACAAGTCGCGGTGCGCTCTCTGCGCCGTCACGCAGCCGAGCTGTTCGCGGGAGAGCTGCCTTCTCCACAAGCCAGCAGACCCGGCAGCACCCGAGCTTCAGCGTGCCCTCCCACTGTCCAGTTTTCACCCCGTGTGATAGTGGGTTCCCTGGACTTCGCCCAGAGCTGGAGAATCTGTCCAGTGGGACGCCCCTGTCTCCCCGTTCGAGAAACCTGGCCGGTTTTCAGCCGCCCGCCCTCTCCGCGGCGCGCACTCCAAACCTCTCCCTGCGCGCGAATCTTTCAACGCTATTCGCCGCCGCTCCTCCGAGTCACAGTGTCTTATCTTTACTTTTATTTGTGGAATTTTCACTCGGCGAGCGTTCTGGTGATTCTGGAAGGTGTTTGTTCCTTCGTTAAGTTGTAGTATTAAAATTGCTGATTATGAGGGCAAGATAGGTGTTTTGCCTTTGCCGCCATCTTAGTTCTCCTGCCTTTAGCTTCTGAGATCAGATGAGATTGGGCACGTTCAGGGTGGTATGGCAGTAGACCCAGTTGCCTTTAGGGTAAATCTTCCCTCCCATGTCGGTTAGCTACCTCGGTGTCTCTCCCAGGCCTGGGAGCAGCTGGCCACCAGGAAGGTGAGGTGGAGCTGTCAATCTGCATAATATTTAAGTGCTACTGAAATATTTGTGTGCTCTAGAAATCTTCTGGGGCACTTGAAATCTTCTCTGCCTTGGTCAGAGTGGTGATTACTAGGTATATAATGTATAAAATTAATTAGTTTTATGTATTTGATTGTATACTTCAATAAAAAGTAATTACAAATATGCCCTGGCCACCCCAGTCTGTGCGCATGCAGGAGGTAAGTGTTCCATCTCCCCCCTCTCTCTTCCACCCTCCTCTCTTAAAATACATGGAAAACATAGCCTCGGTGAGGATTAACAACATCAAAAAGTAGTTAAAGATCTATATGCCTTCAAAATATGTCCTCCTTGTGACTTTGGACTTGGAGACATGAAATAGAGGTAGGCCATCATGATTTTGCTGGACACTGAATACCACTAAAACATACATTTCAAATCAACAGAATTAGTATTTGCATCTTGTAACTCCAAAAACCTTCACTTTTCTTGGGAGAAAATTAGAACATGGAGAAGTGGGCCTTTCACCGCAGGCTGCTGTGATAGGAGGCCAAGGCTCCATCCAGTCGATTGGTTCTTTTCTCTCAGTGACATTTCATTTATAGCTGGCAGTGCCTTGGGATGCAGCTTAGTTTCAAAATTGAAAATGCTCAAAATGCGGAGAGGTTTGTGGACAGCTCCCCCTGTCAGGCTCATCTCCCTGGAGAGCACCCGACAGCTGCCTGGCACTCCTGCTTGTCTGGGCTCCTGGCTGGGGCTTGTGGGCATCCTTTCTGCCTGAATGCGGCTTCTGCTCCTCTGACTCTGAGCTCCTGTAACAGGACAGGACTCTCTACAGACCATGGGCCAGGTGTCTGTTTATCTCTTGAGATTGTGTGCTTTCATTATATTAAACTAGCCCCGCTTTGGGTGACCTGCACAGCTGTTTGCCTCTCAGGGCCTTAGTTTCTTCACCTGTAAAGTGAAGGAGGTGGTCAGACTAGAGATGAGAGATTTGGAGACAGGTGAGCCTCACTGGGGAGATGTAGCCCGAACAGGAGAGCGGGTGCTCTTAAAGGCTTTGGCTTAAAGATGGCCAGAACCTGGGCATTTTTGTCATGAAGGGTATGTTTGAAAAATACATGCCTGGTGCACCAGTCTCCTTCAGCCTCCACTTCCCTGAGTGGCATCTAGAATACACTAAGCTTCACTTCAGTATTCTAGCATGTTCTGTAGCCTGCCCCTCCACCCACCTCAAGCCATCTGTTCCTGTTAGAAGAAATGAAATGATCTTCTGGTTATTAGTATTTTTAAACTCTTTCTTTTAAAATAATTTTAACTACAAGAAATTGAAAAAATAATACAAAAAGTTTCTGTGTACCTTCACCCAGCTTCCTCCCATCCCCTATAATGACACTTTATGTAACCATCATCACCGACCATAATTTCACAAGATAAACCTCCTCCCCACCCCTGAACCCCCTACCTCCACATCAGTGATCAATCTTGGAATCTGAAAGGGCCTAATATCAAAGGCAGCATATTTGAACTGCAAAACTAAGGAGCTGAGACTAAAACTCATTTTCTCATTCCTAATCCAGAGTTTTTTGTATGATCTGGCTTCACAAGGATGTTAAAAAACTCCCTGACCGAAAACCCATGGTTTATTTATTGAAGGTAGAGGCAGTGAGTAACTCATGAATTCATGCATTTGCTTATTATTCTCCCTTGCAGTGGAGATGGATGGATGATTTGATTTATCTCTCTGCCACTATGTCTCTCCTCCAGGCAAAGAAAATGAGAAAAGTTAGGGAAGGCACTGAGGTGTGGTGGAAAGAGGATGTGGCCGAGGCTTGGGAAACTAAAGGTTTAGCTCTAGTTCTGCTGACAGAGTGAGCTTGGTAAGTCTTTCTCTAAGCCTTTATTTTCTCATTTGAAAAATGAAGGAGGTCCAGCCTTTGTGACTCAGTGGTTGAGCATCAGTCTATTAACCAGGAGGTCACAGTTCAATTCCCAGTCAGGGCATATGGCCCGGTTTTGGGCTGGTCCCGAGCGTTGGGCTACAGAAAGCAGCTGATCAATGATTCTCATCATTGAAGTTTCTCTCTCTCTCTCCCTCTCCCTTCTTCTCTAAAACCAATAAAATATTTTTAAAATAAAAAATTAAAAAAAAAGAAAAATGAGGGAGGAGTGGTGGATAGGGGTGTAGTCAGAGGTTTGACTTGTATGAGTCTGTGGAAATGGGCATAGCTGGTGGGGTTCCTAGGCAGCTGACTCTGAGAAGGGGGTTAGCATGCAGGCTGCTTGCTAAGGAAGAGCTCTGGGGGCAATAGCTTGGAAGGGAAGGGACTAAAATAAAATTGGACAGAGAGAGAAACTGAGGTCCAATCAAAGCCTTGACCAACCGCATGGACAGCTCTGGAGCTAGAATGTCCTTGAGCCTAATATCAGCAAGGGTGAGAGAGCCAGGTCCTTTTATTCACATCTAACAGTGCACACTGCCCCAGGATGGGCTGGAACCCTGGCAAGGCAGCTCCCTGCAGCCTAAGGCAGTTCTTCCCATGGACACTCCCAATTGCTGAGTCTTCATTGAAGAGTCCTCTGAGAGGCTCATCTGTGTCCACCATAATTTGAAAGTATAAGGTTCTGTTAATTAATAAAATACTAGGAATAATAGGATATTATCATTCACAGGGACATTAGAGATCAGGCAGCTCAATCTCTTCATTGAACCTGGGAGGAAAATGAAGGATTCAATTACTTGCTCAGGGTCAGACAGCAAGGTCATAGCAGACCAAATCCTTGCCTTGCTTTTATTCTTTTCAAAACAGAACAGCTATGTACTGTGTGCCTTGGCCTCTCCAGGAGCATCGAGAGGACCAGGCAGTCTACACGTTGTCCCAAGGGTGCCACAGCTGGCATCAGCCACAGCCACGGGGGCCTAAATCACGTGGGTACTTCTAACAACTCTACTCCCAGTCCTGGAGCCTTTCAAAGAACTGGGGCCTGTCAGTGAGCCTGTCCAGGGAATTTTTTTCAAGTAGATATTTTCTCCTTGGCGGCTGGTTAAAAGGAGGAAGGTTAAAAATGCATTAGGATTAGGGCCGGTGGCCATAGTGCCTGGGTGCCTTTCACATGGGAAATTCATCATCTGAGGCTGAACTGACAGAGCGTGGAGCCAAGCCTGAGAGCGTTGGGGACTGGCATTTTCTCCTGGATTTGCACAATTCATCCTCAAGCATTGTTCAGTCCATCTGAGAGGCCCCAAGGTTTGGGTTGAGAGCCACTTGGGGTGGGGACTGGGAACCAGGGGGAAAGAGCCAGAAAAGGTTCCATTTTGTAAAAAAGTGTATCTTATCTTGTTTCATTCACAGTGGAAAAGAAAACATCAGCTCCAGAGCCAAATCTATTTCTCTGGGTAATCCATCTCTGTACAGCTGCTCCCTGCAAATCTCTGGCATTAGGTTTCTGGGCTTCAGACTAACACACACTCTGTGTTCTTTGGAAATTTAATAAGAGCACAACATGACTTTTATAATTCATGTTTCTGTGTCTTATCTCTACTTAATGTCTTAATGTAAAAATTAATTTAGTACTCATCAGATAGCAGAGTGAATTGTCAAGGTGTGTTTTTTTTTTTTAGCCTGTTGAAAGATCCCCCTTTCTTGCAGCTGAATACTTAATCTTATCCAAATAGGGGGAAATTAACTGCAAATACACAGGGACTGTTTTAGAGCAGGGATTCCTTAGTTTCTCAAGCTTGTATTTAACCTGGCCTCCCTGCTCAGTCTCTTTCCCCATCACTCCCCATCACTCCCACCTGGGTGTTCTCCAATAGAATGGATCTCGAGAAGTTTCCTAAATGCTCACACTTTTCCAAGTCTCTGTCCCTTTCTATATGCCGGTCCATTTGCCTGAGTCCTCCTCCTTTGCCTTTTCTACCAGAAAAACATCTACTTCTTCTTTTAAGATGCCTAAAATGTCACTTCCTCCAAGGACTGGGTTTGGGCTTCTTCAGTACCTGGAGCAGGGTGGGGACCACACTGGATTCTGCATATAGTGAATGACCAGTAGCCTCAGGCATAAGAGGACCCTGGACCCTCAAGGGAAGGCTCACTAATGGGAGGCAGTAGCAGACTGAGTAGAAAAAAGGAGAATAACTCAGAAGGCTTGTGGGCCAGCTCCTATCCCCCATTTCTTGGCCCTGTGACCTTTATAAGGTCACCATTTCTCTCAGAGCCCCAAGTGAGGGCAAGGTGGATAGTAATAGTAGAGCACTTGCTACAGAGTTCCTTTGGAGACAATTCAGAAAGCCCTCTGTGAGTTAGAAAGCACTAAGTAAATATTTGAGTTTAATTATTCAGATCAATGTTTAAGGAGCAGAAATGTGTGCAATAACATTTAAAAATAGTTCTCTCCAATATTATGTGAAGTTATATATATATATATCTTATCTAATAAAGAGGGAATATGATAATTGATCATCACACCCTCACAAAGAGAGTGGTGCCCACAGCCAATAAGGAGGCAATATGCTAATTGACTGCCAGCCCCTCAAAGACAGCAGCACCCACAGCCACAAGATGGTGGTGCCAGTCCCATCAGCCTCACTGGGGCAGCAGGCATGCAGCACAGCTGCCTCTGGAGTCCACCAGTCCCCTCAGCCCCCCAACCTCTCAGGGTCAGCCTGAGGTACAGGTAACCAGGGCCAGCCGAGGCTTGCACTGCCAGCAGTGGCAGCAGCAGAGGTGTAATGGGGGTGTCACCTTTCCCTGATTGCTGGGTTGCTTCCTGCCCCTGAGGCTCCCAAACTGTGAGAGGGGGCAGGCTGTGCTGAGGGACCCCCTGTTCAGTGCATGAATTTTCATGCACTTGGCCTCTAGTATATGTATATGTATGTATATGTATATATACATATATATACACACACACATATATATATATATGAGAGAGAACTGAAAAGTTCCAGTGATAATAAAGGCAGAGTTTCTGGAATCATCTGTGTATGTGTTGGTACATTCACTTATTTTCTCATTCATTCATTCATTCATTCATTTACCAGGTGTCTACCACTGAGCAGGCCCTGAGCTGGGTTTGAATCCAGTTTTCTGGTAACATTGAGTATGTTATTCAACTTCAAGTGTCAGTTTCCTTGTCTGTTAAATGGAAATAATTATGATGCTTACCTCTTAGTTGTGAAGATCAAATGACATGACCCATCTAGAATAGGGTTTCTATCCTCACTACAGTGGTCATTTCAGGCTGGGCAATTCCATGGGTGGGGGCAGGGAGGGTGGCTGCCCTGCATCTTGCAGGATGTTTGCATTCCTGGCCCACAATGTCTCCAGACATTGCCTAGTGTCTGGTGGGGCTGAAGGGCCTCTGGTTGAGAGGCACTGATTCTTAGCACAGCATGTGGCACATGTTGAATGTTCAGCCTATGTTAGCTTTTATGATTTTGCTATCGGAAAAGTACATAGAAAGACCTAGGATTCAAATCCTGCTGTTGTCATGGCTGTTGCACCTAATCTTGGGAAGATTAATGAATATATGTGTACCTTGGTTTCTCCATCTCTAAAGAAATGTTATCTCACATAACTGGTTTAGAGGACTCTCAATAAAATAATACATTTTATTTTATTGATTTTTTTTACAGAGCAGAAGGGAGAGGGATAGAAAGTCAGAAACATCAATGAAAGAGAGACATCGATCAGCTGCCTCTTGCACGCCCCCTACTGGGGATGTGCCGGCAGCCAAGGTACATGCCCTTGCTGGAATTGAACCCGGGACCCTTCAGTCCGCAGTCTGACGCTATATCCACAGAGTCAAACCGGTCTCGGCAATACATTTTATTTTAATAATGGACATCTACATAGTGTATCTATGATAATGTTGTACCTTTAAGGCAGGGTTGACAAGCACCAGCCTGTGGGCCAAATCTGGCCTGCCTTGGTTTTTGTATAGCACACAAGCCAATTGGCTTAAAAAGATTGTTTTTATTGAGTTGAAATTCACATAACATAAAATAAACCATTAGCCATTTAAAAGTGTACACTCGATGACAATGACTTTGACACTTTTTAATGGTAGAAAAAAAAAAGAATAGTATTTTCTGAGATGTAAAAATTACATGAAATTCAAATTTTAGTGTTTAAAATAGTCTTGTTGGAATACAGCCCCCTTGTTCCATGGCTCCTCTTGCTACAGCAGCAGAGATAAGTAGTTGGGGTGGAAGCTGCCTGCTGGAAAGCCTAACTTTTACCATCTGGCCTTTTATAGGAAAAGGGGGGTATGAAATAAAACGGACAAGCTCAGGGGAGGGCACATGGCAGGCCTGACAAGTTCAGTGATTGGAAGTAACCACATAGATTGGTCTGATCATAAATTCCTAATTGGGCAGATCACACTAGGCAGTCATGTCCCAGGCCTGCAGTTTCCTTAGTAAAAGTCAGTCTTCCCCTTAAGTGAGCCCTGTCCACTGTTCTTATGCATCTAGGATAACATACCTTTCAAATGTCAGAGTAGTTTCTCTTCTATACCCTCGAAGGTACAACCACAGGCAGCAGAACACAAGACCACAGAACACCTCATTGCTATCTTGTTCCCCTCAGACCATTGCTAGGTGTTGTAAATGTTAATTATTAATTATCCTGCACCTACCAATGTAAAACAAGTGTCTGTTTCTACTTTTTGCTTTTCATACAATCCTAGAGATTTCCCTGCCTTGCTTTCTCCCACCTCTTTTATCTGTCATCAATGGATTTCATGGACCTTCCTTACATTTTCTCTTTTGATTCGAAACACATAAAAGGAATGACAAAACAATCACTCTCTGGAGCATTTCCTGAGACCACTGAGGTCTTGCTTCTGGTCATGTTCTGAAAAATTTGGCTCAAATAAACTTATAACATTTTCTTTTTTTTCTTTATTGTTCAGTTTATTAATTACATTGTTCCCCCTTTTTTATCCCCCTATAGCTCCCCTCCACCCTGTACCCATCCCACCCTCCACCCTCCCCTGCCCCTCCCCACTGTCCTCTCCCATTGTTGGAAGATTTTTGTCCAGTCTCTTGCTATACTTCCCACACCCCTTTTCTCCCCAAGAATTGTCAGTCCATTCCCTCCCCATGTCCAGGATTCTGTTATATTTACCAGTTTATCCTGTTCATCAGATTATTAATTCACTTGATTTTTAGATTAATTTGTTGATAGATGTGTATTTGTTGTTCATAATTTATACTTTTACCTTTTTCTTCTTCCTCTTCTTAAAGAATATCTTTCAGCATTTCGTATAATATTGGTTTGGTAGGTTTTGTCAATAGGTATTAACAAGACAGGGAAATTGAAGCACTTGTTTTTGGGAAATGTATGCTTCTTCCTCTTTTGTCCTGCTTGCTAATTTTAAGTAAATTACAGAGTTTACTCAAACATATAAGGCACTGGTGTTTTCTTTATCAATTTGGATGTAGTTGGTAGGCTCTGCTGCCTCCTGGGCCTGGAGGCCACTGAGGAGGATGGACCCATGAGGGCCCAGGGCAGGCAGCAAGGCCTCCACGTCTCAAAGTTCCTGCTCGTGAAATCCCTTTGCTGTCTGGGATCAACCCAGCTGTCTGAGCTGTCTCAGAAAGTTTCAGTTTGGAAGACCTTGCCAATTTCAATTTCCGGCCACAGACTGAGGCTGCTGTTGTCTTTCTATTCTTGGTGTCACCTATTTCTACCTTTAATATCTTTTCTATAAGATCCTGGTGATATTGTGATTCATAAGATATTTTAATAATGGACATCCAGGTAAGTATATTAATTCATTCAAAGTTTCTAGTTCATTGCTCCCCAAACCCTTGGAATTTCCTAAGTGTTGAGAGTGGTAAAGGTGCCTTTTGTTATGCTAATGAGGTGACTTTGGGGTCCTACCCAAGGATGAGTGCTGGTTGTCAGAAGAATCAATCACTTGATTAGAGGGTTGGAACTAGTCCCTTCCCCCAGCTGGGTGTGTGGTGAGGAAGAGATGGGGACTGGAGGTTAAATCAATTGCCAGTGATCAATGGTTTAGTCATTCATGACTATGGAATAAAGCCTCTTTAGAAACCCAAGAGTATGAGGTTGGGTGAGCTTCCAGGTTGGTGAAAAGTGTGGAGACATACAATAGTATGCCTGGAGAGGGCATGGAAGCTCTGTACCCTTTCCCCATACTTGCCCTATACATCTCTTCCATTTGGCTATTCCTGATTTATTCTTTTTACAATAAGTAATATGTTTCTCTGAGTTCTGTGAGCCACTCTAGCTAATTAATAGAACCCAAGGATCGGGTTGTGGGAACCTTTAATTTATAGCCAGTTGCTTAGAGGCACAGATGAAAATCTGCACTTGCAGTTAGCAGCTGAATTGTGTGTGTGTGTGGGGGGGGTAATTTTTTTGGGGGGGGTTAAGGGCAGTTTCCCCTGGAATCTGATGGTATCTCTGGGTTGCTAGTGTCAAAGTGAGTTGAATTCTTGGATGCCCTGCTGGTGTTCCAGAATTGTTGGTGTGGGAAGATTCCTACTGGGATTTGGGTCTCAGAACATCAATTCAGTGGGGGTCAGTGAAGTGGGATTTGCTTGAAAGCCCTGGATCACAGAAACATGTGGGTTTTTTAAGAGAAAGAACAAAGGCACTCCAAGGGGGTCTGGGAACCCAAAGGTCCATGACCCACTGTGGGTTCTTGGCTTCACACAGGAAAGAATTAAAAAGTGAGCCAGCAAAGAGTTTAAAGTGTGAGTTTATTAGTGAAGCAGTGAGACAGAGAATGGGTTATGCCACAAACAGAGCATCCCCCAACCCTGTAGCAAAATTTGCTTCCTTTATTGAGGTTCATTTTATCAGGCTGTATAGTATTCAGTGAGAGGAAGAAATATTCACGATCTTCCCAGGAAAGGGTTAGAGACTTCCTAGTGTTTGCCATTTTGTGTCCTTATCTAGGCTTTCAGTTTCCAGTTGGTGGTGCAGGGAGTTTTGTTTAGCATGCTGATGTACTCCAATGAGCCTGCAATGAGGGTGGGGTTACTGTTAGGTGTAATTAGTTGCTCTGTTGGATTCAGCTGATCTCTGCCACTTAAATTTTTTTTTTTTATTGATTTCAGAGAGGAAGAGAGAGACAGAAACATCAACGACGAGATGGAATCATTGGTCAGCCGCCTTCCGCACGTTGGATGGGACCCGCACCGAGGCATATGCCCTCGACCAGAATTGAACCTGGAACCCTTTGGTCCTTAGGCCAACACTATCCACTGAGCCAAACCAGTGAGGGCTCTTCCACTTCTAAAGCCATAAATTGGGGTTGGGGAGGGAGTTGAAGAGAGGGTTGCTGGTTGGTGATCTTTTTTCTTCTAAACAGTTCCTGTAGCTTTTATTGATTGTAGCTGTTTTGCCACTTCGCCTACCTCAGGTGGAAGTTAAGAAGTCTTTAAAGCCTGTTGGCCACCTAGTCACCCACAGTATGAAACTGCAGCTGTGCTGTAATCAGTTACTAAAGGTAAAACTTATCAACATAACTTATAAATGATAGTAGACCAAGCTTCCAAGAATTTGGCTCAAGGGCTATGTAAGGAAATGAAAAATAAGAAGCATGTTAAATATATGATTCTGTTTACTTATCTGTAACAGCCAAAATGAAAGTAAAATAAAGTGCTAGGTTGGGCTCTGATGGTGAACCACACTTAGATTGGGGGTGATTTCAGCTTGCTAAAGTAACAATAGCCTCAAAGCAACAGAATGCACCAGTAACACTTTTGGTCACCAACAGGTATTTAATGTAGGGGAGGGCAAAATCAAGAAACAACTGAAACCAGGGGATACAGTATGAAGGAACTGGCTCATTATGTGGATTAGTATCACCAGCTTCCTGAAGAAATGGATGGTGAGGGTGACGAATTTGAGAGATGTGTCTTTGGTTTTGAATGCTGCAGTATAAAGAGCACATTTGGGTTGGTGCAGGACCCACAGGTCACTATTGAACAATCACAGATGGTTATATGTGATCCAGGCACACAGAAGGTTACTCCCCAAAAGGCAGTCAGCCTGTTGGACTGGATATAAGCCACTGCATTGTCTGTTTATTCTGAGAGGGGAACTGTTCCCCAGTGAATGCCAAGTGGAACACACCTGAAAAAGCAGTTGATATGATTTGTAAGTAGGCCAATGGCTTTATGATGACTGGGATGGATACCCACCCACTGAATATGTCCTTTACCCAGGTCATGGTAAATGCTGTGATTAAAGGGCCCCTGTTCCAGGGACACCCTATGTAACTTTATTGCTACTGAATTGAACAATAGTTTGATAAGCCTTATCAGATTTGTTCTCAGCTTCCCCATATGGGTCTTATTGATACCAAGACTATTAAAGTAATTAGAAAATGAAGAGAGACACAGGGAGAGTCAAGGGATTGCATTCAGCAGAGTGGAAGTCTTCAGATGGTCACTGAAGATTGGGACAAATAGAGCAGATGGTGATGAAGTTGAAACAAAGGTGTTGATAGAATACTACCAGAGATTGGGTGGGTCAATGGAACCTCTGGTTGTCCTCCAACATTAAAGGACTCCAAACAATTCTACTCTGTTTTACCTCAGTTTGAAGGAATTAAAAAAGCTGTAAGACAAAGATTATGATCAGAATCTGACCAGAAATCCCCTGGGGTAATGGCTAGGCAGGTTAATCAAGGTAAAGATTGTCCTAGAGGCGAGGGTCTTCAGGCAGCACCCCCAGTGTGGAACCCAAGCCATAAGCACACATGTGGGTAACATGGCCAGGGGGAGGAGAATCCTTGATATAGAATCCCATTGCACTATGATTACAAACCGTATTGGTAAAGTCTTAATGGGGCCAAGGTTAAATGGAAGAAAATAGACATGCAATAGTTGATGGGATTAAGATGAAAGTTTTAATGAAACTAGGGGTTTTTGAACAGAATATGTGTCAGGTGGTGGCATTTCCCTTCCTAATACAGGAGACAGGTAAGTCTACCCTCAGGTCAGTTTTATTTGAAGATGGTAAATGGAAACCAGTACAACTGCCAGAGCCCACACAGGTGGTGAACTTAAAGCAGAATTACCTGGTGGATGAAAAGAGATAACTTGTTTAATTAATGACATACTAGAAGCTAGAGTGCTGAACCAACAAATTTGCTGAACAATAGCCCAGTGTGGCCTCTGAGAAAGATGGATGACTCATGGAGACTAATAGTAGGCTACTGAGTCTTAAATAAAGTTGTACCACCCATAGCCTCAGCAGTTCTAGACATGGTCTCACACATACAGACAGTTCAGCAGGCTGAAGGAGGTTGCTGCTCAACCACTGACCTTGCAAAGGCTGCTTCTCTATTTTGATCTGGAAAAAGAGCCAATGACAGTCTGCAGTCATATGGAGAGGACAGACCCCTATTGACTTTTACTATGCTATCATGGGCTTCTCCGAACTCACCGGCTTGTTGTCAAAATTTGGTCAAAAGAGATGTGGGCTGATGGAGGTCTCAAGTATAATAATGCACTATATTGATGACATTATGATAATATCGGAAACCAAAGAGCAGGCTAAGACTGATTTTAATGCAATGATGATGAACATAACCAACTGGGCTATTTAAAAACCCAGCAAATGACTCTAGCTGGTTTGGCTTAGTAGATAGAACGTCGGTCTGCGGACTGAAAGGTCCCAGGTTCAATTTCGTCCAAACAGTAAAATTCTGAAAAATAACCTGGGCAGCAGTTACCCAGGATATTTCAAAGGCTAAAAATAAACTGCTGTCACTACCCATCCATAGGACCAAATTAGAAGCCTTGTGTTTAGTTGATTTATTTGAATTTTAGAGAATGAATATTTAATATAGGGAATACTATAACACTACACAAAAGAACACTATAAAGCAGGCCATGTCTAGATTACAAAAAGCTCACTCACTCACCTTTGGGTCCTTATGACTCCCACTCAAGAATGAATTTGGAAGAGTCTGCCACCAGAACTCATGCAGACTTGCATTTATGGCAAAAGCCCATGAGGGCCTCCTAGCAGTGACCATTGGGATTTTGGACCAGAACCTTTCCACATGCTGCCACCCAGTCCACACCATTTGAGAGACAATTATTAGCCTGCTATTGAGCATTAATTGAGACTGCCACAGTGACTGAGCACATTAAATTATATGGAACCTGAGATATTCATAAATGTCCTGGGTGATGTTGGAGAAACACTCTACTGAGGAAGGCAGTGCCTGAAGAATTCCATATTAAAATAGAAATGGTTTATACAGGAGCATGCTGCCAGGGGAATGCAAGGAGACACCCACCGTGTCCACTGGAAGGTCCTCTGTTTACCCCAGGACTGACTTTAGAGCCACTCAAAGAGCTGCCAGAAATAAGTGCCACCTGTGAGTGACTATTGACTGAACAACAAAAAGCTGCTTGGTTTATGGCTGGTAGTTTCAAGATGAATGGACATTCCTCCCTGTCCCCCCAGCCTTGGAAAACAGCATTAAGACCAGTGAATGGCATGATTCTGATTGAGGAAGGTAAGAATAAATTGGCTCAGTGTGCTGAATTGGATGCTGTTTTCCTAGTTGTGATGAAAGAATTGAGCAATGGTAAAAGCCCCTATATTTGGATTTTTACTGACTCATGGGCAGTAGCCAGTGGCCTGGAAACATGCTCAAGCTGGAAGACAATGGAAACCTGGCCTACTAGAGGTGTGCCCATATGGGCTATAACCCTAAGGAAATTTGAGAGGCGTTAAACTAGGACATGTCAATGCCTATCAGAAGAATGCCCTCCCCATTTTGGGAGGTTCTGGAATCAACAGCAGGTAGCCCCATGTACATGCATGAAGTGGACATGGACCTGGGTCCATGGAATGACTGGACATAGGGCACTACAGCAATGCAGAGATGGGCTGAGTGGAGACATTGTACTCTTGCACTCTCTGAGGCACAGAATGCCAACAATAACTGTTCTGTCTGTCAAGAGAAGGAGAGTCTGCAGATGGCTATGTGGCAGGATCCCTGGGGGAAGACCTTGAGCATAGCTGGTAAGTATGCAGTTTTGATAGGCTGGCTTCAAATAGAAAAAAACTAATACATGACATAAGGAAAATATACCCATCCTATCTAATAATCCTATCTAATTAAAAGAGCAATATGCAAATTGACCATGCTTCTGCTACACCAAGTCATGCCCACCAGCCAATCAGGAGTGAGTATGAAAATTAACCCAACTAAGATGGCTGCCACCACGGAGAGAACAGGAGGATTGGGTTGCCCCTGGCTATGGAGGAAGCCAAGCTTTCCACCTGCCCTGGCGAGCCCAGGCCTCTACTCAAGGCTACAAAGTTTCAATTATAGAAGATAAATAAATCCCAGATACCAGGGCCTCCACTTGGGTTGCTGGGGGCTGTGGCCAGACTGCAAACCATAACAGGCCCCTTACCCAGGCTGCCCACGCCCCAAGGGAACACAACCCTGATCTGGGAGACCTTTCAGGGCAAACCAACTGGCCCTCACCCATGCATCAGGCCTCTATCCTATCTAATCCTATATAATAAGAGGATAATATGACCATTACTCCAAAACACAAGAAGGCTGCCCCCATGTGGTCAAAAATGACTGCCCCATGTACACAAGATGGCTGCCACAAGATGGCTAGCAGAGGAGGGCAGTTGGGAAGGACCAGGTCTGCAAGGGAGGGCAGTTGTGGGCAATCAGGCCAGTAGGAGAGGGCAGTTGGAAGGGGACCAGGCCTGCAAGGGAGGACAGTTGGGGGCAATCAAGCCTGAAGAAGAGGGCAGTTAGGGGTGACTAGGTTGGCAGAGGAGGAAAGTTGGGGGTGACTGGGCCGGCAGAGAAGGGCAGTTGTGGGGGGGACCCAGGCCTTCAGGGGAGAGCAGTTGGATCAGGTCTGCAGGGGAGGGCAGTTAGAGGTGACCAGGCCTACAGGGGAGGGCAGTTAGGTGTAAACAGTCTGTCAGGGGAGTAGTTAGGGGGTGATCAGGCTGGCAGGCAGAAGCAGTTAGGGCAATCAGTCAGGCAGGCAGGTGAGGGGTTTGGAGCCAGCAGTTCTGGATTGTGAGAGTGATGTCCGACTGATCTCAGTATGGGTCCCAGATGGAGAGGGTGCAAGCTGGGGTGAAGGAACCCTCCCCTCCTCCACTTCCATGCACAAATTTTGTGCACCGGACCTCTAGTTAGTTTTATATTAAAGGTAATTGTCCAAAAGTTAGTTGAGGGCAAACAGATCAGACAAATGTCCTCAAGGTTCTTTTTTAAAAAAATATATATTTTAATGATTTTTTTTACAGAGAGGAAGGGAGAGGGATAGAGAGTTAGAAACATCAATCAGCTGCCTCCTGCACACCCCCACACCGGGGATGTGTCCACAACCAAGGTACATGCGCTTGACCAGAATCGATCCCGGACCTTTCAGTCTGCAGGCCAATGATCTAACCACTGAGCTAAACCGGTTTTGGCCTCAAGGTTCTTTATAATCACTTAAGGAAAGTCTCCCCATACTTCCTACCTGGGGAAAAAACAGTGACAATGGCTATGGAAGATGGATAAGCTACATCATATCCATTTGACAGTAATAACTGTTATGCTAGGTCCTGTTTTGGGGTTTATAATACAGATTTTGTACTTTTAATCTTTTGATACAAGATTGAAAAGTGGAACTTCTAGGATCCTGGTAAGGGTTTCCCAGGACACTGGACTCTCAGTGGTAAAAATAAGACAGATCTAGCAAATTAGTTTGGTCACCCTCATTTTCTTCCAAGAACCCACACCAACTAGTTCTACTATCCCAAGTAAAAAAAATTTTTTTTAACATTTTGCTTAATATTAAGAATGTGATTTGCCAAAACCAGTTTGGCTCAGTGGATAGAGCATCAGCCTGTGGACTGAAGGGTCCCAGGTTTGAGTCCGGTCAGGGCCATGTACTTTGGATGCAGGCAAATCCCCAGTAGGGGGTGTGCAGGAGGCAGCTGATAGATGATTCTCTCTCATCGATGTTTCTGACTTTCTATCCCTCTCCCTTCCTCTCTGTAAAAAAATCAATAAAATATATATATATTTTTAAAAAGAATGTGATTTGTTGTTTTTCTTCATTTCTTAATTCACAAGAGCAATGGTTCATAACCTCACATCTTAAAGATAACTCTTCTCTAAATGTCATCCAATAAGTGCTAGTATTTTAAAACTCTTGATATTGGAAAAACCAACATCCCAGGACACCTCTAAAACTTTCACAGGTTGTCCCAATATTTAACCAAGACTTAGGATGTCCTGCCAACCTGCCTCAGCCACTCCTATAAACTCTTTCACCAACCAATCTTACATCCCCTCATAGACAGAAACAGGCCATTTTTTACACTGTGCTATTTAGTCAATGTTGTCATTTATTCTGTCCACTATCTGGTTGGATTATTCTTGCTATATGAACTGGAGGAAAGAAATTATTAGCCATCAACTTACTAAGTGACTTCAAAACTCTCTGAATCCATCATAAAGGAACATACTTTCCTTCCTCCTTGGCCTGTATGTGTATTGAATTGAGATTGACTTTGTAAATTAAATATAGCAATATATATATATATATGTTTAGAGAGAGAGAGAGAGAGAGCAAGTTTTCATATCTGGACAAACATGAGTGAAAAATAACAATGGTTAAGTTATAAGCACTGTCCAGCATGGATTTGACCCTTGTATGAGTCCCACCTGTCTGTGGGCAGCTACCCTAATGAGATGGGGCATCAACTTAAGGAACCTGCTGCTAAAACCAAAGTTAAGTTGCCTGTGTGGCCACTAGTTGCCCTAACAACTGCTTTCAAAATAAGCAGAAGAGATTTTGAGCTCTTCATGAATAACCACTTTCAAACGGATGTCTTAGGTCTCATCCAAAGTCCACATACCTTTAGACACCTAGTGAAGATGCCAGGGAATTTAACTCTGAAGGCAGAGAGGTGTAATGCTTCGTTGAGTATTTATGCCACCTTAATGCGTATGTCAGCCTTGTTTATCCCATAGTTGCTATTCTAATACTATCCTCTCCAAGATCCTAGGTCTCTGCTCTTTTATCTGGCCAACGCATTATTTTTCCTCTCCAGTATATTCCCGATCCCAATACTTCTTGTCTTGTTTCCATGAACAACAGTCCGCATCAATTGCACAAATGGGGTTCGTCAGAGAATTGCTTGTGGTATTGCAACCACTAAGGCTGCTTCTTCCAAGGACCATTTATTTCCTCTTGCCACCTGCCAGCCGTAAAACAGCTATATGACCTAAAGAACAAGGCCGCCAATTAGAAAAAGGCCATCAGGAAAACAGCATTTTGCCTCCTTTATCCTGTTTACAAACTGTTAACTTCCATACAGTCATCCCAGAACTCTAATTTTCCCTCTCAGCTCATATATCAGCTGGAGGGGACACTGGGAAACCAGTGGCAACCAAACAGATCAGAACTGCCCTTGTGTGCCTGGTTCACCCAGCAACCACAGCTTGTCATTTTGCATGCCCTCTGCTAGCAGTGCTCAGAAGCTGGTCTAGGACCCAGCCAGGACTTGACAGGAATTGAATGCCTTTCACCAACTAACAAATTAAATGTATCAGCCTTTTCCAATCAAGTGGAAACCCCAAAGTCCTAGTTATAACACATTTACTTCCTGGAGGATCCATGATTTTCCCTACGAAAGTGATTTCCAAACTTTAGTACACAAGAGGACTACTTGTTAAAATGCAGACGCTGGGCCACATCTTCAGTAGGTCTGGAGCAGGGCCTAAGAATCTGCATTTTGATAAGTTTCCAGGGGATGCCAGTGCTGTGGCTATATCTGGTGACTACATTGAGAACTGTTGCCCTAGGGAAAGCAGACATTATTTTGCAAAAATATTGCTCCAAAAATACATTTCTTAACATAGAGTCAGATTAAGTTTCCAATTTTATGGAATAAGTTTTCCAATTTTTATGTAAAGCCCTAAACATTAAGTTCTAATCATAGAGACCATAAGCTTTAAAAGCTTTGACAAGATAGAGAACAAAAATTATACATTAAGCAAGAATTAAGGAGAGATTTAAATAAAGACTGTAACTGGCCCAAGGCCTTTCCAGTCATGATAACGAACATGTCGTTCTACAGCCAGAGCCCTAGCCCATATGAAACTGTGAGGGGGCAGAGCAGGGTGGTTCTAACTCACATTCCAGCTCTTTTCCTCTAACATCTAGAACTGCAGCTAGAAAATCATGGCCCACATGCCACATCTGGTCTGCCATAGGTTTTTGTATGTCCTGCAAGCTAAGGGTTAGTTTTGCATTTTTAAGTGGTTGAAAGAAAAAAAAAAACTATTTCATCAAATGTGAAAATTATAGGAAGTTCACATTTCATTGTCCGTAAAGTGTTACTGGAATACAGCTAAGCCCATTGTTTCTGTACACTCTATGGCACAGTTGAGAAGGTGCAACAGAGACAGCATGACCCAAAAAGCCTTAAATGTTTACTATGTTGTTCTTTACACAAAATATTTGCTGACCCCCAGGAGAAGGAAAGGGTAGAAGATTGTGTAAAGCCTGCAGGGAAGTAGTAAAGAACTCTTTGGAGATGTGGGTTTATGACCTCAGGATTTGCATTGCTTCTCAGTGCAAATGCTATTTTCACATTCCCATAGCATATTAACCATTTTACTTTGTTTTTCACTGCATTTGGCTAGGTGTCCTAGCAGGACCTTTCCTTCTGCCCTCTTGCCATGTGCCTCTCCCAGTGTCTCTGATCTCTTACTCACCTGCATCCTCCATTCCCAACACCCCAGCAAAAGGTGTAGTAACCAGTTTCTTAATCCAGCAGCTCCTTTGGGAAAAGAAGTCAGTGCAGGGCTTGTGTGTATGGCCCCCTTGATGATGGGGAGTCTTCTTTTCATGGTCTTACTACATATATATTTCATTTTGGTACAATTCAGTGGATTATGTGAGACCTCCAAAGAGAAACAGAGTTGGAACAATGCCAGACGAGAGGGTCCATACTGATCAGTGTGGTCACAAACAGGTGCCACAAGCTTCACAAGAGTGACACATAGTCAACCATTAGGTCAGGGCAACAGTGCAGCTTCGCAGTCTCCTATGACTGGCTACAGATGGGACATATTGCATCATAGAAAGTTCCCCAAGGACACAGGCATTCAGCAAAACAAACACCAATATTACTGAGTACTGAATAAAAGTGAGGTTTTGTGATTGCAGTGTCAAGAACGATTGACAATTTGGAACACTCCAAGAAAACAATTATAAAATATTTGATTGAAAATGTGAAGCTTCCATTGATAAAGATAAAAGAACTTCTTTTTAAACATTTGTTAAATTCTGTGTACTTTTATAGGAAAAAATGTGTGTATTTATTTGTATACTAAAAAATATGAATTAAAAACAAGAATTCTATTTTCTACTATATTCTTAGATCTAAGAATCTTTTGATCTAAGAATAAGCAAACTAAAGCCAAGGAATAAAAAGTTCTGGTTCTACAAAGAGCCTATATGTAGGGATTGTTTTGGTTTTAAAAGTCTTTTGTGGATCTTATTTTTCTAAAATGTATTTTTCAAATACGGATGCCTTTGTATACTATCCTTTTAAACTTCCAAAGGCGGTTAAAAAAATTATATCATGAAAATGGAAATTTTAACATTTTGCTTAGTATTAAGAATGTGATTTGTTGTTTTTCTTCATAGAGAAAAGAGCAATTGCATTATGCAAATGGAATGGATTATGGGATTTCAATCAAAATGTATTATAACTGTATTATGCTAGTTACAATTGTAAAAAAAAAGGCATCTTTTGTGAATTGGTGATGATAAAACCATTACTAGAATCTAAAAAATATACTCATTTAGAGAAATGCGTTCACTTGAACATTTTGGATAAATATTATTTTATTTGAATAGGTAATACAGTTTTATGGTTCAATAAAATAAAAACAATCCAAAAGGTATGCACTAAGATGTTTACTTACTCTTTTTTCCCACTCACTTCATTCATCTTATTCCCCATAGGAAACCATTTATATTAATTTCCTATTTATCATTCTAGTATTTGTTTTTGCAAAAAGCAAGCATGAAAATTTATCATTATTACCCTGCTTTTTCTCATATAAAAAATAGCAAAGAAAAGACACTGTTAGGCACTTTGCTTTCCTCACTTCCTATGCAGATCTTTCTTTGTGGTACACAGAGTCTCTGCATTCTTCTTTTCTCTTTAGCTGTTGAGGTTGTGATGCCTCCTCAATTGATCTCTTAATGCTGGACCGTTTCCAATATTTTGTTGTTGTACGCTTCAGGAATGTTTCCAAGCTTTCCTCTATAAGTTTTACACATTTCCTATTAAACAACCAGGTTTTGCTTATATTTTCTTCTTTCTCTTGTTCTGAATAAAAAAAATATATTTTTTCTGAGTAAAATTTTGAAGTGTAATATATACCATATTTTTCTAGTATCTGTTTATTACACAATGTATTTCATCTGGTTCCACCTGATTGTGTTTTCTAATATCCTTTTTTAAAAATTGAAATATAATTGACAAATACCATTATGATAGTTTAAGGTATACTATATAATGATTCAATATTTGCATTTGAATGATAACCACAATAAGTCTAGTTGACATATATCACCACATAGTTACAAAATGTTTTCTTGTGATGAGAACTTTTAAGAGCTACTCTATTAACGATTCTCAAATATGCAGGACAGTATTATCAATATAGTCACCAAGCTGTATATTCATCCCTATGACATTTGTTTTATAACTGAAAGTTTTTACCTTTTGATCCTTCACCCATTTCTCCCACTCCCCTCCACGTGCCTCTGGCAAACACCAATCTGTATTCTCTGTATCTATAAGCTCAGTTTTGTTTTGTTTTGTTTAGATTCCACATGTAAGTGAGCTCATATGATATTTGTCTTTCTCTGTCTTATTTTACTTGCATAACGCCCTCAAGGTCCATCCACTTTAAGGCAAATGCAAATATTTTTTTTCTTTTTATGACTAAATATCCCATTGTGTGTATATAAACATGAATATATTTATATATCTCTCACATTTTCATTATCCATTCCTCCATTGATGGACACTTAGGTTGCTTTCATATCACACTGATTGTAAATAATGCTGCAATGAACATAGGGGTCCATATATCTTTTCAGGTTAGTGTACATTTCTTTCAATGAATACCTAGAAGTGGAATTGCTAGATCATACGATAGTTCTTGATAGCTCTATAATGTCTTGAGGAGCCTTCATACTGTTTTTCATAGTGGCTGCACCAATTTACATTCTCACCAGCAATAAAAAAAAAATCAGTTTGTTTCACATATACTTAATGTAAGTATATGTTAAGATGGCATTTTAGAAATTGCTAACCCAGGCTCTGTTTAAACAAACAAACAAACAAACAAACAAATATTTATTTGTTTGTTTGTTTATTTATTTTATCTTTTGATCCTTTACTCATTTCTCTCACTCCCCAAATATATATATACTAGAGGCCCAGTGCATGAATTTATGCACGAGTGGGGTCTGGCTGGCCCACCCAATGGGGGCTCATCAGGCTGGGCCAGTGTGGGGTGGGGCTGCAGACAGTTGGCAGCCCTGCCCTCAATTGGGGTGTTGAGGGCTGGTTGGGGCCTGGATCAGGCTGGTTGGCTATTGCAGTGCGCATCATAACCAACGGTTGTTCTGGTTGTTCTGATCATTCCGCCGTTCCAGTTGCTCGGCTTTTACATATATACTAGTGTTCTGATGCACAAAACTTGTGCACGGGGGGAGGGGTGTTACTCAGCCCAGCCTGCACCCTTTCCAATATGGGACCCTTCAAAGGATGTCTTACTGCTGGTTTATAGGGATCAGGCCTAAATTAGCAGTCAGACATTCCTCTTGCAATCTGGATGCTGGCTCATAACTGCTCACCTGCCTGCCTGCCTGCCTGATTGCCCCTAACCACTCTGCCTGCCAACCTTCTTGCCCTCAACTGATCCCTGCCACCAGCCTGCTCGCCCCTAAATGCCTCCCCTGCCAGCCTGATCAACATCAACTGCCCCTTGTGCCAGTGTGTCACCCCATCTGCCTTCCCTGCTGACCTGCTCAACCCTAACTGCACCCTCTGCTGTCCTGATCACCTCTAACTGACCCCTACTGATGGCCTGTTTCTCCCCAACTGGCACTCCTGCTGGTCTGCTTACACCTAACGGCCCTGCCCCCCACCAGCCTGATTACCTTCAACTGCTGTCTCATTCTGGCCTGATCATCCACAACTCCACTCCCCTCTTGGCCTCTAACCGCCTCTACCTCAGTCCTGCCACCATGGCTTTATCCAAAGGAACGTCCTGAAGGTCTCCTAGAAGGCCTCCCAGTCTAATTAGCATATTAACCTTTTATTAGTATAGATAGAGGCTACTGGTTTGCCCTGAAGGATGTCCCAGACCAGGCCAGCCTGGGTGAGGGGCTGAGGGCTGTTTTCAGGCTGGCCACACCTTCTTCAGGGTGGGGGTCCCAATGGGGTGCCTGGCCAACCTGAGTGAGGGACTAATGGCTGTTTGCAAGCTGGCCAAGGTCCCTAGCAGCCCAAGCTCCCAGCCCCCTAATTTTTTTTTTCAGCACCTCCTTGAGAGGAGGCCAGGGCTGGCTGGAAACAGGGTTATCTGGGATTTATTTATCTTCTATAATTGAAACTTTGTAGCCTTGAACAGAGGCCAGGGCCAGCCAGGGTGCACAGGAAGCTTGGCTTCCTCCATTGCTGGGGGCAACCCAAGCCTCCTGCTTGCTCCAGCACTGTGGCCATCACCATCTTGGTTGGGTTAAGTTGCATACTTGCTCCTGATTGGCTTGTGGGCATAGCAGAGGTACAGTCAATTTGCATGTTTCTCTTTTATTAGATAGGTTTAGAGGCCTAGTGCATGAAATTCATGCATGGGTAGGGTCCCTAGGCCTGGCTGGCAATCAGGGCCAATTTGTGGGGCAACCAGTGCGGTTATCAAGGCTCCCAATTGCACCTGCCTTGGTTGGCCTGGCACCATCCTCTTGCTAGTGCTGCCCCCCACCATTGCTGGTCAGGGCCTGTGGGCTGGGGGCAGGTCCTGCATTAAGCGTCTGCCCCTTTGTGGTCAGTGTGCATCATAGTGACTGGTTGTTCCATCGGTCAGCTGATTTACATATTAGGTTTTATATAAATAGACTAGAGCCTGGTGCATGAAATTTGTGCACAGGGGGTGTGTCCCTCAGCCCAGCCTGCACCCTCTCCAATCTGGGACCCCTCAGGATCAGGCCTAAATGGGCAGTCAGACATCCCACTCACAATTTATGACTGCTGGCTCCCAACTGCTCACCTGCCTGCTTTCCTGGTTGCCAATAACTGCTTCTGCCTGCCATCCTGATCACCCCCTAAATACTCCCCTGCAAGTCTGATTGAGCCTAACTGCTCCCCTGCCATCCTGTTTTCCCCTAACCACCCTTTCCTGCAGGCCTGGTGACCCCTAACTTCCCTCCCCTGTAGGCCTTGTCTCCTCCCAAAAAAAACTGTTCTCCCCTGCAGGCCTGGGTCCCCCCCTCAACTGTCCCTCCCTGGAGGTCCAGTCTCCCCCAACTTCCTCGTCTGTCAGCCTGGTGACCCCTAACTGTCCTTCCCTTGAAGGCTTGATCACCCCTACTGCCCTTCCTTGCAGGCCTGGTCCCTCCCAACTGCCCCTCCTGCTGGCCATCTTGTGTCCACATGGGACAGTCATCTTTGACCACATGGGGGCAGCCATCTTGTGTGTTGGAGTGATGGTCAATTTGCATATTATTATTTTATTAGATAGGATTAGATATGATAGAGGCCTGGTGCACAGGTGGGGGCCGGCTGGTTTTCCTTAAAAGGTGTCCCGGATCAGAGTGCGGGTTCCCTTGGGGCCTGGGGTAACCTGGGAGAGGGGCCTGTGGTGATCTGTAGGCTAGCCATGCACCGCCCCCTCCCCCCCACCCCTGGTGACTCAAGTGGAGGCCCTGGTATCTGAGATTTATTTATCTTCTATAATTAAAACTTTTTAGCCTGGAGCAGAGCCAAGCCTTCTGCTTGCTCCACAGTTGCAGCCATTTTTGTTGGGATTTATTTATCTTCTATAATTGAAACTCTGTAGTTGAGCTGACGCCAAGGCAGGCCAGGGCAGGCAGAAAGCTTTGCTGGGGAAATCCAAGTTTCCTGCTCTCTCTGTGGCCGCAGCCATCTTTGTTGGGTTAATTTGCATACTTGCTCCTGATTGGCTGGTGGGCATGGTTTGTGGGTGTAGTAAAGGTGTGGTAAATTGCTATATTACTCTTTCATGAGATAGGATAGATTTTATTTCAGAGAGAAAATGAGAGGGGGAGAGAGAATGATAGAAACATCAATGATGATAGCGAATCATTGATCTGCTGCCTCCTGCATACCCCTAACTAGGGACAGAGCCCACAACCCTGGCATGTGCTCTGACCAGGAATCAAACAATGTCCTCCTGGTTCATAGGTGAACACTGAACCACTGAGTCACATGTACAGGGCCCAGGCTCTATTTTAAGAGAACTGCACAGAATATTTTCCCATGTTGGAATATTTTGCTATGATCTTGTTTCCTAATTTAATTGATGTACTTAAAAGAATTCACTGTATCCTTTGTAGATTTGAATTGTACACCTAGAAAGGTCAGTCAAAGAATTGGGGGTGGGGGGCAGGTGAGTATCCTAGAAATTTTGTGTTGTGTGTGTTTGCCTCACTTCTTCCTCTACGAGGATTTTGGTAAATAATAAGGTTTTCCTCAAAGCCTAGGGTCTGAGGCTTTATTTTCTACAATAATTCATCAAAATTATTCTGAAGCAGAGCAGTTTAATAAGCCTATGATGTAGTGGCCAAACCTCCAAGGTCTTCTTCAAGGGAAAAAACATAACCTGTAAACTTCCTTCAACGGAAGGTGAGTTTTGTAGTGGAGAAACTCTCATTATTTCAAGCACTGCTGAGATGAATGGCTCTGTGTAGTCAAGTGGGGTGAAGAATTCAAAATTGGGTGTGTGTATAAGAATCTGTGGATGAAGAGAGAAGAACCAGTGAGAATTATGATATAGACTAAGAAACAAAAATAGGACAAAACATCTCGGAAGAACATATCTATTATCTTAGGGAGAGGGTTATTAACTGGTCTACGTGCCATTAACCCTTGACAGTCTAGTAATCCCAAGGGTCAGTTTAAATACAAGAAATACAGTATATACATTTACAAAGGAAACCAATTATATTGAAATATAATTATAAAAACATGAAAAAAAGGGTTTGAGTTATAGTAACATGTGTACTTTATTATTGATACTTTACATAAAAAGATCTAATAACCACCATCAATTTTGAAGTAGTGGTGAGCATAGAGGATATATTTTCAGATACAACAACTATACCATGATATGAAAATGCCTGTGATTTCTGTTAGTGAGAAGGTCATGTGTACTGCTAACACTCTTGCCTATATTCATAATGGAAGTGCTTAACTAGTACTTTTGTCTAACCAAGTTCACAGACCCTAGATTAAGAACTGCTCTAAGGTGTTATGTACATCTCTTACATGAGATAGCTTCTAGTTACGGTTGCCTTGGAATACATGCTTCTGTGTGAGTGGATTCTCCTAGGTGACAAGCAGGATGGGGGCAGGTCCCCAGTCAACTCAGGGACCCTTGGTTCTGCCTTGCTGGGGTGGGGACATGGCCTCTGTCTGCCATTTTGCACACACAATGTAGGTGACTAGCAAGAACACACAATGAATATCCGCTTATAAGAGAAATGTACTTAAAAACCAGGAAGTAAGTAGATTAAATATTTTCCTAAGTTACATGAAGAGCCTGTCACAGCACTTTGAACTTCTGAAAACATTTTTTTCCATCCATTATCTAATTTGTTTTTTCACAACCACCCTGGGGTGGGCAGTGCAGCTATTATTCTTTTGTTTCTTCATCCTATATAATAAAGAGGTAATATGCAAATTGACCCTCACACTTTTGAACAAGATGGCTGCCCCCATGTGGTCAATGGCTGTCACAAGATGGCCAGCAGGAGAGGATAGTTGTTGGTGGATCAGGCCAGCAGAGGAAGGCAGTTAGGGGCAACCATGCCAGCAGGGGAGGGCAGTTAGGGGAGACCAGGTCTGCAGGGGAGGGCAGTTAAGGGTGACTAGGCCTGCAGGGGAGGGCAGTTGGAGGTGACAGGGCTGGCAGGGGAGAGGTTAGGGGGTGATTAGGCTGACAAGCAGAAGTTATTAGGGGCAATCAGGCATGTAGGTAGGTGATCAGTTGTGAGTTGGACATCCCCTGAGGGGTCCCAAATTGGAGAGGGTGCAGACTGGGCTGAGTGACACTCCCCACCCCCTCCAGTGCACAAATTTAATGCACCAGGCCTCTAGTAAAAGGTGATATAAGAGTTAGCAACTAAGAGTACAGCATGACCTCCTTCTTGATGGAATTTTCACATGTAAATATAATTTCAACTCTTTGGCTGGTTCATACCCCTGGTCATAGTTGATTAAAGTAAGAAGAAACCTGATCAAACTTGGCCAATTTGCTTCCTTCTCTGGAATATTTCAAACTAAAATGGAGAGTTTCTGGGATTTTTTGCGTGTTTTATTTCCTAAGACCACAGATTTTAAAAAGAAAGTTCCAAGGAACTGGAGGCAGAATATTTCTTACCATATGGTGAAAAACCATCTCTAGTGGGAGAGGATGGAATTTAAACGAAGAGAGATTCAGGAGATGGAGAATCTGGTGGTCTTTCATTCCATGTTTCCAGTTGTACCTGCAGTCCAGCTGTAATTTCTCCCTTTTCTCATATTGTTTGTTCAAGCCTTTTTCATATTTCAACAGGTGGCATATTCATCACTGGTATTTATTAGTAAGAGTTGAATTTGTGTCACTTGTAACTAAAATAAGCCTTTATAAAACTGAAGATTTTCCAGGGGAGGTGAAATTTGAGCTGAGTCTTAAAGGATGACTAGGATTTAGGTGTTCTAACTTTGGGCTCTTGCTCTAAGATGGAGCTACTAAAGAAAATGAGTCAAATAATGTTTCAATGGTCACTTTGTACTTTAAAAAAATTGAAATAACCTTTCCCCTGATAATAAAAAAAGTATGACATGTTCAAATAATACAGAAAAAGTTAATGTTTATTCTCTAACTGCACATAATCACAATGCCCCTCTCCCCAAATAATTGTTGTCAACAATTTGGGATGATCATCCAGCATACAGTATTCTATAATCTGTTATTTTCTCATTGTGGGCATTTTTAAAATTTTTAAAAATTTTTTTAATTTTATTTTTTATCTTTATTGTTCAGTTTATTAATTACATTGTTTCCCCTTTTTTATCCCCCTATATCTTCCCTCCACCCTGTACCTACACCACCCTCCACCCTCACCTCCCCCTCCCCACTGTCCTCTCCCATTGTTGCAAGATTTTTGTCCAATCTCTTGCTGTACTTCCCACAACCCTTTTCTCCCCAAGAATTGTCAGTCCATTCCCTCTCTATGTCCATGTTTCTGTTATATTCACCAGTTTATCTTGTTCATCAGCCTATCAATACACTTGATTTTTATGTTCATTTGTTGATAGATGTGTATTTGTTGTTCATAATTTATATTTTTACCTTTTTCTTCTTCCTCTTCTTAAAGAATATCTTTCAGCATTTCATATAATACTGGTTTGGTGGTGATGAACTCCTTTAGCCTTTTCTTATCTGTGAAGCACTTTATCTGATCTTCAATTCTGAATGATAGCTTTGCTGGATAGAGTAATCTTGGTTGCAGATTCTTGCTATTCATTATTTTGAATATTTCTTGCCACTGCTGTCTGGCCTGCATCGTTTCTGTTGAGAAATCCGCTGACAATCGTATGGGTGCTCCCCTGTAGGTAACCAACTGTTTTTCTCTTGCTGCTTTTAATATTCTCTCTTTATCTTTTGCTCTTGGCATTTTAATTATGATATGTCTTGGTGTGGTCCTCTTTAGATTCCTATGTTTTGGGGTTCTGTGTACTTCTTGGGCTTTTAAGTCAGTTTCTTTCACCAGGTGGGGGAAGTTTTCAGTCACTATTTCTTCAAGTAGGTTTTCATTACCTTGCTCTCTCTTTTTTTCTGGCACCCCAATAATTCGGATGTTGGTATGTTTGAGGTTGTCCCAGAGGCCCCTTACATTATCTTCAATTACCTGAATTCTTTTTGCTTCTTGCTTTTCCAGCCAAGTGGATTTTGCTTCTTTGTATTTCAAATCTTTGACTTGGTTCTTGTGGCCCTCTGGACTGCTTTTAGGACTTTGTGTAATATTTTTTATTTCAGTCTGTGTATGCTTGATTTCTAGTTGGTCCTTTTTCATATCCGTGAGGGTATCCTCAGAGGTCTTGTTCATTTCCTTGAGGGTCTCATTCATTTCCTTGTAAGTCTCATTCATTTCCTGGTTGGTCTTGTTTATTTCCTCGTAATTCTCATTAAGTTCATCGGCCTTTTCTAGGAGCCTCTTGAAAAGCCTTATAACCGTGGTTTTGGACTCTATGTCTTGTCGTCTTTTCTCCTCCATTTCTTTCACACCTGATTTCTTTCCATATCTCTGCATGGTGGCTGTTTTACGTGGTAGATATCCTCAAAGGGACAGTGGCTCAGCCTCCCCAGTTACCTGAGGTGGGTACTCTTACTGCAATCCTTTATGGGTTGTACAGTATTTTTGAATTTAAACCCAGCTTGTTGTTGTTAGCCCTAGGAGGGTTTGACCTCCAGGCCAATTGGCTGTGAAGGGAGACTGTGTTCAGGTTGGATGGGTGGAGTCTCTGAGCTGCGCAGGCAGCCTCAGTGTCAGCTACGTCCTATGTGGTGCTCGCGCTCGCGGGTCTCTGTTGGATGGGGATGGCTGCAGACACCTTCAAGAGAAAGCCACTAGTCTCTTCCCCTTGCCAGACAACTCTGCCTCTCCCCAAATGAGCCTGCACCCCCAAAGTCTAGCCCAGGGTTGTAAAATAGATGGTTTCCGGGACCTGGAGACAAGTTCCCAGGGGGCAAGTCGCGGGTTTGTGCAACACTTGCGCACAAACTTCTTTTCCCAGTCTCCGCTTTTCTCCTCAGACTAGGAGACCTCTGCCACACCCTGCTTCCAGGGTGCGTCCCCTGGATCTCAGCCCTCGCCTGGCACTGGGGAATCTGTGCAGTGGGATGTCTCCACGTACCCTGGATCTCGGACCTTGCCTGGCGCTGGGGAATCGGTGTAGTGGGACGTCTCCGCCCTTCCCGGGGTTGCTGCTCCAGCCCCAGCCAGTGCGCCGACCATGACGGCTCCTAACCTGTTTCCGTCTTCAAGGCTGCGCTCCCGCTGCTCCTCTGAGTCTCAGTGTCCCACCTTTACTCTTATTTGTGGAGTTTTCACTCAGCCAGCTTTCTGGCAATTCTGGGTGATGTCTGTTCTGCTGTTATGTTGTAGTTCTTAAATCGTTGCACGGGGCAGAACAATAGGTGTTTACCTATGCTGCCATCTTGGTTCTCTCCTAATTGTGGGCATTTTTAGAAGTGTTTTTAGTTTTGAATACTTTATTTGAAATTAATTTCAAATTTACAAATATTTGAAAAATTAAAGCAGTATCATGAAAAGAAAATCCACATAGCTTCTTTATATCCCATTTGTTTTATCATTTGTTCTCTCACTTTTGAAAGTAATTTATATATATCATGGCTTTTTACCTTTAAATCAAGCACGTCAAATTCAAAGGCTAACAGGGGCCAAATAAACGAAGCATGCAGGCTGTGAGTTTGACAGGCTTGCTTTAAAGTTCCTCTGCCTACAATGGGCTGGATTCTCCATGACTCGTGCCAGGGCTCAACAGACACATGCAGGGAAGAGAGCAGTCCCTGGCCCCTTCTCATCTTGGAGGCCTGTGCTCTGTTGGCACTTTGTTCCTCTAGACTTCACTTTCACCACTCTCTGATGTTATTTAACTTCCTGCGGCCTGAGCAAAGCTCCTTCCCATCTCTGATGCCTTGCTCCCTCCCTTCTCCCCCGTCCCACTTGCTTGTTTCTCTGCAGCTTTGCTCCCTTCTGCAGTGTTTGGCTTCCTTCTACCCATCTTCTGTGCCTGGATATGCAAATTAGCCACCATCTTGGTTGAGTTAATTTGCATGCTTCCTCTGATTGGCTGATGGGTGTGGCTTGTGGGTGTAGCAGAGGTACAGTCAATTTGCATATTACTCTTTTATTAGATAAGATGTACTTTTTATATTGTTTGAATTTTACTATTTCCATTACTCTATCATGTTTGTATGTATATACATGTACGTTGTCCAACATATTTAATAGGTTTTAAGAAGAAATTGTAAGTTATCTCTAAGCCTGCTGGTGGTCTTCTTGCATTTTGTCTCTTTATTTCCTTTTGTTTGTATCTTGGAAAAATGTTCTTGGATTTTTCATCAGAATATAATTCTATTCGTAAAATAAAAACATATTTGTAAGCTCAAAATCAAACAAAAGAAAATATACATTTTAAAACCTTACACACTTTTTTTCTAGTTGTTACAATGAATGTGATGATCTATGCAATTGCCTACTTCAGAACCCAAAACTAAATGTAGAAACCTAGTTCTTTAACTTTCAACTATTATCAACATATTGGTAATTCTCAATTTTTTATTTTGATCCAGAGCTTTGTTAATGAATCCCAGACCTTTACCTCTAGACTTTAATATCTAGGAGTTATATTTTGGTTATCCTAAAACTCTTAAATTTACATCTTATCTGGCACTCAACATCTTTCTCCATAAACAGCTCCTACCTGGAAGTTCTTGACTTGGAGAATATTTCCACTCACCCAGTCACCCATACTTGTTGACCCCTCCTTCTCTTTCACTACCACATCAATGGGTTACCAAGTTCATTGTTATATATCTATAAAATTTTCAAATATCCCATTCCCTTAACTTCCCTACCACTGCTCTACTCAAGCCCATACTAATCACTGGTTTAAAGTCACTCCATGCCTCCTAACTGATTCTAGTCTCTCTCTCTCTCTCTCTCTCTCTCTCTCTCTCTCTCCTATCTTCCTAACTACTTTAAAAGATATCTTGTAAAATAAATATTTTTTTGAATAGTAAAGCATGATTGAGTCACTCCAAGACTTACAAATTTCTGATAGCTCTAATTTCCACCGAACAAAGTAGAACTTATTTAGAATTCAGAATCCCTCTGAACCTAATCTGAACATTTCCTTCTGATCACTTGTGCAGCACTCTCAATTAGAAGTTTGAGGGACATCAATGTTGTACAGCTTCACAGAACACCATTCACATGTTAGTTTTACATAAATGGCATCAGGGGTGATGCAATGTTGCTAGAGTTTTGCAGTGAAATAGCCTGGTAATTTTTCACCGTCTCTGGATTGCTTTCTGGTTCCTTTAAAAAAAAAAGTGCATTCATACATTTGTAGTCTTTTCTCATTCTACCTAGAATTCCCTTCCTTTGCTTTACCACTGGCAAAAATTCCCCTTCTCCTCCAAAACTCAACTAGGATGACACCTTGCCATCTTAGGTGTTTATAACAGCCTCTTCACCCTACAGAAGGGAATACATTATTCCATCATTGCATTTTATTATTGGTACTTGTTTATATATCATCTCTCCTGTTAGGCAGTCAGATTTTAGGGATATACCCCATCTACTAGGTTGAGTAAGTCTTTGCTAATTTGAGTTGGAAATAGTTTAGGTGAATTGGGGTGTGACATTGTTGAGAGCCTTATGAATATTATAGTGTGGAAGTAGTACTTTTACTTTGTTAACAATGTGGAGGCATTTGAATTGGGGCTGGGTGGGTGGTAGTATAAAAGGGAATCTTCCATGTTTAAGAAAAATGAGGCAGCACCAAAACAAAACAATAGTCTAGACATGTGTGCAAGTGGGAAAGGCAGCTGAGTTGCCTGCCTAACCCACATGCCAAGGTAATAGTCTACCTTAGACATTACAAAGTGAATGACAAATTTCTGAATTGTTCTCATATTAGCTTTCAATCTTAATATCTCATTATATGTTCCAAATGCCAATTTGTTTAAATCACCTTGTATTCACATATGTATCTTGATGGCATTGGCTGGGCTGGCTCTAGGTGCACATTTTACTGCCTGCAGGGACATGTGGGAAAATTACCTCTCAACTCAAGGGCAAGCATAAGTCCAGTCTCTGTTTCACTCCCTGGTATGCTCCCATTTTCTTAACTGGATCCCACAGACTCTCCTAACAGCACCCAGGCACCCTCCAGGCTGGACATGGTGGGAACTTATTTCATGACAGAATCAGGTCATCCTTGACACCCCTTCGCTTCTCTCCCTTTTCTTTATTTGCTCTCTTTGTTTCCCCTTGGTCTTGATTTTTTATTTCATTAACCTTATTGCATATTTTTTTCTGTTGAAAACCAGGTCAGATACATTTTGGAAAAGTCAGGCTATAAATAAAACAAACAAACCAAAAATAAATAGTAGCATGTTTTTTTTGAAAAAGCAATCCATATATGTATTATAGAACTTTATGAAATATAGACCGGTACAAAGAAGAAACTTAAAACTATTCATTTAGAGACTAGCAGTAATAATTTTTTGGTACATACTCTTACATATCCTATCTAATAAAGAGGGAATATGTAGATTGACCTTCAAGCTGTCACAAAGATGGCAGCACCCATAGCCACAAGATGGCTGCACCCAGTCCTCTCAGCCCCACTGGAATCCCTCAGTCCTTTCAGCCTCACCACTGAGAGTGAACAGTGGGGAGTAGGGACTTTGTTGCCATGGCAGTGGTGAAGCCCCCAGGCCTGGCAGACAGAAAGCAGACAGCAGGGCTTGGGGGCTTTGTTGCTGTGGTGGCAGCAAAGCAGCCAGGCCCCGTAAAGAGCAGAGAATCACGGGGAGTGGGCCCAAGCCATTAATAGGACATCCCTGATGGCTCCTGGTTTAGAGATGGTGCAGGTCGGGCTGAGGGAACCCCCCACCCCCCAGCACAAATTTTGTGCATGGGGCCTCTAGTTTTTATATAAAATGTATATAATGCATTTATATCTGTATCTATATTTACATATTATAAAGATATGTATATATCTATATCTAAGTTTACATATGCATGTATAGTCATTGATATAGCTATATAAAATTCATATTGATAAAATTCATATTTTAATGATACTAAAACAATTGTAAATACTGTTTCATAACCTGCTTTTTATTTAACAATTTATCTCTCCTTGTCAGTATATATTCATCTAGTTTCCAGATTAATGCAGTGGGATTAAGTTAGAGCAAACTTTATTTCCCTCTATATCTAATAAAATGAAAGCAGAAAAAAAATAAAACAAACCCAACAGCAACCAAATTAAAGTGCAACCCCATCATAACCTTCCCAGTTCCTAGAAGTATGATATTAAAAAAGAAGATTAGTCACCAAAGTCCTGAGAAATTTTGCAAATGTCCTCTAACTGGTGAAAAACAAAGAAGCAAATAAACAAAAAGAGTTGAATAAAAAGCTTAGGATCTTTTCTATCTGGCCAAGTAAAACAGCTACTGGGAAGAGATGGGTGAAAACAAGAAGCAAACAACCAGAACTGACAGTCTCATATGACATACAGTCTTCAGGGAATCACATTGAAATCAGAGTATAATTCTAAGCGGAAGTGCCAGACTAATATTATCCACTTTATTAAGTGGAATGAACCTTTTTTATAGGACACTTAACTTAATCTCAAATGAGAGAGGTCAGGCCAGCTTTTCCAACCAAGATTGCTCACAGTCCAAGCTAATCTTTTCCTCTGGCTTCAAGTGGGTCACATTTTGTGCTCAACTATTCAGTTGAAGTTTGGAGCAATGGGAAATAGACTTTAGGTAGGAAGGAGGTCAATGAGAATTCATATACCTTCCATTAGAGGACAGAGCTTTCCTGTTTGCATAAGCAAGATCAAAAGAAACTGGCACTTAGGTCAATGTACTATAGAAACCAAAAATAATAGTAAGAATAAAAAAATAAATGCAAGTTAAATGAACATAGAATGCAGCTGACAGCTGAATAAACCATTCTCAGGGAAAATAACCCAACAAAAAAGGAAATCCTCTACAAATATTTAATTCTATACAATAATTTAACAAGAATTTGAATTCAAATTTTTGAAGAGCTCAGAAATTCAATGATAAAACATCTGAATGAGATGGAAATGGAGGTTGCAAAGCTAAGGAATGAAAATGAAAAATAAATCAATATTACCAGAGAAAATCAGAAACAGGAAGAAATAGAATAATCTTGGCTGGAAATGGGATCATTGAAACCCAGCAAAAGCTATAGATAATTTTAACAATTGGAATAGAAATCTTACAATTTGCAACAGCATGAGGGACCTAGAAAGTACTATGCTAAGTAAAATAAGCCAGATAGAGAAAGACAAATAGCATTTGATTTTCCTTATATGTGGAAGCTAAAGAGCAAAATAAATAAACAAACAAAATAGAAACAGCCTTATAGATACAGAGAACAGACTGATTGATGGTTGCCAAAGGGGAGGGTAATAAAGGTGGAGGGATTAAAACTACAAATTGGAAGTTGCAGAATAGCCCTGAGATGTAAAGTACAGCATAGGGAATATAGTCAGTAATATTGTAATAACTGTATACAGTACCAGATAGGTGCTTAATTATTCTGGAGGAATACTTTGTAAAGTATATGATTCTCTAATCACAATTCTGCACACCTGAAACTAACACAAAATAATATTGAATGTAAATTGTAATTTAAAAATAAAATTTAAAAAATACATATCAGCAATCATCAAACATTAAAGAAACAGGGAATATGTACATATGAGACATTCTGGAACCAAATAAACCAACTATTTTGGGATAAAATCTAGTCAATCAAGAGATTAATTGATATTCCAATGGGGGACACTACTAGAACAATACATGCAAGAGCACACTGTATTAATAAGCAATCATTATATGCATATATATTGTTATTGCTTGTGTATTTAGATATATTTATTGTGGTAAGTGTTCTCTTTGTTGTGGCCTTTCTATTGTGGATTTTCTCATCTTTTGAAGAGATTGAATAGTTCTTCTTATCCCAATTTATCTCCTGAGGATTCAAAACTTACTATTATTTCTACTTTTTTAAAGTAATTAGTATAGAAATTGCATCATTAATGCTTAACTGATTACAATTTAAAGTTAACCAATATGTTTGCTCAACAACTCAGATATTGCCTGTCTTCCCTTATTGTGATTTTGAAGGTTGAGTGGATTGATACAAGTAAAGCACTTAACATTTCTAGGTGCATTATAGATGCCATATAAATTCTAATTTCTATTATTGAAGACATCATTCCAGTATATTCTGGTTTATGTTGAGAAGAGACTTGTACTTTAAAGAAACTGCTTTGAAATTAATTTGTTTTTACTTCCTGTCTACTTTTATGATCTACTTTTGATTTGGGGGTATTTTCCAGTTTGATTATGATATATCTCAGGATGTATTTTTAAATATCCTCATTCTTCTTTTTAAATCTGTGGATAAGAATAATTTATCACTATTAAACATTTTTAACTCTTATTTCTTCAAAGATGCTTCTGCCTCATTCTCCTTTCTCTTCCTGGAATTCTAACTACATATACATATGTTATACTTCCCTACACCATCCTTCATGCTTTTAAACTTTTTTTGTGAGTGTGGTAACTTCCCATCTCTTTGTACTTACTTATGGCCAATCCTTTCAGTTTTCACTTCCAATTCACTATGGCGCTCTTCAGCTGTGACTGATCTGCTTGGTAGCCAGTCATTGAAGTTTTAATTTCAATTATTAAATTTTTTCTCCTAAGCGTTTTGTTTGATCCTTCTTGAAATCTGTTTGGGAACACTTTCTCTTTCTAGTTCTTTGTTCATTTTCAAGTGTCCCCTCTATTTCTTTAAGCATGTTGAACATGCTTTTAAATTATATTCAATAATTCTAATATCTGAAATATTTCATGTTGTTTCAGCACTCTCTTGCTTTGGCTTATTCTCAATTAGGGCATCTTCTTTTCTTGTTTTTTTGTTTGTTTGTTTGTTTGTTTTGACATTAAATTCTAGGCTTCTCATTTTTCTTGGATCTTGATCCATAGAAATTCTCCTAGGATGAAGATACATTTGTTTCTGCTTTGTGCCTTAAGGCACTATTACTGTCAAGGATGATTAAAAATTATATTTTTGGTTTAATGTTTTTCAGGTCACGAGGAAGTATAAATTTGGGCTGCCAATTTAAGTAAAACTAACTTTAATACTTTAAAAATACATCCATGTTCAAGTATCTGTATGCCCACCCATCTCTTTGTCTATGTTTCTCTGTGCGTATGTGCTTAGAGAGTTATCTGAAGTAAAATCTAATTATAACAAAGTTTATTCCTAGGTAATGCAGATTGATAATGAGTTCCATTCTTCAACCTTTGTTCTATTTTGCATTGCTTAATTTTAGTTTATAATGATCACATATATTTTTGCCAAACAACTAAATTTAATTTAAAAACAGACAAATAGATGAACACTTTGTTATAATAATCACATGTCATTCCTCAGTGTGACTGGAGGCATCTTGCCTGGTATCCTCTGTGCTTTGATCTGTAACTGGATTCCTGAGTGTGCTACAGGCCTGTCTCTGTCTGTGACCTTGGATTAGTCTCTGGTCTCTCATCCAGAATCTCCAGCTTTGCTACCTGCTGACAGATGTTCACCAAGCCTGCCTTCTTGGTTTTCAAACCTGACCTGTGGGGAAAGTCTCCTCAGGAAGCTCACAGCTAAGTAGTGAGAATAACAAAGGAATGGACAAATGTCCTTGTCATATTCTTGGTGCTGACCATTGTCTTGGCACTGTGCCAGGCTCCTCTGGTCCGTCCCTCTGGATTCTACATCTGCAGATTCAGCTGCAATTCTGCCAGTAACTTCCCTTGGACAGGACTTCCCTTTGGGCAAAGCTACTTGCAGGTGCCAGCTGGTCTCTCTAAACCTCTCCCTTCCTTCTTCTCTCCCTCCCTTCCTCTCTCCCCCTCCTTTTCCCCATTTCATCTCTTCTCACCACTCCCCTCATCTCATTCTTCCCTTCTCAATTCTACTTTGTCCCTGCTTTCCCCTCTTCTTCCATCCACTCTCCCCTTTAGCCGCCTCCCCATCCTTCTCTCCATTCTCCTACCCTCTTTTCTTTTTCTTTCCTGATTTATTCTCTTTCCCTCTACTCATTTCTTATCTGGTAAAATTATCTGTTTTATGGTTAAATGCAATTATAAAATGTGAGTTGTTTAGCATACTTTTGGATACAGAGCAAATGTTCTCTTTATGGGAGTCATTACAATGATTATGTATTTATTGAATTATTCATTCATTTATTCAACAAATGAACCTGCTATACATCAGACACAGTGCTAGGTATTCCTGGTTACAGTGAGGATTCAGACATGATTTCTGCCCTCTAGGAGCTCACAGCCAAGTGTTGAGAATAACAAGGGAATGGACAAATGCTGTGCAGTTAGCTGGCCACCAGTGCCCCATGTATAATGTATGTGTTACCTTGTGTACACATGTTATGGATTGTGAAGCCTGTAGTGAAATTCGATACAATGAATCCACCCACCGCTTATTAATGTTCCCTGAGCTAGGAAAGGAATAATATCAACAGACTGTTATAGTCAAAGAAGATGGATTCTAATTTCTCAAATAAATGGAGCCTTTTGTTTTGCTTAGAACTATGTCAGCCTGCTCAGCTCCTAAACCTGGGTTAACCCTGAAGCAGAGTTTAAGAAATCAATATTTGAGCCATTTATAGAAACAAAGCAATAGATAAGAAATAGGGTGGGGGCACTGGTGCTTTCAGGAGGCCAGGTGGGTCTCTAAAACTTGAGATTTCTTTTAAAAAGAAGCACAGTGCATTCTGCGTTTTTTTCATGGTCAGATTTGAGCCTCCAGCATCATCTCTTATCCAGATGATTTTGCCTATGGAAAATAAGATGTCCCCAGACATTCAAAGCACACTTTTTCATAAGCAGTTTAACTGCTTTTAAAACTTAATCATGTGTGAAATGTACTGTTTCCACCTCGTTGGCCATTGGCCTCTGCTGCCGGCCTCCTGCCAGCCCCCAGGCCGTTAGCTGGCCTGAGGCAGGTCGGGTCCAGCTGGGAATGGCAGTGCATCCTGGGCAGCCCTCTTGCCACTCTTGCCAGGCTGAAGCTAGGAGTTTCTCAGTCTTAATATTATTTTGCTCCCAAGTTGCCCTTAGCTTCCCTATGTGCCCCATGATGTGAACAGCTGCCCACCATTTCTTTAAGTGGGTCCTATGTCCTGGAACTTTTGGACACTGAACTTTTGGTACTGAACCTGTCAGCAAAATTGATCTGTCACTTATCCCAGTCCCTTAGACTCCCACAATCTCCTAGTGACCTGAGGTCAACCTAGGTGTTGTATTGTATTATAGCTTTCCTGGTTGGAAAGTAAACAATGATCTCTACCAGTTGACATAAAAGCTGAGTCAGTGATGATGAAAATCTTCACAAGTTCTTTAGGATTAGTCCACCATTTTTTTGTAAAGTATCTGCAACATGAGGTTCAGGGAAGGGAAGAGCAAGCCAGACCTGGAGGAAGCACAAGAGCCTGACCCTTTGGTCTGGATCATTTTCTTGGGTTGTGTTAGACAAATCCCAACCAGCAAGTCTTTTTAAAATAATATTTCAATTTTTCTTTCAGATTTCAAAAGTAATACATGCTCATTTTAGGTAATTAGAAAGTTCAGAATGCACAAAATAAAAAGTACAAATCTCACATATTCCTATAATTTAGTTAATAACCACAACTACCATTTGGTATATGCACTTTTGGTAATAGATAGATAAATAAGTACAAAGGTAGGTAGGTAGGTAGGTAGGTAGGTAGGTAGATAGATAGATAGATAGATACTAGTAGATGATAGATAGGAAGTTTGGTAGATAGGTAGATAATAGAGAGATAGAAAGGTTGCTCCATAGGTAGATAGGAAGGTTGGTAGATAGATGAAAAGGTTGTAGGTAGGTAGATGAACATATAGATAGAGCAATGATGGCCAGATGGGTGAACAGATGGATGGATAGATAGCAGATGGATGGAGAAACCTCCATATCACTACATTTAGCTGTGTCAAGACAATGGAATTCCTTAACTCTCTAGAGGACTAATTCTCAATGTATCATTTCTAAACTAGCAGCATCTGCAATATTTGAGAACTTCTTAGCAATGCAAATTCTCAGGTCCCACCATAGACCTTCTGGAAATCAGTAACTCTGGGGGGGATTTAACTAGCCCTCTAGGTGAATTTAATGTACATTAATCTGAAAACTCCTCTGTAACTAATCTGACTCCTGGTTCACTGTCCATTCTGAACACTGGCCCATCTGCTACAAGGGATTGTTAGATTTTCAAGCCAGCTCATTGGAGGTTAAACTTAGTCTAAGCCAGTACTTTATAGGTTTAACTTCATCTTCTTCGGACAGCTGCTCAGTCTTTCAGATTCTTTCCTTGCCAGCCTCACTCAACTCCTCTCAACATGTCACTGGAGAATACAGAGCTCTAGCTTTCATGTCTACATGGCCATAGGGATGCCAGGCCTTGTGCTGATGCCCCCATGTGCTGAGACATAACTGGCTTGGTCTCATCTTTGGACATTCTGCTGGCATTTGCTCCTGACATCTGTGACGCTGACATTGTCCCATTTGTTCTCAGCTTATTAAGGGGCCTGGGGCCTCCTTCTGCTATCTAGATTTTTCCCTGGCTCCTGTAGGTCCCTGAATTTCTGCCACACCTTCTATATACTCTTGACTGGGTTGGTCCATGCATGCTTTCACTGGTCCCTGTCTTCACTCGGATTCCATTGCCCCCAGGGATGCTTACTCTACTCAACTGTCTTTTTGTCATGTCCCATGAGTTGGCCTTGCACAGTGGTCTCTGCCCCGAGGGTGAAGAGGAGACTAAAGTGGGGTTTTATTTGCCTTCAACCCCTTGAGCTCACAGGACACAGCTTTTTCTCTCTGACCATCTCCCTGATTCTGTCTCCATTTCTCTTCCCTCAGGTCTTTTATACAAAGCCACTGATATGTTGAATGGCTCTCTTTTACTGGTGCCCAGTTTTCCAAGCCCATCTCAGGTGTAAAATTCTATTTAAAAGATAAACAGTAATTCTTTCTCTTGGCATCTGTAATAATGCATCACCCCGAGGCAGATGGATGTAGGAAGGCAAAATAGAAAAACACAATGATATGTTTCCAAATCTTACCCCTTTTTCATAATCAAATATACGCACAACTTTTATATAATTTGGATTCTATTGCATGTACTTTTTGATGGGTCTTTTTTTTTTTTTTTGGTCATTTATCCATATGCCATAAACACTGTTTCCATGTAATTAAATACTTTTCTACATGACTTTTAATGGCTCTAAGGAATTCAATTAAATGTGTGGTGAGAAGAAAAATAAATTGCTATTTTAACAACTATTGGCAGTTTGTCTTGGTTTCTTTAGGATATGGCAGCAAGATTCTTTCAAGGGAAAAATTGTTGTTTTTTTTTCCCCATTGGAATAAAAGTACACTTAAAGGGACCTTTTGCTTATGCAAAGGCAATAACTAATGATTTCATTGGAGCACAGGTTTGAGACATGAAGGAGATAAATGGCAGAGAACAAGCTGTCTTCTTGAGTTGTTCATATGGCTGCAGATTGCTGGTTTCCTTTGGGGGTTGCAGGTCTGGGGCCCAGGAAAGTGAGAAAGAAGTGGGCAAAGTAAGAAAGACTGCTAGAGGAGGAGGTGGGCTGGGACAAAGAGGTGAATTGCTCAGTAAGGAGCTCTTTGCATTGAATCAAGTATGATGGATTTACATATAAAGATGTCTGACTTTGAGACTGAGGTTTAATTTTCTGTCTTGTATTCACTTTGCGATCTTTTCAGTAAAGTCTGTTGTACACAGTTATATGTCCAAATGATGCCTTGAGAAATGAAGGCAGGGGATTGTTTTCATGTTTGCAGAAATATAGCCAAAGGATATTAGGAGTCAACTGTAACATGAACCAAGAGCTGATAGCTACACTCAGCCACTGCAGCTACACCCAACCTCTACAGCTACTCCCGTGAACTGTTGGGAACATTCAGGAATCCCTGCAGCATAAGAGCATGGCAAGTCCAGTTATTTTATTCGAGTATTAAATAGCAGGTAACTACAGGGCTGGGAAGCATGGGATACTTTACCTTAGTGTATCATAATTTATTCAACCATCCTCTGTTTTTGCCCCCCACCTCCTTCCCACACACACACATTCTAACACTGCTATAAGCAGCCTTAGAGATAGTTTGGGACATATAATTGACTAGTGTTCTGGTGCACGAAATTCATGAAGGGGTGGGATGGGGGAAGAGGGAGAGGGAAGGGTGTCCCTCAGTCCGGCCTGCACCCTCTCCAATCTGGGACCCCTCAGAGAACAACCGGCAGTCGGACATCCCTCTCACAATCCAGAACTGCTGGCTCCTAACAGCTCACCTGCCTGCCTGATTGACCCTAACTTCTTCTGCTTGCCAGTCTAATTGTCCCTAACTGCTCCCCTGCTGGCTTGATTGCCCCTAACACCTCTGCCTTGGCCCCACATCCGGGACCCAGGATTCTGTCCTCTAGCAGACCACAGGCACCAAGTATCTGGGCTTCCCTCCCTCTGGTCAACCATAGATGCCCAGGCTGGCTGTAGTTACAGGGGATGGTGGGCAGGTGGCTTCACCTGGGCTGCAGCCGCAAGTGCTGGCACCTGGGACTGTGGGGTGGATGGCTTCTCCATCTCTCAGGCCACAGCCAGCTACAGGTGCTGGTGCCTGGACCACAGATGGGCGGCTTCTCCGTCTTACCTGGGATGCAATGTGGGTGACTTCTCTGGCTGGCTGCAGCCTGGGATCATGGGGCATGTGGCTTCTTTGTCTCAAGGGCTGCACCCACCCTTAGGTGCTAGGGCCCAGTTTCTCCGTCTCCCCCAGGATGTAGGGCAGGTGGATGTGAGGCTTCTCCTGCTGGCTGAGGCCTGGGGTCATGGGGCAGGTGGCTTCTTCCTTTCCCCAGCTGCAGCCAGCCTCAGGCACTGGCATCAGACATCTACGACCCCCACAGGCCAGAGTGGTGATGGTGGTGGTGGGGGGCTGCTGCCACGTTTTTCAGATTAATTTGCATACTCACTCTGATTGGCTGGTTGTATAGTGGAGCGGCGGTAATTTGCATGTTTCTCTTTTATTAGTGTAGATTGTGCCCTTTGTGCAAATTCCTGGAAGTGGAATTGTTTGGGCAATGGTACACCTGTTTCAAAGGCTTGTGATGTGGTACAATTTTGTTTTCAGTGTTTGAACTCTCTGGAAAACCAATTGTCAGAAGGATCATGATTTGATCAGAATTTGTACTCCGCATGTAATCTGTGAACCAGACAGAGCATTCAGTGTTTGGAGGAATGCCCATGCCCTGGGTTCTAACTCTGGCACCACACTCCATCTGGGTAACAGTGAGTAAATCAGCTATGGCTCTGAGACTTTCCTCATTTCCAAAACAAAGATGATGATTCAGAATCAACCTCATCAGTTTGATTTCATGGAGATTATTCATAGAAACTGCATAGGATTTTGTATATGTATCTACAGTTCTAAAAAAACTGTAGATATTAAAAACACTGACTTCTCTGCTGTTTCTTTTTTCGGAGTGAGAGAAACTTGCAGATTTCAGTGCTTTCACCTTTGTGAGTCCAGAAAGGACAGAAAAATAGGCCCGTAGAACCCGCTCGCTAGGTGTCAGCCCCAGTAATTTGATTCAAGGACATTGATGACCTACCTTTTGAATCATGCAGCCTCGACTGGGCTGTTTCTGGTTCCCTTGCTAAGTAACCAGCAGACAAGCAGAGACTGCGTTTTTCTGTGAAGGGCTGGGGAGGCTCCTCTGGAAATTCTGGAAACCTTTCCAAGTGTATGGTGCGAACTGCAGGAATGATGGGAAAGGCTGCAGTGCAAACTTATGTGCGTCCCCCTCTTTTCCTCCCCCCATGGCTGGTGGGCTGGAGCCTTGGGGAGGGTTTTTGTCTCCAGTGTTCTTTCCTCAGACACTCACCACCATAAGGGAGCTCAGCCATAGGGCACAGCCTCTCCCTCTTCCCTCTTTCTTTAGGAATGGAGTCACATTGGGTCGGCAAGCACAGTTATGCAAGAGGGAAAATAAGTGTTCCAGCAGCGCCTGGGCACCTTGATGCCGAGAGTCACGTACCAGGAAAAGATTCTCCTCTCTGTATGAGACAACATGCACAGACCAAGGGTTACTGTCTTCCCAGTGCCCTGACACTGTTCTGGGGGCTTTGCTCAGAGGTAATCTCCCCAGGGCGGGACAGGGGAGGTGGAGGAGGAGCAGCATGCTAGTGCAGGCACCGATTCTCCCTTTATAGAGTTTACAAATGTTATTCTTTATGATTTTTTTTTGGCATTCATTTTGACTTTACTGGTAAGAAATATTGCTGCCTTGGATGGAACAGTGTCCCCCTCAAATCCAGAGCCTCAGGATGTGACCTTATTTGGAACTGGGGTCTTTGCAGATGTGATTGGTTAAGATAAGGTCAGATTGGTTTAGAGAGGACTCTGAATCCAGTGACTGGTGTCCTGAGAAGAAGGCCTGTGAGCACAGAGACACAAAGGGAGCCACCTATGTGGAGCTAGACACTGTGGATGGGCTGCGCTGCACCCCCAGGATTCATCCCTGGAGCCAGGGAGGGGCATGGCCCTGCGGACCCCTCGGTTGCTGACTTCCAGCATCTGTGACAGACACATGTCTGCTGTCTGTGGTACTCAGTTTGTGGTGCTTTGGATGGCAGCCCTAGGAAACTAATACAAGTGCGTGACAATGTTGTTTATCCCATTCCTGAGGTTCCTGCTCCTTACATTGTGTATCAACTTGAGTGCCAACTTCTCCTCACCCTAGTGCTGGCTCTGTCCTCCCACTTAGCCATTTGTAACAAGTCAGTGAGGAGCACACAGAGGAAGATCGCCCATTGGCACCTTTTGAAATGACATATACAATACGTGGCTGATAGTAATATGACTTTACTTGAATGCCTGGTTGGTGAGGTCTGAACATACCCAGGCTATAGAGGCGCTCAGTGCTGTTTGTTTAACAAACACTGGACATCAGCAGGGTCAGAGCTGTGCTGAGTGACCATAGCAAAATGCACAATGGCTGCTTTTAAGGGGTTCACTGATGGAAGGAGATAAGAAAACACAAAGCAGAGGCCATGCCCTCCCCTCCCCCCCTGGGGGGGGGGTTTCTGCCCTGGATTTTTCCAGAATGTTTGCAAGGAGTACTCCAAACTTACTTCTACCATTGGGGCAAAAGATGAACGCTGTGAAGTATTTCCTATGCCCTCGCCCTCCCCCGCCCCCCCTTTCCCAATATGGGTGGTCCTCCCAGTGTGCTGCCAACACCTCCTCTTGCTTGGCAGATGTTGTGATACAGAAGGTCAGGCCCATGGTGATGTCAGAGAAACACCCAGAGCTGGGAGGCCCACACTGGGGTTCAGAAAGTGCATTGTCAAAATCAAACTAGGAATACACAATTTCTTTGGAGATGGCAGAGTAAGGAAAGGGGCCCTGAGTAGGGCTCTGAGTTCAAGAGTCATGGAGTATCCACCCGTGGTAACAGGATAAATCAGATCTCTGCTGGTTTGGAGAGCCAGCTGGGAAGGAAGGGCAATAGGGAAGAGGCAGAGTGACAGTCCCCTGAGCCTGGACTTGCGGGTGATGCTCCACTGGAGAAACACCACCAGCAAGAGAGGCGTGGGCAGAGACTCTGGTGCAGGACTCTCCCAGCTGGAGAAAACTCAGCTCTCTTGAAACCAACTGTGCACATGACCATAAGCCTGAATGATGCAGGTTAAAAATAGTGGAAATTGCTAGCTCCCTGAGTGTGGCCAATTATTACCATTATTATAATTGGACTGGAAATTAACCTATTGTTTATGGAGCCCATGAGGTATCCACATTGTTTCAGGCCAGCTGGTCTGCAAGAGGCTAGCGTTAGCGTGGTGTGGTTGGTGTGTTCCTGGAAGCAGTCAGAGCAGAGGTGAGGGTGTGAGGGTGCCAGGCCAGCTGCAACAGTTGTGAAATTCAGAGCAATGAGAAGCAGTGCCCTGGGGAAGGCAGGCTTGCCCTTCCCGGTAGTGTTACACACCTTGCCTGCCCAGACACGTTAGCCTGCTACCTGGGGGCGTGAGTACTGGTTGTGAGAGATCTGTGTGTTCTAGAGGGTCTGAAGAGGTCTGAGGTCTTCAAGAATCATAACCTGACCTAAATGCTGAGGCTCACATAGAAGTTTTGCCTATCTGAAAAACAACAAATAATGAAAAGAAATTACCCTGCACAATGTGGTGAGGGGACCAAGGAGTGGGCCTTTCCATCTGGAAACATGAGGCAGAACTGGACTGGCACGAGGCCTGCAAGATGCCTAGGATGCAAATTTAAGGAGGCCCTCTCTCCCAGGTTCATGCAGGGGCAGCATCTGCACTTGCACGAACCTGAGAGTGAGGGCCCCCTTATATGTTGCACCCTAGCCTCAGTCTTGCTCTCTTGGTGCCTGACTGTGGTCTTTACTGAGTGCAGACAGTGAGCAGGATGTGGTAACAGAACTAAGTAGAAGGGAACCTAGAGAAGGCTCTGTGGTAAGGGCCTCCCCCAGCATTCAATCCTCTTCCTCCTTAGTGACAAGAGCCCAATTTTATTTGGGGTGATGAGCAGTGAACCTAGTTTAATAAGGTACGTAAGTAATATTTCTCAGGTGCACTTATATTTTGTAGCTTGGTCTTGAGACCAAGCTCTCATCCTTGAAAAGGAAGCATAAGTGTATGTTATGTGGTCAGGAGAGCTGCTAAAAGGACCTGACTACCCAGAAGAGAGGAAGAGACCTCCCCACCCTCTGCTCCCCGTTTTGACTTTTCCCTTCTACACAGTTTGCAATTTGGAAGCTCCATGAGCATCTCAGACCATTAGGTGATCTTGAGAATGGAAGCCATGTACTAGGTAGACAGAATAGCGGACCAGTCTGGGTCCCTAGTGATACTGTGGAGCTGTTAATGATGCTGTTGTTCAATTTCATATGAGACAAAGCATACTTAACGCTGAGAGATAAAGTAAGTGGCTTTACATCTTTATCCACAGAAGGGCTGAGCATGAACTGAAACCCAAGACTATTGGATTGCAAACCTGTGTTCTTAGCTGCTACACTGTGTTGCTGTGAGGCAAGGGTACCCATGGCCAATCTTTGGTGCCTTTGGAAAGGAGCTGAAAGTCAGCCCCTTCCCTGACCTGGCTGAAAGGTTTCTGACGAGCATCCTGTGATCCCCACACCCAACCTGAAGCCTGTTGGTGGCTCTGACTCTGCAGGCCTCACCTACGAAGTCAGCCTCCCTCCTGGGGACTCTGAGCTCCGTTTCCAGTGCAGCACCAGTGCTGTGCTAGCCCTGCAGGCCCAGCCAGGGAGGAACAGGCTTCAGGGCTTTTCTCCCAACCTCCACACACTCAGCCAGATTAGGTTTTCATGAAATATGAATGCTTTCTCCAGCAGCCTTGGAAGTGTGTCTAGCCAGGTCAGCAGGGCTGACTGACAGTGTAGCCTGCGGGGGAAGGGAGAGGATTCTGGCTAGAGCATCTTCATGTGTCAAGGGAAGCTCAGGATCAGAAAGGCTGCCCAGTGACAGGTCTGCAGGTGATGGTGGGTAAACCTCATTGTTCTCAGGAAAACCATGCAGCCAAGAGACAGGGCTGGGCCTACCTGGCATAACTTAACCCCACCCCCTCCTACACCCCCATATCCCACTACCCCTAAACTTCCCACTCCTTCTCTGCTCCCAGGTACTCAGAACACTGCTGACATCCCTTTCTTCTGGAAGACTTTGTGATCTTCAGCAGTTTCTTAGCCTTGGTTTACATTTTGAATCATGTATCTTAGGGTCAGGCTTGCCTGATCCTGTGGATTGCTGATTGGGGGGAGAAGGCATCAGAAATCTATGTGGGGGGTCTACTTACATGAAAAAATGAAGGGTTTCATAGGAGAAGAGCTCCAGGGAAGGAAAAGAAAGTTAAAGTGCATAAGGTTGGCTCACAGTGCAGGAGGGATGCAGGCAAGGCGGGCATGTTGCATGCCTCTGCAGGAGGAGGCAGCTTCAATCAAGAGTGTGATGCAAATGGAACATGTTTCATTCCTGCCTTCTTCGTGGAGACCTCAGGTGGCCCTATATCTGCCCTGCTGGTTCCAGGTGGGGTGCTGACTCTGAGGTGATGGGCAAAGGGGCTCTACATGGTGTGGACTGTAGAGGGCAATGGTGACTTAGTCAGTGCTTGGTGACACTCTCTCAGCAGGTTTTAGCTGGGCATTAGCAATGCACTTTCCCCTCTGCCAGCTTGTCTTGGCCATGGATGCCAGATGGCTGATTAGACATTCTAAGTGTCTGAAGGTATTTGGATGAGATTTAAATGGGCAGACTGAGTGAAGCCCATTGCCCTCCCTGATGCAGGTAGGCTTTTCCCAAGGAGTTGAAGGTTGGAATAAATTCTAGTAAGAGAGAATTATCCTTCCTGAAGTCCTTTGATCTGGGGCATCAGCTCTTCCTGGGTCTACAACAGCTTCTGACCTTTGGACTCAAACCATGAAATGGGTTCTGCAGATATTTCACTTGTTAGCCTCCATAATTGTGTGTGCCATTATATATATATATATATATATATATATATATATATATATGGAGAGAGAGAGAGAGAGAGAGAGAGAGAGAGAGAGAGAGGCCAGATTATTATGACCACCTCATCAGTACTTCGTTGGGCCACCTTTTGCCTTCAATATTGTGGCAATTCTTCTTGACATTGACTACATGAGATGTTGAAAGGTGATGCAAGGAATCTGACACCATGCCTGATGAATAGCACTGTCCAGTTCTGTGAGATTTGATGGTTGTGGAACCAGCTGCCTGATGGCTCTTTTAATTTTGTCCCACAAATGCTCAATTAGATTGCGATCTGGTGATTGTGGGGTCCACCTAAGCAAGGTGAAGTCTCCCTCATATTCTTGAAACCACTCCTGTACAATACAAGCACTGTGGCATGCATGGCACATTGTCTTGTTGGAAGAAACCATCTCTATTGGGATATGCCATCAATATGATAGGATGAACTTGATCAGCAATGATACTTAGGTATGTTGTGCTATTCAGACATTGTTCCACATGAATTAAAGGGCCCAAATCATGCCAAGAAAACATATCCCAAACCATAACACTACTCCCACCAGCTTGAAGGGTTATAATCAAGCATGTGGGGTGCATGTTTTCATGCTGTTTCTGAGAAATTCTCACTTGTCCATCTGCATGATGCAACTGGAAACGTGATTCATTGGACCACATGACTTTTTCCCAATGATTGACTGTCCAATCCTTGTGTTCCTGTGTGAATTAGAGACATTTTATCTTGGTAACTGCAGACAGCAAAGATGTTCGAACAGGCCTTCGGCTTCCATATTCCATACTATGCAGTGTATGGCTAATTTGCCTACAATCATTGGGTAATCATCATAATCTGGCCACTCAGTGTATATCTCTTATTTGTTTTCTTCTTTTTTTTTCTTTTTTTTTTTTCTGGAAAGCCTCTAATTAATACACACTATCAAGAAGCATTACCATAGTGAGCTAAAATAAAGGGTCATGCCATTGAGTACCCAAAAGGGCTCTCTGAGGAACAGAATTACCAGACATAAATGCTTAGGAAGAGTGGCTTGTTCCCTTAGAGTGAGTAAGAGCATGGAGGACACAGCCAGAGACATGTCTCTGAGGCCCTGAACCAGGCTGAGTGATGGTCCCCTGAAGATGTTCACGTCCTAATCCTTGGACGCTATTCATGTGTTACCTTACATGACAAAAGGCACTATGTAGGTGTGATTAGATTAAGGGTCTTGACATAGAGAGATTGACCTGGATGGTCCAGGTGGGCCCAGGGTATCCAAAAGAGTCCTTAGAAAGAGGTAGGCAAGAGGGTCCAGGAAGAGGGCAGGAGATATGATGATAAAAGCAGATGTGGTGGTGATGTGCTTTGCAGATGGACAAAGGGACCATAAGCCAAGGTGTTGGAAGTCGCCCATTGTCTTTACTAGCAGAGAGGTGTGGACAAGGAACCCGGAAGTTTGGTCAACCTTGAAGCTCTGAAAGATCAGAGCTAACCACACACTGTTTAGTTGAGACAATGGTAGCTAAAGCAACTTCCACCTTTTTATTTTATTTTATTTTATTTTATTTTTTCCACCTTTTAGTTTTATGTAAATTCTTGCTGATTGGCTCTTATTGGAATTGCCTGCCTAAAAGCTATGGATGTATTCCACAGAATTAATAAAAGGGATAGCAAGTCCAGAGCGGGATGGAGTCCTTCCCCTTCAGTTGGGCTCCCGCCTGGCCCCTAATATTTCCAAATTGATATTTTCTAGTGTCTTTCAATTGTGTGCAACCTCCTCCAGAGCCTGAACCCTGAACCTGAACCCTGAACTACGCAGGTCGTGGTGGGGACACTCGCACCAAGGAATCTGGTGGCCTCCAGAAGACAGAAAAGGCAGGAGAGACTAATATAGGTCCTAGCTGGGAACACATACCCATGACTTTGGAAGGGCAGGGCATGAACGTGCCAACCTCAGCAGAGAGGGAGCCTCTTCCTATGTAATTTGAGTGGTAGCTGGGTGGATGGCGCCCAATTGCACTGACAATATGGAACTGCTGCATGCTGCACTGATCCTGGGACTATTTCAATTGTCTGTTACACTTCTTGTGTGTGTGTGGGCGCGCGCGTGCGTGTGTGTGTGTAATATTCCCTTATGAGTGAAGTTACTATTAGGAGGGTTTTCTGGTGTGACAGTCATTCTTATTACCCAAATCTATGCTGGATCTCCTCTGGACACCTCAAAATATCATATGTAAGGACCCAGAGGGCTGAGCATTTTTGCAGACACTTAAGGTTTTGCAAGTTATTCCCAGTTCACATAAGGCAGGTCCATTCCACTGACAGGGAATGGTGTGGGCCTCTTTTGCTGCCCTGGGATTCTGTTTGATGTGAGTACAGTACCAGACAAGGTAGTTTGCTGATCTGATCAGAAGGCTTTGATGTTCAGTGAAGGTGGCCTGAGAGCGTTTTCACCAGGAAGGATCAGCAGAGAGAGCAAGTCCTAGGAGCCCTATGCAGCAAAGAGACAACAATAAAGGATGTAATTAATTCTCTGGGGTGGGTGGGATGGGAGTAGGGTGAGGCTGTGGTTCTGTTTTCTTGTTCCCCACCCATCTTGTAGTCTTTCTAAGTTTGGTTAGGCTTCCAAAATAATCTGATTTTCACATTCTTTGTGTTTTCTTTACCTATTTTTAGATCTTTTGATTCAGCTTAGCTGGCAGCTGCTATTCCCCAAATACTTGAAGAACTTCCAGTTTCACAATGGATGAGGCAAACACAGTGCTGGAAAGCAGCCCTCTTCGCGCTGCAGTTCCTGGGGTCTCTGGCCACCTTCATTGAACATCAAACAGGATGGCTCTGGCCCAGCAGGCAGCTGCTTGCCCCAGTTGGTGTTCTCCATGAACATTCCAACTGAGGCTTTCTCACGTGACATGGGAGCTCACAGTGCCTTCTGTGAATGCAACTCATGGCAACATTTTAATGTGTCTCCTCCAGAGTCCAGAGAACATACGGTTCTCTGTAGAAGTGAGCAAGGGTGGGGCTTCAGACTAACTCATGACCAATACATGGTTTTTAACTCAGCTGAGATTTCCATACTACTTCAAGCTCTTTGAATCATGCCTAAAGTATTTCTTCTCTAAATCCTGGCATTGCTTGGTGACTGCCTGGGTTCAAATTCTAGCTCCACCGCTTACCACTTGTGTGACTGTAGCCTTTTTATGCTTTAGTTTTCTCTTCTGTGAAATGTTGTGATAATAATAGTGTCTGCCTCCTGGTATTGTTGTAAGAACCTAATGAGTGAATGTAAATAAAACACTTAGGACAGTGCCTGGCACATAACATGACCTCTTGGGCATGGGCTGTCATTTATTCCAACCTTTGCAGTGCTCCGCAAGCTCCCACGCAGGCCCCATACCGAATTCCCAGGCAAGGATGTGCTGTCTTCATTAGTGCAAAGTAGAGGCCTCTGTACACAGGATCTCAATTTGATTCCACTTAAAACTGTTTGCATCTCATTCATGTGCAGCCGCTTCTCCTGACTTCAGAAGGCAGAGGCCTCTCCTCATTCTGAGGCTGATACTTCTGCCTGTGACCCTGCTCTCTGCTCCTCTCACCTCCTCAGTCTCATCTCCAGCTGCCCCTGTGCAAGGTATGCCTGCTCTTCGAGTCCACACGCCTTAATTCCAGTGCAAGTGGTGAGCAAAACACATTCATAGTAGAAAACGTACCAATACAAACACAAATCACCCATAATCTCACTTCACTGGCCTCATCTCCAATTCATTCTCTCTGCCCATACTGAATGGTCTTTCTATGTATCTATTTCATCACACCATTACTCTGCAACCTTCCAGTGGTCCCCAGTTTCTACAGAAAATGCTTATCTTCCTCAGCCTGGCACTGGGCCTCTTTGTTACCCACCTTCCCATCCTTCTCTGCCTCCAGGAGGCCTGTATGACTGCCCCCCCCCCAACTATTGTTCCTGTTCTTTTCTCTACCTCACCAAATTCTAGACATTTGAGCTACACATTATATGTCTGTTCATTAAAGCCTTCTTTTAACTACCTACAGCCAGCAGTGATTACTTCCAATGTTCTCTGTTCCATTGTGTTCAAATTTCTAATAAAGCACTTATCACACCCTACCACCTGTGCAGGTTCAAATGTACATGATTCTCTTGATTCATGGAATTTGACTGTTGCTGGATGATTTCCTCTCGCTCAGTACTCCTGGGAATGGTTGAAATAGGAAATGGCAAATGTGTCATTTCTGAGTTGTTCAAATAGGCATTTAACTTACTGTTGAGCTAGCATATCATAAATACTCCCAGATTTCAATTTGCAACAGCAACAGGGCTTTTTGTTAGCTTATCTTGGGCATCTGTCCAGGGGCACTTTTCCTTGTCTTTCCAGGAGGCCCAGGTGACTCAGCTATGCCAGGTTTTCTGCTGTGTTTGCCTTTTCTAGTTGTTTAGAATCTGACAATCACTGAATGTTAGATCAGAGGCCCTCAAGCTTCAGGGGATGTCAGAATCACAGGTGGTAGAGGTGGGGGGGGGTGAGCTGAGGGGAGTGAAAAGGGGAGGATGAGTTAAAATGCAAATGGCTGGGCTTTGCCTCCAGAGTCTCTGATTCCTGGGAAGTCTGGAGTGGGGCCGAAGAATGTGTATGTCTCACAAGACCCAGGAGGTGCTGGTACTGCTGTTCTGGGGACCAAACTACTGCTCTCGGAAAATGCACAAGCTTAGGCTTTGCCTTCTTCCACTGCATATCCTGCATTTTCTTCCTGTCTCTATGGTGATGGCCATGGTTTTCCTTTGCTCATTAGCATCACTATTGGTGAGTCCCATTCGTTTTAAATCTGCTTCTTGCTCTTCCCTGGCCTCATCCCCTTCTCCAACCTGTCTATTATTAGCACCCAAAGGGCAAGGATTATGCCAGTGTGGTTTTTATATCTTTAGTGTCAACAATGACTGGTACACATCAGGAGCTTAAATAAATGTGAGAATAATTGAATTAGATGTCTGATGTTGGCCCTGCTTTTGAATTGGTCTTTTTTTTTGGCAGAGAGTAAAATCCTCTCCATTCAGTTCTTATTGTAGGTGAACTGAAGGGAATGGTGCTTGACAGCAGATATGAATTAGAGAACTGGGTACAAAAATGTCTGCCTAGGAGGAAGGTTAATTAATGATCAATTAATCAATAAGGTGGAGACAGTGGCTACCAATGACAAAAGAGATGTGTGACCGCCAAGTGCCCAGGTGGCCTACAGAGCTATTTCATGGGCAGGATTATTGCAAGTTCTCCAAAGGAACACAACTACTGCAGCACCTATGAGAAAAATTCTCCCCAAAGAATTTTGATTTGGAGAAAAGAATAAGGAAATGTGAGTCCTATACAACTTCCCTGGCCTAGCACTTCACAAGATATTAAGAGAGACTGACTATAAGAAGAGAATAATGCCTATTTTTTCTTTCTCTCTCTCTCTCTCTGTCCCTGTCTCTCTCTTGCATGACACTTTATGCAGTTTTAACCTTTATATATTATGTATCCTATTTGTAAAGATTAACCTCAGATTATAAGGTTAATTTTCTGTTATTTAGCAGTCTTCAAAAACAAAATTTTTAATTTTTAAATTACAAAAATACTATTGTAAGTAAAACTAAGGGTTCAGAATTGTATACAGTAGGAAAGAGAATTTTTTTCCTCTCCAACTCCACTCCCAAGAATAAATCATTGCTAACAGCTTGATACTATTTTTTTTTCTGGGCATAGTCAGCAATTTAAAGTTTAAGAAAATAAACAAAAGGGCTTATATCATTCTGCCACTTGCTCTTAAAAAAGATTTAGCATTTTTTCTATACAAATGGCCTGTTTTGCTCATGTTTCAGATCGTCCCAAATTCTTTCAAACAAGCAGCATCTGTCTTCAGCTCTAGCATTAGCAGCAGCAGCTGGCCTTGGTTCATAGCTTGGCCTCACCTGGGCACCTCCAAGCCCAGTGCAAGTAGCAATCATCTGCATATTACTTTGTAGCTCATGCTGGGTGTCCCCACGCAGACCACAGGTGGCAGATAACCTGCCTGCATCTCCCAGGAGTTCCAAGAGCCAGTGCACCCAGTGAACAGCTTCAGACCACGTCAAAGCACCACCACCCAACCTCCTACACAAGTGACACATTTAAGGGGTGGACTCAATGAGTAGCAAAGATCATTGAAGTAATTCCTGCTCTGTAGAGTGGGCCTCTACATAACTCATCCTCCATGGTGGTCACAGGTCAGTGGTCAGTTGTCATAACCACTCCTTGTAGCTGATTGGCCTGGGTCAATCCCTCCCATTGACATTCCAATAGCAATCAAGGCTCAACTACAAGAGGAGGATGTACAGACCACATGGGCACACACCTTGAATACCAAGCTTGGGTGATAAAAGAGGGTGTGCCATTAGACCCTATAGGACACATACTACATTGGACCACTCTACCAAGCTTGGAACATGTAGCAGTTCTACCTAATACATATGAATAAAGACATGGAAGTGCCAAAATGAGGAGACAAAGAAACATGTTCCAATTGAAAGGACAGAACAAAACTTGAAAAAAAGAACTAAGCAAAATGGAGACAAGGGAGGAATCTTGGGTTCTTGAAGAGCAGTTTATGTAGAATTATTCCCGGCCTGGGACTCAGCAGCCATTTCTCATTTTCTCAAGCATATCTTGACTAAGGTCAAATCTCTGCAAAAAAATTATATATTTGGTTAATAATATTATTTTTATTATATTACATTATATTATATCATGTTACATATTTATATGGAGAGACAGTATCCACTATTTATTGGTAAGGTCAAATACTTGTAACACTATACAGTATATATGGATTTATGTGATTATAGACTAGAAGAGAGCAAAGACAAGCTGGAATCCATAGCACAGTGGGAAGCATGAGAATAAATTGAAGCTCATGTCAGCTCTCATTGCCTCTGGCCTTGGCAGTATGAACATCCTGCAGAAGTTGGGGCTTTTCATCAAGGAGTAAAACAAACATCTGGTCCAGGAATTGCATTGGTTGAAGAAGGATTTAGATTTAGGGGAAGGTAGAGCTGTTGCAGGAATGGCCACTCTCTCACACCAATGAGATGAGCCAGCAGATAAATGAGAATGTGTGTGAGCTACAAAGAACCTGGTGCTTTCCTTCCACACCCCTTTCCCCATGGAACTCTCATAAGAATATCTTGTGTGGCCCACTCTAATTAGAAGCACACAGAAAAGGGAATGTAAGCAAATGTAGTCCAGTCTAATGAATCTGATCCATCACAAGGTCACCATTGTCCTCTCTCTGAGCATTTGTCACTCATACACATTGCTTAAACCACACTTAATCTCCACATAAAGACAGTAACACAGTCATGTTCCTACCTAACATAGCACAACATGCAGTGAAACACTCTAACCCTTTTTCTGAAAGAGGCTATAACATTTTTTTTTGGTCTTTGGCCAATGTTTTTTCTTACCACGGGAGATTCATACTCCCTTTTCACCCTCTATCTTAAATACTGAAATACAAAGTGAATATCTATTAAAATATCTGAGGTAGGTTAATAAGCCACACTTGACCAAATTGACAGAGAGAGAGAGAGAGAGAGAGAGAGAGAGAGAGAGAGAGAGAGAGAAATATTCAATAATATACATATAAACACTCATATCAAAATAAATATTTATAGTTACTATAGTCCTCTAGTCAACTGATTACAGAATTGTAGCTGGTATTTATTACTACTTTCCTCCACCAACCATTCCATATTCTTTTTGCCTTCAACGCGCACCTCATCTTGTAATGGTTCCTTGCTTAGTGAGTTACTCAAACCTTTATTTCTGAAGGGTCTGGGCCATTACTAATCCTGCCTGAATTGGTTGTTAAATTTAATCTCAGAGCATGGAAATCTTCCACATCTATTGATGCTGCTTCTTACCCTTCTTGTATCGTAGCAACTCAACCCCCCCCCCCCAATAGGCAGGGTCACTTATCCCTTTCTGTCTGTCTGGCACAAGGATCCCAAATGGTCAGATGGCAATGTCAATCTCCTGTTTAACGGAATCGTTGCTATGCTGCTAGGGAAAGCATTTCTCCTTTGCAGATAAGACCTCTGGCTCAGTGGAATCTAAAGTTGAGGGGACAGAAAGCAAAATTTTACTGGTGGATCATGAGGGATCATAGTGAGTGGATCTACGCCCATTTCCAACCCTTGATTCCCAAACCTGTGAATCCTGGTTATGGGATAAATAGCACCATATGCTGATTTAGAGCAGATACTGTATCCAGGAGGAGATTGCCCCACACTTCAATATTTTGCCACCCACCTAGTGCTATAGCCGAGTCTTCAAAAGGCCAGTCCATCAGCCTGCCAAACTGTTGGAAAACTCATAGTACCAGTGAATTCCATGAATTTGATGAACATGGTTCCATTTCTGCACTTCATTTTCTAAGAAATTAGTTCTTTGGTTGGAAGTAAGGCAGTTTGGAACACCATGAAAGTGAATAAGGCATTCTATAAGCCAATAGATGGTAGTTTTGATAGAATAATTGTAGGCAGGGAAGGCAAATCCATATCAAGTAAGTAGCTAAAAACAAAATACCTTCCCTTCCCTAATGGAAATGGTCCAAGGCAATTGACCTGCCACATGATCCTCCTGAGGAATGGTGCCATATCAGTGGCTCAGTGTTGGCCTTGTTTTTGGCAGATTGAGGACTCAACAGTAGCTGAAACCACATCAACCCTGGTGAGGAGAAGTCCATGGTCCTGAGCATAGGACCTCGTTGTTCATGAATACATTAGCCATGACAAGAGTGTCTGGGAAAAGAGGCTAACTGGTATCCGTAGAATGGGTCATCCTACCCACTTGATTATTAAATTTCCCCTCAAATGAATTCACCCTTTAGTGAGCATTTATGCACAAAGCACTGATATCTTCACAACCCATTCCTATTTGGAGGGGCCTCTTCATATACCCTTCCCCACACCTCCTTACCATTAATTTTCCAGTCTTGTTCTTTCTAAGTCCCTGACTATCCAGTCCAAACATTAGCTACAACCCATAAAGTGGTTTAGAGCCACACTTTTTGCCATCTCTACTTCTAGGCAAATGAATGGATGCCTTGCTCCAAATATTTTCATTTGTCACTGTCCTTCTGGCCCATCTTAGTATGGGAATGTAGTGCTGCAGCCACGGGCTTTCCAATGAAGAACCATCTGTGAGCCATTACTGAAGTTTCCATGTATCATTCCTGTGAGCTACTGACATTTCAAGCATAATTAGATATGGGGGTCATATGGTCAAGTGGCAAAGCAGCTCACATGGCAGCCTATAGCCTCCTTTCATTCTGAGACCCACTCAAAACTGGCATTTTTTAAAATTTCACTTGGCAAATGGATTTATGTTGACTCTAAAAACATCCAGAGACCCAGCATGCAAGATAGGCCAGATGTAACATATTGTCCTTCATGTTGGAAGAGATTTCTCAACATACCTCAGACAAAAAAAAATTCATTAAAGTTTTTTTGTGGAATTTATCTCTCTTTACCTTACACAAATGTTAGCTTAAGGTGATTAAAGTAGTTGCTCACCAAGTCCAATTAAAATAATGTCATAAACGCAATGGATGAGCACAGTATCCTATGGGATGGAAAGGTGGTCACATTCCTATGGACAACATTCAATGCTCTACTTCAGGGATATAGAAACTCTAAAGTTTCTATATCCCTGAAGTAGAGCCGTGAATGCATATTGCTTGCACTTCTGATGGCCTTCTTAATAGGTATAGCGAAAAAAGGCAATTGACAGACCAATCCTGCATACCAGGTGCCAGGGGATGTGTTGATTCGCTCTAATAACAAAACCACATTTGGAAGAGCAGCTGCAATTCTCAGGTCACCACCTGATTAAGATGATCAAAGCTCCACCTGTTTTCTATACAGGCACACCGTTATTGGCTAGTTGCATGGGGATGGGGTAGTAATCAGCATCCCTGAATCTTTCAAGTCCTTGATGGTGACACTACTCTCTGCATTCTCTCCAGAAATGTGGTATGGCCTATGGTTTACTGGTTTCCTAGGTATAGAGAGTATTAGTGGCTTCATTTGGCCTTTCCTACTATAACAGCCCTCACTCTACAGATTAGGGATCCTGCTAAGAATGTCTATTCCAAGTATGCCACCCCAGAACTGGGGGAATAACCACAGGTTGATCTCATGGTCCACAGAGCCCTTATGGGAGGGAACTGAACTAAAATGCCATCATTTGACCTTCATTTTCTCCTACTCTGACTGGTGGAGCACAGTGATATTTTATTTTTTTAGGAATTAATGTCAATTCAGACTCAGTGTTCCATAATCCCCAAAGAGTTTCATTGTTTCTTTTTCCCCAATGCACAGTCAACATCATATATTGTCACATACCCTTTTGGAGAAGCGTGAGAGAGATAAACAGCCTAAATTTTTTTACAGTGTAGCAATATTCTTTCTCAAAGACCCACTGGCTCTGGTTTGGTGACCTGGTTCAAGTCTGGGAATTGACTGAGAGGCAGGAATTTTCTAATGTGGTGACTTAAGCCAGATTCTGTTGACCTGACTTAGAGCTTTTCTGATTACACAGATAAAATATTACTTTAATATACTGCCTACATATATATCTTGGTCTTGGGAATACCATGACCAACTAGCCAATGCCAAACATCTCTATGGTCAGACTGTTTTGATAACTGTTGGCTCTGCAGCACAAGAACCCATCATTCCCATTGTATTCAGAAATCACAATGTGATGACAGTTAATGCTATAATATCTGACCAACATAGAAGAGCAACCAAGTAGAACAGTGAAGGCATATTGGTCGCCATTTATCCTATCTAATAAGAGGATAACATGCAAATTAACTATCACTCTGTCACAAAGAAGGCTGCGTCCATAGCCACAAGATGGCAGCACCAGTCCCCTCAGCCTCGCAGGAGTCCTAGTCCTGGGGATGGGGAGGGGTGGCCACTGGAGAGCGGGCAGTGTAAGCGACCTGGTGGAATGTTTGCTTTGTCCCCACGGTGATGTTTTGGCCATGGAGGGCCTCTAGGGGACAGGGGGGCTGGCTTGCAGCCTCTGTGACCAAGTGCAGGCCCAGAGAGGAGACAGTGGTGAGCCCACCTCTTGCAGAAGCAGAGCAGGTCCCTCCTGGCTCCTGAGGAAGCAGCACAGCTCCCAGAGTCCCCCTGTAGTTTCCACCCACTCCCGTGGAGAGACCTACTATGCAAGATATTGTGCGATGGGTTACTAGTCCTATCTAATAAAAGAGTAATTTGCAAATTGACCATCACTCCAACAAACAAGATGGCTGCCCCCATGTGGTCAAAGATGGCTGACCCCTTGTGGACACAAGATGGCTACCACAAGATGGCTAGCAAGGGAGGGGAGTTAGAGGTGACCAGGCTTGCAGGGAGGGCAGTTAGAGGCAAACAGGCTGGCAGGGGAGGAGTTAGGTATAAATCAAGCTGGCAGGGGAGTGGTTAGGGGGTGATCAGGCTGGCAGACAGAAGCAGTTAGGAGCAATCAGGAAGGCAGGCAAGTGAGCAGTTGGGAGCGAGCAGTTCTGAATTGTGAAATAGGGCCTAAACAGGCAATTGGACATCCCTCAAGGGGTCCCAGATTGGAGAGGGGGCAGGCTGGGCTGAGGGACACACACCCCTGTGCACAAATTTCATGCACCAGGCCTCTAGTATCATTTATAAAACTCTTTAAGGATGCTGTGGGAGGAGGCCCTCTCATGAATTTATCACAGTCTTAGTGAAGGGTGTGTCCTCTGGACCCTTTCAAAAGGATTACCAGGTCTGTATGACCAATCAATTCTAGCATTCCAGTATCCTTTGAATATCTTTTTTTATAGTACATCAAGGAAATTAAGGCAATTTATCTTAATTTATTGATGAACACCTTTGTATACATGCTTCATTTAGGCAACCAGTCAGTATCTAAGCAAAATGTTAGAGCTATTCCCATCTCCTTGAGCTAAATCATCAAAATGTATTTTCTTCCCAGTGAGCCTGTATTAGTCAGAGAGAGAGAGAGAGAGAGAGAGAGAGAGAGAGAGAGAGAGAGAGAGAGAGAGAGAGAGAGAGAGAGAGAGAGAGGTTAGAGGAATGGGCTCACACAATTAAGGAGGCTAGCAAGTCTCAAAATCTACAGAATGAGTCAGCAAGCTGGGGACCTCTGGAGATCTGATGTTTTTGTTCCAATCTGAAGGTGGGCAAGCTTGATACCCAGGAAGAGCTGATGTTCATTTCAAGTCCAAAGGCAGGAAAAAGTCACTATCCTAGTTCAAAGGCTTTCAGTCAGTAGAATTCTCTAAGACTTGGGGAAAGGCCAGCCTTGTTTTTTTCTTTTTAATTGTTTTCTTGCCTTCAAATGATTAGATGTGACCAACTCATATTGTGGAGGGCAATCTGCTTTACTTAATCAACTGACTTAAATGTTAATCCCATCCAAAAACATTCCCACAGGAACTCCCAGAATAATGTTTGACCAAGTATTTGGGCACTTCATGGCCAAGTTAAGTTGACACATAAAATTAATTATCATTAAGCCCATATTTATAAATTTTGCCTGGTCCAAGTTTATATTTACTCCCCCTCCAACACCCTGAACTAAAAGGGAGTAGAAAAGGAAACTAGGATATAGAATCAATAAGATTTAATTTCTGTATTGGTTACTATTTATATCATGGCATACATTCTATAAGAGATTGGTAAGGCACACCTATTAACTAGCAAGGCAAATAACTTTCCCCTTATTTAGCTCATCTTTGCATTATCAACTTATTTTTGGTTTTTAGTATTGAAGTGAGTAGATAACAGAATTGGGAAAGGATGCTATTATCACCTGTTTCTTTCTTTTGGTAGAAATAATACCTCAATCTCCAGTTTCTGTCTCTTTAAATGAGCTACTGATTTGCCCTGTCCAGGTGGCTCTGTTGGGTGGAATGTCGCCCCAGACACCAAAAGGCTGGGAGTTCAATTTCCAGTCAGCGCACATACCTAAGATGCAGTTCAGTCCCTAGTTGGGGAAAATATGGGAGGTAACCAATTGATGTTTCTCTCTGTCTCTGTCTCTCTGTCTCTCTGTCTCTCTCTCTTTTGCTCTCATCAATAAACATATCCTTGGGTGAGGCTACAACAAAAACAAAAAATAAATGAGCTACTGCTTCATGGAAGTGATAGGGATTAGAGACTGTAAAGATCTTGGCATATAGTTGCTATATAATAAATAGGTGGTACATATTCTTCCCCTTAGACCTAACTGTGAGTGAAAATGCCATTCTCATTTTTCTGCTTGAATAATTTGAGAGCTTCTTTGCTTTAAAAAATGTTTTTATTGATTTTAGGGAAAGAGAGGGTGTGAGAAGAGAGAGAAACATCTATAGGCTGCCTCTGGCACCCCCCCCGCCTCCCCGCCACACACACACACACACACACACACACACACACACACATACACACATACACTGGGAATTGAGCCTACAATTTGGGCAAGTGCCCTGACTGGGAATCGAACTGGCAACCTCCTGGTGCATGGGAAGATGCTCAACCAACTGAGCCACATCACCCGGGGCAAGAGCATTTTTGTTTTTAGTTTATGTTTTTCAACTCATCCTGAATTTTGTATAATTAGCAAATTATACCTTTCATACCCGTATGCTGTTCCTTAAGAAAGGTATATGAAAGCTCTGCAATCACAGAGAGACCCAGAAGGCAGTTCCTATAATGTTAAACATGTCCATGGCTGGTTTATTTTTTGCAAACCTCGATGCAAATGCTGCTTGATCAGTGAGTGGTTTGACCATTCACAGACTTTCTGTTAATTTTTATCATGTGTTTTCTAGTGATTGGAAGACCAGCTTTCAGTCGGCATTGGGAATGGACATGGGGCATAGGTGTGGGGGGAAGGAACTGCAATCCACCCCGTGCTAGACCCTGTACAGGGTAATATCTCGTCTAATTTTTAAAAATCTTCAAAATGACCTATTTTCTATCAACAGGAAGTAGTACAAGTAACTTGGATAAGGTCACTCAGAAAAAAAATCCAGGCTAGTGGAGTGCTTCAAAGCATGTGTTCTAGAATCAGACAGTTGAGGTTTGAATTCTGGCTAAGGGTTGTCTGTTGAATCTTTGTGCCTCAGTGGTAAACTTTGCTTTTTTGACTGTAAAATGGGTGCTGCTATGCCTATCCCAAAGGTTTGACATTAGGATTAAAGGAGTTAATACCTTAAAACAGTTCCTGCTACACTGTGGGCGAGCTCAGCAAGTATTTGCTATTGAGCATAGGTCTCCTCAGTGAACATGCTTACTCAATGGGGGGAACATGGAGGAAGGGTCCATAGGAACCATCTGGATGGATTTCCTCACTTGCTATGTCTTAAACTCCTTCAAATAAAATGTTATGTAAAACAAAAGCAAATCTCCAGGCTCCTAAGTCTGTACCCATCCTTAGACAGCTTTTTCTCCATCATTAGTAAAAGCCTTTTTTTATAATCCTGATCCAAGATTTTATTTTTGTTGTTGATTTGAGAAAGAGAGGGAAAGAGAGAGAAAACCATTGTTATGTGAGAGAAACATCAATATATTTATTGATCAGTTGCTTCCTGTATGTGCCCCAGCTAGGAATCAAACCCGAAACCTTTTTGGTGTACAGGACAAAACAATTAAACCACCCAGCTGGGCAAGAAAAGGCAGTTCTGGAAAGTTACACTGCAGGAGCTGCTCTGGCCTAAGCGCTGCAAGGTTAATCAGAGAGAGTTTTTGCATGATCCAACTATACATTTAGAGAAAAGCTTTAGCTACTTAGGGATTAACTAATTAAATCTGCAAGGAACTTGTAGTTGAAAAGCTCAAAAGTTGACAGCTTTGAGAGAAACACCACTCAGTCCAGTTTAATTATGAATGCCAGACCTTGGCTGAAAGTCCTCAGTAGTCTGAATTCAGGGTGTGTTTGCACACACGTGTCACACACCTGCTTTGGAAGCCTCAAAGATTAGCTACTTGTCACAGTCTGGGGCCCAAATGTTAGATAAATCTCTATGTAAGGACATGGAACATATGTTCTAATCTTGTGCATCACATAGTTAAAAACACACTAGAGAAATGTCTGGAAATACAATTTTTGCATTGGCAGGAACAATGCATCCAGACCCCCACAGATCAGATTATTTTACTATGTCAGTCAGGCCTACGAGGATCTTTGGAGGCAGGGATGAGGAAGAAACAAGGGCTTTTCTGACTCTTCCACATGGCAATCTGTTTCACGCTTCAGAGGTTCTTGAACTTGGGGAAGTACCTCAGAGAAAACATGTTCAGACAAAAGTTCCAACATGAGGTGCCCCCCAGGTTCTTCAAAGGTGGTAAGAAGGTGGCACCTCTCAGAGGATTTGAATCGGTGGTTTGAAACTCATATTTCAATTGTAGCAACATTTATATTTGGAAAATAAATTTTAAATATGTTTTTGTAATTTTATCTAGAAAAATTAAAGGTGAATCAAATCTTTTTGGCTGGGAGGGATATGTCAAAGGAAATGTATCAGCAATTCTTAGGATGATGATGAACTTTTTTATCAAATGGTGGTATGGGTTAAATAAAAGCTATTCTAAAGTTCTGATAGATGGTATAACTCTCCTTCCCCTAAGAATGCCATCTTGTTTGCCCTTTCCTTCCCTCCCTTTACCCCACCACTGGCCAAGACAAAGCAGATGGCTCTAAAGTATTAGCAGACATTTTTCTTTGGTATAACTGAGGACTCAGTATTTGGAAGGGGAATTGGAGAGACATTTATTCAAGGATGTCTGCTCTTTCTCTGTCTTGAAAAAGCTGAGTCCACTGAGTTTCACAGAATAGCACAAGGCCAATTTTTTTCAACCAGGATTCCATGAACTATGGATTGCACATCAGCTCTGACTTTCCCTTTGTGGTCTAATTGACCAGCCTGAGTGCTGGATTTGAATCCTGTTTCAGCAACTTAAGAGTTGAACTGTCCTGGGTGAGGCATTTAATCTCTCTGAGCCTCCATTTCTTTATTTATAAAGAGAGAATGATAATAAGAGTACTAGTAAGGTGGTCATTGAAATGCTTAACTGAGATAATGCATTTAAAAATCCAGCACTTAAAAATCCTCAATAGTCCTAGCCGGTTTGGCCCAGTGGATAGAGCGTCAGCCAGCAGACTGAAGGGTCCCAGGTTTGATTTCAATTAAGGGCACATGGCTGGGTTGAGGATTTGATCCCCAGTAGGGGGGCATGCAGGAGGCAGCTGATCAATGATTCTCATAATTGATGTTTTTATCTCTCTTTCTCTCTGAAATCAATAAAAATATGTATATAAATATATATAAATATATATTTTTAAAAGTCCTCAATAATATTAGCTGTAATTATTATTATTCAGGGGTATAATTAATTGATCTTCTGCCCTCCTTCACCTAAAGGTGTCCCTCCCATTGACATGCATGTTAATGTTTTCAGTGGGATCTTGTATAAATGCCTGATCATGTTCCAAGAATAAATGCAAGGTATGCGTAGGACGACAGAATTAATCAAAGGCAATCAGGATTAAGAGACCTAGATATCTCATTTGTAATTCAGCCACTGGTCAAGATGGAATCCTATCTAATAAAAGACCATACCTCTGATCAGGTCACGCCCACAGCCATGCCCATCAGACAATCAGGAGTAAATTATGCAAATAAACTCCAACCAAGATGGCTGCCGCCACTGAGAGTAGAAGGGAGGCTAGAGTTTCCCCGGCAATGGAGGAAGTCAAGCTTTCCTTCTGCCATTGCTGGCCTAGGCCTCCATTCAAGGCTACAAAGTTTCAATTATAGAAGACTAGAGGCCGGGTGCACAAAATTGGTACACAGTGGGTGGGGGATGTCCCTCAGCCCAGCTTGCACCCTCTCCAATCTGGGACCCTTCAAGGGATGTCTGACAGCCTGTTTAGGCCCGATCCTAGTGGGATCGAGCCTAAACGGACAGTCGGACCTCCTTCTCACAATCCAGGAATGCTGGCTCCAAACTGCTCACCTGCCTGCCTCCTAGATTGCCCCTAATCGTGTCTGCCTACCAGCCTGATCACCCCCTAACCACTACCCTGCCAGCCTGATTAATGCCTAACTGCTCCCCTGCCAGCCTGTTTTCCCCCAACGTCCCTCCTCTGCCAGCCTGATCACCCCTAACTGCCTTTCCCTGCAGGCTTGATAGTCCCAAACTGTCCTTCGTTGCAGGCCTGCTACCTCCCAACTGCCTTTCCCTGCTGGCCTGATCACCCACACCTGCCCTCCCTTGCAGGCCTGGAACCTCCCAATGGTCCTCCCCTGCTGGCCATCTTGTGGTGGCCATCTTGTGTCCACATGGGGGCAGGATCTTTGACCACATGAGGACAGCCCTCTTGTGTGTTGGAGTGATGGTCAATCTGTGTATTACTCTTTTATTAGATAGGATAGAGGCCTAGTGCATGGGAGGGGGCCAGCTGGTTTGCACTGAAGGGTGTCTCTGATCAGGGTGGGAGTTCTCTTGGGGCATTGGGTGGCCTGGGCAAGGGGCCTGTGGTGGTTTGTAGGCAGGCCACGGCCTCCAGTGACCCAAGTGGAGGCCCTGGGATCTGGGATTAATTTATGTTCTACAATTGAAACTTTGTTGCCAGAAGCTGAGCCAAGCCTTCTGCTAGCTCCGTGGTGACAGCCATTTCTGTTTAAATTCTATAATTGAAACTTTGTAGCCTAGAGTGGAAGCCTAGGTGCTAGGGCTACAGAAGCATGGCTTCCTCCTTCACTTGGCCAACCCTAGCCTCTTCTCTCTGCAGCTCTGTGGCTGCTGCCATTTCTGTTGGAATATATCCTATCTAATAAAAGAATAATATGCAAATTGACCATACCTCCGATTAGGCCATTCCCACAGCTATGCCCATCAGCCAATCAGGAGTAAATTATGCAAATAAACCCCAACCAAGATGGCTGCCACCACTGAGAGCAAGAGGGAGGCTTGGGTTTCCCTGGCAATGGAGGAAGCCAAGCTTTTCTCCTGCCATTGCTGGCCTAAGCCTCCACTCAATGCTACAAAGTTACAATTATAGAAGATACATAATCCCAATAAGAATTCCAACCTGGGGCATCTCTTTGAGTAAGAGAGGCAATAATAAGACCTAATAACAATCCTCCACCTTGCCTGCTAATTTCTTAAAATTCCAAATGTTCTCCTCCCAGCCTTTGTCATGCAGACCCTGAAAGACCTCAGTATTATAAAACTAGAGGCCTGTTGCACAAAATTCTTGCAGGTGAGGGGGATAGGGTGTCCCTTAGCCTGGCCTGCACCCTCTCCAATCTGGCACCCCTTGAAGAATGTCTGACTGCCCATTTAGGCCTAATCCCTGCCTGTTGGTCTGATCACCCCTAATTGTCCCCTCTACCAATGTGATTGCCCTCTAACTATCCTCCCCTGATGTCCTGATCGCCCTTAACTGTTCCCCTTGCCAGCTTGATCACCCCTAATTGCCTCTGTCTTGGCCCTACCACCGTGGCTTTGTCCAGAAGAATGTCCAGAGGATGTCTGATCTAATTAGCACATTAGCCTTTTATATATATAGACTAGAGGCCTGGTGCATGAAATTCATGCACAGGGGGTGTCCCTCAACCCAGCACCTGCTCCAATCTGGGACTCCTCGAGGGATATCCAACTGCTCATTTAGGCCAAGTAGGATCAGGCCTAAATGAGCAGTTGGATATCCCTTTCACAATCCAGGACTATTGGCTTCCAAGTGTTCACCTGCTTGCCTTCCTGATTGCCCTTAACCGCTCCTGCCTGCCCACTTCCCCTAACCACTCCCCTACCAGCCTGATTGATGCCTAACTGCTCTCCTGCCAGCTTGTTTGCCCCTAACTGCCCTCCCTTGCTGGCCTGGTACCCCTCAACTGCTCTCCATTACAGGCCTGGGTCTCCCCCAACTTCCCTCTTCTGTCAGCCTGGTCACCCCTAAATTCCCTCTGCTCAGGCTTGATCACCCCAAACTGCCCTCCCTTGTAGGCCTTGTACCTCCCAACTGCCCTCCCTTGCTTGCCTGATCATCCACAACTGCCCTCCCTGGCAGACATGGTGCCTCCCAACTGCTCTTCCTTGATGTCTATCTTGTGGTGGCCATCTTGTGTCTACAGGAGGGCAGGATCTTTGACCACATGGGAGCAGCCATTTTGTGTGTTGGAGTGATGTGATGGTCAATCTGCATATTACTCTTTTGTTAGATAGGATAGAGGCCTGGTGCATGGGTGGGAGCTATGGGTGGGTGCATGGGCTGGTTTGACCTGAAGGATGTCCCATATCAGGGTGGGGGTTCCCTTGGGGTGTGGGGCAGCCTGGGTGAGGGGCCTGTTGTAGTTTGCATGGAGGCCACACCCCCCAGTGACCCAAGCGGAGGCCTTGGTGTCTGGAATTTATTTATCTTCTACAATTGAATCTCTGTAGCCTGGAGCAGAGCCCAGCCTCCTGCTCGCTCCGTGGCCACAGCCATTTCTGTTGGGTTTTATTTATCTTCTATAATTGATACTTTGTAGCCTTAAGTGGTGGCCAAGGGAGGCCAGGACTGGCAGAAAGCTTGGCTTCCTCTCTTGCCTGGGGCAATTCTAGCTTCCTGCTCTCTCCAACTCTGTGGCTGCCACCATTTTTGTTGGGATTTATTTATGTTCTATAATTGAAACTTTATAGCATTGAGTGCAGGCCTGGACTGGCCAGAGTGTGCAGAAAGCTTGGCTTCCTCCCTTGCTGGGTAAACCCAAGTCTCCCTCCTCCTCTCTCTGTGGCTGCAGCCATCTTGGTTGGGATTGATTTGCATACTGGGTGTGGCTTGTGGGTATAGTGGAGGTATGGTCAATTTGCATATTGCTCTTTTATTACATAGGGTGAGACATGGCTGCCTCCTCCCTTTCAGATGGGATTGCTTCCATTTTGTGAGAATTTGGGAGTTAAGGATTCCAGCTTTGTCACAGATGGTCCAGTGCCTAAAGCTCCTGTGTGCCCTGACAACTAGCTCAGGTTCCATCCTCATGTCTCCTCTCTGAGAGCTCAGCTTCTCCTGAACCAGCTGAACTTTGCAAAAGCACACTGAGGGCTACTTGCATTTACATTTCCAACTCCGTTTCTTCTTGGCATTTTGTTTCTATTTTCTATGCTCCTTTTTTTAGTGTTTTATGTATCCTTGTAAGGCACATGCCATTCTTTCTGGAATGAGATGGCATATAAGTGCATACATATAGGCATACATAACATGTCTACTGATATTTGAGAAAGACATCAAATTCAAATGCATCCTCCAGGTCACTGGTATTCAAGAGAGTGAGGGGAAGAGAAAGGAAAGGCAACTATGTTTTTCAAAATATACATGCCAGTATTATTTCTGACTTACCCCAATTCCCACTTTCAGGGACCCAGGTCGTATTGGCATCATGGTGGAAGTGGGTTTATATTTTGAAAAATTCTCCCAGGTGATTTCAAAATGCATGTTGTTAGCCCTCCAGCCATGGCTGAGAGCACATCCCCAGGTTTCTCAGCTCTGCTCCTGCATTTGGCCAAAAACCACCCCACTCTGCAGATGAGCTCATCTCCCCATGGAAATGATCCTAGGAGTCACAATGTAGTGCTATACTCGGGGCTTAGAGAGAGATAGAATAAGAAACATACATTTGAGTCCTAACTCGTTTGGCTTAGTCAATAGAGCGTCAGCCTGTGGACTGAAAGGTCCCAGGTTCAATTTCAGTCAAGTGCATATACCTTGGTTTCGGGCACATTCCCAGTAGGATGTATGCAGGAGGCAGCTGATTAATGTTTCTAACTCTCTATCTCTCTCCATTTCTGTAAAAAAATCAGTAAATATATGTTAAAAAAAAAAAAAACAAAAAACAAACAGACAATTGAAGGCATTTCTGAATGTTTGCAAAGCCTCCCATGAGGCCATTGTCTGCTAGGGGAACAAATGTCACCCAAATAAAGATTCCTCTTCATAATTCCTTAAGGTATTTAGCACTAGAGAAAACGAACTCTTCAAGGAAGCTGAATTCTGCCTGTCTGTACATGAGGAGAATCACAGTGCCCATCACACTGTCATTTTCTCCCCAATGTAGAGGATTCTATTTGATCCAGCACATATTGAGTGCGAGGGACCATGTTACATACGGGTCATAAAGATGGCATGTTATGTAAGGGGTAATAAAGGTCAGTGGGACTGGGTCCTAGGCTCTGGACACTAACAGTGTTCAGGGTGCAGAGCGAAATACATGTCCCATTGGAACGATGTTTTCCTCAGGCTTCCCTTATAATGACAGTGTCCTTTTTCTCAGTAGTTTCTGGAAAACGTTGTTCTCTGAATGTTTAAATGCCCCACTCATATGTGTTTTTTACATTTATTTTTTATTTCAGTGGAAGACAGGTTGTGGAGGGATTTTCTGTTTTGTTTGTTTGGTTTGGGCTATTTGGTTTCCTATATTTGCTGCTGCCCTATATCCCCGTTGTCAGAACACAGTCCCTTTATGAGTCTCTCTCATGAGCAATGCAGTGCCTTTCCCATGGCCATAGCTCACAGGACCGGAGGTGAACATTTAACTCAAGCTGGGCCAGTCAGGTTTTCCAGACTGGGAATTCGGAGTTGAAACTCTGAGAAACAGGCCAGGTGGTCTTGGGGCTGAGGTGGCCATTCTGAGGTGACTGTGCGAAACTCAGGGTGGTGAACATGTGAAATGGGGAGGTGGCCTTCCAAAGGAAGGGTCTGCACTCAATGCCCAGAGTGAAGGTGGAATGAAAGGCCACATAAAATGAAGGAAAAATGAGTCTAAGTATGAGGAAGTGAGAAAAGTATATGGGCTATATGCAAGTTCTCTTTTGATTATTTCAGGTTTCTCAGTGAAATAAAAGGCAAGGTGTCAGCTGACAGCAGGGATGGGAAGGGGGTGGGCAACTTGAGAAGAAAGAGAAAGGTGTGAATTACTCATTTCTGAGTGGGGGAGTGAATTAACTAGGGAAATGTGGTAGGAGTAACAAACAGCACTGGGCTCACTGAAGTGACTAACTGGAGATAAGTCATCTAGTTGTTTGCTTTTCCTCTGACCACTCTTGGTTGTGTGGGTATGAGTAGGAAGAAAGTTGCCTTTAATCAGCACTGGGTTTTCCTCCGGTTGAGTATGAGAGAAGAAGAGAGGAGCACAGGGATTATTATGTCTGTGAAGGAATCCTATCTAATAAAAGAGTAATTTGCAGATTGACCATCACTCCAACACACAAGAGGGCTGCCCCCAGGTGGTTATAATAATGAAATATAGAATCTGGTGAGGACATGTGGTGACAAGAGGATTGTGAAATGATGGCAGGGTTAAAGAACCCATGTGGTATAAGAATCAGTGGTATTGGTATATAAGGGAGCAAGCTCCAGAGAGAAAAGCCTGTGTTTAGAGAAAAAGATATTCAAAACATGGATTATGGGTGTGTGTGTGGTAAATAATAATGACAAAGTGTCAGGTGAGAGTGAGCAGAGGTAGGTGGTCAAAACAAGGGAAGATGAGAAGATCAGGAACCTGAGAGGTAAAGGTCCTGGAGATATCATCTGTGTAGATACTGAGACCATTAAGTGTTATGAGTAGGGTTGGAGGGAGAGAGTGGGACCCAAAGCCTTTAAACAGCTTCAATAAGGAGGAGCAACAGATTATTCTGTATGGTGCATGTGTAAAAAGAACGTGTGTGTGTGTGTGTGTGTGTGTTTATAGGGGAGTAATGAAGGTCTGAAAGTGGTTCTGAAGAGGAAGGAGGACTCCTTCCTCACTCTCAGTCCAGTGGTGTGAGATAAATGTTTGACATGAGTGGCCGTGAGGGTGGGGAAAGTGTACTTAGGAAAGAGCCTGGCTTTAGCAGAGCAAGGAAAAGGAGGCGTTCAGCTACTGAGGACAGAGGGGATGTTGCTGATGATGGCTCATGAGATGCAGAGACCACAGTGGGAGAGTTCAAAGCAATATGGATTTTATTAGGGGATTAAAATTTTATGGAGGTGAGAGGCCAGATGGAGAAGAAAGACCTGGGATTGTGAACATCATGTGATGGCCTAGGGCAGTAGTCAGCAAACTGTGGCTCATGAGCCACATGCAGCTCTGAGCCGTGGTTTGCTGCTCTGTTGACTGAGTTTGCTGACCACTGACGCAGCCTCTCGATTTCAGTAATTACAGGCTGTTGTTGTTCCTTGTGATTAAGCCCCTATCCCAGTGGTTGGCAAACTCATTAGTCAACAAAGTGGCAAACCGCTACTCTAGAGCCACAGTTTGCCGACCACTGGCCTAGGGAAAGAGGAATGTTGGGTAAGATGGGACTGGCAATGAAGGTCTCCTACTTGGAGGTAAACAATCCATTGTAAATGTAGTAAGCTTCTTCTTGAAAGTAGATTCTTAGGCAGATGGTAGCAGTGAGCAGGAAATATTGGAGAAGGGGTGCTTTGTGGTATTCCTGATGGTGGAGGTATGGCTGGGTAGGCATGGTGGGGTAGAGACATGGGACTTAGTAGTGGGCACATGATACAAGCTTAACCAAACACAGACACCTGGACCATCAGAAATTGTGTCTAATACTGAGATCAATAGTCCAGGTTTTAGTGATCACTGTACACATCCCTGCTATAGATCCACAGTTGATTATCCTTTATTCTGAAATCCCCCTAACTGAAAGCCAAAGACTTTACATGAAACATCCTTAATCCCAAAATTGTGAATATTCATACATTTTACCATAAAATAGTTAATGGGTTTGATTATGGGATGCAGTTTCACACCCTACTGGGGGTGATAGAGAGTCCATAGTATACACTTCGTATTATGCTAATAAAATTGCAAAAGTTCAAAAACTCATCGAATTTCAAAAAGTAAAGCTTTTGGATTTATAGACCCCCACCAAGTATATAAAAGTCCTTCTTAAGCCAACCTAGGTATGACCCCACCTCGAGACACTGTGAAGAACACTATGGGGTCTCCCAGGACCAGGGGTCCTATGGGCTTGACCTGCTCCCTCTCTATCTTCTTGCTTTTAGTCTCCAGTTCTTTTATGGATCAAAACTGAGTGGGAAGAAAAGAAAAAAATAAATGCTTTAAGAGAAGCTATACCCCTGTGTTTTTTTAATCTCTTTATTGCTAAGTATCTTTGACATAAAATCATCTGCTTTGAGAGAGAGTTAAATAATTTTAATTCAGTTGTTGAAATTCATACCCACTGGAGACTCCAGGGCTGCTGCTGACAGTGGTTCCTGCCATTAGAGAAAACTGTCTTTAGAGAATGAAGGTGAAAAGAACAGTTGCAGTGACATGGGCTGAACTCTAATGCTACTTGCCTTGTCCCCTCCTTACCTCTTGCCTTCTTGTTATGTAATCTAATAACCTAACTTGCTGTTTTAGCTTCTTAGTAAGTTTAGTTACATTGGAAAATATCTTAATGATACAGGCTTATGTTTTGTTTTTAATTTATGGAGATAAAATTCACATAATGGCATGGGTTTTCATTATAAGACTAAAGATCTGGTGCATGAAATTCATGCATTGGGTGGGGGGGGGGGTAGGTCCCTCAGCCTGCTCTGCACCCTCTCCAATCTGGGACCCCTCAGGGAATGTCCAACTGCTGGTTTGGCTCCTAACTGATCATCTGCCTGCCTGCCTGATCACCCCTAACCCCTCTGCCTGCTGGCTTGATCACCCCTAACTGCTTCCCTGCTGCCCTGATTGCCCCTAATAACCTCTGCCTCAGCCCCTGCCACTGTGGCTTTGTCCAGAAGGAGGACCAGACAACCAGAAGATGTCTGGTCGACTCAGTCTAATTATCATATCACCCCTTTATTTGTATAGATAGAAATTCTTTAAGTAAAAATACTTACAAACTACTTCACATCTTCAATGGGGAGGTTCTATCTTTGTGTCCATACGTTCTCCCTACCTGATCTGCTTAGTACTAATTTCTGAAATGCCAGCAAGGAGCTAGGCTGGCAATTTTAGATGATTATAGCGATGCAGAATTATTATGGGTTATGTGTGCTCATCCTGAACCATAGCATATTTTTTGTTCCAATTCTCAGCTTGTGACCCAAGGGGCCAATATCCATTTATCCTTGTTCCTAAGATGCTTTGAGGAGAATACTGGGATACTGCTCTCGTCCCTTTAGTTCAATGCCTAACAGACCGGCTCACTTGGGTATCTAAAACAATAAGAGACACATATTCATATGCTGGATAAATTTACCATATATATTTTTCTAGACATAACAAACATGTAAATTAGCCTTGTGTAAAATTGAAGCATAGCTTATAACATCTTTTGTATTTGACATGTTCTGCTGCATAGAAAACTTCTTAATGCATTCCTAAATGTTTCTCCAACACATTCTCAACTTGGGTATCATACAACTGTAAGGTGGTGCTATAGAAATTATTATTTTATCTGTAATTATCTTCATCTTTGACTGTATCTATAACAAACCACTGTACCAAGGTCAGTGAGCTCTATATAGGCCAGAGGTGGGGCTGACTCGTATCTGTCCTCATCATTGAGAGACCGCTCAAAGCTCAGCCTTACTTCTTACTCTGCAGTATCCTTACCGCAAGGCTGTGTTATTTGGAGAGAGCTAAGACCTGTGAGCAGAAGTGATCCATGGAGTATCCTACCATTCTTTACTGGGAAAACCCAGAGAGGGAAAATGTTCCTGTTTTTTCTCACTGCTCTTAATAGTACATAATCTCTTTGCTCCATCTCTCTTCATTGCCTGTGCTGGAGCAAATTATTTGGGGACACACACAATTTGAAGCAGCCCCGTTAAGTCAGGATAGCAAGTGCTGTAATGCATCTACCTTCCTCCTTTGAGGAGTTAGATAAATATTGTAATTGGGTAAAGTCTGCAATAGAGCCTTAACTAGATTTAGAACAATAGGTGGAGGTCCTTTCTCAGAAAAGGACCATAGACTTATTTCCAGTTGTTGTGATAGATCTGTTAGAGATGTGTGGGTCTGCACAAAGGTTGCAATTCTAGGGAGGTAGTTCTTGGGACACCTAGGTCAGAGCTCTTTCCTCTGAGCCACACTGCTATTCCAGGAATGCTCTAGGTGGAGCAACTCAAGTATTCAATGGGTTCCATGTTTTAATCTTCATCATTTAGTTGGCACTTACTCCTATCCTATTTCCACCCCTTTCTTTGCAATCTCAGGCACAACTCTCTAGTGGTTATAGGACATTGTCCTCTGACCAAACAGAGAGTAGCTGGTCACTACATCTTGATCCTACCAGAGACCAAAAGGGATGAGAAATGGAAACAATTTCCTTTGTCCATGAAAGGAAGATGGTAGAAAAGCATTTCTGTTTGAGTAAGTATATATTGAGTACCCCACTATTGGCAAGGCCTTCAGGATACATAGAAATGAATAAAGCACAGCCCCTGCCTCAAGGCTCTCAATGTCTAGATTAAGAGTTGGCAAACTATGTCTGGTGAGCTAAGACTGTTGCCTGTTTTTGTAAATAAAGTTTCATTAGAACACAACCATGCTACATATGGCTTATGACTGATTTTGCTCTACAATGGCAGAGCTGAGTAGTTATAACAAGGATCATATGGCTCATAAAGCTTATAATATTTATTGTTTGGCCCTATACCGAAAATGTTTGTCTATGTCTGTACAATTCAGAAATTTTTGGTATATATGCAGGAAAACCCTAGTATTCATTAGCAGTCAGCTCCCTAACCCCTGAAAACCACTAATCTATATATCTCTATGGATTTGCTCATTCCTAATATTTTATATAAAAGGAATAATTCAATATGTGGCCTTTTTCACTGGCTTCTTTCACTAAGTTTACCCATGTTGTAGCATGTATCAGTATTTCATTTCTTTTTATTGCCAAATAATGTTTCATTGTGTGAATACACTACATTTTGTTGATTCATCAGTGGATGAACATTTGTTTTTTCCCCACATTTGCGCTATTATGGGTAATGCTGCTATGAACATTGTGTATAGTTCTGTGTGGACATAAGTTTTCAATCTTCTTGAATATATATACCTAGGTGTGGAATTGCTGGGTTATGCAATAACTATACATTTAACATTTATATAATGTTAAGACAAGAGTTAACTATAAGTTTAACGCTCTGAGGAACTGACACATGTTTCACAAAGCAACTGCTCTGTTTTACTATTCCAGCTGCAATGTATTCCAGTTTCTCTGTTTTCTTGTTATTGTCTAGCTATTTGAGTGGGTGTGGAGTAGTATCTCATCATTTTGATTTTTATGTCCCTGATGATTATCTTTCACGTGCTTATTGGCAATTTGTACACTTTATTTGGGAAAATGTTTATCAAGTACTTTACCCATTTTTATTGAGTTATTGCTAAATTGTGAGTTATTTATATATCCTGGATTCTAGTCCCTTATCAGATACTAGAGGCCCAGTGCATGAATTCATGCATTGATAGGGTCCAGCTGGCCTGGCCCTGATCAGGGCCCAATCAGGGATGGGCCAGCCATGGGGAAGGCTGTGGGCCAGCCTGCCCTTCTCCTGAATGGGGTTGAGGGGGCTGATCAGGGGCAGGGCCAGTTGAGGGGAGGGGCCATGGGCAGTTAGTTGGCTGATCCTACCCCTGATTGAAATGCGGGGGGGGGGGGCAATAAGGGGCAGAACTGGCTGGGGGAAGGAGCCATAGGCCAAAGAGGGTGGTGGGGGCCCATCAGGGGTGGGGCCAACCAGGGGAGGGACCACAGGCAGTTGGTCATCCCTGCCCCTAATTGGGATAGGGGGACCAATCTAGGATGGGGCAGGGTCAGGGGAGGTGCTGCAGGAAGTTGGCTGCTGGCCCTACCTATGATCGGGCCAGTTTGCTGGCCATCGTGGATATCATATAAATTGGCCATTCTGGTCATTACAGCATTCTAAGCCAGTGGCTTTTTTTTGCTTCCTTATATTCTGAATTGCTGATTTGATACAATATTCTGTAACAACAACATATAGACTAGAGGCCCAGGGTTGGGGAGTTGTCCCTCAGCTCAGCCTGTACCTTCTCCAATCTGGGACCCCTTGAGGGATGTCCAACTGCCCATTTGGGATCGGGCCTAAATGGGCAGTTGGACATCCTTATCATAATCCAGGACTGCTGGCTCCCAACTGCTCTCCTGCTTGCCTTCCTGATTGCCCCTAACTGCTTCTGCCTGCCAGTCTGATCACCCCCTAACTACTCCCCTGCCAGCCTGATTGATGTCTAACTGCTTCTCTGCCAGCCTGTTTGCCCCTATCGTCCCTCCTCTGCTGGCCTGGTCACCCCTAACTTCCTTCCCCTACAGGCTTAATCACCCCCAACTGCCCTCCCTTGAAGACCTAGTCCCTCCCAACTGTCCTTCCGGATGGCCATCTTGTGGTGGTCATCTTGTGTCCACATGGGGGCAGGATCTTTGACCACATGGGGCAGCCATATTGTGTGTTGGAGTGATGGTCAATCTGTGTATTACTCTTTTATTAGATAGGATAGAGGCCTGGTGCATGGGTGGGGATCAGCTGGTTTGCCCTAAAGGGTGTCCTGGATCAGGGTTGGGGTTCCCTTGGGGCATGGGATAGCCTGGGCGAGAGGCCTGTGGTGGTTTGCAGGCCGGCCACACCCTCAGCGATCCAAGCAGAAGCTCTGGGATCTGGGATTAATTTATGTTCTACAATTGAAACTTTGTAGCCTGAAGTGGAGCCAAGCCTTCTGCTTGCTCTGTGGCGGCAGCCATTTCTGTTGGGGCATTTACCTTCTATAATTGAAACATTGTAGCCTGGAGTGGAGGCCTAGGCAGGCCAGAGCTGCAGAAGCTTGGCTTCCTCCATCGCCTGAGCAACCCTAGCCTCTGCTCTCTCCAGCTCTGTGGCTGCTGCCATTTCTGTTTGGATATATTTTCTACAATTGAAACTTTGTAGCATTGAGTGGAGGCCTAGGCTGGCAATGGCAGGCTGAAAGCTTGGCTTCTTCCATTGCTGGGGAAACCCAAGCCTCCCTCCTGCTCTCAGTGGCCACAGCCATCTTGGTTGGGGTTTATTTGTTCCTGATTGGCTGGTGGGCATGGCTTGTGGACACGGCTTGATAGGAGGTATGGTCAATTTGTATATTATACTCTTTTATTAGATACAATATTATTTACAAATATGTTCTTCCATTCTGTGGGTTGTCTTTTCATTTTCTTGATATTATTCTTGGAAGTAAAAAGTTTTTAATGTTGATGATATTCCGTTACCTATATTTTATTTTTTTCACTTGTGCTTTTGGTGCCATATATAAGAAATTATTACCTAATACAATGACACAAATACTTACTCCCATATTTTTTCAGGAGTGTTATAGTTTTAAATTTTACATTTAGATATATTATCCATTTTGAGTTTATTTTTTAATTTTTCAGCGACAGTTGACATACAATATTATATTAGTTTCAGTTGTATGACCCAGTTATTGGACATTATATAACTTACTAAGTGATCGTGATTGTCTTGATAAACTATATATTGATTATAGTCCCTATGCTCTAGTTTACATCCCCATGACTATTCTGTAACAACAAATTTGTACTCCTTAATCTCTTCACCTTTTCAGCTATCTCCCACCCCTGCTCCTGTCGGGCAACCATAAAAATGTTCTCTGCTTATTTGTTTATTTGTTTTTTTAGATTCAATTGTTGATAGATACGTATTTATTGCCATTCTATTGTTCATATTTTTTATTTATTTCTTCTTCTTTTTAAAAGAGACCCTTTAACATTTGATATAATACGTGTTTGGTGGTGATAAACTCTTGTCTGGGAAGTTATTTATCTGTCCTTCAATTCTAAATGAAGGTGGGTACAATATTCTTGACTGTAGGTATTTGCTATTCATCACCTTGAATATTTTATGCCATTCCCTTCTGTTAAGAAATTGCTTAGTTTTATTGTGGTTTCCTCATAGGAGCAACTTTTCTCTGGCTGCTTTAAAGATTCTCTGTCTTTAACCTTTGGCATTTGAATTATGATGTGTCTTGGTGTGGGCCTCTTTGGGTTCATCTTGTTTAGGATTTTCTGTGCTTTTTGGACTTAGAGATATATGTCTATTTCCTTCACCAAGTCAGGAAAGTTTTCTGTCATTCTTTTTTCAAATAGTCTTCCAATTTCTTATTCTCTATCTTTTCTTTTCTGGCAATCCCATAATGCAAATGTTGGTACAATTGAAGCTGTCCCAGAGGATCCTTAAACTATCCTCATTTGTTTCTTCTTCTTTTTTTCCTTATTCTGATTTGGTGATTTTTGCTTCCTTATATTCTGAATTGCTGATTTGATTATTGGCTTCATGTACTATTGACTACCTATAAATTATTCTTCAGTTCAACCAGTGTATCTTTCATTTGTGACTGAGTTCATCTACCTCTCTCCTAATTTCACTGAGCATTCTTATAACCAGTGTTTGGAACTCTCCATCTAGTTGATTGCCTGTTTCCATTTCTTTCATTTTTCAATTGATTAAGAGAGAGGGTCAGTGAAAGGGAAAGATAGAAATATCAATGAGAGAAAAACATTGATTGGCTGCCTCCTACAGGGGATGAGCTCATAACCCAGACATGTGCCCTAACTGGGAATTGAACCATGATCTCCTGGGATTCACCCAACAGAGCAGGACTTACAACAGTATAATTCTGGTGCTTGCCTAGCCCATCTCTTCAGTGTGTCACTTGTGGAGGTAGTTTGGGGGTGCTTCTATATGGTCTGAAGCTGTCCATCAGGTGCACTAGCTCTGGGGCCTCCTCGGAGGTGCAGGCTAAGGTCCCTTCTGCCCTGGGCCACCCAGTGTGAGCTACAAAGTGATTTGCTGAAGGCTGCTACTTGTGTTGGGCTTGGAGGTAGCTGCCACTTATACCAGGCCTGGGGCAACTTGGTGAGAGGTATGAAGCATGCCAAGGTGCTGCTTGTTTGAGAGATTTTAGGAAAATTATAAGCATGGGCCAATACAAGTTATTGACATGGAAAAGCCACTGAAAATGGCTTAGGTGGGCTCACAAGTTGGGTTGTTTGGGATCTCAAGGACTCAATCACAAGAGTGGGGTGAACAGTATTGCCCAGGTTGATGGAGACTCAGATATAGAACCTATCTGTTAGCTCTGTGGGGGAAAGGCTCAGAAAAGGAACACTGGCCTCAGCCAGCACTTTAGTCTGTGAGAAAACTGTCCCTCCAGCCTTGATATAAGAAAACTCAGTTTCTCCTCGCATATCCCCGGTGCCTTTTGAGCTGCTTCCCCAGTGCTGGAACTCAGAGGGAGTGAGTCCAAGTAAGTTCATGTGCAGGCCCTTTAAGAAGAATGCCTGGGACTCCAGTAGCCCTCTCTCACTCAGCCACAAACCCTGCTGGTTTTCACAGACAGAAGTTGTGGGGACTTCTCTACCTGGCACTGGAGACCTAGGCTGGGAAGCCTTTTGTGGTCTGGGAGCCCTTGTTCCTCAGCGAGGGGGGCAGGCAGAGGACAGTTCCCGCAGTCAAAATATCCCTCCTGATTTTTATCTGTCACACTTGGATTTGGGACAAGCTTGTTCAGCATCTCCACCCCTCCTTCCTGTCTCAGTGTGACTTCTTATATCCTTAATTGTAGGACTTCCATTAAGCTAGATTTCAGGTATTTACCCATTTTGAGTTTATTTTTGTATATAGTGTTAGGCTGGGTTCAACTTCATTCTTTTACTTGTGATACTATTTGTTGAAAAAACTTTCCCCCTAATGACTTGTCTTTATAACTTGTTGAAAATCAATCAAGGGTAAATATGAGGGTTTATTTCTTAATTCTCAGTTCTATTCCATTGATCTATTATATGCCTATTCTTATTCCTTATGCCAGTACTTGTTTACTGAAGTTTTGTAGTAGATTTTGAACTTAAGAAGTGTGAGTCCTCTAACTTTGTCCTTTCTTTTCAAGATTGTTTTGGCTATTTTGGATTCCTTGCATTTCCATATGAATTTTAGGACAGCCTTCTACTTTCTGTATAAAAGACCAGCTGGATTTTTTTTTATAGGGATTGCATTAATGTGTAGATCAGCTTGAGGAGTGTTCCAGGACCAGTTTCAATCCTTTGCCTCCAAAATGTTGTGAGCATGGGTCATCTGATTACTCACATCAGTTTTGAGGATCAAGATACCTTTTTAATGCAAAACATTATTGTTGATTCCTCAAAGGATAAAAATTGGGCTTTTCTATTATTAGTAACCGTGTATTGCCTAATTACAAAAGGACAAAAAACATTATGAATTAAAATTGCTTTTACATAAATTTTTATTTTATCAATTCCTAACTGCATCTTTATAGAATTGAGATACCATAAAGCATAGTGTGAAGAAATGTTAAATACTCTGTCTTTACTCAACAAATGGTGTATTTGTAGGATTGTTTTGCCCTTTGCAAAAAAGCGTTGCTGGCTCCTACCTACATAAAAGTCCTTTTTATATAGCAGATCCATCTTTCTATGCAGAATGCCTCAGCCACAAGAGGAAACTTTGCCAGGAGTGGCAACTGAGACTAAATAACAATGCCATTAGCCCACACTAGACCCAATGCTTGCAAGGAGTTGATTTTCCTGTAGGGGAAGAAGGTCCCACACTGAGCTGCTGCCCTTGCTGTCTCAGCTGGTCGTGCTCAATGCCTCACTCGCTTTGGAGTTCTTGCTCCCAGTATGTTCTAACAACTGAGCTAATTGGCAGTAATGCTCACATGAACAAATCAGCCACAAGAAATATCTACATCTTTTCTTTGACATCTCCAATTACCAGTCTTTATAAAAATAGAAAACAAGCAAACAGAAATCTCATGAGAACATTCTCATCTTTCTTGCTGCGACCACTTTTTGGTATGTTCGGAACAAAGTAAAGAAACGAAAAATTGTTATTTTTTCAGTAAAAGATTCATTGATGAAAAGAATAAAGTACATTTATTGCTTACTCTATTCCAGAGAATTATTCAGCTTTTTATCCTCCTTTACTTGGAAAGATCCATTTTATTTTTTAAATTAATTAATTAATTAATTCATTTTTAGAAACCATTTATTTTCTATTAGCCTTATTTCCATTAAGAATTTGTGGAAGAACAGCTTAGGACCACTCGGTGGTTGTTGCTTCCCATTCAGTAGCTTGAGCAGTGGGTGCTGCAGACCAGTCTTCAGCGGCAGGCTGAGCACTCCAGTCTTCAGTAGGAAATTGCTGAATGGGTAGGGTACAGAGGGCACCTGCTCGCCTTCAGACCAGTCTGCAACCTCTGGCTGAGCAGCAGTGAACTCAGGAGCAGGAGCAGTCCATTCACCCTGAAATTCCTCCTTGGTCACAGGCTTCTCAGCAGCGGCCTGCTCTTTCTTTTCAATCTCTTCAGGATCTCTGTAGAAGTACAGATCAGGCATGACTTCCCACAGGTGTTCAAGGGAGATGGTGCCACGCATGCGTAGTACTTCCCGGGCTAGCATCCACCACATCAGACCCACTGAGTGAGCCTCCTTGTTGTTGCAAGGGATGGCAATGTCCACGTAGCGCAGAGGAGAATCTGTGTTACACAGAGCTATGGTGGGCAGGTTAATGTAAGACGCCTCTGTGAGAGGCTGGTGGTCAGCCCGGGGGTCAGTAACCACCAGAAGTCTTGGCTCCCGGAAGGCTGCCTGGATCTGGTTGGTGAAGGTTCCAGGAGTGAAGCGGCCGGCAATAGGAGTGGCTGCAGTGACAGCAGCAAACTTCAGCACAGCTCGCTGGCCAGTATTCCTGGATGATATGACACTGACGTCAGCTGGGTTTTCGATGGCAACAATGGCCAGCAGAGTTGCCAGCAGAAACTTCTCCCAGGTTCTCTTCCGATTGATGATGTAGATGCCATCACTTTTCCTTTTGTAGATGTTTGTTCCATTTGGAAGTCAAGGTTGGTGCCACCTAAGTGGATTCCTGCTGCAGGGAATTTGAGGACATCCTCCTCCTTCATCTGCAGGACATTGAGGGCTCCGGACATTGTGAAAAGTTTCCCTTTAAGTTACGTGGGAACCAAGAACAACGCCCTAAGGAGCCCTCCCAGGGTAGCGCAAAAAGTGAAAAAGATCTATTTTAGCATATATATTTTTAAAAATCCTCACTCAAGGACACTTTTAATAATTATAATATCTTCTGTAACTCAATTTTGTAGCTGTCATGATGGCAAAAATAATCTCAGTCCATGGGAATCCACCTTCTCTTTGTCTGGGGTAGTTTTTCAATTCAAGAGAGATTACTTAGTGCCAAGACCATGAGGTCAGGGGAAAGAGGGGGGAATCTCCTGGTCCTTGAGTCACAGGTATTGGATGAAATGGATCTCACCCCATCTACTCCTCAGTCATCTGCCTATCTCCTGAGATTCCTGTGGCCCTTTGGGGAATGCACTTTTCTGTTTAAATTATGACATATTGTAAAGTCTCTGAGCCAGAATGGAACACAAGATTTTCAGCCACGCTCTCTGTGGCCCATCTTGGGGGGTATCCTGCTCAGATATAATACACCTAGGCTCTTGCAGTCTCCGAAAGCAAAGGCTGGGGAGGAAAGTGGAAGAACCACTGTGCTCTTCAACTATCTTAAGTCAAGCTTGCCAGACTCTCAGCCCGCAGGCCCCATGTCTCGCTTATTTGGCCCGTGTTAGCCTTTGAACTTTACATGCTTGCTCCAAGTCCTCTGCAGCCCATGGGCTCCCAGACCCTGCCTTTGAAGCTGGAGTCACAACAGCCCTCTCAAACCTATCGACTTTTCTGCTCATTGTCACCTCTCCAACTCTCTCTTCTTTCCTTAGAGCCCAACCTCAGACCATTTCCTGGTCTGGGGGTAGGAAAGTAGGAGGAAAACTCTTCTCTGTTGACCTTGGGAATTTTCCCTCAGAGGTACTCTCACAATTCTGATATGCTTGAATTGATGGAATAAAATGCATAGCCACCACACCACTGTTCATTTATTCCTTGTATATATCCTACCCTACTTGGTGTGAGTTTCTGGGTCTGGATTAATTATGGTGCCACAAGTATTACTGAACCTACCATTTGCCTGGCTCTCTTTTGGGTGTGATGAATGTTCGAGGACAAAAATGTGGTTGGTGGTAGAAAACCTTTAAGAAGGCCCAGCTTCTTGGTACTCAAGACCTTGAGGACCTCCATTTGGGTATGAGCTAGACTCAGTGACTCACTTTAGCAAATGGAGTGTGGCAAAAGTGATGGAATGCCGTTTCCAACATTAAGTTACAATAAGATTGTGACTTCATTTTGCTCTCTGTCTCATTATCAGGGAAGTCAGCTGCCATGTGGTGAGCTGCTCCATGAATAGGTCCATGTGGAAAGGAACTGATATCTTTGGCCAACAGCCCCTGAGCACCTTTGTCCTGCCAACAGCAGTCGAAGGGGGCTTAGCTTCACCCACTCTTGGACTTTTTAGATGACTGAGCCTGGTTGACATCTTGACTGTATCTTTAAGAGGGGTCCCCAGAAACACTGAACTAATCTACCTAGATTCCTGAACCTCATAAATTTTGAGATAATTTTATTTTAAAATGCTAATTTAGGGGGTTATTAGTTACAGGTTATGCAGCATTAGCAATGTAGAATATGGCCCCTGCCCACCTGAGCTAGAGGACAATCATTTCTTGGAAAGGGCCACTTTCCAAAGAAACTTGCAGCTTTGGAAAGGGCATCCATGATAATAAATATTGGTGATCTGGGCATAGTGGCATGGATGCTGTGATTAGGTTACAGGTGGTGAGATGAGAAAAAGGGAGAGTAAATGCTAAATAGGCAATAATGGCTTTTGAGGACTATGATGGGTTTTCTCTAGCCAGCAATCTCTTTGGTTACAAAAGTTCATTTTCTTGAAATGACAATGTATGCATTTCACTTAGTGGGTTGGCAAAAATTAGACAAATAGCATTACATAGCAGAGTGCAGGGTTATTCTGTTATTGAATTTAGCTAAAATTAACAATTATTTTTGGGGTACTCCCTCTGTACTCACATGTGTTTCACAATCTCATATATGCACTACCCAGCTTCTACTGGATAGCCCTTAATTGATGACATCTTTGTTGGGAGGAGTTGTGCCTGTGAGTGACACTCCTAGACCTAATCTGTTCTGTGAGGTGGGGAGCTCTGAGTCAGTGACTCTCATCTGCCATTGTTATGCTTGTAACAATTTTATTGAAAGTGGGAAAAGGTGATGATGGTGGCAGAAATGGCTATGAAGGAGAAATGGGACAACTGTCACTTCTCCCGAAAAGCTTTGACTCAGCCCAAATATTGGGAGTGATGCCATCTTTTTTATTCTGCTTCCTTTAGCTAAGAATCCCTAAGCCACTGTAAAAGTATATTCCCTTCTCATGCAACATATTGTGTTCTAACAAAAGCAACCTTGGGCGCGTAGGTAATTTCCTTGCAGATTGATTTTTCCCTTGGGTAGCATCATATTGGAACATTATTCCTGGTTTTTAACTTCAGTAGAGTTCGGAAGAAAGATGCATCAGCCTGACGGAGGGCCCTGAAATCAATTACAAACCAATTATCTTGGAATGGTTTCCTCATTCTTTTTCTTTTCTCCCCCTTCCTGTATTGGCAAGTCCCCATGCACACTGCATTTGGTGTAGTCCAGCTGCTACAGCCTCCTGATTACTGTCTCGGATGTTAGGAGCCACAGGGAGACCCAGCAGTGGGGCTCCATTTCTGCAGAAGTACCACTGGGATCTGTGGAGCTATTCGATCTTACAGAATACCTTACATTCCATCTCATCAGCTCAACTAGCTTACTTCTTGCTGGATGTGATGTCAGAGAGATCATCCAGTCCTGGGCAAATGTATATTTTGGCTGCGGAGTATTCAATCCATTGTCTTCTGTTAATGGCACTTTGATTTTTGAGGAGAAAAATTGTATTCTTGGTCCATATTATTGGGGTGAGACTGATCTCACCCCTGACTTGGGCAAGGGGTCGTGAGACCCAGATATGGATAATCAGAACACTGCATCACCTGGTCCCAGTGATTGGTTTAAGATTGACATAAGACCCAATCCAGGCCAAGCATAGCCATTGAGAATTAATTTCAGGACTTCTGTTAAAACGGTTGTAAAAAGCCATGCCCTGTTTGGGGATTGGTGCTGCAGGTAGCCAGACATTTTAGGATCACAAGGAGAGTGCCCGTCAGTGGGTAGAGACAATATAGAGGAAATTGGGATAGAGAGAGAAAGAGGGAGAGTTTTGTGAGCCAATACATTTTTCTTCATCTTTCTTTGTTTTGGTTTGTTTAAATAAGTTTAAGCTGGGTCTCTGTAACTTGCAGCTTGAAGAATCCTATATGTTGGGGAGCGATCTTTTGTATGCCATGCACATTCTTGTCGGATGTATCAAGAATTCAAGGTCCTAACTGATCTCTGCTTGAGACATTACTCAGAAAGGTGTTTGCACTGAGCAGATTGAAGGATGAGGTTAATTTCCCTCACAGACAAAGAGCAGGCTTGCTTCTGCTTTCTGTAAAGTTAGTGAATCACTCAATTTCAGTTCTTTTTTTTCTTGCACCACCCACCGTGTTTGTGACATTAATCTAGGCCCACCTGTGTTGCCCACTGGGACTTGGGGAACATGAGAAACAGACACAAACCAATGGCATTCTCATGGTTTACTGTCTGCAACTACTACAGACCTCTGTCTTTAACCTGAGACTATGTCTTCTGCCAACATCCATGAAAACTCAACAGGCTAGCTTATAAGCTTGATAAGTAAGATGAAATCCCAGGTCCCTAACATTAGTTGACACTGTATAGCTCCTTTGGGCTTCCTTAGGCCAGTGAGTATAGCTTGGCAGCTTGGCTAGGGACATATGCTTTACTGGAAGATGACTGAGTTGAGTCCTGGCTCTGCCACTGACTATCTATGTGACTATGAGTGAGTTACTTAACCTCTTAGGCCTTCTGGTTTCTCCTCTGTGGAATGGAGATAATGCTGCCAATTATACAGACTTTCCATGAGGATTGAATAAGGAGATACTGGTAGTGCCCTTGACATAGAACCTTGCCTAGGGTAAGCTCAGCAGTAATAGCTACTATTAACTACTTGGTAGGGGCACTTAATACATTCTATTAAATTTTAATTTTTCAAAATATATTCTTATTATAAAAGAAAAAATGTCCATTGCTCAAAAAGTGGAACTTATATATCACCTTTCTGAGTAATGTCTCAAGTAAGAAAAGTTTAAATTATAATCTCACAACCCAAACACCCATTATTATCATTTTGGTGAATGCCTACCCAGAATTTTAGTATTGTGTGTATGTGTTCTGATTGAGGAAGGATCATAATGTACACACTGTTTTGTCATCTGTTTTCCTTACTAACATGACCATCTTATTTATCATGACCATCTTTCTAGTTCATACTTCTGTAGCTTCCCATTAAATTTGTGATGAAATAATTATATATACACAAAAAATATGAGTAGTGTAGGATTTACTAAGAAGAGGAATAATATGAACACCCAGGAACCCACCATGCAGCATAAGCAGCAGAACATTGCACAGGGCATGAAAGCTCCTGTGTGCCTCTCCCTGACCAGATTGCTCTGCCTCCTCCTTTAGCTCCAAGACACCACGATTTTGAATTTTGTATTTATCATGTCTTACAATGTGAAGTTTTACCACGCATGTGTTTGCTACAAATATTACATCATTTGATGTGCTAATTTTAGTACTAAATAGACATGGTATTATGCTGCATATATTTTCTCTGATTTGCTTTTATGCCTTGCATATATCCCTGATAGATCTATTCGTGTTGATACGTGCTGTGGGTCATTTATCTTTCAGGGGTTTGGTATTCCCATGTGCAAATATGCTCTGACTTAGTCATTGGCATCTGGCTAACTCATTAAGAAAATAGATTTGGGGAAAGACTATCTCCCTTGGCAGGTGCTTCAGACAGTGGGTGGGGATGGGAGTTCCACCTTGACCCAAGGCACTTGCTTCCAGGTCAGTTAAAGGTTCTCCACCCTTTGCAGTCTAACCCAGATAATGCAGGCCCTGATGCATTGTGGAGGAGACCCTCACAAGCACAGAGGGAAAAAATCTTGCAGTTTTGGGGCTGTGAATAGTAGTCAGCCTGGATGCCACAGGTGGATTGCAAAGATTTCCTGGGGAGAAATGTAGAAGAGACAAAACATTTTTTTTCATGAGGACATAAGGCTAGAGATGGCGCATTGAATAAGCTGATATTATTACTTAGCTAAGAAAAAGCAAGGAAAAAGTCATAGAATTTAAAATAACCTGTGTGGGTTGAGTATGTGGAAAAACTGACAATCCCTTGCAATACTAGTGGGATTATAAATTAGCAGTGCCTACATATAGAGTAATTGGCCACATATACAAAAATTTTAAATGCACCTACCTTTGATCTAATAATGGAATTACTAGAAGTTTATCTGAATAGATGTAAAAGATTATATATGTACATACTTATTGCAGCATTATTTATAATAAAATATTCAAACTATGTAAATATCTATAGGATATTAGATAGATTATGGATTATGCATCCAATGGAAAATGATGCAGCTGTTAAAGAAAATGAAGCAACTTTTAGCTCTGTGTACAGTACAATCTCCAAGTTTTATTAAATGAAGAAGCAAAGTGCAATGGTTTAAAACAGAAAGTGTGTGTGTATGTGTGTGTGTGTGTGTGCGCACACGCGTGTGTGTACACCTTTGTTTGCTCTCTATGCCTAGAACATCCCTGCTGATGGTGGTTGCTTCTAGAATCTGGATAGTAGGGGGTACAGATGAGAGAAAAATATTACTGTTATCTTTCTGTGTCTTTAAAATTTTGTATGAAGGTGTTAGCAAGCCAAAGAGAAAGTGAAATGAAAATAAAATGAGATGGGACACAGGAGTGGGAGAGAAAAAAGTAGAAAAAGTGGAGAAGGTGCAGGTACAGCTGCAACCCTGAGGAGAGGCAGATAGGTTTGTCCTGAAGGCGATTCTTAGAATATACACTAGTGAAGAGGGTCTTTGAGAAGTCTTCCAGACTGTCGGGGGATATATGGTCTTTTGTCACGATGGCCTTTGCCCAAGGAAATTTTCACTATTTAATGCCAGTTTTGAAATTGGATTCTCTTTCTTCTGTTATGTGTTTCTGTTTTGTTTTGTTCTTTTCAAACAAAAGTTTTAACAGTAACAATAATAGTTGAAGATAATAACACCAGTAATGAAGTATGGCCATTATCATATCATTTACAATGTGACATACATTGACTAAGCACTCTACATGCATGATCTGAACTCTATGAAGTTGGTAGCATTATTATTGTCATTTTGGTATAGACGAGGAAAACAAGGCACAAAAAATTAAGTAACATGTTCAAGATTATATAGCTAGTAAATGATCACATTGAAACTTGAATTCACATTTGTTTGCCTTCAAATATTGTATTTTTAACCACTTTACTATATTCTTTTCTAATTAATATGAGGAATTTGTTAAGAAGCATGGCAATGTAAGTGTGTGTGTGTTACACACACACACACACACACACACACACACACACACCAACACACCCATACCCATATGGCATATAGCTTCAGATGTTAACGGTGTACAAGTATTTATGGGTAAATTATCAGGTGGAGCTGGGATTAGAAAGGGAATAGGTATAATAATCTTGTTCATCTGAGAAAAATATAGAGATTGTAGGACAACAGGCAGGGTAACCATTTGGGGAATATTTGGAGGAAAGATGCCTGTAAACCAACAGCCACGCAGGTGCCATTACCATTCCTATTAGGCTGTTGGGAAATCCCAGAAAGTGAGACTGAGGAGGAAATCAAATAAATAGTCTGCTGACTCCACAAACTTGCAAAAGTATTTCCAAAACTCAATGCAGATTACTCACTCTTCAGAGGTCCCCAGACTCTGTGTGAAATTTCAGAGAAAATGTGTTAACCCAAAAACTCTTCTAAATCACCCCATGGCTATGCTTAGCCAGGCTGCTTCAGCTCCCATGGGGCCGTAGGAGCCAGTATTTTCCCTGGAAGACTATTTCTTCTTTTTGCTTTCTTCGTTTCCCTCATTGCTCCAAAGAGGCTGACTCCAACGAGGTGATGAAAACAATTCCAGGCTGGTTTTCTCAGCCTTCCTTCCAGAGGGAGCTGTCAGTACCTTCATTACCACCAAGGCAGAACGTGTTTCCTGCATCTTCTCCACATTAAACTGTGATTTGTTGGGACAGTATGTTTCTATTCAACTCCTTGCAACTCTGGGTTAAAAACAAAGAGGCTCTGGACTTGTGCTATCAATACTGTAGCCACTACCCTGCATCCTTGAGATGTATCTCGTCTGAAGTGAGTGATTCTGTATATGTAAAATGCACATGGTATTTTAAAGACTTAGCATGAAAAAAGTGGAACATTTCAAAACTCTATTTTGATGATATGTTGAAACGCTATTATAGGCAATCCTTGCTTTGCATGGTGGTGCGGAACCATGACAGTGACTTTGGAAGCGAACACTATACAAATGATTGTAACAATAATCAATAGGGGAAATGATGACTGTTATGTGACCTTTAAATTTTTTGTCAAAATATTAAAAATTCTTACTGTCAGATGCAAATGTATGAAGAAATAAAAAAGTAGTTAAATTTATTTACTTGACACACAGTGATAATATTAGAAAAACTGAGAATTAAAGAGTTTTTCTCTCTGCAATAAGCTTATCAAGAGTGGTTTGGCCCGTGCTTGCCAGTTTCTTGTGTAACTTATATATGGAGGGAGCGTGTTTTCCAAGCCTTGGTGAATTGTCAGCCTCCTGTCTGAGGCCAGTTCCCAGCATGTTATCCTTTTCTAACCCAAAGTCATCAAACGTCTCTTGGAGTGTCTTTATTATGAAGTGTTTTTTGCTGGAGTCACTTCCTCTGTGACATCTGCATCCTTTTTGTCACAACTTGTTCTTCATTTATGTTTCCTTTGCCTTTACCAAGGTCCTCTGGCTGCGCATCTAGTCTACAGGACAGTGGAAGTGCCAACTTCCCAGTCATCTTTCTTCTCTTCACACCAACTTTCACTCCCAACAATATCATCTTTGTTTCTTTGCTGCTCTCTCACCTTTGTTAACCAGTTTCCTCTTTTGATTTTTGTAAAATGTCGCATGGGTTTACCACTGAGAGACAAGGAGGCAACACAACTACACACTTTTCTGTCTCTGCATGACCTGAATAACAGATGTGCAGTGACCAGTCTCCAACAGACTTTTAAAGAAATGACCTGACTGGTCATTGGTGCTGCTGCTACTCGTTTGTGTTTGTGTCATTTGTGGATTGAAACTCTAGCAGCAAAGTTTGTACTTCATGCAACCACTCACAGTTATAATACTAGTGACTTAAATTTGAGCAATATTATTGAATATTGAATAACATATTGAATATATTATTGTATAAGTAAGCAGTGGTAAGTGAACTTCCTGCACATTGGAACCATGCCCAGCAAAATTACCCATATTTTGGGTACTGGATTAAATAAGATGTATGATTAAAATTAATTACACTTATTTATTTTTACTTTCTGAGTGTGGTTATTAGAAAATTGTAAATCACATATGTACCTACCATTACATTCCTATTGGACAGTGCCATTCGGTGCCATACATGAATAAAAATGTTAGGAGAAAAAAAGAAAAAAATGGAATTGGAAGAGAATCAACTATTGTCATAGTTTTAAAGTGAAAGGATTAGTCACAAACAAAGGAATAGATTCAAATCTATACAAATTAAACATGATTGTAGAGTGAAAAAAACAGCAAAGCTGAAATTATAGAGATAATAGATTGGGAAAATATTTGCACCAAATATGTACATCAAGGGTGAACTGCCAGTTTTATAAAATCATTCACTCAAATTTATTCTAAATGTATCAAGATCCCAGTAGATTATAAAACAGGTAACAAGCAATTGAAATAGTAAATGAACACTTAGAAAAGCATTCATCTTGTCTAGTTATCAGACATGAAAATTATTGTCAACTTTGAGTTACAATTTAGTCTTCACTTTATTAAAAAAACAATTACAATACCCAACACTGTGGGGAATTTGGTGATTTCATGCATCATAACTGACACTATAATTAGATACAATGCTTTTAGAAAGCAATATCATGTAAATAGGAAGAACCATATAGATATCCCTAACCCTTTGACCCAGTAATGGCATTCTTGAGAATTTACTCCAAGGAAAGAATTCAATATGAACAAAAAGTTACATATGCAGTAAGATGTATATTGTATCATTACTAGCTATAACAAAAAAACTGGAGCTTTCCTAAATATTTAATATAGATCAGTGAATCTAACCATGGCAGAATGAACACACAGTGGTTTTCAAACCCACATGGAACATGTACTAGATTTTCCATATGATGTATCATAAAAAATGTGCAATATATTTTATTTATTTATTTATTTATTTATTTATTTTACTCTTTTATTTTTTTATTTTTTTATCTTTATTGTTCAATTTATTAATTACATTGTTTTCCCTTTTTTATCCCCCTATATCTCCCCTCCATCCTGTACCTACCCCACCCTCTACCCACACCTCCCCCTCCCCACTGTCCTCTCCCATGTTGCAAGATTTTTGTCCAATCTCTTGCTGTACTTCCCCAAACCTTTTCTCCCCAAGAATTGTCAGTCCATTCCCTCTCTATGTCCATGTTTCTGTTATATTCACCAGTTTATCCTGTTCATCAGCCTATCAATTCACTTGATTTTTATGTTCATTTGTTGATAGATGTGTATTTGTTGTTCATAATTTATATTTTTACCTTTTTCTTCTTCCTCTTCTTAAAGAATATCTTTCAGCATTTCATATAATATTGGTTTGGTGGTGATGAACTCCTTTAGCTTTTTCTTATCTGTGAAGCACCTTATCTGATCTTCAATTCTGAATGATAGCTTTGCTGGATAGAGTAATCTTGGTTGTAGATTCTTGCTATTCATTATTTTGAATATTTCTTGCCACTGCTGTCTGGCCTGCATCGTTTCTGTTGAGAAATCCGCTGACAATCGTATGGGTGCTCCCCTGTAGGTAACTAACTGTTTTTCTCTTGCTGCTTTTAATATTCTCTCTTTATCTTTTGCTCTTGGCATTTTAATTATGATATGTCTTGGTGTGGTCCTCTTTAGGTTCCTATATTTTGGGGTTCTGTGTACTTCTTGGGCTTTTAAGTCAGTTTCTTTCACCAGGTGGGGGAAGTTTTCAGTCACTATTTCTTCAAGTAGGTTTTCATTACCTTGCTCTCTCTTTTTTTCTGGCACCCCAATAATTCGGATGTTGGCATGCTTGAGGTTGTCCCAGAGGCCCCTTACCCTATCTTCAATTTTCTGAATTCTTTTTATTTCTTGCTTTTCCAGCCAAGTGGATTTTGCTTCTTTGTATTTCAAATCTTTGACTTGGTTCTTGTGGTCTTCTGGACTGCTTTTAGGATTTTGTGTAATATTTTTTATTTCAGTCTGTGTATGCTTGATTTCTAGTTGGTCCTTTTTCATATCCGTGAGGGTCTGGTTCATATCCTCAGAGGTCTTGTTCATTTCCTTGAGGGTCTCATTCATTTCCTTGTAAGTCTCATTCATTTCCTGGCTGGTCTTGTTTATTTCCTCGTAATTCTCATTAAGTTCATCGGCCTTTTCTAGGAGCCTCTTGAAAAGCCTTATAACCGTGATTTTGAACTCTATGTCTTGTCGTCTTTTCTCCTCCATTTCTTTCACACCTGATTTCTTTCCATATCTCTGCATGGTGGCTGTTTTACGTGGTAGATATCCTCAAAGGGACAGTGGCTCAGCCTCCCCAGTTACCTGAGGTGGGTACTCTTACTGCAATCCTTTATGGGTTGTACAGTATTTTTGAATTTAAACTCAGCTTGTTGTTGTTAGCCCTAGGAGAGTTTGACCTCCAGGCCAATTGGCTGTGAAGGGAGACTGTGTTCAGGTTGGATGGGTGGAGTCTCTGAGCTGCGCAGGCAGCCTCAGTGTCAGCTACATCCTATGTGGCGCTCGTGCGCGCGCTCGCGGGTCGATGTTGGATGGGGATGGCTGCAGGCACCTCCAAGAGAAAGCCGCTAGTCTCTTCCCCTTGCCAGACAACTCTGCCTCTCCCCAAATGAGTCTGCACCCCCAAAGTCTAGCCCAGGGTTGTAAAATAGATGGTTTCCGGGACCTGGAGACAAGTTCCCAGGGGGCAAGTCACGGGTTTGTGCGACACTTGCGCGCAAACTTCTTTTCCCAGCCTTCGGGTTTCTCCTCAGACTAGGAGACCTCTGCCACGCCCCGCTTCCAGGGTGCGTCCCCCTGACTTCGGCCCTTGCCTGGCACTGGGGAATCTGTGCAGTGGGACGTCTCCACGTACCCCGGATCTCGGACCTTGCCTGGCGCTGGGAAATCCGTGTAGTGGGATGTCTCTGCCCTCCCCGTTGGCGAAATCCAGCCGGGATTGCTGCTCCAGCCCCAGCCCGCGTGCACGACCAGGACGGCTCCTAACCTGTTTCCGTCTTCAAGGCTGCGCTCCCACTGCTCCTCTGAGTCTCAGTGTCCCACCTTTACTCTTATTTGTGGAGTTTTCACTCAGCCAGCTTTCTGGCGATTCTGGGTGATTTTTGTTTTGTTGTTATGTTGTAGTTTTTAAATCGTTGCGCGGGACAGAACAATAGGTGTTTACCTATGCCACCATCTTGGTTCTCCTGTGCAATATATTTTAAAAGATTAAATTTATTCACAGTATGCTCTGTGAGTAGAGTGGAATTACTCTCAAAACCCATAGAAAAGCTAAAAGAAAAGCACCAATTGCTATAAATTTAGACATAAAATTGTAAGCAACCCATGAATCAAAAAAAGGAAGCACAATGGAAATTCAAAAATATTTTGAATAGATGATATTAAAGATATGGAATATGAAAATAGTTAAATGGCTTTCAAGCAAATAACTGCCTAGAATTATATGATAATTAAAAACATCCTTCAAATATAAAGATGAGATTAACATATCTTTATTTTTTTAATTTAGTAAATCTTTATTGTTTAGATTATTACAATTGTTCCTCTTCCCCCCTCCAGCTGCCCTCCACCCAGTTCTCACCTCACCCTCTGCCCTTACCTCCCCCCACTCTCCTCATCCATAGGTGTACGATTTTTGTACAGTCTCTTCCCACATTCCCCACACCCCTTTCTCCCTGAGAATTGTCAGTCCACTCCCTTTCTATGCCCCTGATTTTATTATATTCACCAGTTTATTCTGTTAATCAGATTTTTAATTCACTTGATTTTTAGATCCATTTGTTGATAGATGTGTATTTTTTGTTCATAATTTTATCTTTACCTTTTAATTCTTCCTCTTCTTAAAGAATACCTTTAAGCATTTTATATAATACTGATTTGGTGTTGGTGAACTCCTTTTTCTTATCTGTGAAGCTCTTTATCTGACCTTCAATTCTGAATGATAGCTTCACTGGGTAGAGTAATCTTGGTTGTAGGTTCTTACTATTCATCTCTTTGAATATTTCTTGCCACTCCCATCTGGCCTGCATAATTTCTGTTGAGAAATCAGCTGACAATCATAGGGGTGCTCCCTTGTAGGTAACTAACTGTTTTTCTCTTGCTGCTTCTAATAGTCTCTGTCTTTTGCTCTTGGCATTTTAATTATGATGTGTCTTGGTGTGGTCCACTTTGGATTCCTTTTGTTTGGGGTTCAGTGTGCTTCCTGGACTTTTAAGTCTATTTCTTTCACCAGGTTGGGGAAGTTTTCAATCACTATTTCTTCAAGTAGGTTTTCAGTATCTTGCTCTCTGTCTTTTACTGGTACCCCCATAATTTGGGTGTTGGTATGCTTGAGATTGTCCCACAGGTTCCTTATACTATCTTCAATTTTTTGCATTCTTTTTGCTTCTTTCTTTTCCACCTCAGTGATTTTTGCTTCTTTGTATTTCAAATCTTTGACTTGATTCTTGCAGTCCTCTAGTTTGCTTTTAGGACTCTGTATTATATATATATATATATATATATATATATATTATTTCAGTCAGTGTATGCTTAATTTCTAGTTGGTCCTTTTTTATATCCTCCAGAGTCTCACTCATATCCTCAAGGGTCTCACTCATATCTTCAAGAGTCTTGATAAATTTATTGGTCTTTTCTAGGAACCTCTTGAAAAATTTTATAACCGTGGTTTTGAATTCTATGTCCAGCCATTTTTTCCCCTCCATTTCTTTCAAATGTGATTTGTTTCCTTGTCTTCACATTTTGGCTGCTCTCCTGAGGTGGTCTAGTATCTTTTTGTGGTAGACAGTGGCTCAGCTTCCCCAGTTACCTGAGGTGGATACTCTTGGTGCACCCTTTTATGGGCAGCACTGTCTTGTTGTAGTTAAGCCTAGATTGTTGTTGGTATCACTGGGAAGGTTTGACCTCCAGTCCAATTGGCTGTGAGAATCAGCTGTGTTTATGCTGTGAGCGCCTCTATCCTCAGGTTTAATGGGGCAGAGTTTCCGAGCTGAGCAGGCAGCCTTGGTTTCCGGTCAGCCCCTCCCTAATTGGCTCCCGAGGCTCTGTGCCCTGTGGCAATGGCTGCACGCACCTCTGAGAGAAAGCTGCTCAGAACTCTGCCTGCTGCCAGACAGTCTAGTTTCTCCTCAAATGAGTCTGGACACCCAAAGACTCACTCGGAATGGGAAAACAAAGCATTCTGGCATTTTTTTTCCCTCCTGAATGATAGAGCCAGCTACGAGCCCTCTCCAAGAGTTCGTGCATCCTGAGTTTCAGTGTGCTTCCTCCTTACAGTCTAGTTTCACCCTATATGCATCTGGGTTCCCCGAGACTCACTCGGAACTGGGAAATCAGTGCAGTGGGATGCCTTTGTCTCCCTCCCCATTCAAAAAAAGCAGCCGGGTTTTCAGCCACCCGCCCTATTCGCTCACACAAGGCTCCGCACTCCTGACTCAGCACGCATCCGCAACTCTGCCCTCTGCAGCTCCCCTGAGTATCAGTGTCTTTTTATCTTTTCTTCTATTTGTGGAATGTCTACTCAGTCAGCCTTCTGGTGGTTCTGAATGATGGCCATTTTGTCTTTTAGTTGTAGTTTAGAAATTGTTGTACGGGGCAGCAGTACAGGTGTTTACCTATGCCACCATCTTGGTTCTCTCTGTAACCGTGGTTTTGAACTCTATATCTAGTTGTTTGTTTTCCTCCATTTATTTCATTTGTGATCTATTTTTTTGTCTCCGCATTTTTTGCTGTTTCCTTGAGTTGGTATGGTAGCTTTGTGGCTACCAGTGTGTTGGCCTCCCCAGTTACCTGAGGTGGACACTCTTGGTACACCCATTTGTGGACTGTGTGTATAGCCTTGTTGTAGTTAAGTCTTGATTGTTGGTTTCACTGGGAGGAATTGACCTCCAGGACAGTTGGCTGTGAGGATCAGCTTTGTCTATGCTGGGAGAACTTCGGCGCTGGAGACACCCTTATGAGACAAGATTCCTGCCCGGAACTGGAGTTCAGTGCAGTTGGAAGCTTCCATTTCCCTCCAGCTAGAAAAAGCCAGTGGTATACTCAGCAGTCAGTCCTCTCTGTGCACATTTGTGCGTGTGCCTCCAGACCTCTGATTTTCATGGCTCCCCTGATTTTCCACCTGATAGTCCAGATTCCCCCTTATGAGCCTGGGTCCTCAGGGTCTCTGCCAGAACTGGGGTTCAGTGCACTTGGAACTGGGACTCAGGGCAGTTGAGAGCTTTTGTCTCTTTCCTGCTAGAGAAATCCAGCCAGGCCCTTACCTGCCCGTCCTCTCAGTGTGCATGTCTCCATACCTCAGCCTTTTGTAGCTCCTCTGATTTTTCATGCACTTTTCTCTTTCATTCTAGTTATAGAATTTGCACTCAGCCAGCTTTACTATGGTTCTGGATGATGTCCATTTTGTCTTTTAGTTGTAGTTTTGAAATTGTTGTGTGAGGCAGCAGTTTAGGTGTTTATCTATGCTGCCATCTTGGTTTCTGTAAGACAACATATCTTTAGACATACAAAACCTGAGAGAATTCACTTCCATTCTTACTTACACATATTAGGATATAATGCTATATATTGAGGATTCAATGTTCCATCTTAAAACAAAATGCTGCACACAACAAAGTAAGCGAAAGAAGAAAGTAACAAAATAAAAGCACATTAAAATTATATTTATAAACACAAAAAATAAAATAAATACAAAATAAAGTGCAATAAAGAAAATAAAATAAAAAAGTTTGCTTCTCAAAAAAGATGAATCAATTTGACAAAACTCTGGCCAAAATGGCTTCTTTGGTGAATTCTATAAAATATTAAAGGAAATAATAACTCCAGTTCCATATATACTCTCCCAGATAATAGAAAAAGGAAGGTACTTTGCACAGTTTTTCTAAATAATGTGAAAATTCTATCCTGTTTGGCCCCGGAGGATGGCTGGTTAGGAAGAGACAGGTAAGATTCCTCAGGGAAAGAACAATCTAAGACAGACACAGTTGCAGAGGGGCCAACAGGAGAGAACTAAAAGGTCAACAGAGGTGGGGCACAGACCCTCACCCACAAACCCTGCTGGGGTCTGAACTCTCACCCTTTCTGAGAGAGGTCTCCTGCCCCCATGGCTGCTTCACCTCCCACACACAACTCAGATCGGGACCCAGGTTACAGAGACTCGGCCAGTAACAGCTACTCTATATCAAAATCCAGTCTAGTACCAGGAATGCTCAGGGCCTACTCAAGAATGCAAACAATCCTTTCCACTAATATTTACAGGGTAAACTAAGATTTTTGCTTGAACATTAAATTTGATAGTAAAATAGTAATCAAGTTTTCAGATTAATTTAAATTGGCCAAGTGAAATAAATGAACACTCAAGAAAATTTAAGTGTACTGGACAAAAAGCTGTTCCTAAAATATTAACTAAAATTTCTATTAGTTGATTTCATTGTAGAATTGCCTAACATCCAAAGAACCTAAAGCAGTCATATTTGTGTGCAAAAATTAAAATTTAAAATTACCAAGATTGCAATATAAAATTTCCAAAAGCCCCCATTAATAAAAAAGGGGGGGATAGTAGGGTGATATCATATAAGGAAAAAATATCCTGTAAGTAAAATACATCTAGAAAATTCTTACTCCAGAAAAGTAACTTCCATTTGTAATGCCAACAGCAGGACACCCATGAAAAACACACATGGTGTCAAAATAAGCCAAAGGAAAATCATTTCTTCAAAAATAAAAAGAATCCCAAGTCTAATTTGCAGAGAGGATCCCTTTGTTACCTTTTGGTCGAGAATGTGTTTGTGTGTTTTCAGAGAACAACTCCAAGACCATGTGGGTTCCTGCAATAGTGAGGAACTGATGGGTCTGTTCCAGCCACAAGGATGGTATGGGGATGGGGGACACTGATGACACCTTGCCATGCTAGCAGTTGGCAGCTGTGCATGGCTGCAGGCGGCCCAGGACCAAACCAGAGAGGATGGAACTTGCATTGCCACGATGTGTCCACCATCTGGATACCATTGCTGACATGTACACATAAAGAACTATTTGACATTGAAACTGGGACTCAGAACAGTTGGACATTGAAACTGAGACTGAAACATTTTTTGTTCTTATACATTTATTTCTAGTATGCTGATGCAAGATATTTTTGAAGAAAAGAAACAGGGGAGAGTGATTGATATAGAGGCAGGGAGGCATTGAACAGGCTATCAAGCTACAGGGGGAAGGCTGAGGAAAGTGGGGGGCGGGTGCTTTGGGAGATCAACTGTAGGACTTGTATGCATGCATATGAGCGTAACCAATGGATGCAAGACACTGGCGTGGGGAGGCAGGTGGGGACATGTGCTGGGGGGTAGGGGAGGCTGGGGGGAGGACAATGGGGGAAAAAGGAAAACCTATGTACTACTGTTAAAACTAAATTATACTGCAAAAAATATTTAAATAAATAAATAAATAAATAAATAAATAAATAAATATTAATTAAAAAAAACAAATAATGTGAAAATTCTAAATAATGGATTAGCAAGCATAATTAAATGGTACATAAAATAGAAATGCTTCTAATCAAAGTTTACTCCACAAATGCTAATAATTTTTGCCATTAAATAATCAATGTAACATTACATTCATAGAAAAGTAAAGATAAAAAATGATTATCTTACAATAATAAGTACAGAAATAACTTTTTATAAAACACACTATTGATTTATGCTAAAAACCCTTAGCAACATTGAAGAGAAGACAATACAATGGTTAATTATTTAAAACTTTCTTCCTGAGATTAGTAGTATGATATGGTTATCTATTAATACTATATCTACTAAAACAAAAATGGAAACCTTAATCAATGCCATTTATATATATAAAAGCTTAAGCGACCATCCTACGATTCCGGTAGCTATGACAGTAACTGACTACCAGAGGGGCAGAAGCTCAATGCACAGGCTCGAAATCATCGAACAGATTGATTAATCTCAGAGGGAAGATGGGAGGGGGCAGGGTGGAAAGAGATTAACCAAAGATCTTATATCTAGAGGCTCAGTGCATGGATTCATGCACCACTGAGGTCCCTGGGGCTGGCCTGTGGGGATTGGGCCCAAACTGGCAGTCCAACATCCCCCAAGGGGTCCCAGATTGGCAGAGCACCTCTAGTGAGATAATAAAAAGAAAAGAAAGTCATAAGTTTTAAAAAACACCAAAACTGTCATTATTCACAGAAATCATGAATGTGTACTTAGAAAAATCTTTTTAAAAAGTTTAGAGACAAACGACCAGAATTAACAAGTGAGTTATCCAGGGGTTGGATCCAAGGTCAAAATATGAAATCAATTTATTTTTATGTATCAGCAATTTAAAAATTACAAATAAAGTAAAAAGATATAATTTATATTACCACGAACCCTTAAAATTTATAATTTATTTAGTGATATATGATTAAGAGCTCTGTACTGGAAACTATAAAACTTTACCAAGAGAAATTTGAAAAACCTAAATAGTTCTTCCCCAACTCCCATCTTCATGGGTTGGAATTAAAACTGTTAGGATGCAAATTCTCCCCAAATTAATCTTTAGACTAAAAATCCTAACAATGATCTCAGCAGGTTTTGTGTAGAAATTGACCAACTGATTCTAAAATTCATCTAAGAATGTGAGGTCAAAAATAGTCAAGGAGATCATTAATAGAAAGAGAGAAGCTGGAGACTTATTATCAGATGTCAAGACTATTATAAAGCTATTAAAATGATGGCAACTACAGTACACCTAAAACTAATGCAAAATAATATTGAATGCAAACTGTAATTTTAAAATAAAAAGACAGAATAGCTCTTTAAAATTTTATAAAAATTCACACTTTGTTTAGATTTGTATACTTTTTAAATGTATATTTTAAAAGTTTCTAAAATGGAATATGAACAGCCGTGTGTGTGGGTGTGTGCGTGTGTGTGTGTGTGTGTGTGTGTGTGTGTGTGTGTGTGAGAGAGAGAGAGAGAGAGAGAGAGAGAGAGAGAGAGAGAGAGAGAGAGAAAGTCAGGACTGCTGACTGCCCATGTGTGCTGTAGGAAAAGCAGAGGTGCTGGAGAGAAATAGGAGATAGGTTACTGATCAAATTGAGTTCCTAGCTAGAGTTAGGAAACCTCTATAATAGTCACCAAGACAGAGTCTGCCATGTGATCTGTGCTTTCTAGCTTATAAAGGACTTCTCTATACAGTAACTTGATTTCTTTTCATAACAACCTTCGAAGTAAGAATTACTTCTTGCTCTTTTGCCTTTAAGGAAACTGGCTGATATTTCCAAGGGAACACAGCCAAAAAGTGTAGACCCACTCACAGTCCAGATCTAAGTACTATTCTCTTTCTCTATACCACTGTTAGAGAACTGGGTGTTTGGGTAAATAAATAAATTATTCCTCACAAATTCTCCATGAAGTTGGCATTTTCCTCACCTTACAGATGTGGCTCAGAAATATTAAATAATCTGTAGCAATTAATCTGTACAAAAAGTAGTAAGTCACTGAGGCAGGATCTGAAAATGGATCTTTCCCATTGCAAAGTTCATTTCTTTCCAGGAAATGTAGCTGCCCATGAGCAGATACAAGAATTGAGGCAGCAGAAAGATCACTGCGGGGGTTGATTTGGAAGCCAGAGTGGAAAAGGAGGTGCCTTTGAGATGGATTCAAGCAGGAAACCATGGAGTGGGGAGAATTCTGGGTCAGGGGCTGGGTCAGAAAAGTGTTGGAAGTTTCTGCAGTTAGTGAGCAGACTTGTTTGGTGGATGAGAAGGTTTTTAAGTTCCATGATGTCAGGGACTGTGCTTTTGAACCATGGTATCCCCAGAGCTGGGCATGTTTTAAATGCTTGATTGGTACCCATTGAACAAATGAAATGATACATGAATCAACTGTTTAGCATCAATATTGAGTTGAAGGCAACTGTTTGTGGATTGTGGATAGTCCATTCACTCCACTGATAACACAATGTGACACACTAGTTAAAAACTGGGAAGTACCTAGAAAATAAGATGCTATCATCCAAGTCTGTCGAGAACATATTCAGAATAATCAGAGCTTCCCAAGCATGACGGCTGTTGAGTGCCGATTGTACCTCAGAGCACCAGAGGTGACAGCTAAGGTTATTATCTAACCAGGGCCAGCATCTGAACAGATTGCTGAGATATCTGCCCAACTCTTTCCTTCTGGGCTTTGGAGCCTTTGCCCTTTCTATCAGAGCTGGCATTTCTTGAAAACTTATTTTTGAGTTCTCTCTGAGAAAAGTGATTTATTGAGGTGATTGGTACAATGTTACAAGGTATTTCAGGCAGTATCTCTTATTGGAGGGGGACAATCGGCTTTTCAGGTCACTATTTAAGAAGTTCTCTTCTTGGTGTTATAGGAGCACTGGTCCTCAATGTGTTCCTCCCGTGGAATGAGATGATAAATCTTCTAACTACAGCATCTCTGACATTTAGATAGATGTGCCTCTGGAAAGACCCATTTCTGAGCCATCAAGGTTGGTTGAGTGATTGTTCCAGAAAAGTATTGATTACTGGATCCATGTAAACCCCTAAAGAAGTTTCTAATGGCCTGCAAGAAGGTTCTGTCTGTGACTGTCCACTTTATTATATACTCATGAAAATGTTGAAGCTGAATTTCAGACTGACAATTGTAACACATAGGTAATATATGTTGGATGAGAAGTTATGATACTAAATTTCAATAGGCTTCAAAAATGTGCTGAAATTCAGTAAGTATAAATGTCATAGGTTCAGGAAAGCAATAATGCCAGTGGAGAGTGGGATACATGAGACTACACTGCAGTTTAAATGTAAGTGGTCTAAGAGGTTTAACTGCCAGTCAAAAAAATGAAAACTAAAACACTTTTTTTTTCTAGTGACCCCTTGCTGGCTTGTCTAATGGGCACATATTTTCTAAAAGTTTCTCTTCACCTGACCCAACTGGTTATAAGATCAGCATTTAACTCACAACATGACCTGGTCCTTGGGTCACAAAGGTAGGGACCATGAGTGGACATTTGACATAAGAATGAGAATCCATCTCTGAGGATTTAAAGTTAGAAACTTTTAAACTTCTGATTTAGTAATTATTGAGTTAATATTAAGTTAAAAATTTGGTTATTTTAAAGTTAGAGAATCATATGCCAGTCTCTCTTTGGAAACTGGGGTTCTAAGTTGAAAAGCTTTGGGATTGTAGGCAGCCATGGTCAGGTATTCCTGTGGCTCAGCAGCATTATTTCTCTTTCAGCATCCTTTTATTCTAATAACCTAGTAGAGCTTAATGAATTTCCTTTAACTCAAGCTAATTAAGTTTCTATAATTTGTAAACACAAAATGCCCTAAGTAATAATACACAAACTTAAGTTCCAACTATTATGTTCAGAATAAGGGTGAGGTAATCATAAAACTCTAACTCTCTTGCTAGCTCTAATCTAAGTTCTTCTTTGGCTAGACTAGTGTGGAGTGTCATGGTCATTTCCAGGTTTAGCTTTCTAAGATGACTATCAAGATTTGGAGGAGGAGGCTGTAGCTGTGTAGTGAATGTTTAAATGGTTGGTAAGTGGAAGACAGAGTAGATAGATGTTCTATGTCGCTGCTATGGACAAAACCGAAACCAATAATTAAAAGTTGGAATAAAGATTTCAGCTCAATATAAAATTGCCTTTGTAAGTGTTAGAGTGATACAACAATGGAATAGATGACTTCATGAAGAATCAAGGCCTCCAGCAATGGGAAAGTTAGATCAGAACTTGGATATACACTTATTTGGGTAATTTGACAAATAGCTATAATTTATTGAAGGCTTCCTATGTGTGAAATGCTATGTTTGACAAATTCTTTATATAAACTTACTCAGATTAAATCATCAGAAAAATCATACAGAATAGGTATTTTATATCCATTTAAAATTTACCCAATATTGTGCATATGGGCAATTTTTTGTTGACTTCAAAATGCAAAAGATAATCTATATAATTATACTATAGTTAGCATTAATTTTTGTCATACTTTTTGTAATTTTACCATTTCATGGCATATTTCAAATTAATAAATAGTTCTAATTTTGAGTTAGTTATACAGCAAATGGCAAACCTACGAGAATTTCAAATAAGTGCAAGCTATAGTATTTTCATTTCTATTATGATTAATTCAGCAATAGTTGCCCAATAGGCTTCCTTAGAAGCGTTGTCGGGACACAGTGTCCTTACTTTGTTACATAGCAGGAGAACTGACTTGTGTTGTTTTGATGTTCCTTAGCTCTAAAGCTCAACTACTTTATCTTTCAGAGGTGGGTATGACAAGGAGGCACACTTTCTACTTTACTGTTAGTTATCATCCCCAAATCTTTCCTATTATTCTCTGCTCCAGACAGATCCCAAAATTCACCAGTTAAGGGTCTGTTTAGCATCCAGACTGAGTGGATTATTTCTTTTGGAAAATCACCCAAATTTGATAACTAGCCCCACCTACCACACATTTTGTAAAATAAAGTCTTATTTAACACACTAAATTCTAACATACATTTTTGAACTTTAAAATACTTTCTATAATTTTTGCATTTCTTTTTTTACCAGATACTATAAAAATTTTGCTATAGCATATAATTGTTGCTTTACTTGTATTCATTCTCTTTTTCTAATGTATCTTGTTCTTTGTCTTTATGAAATGTCAGTGAAAAGACTAAGCATAAATGTACAAAGATCACAGCTAAATCAGATAATGCCAGATGCTGGAGATTCTCTTCAAAGTAAATACTCAGCACCACATGTGAGTTGGCTTAACAAACGAACACATGCTTAGGAGGAATACAAAGATAGAGGGATTAGCGCTCATGCAGATGAAACTGTTATGTAATGAAAGTATCTAAGAAGGACTTAAAATCAAAATAATGAAATTAAGTTAAATTATTCATTCACATCTACACCAAAGGGAAATGTTATTGCAATACGTGAAATTTCTGTTCAAAATTAATATTTAGAAAAATGCTAGTATTTATAATATTAGCTAAAGGAAAACTCCTTTAATTATGCTTTAGTGACAGCATAATATTAAGTCTGCTTGCAACTCACAACAGACTGGTAATAATGAAAATAATCAACTTTTCTTCCTATGAGTCAAAATAGAAATATAATTTTTTGTAAAAATATATTGTACTGAAATATTTCACAGTTAAAATTCAGGTCGCTGCTTTACAACTGGCTGCAGTAAATGAAGTGACCATGTAGTATGACTTTATGCAGAAACTACTGATGTCAGGAGCATCTTAAGATATTTTCCTGGCTTCTGGTCAAGATGCCAGCATAGGCAAAGGTGGCTCTGAACTCCTCCCACAACCACATCAAAATTACAACTAAACTACAAAACAACTATCATTTAGAACCACCTGGAATCTAGTTGAACAAGAAGTCCTACAACTAAGGGTATAAAGAAAAAGCCACATGGAGACTGGCAGGATGGGCAGAGGAAGGCATGGAAGGGACTCATCCCACATTCATGAATTATGAATTGGGAGGGATGTCTTGGCTGTGAAGGTCCCTCCTGAAAGCAAGGTATCCCAAACCCACACTAGCCCCTCCCCCTACCCCCTGCCCCTCCTATTCCCCCACCATCTCCCTTCCCAGACCCAGGGTTCCAAGATGAGAAATCTTCATAACTTCTGGCTGTGAAAATCAGTGGGATCCCAGTGATACAGAGGGCTGATGGAGAGTCCCAGGTGTTTCTCTTAAAGGACAGGGACTTATTGGGACCCACTTCCTCTGAGTTCTAGTGCTGGACAGCAGCTTGGAAAGGCACTAGGGTCATAAAGGGAGGAACTGAATTGTCTGCAGTGAGGTCTAGAGAGGCAGCTTTCTCCCTCACAGAAGTGATGGCAGAGGCCATTGTTCCTTTGACGCCCCTCACAGCCATAAAGCTGACAAAAAAGGCACCATATCTGAGTCTCCGTCAAGCCCTGGTGATTTCCTGAAATCTTTCCCATCCAACTTGCTACCCACCCACGCCCTTTCCAGAGGCTTTTCCATCAAATGACCTGTCTTGGCTCATGCTGCCAACTTTCCTAAAACCTTTCAAAGCCCCACAATACCAAACAAACAATATCTGTACTCAGGGTGCCTGTACCTCTTGCTAAGTGGCCCCAGGCCAAGCACTAGTGGCAGCCAGCCGTAGTTTGCAGCTTGTCTTCTCACAGGCACCTCCAAGCCAGCACAAGTAGGAGCCATCAGCAGGTCCCTTTGTAGCTCATGCTGTGTAGCCATGGGCAGGCCATAGGTGGCAGCTTATCTTGGCCTGTTCCTCCTGGGAGGCCACTAAGCTAGTACACCTGGTAGACAGCTTCAGACTGCGCCAACACAATCCAAGTACCCATCAATAGGTGAATGAATCAAGAAGAACTAGTGCATATATATAATGGGATATGACTCAGCCATAAAAAAGAATGAAATCTTGCCAACTGCAACAACATGGGTGGGTGTAGAGGATATTGTGCTAAGTGAAATAAATCAGACAGAGGAAGACAAATTACAGATGATTTCACTAATATGTGAAATCTACAAAACAAAATAAATGAACAAGCTGAACAGAAACAGATTCAGAGATACTGAGAACATTTGATAGTATCCAGATGGGAGGCTGGATTGGAGGAATGGGTGAAAAAATTAAAAGGATTAAGACGTACAAATTGAGCTCTGTCTGGTTTGGCTTAGTGGACAGAGCATTGGCCTGTGGGCTGGCCTGGGTTGTGGGCTCGATCCCCAGTAGGGAGCATGCAGGAAACAGCCGATCAATGATTCTTTCTCATCATTGATGTTTCTATCTCTCTCTCTTCCTCTCTGAAATCAGTAAAAATATATTTAAAAAAGAAGTACAAATTCATAATTACAAAATAGTTATGTGGAGTACTACAGCATAGGGAATATAGTCAATAATATTGTAGTAACTATTTATGTATATTGTCAGATCAAAGTGATCACTTCATAAATTATATGAATGTCTAATCACTGGGTTCTACACCTGAAATTAATATAATGAAAGGAAAAGTACTAAGGTTATCAAATAACTAACTTACCTATTACCACAACTATTTGTACTTTTCTGAATGTTATATTGAGGAAAAAAATTAGATGAGATGAACATTAAATTCTCTCTCTGATTATATGAGATGAACTTTAAGTTCTCTCTCTAACCTAAGATTTTATGGATATAATAAACCACAGTGTTTCTTAAGATTTATTGCCTCCCTCACCTGAAAGGCAATTTTATTTACAAACATGTCATATAGTGCCTATAAAATTATAAATAGCTTGAGAAATTTATATGCCTTATAACTCATTTGTTTCATAAACACATGGTAACCTATAAATGTCAGAATAACAGAATAATGAAGACTTGTTTCCCAAGCAGACTTGATCTTCAGGGTCTCCTAACCTGCAATTCTAGGAATAGCCCTGTCAGAGCTAGGGCTCAGATGAAGCCCCAATATAATGTACTGCAATTCTATAGCAGGATTCTGCACTTGGTGAGCTATCAGCTGCTCACGCAGTGTTGCCAGGGCTCTTTCATAAGACATTTGAGATAAGGTGACTGTGGTCATCTGTGTGGATTGTTACCTCTCTGGAGAGATATTGGCATAGGATCGCAGGTGTTTTTGTTTATCTTATTTTTATTTTTTGCTAACACTTTTTTTTTCTTTTGTATTTGGGACCAGAGGCATCAGTGTTAACAATATAATCCCTGCAGTTTCCTAGCCTACAACAGATTGATGATGATGTTAATTAAGCCTGGGCTGTGACCTTAAAGGTTTTAAGAATAGAAATGTTTATAGTGTCAAGAGAATGAGAAGATAAGCCACCAGAGAGGAGAAAATATTTGCTAAAAACACATATGATAAAGGGCTTTATTCAAAATGTACAAAGTAATCTCCAAAACCAACAATAAGAAAAAAGCAATTCAATTAAAATATGAGTAAAAGACCCAAATAGTCACTTCACCACAGAAGACATACAGATAGCAAATAAGCATATGAAAAGATGCTCCACATCATATGTCATTAGGAAAATGCAAATTAAAACAATGTGATATCACTACACACTTATTAGGAGAGTAAAAATCCAGAACAAATGACAACACCAAATGTTGATGATGATGTGGAGCAACAGGAACTCTTGTTTATTACTGGTGGGAATACAAAAATGGTACAGCCACCTTGAAAGACAGTTTGGCAGTTTCTTACAAAATTAAGCATACTGTTACCATAGGACCCAGCAATCATGCTCCTTGGTGTTTACCCAAAGGAGTTAAAAACTTGTGTTCATGCCAAAACCTACACACAGATGTTTATAGCAATTATGCACAATTACTAAAATTTGAAAGGAACCTAGATGTTCTTCAGTAGGTGAATGTATAAAACATTGTACATCCAGGCAATACAATACTATTCAGTGCTAAAATGAAGTGAGCAATCAAACCCCAAAAGATATACAGGAGCCTTAAATGTATATTACTAAGTGAAGGAAACCTATTTTTAAAGGCTACATACTATAAGTGGCGAAAGTGAACCTCAGAACTTGAGTTCTGGCTAAGAGAGAATTCAGAGCCAAGACTCAAACCTGCAAGAGAAAGTTTGTTTTAGGAAGCAAAGCAAAACTACACTCAAAAGAAAGTTTCAAGGGACAGCTCTTTGGGGTATGGGCTGGGGCACCTTTCAACCTCTTGGAGGGGGTTAACTGTTTTCTTCTTGGAGCTGAGCTATTGGGGCCTTTCCTGTCCTCTCCTGTCCTTGACAGGATCAGATTTCTCCCGCCCCAGTGTTCTTCTCTAAGGTGTGTGTGGAGTTATCTGCCAGGGAGGAAAGCTCAGGCGGGTTCTGACCAGAATGACCAGGAATAATCCAGGAGAGAAACAGGTGCCTCAGGAGTGAGGTCCTCATTAACAGTCCTCACTAACAGTACTTGCTCTCCCAGTTCTGCCTGTTGATAGGCATCTGTCACTAGGTGTGTAAGACTTTTGGCCCTGTTGGCATTCCATCCTGGCCTATTGCCCTGCTCTGCCAATGCCTACCTGACTTCCTACCACACCATTATATGACACTCTGGAAAAGAAAAATGATGGAGACAGCAAAAATATCAGTGGCTGCCAGAGGTTTGAAGGGTGAAGGGAGGGAATAGATGGAACTTGAAGGATTTTTAGGAATGTGAAATTATTCTATGTGACACTATAATGATGAATACATGTTATTCTATATTTGTTCAAACCCATAGAATGTACAATACCAGTGTGAACCCTAGCGTAAACTTTAGACTTTGGTTGATAAGGATGTGTTTGAGTAGGTTAATCTATTGTAACAAATGCTGATAATGGCAAGTCTGAGCATGTGTTGCGGTCAAAGGGCACATGGGAGCTCTCTGTACCTTCCACTCAGTTTTGCTGTGGCCCTGAAACTGATTTTAAAAAGAACATCAATTTTAAAAAAGAAAAGGTTATAGGTCCCTTCTCCATATGTTATTTAAATTATATATTTAAAAATTATGGTATCCTAACCGATTTGGCTAGGTGGATAGAGCATTGGTCTATGGACAGAAGGGTCCCAGGTTTGATTCCAGTCAAGGGCATGTATCTTGGTTGCAGGCACATACCCAGTAGGGAGTGTGCAGGAGGCAGCTGATCGATGTTTCTTTCTCATTGATGTTTCTAACTATCCCTCCCCCTTCCTCTCTGTAAAAAAAAAACTCAGTAAAAAAAAAAAAATATATATATATATATATATTTTGTTTTTTAATTTTTTTTAATTTTTTAAATTTAATTTACAATATAACTTATATTTAATAGTAGTACATATGTTTTCCTCCCCCCCCAATGTCCTCCCCCCAGCCTCCCTTACCCCCCAGCACTTGTCCCCACCTGCCCCCGTCCCCACCCCAGAGTCTTTCATTCATTGGTTATGCTCATATGTATGCATACAAGTCCTTCGGTTGATCTTCCCCAGCATCTGCCTCCCCTCCACTCCAGCCTTCCCCCTGTAGCTTGACAGCCTGTTCGAGGCCACCCTGCCTCTATATCAATCACTCTCCCCTATTTCTTTTCTTCAAAAATATCTTGCCTCTGCATACTGAAAACAAACGTATAAGAGCAAAAAAAGTTTGAGTGTCAGTTTCAATGTCCAACTGTTCTGAATCCCAGTTTCAATGTCAAATAGTTCTTCATGTGTACATCTCAGCAATGGTATCCAGATGGTGGACACATCGTGGCAATGCAAGATCCCTCCTCTCTGGTATGGTCCTGGGCCGCCTGCAGCAACGCACAGCTGCTGACTGCTAGCATGGCAAGGTGTCATCAGCGTCCACCATCTCTGGACCGTCCTCGTGGCTGGAACAGACCCGTCAGTTCCTCACTGTCGCAAGAACCCACATGGTCTTGGAGTTGTTCTCTGCAAACACACAAACACATTCTCGACCAAAGGTTAACAAAGGGATCCTCTCTGCAAAATAGACTTGGGATTCTTTTTATTTTTGCCTAAATTATTTTCCTTTGGCTTATTTTGACACGATGTGTGTTTTTTTTATGGGTGTCCTGCAGCTGGTTTTACAAATGGAATTTTCTTTTCTGGAGTAAGAATTTTCTACATGTATTTTACTTATAGGATATTTTTTCCTTACATAATATTACCCCACTGTCCCCTCCCCCTTTTTTTGGTTAATAGGGGCTTTTGGAAATTTTATATTGCAGTCTTGGTAATTTTAAATTTTAATTTTTGCACACAAATATGACTGCTTTAGGTTCTTTGGATGTTAGGCAATTTTGCAGTGAGATGAACTACTAATAGATAATTTAGTTAATGTTTTAGGAAAAGCTTTTTGTCCAGTACAGTTAGATTTTATTGAGTATTCACTTATTTCATTTGTCCAATTTAAATTCATCTGAAAACTTGATTACTATTTTACTTTCAATTTTAATACTCAAGCAGAAATCTTAGTTTACCCAGTAAATACTTGTGGAAAGGAATATTTGCATTTTTGAGTAGGTCCTCAGCATTCCTTGTAATAAATTAAATTTAGATATAGGGCAGCTATTGCTGGCCGAGTCTCTGTCTGCCACCTGGGTCCCGGTGTGAGTTGTGCGTGGGAGGCGTAGCAGCCGTGGGGGTAGGAGACCTTCCTCAGGAGGGGTGAGAATTCAAGCCTCTGCAAGGTTTGTGGATGAGGGTCTGTGCCCCACCTCTGTTGATCTTTTAGTTCTCTCCTGTTGGCCCCTCTGCGACTGTGCCTGTCTTAGGTTGTTCCTTCCCTGAGGAATCTTACCCGTCTCTGGCTAACCAGCCATCCTCCGGGGCCAAACAGGGTGATGTGAGGTTCAGTCCTGTCTCCTTTGTAGTCTATGCCCCCGTGGCCTCCACGTCCAGCACCTGCCTTGGGGTCCCCTCGCCTGCTGGCGGGGTCCCGGTACTGATCACATATCTCGGGTGACCCAGGTTTCTTCTCCAGAGAGGGCCCAGCTCACGCCATTGGTCGAGAGACAGATCCATGGTGACAGCTGCCCAGAGGCTTCAGCCACAGCTTGAACTGAAGTTCAAGCATCAGCTGTGTGTATTTGGATAATAAGAAGAGGGTTCCTCTTGGCAAAAGGGCCAGAGGGGCCAATATAGAATGCTCAGATGCCTTCCCAGTGCCTTAATCCCTTCTGAAAGGGATTAATTCCTTTCCTATCCTTTTTTAAGTTGCTGCCCAACATTCAAAGAATTAGTTTGTAAGTTTATTTGGGATAATTGTATAATATGCTGTTGTCAAATATCAAATATTATAATTACATTGTAGAATAATATCATGTAAGGGTATTGTGGTGTCACGGGAGGTTAAGGAGGGCCTAGCCTAAGAACTGGTGTCCATAAGAGATGACATGCTCTAGGCCATGTTAATTCAATCTGAAACTAGCTGCCAATTTTTTTTATAACTTTATAAAAACTTTGTCAGGGATGTAAAAACACAAACCACTTACCTTAGTTCAAGCATTCAAATATATTGACTTTCCCCCTTACTCCCATCACCTGCCACTTACCCTGAGGTTTGACATTTTGATGGACTTTTCTCAGTCTCTGGATCCATTCTTGTTCATCAGTTTATGTCATTCATTATATTCCTCAAATGAGTGAGATCATGTGATATTTGTCTTTCTCTGCCTGGCTAATTTCACTTAGCATAATGCTCTCTAATTCCATCCATGTTGTTACAAATGGTAGGAGCTCTTTCTTTTTTACCGCAGTGTAGTATTCCATTGTGTAGATGTATCACAGTTTTTTAATCCACTCATCTGCTGATGGGCACTTAGGCTGTTTCCAAGTCTTAGCTATGATAAATTGTGCTGCTATGAACATAGGGGTACATATATCCTTTCTAAATCACCTTTCTAGTTTCTTGGGGTATATTCCTAGAAGTGGGATCACTGGGATGAATGGGAGCTCCATTTTTAGTTTTTTGAGAAAACTCCATACTGTTCTCCACAGTGGCTGCACTAGTCTACAATCCCACCAACAGTGCATGAGAGTTCCTTTTTCTCCGCATCCTCACCAGCACTTGTCATTTGTTCATTTGTTGAAGTAAGCCATTCTGACAGGTGTGAGATGGTACCGCATAGTCGTTTGGATTTGCATCTCTGGGATAATTAGTGACTTTGAGCAAGTTTTCATATGTCTCTGGGCCTTCCTTTTGTCTTCTGTAGTAAAGGTTCTATTTAGGTCTGTTGCCCATTTTTTTATTGGATCATTTGTCCTCCTTTTATTGAGTTGTGTGAGTTGCCTGTAGATGCTTGAGATTAAACCTTTATCACTGATAACATTTGCAAACATGTTCTCCCATACAGTGGGTTTTTTGTTGTTTTGTTGATGGTTTCTTTAGCTGTGCAAAAGCTTTTTATTTTGATGTAGTCCCATTTGTTTATTCTGTCTTTAGCTTCCATTGCCCTAGGAGCAGTATCATCGAAGAAGTTCTTTTGGCATATGTCTGAGATTTTATTTCCTGTAGATTCCTCTAATGTTTTTATGGTTTCCCATCTTACGTTTAAGTCCTGTATCCATTTGGAGTTTATTTTTGTGTATGGTGTAAGTTGCTGGTCTAGTTTCATTTTTTTGCATGTATCTATCCAATTTCCCCAACACCATTTATTGAAGAGACTATCTTGACGCCATTTTATGTTCATACCTCCTTTGTCAAATATTCATTGAGCATAGTGGTTTGGGTTGATATCTGGATTCTCTATTCTATTCCATTGATCTATATGTCTGTTCTTGTGCCAGTACCAGGCTGTTTTGAGAACAGTAGCTTTGTAATACAGCTTGAAATCTGGTATTGAAATACCACCGACTTTGTGCTTCTTTCTCAGGATTGCTGTGGCTATCTGGGGCCTTTTTTTTATTCCAGATGAATTTTTGGAGAGTTCTTTCTAGGTCTGTGAAGTAAGCCATTGGTATTTTAATGGGGAGTGCATTAAATTGATAGATTGCTTTGGGTAGTATGGACATTATAATTATGTTGATTCTCCCAATCCATGAACATGTTATGTTCCTCCATCTGTATATATCTTCCTCTATCTCTTTTTTTAGCGTCCTGTAGTTTTCCGCGAATAGGTCTTTTACCTCCTTAGTTAAGTTTATTCCTAGGTATCTTAATTTTTTTGGTGTGATGGTAAATGGGATTGCTTTTTTAGTCTCCCTTTCTGTAAGTTCACTATTGGTGTATAGGAATGCCATAGATTTCTTGGCATTGATTTTGTAGCCTGCTACATTGCTGAACTCATTTATTAAGTCTATTAGCTTTTTTATGGAGTCTTTCGGGTTTTTTATGTACAATATCATGTCATCTGCAAATAAGGATAGCTTTACTTCTTCTTTTCCAATTTGGATGCCTTTTATTTCTTCTTCTTGTCTAATTGCAATGGCTAATACTTCCAGTACTATGTTGAATAGGAGTGGTGAGAGTGGGCAGCCCTGTCTTGTTCCTGTTCTTAAGGGAAATGGTTGTAGTTTTTTCCCATTGAGTATGATGTTTGCTGTGGGTTTCTCATATATGGCTTTTATTATGTTGAGGTATGATCCCTCTATTCCGACCTTGTTGAGAGTTTTTATCAAGAATGGGTGTTGGATTTTGTCAAATGCTTTTTCTGCATCAATTGATATGACTATGTGATTTTTATCTCTCAGTTTGTGTATGTGATGTATCACATTTATTGATTTGCGGATATTGTACCATCCTTGCATTCCTGGCATAAATCCTACTTGGTCATGGTGTATGATCTTTCTGATGTACTGCTGGATCCGATTTGCTAGAATTTTATTGAGGATTTTGGCGTCTATATTCATGAGGGATATTGGCCTGTAATTCTCTTTCATTGTGTCATCTTTATCTGCTTTAGATGTTAGGGTGATGTTAGCTTCATAGAAGGAGTTTGGAAGTGTTCCAACCTCTTGAATTTTCTGGAATAGTCTGAGGAGTATAGGTTTTAGTTCTTCCTTGAATGTTTGGTAAAACTCTCCTGTGAAGCCGACTGGCCCTGGGCTTTTGTTTGCCGGAAGCTTTATGATGACTGCTTTAATTTCTTCCACAGTTATTGGTCTATTGAGTTGTTTAGATTCTTCCCGATTGAGTTTTGGGAGGTTATATTTTTCTAGAAATATATCCATTTCCTCCAGGTTGTCCAGTTTGTTGGAGTAGAGTTGTTCATAGTAATTTTTAACAGTCTTTTGTATTTCAATGGGGTCTGTTGTTATTTCACCTCTTTCATTTCTGATTTTATTTATTAGGGTCCTCTCTCTTTGCTTCTTGGTGAGTCTGGCTAGAGGTTCATCAATCTTGTTTAATCTTTCAAAGAACCAGCTTTTGGTTTTGTTGATCTTCTGTATTGTTTCTTTGGTCTCTATGTCATTTATTTCTGCTCTTATCTTTACTATTTCCTTCCTTCTGCTTACACTGGGCTTTTCTTGTTGCTTTCTTTCTAACTCTTTGAGTTGTTGGGTTAGATAATTTATTGCCGCTGTTTCTAGTTTTTTTTTTTTTTTGTTTTTTTTTTGCGGTAGGATTGTAGAGCTATGAACTTCCCTCTCAGAACTGCTTTTACTGTGTCCCATAGATTTTGGATGGTTGTGCTGTTGTTGTCATTTGTTTCCATGATGTTTTCTATCTCTTCCTTGATCTCTCTGGTAACCCAGTCATAGTTTAATAGCATGCTGTTTAGTCTCCATGTGTTTGATTTCTTTGGATTGTTTCTATTGTAGTTGATTTCCAGCTTTATGCCATTGTGATCTGAAAATGTGCTTGATATGATTTCTATCTTCTTGAATTTGGAGAGACTTTTCCTAGGACCCAACACATTGTCTATCTTTGAGAATGACCCATGGGCACTTGAAAAGAATGTATATTCTGTAGCTTTGAGGTGAAATGATCTGAAGATGTCAATTAATTCCTTTTGGTCTAGTGATTCATTGAGGATTGATGTTTCTTTACTAATTTTTTGTTTAGAGGATTTGTCCAATGGTGATAGTGGGGTATTAAAGTCTCCTACTATGATAGTATTGCTGTCTATCTCTCCCTTGATATCCTCTAGGAGTTTTAGTATGTATTTGGGTGCTCCCATATTGGGTGCATATATGTTTACCAGAGTTATTTCTTCTTGTTAGATTGCTCCCTTTAGTATTATGTAGTGGCCTTCTTTATCTCTTGTTACATCCTTCACTTTGAGATCTAACTTGTCAGAATACGTATTGCTACCCCAGCTTTTTTTCCATTTCTATTCGCCTGAAGAACCTTTTTCCATCCTTTCACCCTTAGTCTGTGTGCATCTTTTTTTTGGAGGTGGGTTTCTTGTAGACAGCAGATATATGGGTCGTGTTTTCTTATCCAGCCTATTACCCTATGTCTTTTGATTGGAGCATTTAAACCATTTACATTAAAAGTAATTATTGATAGATAGTTACTTGTAGCCATTTTTGTTCTTTGCCCCTATGTTCTTTCATGGCTTCCTATTGCTTTTCACAGCAGACCCTTTAGCATTTCTTGCATTGCTGGTTTGGTGGTAATGTATTCCCTTAGACCTTTTTTGTTTGTGAAGCTCCTGATTTGACCTTCAATTTTTATTGATAGCCTTGCTGGATACAGTATTCTAGGATTCAGACCCTTTCTTTGCATAACTTTGTATATTTCATTCCAATCCCTTCTGGCCTGATAAGTTTCTGTTGAGAAATCACTTGCTAATCTGATGGAGGTTCCTTTGTAGGTGACTTTCTGTCTGTCTCTGGCAGCTTTTAGGATTCTCACTTTGTCGTTGATGTTTGCCAATGTAATTATAACATGCCTTGGTGTAGGTCTTTTGGGGTTTAATTTGCTTGGAACTCTGTGAGCTTCTTGGATTTGTGTGGGTTTTTTCTTTTCTATATCAGGGAAGTTTTCTGTCATTATTTCTTCCAACAGGTTTTCTATTCCTTGCTCAGTTTCCTGTCCCTCTGGAAGCCCTATTATACGTATGTTGTTTTGTTTCATGTTGTCCCAAAGTTCCCTTAGGCTCTCCTCCTGCTTTTTAATTTTTTTTTCTAGAAGCTGCTCTACTTGGGTGTTTTTTCCTACCTTATCTTCCAGCTCACTGATGCGGTCCTCTGCTTCATCTAGTCTACTCCTGATACTTTCTATGGAGTTCTTTACCTCAACAATGTCACTTTTCATTTCTTCTTGGGTCTTCTTCATTTCTTCATAATTCTTCTTCATTTCTTCATCATTCTTCTTCATTTCTTCCTGGCTCTTCTTCATTTCCTCTTGATTCCTCTTCAATTCCTTATGGTTCTTACTTGTATTGGCTTCTGTTCTCTTCATCCACCCTATGACCATTTCTCTGAACTCTCTCTCTGACAGGTTGCTTGCTTCCATTTCGGTTACCTCTTTTTCTCGTGTGGCTTGTTTTTCTTTCATTGGTGGGCTATTTCTTTGTCTCCCCATAGTCTTTCTTCTCTGTGTGTCTTGTTATATAGTTCTCACTCTCTTGTGTTGATTTAAAGGCTCAGACTACAATACAACCAGGTGCAGCACATTAGGCACAGAAGAAGAATGTATTCACAGTATTGGTAACTCCAAATTAAAAGTGATTGCCAGAGGAAGGTAAATTAGGTGATAGTTGGGGTAAAAGAGAGTAAGAGAAAACACACTCGTACACACAAAATAAATAAAGAAAAAAAAGAAACAAAGAGAGAGAGAGAGAGAGAGAGAGAGAGAGAGAGAAAGAAAGAAGGAAAAAAAGAAAGAAAGAATAAAAAAAGGAAATGCCAAAATAAAGTTGGGAAAAGGGGAAGGATTAAAAAGAAAAGAAAAGGGAGTAAACTATAAATATGGGTTGGAAACTCCCAGAGGACCACCACTAATCCCAGCAAAAGCCAGCAACGAGTACCTGGTGACTGATACAAACTACATACAACAACTAATATCAAGGGAGGTTAGGGAACACAGAAGTTTAAATCTATCAAAAAACATTTAAACATCACCAAAACACAAAACAATGCCAACTCCCGCCCCAGAAAACAAATTAAAAGAAAAGAATAACCAAACCAATCTCACAAATATGCATAAAATATAATCAACATCAGCAGGACCGAGAGAAAAACATTTTAGGATAGTGAAGTCGGAGAAGCATTAGATGTGTATGGACTTGGAGCAGGTGGTTGGAGATTGGATATAAAAGTGGGGTGAAATTTTAACAGGGGCTAAAAAGAGAGAATAAGGAAAATCTAAACCAGAAATAGTGTAAGGGGAAAAAGACACTAACTAAGGAAAGGTTAGCAAGAGAGTGCTGGCATAAGGGGGAAGTTGAAGTAGATTAAAGAGATACTAAAGGGTAGATGAAAAAAGACTATATAACACTAATCTCTGAGTAGAATAAAGATGGAATAAAATGGCACTTAAAAATTTTTAAATAGTAGTAGAAATAAAATTGATTCCTTAATTTGTGTTACACAAGAGACAATTTATGATTCAGCCCCCAGGTGGCAGTGTTTCTGAACTGACCTCCGGGTCTATTGGTCCTCTCTAGCCTGATCTAAAATCCCGCTATGTCTATGGTATTTACTACTGCTTTGTGGAAATAGGCTACCCCAGAGCTGCCTCTCTGATTGTGAGGACCTGTTCTGATCCCCAGCGTCAGAAAAACAGCTCGCCCCTGTGGTCTCCCAGGTTCTCCCCCACCAGGGGATCCCCCCTTCCTCGTTCAGTGCTGAGAAATTTGGATTTAGAGAGGACAAACGCAGGCGTGTGAACTCACGTCCTGCTCGTATGTTTGCGCGAAACCCTTTCTCCCCTTGGGTTTGGCAGCCCGCTCTCTCCCAAAACTGCCAGGCTGGCCTTCTCCTTCAGCTCCAAATGGGTTGCCCTCTGTGTATCCCCCCGTCCTGTCACCAGCTCCGAGGACCCTCTTCCACGTTTGCCGGCTCCAACAGCTGAGGGTTTTTCCTCTTTTTCCCCCAGGCGAGAAACTCCCTGTGTTACCAGCTCCCTTAACCCCTGGAGAAACCTGACCTTTCCGTGGTGGAGCACAAGTTTCCTCGGAGTCCGCTTTTTCACCAACTAGGAACCAATGTTGGGGGGAAGGTGGTGGTCTCAGACACCCAGTGGGTACCGCAACTGTAAAATCTTCAAGCTCTTCCCCTTTAAGATGGCGCAGCCGCCTCTGAGCCAGGCTCCGGAGAGAACCCAGCCGCATAGAGCTGCTCTGTTGAGGGAGGCTAGTCTAAGCAGTCGCCCTCCTTCCCCCAAAGCCCTGCTGTCCCCCCACTCGCCAACAAACACTCCCCCCGTGCCCCTCGGCTACTCACCCCGTCTACCCCGGAACACAAATGATTACGCGTCCTTCTGTCCTGCCGCCATCTTTTCCTCCTCCAGTAAAATATATTTTTTAAAATTGTGGTATCTCTCATATAAAATTGAAAGAGTATAAATTGTAAATTAAATTTAAAAATATTTTTTTCTAAGTGGCACTGTCCCTGTTTTGGGGAGGGGGAAATAGAAAATTATTTCCAAAAATGTGTTTACTCTTATTTTTGTGTGGGTGCTCCTGCTTGCTAGAGCTTAGGGGTCTGCATTTAGGTTACCAAGCAGTAGGTGGAGGTGCCTTGTAATTCTAATGTCTTTTCCTTTCCTCATTGGTTCCCTTGGTCCCCATGACTGAGTTACATGGGAAAATGCAGGGTCTGGCAAACCTACCCAAGGTGAGGTAGCTGTTTAGGTCACAGACATATACTTCCCCTGGCTCCCAAAGTCCCTGGTGAGAAGGGTAAATCTTCAGAGGCCACTTCCAAGGCTAATATGGGTTTTAAACAACAGATGTGAATTTGAAACCTACCTCTTCTTGTCTAACTGTCCAAACTTAGGTGAGTCACTTACTCTCTCTAAAGTTTAGATTCCTCTGTAATATTTGTTTTAAAATACAAGGCCCTTAGGAGGAGTGGGAGGAAGAAATAGAATAATACAGATAAAGACATACTAAACACTGGTAGTCAGTGCATGGCAATAGGCATCAGTTCCAGCCTGCAATTCCATAATAATGAAGGTGATCATGGTGATAATAATACAGTGCATTTATAGCAGTTTATAAAGTCTAAAGCAATTTCACACACATTCATAGAATTATCAAAGATTAGTGTTGGAAGGTAACTTAAAAGTCATCTAGCCCCCTGTTTATCTTATCCATGAATGCACCAAGGTCTAGAGACCTTATGTAATGTATCCAAGGTCATTTGGCTAGGCAATGACAGAGTTATGATTGAAAACACAGGTGAAATTTTGTTCCTAAATATGACTTTTGTTATATCTTGTTTTTATTGGGTATGTAGAGCAATGTTTTACAATAGCTATAATCATTTACCAAATACCAAGATTTTCCCAACAGTTTCTTATCTAATTCCTACACAATCTTCCAAGGGGCATACTATTATTTTCCCATTTAAGTAATGAGGAATGGAATCACAGGAGGGTTAAGTAACACCTACATGGCCACTCAGCTAATAAGAGGTAGTGTTGGAATGAGTCTATAAATTCTAAGTGTGTGCTCCCAACACCAAAGGGTGTTGTAGAGATAGGGTTATTACAGGACAGGACAGATCAGGATTAGTTGAGTTGTTCAAACCATCTGTGAGTGATTCCCTGTGACTGGTATTTCTAGCTAGGACATATGGCTGTAGAAGGGGTGTCTGTTTTGGAGTTAGACAGATTTGGGCTGGAATCCAAATTCTAGAGAAGGCAGCTTTATCAAATGAAGTAGTTGAGTATGGACTTTGGTGTCAATCTGACCCATGTTTGAGTCTGAGCTTTGCCACTCACCAATAATGTGACTTTGGGCAAGTGACTTGTGCTCTCTAACCTCTCTTTCCCATCTATGAAATAGGGATATTAACAGTATCTATATCACTGGGTTGTTGAGAGGAGGAAATGAGAATGATACTGCTCATAAAGTATATACTCAGTGCTTTGTACAGTATTTGCAAGATGCTTATAGAATGTTAATGCTCCCTTTTTTGTTGTTTTCACTATTATTTAACCTCTCTGAGTCTTGGTTTCCTTATTGGTAAGATGGGAAAGTGATATCTACATTACATGTAATCATTAGAGAAATGTATGTAAATGAAGTTCCTGGTACTCAATAAATGGTCACTCCAAAGGCCTGTGTGTTCTGGAGACTTCTGTAATAAAGTCTTGAATAATTGCAGATAAATATCAACATGTTGGGAAAGTACAGATAAGTAGTCTTAAAGTCCATAATAATGTTCTGTGTGGAAATTGCTTCCAAATCCCCATTTTCCATTTTGTAAAACCACTATTGGGCAAATGAAAGTTATGGTTGGGAGAGATGTGAGCTTTGCCTAGGACTATGGAGAGAGATGTCTGAAATATCAACTTCAAAGTAAAAAATCAAAATCTGTTGGTCTCTTGCCTTCCTTAGGAGTCATAGTAACCAGGTCTACAAAATCCTGAGCTAGCTGAGACATTAGACTTTGCTAAGAAAAATGACTTAAACTAGTTAAAATAGAGATGGTTCCAGAAGGCCTTTGAGTGGGGATAAATGGGTGGGCATCCCATGGTTTTGCAACAGGCTGCTAAGTGTGATGTTTTCTCTCAAGTGTGCCTTTTGTGCTGCTTGAATCACACCGATGTGGGTAGGCACTGCTTATGCTTGTGCCCAAGTGGCCAATCTCCTCCTCACACTCCCAGGCAGGCAGAGAAACACCTAGTTTTCTGAAACTGGTGCTTGCTTGGCCAGGTACTGGTGTCCAGAAAAGTCTTTTTCTATTTCTGAAAAGCCCTTTACTCTCATCTTAATTATGAAAAAATATTTAGTTTTCTGCAAACACTCTCCTTTTCATACTCACATGATCACACAAAGCTCAATTAATGAATTCTGAATTCCTTATCTGCATAGAGTTTAAAGCCATAAATATGCACATTCAGAATATTCTTTCTTATAAATGAGCTCATTGCTGACGAGCATCCTAAACTGGATCGTTTGACTATTCCAACCTTCTTTGTAGAAAATAGAGGTATGGAAAAAAAGCATTTTCCCAAGTGTCACCTGTGGGTCTTCACATAGAGAGACAAAATCCACACGGATAGGGCCCAAGAGGGGAGAAGACATAATATTTATTGTGCCAAGAACAGGAACTGCATGATCTCATTTGACTTTCACAGACTTAGTTTCATTTTCATCCTTACAGCAACCCTGTGACATAGATAGCTGGTCACATTTCTGTGATTCATGCTTTCCAAACATGCCTCTCTCCCCACCTCGCTCCCTGCCTCAATTCCAGGCAAAGCAGTGCTTCCCAGCACTTTATACATGGCACACGTGGACAAGGGGAACATTGGCATGGTACACTGAAACAAACAGAAGGTTATTTTGGAGCATTTAGATAAGACTTGGTGAAACAATTCTTATCTATAAAATACTGCAAGAAACAGCAAATACATATATCATAGAAGCTATAAATGTTGAAGCGTTTTAATTTTGAAGTGAGAAACATAAGCCTGCTTTTCTGAACATAGCTTCATTATTTATTGGACATTTTTATTGAGGGTTAATTTGCATCCAGCAAGCACACAGATTTTAAGTGTACTCTTTTGATTATTTCTGACACATGAACACATTACCCGGCCTCACCCACATCTAAACATAGAACATTTTTATCAACCTGCAGAGTTCTTTGTGCCTGCTCTCTGTCAATGCCTGGACACCACAAAAGCCACTTTATCTGTTATCTATTTCTATAGAAAGTCTTGCCCATTTTAGATACTTATATAAGTGGAATAATACAGTATGTACTCTTTTTGTGTCTGTCTCCTTTTATTAAACATAACATTTTTCAGATTCATTCAGGTTGTTGTATACCTCAATAGTTTGTTACTTTTAATTGCTGAGTGATAATTCATTGCATAAACATACCATAACTTGCTTGTCCAGTCTCCTGCTGATGGATACCTGGGTTGTTTCCAGTTCGGGGCTATTATGAATAAAGCTATGAAGATCCTTACATGAGGCTTTTTGCAGGCATACATTTCCATTTTCCATGGATCAATACCTAGAGTGAAGTGGCTGGGTAATATGTAGATATGTGTTTAGCATTTTACAAGTCTACCAGTTTTCTCAACTAATTGTACCGTTTTAAAGCCCTATTACTGATGTAGGAAAATTCCTGTTGCTTATACATCGATGCCAATGTTTACTGGTATTAATTTTTTTTCCTTTTTATTGTATTTATTGGGGTGACATTGGTTAATAAAATCATATAGGTTTTAGATGTACAATTGTATAGTACGTCATCTATATATTGTATTGTAGTCACCACCATAAGTCAAATCTCAGTCCATTATCACTTATCCCTCTTTACCCTATTCTACCCCACAATCCCCTTTCCTTATGGTAATCACCATGTTGTCTGTGTCTATGAATTTTTTTGTTTTTGCTTATTGTGTTTTTGTTTTTCCTTAATCCCTTCCCCCTTTTCACCCAGCCCTGAAACCCCCTTCCCTCTGATTCTGGCTGGTTTGTAGTGATACCTAATTGCAGTTAAATTTGCATTTCCTTGATACATATTAATGTTGAATACTTTTTTTCTTGTGCTTATTGGAAACTTATAAATCTTGTTTATGAAGTGTTTGTTCAAGCCTTTACCCAGTTTTTATTTGGGTCATTTGTCTTTTTATTTTGAGTTCTTCATATATTCTGTATACAACTCCTTTGCCAAATTTTATTTTACAAATGTTTTCTCCCAGTCTGGGACTTATATTTTCATTTTCTTAATGGTATTTTTTGCATGCAGATATTTTTCATTTTAATGAAGTCCAATTTATCCATGTTTTATGGTTACTGCTTTCTTTATTCTTTTTATAAAGTTTTTAATCATATAAATGCCATGAAAATTTTCTCTTATGTTTTATTCTAGAAGCTTTATAGTTTCAGCTTTTCAATTTGGATGAACCACCTGAAATAATTTTGTGTGTGATGTATATTTGGAGATTTTCTAGATTTGTAGTACCTAAATACAGTGATGTCTGACATTTAAATTTAAATTAATTAATATAAATATTCATCTGCTAAGTCACTTTAGCCATAAGTTCAAGTGCTCAGTATTTACACTTGGATAATGACTGCCACTGGGCAATATAGATATAGAACATTTCATCATTGCAGAAAATTCTATTGGAGTATTTTGTTATTGATTTCTAATTTAATGTTGTTGTAACCATGCTGGGCTGGTGTGGTTCAGAGGTTGAGCATCGACCCATGAACCAGGAGGTCACCTGTTTGATTCCTGGTCAAGGCACATGCCTGGCTTGTGAGTTTGTTCCCCACTGATTCTCTCTCATCATTTATGTTTTATTACTCTATCCTTCTCCCTTCCTCTCTCTCTCTCTAATATCAATAAAATGAAATATTTTTTAAAAGAACCTGGAAAAAAATAAAACAATTGTAACCAGAGAATATACTCTGTATGATTTTGACTTTTGAATTTATTTAGACTTGTTTTATGGCCCATAAAATAGTCTCTGTTGGTGAATTTTTCATGATCACTTGAGACCACAATCTTTTTCTGTTGCTGAGTATAGTGTTCTATAACTGTCAGTTAAGTTGAGCTGTATCATCTGAGTTTTTGCTGATTTTTTAATCTACTTGCCCTATCAACTGCTAAGAAATGGGTATTTAATTCAACAATAATTGTGGATCTATCTATGCTTTTCTTTATTTCTGTCACATTTAAAATTGTTATATTGCCTTGATCACTCTTTTATCATTATGAAATGTCTCTCTGCATTGGCAATGCTCAAATCCTTTGTTATACATTTAGTAATGATAGTTTTTTAATGGTTAGAATTTGTACGTTATATCCTTTTCCATTTTTCATTCTTTCATTTTCAACTTTTCTGTCTTTGTGTTAAGGTCTGTTCTTTGTAAAAAACATGTGCTTTGGTCTTGTTTTGGTCAGTCTGGCAATCTTTGTCTTTCAATTTGGCTTTTCTGATCGCATGCAATTATTGATTGTGAAGCCACGGCCAGCATGGCCTTGGGTTCACAGGCGTGGAGAAAGGGCTGACATGCAAATTAATACACAAGACAAGAAATATAAATTTGGAAATTTGGGGGAAGTCAGGGAAAGCTCAGCTGTAGTAGCCAAGTTCCACTGAGTCTTGGTTCCCATCTGCTTTTATTTACTAGAATACACAATTGCCTTTTAGGAATGCAGATAGACATATCAATGGTAATGTTTAGTAAACAGTAAGATTATCAGGTTGGGGGAGTTTGCTTTAGGCCATTTAGTAAGCAGTAGGTAATAAAATGCAAATATTCACCCTATGAATATCAAAGAGTCCAATTCAGTCTTCTGACTGGAATTCTCACATTTATATCAATTACTGTTGATCTTGGTTTTCAGCAACTGATATATGTGGATTTTCATCTACTGTAGTGATATTTGATTTATATTATTCCACCTGCCCTTTGGTTTTTTTGTTCCTCCTTTTATGTCTCTCATTTTTTTTTGGTATTTAAATTAAGTATTTTTAGGTATTTATTTTTATTTTTTGTGTTAATTATAATCATTAGTAATGTCTCTTTACATTATTTTTTAGTCCTTGACCTAGAGATTTTAATATGCATCTCTAACTTCTGACATCTATAATTAAAAGATATTTTACTACATGTAAGACTCTTAAACTAATATATTTTAATTACTACTTTCTCACCCTTTGTGCTCTTGTCATATATTTTACTTCTAAATATCCCAAAACCTCATATTGCATTATTATTTTTAGTTTAAAAGGTCAAGTGTTTAAAATATCAATAAAGTCTTTATTTTCTAAATATTTTCTTCTAGCCTGGGATTTATGTTTTCATTAAAATGTATATGTATGTATGCACTGTACATGTGTGCATGCTCAAGCATGTGTGTATGTGTGTGTGTGTGTGTGTAATGTTCTTTATATTTACTGACATATATCCTCTTTTTGATGTTCTTCATTCTTTTCTGAAGAATTACCATCTATCTGCCATTTTGGCCTAAACAATTTATTTTAGTATTTCTTATAATAGAAATTCCTTGTATAAAAGGGATTCTTTATATTTGAGATAATTTCCTGCATTTTTGCCTTTTAATTTTTGAAAATTAATTCCACTAGACCTAGAATTATAAATTGAAAAATTTTTTTCTTTCAACACTTTAAAGATGTCATTCAACTGTCATCTTATCACCATTGTTTCTAGTGAGAAGCTGTAATTTCTATCATTGTCTCCCTTTATGTGCGTTCAGAGATCATAATAATCTGAACATTCAGTTTATTATGTGTATGTATATGTATATTCTATATAATAAAAGTAATAAGCAAATCAACTGAAGGACAGAATGACCAGTCACTATGATGTGCACTGACCACCACGGTGTAGATACTCAATGCAGGAGCTGTCCCCTGGTGGTCAGTGTGCCAGAAGCCAGGCTCATGTCAGGCAAGTAGAATATACATATACATTGTCTCCCGTAAGATTTCTCTTTATGGTTGGTTTTCATAAATTTGATTGTGGTGTGTCTAAGGGTGTGTTTGTTGTATTTGTATTTGTCCTTCTTTGGGTTTGATGAGCTTATTGAATCTTAAGTTGATGTCTTTCCTATATTTTAGAAAATTCTTCCCCACTTAAATATTTCTTCTGGAACTGAAATTCTGTATTTACTAGGGGCCTAGTGCACAAATTTGTGCACCTTGAAAGGAACTGTGGGCCACGAAGCTGCAGAAGGCACAGGGGTGGGTCTTGGCCCATCCTCTGAGCCCCCACCTGGTCCTTCCCACAGGGGGCCCCAGACCCATGTGATGGTAGCCCCACTCACACTGCTGCCACTCCCACACACTGGCTGATGGTGGCTCTGTTGCCCTGATGATTCCTCAGGAGAAGGAGGTGAAGAAGCACTCAGGGGCAATCAGGGCTGGCAGCCGCCGCTTGCACCCATTGATGGCGCTGAGTAATCAGGGCCAGCACAGGTGCCAGTAATGGGTGAGAGCGGTGGCTCTGTCAGTGTGTGCTAGTGGGGCCAATGCTGGGAGCAGGTGCGAATGCCTAGCAGGTTTGTGGCACAGGGGAGCAAAAAATTTTCAGTAGCCACTAGAGGCTTGCTCCAATGGCAACAACCAGCACCCTGCCTTGGTTTGGCGTCCCCGCTCACCTAGTCCACCATTTCTCCACGCCTGATGGCAGCCATGTTCCTTGCATGCCCATGGTATTCAGCATATGTCATAGTGAACAGTTGTTCGGTTGTTCCGCTGTTTGGTGTATTTGCATATTAGGGTTTTATATATATATTTAAACATTATATATATATATTAGAGCCCAGTGAATTAAATTCTTGCACTGTAAGGGGTCCCTCAACCTGGCCTACACCCTCTCACAGTCCAGGAGCCATCAGTTGGACAGCCTTAGCACTGCAGCAAAGGCAGGAGAGGCTCCCACCACTGTCACTGCACTTGCCTGACATGAGCCTGGCTTCTGGCACACTGACCACCAGGGGGCAGCTCCTGCATTGAGTATCTACACCGTGGTGGTCAGTGCACATCATAGTGACCGGTCATTCTGTCCTTCAGTTGATTTGCTTATTAGTCTTTTATTATATAGAATATACATATACATACACATAATAAACTGAATGTTCAGATTATTATGATCTCTGAACGCACAATAATCTGGCCACTCAGTGTATGTTTGTGTGTGTGTGTGTGTGTGTGTATATATATATATATATATATATATATATATAGATATATATATAGATATATATAGTCTGGTGCATAAATTTGTGCATGGGTGGGGTCCAGCCAGCCTGGCCAGGGGGAGGAAACATGGGTGGTTGGCTGGCCTGCCTGCTGGTCAAACTCCTGGTCAAGGGGAAAATTTGCATATTAGTTTTTTTATTAGATAGGCTATACCCTGAGTGGACAGATTATTAGAGATTCAGAGATCATAATAATCTGGCCATTCAGCCTGGCCCAGTGCATGAAATTCATGTAAGGGGGTGGTGGTGTCCCTCAGCCCAGCCTGCACTCTCTCTAATCTGGGAATGTCCCACTGTCTGTTTAGGCCTGATCCTGATGGGATCAGGCCTAAACAGGTAGGTGGACATCCCTCTCACAATCCAGGACTGCTGGCACCCAACAGCTTACCTGACTGCCTTCCTGATTTCCCCTAATTGTTTCTCCCTGCCAGCTTGATCACCCACTAACCACTCCCCTGCCAGCCTGATTGATGTCTAACTGCTCCCCTGCCAGCCTGTTTGTCCCTAACTTCCCTCCCTTGCAGGCCTGGTCCCTCCCAATAGTCTTCTCCTGCAGGCCTGGTCACTCCTAACTGCCCTTCTCTGTAGGCATGGCCCCCCCAACAGCCCTCCCCTACAGGCCTGGTCACCCCCAACTGCTCTTCCCTGCAGGCCTGGTCCCCTCCAACTGCTCTCCTCTCCAGGCCTGGGTCCCCCCCAACTGCCCTTCCCTGCAGGCCTGATCACCCCCAACCTCCCTCCTCTGCCAGCCTGGTCACTCCCTCCCTCCCCTACAGGCTTGATCACCCCCAACTGCCCTCCATTGTAGGTCTGGTCCCTACCAACTGCCCTCCCCTGCTGGCCATCTTGTGGTGGCAATCTTGTGTCCACATGGGGGCAGGATCTTTGACCACATGGGGGCAGACATCTTGCGGGTTGGAGTGATGGTCAATCTGCATATTACTCTTTTATTAGATAGGAGAGAGGGCTGGTGCACGGGTGGGGGCTGCTTGTTTGCCTTGAAGGGTGTCCCAGATCAGGGTGGGAGCTCCCTTGGGGCATTGGACAGCTTGCGAAAGGGGCCTGTTGTGGTTTGCAGGCCAGCCACGCCTCCCTTGGCGACCCAAGCAAAGGCCCTGATGTCTGGGATTTATTTACCTTCTATAATTGAAACTTTGTAGCCTTAATTGGAGACCTGGGCCAGCCAGGGCTGCAGAAGCTTGGCTTCCTCCATTGTTGGGGGAAACCCTAGCCTCCTGCTCTCTCTAGCACTGTGGCTTCCATCATTTCTGTTGGAATTTGTTTATCTTCTATAATTGAAGCTTTGTATCATTGAGTGGAGGCCTGTGCCAGCAAGGGCAGGTGGAAAGCTTGGCTTCCTCCATTGCTGGGGAAACCCAAGCCTCCCTTCTACTCTCAGTGGCCACAGCCATTTTGGTTGGGTTTATTTGCATATTTGCTCCTGATTGGCTGGTGGGCATGGCTGGTGGGTGTATCGGAGGTATGGTCAATTTGCATATTACTCTTTTATTATATATATATAAAATTAAAGAAACCAGGTAATTTGTTTTGTACTATGTTTGCATTCTGGATAAATGATCTGATTGTCTTCAGTTTTACTGATTCCTTCCTCTGCTATGTCCAATCTGTTAATAAAGCCACTGAGAAAGTTATTTATCTGATCTTTTTTCTGTTTACAACATTTCCATTTGGCTATGAAATTGTCCACCTGTTCCAACATGTTGTTTACTTTTTCTACTCTAGCATTTTATATATTTATTATCTTAAAAACATATGCCTGATCATTTCAACAATTCTACTTAATAGGTCTGATTCTATTTAGTGTTTTCTCTTCAATAAAGAGTCAAATTTTTCATGCATTCTATAATCTGATTTTGATTGAATTCAGGCATTATGAACTATCAATGTGTGGGTGTTTTTCTCTCTTTTCCATGTCCAGTGTGGAGAGAGAGAGATTGGGTCCAGTTTCTGAGTAGAGAAGCTGGGAATTAAGAAATAAAAGTATAGAAGACAAAGATGCAGTAATAGAAAAATAGTTGGGGACAGGTGGGATATCTTTTCTCTCTGAGGGAGAGACAGCATCTGACACCCAAACAGCAGCAGTTTATTTATAATCCAAAAATAGAAAGGTGCCAGAATCCAATCCACATCTCACCAATAGAAAGATGTGGATAGGAAGCCCAGAACGCTGGTAAACAATCTTAATTGGCTCTGAAAGGTCAGAGCTAAAACATTGTTAATTAAAGCAGCTTCCCCATCAAACATCATGCAAATTCTTACTGATAATATAATCTGCCTGTTACTGGAATTGTCTTCCTAAGGGCAATGGGTGTATCCCAAACCTGAACAAAATGGATAGCCAGACACCTTGGATTTAGTCCACAGTTAAGGAATGCTCAAGGTGTCTTGCCTGGGGCGCCCCCCACAATCAATGAACTAGAGGCCTGGTGCATGAATTTGTGCATAGGTGGGGTCCAGTCAGCTTACTCTGATCTGGGGAGGGAGCCCATCAGGGGTGGGAATTACCAGGGAGAAGGGCTGTGGGTGATTGGCTGGCCCGCCCCACCCCCTAGTTGAACTCCTGGTGGAACTCCTGGTTGAGGGGACAATTTGCGTATTAGCCTTTTATTATAAGGACTAGTGGCCCAGTGCATGAAATTCGTGCATGGAGGGGGGTTCCCTCAGCCCAGGCTGCACCCTCTCCAATCAGGGACCCCTTCAGGGATGTCTGGCTGTTGGCAGTCAGACATCCCTCTTGCAATCTAGGAACACTGGCTCCTAACTGCTCATGGCCTGCCTGACTTATCACCCTTAACCACCTTTGCCTGCCTGCCTGATCGCCCCTAAGTGCTTCCCTGCTGGCCTGATTGCTCCTGACTGCCTCTGCCTTGCCCCACACCTGGGACCCAGGCTTCCCTCCCTCTGGCCAGCTATCGGCACCCAGGACCTGGGCCAGTTTCACTCAGGCTGGCCGCAGCCACAGGCAGCTGCAAGCACCCAGGACCACAGGGCATGCGGCCTAACCCCAGGGCAGGAAAGGGACCCTGCTCCTCTACATGCCTGCCTGGCCGAGTCCCACTACTCTGACCGCCGTGGCTTAAAGAACTTTGCCAAATATGTTCTCCCCAGCCTCCTGGGGAGAGGGCGCGAGCTGAGAAAATGGAGATCTAAAGCCCCGCTGAGGGCGTGCTTTCCTCAGCATCTCCAGAAGCTGGAGTGCCTGGCTGGTGTGTGTGTGGTTGGAAGGCTCCTGGCTCTGATCCTGGTCTGAGGAGGTGGGGAGCCGTGGAGTGTGCAGAGTGCTTGGGGAAAGGGTGACCTTACTGGACTCGCACACACTGCCACTGACAACAGTGAGTTCATGGAGACTGAAGGAGGGGAGAGAAATGCATCCAGAACTGGGGGGTCCTGCATCAACCCAGCAGGCAGGTGCCTCTCCAACAGCACACCCCACAGACAGCTTGCCCCACCCCCAGGTGGCCCTCCCGCAGCCATCCTGCCCCTCTGCAGGGCCCCCACCTGGGGAGCAGATGCACACTGCACCATGGCCAAGCCCCTGCAGGCCTTGCCGGCCTCACCTCCTGTCCTGCAGGCCACGCCCCCTGTGTCTGCCACCAGAACTACATTTCCCAGCATTCTTGGTGCTCCCTTCACTTGATGTCTGCTTCTAGTTCAGTTATGCACGAAACAAGAGGACTGTGAACTTACTGCAGCCAGTGGTGGCCACAGGGGTCTCCTTACACCCCAGAGACTGGCAGCCAGTCCCCCCACCCCCATCATGGGTGCTAGGCTGGGGGGCATGCAGGGACCCCTGGGCCTTACACAGCGGCAGCCACCTGGGTATCCGCATGCTCCAGAGGGTCGTAGGCATTGGGCTGGGGGCATGGACTGCTGCTTGGCTCACAGCCCCGTCTCGCACCAGGTGCTCATTACCCAAGGTGCCCTGGGCACTCATTTGCATGTGACTCAGTCACAGTAACTGTAAGGAGGGTTCTCGCCAGCCCTTAAGTACTGTGTAGGCAGAGATTATAGTGTGGTGCTTGCTTATGCGGCACTGCAGCCATGCCCCCACTGGCCACGCCCCCTGCTGCTGATTGGCTGGTAGCGTAGCAGAGGTACAGTCATTTTGCATGTTACTCTTTTATTAGATAGGATAGTAGAGTCTTAATAAATTAATTGTATCTAGGATAGACCACTTTTGTCTAGCAGGCCATTAGTGAGAAGGTTTGAGTCACTCTAGTCTGTAGCTGACCTATATTGAGGAGTTCTATTCCTTTAGTTGGCTTTAGTTCACTGTGGGCTTCATATTATTTGATGGAGAAATCAAAACCTTCTCTTTAGCAAGACTTAAGATGTAAACACCTGGGGGAATTTTATGAGTTCTGTCCTACCCTCTACTTCAACAGGCCTTGATTGCCTTTGTCTTGTGCCTGTCTCCACTCTCATGCTCTCTCCCAACTGGCTATGGCTCCTGCCTATACTCAGAGCTCACCGTGGGGGTTTCTCTCAGAATCCTAGCTCTGCCTGTGGAATTCAGTGGGCCCAGGAACTCTTTGAGGTGATAGTCTTTTTTAGCTCTCCAGCCCTTCCCCCAGTCAGAGAAAGACCTAACCTAGTAAGGTAAGGCCCATAGTATTTGTGGAACATACTGAATGGCCAGATTATTATGACCTCTGAAGCATAATAATCTGGCCACTCAGTGTATCCTATATAATAAAAGGCTAATATGCAAATTGTCCCCTAGACCAGGAGTTCGACCAGCAGGCAAGCCAGCCAACCATCCATGTCCCCTCCCCTGCTGTCCCCAGGCTGGCCAGACTCAACCCATGCATGAATTCATGCACCAGGCCTCTATATGTATATACATATATATATACATATACATATACATATACACATATACATACATACTAGAGGCCCAGTGCACGAAATTCATGCACGGCGGTGGGGGATGTCCCTCATCCCAGCCTGCACCCTCTCCAATCTGGCACTCCTCAAGGGATGTCCAACTGCCTGTATAGGCCCGATTGTGCTGCTAAGGGTGAAAGTAGCTCTCCTAGCAGGTCATCGACAGTTTTTTGACTTTGGTTTATTAGGTTTCTTTACAACCTGAATGCTTCTATAGGCTTTAAAATTTATGACTTTGTAGATTATCTGGCTTGTTCTTGTTGTTAATGTGGGAGCTATGTTCCCTAGGGACTTTCTCTATCCCGGGTAAGTGGAAGTCAGCAGAGCTTTTTCGATGTGTTTTATGTTGAAATGGTTATAAGGAAATCCTAATTAACTTTTTAATGTGCTCTGTTCAAATTCTTATCATCACCATTGAAAACAGAGTTTCACGCGGAGGTGATAAAAATTTGAAACTAAAATGGTTTTTAAATGGCCATTTAACATTTGCAAGAATTAAAGTTTATTTAAAGACTTTAATAGGCTTCCTTTTCTTTTATTGACAAACTAGAGGCCCTGTGCACAAAATTTGTGTACGGGTAAGGTCCTTAGGCCTGGCTGGCGATTAGGGACAATTGGGGCCTTCTGGCTGCCAACTGGAGCCTTCCTTCATTCCACAGCAGCCCCTAATGGTCAGCACACGTCATAGCAAGTGATTAAACTCCTGGTCTCCTGGTCAAACTCCTGTGAGGACACTTTGCATATTAGTCTTTTATATACATAGATAGATGGTATGTCAAATTTTATTTTATAACAATGCAGACAGAGTTCAAATGCAAGCTCTCTTTTGGATGGCAACTATTTGAAAATAACAATGGAGCTCCAATTTACAGAACATACATGGAAAAGCAGTCATGGAATGCTACCTGGGTTGATAGTAAGAGCCCATCAGCCAGAAGTAATGCCTATCTCCTATATGTGAAATAGAAAGTTTGGGCTACAGTGCCTGGAAGTATTCCAACCATGGACCTATAACCAATTTCACCTCAACAAATCACACCTGAGCTTTGAGCCCTCCTATGTGGCCATTTGGAGCATGAACTTTAGTGGGTCTTTGGGTTCCTTGTTCCTGCCAGGCAGCCGAGTGCTTTATAGTTGGCTATTGATGGAGAGGGCCAGATGGAACCATTCTGGATGCCACCTGAGAGAACCATGGCTCCACCTTTAGACCTCATCACACGTGAGCCACCATTCAAGGAGCCCTGGAAGAGACTGTTGTGCCTGACATTGTCTTCTTGCCACTCCAGGCTTGCTGTGCAGAGGGATGAAAAATCAGCATCTTGTCACCTTAAACCATTGCACACACCAGTCAGGAAGCTCAGAGATAGTGTGTACTCTCACAATGCCTGGTCCCTTAGCCTCCCCTGCTCTTCTCTCACTTAATCCTGTGTTCTGAGTTCTTTTCTCACTTGCGAGGTTGCCAGATAAAATGCAGATAAAAATTACAGATAAACAATGAATAATGTTTTATTATAAATATGTCTCAAATATTGCATTGGATATACTTATACTATAAGAATTTTCCATTTTTTACCTAAAATTCTAATTTCACTGGGAGTCCTATGCTTTTATTTGCTAAATCTGGAAACTCTAGTCACGTAGATATAGCCAGTAATAAGGCAAACTCCTGGTTATTTTAGTCCTCAATTAGCTATGTTAAGTTGACCAGCACACTCAACTTGTATATACCTGTCAGAGTTGGGTGAGGCTCAAACAAGATAATGCACATAAATGCTGTTGGTATATTGTAAACTGCTCTGCAGAGGTAAGAGAGCATAATGATTGCAGAAAGAACTGAATCTAGTTCAAATGCCCAAGCTCTTTTTCAAAAATATATATTTTATTGATTTTTTACAGAGAGGAAGGGAGAGGGATAGAGAGTTAGAAACATCAATGAGAAAGAAACATCGATCAGCTGCCTCCTGCACACCCCCTAGTGGGTATGTGCCCGCAATCAAGGTACATGCCCTTGACTGGAATCGAATCTGGGACCCGACACTCTATCCACTGAGCCAAACTAGTTAGGGCTGCCCAAGCGCTTTGAAAAGTCCTTTTGCATTACTGTCATTTCTGGCAGGGTGGCAGTCCAGAATGGAGACGGGGTAATGTTGTTAAAAGGGAGATACTGTTAGCACAGAGCTCATGGTGTGCTGTGTCGGCACCAAGTGTAGCAAGTGTGTGGACACATCAGTCCTATTTTGCTAAAAGGAGACTTTGGTGCTCCTTCTTTCATATCAAACAAGAGATTGCCTCTTCTGCCTTTTTATAAGCATTTCCATAACAAATTAATAGATGTCCTGGAGGTGGAGGGGGAGTTGTTATTATTACAGGAAAGGGGACCTAGTCCTGAGTGGGTCTGCTTTGGGCCCGCCTGCAGTGTGTGGGTTCTGACTTCACGCAGGAAAGATTTCACAACAGGAGTGCAGGTGATTATGAGGGTACGTTTATTAAAGCTGGGGGCTTCTTTGGCTCTCTGGGAAGTTAGAGAAAAAGAGGACTTGGAGACAGGTTCAGGGGTTAGCCTGGTATGAGCTGCCGCTGCCCATTTGCTCCCCTGGTTGCAGGTTTTGTGGGGACCCTTAGAGTTTAGGAGATGTAAGCCAGCAGGGGAAGAATAGGGAGAAGGGAAAGGCTCAGCTGTACTCCTAGGAGGGAGAGCTTGCTGGGTCCTTTGTCTTGAGGGTTTTATCTCTCTCTTACAGGTGGGAATCTTAGGGAGGTTTCAGCGGAGGGTTTAGGCAGAATACTCATCAATTTCCCAGGTGCACCCTTTAGGGTTGTGGTCTCTAGTGATTGGTCAGAGTTAAGGTAGGGGGTCTTTAGCCATTGCAGTTGGAACTGGCATCACCCACCTGGTTTTGCTGCTCTATGGGCCTGGAGCTGAAATACAAATGAGGCCTAGATGTTTATCTGTAGGGAGGTGACCTGCTGTATCTGGCTGAAAATTGCTTGCCAGTTTGTTCAGCTGTCTCAGTTTCCCCATTCTACTTGCCAAGGATTTTTCCTAGTTTCTTAGCATCCTGACTCACTATGATCAAATGTTTTTGAAATGTTACATATTACATGCCCTTTTGAAGAGGCACAGCACACATTTGCACATCAAAGCTTCTGAGAGGATTCATTCTGGAGAAACTTGTTCTACTTAGTTACCCAGAATTTCTTCAACTTATTTCTATAGGAAACACTTTTTTTTTATGGCACATCTATTAACATCCTGTGTCACTATTTTCTGTTCAATCCTTTCAATGCAAGGGAGAAAGACAAGAGATGCTATTGTTTACAGGCATGGCACAAGAAATAGAGGTGTGGAATGTTATTGAAAGTGATAAAAAATAAGCAGTAGAGGAAGTAGGAACATTGGTAAAACTTAATGTAAGTAAGGGTTTGGACTGATTGTATAGGTGAGCTATGTCTTCTTCCACTGCAGTCAAGAGATCTCTCAAATTAGGGCACAAGACAATAATGACATAAGCACAGTATGTGTAAGTAGGGCAGAACCTACCTAAACAACTGAAAAGAGGGGTGGGGAAGCCTAGGCCAGAGACTGCTGCCTTTCATTCTAAATCCCTCTGTAAAACCTGATTTTTAAAGAGAACATGTGCATGTTTTACTTGAATCAAAATTTACAAATAAGAAAAAAAAGTTGAATTATCTACATGTTCAGGCTTGGTTAACTCTAGGTTGCCCAACCCTAAAACTGTTGAGAAATAAGCATCTTGGGAATATGCCCTCTCACCACCCCCACCCTTCCCCCCATCCCCACACCCCACAACTCAGCCACAAATGGAGCTGTCCATCAGTGCTAGCCAGCTGGAACTTCATACACTACTTTCTACCTGACCCCTTTCAATTTTGTGCTTGCTTTAGTATTCTTCCCTTCAACTTCCCTTCTTTCCTTTTTCATATCTCACCCTGTCCTGCAGATCTATACTGCAGTGAAAGATTAAAAACAAACTAATAAGCCAGGGCAACTGGCTGATTGGTGAATTCAACTACCGTTCTATCTAGATGACATGACTTGTTTCCTTCCCAGCAGCTCCACATACACCTACTCCTTTGTGGTATTTTTTTTTAGCAAAAATATTCTGTAAATTTGCTAGTACTGTAATCCTAAGATAAGAAGAATTTCTAAATGCAGCAAGCTTTAGAAATGGGATCCAGATGCATCACATAAGCCCCTTAAATCTGCAAAGCAAGTCAAGGTAGCCTGCCTGGCTGATGAAGTGATTAATTCAGCCTGAATTTAATTTCTGGCATCATTGGAATTCAGCTGTGGTCTGAAAACATTTAATCTTTTCCCCTGAAACCTGGGTCTATGATGGGATATCACTCCACTCATTAGGTTGCTTTCTTTATTGCAAAGGTGATTGGACAGTGTCTCTGTGATTGCCTTGTGTAAGACTGTCACTGCAGAGGGCAAGGACCCAGCTCTGCTGACACCTTGATTTTAACCACTGAGTTGGATTTGGGACCTCTGACCTCCAGAACTGTTAAACAATAAAGATGTGTTATACTAAGCCACTAAGAGTATGTATCAATTTTTACAGCAGCAATAGAAACTACAGATTTCAACCTCTGTCCCATTTTGTATGACCCAGATTTCCTATCCTGGACCTTGAATTTTAAGCGAACTGAGACTTGGATCAGATGGAAAGCATTGGAGCTACATATCCTAGCAGTGGTCAGCAAACTCATTAGTCAACAGAGCCAAATATCAACAGTACAATGATTGAAATTTCTTTTGAGAGCCAAATTTTTTAAACTTAAACTTCTTCTAACGCCACTTCTTCAAAATAGACTTGTCCAGGCCATGGTATTTTGTGGAAGAGCCACACTCAAGGGGCCAAAGAGCTGCATGTTTCTTGAGAGCCCCAGATTACCGACCACGGTGACCTTGTACAACACCCAGAATACGGCTCTTAAATGAATTTCAACAGTTGAGATGCCTATAGGCCCATCCTTCTCCTTTTGATTATTCTTTTACCCATTTAGCACTGCAGTATCTTCATAAATTCATTTTTCGTTTCTTTCCTTTTTCATAAGCTAGTCAAATGCAATTTCTTTTGCTTGCAATAAAAAAACCCTACCAGTGCTCATCTGATTAGCAATTACTCTCTTCTTCTCCGAAGAGTCTCTGCCACCTGACTTACCCTCCCAGGTTCTGTGCTTTGTCTTTAATTATGCTTCATCTCTTTACAATAACTCTTACAATGATTCTAAGAGAGCTATTCTTACTAGTATACCTGTGTCACTAAAGAGAAACAGACACAAAACATTAACTTGCCCAATGCCAAGTGGCTATTTTGTGGCAGCACCTGAATTCAGATGTGGGTTTCTTATTTTTGAAAGTCCTTTTGCCCAACCACTTGCTTTAAAGTAAGTGGTGTTTGTCAAAGAAAGATGAAAGAGGCACTCATCACAGAGGGAACTGAAAAATCTGAGATTCAGAGCAAAGAACATGTAATGTAGCTATTGCAGGTTAGAAGCAAAGGGAGGAGACTTTTCCTAGAGGGAGGAATCAATCTCAGTGTTGTTTGTTCCTCCCAGTACTTCTTAGATTCTGTACTGTGATGCATGGACAAAATATTAAGCTCAAGAATGATGAGAAATAAGACATGGTTTCAGTTCCCATGGGTCTCTATAATCTACTTTTGATAAGACCAATGATAGCAAAGAAAAGGGCTTTTGGGAGGATTACAGGAGATAATGCAAGGAAATCTTTCAGCAAAGTGTTTGGCAAGTGATGAGGCTGAATAAACATTTACTCTAATTCCAGTCTGTCCCATGTTGAAAGAGAGTTCTTCCTTTAGATACGGTAGCGCCTCCACCTGAGGTTTGCCCCAGCATGTCTTGCAGCCCTGGTCCAAGGTTAGTTGCTTGCCTGCTTGCCTGTCTGAGGAATCTTATTTTTCTCCTCTTTTGGTCCCTTGGAAGGTTCTCACTTGGGCTCCCGCATATCAGCACCAATGCCTGTCAGATAAGGTGGCATTTTCTCCCCTGCCCCCATTCACTCCCTTCCTTAGTAGGATGATCAGAAGACCATCTTTGATGAGAAAGAAAATGTGGGCATAATAATGCATCACAGCTTACACCTCAAACTAATACAAAATAAGAATGAATGTAAACTGTAATGGAAAAACAAAATAATGCACGAGAGCCACATATCTAGCAGCATCAGGTAGATTAAAGTTGATTGCCTTTAACGATTCCCACTGAGACTGGATTATTTCAACCCAATATCCTCCAAAGGGAATGGAAAGGCTAACCCTTCTTCTCCAGTGCCATCTAGGGGAAACTGTGACAGACCAAGTCAGGGGCCCTAGAGGGAGGGATGGGGGCTGGAGGAAGGGTGGAAATAAATAGACCAAAAAAGACAAAAGGGAGAACTGAGAGAGGAAGTGGACTGAGAGGCAACAAGAGAGGGACAAGTAAATTCATTCATTCTGTGGATATTTGTGGGCATGTAATATATGCATTTCAGGGACTGTGCACATGTGAAAAGAAGGCTCCTGCTCTCAAGGAATTCCCCTGACAGTGAAGATTTGGACAATAGACTAGTGAACATATGGACAAATAAGATGATTTAGAGAGTGACAAATTCTAAGACAAAGATAAAGGAGGAGGATGTAAGGGAAAATGCCTACGGTGACAGTAGAGAGAGCAATATTGGATATGGTGTCCTGGGAAGTTCTCTCTGAAGAGATGGAAGTTAAGCTGACATCTAACTGATGTGAAGGCAGCATGTGGAGACAAAAAAACAACATTCCAGGCAAAATAAAAAAGAACTGCAAGTCAATATGGAGGCACAGAGAAAGACTGGTCTGGGCAGAAAGAAGAGAAAGTTCAAAGTCTTAGTGGCCACACACCCGCCATGCTCAAGCAATGGGAAATGGGTGGTGAGCTGGAACCTGAGAGTATTAAATAGGTATGATTGCCTATGTTGAGAATTTTCCCTCAGAGAGTGGACTCCACCAGTCCACCCTGCCTGTGGTGGGCTGGCATGGCCATGGCATACTCAGCCCCACGTTGGGCATCTTATGTACCGTGCCAGATCAGACAGGTTTGGTGAGCCCTGAGTCTGGGTGGTGAAGGATTTGAGAAAAGACAGAGAAGAGAATAAACATTGGGTCTTGGCGGGACGCTGTTCTTTCTGATGGAGAGAGAGAGCACCACAGACTATAAGCCGTGTCTTTCTTTTATAGCAGGTGCCACAAGGCAAATTAAAGGTGTGGTCAAGATGTTTACAACATTCTCCTGAGTTTTGATCCTATTCAATTACATGCACCTGAACTCTATCTATCAAGTCTACTTCACTCAGGCACGTGGGGCCATGTGTTCGGGCCATAGGTTCAAGCTTACAACTATAGCTGTTGGCTATAATTGTGGTAGGAGGGCTCTGCCTTCCAAGCTGGGACTTGCACATGGCAATGAGAGGAATGTGCCCTCTCATTAGTCTGAGGCTTGAACCTGTACAAACACTGTGGCCACTCTCCACACCTACCAAATGTCAAGAGGAAGAGCAGGAATAATGAGGCAACTATTATAAATAAGCAACCCTGGGCACAGAGCAGTGAGATGATTCTCCCACAAACAACAAGTGAGTATCTGAGCCAGTGCTAGAACTCAAGGGGTCTCCATCACACCCACATGCTCTTGCACTTAAGCCACAAGGATGTCACCTGGATCTAGCTCTTGGAGTGCCTGCTTTCAAATAAGTTTCTTTTCTTTATAAGCAAACCTGGAGTGGCATCATTCTTAGTTCATGCTAAGTCCCTGGAGGGTGGATTCCTGATGAGGGCCCATCAGATGGTAAGGAACAAAGCTCTTAATCTTTTCTGTACCTTGTACCTCCTGTACCTTGGTGGGCTAGTAATGTTCCTACACATCCCTTCCCAGAGTAATGTTTGCAAATAATGTTCCTAAGTGGAGAGGGGAGGGAGAAAGAGGGAGGAAGAGAGGAGGAGGGGAGAGGGGAGGGGAAGAGAGGAGAGATTGATATTGAGAAAGAAATTTGAAAACCATCTGACTGTTCAAAGTCTCACCTCATGTGTCTTGTTTTATATCATTCTCAGAAATACTTTGTAAAGTATATATTATTAGCTCTGTTTCAGAATTAAGGAAACTAAGAACACAAAAGGTAATGTGCTCAACGGCACATGGCTGATAAGCGAGAACTCTGGGTCTCCTTCTCCTTGACTCCAGAGCCCATACCTTCAGTCTCCAGGCTCCATGCCTCTCAAGGCTGAGGCCCTGGGTGACCCCATTGGAGAACTCTGCCTCTAGAGAGTGGTTCTCAAACTCCCTTCGGTGCGGGGCCAGGTCATGTCCAATCTGTTTTAGATTCATAAGTGCGCTTACTGTGCAGGACCATTCACATCTCTTGCCACAAATAGTCAAACTTGCAACATCCCTGTTGGTCCAGCTCTGTGGAACTGACCACTGCCTCAGATGTCCAGGAAGGTCAAATTGCTCTACAAATTTCTAATGCTTACCCTCACTTTCTGTACTTATCTGCTGGTGGGCTGGCCACAAGCAACCCACAGATAGGTGGACCACATCCAGAGTTGCAGTGGTGCAGGACGGGCACTTACACTGTCGCTAAGGCTTCTGGTGAGGGATGTGGCACTGCCCAATGAACCATCCTTTCTCTATGGAACACAGAGCAATCTCTAGGTATTTTACAACTCAGAGGCTGCACAACTGACTCTAGATAAACAATTTGACAATGTCTTCATTCACAAAGAAGAATATCTATGACTCCTTTGAGATGCTAAATGGAATCTTTTCAAAGTTTGCTTTGTGTTGTGTGTGATGTTAATGACAGTGTATTTATGGCTGTTGCTGTGCATTTTGGCTAAGAGGCAGTTGAATCATTCAAGAGCTGCCCTTTCAACAAGGACCTGTTGAGGTGTTTAGACATCCTTGCCTTTGGTGATCGTGCCTGTAATTTTTCTTGTCTTGGAGCACCCAAGAGTTTTTTTGTGTGTGTGTTGTAAAAACATGCATTCACATGTATTTTTTGTGGTGGTAAACAGATGTATTTAAGTAGCCTGCTTGTCTCAGGACTATAATTTTTCACTGAAATACAAGTGTGTGGATTTGCTGCTATCTCTTTCTATCAGCATTCCACACTGAGGAAACGTGTTTTCCAATTCATTCCTTTGACTCTTGGTCTACTTTCTTCTGGGTGGCTTTGCCTCCCTGTTTGCCCAGCTCATCCATAGCAACACCTCCTAACTGAAAACTGCCCTGTTAGCTGGCTTTTAGTCTCAGACACACCTTTTTGATGCCATCTAGTGGCCAAATAGGTTGATTTCAGGTCCTGGAATTGAGACACAGATGTCTTGCTAGTAAACCTAGCTCTCATTGTTTAAGGAACACCCAAATGTTTGAGAAACAGAGGCATTTTAAGACAGGAAATGGCCATCTATAATATTAGGATTGTGTTTCTCTTTTTTTCCCTAAAAGACTGTACTTAGAGCATAGTTTTTCAAACCCGTCAAATTTAAATTTGAACTCTGGCTCTAAAGGCTTGCAAGCTAGGTGACAATGAGCAAATTACTTAACCTCTCTTGGCCTGAATTACTCATCTATAAAAAGGAGATAATAATGTGGTGGTGGGAATTAAATAAAATAATCCATTTCTAGTGTGTATTCCAGTAGCTGGCACAGGATAACAGCTCATTAATTAAAATGGCCATTTTTACTATTATTATTTAGTGCCTGGGATTTCATAAATGGTTGTTATAGTAAAACTAAGTCCAAATTATAAGTCAATTAGAATATCTATTAGCCATTTGTGGGTTCAAATCTGGATGTTGAGTCTGGAACTGAACAAAATATTTGGGGATGGTTGTAGATTCTTGAGTGGAGACACACAGCCAAAGGCATGGTAGCTGCCTCTGGCACAGAGGCTTGGTGGAAGTGGGAGGGGAAAAGGGGAAAGAGCCCTGAAGTGGGGCCTGACCACAGAAGAAAAGGAAATGAGTGGGTGTTGTTAGCAAATACTGAGGCAAGAAAGTGCAAGAAGTGCTAGGTTGGCTACACATGAGGCTGGAGGTTAAGGCAGGAGTTTGTGTATGGGAAGTGGGGAGTCATCTCTGCTGCCTTCTGCACTAGCTTCCTGTGGCTGCTGCAACAAGGAGCCTGGGGGTACTTAGGACAGAAATGTATTCTCGCAGTTCTGTTGTTGAGAGTCTGAAGTCACGGAGTCGCAGGCCTGTGCCCTTCCAGACTCTCCAGGGGAGAACCTGTGCCGCATCTCTTCTAGCTTCTGGGGGGCAGCCAGTGCTCCTTGGTGTGGGGCACATTATCCTAACCTCTGCCTCACTGGTCCCCTGGCTTTCTTCTCATTGAGGGCTTCTTCTTGCCTTTCTTATAAGGACACTTGTGATGGACAGTTTCCTCATCTCACATCCTTACGGCAAGCATATCTGCAAAGAGCCTTTTTCCCAATAAGGTCCTATTTATGAGTTCCAAGGATGAGGGCTTGGCATCTTATTCTACCCACTGCATCTTGTCATTTTTTCCTCTAGTCTGAATTTTCTGAGCTACTTGTTCTTTTCTAGTCCTCTTTTTCTTAAATCCACTTTTTCGTTTTCCTTATTCTCCTCCACTATCCTTTCCCCGCCTCTTTCTCCCAAGTTTCCCAGGAAAGAAGGAGTTCTTAGGCCTTTCACGATGAGTCCTGGTGATGACTCTAGTCCCTTCTATTCCCTTCCCTTCCTCCCTCCCTGCCTCCTCCCTCCCTGCTTTCTGTCTCACTCTCTGGCTGTTGCTCCCCTGGGCCTTTTGCTTCCTCTTCCTGCCCTGCCTCCTTCCCTCCTCCAACCACATGCCTCATCCTCCATTCCTGCCCAGGACAGCACAGCCTCCTCTGGGAAGTATTCCCTCACTAATCTTGAATTCCATGAGGAGTTTTCTTAAGGATTCCCAGGACATCCTGGACTTTTTTTTTTTTTTTTTTTTTTTGGTTCAGGTCCACTGAGGTTTGGCAGGTAGCTCTGTTCAATACCATCTCTTAGGGACCTAGGCTGACAAAAAGGTCATGTCAACTCTTGCGTCCACCCTCCCACTGGATGCTCAGGCTTCCACCTGGAAATGACTCACGCCCCTCCTACTCACCTTTTTTGATCAAGTCAAGCCACATGGCCATGTCTACCTCTAAAGGGGTGGGGGAAGTGCAATCAGACCTGTGTCCAGGGGAAACCCTGACACCTCTGGCAGATGACACACATGACTAGCACAAAGATGAGCCTGCTGTCAAAGTTAGGTCCATGCTAAGAGGACAGCATCTCTGTCCAGGTAACCCTGGGCTCAGCCCACTCAGGTACAGAGATTTACACACACTATATAAATTCAGGACAGATGCAGAAAGAGGAAAAGCATGGAAATAGCTGTCTGTGCTTGCCCTCAAACCCACCTACTCAATTCCTGGACAGTGTTGGGGATAAGAAAAGGAGAAACCTGCTTACAGACTCCAGAAGTTAAGAATATGCAGAGGAGCTGGAGTTTTCCCTGAGCTTCTTTCTGTTTGAGAGATTCACGGGATCAGAGAGAGACACTCATCTGTGATGACCCAGGCTCTGCATGCCTCCCCTGGAAATTCTAGGAAAGTGTAAGGACAAAAGTCGATACCACCCGACAATGGGCTCAGAAGGCCTGGGTCCTGCCACTTCTCCGTCAGGAGAAGGTGCCAGAGGGGAGCACGGGGGTACCCTCCGGGGCTGCCAGGGGCGCCCTGCTCTGCCTCTACATTCTCACTGAAAACAAAGCACACATTGGGATTTGGTGCCTTTTCATGGTGTACATTATTTTATTGTTTGTTTTTTCATGTATGATTTCTTTAGTGGAAGAAGTGAGTCCACCACAGGAAACTCGATGCACACGAAACTGGAGATAAATTAGAAAGGCTCTTTGCTCTAGGAAAGGGTTTTTTGATGTAGAAAAAAGGATTTCCCATGAAATTTAAGATACTTGAAATATGATCTGAGCTACAAAAACGCAGTTTGTATACAACATTCCAAGGACACGTTTTTCTTATCTGAAGCTCATCTGCATGTTGTGATATAAAGAATAAGGAGCCATTAAAATAAAAATTTAAGTCCTAGAATTTGGATTAGGCAGACAGTGGCAAGCCCTGTCTTGGTTACTTACTAAGAGTTATACGGTTTGTTTAGTGGATGTGAGCCCTTGTCCCTAGGGGCTCCCTAAATAGTTCACAAGCTGCAGCTCTCATCAGAGCTTGGCACTGAGCTGGCTCCTGGTACACGTTTTCTTGTTCCCCGAGGAGCTGCCTGTGTCCTCATTGTGTTTGTAGGAGGTGTGTGTGTCTTTCTAAACACTTGTCCCAGCTAGGAGGAAGCAGCGCCAGAGGCTGGGCTGCAGGCTGCAGGGATCTTCCATCTTTAGCTCAAAGCCCAGGCTGAGCGACATCAAAGAGAATGCAATTACTTGGGCTCCAGGGCTCTTCTTCAGGTTGCCTCTAGAAGGTCCCAGGTTTTCTGTCTCGGGAAGTCAGATAGGAAAAGGACTGTCCCTGAGTCAGAAATATTAGTAGGTTGAAAAGTCCCTAATACTTACTTGCCAGAAACTTCCACTTGAAATCGCACTTTTCCCACAAAACTGACCAAGAAAGCTCCCCTGTTCTAGCCTGGTGGGTGGAGCCATGAGAAGTAGCACAAGCTTCTGCTGCTCCCTCCTCCAGGATCCTGGATACAGGGACCTCAGCTGGCCTTACCCGCCTGTGCTTCCCCAGAACAAAGACAGGGGACCCAGCAGCAGAGTTCTGCGACACTTGGAGGTCATTATTGATAGGTACTCCCCCCCAACCAACTGGTGGGCGGAGTTATATGTAACCAGCACCTGCCAAATACCTTAAGCCCCCTGCCTCCTGGGTCCAGGGGTACCCAATCATGTGCCTTATATGAAGCTGCCAATCAGCCCGTGCCGGGTACCCTAAGCCCCATCCCCTCCCCCTTCAAAGGCACCTTCACCCTGCACGTGATCTCTCTCTCTCGCCCTTGGGAAGTGAGCTGGCAGGGTCGTCTCTTCTCCTCAATAAAGCCTGAATCCTGGTACTCTGGTCTCTCTGGCACATCTGTTTCATCTTTCAATTATCTGCCACCAATGCATCAAAGTGTTTTCTCTTCCTCCCCTTTCTCCTCCTCCTCCTACTGCTTCTCCTCCTCCCTCTCCTCTCTCCACTTCCTTCTTTTTCACTTTCTTCTTAGTCCTCTTCTTTATTTTTCACATAAGTCAATATTTCCTTCTAATTTTTTATTTGGATGCTCTGATTTTTCTTTTGTGTCTCCTACCTTTCTGATTGTCCCTGATGAGTCTCCTTTGGGATCTGACCCACTCGTTCCTGAATTGTGGAAGTCCCTCTATTTTTCCTTCATTTCTTTTCTCTCTTCTACAGCTTCAGGAGATGCCACCTCAGTCCTCCTGAATCCATGTTTCTGAGTGAGATCCATGTCCAGCTGCCAAACGTACGACATCACTGGGTTGTCCCACTGATACCTCAAGTTCAAGGTGCCTTGTACTGAACTTACTTTCTGCAAGCACTTGGCTCATTTTTCTTGCTAGACCTGCATGCCTTGTTTTACTGCTTCCTCTTCCTTAACCCTCCAACAGTCCACGGCTGTTTTCTTCTAACTCTTTTTACTGTCTCTTCTCTGGGTCACGATCCAACATCTATTACCTGCATCAGCCTCCTAAGGGGTCTTTCACCTGCCATCTTGACGGCCCCAATATGTTATCCATGGAACTACCAAGATCCCTGTGTAAAATCTGCAAACGGGGATATTTCTATACTTAAAAATGTTGAGTGTCTCCCATAATTCAAAGGATGAGCTTCACTCTCCCATGGAAGGCAAAGGAGACACTGTGACTCAGTGCCCATCTTCCTCTGGCTTAATTTTCCTCTGCTGCCATATTACATTAGCATCAGCTGTCTTGTGGTTCCACAAGCAGCCCGTACTGCTTCAAACTTCTGTTCTCAGTTTCAGAAAATGTTTTTCCTTCTGCTGTTTACTCAGTGAACTCAAATACGTCTTTGATTTTTATTTTTCACTTTAGAGTTGTCTCTGCCTTTCCCCAAAATGAATTAATCATTCTGGTAATTGCTGTAGCTCAAGTCATTGTACTTTCATTGCTGAACTTGAAATTGTGTTTTGTGAGTTTATCTTTCCCCTTAGACTGCAAGTGCTTGAGGGCAGGAACCAAGTCCTATTTATCTGTGTATCACCAACTTCTGGCCCAAGGCCATATCATCAGTATTAAGTAGACATTGGCTCAGACCTCAAGTGTTTTGCAGGAGATGTTCAATGCATTTAGTAGAGAGACATACAGAAAACTCATAATATCCTTTCATTTCTATGAACTTTCTGAATTCTTCTTTCTTCCCAAACTGTGCTCAGCTCTCCTTTCAGTCTGATAAATAAACTACTATGGGCTAATTTTGACAAAGATATCGATGGCCATGACTGCTCTTTAGGTTATTTTTATTTTAGTAAAAATAGTTACCATTTATGAGTCGGTTTTATTATTTTAGAAACTTGAATTATACTATGTATTTACTCAAGAAGTTATTTATTGATAAGAATAAAAAAGGATTATCAAATAATTGCTGACCTGCTAATTGATGTTTCTTCTAGCTTAAACATATGTTTATTTTTTTAAAAAACCCTAAAGTTCATAAATAAAATTATTAAAAAATTGTCAGGAATTAGAATCAGAACATTTGTTTAAATACTTGTTTCAACTGCAGGCAGTATCTACTTAGTCCCTTCTTTCTAGTCATAATTTTGTGTGGTCTCACCCTTTCCTATGTGTCCTGCTTACACACTTGATCCTTGAACAATGCAAGATTGAGATAGCCTTCTACATCCACGGATTCTCAAACGGATGGAAAATATAGTTGACTCTTGAAAAACACACACAGATTTGAACTCTGCTGGTCAATTGAATTGTGCAAGTCAGTTGAAAAATATCTGTCTATAAGTAGACCTGCACAGTTTAAACCATGTTGTCTAAGGATTAGTTATAACTTATGCCCATAAAAATCATAACATCTGTTCCAGTACCTTGCTAGAGCCTGGGTAAAGAGAGGGCATGGGACTCAGTTTCTGGCAATGGAATGTGAGAGAGGGTTTGCAGGAGAGTCTTTAAAAATGTTTTGTTTTGCTCTTTTAATCTTCTTACACTATGACATCTTACACACCTACAGATGTGGCAGCCATGCAGAGAGACAGGCAAGAGCCAAGCCAATGTGAAAATTACAGGGCAGACACATGGAAGTGACCTGGATCCTCTATTACATTGCAGCTGCTGAATTAACTTTGCTGGGACCTCTCTGCATTGGGAATTATTACAATGTAAGTAAATCTTCCATCTTGTTATCCTAATGGTCTTTGAGAAGATAAACAGAATTGACAAATCTTTAACTAGACAAAGAAAATAAAAGAGAAGAAACTCAAATTAATAAATTAGGAATGAAAGAGGGGACCTCATGACTGACTGTATAGAAATGAAGATGAATTATAAGACCATGAATAATTACATGCCAATGAATTAGAAAATTATGAGATGGGCAAATTCCTAGAAGAAAGAAATTACCCAAACTAACTCAAGAAGAAATATAACATTTGAATATATAACAAATAATGATATTGAATTAGTAATAAAAAATTCCTGCCCTGGCTGGTGTGGCTCTGTTAGTTGATCATCATCTCATGCATCAAAAGGTCACCAGTTCAATTCCTAGTCAGGGTACATGCCTGGATTGCAGGCTTGATCACCAGTAGGGGGTCTACAGGTGGCAGCTGATCAATGATTCTTTCTCTCATCCATGTTTCTCTCTCTTCCTTCCTTTAAAATATTTAAAAACTTCCCCAGGACAATTTGCTTTACTGACAAATTCTGCCATATATTTAAAAGAGAACTGAGACCAATTTTTCACAAAGTCTTTACAAAAATAGAATAGGGAGGACTATTTGTCAACTCATTCTAAACAAGACAAAAGACAACATAAGAAAAGTATAGACTAATATCCCTTATAACTATAGACTATAAAAACCTTCTACAAAATACTAGCAAACCAATCCAGCAATATCAAAATATTATATACCATGACCAAGTGGAATTTTTTTTCCAGGAATGCAAGATATGTTTAAGGTACAAAAGTTAATCAATATAATACAATATTAATAGACTAAAGGACAAAAACTACTGTATATGATAATATCATAGATGCAAAAAATGCATTTATTTGAATTTGACAAAATTCAACACTTATTTATGTTAAAAACACTCAACAAACTAGGAACAGAGGAAACTGCCTTAATCTGAAAGAGCATTTATGAAGAACCTACAGCCTATATCATACTTAATGTTTAAAAACTAAAGTCATTCAACTAAGATAAAGAGCAAGACAAAGATGTCTACTCTTATCACTTTTACTCAACATTATACTAGAGGTTCTAACAAGAGCCATTAGGCAAGAAAAAGAAAAATAAGGCATCCAGATGAGAAAATAAAACAACCTCTTTTGCAGATGATATGATTTTTGTATAAGAAATCTTAAGGAATCCACACCAAGACATTATTAGAACTAATAAACAAGTTCATCAAGTTTGCAGTATATGTGGTCATATTTTAAAATAATTGTAATTCTATTCAGTAGCATTGCACAAACCCAAAATGAGATGAAGGAAATAATTCCATTTCTATAACATCCTATCTAATAAAAGAGTAACATGCAAATGTGACTGTACCTTGGCTCCTAATTGGCTATACTACCAGCCAATTGGAACAGGGGGTGGAGCAGAGGGTGGGGCGGAGCAGAGGGTGGGGCAGGGGCGTGGCCAGCACACAGGGGGCAAGGCTGGCAGGAGTGTGGCCACAGTGCAGTGAAAGCAACCACCACCCTATAAGGGTGGCCCACAAGGTACTTAAGGGCCAGACCTCCTTAAGCTTATGGTGCCTGAATCACATGCAAATGAGTACCTGGGGTCCCTGCATGCCCCCCAGCCCAGCACCCACGATGGGAGTGGAGGGCTGCTGCCAGTCTCTGGGGTGTGCAGAGACCCCGGTGGCCACCACGGGGTGGAGAAAATTCACGGTGCTCTTGGTTCATGCAGGGTATTGTGGGTGCCAGGAATTTTGGGAAATGTAGTTCTCTTGATAGACCCACTGTAGGAGTGAGTTTGAAGTACTGGATGGGGGGGGGGCGTGGAAGCGGCAGAGTGGGGCGGGCCGGTGGGGGACTTTAGGCCTTGGGCTGGTGGGGGGCTTGGCGTGTGGGGCACGTGCGGGATGCAAACCTGCTGGGAGACTGGCACTCAATAGCCCCTGGATCAGAGACACCCACAGGGGGCTGGTACCCAGAACCCCCAAGCTCTGCCACCCAGGTGCTGGAGCTGCAAAGGCCAAATCAGAGACATAAACCTGCATGGAGGCTAGAACCCAGTGGCCCCCAGATTGGAGATACAAACCTGCAGGGAGGCTGGCACCTAGCAGCTGCAAGCCCCGCCATGGGGGCACTGGGGCTGTGAGGGGCTGGATCTGAGACACAAACCAGCAGGGAGGCCAGCACTCAGCAGTCCCAAGCCCTGCCACCACAGACCTGGGGCTGGGGGCTTGGAGGGAGGTGGACTGGAGATACAAACCCACAGGCCTGGCAACCAGTAGCCCCAAGGCCCGATGTGTAGGCGCTGGGGCTGCTGGCGGGGGCGGGGGGCGGCGGGAGGGGGGCAGCTGAGACACAAACCCACAAGAAACCTGTGGAAAGGGAGATAAACTATTATAACCTTATCTCCCTTTCCTCAAGATGAGAAAACTGTCCCTGGATTATTTAGTGATGTGGCCCACACCTTTCTACATACAACGGGTATGTTATGACCACTCCCACAATGCCGTCTCCAGGGAATAACCTACTATGGCAAATCATCTGAGAGAGGAAACAAGCTTTTGTTGGGTTTATTCTGAAGGTCAGAGAACATTCCACCCCCCAACATATGCTTTATTGTTATATTGATGATCTTGAGCTGCAGATTCTTGAAAAACTGCAAGTGCATGCAGAGGATTTCACTGAAGTCTCCTGATCTGTCTAAAATTGGACCCCCCCTAAAGGAGCTTAAATGTCATAGGTCCCCTTGATGGGAGAAGTGTCATCAGGCAGAGAAGACTGACTCCTGTCACAGGATATAACACCCAAACTTTGTTACAACCTATTTCTCTCCACCCCATTCATCTTGCCTAAAAATCATTTACTCTCCTCTAGGAGGCCTACATCTCCAGTTCCCTTTCCCTAGGAAGAAGGTATTTAAATCTGCATTCTAAGCCAGCTTGGGGAGTTATTCATTTTTCCCTGAGATCTCCCACACATACATGAGGTACACATGTTAATGAACTTTTGTTTTTCTCTTGGCGATCTGTCTTTCATTACAAGGGCCTCCATTAAGAACTCAGAAAGGTTGAGGAAAACTATTTTTCTTCTTGCATAATTCTATCTCGGGAAATCAAGTCCCCAGCTGAACAATGAGGTTGGCTCAAGTATCAAGCGTTCCCAGCTGATGGGAGGGAAGCTTCTAGGGAGAAATCAATGATATTGGCATCAAAGTGGGATGGAGGGCACATGCATGGTTGATGGTGGGAGTTTAAAGTGGTTTGACATTTTTGGAGGATGACTTGGCAAATTTGATAGAAATGTTCAAGGTATATCCAACAGTCTTCTTCTAGGAATCACATCTGCTGAGATAAAGCACAAGCGCATAAGCCCTGGTAAGAACCCAGGACGCTACTGCGGGCTCCCCTTCCATGATAGGAAAACCTGGGAACAACCTGCATTTTTAGGACAAGGTAGCATCTATGCTAATAAAAGGGTAATATGCTAATTAGACTGAACATTTTCCTGGCCACCTTCCAGATGTCCTTCTAGATATCCTTCTTGACAAAGCCATGTTGGCGGGGCCAAGGCAGAGGAGGTTAGAGGCAATCAAGCAAGCAGGGGAGAGCAGTTAAGGGGATCAGGCCAGCAGAGGAGAGCAGTTAGGGCAAACAGGCTGTCAGGAGAGAGCAGTCAGGGGGATCAGGCTGGTAGGCAGGTGAGTGGTTAGGAGCCAGAGGCCTGAGGGGTCCCAGATGGGAGAGGGTGCAGGCTGGGCTGACAGAATCCCCTCCCCCCCTCCCCCGTGCACGAACTTTGTGCACCAGACCACTAGTGAAGAATAAAATATTACGAAGTAAGTTTAACAGAAAACATGTAAAAATTATACACCAAAGACTATAAAACTTCATTGAAATAAATTAAAGAAAACTTAAGTAAATGGAAAGACTTATGTTCATGGATTGGAAGAGTTAATCTTGTTAAGATGAATATACTCCCATACTGATCTACAGATTTAGTGCAATCCTTATCAAAATTCCAACTGATTTTTCCAAAAATAGACAAGATGGTCCTAAAATTCATATAGAATGGGAATTCAGAATAGTTAATAATTTAGAGAAGAAAGATGTTGGAGGACTCACATCTCCCAATTTTAAAACTTGGTACAAAGCAAAAATAATTAAGACTGTGAGGTCCTGGCTTAAGGTGGACATGTAGATTCAGTAATATAATGGGGAGTCCAGAAGTAAAACCTTACATTTATGATCAGTTGAATTTTTATAAGGGAGCCGAGACAATTTAATAAGGAAAAAACAGACTTTTCAGCAAATGATGCTGGGACAGCTAGAAATCCACATCAAAGAATGAATTTGGACCCCTATCTCATACTATATACAAGAATTAACTCAAAACAGAGCAGAGACCAAATGTAAGAGCTAAAACTATAATCTTCTTAGAAGAAACCACAGAAGTGAATCTTTTGTTTCTTTTTATAGTTTTAATAGAATTGTAAAGGGAGAGTGCAACAAAAATATTTCTATTCTTCCATCTGTCAGTGAAATTCCTCCTCAGTTTAACATGGGAATCCTTGTTTTAGGCCAAAGTAATAAATCTTTTCCTTTGGAAATTTCAGACAGTTAAAGTGGGAGAATGGAGCTCTTTTTGGAGAAGCTCAGTTCTTTAGAAAGAGGGGCACTATGGCCTCCTGGAAAACACTGGATGGGGAGGTTAGCAGGCTTGGGTATTTGACTATGTTCCCTTCCTCAAGGTACTATTTGTAAAACGCTATAGAAATACAGCATACTATTTTTGTTTCTTCACACTGAGCTCCCTGGAAAGCTGTCAGAGAATATGAAACAAAAGGATGTCATATCTACTATTGCCTTTTTATTCCAACTGAGTGGATATCTCCCAGCTAATCTGCAGTCACAGAGGAATGGCATGAATATGGAACTTGTATAATTCACAAACTGCTACAGCAGCCTGCAAAGGCTTTAATGAGTTGCCTTCATTCTTAATTATTTTAAAACCTCAATAATGGCCAAATGAGTTGCATGGCAGTTTAATTAATTTGCATTAAGCACAAAGGTCCTGCATGAGTGGTGAGTTTATGAACACGCAGTCTAAGGGCTAGGTAGGAGCATATCAAGCCTGAATGGGTATCTGGTCTGGCTTCCATTCCTTCCTGCCAAGTCAAGCTCCGTGTGTGTGTGTGTGTGTGTGTGTGTGTGTGTGTGTGTGTGGCAGCTATTCAACTTCTATCTCTGTTTATTACCTTAGAATTGGCCTTGAAGCCTCTGAAGATGAGTTTACTTGCTGTCACTTGCCAGATAAAATCTTTGGAATTATCTGTGAATTCCAATTGCCTATGCTCTCATTGTATGATTAAGAGAGAGAGAGCAGGCTTAATGTTTTTATTTTTGTGAAGGAGAATTGTTGCTTTTTATTCCTGGCCCATCATACTGGTTTGGTAATTAGCATATTTCAAAACAAAACTCCCACTGGGTGATGATGGCATTCCTGAATTCTTTTATTCTGAGCTCCATGCTGCACTGAACTGAGCCTGCCCAGTGAGATGCATGGCTGCTCCTTCTCAGCTTGGGAGGCTGCCCTCTCAGATATGGTTCTGTGTTTGGAGTTATGAATAGGGAGGACTATTTGTCAACTTGAGATACTTATGCTCAAATAGAAAGACAAAGAGAAGCAAAAAGGAAGTGGGAAAAGAGAGTTATTCATCCATCTCATTTCATTTCAAATGTGGCCACCCAGTCAGTGATATTTTGCAATGGCAGTACTAGCAAATGAGTTTGGGGGTTGATATTATACCCCATCTATCCCAAATTGTGCAGATTTAATGATATGTTGTGAGTACAGCAGATACAACCTGGCACGTAGTGAAAAAGAGTGGATGTTTATTAAGCATCTCCACTTAAGTGCAGGTCTCTTGCTGAGAGGATTTTTCAATGTGGTGTGTGTTCTGGGCACCTAGAGCAGTGCTGCTCCAGAGAACTTGCTGGATGGGTAGGAATGTGATGTAGCACTCACTGTTCAATGTGGTGTCACTGGGCACATGTGGCTACTGAGCATTTGACATGTTACCAGTGAGATTGAGAAGCTTAATTGTTCATTGACTTTACATTTAATAGACACAGATGGCTAGCAGCTGCTGCATGGGAAAGTACAGATCCAGGCCAATGTAAACTTTAGACAGCTAAATATGATCTCTCCCATCAGCACTGGGAGCCAGTCTCCTCACAGTCCTCTAGCCTAGTCTACGATGTCATCATGTCATTGTCATTTAGCACTGTAGTCCTCGGATGTCCAGCACATTAAATTAATTAAATTCTTTGCTACTTTCGGCCAAACCTGTTAAAATCTCTATTGCTGCACATTCTAGAGGCAGAAAATAGTGTTTAAGGAATGGCCTGAGTGGCCCATAAAGGGCTTTTATTGTATACTTGAGGAAATTTAAATTTTTGCTCAAGTCTGCATGGATCTCTCTTGTGAAGAAGTTGAGAGGGGTAAGAGTTTTTCTTAACAGAAGCAGAGGTGTGAGAGTGAAGCAGATGCAGTGTAAAGAGGCTAAGAGGTGGACAAGGATCTTGATTCTGACTCAATTTTCCAAAGGAGATCATGAGGGGAGGTGCTTTTGTTTTCACTTCAGTAGAGAACTATTCTTTGAATGTATCTTACCACTTCAGACATCACAAGCACAGCTGGAAGATAAATAGCTTGAAGGTAAAAGAGGAAGTCTTTATTACTGAAGTCAACTCTTTTTTTAAAATATATTTTTATTGATTTCAGAAAAGAAGGAAGAGGGAGAGATAGAAGCATCAATGATAAGAGAGAATCACTAATTGGCTGCCCCCTGCACATTCACCACTGGGGATTGAGCCTGCAACCCAGGCATGTACTCTTTTCCAGAATCAAACCCAGGACCCTTCAGTCCTCAGGCTGACACGCTATCCACTAATCTAAACCAGTTGGGCCTGAAGATAATTCTTATTTGACTCGCTACTGGGTACCAGAACTCTAGGTAGGAGGACAGAGAGTAAACAAAAATAGATGCCATTCTTGCCCTCACGGAGCTTGTAGTCCAATGGTCCAGATAAACATGATTATATACTGACACAAATAGCTGTGATGACAGGCTACAGCGACTTTGTTGAAGGGATATTTGGGCTGAGCACTACAGGATTGGTCCTATGTACCAGGAAGTGTCTCTTGGAATTAAGAGGAAAGGACAGGAGATTATTAAGTATTCCCTAAATACCTTCATTTAGTATATAAGACACTACTTTAGCTACTGGAAGGAAAAGCAAATGTGACTAAGATAATTTTTTTCTTTGAAGACTGAGGATGGGGCTACTAAAGGGGGTAAGTGTATACAAAATAGATGCCAGGGCAGCTGCTAGAATGCAGTCAACATCAAATGAGGGTAAGGAGATGAAACTCAAGAGATAAAGATGTGTGCAGTGGAAATTCTTGGAAGGTCCCATAGAGAACAGGCTTTAGATTGGACTTTGGAGATGGGCATGAGTTGGTAGAGTGACCTGCTTTAGCTTGACTAGGTAGACTTGCATAGTGAGCTTCAAAACTTAATATCACCCAACTGAAAGGAGGAGACTCCTGTCCATGTTACCTGGTTCCTTGTAAACTATATTGTATAATCTTATGGTGATAGTGAGAGGGAAGATAGGAGGAGGGAGCCCACCAATGACTAAATTCAATGTTTCTCTAGCCAGCTGGTAGGACTTAGTGCCAATTTAAATTGGGTGAAAGAAAGAATGAAGTGATTTTTGTTACATCTTAGAGTTCTGGAGTAAAAGGCATAATTGCTGTGCATGCTTCCTATCCTCAGGGAGCTTACTGCTAGGAGGGTGGGTGAATAAAAGTGTGTTAATATTTACCACAGTGCAATTAGTGTTATAGATGAGGTATCTTCTAGGTTAGCAGTCGCAAACCTTTTGGACCTCACAGACCACTAGTGGTCCGCTGACCACCAGTTGCTGACCGCTGTTCTAGGATGTTTAGAAGAAGAAAGGCCTCTTAAGTTTGGTAGAACCAACAAAATCTTAAAATATACAGTAATATTTGGAATTGAGAACAGGTAGTATTTTATAGAAGAGAGGGAAGAACATTCTATGTAGAAGAGTTTGGACAAAGACATGAAACCTGGGTCTTGTTCTGGGGGCAGAGATTTATCTAGGGCAGTCTGATAGCAAAACCTTGCATTCCCTCAGCTCAGGGTCTGAGTACTCCCTTCAGGGACAAATCCCATTGAGAATCAGTATATTTTCTTTGTATTCACCCATATCAGGGGTATTGTATCAACCTATACTGCAAACATGAATAGAAATATTTATCATTTGAAATACAGTGTAATATTGGATATGCTTTTTATAAATTATAAACGGACTCTCCTTTAGACTCTGGTTCACTGCCAGTCCTCTACTTCATCTGAACATCACTGGGCTGGACTGGACCAGAGCTTAAGATGTGTGTGTGTGGGGAACCATGAGGGTTAGTACTGGGAATTCAGTGCTAAGCATACTAAGCAGTTGATACTGATTGGACATCGAAGAAATTGGTCAGATCAGAAGGCTTTGATCAGAATAGAGAGGATTTAATCAAGGAAGACTTTGCTGGAGAGGTTCTATGAACCAAGCATTGAAGACATAAAAAAAGTTCTATGGAGAGATTGTAGAATAGGAGAATGAATATCCCTTAGTGCTATGATGCTGAATGAATAAGCACCTAATAAATGAATGAATGAGGGAATGATTGAAAGGTGATATGAAATTGCTCAGGTAAAAGACCCCATGGATAGAGTGAGTCACTGAGTTACAAGTTTCCACAGGTGAGCATTATCACAAAAATGCCTGGCTCATATTTGGAACTCAGTAGATTGATAGCAGGTAAAGAAACAAACATTATTCCTACTGTCACAGGAGAAGAAAATGTTTCCTTGGGGCTAATTGAAATTTAGTGCAGCCACCAGCCTTGTTTCCTGGACTCGGCAGGAGCGGCTGTTTGACTGGAATTTTATCTGTTCTCAGTTTAAAACCAAAGCACTATTGCTTACAGGTGAAATAACCCCAGGAAATCCCCCGGGGCCTTCAGCAGATTAACTGTGAGTAAAATTCACGCAGAAAATAGAGGCATTGGTCAGGCTGTATTGTCAACTGCTCAACTGTGCAACTCAGGGTGTGGAATTGGATGTAATTTAGCAGAAAATGATTTTCAGGGTGAGAAGCCACCTAGTTGACTCCCAGGACTGAAGGAGTCAGTAACCTCAGCAGCCAGGTTGCCCAGAGACCACTGGCTGGATTCCTGTCTCTGGAAGGCACCCAGCAGGGGGAAGGAGAAGGAGGAGCAGAAACATGCTCATTAGTGTTTGAGGGAGGACAGGTTGTTTTAGCAGAGATGCAGGGCTTCCTGCCTGGAAGCCGACCATACAGAGGCCAGCCTTGGAGGCTGGTGCTTGCCTTAGAGTCATGGAACACTTGGTAGGCGGCTCTTGCACAAGAGTTCTGCCAATTTAGAGAGAAAGCAAAGCACAGTAATTTTCTAGATGGTCACACACTTGATCAGCAACCCTTTTCCCACTCATGCTCTAAATAATTTGAGAACCAAGACAAGGGAGAGGCATGTAGAAGGCAGATGTCACTAGTATAACCTGTAGAAGACAGGATAGAGGACATTGCTGTAGATCTGGTAGTGCTATCAGATGGGCACACTCATCCCTTCTCACACCCTCCCTGGAGGAGTACCAGTCACCACCTGCTCCCCAAGGGAGGCTTGTTGCCTAGACGAGAGAAGAGGGAGCTAAGATCAAGATAACCAGCTGAGTGGGAAACACTCTAGTATCAGGGTTTCCAGACTCATTCAGCAACTAACTCAGGACTCAGAAGGCAGAAGCTCTTTCCCCTCTTCCCCTCCTTAATGCCTGTTGCCTTACCATGAGCTGTGAAATCAACTGGGTTCTTGGGATTCTGCAGTAAGGAAGGCAGCTGCAGTTCTAGTTTTTTTTGACAAGGCATCCAAAGTGTTTCGAGGTTGAGTCTAGTCAATGCAATAACCTGATGTGGGTTCTACTGGAAGAATTTTGGATTCTGGATATTGGGAGCTGGCAATAACTTGTACTTGGGATTAACTATGAAATTCAGGGGACGCAGAATGAAAGGAAATTGTAGGGCCCTGGTTCAAGAGTTATTCAGAACTGTAAGACATCGACAGCAGAACCCTGATTCAAATTCAGGACCTATCCGTGGGTGGCATGTACAACTGTGTAGCTTCGCACCCATCACACCAGCCCTCTGTGCTCATGGATATTATTTAGTCTCTGAACGATTTCCTTCTCTGCCTGTTCTCCAGTTGGATCATCTCTCTCTTGCAAAAACACACACGCCTTAATGCAATAATTATATGACATGTATAAGAGAAATTGTACTTATCGAAAGTGCAGAGCTTGATCAATTTTCACAATATAAACAGATCCATGTAAGCAGCCTCCAGATCAACTAATAGAATGGTACCAGAATCACAGATACCTGTTTGTGTTCCTTTCTAACCATCACCCCCTATCTTTTGTAATTGGCTTCTATTCAGTTATCTTAGTGAGATTTATCTAAATTGTATGTAGCTGAGATCATTCATTTACATTGTTATATTTCATTTTTAATATTATTTATTAATTATTGTATTATTTTCTATTTTTTCTTTTTAAATTTTTTTATTGGTATTACATATGTCTCCCTTTGACCTCTCCCAGTTCACCCCAGCGTCCCCAGTTTAGACATTCACCCCCATATTGTCTGTGTCCTACATTGCTGTATTTTAAGTGATTGTATTTATTCATTTGAGTTATTTATTGCATCATAGTAAATGACTCCAGAACATTTGGGTTGCTTCTAGTATTTGACTATTATAATTTGTGCAATTGTGATCACTCCAGTGTACCTCTCCTGCTGCATTCATACACTTGTTTTGTTGGAAATGCTGGTGCATGCAGTAAGATTATGCCAAACTATAGTAGTTACTAGCATTTTTCCAATATAATCCACCCATTTACCCTCCTACTTGCAGTAAATGAGAGTTTATTTGCTTAATAATCTTGCTAACATTGATTTTTGTCTTTTAAAAATGTATTTTTTTAAAAATTACAAACATTCTGCTAGAGAGGTAGATAAAAATTGATGTATGTATCCCTTCCCCAATTTCAGAAAGTCCAAAAGGTCTTATCCTTGTATGTAAAACATGCCTATCTCAACTTCTCTCCCCATAGTGGCTTTCTCAACACAGTAGCAAATAAAGTTGTAGCAAATTCCATTGCTTTTAAAATTTGGGCAAGAGAATCCTTCAGACTAGAGGAGTCAAGGAAGATTAGAAGTGATGGAATTTGAGTTAGAATTGAAGAACTTGGAAAAAGTGATGGAGAGGAATGAAGATTCTCAGTTGGTGTATGGTGGCCAAAGGGGTCAGTCATGTCAAAGCTGCTCTGGCCTCAGTGGCAGAGAAGCTGAGGAGATGAGTTCTGGGATGGCCCAGGGGCAGCAGGACTACTGTGCAGATGGCTCCCTGTGGCTGAGAAGCTTGGTGGTCACCACTGGTTTGCTCATGTCTGGCTCCAGAAGATTAATCTGGCCAATATTCTTTCAGGTGACCAAAGGGAAATGCTGAAGACTATTTATGATAGAAGGAAAAAATGGAGGGTTGGATTTGGGCTCTGGGCAGTATCAATAGACCAAAAAGGAGTTAGACATGTTGCAGGAAGGATTGATGATCCTTGGCTACCCTGCTTTCCTGTCATTGCCATATGCTATGGTTGGGTGCTGATTAGACCTCTAATGGAGAGGACGGTGCTCTCTTATTGGGTCCTTCCCTCCTTGACTCTAGTGACTGAGCACCAATTTAAAGGTATGCACATTAGGCACCTTCCATAAAATTGTTGCTGAACTAACAAAATGATGGTAGTGCCTATTAAGCCTAAATATGTAAGAGTGTTACAGGATAAAAGTATTATGGTGTCTTTCAGCTGATTTCATGATTTCTCATGATGGGAAGAAAGGTTTCTTTTAGTTACATATTCACTTTTATAAGGATACTAGAGGCCCGGTGCATGAAATTTGTGCACAGGGGGTGGGGAGGGGGAAGGGGCGGGGGATGTCCCTCAGCCTAGCCTGCACCCTCTCCAATTGGGGACCCCTCGAGGGATGTCCGACTGCCCATTTAGGCCCAATCCCAGTAGGATCAGTCCTAAATGGGCAGTTGGACATCCTTCTCAGAATCCAGGACAGCTGGCTCCAAACTGCTCACCTGCCTGCTACCTTGATTATCCCTAACCACTACCCTGCTGGCCTGATTGATGCCTAACTGCTCCCCTGCCAGCCTGATTGCCCCCAACTTTCCTCCTTTGCTGGCCTCGTCACCCCTAACTGCCTTACCCTGCAGGCTTGATAGTCCCCAACTGCCCTTCCTTGCAGGCCTGCTCCCTCTCTACTGCCCTCCCTTACAGGCCTGAAACCTCCCAATGGTCCTGCCCTGTTGGCCATCTTCTTGTGGTGGCCATCTTGTGTTCAGATGGGGGCAGGATCTTTGACCACATGGGGGCAGCCCTCTTGTGTGTTGGAGTGATGGCAAATTTATGTATTACTCTTTTATTAGATAGGATAGAGGCCTGGTGCATAGGTGAGGGCTAGCTGGTTTGCCCTGAAGGGTGTCCCGGATTAGGGTGGGGGTTCCCTTGGGGCATGGGGCACCCTGGGTGAGGTGCCTGTGGTGGTTTGCAGGCTGGCCACGCCTCCCAGTGACCCAAGCAGAGGCCCTGGTATCTGGGATTAATTTATGTTCTATAATTAAAACTTTGTAGCCTGAAGCAGAGCCAAGTCTTCTGCTTGCTCCGTGATGACAGCCATTTTTGTTTGAAACTTTGTAGCCTAGAGTGGAGGCCTAGACTTGGGCTTCAGAAGTTAGGCTTCTTCCATCGCCTGGGCAACCCTAGCCTCTGCTCTCTCCAACTCTGTGGCTGTCACCATTTCTGTTGGGATTATGTATCTTCTATAATTGAAACTTTGTAGCATTGAGTGGATGCGTAGACCAGCAACAGCAGGCAGAAAGCTTGGCTTCCTCTGTTGCTGGGGAAATCCAAGCCTCTCTCCTGCTCTCAGTGGTGGCAGCCATCTTGGTTGGGGTTTATTTCCCTAATTTGCTCCTGATTGGCTGGTGGGTATGTCTATGGGTGTGGCTTGAGAGGAGGTATGGTCATTTTGCATATTACTCTTTTATTAGATAGGACTAGAGGCCCAGTGCATGGATTCATGCACCAGTAGGATTCCTCAGCCTGGTCTGTGCCCTCTTGCAATCCAGGACTCCTTGGGGGATGTCAGAAAGCTGGTTTCTGTCTAATCCCTGCAGGCCAGGCCAAGTTACCTCACAGGCTCATGAATCCATGCACCAGGCCTCTATCCTATGCATATAAGGTCTTTGGTTAATCCTCTCCTGCTGTCTACAATCCCTGCTTCCCTCTGAAATTCATCAGTCTGTTCCATGTTTCCATGCTTGTGCATTCAGCATCTGCCCCCTGGTGGTCAGTGTGTGTAATAGCTTCTGGTCAAATGGTTGAACAGTCGAATGGATGGATGGTCACTTAGGCTTTTATATGTATACTAGGGGCCTGGTGCATGAAATTTGTGGACTGGGGATGGGTGGTCCCTCAACCCAACCTGCCCCCTCTCACATACTGGGAGCCCTCAGGGGATGTCCAAATGATGGCTCACCCCCAGCTTGCCCAAGGCTTAAAGCCTTGCCTTGGGCACCCAGCCATCACCCTGCTCAGCTCATCCCGGGCTGCCTGTGACCACCCAGCCCTGGGGGCTGGGCACTCACTGCCACTTCCGCTCACAGCCCCTGGGGGCCAGATGCTCCTGTCGCCACTGCCGCCACCACCGCTGCTGCTGCCACAGCTTCCCCTCACAGTGCCCGGGGGCTGGGCGCTCGCTGCCACTGCCATTTCATCTCCACCCCCGGGGCCCAGCGCTCATGCCACTTGGCCCCACCCCCACTCCTGATTGGCTGGTAGCATAGCTAGTCAGGAGCGAAGGTATGGTCAAATTTGCATGTTTCTCTTTTATTATATAGGATAGATGGAGCTTATTCTGGTGGTTTGGAGTCTCAAAAGAAATTTGCACTTGTGGCATGATATATACTATTTTGTATTGCTCCTTTTCTCCGTGGTTGCAAGTAAGGTCTTTCTGCCTGGGTCTCCTTTAAAAGTTGCAAGGAACCATATCAAGTTATTTTTTCCCTCATTTTAATACTTGCATATTATCCTGACTATCTCTTTACTGAGATCTATGTAGTTATTTTAAATTCTGTTCCATTGTCACATGCCCATTGTAGGATGCAAAAGATATGCACCCAATTTTTTCTTTTGTGTCCAGAATGTATGAGAACATGTATAGATCCAATTTTCACTGGTTCATGCTGAAGGGCGTGATGGTGAGAGTTGAATGACCAGGGGTTTGCCATCTTTGCAGAGATGAGCCACTCTGCTCTTTGCCTGAAGCCAAAAATAATGGTTGTTGATGTGTGTGGGTATCTGTGCACATGTGCATCTCCAAGAAAAGCTGTGGAGGGTGAGTGTTTGGGGGAGAAGAGTGCTGACGAGGCTCCCCGAGGGCAGTGAATGGAAGGGCAGTACACTTCTAGAGTGATGATTTTATGCTATTTTGCCACCAGAAATGTCCATGAGCCTCATGATAAGCCACCTACGCTCACTGGTCTGCAGTTTCCAGCTGTCTAGCATGAGGCTACGGCCACTTGTCCTATAAATAAACAAACACTTCATAAATCCTTCAGACATTCCCCATGAGGCATTTAGACTTGGAGCATTTGACTCTGAAGAATTGGAAAGACAAAAAGGGAGTATTTATTACCAGTTCCCATTTAGGCCAAGTCTGCTTATCTTATTTATCTAAAATAAGTGCCAACAGTCTGGAGTGCCTTTGATTGGATCTAAATTTTTCTCTGCATCTGCGTGGGCTCCAGGGGCCTGTCCAACACACATGCCAGGACATCTGCATGTTATGGGGAGAGAAGTCTGTGCAAAGGCTCCGTTTGGGCAAGAGACAGGCAACAGTGTCATCCTACCCCCATAGCTGTGGCCATCAGCTGTGTCCCACTGGCCTGAGTCAAGGGGGAAGGCCTAGCCCTGGAATTAAGTCACCGTGGGAAGCAAGCTTCTGCTTTTAGCAGCTCAGACCACTCTGGAGATCTTAACTCTGGGGTGCTGGCCTTTGCTCGGGCTCTGTTCAGGCTTTGAGAAAGAATTATCACAGGTAATATTTACTGAGAACATATGTGCCAGGCACCATTCTATGCATAGTTCTTATGTTAACTCATTTATCTTTATAAGGTGGCCACTGTTCCTATTTCAGAGGTAGAGAAATGGTGGTGTGGAGAGGCTTACGTGACAACGTGGGTGACATTCAAAGCATTTCAGATGATCCAGGCACTGGCCAATCAAAGGCAAGTCTGTGGCCACTCTAACAGATGCTACCTGCACAGAAAGCTGGCCTGGCTATACAGGTACCACTGACTGAGCATCACACCAGGTGGGGATTCAAACCCAGACACTGGTGAGCCCACATGTTCACCCCTCCTCTGTATTCTCTTTGCTTCATAGTGCCTGGCACAGAGCAGATTGATCAGTAAACACTGTGCTAAACTGAAGTGCTCTGTTGTCTAACTGCTTCCTTGCATGGGGGTGGGTTCCTGTGTTTTCTGTCTCTTGCTCCTTCTCTTGGATTATAGGACAATACTCAGAGCATGGTTGTGCTTTTGTGGCACAAGGGGTCATCTACCCTCTGTTCTAGGACACTCCTTCTCTCTCTCTCTCCTGTCAAGACTCAGTGTTCACTCATCTACTTCCACACTCCCCTTGAAAAGCAAGTGACCTATTACTCCATTTGTCAATATATCCAACAAGATTTTGTTCTGTATAATGTGATGGCTTCCCTGAATGCACTGAGACTTTGGGGTTTTGAGAGGTGGCCTAGGCTGGTCCTAAAGAAGTGGGGTGCGGTTTTAGGCCCAGGAAAGGCTTGAATGACCAACCCTAGTAGGCCCTTCAAGTTCTCAACTATTTTTTTTTGGGGGGGGGGGAAGAAATAGAATAGAGGGATTTACCCACAGATTAAAAACTGACACAGAGTGTCTGACTCAACAGGTCTGAGATGGAGCCTGATAATTTGCATTTCTATTATATTTCCAGGTGCTGCTGCTGGCCTGGGCACCACACACTGCGACTCCACTACACTGTTCCTCTGTATGCTTGAGGGGAAACTCTCACAGGTGAATTTCACTTGGAAGATTGGTAGGCCCAGGACCAGGGCTGCTATAGTCCTTTCTCAGCAACTTTGGCCACATTTGCAGTATGGGCACACGTGTGAAGAGTTCATCTTGACCAAAGTCCCAACACCCAGATTTGCTGCCTGAAACCAAGGGTATCTCAAAGTGGTGTTGTGTGGCGTGGTGTTGGCCATGGGCAGCCAGCACTACCTGTGATCTGTGTCCTCCCTCTAGGCACCTGTAAACCACCAATGTCACAGGCCTGCCATTGTCTCATTGGCACCAAAGGGCACCTAGTTATCCGACCCTCAACCACTAAGCCTGCCTCCTCAGTCAGTCCATGTTCCCTCCTCAATGAAGGCTTCTCCATCCTCTCCAGGTAGATGGCAGCTTTTGATTCTGTGATGCCTGAGCACCATGTGCATGTCTTTGCCACAACATTTGTGGCATTGATTTAGACCATGAGCAACTCATGGGCACATGTCTCTGCATTGTTGACCCCAGTAAAAGTAACAGGATGCACTGTCGGCACTCTCTGAATGTTTGATAAATGAAAACCAAAGCAGTGATTTGGAAGACAATAGAGGTAACAGAGTGGCTTTGGAGTCATCAGACCTGAGCTGAGGTTCCAGTTTTGCTATTTGTTAATTGTGCAACCTTATATAGAAATTACACAACTTAGTTTATTCTTAGTTTTCTAATCTGCAAAGTGGGTACATTGATATCTTCCTTATAGGGCTGTTGTGGTATTAACGTGAACACATATAAAGCTCCTAAACCTGCATGTGGCACACAACAGTTACTCAGGTAACCATATTTATTAGTGGTGGGACCATGTGCTGGACAGGTAAGGGGTCAATGGAGAGAGCATAAGCATAGTGAGAAGAGTCTTGGAGCCTTAACTTTCAATATTTTATCCAATATCATCTTCTAGTTTGAAAAATGGAAGTGGATAAAGTGCAGAGGTAGGTGTACCTGAACCAAGGAACAGAGCCAAGGAGAGTGGAGAGAGAGAGGAGATAGACACAGCAGGCCCTTCTCTGCCAGCTTTGTTTCCATCTCTACATTTGTTTTTAATGGTGTTAATTCACTGTCTGTCCTCCTTCACAGACAGTCTTTCTGTTTGTGTCCACCACAAATGAATGTGGTGAATCTGAGTGAATCTGACTCAGTGAATCTGAGTCCAGCAAAGTGTGGAAGTAATGACAGTAAAACCTGAGCAGGCTTGTGCTGGGAGCCATGACATCAGGAATCTGTATTTAATAGATGTTGAGGATAGCATTATTATATTCATACTAGAAGCCCAGTGCATGAAATTCATGTACTGGGGGGAGAGCTTCCTCAGCCCAACCTGCACCCTCTCCAATCTGGGACCCCTCAGAGGATGTCCGGCTGCCTGTCCCTTTCACAATCTAGGACTGCTGGCTCCCAACTGCTCACCTGCCTGCCTCATTACCTCTAATTGCTTCTGCCTGCCAGCCTGATCATCCCCTAACCATTCCCCTGCCAGCCTGATCGATGTCTAATTGCCCCCCCTGCCAGCCAAATCATCCCCAACTGCCCTCCCCTGACAACCCGGTCACTCCCAAATGCAATCCCCTGCATATTCCCTCTTTATTAGATAGGGTTTTTTCTTTAGCACATTGGACAGCCCTGTTTGGCTCAGTGGAAGAAGTGCCCACCTGCAGACTCAAGGGTCCCAGGTTCGATTCTGGTCAACCTTGGTTGGGGGTACATACCCAGTGGGGAGTGTGCAGGAGGCACGTGATCGATGTTTCTCTCTTAGATGTTTCAAGCTCTCTATCCCTTTCTCTTCCTCTCTGTAAAAAATCAATAAAATATCCTATCTAATAAAAGAGTAACATGCAAATGTGACCGTACCTTGGCTCCTGACTGGCTATGCTACCAGCCAGTTGGAGCAAGGGGTGGGGTCAAGAGGCGTGAGCGCCAGGCCCCAGAAGCAGAGATGAAGTGGTGAAGGCATCAAACGCCTGGCCCGGGCACAGAGCCCAAGCAGTGGCAGTGACAGTGGCCAGAACTCACCACAGCTGAGTCTGAGGCCCCAGGGCACAGAGAACGAGGAGGCGGGAGCAGCGTCTGCTGGGGAGGGGTGGGGCGGCAGCAGCTGGAAGAACTCACCCCAGCTGCCTCTAACTGAGGCCCCTGGCATTGCTAATAATGTTTCATGTGTAGCTTCAGCTGTATGCCAGCAAAAACGGAAGGCAACCATCAGAATGAAGGCCCCCAAGTCCCAGCTTCAGCATCCCAGCTGTGGAAACTGACAACAGGGAGGAGGAAGTCCCACCTCCACAGAATCTGTCCAAATCAGCCATTGGTCACACTGCTGAAAGGCCTGACTGTCAAGACTGTCATTCTCCTCTATCTCAGAACATGGCAATAGAGAGGTGGGACTATGTCCAAAGAAAAACTGTTGAAGTTTGCTCAACTCTTTATTTTGGATACAGCCGAAGCTACATGTAAAAGATTAGCAATCCCAGCAAACCAGGCCTGCTCAGAAACAACCTCATGCATGAAATAAATGAATTAACAAAATCGTACAAGACACTACATGAGGTAGAAAAGGAAGCCCAATCTGAAGCAGCAGCAAAAGGTATAGCTCCCACGGAAGTAATTGTGGCAATTAAATATGATCATAATAGTGACCCAGGTAGATATAATTCTCTCCGTGTAACCGAGGTTGCTGTCATATTCAGAAATGAAGATGGAGAACCTCCTTTTGAAGGGGACTTGCTCATTCATAGTAAACCAGATCCCAATAATCCAAATGCCACTAAAGTGAAACGAATCAGTATCCTGTTTCCTACAGTAGATGCAATGACATATCCTATTCTTTTTCTACATGGTGAAAAAGGTTGGGGAACAGATATTGCATTAAGACTCAGAGACAACAGTGTACTCAACAATACTAGACAAAATGTAAGAACATGAGTCACCCAAAGGAAGTATTATGGATTTCATCTCTCTGTGAGGGACACTTTCAATCCTATTTTAATTACAGGAAAATTAACTCAACAGTTTATTGTGGATTTGTATTAAAAAATGGAGGCAAATCAGATAAATTTCATTAAAGCAAACCAATCTAAGTTGAGAGTTGAAAAATATAGCGGTTTGATGGATTATCTCAAATCCAGATCTGAAAATAACAATGTACCCATTGGTAAAATGATAATACTTCCATCATCTTTTGAGGGTAATCCCAGAAATATGCTGCAGCAATATCAGGATGCTATGGCAATTGTAATAAAGTATGGTAAGCCTAATTTATTTATAACTATGACATGCAACCCCAAATGGGCAGATATTACAAACAATTTACAAAGATGGCAAAAAGTTGAAAATAGACCTGACTTGGTAGCCAGGGTTTTTAATATTAAGCTGAATGCTCTTTTAAATAATGTATGTAAATTCCATTTATTTGGCAAAGTAATAGCTAACTAAGATTCATATCATTGAATTTTAGAAACGTGGACTGCCTCACGCTCATATATTACTGATATTAGATAGTGAGTCCAAATTACGTTCAGAATATGACATTGACTGTATAGTTAAGGCAGAAATTCCAGATGAGGACCAGTGTCCTCGACTTTTTCAGATTGTAAGATCAAATATGGTACATGGTCCATGTGGAATACAAAATCTGAATAGTCCATGTATGGAAAATGGGAAATGTTTAAAGGAATATCCGAAAGAATTTCAAAATGTGACCATTGGAAATACTGATGGATATCCCAAATACAAACGAAGATCTGGTAGTATCATTTCTATTGGAAATAAAATTGTCGATAATACTTGGATTGTCCCTTATAACCCATATTTGTGCCTCAAATATAACTGTCATATAAATGTTGAAGTCTGTGCATCAATTAGAAGTGTCACGTATCTGTTTAAGTACATCTATAAAGGTCATAATTGTGCAAATATTCAAATTTCTGAAAAAAATATTATCATGATGAAGTATAGGACTTCATTGACTCCAGGTATGTGAGTGCTCCTGAGGCTGTTTGGAGACTTTTTGGAATGCGAAAGCATGACCAATCTCATGCAATCACAAGATTAGCTATTCATTTGCCAAATTAACAAAATTTGTATTTTCATGCTGATGATTTTGCTGAAGTTTTAGATAGGGCTAAAATACATAACTTTAATCCTGGGGGCCTATGATCGCAGGCACAAACCTGGCCCCAAGTCCAGCCAAGGCGCCGCTTGGGGCTGCAGGGGTGGTGATGGCAGCCACAAACTAGCCCCAAGCCCAGCCAAGGTTGTGCTGGGGGCCACAGTCACAGCCACAAATCCGGCCCCAAGCCAGGACATGGTGGCACTGGGGTCTGGGGGGTCCCGGTCACAGCCACAAACCCGGCCCCAAGCCTGGCCATGGCAGCACTGGGGACCGCAGGAGTCGCAATTTTTATATATGAGGATGTTTATTCAAATGTGTATAGACTCTTGCTCTTTTTCTATTTTCTGGCTTGCTTGGGGTTCCTAGGTGTCTTGCCTCCCAGATCCATGTGGCACAGAGCAGGATCCTTAACTCTGGCCCACCTTTTTGGGGCAATTCAACAAGGAGTCCCAGAGGGATGGGCGGGGCTCCTGCATTGTGACAGGGTACAGGCCAGGCTGGGGGACCCATTCCCCCACCGAGTGCACAGATTTTGTGCACCGGGCATCTAGTATATTTAATAAAAAGGAACATTTAAGATTCCTCCATATCTGCCTGGCTGGTATGACTCAGTGGTTGAGACCCAGGCTGCCACCACTGGAAAGGTATCACACCCCAGCCAGGCTGAGACCGAGCCTGGGGTGCAGCCTCAACCTGGCCATGCTGAGACCCCACCCCAGGCTGTCATCTCAGCCTGGTCAGAGATGGCTCTGCGGAGGTGTGCACCCCAGCCAGGCTGAGACCAAAGCCCAGGCTGACATGGCTGGCCAGGATGGCTCTGAGGAGGGTGCCCTCCCAGGCCAGGCTGAGACCCCAGCTCAGGCTCAATCTCAGCCTGGCCAGGGATTATACCACTGGTGTGGGGTACACACCCCCTCCCCCTGGTTGGCGGCACGATCTCTGGCCAGGCTGCCCCACATAAAAGGGTGTACACTCTCAGTCCCAGTATCACTCAGCTCATACCCAACTCTCCCTCCCTTCTAGTCATGTGGCAGGGCTGTGTCTCGGAGTCCTTGGAGAGCCCACCCACCTCTCTCTGTCTCTCCTGTGGTTTTGCAGGAGGCTTTATTTTAGGAGCAGAATCACAGGATTAAAGTGACCTGGATCCTGAGCCACAGCATGAGGAAAGTTGCCTTAAAGAGGATTCTGCATCACCCCCAAGCCTTTGTTGCATTAAGCCACTGAAGTTTTGGAGCAGTTTGTTACCATAAGATAACCTCACTCATCTAAATAGAAACATCAGAGAGAAAACACTATGAGCCTATTCACACTTTTCTTCATTAGCTTATACTTGGCACTCTTCCTGCACCATTAGTATACATAATACCTCAGTTTATTTTCTTGATAATTAAGTTTCTGGCCTGGGGCCTCACTCTTTCTGCCCCCACCACCGTTTTGGAGGAATCACATTGTCAAAACTCTTCAAAATGAGGTCTAGGTACCTCCCCAGTCAGACCAAACCTCCCCATCCTGTAGAAAGTGTTCACACTTTACTGGGGGTGAGAAAAGAGGACCAAATGCTCTGAAACAGAGCAGGATTCTGCGACAGATCCCTTCTGACAAGGGTAGAGAAATATATGGACCAATATTAAATACTTTGAAAATATATTATTGCTGATTTTTAATGTTTCTTGTTTGTGGTCTCCAATAGGAGGAGGGGGCATGGAGTAAATATCTAGATCACAGAAGTGAATATAGGCTCTAGGGAAAGCTCCATTGGATGAGCAGCATGGTTGAATGTAACTGGTTGGGTCACTGCTGCACAGCAGACACTGTTCCTGTCCTATGATGGGCTCAGGACCTGCTGTGCTTGAGGAACACAGCGTTGACTATATAGCATGTCAGGCACTGACTGTGTCCTGTCTATATCTGAGTTTCCTCGTTATGCAATGGTGCTATTGCATACTTCCTAGGCCCTTGGAAAAGATACAATGGTGCTTGGTACTTTTCTGTATAGCTTCACTTGTTCTTTTTTATTGTGGGTAAATGTCCTATCTAATAAAAGAGTAATATGCAGATTGACCATCACTCCAACACACAAGATGGCTTCCCCCATGTGGTCAAAGATCCTGCCCACAAGATGGCCAGCAGGGGAGGGCAGTTGGGAGGGACCAGGCCTGCAAAGGAGGGCAGTTGGGGGCAATCAGGCTTGCAGGGGAGGGCAGTTAGGGGTGACTAGGCTGTAAGGGGAGCAGTTAGGCATCAATCAGTCTGGAAGGGGAGAGGTAAGGGGGTGATCATGTTGGCAGGCAGAAGCAGTTAGGGGCAATCAGGAAGGCAGGCAGTCAGGCAAGCAGTTGGGAGCCAGCAGTCCTGGATTGTGAGAGTCATGTCCGACTGCCTGTTTAGGCCCAATCCCAGCAGGGGTCCTAGATTGGAGAGGGTGTAGGCTGGGCTGAGGGACACCCCCTTCCCCACTGCACAAATTTTGTGCACTGAGCCTCTAGTAACTTATAAAAATCCACACAAAAAATAAAGACTTCTAAAGAATCCAGGATCAGAAACATGACTGAAATCAAAATTATGACAGATGAAACACCATACAAGGTCCCAGACACTGGCTCATGAACTCTCTGTTATCACAGTGGGATGGATTCCTGCTTGTTTTTGTAAATAAAGTTTCCTTAGAACACAGTCGAACTTAATCATCTTACGTAATGTCCACAGCTGTTTTTACAGGATGAGGGCAGCACTGAGGAGCTGTGATAGGAATAGAGGAATCTTAGAATCACCTGGGGCCCCTCCTCAGCACTCCTAATTCACTAGGTATGTGAATCTGTTTTCTATTATGTTCCACCAGGTGATGCTAATGCTGCTGGCCCAGAGACCATGCTCTGAGAACTGCAGGACTCGGAATTCTAGTTGGCAACATGTACCAGTGAGAGGCATTCCAGTGGGCAGAATCGGCACCACGGTGCTGGGGCTGTTCTCCAGCTTCCAGAACAGGGCAGAGGAAAAGGAGTGCCAGTGCTTGCTTTTCTTTAGCCCTTTGGCTCCATCAAATGAAAAAAGATGCGGCTGTCCCAGGACCACAAGATGGTGTTATAGTGCTGTAGGAATGGAGTTCACTCTGTACACATATTTGGGGAACTCTGTGAATAAGGCCATAAACAATCCCCCTGCTGGTGGGAGTGTGAGTATCCTACACACCTGCAGTGCCCGAGGTGAAATGCTCCCGACGTACATCAGCAGGTGCTAACTTGTAACTAGATAATAACTGAGTTCCCATGAACACACCACAACGCATCCAGCATTACTTCTTCCCCATGGGTGTCAACTGCTGAGCTCTGTGAACTAGCCTTACAGAGTTGAAGCAAAGAAGGACGATCGGTCTTTTTTCTTCATGAACCCATCCTTGGTCCTCATTTCCTTTGGGAATTAGTTAATTGTTATAGGGTTACAGGAAAAGCAGCTTGGTATAAAGCAAAGGAAAGTTGAAGAGTCACACCTGGAGGAAGGGATGAATAGAGGTTGCCCACAAGAGTTCTTGTCTGAAGATTCAGCCATCAGGGGAGAAGGCTGCAGTCCTCTCACCCATGAGGCATCTGGAGTGCATCTTGTAAGTGAGCTCCTGCTTTCATTACTTGTTCCTGAAAATCCCCTTCACATGGTCCAGGAGGACACATAGTCACACAGACAGGAGGGAACAGCCACACAGCCAGGAGGACACAGTCACACAGCCAGGAGGGAATAGTCACACAGCCAGGAGGACACAGCCACACAGCCAGGAGGACACACAGTCACACAGCCAGGAGGGCACAGCCACAAAGCCAGGAGAACACAGCCACACAGCCAGGAGGACACACAGCCACAAAGCCAGGAGGACACACAGTCACACAGCCAGGAGGGCACAGCCACAAAGCCAGGAGAACACAGCCACACAGCCAGGAGGACACACAGTCACACAGCCAGGAGGGCACAGCCACAAAGCCAGGAGAACACAGCCACACAGCCAGGAGGACACACAGTCACACAGCCAGGAGAACACAGCCACACAGCCAGGAGGGCACAGCCACACAGCCAGGAGGACACAGTCACACAGCCAGGAGAACACAGCCACACAGCCAGGAGGACACACAGTCACACAGCCAGGAGGGCACAGCCACACAGCCAGGAGGACACACAGTCACACAGCCAGGAGGACACAGTCACACAGCCAGGAGGACACACAGTCACACAGCCAGGAGGACACAGTCACACAGCCAGGAGGACACACAGTCACACAGCCAGGAGGACACAGTCACACAGCCAGGAGGACACATAGTCACACAGCCAGGAGAACACAGCCACACAGCCAGGAGGACACACAGTCACACAGCCAGGAGGGCACAGCCACACAGCCAGGAGGACACACAGTCACACAGCCAGGAGGACACAGCCACAAAGCCAGGAGAACACAGCCACACAGCCAGGAGGACACACAGTCACACAGCCAGGAGGACACAGTCACACAGCCAGGAGGACACATAGTCACACAGCCAGGAGAACACAGCCACACAGCCAGGAGGGCACAGTCACACAGCCAGGAGAGAACAGTCACACAGCCAGGAGGACACACAGTCACACAGCCAGGAGGACACATCACACAGTCAAGAGGGCATAGTCACACAGCCAAGAGGACACACAGACACATAGCCAGGAGAGTACAGTCACACACCCAGGAAGACACACACAGTCACATAGCCAGGGGAGAACAGTCACACAGCCAGGATGGCACAGCCACACAGCCAGGAGGACACACATAGCCACACAGCCAGGAGGATTAAGTGAGGGGAAGTTTCTGGTCCCCACTGTCCCACACAGATTGGATTTGGTTCTCTCTCAGGCTGTATTTGGATTCTGGGTGAGAGAGCTCTGCAGAGACAGGAGAAAGGTTGGGACCCACCACAAGCTGCCTTTTCTCCATGGCTCTCAACACTGCCTCCTCCTCATCTTTTCACTACAGGACACAGAGAAAACACTGCTGTCCAATGCCTCAACAGGGAATCACAGTCCTGACCAACATCGACCCAATCAGGTTGTTTACATGTGAAGCGTGGTGGCAAATAGGAGGCTGGCTGGCCACGGCCTGATGAATCTGAGGTGAGGTTTCAGGGCACAGCTCCTGAATGTGTTCTCTCCATGAGGTTGTCTCTTCCCTGTGGCCTGGCAGGATCTAGAAGGTGAGATGGTGGACAGCCTAGGAAGGGCAACTTAGGTGCCTGTACATTATAGGGCCTCTGGTCTGCCCTATTTCCCTGGAGCACCCCTTATGCTGTGAATTCAGCTTTAGGACCGTCTTCTCTGCCTTCTATAAGAAGGTTTTCCTGGCCTCCCCACCAGGTCTGGCTTCTTCCCTTTCTAGGTTTCTCAATATAGCTCTGTGCACATTGCTCACATAATCTAGTTACAAGTCTATTTTTGCCTGTGAATCGTATGCCCCTTTATTTTACTTATTTAAAAATAAATATGTCTTAACTCTTCTGAGTACTTAACAAATACTTGCTTTATCTCTGTTTCTTTGTATTGTTTTTCCCCAGCTTTATTGACTTATAATATATAATATTCTGTAAGTTAAAGGTATACACATGAAGATTTGCTATATTGCAAAATAATTACCACAATAAGGTTAGCTAACACCTCCATTACCACACAAAACTACATTTTCTATGTGATGAAAACATTTAAAATTTGTTTGCTTAGCAACTTCCATGTATATAATAGTGCTGTTAATTGCAGTCATCATACTGTACATGATCCTCAGAACTTATTCATCTGCTACAGAAAATTTGTACCCTTTGAGCAACATCTGCCCATTACCCCAGCCTCCAGCCCTTATCCACCAGCATTCTACTCTCTACCTGTATGAGTTCAGCTTTCTTAGTTTCCACATAAGTGAGATCATTCAAAATTTGTCTTTCTTTGCCTGACTTATTTCACATAGCATACTGCCCTCAAGATACAAACATGTTGCAAAAATAGGTTTTCTTCTTGTTCAATATTCCAGTGTGTGTGTGTGTGTATGTGTACACACCACACAACATCTTCCTTATCCATTTACCCATAGTCAGACTCTTAGGTTGTTTCTATGTCTTTGCTACTGTGAATAATGCTGCAGTGAATACGGGGTGCAGATATCTCTTTGAAACAGTGATTTCAATTCTTTCAAATATATATACAGAAGTAGAATTGCCGAATCATATGGTTCTTATATTTTTAATTTTTTTGAGAAACTGTTTTGATTACTGTGGTTTTATAATATAGTTTGAAGTGAAGTAGTGTGATACTTCAGTGTTGTTTTTTTTTCTCTCAAGATTGCTTTGGCTGTTTGGAGTCTTTTTGTGGTTCCATATAAACTTTAGAATTATTTGTTCTAGTTCTATAAAAATACTGCTGGGATTTTGATAGGGATTGTATTGAATGTGTAGATTGCTTTGGATAGTATGGATACTTACCAATATTCTTTTAATTCATGAACATGAAATATCTTTTCATTTATTTGTAAATCTTCTTAAATTTCTTTCATCAATGCCTTATAGTTTTCAGTGTATAGGTCTTTCACCTCCATGGTTAAATTTGTTCTTAGATACTTTACTCTTTTTGAAGCAGTTGTAAGTGGGGTTCCCCCCCACCCTTTAATTTCTCTTTCTCATTGTCTGTTGTTAGGGTATAGAAATACAACTGATTTTTAAATAGCTGATTTTGTATCCTGAAACTTTGCTAACAGTTTTTTGGTGGATTCTAGGATTTTCTATATATGATATCATATTATCCACAAATAATAACTCTTTCACTTCTTCCTTTCCAATTTGGATGCATTTACTTATTTTTCTTGCCTAAACGCTCTGGCTAGGACTTTCAATGTTATCAATACTAATAAAAGCTAGGTGGTCCTCACACTCTCTCTCACTATGCCCTCATTATCACAATTTGGCCACCCCCATGTTGTCCCAAGATGGCCACCTCCATGTCATCACAAGATGGCCATCACAAGGTAGCTGGCAGGGGAGGGCAGTTGTGGGTGACCAGACCTGCAGGGGAGGGCAGTTGGGGGTAACTAGGCCTGCAGGGGAGGGCAGTTGGGAGGGACAAGGCTTGCAGGGGAGGGCAGTTGGGGGCCATCAGGCTGTCAGGGGAGCAATTAAGGGGTGGTCAAGCTGGGAGGGAGAAGTAGTTAGGGACAATCAGGCAGGCAGGCGAGTGGTTAGGAGCCAGCAGTCGCAGATTGTGAGAGGGTGTGGGATTGGGCCTAAACTGGCAGTCAGACATCCCCCAGAGGGGTCCCAGATTGGAGAGGGTGCAGGCTGGGCTGAGGGACACCCCCTCCTGTGCACAAATTTCTTGCACTGGGCCTCTAGTGTTGAATAAAAGTAAAAGTGGTAATCTTTGTCTTGCTCCTGATCTTAGTAAAAAGGCTTTCAGCTTTTGACTGTTGAGCATAATGTTAACTGTGGGCTTGTCATATGTGGCTTTTATTATGTTAAAATTTTATTCACTGCATTTATCAGCTCCAAAATTTGTTCTGTTCATTTTTATGATTTCTATATCTTTGTTAAACTTCTCATTTTGTTTATGTATTGTTTTTCTGATGTTTAAAAATTGTCTTTCTACTTATTTATTTGTTTGGGATGTTTATATTTTTTTAGCTTGTTTAGCTTTCCTAAAACAATGATTTTGATTTCTTTATAAGGCAAATTACAGATCTCAATTTCTTTGGGATCAGCACTGGAAAATTGTTGTTTATTTGGTGTCATTTTTTCTCTTCCTCAAAGTTTTGCATTATTCTCTCTGCATTTGATGTAGTATCTTCTTCCAGCCTGTAATGACTGGCTTTAGGAGAGAGATACCTTCCTTCAGCTGTTATGATATTCTGAAGCTTTCTATGGATACACCAGCTCTAAAATCCTAGTTCCTACTTGAGGGGTAATTTTTAAGATTGTATTCTGCAAAGCCTGGTTGGGTGTTAATAGCTTTCCTGTCTTCACTGTGGATAAACCTGGCCTTTATGGGAACTATGTGCTGCTGAACCCTTTAACTACCAAGAGAAGAACCACATGTTAGGGTGTAAATCACAGTTCTACTCTTGTTGGGACCATGCTTTGGCAGAATCTAAGCTCAGCCATAATTACCTGTCACTAAGTGAAAGCCAACATTCTCTTACCATGTGGTTGCATTTGCCACATTGGAGTTAAAGTTACTAGATAAATATATAACTTTCTAAATTTCATTTTCTTTCATTAGCATTCATTTTATAATATATAACATTTTATAATCTGTCTTATAGTTTAAAAATAATCATGTAAACCCATAACTCTTATATAGTAGGACCTTGAACAACATGAAGGTTGGGACATTGATCCCCATGCAGTTAAAAATTCATGTAAAACTTTGGACTCACCAAAATTTGATTTCAGGACCCCCTTTGGATAGTAAAGTCCAAGGATGCTCAACTTCCTTGTATAAAATGACATAGATTAATGTATACAGTTAGCACTCTGCATCATGGATTTCCAACCACATATTGGAAACAGTTCAGGTATTTATAGAAAAAAATCCACATATAAGTGAACTCTTGCAGTTCAGAGTCATGTTGTTCAAGGGTTGCTGTAATAAGTTAGGAATTCAGGAGCACACCTTTACCAAGACTATCATATAATGACCCTTAACTGTGCAAATTTAGACCTCCAGATTTTAGAACACAGTCATGATATTAAATGCTGCATGCTAACCTTTTTACGAACTTTATCTCAATCAATTGTCAAGATTCAAACTTGGGAACTGCAAGGTTGAAATTGCAATCAGGAAATAAAATTTAGGTGTTAGCCAAACAATTCATGAATTCTGTGTGGGTTTAGAATTGATAGGCAAAAACTGAGTGCCTACTTAGTGCCAAACAATCTTACTGAGCACTTGCATTCGTATTAAAAAAACGAGGATAAATCCTTTCTTCTTCCATGACTGACCTGGCAGTTGGTTACCCTATCTAATAAAAGAGTAATATGCAAATTGACCTCACTTCTGATCAAGTCATGCCCACAAGCCACGCCCATGAGCCAATCGGGAACAAATAAACCCCAACCAAGATGGCTGCAGCCAATGAGAGCAGGAGGGAGGCTTGGATTTCCCCAGCAATGGAGGAAGCCAAGCTTTCCACCTGCCCTTGCTGGCCTAGGCCTCCACTCAATGCTACAAAGTTTCAGTTATAGAAGATATATCCCAACAGAAATGTCGGCAGCCATAGAGCTGGAGAGAGCAGAGGCTAGGGTTGCCCAGGCGATAGAGGAAGCCAAGCTTCTGCAGCCTTAGTGCCTAGGTCTCCACTCCAGGCTACAAAGTTTCAATTATAGAATTTAAATAAACCCAAACAGAAATGACTGCCACCACGGGGCGAGCAGAAGATTTGGCTCTGCTCTAGGCTACAAAGTTTCAATTGTAGAACATTAATTAATCCCAGATCCTAGGGCCTCCCCTTGGGTCACTGGGGTGTGTGGCCAGCCTGAAAACCACCACGGGCCCCTTTCCCAGGCTGTCCCATGCCCCAAAGGAACCCCCACCCTGATCTGGGACACCCTTCAGGGCAAACCAGCTGGCCCCCACCCATGCACCAGGCCTCTATCCTATCTAATAAAAGAGTAATACGCAGATTGACCATCACTCCAACATACAAGATGGCTGTCCCCAGGTGGTCAAAGATCCTGCCCCCATGTGGACACAAGATGGCCACCACAAGATGGCCAGCTGGGGAGGGCAGTTGGGAGGTTCCATGCCTGCAAGGGAGGGCAGCTGTGGATGATCAGGCCAGCAGGGAAGGGCAGTTGGGAGTGAGCAGCCCTGTAAGAGAAGGCAGTTGGGGGTGAACAAGCCTGTAGGGGAGGGCAGTTGGGGTGACCAGGCCAGCAGAGGAGGAAAGTTGGGGGCAAACAGTTAGACATCAATTAGGCTGGCAAGGTAGTGGTTAGGGGGTGATCAGGCTGGCAGGCAGAAGTGGTTAGGGGCAATCGGGGAGGCAGGCAGGTGAGCAGTTTGGAGCCAGCAGTCCTAGATTGTGAGAAGGATGTCCGACTGCCCGTTTCGGGTCTAAACGGGCAGTCGGACATCCCTCAAGGGGTCCCAGATTGGAGAGGGTGCAGGCTGGGCTGAGGGACATCCCCTGCCTCCTGTGCATGAATTTCATGCACCAGCCTCTAGTCTATATATATAAAAGCCTAAGTGACCAACCTGACTGACCAACCATCTGGTCAATTGGTCACTATGATGCGCACTGACCACCAGGGGCAGATGCTCAATGAAGGAGCTGCTCCCTGGTGGTCAGTGTGCTCCCACAGTGGGAGTGCTGCTCAGCGACCACCTATCCCAGTGGCCCACCAGCCTGGCAGCAGCCACTCTCTCCCTCAGTAGTCCTGTAGGTCCAATCTCGGGACAACAGGCCAGGCACTGATGGACCAGAACTACTGGCATGATCCTGACAGCACTACCAGCCTCCTGTAAGTTGGCTTCAGACACCGAGGTCGCCTCCCCTCCCTAGTTGCTCAGCAAGGAAGAAACAATATGAAAGCAGCTGCCAGGTGGCTCCCAACAACCATCATGAATGTCAGCAGGAAAGATCCAAACCCCAGGCCAGTAAGGGCAACCCACCACCTGACCAGAGAGTTGATTGTGTCCCAGCACCTCTCCAGCCCCATTGGGATGGGTGCCAAACACAGGGCTCATGGCTGGTGAGTGCCACTGCCATGGCACAAGCCTTTTCTGATCAGGACTGACTGGGTGCAAACCCACAGCAGGCTCAGTCGAGCCAGGATGAGACGGAGCAGCAGGTAGGAGAGGCAGGTGGTGTTGTACAGGCTGGTTTCTGCCTGGTCCCACAGGCCACCCTGAGGGACCCACCCATGAACAAATTTGTGCACTGGGCTTCTAGTTCAGTAATAACTTTCCTTAATCACTCAGGACTTATATTCAGCTACAAATATCACATACTTAGCATGGACAACAGTGTGCTGATTGCAGAGGCGGAGGAGGCTGGAGGAGGAAGAGGGCATAAAAGGGATAAATGGGGATGGGATAAATAATATAAAACAAGGTAGAGGCTCATTCCAATGAAGGGTTTTTTTTTTTCCCTACAATGTGTAGTCTGGAATAATCAGTGCAGAACTGGAAGGGCAGCTCTGTAATGTCATCGGAGCCCAGGCTTCCCTCTTTCAGCTCCATCTCCTGAGTGCCTGCTTGCCTCATGGCACAATATGGTTGCCATTTTCCAGCTATCCCATTGGCTTTCTGGCAGGAAGAAGAGGATGGGCAAGGAGTAATCAAAACATGCCCACTGGGTCAGCTCTCCTTCACTGGAGGTTTCCCGGCATCATCACCTAGTAACTTCCTCTTGCTTCTCATTGGCCATATTTTTGTTATTTATTCATCCCTAAATGGAAAGGTGGCTAAGAAAATGGGAGTGGGATGTTTACTATCCTTGGCCTGCCGTGCATCTTTGAGCATTGGTAGACTGTTACTTACTTATACAGTCACTCTGGTAACTCTTGGACTGGGGGTCTAGGCTTAGGAAGACTCGCCGCTGCCTATACCGTGATGATCAAGGAACACAGAAGGCTCAAAGGCCAAGTCCTGTATCTCGGTAGTAGCTATATCACTAAGGTTTGATGGTTGAGTGACTTGCTCTAGGACATACAGGAAAGGAATTTGAGTTAGTTTCTCATCCTGTGTCCTCCCACACTCTAAACACACCTCATAACAGACTTTAACCTCATCAGTACAAATAAGAACAGGCTGGTGTGGGGCGAGCTCAAAGGGTCTGGTGAAATATTCTCTCTTCAGTGGGACACTCATGGGAAATCCCCTTTTGGCCATGTTTGCGGTTGTCCAGGAGATGGCAGCAGACTGCTTCGAATCGGTTCCAGAGACAGCTTGCTGGAGAGGGACCCAGCAAGAGGCTCAGGTGCCTGTCCAGGAAAAGAACCTCAGCTGGGACCCAGCTCAGGGGCATGTAAGCATTCTCCATCGCTCCAGGGATCTCCAGGCGGCTGTGAGGTGGCCGAGATCACAGCCTCTGAGAGCCAGGTGACAGGATAGTCACAGAGACGTAAATGACAGCAGAGGGAACAGTCAATAAAACTGTGATAACTATGCATGGGCCAGATGGGTACTACAGATATCAGGGGACCACTCTGTAAAGTACATCATTTTCTAAACACCCTGCTGTACACCGGAAACGAGCACAGACTGATATTGTCCTGAAAAAAAAAAAACAGATGCTCGTGATGAGGGGTTTGTTAAGGGGACACCCTTACCAGGAAAGGCTGTTTTCAGAAAAGGTGAGGCTGGCTGCAGAATCGTTGGAAAGAAACAACAAAACAACCAGCTTCATTCTGTGAGGACATGGACCCCTTCAGGAAATCTCCCCAGTGACCTCATCATGTTATCGTCTAAATATTTTCTCCACACAGAGGAGTGGAATGTGCAGGACCTGCTAAAGCCACAGGATCGGGAACAAGTATCACCTCTCAGTGGTGCTTGTCTCTTTTTGAGGCAAAACTGAAGGAAAAAGAAAACCAAAACAATAAGCACCCAACTCCAAGAGTCCTTTTTTGTGTGTCAAATTACATGGAGGCTTGTCCTCTAAAGCTGCCACCAGCAAAAGTACAGGCGCCTCCCCGTTCGCCCTCCCTGCCATCACACTGAACAGCCAGCCCACAGCGCAGGGCAGGCCCATGTCTGAGGGCTCTGGGCTTAGTCCAACTGTAGGGTGTGTCAGCCGCCTGTCCTTATTTCAGGAGCCCTTTCAGGTTCAATTTCACATTACAAATTAGTGCTTTCACCTGAGCCTTGAGACTTTGGCTCTACCCAGAGACCCAAAGCTGTCTCCCTCCCCACTCCCCTCACGTGTTTCTATTCCTCCTTGTCGAGTACATTTTCATTTGGCAGGGTGAAAGAGTTTTTTTTAGATGCATTTATAGATGTTACCTGTGGAGAATTTAGAGGTCTTTGAAGCAGTCTGTGGAGAATTTAGAGGTCTTTGAAGCAGTCTGACTCAGAAACAGATAGATGGGCCATTCTACAGTGTGCCTTTAAGCTTCCGCTGTCGTTCATAGCAAGCCTGTGGGTACATGCATCTGCGGCTCAGAGCTGAATGTTCCCTGTGCCCTTGCTACCCTAAGTGTGGTCCATGGATCAGGGGCAGCAATACCACCAGGGAGCTTGTTAGATGTGCACTATTTTGAAGCTCAACCCAGAGCTGTTAGGTCGGAGTCTATGTTAACAGGATCCCCAGGGGATTGGTATGTTCTTTAGAGTCTGAAAAATGCAGCCCATGAGAGCCTTTTTAAAGCTAGTTCCAATAGCTAATAGTCTAAGACGGAAGGGAGAACCAGAGAGCTGGGCCCTGCCTCTTGGTTGGGCAGGTTATGATCAAGCATCCGGAACTGTTTTCTGTCCCATCGTTCAATCTGAGGAGAGACTAGGGCTGGAGGTGGGTATCAGCACATTTCCTTAGATAATAGTCTGGGGCTATATATCTGGGCCATTTTAGAGCAATAGGTGTGGATTAGTGACATACAGACAAAGAGAGCTCTGCTGATAAGCAAGTAATGAGCAGAGAGTTTCCTGGAGGGAGAGGTGGCAGGAAAGGGCAGGAAAGCAGTGGGATGTCAGCATAGACACATAAGTTCAGCAGCCAGAGGAAAAGCGTGCGGCATTTCCTTCCATGCGAGTGGGGTGAGCAGTTGGAGCTGAGAATACCCAGCTTTTTCAGGGAGAACCAGGGATGCCATGTGATTTCCTCAGGCCAAGGGCTCAGGCTGCCCGGGGCTGTCCCCAGGGATGCTCTGTGCTCAGTGTGACAATTTGGCTGCATCGTTGGGGGGCAAATGGAGACAACACGCAGGTAGCAGCATGCAGGTGACACACTCTCAGTGAAGGGATTTTCGTGCCCATTAAAGAGGCTAGTGGTGGCCTAAGAGGCCATCCCTGTGCTTTTTCTGACCATCACAAATGCTGGTCACGCAGTGGTCAGTGTCTGCCTCTGTGCAAAGGTCACAAGTGCTTTGAAGCAAGATCCAGCTTTTGTCTGAGATGAAGACAAACTCCTCTCTATTAAGTTCGCAGACTAGTGCAATGGATATCATCTCTGATCTGGATTCTCTTACTTTTAAGCAAGAGCAATGTCCATTTCTACTGTTCAGGAAGGAGTGGGAATGAGGGAGGTGGTGCCGCCCAGCAGAGAGGCACAGCCCCCAGCTTGGGTGGGGAGAGTGCAGGTGGCAGTGTTTGGGTGAAGCAACGACCCATTCTTTTCTCATCATCAGAGAAAGGAATTCTCTGCCCATTCAGATGCTTAAGTTTCCTCCCTTACCCCTGAGCTTCAAGGCCAGCCAGTCTTTGGAATTTAGTCTTGGAATAAGGAGAGGAAAGAGCACCTCTCTCCCACCCTGGCTCCTTTATTCCTGGAACCTCAGCTACCGGGAAGGCTCTGGTTCCTATCTGCAGGATACGGCCAGGAAGAAATAGGACCCTGAGGGGGAAGTGGTGCTGGCCTCTGCTGGGCAAATGGGCCTTGAAAGTAGGTCAGAATCTCAATTCCAGAAGCTGAGTCCCCTGCAGTTAGGCTGGGTGCTCCTGTGATTCCTCAGCAGCCATCCAGCCACTGCTCTGATCTCCATCCACCCCTTCAGTGTCTGCCACAGGCTGGGGGTCCTGTCATGTCCTCTTCTGCAGCTGTGTGGGTAGGCTCATCCTCCTCTGGACCCTGGTGGGGGAATCTGAACCACTGGATGCTGGGGGCCCGCCAGCTGTAATTAAGCAGGTGGTTTTATTCTGATGTTTTGACATCTGGGACCCGGGATCACCAATTCCTCCGCCCAGTAAAGAAGCCACCTAGGAGAGACCCTTCAGATGCAAATTAACCAATCCAGGGCTCATACCCACCACCTTCTCTACCAGGCTCTCACACTTGGGCACTGTCTCCTATTCTAAGCACAGCAGGGCCAGCTGCTGGACAACTAGGGACAGCCTCGATGCCCCAGAGCCTGCCATGCCCAGGCTGCTCACCCATTCATTCCCAGGGAAACCATGAGGAGGGTGGTGCCCACATTTCCTCCTCCCCCCAGTGTCTCCTGCTGATCCAGTGCTCCCCTACGTGGGCCTGTGTGGTGTGCTATGACTCCTGTTTCAGGAATTGAGTATAAAAACTTCTTTTTTGCTCTAGCTGATTTGGCTTGGTGGATAGAGCATCAGCTTGAGGACGGAAGGGACCCTGGTTTGGTTCTGCTCTGGGGCACATGCCCGGGTTGCTGGCTTGATTCCCCAATAGGGAGTGTGCAAGAGGCAGCCAATCAATGATAGTATCTCATCAATGATGTTTCTATCTCTCCATTCTTCTCTGAAATCAATAAAAAATATTTTTTAAAAACCATATTTTTTGTGACAGTTATTTGGAAATAAATGTCTGTGTATCTTTCCATTGAAATCTGGGATATGTTTTAAAACATGAGCCATCCTACTCCTAGATTGAGACTGGATCATGCTCCTTGAACCTATAATTCATGTCCCCTCTGGTTATACTTCCTGAATTCCAATTTGGAAGCCACCCCAACTTGTGATACTTTATTTTTATCTGATTAGCTATTCCAGGACCAGCAGGATCTGGAAATTAGGAACAGGACTATGGTTTACACATCAAACACTTCATCTGAGCCTCTGAACTAGGACTCATGTTTCTAATTGGTGGATTCCAGGAGTAAAACTGCTTGGCTGGGGATGCCTATGCATCATTTAGGTAGATGTTTGCAAATAGCCTGTCACAATTCACATTTCCACCAGCAGGATGTGCAGTGACCTTTCCCTGCCAGCCCCATGGATCCTGGCGGTCTTAGAGTCCAATCCTTTAGCATCCCAGGAGTGCATCCTCTCTGCCAGGAGTGTGGGGCACCCATGGGGCTGAGCTGGGGCTGCTGACAGTTCATGGGTGTTGAAGTCACCTAAGAACACAGGCTGACTGGTGATCCTCCCACAGGTCAGCCCTCAGTGGGTACTGGTTCTCGGACTTGAGGTCATGCAGGTGACATTGCTCTGGTCACGCTGCTGGAGGGGCAGTTTCTATGCTAGAATGAATCTACAGGGCAGGAGGAGAGGAGTCCCTCTCAAATGGCTGCTGCTACATTTGTTTTCATGAATAGTTAAATACCAAGAATATTATAATTATTGTGCTGATTTGTCTGTTTTCTGACTTTCGCATCTATGTTAACACCAAGTTAAAACCAGTCTTGGTGGCAGTTAGCTTTCTAGGGTGTGGGAACCAAGGCCTTGCTGGTTATTCCTCAAGACCATGCCTGTAACTTCCTCTGTTTTGTTGGGGCTTCTCTTTAAAATTGTTTAGACTATTGCACCATTATTATTTTATAGGGAAAAGCACAGTTATTCCAGAGGAAAAATTACTTAAAATCTCACTAATTAGAAGAAATAATTGCTAGCAATTTTGGTTGGGTTGTTTTCCAGACTTTTTTAAATGAAAAATAAATCATTTTTGGTCTGTTACCTGCATATTTCAACCTGAAAAAAGTCATGTGTATTATTCTTTGTCAGAATATTGACTCACAGAGTGCTTTGTATGGATGCCCAGGTATTTTGTCAGACCTCACATTGTTTAACTGACTGCCTTTTGTTGGTTGACTTTCCCTGACTTTTTGCTATTGTAATAACTTTTATAATAAACAGCTTTGCACATATGTCTATATAATTGTCTAATTATCTTCTTAGGCAAAATGCCTATAGTGAGATTACAGAATTAAAGCCAAGTCATGATTTCAAGGCTTTTGTATTGAATTTCACTCCAGAAAATGTGCATCAACTTACTTTCTTCCAATGAGTGTTTGAGTAACTACTTCCTCAAACTCACCAACACTTAAAAATTCTTATTATTTTTTATCTTGGACAATTTGATAAGTGCATTTAATATATTTATCAATAAGGGCAATAAACCCAAATCTCACTTCCAATGAAGCTCTATCCTTCACCACCTCACTGTCTCCCATGAAGACTAAGAACTTAAGGTCTGCAGTCAGAAAGACCATGTGTATATGATCCTAGGAAAGTCACTTGATTTTTGTGTCTCAGTTTTCTCAACTCTAAAATTGGCATAATAGAAAAACTTGCATCATTGCATTGTTGAGGGTTTGAATGAAGTAATGTAGGGGAAGTGCTCAGCATGGAGCTTGGCACTCATGCACTTTCTCTTTTATTAAAAAAGAAAATTTTTATTGATTTACAGAACTATTGATGTGAGAACAAAACACCAATCAGCTGCCTCCTGCAGGCTCACTACCAGGGATCAAGCATACAACCCTGGTATGTGCCCTGACTAGAAATTGAGCCAGCAACCTTTTGGTATGTGGGACTTGGGACGATGCTCAACCAATTGAGCCACACTGGTAGGGCAGGCCCATTGCAGTTTCAATAAATATCTTTTTAGAGAGTTTTCAAGATGTCACCTGGTCTGTCTTTTGCCTTAAGCAAAGCCCTACTCAAGACATAGATACCTTTCTTTAAGAGGCAAGACCCCAATAAAGAGCTATGGAGGTGCATTTGAGACTTGCTTACCAATGAGGTGCACATTTAAATTCTGTTTAAAGTTTTGTGCACCCTACATGTGAGTCCTCTCTTTCTCCTCTCTCTCTCTCTCTCTCTCTCTCTCTCTCTCTCTCTTCCTCTCTCTCTCTGTCACACACACACATACATAATCAGTCAGATTTTGATTTCATCAATAATTAATGAGGATCTACAATATGCAAGATTTGGCTTCTGGGAAAATTTGAGCAAATTTACCTTTTTTGTGCCTCAGTTTCCTCATTTGTGAAATGGGAATAGTACCTACCTCAGAGTTATTATGAGGATTAAATGGGTTGGCACATGGTGAGTGCAGTGTTTCTTACCTAAGGGGATGAGTGCTGGCCCAGTATGCCCATGAGTGAAAGGGCCCTACAGGAAGTAGGGGAGAGGACCACAGGTCAGGGTCCCTGTATAGTGCATGCAGAGGATGCTGGGAGGGTGCCCCAGCGTGCTAGCTGCACAGATGGAGGAGTAGATAAGGACACATTTGTATGCAGCCTTTCAATAGAGTGGACAGGCTGAAAAAAAGGAGATTTAATATAGTTTCTTTGAAGAGAGTTCTGCCAATCCAAGGAGGGTCAGATGATTTGATCAAGCGTTTATCTCATCTTATCTCCCTCCTTGTCACTTCAACTCCAGTATCACCTCAGGAAGATGATTCCTCCAGAAACTTGAAACTAGAAGCTCAGCTGAGATCAGAGTCACAGGCTGGCCACCTGACTTTCCATGTGAGAATGATAGGAAAGCTCCAGGGCCTGCAGCCATCATCACCTTCCTCATTTAGGGGCATAGTTGCAGTCTCTTTTCTTCCAGGTTGAGCCTCAAACAAGGGGGAGGATGAGTCCCTTTAAGCAGGTTGTAACCTGTCACTGAAATCAGCATCAGGCTGGCTATTTGGATAAACCCACATTCCGTAACTGAGAAAGAAGGACCCAGTGAGGGCTGTGGCTCTCTTTTGTGCAGCTGAGGTTCCCTGTCACTCAACTCAGCTAGGGCATGCAACCTGGAATCAGCCTCCCTCAGCAGTGCTAGCCCTAGAGGAGCTGAGTGTGTCCAGCTCAGTGTGTTCTATAACTATACTTGGGATGCCTGGGGAGTGGGGGATGAGTGTAGGAGTTGCCCTGGCTCTCTTAGCCCTCCCCTGTCATCTGATTCATTGCCTGCTTCCCAGGGGACCTGCCTGACTCCTATCAGTCTTCACACAGAGATGACTCTGAGTCTTGTGTGATTCTCACTGAGTGGCAGCTAGGCTGGCCCAAAGCACAGGATGTGGTCTCTGCCTCTTCTCTTTAGACCCCCATGCCCTAACGGGTCCAGTTCTTTGTTCCTGCCCCAGCCTGAGGCAGGAACTCTCTCCATCGTAGCCTCCTCCGAATGTGGAGAAACTCTGAGTTCCTCATCAGCTCCTCCCAGGAAGACCTTGGGAATTCCCTATTGTCTGTATTATTTCACCACTTAGCTCCCCCCGACCCCCAGCTCCTCATAGAGGAGCATCTGCCTGAACTAAGACCAACTTCGTGACACCCCCTCAGTGACTACTAAGGGCTATCCCTCAGGGTCCAGTCTGAAAGTAAGGTCCACTCTCCAGCCCCTCTTCCACATCCCAGCCGCTTCCTTCCTGCTGGCCTCACTGATTCACAGTTTAGGCATTATTCTAGCAGCTTTGGTTCTCTGACTCAGCCTGCAGTGGGTGAAAACAATGAAATAGAAAGTAGGAAAAAGGTATCCAGAGGAAACAGAACAGTTGAATAAGTGGAAGTTGAGACCACTGAAACATGTTGGTAGTGTGTGGACCCTGCTGAGAGGCTGCCTGGATGGGGTGTCAGTGTGCATGCCAGTCAGTGAAGGCCAAGGGGTCTGTCTAGCAGGAACCTCAGGGAGGGAGATGCCTGTTATCTAGGCAGGTGGTATGCACAGGATTAAGGTAGGCATGGAGTTTAGAAATCTCCCTCTCCCCAGCTCTGGCACCTATAGATAAGACAAAATTCCAAATTCCTTAAGGTGAGGAGAGGAGATCAGCCCCCAGTGTCTGGTGGAAGCCACTTCGAGAGCCAAAGCACTGTGGCAGGCAAATAGTAGGCCTTCAGTGGGCACACAGTTCCCCTTCTGTTCCATTGAGCTTGGTTAGGATGGACTTGCACTTGGGACAGGATGATACACTGACAACTTATAGTTTCACTAGTGGACTGGTGCGTGAAATTTGTGCACATTAAAAGGGAAGAGACACAGACCCAGCTGGTCCCACCCCCATCAAGCTCCACCAGCAGGGAATGCAGTGTCAAGTCCCTAGCCAGCACTGGGCAGCGACACAGTGCGACACAGTGTCACGTCCCCATCCACCCACGTGTGCCTTGCTACGCATGCAGCCCCACCTACCCACACCTGCCACACATGCAGCCTCCTGCTGATTAGTCGTTACGGTGTGAGGGTGTCACAACCATTAGCATATTAGCTCTTTATTACATAGGATAATTACTTATCTCTATTTCATAAGCTCCATTTGTAAGAGGCATCTGGATTTCAGAGACGTTAAAATGGTGGGGGGAGCTTTGCATCTTAGAATTAATGCCATACTTCATTGATTGGTTCAGGAAATCCCTGCCTTTGAGAGATCTATACTGCTCATCAATGTGTGTATGGCACCGAGAAGTTCTATATTAAATATACCTACTTAACTGGAGTGAGCTCTCTTCTCCCAGACTCCCTCCAGAGAGCTTCTCTGCCTGGCTCCACAGCATTCTTTCAACCTGGAACACATTTTAAGTCATTTAGAAAAGTTTAAATTACAGTCAGTCTACTTCCTTCATTGACCTTAGTTCTAAGCTATGATACATTTTAGAAAGATTTCCATTTAAAATACTTAAAGAAATGTCACTTTCAGCTACAGATTTGCATAAATGCTTCAGGGAGCTTGGGACTCTCTAGGCCTGCTCCAGGGGCTGATTTGCATAAAGGGCTCTAGGTTTTGGGGAAATTGCTGTCAGGGCTTTCCACATTTAAATTTAGATTGTGCTCTCCAGAAAGAGTGATGTGGAATAGGTCACCTTCCCAGATCTACCAAGAGCCAGAAAGAAGTACCTCCTATCCCACTCTCTTCCCATAGGCAGTGATCAGCTATGAAATTCCTGCCTGACAATGGGATAGAGGGCAAGTATAATATCCACTCCAGAGCTCCCAACAGGATCAGCCTCAGGCTGAGACTTTCCCTTAAATTCCACCCTTGCCTCATCTCTTTTTCTTCTCTTACTCCATTATCAGGTTTGCTTGGGGCACTTTCTTAATAAAGCACTGACAGGTGAATTCTTGTTCCAGCGCCTGTCTCCAGGAACCCTAACCCCAACCAGGTATCTAAAAATTAATTGCACTTCCTAGGTAAAGTACAGCATAGAGAATATAGCCAATAGTATTGTAGTAAGTATGTACAGTGTCAGATGCATACTAGAAATACTTTGTAAAGTATATTATTATCTAACCACTATGCTGTACACCTGAAACTAATACAAAATAATTTTGAATATGAAGTGTAATTTAGAAAGTAAAAAAAAAATGCAAAACAAAAAGCCAAAACATTTAATTATGCTTTTAAAATATTTTAAACATCAATTTATATTAAAACTAGAGGGCCGGTGCATAAAACTCGTGTACAGGTAGGGTCCCTAAGTCTGGCCAGTGGGGTGACCTGTGGGGCTATCAGGGAGGCCCCCCGCTGGCACCCACCTTGGATGGCCTGGGGCAGCTCCTGCATTGAGTTATCTGCCTCCTGGTGGTCAGTGAGCATCATAGCAACTGGTTGTTATGCCGTTTGGTTGATTTGCATTTTAGGCTTTTTATTATATAGGATTTCTTCAATGTTTCATTATTTCTTTTAATAGTTTGCCTGTTTGCATCCAGATCCAAATATGGCCCATACATATCAGTAGGGTAACTGTTTAGATCCATTTTAAGTTTTAGGTTCCTTTTCTTTTTCTCTCACTGCAGTTTTATTGTTTGGTTTGGTTTTTGAGAAACCAAGATGCATGTCTTGAGAGTCTTCTGCAGTCTGGCTTCAAATGCTGGCATGCATTTGGTTTTATTTAACATGTTCTTCTGCCCTTGTTCTCCCTGTAAACTGGTAGTTGCCTCTTGAGAAAGGATTAGAGTCAGCTTTGATTTTGGGGCAAGAGGTGTTGTGCCTTCCATTACAGGTGCCTAATTTTTGGTTGTTTTTCTCTTTGTGATGTTAACATTTATCAATACTCAGTATTCAGACACATTACTTTATTGGGGTTGCCAAATGATGATATTCAAATTCCATTTCTTTTCTATTGAGTGGAATATTCTGGAATATTTGCTGAAACATCCCCTTATCAGCTATTTGGTAACCTTGAAGTACAATTTGTATAAAGAATACAAAGAAGAATTTTTTTGCTTTTATCCTTTATTTAGGTATTTTCAAAATAATGAGTTGTTTCCTGAACATCCTTGAAAGTTTGCTAATCTTATTAGATTTCTTTTTGTATCATGATGAGCTCAGGGATTTATCTATATAGCATACTTTTCAATCCACTGCCTTATATGAATTTTAAATGTAAGTGCTATCATAGTCATATTTTACTTTGTCATTTTCTGTTTTAAAGGCTCATGAGTATGTCTGGCAGATCTTTCCAGGCTCATACTACATTCTTTTCCTTGATACTGAGTATGACACAAGACAAATATTTTATGATAGGCCCTTCCCTTGTTATGCTAAGCCTTTTGGGATGAATTATTTCACACAGCCTTTAAGATAATTCTGTGATGGAATTATAGAATTTTTATTTTTTGGATGAAGAAATGGGACCCATGGTTACTTAGCTCGAAGTGCTGACCTGAGATTTGAGTGCAGCTCTGTTTTGTCTCAGAATCATTGACCTCTTGACCACTGACTGGATGGACCCACTCTGAATTGCTTTCCTGTCCCAGTGGGTTACTCATCTGCCACCTCCTGCACCTGAGGCCAGTCTGCCTCTGTGCTCTGGGCAGGACCTCCTGCTCCCTCAGGAATGCTGCTCTAGTCAGTGATTCCTCCTGCATGCCCACTTCTGTCATTCAAGTGGATCCTCCAACCTAGGAGTGAAGCATGCAGGTGTCTCCTCCATCGTAGGAAAACCAAGCACCCTCCCCTGACCCCACCTACCCTGTGACCGTGGCCCACCTCTGTCCCCACAACTGCTGTTCATTTGATCACATCAGATGAGAGCTGATGGCTAGTGGACTGGCTCTGTGTAAGCTTCCTAAGTGACCTTTGCCCTTTGTTTCTGTTGGTAGGGACCATCTCAGCCCACCCACTGAGGTAGCTCTGTCTCTGCAGAGTCCTAGACCACACCCACTTGCCCTCTCCTGTCTCAGTCCTGGGGAGCAGGTATATTTTGGAAGGTCAAACATGGCTTTTGCACTCCGGGCTTGGAGATGTTGTGGAAGGAGAAGTTTTAAGTGAAAAGTCTTGATTTGCAGAGGGGCTTTTCACAGCAAGGAAATATCTCTTCATATTCTGAGGATTCATTCTTTCTTTGTGGATTCTTCCTGAATATGCTAGGCCTTCACCAATATTTATGTTTCTGCACAACTAGTACCAGTTCTCTGCACATTCTGTTTTGTGTTATTTGCTCTGTTCAAATATATTTGTAAAATTTTGAGGGCTAGTGCATCTCCTAGTCTTTGATTCCCTCACAATGATTAGCCCACAAACCACCCTGCCTGTGGTGGTCTAATTTATTATCCTTTACTAGCCTTTGGGGACAAATACATAACAATGCACAACCTAGACCAAAAAGGCTTTAGACTCCATCTACTGACATAGGGTCCCTGGGCAGTGTCACACTCTGCTCCCCCGGAGCCCCATTTATGACACCTGTTTAAGGTATCTGTTTTAGAATTGTCTGGTGTTTTCATATTCAGGGAGCATCGCTGTTCCCTACAAAGTTGAATTTTCTGGTGTTCAACCCTTTCAGCATTAGTACTAATGCTGGGAAGAGAACATTAGCAGGGAGGGCATTGCTTCTGTCTGCCAGGGATCTCTTCAGCCTTTTTTGAATAGATTTTCTCTGGGAAAACATCTATGCACATGTCATTTGGGTAGGTCCAATTCTCCCACTTCTTGCCCCAATTCAGGGGTGGACACAGCCAGATCAGGCAAATGAAACTCAACTTTTTGTGGCATGACCAGGAAAGACACATTTCCTCTCTGCTGGATTTGAGTTTTGAGAATGTAAGACTGGAACTAGTCAGCTGCCATGAAAATTGAACCTTTCCAAGAAAGATGCCAACTGCGAGTACAGCAAAGAAGAGAAAATAGGACAACCCAGTCCTGATAATGTTGTTTAAGCCCCAATGTGCCTAGCACTTGACCACCCCCTGGATTGACAGTTACGTGGGCCAATTGGTTCCTCATTTTGCTCAAACCAGTCTGTGTGCATTTTCTATCACTTTGAACCCAAAGAGCTCTAACTCATACTATGTCTCCCGCTTTCAAGTTATTAGAGGGGCACAGTATTTGCAGGAAAGGAGCTCTGTTAACTTCTATTTTGCCCATGGGTCCCCCTGCTTTCTTCAATACTTTGACGATGGTCCATCATGAAAAGGAAGGCAAACTAAAGCAATGACCCATGTTGTATGAATACCTCCTTCCCCATCCCAGGAAGGCTTTATTGCTGGGCATATCCGTCATGAACATGTTTAACTTACGTAGGAGAAAAAGAATACAACAGAATTTTGTTGTGTAACAAAAAGTCTGAAGGTAGGTGGTTGTTGTGCATGGGGAGAGTAATAATGTCAGGATACTCCTCTGCTAGACCTCATATTTACATTTAAGGCAGAATGAAGTTGGAAAGAGAAGGGTGGTGCCATCGCCATCTCTCTCTTTTGATTTGGAAAGTGGAAGCTCCTCATATCTCTGTGCAGATTTCTGTTCATGGCTAGAACTCAGTAATGTGATCACTGCCACTTTTAAGGAAGACTAAGGTAACAAATGTTCAGCTAGCCATATATTGATATTCCTACCAATACATGGGTGCTTGTAATAAGAAAGAGTTAAGGAATTACTCATTAGCTACTTAGTAAACATGTGATTTGTTCTCCCTCTCCTCACTTAGAATAAGTTCTCTGCCAAGAGGCACCTCAGACGTATCACTCCATCCAGTTGTCCTCCTTTTCAAGGTTGTCAGAATTCCAGCTAAAGCCATGCTGAACTACCTCCATATTTGACAAAAGTGGATCATTTTTTAAGAGCAAAAGCTAAATTAGAAATACCAGTATTTTAACTTTCTCGTGTAAAAGAAAGTATAATAAAAGTAGATGCAGATGGTATCATAAAATAAAAGATATAAATGACCTAATACATTGCCTAGGATATGGTTGACATAAAATAAATAATAATTTTTCTCTCTCTCTCCCTTTCTCTCTCTCTCTCTCTCTCTCTCTCTCTCTCTCTCTCTCTCTCTCTCTCTCTCTCTCTCTCCTATCAGTACTCCCCCTCCTCACTTCCCCCACCTGTGTCAGTAGAAAAGGTCATTGCAGTGTTCACTGGGCATTTCAGCTCTTTGATTCATGATCCAGAATGTCCAGAGAAGGATCTCAAAGAACACTCCAATGCTCAAGACCCACACATCTTTGCTTTAATTCAATTCACAAGTTGTTCAGCCAGAAAACTTGAATCTATGACAAACCAGGCCCGATTAGTTCTGGTGCTTGCTTCATGGATCTGCTGGTTATCCAGTAATAACATAATCAATACTACCTGCTTGGCATGGAGCAGGGGTTTCATGGGAGGAACTCAAGAGGTCACCAGTGTGCATGACAAAAAGGGAGCTCATCTGAGTTTTTCACAGTAGAATTCCTTCTCCACTGAGGTAGAAAAGATGGGCACTCATGTGGTGTAGTTTGATAAGACCTCCCCTATGTCTTTATTTGGAAGGGGCATTCAATTAGAAGTTAAAATATGGGTTTGAATTTTTATTCTACCACTGACTAAATATATGTTTTTAGGCAAATTCTTCAACCTCTCTGATCCTCCATCCTTCCCAGTAAAATGGGTTGTTGTGAAAATTAAAGATTTTGTGAGAGAATGTGGCACATAGTAGGTTTTTCAATTAATGCATATTTATTCTCCTGCCCAAACAATAAGAGCATCTACTAAGGAGAAGGCATCTTCAATATGTTAGAGCATTGGTTCTCAGGGTCAGACGATAAAGTGTGGGTAGAATCTCCAATTATAGATGAGAACGCCGAGCTCTGAAAGACTAAATAACGTGCCCCAAATCAGAAACTGGTTAAGTGGTGGAACCAAAATCTGTAGGTTTGCTTTATTCCAAATCTTTCTATGTACTATAGACTGCTTACCAGATAGCTCTTTTTATTATTCCTGACCTAGAATTTTATTGCTCTACCTGCCACTTTTTCAGTTTAATAGGAAATAAAGTCTTAAACTAAACAGAAAGCCTTAATAGAGGCATTTCAGGCATCAAGTTAAGTAAGGAGATTAACCAATTAACCAAAGTTGATTTGATATATCAGACATTGGCATTATTGTGCACCCACTCTGCCCAGAGACATATCCTGGGAAACATGAATCCACACGGCTTTTCTGGTCCCTTGGGCCGTTCTGAGGGCCCACTCCCCCTTTCTCCTGCAGGCCCACCCTCTGTTATGAAATCCCCTTGTTTGGGTCTCAGTTCTGCCACTTGTAAGATTTTGGGCACTTCCTAGCGCCCCCCCTCACCTTGCCTCAGTTTCTTTCTTCCCCAAATGTGGACAATAGTGGCATTTCCTCATGGAGTTGTTATGAAACTCAGTGCATATGCCTAGAGCCCAGTAGAGTGCCAGGCCCATGGTAAACAACTTTTAAGTGTTAGCTGGTAATAATAACCACCCTCCTATGGAAAAACCCAAACGAATGTCTCCAGTTTGGCTTTGTTTTGTTTGTTTGTTTGTTTGTTTGTTTTTATTGTCTTTTTTCCACTGGGGAACTACAAGAAAAAGAAAGAGAGCCAGCCAGCCAGATCCCAGAGTTCAAAACCAGTCACTATTCTACATTTTTATGACAAGAGGGGAGAATCATATTCAAAATGGTAAATCTTTCCATTCGTGGAAGAAATGCACACGAGTCAGAGACCTGATGATTGAGGACCAAAGGAGAGTCCCGGAAGGAGACTGAGGACATAATGTATTGCCACTACGTCGCTGGGTGGATCATGACTGGGGTTTTTAGAGGAAGTGGACAGACAATGAAGTGAAAGATGTGTCTGGACGTTTTCCCTGGGCTCCTTCTGCTTTGATCTGAGATCACGGGGCTGTCCTTTGAAGATGGGTTTCCCATGCTGATGAGCTGCAGGTGGCTTGCTGAGCAGTCATGTGACCATTCATCATTTTCCTTCACATGTTTTGCCAACTCCAAGGTGGAAGTTTTGTAACCTTTTTGGCTGATTTATGGATGCAGAACATGACAGGTACATGATAGGTCTTTGCTTGGGACCATAGGATACCCTCCCTACTGTAAGTGTGAACCCACATAAACATTTAGGATTGCTAATAGAGACCATGTCTGCAGACCACCCCAGAGGTCACCCAAACATCATGAATCATTTACAAATGAACAGCTGTGTTCTCTACACAGAGGTACTGTGTGGGCGGGGGGGGGGGGGGGGGGCGAAGCTACCCTTTCAACATTTCCCTGATGAGTGGGATGCTACTTTTGTGATTTCTGTAAACCATTCAAACAGTGCTTCCCTCCCTGCCCCCATATTTATCAAAGCAGGAAATAATTAAGGAAAATCAATGAAGTTCTTTTTATTTTTTGAAGGAATCTTAGGCACCACGTGAATTTGCTAATACATGAGTTCTGGACCTGAAATTACTTAGGATAATATAATCCTTTAGGTTAAATTGCTCAGTAATTTAAATGATTTACTGTAAGATTTTTGGGTTAAAATTGCTTTTATATATTCTCAACCCAAAGTTTCCATATACTCTGAGCCCACATTGAAACTGCTGGATTATCACTGACTACCAAATAGATATACATTTTTTTGACAAGCTCTGCCCAGTAGAACTTTCTGTGATTTTGGAAATAACCACTCTATGTTTTCTGCAGAAACTAGCCACAGGTAGAACTGGATTTTAAATTTTACTTAATTTGAATCAATTTTGATTTTTTGTTTCAATAGCATATGCAGCTAGTAGCTCCTTTACTGGACAGAGAGGGTTTGGACCACTCTGTGGGGGATGTCAGAGGACCAAGGTCTTGAGAGCATGGCTGAGGTTACATAGAAGAGCATCTTGCTTTCTCAAGGTCATGAGAGGCAGTGTTGCTGGGTGCCCACTGGCTCCCATCTCCCAGCCCTGCCTACATCTTACAGTCACACAGCCTTCCCTGGCCCCTCTGGTCAATGCTCCTTCCTACTAGGTACCCACAGATCATCACCTGAGCCCCATACCTGGTACTGTGTGTGTGTGCCACCTTGCATAGCTAGCTTTTACCCTGTAGGTCAATGCTCTGTGTCCCAACACAGGGAGAAGAACCATTCCAGGCAAAAACAAAGCAGAAGGACCAGAAGCTAAGATTTGTGAACTTTATCCTGAACTCACCTTGACCTGCTCTACACACTTGCCTCTCCCCACTTCACCTTGTGAGCTCTCTATTATATTTCTCCATCGTTCTGTTTCCCTGTTAATGTCTCCTGGCTTTGACATCTCCCCATCAATTTCCACATTAGGATTGATATCTAGTGTTTGGTACCTTGAATTACCCACATGCTTCCTGAGAACTGACCTCTTGGGGTCAACACAGGTGTCTACCTTGGGCTCTGGGGTGGTCTGACTCCTCCATTCAGTATGGGAACCCATAAATATTTTGATCAATATTGACAAAAGCTTATTTTTAAAAGACATGTTTGTTTTGTTTTGTTTTGTTTTGCATTGCTTCTCAGCTATACCACACACACAGTTGCTTTGCAAAAGCAAATCAGAGCAAATGACCACATGGGGATCTAATTTGTTCATCCAACCTGTTTTCTTCCCTGTTATTTTTTACTACAGAGCAGTTTATGAGCCACCACATTTCTGTGTCCAGCCGCAAGGTAGCATGTTGTCAGAAATGTGAACAGTAAGATGAACAATCCCATTCATTTCCCTTCAGTTGTATGGGCAGTGCTGGCTCCGAGAGAAGGGGATCTTCCACTGTTAAGGGGCAGGAAGAAGGTTCATAATGTGACAGAAGCTGCTTTCCCAGGTTGGAAGGGGAGTGTATTTATCTTAGGGCTGTACAGCACCAGACACAATACCAAGTGATAAATGCTTTGGGCATAGATGGAAAACTGCTACCCAAGGCTTCCCTGGGTAGTTCTAAATCAGGGAGAATATTTTCTAAAATTTAAGCAGCATTCAGTTCTTCCTTTAAATGGAGTTCTCAGGCACTAGCTGGTCTTTTAGAAAGTATATAAGTGTACACATACAAATAAATGTATGTGTTCATAAAGATAGCCAGTGGAGTTATGAATTACTCTTATCACACTCAAATGTGCAAAAATGAGTTTTTCTTATTTTGCCTGTTACTGATATGACTTCCCTTATGAGGCCCTTCTTTTGGGTGGTGGGAAGCCCCAGAAGGGACTTAATTTAGCCCAATCTGGCAATCTTAGCAGAGTCAATAGTTTGAACAGTCTCTCTAGGCAAGGATGCAGACCAGGTCAAAGTAAATGCTGTCTTTTCTATCTGCACCCTTGGTGGACACTGTCCCTGGCAGCCAAGGCTTGCTCTCTATCTCTTGCAAACTACCTGACATCTCTGACCTGCCTGCACCTTCCAGAGAAGTACAGACAATGAAGACATCACCATCCTGTCTCTCTCCCTCCCCTCCTTCCCACAGTCTCTGAAGAAATTCCACCATCTGGGTCTTCCAGTCCTCAATCCTGATAGGCAAAAAAATCCAGATCCTCAATCCTGATAGGCTAAAAAGTCCAGACACTCCTTTCTTTTTGAAGAATGCTGGGTTTTCAGCTTCTCAAACCCAAAGCTGCTGTGACTTAGTTCTTTTGGAGCCAATCCCTCCCTGAAGCATCAAGACCCAGAGTTGGGAAACCCCAGGGGCAAGGAGGGGCACAGAGTGAGAACTATATTTGAAATGACCTGATATAACAGACTTTAACCCCACCTTATGTTTATGAACATGCACATAGCTTCAATACTATCTCTTTTGCTTCCCTGAAATTCAATGTATTTATTTGTGTGAACATTAGCAATTGTCAGTATATGTAAATAATGTTATCTATACTAATAAAAGGGTAATATGCTAATTAGACCTGATCGACCGGATATGGATATCTTCTGGTCATTTGGTCCTCCTTCCAGACAAAGCTGAGACAGAGATGGTTAGGAGTGATCAGGTCAGCAGGGGAGGGCAATTAGGGGCGATCAGGCCAGCAGACAGAGGGGTTAAGGATGATTAGGCAGGCATGCAGGTGAGCAGTTAGGAGCTGGTGGTCCCAGATTGCGAGAGGGATGTTTGACTGTTATTTTTTTGTGGGAAACGAATGATATGGGTAGGGCTGTGCGTCAAAACCAGCAGTTGCACATCACCAGAGGGGTCCCAGATTGGAGAGGGTGCAGGCCAGGCTGGGGACTGAATTTCGTGCACCAGGCCTCTAGTATTTTAATAATTTTAAGAATGTCACTGTTGGAGGGAACCCCAAAAGTACCTATTCAGGATCGATTCTGAAGAACTGACATGAAGAACTTATTCAAATTCCCAACAACTTTAATAGGTGAAACTTACATATCCGGGAAAGCCACTGCTCCAGTGGTGGCCAGCCTGAAAGAGTTCACCCCCTCCCAGGACAAGTTCTCTTTTTCTAGAGGATTAATAGTAAACCCAAGGGGGGGGGCGGTTAATCATGTGGAACCCCAGAAAGGACAATGGATTCCTCAGTTAACAGATACCGACAGGCAGTTAGCACACTCTAAGCATTCTCCATGTAGCCTGACCTTTATCTCTGGGCAGCTTTCCCATTTTCTGAGTAGTCAGCCACACCTGAGGCTACAGAGAGTTAAGCAGAGTTCGACATTTCCCAGGTACCTTTGCTGCTGGAGCCTTATTTCGTCTCTGAGTTTCCCTCTAGTCATGTTCTGTAACCGTAATATTCCAAGCACGAGTGTCCTAAGGGAGTTTGTTAAATTTGCTTCTGGGCCCTACTTGTCCTTCAGGGACTCCTAAGCTAGTGATGCCATGGGTCAGAGCAGGCACCTCAGGGATATCCTGTGTGAGAAGTACGAGGTCCCCAGAGAATCCTGTGGGACTGCACTGTCGGGCCCCAGAGCCCTTCTCTGCCCAGGACCCTCGATGCTCCCACCCTGGCTTGACATTTAAAAGGCAGTCACAGAAAGACAACTGCCATGTGATCTCACTTATATTTGGAATCTAATGAACAAAATAAACTTATGAACAAAATAGAACCAGAGGCATGGATGCATGGAACAGACTGACAACTGTCAGATGGGCAGGGTGGAGAGGGGGAGGGAAGGGAGCTGGATGAAAGAGGGTGAAAGGATTAACCAAAGAACATATAGACACAGACAACAGTGTGGTGATGGGAAGGGGACAAGGGCAGGGTGGAGGTGGGCAAAGGTGGGAAGAAATGGGGACATCTGTAATAATGTCAACAATAAAAATAAAGTTTAAAACAATAAATTAAAACATGAGGAAGAAATGTATTGTTTTAAGTAGTAACACACCACATGCTCAAAATGCACAACAAGAAAGGTGACAGTGAAAAGGCTTTCTCCCACCCGGCCTCCACACCACTCACCCCATCCTCTCACCGTGCCCTCTGTAGGCAACCACTTTATTGTGTTTCTGTGGGTGTGGGGAGTTTAAAAAGAAGATGGAGCTAATGTGAATATAGACCTTGGTCTTTCTTGCTTTCACATAGAAAAGGCACTATTTTATACCTACTGTGCTGTACTTTCTTCATCTCATTTTTCTGGAAGTGTTTCCATAGGAATTCATTGAGAGCACCACATTTTTCTTCTTTAATGAAATAGCTGTGCAGGATTTCATTTTTTGCTGTTCCATACTATTTAACTAGTTTTCTCTTGAGAAACATTGGATTATTTCTAGTCTTCTTCTGTTATAAACAAAACTGCAGCAAATCAGTGAATCAACTCCTATACATGTCATTTTGTACCTGTTAGGGAAAATATATGATACATTTTAAGAAGCAGGACGGATGGGGCAGAGCAACCAGTCTTTGGTGGTTTTGAGAGCAGTGGCCCAGTGCCCTCCCTAGAGGCTGCACCAATGCATAGCCCTACCCATCATTCATTTCCTACATAACTTTGATCGTGGGTCTTCATTGTGATAGGTGTGGATGTGAGTCTGATGGAGGCACAGGCAGTAGAGACCTGACCTTCCCCCATACCTCTTTGACCATCGGCTTGGATACAGAGACCCCCCATTTTGGTCCTATGGATGAAAGCACCCCCATGTGAATGGGGTGCAGAGCTTTCAAAAGGCATGCCCACCCAAGTTGGGAAGCTTGTCTCCCACCTTCCCCAGCAGAGCCCCTGTGCTGCTTCTCCTGTTTGTTTGCTCCCGAAGGCTTTGGCCCTGGCTGCTCATCCATCTGCTGGTTTCCTGGTAACTATCCCAAACTCACTGCTGTGTTCTTACTCAGCCCTGACCTGCCTTTGCTCAGGGAGGAGATAGCCAGCTTTGCAGTCTCAGAATCTCAGGCAGGAGGCCGGCAGGGAGGAGCCCAGGAGCCAGGGTTTGACCAGCACCTGCTTGAGACTTCTTGGTGGTCATTACTCTGGGTTCTTAGAACTGCCTCATGCCTTCTGTGCTTGTCCTCCACATCTTTTCCTCATCACTAGAGTGAGGGCTCCTGAACTCAGCAGCATGCAGGGGCTGCCCAGATAAAGCACATGGGGGTGGGGGATGGGAGAGACTGGGGAGGCACAGGGGGTGGAGGTCCACTCGAAGGCTTTAGCCAATGTGCCCATTAGGAATCCTGGGAGCAGGGAGCCAGAGCATTTGCAAGAGAAGCTGGAAACCTAGGTTGCCTTGTTAAATTCTCTAATATTAAATGTTGGCAACTAACTCATATTTAAATAGCACCACCATCCATGATAACAGCGCTAGGGACCCCAAACAGCACATCCAAGAGCAGGGCTTGACCCACTAGCTGCCAGCCTCAGCGTTTCCTAAAGTCCTTGACCCTCCCCCCCAAACGCCCCCCCCCCCCCCCGCCCCGCGCCCCTCCCTCCAAGGTGCTCACTGCATTCACCTGATAACCCCTGAAGGCACTGCTTGTTAATATCACTGGCTCGAAATTAACTTTTCTGGGACAATTATATTTTCTACAAACTACTGAGGGGAGTTTAAGGTCATTACATTACAGTAAAATGTTGTGACTCCCAGGAACGTTTAGGGGGAAAGCCCAGTGGCCCCACCCCCATGTATTGTTCCTGGGCATAAATGCTTCTCCAGGGAGGGAGGGTCTGCATTGCGAATACACAAAGACTGCTCCTCACAGCAAGGTCCGCACCATCTAGTGCCTTTGTCCCTCTTCACCACTCAATCAGAGCCTGAGGCCTTCTCAGCTGGAGTCTTGAGGCACAGCTGCACCATAGTTCTTTCTAGAACAGTCTTCCAAGGAACACTTTGCTTGAGCTGACATCTCCTCTTAGTTCCTCCTGCAGCAGCAGCTCCTATTTTGAGAGGCAGCGCTCAGTTACAGGAAGAATATGTTGGTACTGCAGCCTGTGTGGTCTCTCCCAGCCTCAATGTCCTCAGTGTGCCCTCCTGACCCACAGAGCAGTAGTCAGAGTCACATTGCTGCATGGGGCACTGCTCCCTAAACCACATGCTGCTACAAACTGTTGGGATTTTTTTCTTTCTAATTTTTATTTATTGCACAAGGGCATTGCAGCCATAAAAAGGGCAACATTGAAGACATAAAAAAGGGTCCTGGCCTCTCACTATGCTAACCCACACAGTTATTACTTCTCTGTGTTTTGCATTCTCCTTCAGTTCTTCCCACATAAAAACAAGGTGAGGACGATCCAAGCTGAGACACATCTCCTGGGGCGGCTCTCTGTCCTCTGACTCCAGCATAGAGGGGCTGGGGGAGCTGAGAGGTAGGAGAGGGGGAGGACCCACACTCCTCAGAGCATGCTGGATAAATGGTTATCATGGAGTGTGTTCAGAGAGTTCAGATATTTTATGCAGCGTGAGCAGCCTAATGCAGAGTCCACCAAACAACGGACAGATATAAATCAGACAAAGAAATAAACAGTGATGCTTATTTTTCAGACTATTTCATTGTTATTAAAGGCTTTCACATGTATTATCTTATTCTATCCTTTTAACAGGGCTGGCCGGTAGAGAGGACAAACAGATTTACTTATTGTTATTTAGCAGCTGAGAGCAAGAAACCCAAAGAGGCTAAATGATTTATTCAAGGTTATATTTAGTACATGCTTGGGTTAGGTTTGGAACTCAGATTTGATAGACTCTTCTTGATCTTTAAATTCTGATTTAATTTCATTATCATCTCTGTAATCAGTGGTGATATACTAGTAGGTTTTACTTAATTCCCCCATAGTACATCTCCCATAATGCTCAATAAATACACACTGATTATTTGATTGATAAAGTTTCTTGGAAGCCACATGTATGATTATGTAAATACTAGAGGCCCAGTGCACAAAATTAGTGCACGGGGCCAGGGGCTGTCCCTCAGCCCAGCCTGCACCCTCTCCAATCTGGGACATCCCTCTCACAATCCAGTATTGGTGACTCCCAACTGCTCGCCTGCCTGCCTTCCTGGTTGCTCCTAACTGCTTCTGCCAGCCTGATCACTCCCTAACCACTTCCCCGCCAGCCTGATTGATGCCTAACTGCTCCCCTGCCAGCTTGATTGCCCCAAATTGCCCTCCCCTGCAGGCCTGGTCACTCCTAACTTCCCTCCCTTGCAGGCTAGGTCCTCCCAAACTGCTCTCCCCTGCAGGGCTGGGTTCCCACCAACTGCTCTTCCCTGCAGGCCCAGTCATCCCCAACTTCCCCCCCTTGCAGGACTGGTCACCCCAAACTGCCCTTCCCTGCAGGCTTAATTGCCCCAAACTGCTCTCCCTTGCAGGCATGGAACCTCCCATCTGTCCTCCCCTGCTGGCCATCTTGTGGTAGCCATCTTGTGTCCACATGGGGGCAGCCATCTTTAACCACATTGGGGCAGCCATCTTGTGTGTTGGAGTGATGGTCAATCTGTGTATTACTCTTTTATTAGATAAGATAGAGGCCTGGTGCATGGGTGGGGGCCAGCTCGTTTTCCCTGAAGGGTGTTCTGGATCATGGTGGGGGTCCTCTTGGGGTGTGGAGCAGCCTGGGTGAGAGCCCTGTGGTGGTTTGCAGGCTGGCCACCCCCCCCCCCCCCCCCTGGCAACCCAAGCGGAGGCCCTGGTATCTGGGATTTATTTATCTTCTACAATTGAAACTTCATAACCTGGAGTGGAGCCAAGCCTCCTGCTCGCTCCATTGCCACAGCCATTTCTGTTTGGGTTTATTTATCTTCTATAATTGAAACTTTGTATCCTTAAGCAGAGACCAAGGCAGGCTAGGGCAGGCAGAAAGCTTTGCTTCCTCCATCACCAGGGAAACCCAAGCCTCCCTCCTGCTCTCTGTGGCCACAGCCACATTGGTTGTGGTTAATTTGCATACTCACTCCTGACTGGCTGGTGGGCATGGCTTGTAAGTGTAGCAGAGGTATGGTCAATTTTCATATTACTCTTTTATTAGGTAGTACTAGAGGCCCGGTGCACGAAATTTGTGCACTTTGGGAGGAGGAGGTGTCTCTCAGCCTGGCCTGTGCCCTCTCTCAGTCCAGGAGCCCTTAGGGAATGTCTGACTGATGGCTTAGGTCTGTACCCCTTGGTACTGCTATGGAGGTGGGAGAGACTCCTGCCACTGCCCTTGCCAGCCATGATACTGGCTTCTAGCTGATTAGCACTCCCCCTGTGGGAGTATACTGACCACCAGGGGGAAGCTTCTGCATTGAGCATCTGTCCCCTGATGGTCAGTGCACGTCATAACAATCAGTCATTCTGCTGTTCAGTCTATTTGCATATTATCTTTTTATTATATTGGACTAGAGGCCTGGTGCACAAAATTTGTGCATGGGGGTGGGTCACCTCAGCCTACCTCTCTAATCTGGAATCCTTCAGGGGATGTCTGATGGCTGGTTTAGGCCCAATCTCTGGACATCCTTCTCACAATCTGGGACCACTGGCTCCTAATTGCTCACCTACCTGCCTGTCTGGTGAACCCTAACTGTCCCTCCTGCTAGCCGATCTCCCTTAACTGTCTCTGCCTGCTGGCCTAATTGCCCCTAACTGCCCTCTGCTGGCCTGGTTACCCCAAACTGCCCTCTCCCACTGCCTGTTCACCCCCAACTGCCCTCCTCCTCCAGCCTGGTAACCCCTTACTGCCCCCCTGCCAGCCTGGTCATCCCTAATTGCCACCCTGCCAACAGCTTGGTCACCCCTAACTGCCCTCCTCTGTCAGCCTGGTTGCCCTTAATTGCCCACCCCCAGCCGGCCTTGTTGCCCCCAACTGTCCCTCCCCCCACTTACCTGGTTGTCTCCAACTGCCCCCTACTGGCCTGGTCACCCATGCAGCCTACTGTTCAGTCATTAGGTTGTTCCTCACTAACCCCCTTGCCAACCTGGTTGTCCCACACAGCCTGTGTTTGGTCATTCGTCTGGTTGTATTGGTCGTGACAGCCCCTGCCTTTTTATATATTAGGATTACTACAACTATAAGATACAAATCTTGTTGCTTTTCCTTTCTTCTCCTGCTGCTGTAGACTTTTGAGCGTGTCCCTTCCTCCTCTCTCCTCCTCCGCTCCCACAGCTTGCGGACAACATGGCGCACTAGAGGCAGCAGTGCCAGCAGCATCATTTGCCTTTGCAGCAGCAGCAGCAGCAGCAGCAGATTCTGCAGCGGCACCTCCCAGTGACTTAAGCCATGGCACTTTTCACGGAATTCTGCAGCAGCATTGCTGTAACCGACAAAGACACATTCAAATTAAACGCATTTCATGATCCCAGCAAAGCCCCACAACATGACCAGATGAGCTTCTTGAGCAGCGAGGTGTTGGTGAGGGGCTTAATGTCCCCCTTCAACCAATCAGGTTTGGGGCTGAAGGAAACTTACATCTCTTAGACAACTACCTGGAGGTGGCCATGAACTTGAAACTCCATGGGTTCTCCAGCGACCAGGCTAAGGCGAACTCCTCTGAATGGCTGGCTGTGGATGGGTTGGTAAGTGCCTTAGGCAACGGCAAGGAGGATGCCTTTTCGGGGACAGATTGGATGGTGGAGAAGATGGATCTCAAAGAGTTTGACTTTGATGCCTTGTTAAGTTTAGGTGACCTGGATACCATGCCCGATGAGCTTTTGGCCACATTGGATGATCCCTGTGACCTCTTTGACCCCCTAGATCAGGAGATTAATAAGGAGTCCCCTTACCCCCCCTCCCACACACAGTGAACCCAATTGGCCATCTTCCAGAAAGTTTACTACAAACTGACCAGGTTGCCCCCTTCACCTTCCTGCAACCTCTTCCCCTTAACCCAGAGGCCCTGTCCTGCACTCCGGATCATCCCTTTAGTTTAGAGCTGGGAAGTGAAGTTGACATCTCTGAAGGAGATAGAAAATCAGACTCTACTACTTATATTACCATAATCCCTCAATGCATAAAGGAGGAGGATGTCACCTCAGACAATGTTAGTGGCATCCTTATGAGCCATGAGTCCTATCTGGGCTCTCCCAGGATAGTACCTCCACTTCCAGGGCCTCCCCAAACAGGAATCTGCTGTCTCCAGCTACTTCCTGTGGGTCTGCTGGCCCCAAACCCTATGACCCTCCTGTAGAGAAGGTGGTAGCAGCAAAAGTAAAGGGTGAGAAATTAGATAAAAGGCTTAAAAAATGGAGAAGAACAAGACAGCAGCTACTAGGCACCACCAGAAGAAGAGAGCAGAGCAGGAGGCCCTCACTGGTAAGTGTGAAGAGCTAGAAAAGAAAAATGAGGCTCTGAAAGAGAAGGCTGATTCCTTAGCCAAGGAGATCCAGTATCTGAAAGATCTGATAGAAGAGGTACACAAGGCTAGGAGAAAGAAAAGGGTACCTAGTACTTGTTCATCTTTTCTAAAGATGTATAATCAACCTTCTCTTTTGAAGTGATGCTCTGGAGAATCTCACCTTATCCTTTCAAAGAAACTCATACATAGGCTTGTGCTGGAGATTGTATTATAATAAACTAGAGGCTCGTTGCATGAAGATTCATGCAATAGGCTTTCCTTCCCCTGGCTGCCAGGACCAGTTTTCCTCTGGAACCTGGGACCCAGGCCTTCCCTCTGGCTATTGCCTTCTGTTTTTGCTTTGGCCGGCTGGAAGCTTCACTCCAGCTAGAGCCTTCAGTCTTCTCTGCTCTGGCTGGAGTGCCATGCTGCTGCTGTCTCGTCTCCACTCCTGAGGGCTGCCTTGTCTCCCAGCCCGGGGCCAGGCATTAGCCACCACCGCTGCCGCAGCTTTGTCTCTGCCCCCAGAGCAGGGCGCTGGCACCACTTGGCCCTGCCCCCCGCTCCTGATTGGCTGGTAGCATAGCCAATCAGGAGCCAAGGTATGGTTACATTTGCATGTTACTCTTATTAGATAGGATTATTTTGTAGTGAAAATAAATCTTGTTGCTTTGCATGTGCTTGGAAGAAGTGGGTCACAGACTGAGAATAGTTCAATTGTAATTATATTTCTGCCCAACTTTGAATGTGATTGTAAAGTTTGCTCTGTACAGTCCTATCTATCACTTCTCACAGTCCTCACTGCACCCCTTTCACATAGACAGGACAGCTATGAAACAGATGTGCCTGGGACTTTCAGCCTTTTGGGGTTACCTTCTTCTTGAATATCCAAATAAGAGGACCCAAGTCTCCCTTCTGTGTGGTGCAGAATTTTCAGGACCTTGGGGCTAGGATGGAGGGATGATAAGTTCCATTTGGGCCCTCATGAGGGAGGCTTACAGTGCATGGCCAGCCTGTGAGGCTGTTGTCTGCCTCAGGAGCTGCGGATCCACGAACACATTATGCCTCCCCACTCTGTTGTCCCTGTGGGCAGCCTTTCTTCATCCTGACAATGTACCACTCAGAGCAGGTTCTCCAGTGTTGCTGACTGCACTGTTGTTTTGGGGAAATGGCAGGTAATTACACCACAGGTAGAAAAACACTCTGAATCCCATGTAGGTGTTCTTGTTCATAGAAATCTACTAAGCACTTTTCACCACAGGCAATTTGTTTGTCTGCTGCCCTATTGCAGGAGCCTCTTGCTGCCCACAGGGTCTCATCTTCCTTCCTCTACACTTCTAATGATTCACTTGATCTTTATCCCCAGCTTAAATGTTCCCTTACTGTGATTTGCACAATTCCTTTCTCCAGGTCCAGAAAATAACTGTTAAATACGAAACCAACCTAAGAACGGAAACTTGTTCATCTTTTCTACAGATGTATAATCAACCTTCTCTTCTGAGGTGATGCTCTGGAGGATCTCACATTTTCCTTTCAAAGAAGCTCATTAAGGTGTTTTCCTAAATAAAGAGCTACCTTCCCAGTTCTGAGTTCCTAATTATACAAAAGTGGTCACAGATGGTTTTTATGTTAAATATTGATTTCCCTTTCCTCTTCATGAATACTTATTTCCATTTTGCAGATGAGGAAACTAGAGCTCTGAGTCTTTTTAATGGATTTTTAAAGAATGGATTTTTAGAGAAAGAAGAGGAAAGGGAGAGAGAAACAGCAATGTGAGAGCAGGTGGCAATTGAGCCCACAACCCTGGCATATGCACTGATTAGAAATCGAACCAGCAACCTTTCATAGTTTTGTGCACTGGGATGTGCAACCAACTAAGCCATACCAGCTAGAGCACTCTCTATGTCTTTTAAATGGCTTGTAAAGCACCAGAGTGAGCAAGTAGTGGAGATTTTTTCCACACGACCCTCCTGTTTTTCAAGACTTCAATGTTAATGGTGTTTGTCATAATGATGTCAGCTGTATTTTTTATTTACTTTTAACTATTGTAAGTGATTGCCTCTAGAACACTTTGCATTGACTTTCCACTGCTCAGAATTCAAGGATCAAAATCTCGATGTGAAGGAGCAGCAAATGTCACAGCTGCTGTTAACATAGCCAAGTCAGGCTGTTTATATTCCTAGTAAAAATAATTGTCTCATTAATCTTCACCTCAACCACCTAGCCCTGTTGCCAAGGTCAAGTTAAAAATGTAGGTGAATTGCAAATATGTCATCATGCACACAAAACATGGTCCCCATGCCAGTGCTGTGTGGGGTGGTGGTGGTGGTTAGGGGTCAGGAGCTGGAGATGAGAGAGGCAGAGGTTCACCTCTGTGAAAATGGGAGGTGGCCCAGCTCTCCAGACCACCAGAAGCATGTTGTGTATGTCAACTGGGCATGGAAAGGCCCTCCCAGCCAGGGAGGTCTAAGTTTCCATGGAATGGATTCCCCAATTTCCCCAGTGTTGACGTAAATAGTAAACTTTTACTACCTTCTAGGCAAGCATTTTTAGTGGTCATCCTGCTATTGCAGAAGGAATTACTTAAATGCAAAACAATCCATACAGACAAGGGTTTTTGCTTCGATGCACAAATTACGTCACTGAATACTAACTGGAAAAGAATGTTCTGTGGCAGGTCATTGATTTAATATGAGCCAAGCTTAGGAGAAGGGAATGGGAAAAGGATCATCAGAGATTGATTACACATTTTTAGAGAAGACGTGTCTTCTTTAATTTAGTTTCTTATTTAGCAGTTGTTTACTGCACCAGGTAGAGTGTAGGGCTCAGGGAAAGTAGCAGTGACCCCAGCAGAGTCTGTTTTGAGAAGCTGATAAAAATGGCTGAAAAAATGATGACTGCACAGATGTGACAGGTGCTGTGAGAGCACAGGATGCACATCTGGGTGGTCAGAGAGCACTTTCTTGAGTAAAATAAGCTGGTATCTGAAGAATTAGGAGGTTGTCAAGCACAAAGAAAAGTAGGAGTAGTTATTCCAAGCAAACGGAAGAGCAAAGTTCAGAGGTGGGAGGAAGAGTGGTGAGTGAAAGCAACCAGGCGGGGTGGTAGAGGGGGGAAGAGAGAGGAATGTGCGTGACATCTTGGACATGTTGAGATTGAGGTGCTGCTTTCAAGCAACCAAGTTGAGATGCTCAGGGGAAAAATTCACATCTCCTGCTAAGGAGCAGATTTTAGGTGAAAATGTAGGCTGCGGAGTCATGTCACTCAGCCCAGGATCTTTGGGCGTTGAAGCGAGCACCCAGAATGCGCTGTGCAGACTGGGATGAGGAGGATCCTGAGAATGCAGCATTTAAGAGATGGACAGAAGTGAAGACCCCAGGGAGACTAGGAAAGTAGGTCTAAGGAGGGAAGGAGAGTGGCATGATGCTATCCTGCTGTTTTGCACTTGGGTGCATTATTGCTTTAGCGATGTTCAGACTGGCCACGTCAGGAGATGCTACATCTCATGAGCCAAGCACATCTATTGAGACACGGTGCCTGCCACACAGCATGTCTGCTAGGCAGATTCAGCTGGATGGTTGCCAGCCTGAGATCCCTAAAGTAGACCAGTTCATTACTATCACAAACGAAGAAATTGACAAATAGCATTTTTCAGAGACCTGAATTGAATGCAGTCAATTCCTTCATTCTTTCATGATTTGGATAACAGAGATTTCACTGTGTGGAGTTGCTAGGTCTAGGTCTTTTTTACAGAAACCTTTCATTAAAGACAATTTCTCGTTGACCTTAGGCAGCACAAGCCAATTCCTCACACGCCTTTAGGCACAGAAGGGAAAACGCATTCATCTTTCATTGCATTTTCTCTTCCTCTCTAATTCCAGTGATATTCTTAGAAAAAGAATTTTCTCAGACTCTCACAGAAGGATGTGATAATATATAAAGCTTTATTTCCATAGAATCAAATTTCTGAGTTTTCATGGTTTCATTTCTCTCAGTCCTGCCAAGGACTAAGTCCCATTTGCCTCTAGCAGGGCTAAAATCAGAGCCAGTGTCCAGAATTTCCTTTCCATTTTTGCACAGTCCAATGCAGCACCAGGCTAGCTTAACTTGTTTCCCTGCTGCAGTCCACTGGTCCATTATATGTGGGGTCCACAGGTCCACATGACTATGGAGGAAGAATGGTAAATGCAAGCAAGCCAAGAGCACAAGAGAGCAAGAGAGAGAGAATTCCTTTGTGTAGTATTCCCAAATTTTCGCACATTTACAGTGGCCATGCCCATTCTGGTCAATGATCTTTGTTTCCAGGTGTCACTGACAGACAAGTACCTTCCTTGTCACCTCAATTTTATTGGACATCTGTCTCTTCCCTTAGTTGGATCCCTTCACCCAATGTTTTTCAGGGAATGGGCCAGTGGTTCCCTGGGGAGTGCAAAGTTGCAGCTTCCCGGTAAAGCTGTCCAAATGACATGCCTATAATGTCTGGCTTCCTTCTTTGCTCCTTTCCTGTTATTAATGACTAGCTAATCACAATGGTATCACTTCCATCCTTTCCTTCTGCCTCCCTTCTTTCCTCTCTTTCCTCCCTCCTTCACTCCTTTTCCTTGCTTCTCTTATAGCTTCCTTTTCTTTCTTCCCTTTTCTTGATCTTTCTTGACTTCTTTTTGCTACTTTCCTTATCTTATTTCCCATTTTCATTTCCTATTTATTGCTTCTGCTTTTTTGCTTTTATTTTATTACTAGAAGCCTGGTGCATGAAATTTGTGCACGGTGGGGTGGAGGTGGGGGCGTACCTCAGCCTGGGGTGCACCCTCTTCAATCTAGGACATCCCTCTCACAATCCAGGACTGCTGGCTCCTAAGTACTCACATGTCTGCCTTTCTGATTGCCCCTAACCTTTCTGCCTGCCTGTTTGATCACCCCTAACCACCTCTGACTGCCTGCCTGATAAACTCTAACCACCTTAGCCTAGGGAAAAAGCACAATGACATTGGCTTTCTCCCTGCTGGCCTGGTTGCCCCTAACTTCCTTCCTCTGCTGGTCTGATCACCCCCAACTACCCTCCCCTGCTGGCCTGGTCACTTCTAATAGCCTCTGCCTTAGCCCATGCCACTGTGGCTTTGTCCAGAAGGATGTTTGGTCTAATTAGCATATTACCCTTTTATTAGTATAGTAGAAGCCTGGTGCACAAAATTCATGCATGGGGAAGGTGTCCCTCAGCCCAATCTGCACCCTCTCCAATCTGGGATCCCTCTCACAATCAAACTGCTCACCTGGCTGCCTTCCTGATTGTCCCTAACTGCTTCTGCCTGCCAGCCTGATCACCCCGTAACCACTCCCCTGCCAGCCTGATTGCCCCTAACTGCCCTCCCCTGCAGGCCTGGTCACCCCTAACTGCCCTCCCCTATAGGCATGGTACCCCTCAACTGCTCTCCCTATAGGCCTAGGTCCATGTCAACTGCCCTTCCCTGTAGGTCCGGTCACCCCCAACTTCCCTCCTCTGCTGGCCTGGTCACCCCTAACTGCCCTTCCCTGCAGGCTTGATCACCCTAATTGCCCTCCCTTGCAGGCCTGGTCCCTCCCAACTGCCCTCCCCTTCTGGCCATCTTGTGGTGGCCATCTTGTATCCACATGGGGGCAGCCCTCTTGTGTGTTGGAGTGATGGTCAATCTGCATATTACTCTTTTATTAGATAGAATAGAGGCCTGGTGTATTGGGAGGGGCGGCAGCTGGTTTGCCCTGAAGGGTGTTTTGGATCAGGGTGGGGATTCCCTTGGGGTGTGGGGCAGCCTGGGCGAGAGGGCTGTGGTAGTTTGCAGGCTGGCCACTCCCCCAAGCAATCTAAGTGGAGGCCCTGGCATCCAGGACTTATTTATCTTCTACAATTGAAACTTTGTAGCCTGGAGTGGAACCAAGCTTTTTGCTTGCTCCATGATGGCAGCCATTTCTGTTGTGATTTGTGTATCTTCTATAATTGAAACTTTGTAGCCTGGAGTGGAGGCCTAGGCCAGCCAGGGCTGCAGAAGCTTGGCTTCTTCCATCGTTGAGGGCAACCGTAGCCTCCTTCCTGCTCTCTGGCTGCAGCCATCTTGGTTGAATTTATTTGCATATTTGCTCCTGATTGTTTGGTGAGCATGGCTGGTGGGCATGGCTTGTTGGTATAGTGGAGGTATGGTCAATTTGCATATTACTCTTTTATTAGATAGGATACTAGAGGCCTACAGCATAAAAATTCATGCACTGGACTGGGTGTCCCTCAGCCTGTTCTGCCCCTTCTCACAGTCTGAAAGCTCTCCGGGGAGGGAGGCAACCTGACGATCAGGGGAAGGTGATGCCCCCATCACACCTCTGCTGCTGCCACTGCTGGCAGCGCAAGCCTCAGCCAACCCTGGTTATCTGAGCCTTGGACAGCCCTGGGTGGCTGGGGGGCTGAGGGGATTGGGGGACTTTGGAGGCAGGCAAATAGATTGAGGTAGACCCACCTGGGTGTGGGCTTGGCCATGCCATGTGCCTGCAATCTCAGTGGGGCTGAGGGGACTCGTTGCCTTCATCTTGTGACTATGGGTGCTGTCATCTTTGTGAGGACATGAGAGTCAATTAGCATATTCCCTCTTTATTAGATAGGATTTTCCTTCATAGCTTCCTTTATCTAGCTTCCATTTTTTTCATTCCTTATCTTAGCTCTCTTATTTGCTTCCCTTGCTTTCTTCCCTTGTTTTTTTTCCTTTTGCTTCCCTTAATGCATTCCTTTGTCACTTCCCTTTTCTTGCTTCCTTTTTTCACTTCCTTTGACTTTCCTCCCCTTCATAACTCCCTCATTTTCATTTCCTATTCTCACTGTCATAGTCTCACTTCACTTTTCTTGACTCCTATTTTTGAGTCCTTTTTTATGCTCCCCCTTCTTGCCTTTCTTTTCTTGTCTCCCTTTTCTCACTTCCCAATTATTACTTCCATTATCTTCCTTTTATCTTACTTCCCAATTTTTCTTGCTTCTCACTTCTAGCTTCCATATTCTGACTTCCCTTTTCTTTTCTATCTTCCCTTTTCTTGTTTCACCCTTCTTGCTCCCCTTTTATTATTTCCCTTATACTGCTATTAGTTTCTGGCTTTCCATTCTTACTTTTCTATTTTTACTTCCCCTTTTTACTTTTTCCCCCCTCACTTTCCTTTTTAAATATTTTTTACTTTTTTTTCCATTTTCTTGTTTTCCTGTCCTACCTTCCCTATTCTTATTTCTTTTTCCTTGCTTCTCTCCTTATTTCCATATTTTATTCCCATTTTCCTGCTCTTTTTTCTTACCTCTGTTTTCTTGCTGTCCTTTTCTTACCTCTCCTTTGCACTTCTCTTTTCTGGCTTTAATTTACTCATTTCATTTTCTGAGCTTTCCATTTTCACTTCTTTTTTCATTCTTCTATTCCTTGGTTCTATTTTCTTTCTTATTTCTCCCTGTTTCTTGTTTATTATTTTCTTCCTTTTTTTTGTTCCTCATTTCTCTTTATCTCACCCCCACTCCTTCCTTTTGTCACTTCCATTTCTTCACTTCATTTATCTGGCTTCCTTCTTAAATATATGAAGTGGAAATATATATATTTCCACTTCATATATATATATATATATATTTCCACTTCATATATATATTTCAAAGAGGGAAGGAGATGGGGGAGGAGAGAGAAACATCAATGATGAGAGAGAATCATTGATTGGCTGCCTCCTGCACACCCCACATTGGGGATCGAGCCCACAACCTGGGCATGTGCCCTCACCAGGAATCAAACAATGACCTCCTGATTCATAGGTAGACACTCAACAACTGAGTCACACCAGCTGGACTCCTAACATTTATTTTCTTCATTCACTTTTCTCTGTTCTTTCTTTTTTTATTTCTTTTCACTTATTTCATTTTTCTTGCTTTCTTTTTGTTGGTTTCCTTTCCCTGTTTCTCATTTCTTATTTCCCTTTCCTTGCTTTTTGTTCTTTGCTTTTCTTTCGTTTTCTTTTTTTCATTCCTCCCTATTATGCTTCTCTCATTGCTTCCATTTTCACTTCCCTTCTTGGTTCCTCTTTCCTTAAGTTTTCATTCTTACCTCTTTGCTTTCTTTTCCTTGCTTTCCTTTCTTAGTTCCATTACTTGTTTTCCTTTTATTTTTTGTCATTCTCACTTCCCTTTAGAAACTTCCCTTTTTAGCTTCTCCTGTCTTGATTCCCTTTCTAGCTTTCTTTCTTTTCTTATTTATTTCCCTTTCTTTGTTCATTGCTTTTTTCTCTTTTCTTCTCTTGGTTCCTCATCTAACTTCCTTATTATGCTTCTCCTTAATTATTTCCATTTTTATTTTATTTTCTTTTTTTTAATCTTTATTGTTCAGTTTATTAATTACATTGTTCACCTTCCCCCCCCTATAGCTCCCCTCCACCTGGTACCCATCCCACCCTCCGCCCTCATCCCCCTCCACTGTCCTCTCCCATAATTACATGATTTTTGTCCAGTCTCTTGCTGCACTTCCCACACCTCTTTTCTCCCCAAGAATTGTCAGTCCATTCCCTTTTTATGTCCGTGATTCTGTTACATTCGCCAGTTTATCCTGTTCATCAGCTTATTAATTCACTTGATTTTTAGATTCATTTGTTGATAGATGTGTATTTGTTGTTCCTAATTTACACTTTTATCTTTTTCTTCTTCCTCTTCTTAAAGAATATCTTTCAGCATTTCATATACTATTGGTTTGGTGGTGATGAACTCCTTCAGCTTTTTCTTATCTGCAAAGCACTTCATCTGACCTTCAATTCTGAATGATAGCTTTGCTGGATAGAGTAATCCTGGTTGTAGATTCTTGCTATTCATCACTTTGAATATTTCTTGCCACTCCCGTCTGGCCTGCATTGTTTCTGTTGAGAAATCTGCTGACAATCATATGGGTGCTCCCTTATAGGTAACTAACTGTTTTTCTCTTGCTGTTTTTAACATTCTCTCTTTGACTTTTGCTCTTGGCATTTTAATTATGATGTGCCTTGGTGTGGTCCTCTTAGGGTTCCTATATATTGAGGTTTGGTGCACTTCTTGGACTCTTAAGTCAATTTCTTTCACCACGTGTGGGAAGTTTTCGGCCACTATTTCTTCAAATAGGTTTTCATTGTCTTGCTCTCTCTCTTTTTCTGGCACCCCTATAATTTGGATGTTGGTATGCTTGAGGTTGTCCTTGAGGCCCCTTACACTATCTTCAATTTTTTGGATTCATTTGGTTTCTTGATTTTCCAGCTGAGTGAATTTTACCTCTTTGTATTTCAAATCTTTAATTTGGTTATTGCGGTCCTCTAGAGTACTTTTAGGTGTTTGTATAATATTTTTTATTTCGTCAGTGTATGCTTAATTTCTGGTTGGTCCTTTTTCATATCCTTGAGAATCTCTTTCATATCCTTGTAGGACTCATTCATTTCCACATTGGTCTTGATCATTTCCTTGCAGGTCTCATTCATATCCTTGAGGGTCTCCTTCATTTCCTTGTAGGTCTTGCTTATTTCCTTATAGGTCTTGACCTTTTCTAGAAGCCTCTTGAGAAGCCCTATAACTATGGTTTTGAATTCCATGTCCAATCATTTTTTTTCCTCCATTTCTTTCACATCTGATTTCTTTCCATGTCTCTGCATGGTGGCTGCTTCCCTGAGTTGGTCAATTAGCTTTGTGTGGTAGATGTCCTACAAGGGACAGTGGCTCAGCCTCCCCAGTTACCTGAGGTGGATATGGGTTGCACAGTCTTGCTGAAGTTAAGCTCAGGTTAATCATTGTTAGCACTTGGAGGGGTTGACCTCCAGGCCAATTGTCTGTGAAGTTCAGCTGTGCTCAGGTTGGATGGGCAGAGTCTCCAGGCCAAGCAGACAGTGTTAGCTCTGCCCTATGTGGCCCCAGGGACTCTGTGCCAGGGGCAGCGGCCGCCATCATCTCTGAGAGAGAGAGAGCTGCTGCCTAGCTCCACTGGCTGCCAGGGAATTCAGAGTCTCCCCAAATGAGTCTGCATACCCAAAGTCTTACCCAGAGTCGTAAAACAAAGCAGTCTGATGCTTTCCCGAATGAAAGAGCAAGTCATGAGCGCTCTCTGCGCAGACTGTGTTGTTCCCAAGTTCAGGCGCACTCCGAAGAAGCTCGCCTTCTCCACAAGCTGGCAGACCCCATGCAGCACCTGAGCTTCAGCGTCCCCTCCCATTGTCCAGTTTTTACCCCGTATGATTGTGGGTTCCCTGGACTTCGCCCAGAGCTGGAGAATCAGTCCAGTGGGACGTGTTTGTCTCCCCTGTTCAAGAAAACTGGCTGGTTTTCAGCCGCCCGCCCTATCCGCTGGCGCGTGCGCTCCAAACCTCTCTCCATGCGTATGTTCAATGCTGTCCTCAGCCGCTCCTCTGAGTCACAGTGTCTTATCTTCACTTTTATTTGTGGAATTTCACTCAGCCAGCTTTCCAGTGATTATGGATGGTGTTTGTTCTTTCGTTAAGTTGTAGTATTAAAATTGCTGTGTATGACGGCAAGATAGGTGTTTTACCTATGCTGCCATCTTATTTATTTATTTATTTATTTATTTATTTATTTATTTATTTATTTATTTATTTTTAAAATATATTTTTTATTGATTTTTTTGCAGTATAACTTATAATTAATAGTAGTACATGTTTTCCTTTCCCCTTCCCCCTGATCCTCCCCCCAGCCTCCCCTAACCCCAGCACATGTCCCCACCCTCCCCTCTCCCCACCCCAGTGTCTTTCATTCATTGGTTATGCTCATATGCATGCATACAAGTCCTTCTGTTGATCTCCCCCAGCATCTGCCTCCCATCCACCCCAGCCTTCCCCCTGTAGCTTGAAAGCCTGTTCAAGGCCACCCTGCCTCTATATCAATCACTCTCCCCTGTTTCTTTTCTTCAAAAATATCTTGCCTCTACATACTAGAAACAAACGTATATGAACGTTTGTTCAAAACAATGTTTCAGTCTCAGTTTCAATGTCCAACTGTTCTGAGTCCCAGTTTCAGTGTCAAATAATTATTCATGTGTACATGTCAACAATGGTATCCAGATGGTGGACACATCGTGGCAATGCAAGATCCATCCTCTCTGGTTTGGTCCTGGGCTGCCTGCAGGCATGCACAGCTGCTGACTGCTAGCATGGCAAGGTGTTGTCAGTGTCCCCCATCTGTGGACCATCCTCGTGACGGGAACAGATCTGTAAGTTCCTTAGAGTCGCAGGAACCCACATGGTCTTGGAGTTGTTCTCTGAAAACACACAAACACATTCTCGACCAAAAGTTAACACAGGGATCCTCTCTGCAAAATAGACTTGGGATTCTTTTTAATTTTTGCCTAAATGATTTTCCTTTAGCTTATTTTGACACCATGTGTGTTTTTTCATAGGTGTCCTGCAGTTGGTTTTACAAATGGAATTTACTTTACTGGAGTAAGAATTTTCTAGATGTATTTTACTTACTCGATATTTTTTTCCTTACATGATATTACCCCACTGCCCCCTCCCTTTTTTTGATTAATGGGGGCTTTTGGAAATTTTATATTGCAGTCTTGGTAATTTTAAATTTTAATTTTTGCACACAAATATGACTGCTTTAGGTTCTTTGGATGTTAGGCAATTTTACAGTGAGGTGAACTACTAATAGATATCTTAGTTAATGTTTTAGGAAAAGCTTTTTGTCCAGTACACTTAAATTTTCTTGAGTATTCATTTATTTCACTTGGCCAATTTAAATTAATCTGAAAACTTGATTACTATTTTACTGTCAATTTTAATACTCAAGCAGAAATCTTAGTTTACCCTATAAATAGTAGTGGAAAGGAATATTTGCATTTTTGAGTAGGTCCTCAGCATTCCTGGTAATAAACTGAATTTAGATATAGAGCAGCTATTGCTGGCCGAGTCTCTGTCTGCCACCTGGGTCCCGGTCTGAGTTGTGCATGGGAGGCAAAGCAGCCGTGGGGGGCGGAGACCTCCTTCAGGAGGGGTGAGAATTCAAGCTCCTGCAAGGTTTGTGGATGAGGATCTGTGCCCCACCTCTGTTGACCTTTTAGTTCTGTCCTTTTGGCCCCTCTGCAATTGTGCCTGTCTGAGGAATCTTACCCATCTCTGGCTAACCAGCCATTCTCCAGGGCCAAACAGGGTGATGTGAGGTTCAGTTCTATCTCCTTTGTAGTCTATGCCCCCATGGCCTCCACGTCCAGCACCTGCCTTGGGGTCCCCTCACCTGCTGGCGGGGTCCCGGTACTGATCACATATCTCAAGGGACCCAGGTTTCTTCTCCAGAGAGGGCCCAGCTCACACCATTGGTCGATAGACAGATCCATGGTGCCAGCTGCCTAGAGGCTTCAGCCACAGCTTGTACTGAAAGCTCAGGCATCAGCTGTGTGTATTTGGATAATAAGAAGAGGGTCCCTCTTGGCAAAAGGGCAAGAGGGGCCAATATAGAATGCTCAGATGCCTTCCCAGTGCCTTAATTCCTCATGAAAGGGATTAATTCCTTTCCTATCCATTTTTAAATTGCTGCCCAACATTCAAAGAATTAGTTTGTAAGTTTATTTGGGAAAATTGTATAGTATGCTGTTGTCAAATATCAAATATTATAATGACATTGTAGAATAATGTCATGTAAGAGTATTATGGTGTCACAGGAGGTTAAGGAGGGCCAAGCCTAAGGACTGGTGTCCATAGGAGATGACAAGCTCTAGGCCATGTTAATTCAATCTCAAACTAGCTGCCAATTTTTTTTATAACTTTATATAAACTTTGTCAGGGATGTAAAAACACAAACCACTTACCTTAGTTCAAGCATTCAAATACATTGTCTTTCCCCCTTACTCCCACCACCTTCCACTTACCCCGAGGTTTGACATTCTGATAGACTTTTCTCAGTCTCTGGATCCATTCTTGTTCATCAGTCTGTTATTCATTATATTCCACAAATGAGTGAGATCATGTGATATTTGTCTTTCTCTGCCTGGCTAATTTCACTTAGCATAATGCTCTCCAAATCCATCCATGTTGTTACAAATGGTAGGAGCTCCTTTTTTACCGCAGCATAGTATTCCATTGTGTAAATGTACCATAGTTTTTTCATCCACACATCTGCTGATGAGCACTTAGGCTGTTTCCAAATCTTAGCTATGATAAATTGTGCTGCTATGAACATAGAGGTACATATATTCTTTCTAATTCGAATTTCTAGTTTCTTGGGGTATATTCCTAGAAGTGGGATCACTGGGTCGAATGGGAGCTCCATTTTTAGTTTTTTGAGAAAACTCCATACTGTTCTCCACAGTGGCTGCACTAGTCTACAATCCCACCAACAGTGCATGAGAGTTCCTTTTTCTCCACATCCTCACCAGCACTTGTCATTTGTTCATTTGTTGATATAAGCCATTCTGACAGGTGTGAGATGGTACCGCGTAGTCATTTGGATTTGCATCACTCGGATAATTAGTGACTTTGAGCAAGTTTTCATATGTCTCTGGGACTTCCTTTTGTCTTCTTTAGAAAAGGTTCTATTTAGGTCTGTTGCCCATTTTTTTTATTGGATCATCTGTCCTCCTTTTATTGAGTTGTGTGAGTTGCCTGTAGATGCTTGAGATTAAATCTTTATCACTGATTACATTTGCAAATATGTTCTCCCATACAGTGGGTTTTCTTGTTGTTTTGTTGATGGTTTCTTTAGCTGTCCAAAAGCTTTTGGTTTTGATGTAGTCCCATTTGTTTATTTTATCTTTAGCTTCCATTGCCCTCGGAGCAGTGTCATCGAAGAAGTTCATTTGGCATATGTCTGAGATTTTTTTCACTGTAGATTCCTCTAATGTTTTTATGGTTTCCCGTCTTACGTTTAAGTCCTGTATCCATTTGGAGTTTATTTTTGTGTATGGTGTAAGTTGGTGGTCTAGTTTCATTTTTTTGCATGTATCTATCCAATTTCCCCAACACCATTTATTGAAGAGACTATCTTGACGCCATTTTATGTTCATACCTCCTTTGTCAAATATTAATTGAGCATAGTGGTTTGGGTTGATATCTGGATTCTCTATTCTATTCCATTGATCTATATGTCTGTTCTTGTGCCAGTACCAGGCTGTTTTGAGAACAGTAGCTTTGTAATACAGCTTGAAATCTGGTATTGAAATCCCACCGACTTTGTGCTTCTTACTCAGGATTGCTGTGGCTATTCGCGGCCTTTTTTTTTATTCCAGATGAATTTTTGGAGAGTTCTTTCTAGGTCTGTGAAATATGTCATTGGTATTTTAATGGGGAGCGCATTAAATTGATAGATTGCTTTGGGTAGTATGGACATTTTAATTACGTTGATTCTCCCAATCCATGAACATGTTATGTTCCTCCATCTGTATATATCTTCCTCTATCTCTTTTTTTAGTGTCCTGTAGTTTTCCGCGAATAGGTCTTTTACCTCCTTAGTTAAGTTTATTCCTAGGTATCTTAATTTTTTTTGGTGTGATGGTAAATGGGATTGCTTTTTTAGTCTCTCTTTCTGTAAGTTCACTATTAGTGTATAGAAATGCCATAGATTTCTTGGCATTAATTTTGTAGCCTGCTATGTTGCTGAACTCATTTATTAACTGTATTAGCTTTTTTATGGAGTCTTTCAGGTTTTTTTATGTACAATATCATGTCATCTGCAAATAAGGATAGCTTTACTTCTTCTTTTCCAATTTGGATGCCTTTTATTTCTTCTTCTTGTCTAATTGCAATGGCTAATACTTCCAGTACTATGTTGAACAGGAGTGGTGAGAGTGGGCAACCCTGTCTTGTACCTGTTCTTAGGGGAAATGGTTGTAGTTTTTGCCCATTGAGTATGATGTTTGCTGTTAGTTTATCATATATGGATTTTATTATGTTGAGGTATGATCCTTCTATTCCTACCGTGTTGAGAGTTTTTATCAAGAAATGGTATCGGATTTTGTCAAAAGGTTTTTCTGCATCAATTGATATGACTATGTGATTCTTATCTCTCAATTTGTTTATGTAATGTATCACATTTATTGATTTGCGGATATTGTACCACCCTTGCATTCCTGGCATAAATCCTACTTGGTCATGGTGTATGATCTTTCTGATGTACTGCTGGATCCGATTTGCTAGAATTTTATTGAGTATTTTGGCATCTATATTCATGAGGGATATTGGCTTGTAAGTCTCTTTCATTGTGTCATCTTTATCTGGTTTTGGTATTAGGGTGATACTAGCTTCATAGAAGGAGTTTGGAAGTGTTCAAACCTCTTGAATTTTCTGGAATAGTCTCTGGAGTATAGGTTTTAGTTCTTCCTTGAATGTTTGGTAAAACTCCCCTGTGAAGCCATCTGGCCCTGGGCTTTCGTTTGCTGGAAGCTTTTTGATGACTGCTTCAATTTCTTTCACAGTTATTGGTCTATTGAGTTGTTTAGATTCTTCCTGATTGAGTTTTGGGAGGTTATATTTTTCTAGAAATATATCCATTTCCTCCAGGTTGTCCAGTTTGTTGGAGTAGAGTTGTTTATAGTATTTTTTAACAATTCTTTTTATTTCAGTGGGGTCTGTTGTTATTTTACCCTTTCATTTCTGATTTTATTTATTAGGGTCCTCTCTCTTTGCTTCTTGGTGAGTCTGGCTAGAGGTTCATCAATCTTGTTTATCCTTTCAAAGAACTAGCTCTTGGTTTTGTTGATCTTCAGTATTGTTTTTTTGGTCTCTATTTCATTTATTTCTGCTCTGATCTTTACTATTTCCTTCCTTCTGCTTACACTGGGCTTTTCTTGTTGCTTTCTTTCTAACTCTTTGAGTTGTTGGGTTAGATAATTTATTGCCGCTGTTTCTAGTTTTTTTTTTGCGGTAGAATTGTAGAGCTATGAACTTCCCTCTCAGAACTGCTTTCACTGTGTCCCATAGATTTTGGATTGTTGTGCTATCGTTGTCATTTGTTTCCATGATGTTTTCTATCTCTTCCTTGACCTCTCTAGTAACCCTCTCATAATTTAATAGCATGCTGTTTAGTCTCCATGTGTTTGATTTCTTCGGATTGTTTCTATTGTAGTTGATTTCCAGCTTCATGCCACTGTGATCTGAGAATATAATTGATATGATTTCTATCTTCTTGAATTTGGAGAAACTTTGCCTATGACCCAACACATGGTCTGTCTTTGAGAATGACCCATTGGTACTTGAAAAGAATGTATATTCTGTGGCTTTGGGGTTTAATGATCTGAAGATGTCAATTAATTCCATCTGGTCTAGTGAGTCGTTGAGGATTGATGTTTCTTTACTGAGTTTTTGTTTAGAGGATTTGTCCAATGGTGATAGTGGGGTATTAAAGTCTCCTACTATGGTTGTATTGCTGTCTATCTCTCCCTTGATATCCTCTAGGAGTTTTTTTAATGTATTTGGGTGCTCCTGTATTTGGTGCATATATGTTTACCAGAGTTATTTCTTCTTGTTGGATTGCTCCCTTTAGTATTATGTAGTGGCCTTCTCTATCTCTTGTTATGTCCTTCACTTTGATATCTAACTTGTCAGAATACGTATTGCTACCCCAGCTTTTTTTCCATTTCCATTAGCCTGAGCAACCTTTTTCCATCCTTTCACACTCAGTCTGTGTGCATCTTTTTGTTGGAGGTGGGTTTCTTGTAGACAGCAGATATATGGATTGTGTTTTCTTATCCAGTCTATTACCCTATGTCTTTTGATTGGAGCATTTAAACCATTTACATTTAAAATTATTATTGATAGGTACTTATTTGAAGCCATTTTTGTTCTTTGCCCCTGTTTTCTTTCTTGGCTTCCTATTGCTTTTTACAGAAGACCCTTTAGCATTTCTTGCATTGCTGGTTTGGTGGCAATGTATTCCCTTAGACCTTTTTTGTCTGTGAAGCTTCCGATTTGACCTTCAATTTTGATTGATAGCCTTGCTGGGTACAGTATTCTAGGATTCAGACCCTTTCTTTGCATGATTTTGTATATTTCATTCCAATCCCTTCTGGCCTGATAAGTTTCTGTTGAGAAATCACTTGCTAATGTGATGGGGGTTCCTTTGTAGGTGACTTTCTGTCTCTCTCTGACAGCTTTTAGGATTCTCACTTTGTCGTTGATGTTTGCCAATGTAATTATAACATGCCTTGGTGTAGGTCTTTTGGGGTTTAATTTGCTTGGGACTCTGTGAGTTTCTTGGATTTGTGTGGGTTTTTTCTTTCCTATATCAGGAAAGTTTTCTGTCATTATTTCTTCCAACAGGTTTTCTATTCCTTGCTCAGTTTCCTGTCCCTGTGGAAGCCCTATTATGCAGATATTGTTTTATTTCATGTTGTCCCAAAGTTCCCTTAGGCTCTCCCCCTGCTTTTTAATTTTTTTTGTAGAAGCTGCTCTACTTGGGTATTTTTTCCTACCTTGTCTTCCAGCTCACTGATGCTGTCCTATTCTTCATCTAGTCTACTCCTGATACTTTCTATGGAGTTCTTTACCTCAGCAATGTCACTTTTCATTTCTTCTTGGGTGTTCTTCATTTCCTCTTGGGTCTCCTTCATTTATTCATGGGTCTTCTTCATTTCTTCATAGTTCTTCTTCATTTCTTCATGTCTCTTCTTCATTTCCTCTTGATTCCTCTTTGATTCCTCATGGGTTTTACTCATATTGACTTCTATTCTCTTCAGCCATCCTATGACTATTTCTCTGAACTCTCTCTCTTTCAGGTTGCTTGCTTCCATTTCATTTACCTCTTTTTCTGGTGAGGCTTGTTTTTCTTTCATTGGTGGGCTGTTTCTTTGTCTCCACATGGTCTCTCTTCTCTGTGTGTCTCGTTATGTAGTTCTCACTCTCCTGTGTTGATTTAAAGGCTCAAACTAAAACACAACCAGGTGCAGCACACCAGGCACTGAATAAGAATGTATTCACAGTATTGGTAACTCCAAATTAAAGGTGATTGCCAGAGGAAGGTAAATTAGGTGACAGGTGGGAAAAAAGAGAGTAAGAGAAAACAGTCACACACACAAAAGACAGAAAAAAAGAAAGAAAAAAGAAAGAAAGAAAGAAAGAAAGAAAAAAAGAAAGAAGGGAATGCCAAAATAAAATTAGGAAAAGGGGAAGGATTAAAAAATAGGAAAAGGGAATAAACTATAAATATGGGTTGGAAAGTCCCAAAGTACTGCCACTAATCCCAGCAAGAACCAGCAACAAGTACCTGGAGATTGATACAAACTACATACAACAGCTAATGTCAAGGGAGGTTAGGAAATACAGAAGCTTAAATCTATAAAAAACAAAACAAAACAACAACGATGTAAACAACACCAAAACAAAAAACAATGCCATGCTGAAACCGGTTTGGCTCAGTGGATAGAGCGTCGGACTGCGGACTGAAAGGTCACGGGTTCGATTCGGGTCAAGGGCATGTACCTTGGCTGCGGGCACATCCCCAGTAGGGGGCGTGCAAGAGGCAGCTGATGGATGTTTCTCTCTCATCTATGTTTCTGACTTTCTATTCCTCTCCTTTCCGCTCTGTAAAAAATCAATAAAATATATATTTAAAAAAAAACAATGCCCAAAACCCCCCACAAAATAAATTAAAAGAAAATAATAACCAAACCAATCTCACAAACATGTATAAAATATCAATATAAACAACAGCCAGGTAAAAAACATCAGCAGAACCGAAAGAAAAACAATTTAGGATAGTGAAGTTGAAGAAGCGATAGATGTGTATGGACTTGGAGCAGGTAGTTGGAGATTGGATATAAAAGTGGGGTGAAATTTCAACTGGGGGTAAAAAGAGAGAATAAGAAAAAAGTGTAAGGGGAATAAGACACTAACTAGGGAAAGGTTAGCAAGAGTGTTGGCATAAGGGTGAAGTTGAGATAGAGTAAAAAGATACTAAAGGATAGATGAAAAAAGACTGTATAACCCTAATATCTAAGTAGAGTAAAGATGAAATAAAATGGCACTTAAAAAAAGTTTAAATAGTAGTAGAAATAAAATTGATTCCTTAATTTGTGTTACACAAGAGTCAATTTGTGATTCAGCCCTAGGTGGCAGTGTTTCTGAATTAACCTCCGGGTCTATTGGTCCTCTCTAGCCTGAACTAAAATCCTGCTATGTCTATGGTATTCTCCACTGATTTGTGGAAATAGGGTAACCCAGAGTTGCCTCTCTAATGGTGAGGACCTGTTCTGATCCCCAGCCTCAGCAAAACAGCTCACCCTTGCGGTCTCCCGGTTATCCCCCACCAGGCGATTGATCTCACATTCATGGTTCAGCGCTGAGAAATTTGAATTTGGAGAGGACAAACGCAAGCGTGCAAACTCACGTCCCGCTCACGAAACCCCCTTCCCTCTTGGGTTTGGTAGCTCGCTTCCTCCCAAAATTGTTAGGCTGGCCTTCTCTGTCAGGTCCAAATGGGTTTCCTTCTATGGATCCCCGCTACCACCAGCTCTGAGGGCCCTCTTCCACGTTTGCCAGTTCCAACAACCCCAGACTTTTCCTCTTTTATTTTTTTCCCCAGGCGCGAATCTCCCTGGGGAAAACCCCCCAGGGGAAATCTGACCTTTCTGGGGCAGAGCACAGGGTTCCTTGGAATCCACTTCTGTGCCAACTAGGAACCTGTTGGTTGAGTTTCTCACCTTTGGCTCAAACCTTGTTCTCTGTGCAGCAGCATAAAAGCTCTTTGGCTGTGACCCCAAGAGACTTTTCTTCTTAATGAAGCACAGCTGTGGTTAGCGGCCAGCAGAGAGATTTGGGGGTGCTGGAAGGGGATTCTCCTGATTCTAGGTAGCATTCAGGGGACAGTTAAATAATCATGCGCATAAGCTAGATGGCTGCCCAAAGCCTTTGTAAACAGCATATTTAGGGGCAGTCTATAGAGACTGATTGGCAAGGGTGAAGAGAGACAAGAGAACCTAGAAGCCATGAACAGCACAGGGTTCCCAGACTGGGGACTTCACAGGCTCCTCCTGCAACCGGCTGCCCACAAGCTGATGCCAAGCAGCTTCAGTGGGCCAGGAACTGCTTTTCCATGGCTGCTCCCTCCTCAGTTGAGGTTGCTGTTTTATTGCAGCTGGAAGGTGGAGCTGTGAACAAGAAGGTGGGCCTGGCATATGTATTGAGAACAAAACCTTTCTCTGTGTTTGAGAATTCACATCAAGGGACCCTCCTTGGATTGAGATGTGAGTCTGGTCCCTTGGTCCACTGCCTCTAATTTCATAGCAGTTAACATCACTGTTTCTCTAACATTCTCAGGCTTGTTCCCCTTTCCCTTGTTCAAGGCAGAATTAATTGTTCCTTCATCTTTGAACTTAGTATATTCTGATATTAGGGCATGTTTCACATTGTACTATAACTGGATATTAGTGTGTCAGCTTCCTCCCCCACACAGTCACAGATGTTTACATTCACACACACACACACACACACACACACACACACACATATACACACTCATGCCTTCTGAGTATTCATATTCCCACACACTGTGTCTGGAACATGGTAAGTCATATTAATAAATTTTTGTGGCATGAACAAATGACTGAATGGGAGCTGACCCACTTAGAATTCCCACCTTTACTGTCTATTGTGTTTCAGTTCTCACCCATCTTCTCCCTGTCATGAAAGCCTAACTGTATGTTTTATTGTTTCTTCAAAGTCCTGCTAGGCGATTGGCTTAGTAACTTCCCAACTGGAGAGTATTCCCCAACCATGGCAATGTGATAGTCTATGCACCTGCGTATTATGTTTCCCTGCACTGGCAATTTTGCAGACAAGTGTCTTAATTTTTTAATCCAAATGAAATTATTTCCCCAAGTGCCCTTCTCAGCAACAGTTTTGTACTGTTTTGGTCAAGTGCATGTTTATTGTCTCTTCAGGGACATGCTACCATCAGCCACTGATATTGCCTAGTTATGGTACGTCCTTGATTTTACTCCTCCTCAAGCTTTTCTTCTACTTTTCTTGTCCCTGCAACACTTTCCAAACCATAACAGGTGCTTGGGGATGACACTTTTGTACTGAGCTTCTCTTCCTGTGGCTGGCTGACTGGGGCAGCTGCTCCTTACCCTCCTGAGGACATTGGAGGGGTCTTTTGGCATCTTTGAAGGAGGTATGGGATAGCTCACAGAGTATTTGTGCATGTGTATTAAGCCTAAACTACTCGGGTTCTAAATCTCTGAATGTGACCACAGGGATGTGCTCAGCATATGAAAAAAACAAATGAATTTAGTCCTTTCCTTTCTATGGCATAAAATGTGTCCGTCTGAATCAGATTTATTTGCAGATATTTTTGCTCATCCCAGTCAAGGGTGTACCAGCCTTCTACCATCTGACAGCTAATAATTCAGAATTTGCTGACTCAGAGACTGCTCATGGCCACAAAAACTGTAATACATCACAGTGTATAACTGGTAGCTGCTCTGCTCATGTATAACTCCCCACAGGAGGTATCATCTCTACATGTGCGCATTTTGACAAGCCATTTTTACACATACAGAATGAAAACATTTCACAGGGGAAGGAAAAGAACTAGAGATGAAAATGTTGACGTCTTCAGGAAAGGGGAGAACAGGATCATTGCAGCTGCTTTTCTTCTCTGACACACTTCAGAAATTCTTCTAGATGTGATGGTTTAGAGAAATGACTGATATAGCAGGTCATTTATTAAAACTGTCTTGTTCAAAGACAAGCCTAAAGGTTTTTAAAAATCTTTATTGTTAGGAGTATTATAAATGTCCCTTTTATCCCTTCCCCAATAGTCCCCCTTGGTTCCCGCCCTGCCCCAGGCCTTCATCACCATATTGTCTTCCTCTTCTCCTCCTCCTCCTCCCCCTCCTCCTCCCCTCCTCCTCCTCCTCCTCCACCACCTTCTTCCTCTTCCTCTTCCTCTTCCTCTTCCTCTTCCTCTTCCTCTTCCTCTTCCTCTTCTTCTTTTCCATTCAACAGCCCTAGTTGCTTTGGTTCAGTGGATAGAATGTCGGCCTGCAGACTGAAGGGTCCTGGGTTTGATTCCAGTCAAGGGCACATGCCCAGATTGTGGGCTTAATCCCAGTAGGGGGGTTGCAGGAGGCAGCCAATGATTCTCTCTCATCATTTATGTTTCTATCTCCCTCTTCCTTCCTTTCTGAAATTAATAAAAATATATTATGAAAAAAAGAATACCCTTCAACATTTCACATAATATTATTTTGACGGTGATGAACTCTTTTAGTTTTTTCTTGTCTGAAGAAAGCTCTTTATCTGACCTTTATTTCTAAATGATAGCTTTAATGGGTAAAGTAATCTTGGTTGTAGGTCATTGAAATTCATCACTTTGAATATTTCTTGCCAATCCATTCTGGCCTGCAAAGTTTCTGTTGAGAAATCACCTGATAGTCATAGGTGTTCCCTTGTAGGTAACTAACTTCTTTTCTCTTACTGCTTATAAGATTCTCTTGTTATCTTTAACATTTGGCATTTTAATTATGATGTGAGTTGGTGTGGAAAAAGTATTTGAAAAAATAATGACAGAAAACTCCCCCTACCTGGTAAAAGAAATAGACTTACAAGTTCAGGAAGTGCAGAGAACCCCAAACAAGAGAAACCCAAAGAGGCCGACACCAAGTTTGAATACAAAGAAGAGCATATGAAGTAAGGCCTGTGGGAATGTTTAGGTAGTTAAATCCTGTGGATACCATTCCTCTGCTTCTCCAGCACCTTCTTCACTGAAGCACCTGGCATGTTTATTTAGTTCTTACTTGTGTCTTTTAAACTCAAAGTTTCCTTTTTGTTTATTTAATTTTTTTTTCCAGAGAAGACTACTAATGCTGCCACTAGCATTACTACTATTTCTGTATTTTAGATTTGCACAAACATTTTTATATTTCTTCTCTAAAACAAACAAAAAGAGATAGATAGAAACATCAATGATGAGAAAGAATAAGTGTCCATCTGCCTCCTGCATGCTCCACACTGGGGATTGAGCCTGCAAACCTGGGCATGTGTCCTGACAGGGAATTGAATCTTGACTTCTGGTTCATAGGTTCAAACACTGAGCCATGCCAGCTGGGCTAAACTCAGAGTTTTTGATGATATAGATTAGACTTCATCATACAGTATCTCTGCCAGCTACATAGCAGACACTCAAAATTGTTAGATATTAGGGCAGCGATGAAATGTCTAGGCTAGAACACTGACATCTAGCATTTTTAAGACCCTTTTCAAATACAAAGATGAGAGAATTGTACAAGAGCAGGAGAGTCTGGGCCACCTGACTGCAATGAAACTAAGTCTTTGGTTGGATGGATTTTGTGCCATTAAAATTTTATTATAAGGATTTGACTTGAGGGGATGGTAGCAATAACAACAGCAACAGTAGTAGTAGTATTAATAGTAGCAGCAGCAGCAGCAGCAGTAGTAGTAGTAGTAGTAGTAGTAATTTATTTAGGAGACCTGGGTTCTGGTTCTGCCAAAATTAATAATGATATTACTACTACTAATGCTGCCACTAGCATTACTACTATTTCTGTATTTTATATTTGCACAAACATTTTTATAGACTTTGCTCAATTAATCTTCACAAGAGCCCTATGAAATAGGAATGCATCAACATACCCATTTTTAGGTATATAAAGTGAGCACCAAAGAAAGAAAGGACTAAAAAGAAAGAAAGAAAGTGAGTACAAAGTTTCAAATATTCAGGCAAGTCACTTTCGGTCTCAGGGCTGGACTCTCTTAGATCCGCTCATTTTAAAATTGTATGCTCTATTTATTTAGTAGGCTGTGAAATATCACTGTGCATCAGAGTATAGTTCTGCCTCTCATTAGTTACTCAAAAACAGGGAATCATGGGGAAACATTCCACTATGGTGGGATTTTTAATATGTGTAACAAGAAAGTTGCATAAAATTAAATACTTAAGGAAGAAATAAGGTCATGCAAGTGTTTATTTTGAGAATATTTAGTCTTACTACTTTTCCCTCTAGGCAGGGTAGAACCATTACTCTTATCTGAGAAGTTGCTATGGAAACCAATTTGTACTATTCTCCCTTTGCCATAGTATTTTTCTCAGACATGCTCTCTTTCTCAAAAATCTTAATAGCAGTGAACCAGACATTAAACTCCAAAGAATTAAAAAATAGGATTTGTATTTCTTCTCTCCACTCCCACCTTCAAAGGCATGACTATTGACAAATAGGTGGCTCACAGATTCCATCAACAATGGTCTCTTTTCCACACAGACAGATGCTGACAGGGGCTGCCATGCTGATGATGGCAGGGCTGTGGCTGTCAGTCTGTGGGTCTTCTGCCAACTACAGTCCCACCTGCAGTAGACACAGGTGCTCTATGCTGATTGAAGGATGAGAGCTACTCATCACACTTGGAAGAACATAGGAAATACAGAATTATTGTTCATCAGCATCAGAATCATCAAACAGGTGGCAGATATAGGAATGAGAAAAAGATTTTTTTAGGGTTCTGAATTCATTGACCGAATAAGCAAACATGGAAAAAATCTGAGAGCCTTATATTCTTGGGGTTTTTAATCTTGACTGTGAATTTGCATTATGGTAAAATGAAACTACAGTCACATCAAGTATATCCACGATAGGCATATGAGGTATTCCACACAAGTGTTTTTAGTTCCATTAACAAGTTAAAATGATCTTAAAGGTTAGTGATGCAAACTGGCAACCTTTTTTTTTTAACCATTTAATTTTGCTCACCAACTTGTGAATCAGAAATTCAAGACATTCTTGTCTTAGAAGTTCTCACTTGGGACCTTTAATGTGATATGGTCAGAGGTGGCTGGGGCTGCTGTCCTCTGAAGGGTCAACTGGGCTGGGTGTCTGTTAACTCAATGATGTTGGGTGTCTTATCACAACAGGGATGGGTGGTGGCATTAATGTTGGCTGTGGGTTGGTCATCCATATGACCTCTTCAGAATGGTGGTTTTGGGAGACTTGGATTTCTTGCACAGTGACCACCTTCCCCAGAACAAGCATTCCAGGAGAAGTAGGTGCAGCTGAATGGCTTTTGATGCTCAGCCTCAGAAGTCCTAGAGCAATGATGGGCAACCTTTTGAGTTTGGTGTGTCAAAATTCGCCAAAAAAAAAAAATAAATAAACGAGCATAACTCGGGTGGTGTGTCACTATGAGAAAAAACACACTGTAATTTCACAATATTTATAGTTTAAATAACAAATTGTAGAATTGTAATATATAACTGTATTTAATAAGCCAAAAACTAATTATTTAACTTACCTGCTTAGTGAATTCTTTGTTTATCTGTCAGTCAGTTTCTTTTGTTGGTCTTAATATTATTTAACTTATGTGTGGTGCTGTGAACTAAGATAAGTGAGGTGGAGGGGGAATTCTTTAACTAACCTGCTTATTAGTGACTTTTTTTGTTGCTAAATTTCATTGGCTAAATCTTCAATTGAAGGTTGGTATTTTGTACACTTCAAGCCCAAGCAAGCGCTACTAATTTCATCTGTCAATCTGTTTTTTTTTTTTGTTGTTGTTGGTTTTGATATTATTTAACGCTGAGAATAAGGTCTTACATAGATGGAAAAATTGTGAGTAAAGCCATTGCTATATTTTTCAGGGTGCTAAAAGTGTCTGGTAATCGGTTCCAGGCACTTCAAATTTCCTGTTCATAGTGGCACTCATGATTCTCCAAGCGGCACCTTTCCAGATTCTTAAGCTTTGACCTCAAGTTGATCAACACCTAGGCCCAGATGCTGTCTTGAAATTCTGCAAGTTGCATCTCCAAATAATCAATTTGCATCCATTGGAAACCATTTAATTCCAAACTACTGTAGACTATTACATCAGGATACTTAATTATTTGTATGGTCTGTTCTAGGCTTCTAAATTGATTAAATCTATCACTGAACTGGTCAATTAACAAGTCTAAAAGATGCTGGTACTTTATATGCAAGGGTTCCATTTCATTTTGTACAGCTGCACTGGCCTTCTCAAAATACTTTGTTACTTGAGGAAGATGCTTATGTCTTAGTTTCTACATATCACTTGAAAATTTTAAGTTTACTTTCAAAAGCTTTTATGTATCCAAACATAACGTCAATACTTTTGACAAAACCTTGTGACTTTAAATTCAGTTCATTAATATGAACAGAGAGATCTGTAAAAAATATCATGGTGTTGATCCACTTATCATTAGTGACCTGAGAAATGTTTCCTAGGTCCTTATCCTCAAGAAATATCTTAATTTCTTCAAACACTCCACAAAGCGCTCAAGAACTTTGCTTCGGCTCAGCCATCTTACATTATTGTATATCAGCAGTCCACTGTAGGTGGAATCAACCTCCAGTAAAAGTACAGAAAATTCTCGCTTGTGAGGGGGGTGAGCAACTATTAAATTAACTATTTTTGTAACAGCTGACATTAAGTTATTTAAGTGGGTGAATCCTGCCTTGGCACATAAAACCTCCTAATGGATAATACAATGAAAAGGCACAATCAGATGTCCAATAGCTTCTGTAAACAATTTGATAAATCCGACTTTTTCCCCCACCATGTTTGGTGCCCCATCTGTCATCATTGACACAACTTTAGAGATATCAATGCTTAAGTCACAAAATATTTGTATAACAACCTTATATATTTTGCTTCCTGATGTATTTGTTGATACTGATACTAACTTTATCAACTCTTCTCTCATTGTGAGACCACCAGAATATCAACCAATAATAGCCAACTGAGCATGTGATGTGACATCAGTAGTTTCATCAAGAGAGATCGAAAAATATTTACAATTACTTATGTCTCTCTTTAACTGATGTACGTTTGTGTTCAGTCTCATTATTTGGTCTTTTATGATATTTCTACTGAGTGGTAACTCATATATTCTCTTAATAATTGCATCTTTATTCTGCATATTGTGAAATAGAAGTGGTGCACATCCTAGGAGAGTTTCTTTAATAAATCCTCCCTCACTGAGTGCTTTTCCATGCTAAGCTATACAGTGAGCAATGCTCAGACTTGCAGATGTTAAATTTGTAGAACCTTTTATAAATTTAAGGATGTAATTAGATTGGCTCTTATAAAGGTGTAGCTGCCTGGAAATGTATCCCTTCCTTTCTTCCTCACTTTTTTTCAAGAGCTGGGAATGATTATTTTCAAAATGTCTATTTATATTCCTCGTTCTGCTTACTACCATTTCAGTACATAGAATGCAAAATGATCTCCCATCCTATCTAATAAAAGAGTAAAATGCAAATGTGACTGTACCTTCGCTACGCTACCAGCCAATCAGGAGTGGGGGCAGGGCCAAGGCACACGGGAGGCAAGGGGCAGAGGTGCAGAATGGAGGGGTGGGGATGTGAGGGATTGGCGGTCCCTGGTGGCCCCACCTCTCACACGCATTTCTTGCTCTGTGGAGTCCATGGAATGGAGGGGTCCTGGGCAGCCGTTCCACTGCCGTGTGGGGCCCAAGAAGCTGAGGAGAAGTTGAAGGAGAAGCTGCCCCAGAAGCTTCCCAAAGAGATGAAGGTGCTGGGGAGGAGCAAGCAACCAAGAAGAAAGATTGAGCCCTCCTTTCCCTAATTATTTCACAAATAATCCTTCCAATAATCAACCCCATCACCCACCAAGCAGTTGAGTCCCTGACAGTATATGAATTAAAGTCGGACATTAAATGTTATGCTATGACTTTTTTTTTCCTTATACAGAGTATCAGTTTGCTTGGCTTCCTGGCTTGCTGCCAGCCTGTGCATGGTCCACGCTTATGAGTTCAGGATCTATGACAATATGAATAATTAATATGTTTACAATAAAAACACTTGAATGCATGAATTCACTAATGTTAATGTTAAAATTCATGGAAAAAATAGTCCTTTGAATCTTTAGTGGTTAGAAATTAAAGACCTCAAATTATGTGCAATAAACATTAAATAAAGTTACACTGAATGGCAAAAAAAAATACATTAAGGGCTAGGAAATGTTCAAAGACCTGGGAACCATTCCCAGATCAGGAAGGGTAGTCACAGGGTGTATATTATTGCTACAAATACTATATTTCCTACTACTTACAAAATATACAATATAATGTATTAAATGCCTTCCTATCTCATGAGGTACGCATTCTCATAGGTAATATTGGTAGATATGTTATAGTTATGGCAGTATGTCATATCCTCTCTATATTAATAAAAGAGTAATATGCTAATTAGACCATGAGACATTCCAGATGTCCTTTTGGACAAAGCCATGGTGGTGGGGGCCGAAGCAGAGGCGGTTATGGGTGATCAGGCCAGGAGGGGAGGGCAGTTGGGAGTGATCAGGTTGGCAGGAGGGTGCAGTTGGGGGCAATCAGGCCAGTAGGCAGAGTGGTTAGGGGAGATCAAACAGGCAGGCAGGTGAGCAGTTAGGAGCCAGTAGTCCTGGATTGCGAGGGGGTTGTCTGACTGCCGGTTTAGGCCCGATCTCACAGGGTTCTCAGATTAGAGAAGATGCAGGCCAGGCTAAGGGACACACCCCTTCTACCCCCCGCCCCAAGTTCACAAATTTCATGCACTGGGTCACTAGTTTTTTTCTATAATGCCATACATCTCGGTCTATGTCTCCTGAAAGGGTTGGCTACTGCTATTACCACTTCCATCACTTAACCTTGTTTTTTTATTTTTTGGGTTCTCCATCAGGGGGGCAGAGACAGAAGATAGAATTATAGATAGCCTGTTAGCCCTGTAGGCAATTAGGGGTTAACTAGCCTAACTGACCACAAGATGGCACATGTAAGTGTCTTTTAGGAAAGGGCAGGATTAATAAGTAGAAACAGGGGTTAGTAAGGATGCACAACAGTAACAGTGGTGAAATAGAGTCTGCACTATGCTGCAAAATGACGTTCCTTATATAAATTAAGATGGCTGCCACTATTTCTAATGGCAGGAAACAGCACCCATAGCACAGGCCCTCACCTTGCCCAGCCTCCCCCTCATTTATCTCACTAATGATGGCCAATTAGAAATCCATGACTCCCCAGAACAGTATATTGGATGATGGTTGCTTTGGTTATATGGTTGCTGGTAATGGGAGATCACAGGGCCCCCAGAGATGCATCTCCCAGTGGCATTTTGCTGCTCCCTGCTCCACTGGCCAGTAGTGAGGTCAAAGATCCCCTAACCGGAAGTCCCAGAACTAGACACTCTGTGCCGGAGCTTTGTTGTTTGGCCTACAGACCTCCAGCACGGAGTGTCTATACTACACTACAGCAAATGTTTCATCCTTGACTACTGAACCTGGCCCTGCAGTAGCCGAGCATGAAATGTCTTTCTTGGCATGCGGCCCCATACTTCTCTGTATGCTACCGCATACAGCCACGTGCCATCGAAAATGGTTACGCGTGTCAGTGCTGAAACACGTGTCATAGGTTCGCCATCATGGCCCTAAAACATCCCTTCTTCCACACTCTATTTGTTGACGTCATTACGAGCTTATGAAGATGCAGGAGAAGGAGTCACAAACCCTAACTTTTGAGGAGACAGTTGTCAAAGACTTTGTGGCCATTTAAAAAAACATTATAAATAAATGAGTTTTTCTGGAAAACTGCTGATGACTTCAAGTGCAATCTTTCTTAGCTTAATTTTTTCTTGATATCTCAGGATTTTATTTTTTATTGAATTCATTGGCGTGGCATTGGTTACTAAAATTATATAAGTTCCAGGTATACAACTCTGCAATGCATTATCTGTATACTGTATTGTGTGTTCACATCCCAAGTCAAGTCTCCTACTATTACCAATTATCCCCCGTCCGGTCTCTCCTACCTCCCCTCACCTCCCTTCCCCTATGATCTCAGGGTTTTCATTAAGAGCATTCATTATGCACTCTGTAGAAATAAGTGTTATCCACAGGACATATTGAATAAAATAAGGTGTGTGTTTTTTAACTCCCTTTTGCTCACTCCTTATTCTGTTCCAAGTGTTTTATCTTAGTTAATTTCTGCAGTAATCTAATGGTAGGTAGACACAGTGTTAGTTGTATTTTAAAGGTGAGGAAACTGAAGCTCAGAGATAAAGTGCTCGAACTTACATGTGTAATAGGCTTCAGAGGAACGTTACTGACTCTGGGTTACAAAAACCAGATTTTTAGTAGGGGAGTGAGAATGTTCCCTTAAATTTCTTATTGGAGGAAGCAGGGCATTCTTCATGCTCTTCTTTCTGTCTCAGGGAGTCACTCTCCTTTCTTCTGTGATGAAGCCACTGCTTCCCTTCTTCCTAAATAATGACTGTTCAGAATAATAGACATCTACTTCTTTGTAGCTCCAAACCTTTTCATTAATAAGTTTTAGGAATTTTTATATAATCATCTTTTTGCAGGTTTTGTTTTGTTTTTGGTGCTGTCTCATTATTTTCCCACGTCCTACATGCAAATAGCCTGATGTGCCCATGAATCCTGGGATCTTCAGCCCTTCCTGCCCTACTCGACTCTGTAGGTCTCTCACTCTCTCTCTGCTTCTCTTCACACTGTTTTTGTTCTTTCAACTTAAAACCATGTGTTTTGTTCTTAAGTTTCTGGGTGCTCCTGCCCTTTGTGAGCCAGTACTGTCTTCAACCTTCTCATTTCATGATCATTCACACAGTCCATAGACTTGGTTCCCAGTCGCTCCCTGGTTCTCTTGCTCCCTGTCCACTTCACATTTATTCCTGCAGGCCATTCTCAGACCAGTGCCTTCCTAGCCACCGTTTTGGCAGGCTCCTCATTTCCTGAATACCCATATTTGCCCTTTTAATTAGTCAGGGTCTATTCTGCCTCTTTCCTAGTAGAGAGCAGACAAAAGACAAAGAAAGAAAGGGGAGCATTTGATTATGCCCTTGTAATGCTGGGTGTACTGAGTCCTTCATGACCTGGAGATCTCTCAGGATCTTTGTACCTGAGGACACAGGAGTCACTCTGACATCTTGGCTGGGCGCTATATTGGAAGTCCACATATTTGATGTCATTGCAAAATGATTTTCTTGTCACTGGCTGCTCTGGTTTTCAAGTAGAAAAGGTTTTCACCCTGAATGAGCAGCATTTGTGCTCTTCCTCTCAGATTGGGTACCTAGGAACGGCCTTCGTTTGTGTCTCAGCAGGATCGCGGCACTAAGGGGTCACCCCAGAGGCTAACAGCATCATCATGTTGGTGTTTGCCAGGTGGCCAGCTTCCCAGGTGACCCTGTCTCCAAATCTTTCATCAAAGCTCTAAGTGTGGAAATGAGAAGTTTTTCATGAAAATACTTCTTTGGCTATTATAGGTCTCCACTCTTATCACAGAGAAGAAGTATTGATCTCTGGGTCTTGTGTATTTCCAATGAGAGAGCTGCATAGTGAGGTCACTTAGGCAGGGTAAAGAGACTTTGAACTTCTTGATTATTGCTCCCAACCTTTCACTCCTTCTGTGTGACTGGCCTATGCCATCCATGGAAGAAGTAAACATCTTTGCTGAATTAATGTTGGGCTTGGTCATGTGACTTGCTTTGGCTGGTAGAATATGAGCAGACTGGACACTTGCTATATTCAGTGAGAGGCAGTAAATGTACTCAACTTCTCCTGACTGCTATAAAATACCCACCCACTACATGTCCCAGAGAGGAGCTCTTCCCTCAGGGCAAGGCTCACATTTCTGACCTGTGTGGAGCCAACCGAAGCCACGTAGAATTGATCAGAGTCAAGGTCAGCCTACAGCCTTTATATAATGTGGACAAGAAAGAAACATTTATTGTAGTAAGCCATGAGAAAATGGGGGCTGTCTGTTTTTGCAGCAAAACTGGACTAATACAGCCCAAGTAGTATTGAATACTCACTGAATACTTATGGAATATTTGCTTGCTTATTAAAGGTGATTAGGAGAATGGACTCAGAGCCAGACTGCTTGGGTTTAAATCCCAACTCTGATATGATCTCTGAGAACATGGCTAAGTCACTCAATCTTTCTGTAAAATGGAGATAATGGTAACACCTACATCAAATATTTTCTGTGTGTGAAGATTAACTTAGTTTACATATATTATGTAGTTTACATATACTATCCTATATAATAAAAGAGAAACATGCAAATTGACAGTACCTCTACTGCACCCACAAGCCATGCCCACCAGCCAATCAGGAGAGAATATGCAAATTAACCCAAAAAATATGGTGGTGGCCATGGAGCTGGAGCAAGCAGGAAGCTTGGGTTGCTTCCAGCAATGGAGGAAGACAAGCTTCCCACCCGCCCAGATACCAGGGCCTCCACTTGGGTTTCCAGGTGGTGTGGCCAGCCTGCAAACCTCCACAGGCTCCTTGCCCAGGCCACCCCATGCCCCAAAGGAACCCCCACCCTGATCTGGGACACCCTTCAGGGCAAACCAGCTGGCCCCCACCTGTGCACCAAGCCTCTAGTCTATCTAATGAAAGAGTAATATGCAAATTGACCATTACTCCAACACACAAGATGGTTCCCCTCATGTGGTCAAAGATGGCTACCCCCATGTGGTCACAAGATGGTCACCACAAGATGGCCGGCAGGGGAGGGCAGTTGGGAGGGACCAGGCCTACCTACAGGGGAGACCAATTGGGGGTGATAAAGCCTGCAGGGGAGAGTAGTTAGGGGTGACCAGGCTGGCAGAGGAGGGAAGTTGGGGGCAACCAGGCCTGCAGGGAAGGGCAGTTGGGGGCAATCAGGCTGGGAGGGGAGCAGTTAGGCATCAATCAGGCTGGCAGGGGATTGGTTAGGGGGTGATCAGGCTGGCAGGCAGAAGCAGTTAGGGGCAATCAGGAAGACAGGCAGGTGAGCAGTTGGATTGTGAGAGGGATGTCCAACTTCCTGTTTAGGCCTGATCCCACCAGACATCCCTCAAAGGGTCCCAGATCGGAGAGGGTACAGGCTGGGCTGAGGGACATCTGTCTCCCTCGTGCACAAATTTCATGCACTGGGCCTCTAGTTATATATATTTACTGTTTATAATTGTGCAATGGCACACAGTGTTTGCTAATATTATTATTTAATACTCATCTTTGTTTCCGTTTGACAATATTATATATTTGTTTTACACTTTTGAGCCTTTCTTCATTTCATGTGTTAAAGTGGCTTCTTGCCAAGCATGATTCATTTTTTCAGATCAGTTTTGTGCTGAGCATTTACTACATTTAGTACCTCCCTGTGGTCAGTAGCCCGGGCTTTCATCCTCATCTCCCAGGTTGAAGATGAAATGCGCAGTGAACCATGTTTTGCTCTGCATAGCTGCTACTATAGCAAGCAGGAAAGTACTTTCATTAAGTAGCAAATAATTAGTCAAAAGAAACACAGAACAAAATTAAATGTCAAGCAATTGAGGACATTCCAATACTATTGAAAATTGGAAAAACATTCTGGAAGAAGAGACACTCATATTTAATAGTTACCCACTTAAAACTATGGAGGAAAACCAAGAATCAAACAACATTTGCATGTTGGAGGAAAATCAAAAGCCCTGAAATTCCATAAGTCTGTCAGTACCGAAAGTTGCTGTTTTTTTCTTTTTCTTTTCTCTCATGGGTGATTCCCATTCTTTAAAGCTCCTATTATAAAACATTATCATTTTTGAATGGCTCCCAATATCTCCAGTAAGCTTTAGCAGCCCACCGGAAAGCCTACTGCTAGCTGAAGGTTTTCCTTTTATTTCTTTATCTTTACTGGGCACTGAACCTGAGCCATCTATCACTGTTTTATACTCAGCTCCTGAATAGTCATTTGTTACCTATGACTTCTTCCCCAGCTCCCCAGAGTTTTCAAAACATTCACAGCCCCTTGAAATACTTTTTAAATCCAAAAATATAGACCTTTCAGCCAGAACTGATACTGTCACAATGCGACCATTGATCGCCTGTGTGTTTATTTTTGAAACCTCATCAGACAATAGATTTGAACAGAAATGGGAAATTCTTCCAACTCCCGGGGTTAGCTCCATGATGTGCTGTCATTTAATGTTAAGGCATGTTTAGCAGTACAGAATTTTCCCCAGGGAATAGAAACCCTGAGATCAGAGCAAGTGTCATGGCTGATACTTTATTGCTACAGATAAATCCTATCTTAGGATGAGCTGGTGACAATATAGAAATAATAATGACACCAACAACAACATTTGGGTTTCCTAGGAGACAGTAGGATGGACTGGAAGCTCATGGACATGAGAGGCAGGTTATCTGTGCAATGGTTCACATCTTCATCAGTGCATCTTTGTGGAAGTGTCCTGAGTCTCATTTTCCTCACCCAGAAGGTCTCAAGTATCCCTCAAGCAAACAGAATTGTTTTGTCATGCAGGATCCAATTCAGTGTCACACTTTGCATTTTGTTGTCATATATTTTTAGTCTCATTTAATGCCAAATACTTATTTCATCTTTCCTTGACTTTGATGATCTTGACAATTTGAGGAGCACAGGGAATTTCCTTTGAAGTGTGTCTTTCAATTTGTTGCTAATGTTTCTTCATAATTAGAGTCAGGAACTACAATTTTGGCCAGACCCCTGTGGAGGTGACGCTGTGCCGTCAGGCATCAGATCAGAAAGCACATGAGGTCCACGGCCTGGCAGGGCGACCTTGATTTGGATCAATCAGGAGGGTGGTGACTTCTAGGTTTCCCTGTTATAAAATGATTATTTCCTCCTTTTCAGATGCTGACTTATAAGGACGTATTTTGACACTCTGCATCTTAGTTCTGGTCAGTTTTACTCAAGAATTTTTATCATCCGTGTACCTATTTTAGAGATGCCACTGATTCAGACTTTTTGTTGTTGTTTCACTTTCATTCCGTCTAGGGTTTTTCACATATTTTACCTATCTTGTCCCACCCCATTTTATCACCAGGTCCCACAAGATGTAAGGCTCTGGAGGGCAGGGATGTTGGGTTTTGTTCACTCCTGTTTTCAGTGCGTAGGACATTACCTGGCACAGAGCAGGCACACAGGTTGATTCAAGTTCAGGGTATCCTGTACTGATGCAATGGTCTCATGGAACTTCAAGTTCAGGGTCACATTGCACTAGGGGTCATGGAGATGAGACTGAGAATTGAGGAATTGAGGGGCCGTGGAACAGCCCTTCTGCTGCCTCCTAAATCAGTGGTCAGCAAACTGCAGCTCGCGAGCCACATGCAGCTCGCTTAATCACAAGGAACAACAGCCTGTAGTTATTGGAATTGAGAGTCTAGATCAGTGGTCGGCAAACTCATTAGCCAACAGTGGCAAACCGCAGTTTGCGAGTTCCAGGTGGTTGGCGAGCCACAGTTTGCCGACCACTGTCCTAGTTATCTGCACGTGACCCTGGATATTTTCCCATGTGAGCCTCAATACTCCCATGCCTCTCTGCCTCTTGGTTTTCAGTTCCTTAGGGACAACCTGGTTAGCTGAGCTCGTCTGTGGAAACAGGCCTGTGAGTCACAGGTAACTTGCCTGCAATGGTTGGTGTCAGGTGGCCAGGCCTGGTCCAGGCAGCTGGGTTGGCTGGGCAGAGACTCCCACAGTACAATGTATGGCCTTCTGGCGAGTGGGGCTTTTGATAGAGTGGTTTCCCTTAGAGAGGATCTGAGCCGATGAGCAGACAAGGGATGATAGGCATGTCAGGCAGGGCCCCAGCAAGAAAAAATGGACCAATTGAGGACAGTTCCACAGACTACGTAAAAGGTATGAGCAGGATGTAGGGGGTAGTGCAGTAGCTGGGGCTGAGAGCCAGCAGGGTGAGGCAGTGAGTAGTTCCCGAAACTGAGACAGGGAGGAATCCCTAAGGGGAGGGAGAACTCTACTTGCAATGAGTGCTGGGCAAGAGAAGAGGGACCGAGGGTTACCCTGACCTTTCCTTCTTCCCCTCTTCTTCTTCCTGCCTCACCTCCCATGAGCCACGCTGGGAGCTGGGACATGAGAAACCACTTGGTGCAGTCATGTTGCCAGCCTGCGAGGCAGGCATGAGGGTGGAGATACAAAGAGCCAGTGATAGCACAGTGAGAGACCCGGCACTAGGGCACCTCCCATAGGAGAGGACATATGGGCGAGGGAGCGGAGGCCAAGAGCATTCACTGAGTCACACAGAGGCAGGGCTGCCCCAGCTCCTCACCTAGGGCTCAGGATCTGTGCAGAAGTGTAAGAGGAGGGTTTTGTGAAGAACAGGCCTCTGGTACATGTGCATGTTAATATCATCCTCACTGTGGTTACTGTGGATGTACTGGGTGTCCCTAGGTATACACAGTCAGGCGTTACCTATATTTTCAGTGGCTGCTCTGTCTCAGATAGCATGCTCCAATGTCCTCCCCACAAAGCCTTCCCCGGGCTCTTGTCCAGATGGTCACAACAAGCCTGTGATGTGGTATAAGTCCTGACAGTTGGCTTTTCTCTCTGTAATGCAAGTGCCTGATTTGGGCTTGGATGGCCTAGGCATCACTCCAAGGACAGCTGTCTCAGAGACACACTCTGGTAGAGGAAAGAGCTAGGCTTCTTCGTTTTGGAGATCTTGGTTTCTGTCACTAGACTACTTGTTTTTTTGTTTGTTTGTTTGTTTGTTTTTTTGCCTCTGCCCATACTCTACATTCTCACTTCTATGTTTGAAATTTACCAGTAGTGTGCCCCCAGGAAGAGATTAACCAAATAATCTATGCACATGTATGCACATGGACCATGGGCACAGATAATGTGGTGAAGGCCTGGCGTGAGGCGGGAGCCAGGTAGAGGGGTGCAATGGGGGAAAATGGCGATATCTGTAATGCTCTCAACAATGAAGATAACTTATAAAAAAAAGAAAAAGTGCACCTCCTAAACTCCAGACTCCCTCTCTTAACCTCAATGAAAGTGGAACCCCAGTTGCTCCTCTCCCTCCTGTCTCTCTCTCTTTCCAGCTCTCAAGTGCCCTCTCTGAGACCTCACCATGTGCTCCCTGGTGTGCCTTGTACACTTCAGAATCTATAAATAATAAACTCTTTTTTCTTTAAAGTTCCTAATGAAGGTTACCACTGAAGGGCATCTTGCAATCAAAGTAAGATCCCCAAGGGTCATCCTGGATGGTGTGTCTCAGTTGGAGGGTCATCTTCTACACAGAAAGCTTATGAGCCCTATTCGCAGTCAGGGCACGTACCAGGTTGTGGGTTTGATCCTCGGTTAGTATATATATGGGAGGCCACTGATTCATGTTTTTCTCTCTCATGGATGTTTCTTCTCTCTTTCTCTCCTTTCCTTCCCCTCTAAAATCAATAAAAACATCCTCAGGTGAGGATTTAAAAAAAAAAAAAGAAGATCCCCACAGTTGTATCATTGGTTTGGAAAGATGTCTGTGGGGAGCTCAAGGTCCAGGAAAGTGCCCCTAGGCATTGCTAGCTGATAGCCTCACTATCTACAGACTGAAAGTGGTGCAAAAACAGTGCTGCTTTGCATTACCAAATGGCTGGCTACAATATCACTAGAGTATAAGGGATTTTCAGTTCTGTGATAATCTTATGGGATTACAGTCCTATATGTGATTTGTTGTTGACCAAAATGTCATTATGCACTGCACAGCTGCATATATAACACATAATAATTACAATTACTATTATTACCCAGCCCTTTGTATGTCCTTCCACACCATTACAATGATTTGATCAACTACTCTCTCCCTCTACTGGCTCACATTCCTCTTGGTGGCAAGGACTGGCACTTGCTCATCTTTGCACCCTCTGCCCCCCCGAAAAAAATGACTGTCACAAGCAATTATAAGTGGTCTTTAACAAATACAGTATTTAATAGCTTAGAATTTACAAAAATAATGGCCTTGTTTTGTCGTCTGTGAAATGGAGAGAAAACTGTACTGAAGTCATCTTCAAGTATCTTCCAGCTCCATCCCTAGCTGCCCAGCACCCCGCACTGCAACTCCAAGGCTCTGTGTTTAGGGAGCACAGGCATGTTGCCTATCGTCATGGTACATTGTGAAGTGTGTGTGTGTGTGTGTGTGTGTGTGTGTGTGTGTGTGTGTGTGTCGGGGGTGGGGGGAAATAAACATGAAACCGAGACTAGACAGCTGGAACAGAATCAATTCTGCAAAAGTGGGATGCAGGGTCCTGAATGTGGCTATCTGTTCTTCTCTGTTTTGATTCTGGAGATGGTATATGTTAGTTCAGAAAGTAACTCCATTTTCTAAATTTTAAAATTAGCACTTTCCTTGAACATCATTATTAATATCAAATCCCATATCTTCCTCTTATTGCCTCTATGGACTGGAAAAACAGCCATGCTCTGCCTCAGGTTCCTCATTAGTGAAGTGGGATTTGCAAAGTTTTGGGGTGGATTTAATAAGTTATTATGGGTACCTAAAACTTGGCAAATGGCAAGCACTTGATAAATGTTAGCTATTGCCACGGGCATCAGCACCATCATCATCATTATCCTCACTATCACACTAAATCCATGTTTACTAGGAACTAAAGAGCATCAAGATTGTTTTTGTTCATTAATTGTCTCCTATTCATGAACTTTCCATCTCACATGGTGAGGGCCCAGGCTCTCCTCTTCCATTCTTGCTTGCCTCTTCCTTGAGAAACTCTCAATCCACCCCTCTGAGGGAGAGAAAGCTTTAATAGGGGTGGGCAGGTAGGATAGACTGTTGTCATTAAGAATTTTCTGCTGATTGGATGTCCTAACAATGTCCTATAACTCAGTGGAAAAAAGCAGTTAAGTATTTGGCTTCTAGATGGAGCTGCAAACAGACAGGCATCAAAAGGCCATTGGGAGCAACCTGATTCAGGCTCCAGGCACACCCATTCTTACCACTAGATGGCGATGTAGCCCTAGTTTTATATTCTTTATTTGTTTAAGAATCACAAAATAAATAAAGTTTCTGAAGAGAATTACTTGGTATGAAAAGGTACCTCCCACGGTTAGAGTAAGAATTTTTAGAAACAGTTGGTGAATGGAATTTAGAGCGGTTTTTTGTGTGTGTGTTTTCTCAGTAAGATGATTAGCCAGCAAACAGAAAATTGGTGAAATTCCTTCAAAAGGGTGAAATTGATGCATTAGTTCTCTTAATGAAGCAGCAATCATTTCCTCAACCCACCCTCCCTCCCCCTTTACTCCTGAAATATAATCTTCCCTCCTGGGCAAATGGAACTTTAAACTTATTTTTTAAATGGCTATTAAGTGATATCAATACATGGTATGGATTAGATCAATGCCTAAGAAGCTGAAATGCATTCAGCAATTAAAGATACCTTTCTTCATGGTTTTCCTTTTGGATATAGAGATTTTAGTTAGAACAAACATCTGCAATTTTTAAAGGGGAGATCATATATGTAAAAGTATTCTGTAAAATATAAAGTTCAGGTAAACTATTATAATTTTAAGTTAAATTGATCATGTTGAACAAATGAGAATTGTTCATTGAATTGTGATACTGCTGATCCACAGATAAGATTGTGTTTAGATAAGAAAGCAATCACAATAATATAGAGAAAGAGTATGAGGAAAGAGAGAGTGAATGAGAGAGAGAGAGAGAGAGAGAGAGAGAGAGAGAGAGAGAGAGAGAGAGCGCCACGAATCAACAGTGTCCAAATGAATTAAACATTTGGAGCACAGAAACAAGACAGCAGACACAAAAAATGGATGGATTTTATTTCTGCCTTTAGAATTTAAAATCTAGGGGAGAAATAAAACATCACCATCTATCAGGAATAATTTGGTAAGATACACAAGTAAATCCCAACTAATTTAAGACAAAGAGTATGTCTATGGCTGGTGGGCTGCACGTTGACCTGATTAAAAAAAGGAAACAGGCTTAATGGTTCAAAGCTTCAGAGCATAAATAGATTCCAAAGTTTGTAAGACAGAAGGGAGAGAGAAGGTTTGGTGAAGCCCAGAAGTCTGGCATTTTGGGGGAATTTGTGTGTTGGGGAAAAACAAGCCTCATCTGAAGATTCAACAATGAAGAAACGGCAGAAGGGAAGAGATGTCCTGTTGACATTTTCAAGTCTCCATAATCCTATATAATAAAAGGCTAATATGCAAATAGACTGAACAGCAAAATGACCTATTGCTATGATGCATACTGACCAGCAGGGGGCAGATGCTCAACACAGGAGCTGTCCCTTGGTGGTCAGTTTGCTCCCACAGGGGGAGCTTTGCTCAGCCTGAAGTCAGACTCACAGCTGGTGAGCACAGCAGCAGTGGTAGGAGCATCTCCTGCCTCTGCAGCAGTTGGACATCCTCCAAGTGCTCCCAGAATGCAAAAGGGTGCAGGCTGGGCTGAGGGACCCTCCCCCCCAATGCATGAATTTTGTGCACTAGGCCTCTAGTAGATTCTAATGTTAGGGTGAAATCTACCTTTTCTTGAGCATGCCAATTAACCCTTAGAATTAGGAGTAGTGCTCTCTGTCAAGTACATCGCAATAGAGTTTGATTTTCAGCTCTCACCCTTCCATGTCACCCTCTCTTCCTAGAAGCTTGATGCCTTGCAAAGGAGCACTCACCCAAGATTGAGTCTCTGGCTGTGCACTCAGTAACTCTTGGTAAAATAGATTTTCTTTAGAATCGAGATTAGGATAATTTTGTTGTTGTTTTTAATTATTTCCTTTCTGCACTGTTCCATTTCGGAAGTCAGTGTGAAATGTCTCTGCTCAATTGAGAAAGGGTTGAGTCACAGTTATCACTTAAAATCAAGTTTAGGAGAAGCTGCAGGAGAGTCAGAGTGAAATGATGCAAGCAGAGGGGGATGTGGTCTTTATAAAACGCCCTGACAGATCATGACAATGTCTTCATTTAAATACCTCAAGAGGAGAATACTATTGACCTTTCATATCCTTTGGGCCCAAAACCTTATAAAACTTGTTATCTAATGGGCACTTATTATACACAAAGCCCCCCTTTTTCCTACCAAAAAGCAAGAAATGCAAAAATCATTGAATAAACTCTTTAACATTTTTATTTTTACATAATTACTTTGTTTTCTTTTCCTTCTTTTATTTCTTAATGAAGAAATAATAGAAAATGGGTGGTAAGGAAGGCATGATTGTAAAATGTTCTTTAAAAGTGTGTTTGACTTTTCATTAAAGTATCTGGGCTCATCACGGCCATGTGAGCCCTCCCATTGCGGCAGCGTGCTTCCTACAGCCCCGTGGGCTGCACATGCCTTCATTGGCCTCCTAGGGGCTGGGTGCCCTTCACCTTGGCAGTGCCTGGGGGCCAGCAGAGGCAATGGCTGCTGTACCTTCAATTGCTGTTTTGAATGTGGCTGCTGGTGTATTTTAAGTATTCTAATTAATTCCACTATTGAAATGTGCAAGTTGTTCAGGTTTCTCAAGTGAAGGACACGTCAATCATGATCTGGTCAAGTCCATGTGGGTTTAATCTTCAGGTCCTATGATGCACTCTGGTCTTGAGAGATGTGACGGGAGGGATCTGGCCCCCACACAGCCACAGTGGGGAGGGCTATTGGAGTTGTGGTAGCGGCCAAGGTCAAGAACAACAGGCTGCTTAGGCAAACACACCAGCAATCTAGAAGCAGGGCTTGGGCTGTTGGGAAGGTCAGAATGGATGATTCTGGAGAAACATCTGGACAGCAAGGGGGTCAGGACCGCTGGCGGTTCCCCCGAGCACTTGGGGAAGCTTACATCCCAGGGCAAGGGAAACAGATCGTCTGAGAGTCCCCGTGAGCCTCTAGCATCTGTTGGATCTAGTCCTCTTGCTGGCAAGTACTTTCTGCCTCTGCCTTCCTGCCCACCTGCCCCACCTGTCAAGTACTCACCTGGGCAGTGGGGCTGAGAGCAGTGGCTGCTTCCAGATGCTGGAGGTATGAGGCAGCCGTGCTGATGCCCACGTGCTCTGCTGGGGACCCCACACCCTCCTTATCTTGGCTGACACCTGCCAGTGCTTCTGACTCTGTTTCTATGTCCCCTCTTCTGGGCGGTTTGCCTGGCTGGGGCCCTACTGCTTCTGTGATGCCTCGCTGCTTTCCTGCCTGGGCTGTGAACTCCTCGAGGGCAGGTGCCCTAGGCCTGGCATGGCACTTGGTGCAGGAAACATACCCAGTGCTTGTTGAGAATACACAAGGAGTCCAAACCAGGGCTTTTGAAACGCAGTCATTTTGATGCCACCTTCCCAATGTTTGCCATGTCTGAATGACTTGCCATAATTTAATTTAACTTTTTTCAACAAATCCATTTTCAATCAAATCACTGTTTAAAGACCTAGTTTTGTTGTAAACACTTATATCTGTGAAGCGACAGGCTTGCCATGCTGGCAATAATATTTCTAATGTATATTGAATTGAGTGTATTCAAATGAAGGCAAAAAGTTGTATCTGAAGGCCTGCCTTGCACACCACCTGTGTGGATGCACCTGCTGCTGGTGCTCACACTAACCAGTCCCAGGGGTTGGCCATGTTTCTGTGCTGCTGTCCTCACTCGCAGCATCACCATCACTTTGCTGCTGCTACAAATGCCAGGGGCCGCATCGTCCCACACCGCCCACTTGCCTTCTCCAGCTGCCCTCAGTTCTGTGGCCTTAGCCTTTCTCTGTCCACAGTGCACCCAGCCAGTTTCCCATTTCCTCGTGGCCTTGCTCTCTGCTAGGCCATGCTTTTATCCTTGAGCAATGGATTTTTATCTGGGACAAGATATTAAAGGTTAATAAGGTGAGATAGATGAAAGTCACCCATGGGTTCTGGGAAATGGAATTTTTAGACACGAGTAGCAGATTGTTAAAGAAAAAAATCTGGAGTGGAAGGACCTTTTGGCATCTCTCACTATTTCTGCACAATCGTCCTTAGGTGAGATATGTCTTGACTCTTTAATGAAAAAGCACTTGTGTCTGACTAACGGATTAAGTTATCCCAGTTTCCTTTACATTTGGGTCCATTAGCTGTTTTGAATCCCTGTGTTTCTGAATTTCCCTAATTTTCCTTCTTGGTTTTTCTTGGTAGACGGGAGGTAACAAGTTGATGAGTGACTTCTGAAGAATCAAAAGACAGAATGCATGGGTGTGAGTGTCTCCACATACAAGAGACACACTCAGCGGCCCTGTGAACGCTACTACATGGAGGATGATGGGGTGGGCATTTTCTCCTAATCATGCTAGCGGATCCAAATCTGCCACTATGACTTGGAGCAAACTAATGATCGTCCCTTCTCAGCGTGTCCTTTGTAAAGAATGTGGCTTTATTTTCCATCACATATTCACCCAGGGTTATAGCAAGGGGAAGACAGTGCAGTTGCAGTCACACCTGTGCCGGCCTCAGCTCTGAGCACCTGGTGAGGAGCCTGGGGCTGGTTTTGCCCTAAGGGTAGGCTGACCCACCCAGTGCACTAGGCTTTCCTCTCACACTGAGGACTCCCTGGCAGCAGCAGTTTCTGCAGATGCTTCCGACACCGAAATCCAAGGAAGAGGGCACAGACTCAGAGTGCTGCAGACCTTAGAGTTACTGTACATTACAGGTGGATGCCACGCATTGACACGGGCTCTAATACTTCTCTTACATTTAAATGGGGTGAGCCAAGCCTGCAGTGTGTAGCCATTGCATTCCAAGGTCTCCTTATTTTGGTTTCATTGCTTTAACAAGTCTGTAGAGTCGGCCCTGAGCCAAATCATGGGCAGTGTCTGCCAAGATTGTCTGAAAGCCAAGTAGGAGCCTTCTGGGCCAAGGGTGGTTTTTGGCCCAGTGTGGCTCTAACACCTCATACCCAGCAGGGAGGGGGAACTGCTATAAAACTCAGTTGAAAAGAACAAAAAGCGACATTGAAGTCAGTATAACTCCAGGGGAGTTTCAATGAAGTCTGGCAGATAGAGGCTCAAATTCTGGAATCTGAGGTCAGATTGTTGCCTCCGATCAGAGGTGACACTTCCATTCTGGTGACCTCATTCTGCTCTGGGGAGACATGGATAGGTATCACAAGACTCTCATCTGACCAGGGCTGAATGGCAGCCTCTGTTTAGAAGACAGATGTCTGACAGGGCAGCCAGGATGATGGGGAATGTCAGGGGAGCCCCGACAAGCACAGAGGCCACTCACACAGAGATTCCCTCTGTGCGGGCAGGAACCAATCCAAGGTGCCCGGAGGCGTGCTCACAAGCTTCGTATTCCCCCTCCTCTGCCCCAGAACAAAATGATGTAATTGTGATAAATAACCGCAGTGAGCATCCTGGCCTGCACAAATCTATCCTTGTTATTTGTGCTTAGTTTGAAACCTTTGTCATCACAGATCATGCCTAATCCAAATACATGTCTAAACTTAGTTCTCTACCTGCAAAGTTATTAGTGAATTATGTTGGTTCAGGATGAGGGTAATATGTTGTTAGCAGGCTAGTCAGCTGGAGGAGGGAGCAGTGGATGTCCCCACAGGACCTGAATAAAAACATGATGCCTAATATTTCAGCTAGTCCCCCCTCCACACCCACAAACCACTGCAAAACCTGGCTATTAGGGCTGCTACTGGAATCTTGGCACATTCTTTCTGCCTCGTTGCTGGGAATCATTTGTAAAGTGATGTTGTAGCAATGTACTAGAATGATACTAATCATGTCCAACTGTTATTTCTTTTACACCAGGGACTGTGTGTTAGTAACCAACTCAGAGCCTATCACAAAAATCAATTTATTTCTCTCTGACTTTAGGATGGAATTTCTTCTTTAAAAAAAATCACATTTTGATTATAGTTGACCCTTCTCTTGTCTAGAGATAAACTCGGACCAGAAACTGTTAGTCTGGAAGACATTTCCAGGATCATTTCTTGGCGTGAGTTCCTCTTTTTAGGAAGGATTAAAAGGGTAGGGAGAGGAGAATGAGTGTGCTTTAAAGCAGCATTCAATCTGACTTAATGCAAGTGGTTTAATTACATGAAATGACTATTTTCTTTTTTAATTAAAAAGCTTGCGGGGCCAAGTAACTCTTGAACATGGTGAAAACTTCAAACAATACCAAATATATACAGAGTTAAAGTGAAACTCACACTCCTGACTCTCAACCTTTCAGTGTACCTGCATCAGGCAGCAATTCTTACCCATTTCTTTGTTACCATTGAAAAGATAGTGTATGCATATAAAATGCATCAGAATGTAAGTTCAGTGTCTTGCATTTTGTTTTGTTTGCTATTGTAGCTCCAGTTTCCAGAACAGAGCCAGGCATACAGGAGAAGCTCAATAAATATTCATTGAATGACTAAATAAATGAACAAGCAGAAGGCAAGCACACACACATACAATTGGCAGTGCAAGATCTACCCTGCTTTGCACTTTGTTCATTCATTTAATATACTTTATAGTTACACCTACAGTGTTGCCTCATTCTATAAACAGTTTCCTAGTATACTGTTGTAGGGATGTACATATTTTATTTCCACCAGTCCACCAACAATGGGCACTTAGATCACATCTATCTTTTCTCTATTAAAATTAGTTGCAATAGTATCTGTGTATTTATGCCATCATGTATGTTTTGAATTCACTCATGAGATAAATTTCTGCTGAGGCCTCTGAACTATCTGTAAAATGAAATTCTTAGAATTACTTGAGCAAACTATATGCATGTGGAACGGCTGCACCCCAAATAATGCATCATTGCAAATGCTAGGGAGTTTTCCGTTCTCATTTGTGAGGCAGAGCTTCCTCTGCTGTTCCTTTGGCTTAGAACCTCTCCTATTCTTTCCAATTGAAGAATTAGAGTTAGCACTTCTGAGTAGCGTTAATATCACCACTTCTATGGGAATCTTCGTATCACATTAAAAGCTATTTATTTATGTACCCATTTCTCAAACTAGACTGAACATTCCTTGATGACCAGGGCTGGGTCTTATTTCATCTCTGTATCCCCAGTGACTGGCACCAGGCCTGCCGTGTTGCAGGTACCGATGAAGATTTGCTTAATGGTGAACATGACTGAATTTTAGAAAATCTGTGTAGAGAGCCAAAGATTCAGCTTGCCTCAAGGTTGAGACTTTGGCAATGGTGGGAAGAGGAGATGTATCTGTAGCTTGCACTGTGGGGCTCAGAAACAAGCCTGGAACACTAGGTGGGCCTCAGGTTCAGCCAAGTGGGGGAGGGCCTGGATGGTATCTCACCTGGGGCTTGGGAGTCAGGTGCATAGGTTAAAGGTTAAAGGTGGGCAACTGGCCCAGAACCACGTGAATGCAGTTACAAGAAGAAAATAAGATGAGTCCTAACCCAGGTATTCATTTGAGTAGAACATGGGGGATAGAGTTAGGAATTAAGGAATTAATGTCAGTGATCCAAGGAGAGTTGTCTCTAAGGAATGAGGCTGTAGCTTCAGTCCAGTCTCGTCCTTTCAGCTAAAAGAGACAAAGCCACATTCAGACTATTTTAAGGAAGTGGGTGGTTTTAAATGGAAGCTTACAGAGCAGAGATCTCCCAGGAGCTAAGAAAAGTGTTTTAGTACCCATTGCTATATAGCAAGTTACTCTAAAATGCAATAATTGGAAACAACAAATATTTCACGGTATCTATAGGTCAGAAATCTAATGGGGCAGCTCTGGCTCAAGGTTGCTCATGGAGTTTTTGTCCAGTAGTTTGCTTCCAAACTAAGTTCAGGGCTATTGGCCAGCCTTAGTGCCTCACTGATTGTTGGATAAAAACCTCTGCTCCCTCAGGCAAACCTCTTTATTGGCTCTGTGTGTGTCCTCATTATATGGCAAGGGACCTAACCTAGAGGGATTGGAGAGTGAGAGCCCAAGACAGAAGCCAACCTTTGATAACTTACTTTCAGGCTTAAAACCTAACAATCTTTTATAATCTAATCCCAGAAGTGAGGTACCATCACTTTTTCAAGACTCCAGTTATCATACATACCAGCTCTGTGCGAGCAGGCTCTGTAAGGTGTGGACAGCAGGAGGTAGGGCCCATTGGGTACCATCTGGAAGACTGGCTAGCAGAGAAATAAACTGTGCAGTATCCAGACCTTATTGGAACTGGGGAGACTACCTCCCTACCTCATTACTGACTCCTTAGGAGTCATGACATAGGTGTCTTCATGACATAGGTGCTACTTTATGCACATCTGTCCCACCCTCTTCTGGTTTTATTCACTAATCCTTTCTTTATTCCAGCAGTTGGCTTATATGTGGTCCTAAAGGGCTCTATGGTCCAACCCTACTCATACACATGTAACTTTATTTCTTCTTCCTAACTGCTCAGTGTCTTGGTTACCCAATTCTAAATTCCTCACACAAAAAAAAATCTGATGGTTCCAGCTCATCTTATTACACTCACTCGTAGGGAAGGGGTCGGCCACTAGTTGAAGAACACTCAGGTTAAATGCCCACCTCCCAGCCATCAGCCTTTGTTATGGCTTGGATTCCATAGGTCCCAGTAGGAACACTGAGGCATAAATATCTGAAGTTGGGTTGAGTCTTCTGGAATCCTTGACCACAGGGGAAAGACTGGCCACTCTTTAGTAATTAAGACTACAGATCAAGTCTGCTAAAGTGAGTTGTGAAGCTTAGTCCCCAACTTATCAGCCATGTTTCTTTAGGTAATGTACATATGCCATCTCTGTAGAACAGATGTCATAATAGCAATATTGTACTTGAGCATTGTCATAAAAATGGAATGAAATTGTGCCTGGAACATAATAAACTTTAATGAATGCTAACTGTAATTTCTGTTAACATAGTTTAATACAGGTGATGTTTTCAGAGGAGAAAGGATAGAGGAGTCCCAATTAGTTTCATTCCACAAATATTCATTGAAAAATCTTCTTTTCTGTTGGAATTTGCTCTTTAGTTATAGCATATGCATTGAGATTAGACCTCTTGTCTCATTATCACATTATTCACACAAACTTTTCAAGATTTTTTATTTTTTAAATGTATTTTTATTGATTTCAGAGAGGAAGAGGAGAGAGAGAGAGAGAGAGAGAGAGAGAGAGAGAGAGAGAGCAAAGAAAAGAGAAGAGAAAAGAAGAGAAGAGAAAAGAAGAAAAGAGAAAAGAAGAGAAAAGAAGAGAAGAGAGAAGAGAAGCATTGACTGCTTCCTGCATGCCCCACACAAGGGATCAAGCTCACAGGCCTGGGAATTGAACCATGACCTTCTGGTTCATAGATCAACACTCAACCATGGAGCCACACAGCTGGGCTTTCTTCTTTTTAAAAATTCTCTACAAGTGCCCGGTTCCCCTGAAGCCTACTCTCGCTTTTAATAGATAAAATATTGTCTCCTCTACTAAGAAGAGGTAATAGTTGGTAATGGAAAGAATCCTAGACTTGGCAGAAACAGTTGTAAATTATAGTCTCAGCTCTGTGTCTAACTGGTTGGCAAGTCTTCACTGAACTGGTTTTCTCTCTATAAAATGGTTATAATAAAACTTAGCTCACTTCATATTAGGGGCTTTAAGGTGTGGTGGTTATGAGCACAGGTTCTGAAGCCAGATCATCAAGCTCAAGTTCCAGGTCTCCATTTTACAAGTTGACCTTGCCCAAGTTGTCTAGCTCTGGTACCTCTGGTTCTTCATCTACAAATGGGCTAAGAACACCAGCACCAGCATCATGCCTAGAGGTCTTGTTGGGAGCATTCAATGAGCTGATGTCAATAAAATACTTAGAACCACATAGTACATAGCAGTTGCTACATAAATGTTATCTATTTACTGGTATAATTTTGCTTGTGGATCTAAGAAGTAGTAATAATAGCATTTTACTATCTCCATCAGATGAAGGAATAAAACAAAACAAAACAAAAAACAAAGACATACTCAGAGGTTGGAATTCAGGACTTCCTCATCCTCCCTATGTCTCTTTCAGAAGCATTTTACATAGTAGTCTCTTCACTAGTACAAAGCATTAGAGAAAAAATGCCCGTCTATGCTGCCACCTCTTGTTTCTGTCTCTTCATCACCAGGTTTATGAAAAGGGAGCCATGGTCCGTTTTCAACAACTTTTCTTTTCCAACAACTTTTGGCTCCTTTGATCCTTACGTGTGGCTTGTGTCCTCCTGGTGCCTTCACTGACTGCTACTCTGCTGGAGCCCCTCCTGGTGGGAGCCTGGGGGCTTCCTCTTCTGGCCCAGCATCTGTTTTCAGACCTCATCTTTCTGAGCTGCCACCTGGAATTTTCCCTACGGCACACCTTTAAAAAAGATTTGGATCCCCTCTTCTTATTTTTATTTTTACATACTTTTTCTTAGTAACCTTCTCATTGAATGTGCCTCTCTCCTTACAAGTCTGTCCTCTGTGATGGCTTACATTCTCATACCTGTGAAGGGGACTCCCAACTTGTAGTTCTTACTAACTTTCTGCATCTGAGTCCTTTGAGCTTTAGACACAATATGTCTGAAGCAAAATGCATCATACACCTTTCAATCAAACTTGTCACATCTCCTCGCTTCTATAAATGCCCCGCCCCTTTATCCTCCTCCCCTCGCCTTGCCCGGAGTTCAGAGACATCCCCTCGTTGTGTATCCAGTTAGTTCAATGTCTGTTGTGTGACATGCACTGTTCTGGGCATGGAAAATGCAAGCTTGCCCGTGACAATCTTTGGGTTTGAGAGCTAGGGAGAGACAGACGCTGTGGTGGAAGAATTTGGCAAGCGTGGACAGGGCACAGAGGAGGGAGTGCTCCACACGCTTGAGGAGTGGGAGCAGGTGAAGCTTGCCCAGAATGTTCCAGGTGAGAAGAATTTCAAGAAGAGGTAGGAAAATCCAAACAAAGGAGAGTCTGAGCCAACACAAGAGACAAGAAACAGCCAAGAGATGTCTGGACCTGAGTACCTCCCCACTGGGCGCTCTGCCAGCAGCTCGGTTTCCCTCAGGCCTGTGCGGATATGTTTCTGGCATTGTCTTTGCCTCTCTTTTCTCAGTTCCTGATTCAATCCTTCATTGCCTCCTCATTATTATGATTGTACTATTGAGTTTTTATTGTGAAACTTTAAAAACTCACATAGAAGTAGATACTCTAACCATCTCCCATGCACCATCACAGTTTCAACAATAATCAACTCTGTACTTCACCTAGATCCTCCCCATCTTTATTATTTTGAAGTAAGTTTCACCAACTATATCATTTTATTCACAAACATTCCTAAAAGATAATGAACTTTTAAGAAACATAACCACAATATGTTATTTATAGTTCAAAAAATAAATGTTTCTTAATATTTTTTAAAACTTTCTTAAAACATTTAACATGTTTTTAAAATAAAAATTTGTTAATAGTATCATAGAAATGATTTTATTTTTTCACAATTTGTTTTTACCATGATCTATGGAAAGTCCACATTTGTAGTCAGTAACCTATAGGTTCTCCATCCATCCACCTTTTTATTCTTCTTTCCCTTGAAAATTGTTGAGGAAACAGGGTCTTATGTCCTTTGATTTTCCTCACAATTTGGATCTTGCTAATTGTATCCATGTGATGCTATTAAATAGGTTCCTCTGTCCCTTGTATTTTCTATGAATCAATGGTAGACATAGAGATTTGGTTTACAAATTAAATTATTTTTGGCATGACTACTTCATAGTGGCATAGGAGGCACATGACATCTGCTTGTTTTCAACAGGCATTGATGCTTAGAACCATTTGTTCATGAGACGTGACAAAATGATGATATTCTAATTCCTCTCATCCCTTATTCATTTTTTCAGCAGGAGCACTTCTATAAAAATAAACTTTCTCTCATTTAGTGGGTGGTTCACTTCATGTAGGAAGACAAATACATGCGTTATTCTTTCCCTTACTTACTATCTGGTTTCCCAGCCTCTTCCAGTGGTGAGCAATTAATGTTTTTCTTTTAAATATCATTATGGAATTGTGGATTTAATCCATGTAATGTGTTTCAATCCTCCTCAGTTATGTTCCTGATTAGATGCTTGATTTGCTCTGTGTTTGGCCTGTGGTAGCTTTTTCAAGTTGGCTCCAAGTTTTCTATACATAACCCAGTGGTCTTTGATGGCTTCTGGGTTGTCAGATATGAAATATATTCCAGACTCATCTTGTGTATTTCCTGCCCCAGACTTGGAGCCAGCCATGTCTCAAAGTGTATGTCAAGACCACAGTGTGGGTTCTAAGGTTCCCCATTATTTTTAATCTCAACTGTCCTAGAACACCTGGCTTACCAGATTCTGATTCCTGTGTACTTCACAGCTGTGCTGCATTTTTGCTGTGAGATCCTCGAAGCTCAGAGCTAGTCCTGTCCTGGCTTCCATGTAGCCATTTCACTGGCTTCCCTGATCCATCAGGTGCATCAGCTGGGCACTCCAGATGTGCTCTCCAGAGGGCCCAACTCAAGTTGCCTGACAAGCACCAGCCAAACTGCCCCATTAGGTGGTTCATGGCTCTGCCTCCTGTTTTCCCACTTCTGCACTACTGTTCCTGTTGTGGACTCTCCCAGGCCACCCTTCCTCTGTTCCTCTGATTTTTGATGTCCTTGGAGACATGCTGATTCCAAATCTGGGACAGGAAATGCCTTCTCTTAAATGGCACCTCTGCTTTGGGGGCTGGCCTGATCATCTCATGATAAAAGCTTTTTCTCTGAATACCCATGGCTCTTTCTCATGGCACTGGACACATATCCTCCAAGGGACCATGAATGTCTAGAGGGCTGGGATCCTGGCTTATGTATATTTTAAATTCCCAAATGCTAAGCATTTCCCCCTGAAACAGCAGATTCTCCAATATGTCTCTAGAATAAAAGAATGCTTGAATGACTAACTGAATATCTTATGTTCTGCTTGGTTATTAGGTCTTTCTCCTGTTTCAGTCTACTTTTATTCTCACCAGACTACAGTCTCCTCGAGGGGAGGGATGGAACTTCCTCACCTTTGTCTCTCTTTTAGTCCCTAAACAGGGTAGCCCTTGACACAATGCCCAGCTTAGCTTATAGTAGCCACCACTGCATAGTAGCTGAGTGGAATTTGTGAGGGAAAGAGAGGAATTTAAATCCAGCCTCATCCTATTATCTCAGCCAATAAAACTGTGAGCCTTGACCTATTCTTTTCTGCTCAATGGCACAAGATTTCAGAGCCAAAAAAAAGCCTGGTGCTGTCTGGTTTGGCCACCATGCAGGCAGGACAGACCAGCTTAATATCGCAGTTCCTCTGTTTCTTCTTGCCCTGCATTTCTTTCTCTCTGAGGCATCCTGTGGGATTGAAGTTCTTCTAAGCCCATTGCAGAGGCTCAGTGTGGATGTAAGAATGCTTCCCAGAAAGCAGTCCAAGAACAAACAACCCGTGACCCCAGGGAGGATCACACACAAATGCTGTTGACAAAAGATGGGTAGAGAGCAGTTGCCTTTATTAGGACAGAACGAGGAGAAGAACTGGAAGGGAGCTGTGAGCCAAGTGCAGCCAGGGAGTTCTGTGGCTCTTTGGGGAGAGAAGCATGCCTGCACTCTCTGGGGCCAGAGAGGGGATCCAGAGTGTTAATGGCTGCTGATGGCCTCCTAAATCCCAGGGGTTGGATGGGTGGGGTCACTGGGACCAGGCCACCCCGCCTGGTGGTTGAGCTGGCCCTTGGACTCCAGGGGGTGATTTTTCAGGCCCATGTTCTATCTGCTATACCCATCCCCCTCTTCTTTTGTGAGGCAGCCCAGGTCATCTCTCTCTCCCTACCCTGGGGACATGCAGAAGCCAGCTAGATATCACGGAACTTGGGTGTCCTGAGATATATTTTTTTTTATTTTGGAAATTTTGCATTTGTATTTCTTTAATTTAATTTATTTTTAAATTATCTTTGTCATTGCAAGTATTACAGATGTTCTACTTTTTTCCCCAGTGATTCCCTCCTCTCTGCTCCCACCTTTCCCATGGTCTTCACTACACTATTGTCTGTGTCCATGGGTTATCCATATATGCATGCAAGTTCTTTACTCTGTTTTAACTCCTGTTCTTTGAGTAACTGGCTGCAAGAAACTGGACTAGTCCTCTGGCCATTCTTTCTTGTCTCTTCATATGCCAGGTATGTGCTCTCAGTTATCCCTATAGTCATTTAAAAAAAATTGAGTTCTTGACTTTCCTGCTGTTGGAAATTATGGCGATTAAAATAATTTCTAAAGGAACCTTTACAATATACAGTGGCTGATGATTAAAAAAAATTAAGTTTGGAATTCTCAACTCTGATTTGCAGGGCTGTTCCTAACATGTGAAATTTGGAACACGAAAGGGAGGTTTTCCCTAACAATAACACCTGGCTACCTCTGGGCAGGCCTCTCGGTTTCTACTTGCTCCCCTCAAGCAGGGAGCACCCATTAGTGCTGAGTGTATTCAGGCTCCCAGGTGAGGAGAAAGGTGTCTGGCTAGCCAGGCCTAACATGAGGAGCTATGTTCTTTCCTGAACTCTGTCAGCACTGAATTCAGCTGATGAGGCTGTTAGTATATAGACAAGGCTGATAATGTCCATTTCCTTACTGCCTCCTCTCTGCCAGGCCTGGGGCTGAATGCAATTCTGTGAAACAGTTATTTTTACTCTCAGTTTACTCATGAACCCAGGAGAGAGACAGTGCTCCCCGGAATGGTCTTATTAAGAGGAAAAAAGAAGAAGAGGGGGGGAAGGAGGAACAGCAGGCTTAAAAGGAAGTAATTTGCTCAAAACTACATAAAATGCCAAGCTTTGTACTTGTCCAAACCTAGTGTTTTATTCCCTCCTAACTCTTATGTTCAAAAAGGCCCATGAATACCTTCCTTCTCCTGCTTGGCCTCCCCTGGGCTCAGTCCTCTGGGCTGTAGGAGGATGTGATCACTCTCTGGGAAAGGATGGAAAAGGAGCCTTTGGGGTCTTTCTGACCTCCTCCTGGGGGATTATATCAGGTTAGCCTCACCCTCCCACAGGTTTCCGGCAAAGGCACCCAGAACAGGTGTGCTCTGAGAAGGGGCTGGAAGAGAGGTAGGTGGCCCAGGCATCTGGAGAAGTGCCCAGCAATGGGGATCATCTTGTCCTTCCAGAGAGAGAGGCCTGGAAAGGGGCCAGGTGGGTGGCCCATCTAAGAATAGTGTGTGGTGTCTCAATTGTGTGCTTCAACAAACTGAACATGGCCCACCTCCAGTATGTGCTAAAACCTAAGTGTAGATTTACAGGGCTGGGCCTTGTTCTTGGAATCCTCTCCCCTGTTTGCTGCTGACAATAGCACCTGAATTTTGCCAAAGTGCCTCTCAGACTATGTGGATCATCATTCTATTTAGAATATGGAGTGAGGGCCATGTTCAGAAAGACACCTGAAACCAATACAAAATGACATTGAAAGTGAACTGTAATGTAAAAAATGAATTAAATTGAATAAAAGAGCCCCTGTTAGCCATTGTTGCTCAATGGTGTAAGCAGGTGTTTGTGGGCTCAGTTTTAGTGGGAACCAGTCATCATTGTTTCCATGAATGACTTGGGTTTCCTCTCAGTCCCAGCAGCCACCCTGTACCACCACGAGGTGTGCATGGACCAGAATGCTAATAGCTTAGGACAAGCTCTTTGTCTCCAGGGGAAAAGTCACTTATTTCACACGCTCCTTGACAGAGACTCTCCAACGCCTTCCTCCCACTGGGAAAGAGATGCTTTCTTCCTTAAAGAGAAAATGGATGTGGCCTCGGGTAGCCCTGGAAGCTCTCCCTTCCCCTCCCTCCTCCGGCTTCATCTGGTGCAGGGCCAGGCAGTGGTGCTACTTCCCTTTGCATACTTTGGCCTAAACATGGACTAAACCTCTCATAGTTTAGATCATTCCCTGCAGTGCAAACAAGAAGATTTGAGGTCATGTGTATAGAAGGTTGAGAATAGCTGAGGACCATGTCCTGCCCTCTGCAATTTGTTCCTTGCTGTCACCATGGCCCAGTGGTTGGCTTTCCATCGGTGATATACAATGTCTGGGTTTTATCTGCCCTAGATCACATCACAGAAGCAGACTTTTAGCCCATTTTCAATGATGTCTTTTGAAATCACAGCAAGATTCAGATCTTACCCTGATGTGACCTGTAGAATTGGATTCACTTATGGTCTCACATTCCATTCATTCCTGTGGTCCTATATTTGAACTTTTGGTAACTGACTTTGCTACTCCTCCAATATCTACAGAGGAGATGGGTGATGCTGGCTTGGATGGCCCAGCTTTGTTGGGGTTGCATTAAAAAATATGAACACTAAAGGGAAATAATCTAATATTCATCTTGCTTTTTTCTGTACAAACTCTGCCACTGAGTGAGTAATCAAATAGTAAAAAATGGAAAATTTATATTTATAGCAATAGCCAGCTAATAAGTGAAGAAATGACAGATAATGGCATTGGAATATCACCAGGATGAAATCACTAACAAATGAGTGCATCTTGACATTAAGCATGAGTGGTTACTGACATCACAAAAAAAGAAAAGTGAGACAACCTCTTGACCAAGGAACATACCACCAACTTTGAAGTGAGTAGTTTTGCCAATGGATGAAACTTGAATCAGATCGAGCTACTAGATACAACTACTGCTTTATAGGAAATGCAGAGGACAATTATTACATTAAAAGACCCCACATGAATGCAAAATCCAGCTCTACAAGATAGATGACCTTGTTTCTTCAACCAAATTATAAGAAAGAGAAGGAGATGAAGAGGGAAACCTATTGACTGAAAGAAAGTTAGGGAATTTATCAATCAGTCATAATGGATAGATCTTATTTGTATCCTGATTCCATGAACAAACTATAATAAATTGTTAAGATCTATGTTTCAATTAGAAATCTGAACACAAACTTGATATTTTTATATTAAGGAAATATTAATTTTTAGGTGTGATATTGATATTACATTTTAAAAGAGTGCTTTTAGAGATACTGAAGTATTTATAGATGAAATGATGTGATGTTTGGTATTTACTTTGAAGTAACATAGGGCAGAAAGGTGAGGGTAGAGACAAAACAAGACTGTTTGTGAAATGAAAATTATTGAGTGATGAATTCATGAGATTCATTATACTGTTCTCTATTTTGTCTGACTGACACATTCATTGTAAAAATTTTTTAATGACTAACTTGCTAAAAAAGAACAATGGTTATTCAACTAGCTCTTTTAATGGCAAATAGAGAAGGTGATATATTACTATAAATCATTCATTGTGAACTTATTTATGTGAATCAATATTATATAAATAATTACTGTGTTATGTATAAGATAATGTTTTTATATTGTAACATTAGGTTAGGCCATATATATATAATTTAGTTAATCACCAGGTTATTTCAAATGATTTACAAATATTTAAATGATCAGTTAAAATGATTAGCTTAATGTAATGCCTGTTACCATTTCATCACAAGTTAACATACAAATAAGGGCAGTTATGGTTGTGGAAACACAAACCTAATTAATCTGTTATTTTTAGGAAAACTGTTTATCAAGAGTCCAGTATGGCCAGCACTAGACTAGGCTCTGAGGATAAAAATCATCTGAGTCACAGTCCCACCCTGGAGAAACTTATTTTGCAGCAGAGGAGACAGAAAGTAAAAATCAAAACCCAGCCGCCCAGCAGCCACATGAGCTGTGGCTTATGGTACCAAGGGAGTACAGCTGCCCAGTCCTGCTGTGAGAGAAGGGGTGCCCTGGCCAGAAGACTGAGCTTCCAGGGTAAAGAGCAGGGGAGGTGGAGAGAGGGACCAGGGCAGTGGTAACACCGAGGATCTCTGAGAGGGCACTCACCTGGCTTATACCCAATAGAGCTGGATTGCTATGTGAGGGGAGAGAGTAGATAATGGAGACTGAATTGGAAACAGTTGGGGCTGGATAGTGTGGATGTGGGCTCTGCTCCTGGACTGCCCTGAAAAGGACAGCAAAGCCTCTCAGTAGTCATCCCTGAGAACTCTCTTCTTGCTCAGCTTTCCTCTCTGCAGCCTTTCTTCCTAACCTCGGGCCTATGCTAGCTACCAGCTCAGGCTCTTTTTTGTCCTTTACAATCGAAATCTGCAAAAGGCCAAGGCTCTGACTGTTTCTGTACTGTATTTGGCCATAGCTGGCCACTGCCTGCACTCCTCACCAGTGACCTCCATGGCCTTTTCCAGCTGAGTTTGTCAAAGAAAAGGACTTCGCAATTAAACAATTTGAACATTTGTTTTAACTCATATGATTTCAAAATTGTAGCATGTATTATATGATCACTTTTCTACATTACTTTGGTTTAATTTACCCCTTTAAAGAAAAAAAAAAGCACACTTAAGTAATCCAATGAGGGTAATTCCTTGTCATTTATTGAGAGCTTTTTCTTGGTCAAAGCAAAACATTAGCGTTCTTAGCAGTTCACTTATTTATACTACAGGAAACCAACAGTTATGCAAAGCCACTGCCAACATAACCATGAGCTGCTGCTGTGTGGAGTCTGAAGTACCTCATAGAAAAATAACTTTGAATTGGAATTCTTCCCAACAGCCAGATTCATTAATGCTTTGACAACTGAGGTAGGCAAAAAAAATCTTGAAAGCAGTTATAAATATGGATGATTGTTAACCTTTCAGCAGGGTGATTTAGCGCAAAAAATGTAAAATATTAGCACACAGGCTCTTGCAATAGTATCGTAGCTGTGCCATGTCTTTAATTTACCTAGAATTAATTGCAGATTTAAAATGCTTTATAGTTTAATGAACTAACAGAACATAGCCTCCAGTATGTTTTATTAACCTGGCTGTACCTTGTTAATAAAACAGTCTTTGAAAATGTGGGAGACAAACTGTGTGTGTGTGTGTGTGTGTGTGTGTAAATATTTATGAGTCTTCACACAGAAGCAATGGGAGCAGGATGGACACTGGGGCAGAGAGTGTGGTATGTTGACACAGATATTCTCAAAACTATACTTGTCAATCATATAGCAATTAAGTCTTGGACAGGGCACTTGCTGGACTCTTGTCTTTAAAAGGAGTTTCTGATATATTTTTCTTTTGTTCCTTATTTTTTAAACAGGTTGCCATTAGCACTTTCTAAATACATAACCTTTCATTATAGGTGAGAGGCAGGAGTTATGAACCAAGTTCAAGAGCTTTGTAAATAAAAATGTTTATGCGTTTATTTGAAGATTTTCATCCCCATGGAGAAAACAGGAGAGTAATAGACACTATCTTTCTGAACAAAATTGCCCCCTTATTCTGAGAGGTGATGCACACAGGTTGGATTTCCAAGACTTAATCGCCTTTAGCACTTCAGGGGGTGATCATTGCATCCATGCGTGTTTTTTAAAATATTTTATTGATTTTTTACAGAGAAGAAAGGAGAGAGAGAGGAAGAGGGATAGAGAGCTAGAAACACTGATGAGAGAGAAACATCAATCAGCTGCCTCCTGCACACTTCCTGCTGGGTTATGTGCCTGCAACCAAGGTACATGCCCTTGACCGGAATCAAACCTGGGACCCTTCAGTTTGCAGGATGACACTCTATCCACTGAGCCAAACCAGTTAGGGTCCACGTCCATACGGTTTTAATCTATAGTTACTTGGCCATAGTCTCTCCTTATACTTACACACCCTATTTCACATGCCAAGTTAGTTGTGAAGGAGTTCAGAATGAGTTACCCCAAGATGTACCTCTGTGATATGTGGATTATTTTGAATTAAAGACAATTGGGACACTGTGGGCTCAAGAGAAACTTCTGTACACCCCCTTAACTATCTAGAAAAATGTAAATTAGGGGCCTTGCCTATAATAAGTTATTATCAGAGATAAATTTTTTTGAGCTATTTATATGGCAGGGCAAACTTTTAATTACTGAAAACCTGCTTTTTAAAAATCATCCTGTGAATGATATCCCCTAAAGCCTCAAGGTGCCTTACCTCACCCTTAGCTCAGAATAGCACATGTACTTCATTTTAACTTTCATTTGTTGACCTTTCAGATATGTGGGGTCTCTGACTCTCTCATGCATGTGGGGCTCCCATACATACAATATGTAATTATATTTTATTATTTTCTCTTGCTAATCTAATATATCAGATGTAGATTCCATTATTAGACCATACAGAAGAACCTAGAAGAGCAGAGGAAACTTTCTTCCTCCACCCACAGTTGTCCTGGTCACTTGGTTGCTTCACTTGACTTAATGAACTGCAATTTTGACTCCAAATTGCCAAGAGAAAGAGTGATAAACATTCAACATAGCAATGATGACCACAATAGCTAACGCTGATTGAAATTAACAATGAACCAGGCATGCACAAAGCCCTTAACTTCCACTTTATCCACTTCTCACCATAAGCCTCTGGGAAGGACCAAACATTATTCCATTTACTCAGGAGAGGAAACCAAAGCTTAGTGTGCCAAATCAAGACCAAGAACAATGACCCACACATGGCCAAGTTGGGCTTGCAGTGCAGGCTGCTGACTCAGGTCTTGGTCAGCGTGCTCTTGGATGTCACAAGTCTCCTGAAACCAGAGGACTCCACTCAGCTTCAATTTTTGCCAGGAAACAAGTAATTTCTTTCCTCCTTTCCTGGATGTGTTGAAGTTTCCAAGCTGTCCATAAATCACATTATTCTCTTTTTGTTTTTAAAAGAAAAAAACATTATTTATAGAATGAGATAGAATGTTTTTCTAGATTTAAATTTTTATTGTAAAAGTGATAATGCTTGTTATAAAAATTTAAACATTACAAAATAGAAATAAGTAAAAATGTTCTCTTTTTTCTTGCATTTTGTAAACCACTTATCACATTCATTCTCATTTAACCATCTCTAGACCCAATTCCATTCATCAGATGTAACAAGGTTAAAAATTTGAACTCTATCATTTTATTTCTGTCTCTGCCCTCCTACTACTCCCAACACTCACACTATTTGACTGTGTTATGTGGGCAGACTTGGGGGTTAGACTCCCTGGATTTAAATCCTAATTTCACCATTTATTAGCTAAGTGATTTTATGCTAGTGATCAATTTCCTTATTCAAAAAATACAGATAATAACATTACCTACATCATAGGTTTATGTAAAGATGACATGAGTTAATATATAAACCAGTTAGAACAGAGATTTTTCCTAGATTAACTCTCAATAAGTATTTTATCTTTATCTAATGTCTCTCTGTGTGTACACAAATATTTAACTCACACGAAGGTGAGAATATACAAATCATTTTGCATCTTGTATTTTTGACTTAACAATGTATTATTTTAGTAATAGAAAACTGTTGTTTAAAAATAACAACACTTACACAAAATTCCATTTCATACTGTCAGTAGACTTTCAGATGTGTCTATTTTTTACTCTTATAAACAGAGTGATCATAAACTTCTAGGTGCATAAGTCACTATGAGTTTGTCTGAGTACCACTGCAGGACACATTTCTAGAAATAGAATTGCTGATAAAGATGTATTCATACTTAAAATTTTGGTTAAAACTGCCAAAGTTTCCTCCCTAAAGGCCATTTCAATTTAAAATTCAGAATATCAACATTGAGTGTGTTTATTTTTCCACAACCTTGATCTTTAATAACGAGAGTATTTTTAAATCTCTACTAGACTGGTAGGTGAAGATGAAAATTTTATTGTTCTTTTCATTGCACTTACTTGATTAGTAGTAAGGTTCAGCTTTTTTAATAAATAAAATGACAATTTATAGTCTTTAGTGAATTGGTTATTAGCTTTAGTCTATTTTTCTCCTGGGGTGTTCTAAAATTAAATTAAAAAATTTTTATACATTAAGGCTTTCAATTTCTTATCGAAGTCACATATGTTAAAAAGTTTCCACGTGTTTGTTGGTCTTTTAATTTACTATTTTTACTTCATAGAAACTTAAATATAGACAGACAAATCTGTGACTCTTTTCCTCCCTGGATTGGAAAGTTCTTCCCCATTGAAAGTTTATAGAACTCTTTTATGTTTCTTTTAGTAGGTTTTGTTTTTTTAAATATTGAAATGTATGCCAAATAAGATAAGATATAATACTAGTGGTATGGTGTGAGGTGGGGTATTTAACTTAATTTATGCCTGAACAAATGAGAAAATTGAAGAAAAACAAAAATATATTTGAAAAAAAACTGTAATACACATCCATGCATTCATTGCACCAATTAAACTTGTTTCTTGAATATAGATCATATATGTACTTTATAGGTCAACAGTGGCCAGTAGAACTTTCTGTGTTGATGGAGATGGTTTGTATCTCTGCTGTGAAATGCAGCAGCAACCAGTCACACATGCCATTGAAACATGGCTAGTTGATCAAATAACTGAATTAAAAATTTTTAAAAAATAATTAATTTAAATTTGAAGAGCTACTTGGCTATCGTACAGAATAATGGAACTATAGATGATGGTGGTGAAGGTGAAACAACAGAGGTTGTGTGTGTGTGTGTGTGTGTGTGTGTGTGTGTGTGTGTGTGTTAAGAGAAAGGCAATATAGAAGAGAATGCAAAAGGCTTAGGCAAATGCTTTCTGTTAAAAATTGTCAAATTTAGAAAAATTCCAATTTTTTATCTCCTTGTGATTTAAAAATAAGAGAAAGAGAGTTTGGACATTTTTGGCTTTTTTGGCCTTGAGATTCTTGGCTCCCCAAATGAGAAAGAATAATTTGCTAGTTAGTACCCCTTCCTTCTCTAGCCTTTAAACTGCATCTTTGCCTTCATTCTGCAGCACCATCTTTTTCCTACATACTACACATCTCTTTTTCAAGAAGGCTGTAACCAACCTGGCTATAACCAATGACCTGTCTCTATATTAGCTTCTCTCTTCTGGGGATAATGAGGAGCTCCCTTTACGAAATGAGCTGAGAAGATGCCAATATGGAACATTCTGGATGTGGGTTCTGAAATCTCTTTCATCTTCTCTGTGGAGTCTCATTAGTGTTTCAAGAGTTTGAGGTCATGGCTCTTAACTCACTTGATACTGAATCGTTCAGAAAAGCCCAAGGAATACTCATGTCATGATGTTAAAGTGCAGATGTATTTGAATGGCAGAAGCCCAGTGGATTCTAGGCTGGGAAACCTTGATTTCCATTTTCAAAAGAAGATAGGGTATCCCTCTGTTGTGGGACATGTGAACCAGAGCCGGTCATGACCATAGTCAAGTTGTTCTTGTGGCTCTGGGAACAAATGGTTGTGTGTGGAGGAGTGTTCTATGTGTGACAGGAGGATGGGGAAATGCCAGCCTGGACTTGGCAGCATGAATATGCAGGTGATGAGCCACAGGAAAGCTGTCAGGCATATGGCCACCAGATTTATCATCAGGTAAAAGGCATATATTATGCACAGAAGCAGCTGGTCATCTGTCAGGTGGAGAGCTGAGGCCGAGCAAGCTGCTCAGCACTGAGGAGATAACAGCTAAAAGGGAAGTCAACAAGTGGAAGTGTCTGAAGGAAAAAGTCCTATCCTGCCAGGTGCACCTGCATGCTTTTTTTGTGATAAAACTGGAGAGTGAGAAGACAAAAGCAAGTGCTGTCAAAGAGTTAGACCTTGAGGTATAGAGAATGTTTGATGTGGCAGCTCATGAAACTTTAATCATGAAATTCATTCAAATTTATTGAGATGAGTGAGATGATAGGAACTGACAAGTGGCAGCAGCCATCTCAGTGCAGGGCGGTGATTTATGGGGAGGCAGGGAGCAGAATGCTTCTGGCTTTCCCCTTCAGTCTCACTTAGCAACTTCATTAATAACCCAGATAAATAAGCAATCTAATTCATGAAGAGCATCTGATATTAAATTGAGAGACATGGGGAATAAAAAAGAAGAAACCCTAAATAGACAATGGGCCCACGTGGAAAAAATAAGAATACTGACCAGTAGTAAGTAGGATTCTATGTGAATATGGAAGATTTAGAATTCATCTTGTAATTCCCAAACACATTTGAGAAAAAGGATAAAAATCCTCCTAGTAATTGCTGATAATTATTGAGTACTTATTCCAAACACTCTCATTTAATCTTCACAGCAGTCTTATGATGTGGACTTTATTCATTTTTCCCCCAAATGCTATAAACTGGGGATCAAGAAGCAAAAGTAATTCATTAAGAACCACCCAGATGTAAATATTAGAGTTGGGATTTAATATCGGTCTATTAGCCTTCAGAAGCCAGTGCTTTTTCTTCTGTATTCTTGCAACTCCGAGTGTGGTCCATGAGCCAGGAACATCAGCATCACCGTGGACCTTGTTAGAGATGCAGAATATCAACCTTCCTTCCTCAGTCCTACAGACAGAGAATCTGCATTTTTGGCTGGCTTCTCAAATGAGTCATATGAAAATGAAAATGTGAGAAGCTCTGGTTTACATGCAATGGAAAAGCAAAATCCTAATGTAAATTTTCTCTGTAACATTGCCCCAGGGTCATTCTAGTGCCACCAGCTCCTCAGTCAAGGTAATCACCAGCCTCATACAGCCATTGGTGTTCACAATCTGTCACTTGGTTCTGCCCATTTGGGAAGTAAAGAGAAGTTTCCAGAACAAATAACTTTAACCTTTACTTTATTCACATCCAGTGTTTACTGCTAACATAGCACTTACCACACAGAATTGGAGTTGCTGTTAATTTCCCACTAAGCTCTGAAGTCTTGTAGGCAAGGGTCTGTCTGTTACCCATCTGTGTTTCCCTGACAGCTGGCACAAAGCCTCACCTGGCCCAGAGAAGATGCTCAGTAAATGCTTGTTGACATACTGTGTGAATGAATAAACACTGGCAAAGATTTTTATCTGCCTGGGCTACATCTCATTGATGACTTTCCCTAGACACTTCAAAATCAGAGGTTTGTTGAAAACATCTGGAAAACTCTTGAGTTTGTGCCTTGCCCTTAACCACAGATATATTTACCTTCTAGGCTCAGCAGATGTTTTCTTCTGGCAAAAATCAAAGAAAGGAAATCTATAGTATCCTCTTGACAGTGAATTTAGAAATAAAATACAGTTGTAAATAAGAAAAATTTTTCCACAGATGGAATTTTTATGTTCTCATTTCTTCTGCACATTGTAATTTGTAGTGAGAGGCTAAGGTCAGGACACATTCGTTTACTCATTCAACAGATATTTATAAAGTCCTGTTATGCCCCAAATGTTAGAGATATTCATGAGATTAGATATATATCTGACCCACCCTGTGGAGCAGAGAGACTGATAAAGAAGATAAGACTAACATTGGAGTAACTAATTCAAAGTGGTTCATGAAGTTCAACAAACATTCATGGAGTCCCAGTTCTGCCCCATGTACTGCTTTAACTACTGGGGAGAGAAAGATGTTTAAGACAGAATCCCTGAGTCAGAGCAGCTTAAAACCCAGTGAGACAAGGTGATAGGTTGCCTTTTTACTCTGGAAAGTGCAGAGATAGGAGGGTATCCAAGATGTTTAAGGAGCATATTGAGGACAGTGAATGTGGAGTAACTGGGGTTGAGTATCTTGGTAAAGGTGATGTTTGAGACCAGTCTTAAAGCATGAGTAGGAGTTTGACAAGCAAAGGGGAATGGACATGGAAGTCCAAGTTTCTTTGACTTGATTGAACAATCAAGACAGTTAAGTATCAAAATAAAGGGAAACTCTGAGGCTGGAGATGTCAAAATGTGTCTCAGGGCCAGGTGGGACCATGTGAAGGTGTTGGGCACTGAGATGGGGTAAGGATAGTCCACACCATGGAAAGGGTCTGAGCAGACATTCAAGTATCTTCCTTTCTCTCTTTCCCTCTCATTCTTGGTCTTTCTTGCTCTCTCAGCTCTCATCTTTTGTATTTTCTAAGTATGTTAAGACATTAAGATATTAAAAAGAATTTATTTTAAAGGTTTAAAATTTAGCTAGGAGAACCAAGATGGCGGCATAGGTAAAACACCTATCTTGCCGTCATACTCAGCAATTTTAATACTACAACTTAACGAAAGAACAAACACCTTCCAGAATCACCAGAAAGTTGGCCGAGTGAAAATTCCACAAATAAAAGTGAAAATAAGACACTGTGACTCAGAGGAGCGGCAGCAGACAGCGTTGAAAGATTCGAGTGGAGAGAGGTTTGGAGCACATGCCAGCGGAGAGGACGGGCAGCTGAAAACCAGCCAGTTTTCTTGAACGGGAAGACAAAGACATCCCACTGGACTGATTCTCCAGCTCTGGGCGAAGTCCAGGGAACCCACTATCATACAGGGTGAAAACTGGACAGTGGGAGGGCACGCCGAAGCTTGGGTGCTGCAGGGGTCTCCCGGCTTGTGGAGAAGGCAGCTTGTGTGAACAGCTCAGCTGCGTGACCATGCAGAGAGCACTCTGAGACTTGCTCTTTCATTCGGGAAACCTTCAGACTGCTTTGTTTTACGACCCTGGGTGAGACATTGGGTGTGCAGACTCATTTGGGGAGAGTCTGAATTCCCCAGCAGCTGGTGGAGCTTGGCAGCGGCTCTCTTTCAGAGGTGCTGGCAGCCATTGCCACCAACACAGAGTCCCTGGGGCCGCATAGGGTGGAGCTAATGCTGTCTGCTTGGCCTGGAGACTCCGCCCATCCAACCTGAGCACAGCTGAACTTCACAGACAATTGGCCTGGAGTTCAACCCCTCCAAGTGCTAACAACGATTAACCTGAACTTAACTTCAGCAAGACTGTGCAACCCATATCCACCTCAGATAACTGGGGAGGCTGACCCACTGTCCCTTGTAGGAAGTCTACCACACAAAGCTAATTGACCAACTCAGGGAAGCAGTCACCATGCAGAGACATGGAAAGAAATCAGATGTGAAAGAAATGGAGGAAAAAAAAAAAAAACGACTGGATATGGAATTCAAAACCACGGTTATAGGGCTTCTCAAGAGGCTCCAACAAATGGTTGAGGCCTATAAGGAAATAAGCAAGACCGCAAAGGAAATGAATGAGTCCTCCAAGGAAATGAACGAGACCCTCAAGGATATGAATGAGACCTGCAAGGAAATGATCAAGACCAACGTGGAAATGAATGAGTCCTACAAGGAAATGAAGGAGACCTCAAGGATATAAAGGAGACTCTCAAGGATATGAAAAAGGACCAACCAGAAATTAATCATACACTGACCGAAATGAAAAATATTATACAAAGACCTAAAAGTGCTCTGGAGCACCCCAAGAACCAAGTTAAAGATTTGAAATACAAAGAGGGAAAATCCACTCAGCTGAAAAAGCAAGAAACCAAAAGAATCCAAAAAATTGAAGATAGTTTAAGGGGCCTCTGGGACAACCTCAAGCATACCAACATCCAAATTATAGGGGTGCCAGAAAAAGAGAGAGAGCAAGACAATGAAAACCTATTTGAAGAAATAGTGACCGAAAACTTCCCACACCTGGTGAAAGAAATTGACTTAGGAGTCCAAGAAGCGCCCAAACCCCAATATATAGGAACCCTAAGAAGACCACACCAAGGCACATCATAATTAAAATGCCAAGAGCAAAAGACAAAGAGAGAATAATAAAAGCAGCAAGAGAAAAACAGTTAGTTACCTATAAGGGAGCACCCATATGTTTGTCAGCGGATTTCTCAAAAGAAATGATGCAGGCCAGACAGGAGTGGCAAGAAATATTCAAAGTGATGAACAGCAAGAATCTACAACCGAGATTACTCTATCCAGCAAAGCTATCATGCAGAATTGAAGGTCAGATAAAGTGCTTCGCAGATAAGAAAATGCTAAAGGAGTTCATCACCACCAAACCAATAGTATATGAAATGCTGAAAGATATTCTTTAAGAAGAGGAAGAAGAAAAAGATAAAAGTGTAAATTAGGAACAACAAATACACATCTATCATCACAAATGAATCTAAAAATCAAGTGAATTAATAAGCTGATGAACAGGATAAACTGGTGAATGTAACAGAATCACGGACATAGAGAGGGAATGGACTGACAATTCTTGGGGGAGAAAAGGGGTGTGGGAAGTGTAGCAAGAGACTGGACAAAAATCATACAACTATGGGAGAGGACAGTGGAGGGGGGTGAGGGCGGAGGGTGGGATGGGTACCAGGTGGAGGGGAACTATAGGGTGAAAAAAAAGGGAACAATGTAATTAATAAACTGGACAATAAAGATAAAAAAAGAAAAAAAGGTTTAAAATTTAAAACAAATATCAAACAAAATATGATAATGGGATTTATTTTATGTGTCAGTTAATTATTCATTAAATTTGGTCATTGTAGACAAAAAATTAAAGGTGTCTGATGCTCATCTTCACTTTCCAATCTTGTCAGTGTATCTCTGTAACTGACTATATGTATAGTTTCTTTTGAAGGTGGCTTCCAATGTGTACATTTGCAAGCCAATGAAGAATTAAAAACCTGGTCCAGATGGTTCTTCTGGAACAGTTACAAGCTCTAGAGTTGTGGTATTTTATTTTATTTTTTATTTGAGAAGGTATCTACTGAGAATGTTATGTGTCTCCTTGCGGTTTGGGTGGAACTCCTTATGTGCACACACTTAGCCTCTGGCTATTCCCTCTAGGTTCTATCATATTATAAAGGTTTCACAGTAGAAAAGAGTTTCATCCACAGTCTCCCAACAGCATCCAGGGCCTTCACGTTGTAGCAAAGAGCTCTTCACTACCCTAGATCCTGAGGACCAGATACAAAGTTTGTCTGTATCACAAGGCAATGATGAAATGCTAAGAAAAGCTTCTTAATGCTTTCCTAAAGTATTGATGGAGAGACTTCGGGAATTCTAAAGCATTTCAGAGCAGAAAATATCTCATATGAAATCATGAAGGCAGGAAGAACCACCGCCCCCATTTGTATTCCTTTTCTCATCTTCTACATCCCAATCTCAAGACTTTCCTTATTTTAACTTTCATTGTGTTCTCAAAATAGAGCTCTTTCCTGCTCTGGGGATCTCCTCTTTGCTATCCCGGATATGAATTATGGCTAACATGGAGAATCTCCAAGGGTTATATGACTAACAACTCATAAATAAGGGCAACTACTGGCAATTCCCTGCATCACCCTAATTCACAGGGCAACTGTTCATGTCAGGATTTTCAGGAGAGACAAAGCTTATGTTCTCTGCTTCATTTTCTAAATGTGTCATAGCACATTGGACCCAGAGACCAGGTCCCCTCACAGCTGGTGCTAGAGAGGAGGGTGTAGTCTTTATTAGGATTTAAGTCACTTAAATTTCCATTGCTCTTTCTGTATATACAAACATAAATACCCTGTTTCCCCGAAAATAAGACAGTGTCTCATATTAATTTTTGCTCCCAAAGATGCACTAGGTCTTATTTTCAGGGAATGTCTTATTTTTTCCATGAAGAAGAATATGGTACACATTTATTGTTGAACAACAACAAAAAGGAAATTTAGTTCTCATCACAAACCAGCATAACCAGACAAACTGAATCCTATGGTATCAAGAATTTCTTGTTACTATCATTATTTCTATGTACAACAATCTATGGTACATTTACTGATACTGATATTTACTGGTATGTACACAAAGTAAGATTTATTCAATGACCGTCATGTCATTATCTTCTGGAACATCATCATAACAATCCAAATCCTGAATTTCTGGTGAATTTCTTGTGACTCCATTTCTTTCAGATTCAGTGGACCAAATCTCTCGCTGTCCTTAAATGAGTACTTCTTGTCAATGTAGCCTGCTCGTAGTGCATTTGCAATGTAACTGTCAGTGATTTTCTCCCATGAATTCTTCACCCAAGTCACAACCTCTTGCAGTTTAGGTTTCACAAAGTTTCCACACTGATTTCTCTCCATTCTATTTCCAATGTAGTCATTAATTTCCATGCACAAATTGTCCTTGAATGGCTTGTTTATTGCAATATCAAGAGTCTGGAGATAGGCTGTCATTCCTGCGGGAATCATTATTTAATCTATGCACAGCTGCCGACTGCTAGTTGGCAAGGTGTCGTGAGTGTCCCCCATCTCTGGACCATCCTCCCGGCTAGAACAGACCCGTCAGCTCCTCACTGTCACAGGAACCTACATGGTCTTGGAGTTGTTCTCTGAAAACACACAAACACATTCTCGACCAAATGTTAACAAAGGGATCCTCTCTGCAAATTAGACTTGGATTCTTTTTATTTTCTCCCAAATGATTTTCCTTTGGCTTATTTTGACACGATGTGTGTTTTTCACGAGTGGCCTGATGTTGGCCTTACAAATGGAAGTTATTTTTCTGGAGTAAGAATTTTCTAGATCGATTATACTTACAGGATATTTTTCCTTACATGATATTACCCCACTGCCCCCTCCCCTTTTTTGATTAATGGGGGCTTTTGGAAATTTTATCTTGCAGTCTTGTTAATTTTAAATTTTAATTTTTGCACACAAATATGACTGCTTTAGGTTCTTTGGATGTTAGGCAATTTTACAGTGAGATGAACTAGTAATAGAAATTTTAGTTAATGTTTTAGGAACAGCTTTTTGTCCAGTACACTTAAATTTTCTTGAGTATTCACTTATTTCACTTGGCCAATTTAAATTAATCTGAAAACTTGATTACTATTTTACTGTCAATTTTAATGCTCAAGCAAAAATCTTAGTTTACCCTGTAAATATTAGTGGAAATGATTATTTGCATTTTTGAGGAGGCCCTGAGCATTCCTGGTACTAGACTGAATTTAGATATAGGGCAGCTGTTGCTGGTGGAGTTTCTGTCTGTAACCTGGGTCCCGATATGAGCTGTGCAAGGGAGGCGAAGCAGCCATGGGGGCAGGAGACCTCCCTTAGAAGGGGTGAGAGTCAGGCCCCTGCAAGGTTTGTGAGTGAGGGTCTGTGCCCCACCTCTGTTGACCGTTTAGTTCTCTCCTGTTGGCCCCTCTGTGACTGTGCCTGTCATAAGTTGTTCCTTTCCTGAAGAATCTTACCTGTCTCTGGCTAATCAGCCATCCTCTGGGGCCAAACAGGGTGATGTGAGGTTCAGTTCTGTCTCCTTTGTCGTCTATGCCCCCATGGCCTCCACGCCCAGCATCTGCCTTGGGGTCCCCTCGCCTTCTGGCGGGGTCCTGGTACTGGACACATATCTCAAGAGACCCAGGTTTCTTCTCCAGAGAGGGCCCAGCTCACACCATTGGTCGATAGACAGATCCATGGTGCCAGCTGCCTAGAGGCTTCAGCCACAGCTTGAACTGAAAGCTCAGGCATCAGCTGTGTATATTTGGATAATAAGAAGAGGGTCCCTCTTGGCAAAAGGGCAAGAGGGGCCAATATAGAATGCTCAGATGCCTTCCCAGTGCCTTAATTCCTCATGAAAGGGATTAATTCCTTTCCTATCCTTTTTTTTAAGTTGCTGCCCAACATTCAAAGAATTAGTTTGTAAGTTTATTTGGGATAATTGTATAGTATGCTGTTGTCAAATATCAAATACTATAATGATATTGTAGAATAATGTCATGTAAGAGTATTATGGTGTCCCAGGAGGTTAAGGAGGGCCAAGCCTAAGGACTGGTGTCCATAGGAGATGACAAGCTCTAGGCCATGGTAATTCAATCTCAAACTAGCTGCCAATTTTTTTATAACTTTATATAAACTTTGTCAGGGATGTAAAAACACAAACTACTTACCTTAGTTCAAGAGTTCAAATACATTGTCTTTCCCCCTTACTCCCACCACCTTCCACTTACCCTGAGGTTTGACATTCTGATAGACTTTTCTCAGTCTCTGGATCCATTCTTGTTCATCAGTCTGCTGTTCATTATATTCCACAAATGAGTGAGTTCATGTGCTATCTTTCTCTGCCTGGCTAATTTCACTTAGCATAATACTCGCCAGCTCTATCCATGTTGTTGCAAATGGTAGGAGCTCCTTCTTTTTTACCACAGCATAGTACTCCATTGTGTAGATGTACCACAGTTTTTTAATCCACTCATCTGCTGATGGGAACTTAGGCTGTTTCCAAATCTTAGCTATGGTAAATTGTGCTGCTATGAACATAGGGGTACATATATCCTTTCTAATTTGAGTTTCTAGTTTCTTGAGATATATTCGTAGAAGTGGGATCACTGGGTCGAATGAGAGCTCCATTTTTAGTTTTTTGAGGAAACTCCATACTGTTCTCCACAGTGGCTTCACCAGTCTACACTCCCACCAGCAGTGCATGAGAGTTCCTTTTTTTTCTGCATCCTTGCCAGCACTTGTTGGTTGTTGATTTGTTGATGAATGCCATTCTGACCAGTGTGAGATGGTACCGCATAGTCGTTTTGATTTGCATCTCTTGGATAATTTGTGACTTTGAGCAGGTTTTCATATGTCTCTGGGCCTTCCTTTTGTCTTCTTTCGAAAAGATTCTATTTAGGTCTGTTGCCCCCCTTTTTTTTATTGGATCATCTGTCCTCCTTTTATTAAGTTGTATGAGTTCCTGTAGATGCTTGAGATTAAACCTTTATCACTGATAACATTTGCAAATATGTTCTCCCATACAGTGGGTTTTCTTGTTGTTTTGTTGATGCTTTCTTTAGCTGTGCAAAAGCTTTTTATTTTGATGTAGTCCCATTTGTTTATTTTCTCATTAGCTTCCATTGCCCTAGGAGTGGTATCACTGAAGAATTTCTTTTGGCATATGTCTGAGATTTTTCTTCCTGTGGAATCCTCTAATATTTTTATGGTATCCCATCTTATGTTTAAGTCCTGTATCCATTTTGAGTTTGTTTTTGTGTATGGTGTAAGTTGGTGGTCTAGTTTCATTTTTTTGCATGTATCTGTCCAATTTCCCCAGCACCATTTATTGAAGAGACTATTTGACTCCATTTTATGTTCATGCCTCCTTTGTCAAATATTAATTGAGCATAGTAGTTTGGGTTGATATCTGGATTCTCTATTCTATTCCATTGGTCTATATGTCTGTTCTTGTGCCAGTACCAGGCTGTTTTGAGAACAGTAGCTTTGTAATACAGCTTGAAATCTGGCATTAAAATCCCACAGACTTTGTGCTTCTTTCTCAGCATTGCTATGGCTATTCGGTGTCTTTCTTATTCCAGATGAATTTTTCGACAGTTCTTTCCAGGTCTGTGAAATATGCCATTGGTATTTTAATGGGGATTGCATTAAATTTGTAGATTGCTTTGGGTAGTATGGACATTTTAATGATGTTGATTCTCCCAATCTATGAACATGGAACGTTCTTCCACCTGTTTACATCATCCTCTATCTCTTTTTTTAGTGTCCTGTAGTTTTCCACGAATACGTCTTTTACCTCCTTAGTTAAGTTTATTCCTAGGTATCTTAATTTTTTTGGTGTGATGGTAAATGGGATTGCTTTTTTAGTCTCTCTCTGTAAGTTCACTATTAGTGTATTGAAATGCCATGGATTTCTTGGCATTGATTTTGTAGCCTGCTACATTGCTGAACTCATTTATTAAGTCTATTAGTTTTTTTATGGAGTCTTTCAGATTTTTATGTACAATATCATGTCATCTACAAATAAGGATAGCTTTACTTCTTCTTTTCCAATTTGGATGCCTTTTATTTCTTCTTCTTGTCTAATTGCAATGGCTAATCCTTCCAGTACTATGTTGAACAGAAGTGGTGAGTGTGGGCAACCCTGTCTTGTTCCTGTTCTTAGGAGAAATGGTTGTAGTTTTTGCCCATTGAGTATGATGTTTGCTGTTAGTTTATCATATACGGATTTTATTATGTTGAGGTATGATCCTTCTATTCCTACCTTGTTGAGACTTTTTATGAAGAAAGGGTGTTGAATTTTGTCAAAAGCTTTTTCTGCATCAATTTATATGACTATGTGATTTTTATCTCTCTATTCGTTTATGTGATGTATCATGTTTATTGATTTGCAGATATTGTTCCATCCTTGCATTCTTGGGATAAATTCTACTTGGTCATGGTGTATGATCTTTCTGATGTACTGCTGGATCCGATTTGATAGAATTTTATTGAGGATTTTGGCATCTATATTCATGAGGGATATTGGCCTGTAATTCTCTTTCATTGTGTTGTCTTTATCTTGTTTTGTTTTTAGGGTGATGCTGGCTTCAGAGAAGGAGTTTGGAAGTGTTTCATCCTCTTGAATTTTCTGGAATTGTCTGAGGAGGACAGGTTTTAGTTCTTCCTTGAATGTTTGGTAAGACTTCCCTGTGAAGCCGTCTGGCCCTGGGTTTTTGTTTGCTGGAAGCTTTTTGATGACTGTTTCAATTTCTTCCATAGTTATTGGTTTATTGAGCTGTTTATATTCTTCCTGATTGAGTTTTGGGAGGTTATATTTTTCTAGGAATATATCCATTTCCTCCAGGTTGTTCAGTTTGTTGGAGTAGAGTTGGTCATGGTATTTTTAGCAATACTTTGTATTTCGATGGGGTCTGTTGTTATTTCACCTCTTTCATTTCTGATTTTATTTATTAGGGTCCTCTCTCTTTGCTTCTTGGTGAGCCTGGCTAGAGGTTCATCAATCTTGTTTATCCTTTCAAGGAACCAGCTCTTGGTTTTGTCGATCTTCTGTATTGTTTATTTGGTCTCTAAGCTGTTTATCTCTGCTCTGATCTTTACTATTTCTTTCCTTCTGCTTACACTGGGCTTTGCTTGTTGCTCTCTTTCTAATTCTTTGAGTTGTTCTGTTAGATAATTTATTGCCGCTATTTCTTTTTCTTTTTTTTTTTTTTGCAGTAGGATTGTAGAGCTATGAACTTCCCTCTCAGAACTGCTTTCACTGTGTCCCATAGATTTTAGATTGTTGTGCTATCGTTGTCATTTGTTTCCATGATGTTTTCTATCTCTTCCTTGATCTCTCTGGTACCCATTCATAGTTTAATAGCCTGCTGTTTAGTCTCCATGTGTTTGATTTCTTTGGATTGTTTTTATTGTTGTTAATTTCCAGCTTTATGCCACTGTGATCTGAGAATATGCTTGATATGATTCCTATCTTCTTGAATTTGGAAAGACTTTGCCTATGACCCAATATATGGTCTATCTTTGAGAATGACCCATGGTCACTTGAAAATAATGTATATTCTGTGGTTTTGGAGTGAAATGATCTAAAGATGTCAATTAATTCCATATGGTCAAATGAGTCATTGAGGACTGATGTTTCTTTACTGATTTTTTTTTAGATGATATGTCCAATGGTGATAGTGGGGTATTAAAGTCTCCTACTATGATTGTATTGCTGTCTATCTCTCCCTTGATATCCTCCAGAAGTTGTTTTATGTATTTGGGTTCTCCTCTATTGTGTGTGTATATGTTTACCAGAGTTATTTCTTCTTGTTGGATTGCTCCCTTTAGTATTATGAATTGGCCTTCTTTATCTCTTGTTATGTCCTTCACTGTGAGATCTAATTTGTTGGTTATAAGTATTGCTGCCCCAGCTTTTTTTTCATTTCCATTCGCCTGAAGAACCTTTTTCCATCCTTTCACCCTCAGTCTGTGTGCATCTTTTTTTAAGAGGTGGGTTTCTTATAGACAGCAGATACATGGGTTGTGTTTTCTTATCCAGTCAATTACCCTATGTCTTTTGATTGGAGCATTTAATTTATTTACATTTAAAGTTATTATTGATAGATACTTATTTGTGGCCATTTTTGTTCTTTACCCCTATGTTCCTTCTTTGCTTCCTATTTCTTTTTACAGCACACCCTCTAGCATTTCTCGCATTGCTGGTTTGGTGGTAATGAATTCCCTTAGACCTTTTTTGTCTGTGAAGCTCCTGATTTGACCTTCAATGTTGATTGATAGCCTTTCTGGGTACAGTATTCTAGGATTCAGACCCTTCCTTTGCATGACTTTGTATATTTCATTCCATTGCCTTCTGGCCTGATATGTTTCTGTTGAGAAATCACTTGTTAGTCTGATGGGGGTTCCTTTGTAGGTGACTTTCTGTCTCTCTCTGGCGATTCTTACTTTGTCATTGGTGTTTGCCAATTTAATTATAATGTGCCTTGGTGTAGGTCTTTTGGGGTTCATTTTGCTTGGGACTCTATTAGCTTCTTGGATTTGTGTGGGTTTTTTCTTGCCTATATCAGGAAAGTTTTCTGTCATTATTTCTTCCAACAGGTTTTCTATTCCTTGCTCAGTTTCCTGTCCTTCTGGAAGGACAGGATGTTATTTTGTTTCATGTTGTCCCAAAGTTCCCTTAGGCTCTCCTCCTGCTTTTTAATTTTTTTCTAGAAGCTGCTCTACTTGGTTATTTTTTCCTACCTTGTCTTCTAGCTCACTGATGTGGTCCTCTGCTTCTTCTAGTCTACTCTTGATACTTTCTATTGAGTTCTTTATTTCAGTGATGTCACTTTTCATTTCTTCTTGGCTCTTCTTCATTTCTTTCTGGGTCTTCCTCATTTCCTTTTGGTTCTTCTTCAATTCCTCTTGGTTCTTACTCATATTGTCAAATTTGTCTTCCATTCTTTTCAGGCACCTTATGACCATTTCTCTAAATTCTTTCTCTGACAGGTTCCTAACTTCCATTTCATTTACCTCCTTTTTCTGTTGAGACTTGTTTTTCTTTCATACGTGGGTTGTTTCTTTGTTTCCCCATGGTCTCTCTTCTCTGTGTGTCTGGTTATGTAGTCTCACTCTCCTGCATTGATTTAAAGGCACAAAATACAACACAACCATGTGCAACGCACCAGGCACTTAACAGGAATGTAGTCACAGTATTGGTAAGTACAATAAAGGTGATCGCCAGAGAAAGGCAAATTCGAAAATAGGTAAGAAAGAAGAAAGAGAAAACACACACACACACACACACACACACACACACACACACACACACACACAGAGAGAAAGACAGGAATGCCAAAATGATATTGGGAAAAGGGGAAGAAGTAAAAAAAAAGAAAAGGTGAATAAACTATAAATTTGGGATGAAAACTCCTATAGGACAGCCACTAATCTGAACAAAAGCCAACAACAAGTACCTGGAGATTGATACAAACCACATATAACTACTAATATCAAGGGAAGTGAGGGAACACAGAAGCAAAAATAATTCAAAGAACAATGCAATCAAGAACAATAAAACAAAAAACAATACCAAAAAAACCCCCATAAAACAAACCAAGAGAAAAGAATAAGCAAACCAATCTCACAAACCTGCAAAAAAACAATACAATCAACAGTCAAGTAAACAACAACAACAGGACAGAGAGAAAAACAATTTAGCATAGTAAAGTCAGAGAAGCAAGAGGTATGTATGGACTTGGAGTAGGTGGTTGGAGAGTAGATACATAAGTGGGGTGAAATTTTAACTGGGGTTGAAAAGAAAGAATAAGGTAAATCTAAAGTGGGAAAATGTAAGGGAAACAAGGCACTAAATAAGTAAAGGTTAGCAAGAGAGTGGTGGCATAAAGGTGAATTTGAGTAAAAAGATACTAAATAGATGAAAATAGACTTTAGAACACTAATCCCAAAGTAGAATAAAGAGAAAATAAAATTAATTCCTTAATTTGTGTTACACAAGAGTCCATTTGTGACTCAGCCCCTGGGTGGCAGTGTTTCTAGATTGACCTCTGGGTCTATTGGTCCTCTCTAGCCTGAACTAAAATCCTGCTATCCCTGTGGTATTCAATACTGATTTGTGGGGATGAGCTGCCCCAGAGCTGCCTCTCTAATGGAGACTGCTGACTTTTATCTCCAGGCTCCAAAAATAGTTCTCCCCTGCGGTCTCCCAGGTTATCCCCGACCAGGGGATCCCACAATCCTTGTTTAGCACTCAGTAGCTCGGATTAGGAGAGGAAAAAACGCAAGTATGCGAATTCAGATTCTTCACATATGTCTGCGAAAATCCCCTTTCTCCCTTGGGTTTAGCAGCCAGGACCCTCCCAAAATTTTTGGGCTTCCCTCCTCTGTCAGGTCCAAATGGGTTGCTTTCTAGGAATTCCCTCTGCCACCAGTTCTGAGGGCCTTCTGCTACGTTTACCAGCTCCAATAGCCACGGATTATATTTCAGGCTCAAATCTCCCGGCTCTGCCAGCTCCCTCGGTCTCATGCCCAAAGTAACCCCAGAGGAAATCTGACCTTTCTTTGCCAGAGCGCAGAGCTCCTTGGAATCTGTGCATTTGCACCAACTGGGCACCGGTGTTCTGGGGGTCTCAGCCATCCAGTGGGTGCTGCAGCTGTATATTTTCAGGCCCTTCCCGTTCAAGATGGCGTGGTCCGCCTCTGAGCTGGTGGCTTTGCAAGAGAACCCAGCAGCACCGGGGCCGCTCCATCAGGGGAGGCCAGTCCAGTAGTCCCTTATCTTCTCCCGGAGCACAGCTGTCCCCCAACTCGCCAACAAACATTTCCTGTCTGACCCTCAGCTGCTCTCTCCGTCTGCCCTGGGACAAGATTCACATCACATCCCTCTGTTCTGCCTCCATTTTTTTTCCCTCCTGTATCTAAAGTGTGATATTTTTGCTTTTAGTGTAATTTTTATAGCAAATTTGTGTCCATGTGTTTGCACTTGCTTGGTGAGGCAGAGAGAATGGTTATTTTCATTCCCCAAGATTGTATAGTCAGGTGATAACTAGCAGACACCCTTCAGTTTATGTGTGTCCCCTTCTTTGTTTTAGAGAGAGCCTGTGCTGGTTTTGAATAAAGCATTTGTTTGCTTGAAGCCTGAGGTAAAGTCAGACTGATTTTGGCTGAAATTTAAGCTATGATGTAGTCTTAGGCAAATAAATTAGCCTGTCTTGAGCTTCAGTTTCTTCATCTGTACAAGAGGTATATGTAATTTTCAGGCTTTTGTAAGTATTAGAGATATTTTACATGTAATAATTATTGTGCCAAGTTGGTGCTAAATAAATGTGCCTATTATATTCCAAATAAATACATTTACTGTATGACAAATAAACACAAAATAAATGCTAAAAAATGTCCCTATTCTATACTAGACACTGTGTTATCTGCTGAGAATAAAACAAAGAGGAAATTCTAGTCTCTAGTCTCAAAGAGCTTATTTTGTGGAGGAGGGAAGACAAGGGAAACACACACACACAGAGAACTGTAAAATAAATCAGATCAAACACTTTTAAAAGGATTATGAACAGTGCCTGGGAACCCAAAAATAGGAGAGATTAATTCTGATTAGGGAAAGGGGAAGAGGAAAGTTAGTGTTATTAGGGAAAACACATATAAATATAACATTTGAGAACCTTGAAGAAACAATTTTGATAAGTGAAAGAATAAAGAATCTTGGCAAGAGCAACAGCCAGAGTTAGGAGAAGTGCAGTGGCCTGGGACATGGCCATGGAAGTGAGCTGAACCTTGGCTCCTTCCTCTTCTCACCCTCCACTCCCCCTGCAGATTGTGGGTGGATATATTTCATATTTAAGTGTTTTTATACAATTGACCTGAATTACTTCTATTTAGACGTGAATTAATAGTCACACAATAACAGACGTCCTATTAACCAGCGTCCCTTAATGGAGATTTCACTGCACTATTGGAGTCAGTCTCTGTTTTTCTTAGCTCACTGCTTCTCTGGTTTTTTCAACCCCTTCTTGCACAGCCCCTTCTCACAGTGCTATTGGGATGGATGGAGTTAAGGTGGCTGACTGCATGTGGGCTGCTGAAGCTGCCAGGAATGGTTGCATCTGCTGGCCTCTCACTTCACTTTCCTGCTTCAGGAGGCAGGGAGAATAAGGCACGTGTTATCTTGTCATGTTCTGTACACGGCTGTCTGCATTCCTTAATACCTGGGTGCACCTTACCAGATTCCAAGGTCTGCAGTCACTGGAGCTGAATTGTTCTTAAGTGAAATCTGTGAAAATCATCATATATCCCCCTGCTCAGAAAAAGCTGATGTGTGCTGCAAAACTCCTGGCCTGTGCCTACCTTTTCGATGCTGCTGTGATAATAATAACAGTTCCTATCAGAGAGCTGCTTAATTTACCGCTTCATTTACTTTATAGGTATTATCTCATTTGATCTGCACAAACATTAGCTAGGGAAAGGGTTCCTATCCCAATTTCATATACATATACATGTGGAAACGGAGCCCTGAGAACATAACACACATGAGTACAAAGTCAAGTCCCACCCTTTTTCTTCTCTCCTCATCCTTCTCCTTTAGCTCCATCTTTCACTAATATTTATTTATTTTAAATTTATCTTTATTGTTTAAAGTAGTACAGATGTCCCCTTTTTCCCTCCATTGTCTCTCCCCCGCCCCCCCAATCCTGGCCTTTACCACACTATTGTCTGTGTCCATGGGTTATGCATATAAATTCTTTGGTTAATCTCTCCCCGCCTACCCTCATATGTATTTATTAAATTCTATGTCAGGTATTGGTGTGGGTCTTGGAGATACACTGAGCAATAAGACAGACATCTTCATGGACCATTTCCAAAGCTGTTTACAGTCTAATGAGGAAGATGGGCATGAAAAATACACACAATTACCAAACTTTTGTTGTAAGAATTGCTACTGGGGAGAAATATGAGGCTTTAAAAGTATATAATTATACTCATTTACTCAGCTGTGTTTCACAATGAAATGTATGCATAAGGGTAAATATTCCAGATGACCAAGTCTTGCCTCTTTAAATGAACACTGCCATTCTGGATGGCAGCCTTTTGAAAATACAGAGAAATATGCCTGCTTTATGAGGACACATGGGATACCTGTCATCCACTCCTTGACCTCTGGCTTATCCTGATGCATCCAGCAAGGATCTCTGTTTTAATACTGTATAGAGTTCTTACTCAGCAAGGAACAAATGACACACTCCAATGGGGCAGCTGAGAGAATTAAGTAAAGGTGGAGGCAGTCTGCAGGGATGAGAGTTATAGAACCTAGATTGAAGTAGCTGTGGGAAAGGGCTGTTTGATAGGAGCTGTTCCCTTCAGCCACCATGTGGCAGTGCCTCAGGGAGGGAGTCAAGGGAACAGCACCCTCACATTCTCCTCCAGTTCTCTGATCTGCTGAGCCAACACTTAGAGGGCAAGGGGGTAGGGTGAGAAGAGTGAGAGAGGTCTGGAATGGCAAATGGAAATGAGTAGCTTCTTTTTAAAAATAAAATATTTTTATTTATTTCAGAGGAAGGGACAGGGACAGAGATAGAAACATCAATGATGAGACTCATCGATTGGCTGCCTCCTGCACACCCCCCTACTGGTGATCGAGCCCACAACCCGGGCATGTACCTTGATTGGAATCAAACCCCCAGGACCCTTCAGTCCGCAGGCCGATGCTCTATCCACTGAGCCAAACCAGCTAGGGCAGTGGCTTCTTCCTTGCTAGCAGGTCTGCCTCTAGAAGCCTTTCCTACCACTGTTTTTAACTCCAGAGTCTCATGAGTGGTCTCCCTGTGCAAATGTTGGCCCTTATAACAATCCTTTTTCCCCACAGCAGCCAAATGATTTTAAAAAAAGCTCATAAATCAGATAGTGACCTGCCCCATTCCTTGCTGCTTAAAACTGGCCAATTGCTTCTCATTGCCCTTAGATTAAGATCCAGACTCTTCCCGAATCAGAAGGCCCTACCTAAGTAGCCCAGCAGACCCGCAGCTTCATCAGGTATTGCTCCCTGCCTTGCACATCACATGCGGCCTTTATTACTCTCTATGCCAAGTTTGTGTTTGCTTCAGGAACTTGATACTTTCTGTTCCCTCTGCCTGAAATTCTGCTGGTTGTCTCATAGCTGAGTTTTTTTCTTCCTCCTCTTCTTTGCCCATCTCTTTTTCCTTCCCCTCTTCTTTCTCTTCTTTTCTCTCTCACTTTCTTCCTCCTTTTTCTCTTTTTCTTCCTCCCCCCTCCTCCTCCTCCTCCTTATTATTATTATTATTATTATTATTAAAAGCAATGATTTTTTTTGAGGTATAACATCACACACTAAATGGCCCAAATTTTACATATACAGGTGGGCATACTTTCACAATGCATTCAACCATGAAACAACCACTCAGATCAAGATATAAAGCATTTCTTGGAGGCTCTTTCAGTCAGTATCTGCCCCCTTCCCAAGAGGGAAAAAGTATTCTAAGCTCTGTCACCATAGACTAATTGTGCCTACTCTTGAACAACATGTCCTTCTGTGTCTGCTTCTTCTGCTTAATGTAGTGTCTGTGGGATCCATGCATTTCATTGCTAATACCAGCAGTTGGCTGTGTGCTATGTAGTAGTGTTGTGTGAACATAATGAATGTCATGTATCCATTTCACTGCTGAAGGTCCTGCGGTTCCAATTTTTGGTTATTATGACTAATACTATCATGGACAATCTGTTGGCTCTAAGTCCCAAAGTGGAATTATTGTACCATAGGATACAGATATGTTTAGCTTTAGAAGATACTGCCAAAAGGTTTTAAAAGTGGTTGTACCAATTTACCTTCCCACCAGCAAGGAGCTCTCATTATTTTACATCCTTGTCAGTACTTAATATTGATTTTTTGCTGTTCTGCTGGGTGTATAGCAGTTCTCATTATGTTTTTGTTTGTTTGGCATTTAAAAATATTTTTTTATTGATTTTAGAGAGTAAAAGAGGGAGAGAGAAACATCAATGATGAGAATCATTGATTGGCTGCCTCCTGCATGCTCCACACTGGGGATCGAGCCCGCAACCCTGCCATTTGCCCTGACCTGCAGGACTAGGACCTCCTGGTTTATAGGTTGACGCTCAGCCACTGAGCCAAGCTGGCTGGGCTCATCATGGTTTTAATGTTCATTTTTTCCGATGACTAATAATGTCAAGCAACTTTTCATGTTTATTGGCCATTCAGATAGTTTCTTTGGTGAAGTACTGATCAAGCTTTCTGTCTTTAATTTTTTTGATTACCTGTATTTTTTATTGATTTATAGAAGCTCTTCACATATTTTGGATATGATTTCTTCATTGGACACATGTGTTGCAAGTATTTCCTCATAGTCTGTAACTTGCCTTTCTACTTTCTTAATAGCCTTTCGTTTAACAGAAGTTCTTAAGTAAATTTAACAATCTTTTCTTTTACAGTTAATACTGGAGACCCAGTGCAAAAAATTCATGCACTGTTAGGGTCCCTAGCGGCTGCTGACTGTCAGCCCTTCCCCTAGGCTGGACCTACCCCCTGATCAAACTCTCACACAAACTCCCTGTAGAAGAGACAATTTGCATACCTCCCTTTTATTATATAGGACTTTTGTGACCTGTTTAAGAAATCTTTGAATATTTCACTTTTCATTACAACCTCTCCAGAGAGCCCTGCACTGTGCTTGTATGTGACACTGGCCTCCTTATTGTATATTTCATTGTTCAGATCAGCAGTGACTCTCTGGGCCTGGAGTGTGAGTCCAAATGGTGTCCTTTAATGTTCTTGCTGGTGGACCAGTAGCAGTGGGTTTGGGTTTAGACTCATATTCAAACTTAAAAGTCCCAAATGGCCTTATGGACATTAAGGGCAGGCAACAACATAGCAAAGATGTGTGTGGTCACAAGAGACTGGGCTGGGAGGTTAGGGACTCCCTTAGCTACAGAAAACTCTAGGCTTTGGTTCCTTTCTGCTTCATAAGTAGTGGTCACCTATTTCCTGTGCTAGATTCTAGGAGGCCAGGTAGATACTCCACCTATTTCCCTTTCTCCTATTTGTCCATAGATGTTGGCTGCTGACAGGTTACAGGTTTACTGCTAAGTCTCTTTCAGAAGTTACTCTGACATGGGACACTTCTGAAGGACCATCCCTTCCCCTTCCCAGGAGATCAGCTGAGTCCGTCTTTGCAAATAAATCAGTCACTTTCTCACTCTCCCTAACACAATGCCTTCACTCCCTCATAGGTGGGCATCTCCGGAACTCTTACAGAAACTTCCTGCAAGCAAACCTCCTTCAGAGTCTGTTCCCTGGAGCCTCTAGGGACCTTCAGGAGTTTGTGAGTAGTGCTGCTCTGCTGTGGTTCACCAATATCAGTTCCCCAGTTCTCGATAAAGCCTCAGTAATGAGGTGCAGATACTTGAAATGGTGCACAGTCCTCTGCCGGATCCCATTAATCTTGGATGCAGTACAGACTGACCCAGGGTCAGGTCCTCAGGTATTCCTGAGACTAGAGAAAGACCACAGGGTTAGCTGTTATGCTTTCTGTTCTAAGATATGAGCATGTGCATGCACACACAGACACACACACATGTCTCTGCATTTATATGTATATGTGGATCCACATACATCTCAGGTGCATGTACATGTGTACATTACATACATAAGTGTGTATTAAGCTAGCAAACTGCTGTAGAAATATATACCAGGTTCATGGTTAGAAATTTCAGTCTTTAGAATTTTGTGGCAGGATATGGCAGCGCACAGAGACCCAGCCCTGATCCATGCCAGGGCCACCACTGTTTTCACCCATCTTCAACTCTCACACCTGAGGGCCTTCACCCCTTCCCTTCACCAGCACCCCCATCACTCCTCAGGCTTAGAGGTGCCCCCATCTGTGTAGTAACAGACCCTCGAGGCAGGCATGGCCTATGTGGACAGGGCAGTGGGGTTCCAATTCCCTGGCATGCAGGAAGAGCGGGCTCCAGAGTGGGTGTGCCCTTGCCCACAGTTCTCCCTAACCTACTATGCCCTACCAGCCATGGGAAGGCCAGTGCTCTGAGAAACTGGTGGAACCTTCACTCTTGCTGGCCCTCTTTAGTGTGCTTCTTTCCTATTCAAGTGTTTTTTCATCACTCTCAGCTCTCTGGAGTGATCTTGTTCATTAATTGTTTTTACATGTTCACTATCAACCTTCCCTACTAAGATTGATATTGCAGGAAGGCCATGATCTTAGCTCTCTTATTTATCATTGTATCCCCTGGGCTTAGGCCAGTGCCTGGAACATGAGTAATAAAACAGACACACAGGCCTGTGAAGTGTCCATTAAATGACTACCACAAGCATAGTGAATAAGCCCCAGGGGTGGGTTATAGTTAAGGCAAGCAGTGGCCTTCTCACTTGGGAGAGTAGGTGACTAACCTACCTCTGGGACTTTCCTGGTCACAGTAATATATATTTTTTCATCCTGACCAACCCATTTGTCCTGGGAAAATGGAGACCATTGGTTCGTCACCCGATCAGGTGTGGTCAAGGTCTGACTAAGGAAGAATTGAATTTTTCTGCTTTCTTCACACCTACTTATAATAATTAAGAGAAAGAATACTTCTTAGAATTTAGTGAGGCTAAAAGATTTATACTGTACTGTATAATGATTGTACTAGAACTGGATTAAACATCATGTGATGAAAAAGAGCCATTTTCAAAAGTACGTCACATGGAAGTTAAAAACGTGTCTTGATAAATAGGCAGTAATTGGGATGGCATCTCATTTTCAGGAGCTCTCCCTTCATTACATTATGAATGATACATAGTTTACTGCTATCCCTCCATTCATTTGAAGATTTTATGAAAACTCATAAGTTGTTGACATTTTGGGCACTACTAATGATGAAAACTTATTGTACATTATGCCATGTTGAAGGGAACAGAAATTACAGTGTCTGAGGAAGATCTGGCAACAGCAGCATAGAGCCCAATGCAGCCATAAATTCCAATTAAAGGAGTAGGGTTCTGGGATGTCTGCGTGTAAAATACTGTGCTAGGAGTGTGCTCAGGTCCCAAAGTGCCTTCCTATGTAGATAGAACCATTAGTTGCTGAGACCCCCTCCCGGTGGGCTCTGGTTAGGACTGCTTTCTGCTCAGGGCTGCAAGGACCTGAGCAGGAGTTGCTAGTGAAGGTGGAAGGCAGCCAGTCTGGGCTGCAGCTCCACTGTGCCTCAGGGACTGGTTGCTTATCTCTCTGCTTAACCAGGTTTACCACATGTCTTTTTTGTCTTTGTGCTTATTTCATGCTTTCAAGATAATTGCTTCACCACCTACATTTGTATATCTATTTATATCTATTCTAACTGGGGAGGAGAGGAAGGGTACAAGGCAATACTAAGAGTGCCATCTGAGTTAAAAGAGTTTTGTCAGTGGAATCCTCTAACAATTAATATTTGTATCCCATCTGCTAGAATTGTATCACACGGCCAGCCAGCCATTTCATTAGCTAGAATGCTTCTGCTTACATGGCCATCTATGCATCTCATTGGCTAGAATTATGTCACATGACCATTTACATATATCCTTGGCTAGAACTGTGTTACATAGACCCCTATGCCTGCAAGGGGTTTGTGGGGAAAAAAATATGCTGGGAACATCAATGCCTCCCATTCCCCCTTTATCAGGTTTCCGTCAGTGGGGAAAAGGAAGAGATATGGGCTAGGCAGCCAGCAGCATTTGGCGCAAAGTGAGAGCCTCAACATCTCCTACCCAAAGGCAGGTTAGAAATCTATGTCTGATTGGGGCATGTGCTTAAATGGAAGGCATATTCACAGTGTAAGCTCCAGTTGGTGTAATACACAAAGCCCCTTGGTAACATGAAATGCCAAATGAATAGGATAAGCAATAAGAAGACTTCATGCAACTCTGTGAGGAGAAAAAAAAAAAAACACCACACACCATTGAGTGCAATGTAAGGGAAAAATAATCCAACATTTATTTAGAAAAAATGAGTTAGAAATACCTATAATCTAGCACATGGTTCATGCAGCAGCTAAACTTGTGTGTAACATCATGCTATTGATCTGTGAAATAATCATAATCTCTGATTTCTTCTCTTAAAAATTCATGCAAGGGGCTCAACCCTTGCAGCCCCTGACTGCTTCAGCCTGCACAGCCTCAGCTTCATCTGAAAGGTTGTCTGGATGTCCTTCTGCTGTTTGGTCTAATTAACATATCAGCTCTTTTTTTATATAGGATTATATTTGACATTCAATATTATTTTATGTTAGTTTCAGGTGTATAGTATAGTGGTTAGTCAATTATATACTTTACAAAGTGATCCCCCTAATAATTCAAGTACCCATATTGCCTATATTTCTTATGCTACATCCCATAACTATTCTGTAACTACAAATTTGTACTTCTTTTTTTAAAAAAATATATTTTATTGATTTTTTACAGAGCGGAAGGTAGAGGGATAGAAAGTCAGAAACATCGATGAAAGAGAGACATCGATCAGCTGCCTCTTGCACGCCCCCTACTGGGGGTGTGCCCGCAGCCAAGGTACATGCCCTTGCCGGAATCGAACCCAGGACCCCGCAGTCCGATGCTCTATCCACTGAGCCAAACCGGTCTCGGCCAAATTTGTACTTCTTAATCCCTTCACCTTTTTCACCCAGGCCCCCAACACCCTTCCATCTGGCAGCCATCAGTCTGTTCTCTGTATCTATGAGTCTCTTTCTATTTTGTTTGTTTGTTTTATTCTTTAGATTCCATGTGTAAGTAAAATTCTATGGTATTAGTCTTTCTCTGTCTGACTCATTTCGCTTAGCATGATACCTCTAGGTCCATCAGTGTTGTCGCAAATGACCTATTCACATAGTTTTGATGCTATTTCCTAAGGACTGTAACCCAGACTGTGTTGTGCTAAGAATCTGCTTCCTTCCTGTGTTCATTGGCTTACAAAAGGAACTGGGCCTGAACTCCAGAGGACCTTCCCTGAGAAGCAGAAGATTCTACTCAAGTCCACTCTGACACCTTAGCATCCTCATGGTCACCTTGCTACATGTTACATTCACCATTTAACATTTGAGGAAGCCAAGATGCCATGTGTTGAGGCAACTAGAACAGAGGGAACCCGGATGTGTACATAGATCCACCTGGTAGCATGGTCCACGTGCTTCCTGTTTGTCTGTGGTCAGTAGTAGAGTGGGAACTTTTGAAACCATCCATTCATTTGTTCAGCACATAACTCTTATTCTAATATGGTCTCTACTTCCAGGCATTATTTGCAGTGGAGGCATTGACACTAGTTTCACTTGTCTTACTAGCAAATGTGGACTGAGTATTGCCAGATAAAGGCTGAGCCATTCTCCTAAGTTATTTTCCTACACCACCCAGGAAGAAGAGGGGGATATTTTACCTCTTCACTTTGCTGCCAATGAAGCTGAGGTTTAGCAAAGTTAAGCAACTTGCTCAAGGTCATGCAGCAGGTAAGTGACAAAGTTGGGATTTAATCTTAGGCAGTCTGATGCCAGGGTTCCTGTACTTCATTGCTGGCTACATGACTGCTCCTTCAGGAAAGAAGAGGCATGGAAGGTCTGTAAAGCAAAGCATTTAGGAAGTGAATGACGATATGCTGCTACAGCAGGACACCACCCAGTGCAACAGAAGGGACAGCATGCTGGTCTATGCCTGGCTACTGGGTCCATGATAGTCATGGGGGTTTCCCGCTGAGATGGATTTTTCAAAATGATGTTAAGCTAAAAAGATTAAAGACTTCTTTGGAATATTATCCCAAGTTCATAAAATCCAACCACTGGGTGTGGACAAGGTGAACTCAGAACTATTCTTTCAAATCCAGAAGAGAAAGAAGTGGCTCCTCTGGTTCTAGAGCATAAAGAGGGTTGTATGGATCCCCGCAGGAGGTGGGTGTGAGTGCGGGATGCTTTCAATGTGTTGGGAAAAGGCAGCACTTTCCCCTCTCTCAAGCCACTTTGAAGGAAGCTGTGGTTTTCAAAGTTTTTACTGATAAATGTATAGCTTTTATTCAGAATGCATTTTATGTAAAAACTGGGCATAAGACATATTCAGAGGAGCTGCTATGGGGAGGGGAGTGTCTCCTGGCTTATACCTCTCCTAGGCAGCTTCACAGAGCAGGACTGGAAATCACAGGAGATTTCAGGTTTCCTGTGTGTGTGTCAGCAAACGTTCTTAATCATAGGACACAATAACACATTTTGAGCAGCAGGCAGCTATAAACCTTTGACAGTCATTAAGCAATGAAGTAGTGAGCAATAGGTAGGGAAATGTGGAAGTTAAGAAGGGGGCATTTCCCAAGAGCTTGTGCTTGCATGCCTGGGAGAGGCCTGGGAAGTGCTCCTTGGGCAGGCCAGCCTGACAGATGGAGTTGGGAGGAGAGATAACAGGGAGGTATTAGATTTAGAGGCACACATCTGGCTCCTTGGGGTGTTGGGTGGAGAATTAGAGGGAAAGTCCCTGTTATAACTTCAGCCTGAGATTGAGCAATGCTTGTGATTTGTGGGGACAGGATGTTACAGTCCAAGCATATGGTCTGAGATATGCTATGCAATCATATCCAGTCATAAATTAGGGTATGGCTGGGGGTAAGATTTTTATCCAATTATAAGATTTGGGATGCTTATTTTTAATGTTTTGTGTTGGAACTCAGAGAAATACAGACCACATTTGGGCTGACTTTCATTAGCGTTCAGTAGCTTTTAAACAATTTTTGCAGTTGTTTTCAAATACTTCTTAACAGCAAAATTTTGAATTCTGTTTTCAAATGAAATCATACTTGCAATTGCATGGTATTGAATAATCAATGCAGTCATTCATAAATTTAAGTTGTAAGTCTAAATGTATAACATCTAGTTCACGTAAAGTTTATTGGGGGAGAAAATGGGTCTGTATTGATGCTTCTCAATATTTGAAATTAAAACTTAATATCACAGTCTTTTATCAATTTCAGAATCCAATTTGTTACACATTTTTTCTTTATTACCACAGATTTGAGGAAACAGTGATTTAGACGAGGGGCAGTAAAAGTTGTGTTTTTAAGTAGCTTGCAATTTAAGATAATTTATCCTGTTTTCCTTCTAAATACATTTCATTGGCACACAAGTCAGTACATGAGTTGTTTCCCATGAGCACATATTTTTAAATTAAAGTTTAAAACCTTATTATTATTTTATAAGTTATGGTTGAGGTACCCAGTGCTATTTATTTTTTCTGAATGATTACTTGGTCTCAAATTCTAGCTACTCCTGGGAAATTCCAAAATCTTTCGAGACAATCTGGGTGTCACTAGTGGTCTGTTTCACTGGGTTTCAATCTGTGTTTTATGTAAACATGAATTTCATTTTAAAATATACTGCCTATGTTTAAAATGTCATCTTAAAAAGTACAGGCATTTGATCACATTGCCTGTGATCTTCATCTGACTGTACTGTCTAGCACTCCTTCACAAACTTCATAAAGCATCTCTTGTCACTGTTGGTTAATGGGAGAGAATACTGAGATTAATCGAGGACAAACCTTTGTAACAGGTATTTCCACTTACCTTTGTAATGTCCATTTTACTCCTCTTTCTTAAAATGAGACCCCACAACAATGTACATAGTGAGAAGACAGTTCTCAGAATTCAATAAGATGTGACCACATGACCTAGTCCTAGTCAATGAGAGATAGACAGAGTGTTATATGACACTTCCAGGGCATTTCTTATAGGAGATTCAGGTCTAGGATATTCTCCGCTTTGTGCTTCCACACTTTTCCCTTCCTTAGTCCTGGAATGTGAATGTGAAGGCTGGACCTCCAGCAGCCACCTCAGACCATGAGGTGATCTTGAGAATGGCAGCTTAAGAATAATAGTGCAGAATGATTGAGGGAACCATAGGCCTCCATTATGGTGGAGCCATCACACTATCTCTGGAGTCCCTATGCTCAACTTCACTGACTTCTGCTTGCTTATATATAGCCCAACTAATTGATATATACTTTTGATTATAGACACCCATGTAATGTTGGATTAAGCAATAAACTATTTAATTGTTTTATATAATAGGGAGTCAGATAGACATTTATAGAGTTGATTTAACATCTTGGTAATCTCATCATGGACTCTTCTAACCTCTGTAGTTATGAAATGTCTCCCCTCACAGTTTCACAATAACTAGACACAATAACATTCAAGGATGGGAGCAAAGCAGCTGTTCCATCTTGAGCATCCCTGTCTTTTTTAAAATCAAGGAATACACATTTCCAATATACTTTCCAACATACTTCCCCATTTTATCCATAACTGGACATTATGCCCACTGCTAGACCACTCACTAACAAAAAATGGTTACTACAATTGACTGAAAGGCAAACACATACTATCCCTTGAGATTGTGTACTTTGTAACCTAAACAACATTGGAATTCTGCAAACTCAGGATGAAGGAGTAAATGGCTCCAGGATGGGTAACATAATAGACATTCCTAAGAGATTTTAAAAATAGCATTCGGACTGGCAGGCTTACTAAAGAGAAGTAACCCTAAACAGAACCTACCAGCTCACAGGACCTCCTGGGACTTGTCTCTGCCTGTAGGGGAGGTGAGTTATCTCCAGGCTGGCTCTGGGGAAGCCAGATAACATAAGCAAGCAGGACTTTCCTAGGAAACATTGTGAAGTGGGAAAAAAGGACCCCCCATACTCAAGTTTCCTCCTCTAGGAATAGACTGAAGTGAAAGTGAACCCCCTGGTCTATAGTCATGTCCCACCAGCTTAATCTGATGCAGCTGGTAAATGAGGTTGACTACATTAACAAAATATGCACAAAACTTAAAAGGCCAAAATATTAAATAATTTTCCTAAAATATATATTCTTCTTTCTTTTTATATAAAGTATATGGTGTATTCAAAAAATTTTTGAAGATCAGGGTCATCTTCAAGAATATCAATTTTTAAAAGATTTAGTGAGATAAAATTTACATGCCATGAAGTGCATCTCTTTAAATACACAATACAGTGATTTTTAGTAGAGCTGTGTCACCATCACCACTATCTGATTTTAGAAAATTTTCATCACTCCAAAAAGAAACCTCATATTCATTAACTGTCACTCTCCATTACTGCTCTCCTGCATTCCCTACATCCGTTACTCCCCATCCCTGCTATTTGTCTCTATGAATTTGCCTAATTCTGGATGTTTCAGATAAAGGGGGCAAGCACTTACTTTGTATAATGTTTTAGAAGTTTATCCACAATGTACCATGTATCAGCACTTCATTTTATTGCCTAACAATATTCCATTGTATTGACTAATAATATTCCATACCACATTTTATGTACCCATTTATCCTTGGATGGGCATTTGAATTTTTTTTCCTTTTTGGCTATTATGCATTATATGACCATGAATACTTGCATGTATGGTTTTGTGTAACATAAGTTTTTATTTCTAAGAGCATCAGTTTTATGGAAGAGGACTACTTTGTGGAAGAGGACCATGTTAAATGATAACAGACATAAGTGCTTATGAATGCCAGGGACTGTTCAATGACTCCCCCATACTGCTTATTGGTATAGCCATTAGTGATCTTGTCAAGGGCCCTGAAAAAGCATTCAGTGGAGAGAGAAGTCCAGTGAGGGGAAGAGGACAGGAACTGTGTATATCTACATGTGCACACATATCTTGTTTTAAGCCGTGGTGTCATTTACTAATCAGTCTTTATTTTCCCACTGACTTAGTGTCAACTCAGTTTAGCCACCGAATCCTGACAATCTACAAGGCCTTGCTATGGCCACTAAAGCTTGCTTTCATGTCTCTCAGCTTTGCACTGGCCTCTGGCCATCGCCCTGCTTAGTGAATGAATAATTGGTTGGATACAGTGTACACAGAAAAATTCCAGGATGTTTTTATGAAGTGCTGTATCTCTTTGTTTTTGTTTTATTTTGTTTTATTTTATTTTGAAGTGCTGAGTCCTTTGGTAGGGTTGGATGCATGTGCGCAAATAGGTAGAGAGTAAAAACAACTACCTTTTAGGAGTTATCTCTGTGGCCAGACCAGTGATTTTTCAGCCTGGCTGCTCATTAAAATAATAAGGAAGAGCTTTTAAAAATGCCCTAGCCCCACTGCTAGAGGTGCTGATGTAATTGGGCAGAGCTGAGATGGAGGCATTCGTTTTATTAAAATATCTCCAGGTAAGTCTAAGATACATCTTTATTTAAGAACTACTTAAGCCAGACAGCATGATGGAATGGGCACTTTTGCTGCATTATTCCCCATCTTCTCCATAATCCACATGGTGGATGTCAATATATCTTATTATAGACTTTAAACACATTTCTTGAGCACTTACTATGTGCCAAGCACTTTTAAACATTTCACATGAACAACTTGTTTAGTAATTATAATGGACCTTTGGAATATCTGTTATTATCACCTCATTTTAGATGGAGAAGCTGAGTCTCACAATGGTGGAGTAAGTTGCTCACATTGTGTGACTAATAAATGTAGGAGGAGGAGTTAGGATTAGAATTCACAGTTTTAACCCTCATGCTCTTTTCCAGAGGAGAAACTAGCACTCAAAGTTTTGTTCTAAAAAAATAAGTTATTCACAAGGGTAGTTTGATAACCAGGTCTTCATATTCCAAATAATAGCAGTAATGCTACTACTAGTAATAATAAAAAAATAACAATATAATAATAAAATTATCATTTCCAACATGTCACTCACATTTATTGAGAGCTTCCATAATCTAGATTTCATTTAATTCTTGTACCAATTCATTAAAGTACCTCCTATTGTCTCTACTTTTTTGTTTGGATCAGATAATGGAAGCTTAGAAGGACAGGGATAATGCTGAAGTTCCCGGTGGAGCTGGAATTTAAACCCACATCTGGCTGACTACAATGTCCACTGTCTCCATGGTCATCTACGCACATAAACATGAATGAAAGCCCCAAGAACAGTGCTCTTCCCTTCAGGCCTTCCCATGACCCCTTCGTAGGTGCTATCAAATTCCAAGTTGTTTTTTTGTTTGTTTTGTTTTGTAAATCATGTCAGAAAAAACTTATTTGAATAAGTGGTTCTGGATGAGTATTGGCCCTATGTGGGAAAAAAAGGGATAATGGGACTTGTGGATAAGTGAAAAATAGTCATAGAGAATTAGCCGAGGCTGCTGGGGGCAAAACATGTCTGAAGTTTGGGCACATTGTCTCGGCAGAACAACCTCGAGGAGGGAGGGTCCAGAGTGGATGAGGAGGAGGAAGGAGTGGTCTGGCCAGGAAAATGAAGGAAGATGGAGAGATGTTACCTAGAACCAGAGATGTAATAGACACAACTGAGACCTATTCCTGGTGCAGGGAGCACTGATGGGCAGCTAATACAGAGGGAGGCGTGCAGCTTCAGAGGACGAGGGTGCAAAGTTTGTTTCATGTCCTGAAAACAGATTGGGTGTCTTAAAGAGATGCAAACATGAGAAGAAGCGGGGTGGCTGTGGGTCATAGCTCACAATGAGAAAATGTCAAATATATACAAAGAGGAACTGGGAGTTATACCTTCCTTATTTCAGGAACAAGAAAAATGGGGGAGAATCAATGAAACTAATATTTTATGAACATTTCTTGTAGTGTTCTGGGCAAAATTCATGCTGTAAAGGCTGCAGGGCACGAGACTTTGGTTGAATTGACAAAGTGGAATAGACCTTGGGAGGCTGTGTTATTGATTCCACAGCCTTTTCCTGTTTAAGGGTGAGCCTGTCCTTCCATGGCATATACTTCTGATGGCCATTGCCAAAGAGCTTCTGACGGCTCCCAGCTTCCAGCGAGCTGCTCAGGCCACGTGGTATCCTGACCACTTCTGAGTGTGGGAGTCTTTGGCAGCAGTGCTGAATTCCATGGGCTTCCACCAGAGGTGATGAATTTATTGAACAAATGTGTTCTATCTGGAGAGCAGGTCAGCTCACAGTCTCCTGCACAGCCGCTGAAAGCCAGTGTTGTGATTGCTCCCAAGTGTGTGAGTGTGTGTGTGTGGGCACACACGTGTGAAATTTTAGGTGGGTGCTGGAGGCAGGGAAAAGGGGAAGGTCAATATTTATGAGTGGGTTTCTCAGGTTTTATTTTATTTTTATTTCATTTCCATGATCAACATATGCCTTCTGGTGTCTAAAGCTCCATGATTTTGCATTTATAATGACTAGAAACAAAACCTTATTATAGGAAATTAGATTCTGTTGCTTTAGCTTATTTTTCATTTTTGACTTCATAAAAATGGAAAGAAATTCTATTACCAGAGAGAAGGCTTTCACTTAGAATGTTATTTAAAAAAATACCCCAGATGCCTGGGATACAGACTGGACTCTTTAAAGCTACAAATATATTCACCACGCTACTCAAGTTTCTATGCACCTTTCTCTAGCCTCAGCCCACATAACACACGCTTTTCCCTCTCTCCAGGCAGCAGGTTCTTTCTTGGTTTCTTCCCTTTTAATTCCTCCCTGTCGGAATGGGAATGGGAAGCTTCTCTTCTTTACACATGACTAAACTTGGCCTAGAACTTGCTCATGTTTCACCGGGCCAATCTCATACTGGGCCATCAGTTCCAATTATTTAAACCATATGACTAATCTATGGAAAATCCCCAGGTTTTAGCCCATTTCCAGACATTCTGGCATCTTTGCAGTAAAGTTGTAATTTTTCCAAAAGGCTGAGTTTGTTTTGTTTTATTGTTAATTTACACCATTCAGAGATCCTGTCCTGGTGAATCCCGTTGCCTTTGCCAAATTGATGACCTAGTTTTGCAGAGTCTGGTTGAGTCTGGATGCTGTTGTTTTTTGAGTGTTGAATGTGGAGCGAGGGCATTTATTGAACACCCACTGTGCGCCTAATGCCACACTACTAGCTGCAAGCATGTTGGAAAGAAAGCAGTGACATTGCCTTTGCCCCTAAGAGGCAAATGGGGTGAAAGACAAATATTAATGGAAACAATTAAAAAAAAGAAAATAATCAAAGACCAAGGACTTCATGCACCTCAACTTTTGCTGTGTCCCTGTCCCAAAGGGACCCCCAGGTGCTGAGGCTGGATGAGAGAACAGGGAGGAGCAGGGTGAAGAGGCACATGGTAGGGTCTACTCACTAAGGAGTTGTTCAGGGGCCTTTGCAATTTCTGCCATATCTGCCAACTTCTATCCTTACAATTATTTTTAATAATTCTCACTTGAGAATATGTTTTATTGAGAGAGAGAGAGAGAGAGAGAGAGAGAGAGAGAGAGAGAGAGAGAGAGAGAGAGAGAATACCCTTACTAGGGATCAAACCTTGAAAGCTAGGTATGTGACTTGATTGGGATTGAACTCTCAACCTTTTGGTGTATGGGTGACCCTTCAACCAACTTAGCCACCTGACCAGGGCTGATTTTTAAACATTTTATTCACTTTTTCTAAAAGTTATATTCATTTATTTTAAAAAGTTATTGAAAAATTAAAGGGGAAATGAATGTTAATATCAATACCATAGTTGTGAATAAATAATAAGGACATATCTATCTTAATATCCATTGTATAAATACAAGGAAAGCAAGACAATATGGTTACCTTCTAGCTGGTTATTGATGCCAGTGGAAGCTGAGCTGAGAGTGGTTGTCTTAGCACCACAGAAGGTTGCCCACTGTGAGGAGGCATGTGGATCACCAGCCTGAACTTATGCATCTACTTCTGTGAGGTCAGAGGGATGAGGGAAAGAACCGTGAAAGGGGAACAGTGCCTGCTGTTCTCACTGTGAAGCTGTGTTACTGTCTCCTCAGAGGCCTTACTAGCTGCGGAGCCCAGGCCTGGCCTGGAAGGGCCTGCTTTGCCAGCCCGCAGGAGGGAGCTCTCTCGGGAATGGAATAGTCGTGGTCAGGAGGTGTTGCAGCTGAGGGCTCCTGGGTATGGTGTCCAAAGTGGTTCAGTTGTAGTTCAGGCCAAGTCATTGCCAGGCCATTCATTCCATGGGTAGATTCTGCCTTTCAGTGGCAGAGCCCTGCTGCTCTGGTCCATGCTGATAGATCTCTCTGTGGAAGTGCACCAGTGGAGAGCGAAGAGGAAGGTCAACCTGAGAAAGGCAGGAGGTAGGATTAAGGGTGGACAAGTATTGGAAGTTTGCTCCATGAATGTCCACCCTGGGGATCATAGCAGCTCATCACCCTTGAGTTTCCTCTTCCTGGGTGCTTCTGCCCACCTGCTGGTCACCTTCACCCCTATCTCCTGCCCTGCCTATAGTTTGGACTTCATTTCTGATGCCACTGTGGCAGGATAGTGAGAAGCTAGGACAATTCTTGGGCCAGTGGAATGGGGAAACTGAGTAAGAAAATTAAATAAGGCCAAGCAGTTTGGGCAGATTATAGCCAGCCTGTGAAGTACAAGACCTTACCTTTTCCAACCAAGTACACTGAGAGCAAATGGTTCAGATCATCCTCCCTAACCAGAGAATACATTCCTCAAATCACCCTCATTGGGGGAAATAGAGAACTGACCCAACTAATGCCATTTATGCCAGCCAAACTCAAGGACAGATGAAGTTGGTGAACAAATAACCCATTGAAGCCAGAGAGACCTAAGATAAAAGTAAAACAGACCAAAAAATAATACAAAACTCCCCTTTACATTCATTTTGATGAATCAGCATATTAAAAATGCCCCTGGAAAGCTGATGAATATTCCACTGAAACGCTCCCCTAAGATTCTTGCCTGCAGGAAAAAAAAAAAAAGGATAAAAAGTCCTCAGAAAAAGACTCAATGAGGGCTCACTCTAGAGCAAACCTATGCCACTTCCTGGGCATAAATTTTTTTTCTTCCTAAACTCTAAGGGTCCCCTCAAGACTTGCAGCCAGGAGAGCAGTGGGCAGCAGCAGCTGGAGCCAGGTTCATCCCCAATGCTATCGCCAGGGCCCCCTTTTCTCTGACTTCCCAGTGAGCTGACAGCAGCCCTGCCTTGGCTCATTCTTTCCTATCAATTGCTAGGGACTCAAAACAGAGACGTGCCTACTCTTTCTCCTGTGCTTCTTCTACCCTAATTTCTTCTTTGTTTCACAGTCCCCAGCATTAATAAACATGCTCTCAAACCCACCTGGACACGTGTTGTGAAGTCTTTCCTACAGGAAGTCAAGAACCCACACACTGCAGGCCAACCTGAGGCAAACCTTCTCCAGACCAGTCCCGTTCAGGTAATAACCACTTTGGAATATCTCCTGGCCCCTTGTTGTGCTGCCCACATAACACATGTGACTGTAAGGTTGTTAGAGCTATGATAGATAAAAAATGCTAATGGAAGCAGAATGAAACACAGTTGCAACATTGACCTAGAGAGGCAGCTGCTTAAAGGGCCTTTAGGGACTGGCCCCACTCCCTAACAACTAGTGTTAATACCCTCTAACATCTAAGCTGCTAGAGTTACCTGTGGCTGTGTCTGTCCCCATGGACACAGTTTATCCAGCACATGAGGAAGTCTAGCAACCAGGACCTATTAGCACAGGACAGACAGAGGGAGGAACACGAGGGCCTGACAGCTGAGCCTGCAGTTCTGCATCCCTGAGCTGGGCTTGTGAGTAATGTAGAGCTCTACTAAGTGATAGGACTGAAGCATCTGTCTTCATGTCATCCTGAATACAGAGCCTTCCCTAAACACCTGGCTCGAGAGTCTGTAGGTGGCATGGTCAGGGTCTGTTGCTTAGACACGATCTCCCCTCCCAGGCCTAGCTGTGTCCCCGGTCTGGTTGTGTGCCCCCTTCACTCTGCTTGCACTACCCTGATGGACTGGAGTCACTTTCTGTCTCTGGACTATGGGATCTTGGAAGCTGTGCTCATGTCCTTGTGTCCCCACACGTGCTATGGCATGTGGACCTGGCAGTCAGTCTGCTTAGCTGGTAATCAGGAACCTCCTTCAGCTAGCTTAAGCAGAAAATGTCCAAATTAAATATGTTAGTTCAAGTGTTCAAAGAATATATGGGAGGGCCAGCATTAGGCTTGGAGACCACTCAATCAGGAGCCGTGTTCCAGCCTCCAACCCCCTGAGGCTGGTCAGTAAAGACTCATGTCTTCCACCATCAGGTCCGGATACCTCTGTTCCCAGCCTGATTCGGGATGCTAGCCAAGTGCTTTGGCCACTGTTGTAACTGGAAGGGCATTTCTGCCATCTTAGCCTCTCTGTGCATGGACATCACTTGTGAGAGAGTGTATCTGCTTTTGAAGTCTGAGGCTGGGAAAGATGTGTGTCTATACACAGGAAGAAGTTAGGGCTCATAACAAACCACATTCTCTAAGTACAGGAAGGCTGTTTAAAAGACAAAGGAGGCATGAAACCTGATAAACACTAAATACTAAACAATAAATATATATTCAACAAATGAAATAAAAGCTCCATTTATTTTTTTTTTCTTCAAAAGTCTTTCCTCTGGACCCAAACCTTTGTTTTACATTCAGGCAGTGTGGCAGGAGCTTCTACATATTGGGGGTTCCAGATGTTGCTGGAGTGGATGAAACCTCACTTCAGAAGCATCTGCTGGCTACTTGGGGGTAGAGTGCCCAGAAGGACTCCTCGGTTTTCACAGTGGTTATGAACAGACTTGTATGAAGCACCCACTATGTGCCAGGTTAGCTTTGAACGGTTTCCTGCCAGCCTTTGTAAACTTTGTGTCCCACACTATGGTTTTCCACAACATGAACGAACAAATGTGAAAACCTTAGATAAATTATGGCAGTTTTCATCTGCATCGTACTGTTACATGGGAGCTGGTCCCTGGTTATAGGGAAAATTGACTGGAAAATTACTTAGGGAATATCCTCATTTACATGAGTCCTGGGAGAAGGTGCTCATGCGGTCTCCTAGTTTGTGGTGGGATTAGAGAGCCTGTGTCACACACAGATGGGATGAAGTTTTTTTTAGGCATCAGTTCTGTTAGACATGGTCTTGCCTCTATGGCTTACCCAGACAACACTAGACAACAGAATATCAAATAAAAAAGTCATCTCTGATACCCCAAGCCCAGGAACATGTATGTAACAATGCATGTGGGGCTTTGTAGCTATGAGGTTTGTGAGAATGACAAAATAATTCATTAAGGGTGGCTGAGACCAAATTCTGAAATGAGAATAACTGTTTTGCCAACTATACTGTGTGGTGGGGGAAGGAAGAGGTACAAATAACGCAGTATTTTCCTTCCTATCTAATAAAAGAGTAACATGCAAATGTGACCTTACCTTGGCTCCTGATTGGCTATGCTACCAGCCAATCAGGTGCAGGGGGCTGGGCCGAGGGACAGTGCTGAGTTGCGTGAAGGCTGGGGGGTGGAGACTAAGCAGTAGCGGCAGCGAGTGCCAGGGTGTCCTGGCCACCTGAGCTTGGAGGCGGCCAGGGTGTGGAGCAGGGTGAGGCAAGCACAGGAGCACTGCTGCCTGAGTGGGGGAGGTGGCCGGGGGGGGGGGGCAGTGTCCAGTGAGTGTGGGAGGCGGCCAGGGCGCAGGACAAACGGCCAGAGAGCAGAGGTGAGAGCCCAGCCTCTGGGGCCGGGTGGTCACAGGCAGCTGGAGCTGAGCTGAGTAGGGAGATGGCTGGTAGGCTAGGGGTGAGCCATTAGTTGGACATCCCCTAAGGGCTCCCAGTATGTGAGAGGGGGCAGGTTGGGCTGAGGGACCCCCCTCATGCACGAATTTTGTGCACTGGGCCACTAGTCCCATATAATAAAAGAGAAATATGCAAATTTGACTGTACCTTTGCTCCTAATTGGCTATGCTACCAGCCAATCAGGAGCCAGGGTGGGGCCAAGTGGCGTGAGTGCCGGGCCCCGGGGGTGGAGATGAAATGGCAGTGGCGGCAAGTGCCCAGCCCCCAGGGCCGGGTGGTCACAGGCAGCGGGGGCTGAGCTGAGCAGGGCAATGGCTGGGTGCCCAAGGCCTAAAACCTCACTAGAGGCTTTAGGCCTTGGACCGGCTGGGGGTGAGCCATCAGTTGGACATCCCCTGAGGCCTCCCAGTATATGAGAGGGAGCAGGTTGGGTTGAGGGACCACCCACCCCCAGTGCATGAATTTCATTCACTGGGCCCCTAGTTAGTTTATAATATCCCTGGTTTACCCTCCCACACCTTAGCAACTGTAATATCTCAGCATTAGGACAAAATACAAAATATTATCACCAGGAACCTCAAAAACTATGAAACATGATAGTGAATTGAATCAGTTACACAAATTATGAAACTTTTTTTTTTTTTAGGGATATAGTCAATCTTTCAACATTTCCAGCAGGAAAACTATGTTCCCTGTATTACAGCAGGAATCCACCACAGTTTTTTCAGCTAGGCTCCCCTTCCTACAAAACCTCCATCTCTATGGGGAAGGGGGCAAAGGACCTGTGTTTACTATAGAAGCTTAAAATTAAAATTAAAACAAAATAAGCCTTTGCATATCACACTGCTAAGTCAAGAAAAATGTAAGGTACCCAGGCAAGTTACCTGTCAGCTCTGCACCTGCCCGACTTCCTGCTGCTTTGGCTTGTCATCCTTGTTAGCAAACTTGAGTCCTTACCTGGTTCTTTGTGATTTAACTCCCACCTTGAAAGGCAATTCCTTGTCATGTGTTCCTATCTTGTTTCTTTCAGTCTGGCTTGTATCCTGTCTGATGTTCAAGTTTCCCAAGAGCTAGGAATGTACCTTGTTTTCAGCAGATATGGAATGTGGTCCTGTGTCTGCTGTGACTGCCTTGGCAAGAGCTCTCTGTCTGTTCCAGGCCACTTGCCAGCCCATATGTCTGCAATCAGAGCTGCCAGATCCCCCTCAGCTACAGAGTATCTGTCTGGTATCTAGTCTTTGTCCTTGTAATTCCTGCCCCATGGAATTCGGACTGTTCTGATAGTAGATTAATGCTTGTGATGGGGAAAACTGGGGGTGTGGTCTCAGAATGTAGATTGATGTCAAATCAAAGACAGTCTTGAATCAAGAGAGCAGGGTTAATTGTGGGAGTAACAGGGAGTGACTGTTTTCTGAGTAGGGTAATGACAGGATCCCAGCCCCACTTCAGGAAGTGATGTTAAAATTATTTATGGCATAGCCCCGCCTCACTCAGTAGTTGAGCATCGACCTATGAATCAGGAGGTTATACTTGGATTTCTGCTCAGGGCAAATGCTTCTGTAGTGGGCTTAATCCCCAGTGCGGGTGTGTGCAGGAGGAAGCCAACCAATGATTCTCTCTCATCATTGATGTTTCTATCTTTCTCTTCCTCTCTGAAATAAACAAAAATATATTAAAAAAAAAACTACTTCTGGAATAAATAGGATAGGACTAGGACGTTATGGTAAAAATGCAGCTGGAATAGTTGACCCTTGAACAATGAGGAGGTTAGGACAACCCCCAGGTAGTTGACTATATATCTTTGTATAACTATTCAGTTGGCCCTTCGCATCCACGGATTCAGCCAACTGTAGATAAAAAATAGTGTTTGGGAATCCGTGGTAGCAAATGCAAAAATACTATTTTCAACCTGCAGTTGGTTGAAACTGTGGATGTGAAACCTGAGGGTGGGAAACCTGTGGGTAAGAAGGGCCGGGCCCACTTCATTCACTGAAAAGCGTCCACCTATAAATGGCCCTGAGCAGGTCAAGTGTGCGTTGTTTCAGGGCCAGTTGTCTAAGGAGGCAGGAGAAGACTGTGCAGAGCCAGGCCTGGCACCGTCCATCCGAGTGACTGGGTGAGGCTGAGTTACACAATATGCTGTTTTCAGGTAGGTGGGGGGAGATGGGTGTGTACTCTTGGACATGGCATCTTTTGGTAGAGAGGGGGCATCTGTGAGGGTTTACCCAGAGTCACTGAGATGGAGGATAGAGCTGGGATGGGTCAGTGTGTCCATGTGGAGACTCACCATGGCTTTATGAGGTCATGCAGGGCTTCTGGGTGAAGAAGCCTGTGCACTCCATGTGGACTTGAACTTGAGTTCCAAGGCAGCTTTAGGGACGCTGGAGCCCAACACAGACAACACCCAGGGAGAGTAGTTTAGGCTTTCAGGCAGAGGAACTAATTCAAATCTGGCTAACCTGTGTACCAGCTGCATGACCAGGGCAGTTACTTAACCCGTGTGACCCTGCACTCCTCATGTGTAAAATTCTATCTAACAAAAGAACAATATGCAAATTGACTGTACCTCCACTATACCCATCAGCCATGCCCACCAGCCAATTAGGAGCAAATATGCAAATAAACCAGACCTAGAGAGAAAGCTTAGGTTTCCCTGGCAATGGAGGAATCCAAGCTTTCCACCTGCCCTTGTCAGCTCAGGTATCCACACAAAGTTTCAATTATAGAAGGTAAATAAATTCCTACAAAAATGAGGGCAGCCACAGAGCTGGAGAGAGCAGGAGGCTTGAGTTGCACCCAGAGGTGGAGGAAGCCAAGTGTTCCACCTGCTCTGGCCAGCCCAGGACTCTGCTTAAGACTACAAACTTTCAATTATGGAAGATAAATAAATCTCAACAGAAATGGCTGCTGCCACAGAGTGAGCAGAAGGCGTGGCTCCGTTCCAGGCTGCAAAGTTTGAATTGTGGAAGATAAATAATCCCAGATACCAGGGCCTCCACTTGGGTTGCCAGAGGGTATGGCCAGCCTATAAACCACCAGAGGCCCCTCACCTAGGCTGTCCCACATCCCATGGGAACACCAAACCTGATCTGGGACACCCTTCAGGGCAAACCAGCTAGCCCCCACCTGTGCACTAGGTCTCTATCCTATCTAATAAAAGAGTAATATACAGATTGACCATCACTCCAACACACAAGATGACTTCCCCCATGTGGTCAAAGATCCTGCCTCCATGTGGACACAAGATGGTCACCGCAAGATGGCCAGCAGCGGATGGCAAATTGGAGAGACCAGGCCTGCAAGAGAGGGCAGTTGTGAGCAATCAGGCCATCAGGGGAGGGCAGTGGGAGGGACCAGGCCTGCAAGGGAGGGAAGTTGGGAGCGATCAAGCCTGCAGGGGAGAGCAGTTAGGGGTGACCAGGCTGGCAAAGGAGGGAAGTTGGGGGCAAACAGGCTGGCAGGGAAGCAGTTAGACATCAATCAGGCTGGCAGGCAGAAGCAGTTAGGGGCAATCAGGAAGATAGGCAGCTGAGCAGTTAAGAGCCAGCAGTCCTGGATTGTGAGAGGGATGTCCGACTGCCTGTCAGACATCCCTCAAGGGTTTCCAGATTGGAGAGGGTGCAGGTGGGCTTAGGGACACCACCCTCTGTGTACAAATTCTGTGCACCGGGCCTCTAATGAGATAATAATAATGCTCTCTAGCATGGTTATGAGACATAGTGATGTTTGATGTTAGTGCTTCTGGTTTTGTTGCCACAAAGTAGACATGTAGTAAAGTGTAGGCATTATTCTTATTATTACTAGACTTTGATGTTCATAAATGATTATGGTATTTTGTAAAATGTTATGCCTTGTGTTTTCACAATTTGCCTTGAGTTTTCACAGTTTTTTCTTTTACTTACATTCTCTTTAATTTAAAAAATAATTTAAGACTTTCTAATTGTTGACAGTATTACAGATGTCCCCTTTTGCCCCTTTATCTCCCTCCGCCCAGTCCCTTCCCCATCCCTGGCCTTCACCACATGATTATCTGTGTCCATGGGCTATGCATTTGTGCAGATGCAGTCTAACCTCAGTTCTCAAATGTTTCCCATCTTGAAAAAAATGTTTTTTGAGCAAGGTGTTCATGGAAAATGTCTTGGTTCTTGAATAAAACATCAGTTCTCAATCTGACAACCTTTTCATGCGGATACCTATAAGATCAATCATGTATCTCTAAGGTTACAAGGGAGAGAATGCATGAGTGTGAGTCAGTTTACTGCTGTTAACATCTCAGGAAATTGTGCTGTGCATCTTTTCATGTTTTTTTTGTTTGTTTTTTTGCTTTTGTTGCTGCTTATTATTGTTTTGTTAAAAAATATATTTTATTGATTTTTCACAGAGAGGAAGGGAGAGGGATAGAAAGTCAGAAACATTGATGAGAGAGAAACATCTATCAGCTGCCTCTTGCACACCCCTTGCTAGGGATGTACCCGCAGCCATGGTACATGCCCTTGACCGGAATTGAACCCGGGACCTTCAGTCTGCAGTCCGACGCTCTATCCACTGAGCCAAACCGGTTTCGGTGTATTATTGTTAAAGGCATACTGTAAGTCATTAAGAAGGTTAGTGATAGCAGCAAAATGAAAAGGAAAGTTGTGAGAACAAGCATAGAGCTTAAAAAAGAAATAATTGCTAATTAGATAGAGATGTTCTCGTGTCTGAGCTGGCTACCGAGTAAGGCATGGTGAAATTGATGATTAGCTTTCAACATTAAAGGTAAGTTCTAGGGTGCACATAAATTTTCCTTTTTTTACTATACATTTCATTTCCCTTTTGTTATATTTTCATTTATATTTCATGTACTTTTTGTTCTTAAAGTGTTTATGTATAGCTTAATCAGTACATTAGAAAGTAATGTACTGTAATATACTGTATATCAGAATGGTTAAAATAAAGAATCATTTGGGGGTCTGGAATGGATTGATTCAGTTTACATTATTTCTAATGGGAAAAATGCCTTCTGGGACAAATAAAGTTAGAGAAGCGAGATTCTACTGTATGTTCTTTGGTTAATCTCTTCCTGTCCCCTATACCCCATCCTCTGAGATCTGTCAGTGTGTTCCATGCTTCCATGCTTCTGAACCAATTTTGTTCATCATTTTATTTTGTTTATTAGATTATACCTATAAGTGAGATCATGTGATATATGTCTTTCTCTGGCTTATTTTCCTTAGCATAATAATATCCAGGTCACTCCATGCTGTTTTAAAGGGTAAGAAATCCTTCTTTTTAAAAGCTGCATAGTATTCCATTGTGTAAATGTACAACAGGTTTTTTTTTTTATCTACTCATCTACTGATGAGTACTTGAGCTCTTTCCAGATCTAAGCTGTTGTAAATAGTGCTGCTATAGACATAGGGGTGCATTCTTTCTGATTGGTGCTTCCAGATTCTTAGGATATATTCCTAAAAGCAAGATCAGTTGGTCAAATAGCAGTTCCATTTTTAATTTTTTAAAGAAAACTTCATACTGTTTGCTACAGTGGCTGTACTAGTCCACATTCCCACCAGCAGTGTACTGGGGTTCCCTTTTCTCCACATTTTCACCAGCACTTCTTTGTTGATTTGTTGATGATAGCCATTCTGGCAGGGGTGAGGTGATACCTTATTGTGGTTTTAATTTTGCATTTCTCTGATGATTAGTGATCCTGAACATCATTTTATATGTCTATTGGCCATCTGTATGTCCTCTTCAGAGAAGTTTCTATTCAGGTCCTTAACTCATATTTTAACTGGATTGTTTGTCTTCTTGGTGTTGAGTTGTATATATTTTGGAAATTAAACCCTTTTTAAATGCATCATTCATGAATATGTTCTACCATACAGTGGTTTCCATTTTCATTTTGTTAATGGCTTCTGTTGCTCTGCAAAAACTTTTTAGTTTGATGAGTTCCATTTGTTAAAAATAAATTACTAATTTAAAAAGTTAAAATTGCATATTTTAATTAGTACAACATGATACACATAGTGAAATAATTATTACAATCAAGTGTATTCATCTTCTCACAGTTACCTTGTTTGTGTAGTGAGAACACCTGAAATCTACTTTTAACAAATTTTTAGTATACTATATGGAATTACTAACTATTGTTATTATGTTATACATTAGATCTCTAGAACTACCTTTCTATTTCTGCTTCTAGGAATTCAACTTTTTAATATTCCACTTATAAATGAGATCAAGCAGTATTCTTCCTTGTTTCCAGTGTTTTTAAGTTCACTACTTCCACTGAGGCTCTCAGGACTGGGAAGGGTAGGAAGTTTTAACATGTTTTATGGATGAGGATGCTGGGGCCAGACTGGGTAAGGCGTGCAATGACACTGGGGTGCAGGCCTCCCTTCACATCCACAACCTGATCAGAAATCAGCAGTCCTGGGAGGAATGTACTGAATCTCACCAGGTTCTTAGATCTGCCCTCTTTCTATTTTGCATTGCAAACTATCCCTGGGAACACAAATTAATTATGCCTTAAGTAACCATCTGGGTGCAATTGCTTACTCTCCCTTCTGGAGAAAAACAGGAGCCCACCCCCACCTCCTAGCTCTTATCTCTCTGTGCAATTCATATGTGCTAATACCAGATCAGGTTTACAGATTGGAATCCTTGTTCCCTGCAATTCAGGATTCTACTTCAAATTCTGTCACCATCTGTCAGGACTGCATGGCAATGGGTGGGAGGTGGGGGGTGGGAAAGTAGGAGGTGGACCCTTTGCATGAGTAATCCTTCTGGGCCTTAACTTGGCCCTTAGGCAATGTGCACAAGCACACAGGTCAGTGGGGCAGGTCAAAGAAGAGGGTGCAGGAACCCAGGAACAAAGACCTGTTCCTCACTGTCATCCATTGTCCCCAGTGGAAGCCATCCATCATGCGGCTTCCCGCCACAGCTGGATGGGCCAGCTGCCTCCCCAATGGATCTTTTCTTTCTCTGGCTGCCCTAGGAGAACTTGATGGCTGTCTTTTCATTGCTATTTCCTCTTAAGACCTCTTATGCACAACATTTTGAATACTGAGAGGCCACCTCATTTTGGACCCTTTTGAAGTTTTTTCATTATGGTGGGCGGAGGAATGCAAACTAGGGATCATCTTGACTGATCCCTCAGAAGTTGTCCACAACAAAATGGGGGCTTTGAAGTCAGGTTTTTGAGTGCAAAGACTTGTCATGCTTTCGAATCTCCCTTGTCTTGATGAAGAAAAAGAGTGAACAGACGCATCAGGCAGCCTGTTGCTTGTGTGAATCCAGTGGTCCTGCCCCTTTTTCCTTCTGATGTGACAATGTGAGCACCGAGTACCCCTTGAATCTGGAGGCACATTGTTTTGCATGTTTGTATCATCCAGCCCGTGTTACAGCTCTTCTTGCAGACATTTTCCCAGAGCCCCGAGTGAAGTCTGGTTATGTTCAGTTGTGATGGAAACATACTGCATGTGTGTTGCATGATAGCAGATGAAATTTAGTGACTCAAATGAGCAGTTAACTTAGATTTAATGGGACTGTAATTGTACAGTGAATTTTAAATGCCCTTTTGATTATTGCATCAGGGTTTTATTGAAATACATACTTGGCATTATGTCTTAAAGTTTTAAAAATAATTACATCAAACCTAATGAGAGGGAACCCAGTAAGAACATTCAATTACCTCTCAAGGGTGCTAGGTTTTCCATTTCAGCTTTGTGGTTTTCACTGACTTTGATATTTTCTCCTAATTATGATATAAAGGTAATACATTTGGTTGGCATAATTAATTATTATTCTCATTGTACAGTTTTTCTAATAAGGACCCCAAGTAATCTAGTCTACGCTTTTCTTCTTTAGGCCACTTGCTACTATTCACATTTGTTTTCTCCTCCTCCTGGGATAAATGTGCTCTTTAGTTTAATTCAAGAATAGTTTCAGAGCCTACAACATAGTAGGTTTGTACTAGGTTCTGGGACATAAACGTGAATGCAAATATCTGTTGTCTACATGCTTTGCTCCTTTAGACTTCCTCATCTTTTCCTTTCACCATCATAGTAGTTGCGGTCATCCTCATCATCTATTCCATATGTGCTCTAGAAGCCCTTATACTATTCTCTTTCACATGTCTCCTCTCAATTACAGCTCGTAAAAACCCTATGATTAGGTGCCAGTGTTACTAGTATTCCCATTCTGCTGATGAAGAAATCAAGACTTGGAGAAGTTAAATACCTCAGCAGTAGAACTGGGGTTCAAGCTGAGGTCTATTTGGTCAGGGTTTCCACCCTTAGAACCTCAAGTCACTCCTCATGTCACTCTTTTTTATTTTTATTTTTTATTTTTTTATTTTATCTTTATTGTTCAGTTTATTAATTACATTGTTCCCCCTTTTTCCCCCTATAGCTCCCCTCCACCAGGTACCCATCCCCCCTATGCCCACACCTCCCCACGCACTGTCCTCTCCCATTGTTGCATGATTTTTGTCCAGTCTCTTGCTGCACTTCCCACAACCCTTTTCTCCCCAAGAATTGTTAGTCCATTCCCTCTCTATGTCCATGATTGTGTTATATTCACCAGTTTATCCTGTTCATTAGATTATTAATTCATTTGATTTTTAGATTCATTTGTTGATAGATGTGTATTTGTTGTTCATAATTTATAATTTTATCTTTTTTTTCTCCCTCTTCTTAAAGAATATCTTTCAGCATTTCATATAATATTGGTTTGGTGGTGATGAACTCCTTTAGCATTTTCTTATCTGCGAAGCACTTTATCTGACCTTCAATTCTGCATGATAGCTTTGCTGGATAGAGTAATCTCGGTTGTAGATTCTTGCTGTTCATCACTTTGCATATTTCTTGCCACTCCCGTCTGGCCTGCATCGTTTCTGTTGAGAAATCCGCTGACAATCGTATGTGTGCTCCCTTATAGGTAACCAACTGTTTTTCTCTTGCTGTTTTTAATATTCTCTCTTTGTCTTTTGCTCTTGACATTTTAAATATGATGTGCCTTGGTGTGGTCCTCTTAGGGTTCCTATATATTGGGGTTTGGTGCGCTTCTTGGACTCCTAAGTCAATTTCTTTCACCAGGTGTGGGAAGTTTTCGGTCACTATTTCTTCAAATAGGTTTTCATTGTCTTGCTCTCTCTCTTTTTCTGGCACCCCTATAATTCAGATGTTGGCATGCTTGAGGTTGTCCTAGAGGCCCCTCACACTATCTTCAATTTTTTGGATTCATTTGGTTTCTTGATTTTCCAGCTGAGTGGATTTTACCTCTTTGTATTTCAAATCTTTAACTTGGTTCTTGCGGTCCTCTAGAGTACTTTTAGGTCTTTGTATAATATTTTTTATTTTAGTCAGTGTATGCTTAATTTCTGGTTGGTCCTTTTTCATATCCTTGAGGGTCTCCTTCATATCCTCATAGGTCTTGTTCATTTCCTTGTAGGTCTCATTCATTTTCTTGTAGGTCTTGTTCATTTCCTTGCAGGTCTTGTTTATTTCCTCGTAGGTCTTGTTCATTTCCTCATAGATCTTGTTTATTTCCTTGTAGGTCTTGGCCTTTTCTAGGAGCCTCTTGAAAAGCCTTATAACTGTGGTTATGAATTCTATGTCCAGTCATTTCTTTTTCTCTCCATCTGATTTCTTTCCATGTCTCTGCATGGTGGCTGCTTTCCTGATTTGGTCGATTGCTTTGTGTGGTAGATGTCCTCTAAGGGACAGTGGCTCAGCCTCCCCAGTTACCTGAGGTGGATATGGGTTGCACAGTCTTACTGAAGTTAAGCCTAGATAAATCATTGTTAGCACTTGGAGGGGTTGACCTCCAGGCCAATTGTCTGTGAAGTTCAGCTGTGCTCAGGTTGGATGGGTGGAGTCTCGGGGCCAAGCAGGCAGCATCAGGTTTTCCCTATGCGGCCCCAGGGTCTCTGTGCAGGTGTCAACGGCTGCCAGCACCTCTGAGAGAGAGCTGCTGCTGAGTTCCACCAGCTGCCGGAGAATTCAGCCTCTCCCCAAATGAGTCTGCACACCCAACATCTCACCCAGGGTCACAGAACAATGCAGTCTCACGGTTTCCCGAACAAGAGAGCAAGTCACAAGTGCTCTCTGCGCGGTCACACAGCTGCGATATTCCCAAGTTCATGCGCACTCCGCACAAGCTGGCCCTCTCCACAAGCCTGCAGACCCCTGCAGCACCTGAGCTTTGGCGTGCCCTCCCACTGTCCAGTTTTACCCCATATGATTGTGGGTTCCCTGGACTTTGCCCTGAGCTGGGCAGTCCATGCAGTGGGACATCTTTGTCTCCCCCATTCAATAAAATTGGCCAGGTTTTCAGCCGCCTGCCCTATCTGCTGGCACGCGCACTGCTCCAAACCTCTCTCCGTGTGTATCTTCAATGCTGTCTGCCACCACTCTTCTGAGTCACAGTGTCCTATCTTCACTTTTATTTGTGGAATTTTCACTCAGCCAGCTTTCCGGTGATTCTGGATGGTGTTTGTTCTTTCATTAAGTTGTAGTTTTGAAATTGCTGTGTATGGCAGCAAGATAGGTGTTTACCTATGTCGCCATCTTGGTTCCCTCTAGCCCTCCTCATGTCACTCTTACTCCCCACATTTGGAACAACTTTCTAGGATCTGCAGAATGGGATGACACTCCCAGCGACCTCCAGGGGACCTCAGTTAACTTTAAGTTCTGGTTCCACTTTTGTACTCTAAGAGTTAACCCAGCAGCTGGGATTACTCAACTTCCCCTTTCTCTGCTCTCCAGGCCTTTGTGCATGGGGCTTCCTTTGCTAGGAGTGCCAACAATGTCTGTTCCTTCTTTTCTCCATCAGTCAAAACCCTTCCCACCCTCCAATGCCCCATCTCTCTGAAGACCTTTATCACCCTGAATTAGAATCAATCACACCTTTCACCATGAATGCAAACCTTTTTACCTCTTTTACAGTCAATAAATCATTCTGCCTTGTTTACTGTTCACTTTCACCTCAGTGTTTTCCACTCCACATGGTTCTTGAATGGATTTTGCCCATCTTGGTAGCTCCCTGACACCCAACACAATGTTTTATGAGTTCTAACACGTACTTGCTGAATTAAATATTTATGTAGGTGCAAGACATGTATGGCACAATTTAAGCTGCTGTAAGTTAGGAGAAAATGTGTTCTATAATTCTAAGCTACAGTTTCTAAAATTCTCTACTAAAGGGCTTTATATAAAAATTGGATCATTCAGAGAAAGCTCAGAATGCTTTTGCTTTTTGTGAACTTGATAACTAATTACTAAAATTCTGAAGAATCATAGGAAAGATAAGGTTTTTTTAATTATTATTTTTTTCAGCTCAGAGGCTACTCACAGAAAAGAAAACTTTAAACAAAGCTAATATAAACATGAATAAGCATAGTGGCAAGGAATGGCCTTTGGGTTTAAAGAAATGGAAAGGGACCAGCATGGATTTGTAAATTTAATCTTGTTTGCAGGTCTAGCTACCTATACAGGGTTGGCAAAAGTAGGTTTATAGTTGCTTCTGCATCATTATTTATTACTAGAGGTCCAGTACACAAAATTTGTGCACAGAAGGTGGAGGATGTCCATTAGCCCAGCCTCCACCCTCTCCAATCTGGGACCCCTTGAGGGATGTCTGACTGCCCGTTTAGGCCCAATCCTTGGACATCCTTCTCACAATTCAGGACTGCTGGATCCAAACTGCTCACCTGCCAGCCTCCCTGATTGCCCCTAACCACTTCTGCCTGCCAGCCTGATCACCCGCTAACCACTACTCTGCCAGCCTAATTGATGTCTAAATGCTCCCCTGCCAGCCTTTTCCCCCCAACTTCCCTCCTCTGCCTGCCTAGTCGCTCTTAATTGCCCTCCTCTGCTGACCTGATCGCCCACAACTGCTCTCCCTTGCAGGGCCTGGAACCTCCCAACAGCCCTCCCCTGCTGGGCATCTTGTGGTGGCCATCTTGTGTCCTCATGGCGGCAGGATCTTTGACCACATGGAGACAGCCTTCTTGTGTGATGGTCAGTCTGCATATTACTCTTTCATTAGATAGGATAGAGGCCTGGTGCAAGGGTGGGGGCCAGCTGGTTTGCCCTGAAGTGTCCCAGGTCAGGGTGGGGGTTCCCTTGGGGCAAGGGGCAGCCTAGACTAGGGGCCTGTGGAGGTTTGCAGGCCAGCCACACACCCCCAGCGACCCAAGCAGAGGCCCTGGTATCTGGGATTAATCTATGTCTAAAATTGAAACTTTGTAGCCTGGAGCAGAGTCAAGCCTTCTCCTTGCTCTGGGGTGGCAGCCATTTCTGTTTGAAACCTTGTAACCTAGAGTGGAGGCCTAGGTTAGTAATGGCAGGTGGAAAGCTTGGCTTCCTCTGTTGCCAGGGAGACCCAAGCCTTGCTCCTGCTCTCAGTGGCGGCAGCCATCTTGGTTGGCGTTTATTTGCATAATTTGCTCCTGATTGGCTGATGGGCGTGGCTTGTGGGTATAGCAAAGATATGGTCAAATTTGCATATTACTCTTTTATTAGATAGGATTTTTCCATACACACAACTGTAAACCTACATTTGCCCACGTGTGTGTGTGTGTGTGTGTGTGTGTGTGTGTGTGTGTATCTATTTATATAAAAGGCTAAGCAACCATCGCATCCGAAACAACTGAATGGATGACCAAACAGGCTATGTGGGGTGACCAGGTCAGCAGGGGGGTTAGTGAGGGGCAACCAATTTACTGAGCAGCAGGCTGTGTGGGGTGAACAGGCCCACAGGGGGGTGCTGTTGGGGGCGACCAGACCGGCAGGTGGGGGCAGTGAGCTGGGGACCAGGTTGGCAGCAGGGGGCAGTTGGGGTGACCATGTCAGCATCGGGTGCAACCAGGCTGGCAGTGGATGCAGTAAGGGGCGTAAGAGGCGACCAGGCCAGGGGAGGCAGTTTAGGGTGACTATGCCTGTAGTGGGGAAATTGAGGGTGACCAGGCCAGCAGGGGGTCCAGTTAGGTGTGATCAGGCAGGCAGGCAGGTGAGCAGTTAACCTCTCTCGTCTCTGTGGCAGCACTAAGGATGTTCTTGGTCTAAGCTGTAAGTTGCACATTCCCCGAGGGCTTCTGGTCCGTGAGATGGTGCTGGCCAGACTGAGGGATCTCCCCCCACTCAAGTGCACAGATTTTGTGTACTGGGCCTCTAGTATACATATAATGTATATCACATATGGTATCATAGGTCTTGACTTTAGTGTTAGTTCTCTTCTGTGCTGCATGCTTTTGCCTTGATGCATCTTTTTATTTTTTAATTTTTTGTTGTTTTTTACAGAGAGGAAGGGAAAGGGATAGAGAGTTAGAAACATTCATGAGAGAGAAACATCGATCAGCCGCCTCCTGAACACCTCCCACTGGGGATGTGCCTGTAACCAAGGTACATGACCCTGACTGGAATTGAACCTGGGACCTTTCAGTCCACAGGCCGATGCTTTACCCACTGAGCCAAACCAGTCAAGGCTTGATGCATATCTTGATGCATTTACATATATAAATTATTATACTTCCTTATTATATGGTGAGCTTGCTGAGTGGTTGCTTAGTGGATACATGTTCAAAAAAAGAGACTTGTGAATTGAAGTGAGATTTGAGTTCATTTCAGTAAATAAAATTACATATGAGTTGGAACAGTACAATATTGACCATGAATATAAATAGAAAGTTAACTCTGAGGCTTTACCTAGCCTGTCTTAATGTTTGGAAAGGAATGATGAGAATAGCTAGCACTCCTTGTATCCTTACCATGCACAAGGTTCTTGTATCCTTACCATGCACAAGGTCTAAGTGTTTCTGTTCTGTTCTCATTCTTTTTTACATATGAGGAAATTGAGGCACAAGTTTAAGTAATTTGTTCATGGTTACATATATAGTAAGGGGGTATCCTACTGAAGTCTAACCTTAATGATGCCTGAGTTAGTCATCTTATCCTGCATGTGCTTATGACTTAATTCTTTGCAAGTGTGTTAACACGTTCTCTTATTATTCTTATTATTTTTATTTACTGGTCAACTTTACTCTAATAACTGTACTTTTTTCCCCCTGGAGTAACAAAAATAAATAAGTGGCCAGCCTACTTTATGTAGATTCTAAAATCCCTCATGTTGAGATTCCTGGTTGGGGCGCATGCCTGGGTTTCAGGCTCAGTCCCTAGTGTGGGGCATGCAGGAGGCATTGGATCGATGATTCTCTCTCATGATTGATCTTTCTATCTCTCTTTCCCTCTCCCTTCCTCTCTGAAATCAATACAAATAAAATAAATAGAAAAACCTCATGTGGCCACAGGAGAATAGTGTTGTCTCTTTTCTTTCAGCGTAAGAAAGACCTCAAGATCTAGAAGGTATTGTTTCAAAGCACTGGTGACCTGGCTTCTTGTTCTGACAGATAAATTTTATCATTAATAAAATTTGTGGCATTAGTCAAGCCATTTACTCACCCGAGATGAACTGGATGATGAGGTTAGAACTAACTGATCATCAAACGCTCTAAGATACTTTTAATCTGCAAGGAATAATGAATCATGAATCTTCAATGTGTGCCAGATCTCACAAGATGACAGTCAGGCCAAGCCCAGAGTTGAATAGTTTATTAGTTGCACTCTCTTAAAGTTAACACTGGGCCCTTTTAGTTTTATGTGGAATAATAGAGGCCCAGTGCACGATATTGTGTGAGACCCAGACCCGCGGCTGGAGGGAGGACCCAGACTTACTCCCGCTGCCAGGTGGGACTCTGGACCCAGAGTCAAGTCCCCGCCCACCCGCATGTGCCTCACCCACACAGGAATGCAGCCTCCTGTGACCAGTCTTTGGTCTTTCTGCTGTTATGACCATAGGTCTTTTATGATATAGATGAGGAGAAATTTTGCCTTTTGATTGAAAACAATACAATTTAATCTAAAATGAATCTTATTATCTTATTTGTACACTGTTCAATTCTAGGGGTACCACTACATTAACTGTGATGGGCATGACACCCTTGGAATTGGGCAATGTAGTACCTGAGTCCTTGGGAATTCAATTTTCCATAAAAGTAGTTCCTTTGATATTGTTTTATTTGTATGTTAGGACAAAGCTCCATGTTGTAGAATGAGAACTTAATATAATGGCAGAGCATCAGCAGGTATGCATGGCGCAATGGATGGAGATTTTGCATCCTGTAGGTCTCTTGTATCTCTTGATCCAGACTCATTTACTTTGTGTAGATTCTAAAACCCTTCCTGTGGTCACAGGAGACCAGTGTTGTCTCTTTTCTCTCAGTTTAAGAAAGAAAGCAAAAATTGAGCTAATGATGTAATTGCATTCGAAATAGAAAACTGGGAGCAGATGGTGAGGGAATGAAACAAGTTTGTTGGGCTCAAGGTCAGGATCACAGAATGAAGGGAGAGGCAGAGATGAGCAAGGCATGGAGGTGGAGTCCAGAGGAACATTTGAAGATTCAGCTGAAAGTGGGAAGAAACAGAACCAATGAATAAAGATTTACATATTTTTTAGCAGATTCATTTTATTTTATTTATTTTATTGTGTAAAGTATTACAAATAATAGTACACATGTCTCCTTTTTTGTCTAATTGACCTTCCCCCAGCCTCCCCACCCCCCTGCACATGCCCTCACCCCCTTGGTTATGCTTACATGTGTGCATACAAGTCACTTGGTTGATTCATTTTTCAATCCATGACAAAAGGTACCAAGAGGCCCTCACCTTTCTTAAAAACCATCCAATCATCGTTTTGGTAGTGGTCAATCTGAGTCCCACTTATCCCAGAAGTATTTGCATTTTCATTGTAGGCCTGGGAATGATAGTAAAATATTAAGTACATTTTAAGGGATGGTTGAGAGAGAATTTTGCCAAAGGGACACTTCTTGGAATGCACCATGTCAGGTGACACCCTGAACATGCTTTTGCATCCTACTGCAGTCCAGGAAAGGGAGAAAGCACAGAACATCCCCACTCACATGGTCACAAAAGAAAAATGTTTACCTAGAACTGAGAGACATTGTTCTTGTCTACGTATTATTGCGTTCCTTTGTTTTATCTTAAAAACTTTTTTTGTTTTTATAGTTTTAAAACACTTTATTAAATTTATTAGGGGTGCATTCGCTAATAGGATTACACAGGTATAAAATGTGGAATTGTATAATACTGCTTCTGTATATTACCTTTTATATTCACCACCCATCATTTAGATATTATCTGTTAGTACTTAGAGACTTGAGGATAGGCAAAACAGTTTTTCCTGACTCCCACAGTGCCTTCATGACTGCATACCATTTAAAATTAAAACACTAATTAGTTACTCAATTCAACATAATTGTCTATATTACTCACCTAAGTAGTTGCAGTGTTATGTTTTCTAGAAAAAATGACATCAATTATACTTTACCAAAGTTATTTATAATTCTTTAATCCCAGGTAATCCATTCTTTTCTTTCTCTTCTTCTTCTTCTTCTTCTTCTTCTTCTTCTTCTTCTTCTTCTTCTTCTTCTTCTTCTTCTTCTTCTTCTTCTTCTCCTCCTCCTCCTCCTCCTCCTCCTCCTCCTCCTCCTTATCCTCCTCCTCCTCCTCCTCCTCCTCCTCCTCCTCCTCCTCCTCCTCCTCCTCCTCCTTCTCCTCCTTCCCCTCCTCCTCCTCTTCCTTCTCCTCCTCCTCCTCCCCCTCCTCTTTCTTCTTCTTCTCCTTCTTCTTCTTCTTCTTCTTCTTCTTCTTCTTCTTCTTCTTCTTCTTCTTCTTCTTCTTCTTCTTCTTCTTCTCTCTCTCTCTCTCTCTCTCTCTCTCTCTCTCTCTCTCTCTCTCTCTCTCTCTCTCTCTTCCTCTCTCTTATTGCCATGTGTATAGCACACACACTCATCACATCACACCCCTGGCTTTCATTATATTCACTGACTTCTGGTATAGTTCTTTAATAAATACTTGTGTTATATTCATTATCTATTCTTCAAATTGATAATAGAAAATAAAGGTTCTGCTTCTGAGGCAATGCACAAAGGGTTAGGATGAAATTCCCTGAAGAACCTGTGGTGTTTTATATGCATGAAGTTCTCAGTTCTGCTGTGTTCAGTTCTAATTATTGTTTAAGAGATTCAAATCACAACTTTTCTATCTGGGCAGCCTTTTTAGGATGACCTTTTGCATTTATCTTTCATTCACCCCCATTGGCTTTCTGGAACTTGCTGGCAGGATCCCATAGTCCTCAAGCAACTCAGCAGCCACATTATGATACCCATTCCCTACCCTCTTTCCTTATACTGTGGGCAACACTTCATACTCTGGAGTTTTCTCCCTTAGCATAACCCTGTATTCTAATAAAAAAAATTAAACACTTGATCTTTCCCTTTGATTCCTTATCATAAAACTCCTAAAACACTTAGACTTCCTGAGTGAGGAGTGTCTTTTATATGCTAACTAGAGGCCTGGTGCACAAAATTTGTGCATGGGGTAGGGGTGGGGGATGTCCCTCAGCCCAGCCAGAACCCTCTCCAATCTGGAACCCCTTGAGGGATGTCCAACTGCCCTGCAGGATCAGGCTTAAATGGGCAGTTGGACATCTCTCTCACAATCTAGGACTGCTGGCTCCCAACTGCTTGACTGCCTGCCTTCCTGATTGCCCCTAACCATTTCTGCCTGCCAGCCTGATCACCCCTAACCACTCCCCTGCCAGCCTGATTGATGCCTAACTGCTCCCCTGCCAGCCTGTTTGCCCCTAACTGCCCTCCCCTGCAAGCCTGGGTCCCCCCAATTGCTCTTCCCGGTCACCCTCAACTTTCCTCCTCTGCCAGCCCGGTCACCCCCCACCACCACCACAACAGCCCTCCCGTGCAGGCTTGATCGCCCCCAAAAGACCTCTCTTACAAGCCTGGTCCCTCCCAACTGCCCTCCCTTGCTGGCCATCTTGTGTCCACATGGGGGCAGAATCTTTGACCACGTGGGGGCAGCCATCTTGTGTGTTGGAATAATAGTCAATCTGCATGTTACTCTTTTATTAGATAGGATAGAGGCCTGGTGCATGGGTGGAGGCCAGCTGGTTTGCCCTGAAGGGTATCCCAGATCAGGGTGGAGGTTCTCTTGAGTGTGGGGTGGCCTGGGTGAGAGGCCTGTGGTGGTTTGCAGGGCAGCCATGCACCCCAGTGACCCAAGTGGAGGTCCTGGTATCTGGGATATATTTATCTTTTATAACTAAAACTTTGTAGCATTGAGTGGAGGCCTGGGCCAGCCAGGATGTGCAGAAAACTTGGCTTCCTTCATTGCTAGGGAAACCCAAGCCTCCCTCCATGGCCACAGCCATCTTGATTGGGGTTAATTTGCATACTCGCTCCTGATCGGCTGGTGGGCTTGACTGGTAGGTGTAGCAGAGGTATGGTCAATTTGCATATTACTCTTTTTTTTATAATCACTTGTGAATTTTTTAATAGTGTGGGAAATGTTTATGATATCTCATAAAAGAAGAAAGCAGTAAGTTGTTCAGATGCTATTATCACCACTGTACAAATATGCATAGAAAAATTACTGGAAAATTAAAATACAAATATTGGCTGATACGATTATGAAAAATTTTCTTCTCTAATGTATTTTCCACGTTTTTTCTAACAGACATGTAACCTTTTTATTTATTTTTTATTTTTTTATTTTTTAAAATTTTTTCCTTTATTGTTCAGTTTATTAATTACATTGTTTCCCCTTTTTTATCCCCCTATATCTCCCCTCCACCTTGTACCTATCCCACCCTTCACCCTCACCTCCCCCTCCCCAATGTCCTCACCCATTGTTGCAAGATTTTTGTCCAATCTCTTGCTGTACTTCCCACAACCCTTTTCTCCCCAAGAATTATCAGTCCATTCCCTCTCTATGTCCATGTTTCTGTTATATTCACCAGTTTATCTTGTTCATCAGCCTATCAATTCACTTGATTTTTATGTTCATTTGTTGATAGATGTGTATTTGTTGTTCATAATTTATATTTTTACCTTTTTCTTCTTCCTCTCCTTAAAGAATATCTTTCAGCATTTCATATAATACTGGTTTGGTGGTGGTGAACTCCTTTAGCTTTTTCTTATCTGCGAAGCACTTGATCTGATCTTCAATTCTGAATGATAGCTTTGCTGGATAGAGTAATCTTGGTTGTAGATTCTTGCTATTCATTATTTTGAATATTTCTTGCCACTGCTGTCTGGCCTGCATCGTTTCTGTTGAGAAATCCGCTGACAATCGTATGGGTGCTCCCCTGTAGGTAACCAACTGTTTTTCTCTTGCTGCTTTTAATATTCTCTCTTTATCTTTTGCTTTTGGCATTTTAATTATGATATGTCTTGGTGTGGTCCTCTTTAGATTCCTATATTTTGGGGTTCTGTGTACTTCTTGGGCTTTTAAGTCAGTTTCTTTCACCTGGTGGGGGAAGTTTTCAGTCACTATTTCTTCAAGTAGGTTTTCATTAACTTGCTCTCTCTCTTTTTCTGGCACCCCAATAATTCGGATGTTGGCATGCTTGAGGTTGTCCCAGAGACCCCTTTCACTATCTTCAATTATCGGAATTCTTTTTGTTTCTTGCATTTCCAGCCAAGTGGATTTTGCTTCTTTGTATTTTAAATCTTTGACTTGGTTCTTGTGGCCCTCTGGACTGCTTTTAGGACTTTGTGTAATATTTTTTATTTCAGTCTGTGTATGCTTGATTTCTAGTTGGTCCTTTTTTTTTATCCATGAGAGTCTGGTTCGTATCCTCAGAGGTCTTGTTCATTTCCTTGAGGGTCTTATTCATTTCCTTGAGGTTCTCATTCATTTCCTTGTAATTCTCATTCATTTCCTGGTTGGTCTTGTTTATTTCCTGGTAATTCTCATTAAGTTGATCGGCCTTTTCTAGGAGCCTCTTGAAAAGCCTTATAACCGTGGTTTTGAACTCTATGTCCTGTTGTCTTTTCTCCTCCATTTCTTTCACACCGGATTTCTTTCCATATCTCTGCATGGTGGCTGCTTTATGTGGTAGATATCCTCAAAGGGACAGTGGCTCAGCCTCCCCAGTTACCTGAGGTGGGTACTCTTACTGCAATCCTTTATGGGTTGTACAGTATTTTTGAATTTAAACCCAGCTTGTTGTTGTTAGCCCTAGGAGGGTTTGACCTCCAGGCCAATTGGCTGTGAAGGGAGACTGTGTTCAGGTTGGATGGGCGGAGTCTCTCAGCTGTGTGGCAGCCTCAGTGTCAGCTATGTCCTATGCGGCGCTCGTGCGCGCGGGTCTCTGTTGGACGGGGACGGCTGCAGACACCTCCTAGAGAAAGCCGCTAGTCTCTTCCCCTTGCCAGACATCTCTGCCTTTCCGTAAATGTGCCTGCACACCAAAAGTCTAGCCCAGGGTTGTAAAATAGATGGTTTCCGGAACCAGGAGACAAGTTTCCAAGGGGCAAGTCGCGGGTTTGCGTAACCCTTGCGAGGAAATTTCTTTTCGCTGCCTCCGGGTTTCTTGCAGGCTAGGAGCCTCTGCCGCACCCCGCTTCCAGCGTGCGTCCCCCCGGACCTCGGACCTCGCCTGGCGCTGGGGAGTCCGTGCAGTGGGAAGTCTCCGCCCTCCCGGTTGGAGAAATCCGGCCGGGGTTGCTGCTCCAGCCCCAGCCCGCGCGCGACCAAGAGGGCTCCTAACCTGTTTCCGTATGAAAGGCTGCGCTCCCGCAGCTCCTGAGTCTCAGCGTCCCACTTTTACTCTTATTAGTGGAGTTTTCATTCAGCCAGCTTTCTGGCGATTCTGGGTGCTGTCTGTTCTGCTGTTATGTTTTAGTTCTTAAATCGTTGCATGGGGCAGAACAATAGGTGTTTACCTATGCTGCCATCTTGGTGTCTCTCCACATATTACTCTTTTATTAGATAGGATAAGATGATTCTTAGTGGGAGGTGGAGAAATTGTTGGATCAGGGAGTGAGAGTAGGGAACTAGATAGTTTAAGAATGGGGGTTGTTTGATAGAAAATAAGAAGGTATGATTAGAAGGTTGGAACTTCCAGCCCATCCCTGTACCTCTAGGAAGAGGAGAGGGGCTGAAGATTCTCAATTACCAGTAGTCATTGATTTAATCAATGATCTCTATATAAAGAAACTTTCATAAAAATCCCTAAACAGTAGCATTCAGGGAACCTCCAATTATGTGAGCACATCCATGTGCTGGGGTGGGGTGTATCCTGATTCTAGGGGACAGAGGCTCCTGCATGTGGAGCCCTTCTGGACTTTTCACCCAGCTGCTCATTTGCATTCTTCATAAAAAACTGTAATAGTACATTTAGCACTTTACTGGGTTCTGTGAGTTGTTCTAACAATCAAACCTTAGGAAGAGGCCATGGGAACTTTCAAACTTATTTTCAGGCAGAAGTGTGGGTAGTGTGGGTATTGCACTTGTGTCTGGTGTCTGAACTGGGAGCAGTCTTACGGGAATGAATGCTTTACCTGTGGGGACATGCTAACTTTGGATGTCAGAATTGAACTTAATTGAATTGAACTGAACTGAACTAAATTGAATTGTTAGACACAGTTGGCATTGGAGAATTGGACAGGTGGTTGGTTTCAGAAAAAAACACACATTTGGTGTCACAAGTGTTGTCTGAAAACACCATACAGATCCTGATATCTATTAGGACCACTTAAAATTCATATTAAAATTACTAACATCTTGATGAGAAACATTTCCAAGGAAACATACTGGCTTTTTACCAGGACCTACAATACCTTAATTCCAAAGGGTTTTCAGTAGAAGGGAATCTCCAGTGTGGCAGGCCTGTGCAGAATACATATTTGGGAGGGCAGTGTAGCAATGAAGAAATCATATCCCAGAGGCAATAGATATCAAAGAACCATTAGATATACTATTTTGAAATAGTAACATCAATGAGGAAATATTTTTATCACCTGAAAAAAGTGATATGAATGTATAGAGAGTTCACAGTGCATGTAGATACAGGATAATAGTGATGATGATGATGATGAAGATAAACCTTTAGCATTTAATGATTCATATCCTGTGGCATGTTCCTATCACTGTGGAAGCACTGTGAACATAAGTGTAATACTTTTAGTTCGAAGGATGAAAGTTGCATTATGTTTCTCTATTGCAGTGATTATGAAGCTTTGTGTTGAGATGATAGAGCCACAAATTTAATGGGTCTAGATTATTCATCATCACAAGGCAGAGAACTGCATGGCAGAATTATTGAAATCTATAGTAGATTTGTGTGAGCAAGAAATACACTATTGTTGTGTTGAGATGCTGAGATTTGGGGTTATTTATTGTAGGGTTGTCTATCTATATTCCCTTTAAGAGTCATCTTCCTCCTATGAAACCCAACATCAAAGCTCCCCTCTTCTGTGCATAAGGAAAGGTCCCTCTTATGTATCCCTAGTTGGGGTACAAACTGGCCCCTCCCCATTTGTAGGCCAGGAAGGTACCCCAGGAAAAATTAAGGGCTGAGTCCATGTCCCCAGCTTCTGGGCTCTAATATAGATGTATGTATGTGTGTGTGTGTGTGTGTGTGTGTGTGTGTGTGTGTGTGTACAGGAGCCGGGGCATATCCCTTAGCCCAGCTTGCACCCTCTCCAATCTGGGACCCCTCGAGGCACAGTCCAGGACTGCTGGCTCCAAACTGCTCACCTGCCTGCCTCCCTGATTGTCCCTAACCACTTCTGCCTGCCAGCCTGATCACCCACTAACCACTACCCTGACAGCCTAATTGATGTCTAACTGCTCCCCTGCCAGCCTTTTTGCCCCCAACCTTCCTCCTCTGTCGGTCTGGTCACCCCTAACTGCCCTCCCCTGCAGGCTTGATCACCCGCAACTGCCCTTCCTTGTAGGCCTGGTCCCTCACAACTGCCCTCCCCTGCTGACCTGATTATCCACAACTGCCCTCCCTTGCAGGGCCTGGAATCTCCCAATGGCCCTCCCCTGCTGGCCATCTTGTGGTGGCCATCTTGTGTCCACATGGGGGCAGGATCTTTGACTACATGGGGGCAGCCCTCTTGTGTGTTGTAGTGATGGTCAATATGCAAATTACTCTTTTATTAGATAGGATATATATATTCAGCAATTTACTCTGCCTCTCCTAGGTAGGTCAAGAATGTTACTCTGATGGATGGTCTCTACGTGGGACCTGAGGCCTGGGGACTAAGGCTTTCCTATAGTACTTCCCAGCCTTTTCTCTCTCTGAAAATATGGAGCATACCTTTAAGTCCATGATCTTCCAGGCAGGTGCAGTCTTCTTAGGGACGGAGATCACTGTTCCTCAGGGCAGGCCTACCCTGTCTGCCTGAGAGTGATTTTCCCAGCAGAAATTCAGAATTTGTCTTCCTGAGAGCACTTCTGGGCACTGATGAGCACTTTGCCCCTGAAACTCTGAAGTGGGTTAGGCCAGCAGACCTGGAATTCATCCCTAGTCTCTGAATTCACAGCTACAGTTTTGGGATGAAGGGTGGTCATGGAATATGGGAGACACTCCTGAAGGGTGAGCAAGACAATTCAATAAAGTTCAGGAGGAAAATATTAGAGCTTCTATTGATTGATTTTTGTAAAAATGGGAGTAAGGAATTAATTTTTACTAATACATGGTATATGGGTTTGTAGGTTTGGGCTGTGTGTCAGTCGGTCCTCTGACTCTGAGCCAGGCAAGGTGCTGAAGGAAGAAACATGTTCCATAGTTGAGGGGATTTGTGAGTAGTGCCCCACTTGGTTTCAGCATACCATGTTGAATGGTGCTTGGTTAACTACAATGACATATTATGTTATCTCTTTTTAACTAAACTGATCTTCACAAAATGGACAAATGGCTTGAAAGGAGTTCTGCAAAACAGTCATAAAACAAGCAAACATATTCTAGGTCCAAGATAATAAAAGCAAGCTTAATCAGGTCATAAGAAAATGAAATAGCTGATGCTTCTTCTAGGACCAGTACTTCTTCAGTGACATTGTGAGCAGAAGCAGCCACAATCTCAAAAATCATAAAGAAAACTAGTTTACAAAAAAGAATTTACATCCAGCTTTACCCAAATGTGTACTTTTCCTTGCAATATTAACTATTGGTTATTTGAAGCAACCATATTTATTAAAATACTAGAGGTCCAGTGCATGGATTCATGAACATTGAAAGGGAAATTAATTAGAAAGTGGCTGGTGGGGTGGCACTGGACAAGTTGGGCCAGACAAGCCCTGAAGCTAACCTCCTGTGATTCCCTCCTGGTCAGCCACACCTGGGTCTGCTGGGGTTCAAAGGGCATCTGTGGAGTAAATGGGGTCTCTCTGGCAGGTGGGGTCCCACAGCCTAGCCTGTGGGGATTGGGCCAAAACCAGCAGTCTGACATCCCCTAAGGGATACCAAAGTGCAAGAGGGCACTCTGCAAAGATGCTGTCTCTTGGCATCTTCTGCATTGAGCATATGCTCCCTGTTGGTCATTGCACATCATAGATACCAGTTGGACAGTCAGATGGTTGCTTAGGCTTTTATATAGGTATAAATTAATGCTTTAAATTTTTGTTATAATTATCTATTTGATGGATATATATATATATTAACACAGCAGTGTTAATATATATATGTTAATATATATATTAACACAGCAGTGCATGTGTATAATTTACATATTAATGTTTTTAACTTAAATTTTTTTGAATATCTCTCAAAATTTTAATGAAGAAGTCGTCTATCATGTCTGAACAGAATTGGCTATGTCTTCTTGTTGAAGTCTGCAAGTTTATTGCAGATTGCCCTAAAGCTCCACAGAAAGGAATTCTGGAACTAAATGGGAAACCCTGTTCCACCTGTCAGGGTCTGAGATCAGTGAGAGCAAAACAGGGCCAAAACAGAGGTCAAATTAAAGTTGGAAGCTCCCTTTACAGTTTTTAAGAAGCCAAATATGATTGTGCACATATTTATTTAGTGTAGGACTTCTTAGACCTTTAAAACATTAATATGCAATGAGTATCCTTCAGAAGACAATATTCAGCATTTCCCTGAATTATTACAGAATCCTGTGTGTCTGTGCATGCGTTCGTGCGTGTGTGTGTGTGTGTGTGTGTGTGTGTGTGTGTAGTAGCAGTACAAAGGACTACTACTTCATAGAAACACTGAGATAGACAATTTTTATTTCTCTTCTTACATTTCCTTTACAAATGATATCAATAGCCCTTCAAGAAAATGCTATTTTCTCATGAGCCTTTCTGTCTTGGAAGCTCAGACATTTTTTTTTAAATTAGAGACAGCTCTAACACTGTTCATGTACATTTTAGGCAAGAACATTTTAAGGAAGCTTGTATTTAAGTGCAGGTGTTTTCTCTATGTTTTAATTGATAGTGGTTTTTCATCATAATTTGAAAGGACTGTTTACTCACTCAAAGACTCCCTGAAATACAACCACTTCTGTGAATGCTGTGAGTCAACCTCATTCCAACTAGCCCCTGGAGTAAGCAGAAAAATGGCCCCAAAGGTGTCTACTTCATAATTCCCAGAGCCTGCGGATATGTTATTTTACAGAGCAAAAGTGCTTTGCAGATGTGATTAGATTTAACTTTGATATGGGGTCACTACCTTGAGTATTCTGAGTGCATGGGTATCAGATGTGGTAATCATTGGGTCCTTAAAAGTGAAAAAGCAAAAAAAAGGTACTTACAGGGTCCTTGCAACTGGAAGGAGGCAAAAAACAAAACAAAAAAGAGACAGACCATGTGAGTATGGAAGAGAGATACAGCATTGCAGGCTTTAAAGATGTAAGGGAGCCTCAAACTAAGGAATGGGGGTAATATCTAGGAGCTGGGAAAGACAAGGAAATGGGGTCCTCTTTAGGGCACTAAGAAAGGAATGCGACCCTACCTACATGTTGACTTTAGTCTAGTGAAAGGCATGCCAGACATCAGCCTACAGAACTGCAAGGTAATACATTTGTGTTTGTTAAGCTGTTGAGTTTGTGGTAATTTGTTATATCAGCAATAAGAAACTAATACAGCTCTTAGGAAGGCCTATCTTGCTTGTTTGCTTTCTCTTTCTCTGAGGTAGCCTGAGCATACCCTTGCTTTTATAGCATTGGCATTTGCTGAAGAAATTCCTGACCCCTCCTGACCCAGGACCGCAGGGCCCCAGAGTTACCAGGATGGCTAGGCACTAGCTGAGATTTCTACTTTGCACTGGGAGAGGGGTCCTCCTGGCTCCTTGCCACAAGATCTAAGGAAGGCAAAAGGTGGCATTAATACTTGTTTAATTTTTCTACTTTTATCTGGAAATTTTTTCCCATTTGGAAAGAGGGAAATAAAAATAATCTCTAGCCAGATAAAAACTGATTCTGAATAATTATCCTTGGGGCTTGATCTACCTATATTATCAGTCTTCAAAGATAATGAGGGGACTATTTTTTCCTACTCCTAACTTCCTGAGATTTAATGATTTGGTAGGGGTGTGAGTGTGTGTGTGTGTGTGTGTGTGTGTGTGCGTGCCTATGTGTGTGAGAGAGTGAATGAACCAATCAGCTCAAATCATTCTTATTTCCCAAGACTACACAGACACAGCCTTAAGATGACATGTACACTCCACTTATGTACTTTAAATACTTTTTTGATAATCTATCTTCTTGTTCTAGGTTAATGAATTGCCCTATTCTTTATGGTAACTTTCGTCAGAGATAATAAATGCAGTTAGTGCTATGAGAACTGCAATAGCCTTTCAAAACTTATGTACCTGAATATCTGATTAAGATCAGTAGTTTAATAGTTAATTACAATTTTTATAACTCCCTGAAATGTAAATGTGTGTTGCTTTTCTTGTTTTCTCAGCTGAACCATGAATTTTTTATATATTGGAAGTTTGAATTGATGTTTCATATAAACCTTAAGAACTGAAAATTTTCTCAGGTACATTGGATCGATGTTATTGGCTCTTTCTTTGGGATTGTGTTTATATAAATTAAAACATTGTTGTTATATTTTAAAGGTTAATATGTGGTAATTAAATTGGTTCAGTCCCCATGCATTTAGAGAAAAAAATTTTGAAAGTTTTTGAATATGGCAAAATACCGTTTTATCCTAACTCTTTCTTCTTTGAGCTATCCATATCTTTCTGCTACCCATATTTGACTCACACATTTGAAAAGTCCAGAATAACTATCTGCCATATCACAGAGTGTTTACAATTCTGACTTCAGCTTACATCTGTTACAAACATCATATTACAACAAAAAAGCTTTTGGTGTGACTCAAATAGCACCTGTATCACAAAGGTGAAGAGTATGCATTATTGCTTCTGAATGAAAGCTTGCCTCTGAGTGCATGCTATCTATTACATAATAATGACAATAACAATGTGTCTGCTGGCATTGCAGGCCAAAATACAAATATCTTGTTACAGTATTTTCTGTTCAAGGAATAATGTAGACATCTCTTGGGTAACTTTTTCTTTTCTGACCTGCATACCAATCAGGGAAATATTGGTTTGTTTTGATAACTTGCTTGGCATATACAATAGGGCCAAACCAATTATCTTTTTGGCTGACCTATTTTAGAAAACCTGAAAATATTTTCATTACATGAGGGAATGTTTTCCCAGGACAAACACAATTCTGATCAATAGAATTTGATCAAGAGCACTTCTTTTCTTTTTCTTTAAAAGAGTCATTGGTTCACAAAGCCACACATTCTGGCCCAACTCTGAAAAAGTGTTAGAGCACTACAGAAAGGGTTCAAAAAATTCTTATAACCTGTGTCCTAGCTCCTGGCCAAACACGTAGCCAGAATGTTCACGTGGGGAAGGCTCCCCCATCTGTTTCTTCCCCAGGACCAGGAACAAGTATGACATTTCCTCCTCTTGCATTAACACCTTGCAAACCTCCTAGCCTTCCTTCTCAGACACAGTAATCATCTTCTTTGCTTTCAAGGTAGGTCTTCCATGACTCCCCCTTCTGCTTCCCACCTTATTTAACCTCATCTCATCAAATTCTTCTCCTTCCACTACTCTTGGGGTATTAAGGAATGATAATTGTAAACCAAATAAGGAAAATATACAAGCATCAGATAGGGTGTCAAATACCCCCAATTTTTGTTAGTAAAGCAGGATTGAGGATTGTGACTTTAATCTAAGACTGATAAACAAAAGCCTCTTCTTCCTCATCACTTCAAGGTGCAGGATTCTACCCTGGTGGGTTAGTTTGCTTATTGGAGGAGGAAAGGGCAGAGAGAGGAAGAAGAGTAGAACATGGTCTTGGAGCTCACAGGTTTTAAGGGAAAGAGCCAAAGAGAGCCTAACACAAACATTGATGATCACCCATCTCCCCCCAAAAAAGTGAATAGAAAGAGTTTCTCTTGTAACTGGTTTAACTGTTATTATCACTTAGTCATAAAAATTTATTATAATCTGGTCATAAAAAAGATAGCTGCACCCCCATGTTCGTTATAGCATTATTTACAATAGCCAAGAAATAACCTAAATGTTATTAGCCAACCACAGAGAAATGGCTAATGAAAATGGCCATAAAAAGAAGGAAATCATTCCATTTGTAACAGTATGAATGGGCACTGAGGACATTATGCAAAGTGAAGAGATGTAGAGAAAGAAATACACTGCATGATATCACTTATATTTGAAATTTAAAACCAAACAGACAAACAAACAAACAAACAAAAAAATCCACAAAAAACTAAACTCATGCCCTAACTGGTTTGGCTCAGTGGATAGAGCGTTGGCCTGCAAACTCAAATGTCCCAGGTTGGATTCCTGTCAAGGTCATGTACTTTGGTTGCAGGCACATACCCAATAAGGAGTGTGCAGGAGGCAACTGGTTGATGGTTTCTCTCTCATCAATGTTTCTAACTCCCTCTCCCTCTCCCTTTCTCTCTGTAAAAAATCAATAAAATATATAAAAAAAACTAAATTCATAAAAAAAGAAATCAGATCTCTTGATTAGGAAACTTCTGTCTTAGAGATGGAGAGTATTTCTGTCCTTCCAAATTTATTTTGCTATATAAATATTCTTGAAAAATTGAAGTATGACATAATAGATGCTAGAATATATGTAGAAACATCAGGAAGAATTGTCTTCAACATAAGGAACAGGTAGGACAAATAACACCTAGCAAGATGGTAGATTTTAATTCCATCATATCAGTGATCATCTTACATGTGATCAGATTAAACAAGCAAATATAAAACAGAGATTGTCAGATTGGTTAGAAAATCAAGACCCAACTAACTATGCTCTTTACCATAAACCCACTTTAAGTATGAAGACATTGATAGTTAAAAATAAAATAATAGGTAAAAAATACATATATAAAATAATAGAAAAAGATATGCCATGCAAATACCAACCATAAAAACATTAGAGGAGCTACATTAACCCAACAAAGAAGGAATGAGGAATATTGCAAAAAGATAAAACCATTGATGGTGCAAAAAGATAGTAATTGTAAATGTATATGCACTGAGCCACACAGCTTCAAAATATATGAAGAAAAACTGATATAATTGAGAAGAGAGATCAACAAATTCATAAATATAGTTGGAGATTTCAATACTGAACATCTAATAAAGCAAGCAGACAGAAAATCAGGAAAGCCCTGGCCAGTGTTCTCAGTGGTTAGAGCTATATATTTGCATTTTGGTTCTGATCTTTTTATCAGAAAAACTGATAATGGGTTAATGTAGAGATTTTTAAAAATTAGTTAGGAATCCACATTAGGAAACGAGTTCTATGTATTGTGGGAGCTCACTGCATTTATCAAGCTTTGCCAGATATGCCTTTGACCTGTGCTTGGATGGGTCTCTATCTTGGATCAATTATGTAGGGAATCTTCAATCCCAATTCTATTTTATTACCTGGTATTAATATTACATAGCTATGATCTAGTAAATATTGTCTGTTTCATATTGTCTTTATACAGTATAATTGCTTACATGATCATCATAATTTGCATTCATCATTAATTTACCCATCAAAGCAAAATTATTTTTAGTAAGGAATTCTATTCCCAGTGTCTACAAGGTCCTTCTATACAGAACAGGTGCAGGGAAATACAAAATGCTGGTCCTGTTAGTAGGTTTTTTGTTTTTTTGGTGTTTTTGTGTGTGTGTTGAGTTTTACTGAGAGAAGCATATGTTATTTTAACCTTTTCCTACTGTGCCCAGTCATGAAGAATTCTTTGAAGCCGGTCTGAACATGTTTTGTTCTTCCCCGTAGGGTCCCTTTCTCACACAACTTCTGATCTCCTACCCCTTTTGGGGTTGCTCTTGTATGCATTTTTCTCTTCCTCTATTCACCCCCAAGCTTTAACATTTTACTTTTGACTTTGGTTTTGTTCCTTCAAACTTTTTTTTTTGTTTCATTTGACAAGCCCTCCAGGGGTAAGAGCAAAAAATATCTAGGAAAGTAGTTATTGAAAATAGATGTTGAATTCCCAGTATTGCTCTGCTAGATTAATTAGTGTTAAGACTTTGGGTGATGACCAAAAACCCCTGTGTTTTGAAAAGAAATTACCCAAGTTGCATATAATACTATTTTGCCCTCAAAACATTTTTTTCTACAATGGTAAGTGAAATTTTCCATACAGGGCATCGGCAGTCATCAGTTAGTTTCACTTGTGTTTAGTTAGCTTTAATGTCCTCTAGCTAGACAAACAAACGTTTTTTGACCAACTCTTGTACTGGATTGATGCAAATATAAAGGCTTAGGTAAATTCAGCCTTAATGTGTTTCAGTGTATTATTTTTACGAATACCAGCTTTATTGGGAGAGGGATAAGTGCTTGGGAGGGGAAAGAAATAGAAAATAGGAAGGTGAAAGATGTCCTGAAATGCCATTCCAGCACTTTTTGGAATGTCTGACATTACCTGAGACCCTAGCTAAATGATTTTTAATATATTTTCTATCATAGCCCACTCTCAGATATGAAGACACACACATTAACCGGCAGATATATGAAATACAATTTCACAAAACAGTATTTCCCTGTGCCTGCCCAATGCTGGTGTTTTCTATTCTATGTCCGTTGAAATGCTGCTCACAAATGACTACATTGATTTCCTAAGCCACTGACATGTGGCGGTCTGCAGTTCGTATGACACTGCTAAAGAGATGGGACTAGTTATACATTTCTGTGGATAAATTCTCACATCTTATTGTTTTCCAATAAACTTTTTTATTATCTTCTCTTTCTCATTTCCAGCAGTGGCCAGTACTATATGTCAGATGGATCATGACTTGACTTCTCAGGACCTAGTTAAACACTTGGAGATATAAGTAAAGGGAAGATTAAAACTTTGAAAACCCAAGACTCAAATGTCACAAAGGTAAACTCAGAGCCCAGACCTATTGGGAACAAATGGGAGATTAAGTGACAATGAGGAGGAAGGGATGGAAACACTGTTAATCACAGTCATAATCTGAGCATTCAATATAAGCAAATCCCACATTCTGTCCATTGAAGTGCATGAGTTTACAGAAAGTATGTAGATTTCATCTACTATAGGTATGTTGTGCAATGGGTCTATTTATTGGCAGCTCCTCCCTTAGCGGGAGCAATGAACCTTAAGCATATAATTGAACCCCCCCTTCCCTGGAAGATAGTTTTGGTGGTGGTGTTGAGGGTGGAGGCAGCATTTGGGAGGGGAGTGTGGAGGGATTGAGCAAATAAGAAAAAGAACTCATGGACATGGACAACAATGTGGTGATTGTGGAGTAGGGAGTGAGAGGGTAGTGGTAGAAGAGGGAATAAATGCTGATGGAATAAATTAAATTAAATTAAAAAATAAAAATGGAGTACTAGGACCTGTGATAAGTGCCCATATAATTACCTAAGAAATAGAAAAGGTGGAGTTATTCAAAGAAATTGAATTTTTTGCATAGACATATTAATTTTTAATGCAAGAAAATATTCTCAGTATCAGAAATAGATAATATGTTTCTCTGTTCTTTTTCTCCTTTTATTCTCCCTTGCATGGAATGTACCCCTTCTTCATCTTCAGGCATTTGATGGATTTTTGTGATATAATCATAGGAATGTGGGCTGGATCATAGCTGATGAATGATCTGAAGTTGTTTGGATGATCTATAGTAGTATGCCAAATTTCCTCTGTCCTTTTGACAATATTTATCATGGACTTGGATGGAGACAGGGAAGGTATATATATTATATAATACTTTCAGATCATATCACATTAGGAAGGCTAAGTTGTATGTTGGCTGAAAAAGTCAGAATCCAGAAGAATATTATACAAGAAAGATTGCGAAAACCACAGGATAAACTTAACAATAGACAAATGAATTCCTTACTTTCAGGCAAAAAAAGATAATCACATAAATACTTTCTATATTTGTATATCATTTTATTCCTATTCAGATGTATGGTCATCTTCAAGATATATGGAATAAGATAAAATGAGTTAAATGAAAAGTAGATGAGAAAGAATTAAAAAACAAAAGTTTGGACAAAGAAAGAGCCAAGGAAGAAAGTAGAAATTACTTATATGATGATGTACATAAGATGGGAAAGTGCATAAAAATAAGATTGTTAAGGTTGCTTGTGGATAAAACAGAGGTTAACACGGCTCAGGATGAATACAGGGATGGCAAGAGGGGTCAGCTTAGGTTTCAGTTCTGATAAGTAGATTCTTTTAAAAATATATTTTTATTGATTTCAGAGAGAAAGGGAGAGGGAAATAGAAAAATCAATGATGACAGAGAATCATTGATTGGTTGCCCCCTACATGCATCCTACTGGGATTTGAGCCTGCAACCTGGGCATGTATCCTGACTGGGAATTGAACTATGACCTCCTTGTTCATAAGTCAATGCTCAACCCCTGAGCCACACTGCCCAGGCTGATAAGTGGATTATAGGAGCAGTGTGATAAGAGATCTTCTGAGCCCGAGTCTAGCAGGAACTGACTGGCCAAATAGCAGTCATTATTGGAGATTGGAATGGGTGGCATTTGTGTGGGTATAGGACAATCCCAGGAGAGATTCCCCATTTGGCACTAGAAAATGTGCGCAGAGAGGAAAGCAGATGTCAAACCATAATGATCAGGAGTGAGGATTAGCTATTAGGATTTAGATAAGTGGAAGATATGGCAGCAAGCTCATTCAATACCCATCTCTTCTACTTCATCTGCACCTCCTTTTACAAGACCTACAGCCTATTTCATAGGTCTACATGGAGTTTAGTGAATACTAGAATGGATTTAAATGGTTTGGCTTGCAAAGGCAGACCCTGCCATGCCAGTCTTTATTTCCTGCACTGTCAGAGAATCACTGTTATGTTGTCTTCTGCTCCCATTCTCCACCCTGGAGCCTCTCACTCCCCATCAGTGCTACCATGGTATTGCTGGAGACAGAATGGAGGATGGTCTCTTCTGAAAATTGCCAAGCCCAAGTTGCCTCCTCTCTACTGCTAACTGTCATCCCAGAAGCACAAAAGGGAAATGTTTTCTGCACTGTGAGTTCTGAACTTAACTTAACCAAATTCTGGGAAGGTGGTTTTCTTCCCAAAAGCAGAACTTGGGGAGAAATTTAAGTGGAGCAGATAGCATGGGATGAAGGTGTACCAATTAGCTTTTGCTACATAAGATGTCACCAAAATTCAGTGTCTTAAAACAACAAACATTTCTTATTTCTCATTTTTTTTCCAGTGGGCTGGATTCCCATTTCTTCTGGTGTTGCAATGCTCAGCTGATCTTGGCAGTCAGCTGGTGACTTGGCACAAGGTCTAGGATGGACTCCCTCACAGGTCTGGTTGTGGACTAGATTTAATTTCTGTGACACTTGGCCATGCAAAGTTCCCAAAAGCAGCAGGAGAAGGCAAATTCTAATGCACAAGCACTTTTCTTTTCTTTTCTTTTTAAAATATATTTTATTTATTTTTTACAGAGAGGAAGGGAGAGGGATAGAAAGTTAGAAACATCGATGAGAAAGAAACATTGATCAGCCGCCTCCTGCACACCCCGCACTGGGGATGTGGCTGCAACCAAGATACATGCCCTTGACTGGAATTGAACCCGGGACCCTTCAGTCTGCAGGCCAATGCTCTATCCACTAAGCCAAACTGGTCAGGGCACATAAGCACTTTTCAATCTCTGCTCCTAGAAGATTTGCTATTGTCATATTGGCCAAAGCAAATCACAGCAAAGCCTGAATTCAAAGGGTGAAAATTCACCACTTGATTCAAGGGGCAAGTGGTGACTCCACCACTCCCTCATAGAAGGAGCTGCTAGTCACCTTGCAAAGAGATGTGCATGTAGCAATGGGAGGGGGTGTCTTTGTGTCCATTTTTGCAAACTGCCACAGAAGGGAACACATGCCTATCTACACTGAGCAGCCAAATCAATCTGTGCAGATTTGCAAGTATTTTAAAATTGGAACTGGAACCCCACTTTCCCATTGAAACACTTTTAAGGATGTTTAGGTCCCTTATGAAAGCTGTATTCCTGGAAGCCAGGCCACCATTATATGGTCATGTTAGAAATAGGGTTCTGAAGATTCAACTTACAAAAGGCCTTTAAAACTACAGTCCACTTATAATTTGGGGATCTGCCTGTTTTGTTAGCTGAAATAGGCTTGCAGAAATGAGCGAGTGCTTTTCTCTCTAAAAAAAACCCCACTATATTCTGTACTCTGACAGTAAGAATTCCTTTCTGAGGTGGATACAGATGATTACCTCCTGATTTGAGTTGGAAGTTTGCATTATTTCATTTTTGGCTGGTTATAAGCAGAAATGTTATTTTCATTGTAGAGCCAAATGATTATTTATACTCCTCTTGGATCATTCTTTATATACCATTAGCAATGACATGCAAAGCATGAGGGACTGAATATTTACCTCCCAAATTCTGAAGTGAATATTCTCCCTTTGGCAGATACAATTGTTCAGGGCTATGAGGCCCAGTACTAAAGAAACATATGTCATTTCTGGATTGTAAGTTGCCAGTGGTGGAGTCACCACAGAGCAATGGCTTTTGAGCAGCTGCAGCTCTGCATCTTCCTGCTTCCCAGTCTGTGTCTGAGTGTGGCTAGGGATTGGTTAGGTCAGTGGTCAGCAAACTGCGGCTCACGAGCCATATGCGGCTTGCAAACTGCGGTTTGCCACTCTGTTGACTAATGAGTTTGCTGGGATAGGTGCTTAATCACAAGGAACAACAACAGCCTGTAATTATTGGAATCGAGAGTCCAGGTCAGTGGTCGGCAAACTCATTAGTCAACAGAGTGGCAAATCGCAGCTCACGGGCTCCATGAGGTTCATGAACCACAGTTTGCCGACCACTGGTAGGTGTTGGCTGTTAAAAAACCTGGAAGATGATAAGAAATATAGGTTTTTTTTCCTAATGACTAACTCCTCTTATGAATGGAGTACTGTTATAACCCACAGCATGACAAGATTCAGGGCTCAATGCAAAAAAAAAAAAAAAAGGATTTCATACGTATTTTGTATTTTGGAATAGTCTTGACTTAAGATTGTCCTGGTGAGCTATGGAGCAGAAGGCATGTTCCTTGGCCTCAGTCAGCTTATATACAGAGTGTCCCAATAAAATGTATACACACTTTAACAGCTGATAGCTTGATTTTGAAAATGAAATGTATTTTAATAAGCACTACATTTACAATTATTCAAAGTGTCTATATATCTATTTTGGGTTACCCTAATACTAATCAGGGAGCAAGAGAGGGGCATATATAATTGTAACAGGAGACAGAATGCACTGAGTCCCAAAAAGAATGCAAAGAAGGGGATATGAAATTCAAGGGGCAGTAGGGAAAGATATTGTTCAACTCATACTCATAGTACTTATCACATGGCATTACAGATTTGATTTTCTTGTCCTATTGAAGACAGATGAGGGTCTCTGGGTTGTATAATCTCCAGTGCCTCTCAAAGTGCCTGCTATCCAGTAGGACAGATTTGGGTAGAGTAAGGCCAAGCAGTGACAGGATAAAGAGCCAGCAGTGATGTTCATGGTACCTTATTCCTCATACAGTAACCACCATCATTATAATAACAATGACAGTAGTGGCTCCAGACTCATAAGCTCATACTAGTCAGGCTCTATGCTGACTACTTAAAATGACCATCTCATTTTATTTTCCCAAATGTCCTAATTTGACAAGAAAGCTACATATTCTACATGAAGATATATGGATATATAAAGTAGTCACATTAAAAAAGCCCAATTATATCTTCCTTGTATGGTTCCCAATAACTTACATACGTTATTTGTCTTTATCAAATTCATATTGATATCATATGCTACTTTTCATGATAACATAGAGGCAGTTCAGCTCAGTGGTTAAGAACATGGACACTGCAGTTATAGATTAAATTCTGGCTCTGGCACTTTCTGTGACTGTGGGCAAGAAATATATCCTCTCTGTGCCTAGTTTCCTAATCTACAAAGTATGAATGATCATAGAAGAACCTACTTCACAGTATTGTTATAGAGATTAAATGAATTGTTATTTGCAAAGGGCCTAAGGGACACTGTCTAATTGTTGGCTGCTGTAACTGTGGCAATCCCCTCTTTACAAATGGGAAGCCAAGGCATGGAAAGGTTAAGAAACCTGCTTCTCATCACACAGTTAGTGAGCAGTGGGCCCAGCATACTGGGTTCAGCCACCAGCAGTATGACATGAAGGAACCAGCCCTCTCCTAGGTCTTATCCTGGCATCACTGAACCTTTCATAGTTGCATCCTTGGCCTAGTCTCATCACAATGACGCATGCAAACTTAAGCAAGTTTTCCATTGCTTTGTGTTGAAAGAGTATGAAAGCCAAATGCTAATACCAGAAAGGTCACTAACCTCTGGTCAGCAGAGTTCTGTTGATCACCTTCTATGCACAGGTACAGAAGTCAAGGATTCAAAGAGGTACATGGCAACACTCCTTAGCTCAAAGAGCAGAGCTCAGAACTTATAGTGAATGGACAGATGAAGTGTACTCATGAGAAAATCCCAGCACAGGGCATATTTTACTACTGTTTGCCATGGACCATAGACAAAGAGGCAGTGGTCCCTATTTCATTGAGTGACTAGGAATGGAGACCCACTGAGGAGACAAGAGTTATCTTAAGCCTTGGAAGAATAGCCAAGAAGAGAGAGAATTATATCCCTGGGCACAGATAATGTGAGGTGGTAGTGTGTGTGTGTGTGTGTGTGTGTGTGTGTGTGTGTGTGTGTGTGTGCGCGCGCACGCGCACGTAGAAAAACATTCCCACAATGTTATATGAGAATATGTAGAAGAGATCTGTAGGACAAATGAGTAGATGGACATATTGGGATGATGAACAAAGCCAAGAAAACAAAGGGTAGCCTGAGGACTGATTTTGTAATCTTGGCTTGAGGTGTGGACTTGAGACTGTGGTTGTAGGTCTCAAATGAACCCCACTGCTTCCTCTGGTGCTTCAGAGCACAGGTATTTCAACATTCAATCTTGCTTTTTCCTAAGTCGATATAGTTTTTACATAGGTTGAGTGAACCAGGAACTCTACCATGTTTGAGACAAAAGCTCACCTTTCCTCCACCCCCAATCTCCCTAATCTCCTTATTGTTTATTATCAAGGTGTTATATCAATAAAATTAAAAAGTTTCTTACCTATGTGCATTTGGGTCAGTGATTGTCTAAAGAAGAATAAAAGAGCTCAACCCTAGTAGAATATCCTTTAATTATTATCTCACTAGTTTGATCATAGGCTTGGAAGTAGTTGGCATCCCTTTTAATCATTTATTGATTTCCTCTTTGAAAGCTTTCTGTTCCTATGTATCATTATTTTGCACACATCTTACCAGATCTCTGTACTTGATTGCTATTATACATTTTGCCTTTTTCTCACATACAGTTAAAGCCATTTTTTGAGTTAATACCCTTAAGTAAGTAATAAATAATTACATTATTGATCTCTTCTTGATGTCTTTGTGAAACTACCATTTCCTGAACTTATATGTGTAGACTCAAAAATTAATTCTAGCTTTATTTGGCTTACATTAAAAATTTCTTTTTGCCATAACATTCCCCAATCTGCTTTTCAAAAATGCTTTTCCTATAATTTAATGAAAAGGGATAAAAATAGACTGGAGGGAAGAGATTGAAAAATGGCTAATGGGTAAGAAAACTACCTTTTAAATATAGTGACTTTGAAAAATTAACTTTTCCAAGCACAACAATATTTATGAAAGTATTGTTTTTGCTGCGTTTTAAAAATAGGGAACAATTTTTATTTAAATGATTCTTGAAATTAAAAAAAATAATTATGTGTCCTTATCATTAAGTCAGCTTAAAGTTTATCACACTGGTTAAGTCTAGTGAGCAAATTTGCTTATGAACCATATTTTCTGATTCCTTCCAGGTGCAATTGGAATTCAGAGACATTCTGTTTGGAAGCCAGCAGAGCAATTCAGTAGTTTTATTTACCATCACATAAGGTTTTTCTTGCAACTGATTTTGCTTATGCAGCTAAAGATAATGTAAATATGAGCCTCAATGCCTGGTTATAATGTCTTTAAATTGAGAGTACTTGTGAACAGGTTTTTGAGTAGGAGTGCCCTCTTTATTTTCACATTGGTAGCTTTAATTTGGGATGACAGTGAAGAGAAAGAGGAATTAACATGAATTAAGGACCACTAAAAAAACCAGACATTTTTACATTTAATGATCTGTGTACTCCTTACAAAGTCATGTTATCATCCCTCCTTTGAGATGAAGTCTGATACTTAGAGAGGTTAAGTAAGCTACCCAAGGTCACACAGCTTGTAAATGGCAGATCAAATGTTGACCTTAATTACATCTGACTATGAGGATGTCATTTTTCCATCGGAACCTGTTGCCTCTCCTGAATAGAAGGGGCTTCTTTTTTGTAGGGAAGAAGTATATAATGCAGAGATGCTCAGGTCCAGAATCTCTTACTTCTCCCCTCCTCCTTCCCTGCATGGTTAATCCTAGGCCTGTCCTCCCTCACCTAAATCCTGGTCTCTGGGGAGGATCAACATGCCAGCGAATAGCCAAGGCAAGGTGTATGGGCAAGAAATGCCCAGGAGAAAAAAAGTCTCTCATTCCAAGATAACAAACATTAGTCTATTTTTGAGACTATTGAGCCTGGACAAAAAAAAAGAAAAAAAGGTCAGTTTCCATAGCATGTGTTAGCAGAACAACAATAATACTGCAAACATGTCTCTGTAAACTGGTTGTCTGTAGATACCTATGTGGAGGGCAAGAAAATGCCCCTGGCTATTGAAAGAAAGTGGTAGTATAGGCAGATAAATAAAGGTAAGCCAGAAAAGCTGGGGCTCTGTGCACACTGCTCAAGTCCTAAGGCCCAGCAGAGTGTGGCCATGAGAAGCAGGATAGGTGGTGGTTAGCAATTAAACTTCTGTTTGAATTACAACTCCCCCACTTATGCCACTGTGCATCAGGACAAGCAGCTGTCTCAGTCCATCCATCTAGAAAAGGAGTAACAATGTCATCTGCCTTCGTGGAACTGTATACAACTGAGCATTGGGCATAGGCCTGTGGCACAGGATGTGCTCACATGGATTGCTTCTCACATAAGCTATTGAGGTGCCTTCTCAAGCAGCCAGTAAATTAAGTCCTAGAAGATGCAAGATCTCATTATGACTCCATATGACAACAATTAGAAATGACCACTTACCAAAAGTACATTTTCAAAATCATAGCAATTATTTCATTTATCATTCACTAATTTGATGAATTCTTCAGTGGAGAAAATGGAAGTTGGAATTATATACAAGGTTGGGCAAAAGTAGGTTTATAATTCATATGGAAAATAATACAATAAGTAATAAGTAATAATTCTATCTAATATAGAGGGAATATGCTAATTGACCATCACACCCTCACAAAGATGGCAGCACCCACAGCCAATAAGGACAGGATATGCTAATTGACTACTACATTCTCAAAGATGGTGGTGCCCATGGCCATAAGATGGTGGTGCCCAGTCCTCTCAGCCCCGCTGGGCAGCAGGCATGCACCATGACTAGGCTGGCCCCCAGGAGGGTCTGGCTTCTCCGCATGCCTGCCTTCGGAGTCCCCTGGTTCCTTTAGCCCCCAAGCTGCCCAGGGCCAGCCCAAGGCACAGGCAAGCCTTGGATGGTGGCTGCCCAGATGTCCAGGGCTGCCCGAGGCTCAGGTAACCAGGGCTGGCTGAGGCTTTTGCTGCCAGCTGTGGCAGCAGCAGAGGTGTGATCGGGGTGTCACCTTCCCCTGATCTCCAGGTCACCTCCTTCCCCAGAGGTCTCCCAAACTGTGAGAAGGGGCAGGCTAGGTGAAGGGACCCCCTTTCAGTGCATAAATTTTCATGCATCAGGCCTCCAGTACAAAAAAATAAGCTCTGTTTCATGTACTTACAACTATAAACCTACTTTTATCTGCCCTGTATTTGTTCACAGTACCCAACCTCATGAATGGTCCATCATCCTGTGTGGCTTACCAAACTATTGGTGGGTTGTTGATTCACCCCTAATCTCCTGACAGCTCTTTAAATATTAGTGTTTTAAAGTGTAGTCAGGGAATGCAACACAATTCAGGGCATTCTCTGCCCTCTTGGTTTCTCTATCTCTATCTCCCAGCTATACATTATTATCTGTTCACTAGATAAACATCTGAATTTCCTGGTGCTCAGCAGCCCACTGGTGTCACTAAAAGGTTGTCTCAGCCAGCTCTGAACCTGGGGTCTGGTTTCTGAATGGCTAGCAAGATTTACTTTCCCTGGTGGTTGGAGCTGATATATTTTATCAAGGCAAACCCTGTGCAACAAAGGAATAAATGCATGGGGTGGAATCATTTGAATAAGGGAAGTGAACCCCATCAATAAAGCCCATTTATTTTGTTACCAGAGAACTAAGCCTGTGCTGGCCTATCCATCAGAGACAGCCTAACTGACCTTCCCCTCTGCAATTTACACTGGACTGCAAGTCTCACCAGCAGCCAGTCTACTCCAAATCAGCCTTGTGATTCCACACTCAGGGGCTTTGATCTCTTCCAGACTCTGGGGATGAGGAAGCCCCAATCAGTGGTACTGCCTCATTTGGCACAGTCCAATAGACTGAGTGTGAGCTTTCTGCTTGCTTCTCGGGGCTTAACTTAGAGTTGACAGGCAGGGTGGTTTAAGGCAAACATATATAATGCTGGGTTTAAATTTTGGCTCTGCCAATTCACATCTGGGCCTCAGCTTGTGAATCTATAAGACGAAGATAAATACCATTGGCCTCATAGCATTTTGTGAAGATGAATAGAGGCATGTAAGTCATGTCCAGCATAATACCTGCTACAAAGCAGATGCTAGTCAAGTGTTTTCCACTTTGCTTTTCTCCTTTTCTGCCTCCTTGCTGCCTTCCTTCCTTCTTTTCTTTCCTCCCTCTCTTCCCTTCCTTTTTCACAGGTGATCTTCAGTCTGCCTAGGGCTTATCATATGACTCTATGTTACAGCCTCTGGGACAATTGTCACTTTCAGGGCCTCAGATATGGCTCCTGAAGCCTAAAAATTACCTAAGGCTTCCCCAACAACCTTTACCCCCACCCCCTTTCTGCCTGGGACACTCCCCAGCAGAGATCACGTCTGAGGTCCTTAGGTGTCATCTTTCTCCAAAACTTACAAATCAGTTTATTTTACCCCAACACCACTCTTGGGAAAAATTGCCAGAAAGTTGGCTTACACAGTAGATGTCCAATAAATGCTTGTTAATTTGGATGTATACTGGCTAAGGTCCAGAAGCTCTTGGAGAATGAGACATAGATCCTGGGAATCAGGTATTGTGGGAGTCATGTTAATCAAATATATAATCAGCCCTGGCCAGGAGGAGTATCCTGAAGGTTCTATTTCTGATCAGGGCACATCCCTAAGTTATAGGTTGAATTTCTGGTCCAGGCTCAGATGGTAAGCAACCATTTGATCTCTCTCTCTCTCTCTCTCTCTCTCTCTCTCTCTCTCTCTCTCTCTCCTCTCTCTCTCTGTTTCAAACCAATAAAAACATATATTTGAGTGAGGATTAAAATACACATATATCAACAAGCCTGTCTTCTGGAAAGACAGCTGGGGTGTTGAGTTCAGAGCTTGAACGCTAGAATTATACTGGGTCTTATAACAAATTTCTGAATCTCTCTAAGCATGGATTTCCCCATCTATTAATAGGTGATAGTCAGGTGGTTTTGGAGTAAGTGATACATGACCTCAGAGACTTAGTACAGAGTAGTTCCTACAGTAGGAGGAACAAAACAATGGCTAGTTCTGAGATGGTCTGAAAACCTCCTACTATAGGCTGACTTTTGCCCATCATTCCACCATTCATATACCTGTATTGAAGTCCCAACTCCTTGTACCTCATAATGTGACTCTATTTAGGTATAGAGTCTTTAAAGAGGTAATTAAGTGAAAACAAGGTCATCAGGGTGAGCCATAGTCCAATATGTCTTGTGAAGAGGAGATTAGGACACAAATAAAAGCAGAAGAAGAACCATGTGAGGACACAGGGAGAAAATGGCCATCTGCAAACCAAAGAGAGGCCTCAGAAGGAACCAACCCTGCCTGCATTTTCCTCGTGCATGTCTAGCTTCCAGAACTGTGAGAAAATAAATGCCTATTACTTAAGCAACTTAGTGTGAGCACTCTGTTGTGGCAGTCCTAACACCATCCCATGCCAGGACTGTTTCTCACCCAGCCTAGGGTCCTGAGGAGAGCCCTGTACCCAGCCTGGGCTCCAACAGTGATAGTCTGATTGAATAGAACAAACCAAAAGTTTGTCTTGGCTTTTCCTTCTGGGTTTTTGCTTCCTAGTGAACAGCATCCCTGCCATGGGCTGGCCATGTTTCAGACATGCTTCCTGCTTCACATGTGGAAGCCTGTGTCAGCATCTTTAAACATCTCTGACTTTTTTCAGTGATTTGGCCATCTGCCTGTGTGAGTTTCTGGTGTATTAGACTCTGGGACCTCATTGCTCCATCTGTCTTCTTGGATCTGACCTACAGCCTCGCTGACCTAGCTTTGTTATGTGAGACTTCAGCACTTTCCAAATTTTGGTAGCTTTAGTGTTTCTAGGATAGAGTATGACATGTGTGATCATTCTAATGTCACTCTTGCCTGGTGGGTACAGTTAATATATCTGTGTCCATGCTACACATGGGCTCATGAGGAAATTGAGGCCCAGACAGGGTCAGTTCCTGAAAAGTGGCACATTAGGCATTTGGTTTTTGTCTCTTGGACACCAAGACCTTCCCATTCCTACAGAGAGTTTTCCTGTGCTTCCCTGGCTCTGACCCTTGACTCTTCTAAGACCCTAGAACCTTTCAGATCATTCTAATGTACCCCCAGAACATAGTTTCTTGCTTTGTGATCATGACCCACCTTATACTCCCCATGGCCTCATGTTAGTCAGCTGTAGTCTAAGGAATCTCTGTCCTGTTGAAGCCTATACCTCAGTGTGTGGGAAAAGGGCAGCATAAGCTGACAAACTCTGTCAGGGACTTAAAACAGGATCATGCTGCTATTCCTTGGACACTGTGAGCTTCTTAAACTGGCCCCTTCTATGTAATACAATTATGTAGTACAATTACATATGTAGGATACATGCTTTATAAGTGGCAGAGCGCAATTTATGTCAGGAGATCAAAGAAATCCTAGATGGTCTTGATGACTATGCCTTGGATCCTGTGTAAGACTGGATTCCCTTATAGATGAAGCATGTTCAGGGTTGTGCATGAAAGTGGCTCATAGGAGTAAGGCAAAGAGTTAGGGCTTGGGCATTTGAAATAAATCTGGAGGTAACAGAGCAGACTAGAGTCAGGAAAATAGCTAGGAGTCAGAATGGGGAACTACTGGGGTGGTCCAATGTAGGAACAAGTGTAGCAAAAAAGTAGTGTGTGACCTGGATACATTGTTTTATTGACTTGCTAGGAAGTCATTAATTATTTCTTGCCTCAATTTTCCTTTGTAAAAAGTAATACTTTGGACTAGTTGATCTTAAATTCTATTCCATTTTTTTCCAGAATGCTAGCCTGCTTTATTTGTTAAGTACCAGTGCCAGAGCATGGTAGCAGTGCAGCTACCAGCCACAAGATATCAGCAACATTAAGTATTTGTCATAGGAAGCCAACTTATTTTCTATGAGAAATATTCTGTTTTGTATGATTTCTGGAGCCAGCCAACACCCGGTGTAAGGGCGGGTTTTGGGGAACAGCTATGGGAGCATAAAGCAGCCCTCCAGTAACACATGAGCTATAGGAACTCAGAGGCGGGGTCGGCAGTGCCTTCGAAGCTTTGGCACTTACCTTAACTTTGTCAAACCTTCAATCAAAGCTCTAGGGCAACTTTTCAGTAGATTATGGTTATACATGAGCTTTGTGCCCACAGAATGACACACTGGGACTGGTTATATGAAAAACAAAAAATGTTTCTGAACCAGTACGATGAAGTATGGTCTCATACTAAACAATGAACTGCTGGCTCGGGGCAGACCAGGCAGAACCTCCCAGATAATTCTTACCCTCAGTGTTTGCTGGGGAGAATTGTATCCCTAAATCCCCCTCCCCGATCTTCTCATTGGCTCCAAAATCTAAGGCAGAATGTTGGGTAAGACAAAAGGAAGGTGACACCCGGGATGGTCTTTCCAGCAGTTTTCAGTTTCAGCTCTGCCTGGAACCAGATAGATGGATACTGTCTCTCTCAGAACCAGCTGCATAATGTGCCAGGCCCAAAGCAAAAGGAAAATGTAGGGGCCTTGGTTCCAAAGTGACAACTTTTAAGATGTTGTCAGCATAACCTTCATTCAAGTGCAGGTCCCTTTTGAGTAGGGGTCTTTGAGTCTGTGGAGCAGGCCTCATCCTTTCTCCCAATGCCCTCCTTCACCTTCCTGCAGACAAGGCCTGTTCACTCAGGTCCTGGTGTTAGTCTCTGAGCTGGTCAATAAATCTATCCAAGCAGCTTGCATGCACCAGTCTCTCTCTTGTATCATCTTGCTATGAACTACAGGCTGTTTATGAGGTGAAAAGGCAGCAGAATAAATTTGGCATTTCTGTCAAGCTCATGTATTCCATGTCAAGACCCTCCTAGATATTCTCTCTGACTCTGAACCAGAGCTTCTTAATGAGTGAAAATCAGGATTACTTGAGATACTTCTTCAACATATACATTTTTACAGATTCTAAATCTGTAAACCAGTTTACAGATGCTATTGAAGTCTTCTCAGCAAGATATTGGTAAAGCACCACTTGAAAGCTAGTTCATTTTTTTATTTTATATATTCTATATCATCATTATTTTATGTTTGAGACATATATGTGTGTATATATAGATAATATATATACCCCTCAGAGCTAGAATCTGTTTAAACTGACATTTGTGTCAGAGTGTTTTAAATTGCAATTTGGTTTGCAAATTTTGTGTAGTGATGATTATCCACTTTGACTCTGGGTGAATTTATTTGTGACTCGATCTAGAGGAAACTACAAACTAATGATTGCAATCAACCAAGAAAAATAAAGGGAATGTGGAGATGTCATGAGTATTGACGATATTTATTGTACCATATGGATAATGTATAAAGAGGTAATAGGACGAGTAGCTCAGGGGATTATTCAACAGGAAAATTACTTAAATTAACTTTTCCAGCAAACCAAATTATGTATGATAGCCCTCCTGTAATGCTGTACAAAGTCAGGGTTTGTGAAGAGTAGCACTGGGGGCTATAAATCAAGCCTTTCCCAAACTGTTGTATCTGCAGGGATTTTTTTCCCGTCGTGTTTTTGGCTCTGAGATGAATGAAGAATTTTCTCAGCAAATTATTAATTACTCCTGCTCGCCTATAGAATTGAGTTCACTGTAGTTATGTAGGAGTCAGTGGTATTCAAACTGCAGCTTTTGATGAAGTAATCGGCTGCTTCTGGGGCCTCTTTCAGCTGCCCTGGGCGTGCTTCACATGTAAACGACTGCCAAATGGATTCTTTCGACATTCCAGCCAATTAAAATACATTTAAGTGCAGCTGGTGGAGAGGCGAGCCTGGCGATTGTGCAGAGAACTTCAGGGCAGGGAGACAAAAAACAAACTCCACGGAACCCAGCTCAGCAGCCAGGCCAGGCCTCCGGGGACAGGGGAGAAAGTCACAAAAAGCTATCTTTAGCCGCTGTGACAATCAGAGATGACACTCTGAGCACCACTGTAAGAGACACAAAAGAGGGAAGCATGTTTATTAGGGTGTCAGTTTTTCCCCTTGCCTTTTGAAACGCCGTGTGCTGGCCGGTTGCCCACTGTGGTGCTGCATACAAATATTGACAGAACACAGCCGTGTTTGTGAAACCCGGCCTGGGGAAGCCAGTGATTAAAACTCTTGAAGGAAGATCCGAAAATACAGGAACTCTCCTCAATAGGGTAGGACCCTGACCGAATGAAAGAGAAAGCACTGAGTGAGCTAAAGTGAAACGCTCACCGTCCCTTTCTGCTATGCCTTTTCGGTAAGGACAGAATTTTCTTTCTCTTCCTTTTCCCTTGAATGTTTATGTTGGTGTGGAGATAAGAGTGTCCAGTGTACCATGCTCTCTGCTCCAGAGCTCCAATGTGCAGAGCAGAGCGCAGGGGTGGCCTGCGATTTTCTGGAGGACATGAGGGGATCGCCCTGTATAAACAGACACAACCATCACCCAGCACGTGGAGTCTGCCAGTGCTTTTTCCACAATTCGGAATGATCTATTTTTATATGTGTGCTGCCTATGCCCAGGTGACCCCAGATGGATAGCAAATAGATTCATCATTTGAACTAGTCATTATTATGTGCATGCATCTTTTTTTATTTTAGTTTTAAATGTCCTCTGCTGGCAGTCACACATCTATGCATGCAAAAAAAGTTTCTTTCTCCTGGGTTAATATTCAGTCAAACATAAGTGTTTTGTTTTGCTAAAGCATATTCAACGGGTTTGGAACTGCCTTGTTTCACCCTGACTTGCACTGGAGAAGCTGCTAAGCGGGAATTCATTCTGAGTCTCTCTTTTCTAAGCTGTATGGAGCCAGCTGCAGTGGCACTGTCTCTGAGGTTCAGCAAACTCCATAAATGCCCAGCTTTGTGGGTCTTGCTCAGATGCCTTTCTGAGAGTTCCTGCGAAAGCTGAGTAAGGATGGCTGAGCAGAGGCATTGATTCCTACCCATCAATTTGTCACCGAAGACACACAGAGTTCCTGATTGTTTCCTGTGTTAGCTTCTCATGGTAGCCCTTTCTGGCTTCAGTTCTGTTCACCGCAAACAAAGAATCTTACACATTTCATGGTGAAGGATCATGTTGCAATGTCCTGAGCTCAGTTAGATGCACTTTATTAATCTTTAATGTGCCAGTAGCTCTGAGGCTATGCCAAGCTGTGACTTTCCAAACTCTTCAAGCTACCTGCTGCCAAGATAAACAACAGTAGGCCCAGAAGGGATATTTTAAGGAAACTTGCAATAGCAAAGTTTTACCCATTAAGTTTGTCATGAGTCAATGAAAGAAATCTTAAATAAAGAAGATTTCAGAAAGACCTGCTTCAGCTCCATACCCTTGGTGTGAGGGACCTGCTGGTGGGAGTCCATCTCCTCACACACAGAGGTCTATGCTCCGTGGAGGGAAGAAAATAAGGCTTTCTACTGTAGGGGTGTTGGGCTGTGTTTATGAAATGGGTGCTGTTTGAATGGAGACATGTGTAAAGGCAGAAAGCTTTGCTGCCTGTAGCAGTATCTGAGCCCAGGGAAAAACAAGGCTGCACATGTGGTGGGCTGCTTGTCCAGCACAACCATTTCAGACATAACAAAAGAGCCAGACCTGGGCGATGGTCACAGCCGACCCCTCAGAGAGAAATGTAACTTTGTAGAGAAGAAAAATGGGGTGGTGTACCTCAGAAAGCTGGGCGCTGGTGGTGACTGAGTGACTCAGAGGACAATGTGAGCCTGTGTGGGATTGGCGAGGTCCTGAAGAGGTAAGGCTGTGACCCCTTTGATTGCTCATCAAGGCTAGCTGACTGTGAATGGTGTCACCAACACTCCTTGGGGATGCAGGTAGTAGACAAAAAAGGACCCTGCTTTCAACACAGTCCTGTAAACAGAGACTTGATCTGGCAGGGTTGCTGTGAGTAGAGCACTGAGTTGGAATTGGGAGGAGCTCCAAGGTTATTGCAATTAGAGGCAGTGATGTAGAGACATTACAGAGACATGCAGGAGATGACGAGAAAGAATAAGGAGTGAAATGTAGCTCCAATTAAGTAGATAGTTTCATTACTTAAAAAAAATTAATTGATTTTAGAGAGGAAGGGAGAAAAAGAGAGACAGAAACATCAATGATGAGAGTCATTGATTTGCTGCCTTCTGCACACCCCATAATGGGGATCGAGTCCCAAACCTTGGGATCGAGCCCCAAACCTGGGCATGTTCCTAATTGTAAATCAAACTGTGATGTCCTGGTTCACAGGTCAATGCTCAATCACTGAGCCATACCGCCAGGTAAGTTTCATTACCTTTAGAGTCAAGTCCGTCTATTTCCTCTGGCCTATAACAAAGGTTGACAGTTTATGCATCACAGGCTAATATCTGCCCACTGTGTTTTTCTAAATAAAGTTTTGTTTGTACACAGCCACAGCTCCTTGTTTGTATATTGTCTATATCCACTTTCATGCTACCACAGCAGGGCTGAGTAATTGTAATAGAAGCCCGCAGCTGCACAAAGCTGGAAGCATTTGCTATCTGGCCCTTTATAGGAAGAGTTTGACACAGAGAACAATGCTTCTTCAACTATCTGTTGTGAAGGACTGATTTTAATTTTTGGTTTTTAAAAATGCCTAGTTTGTTATGGCCTGGTAGTTTTATTAAATATTAAAATGTTGTTTGTCTGTTGTGGTGGTATTAAATTGATATAAAGTTTCTAAGCATTTGCTTTTAAATTTTACACTTATCTCATCATGAATCCTCAACAAACAGCAGACTCCAGCCAGTCCTGGACCACACTTCGAGTAGCGGTAGTCCTGCTTAATTTTCTATTCTCATTGGTGCCATTTGTCCCATTTCTCCAACTGTGCTGCTACTCTTGCTAAGGACTGAGTACAATAAACTATTTTCCAAATCTGGGACTGCTCATCTTGGAAATCTCTTGTTTGAAATCTTTCCTTGGTTCCTTCCTTGTTTCCTTCATGTCTCCTTGGAATCACTTTGTTGGAGAGACTTTAGTACACCCCAACTGAAAACTCTTCCCTCACCATACATCACTTTTTCTGTATAGCACTTATTACTATGAGTACTCATCTTGTTTAGTTGTCTATCTGCCTATTTTTACTTGTTTCCATGTATTGATCTGGATTCATTAACAGATAACCTAATCCATTCAGGTGGTGTAAGCAGACAGGGATTTTGTGCTGGTTTAGGTGGCGTATACCTGAAGGGGTAGGGGAACAGGCAGGACTTCTGCAATAATGATCAGAGCAGCACGACAAAGTACCTACCACTTATCTCTGTCACTGTACAAAACTTGGAATCAGGAAGCTGATCCCACCACTGCTAGCTCTCTGACCACACTGCCTTTGCTGTCATCTCTTTCACCAAAGTGAGCCTCTCTGTTTTGTCAAATGCATGAAACTAGGGGTAGGATACTGGGAAGACCATCTAGAGGTGATAGTCCCATTTTTGAAATGTACCTTGTTTTTCCAAATGGAAACATTTGAAAAATGTAGCTGCAGATGGCTCAGAGATAAGAGATTTCTGGTTACCTCCTAATATGATTTACTGAGGACTTATTGCGAACCATGCTCTCCATGAAGTGCTATATATGCAGTAGCTCATTTAATCTGCAAATCATTCCAATGAAGTATGCATTATTTATATTTATGTAAAGGAAACAGGCTTTGAGTAGCAAAGTGACTTTTCTGTGTCGCAGAGCTGCTAAGTGTTGGATCCAGATTTAATATCATCATTATCTGAAGTCTGTTTGTACCATTAACCTCTATTATAACCATGTATATAATTTATCTTCCGGGCTGTTGTTTCTTCACTTAAGATGAGCCTCTCTTGTTTTCATTCGAGTAGCTTGTTAATTTACATCATTATCTACTTTGTGCCTTAGCAAGGTGAGATCTAGTCATCAGTTGTGATATATCACTACAGGTTCCTGGTTATCATTGCTGAATATTGCTGACTATCATCAAGGATTTTGTGGGTCCATAAATGAGGATTTAGAAGGGATAGGAGAGAACTATATCTACAGTGATTAAGGGTACCAAAAAACTCTTTTAGGATAAAAACCATAGAAGATAGAATATTTCTCTTATAATGGGAAGATCTGCCAACCTTGTGCTATATGTCTGATTAAAAATTTTGAGTTTTTATGTTCTGTTTGGTTGCTATTCTACTTCAAATTATCTCTGTTCAACACAGTGATATTTGATAATTGTGTCTTGTCATTTGATAAAATAAATAAGTTGAACATTGCTGTTACATTAGAAATTTATAAGAACTCAAAGAAACCTCCTTAGAAAGAATTTCTAGCAAGGGGTGAAGTACCCAACAAATATTACTTGACAGTAATGTATATGATCAGATAGTAATATATATGATTAGGTATACTTAAAGTCCTGATCCTAGTCCTATAAAATGCTAAAAGGAAGAGAAGAACTTCTGGAACAGTGAAATAAAAACATCTGAAAATCTACGCTTCTATAAAACCAAGGAGAACATTGGCAAAAAAAAAAAAAAGTAAAATCAACATTTTTAAAAAATTTGGGGCAATTAAACAAAGTCTTGGAATAATCTGAGGAACATTTATTCAGGAAAGAAAACTCCTGAATATCAGTAAAATCAGTGAGTTGTGTAGTTTTATTTTTATTTTATTTTTATTTTTTTTGTCATTTAACTTTCCTTCTTTCCCCAGCTCTGAGGAAGCCTTAAAAACCAACAGTTTTGCCATCACTGTAGCTGTGAAAACCAGAATTCTAGCAGCCACTAGAGGGGGGAAACCCTTTGGAGCTCTATAGAGAGCTCATTCCCAGAGAATCATCATCATTTGATCTAGCTGGTAGCTTCCTGGGAACACCTATATGCATGTTTTGTCTTTATTTGACGTCTGAACTTATTAAAACAACTTTTCTCCTGGGACTTGTCAAAAACATTATAACAATTGTTTAACATTGCAACTGCCTGAGGCAGCAATAAGAGTTGGGGGAAACAGGATGTTAGTCAGAAATATTTAAATTAAAACTGGAAAATGAGTTGTTCATTATAGCTTTGAAAAGTCACATATTTGTGGAAATGTGCATGGGAAAAGGCATGTACTTGTGCAGAGGTGTGCACATTCTCAGGAGACTTGAGAAAACTAATCTCTCACCTGTGGCTGACCTTGAAGCCCTATACAAGCAAGGAATGAAGGCAAGGAATATTGTGAGCAGCTGGCAAATTGGAGATGTGCCCCACTATTCACAGAAATCCTTTCAGCAAAGGCTGGAATACTTATCATTAAACATTTAACAATGTATCTGCCCAGCCATTAGCTGACCACTTAGCTAACCACACATGACAAAGGAATAGTGACCCCACAGAATAGGATCAGGAAAGTCACTAAGTGAATAGTTATAACAATAATGACAACAAACAGAAATGATAACAAACCATGGTGAGAGAAGATCTAATTTCCAGAGTTGCTGTAATATATTATTTAAATGTCCAGTTTGTTTTAAAAAACTAAGACATGAAAAGAAACGGAATGTATGTGCCATACACAAGGAAACAAAAAATCAGTCAATAGAAATTATGCTTGAGGAAGCCCAGACATTGGACTTACTTGACAATGACTTTAAATCAGTGACCATAAATACAAAAAACTAAAGTAAATCATGCATAAAGGAATCAAGGAAAGGGCTAAAATAATATCTCATTAAACCAAAAATATAAAGATAGAAATTTATAAAAAGAAACCAAGTAAAAATGTTTGGACCTGAGAAGTACTATAACTATAATGAAAAATTTACTAGTAGAGTTCAACGGCAGGTTTGAGTAAGTAGAAGAAAGAATCAGAAACATTTGAGAAATATCAAATGAGATTATGTAATCAGAAAAGAAGAAAAATTAGCCAAACCTTAGAGACCTGTGAGACACCTTTAAGTGTATGAATATACCTATAATGAGTCTGAGACAGAGAGAAGAGACAGAAAGGAGCAGAAAGAATATTTTGAAAATGTAATGTGTGAAAACTTTACATATTCAATGAAAATCTTGAATCTACATAATCAATCTAAAAAGCTCAATGAATTCAAATCACATAAACTCGAAGAGATCCACTCTGAAATATGTTATAATCAAGGAAAGAATCTTGAAAGAAGCAAGAGAGACATGTCTTGCAATGTATAGGAAGTCTCACTAATATTAATAGCCAATTTGTCATCAGAAATTATGGAGGCCAGAAAGCAGTGAGATGACATATTCAAATTATTGAGCAGAAAAGACTGTCCAACAAGAATTCTATATCCAGCAAAACTATTCTTTAAAAAATGAAGAAGAAATTAGAACATTGCTAGATAAACAAAAACTGAGTGAATTTATCATAATCAGACCTCTCCTTCCTTAATTGCTGAATGGAGTCCTTGAAGATGAAATGAAAGGGACTAGACAATAACATATCCACACAAAGAAATAAAGAGCACTGGTTAAAATATAAAAGATAGTATACATGTATTTTTATAACTCCTCCTTCCCTTCCTTTCTTATTTAAAAAAGCACCTTCAAGACAAAGCTATATAAACTATATAAACTTGTATAAAAATGTAATGTGTCTGATAATTACAGGACAAAGTGAAGTAGCAGTTTTTGCATACTCTTGAAATAAAGCAGATATTAATTCTAGTAGATTGTTATATTAAATAACTAGATTAAACAGACAAATTCTTAATTACAAAATACTGAAACTAACTAAAAAATAAATGGGAAATTTTAATGGACTTTTAACAAGCAAAATAATTGAATTAGTGGTCAGTAAATGTACTACAAAGAAAAGCCTGGGCTAGATAACTACCTGGTGAATTCTATCAAACATTAAATGAAGAATTAACACTAATCCTTCATAAATACTTCCAAAAAATAAAAGAGAAGGGAACACTTCCCAACTCAGTCTAGCAGGCCAATATTATTGTGATACCAAAACCAGACAAAGAAACAAAAACTACAGACTACTATGTCATATAAATGTAGACACTATAATCCTTAACAAAATACTAGCAAACCAAACTCAACAACACACACACAAAAAGAATTCTACACCATGACTAAGACCAAATGAGGTTTATCTTAGCAATGCAAGACTGGATATGCCTATGAAAAACAATAATGTAATACAACAACATGTTAATAGAATAAAGAACAAAAATCATGTGATCATCTGAATAGAGGCATTAAAAGTGATTGATAATATTTCATGATAAAGAAAAACTCTCAACCAACTAGGAATATAAGAGAACTGCCTTAACCTGGTAAAGCGCATCTGTAAAAAGTTACATGTAATATTCTAATTAACAATGAAAGAGATTTTCCCCTAAGATCAAGTAAAATATAATATGTCTACTCTCATTACTTCCATTCAATATTGTCCTATAGTTCTAGCCAGAGCAATTAGACAAGAAAAAGAAGTAAAATACACCCAGATTTGAATGAAGAAGCAAAACTATCTTTATTTGCTGATGATTTTAAATATAAAAATCCTAAGGAATACATTATGAAATATAGTTAATAAAAAAATTAAGCAAAGTTACAGGATACAAGATCAATAAACAAAAACCCAATTGTATTTCTATACAATATCAATGAACAATTCAAAAATCAAATTAAAAAAAGCAATTCAATTTATGATAGTATCAAAAAGAATAAAATATTTAGGAAGAAATATAACAACAGAAGTTCCAAACCTGTAGTATAAAACTATTAAATATTGATGAGTGAAATTAAAGAAGATGTAGCTAAATGGAAAGATATACTATGTATAGATACTAGAAAACTTAATATTGCTAAGATTTAGAGGGTCAACACAATTGTTATATAAACTCAAGTTGCCTTTTTCAGAAACTTGACAAGCTGACACTGATTTATCTGGAAATGACCAGGAACAGACAAAAAAATCTTGAAAGTTATAACTTGATATTCAAACTTACTACAAAGCAAAAGTACTAAAACATTCATTATTAGCACAAGACTAGACATAAGGATCAATAGAATTGAATTGAGAGTTCAGAAATAAACCTTTAAATTTTTGGTCAATTGATTTATTTTTCGTTAATTCTTACCTGAGGACATTTTCCCATTGATTTTTACACGGAGAGGAAAAGAGAGGGGAAGAAAGAGAGAGATGTGAAAGAGACATCAATTGGCTGCCTCCCTCACATGCTGATGTACTAGGTGTTGAACTTGTGACTCTGGTACATGCCCTTGATGAGGAATTGTCAAACCCAAGACCCTTCTGTGCATGAGCCAGTGCTCTAACCACTGAAAACACCAACCAGGGCTGGTCAATTGATTTTTGACAAGGTGTCAAGACAAGTTAATGGGAAGAAAGAATAGTCTTTTCAACAAATGGTGCTGGGACAGGTATATATCCAGATGTAAAAGAATAATGTTGCAAACCTAACTCACATCTAATACAAAAATTAACTCAAAATGGATTATAGACCTAAGTGTGAAAGCTAAAACTATAAAACTCTTAGAAGAAAACACAAGAGTAAAAGCTTCATGATTTTGGATTAAGTAAAGTTTTCTCAGATATAACACCAAAAGCAAAAGAGAAAAAAATAGGTAAATGACACTTCCTCAAAATGAAAAGCTTTTGTGATTCACAGGATACCATTCAAGAGAGTGAAAAAGACAGCCCTCATAATGATAAAAAAATTTGCAAATCATCTATCTAGTAAGCAAATTATATTCCATATAATGGCATAGTGTTAAACCAGAATATATGGAGAACCCTTACTAACCAGAAGAAAACAAGTAACTTATTTAAAAAATGGACAAAAGGTTCAAAGTCATTTCTTCTAATGAGATACATAAAAATACCATTTTGTACCTCCTAAGATGGCTATAATAAAAAAGAAATCAATAACGAATATCAACAAGAATGTGGAGAAATTATAGCTATAACATATTGCTGGTTGAAATGTAAAATGATACAGCCATTTTAGGAAAGATTTAGAAATTCCTCAAAATGATAAACATAGAGTTTCCACATGTGCTAGCAATTCTTCTCAGAGGTATATAACCAAGGGTATAGTAAACATGTGTCCACATAATAATTTGTATATCAATGTTCTTAGCATCATTATGCATAATTATCAAAAATAGTAAAAAAAAAAACAATGTCTTTCAGCTGATAAATGATATGGTATATCCATAACATTTTAAGTAATACAAAGGAATTAAGCACTCCTGCACACTACAATATGGATGAATCTTGAAGACATTATGTTAAGTGAAAGAAGATAGTTTAAAAAGGCCACATATTGTATCATTCCATTTATGTGAAATGTCCAGAACAGGAAAATCTACAGAGACAGAAAGTAGAGTAGTGGTTGCTAGGATTAGGAAAAAAAGAGACTGGCAAGGATATGGTATTTATTTTTGGAGTAATAAAATGTTCCAAAATTAGCACAACTCTGAAGATACTAAGCTACTAATTGTGATTTTTGAAAAAGATAATTTTATTGTATGTGAATTATATCTCAATTAACTGTTATTTAAAAAATGCTAAGGGGAGAGAGCAGAGTAATTGAGAACCTCAGAGTTAGGTGCACCTAACCAACTTTTGAGTACAAGGGAAGAGTACAAATAGAAGTCCATATACCACAAGTCAAATGTTTTAAAAATTCTAAACCAAGAAAATGCAGTCTTCAATATGTTCCATTCTTCTGCTTTGGCATATATACCTTTGTTCAAGAACAACTTTGTATTGCTAGCTATAGGAAGGCAGCAAGGCCTTTAAATACAGTGATCTGATCATATCATCATGTCTGAAAGCCTGTTAGCAGGTGTGAGTAGAAGGGAGTCAGGGATGGGGGGTTTGCAGTTAGTAAGCTATGGAATGGTCCTACCAGGAACTGAGGAGGGCTCACACCAGAGTCATAGGTATGGAGATGATGTGACAGATAGATGCTGGATGAGCAGAGATGGATGTGAAAGAGGAAGGAAGGGAGGGAGGGAGGGAGGGAGAGAGGAGTGAGGGAGAAGAGAAAAGAGAAAATGGCCATCTGACCTTTAGAGACTCAGAGAGTCAGGCTGCTGACATCATTACCTCTGAGAGAAAAGCAGAGGCATGTTTTGAAGGGAGTGGACGAATCTTAAGATCTGGGTTTTGGGTATGTGGAGCTGAGCTCTGTGTGGACATCTGGCGTGAGTGGCCAGTTACCAGTTAGAAGCATGTACTTGGAGCATAGAAAAGGGATTTGATTTAGGAAAATGATTTAGAGTCAGTGATCAGATATGTCAGAATCCTGGAGGGAGGAAAATTTCAAAAGGGCAAATAATGAATAATAACCAAATAGAAAGAGACACAATGCAGCAGAACCATTAAATAACTATATTTAGAAGTGTTCCTACCATTTGCTAGGAACTTTCATGCTGTCTACTAGAATATCAATAATATGACAAATTTGATGCTATAGGTTAGAAAATGGTGATGATAAGATCCATAACCAGTAATAGTTAGGAAAAACAACCAACATCAGATGAATCATAATGGGAAAACATGTAATTGAACTTTTATGTGTAAACTAGAGGCCCAGTGCATAAAATTCATGCACAGGGAGCAGGGGATGTCCCTCAGCCCAGCCTGCACCCTCTCTAATTTGGAACCCCTTGAGGGATGTCCAACTGCCTAAACAGGAAGTCAGATATCCTTCAAACAATCCAGGACTGCTGGCTCACCTGCCTGCCTCACTGATTGCCCCTAACCACTTCTGCCTGCCAGCCTGATCACCTCCTAACCACTAGCCTGCCAGCCTAATTGATGTCTAACTGCTCCCCTGCCAGCTTGTTTGCCCCCAAATTCTATCCTCTGCCAGTCTGGTCACCCCTAACTGCCCTTCCCTGCAGGCTTGATCACCCACAATTGCCCTTCTTTGCAGGCCTGGAACCTCCCAACAGCCCTCCTCTGCTGGCTATCTTGTGGTGGCCATCTTGTGTCCACATTGGGGCAGGATCTTTGACCACATGGGGGCAGCCCTCTTGTGTGTTAGAGTGATGGTCAATCTGCAAATTACTCTTTTATTAGGTAAGATAGAGGCCTGATGCATGGGTGGGGGCCAGCTGGTTTACCCTGAAGGGTGTCCTGGATCAGGATGGGGGTTCCCTTGGGGCATGGGAGACCTGGGCCAGGGGCCTGTGGTGATTTGCAGGCTGGCCATGCCCCCCAGCAACCCAAGCAAAGGCCCTGGAATCTGGGATTAATTTATGTTCTACAATTGAAACTTTGTATCCTGGAGCAGAGCTAAGCCTCCTGCTCCCTTCTTGGCCACAGCAATTTTTCTTGGGACATTTACTTTCTATAATTGAAACATTGTAGCCTGGAGTGGAGTCCTAGTCCGGCCACAGCTGCAGAAAGCTTGGTTTCCTCCCTCACCTAGGCAACCCTAGCCTCCTCCTCTCTCCAATTCCATGGCTGCCTCCATTTCTGTTAGGATTATGTATCTTCTATAATTGAACCTTTGTATTATTGAGTGGAGGCCTAGGCTGGCAAGGACAGGTAGAAAGCTTCGCTTCCTCCATTGCCGGAGAAACCCAAGCCTCCCTCCTGCTCTCAGTGGCCGCAGCCCATCTTGGTTGGGGTTTATTTGCATAATTTTCTCCTGATTGGCTGATCAGCATGGCTGTGGGTGTGGCTTGATCAGAGGTACAGTCAATTTGCATATTACTCTTTTATTTGATAGGATTATAACATACATAGAAAAATCTATATAACTAATAAAATATATGATATATAATAGCTTTGCTTGTTATGATTCCTTTTGTGTGATAACCAGTGTTTGAAAGAAGAAAAACAGGATGCTAATTTTTAATTGCCTTACTGGGATGATGATATTTAGTGTTGCTGTAGAATTGCATAACTCTGAACCATTAATTAGACATTTCTTATCAACTTTCTGCATTACACTCAATGTGTTTGCATTCTTGCTACTCTAATTTGAATTATCTGGAAGAAGCACTTTTAACAAAGAATCTGCCTTGTTTTGGTTACTAAAATAGTGTTGATTTGCCCTGGCTGTTGTTGCTAAGTGATTAGAGCATGGGGCCCATGCTCCAAAGGGGCACAGCTTTGATTCCTGGTCAAGGGCATGTACTTGGGTAGAAGGTTTGATTCCCAGCCCCTGTTGGAGTGCCTGTGAGAGACAATCAATTGATGTTTCTCTCTCTCTTTTTCTCTCTTTTCCTCTCTCCCCCTCCCCATCTTCTCTCCCGAATCCTCCACCTCTCCTTTCCTCCCTCCCTGCCATGCTCTCTGAAAATCAATAGAAAAAAAATTCATGGGTAAGGATTAACAACAACAACAAAAAGAAATAGTGTTGATTTGAGTTTGCTGTGCCAAGGTTTCTTTATTTACTAAATGAGGAAAATTTGCATGTTTTCTCTTTCTTAAGTTTCAGTTAGAAACAACCTTCTGTACTGTGATTAGCAAACACTGGGCTATTGCTATTTCCTGTCATCCAGGCTTAGTTTCCAGGAGTAGCTGCTCTCACCTCATCACCAGGAAGTGGTCCAATATTGGGTCTTATTCTTGTTTCTTTGGTTTCACTGGGACTTAGCATTCTGGGGACTCATCATAGATATTTGCACGATAGATGATCAAGCTTAGTTGGTGGAATGTGGGAAGGTAAGAAGTTGAATGTGTTCAGCAGGTTTTTAATCTTCAGTGATCAGCAGTCACATATTTTCAGTGAACTAGGAAGGAGCTAAGTTTGGGCCAAGTCTTAGTGAGAGATTGCTTGCCTCCCCCTGTCAGTCCTACCAAATGTTCAGACCGTCCTCCCCTTTCCTGGCTTCTAGAGATCCTGAAGTAGATTGACTGCCTCCCTCTGTGATGTATGTGCCTTGCTCTTTGATGTCTTTATCTATATCCTGTAGCAGAACTCTGAAATGGATATGAAATGGGTTGCTTTGAGGTAGGCTATCTCGCAGTTTGATGGTGGGAGTATAAATTGGCACGGCTTCCATGGAAAGCATTTTAGCAGTATGTGTTAGAGCATTTTAATATATTCCAGTATAATCTACTCAATAGAAATAACAGGTGATATATACAAATATCTACTTATAAGAATATTTATTGCTATTTTATTTTATAAAATTTGGAAAGCAGCTACATATCAATAGAAGAATTGGAAAATAACTTATAGACTAGAGAAAGCTCTTATAAATCAACAAGATTATACTATCCCAACAGAAAATGGATAAAGGAAGTGAAATGCAGTTTATCAAAGAGAAATATATAAATGGTCAAAAACATTTGAATTAGGAATTAAAAGGATACAAATGAAAATGAGATATTATTTTAATGATATAGAAAAGATTAAACTATTCCCATTGGTGAAGAGGTGGAAAGCAGACATTTTCATTTAGTCTTGGTGGAATGTAATTGGGACAAATTTGGGGGGTGGAAGTAATTTGGGTGAGTCAGAGCATAATTTTGACTCAGCAATCCACTTTTAAGAAAGTATTTTAAGTCATAATCATGCCCTGATCAGCGTGGCTCAGTTGTAGGAGTGTCATTCAATACATTCAAAGGTTATGGGTTCAATTACAGGTCAGGGCACACACCTAGGCTGTGGGTTTGATTTCTGGTCAGGACACATACTGGGAGGTAACCAATCCATGTTTCTCTTTCACATCCATTCTTCTCTCTTCCTCTCCCTTCAATCAATAAAAAACATATCCTTAGATGAGGATTTAAAATGAGGATTAAAAAAAAAAAGAATTAGTCATAAGTTTCCAATGAATTACACCTGGGCTATTTATCACAGTAACATTTATACTAGTGAAAACTGCAAGTAATCCCAAGTTATTGGCAGGTGATATTATCTAATAAAAGAGTAATATGCAAATTGACCATACCTCTGTTATGCACACAAGCCATGCCCACAAGCCAATCAGGACCAAAATGCAAATAAACCCAACAAAGATGGTGGTTAATTTGCATACACAGGCACCGAGTGGCCTGGTGTCGCAGGAACATACTTGAGACCCAGGCCACTTCTAGCCTGTAGGCCTGTAGGCAATCACTTAGGCCCTGAGCAGCAGGGGTCCCAGAACAGCCCAGCCACTGTGGGACTATGGGTACAGCAGCCAAGCAGCTGGGGATGGGGCGGGAACATTCCCGCTTGTGTGTGCTCTGGTGACAAGTGGTGGTTTGGGTCCACGCCCTCAGCCCTGTGCCCAGGATGGGTCTGGCTGCTTGTCTCCCGAGCATTCAGAGACAGGAATGTCCCCCCCCCCCCCAGGGTGGGCTCCAGTGCTAAACGGCAGTTTGGGTACACACCCCCAGCCCGGTGCCCATAACAGGGAGCTGGCTGCTGGCCTCTGGAGCATGCGAAGACCCTGGTGGTCACCGCCGTGTGTGGCCCAGGGGCCCCTGCACGCCTTCCAGCCTGGCGCCCATGATGGGTCTGGCTGCTGGCATCTGAGGCATTGGAATATAGGGATATTCCGCCCCCACCCCCAGCCACTTGCACTTGCTCTGGCCCCAATCAGCAGTTCAGGTCCATGTCCCCAGCCCAGCACCCATGAATTGGGGGGGCTGGCTGCAGTCTCTGGGGTTTTCAGAGACCCTGTTGGCCACCACTGGGTTACAGGGACACCCTCCTAGCCCAGTGGATACAATGCAGGGGCCACAGGAGCTGCAAGGGAAATACTATTTAAAAAAATATTTTTTTTATTGATTTTTTTTACAGAGAAGAGGGAAGAGGGATAGGCAGTTGGAAACATCGATGAGAGAGAAACATAAATTAGCTGCCTCCTGTATACTCCCCACTAGTGATGTGCCTCCAAACAGAGTATATACCCCTAAAGGGAATCAAACCTCGGACCCTTCAGTCTGCAGGCTCATGGTCTATCCACTGAGCCAAACCAGTTCTAGCGTAAACACCTTGTCTGACTGTTCATTGGTTAAGCTCCTGTATGCTGCCACTTGCAGTGTTCTTGGTAACTTGGATTATAAGAATCCAATAAGGTGATCTCAGGTTTTTCTACCATACCTCTGGAGGGAAAAACAAAGGTCCGCTGCTGGAGGCTCAGCCTACTGACTGCAGGGTCCGGGTTTGATTCTGATCAAGGGCATGTACCTAGGTTACAGGCTCATCCCTGACCGGGGCCCAGGTCAGGGCTCATGCAGGAGGCAACCAATCAAAGTGTCCCTCTCACATTGATGTTTCTCTCTGTCTCTCCCTCTCTCTTCCACACTCTCTAAAAATCAATGGAAACATATCCTCAGGTGAGGATAAAAAAAAAAAAAGAAATGTCATATCCTATAAAAGACACATCTTGAAAATGCCTAAAGAAAGTTGTCATTTTTTTCACAGCCACAATGAAAGGGACTAGAGTCTGTGTTGATGAAAACACCTTGGCGGCTGCAGTGGCTGGCAGTGGCTGCAGCAGCAGGGTAATGGGGCTGGTGCCTTCCCTTGATCAACCTGGTCACCTCCCACAGATGGTGGCCAGACTGATGGGGAGCAGGCCTCAGCTGTCAGTAGGACATCTCCCAAGGGCTCCCAGTCTCTGAGAGGGAGCAGGCTGGGCTGAGGGAACCCCCAACTGTGCACAAATTTCATCCACTGGGTCACTAGTAGTTAAATAAATGAGAATGCAGCCACACAATGAAAAAGCTTGCAGTCATTAAAAACAGACATAGTTGTTAGAAATGATGCCTATGATACAATAAGTTGAAAATGTAGATGAAAAATAAATTTGGAATCCATTTAGTGTTAATAGTATTTACCCACAATAAATAACTACAATAATAATGATACTTATGTCCTAGCCAGTATTGCTCAGTGCATAGAATGTCAGCCTGTACACTGAGGGTTCAGGGTTCAATTCCTGAGCAAGATCACATACATAGTTTGCAAGTTTGATCTTCAGCCCCAGGAAAGACTCTTGCAGGGAGGGAACCACTTGATGCATTTCTCTCACACTCATGTCTCTTTTCTCTCTCTGTGTCTCTCTCTTCCTCTCTTTCTCCCTTATTTTCTCTCTCCTTTCCTTCCCTTTCCTCTAAAAATTAATGGGAAAAATATTCCTGGGTGAGGATTAACAAAGAAAAAAAGAATGACACTTATAACTAAAGTATCCTATATAATAAAAGAGAAACATGCAAATTTGACGTTACCTTAGCTCCTGATTGGCTATGCTACCAGCCAATCAGGAGCAGGGGTGGGGTCAAGTGGTGTGAATGCCGGGCCCAGGGGTGCAGATGAAATGGCAATGGTGGCGAGCACCCAGCCCCCGGGGCTGGGTGTTCACAGGCAGCAGGGGCTGAGCTGAGCAGGGTGATGGCTGGGTGCCCAAGGCAGAGACTTTAGGCCTTAGGCAGGCTGGGGGTGAGCCATCAATTGGACATCCCCTGAAGGCTCCCAGGATGTGAGAGGGGGCAGGTTGGGTTGAGGGACCACCCACCCCCAGTGCACGAATTTTGTGCACTGGGCTCCTAGTTTGTAATAAAATACATTACTTTTGTATTCAGAAATACAATTTTTAAATAATTTTAAATACATGTGTATAGTATCCAATTTCTCTGTACTCTCTTTTACAAGTTCCATCAATCAGAATTCCAGTTACCTACTAATACAAATTTTTGTAAAAGCATGTTGTACATATTTATGTCATGAGCTAGTTAAAAATTCCTGTGTGTGAAAACATCTATAATTGTGCTCACTGTAGACACCGTGGCAAGTACATTTTTAATTAGTTGTGTCTTCTGGAGAGTTAGGCCATCTACACACTTATAGAAACACTTCTTCATATTTAGAAAACAATCTATAGATGGGTAAATGGTGAAAACAAATTAGGATTCACATTATTATACTATCTGCTTTTTCAGAGAGAGAACCTTTAAAATTAGTTAAGGTGTATTTTTTGCCAATTCATCCAAAGTAATTTAATAAGTTACACCCCCTCCTTTCCCCAAGAAAAAAGTACTTTAAGTTGATTTAGTCCATAAACTGTTTAAATGACCTTCTTAGAATATCATTTTGATTTTACAACAATTCTGTGAGGTGTGCAGGGTAAATATTTACATTTTATAAGTAAAGAACGAGGTTTGAAGAGGTTAAATACCTTGCTCAAGATCTCAAACTAAACTGGGCCAGCATAGCTCAGTGGTTGAATATTGATATATGAACCAGGAGATCACCATTCAGTTCCTGGTCAGGACACATGCCCTGGGTTCTGGGCTCAATCCCCAGTGTGAAGCATGCAGGAGACAGCCAATCAATGATTCTCTCTCATAATTGATGTTTTTATTTCTCTCCCTTCTCTTCTGAAAACAATAATATATATATGTGCGGGAAAAGTGGATGCGAGAAAAGAAATGGAGCTGCCACGGATCTCATGGTGGCACAGGCAGGGATTTGTGGGCATTCGGGCAAACTGAGCGTGTTCTGCTGTCTGAAGGACATAGCTCTGATTGTTGCCGAAAAGGAGCTAGTTCTGTGCCTTTATTTTTTAATTATTTAAAAGAAGGTGTAAATATTATTTTTAGGTAAAATCTCTCAATTTTAAGTGCTAGCAGTCATTTAAATTTACTATTTTGTAGACCAACTAAAATACACCCAAAGTCCATCAAAACCCCTCAAGTTGCTGGTTTGTGATTTCTGGGACATATTCTGTCTATGGGTTTATTAGCCTCCAGACAGACTAAATTCCATTTCTGTGTCCTCGATGTCTAATGATGCCACTGTAATTTGTACCCATTCAGGAAGACATCATGTTTTCATCTTTATACCCACCCGAGCCAGCCCCCCCACCCTGGTTCTTCCTCACTGTCCATCTGAGAGATTGGAAGGGAAGGCTATGCCTGAGAGGCCGTCCCTGAGGGGACCCCTAGAACAGTCTATGTAGACGGCTGTCTGTGAGTGCAAGGAAGGGCCCTCAAGGCTTGGGAAAGATGAGCTTTAATTATGTTTCATTTCTGACTTTAATGACTGCCTAGAAGTTTTTGCAAAACTGTAATGAATGGGTGGTGGCTTGGCGTACAAATCACTCAGGTTTTCCTTGTCTAGGAAGAATGCAACCAGAAGGTGTTAAGGCAAACTCCAGACAAAGATGCACAGTCACAGTGCAAATGGCCCATTAAATCTGCACATGGGATTGAGCACACAGGATTGAGAATTTGACTAATAGCCAAGATATATGCTCTCCTAATTCCATGGAAAACGTTGCAACAAAGGCATAACGTAGTCCACGGCCCCCCACTGCCCCCACCACTTAGATTTAGTCTAGTGAATATTCTGATACACCTCTGGGGGCATATTGATTTTGGAGATAATTCTCCTTATAAACCACCTTGGGGCTAATTTACAACATTTAAGTATGTAATGTTTTTCCATTTATAGCATGTTTTTTAATATTTGTTAGTGATTCTTTAAAGAACATTTGAAAAACACCACCAATATCTGGAAGAGGATAAAGATGTACATGTAATCGGTTCATCCAGAGACACTACTGGGCCAGCCTACACTCTAATCTTTGTGCTGTGCTTTTATGAAAAACAGACAAACAGATGAACCCCCAAAACAAGCAAGCTCTTGAGTGTATATAAAAGAATTTGAATATGAATAATTAACTTATTTTTGGTGAATTCATTTCACAGACATAAGCGATAAGAAAACAGTGCTGAGAGGTGAAGCTGCCAGAAATCAGAATTCAACTTTTAAGAGGGGTAGGAGGGAGAGCATTTCCTCAGCAGCATTTTAAGTGCATTTTGGCTGCAGGGATAAAGGCACTGAGGACAGAACCACTGAGGCATTGGATACACTGATGACAGGTGAGATGCATATATACACAGCTTACAGCTCATGTGAGAAACACAGAGGATGCTTACAAAAGAATGTCAGTCCAATTGTTTTGGGTTGGGAGAAATCCTATACTAATTCAACTTGAAGCACCTTCCATTAATCATTCTGATTCCAGGACTTTCTGCCTCGTCAGTCAATCCTGATAAATAAAAGCTAAAAAGATTTTGAGCCATTGCTGCATGCATATTTGTATGCAGTGGCAAGATGTATACATTTTATAAATGTACAGTATTATATATGCACTCTCACTTATTTTTTTAGTAACTTTATTGAAATACCATTCATATGCTATTTGAGGTATATAATCCAGTGATTCTTAGTATATTCACACATTGGCATTCATCAGCACTGTATAATTTGATGGCATTTCATCACACTGAAAAGAAATCCTCCATTAGCTGTCACTTTCATTCTCCCCAAACAGCCCAGTGTATTCTAGTGTGCAACCCTGACCAGTTATATGATTTGCAAGTGTATTCTACCATTCTATGGCTTGTATTTTAAATTATTTGAGGGTGTCCCTTGACTTACAAAAGTTTTCAGTCTTGAAGAAATGTTACCTATCCTCTGAGTCAGGGACCCAAACCAAGGTCCATCTGCTCAGTGCCCTTCATGCCAATATGAGACTGAGTTTGGTAAAGCAGAGCAGAAACTTCATCGTTTGATCAAGGAGTGGAGAAAGTGAGCTTCTGCTTTAATGGCACCTTCTTCCTCACTGGGGAGGTCTTCTGCACTTATAGGCTGTGGCATGGAGGGATTCAATTATTTAATGTGTAGTTATTCTTCTGTTGAACTCAGACCTTTTCTACACGGTCCTTTCTGCATATGATGCCTCAACATCAGTTTGGGTTTTGTACTGAGCTCCTTGGTTTTTGGCCTCAGTACTTCTCATTTGAGGTAATTCCTGTATAAGGTGTGAGGTAGGTAGGGTTCAACTTCATTCCTTCACACATGGATACCTAGTTGTCCCAGCACCATTTGTTGCAAAAAACGATTTCCCAATTTAATGTTTGGATTAATTTTCACATTAGTCCAATGAGGTAGGAATTATTGCCCCTTTTTACATGTGACAAAATGAAGGCTCTGGAAGATTAAATGACTTGCCCTAAGCTCTGGAGAATTCCAAGTAAGAAGTAGAATTCAAATGACTTCCAAAAGCAAGGTTCTTTCATTAATACCAAAACAGGCATCAGCTGCATGCCAGGTGTTGGTAAAATAATCACACACACAAAAAAGTCATCAGTTAGTGCCTTTAATTTTTTTCAGTTAAATATACCCTTCCCAAGGAGCTACTGTGTTGAAAGTTTCAGGTCTAGAAAAGATGAATAAGTACAGTTCCTAATTTTTTATTTTTTTTAAATTTATTTTGAAGTTATAGTTAACATACAGTATTGCATTAGTTTCAGGTATATAACATAAGGATTAGACATTTATATACCTTATGAAGTGATCATTCTGATAAGTCTAGTACCTTATTACATCATACATACTTATTACAATACTAGTGCCCCAGTGCATGGATTCATGCACTTGAAAGGAAATTAATTAGAAGGTGGTCAGTGGAGCGGGACTGGGCTAGGCAGGCCAGACATACCCTGGAGCCAACCTCCTATGGTCTCTCACTGGGCAGTTAGACCTGGGATGACTCCTCAACTCAAAAGTCATCTGTAGAGTGAGCAGTGTCCCTCCGGCAGGTGTGGTCCCTTGGCCTGGGCTGCAGGGATCAGGCCAACACTGGCAGTCTGACATTCCTCAAGGAGTCCCAGATTGTGAGAAGGTGGTTCTCAAGTGACATACCCCAGAAATGGGCTCACTCCTCTCTGGATCCGGGCGCATTACCTGAGAACCGCCATTGCCAAGTCACCACAGCTTGGCAGGTCCTGTGTTGAGCGTCTGCCCCCTGGTGGTCAGTATGGATCATAGCTACTGGTCTAAAGATCAGACAGTCGCTAAGTATTTTATATATATAGATTATTGACTACATCCCCAGGATTATTTTTGTAATAAATAATGACCCGTTTTTTTAAATATATTTCTTTATCCCTTCCCTTTCTTGTCCATCTCCCCAAACCTCTCCCATCTGGCAACCATCAATTTGTTCTCTGTATTGGTGTTTGTTTATGTTTTATTTGTTCATTGATTTTGTTTTTAAGATCCCAAATATGAGTGAAATCTTGTGCTAGTTGCCTTTCTCTGTCTGATTAATTTCATTCATCTATATCATCACAAATGGTAAGATTTTATTTTTTTATGGTTGAGTAATATCTCATTGTATATATGTACCACATCTTCTTTTTCATTTGTCTAACAGACACTTAAGTTGCTTCCACAACGTGGCTACTGTAAATTATGCTGAAGTGAACTTGGGAGTGCATATATCATTTAAAATTAATGTTTTGAATTTCATTAGATAAATATCCAGTAATTGCTGGGTCATAAAGTTATTATTTTTTTTAAAGTTAATAATACAGTAGCAACAATGGAATTTCCTAAAAGTAGGATGGCCATGGAGGTCAATATTTTTGGTAAAAAAAAAAACTGAAACCAGCTAAAGGAGCTCAGATAGTCAACAGGAGACTGGAGCCCCAGCAACAGTGTGGACCCAAGGTCAGTTCAGTGGCTCAGAACAAGAAGCTAGAGGTTGACTGTCTTGGGCAAAGATACAAGGCTGGACATCATAGTCATTGCAGAACCCTGACTTAGACATTGTGAGCGAGCCTGATTGTTCCTGAGTCTTTGCATCAGTCGGTCTAGATGCAGAAAAGGTGGAAGCATAGGCTAGTGAGCCCGGCCTGTGTTGTGTGCCCATGCTGTGTGGGCAGGGGACTGGGGTCCATCCCATCCATGTCACACTCAGTGAGGAATCCTCCATGATAATGGGGAGTGGATCCTGACATATTCACTCCCAGGACAGTACAGAAACCCCTCTTCCTTCTGCTATTCCAGTTACTTTCTTTGTATCAATGAGTCACTGAGCCAAACAGTCTGCATCTTAATTTTAGTCCTCTTAATATTTCACATGACCCGCTTTCCTGATGAGAATCTCATCCTCCTGTGGTTAGGAACTTCATTTTACATACCACTTGTTGATGACTCTTAGGAAACCCTAATCAATTTTCCCCTAGGGAGCACAATCAATTCTTCATAACCCATGTGTGGATTCTCTCTAGCCAATTTTCCTTCCAGCCTAAAATCTAAAGGACCCTACCCCTAACATTGATGTACAAGAAGTGTGTTTATCCCCGTCAACATCAGCCTACCTCCACTGAGGGGCCGAGGGTGGTTGGAGATGAGCTCCCTTTTTTAGGGGAGGACTCTGGGCCAAGTTCTAGCTTTAGCCTCGTCCACACTTTGCTATTAATATCACCTTCATTTTGAACTTTCCAGTGCCTCAAGACAGTTCTTTTTAGAGCTTATTTCATCTATCAAAATTCTGTGGAGTTTTGGGTTTTTTCTCTTGTTTACCATCAGAGGCCAGAACTAGTTGTCTCTTCTGCTTTGCTAAGCCCCCAGGGAGAGTAGTGGAATCCCCCAAATAGCTGAGCTCTGACTCAGACTTTTGAGGACTTTCTCCCCTGCCTCTCCCAGATCCTTTCACCACTTTCCATACTTTACAAAGCCCTCAGGTCATGGGATTCACTCACAATAAAAGTATCTGTGGCTGATTTGCAAAGTAACATCAGGTTCTTATTTTAATTAGATACATTCAGGGTGAAGGCAGCTAGACACCATGGGAAGCATTAACTTGTTGTTCTATGTCCTGCTACAGCTTTTCTTGTCCTTGGCTGCAATGTCTCTTGAAATTTCTGAGAAAATAGATATTCACCATTTGTCTTTGGAAATAACATACAGTTTTTGTAAGAGCCAAGAGGAAAGGAGGTCAAGGTGAGGAAAGGTGAATAAATGCAGTCATTAATTGGTAAAATGTTCTCAAAGTTTGCATGCTTAAAGGTTATTTTTTCTCTCAGTCAGTAATCATTGCCCCTGGTTGTATAAAAAATACATTAAATGGATCTAAGTGGTTTGAACTATCAACATGTTCATTAGTGGTTGGCTAATACGAGTAGCCAGGACTTTCCCAGCACATGTGCCCTTGACGACAGTCCCACTGCCAACTTGCTCCTTGTAGCTGAGGGGCATAGAGAAGGCAGGCAAGGGGGAGCTGGTCAGGATTTACAGTGGGCTGTGCTGTGTTGATGTTATAGGGAGACAAAGGTGTTTTGTGATGGTGGTGGTAGTGATGGGATAATTGGGTGGAAAAAAGTCTCTTGTTTATTAGGATTTGAATCCAAGGATAAATAAAAGACATCTCCAATGGTGAACCTTTAAATATATATATATACACACACACACACACACACACACACACACACACACACACACACCTATATATTGTATTTAGAATTAAGACCGATGGAGAGGATACCACACTAGATACATTTTATTTTAAATTGGACTTTGATTGTTGATCATTCTTTACTTCATTAAGACAAACAAGAGCCTTTCCAATGCCATGTCTGCTTGGGAAGAGACAGAAATTGAAACAGGGTAGAGTGTTCAGGGAGGTGTGAGGAGGAGTGCATTTTTCTTATTCCCCATGACTGTGTTAGACTAACCTCTTCTCTCCTGGAGGTTACTTTCTAGACCCCATGAACTAAGTAAGTCCCCTGTCCCATTTTTCAGATCTATGTGAATGAGATGATAGGATTCCATGAATACTTCCTGAATACTTATAACAAACCATAACAATAGCTACAGTATTAGTGTTTACATGTGTCGGGTGCTTTGAGTGTCTTACCTCATTTCCTCCTCAACCACATATTGTAACTGGGGCAGGTAAGGCTGAGGGAAGTTGAATGACTTGTCCAAGTTCAAATAACTAATACATGGTTGAATTCAGCATTTGAACTCAGGTCTGTTTAGCTTTAGAACCCATCTCCATTTCATTGACTAACTTTTAATATGCTCCTTTGTCCTATTTTTAAGGTAGATGTTGCATTTGAATAGGGAAAGGGAGATACATTAAAACTTTTGAAAATTTATGAGACTATCTAACAACACACCTGCCAGAGTGGACACAATTCAGCAGCTGATCCACCCCTTGGCAATGCTGTAATCTCAGAGCCTAGATTAATACTTTTGGTTACCAAGCGCTGTCCTGTATGGTCCCAGCATGCTGGCAGTGATATACAGGCAGAACCTCTCCAAGCTCTTCTGGCTCCATGCATTCTTCAGATCTCCATCTGCTCAACTGGGCATCAGAATCCTGTTATCTCCCAAATGGAATCTCTAAATTCCTACTGCCAACATCTATCACTTCGAAGTTACAGCAGCTGCTACTAGTTTTGGTAGTTGCAGCTCTCCCTGTTAGCACACTGCTTTACCCTTACTTTAAGGATGTCACTAAAGACGCTTTTTCAGACCTTTGGGATCAGGTTCCTTCCTTGATTTTGGGAAGAAAGGACAAGGCAGGGAAGGCCTTACCCTAAGAATCTGTATCAGTGAGACACCCACTTAGACCAGCTTCCAGATCCATCTCAGACCTATGCTGGGTCTCAGTGTATATCTAAGTAAAGTTGATGGAGGATGAGCAGCATTTGTCTGTAAAGTTTTAACTCTCCTAACTTTATGGGGCTCTGTTCTCTCTTGATATACACATTGCACCTTGGTTTCAGCCTAGTGGTTTTATTCTAACTTAAGACCATAATAGAAAAGAGGAACTAACCTTGGCTGGTGTCAATCAGTGGGTTGGGTATCCTCCAATGTACCCAAAGGTTGACAGTTCAATTCTAGGTCAGGGCACATGCCCAGGTTGGGAGTTTTATCCCCAGTAAGGGGCCTGCAGAATGCATCTGATCCATGTTTCATTGACATTGATGTCTCTCTCTCTCTCTCTCTCTCTCTCTCTCTCTCTCTCTCTCTCTCTCTCTCCCCTTCTTACCTCCCTCCTTCAATATGGGCATGGTAGCTTACATTGATTTAATATAATTTTACCTCTAGAAAAAAGATATATATTGTGCTTAGAAAAATTAACTACAATAGGACATTAAAACTACTTATTTGTGTGGAAACCTGTAAACTCGAGAATTGAAGGCTACTTAGTTGAATCGTCACGCCCTTTCACGGTAGAGTGAAATAATGGGTAAGATATTGAGGACGGTGCTCCATTTGGAAGGCTATTTCTTCATAAAGTTGTCATGATCTCACTAGTTGTGGGAGTAAATTATTTCCTTATTTAGAAATGTGAGAATTCAGTCCAAGGAAAGAGCTGAATGATGAATGAATGGTGGTATGGTTGCCTGAAGGTAAGGTTGTGGGCTGAAGGAGGCTTTGATTGAATCGGAATATGAACTCAGGTGAAGAGCCACACCTCATGCTTCTGCTACGTGACACCGGAATCTGCTCCAAGACCCCCATGGAAGGTTATTTCACTTTTCAGGGTATAAAAAGGAGCCTAATTAGGAAACACTGTTGTGCTCAAGAAGATGGAAAACATGGCATTAGTCAAATCATTGATTCCTTCAGTGATTTAACTAATGAAACTACTCCTTATGGCAACTCAGCGCTGTTGGGGCAGTCATCATTCATTCAAAAATCTTAAGTATCTAGATGTGCCTGGTATCGTGCTAATAACTGGATGCTTTTGTGACTATGAAACAACAACTGTATTCAAAAAGTTACAATCACTAGGACATTAGGAAAAGGCATGACATGTGCCACATGCCCAGAACCGACAGAGAGGGGCTATTCGAGGATGATGGACAGATGATGGACATGGGGCCTCTAGTGGCACAGGAGGAACCACTTCTCCTGATCCAGGGCTGGGACAAGGTGGGAAATGGAAGCTCCTATTTATCTTCTTCCTCTCCATCATCCTGAGTCTAAAAATTGCAGCAATTTACTAAACTTGCATACCATGGAGCAAAAAGAGAGCCAGACTCAAAGACCAGAGAGCTTCAGATCTGGTCACCACCAGAACAGTATCTCTCCCTCTCCCCTCCAAACATTTAGCTTGGAAAAAAATGATCAAAAGGCCTCAGTAAAATGATAGTAATAATCACACTATACCTTCCTAAAGGTGGGTGGCTGTGCCACCTGTTCTCTTTAATTTTCTTTCAGTTCTCAAGTCTAATCTTATGATTTTTGATTTTCTCTGTTGTGGAAAGCAACACAAAGACTGATTTATGTAGAAATCTGTTATTTGCTAGACCAAACACAGCACCTGCCCTGGACATTTGGACAACAGCTAACTGATCGATGGGATCTGGCCCTAAATGTTGCTGAGTTCATTTGAATCAAGTCTTTAAAATGTCCTGTAACTTTAAGAGAAATATTATTTATAGAAGTTTCTGTCTACTATTTAACCATCTGAATTATTGATGAATTAATGGTGATTTGTATCACTTTTATATTCAAATGACGTTTAAACTATGTTTAATAAATGAGAGGTTAGGTTAATTTTTGAAAAATTGTCTGATTTCATAAAAGTGATGGTGGTTTAGTAAGTATTTATTGAATACCTACTATGTATAGAGACATAAACTGGGCTTCCTTGTAGGAGAGCAAAGAATAGAAACCATTCCTTTTATTTTTAAGGACCTTATTTGAAACTAGTGGCCTGGTGCATTAAATTCATGCACATTAAAAGGGAATTAATTATTGGCAATATTTTAATATTGCTCTTTGTCTTTTCTCTATAAATAGAAGTGTCAGAGAAGAAAGAAAATTAGTAAAATGTACATGAAAATCTTCCTCCTGTCAGAGTCTGGGGCACACCATGGGACCCTGAGTCAAGTCCCTGCCCAACTCTGCCCACCTCAAAATCATGGGAGACCCAGACCCAGCTGGCCACACCCACGTCAAACCCTGCTAGACAGGGGTGGGGGATGGGGCACAACCTCAGGTCCCTCATCAAGCCCTACCAGGTGAGGGGTGCTGCTTCAGGTTCCCTGGCACACGCCAGGTGGGGGGCACAGCCTCAGGTCCCCTGGCACACTCTCAGGTTCCCTGGCCTGGTGCCCGGGTGGGAGATATGGCCTGAGGTTACCCATCAAGCCCTATCAAGTGGGGGACATGGCCTGAGGTCCCCCAGCCTGGCTCTGGGGTAGGGGGGCATGGCCTGAGGTCCCCTGTCAAGCCTTGCTGGGTGGGGGACATGGCCTGAAGTCCTCTGTCAAGGCCCTTGGGCAGTGGGCCTGTCCTAAGTCCCTCTGTCTAACTCTGCTGGGCAGAAGGCATGGCCTGAGGTTCCTTGGAAAGCCCCACATGGTGGGGTGCATGGTCTCAGGTCCTCCAGCCTGGTGCTGGGGTGGGGAGTTTGACCTGAGGTCCTATGTCAATCCCCTATCTGGTGGGGGACATGGCCTGAGGTCCTGAGCTAAGCACTGGGGTGGGGGGGCATAGCCTGAGGTCCCCTGTCAAGCCCTACTGGGTGGGGGATATGGCCTGAGGTCCCCCAGATAGGTGCTGGGGCCAGGGGCATGGCCTGAGGTCCCCTGTCAAGCCCCACCAGGTGTGGCCTGAGGTGCAGCCTCAGGTCCCCTGCCCCAGCCCAGCACCATGCAGCCTCAGCTCCCTGCTGATTGCTAATTCAGGCTCCTTATAAGAACTTGGGCCTCTGCTGTTGGGGCAGCCATCTTGTGTTATGGAATCCCTGCCTTCACTGTGGGTACAGCCATCTTGTTATGGTGTGACAGTCAATTTGCATATTCCCTCTTTATTAGATAGGATGAGGCACACATCTGAGAACAGTTATAGAGCAGCTTGGCAATATGTTGTTCTTTTTTTTCTTTAATCCTTACCTGAGGATTTTTTTCCATTGGTTTTCAGGGAGCATGGAAAGGAAGGGTTGGGGGAGAGAGAAAGAAAAAAAATCAATGTGAAAGAAATTTGGTTGCCTCCTGCATGTGCCCCAACTGGGGCTTGGGGTTGAAGCTACAACCCAAATAAATACATGCCCTTGACCATAATAAAACCCATGATCTTTTGGTGCATAGGCCTGTGCTCTAACCACTTAGCAAACTGGCTAGGATGATGATACATTATGTAATATGCTTTGAATCAAAGACACATGTTGCACTTGTTGATAGAGTAAAAGAAGAGAATAGAGAAGGAAAGATTACATTGTGTGTTGGATCTTGAAAAAGCTGATGAAGTGCTTTTCCAAGGCAGTTTCTAATATTAAATTCATTTAAAAATCTTCAAACCACCATTAGACAAGTTGTAGCCTGAAGAAAGGCCATGGACTAATCTCTCAAATGGGTAACTGAGGGTATGGAAGAGCAAGAGAAGAGCAGAAACTTTACCTCCAAAGCCTGATGTGAAACAGGTACTTCATTCTCATTATTGTGATAATTCCAAAGTTCTCTCCTTGTTACGTATCAGGAGATTGAGGTTCAGAGGTGCAAGGTAAAATTTTCTTCTAGGTAGTAATTTTCTTCTAGGTGCAGGGTCAGAGTTGGCCTTAGGTCTTCCTGGATAAAGAAATATCAGTGTGAGTGGTGACAAATGACACAAAAAGAATGGAATTTGAGTCATCATATAGTCAGATGATAAACTCAAGGGTAAAATAATGACTAGCTGAGATCACTATACTGTCCTGGACACAGCAAACACTTCGATGGAACCTGCCCAGGCAGTGGGTTCCAAGCCTGGGAGACAACCTGTCTGTGCCTCTTATTCCCCAGCAGCTTTTATAAAGTTTTTTGGCCAGAGGAGAACTGCAGAGCAGCTCGAAAGCTATATAAAGCAAGTGTGTAACAGTGCTGGCAATGCTCTGAAAGTAGCTACTAAGAATGCAGCCTCCAGGGAGGAATGAAGAACTCACTTCTGCTAGAAATCCACTACAAATAAAAAGCTTCTTCTTGATGAATTCTTCATCATTAAGTTGCTGATTTTCATTTGTCATTGTTAACTATTTTATTTTTAAATCTTTCTGAATGTATATATGTGACTACATTGGGAGATAGTGAATATTTATGTTTCTGAACTGTGTCCTTTTTAAAATTGAATGCTCAGCCTCCACTTCTCTTACCTTGTAGTTATCATTTGTTATATTTAACTAGAGGCCCATTGCATGAAGATTCATGCAATAGGCTTTCCTTCCCCTGGCTGCCAGGACTAGTTTTTCTCTGGAACCTGGGACCCAGGCCTTCCCTATGGCTGTTGCCTTCCGTTTTTGCTTTGGCCGACTGGAGGCTTCACTCCAGCCGAAGCCTTCAGTCTTCTCTGCTCTGGCTGAAGTGCCACGCTCGGCCCCAAACCCCGCTCCTGATTGGCTGGTAGCGTAGTGAAGGTACGGTCAAATTTGCATGTTTCTCTTTTACTATACAGGAGAATACACAATATGGCTCTTTATTAAAATGTGAGAACTTGGCCCGGCCAGTGTTGCTCAGTGGTTGAGCTTCAACCTATGAATTAGAAGGTCACAACTGATTCCTGGTCAGGGCACACTGTGGGGTTGCAGGCTCAATCCCTAGTAAGTGGTAGGTAGGAGGCAACAGATCAGTGATTCTTTATCATCATTGATGTTTCTATCTCTCTCTCCTTTCCTCTCTGAAATCAATCCTATTTAATAAAAGAGTAATATGCAAATTTGACCATACCTTCACCACACCCACAAGCCATGCCCACAGCCACGCCCAGCAGCCAATCAGGAGCAGATCATGAAAATAAATCCCAACCAAGATGACTGCCACCACTGAGAGCAGGAGGAAGGCTTGGGTTTCCCCGGCAACAGAGGAAGCCAAGCTTTCAGCCTGCCGTTGCTGGCCTAGGCCTCCACTCTAGGCTACAAAGTCTCAATTGTAGACATAGATCCCAGGGCCTCCCCTTGGGTCGCTGCGGGGCTTGGCTGGCCTGCAAACCTCCATAGGCCCCTCGCCCAGGCTGCCCCTCACCCGAAGGGAACCCCCACCCTGATCTGGGACACTCTTCAAGGCAAACCAGCTGGCCCTCACCCATGCACCAGGCCTCTATCCTATCTAATAAAAGAGTAATTTGCAGATTGACCATCACTCCAAAACACAAGAGGACTGCCCCCATGTGGTCAAAGATCCTGCCCCCATGTGAAAACAAGATGGCCACCACAAGATGGCCAGCAGGGGAGGGCCGATGGAGGTTCTAGGCCCTACAAGGGAGGGCAGTTGTGAGCGATTAGGCCAGCAGGGGAGGGCAATTAGGGGTGACCAGGCTGGCAGAGGAGGGAAGTTGGGGGCAAATAGGCTGGCAGGGGAGCAGTTAGACATCAATTAGGCTGTCAGGGTAGTGGTTAGCAGGTGATCAGGCTGGCAGGGAGAAGCAGTTAGGAGCATTCAGGGAGGCAGGCAGGTGAGCAGTTTGGAGCCAGCAGTCCTGGATTGTGAGAAGGATGTCCTATTGCCAGTTTAGGCCTGGTCCTGTAGGATCGGGCCTAGGTGGGCAGTTAGACATCCCTTGAGGAATCCCAGATTGGAGAGGGTGCATGAATTTCATGCACTGGGCCTCTAGTAAAAATATATTTTTAAAAAATGTAAGAAGTTGGTTTTCTCTAGTCTGTCTTATTTAATTAGTATTACATGGGTGAATCACAGCTACTTGAACAGATAAAAATAGGAACCAAGCTCTGTGAGTATGTGCTTATCGGGTGCCTTTCATGGCTTTTGTGAAATGGTGAGTCACAGCCCTTCCTGAGTAATTTTGCAGACTTGTCAGATCAAGAAGCCATCCCTCCTGGCTATGTTCTCCCTCTAGGATGTCTTGTTCTCTTGAATTCTGGAGGTATCTTCAGCAGTTGTTCCTGCCTCGAGGCCACAAACTCTAGGAGTGGGAGGGAATTGTAGAGTTATGGGAAGGGTGTGTAAATTCATATGAATCTCAAACAGCCATACATGTATTACAATTTTTCAAAAGAATAGAGAAGTATGTAATGCATATGTGTATGTATGTAAATACACATATATCTAGTATAATGAATTAGTGTATTATAATGACCTTTTAAAATGTCACTACACTCTCACTGGGTTTTTACCATAGTCTATTATCTGAATCAGCAAATGGTAAACACAAAAAATTAGCATGTGGATGATTATAAAAATCTTTGAGGTTAAAAAGCAACCTTCAGAACCAAAAATGTATGGTTTTATGCTCTACCTCAACTCAAATGTGTTTAAAGCTCTTGTAACATTCATGACCTTACCAAATTAATATGAACTTACCAAACTTGGTGGACTTATATTTTTTTGCCTTCCAAAGTAAAGAAATAAATATCTGAAAAACTTAAAATTTTCCCCAAATTTACATATATCCTTTGTTTCTATTCTCATTGTGTCAACTAGAAATGTTTTGTTGTTCTATTCTCATATTGGCCTAATGAAGAGGAATGAGGCTCATGTTTTATTATCCTCCTATATAATAAAAGGCTAATATGCAAATTGACCAAACAGTAGAATGACCAGTCGCTGATGTGCAATGACCACCATGGGGTTGACATTCAATGCAAGAGCTGCCCCCTGGGTGTAAGTGAACTCCCACAGGGGGAGCACTGCTCAGCAAGAAGCTGGGCTCATAGCTGGCAAGCACAGCAGCAGTAGCAGGAGCCTCTCTGGCCTCCGTGACAGTGCTAATGATGTCTGGCTGCTGGCTTAGCAGTCAGTCAGATTTCCTTTGAGGGCTCCTGGACTGCCAGAGGATGCAAGCTGGGCTAAGAGATCCTCCCTACCCTGAGTGCACAAATTTCGTGCACTGGGCCTCTAGTAGATAATATCAGGATCAGGCCTAAATGGGCAGTCAAACATCCTTCTCACAATCCAGGACTGCTCGCCTGCATGCCTCCCTGATTGCCCCTAACTGCTTCTGCCTGTCAGCCTGATCACCCCCTAACCACTACCCTGCCAGCCTAATTGATGTCTTACTACTCCCCTGGCAGCCTATTTGCCCCCAACTCCCCTCCTCTGCTAGCCGGGTCACCCCTAACTGACCTCCCCTGCAGGCTTGATCACCCCAACTGCCCTCCCTTGCAGGCCTGGTCCCTCCCAATTGCCATCCCCTGCTGGCCATCATGTGGTGGCTATCTTGTGCCCACATAGAGGCAGGATATTTGACCACATGGGGCAGCCCTCTTGTGTGTTGGAATGATGGTCAATCTGCAAATTACTCTTTTATTAGATAGGATAGAGGCCTGGTGCATGGGTGAGGGCCAGCTGGTTCGCCCTGAAGAGTGTCTCAGATCAGGGTGGGTGTTCCCTTGAGGTGAGAGGCATCCTGGGCGAGGGGCCTATGGAGGTTTGCAGGCCGGCCATGCCCCCTAGCAACCCAAGCGGAAGCCCTGGGATCTGGGGTTAATTTATGTCTACAATTGTAACTTTGTAACCTGGAGTGGAGTCAAGCCTTCTGCTCGCTCCACGGCCACAGCCATTTCTGTTTGGAACTTTGTAGCCTAGAGTGGAGGCCTAAGCTTGGCTTTCTCCATTGCCAGGGAAACCCAAGCCTCTGTTCTCTCCAGCTCAGTGGCTGCCTTCTGTATCTTTTATAATTGAAACTGTAGCATTGAGTGGAGGCCTAGGCCAGCAATAGGCAGAAAGCTTGGCTTCCTCTGTCCTGGGGAAACCCAAGTCTTCCTCCTGCTCTCAGTGGTGGCAGACATCTTGGTTGGGGTTTATTTTCATGATCTGCTCCTGATTGGCTGGTGGTCATGGCTGTGGGCATGGATTGTGGGTTTAGATAAGGTATAGTCAAGTTTGCATATTACTCTTTTATTAGATAGGACTAGGTTCATCAAGTTTTGCTAGCAAGTTTATGCAAGTTTAACACAATTTGGAAGATGTTCATCTTTTTCTGTGTTTTAGGAACTTTTTGTATGGATAAGGCTGTAAAGCACAGCCATTGAGCCCATGGGCTTTCTGGATATACACAGACCTTGGTTCAAATCCCATGTTGTTTCCTTGCCACACCTGTAACCTTAGGTGACTTATTTAACTTGACTAAGCATCGGTTTTATCACCTATAAAATGGAAATACAGAGACCTATCATACAGAGCATTTGTGAGGTTAAATGTGATTATAAAAGCAAAGTCCTATGGCAGCTCCTGGATCATTGTAAGCATTAAATACATGTGGCTGTTGTTGGAATAATGATGAAGATGGTGATGATGTGAGGACATTGTTATTGCATGGGGGTTATTATTATTTTTCTTGAAATGGGTTGTGCATAATAATGGACTAACTTTTTTTAAAAGAATTTTTGTACATATTTTCTCAAGTGCTTTAATTTGTCTGTCTAGTTTTCTTATTTTTATTCAGTTAATTTTAATTTTTTTCAAAAATACTTGTCTCTAGATTGTTGAGATGTTCAAAATTATTAGGCCAGGTATAAGTTATGCATGTTTGAGATTCTCTCTCTCTCTCTCTCTCTCTCTCTCTCTCTCTCTCTCTCTTTCTCTTTATATTCCTATATATGTTTGTATATGTATTTTAATGTCCACTTTATAATTTCTATTTGTGAATGTTTATGATTTTTTTTCATAGTCTTACCAAGAGTTTATTTAGTTTTTTTTTTCTGCAAAAAGCATTATTATTTCCATTTGGTCCAATGCATGGGAAAGGGCTCCAGGGTGCTTAAAAGGATTCCTAGCAGTTTCAGGGAGAGGCTCAGGCAAAAACCAGACTCAAGGGAGGGATGCAGAGGTGCCTCTGGAAGGCCCTTGGGTTCCAAAGGCTCCAAGTCATGAGGGTGAGCCTTTTGAAGAAATACTCAGCCAACCCAGCCACGCTGGCCAGCCTGTGGTTAGTTAGGTGGTTGCTCATCTTCCTGAGGAGTTTCACCACCCCACCCAGGAAGTGGCTGTCCAGGAAGTCACAGAGATAAGGGTCTGTGCGGGTAGGGCCCAAGGCCTGCAGATCCAGGGGGACCTGGTTCAGATTTCTCTCCATGGCCCTGGCAGCTTCTGTGGCATCTTGAGATTGGCCCACTCATCTTGGGAAAGTTCAGCATGTCCTGGAAGAGAATGTGGCCATTACACTGTTTTTGCATCCTTAAAAGATGCTCTGTGCCCTGGAGCCTCTTCTCTGACAACTCTTGGAAGAAGTGCCCACTCCTTTCACAGCCACATGGTTGAGGTCCAAATAGAAGCCAGAAAGGCAGATGGGGGAGGTCCGCAGGTGCAAGTTGACCAGGCAGTTAATCGTAGCCTCTACCTCAGTGGAATAATTCTGATGAATCTGGGAACTCATGGTTGTTTGGCAATTAGGCATTAAAGAAAAAAACTGTATTGGCTGGTCTCAGAGGCTGGCTGAGAAGGTTCTGATGACAGTGACTAGAAAAGAGGTTGCAGGGTGGTCAGAGGCTGGAAGAAGTGGCATCCCTGGGTTCCGTCCAAACATTAATGAGGCGAGAGACAGATCTGGGACCACCGAGGGCACTGCCTTTATTTTTATTCTTGTGGAAATAAGAGAGTGAGTTCATTTTCAAATTGTTTACATTTCCTGTTTTAATTCTTTTCTACTTCAATCTTTATTAATCTTCCTATGCTTTTTCTGTTTGTTTTATCTTTTATTCATTATCATTTATTCCTAATTTTGTGAATAATGAAATCATTTCAGGCTTACCTCTGAGCACAGGTTTGATTGCATCACCCAAGTTTTTCTCTGTAGTGTTCCCACTAGCAGTCATTATTTTAAATTATTCTATAATTTTAGTTTTGATGTTTTCTTTGATCTGAGAAGTATTTAGGAGAATAGTTTTAACTTGTCAAGTTTTTTATTTGTTTGCTACTATTTCATAATTTATTTTCAGTTTTCTTATAAATGTCAGAGAATAATGCTTATTTTTTGCTTTGGCATTTGTGATATTTATTTTGATTTAGCAAATGATCAACTTTGGTAAATGTTTCTTTAAGAATAAAAAGAAATATGATAGCCCTTCCTCATTCTCCTTTTAGTAGGATTCTGTAAATGTCTCCTTTTAGAAAAATCCAGTATTTTCCCTTATGAACTTTGATGCTGTCATCTGTAGCATTAATATTAGTGTTTATCATATCTTACTATTATTAAAACCAATACTGAAAAAAGAAGCCCCAATGGTTTTTTTTCTTTTCTTAAATATTTATTGTTGAAAGTATTAGATCCGTCTTTTCCCCCCATTAACCTATTCCAGCCATCTCCTGTCACTCCCCATCAGGCCATGAGTTATGCATATATGAATATAAGTTCTTTGTTTGATCTCTTCCCACTCACCCACCCCTGCCTTTGCTCTGAGTTCCAAAAAATATGTTCATGCTTCTACTAGTATGTATCTGTGTCTATTTTTGAACATCAGTTTATTTGGTTAGTTATATTCCATGTACGATTGAGCTCATGTGATACTCATCTTTCTCTGACTGGCTTATGTCACTCAGCAAAATACTCTCCAGGTCCATCCATGCTGTTGCAAATGGTAAGAGTTCTTTCTTTTTTTACAGCAGTGTAGTATTCCATTGTGTAGATGTACCACGGTTTTCGAATCCCCTCATCTGCTGATGGACAGATAGACTGTTTCCAAACCTTAGCTATTATTTATTGAGCTGCTATGAACACAGGAGTGCATATATTCTTTCTGATGAGTGTTTTGGGTTTCTTAGGACAGTGGTTGGCAAACTGCGGCTTGTGAGCCACATACGGCTCGCAAGAAGCCATTTGCCGCTCTGTTGACTAATGAGTTTGCCAACCACTGGGATAGGAGCTTAATCACAAGGAACAACAACAGCCTATAATTATTAGAATTGAGAGTCTAGGTCAGTGGTCAGCAAAGTCATTAGTCAACAGAGCGGCAAATCATGGCTCGTGAGCTGCAGATTGCCGGCCACTGTCTTGGATATTAACAAAATAACCAGAGAGCCCACTCTATTGGAGAACATTTTTGACAAGGATACATGCAATAAAGAGTTAATCACCAAAATATATAGGGGACTCATACAACTTAACTAAAGGAAGATAAAGAATCCATTTAAGCCGAAACCGGTCTGGCTCAGTGGATAGAGCATCAGCCTGCGGACTGAGAAGTCCCAGGTTAGATTCTGGGCAAGGGCATGTGCCTTGGTTGCGGGCACATCCCCAGTAGGTGTGCAGGAGGCAGTCGATCGATGTTTCTCTCTCATCAGTGTTTCTGACTTTCTATCCCTTTCCCTTCCTCTCTGTAAAAAATCAATAAATATATATTTTTAAAAAGAATCCATTTTAAAAAACTAGTAAAGGACCTAAATAGACACTTCTCTAAAGTGAACATACAGAAAGCCAAGAGGCATATGAAAAAATGCTTAAAGTCATTAATCATCTGAGAGATGCAGATCAAATGACAATGAGGTATCACCTCACACCTGTCAGAATGGCTACCATCAACAAATCAACAAACAAGTGTTGGTGAGGTTGTGGAGAAAAAAGAATTCTACTACACTGCTGGTTGGAATGCAGACTGGTGCAGCCATGTGGAAACAGTATAGTTTCCTCAAAATATTAAAAATGGAACTCCCATTTGACTCAGTGATCCCACTTTTAGGAATACATCCTAAGAAACTCCGATTTTTTGAGCGTGCATCATGTGAAAGGCTAGTTATTTTAGATTAAATTTCTTACTTAATATTTATAACTACTATCTAAGATAGATAGTATATTTATATTGCCCATAATGATTCAGGTGGATTGCAACCTTGATTAGCAGACACAAGGTAAAACAATTTTTTTTTTTGTTTTACATAGTGCTTCTTGCCTTTAGCACTGCTTCTTTAATGTTGCTAATGTGACTCTTGCTTTTTTTCTGTTTGCATTTGCCTTATATATCTCTATCTTTTAATATTTAACCTTCATGTCACTCAACATGGGGTTGATCTAGAGTAAATATACTACAAAAATGTTTCTGGGATGAATAGGCCTTTCAGATTCACTTTGTTTAATGAATCTTCTGAGAGGCATGCAATTAGATTTTGTTTATAAGGAGTGTGAGATGGTTATTAGGTGAGTTTAACCTACTTACAGTTATTGTGTTACTGATAAGTTTGATTTACTTATGACATATAGTCTTTTAATTTTTTTAATGTTTCATTGAATTTTCTTTTGCTTTTACTATTGCCATATGGATTGTGAGCTCTTTGGTTAAATATCCATACAGATTGGTTTTGAGAGCGTACATCTTGTTTTTATTCCACTTTTGATTGACATCTGGCTTGTCCTACAGCTGAGTGCATTCGTACTGTTGGCACCATAATTGCAGTTTCCATTGCAGCTGCTGTTTCCCAAGGCTTTACATCTGCATGCCAAACTACTGTCAAGTATGTTCATGGCCATGGATTTCTCATTTTACTTATGATCTCATTTGAAACATGAAACATATTTGTTCCATTGTGTAGCCTTTTCTTCATCTATTGATTTTGTCCTAATCATATAACTATTAAATGGTATTAATGTTATAATGTTAAGTGACATGGGCTGATGACATATATGAACACTGTGCTGAACTATGCAAATATAGAGGAGAAAGGAGGAATATGAAGTAATACCTTGTCCTTGTTTTCAAGATAATAAGAGTGTCATTGGCAAGGTAATTAGAAGTATAACCATAAAAAATAAATAACTCAAAAGTTACAATATAAATGGTGTCACTAGCACTATCCCGTGTAATAAAAGAGTAATATGCAAATTAACCATCAGTCCAACACACAAGATGGCTGCCCCCATGTGGTCAAAGATCCTGTCCCCATGTGAACACAATATGGATGCCACAAGATGGCTAGCAGAGGAGGGCAGTTGGGAGGGACCAAGCCTGCAAGGGAAGGCAGTTGTGGGCAATCAGGCCAGCAGGGGAGGGCAGTTAGGGGTGATCAGGCCAGTAGAGGAGGGAAGTTGAGGAGGACCATCTGCAGGGAAGGGCAGTTGCAGGGGACCCAGGCCTGCAGGGGTGTGCAGTTGTTAGGGGACCAGGCTGGCAGAGAAGGGAAGTTGGGGTGGGGGGACTGGGCCTGCAGGGAAGGGCAGTTAGGGGTGACCAGCTCTGCAAAGGAGGGTAGTTAGGGACAATCAGGCTGGCAGGGGAGCAGTTAGGCATCAATAGACATCAATCAGGCTGGCAGGGGAGTGGTTGGGAGTGATCAGGCTGGCAGGCAGAAGCGGTTAGGGGCAATCAGGAAGGCAGGCAGGTGAGCAGTTGGGAGCTAGCAGTCCTGGATTGTGAGAGGGATGTCCGACTGCCAGTAGGATCAGGCCTATGGGCAGTCGGTCATCCCTTGAGGGGTCCTAGATTGGAGAGAGTGCAGGCTGGGCTGAGGGAACCCCTCCATGCATGAATTCTGTGCACTGGGCCTCTAGTGTAGAAATATATGTCAAACGAGAAACATGTGAAATATGCCAATATTCAGAGGTTAAAAATATTGCCTAGGGTTGAAATGTTCATAGAAATCTCCCCTGAGGAAAAAGAAATCATTCCAATGTGAATGAATGGTGTGGGCAAGGGTGTGGAGGGTATGGATAGGTCATTTTCAAGGGATGGCAGGAAAATTGTCATGTGGGGTTGGAAATGTGTAATAGGGTAAAGAATTCATTCCACAAATATGTTAAATACTTAGTATCCCAAGAACATTCAGAGGGCATGTCTGAGAAGGTTTCCATGTGGAAGTAATGCCACAGTTGAGGCCTAAAAGACAAGTGGGAGTTAAACAGGTAAAGGTTTCAGGAAGGGTTAGAGACCCTGGAAGAAGTGTTTTCTAGGCAGAGGGAGCCAAAGATTGAAGGCTTACAGGTGAGAGAGCAAATGGTGCTTTCAAGGACAATGATGTACCTGTGATTGCCATATCACATTTGAATGGAAGAATGGAGTGAAAAGGAGGGAGAAAAGCTAACTCAGGTCACGAGGGCTTTAGGTACCACATGGAGACTTTGGACTTTATAAGGCTGGGGCACCTCAAAGTGATTTCGAATGGGATAGTGGAGCTTAATGGAGAGTGGATTGTAGATGGAAGATTGAAGGCAGGGAGATTGATTGGGAGATTATTGGATTAATTCAGGCAAAGCATGTGACTGAATAGAGGCAGTGGCAGTGTGGGTATATTTGAGAACAATTAAGGTATTGGAAGCTACAGCTCAGATAGCAAATGGATGAAGTGGCTAGGAACAGTGGAGTCAGGGATGATTCTTGGGATCCTGGCTCAGGAAGTAGCTGGGATTCATTTATCACTGTAGAAAAGACAGGAGAAAGAGAGATTTTGCAGGCCAGGGAGGAGTTGTGGGTTTGGTTGAGATAATTTCAGATAATATTTTACATGTATATGGTCTTCCTTTACTTCATGGAATTTTCCTACTGAGGTTAGAGTAATGGGGCTTTAAATGTTAGCATTTCCTTAAGATTGTCATGGGTGCACATTGATTAAATTACTAAGTCAATAAAATATGCCTAAACGTACAGTCTTGTTGATGAAACAATCCTTTATTTAGCTACCAACCCCATAAATGGCCATATAATTAACAATGACAAAGTTTGTTTCAGTAACAAAGCCTCCCAAAGAGAGGGAGATTTGGATGCCTTTCAACAAAATAAATTCCTTTATTCTCAGATGACATGTAAACTGAAGTCATTTCTCATTCCATACAGAAAAAAAAGAAAGATAAAACTTGCTACGGTTTGCAGTATTCCAAGGATGACATTCTTCCTCAAAGTAATCTAAAAAAAGACATTCTGAACAAGCTTGTACTTCTCTTGCCAAAATGCACGGCTCGCCTATATGCAAGCCTTTCATATTTAGCCATTTAGATCATGCTTTCTACATGAACGTTTACAATAACATTTATTTACTGTTATAAATGAATGGACCAACTGCTGTGGGAAGCCAGAAAGCCAGTTCCTCAGCAGTTAGATTTCTCACTACATTATCTCAAGTGTATAAAATAGTATTTCCCGTCCATCTTTTAGGGCAATGTGAAATGTCACTGGTATCTCAGTTTTGGATTTTTACAGTTATACCTGTTTGCAAACATATTTGCCTCACTCCATAAAGACTATGCTCTAGTTATAAATACTTTTAACTCCCAAGCCCCCCTCGTTAGGGTATCTCGCCATTTTCCCTCCTGTCCTGTCCTATAAGGCTTACTGGGTCACACTCTTTTGTGGATGGTTGCAATGGAAACAACATGCAGAGGTTGCTAATGCTGAAGACAAGGCATTACATATGTTTTCCTGGGGGAAATGGTGAACTAGGACTTGGACCAATGAGCATTAACCAGGATAGATGTATTGGTCCTTAGGTGGAACACGAAATCTTGCTGCAATGGATGTTCCATTTCCACAGTAGAGCCTATGGACGGTAAGCCTACTCTGGAGGAGTTTGAACTCTAGTCCCTACATGCTGAGGCACAGGGTTCCCTCGGGTTGAGCTGGTTTAACTGGACGAACCACAGCCTCCCACAGCAGGCTCTCGGGCTAAGACCTGAGGGCTGACTCCTGCCCTGGCAGGAAACTGTGCTCACGTGCTTGCCTTCATCTCCCCTCTGTTAGTGCCAGGCACAGCCAGGCAGAAGCCGGAGATGGCCATAAGCTGGGCCATTGGTGCCTGATGCTGGCCTGATCTCTATTTTCTGAGACTTCCCATTCTTGGTAGCCTCTGGCAGTGGGCTAAGATCATAGACCAAGTTTGAGGAACTTCGCTCTTGGTGGCCAGAAAACACAGAACCAGATGCAGCTGTTGAAGAAGCCACTAGGTGATTGAGAAAGGTAAAATTTATATATCTCTTAAAATGAATTAGAGCTGTATATGTTCTCTCATAAAGTATTCTTATTGTTAGAACTTTAATTACAACTTCAATAAGACAGTAGAAGGAAAGAGAATAATTGGAACCTTTTACTGAAAAAACAGAGAAATATTTGTTTCTAACATTTGCTGCTCTTACAACTAAAAACATCTGATTCCACATGAATAGAAATGTATACCAGTGTAATCACAACAGATCTCCAAATATATCAAAGAGCAACTCTTTGATTCTACAGTTTAACTGTCACTTTTATTTACCTTTAGTCTGTTTGCTAATTAGGGATGAAGAGAAAAATTGAGCAACATAATGTTTTCAAAAGGGGAATATGAGAATGGGGAGTCATGTTCAAAAGAGGTAATACAATTTGTGACAAAAATTTGGCATGAATTTTTAGGAAGCAGTATAACTGTCTTCACATCTCTATGCCTAGTGTGGTGCTTGACTTGTACTTCTTATTTATTAGATATTGTGCCTTGGCTTAAATCATCATGAATTTGAGCCATTTAAACACACTGGTTCTTTAAGATATTTGTATTTATTCTATTCATTTAATCATTCATTCATTAGGGAAGTACTTATAGACAGAACTACCTTAGCTGACCAGAAGTATATTCAATGAATTTCAGTGCAATTCTAGCCTAAAGTTGATATTTGCATAGGGAATCTAGAGAGCGGTTTAATTGCAAATTTGTGTAGGGCTTGTTTAGTATATTAAAAGAGAGGCAAAATGAATATTTGTTGTACAGAAGTTTGATTAATTAAAAGAAAATTAGTGTGTAGCTCACTTATGTAGGCTGATGAAGATATGCTCTTATTTATAGTCATTTCAAAGCTATGGAATGATTTTAGAACATTCTGGAGAATGTCTCCCTTCTTATTGAATCCCTTTGGGAGGCCTTCAAGGGGAAGACCTAAAAGAAACTGTCAACCCTTGTAAAGTTCCTCCTTTGCAATAGTGATATTAACTAACTCTGCTTCCTTAACTCACATCCATTCATTTGAAACATTTATTTTAAAATATTTAAGGTAAGAAAGTGTATAGAAGAATACAGTAAAGACCTTTGTATCACTGCTTGGCTTAACAAATAAAACATTACCAACCAACATTGATGCTTCTGTGTACCCATCCCTAATCATACCTCACTTCCTCCAGATAGGCAGTGATGCAACTGCTATCTTGAATTTAGATTTGGTAATTATCATTTCCATATCACCCTTTATAGTGGGACTAAGTGTGTATGCATGCCCAATCCCTATGTCATATTGGCTTTCACATTTTAAACATTATAGAAGTGGTATTATACTGTATGCATTCTTCTGTAACTTGGTTTTTCTGTATTTTCATTCATCATTGTTTCGGTGCTATTTATCCATGATGATGGTGTTCTAATGTATGAATTCCACAATTTAATTATATACTCTTCTGTTTATGAACATGTGGTTTACAACTTTTGTGTCTAGGGTTCAGGGCAGGTATAAGCATTATCCTTTGGTGCAAACAGGACTCAGGGAGGAGAGGGGTCTCAGGGTATCCTCTCCAGAGGTCTGTTTGAACTCCAGTGCCTTGGGATGCAGAGAGGTTCTACTGCTGAGATGTTCTCACCCTGTTGCTCTCCCTTTCTGTGAGCTAAACAGAGTGCCTCCTAGGACTTGGGGACAGTCAACTGCTTTGATGTCGGACAGTCTGAGGGTAAAGTGTGAGCTGTTTGCAATCATTAGGCACAAAGCTGCAAGAGGTTCAGGGGACCATGAGGTGTGAAGCCCCAGATCCAGTTAGCTTCTTACCAGCCAGTGTAGAGAAAGCTCATCACTTATTTCATTTGTCATTACAAACCAATTTTTTCTTGTTTTGAATACTTTTGCCATGATCGTTCTTCTTCTGTACATGTGCAAGAGTTTTCAAAGGTATATAAGTGAGAGTAGAGTTGTTGAATGGTGAAGATAATGTCTTGTCAGGTTTACTGGAGGTCTCCATTTGCTCGTCAAATAATTGAACTAAGTATACTCCAACCAGTAACACATAAGAGTTCCTCTTCCTCTACATCCTCTCCAACAAGTGGTATTGCTCACATTTATTAATTGTTGCTTATTAATAGGTGGTACTTCAGAGAGGTGTTTTGGTTATGATTAAGATTGAGCAGGTTACCTTGTACCTATTAGTTATTTATGTTTCCCCTTTTCTGAATTGCTTTTTCCTATATTTTTGCCATCCTCCCCTCCCCCATGAATTATTTGCCTTTTTCTTTTTGACTTGTAGGTGTTTCATATTTGGAACATTTACTCTGTATGCAACTGTTTAAAATAGTTCTCCCACTCTGTGCCTGTTTTATTTGTTCTGTTTAAAAAAAATATTTTAGTGGTCTTGTGATAAACAAAAATTTAACATTTGGATATAATGATATCTATAATTAGAGTAGTTTCAAAGAACTTTTTTAGTCTTAATTATTGTGAGTTTTGTTTTAATTAATTGCTACTTTATTTTTTAAAAGACAATTTCTGTTCTTTTACTAGTTACCCATAACATTTGAAATGGATGCTTTAATCCAATAAATATCTCTTCCCTTATGAAAAAAAAATCTCTTGTAAACTCTTTATCCTATCTAATAAAAGAGTAATATGCAAATTGACCATACCTCAGCTATACCCACAAGCCACACCCACCAGCTAATCAGGAGTGAGTATTTAAATTAGCCCAACCAAGATGGCTGCAAGTACAGAGCGAGCAGGAGGCTTGGGTTTCCCCGGCAATGGAGGAAGCCAAATTCCTACAGTGCTGGCCTATGTTCAAGGTTACAAAGTTTCAATTATAGAAGATAAATAAATCCCAGATAGCAGGGCCTCCACTTGGGTCTCTGGGGTGTGTGGCTGGCCTGAAAACCACCACAGGCTTCTTTCCCAGGCCACCCCATGCCCCAAAGGAACCCCCACCCTGATCTGGGACACCCTTCAGGGCAAACCAGTTGCCCCCCTCCTGTGCACCAGGCCTCTATCCTATCTAATAAAAGAGTAATATGCAAATTGACCATCACTCCAACACACAAGATGGTTCCCCTCATGTGGTCAAAGATGGCTGCCCCCATGTGGTCACAAGATGGCCACCACAAGATGGCCAGCAGGGGAGAGCAGTTGGGAGGGACCAGGCCTGCAGGGGAGAACAGTTGGGCGTGATCAAGCCTTCAGGGAAGGGTAGTTAGGAGTGATCAGGCTGGCAGAGGAGGGAAGTTGGAGGCAACCAGGCCTGCAGGGAAGGGCAGTTAGGGGCAATCAGGTTGGGAGGGGAGTAGTTAGGCATTAATCAGGCTGGCAGGGGATTGGTTAGGTGGTGATCTAGCTGGCAGGCAGAAGCAGTTAGGGGCAATCAGGAAGGCAGGCAGGTGAGCAGTTAGGAGCCAGCAGCCGTGGATTGTGGGAGGGATGTCCAACTGCCTGTTTAGGCCTGATCCCACCGGACATCCCTCAAAGGGTCCCAGATCAGTGAGGGTGCAGGCTGGGCTGAGGGACATCCCCTGCCTCCTGTGCAAACCACCACAGGCCCCTCACCCAGGCCTCCCCATGCCCCATGGGAACCCCCATCCTGATCCAGGACACCCTTCAGGGCAAGCCAGCTGGCCCCCATGCACCAGGCCTCTATCCTATCTAATAAAAGAGTAATATGCAAATTTACCATCACTCCAACACACAGGATGGCTGCCTCCATGCAGACACAAGATGGCCACCACAAGGTGGCCAGCAGGGGAGGGCAGTAGGGAGGAACCAGATCTCCAAGGGAGGGCCATTGTAGGCAATCAGACCAGCAAGGGAGGGCAGTTGGGAAGGACCAAGCCTGTAAGGTAGGGCAGTTGGGGGCAATCAAGCCTGCAGGGGAGGGCAGTTAAGGGTGACTAGGCCAACAGAGGAAGGAAGTTGGGGGCAACCGGGCCTGCAGGGAAAGGCAGTTGGGGAAAATCAGGCTGACAGGGGAACAATTAGACATCAATCAGGCTGGCAGGTGAGTAGTTAGGGGGTGAGCAGGCTGGAAGATAAGAAGCGATTAGAGGCAATCAGGAAGGCATGCAGGTGAGCAGTTGGGAGCCAGCAGTCCTGGATTGTCAGAGGGATTTCTGACTGCCCATTTAGGCTCGATCTTATGAGTAGAATCAGGCCTAAATGGGCAGTGGGATATCCCTCGAGGGTTCCCAGATTGGAGAGGGTACAGGCTGGGCTGAGGGACACCCCTCCCCCCCATGCACACATTTCATGCACGGATCTTCTAGTTGTTATAATATTTTAGCACCATCTTGTTTTGTACTTCCCTAATTTGACATTATCACATTATTATTTTACTGCTTGAGTTGATTTTCCTACACATTTGACTATTTCTTTGCTCATCATTTTTTTTCAGACTTTTTGTAGTTATTCTTTTAGTGAAAGTCTATTTATGGAAGCTCTAAAATTTTTATCAGAAAATATATTTTCTTTAACTTAATTCTAGAGTGGGGATTTTAGTAGGTATGAAATTGTAAGTTATTTTCTTAAGGCTTCTGAGAGATTTGTTATCATTTTACTTTTTTTCTTTGTTAGTGTCATATATTTGAAGTAACTTTCTCTGACTGCTTTAATGTCATGTTTATTTTTTTGACCTTTAGTATTGCTATGGTATGTTTAGGTGTGGATTAAAAGGGTTTCTTAATTTAAAACTTTTACTTTAAAAGTTTTGTCCTTTCTGAATCTGAGGATTCATGGTTTACATCAAGGACATTTTTTTTGTGTATGTATATTTTCAAAGATTGTCTCCTTCTGGAACTTCAATTACATGAATTTTATTTTACATTTTTGTAAAACTCTTCTTATTTATCATCTCATTAGCTCCATTTGTTACAGTCTATAAACTTTTAAAAAATCTGTCTTCTAGTTTATTGATTTGCTCTTCCATATTCTATCAAGGTTGCTTTTTAAACTACCCATTGAATTTTTAATTTCAATAATTATATTTCAATCATGGTGCAATGATTATATTTTATTGTCTATAAATCCAATTTGATTCCATTTCAAGATTGTTTTTTTATTTCTTGTAAATTATTATATATGAGGTTCTAGGAGGTCTATTTTCATGATTTTAGTTCTATAATCTCCTTTCCATGTTCTCTTATTTCCTTATATATAATTCTGAATTGAGTACCAGTACTGATTGCTCTTTTTCTGTGGGAACCCTGAGAACACTGTGTGGGTGTTTATTCCTTCACATTTGCTTCTGCTATACATTTTTGGAAGCTACAAAATGAGGACAACATTGAGCTTGTATTTTTATAATCCCTGATGTTTGCATAATTTTGAGCCTCCCTGAAGTTGGCCTGAATTTAAAAATTCTTAGTTATGAGTAAGGGAAAGAAAAGTTTGACAGATTTAGAAAATAAATACCTAGTTAAACTCTTTTTTAATCCTCGCCAGAGGATACATTTTTATTAAGTATGGAGAGAGAGAGAAAGGGGGGGAAAGAGAGAAACAACTGTGTGAGAAAGAAACTTTGATCAGTTGGCTCCCACAGACACCCTGACTGGAGATCAAACCCATAACCTAAGTATGTGTCATGACTGCAAATAGAACCCACCACCTTTTGGTGTATGGGATGACACTCCAACCAAATGAGCCATCTGGCCAGGGCACACAGTTTAACTTTAAAAATATGAATATATATATATATATATATATATATATATATATATATTAGTATTAAGTATATCTCATATTTATCCTAGATTTTTTTCTGGCTATTAATAACTAAGGAGTGGGGAGGTTTTATTTTCTTAACAAGAGCTGAAGCTTCTACAATAAATTTCATATTATCTTCCTTTGTGAGTAGTTTTGTTATTTTTTTTCCTAATCCACCATTTCGTGAAGCATCTCCTCTTTCAAAGGTTTTGGGTTTTGTGTGGGGTCTAAGTTCTAGCTCCCCACCTGGTGGAGACTTTGTGTCCTTTCCCCAGGGTGGCTCTAGGTCCCTGGGATGGGGATATTCTATTAGCATAGTCCCTGATTCAGCATTTCCTTTTCTCATTGGTTTTCTGCTTCCCTTTTGTTCGTTTGTTTGTTTATCTCCTAGGATTTTCCCCTTCCTTTCATTTTTTCCTTCAAAGTGAGATATGCATTTAAAATTTCTGTTTTATCAGCTATATTGCTGGCTGCAGAAATGCTCCCATTCACTCTAACCATACCCTGCCCTTACCAGGATTAAAAATGCTGGCTGAAAATCCTGCCCAGGGTGCTTTCTTGCTAAATCCAAAGGCCTCTTCTTGGGAGTTGCCTATTTGAACGCTCTCATTTCTTGGCTAACCTCTTTCTGTCACTACCTCTGTGACTCCAGAGTCTTCTTATTGTTTTTCGGTAACCAGCCATTGTCAGTCCTCTTTAATGGCTCTCATTCCTATTGCTTCTTCTTTGGTATAACATGCTTCTTGGACAGACAGCCTACTCCTAAGCCAGGGTCCCAATCTCCGAACTCTGTAGATAGCTTTCATATTGTTTTCTAAGCTAATATTTTTAAAACCATTCTTGCCCTTGAAAATTTTGGATAACTTTTTATTGCCAAAATATAAAATCTTAGCATTAAAATTATCTGTAATAGGACTCTTAGCCACTCCTTCTCCAATTTTCTCAGTTTCCAAACTCTCCAATCACTGAACTATTCTGTGCTTCTTGGACCATGATGTTCCTTCACTCCTCTGTCATAGTTCAAAATACTGGAATATCTGCTGTTCACTGCCTGTGTATTCAAATCATACCCTTCCTTAACAGTTAAGCTCAGATTTCACCTTGGTGAAGGCTGGTTCACTCCCACATCAGCTGGCTGCTCATTTAGTATGTTATTGGTGTTTTACAGGCAACACATGTATTTCTTGGGTGCAAACTGTCTTTTTAATTTTATTACCTTAATTCTGAGCATAGTACTGTCTATTTAGTAGCCTTCAATTGACTTATTGATTATTTAGTAAAGGTACATGTCTTTAGTGATTATGAGTACATATTTGATAGACCTTAGAGTATCATGTTAGTTTTATATATTTTTCTAAAAAAGAAGCTTAACTTAGAAAAACTGTTAGAGCTTCTTAAGCAGTATGAGTCTTCATTTTCCATTGGTAAGAGTATTTAATTTAACCTCCCATATTATGGGGGAAGTCTCATTTCCATGTTGGAACTCTTGGCAGACTGATGGTCATATGATTGGGGATTTCAAGACTCTCATGAAAAGGTTCTCTCAGAAAAAGCCCAATAACCTCCATGGTTGAAAGTGTTCATTCATGTCCCCAAATCCCTTTTTTTCCATCTACTTTAAAATAATCGCAATGCATGACTGCTAGCATGGCAAGGTGTCCTTAGTATCTTCCGTCTCTAGACTGTCTTCGTGGTTGGAACAGACCTGTCAGTTCTTTGTTGCATGAATCCATATGGTCTTGGAGTTGTTTTCTGAAAATATATAAACATATTCTCCACCAAAAGTTAATAAAGGAATCTTTTCTATAAATTAGACTTTGGATTCTTTTTATTTTTGCCCAAATGATTTTCCTTTGGCTTATTTTGGCACAATGTGTGTTTTTCATGGGGGTCCTGCGGTTAGCATTATAAATGGAAATTAATTTTCTGAAGTAAGAATATTCTAGATGTAATTTACTTACAGGATATTTTTCCTTACATGATATTACCCCACTATCCTGCCTCCCTTTTTTTGATTAATGAGGGCTTTTGGAAATTTTATATTGCAGTTTTGGTAACTTTAAATTTTAATTTTTGCACAAAAATATGACTGCTTTAGGTTCTTTGGATGTTAGGCAATTTTACAATGAGATGACCTACTAATAGAAATTTTAGTTAATATTTTAGGAATAGTTTTTTGTCCAGCACACTTAAATTTTCTTGAGTATTCCCCTATTTCAACTGGCCAGTTTAAATTAATCTGAAAACTTGATTACAATTTTACAGTCAAATTTAATACTCAAACAATAATCTTAGTTTACCCTATAAATATTAGTGGAAAGGATTATTTGCATTCTTGAGTAGGCCCTGAGCATTCCTGGTACTAGACTGAATTTAGATATAGGGCAGCTGTTGCTGGCCAAGTCTCAGTCTGTAACCTGGGTCCCAATCTGAGCTGTGTGTGGGAGGTGAAGCAGCCATGGGGGCACAAGACCTCCCTCAGAAGGGGTGAGAGTTCAGGCCCCTGCAAGGTTAGTGGGTGAGGGTCTGTGTCCCACCTCTGTTGACCTTTTAGTTCTCTCCTGTTGGCCCCTCTGCGAGTGTGCTGGTCTTAGGTTATTCCTTCTCTGAGGAATCTTACCCATCTCTGGCTAACCAGCCATACTCGAGGGCCAAGAAGGATGATATGAGGTCCAGTTCTGTCTCCTTAATAGTCTATGCCCCCATGACCTCCATGCTCAGCACCTGCCTTGGGGTCCCCTCGCCTGCTGGCGGGGTCCCGGTACTGATCACATATATCAGGGGACCCAAGTTTCTTCTCCAGAGAGGGCCCAGCTCACACCATTGGGCAAGAGATAGATCCATGGTGCCAGCTGCCCAGAGGCTTCAACCACAGCTTGAACTGAAAGCACAGGCAACAGCTGTGTGTGTATTTGGATTGTAAGAAGAGGGTCCCTCTTGGCAAAAAGGGCAAGAGGAGCCAATATAGAATGCTCAAGTGCCTTCCCAGTGCCTTAATTCCTTCTGAAAGGGATTAATTCCTTTCCTATCCTTTTTATAAATTGCTGCCAAACATTCAAATAATTAGTTTGTAAGTTTCTTTGGGATACTTGTATAATATGCTGTTGTCAAATATCAAAACTTATAATGACATTGTAGAATAATATCATGTAATGATATTATGGTGTCAAAGGGGATTAAGGGGGGCCTAGCCTAAGGACTGGTATCCATAGGAGATGACAAGCTCTAGGCCATGCCAATTCAATCTCAGACTAGCAGCCAATTTTTTTTTTGTCAGGGAGGTAAAAACACAAATTACTTACCTTAGTTCAAGAGGACAAATATATTGACTTTCCCCCTTACTCCCTCCACCTTCCACTTACTCTGAGTTTGACATTCTTATGGACATTTCTCAGTCTCTGGATCCGTTCTTGTTCATCAGTTTCTGTTTTTCATTATATTCCACAAATGAGTGAGATTATGTGATATTTATCTTCCTCTGCCTGGCTAATTTCACTTAGCATAATGCTCTCCATCTTCATCCATGTTGTTGCAAATGGTAGGAGCTCCTTCGTTTTTATCCCAGCATAGTATTTCATTGTGTAGATGTACCACCGTTTTTTAATCTACTCATCTGCTGATGGGCACTTAGGCTGTTTCCAAATCTTAGCTATGGTAAATTGTGCTTCTATGAACATAGGGGTACATATATCCTTTATAATTCGTGTTTCTAGTTTCTTGGGATATATTCCTAGACCTGGGATCACTGGGTCAAAGAGGAGCTTCATTTTTAGTTTTCTGAGGAAACACCATACTGTTCTCCACAGTGGCTGCACCAGGCTGCAATCCTACCAGCAGTGCACGAGGGTTCCTTTTTCTCCGCATCCTCGCCAGCACTTGTCATTTGTTGATTTGTTGATGAAAGCCATTCTGACAGGTGTGAGATGGTACCACATTGTCGTTTTGATTTGCATCTCTCGGATAATTAGTGACTTTGAGCAGGTTTTCATTGTCTCTGGGCCTTCTTTTTTACTTCTTTTGAGAAGATTCTATTTAGGTCTGTTGCCCATTTTTTTTATTGGATCACTTGTCTTCCTTTTATTAAGTTGTATAAGTTGCCTGTAGATGCTTGAGATTAAACCTTTATCAGTGACCACATTTGCAAATATGTTCTCCCATACAGTGGGTTTTCAGGTGGCCCAGGACCAAACCAGAAATGATGGAACCTGCATTGCCACCACTTGTCCACCATCCAGATACCATTGCTGACATGTACACATAAGGAACTATTCGACATTGAAACTGGGACTCAAAACAGTTGGACATTGAAACTGAGACTCAAACATTTTTTGTTCTTATATATTTATTTCCAGTATGCAGATGCAAGATTTTTTTAAAGAAAAGAAACAGGGGAAAAAATAGATACAGAGGCAAACAAGCATTGAACAGACTGTCAAACTACAGTGGGAAGGCAGGGGGGGGTAGGGGGGTGGGGGCTGTAAGAGATCAACCAAAGGACTTGTATGCATGCATATAAGCATAACCAATGGATACAAGTCACTGGGGTGTGGGGGCGTGGTGACAGGGGAAGGCATGTGCTGGGGGATAGGGGAGGCTGGAGGAATTTAATTGGGGGGGAAGGAAACATATGTACTACTATTTGTAATACTTTAAAGAATAAAAAAAATAAAGTTACATTTGAGGCAAAAAAAAATCGCAATGCATAAATAGAGGCTGGCAGCTTATGCCTACTGAGATCATTTGTCCTAATTGCACTGTTATGTCAGCCTTCAAGTACTGGTAATACCTGTGAATCTTATTCTTTCTTTTTCTGTCTGCATAGGGTTGCCAGATTATGTAAATCAAAATATAGTTCATTAGTTTAAGTTGAACTGCAGATACACAATGATTCATTTTTTAATATATATATCTTATATTGCATGGAACATCCTTACACTTAAAAAAGTCATTGTTTATATGAAATTCAAATTTAACTGGGTATTCTATATTTTTTCTAGCAACCCTGCATCTGTACCACTTCTTGCTACTTGCTCCTTATTATCATAATCATCTAAAGTGTACACAGAGGGCCCTGACCAGGTAGCTCACTTGGTTAGTGAGTTGTCCTGCCCAATACACCAAGGATGTGGGTTTGATCCTGGTCAGGGCACATACAGGAATCAACTAATGAATATATAAATAAGTGGGACAACAAAATTGAAGTGCCCCCCCTCTCTATCTCTCTCTACTGTCTCTATAAAATGAATCAATCAATAATTTTAAAAAAATGTTGAAAAGTACTGAGAGGGTTTCTATATGCAGAAATGAAGATTCCATAAGAGTGATTTTCCCTGCAAAACTATCAAACAAAAATGTTTCTAGCTTGCAAATGTTAAGTATGGCGAGGAATGTAACATGGCAACAGGATAATTAATTCTAGAGTTGGGTGGTGGAAAAATAGTATTGTCGTGAAAAGCCGGTCTCAGCTGTGGGAGTTACTAGCATAAATATGTTTCTGGTAATGTTTCCAGTACAACTAATCTATTGTGGCAGGCACATCTGGGTGACACATACTCTGTAACTCAGTAAAATGCCTGGGAGAAAGTTTGTGTGTGTGTGTGTGTGTGTGTGTGTGTGTGTGTGTGTGTGTGTGTGTGTTGAGTTAAGCAGTCCTTTGTTACAAAGGAGTGGAACAGGGCCATGCACATTGTGTCAAAATTCAAACTAATTGACGGACAGTATAATCACCACCTTAGTTAGCGCCTCGGGACTCTTAATACTGGCAAGCTATAAATTTAAATGGAAACCCAAGGGATAGTATACAGTCCATAGCTCTGCGTTCCATTACTTCATGTATGAAAAATTCAGCAAGTAAGAGAGATGCTTGACAGGTAGCAGCTGGAGAGGAGCTACACGGTGATTAAGGTATGACTGAGTGGCTGGAAAAAGTCTCCATCTTCCCACATAAGGGGGTACATTTTGGGGTGAAGGATTAACTGTGTTCTATGCTCAGGAGGAGGGAAACACTTCTGAGTGCTGAGCAGCCCATGGACCTCCTCTCTTCAACCCCAGCCCTAACCAGCACAGTATTCTTGAGATTATGGGATTTGGGGTAAAATAGATCTACTCATGAGCCCAATCAGTCACTGTATTTCTATCCTTTAGTTGCCGGCTATTTAGTAAGATTGAATGCAGTTGAGTTTTCTCATCACACTGATTTGGGTTTAAATCCCACCCAGCTCTGCTTCCGCATTGTGACATGCAGTTTTTGAACCTGTTTATTCATCTATAAAATGAAGTGGAACCTGTCTGTCTCTCAGGGTTGGGTGTGGATTAACTGGGTTTCTGAAATGCCAACTACTTGGTTTTTATTAATCGCTTCATCTCTATCCCAACACTTTCTGACATTGTGCTCATTGCCTAGGCCTTATAGGGGAATACTGCCCATCTTCCTGCAATCATGTGCCTCTTTCTCCTTGTATCTCAGACTCTTGAGATATCTTAATTGGATGGTGCACCACAGAGGAGGAGAATGTTTGCCATAGGCAAGTATGGCAGAAGGCTGTCCCTTCCCATGAAGAATCACCAATTGGCATCGGTTGCCTTCAGTAATGTGCTGAGAAAAGCTGTGAGGCTGCCAGAGTGTGGAGAGGGACAGCATCTGGTTGGTTGATGAAGGCTGTCATTCACACAGGAAGGATTGCTGGGGTCTCAATACTCTGTCCTTGGCAGCTTTCTCGCTTGTCAGCTTCTGAAGCAGGCAGTTTGTGTTCAGAACATGACTTCCATGTCTGTACCCTTTCCTTCACGTTGTGGGCCACCTTCCCGAGCTCACTAGTGTTTGAGCACTGTGGCAGAGACAGTGAAGGATGAACTTGTTAGTTTCTGTTAAGATTCAGAGACTTCTTCTGCAGAGTGTTTGCAGGAAAAGGCCAGGTGCACCAGGCTGGCCTTGACTGCTGGCTTTACAGATGTGAGTTGGTGGTGGCCCTTCTCTGTGTGTTACTTCTGGAGGTGGCCCATCTCTGTGTGTTGTTGCCAGTTGTCACCTGTCTCTGTGTGTTGCTGCTGGTAGTCATCCATCTCTGAGTGTTGTTGCTGGTGGCCTGTCTCTGTGTGTTGTTGCTGGAGGTGGCCCGTCTGTGTGTGTGGCTGCTATGGGCAGCCATGGGAAGCAGTGGGCAGGAGAAGTGCCAGAGAGAAGAGGTTTCCCTCCAAGCCAGCCATCAAACCCTTTGAAATTCTCCAGAAAATGTTCAGAGAATCTGGCTTTATAATAGAAATATCTGTAGGAAGAAATTTATATTCCATCTAATAGTTATTAGTTTCAAGGAAAGGCCAGACAACCCAAAATAGCTTCCTCATTTTTTGGCTATTTACTAGGTTCTTAGTGATGATGGTTGCATTGTTATAACTTAAGCCTCTATGAAAATGTAAGTTTTCTTGGAAGAACCTAAAGGCAGCAGCCTGGAAGAGACCATTTGAAGGAGCCTGCAGAATGAGGAGAAATGATATCACTGTGAATATAGAACAAAGCGTTCCCGGAAGAGGTGGACAGTGAAATAGAGAGGGGGAGACAGAGAGACCTGGGAACCCCAGCTTTTCTAACATCTGCACCTTAATCCAAAAAAAGACCACTTGATAAGTTTCAAAAAGCAACAGTAGTTCTGATTATCATAATGGTAGACATTTTACTAAGATGTGCGAAGTATACAAAAGAAAAGAAAATTTTTCAGGTATCCCATGGCAAGCACTGACCCAGTTAACTCATCCTTTGGTGCATGTCCTTCTAGTCTTTTCTTTTCTTTTTTTAATCCACATATCTGCATAAAAACTATTAAGCCTGGCAGCTCTTATTTGCCCAAGGCAGAAAAATAAGGTCACCTTGTTAGTTTTCTTTAACCTTTGTTTTTGATGTCCAGGGATGCTGGCGTGGGTTCCAGCCGTGTTGTTGCCAGAAAGTGTTCCTCAGCTGCTAAGTTTTTTAGAGGCTAGATCCCATAAATGCTCAGAAACACTCTCATCGTCTCTGGCCTTCTCTGCACTAAACATGCTGCTTCTGCTGCTTCCAGGGTGTGACCAATTCCAGGGATCCTCCCCTGGTAACTCCTTCCTCTTTCAGGACAGAACACTGCTTATCCCTGGCCTTCCCTTCTCAGTCTTGGGACAGCCCTTCCCTAGTTCCCAGTGCAGAGCAGAGAACAGCTATATTTTTCAGAAGAAATTTACTAAAGTTTAGGGAATACAGAAGAAAATATAACACAGAAAGCAACTTAAAACTGCTTTTAGAAATGCCCACTCTTAAAGATGACTTTCCTAACCTCAAAGAGAGGAAGTCCTCTCCCCAACTCCTGCAGAGTCCAAGAGCCTCCATCCTCCCTTTTTATCAATTGTCCAATGTTAACCCCTTTTACAGAATGATTAAAAGTAGGAACTTACATTTCCTTTAGAGAATGGGAGACCCTACCCCACTCACAGGGATGGTCTGTCTGGCCACAGGACTGATGGTTCCCTTGTACTAGTGTTAGAAAACATTTCCCAAAATCTAGATTATTGCCACATTAATCCCAACATGGACCTTGGTTTCCAGATCTTTCCTGAAGCCAAGTGAGGAGCAGATTAAACCCCTCTGTGAACCGCACCTTCTGCCAAAAACCTGCTCATAGGAAAGCGTGACATCTTTGTAATAACGAGCAATTATTTGAATGTATATGGTTTAGAGGAGAAATATTCTCTAAAGGAATAGTCTTCAGAGATGTAATTTCAAAATGCATCTGTTTTACATTTATTAAACAGAATTTCTCAGATGAGACCTTCTGTATGCAGATTGCTTCAATACATTTACATGTTTGCTCTTGCTTTACATTGCATAATTTCAGGGGACCACACAGGAGCTGGGAAGAGTCTCCCCAAAGATAAAGTGAGATACTGCCTGCAAATGGTAAAGCAGCAGCTTTTAAAATAAGGCTTCAGGTCAAATCTCTATCTGTGATACAACACACACATACATTTGCATAATTAAAAATAATACTTTACATACAAGTCTATAATTTGCTTTCTCAGTTTATTTATTTTTCTTTTTTATCTTTATTGTACAGATTATTACAGTTGTTCCTCTTCCCCCCCATAGCTTCCCTCCACCCAGTTCCCACCCCACCCCATGCCTTTATCCCTCCCTAACTGCCTCCTGTCCTAATCCATAGGTGTATGATTTTTGTCCAGTCTTTTCCCACATCTCTTCCATTCCCCCCAAGGATTGTCAATCCACTCCCTTTTCATGCCCCTAATTCTATTATATTCACCAGATTATTCTGTTCATCAGATTTTTTATTCAGTTGATTTTTAGATTCACTTATTGATAGATATGTAAATCTAAACAAATTATGTATTTGTTGTTCATAATTTTTATCTTTACTTTTTTCTTCTTCTTTCTCTTCTTAAAGAATACCTTTAAGCATTTCATATAATACTGGTTTGGTGGTGATGAACTTTTTTAGCTTTTTCTTATCTGTGAAGCTCTTTACCTGTCCTTAAATTCTCAATAATAGCTTTGCTGGGTAGAGTAATCTTGGTTGTAGGTTCTTGCTATTCATCACTTGGAATATTTCTTGCCACTCCCTTCTGGCCTGCATAGTTTCTGTTGAGAAGTCAGCTGATAGTCGTATGGGTGCTCCCTTGTAGATAACTGTTTTTCTCTTGCTGCTTTTAATATTCTCTCTTTGTCTTTTGCTCTTGGTATTTTATTTATGGTGTGTCTTGGTGTGGTCCTCTTTGTATTCCTTTTGTTTGGGGTTCTCTGTGCTTCCTGGGCTTGTAAGTTTATTTCTTTCAACAGGTGGGGGAAGTTTTCTGTCATTATTTCTTAAGTAGGTTTTCATTGTCTTGCTCTCTCTCTTTTTCTGGCACCCCCATAATTCGGATGTTAGTATACTTGAAGTTGTCCCAGAGGCCCCTTACACTATCCTCATATTTTTGGACTTTTTTTTCTTTTTGCTTTTTTGGTTGGGTGTTTTTTACTTCTTTGTATTTAAAAACTTTGACTTGATTCTTGCAATCCTCTAGTCTGCTGTTGGATCTCTGTATATTGTTTTTAATTTCAGTCAGTGTATGCTTAATTTCTAGTTGGTCCTTTTGTATATCCTCGAGGGTCTCAATAAATATATTGGCCTTTTCTAGGAAATTCTTGAAAAATCTTGTAAGTGTGGTTTTGAACTCTATATCCAGTCATTTGCTTTCCTCCATTTCTCTTATTTGCGATCTGCTTCTTTGTCTCTGAATTTTGGCTGCTTCCCTGAGCTGATAGAGTGGCTTTGTGTGTTAAGTGTCCTATAGAGCCCAGTGGCTCAGCTTCCCCAGTTACCTGAGGTGAACACTCTTGGTTGTGGGCTGTGTGCACAGTCTTATTGCAGTTAAGCCTTGATTGTTGTTGGTATCAGTGGGAGGGGTTGACCTCCAGACCAATTGGCTGTGAGGATCAGCTGTGTCTACAATGGGAGAACTTCTGTGCTGGAGACACCCTTATAGGGCAAGACTTGCTTCAGTGGGGCTTTGGTGCTCATTGAATCTATTCCCTGAGGGTGTCCCTTATGGATCTGAGGAGTTGTAATCTGGATGGTCCTACTCTGACCCCTGGGTACATGGCTCTTGGATCTTCAAGAATGTGCTAATTTAGCCTCTGCCTGAGGCCACCCAGCAGGAGCTATGGAGAGATCTGCAGATTCCTTTGGGTTTTGCAGGTGCCCAGATGAGGCCCAGCTGTGAAGCAATGCAACCTGCTGTGGGGCCTTGGGTCTTCTTTTGGATGTTCTGGGTCTCTCTGACTCAGCTGCAGTTTGATAGGTAAGTTTAGATTTCAAAGGACCATGCCATTTATACACAAAAGCCTCTGTGCACAGCTTGGATGGGTCAGAGTCTCAAGGCGGAGCAAACAGCAATGGCTTCCCATCAGTCCTGTCCTAAGAGGCCCCCTGGGTGTCTCAGTGGCCTGTGGTAATTGCTGCAAGCACTTCTGAGAGAAAGCCACACTGGAGTTCCATCCACTGCCAGACAGTCCAGTTTCTGCCCATATGAGTCTGGGTCCCCACAGTCTCACCTAGAACTGGAGTTCAGAGCTTGTGTCTCCATGGGGATTGAAAAAGCCTTCCGGGTACTCAGTTGCCAGCCCTATCCCTGCAAATGCCTCCGTACCTCTGCACTTTACTTCCGTAGCTTCTCTGAGTCTCTATGTGCTTTTCTCTTCCCTTCTAGTTGTAGATTTTCCACTTAGCCAGCCTTCCTGTGGCTCTGGATGATGTCCCTCTTGTCTTTTAGTTGTAGTTTTGAAGTTATTGTGCTAGGCAGCAGGGTCAGGTGTTTACCTATGCCACCATTTTGGTTTCTGTTCGCTGCTTTCTCAATTTACATTTCCCTTGTAAATCTATTTTATTGATTTTTTTTACAAAGAGGAAGGGAGAGGGATAGAGAGTTAGAAACACTGATGAGAGAGAAACATCTATCAGCTGCCTCCTGCACACTCCCCTCCGGGTAGGTGCTTGCAACCAAGGTACATGCCCTTGACTGGAATTGAACCTGGGACTCTTGATTCTGCAGGCCAACATTATATCCACTGAGCCAAACCAGTTAGGGCTCTTATAAATATTTTTATTATTATTAACACTTCATATCAATGAGCCGTGGCCAGTGTTGCTCAGTGGATAGAGCGTCAGTTCATGCAAAGAAGGGTCAGAGGTTCGATTCCAAGTCAAGGGCATGAACCTGGGCAGCAGGTTCAATTCTGACCCCTAGCTGGTGTGTGTGCCGAAGGCAACCAGTTGATGTGTGTCTCTCTCTCCCCCTCCCTCTCTCCCACACTCTCTAAAAATCAATGGAAAAAATACAAGTGAGGATCAATAAAACAAACAAATTTCACATCATTGATAAAATTATCAGTGATAAAATATATATTTTGAAAACATTGTTTTTTATGATTTTATCATCTTTAAGCCTGCAGTTGTTATGATCATCAGTTTTTTCCTTGGGTATTTAGATTGCTTTCCAGTTTGTTATTATAAATTATATTAAATGAATATCTTTGAACATATACTATTGTCCATTTTTCTGATTACTTCCAATAATTTGGCTTTAGTCAAGAATCCACTTCAAAATTAATGGCTTCACATGACCAACATCTATTATTTTTCATGATTCTGTAGGTTGACGGGGAATCTGTCTGGTGGGCCTCATAAATGCTCAGAATCAGACTCTCATCTGCTCTGGCCTCCACTGTGCACAGACATGCTGTCTGTTGCTGCCCATCCACATGGCCAATTTGATGATCCTGCCCCTCCTGGGGCTTGGTGGCTTGAGACGACATAACTCATATGTCTGGACAACTGGGACAACTGGGTGATTGGGCCTCTGCCCATCTGGTCTCTCATTCTCCAAGAGTCTAGCCCAGGCTTATTCATGGTAGCAGAAGGGTCCCCAACAGCAGGAAAGGGAAAGGCCCAGTCACAAGTAATTTTTAAGTCTTTAGTCATGTCACATTCTCTCAAGTCCAGCTGGCCAAAGCAAGCACCATGACCAAAGCCAGATTCAAAGGACAGAGAAGTAAACTCCACCTCCTGATGGGAGTAGAGGCAGAGTCACCTGAGAAGGGGCCTCAGCACTGGGAGGAAGTTGGCAGCTGCAACCATTTTTGCATACAATCTGATTTTCTAGAAGTAGGATGACTGCCTCAGAGCAGAAACTCTCTTTTAATGTTTCTTAATGTGTAGTGCTAAAATTACTCTATAGAAAATTTATATTGGTTTGCATTTTCAAGAGCAGTTGATTGTAGTGCCTACCTAAAATATTCAAGGCAGGATTAAATATTATAAATTTTAAAATATGTGAATTATAAATACTATTTTAATTCGTATTTCTTTACTCACAGAGATTATTTTGATAAGTATATTAACTATTTCAGTTTTCTGCTTTGTGAAAATTTTCATACTTATTTTCTTTGAGATCCTTGTGTTTTTCTTGATTTTTAAAAGGAACAATAATAACTATAAGTTGTCATAATGTGTAAAAATATTTTTCCAGCCTTTTGCTTTCCAAGATATATGAATTTCATAAATTTCACTTTTATGTAGTCAATATATTTTCCTTTGTGATTTATTTCATTGCTTCAAAGATGGAAAATGTATTACGCTCAAATATTAATTCATCTATATAGTCTTCATGTTTTATACAATACCCTTTATCAACACTTAACTATTTAATTAATCTGAAATGTATTTTGACTTATAATATTATATAAGCTACTTCATTTAAAAATATATATATATATATATTTTTTAAACTTACTCTGAAAAATTTTAAATATCATTAAAATTAGAGAGTATAGTATAGAGAATTTCCTATGGATCCATCACCCAGATAAAAAATTATCAACTAATATTCAATCTTATTTAATTTACTAGGGGCCTGGTACATGAAATTAGTACACTGGGCTGAGATGGGGAGGTGTCCCTCAACCTAGCCTGCACCTCTGTAACCTGGGACCCCTTGGGAGATGTTCAACTGCCAGTTTAGGCTTGATCCTGCAGGGACACCCAGAAATCAGACATCCCTCTCACAATCTGGGACTGCTGGCTCCTAAGCGCTCACCTGCCCCCCTGCATGATTGTCCCTAATCACTTCTGCCTGCCAGCCTGATCACCCACTAATCACTCTCCTGCTGATCTGATTGACGCCTAACTGCTCCCCTGCCAGCCTGATCACCCCCAACTGCCTTCCCCTGCTTGCCTGATTGCCACAAATGCACTCCCCTGCCAGTCATCTTATGATGACGTGGGGGCAATCATCTTGTGATGACATGAGGGCATTGCATGAGGGCATGAGGGTCCACCTAGACTTTTATTAGTATAGATTCTTGCTTCCACACTAGTTCCAGTTTTTTTAGGGGTGAATCCCAGACATCCTATCATTTTAACACCTATCTCTGAAAGACAAAGATACTTTTAAAAAACATAACAATAATATCATTTTTGTATCCCAAGTATTAATAATTTTTAATATAAAATTTTCACAATAGCATCATAATTTCTTTACAGTTTGAATGGAATCCAAGTTAAGAATTAAACTGCAATTGGTTCTCAGTTCTCTTCAAACTAGAAAGTTCCATCCTCTATTATTTTCCTTGCAATGTATTTATTGAAGAAACTGAATCATCCTATAAAGTTTGCTGTATTCTAGATTTTGATGATTGAATCCTGTGGTATTTTTAACATGTTCCTCTACTCATATTTACTTTAACTTGATACTATTATGTTTTTCCTTAAGTATGCACATATTTGCAGGTTTTCTCCCTTAGGGGGATAATAATCATAAATGAGTATTGCCTACATCTATTAATTAATTCATGAGAGATCTAGGGGCCAATGATGTTTTCATCTTCATTTACTATTAGAATAATTTCATAAAAAGAAACTTTTCCTCACCTACTGGTATAATATGTAAAGGAAAATATTGATTCTTTGCTTTTGTTTAGTTGTTTTCAAAATGATGAGTTAGTTCTTTAGCATCCACCAGTGATGATCAATTAGGGTTTTCCCTCCTTTTTTAGTATTGTTATGCACTCATGTATTTAAACATATTTAATGTGTTTCTTGTTAAACATGTATCTTTATTGTTGAAAGTATTATGAATAACCCTTTTTTCCCCATTGACCACCACCACTCTGCACCTTTGCTCCCCCCAGGCCTTCATCACACTATTGTATGCATTCAGGTATTATGCATATCTATAATAATAAAAGTGTAATATGCTAATTAGACCAGATGTCCCTCCTGACAACTTTCTAGACCAAGCTGGGGCTATGAAGGAAGCCTGGGTCCCGGGTGCCAGAGGGAAGCCAGTGCCGGCAGCCGGGGGAAGGAAGTCCTACTCTTGCACTAATTTCATGCATCAGGCCTCTAGTATATATATAAATTCTTTGGTTAATCTCTTACCAACCCCAACTCCCTCCTTTCCTTTCATCTTAGATTCCTCCCTCTGTTCCATGTGTTTCAATTCATTGCAATAGTTAATCTTACTGGTGATCAAATTGTTTTCATGTTGGCCAGTAAGAGCCTCTTCAGTTTGGTTACCGAGTTCTTTGGCATGGACTTAGAGGTTTTTGCAATTGCCTTGCTCTCTAGGTAAGGCAGAATGTGTGACTCCCCATGTATGTCTCTTGCCTCACATGAGGCCACTTTTATTGGAAGAACTCTGGCTCCTTCTGGTAAGAATTGGTATTCAGAAAGCTCAATTTCAGTTCTAGGGGGCTCATTGCTAGTGGGCTGGTATTGCTTCCAGGCCTTTTTATATATTCAGAGCTAATATATATATATATATATATATATATATATATATATATATATATATCCATATATCCTATTTAATAAAAGAGTAATATGCAAATTGACTGTACCTCCAATCAGGCCATGCCCATCAACCAATCAGGACCAAATTATGCAAATAAACCCCAAGAAAGATGGCTACTGCCACTGAGAGCAGGAAGGAAGCTTGAGTTTCCCTGGCAACAGAGGAAGGCAAGCTTTTTGACTGCCCTTGCCAGCCTGTGCACCGGGCCTCTAGTATATATATATATATAATCTTTAAGATAAAATGCATCATGGATTTAAATAGGCTCTTCTGATTTACAATCAAAACTAAAGAATTTTAACACCCATATTGATCATATACCTGTGTTTCTTTTCTTAATGCTGAAAATAAATTTACAGTGACACCAACATAATTACTAAGTTGTTTTCTTTCACAGAATGCATGCAATAGCCTCAGAATAACTGCCATAGCTATCCTAGCAATGATGACTCTATTTGTGTTAGTTTAGGGTGTGTGTGTCTTTGTGTGTGTGTGTGCACACACGCACATGCGCGAGCCCTCTTAGTATCCATTCCACTGAGGATGCGCCCTGAAAGTCACTGAGCAATTCCTTTCAATGTGTAGATTATGCAACCAAACCAGACACAAGTTACTTTGCTTCATCTTGCTTTCAGTTGTTATGGTTTGCTACTTTTTTATTTATTTGTGAAGGTCTTTTTCACATCTAAAACTCTCCTCTTACAGCTGCACCTCATATAAATCATGAAATGCATAAAGTGGCATCAAAAATCCTCACGTGTGTTGTAACATGCCAGAGTTCTGAATCCTGAATCTACAGATGGACTCTTAGGGTAGGAAATATTTATACTCAAATATATATATATAAAAGGCTAAGTGACCATCTGACCATCCAACTGGCTGGTAGGTATGACGTGCACTGACCGTCAAGGAGCAGACACTCAATGCAGGAGCTGCTGAGTTGTGGAGACTTGGCAGCTGTGGTTCTTGGGTGATGCACCCAGACCCAGAAAGGAGGGAGCCTGATTCTGGGGTGTGTCACCTGAGAACTGCCCTCTTGCAATCTGGGACCCCTCAGGGGATGTCGGAGGGCTGGTTTCAGTCTAATTCCCACAGGCCAGGCGTAGGAACCCCTTCTTGCCAGAGATACCCCACTCACTCTGCAGATGACCTTTGAGCAGTGGCATTGCCTCAGGTACAGCTGGCCAGGGAAGGACCACTGGAGGTTGGCTCCAGGGTGTGTCAGCCCATCTCACCCAGTCCCACCCCACCGGCCACCCTCTAATTAATTTCCTTTCAATGTGCACGAATCTGTGCTCTGGGGCACTAGTAAGCGTCATAAGGCCGTAGGGGTTCTGACTGAGTAGTGCCATAACTGTGAGAACTTTTATAGCACTGAAAGACATTGCATAGCAGTTATGATTAATGTTATGATTACTGCCAACTTGTTCACTGTTGTTTTGAGCCTTTTAGTCCCTTCAACTATGTTGCCAAAATTCTAGTGTCTGAAATTACTTCATGAACAAAACACAAAGGGAAAAAGGGGTGGGCACTGAGCATTGCTGGTCTGTGGTGGTCTCTCTTTCTGCCCACCCCCCTGGCACATTGCACCGAGGGAGTATTTGTAGGAGGGACTGAGAAACTCATGGGGGAAGAAACTCTTCCTATGGGACACATTTGAGGACAGGACTTGGATCGTTAGCAATGGATCACAGGAAAGGGCTACCTCAGAAGATTCTTTGACCACTTTTTTCAAGGATTCACACAAGAACTATGAGAAAGGAGAAAAAACTGAAAGCAGAATTTTCTTAGGTTTTTTGTTAACACATCTAAGAACACAACCAACTCCTGCTTTATGGATCACGTACCATCATGTGCTATTCCATATCGCTAAGAGCCCTTTCCTTTAAGGAAAGGGACTGCCAGACCACCCTTAGAACAGGGTAGAGAATGCTATGGCAGGAGAAGGGAGGCTCAGAATGGAGCCCCCTCTTTGGAACATGGCAGCTGTGGATGACATTTCTCAGTGAACCTCAGGAAGTAGCATAGACACCCCCAGAGCAAAAGCAAGAGCTGTGGCTATGCTCCACAGCCAAAGAGCTGTGTCAACAGAAGTTTCTAACTCTCACTCATATCCTAGATTGGTCTATGTTCAAACTAATATGAAACACTTCCTGTGCTGTTTTGAATAATTAAATAGGAGCTAAAATTCTTTGGTGATGGGTGAAGCGAGGTAAATACTATTTATCTACTGTGATTGCAGCCTTAATTTTAGGCCTAGCCTGCGATGGATGGAGGATGAACAGTCTTCATGAAGAAAATCTTTCTCAGTAAGCAGAGCAGTGGACATAAGTTTAAATCTTTTTCATTGCAAAATGCTTTTGCATCCATGGGACATTAAAGGAGTAGAATAAGCCACTCTCACAGTGTGAGCTTTCAACCAGGGAAATCATTCTATCAAAGGACAGAGATATTGCTGGGGCAATATTTGCATCAATGGAGGCTTTGACGCTACTATAAATAAATATATATATATAGTTAATATGCAAAGTGTCCCCTTGGGAGTTCAATCGGGAGACCAGGAGTTCCATTGCTCTCTATGACATGTGCTGACCACCATCAGGTGGCATGGAATGAAGGATGGCCCTGGCCAGCAGCCACCAGAAGGAAGGATCTAAACTGGCAGTTGGACATCCCTGAAGGGGTCCTGTATTGTGAGAGGGTGCAGGCTGGGCTAAAAAAAAAACAGCCCCCCATGCACAAATTTCATGCACCAGGCCAATACTTTTATGATATTTTTCTATGATTATGGGGAAGTAAGAAGGGAGTACCTTGGAAAAACTGTCTGGATATCTAAATTTAATTTTACCTCAGCTCTGAGGAGCTCTACCTTGCCTTCATAAATGGCTTATTCTCGCTATTTGCTTTCTTAATGCTCTAAGCTTCCTTCGTGGGGATCTATTCTTCAGCATCCATTCTGACTTGTCACTTCTCAGTACCCGCTGCCTCCCAGCGCTGTGTGGTAGGTACTCATTTCAAGTTCCTGATGGACTGAGTGATTGAGAGAAACACCCTCTTAAGGGCATAATTGCAGAAGGCTGTGCATCCATTCAGTCTCTGTGCAAGTTCAGGTAGACAAGGATAAAGTAGTCATTGTCATTAATTTGATCCATATCCTCCTTGCCATACTGCTGTACTTTGGCAAGTGTAGAAACATAAAGCTTATATCTATATTTTTCTTAGCATTTCTCAGTGCCAGACATTAATGGGAAGACAAGGAAAAATGGAGTCCTTCACTGGACTGTTTACATTGATCATAAAAAAAGAACTTAAACCCATAAAAAATAAAATGCCAACTTAATGATCATGGTGTCTTACATCTGTTTATCATTTTGCAGTGTAAAAAGTAGTTAAATATATATTATTTGGAAGACTAAAAGAATTAGTTGATTGATTATGTAATGAAATACCACACTTCTAAATAATCTAGTAAAAAATACTTCATGTATTTGAGACTGAAGATCATGTAGAGATAAAGAAAGATGCGTCTTTTCAGTCCAGATACTTTTAGTAAGATCGGCATTTCCTTTTCCTGTGGGAATAAATCAATTGTGCCATTTGTTGTGAGACTGAATACAGATATTTTATGGCCTACTTCTCTTTGTCTTTACACATAAGGTCTTATTTCCATAATTAAGCTTGGGATATCTCTTTAGAGGGCTTTTTGAAATTTTCTGGTTTCAAAATTTTTATTTTTATCTTCCATCTGAATACCAAGATCAACATTGGTATTGTTGGAGTTCTCAAGCATATGGGAAGTCTATTATATTCTACTAATGGCAGTCAGATTAAGTATGAGTTATTCATGAAGAGACATTTTATTCTTTTTTTGTGAGAAAGTTAATAATGTGCATATGTGACATAGAAAGATGTTGATATGCTTCTCCTGACATCTAAGGATTTTGGCTGACATGCCAAAGCTGACATGTATGGGTGATCAGTGTATCCCGTTCTACAGGATGCTACTAGACACTTCTATTAAGGATATGCTATTAGCAAACAAATTAGATAAAAACCACCAGTATAAAACTCAAAGGCCAAACAATCCAATTAAGAAATGGGCAAAAGGACATGAATAGACAGTTCTCCAAAGAAGACTTACAAATGGCCAATAGACACATGAAAAGATGCTCATTATTGCTAAACATCAGATAAATGCAAATTAAAACTGTAATAACATATCACCTCACACCTGTCAGAATGACTATCATCAACAAATCAACAAACAATAAGCATTGACAATCATATAAAGAAAGGGAAACCTCCTTCTCTGCTGGTGGGAATGCAAACTGGTGCAGCCACTATGGAAAACAGTATGGAGTTTCCTAAAAAAATAAAAAAAATGAAACTGCTTCATGACCCAGCAATTCCACTTTTGGGAATATATCCAAAGAAATCTGAAACACTAATTTGTGACAATATATGCACCCCTACGTTCATTGCAGTGTTACTTACAAGAGCCAAGATCTGGAAACAGCCCAAGGGTTCACCAGTAGATGAGTGGATAAAAAAGCTGTGGTGCATTTATACTATGGAATACGATGTGGCCATAAAAAAGAAGGAAATCTTACCTTTTGTAACAGCATGTAGGGACTGGAGGGCATTATGCTAAGTGAAATAAGCCAGTCAGAGAAAGATACGTATCACATGATCTCACTCATATGTGGAATATAATGAACAAAACAAACTAACCTATTGGAGACAGACTTACAGATAGAGAACAGACTGACAGCTATCAGAGGGGAAGGGTTTGGGGCCTGAAGGAGAAGGATGAAGAGATTAAGCAAGTAATAAAAAGAAAGACTCATAGACATAAATAACACTATGATGATTGCCAGATGGAATGGCGTGGAAGTAGAAGAGAGTAAAGGGGGGATAAATGGTGATGGAAGGAGACTTGACTTGGTGTCGTGGACACACATAAAGTGTACAGATGATGTATTATAGAATTATATGCGCAAAACTTATTTAATTTTATTAACCAGGTCACTGCAATAAATTCAATTTATAAAACCCCACTATCCTTCTCTGTCTATAAAGGAGAAGATTGGTAATGTAAAAAAACTAGGTTTATTTGAAAGGGGTTAATAAAAGAGAGGATATTTTAGCTTCTTTTTTTAAGAGATGTGAGGAGTCTCTAATTGCCTGCGGAACCATATGGGAGAGTCTTTTTATCTTTGATAGAATGTTTTAAGGCAAATTTCAGATATAAGCAGACAAAAAATAACACAAGAAACATTTATAGGCGAGAATTCCTTTTTGTGTCTGACAGCCAAGCAAACTCATATAAACATAGACCCTCTGGGTAGTTACTGGCCATGAACCAGCCATCCTAACAGATATTGGAAAAGAAAGCAATAAAATGAAAGGGTGGATTCTCCCCACATGATGACCTCCTGCTTTTGCCTGTGCTCTGGGTCCCACCTTGGAAGATTCCACTGCTATTCCATGTAGGACACAGGGAAGGGGCGACCATGCTTGCTGTAGTTGGCATAAGTAGAGGCTTCCCCAACCCGCTTCTGGCAAGTGATCTGATGGATGCGTCATGTGTCAGCACAGAACAGAGGGACACTTGGCCTCCTGTTTCTGAATGCAGTGCCCCTTTCAGGCTCTGAGACTGTGTTGTATTTCACATTTAAATCCAGGGTCATTTCTCTGGGCAGGAGGTCACCTTCACATTTCTAAGAAGAGAAAAGAAAAAGTACAAAAAGCCCAAAAAGCCCTGAAAACAAAGACTCTGTTTCTTCCCTTCCCATTGAAGCACCTTGTGAACCCCGGCCCGCTGACCAATCCAGATGTATTTTTCATGGAAATCTGTGTCAGTGGGAAAGAACTGCTAGAAAAAGGCAAAGGATTTTTTAATGTAATTTTTTTCTTATTTGAAAAATACCAGTAATACAAGTCGACTATAAGAAAAAAAGGAAGATAAAATAACCCAAAGTGTGCTATCACCAGAGAACAAGTATGCTAAACATCTTGGTATATTTTCTTTTGCTCTATTTTTAAAAGCTTTGATACGTGTGTGTGCAAGTGTGTGCACTTAACTTGTTAAACTGGAATAATGCCAGACTGAAGGCCTTCATTTTTCACTTGAAGAAAAGACTTCTGGATATTGGATTGCCTTCCTGCCTCCCAGGTTTAGCATGATGTGCTGAGAGGGAGGAGGGGACCGTCCTTTCTTTGGGCACTAATTATTACATTCAGTGGCACTGTAGAGATCAGAGACGCCTAGACAATAATTGTGAGGAGCTTTTAGAATACTGGACCCTTCACCTGGAGTTGAGACATTTTCTTCTGCAGCCTCCCTCTTTCTCACCTTTCCAGCATTCCTAAGACACACACTGCCACCGTACAAGTACCTTTCCAATCCATCTTCATCTGAACCCAGGTTATTACCTCCTCTGTCTCTTTCATCAGCTCACGGGACTGCAGGCTCCTTACAGGATTGGCTGTTGTACAATAAATATTCCTCTTGTACTCATCAGGCCACAATGTTGCACAGAAATAACCCCATTGTGTTTCTCCCACATGGCATTAGGGAGGAAAAAGATAATATAAGAGCAAGAACCAGTATTCACCATGAGTTCCAGATAGAAAACTAGTACTATTTATGATGATGAGTAAAGAGATTCAAGAAAGCTGGGAGGGACTCTAAGTTCTCTTAGAGTCATTTATTAACTATTGGGATTCAGTAGGTTTCTGAAGGTTAAAAGTACCACATTTCTCCAGAATGAAGCTGGTCCAGGAATTGGATTAAAATTGTGGAGGGACTGCTCTGTTTGCTCTGTTTGGGTGGTGTCTCTTGTCTACTAATTGCCTTATTTACTATTGCCATTTCATGACTCCTCATGACACACCCTCTCCAAATGTTTGAGCTTGATTATTCTGGAAACATGTTTTTAAGATTTGTGATGGATGGTTATTATGTCTCTACAACCTCTTTATTCATTATCTTGGCGAGGTTCGAAGTGTGAAACACAGCTCTGGTAGACCAGTTTGATTGGGGGGGTGGGTGCCAAGATATCCGGTGGGGGTCATCCTGGACATGAAGTTAGAAAACTGGTTGTCCTACAGGAGGGACGTCAGGAAGGCTGGCCATGTCTCAACTTTGTCCCCTATTGGCCCCCAATCAACAATGGGGGTGGGGAGAGCATGGGAAACATTGGATAAGAGTGTGGTTTCTTGACCAGGCTGGGGTTTCTCAGTGGTTAGAGTGTTGGCCTGGGAACCCAAGGGTCTTGGGTTTGATTCCCTGCCAAGGGCATGTGTCTGGGTTGCGGGTTCATTCCTTGCCCCCAGTTGGATCACCTGTGGAAGCAACCGGTCAATATGTCTCTCACATAGATCTTTTTCTCTCTCTTTCTCCTTCCATTCAACTCTCTCAGAAAATCAGTGAAAAAATATATTTTCAGGATTGAAAAAAAGGAGCCTGGTTTTTCTACTTGATAGTTAATAAGATCCAAAGCCTCCACGTGACAGGGCTCCTTTTTGGAAGAAAAAGTGGCATAACTCGCCCTTCATCCATTCTGAGCTTATGAGTTGCCCTTATGCTCATGTAAATGCTTTAATCACAAAACAATGAGAATTTCAGTAAGAATAAAGCACAGTTTAACTCGTTCAGTAAAATTTTGTTAAGTGCCTTTTATATACTAGCATACAATATAGAGATGAACAGCCAATAATTTCTTGCCTCAAAGAGCTTCCAATTTAGTAAACTGAGGTGGTAAGGTAAAAGCCATATAATAGTGTCTGATTATTAAAAGAATAAAAACGCAACAAAGCAGGCTGAAATTAGCACTATGTAAGAAAAACACTTAGGATGCCCCTGTCAGGAAATTAAATTGTATAATTCTGTATAAATACAAACCACTATTTAATAATTGACTGAAAGAATGATACCAGGAAAAGTATCTTTAACTGATTGTCGAAGAGGAGAAAGGTTTTGTCAGGAACTGACTAGATAGTGTGTGAAAGGACCCAGGTGTGAAAATACATGAAGTGTTCCAACGGCACACTAAGCTCAGGGTGGTTGGTCCAGGAGCATAGAGAAAGGGAGCAGGAGAAGCACAGGCCATGAAGGATCTTCAATACCATGTACTAGTAAAGAGTTTGAACTTGGTTCTCTCAAGAAAATGGGCCACTGAGAGTCTTGGAACAGGAAAATTACATGATCAAACATGGGTTTTAGAAAGATAATCCTGAGGGCATTTCAGGAAAAATGCCCTCAATATTCTACTGTTATGCTTTGCATGCACCTCTGTTCCTAAGTATTGACTCTCTCAGGAAGCCTGTGAGGCAGTCAGGTTTGGATTGTCACCTCCATTTTACTTGGAAGAGAAGATACCGGGAGAGGCAGCAAGATTTGCTCAAAGTGCCACGCGGAGCAATGTAGAGCTCTCCGCGAAGCCTGGTTCTTAGTTCTGGTCCTCACGCTCCTGGGGCTGTTTCCTTTCTTTATGATTATGTGTCTGCCTATAAGATATTGGATCTTAATTTGAAATAACTAATATTAAAGTGTCTTCAGGATTATAGGGCATTACATTTTTTATCAGAAGAGCAATGTTACTACTAGTACTATTATTATTTTAAAATATGGTTTAAATGATTTGTTTTTAGAGAGGAATGAAGAGGGAGAGAGAGCACACCATTGATGTGAGAGAGAAACATTGATTAGCTGCCTCTTGTATTCTCTCTACAGGAAATCAAGCTCACAAACCAGTCATGTGCTGTGACTGGGAACTGAACCAGTGACCTCTTGGTGCATGGGACAATGCTCAATTAATTAAGTCACACTGTCCAGGGCCATTGTTTTATTTTTATGGATAAATTTTTTTTACCACGAATTATCAAACTCATTCTAGACTCTTGTACCCTATTTCACCAAATATGCATGGGAGTCTTCTTTCCTTGGTAACCAGCCATTTGGACATTTCTGCAGCTGGAATTTACTGCTTAATAAAATGCCTTATGATAAAAGCTATTAATTAATTTGGTGATTAGCCCAATATACTCTCTAAATACTGAATATGTAGTTAAACTATTGATTCTATATATTCCTATAAATCTTTTTTTCCCATATAGTATATGAAATGGCTGAAACATATCTTTAGAGAGCAAAGCTATTTGATCATTAGAAGAGATGTGCTGGAGAAACAAGAGGCTATTAATGAGAGTTTCATTAAGAAGCATTATAGAGGTAATAGCTTTATTTCAGTTGAGTTGTTTCTTGTGAACACAAGCCACTTTTTATGAGTCCCATCAAATAGCATAAATAACTATATCTTAGAATACAATTTTAAATCAGATTCACATGAGATATTCATTGGAGCACAGATTACAAAAAGCATTGCAGATCACTTAAACTTGTTATAGCAGCAGGACTTTTCCAACAAGATGTGAGTTAGCTGAAACCAGTTTGGCTCAGTGGATAGAGCTTCGGCCTGTGGACTGAAAGGTCACAGGTTCGATTTCGGTCAAAGGCATGTACCTTGGTTGCGGGCACATCCCCAGTAGGGCATATGCAGGAGGCAGCTGATCAATGTTTCTCTCTCATCAATGTTTCTGACTTTCCGTACCTCTCCCTTCCTCTCTGTAAAAAATCATTAAAATATATTTTAAAAAAAGATGTGAGTTAATATCTGTAAGTGGTCACTGGATTCATCAGCATTGAACTGTGAAGTTAAAAACTGAAGCCCATGACCAGGGTACAGTCATTACGATGAGAGTCAGACTCACCTTATGAGAAAGTATGTGTGGATTTCCTTGTGGCTGATGGGGTGAAAAGGGAATGTCAGCAATGATGGTGGCAGCTGCATCATACTTGTCTGAGATATGTGGTCTTTCTATGCGAGTGCTTAGAAATTTCATTATTTCCCTTAGTAAATCTAAGGTTGAACTCTTAAAAGGATGAGTGATTTTTCTTCTGTCATATTTAAACTTTGGAAGCATTAAAATATCCTAAGGCATTAGCAAGTGGATTTTATAATGCACAGTAGACATTCACAGGTGGGCTTCTTCAAAGAGTCTATTCCTCAGTTCCTTTCCACTCCCTCCTCCTCCCCATCTTAATCCAGTGTGGTCTTAGCTCCTTTATTTTGGAAAATAAATATATTTGATTCTTGAGTTGGAGTCTATCCCATCTGACACAGGGGCATGGGTGACTGATTAGATTGTGAGCAGGCTGAATAGAAGACCACAGATATGTCATTTCATCCCATTCAAATGAACACATTCCCCCCAGGTTCAATGAGGGATTCCCATGTCTGACAGCCGGTGTGGGGAGGAAGTGGTGAGCTCACTTGCATGATTCAGAAGTGATCAATGATTTGATTAAATAATTTTCTGCTGAAAGAATACTGGAAACAGCTTTTTGGCAATTTTTTTCCAGGTTGGAATCATTAAATAAAGGAGTTGGAAATAATGAGTGTTTTCTACATATAATGGATACCGGTCTGATCCTATCAAATAAAAGAGTAATATGCAAATTAACCCTCACTCCAACAAGCAAGATGGCCACCACAAGATGGCTGTCAGGGGAGGGCAATTGTTGGTGATCAGGAGAACAGGGGAGGGCAGTTAGGAGCAACTAGGCCTGCAGGGGAGGGCAATTGGGGGGTGGAGACAAGGCCTACAGGGAAGGTCAGTTTGGGGGGACCAGGCTTGCATTGGAGGGCAGTAGGAGGAGACCAGGCCTGCAGGGGAGGGCAGTTGCGGGGGGTGGGGGGACCAGGCCTGCAAGAGAGGGTAGTTGGGAGGGACAAGGCCTGCAGGGGAGGACAGTTGGGGGGACCAGGCAGTTAGGGGCAATTGAGCTGGCAAGGGAGGGGAGTTAGGGGTGACTGTGCCAGCAGGAGAGGGCAGTTGGGGGCAACCAGGCCTGTAGAAGAGGACATTTAAGGGTGACTAGGTCTGCAGGGGAGGGCAGTTAGGGGCAACCAGGTTGGCAAGCAAGGGCAGTTAGGGGTGACCAGGCCAGCAGGGGAGGGCAGTTGGAGAGGATAGGGCCAGCAGGGGAGCAGTTAGGCATTAATCAGGCTGTCAGGGGAGTGGTTAGGGGCAATCAGGCAGGTAGGCAGGCGATTGGTTGGGAGCTCGCAGTCCTGGATTGTGAGAGGTATCCCAGATTGGAGAGGGTGCACCCTCCCCCCAACCTGTGCACAAATTTCATGCACTGGGTTGCTAGTAAATTATAAAAGCCATTAAACAGGTTGTATATTTCAGACTCAGTTTTGGAGATAAAGAAAGAATTATTGATGCACACAGGTTTTGTCCCTCATTCTCAGTCACTCACAGCTACTCATTTTATCATCTGATTTCACTGGTGGAGCACCATTTAGAAAAGGGGACTTTTGGAGACCAACTGAGTGGTGCCTTATGGCTGTTTCCATGTTGTTCTCTTTATTCCATAATGGGTAATATCAGAACAAAACAAAACAGTACACCTCTAAGATAGTATCACCTTGTAGCCTAAAGCTGGGTAGATGTAGGCACTCAGCAAACACTTGTGGATTCAATGTTCTGACAAGCTCGCAGGCGAGGCCAAAATCACAACCTTTCTTGGCTCCTCCCTTGTCTGGAGCCAAGTGGCTCTCAAGCCTGCTGTGCATCCCAGTCACAGGGGCAGCATTGTAGCAAGTCAGAGATCCCAGTCCTGTCCATCCTCCACAGGCCCATGTGCTCTGCTGTGTGTCAACTCTTCCAGGGGGTTTTGATACCTACCAGAGTGTGAGAAGCATTGTTTTAGAGGCTTTCATAGAGACGATTACCAGCTCCAGTTTCTACTGGCACCCAGGTCATTTGGGGACTGGGAGGGGGGTAGGGGAGGGATGTGTACTCAAGAAGTTTTCAGATGCACATACCATCACCACTGAGAAGGTCCCATGAGCTCTCTCCTTGAATTTACAGACCGAGTCTAAAGGTGTTCTAATGGGGATTGATTTCAGGGGTTGTTTGTAAGGTCAGTGTGATGAACAGGCTTCCTTACTTGAGTAATTAGGAAAGATACTTTTGTGTTCTTATTGTGAATTTCCCAGAGATCTCACAATATGAGATACGTATCAGGATTATTTGTAAACGGGGTCATTTTATTCATAGAGCATATTATTATATTATCAGAGGCCGGCCCGGTGCATGAAATTCATGCACTAAGGGTCCCTCAGCCCAGGCTGCATGAACCCTCTTGCAGTCCTGGAGCCCTCAGGGGATGTCTAACTGACAGCTTAGGGCCATGAGGAGTGGGCAGTCAGACACCTTAGTGGAGGCAAGAAAGGCTCCCACCATTGCCGCTGCACTCTCCGGTTGTGAGTCAGGCTTCTGAGCTTCTGGCTGAGCAGGGCTCCCTCTGTGGGACCACACTGACTACCAGGGATCAGCTCCTGTGCTGAGCGTCTGCCCCCTGGTTGTCAGTGTGTGTCATAGTGGCTGGTCATTCCACCATTCAGTAGATTTACATATTACCCTTCATTATATAGGATTAGACTAGAGGCCCGGTGCACCTGCACATTGAAAGGAAATTAATTAGAAGTTGGCCTGTGGTGCGGGACTGGGCAAGACAGGGCCAGACACGTCCTGGAGCCAAACTTCCCCAATGCCTCCCTGACCGGCCACACCTGCAGAGGTGCCAGGGCTCAAAGGGCGTTTGCAAAGTGAGCTGGGTCCCTCCAGCAGGTGAGGTCCCTCGGCCTGACCTGTGGGGATTGGGCCGAAGCCAGCAGTCTGACATCCCCTGAGGGGTCCCAGAGTGTAAAAGGGCACTCTGCAAAGCTGCTGTCGTTCTGCAGCTCCTGCATTGAGCATCTGCCCCTGGTGGTTAGTGCACATCATACCTACCAGCCAGTTGGTGGGCTGCTTGGCCTTTTATATATAGACATTTATGAATGTTGCATTGTTCCTTCTTTAGGAAATTACACTTTAAAGATTTTTTTTAAGCTACATTGGAATTTGGTTCACGTTGTGTTTGTTCAGTATTAGGAAGGCCAACATGGGATTATGGCCTTTTCCACTGGTTAACTTTGTGAAAATCAGCTTTTTATTTTCCTTTTTCTTTCCCTGGAGCAATCTGCTGATGCAGTTACAGTATATGCAATGAGTTAGTTTGTTTCATTTTTATCGACTCAGTTCTTGGTATTTTTGAACATTTTATGGTGGTTCTTTGGAGAACCTGGTGCCTCAAAGGAGGCCTGCTACTGTCTTTTTCTACTTGATTTACCCATTTCATTGCTGCAGTATAAGATATGTGCTAACGTAGCTAGGAGTAAAATTTTTAATATGCCCAAAGAGCCAAGATGCATTTGTACCACTTAATTCTTTTAAGGTTTCTCAGAAATAAGATGTCCACATAGGAACAAATCAAATCAACAAAAGAAAGCACACAGCTAGGCAAAACCCCCAGTGCAAAGTATTTATATTGAAATATCCTATACATAACAACCCTGTAAAAGTCAACAGGCAGAGTTACTTCTTATAACAATTCCTGAAATGCACTCTCTGACTAATTCAGGGACCAGGGTTTTTCAGCTCTTCTACCCAGTGATCTAATCCACTTGCACCCTCCAACCCTGCTCCTTCTTGCCTCAGTGCCCACTCCATGTCACCAACCCTCCAGGAGGCTCTCAGAACTGGGAGACCAGCCTCTGCTGTCAGACTCATTCAGGATTGAACCCACATCAGTGCTCAGACCCCACAAACACCCTGCTTCCTCCCCTTGCCCCAGGCAAGGATCAAGGATTTTCATACTTAATTGCAACAGGCAGAGGATAAACTCAAATTCACAGGGATCTACCAGCCTACTTAAGGAGGGCAAGGAGGTCACTGTGTGAGCTGAGGGGTAGAAGCTCTGGGAATGGAGTGGAAAGATCCAGAGCCCAGCTGGTTTGGTGAGAACACAGTGCCTATCTGCTAAGGAGCTTACAGTATCAGGTAGAGATTAATCCTGAAAACAGCCCTGGGATGTAGATAAATAAGTATTAATTAAAACTGCAAAATGCTCTCTACCTACAGAGTTTCAATCTTGAGAAGAAAAATGTCATTCCCAGAAAGGCATGGGAAGAAGGAAGGACATTGAGGCTGGTGGTTGGCTCATTTATTCTCATCACATGGCATATGGTGAGGAAAGCCAGTCTCAGTGTGCTGGGCAGAGTGGTGGTGCTCCTTAGACCTCCTGCCATGTTCCCCACTTGCCAGTTCCTCAGCTCTAAGCAGAAGCGGGACAGGGAGATGCAGAGGTGTGCCCTGACATCTGACATGGTGCATTTTGCACCAAGTCCAGTCTGAGCTCTGCAGGTTCCCAGGCCCTTTAATGCCCACACCAGTCCTGTGTGGCAGTTTTGCTACTACCCACTCCCCCGCCCTCGCGGAAAGAGGAAACTGAGGCCTGGAGAGGCAACACAACACAATCCAAGAAAGCACCACATTCAAGCCCGAGTTGGTGTCTCTGGAGCTCAAAGCTCTTTGTTGCTGCACTCTGTTGCCTCTCACTAATACCTAGTACAGCAAAACTCAGAAAATGAAAGAAAACAATCAAAATTGCCCCCCATATTCCAGTGTTAATTACAGAACATTTGAAAGACTGCCTATCCTTTCTGCTTGGTGAGCCTGATCATTGCTGTTAGTATCTGCTTTGTGTTTGTCTCCACTTGGACACTTCTCACCTGCCTTGCTGGCTTTCTAGCTCCCCCATCCCCCAAAAGGCATTCCAAACACTGCAGTGAGCTGACTGCCCAAGACCTTTCCATAGCTCTTGCCTCTCCCATGACAAGCTGCACCACATGATCTTCATGGCCTCTCAGTCTGTAGTTCAAGATTAGATAGTTGGTAGGCACTCACAAAAGAGCTGTTGCCTAATTGCTAAGGGGAATAAGAGGCAGGAAAAGCCAGGCAATGGGTTAAAGCTCTGAAGTCATCAGTGTCTGGGCCCTTTCTGTGGGGAAACACTCCCTGAGGCTACGCCATTGGGAACTTCACTTCCTGCCTCTCTGATCATTCTTCCTCAGCTAGCTCCATGCTTTGTATGTTTTGGCTGCTCAGTAAACATAGATATTCCTCCTCCTTTCTCTTTCTCTCTCTCTCTCTCTCTCTCTCTCTCTCTCTCTCTCTCTCTCTCTCTCTCTCTCTCGATTTCTCTACCTCTACAGCTTAAATCACCTCCCATCCTTTGTTTGCTTTCCGTCTTAGCTGATGATAATGAATAAAGCCCTCCCTTGTTGCTGGAAATACTGGGTCAGACTCAACCCCCTCCAGCCCCCACCTCCTTGACAAGTGGCACAGGCCTCTCAAGCCCTGTCCTCCTTTTGTAAGAAGTATTGGATTGGAGCAGATCCACACCCTTTTGTTTATGTGATGGTTTCCAGCAGCAGAGTTGAGTAGTTTCAAGAGAAAGCTTACAGCCTGCAAAGCCTAAAATAGTCACTATCTGACTCTAGAGAAAGAGTTGGCACCCCTGCTCCAACTACTGGGAATTGCTTCCACATGCACCAGAGAGAGCTGTGCTCCGACTTCTCTCCTGAACAAGCTCTTCCTCTCTCTTGCTAGAAAAAAATAAAGGGCAAGTGCCCCAGCCTAGATGGAGGCCCTCATGGGCACCTCTTGAGCGTCAGGACCTCAAGTTCTTCTGAACCCCTATCTATACTCCAATTTCAAAATCACGTCATTGTACATCATCCCAACCATACTCTTGTAATTCCTCTTTTCTTTGCTGTGCCCAGTGTCCAAGGCTTGACTCCCACTCCACCTCCTCAGATGTCAGCTCCACACTGGGAAATAAAGTTCCCAGCATTCTCATTTCTGCATCTGCATTAGCTTTTGTCAGGCACATCCTGGAGTGGTCTATGCCGCATAGGCAGCTCTACAACAGCCTCTTCCCTAGTCCTCTCATCCACTCCTGCTCCCTTGCGATGTTTCCCACAGAGCAGATATATTGATATTTTAAAAACATTATTCAGATGGTTTAATCCTCCTGCTCATTGTTCTCAGAATAAAATCAAACCTACTCTGGGCTCTGGGCTGTCATCTGAGCTCTGCCCAGCCTCTTCCCCTCCCACTGGCTACTATTTATCTCTCTTCTGGCTACATTTGCCTTCTTTCTATTCCCAAACATGTCAAGCTTGTTTCCATCCTAGTTCTTTTGCACTTGCAAAAAGCATTTTAAAAACCCTTCAAGGTAGGTATTGAAAAAGCAAACAAAACTTGTTTCCGTCTATATTTCAAGCGACTAGAACTGTGCCTGGTACATTGGTGCCTAGTAACTATGTGCTGAATGAATGAGTAATTGGATGAGTCTGGCAATGCTTAATGAAGAAATAAATTTCACAAATCATTCATTCAAAGGCTGGTAGGAAGGGCTGGCTGCCTTTTATTTCAAAAGCCTGCATTTATTTCTCTGTGTAGTACATTGCAAACCCCAGGCATGCTGAGGCCGAGCGATAGAAAGGAGACAAGAAATACATCATTCTCAGAAAGAAGAGCCTGAGTGATTGCTGGAAAGGTGGTGGCCAGTGAGAGGTGACATGGCACCTCATGTGTAAAAGCAAATTTGAAGTCAGAGGTGAGAATCAGGAGTGCAATAGGACACATGTGCATAATAGGCATGAGAAGTCGAGCAAACCTGCCTGCAGGAAAGGATGGAGTCTGCTGCAGGAATGGGGCCTAACTCTTGGGAAAGGAGCCTTGTAGGTGAGCCAGGCACACCCCAGCAACCCCTGAAGACAGAGCCTCCTGCCCCATCCAGCTGCAGCCTGGATAGTGTGTGCAGAGCCCTACATGTGGTTGCTGTCAAGGTTGCTGTGGTCTGACTGTGGGTGGCAGTCAGGGCTCTGTCTATTGGAAAGTATTCACTAATAGAAGACTTTTCCCACTGCTCCCTAGGAATGGACCTATTCTGACATCAGGAGTCAAAGGGCCACACATCAAGAGGGAGAGGTGCCAAGGACACCTCCCAGAAGGGGATTCATAATGGAACTTCATTTTCCACCAATTTACAGACAACTCTTGGACTCCTAGCTTGTAACACGGTCAGCTCTGCTTCAGTGGGCACATAAGCGTTTCTCAAAGGCGCCCTAAGGCTTATTGTGCAGGGTCTGGCCTTGGAACAAAAGGGTTTTGTGTGCTGGCTGCAGGGTGTGCCCACTAAAGTGCTAGTGTTTCTCTCTTTCCCTAGGGACAACTTTCTTTCTTTCTTTCTTTCTTTCTTTCTTTCTTTCTTTCTTTCTTTCTTTCTTTCTTTCTTCTCTCTCTCTCTCTCTCTCTCTCTCTCTCTCTCTCTCTCTCTCTCTCTCTCTCTCTCTCATTTTGAGCTCTGGTCTTGAGTAACTAGAACAATCTTCTATTAGGCAAATGCTCATGGACTCACATCCATGTTATCAGAGGATTCAGGCCACTTGGATATATAAGGAACAATTGATCTCCTGAACTAAGTTCCTATAAGGTCTCTTATTAAATTATGGGGGAAACATGCTTACTCTTTTTATGCTATATGTATTTTATTTTTATTGAAATAATTGGGGTGACAGTGGTTAATAAAGTGGTACAGGTTGCCCATGCACAGTTCCACAGTGTGTCACCTGTGTATTAGCTTGGACTTCTGTGTGCTTGCTCGGTGCTGACTTTTGTGATGATCTTATTCTCTTGAGAACCGTGTTTCTGGATATATCTTCAAGTGGGTGGGTCCCCTAAGAGAGCCACCTCTTTGGAGGTATGAATACCCAGAGGGCATTGTTTATACTGGATGGTAGGCAAACCTGAAGTTGAACTTGGACCAGCTGGTGGATATAACAGAGGCAGCTTCTGCTCCAACTGTTCAGAAATCCTCTGGCATTCCCTCACCCCACCGTGGGTGTGACTGATGAGCTTTAGAGCTGTTGCTAGGCATGGATAAGCAGCTTGGATACTTCCCAAAGCACTGGGAAAGCCCTCTCCCTGAGTCAGTTCTGATTTCATGCCCTTTGGGGCAGTAGACACCTGTGGAGACGTTCTTGACTCCCAGCATCTCAACCCGGGTCCCAGACATAGAGGGCAAGAAAGGCCTCTGTGCTCCCCAGCACCCCCATATTTCCACAGCCCTTCCCCCCCCCGCCCTTCAGCCTCTTTCCATTTTCAATCATTGCAGTTAGGGCTGGGCCTGCCTGGATGCCAGCAAAGTGTGTCTTATGTAGTTCCTCCAGTTATTCATCATGCCTGGCACTTAGGAGAACCTCCATTCAGTGTGTCCGAATCACTACCCTGTCAGCCTAATTTATGTCTAACTTTTTGCCAAAAGTCAGCTGGCACCCTCTGGCTGTCAAGCCAAATTCCAAGATTGCCATCAAATATTCCACTTGGGCATTTATCTCCCCTGTGCTCCCCTATTCCCTGTCACCAGGCAGGAGAACACAGAGCCCTCCTGCTAACCCCACTAACCCCACGTGCTCCCTGCTGGGCCTTAGCCTCCAGCTCCTCTCACTCAGCCTCACCAGGCCACTTTCAGCAGCTTTGAGTTTGCACTTGAGATGAAAGCTCTGCCATCCCATGTGGCTTGAATCAGTCTCCCCCCAAAACACATGTTGATGTCCTAACCCCAGGTACCTGTGAATGTGATCTTATTTGGAAACTAGAGGCCTGGTGCACAAAATTGGTGCATGGGGCAGGGGGGGGGGGGGTCAGGGGATGGCCCTTAGCCCAGCCTGCACCCTCTCCAATCTGGGACCCCTCGAGGGATGTCCAACTGCCCGTTTAGACCCGATCCTACAAGGATCGGGTCTAAACGGGCAGTTGGACATCCGTCTTACAATCCAGGACTGCTGGCTCCAAATTGCTCACCTGCCTGCCTCCCTGATTGCCCCTATCTGCTTCTGCCTGCCAGCCTGAAAACCCCCTAACCACTACCCTGTCAGCCTAATTTATGTCTAACTGCTCCACTGCCAGCCTTTTCCCCCCAACCTCCCTCCTCTGCCAGCCTGGTCACCCCCCGCCCCCTGTAGGCTTAATTGCCCCCAACTGCCCTCCCTTGCAGGTCTGGTCCCTCCCAACTGCCCTCCCCTACTGGCCTATTCGCCCACAACTGCCCTCCCTTGCAGAGCCTGAAACCTTCCAATGGCCCTCCCCTGCTGGCCATCTTGTGTCCACATGGGGGCAGGATCTTTGACCATATTGGGTCAACCCTTTTGTGTATTGGAGTGATGGTCAATCTGAAAATTACTCTTTTATTATATAAGATAGAGGCCTGGTGCATGGGTGGGGGCCAGCAGGTTTGCCTTGAAGAGTGTCTCAGAACAGGGTGGGAGTTCCCTTGGGGTGAGGGGTGGCCTGGGCGAGAGGCCTATGAAGATTTGCAGGCCAGCCACACACCCCAGCGACCCAAACATAGGTCCCAGGATCTGGGATTAATTTATGTCTACAATTGAAACTTTGTAGCCTGAAGTGGAGCCAAGCCTTCTGCTCGCTCCGTGGCAGCAGCCATTTATGTTTGAACCTTTGTAGCTTTGAGTGGAGGTCTAGGCTGCCAATGGCAGGCAGAAAGCCTGGCTTCCTCTGTTGCCAGGGAAACCCAAGCCTCTGTTCTCTCCAACTCAGTGGCTGTCACCATTTCTATATCTTTTGTAATTCAAACTTTGTAGCATTGAGTAGAGGCCTAGACTAGCAATAGCAGGCAGAAAGCTTGGCTTCCTCTGTTGCCAGGGAAACCCAAGCCTTCCTCCTGCTCTCAGTGGTGACAGCCATCTTGGTTGGGGTTTATTTGCATTATCTGCTCCTGATTGGCTGGTGGGCGTGGCTGTGGGCATGGCTTGTGGATGTAGCAAAGGTACTGTCCAATTTGCATATCACTCTTTTATTAGATAGGATAGGGTTTGGGGGCATGACATCAAGTTAAGATGGGGTCATCCTGGATAAGTGTGACCTTATAAATAGAAGGGAACACTAACACAGAGAGAGCAATTGGCAGAAAGCCTCGGAAATTGGACAATGTAGCTATATAAGTGGGGTGGGCGGGAGTAGAGGGGTCGGGGAGCAGGGGGTAGGGGTTGGGAGGATGTCAAGGATTGCCAGCAAGCAGCAGAAGCAAGGAAGGGGCAGAGAGGATTCTTCCTGAGAGCCTTCTGAGGGAGCTGGGCCTGCTCACACCTTGATTTTGGACCTCTGGCCTCCAAAACTGTGAGAGAGTGAGTGTCTGTTATAAGCCACCCAGCGTGTGGTCATTTGCTCCCATTGCCTGAGCGAACTGTGGTGCTTCCTGCATGTCCACCTTATGCACCTGGTGAGAAGTGTGGGCCACCCATTTTGGTAGTCCTCACCCCATCCACTGGGTAGGGCAGTGGGGCTTTAGGGGAAAGGAGATCCACGTGTGCAGCTTAAAGCAAGGGGGCTCTTGTCAGGGAGGGCTCTTTCATTGGGCTCCTTTGCTGTCTATCATTGGGTTATTGGAATTGTTAGAGCCACAGGGCTTAGGTCTGGCTGTGAGTCTTGGGGAAAGGGCCACTAGCCCTGTATCACATTTAGCCCTTTGACTTGGAGGACAAGAAAAGGAACAGTCCTAGAGATCTGTGGTCCTGCCCAGTTCATCCATTTAGAGCATCATACAAGATTTTGACCAGGAAGAAGATTAAGATTTCTGAGTGATCTTAACAGCATGGTTGCCCCATGAACCTGCAGAATGTGTTGTTTATTATATGGCTGATTGAAGATGAGGAATGTCTAGCATAGAAATAATAAATCATGCTCATATGACACGTGCACATATGCCTGGCCCTATTCAATGTGCTGTGCAAATAGCTCATGTAATCCTCACACCTGGCACTCTTATTATTCCTGTTGTAGAAGTGAGGAAACTAGGCCTGGAGAGGTTTAGTCAATTGCCTGAGGTTACCCAGCATTCTAAGTGATGGACACTTATGAAGTCTGACTCCTGAGTTCTGTGTTCTTAGCCACAACACTACTCAATGACCTTATTCTCCTAGTCAGTTTGACACAGTCAATCTGAGCCCTATACTTTGGGAAGCATTATTTTAGGCTAACTGCCACTCTCTGCTTTGGTTGAAGCCATGGTCAGCTCCTTAGATAATCACAGAGACCATGGACTAAGATCTTTGATGTGGTTTTCCCCAAGTGTACTATGGCAGCTTGTTTAGGAGGGCACCCTTGCCAAGCAGCAATTTTCATGAAGATGGGTGAACTGAAATGTTTACAGTGATGTGCACAGAGGTTGTTCCAACAAGCCTCCATCTCTCCTGCAGCAGAAAGAGAGGAAATCAGCTTAGGTGTTGCATAAAGGATGTAACTTAAACTTGCAGGGAAGGAGGAATTCTCACTGGTCTGAGATGACTTAGGTCTAATTATCTCTTGAGGCAGAAAGATTGACAGGATTCGTCCTTCAGGCCCTTCCCTTTCTAAAATTGATGTTAATATAAGCTGTGTGTTTTTATTTTTCGTAACAGTGCCATGGCTGCCATATGGCCTTACTCATTCCTGCCATATATCCTGTAAGCTCCTCAAGGTGACCTCATGCCTGAATGAGAAGGGTTTCTGTTCCCATGCCATTGCTGCACCCACTTCTGGTTGCTCTCAGTGAATTATCAACATTTTTTTTTCTTATTCATGCTGGAAACCTGGGGAGCTTCCTAACCATACAGGGTGGGGCAAGGTAGGTTTACAGTTGTGAGTATGCAAAACATGGAGTTTATTCTTATATTATTTATTAATTATTGTATTACTTTCCACATGAACAACTGTAAACCTACTCGCCCCCTTCCTGAATTCTGCACATCCAGTTGTCACAGTTTGTCTAACCTGACTCTCCTTACCATTTCCATCCCAAGTTTCATCCCTGTCAGTCTCACCCAGGCTTTTGCAATTGCCCCCTAACTAGTGCCTCTGCCTTCAGCAATGCATTCTCAACATCAGCCTCCTCTCTGTTCCAGAGTGACCCACCTAGAAAGGGCTGGCCACATCTGGCCACCCAAGTATTAGCAGGGTCCTCTAGCTAACAAAGATTTGTACATTTTATTTTTTTTCTGTTTATTTTTGGCAGTGAAATATTTTTATGTTGATTATTTTTATTTTTTATTTCTCAATTTTTTGAAGTTGATATATAATATTATAACATACTAATTAATGAAGTTCTTAATGAAGTGATCACTATGATAAGTCTGGTACCCATCCATTTTGAGTTTATTTATATAGTTTCTTTTTTTTGCCTGTATCCATCCAGTTTTCACTTCACCGTTTATTGAAGAGACTATCTTTACCCCATTTATATTTTTGCCTATTTTGTCATAAATTAGTTGACCATGTAAGTATGAGTTTATGTCTTGACTCCCTATTCTCTTTCATTGATCTGATGTATGTTTTTATGATAGTAGTATTGTGTTTTGATTACTATAGCCTCATAGTTTGATGTCAGGTGGTGTAATGCCTCCAACTTTGTTCTCTCTCAAGATTGCTTTGGCCATTGGGGGTCTTTTGTGGTTCCATATGAACTTTTGGAGTATTTGTTCTAGTTCTGTGAAGTATGTCATTGGTATTTTAATATGGATTGCATTGAATCTATACATTGCTTTGGGTGGTATGGACATTTTAATGATATTAATTCTTTCTATCCATGAACATGTATATGCTTCCACTTGTATCTGCCTCTATTTCTTTTTTCGACATCCTATAGTTTTCCAAGTATAGGTCTTTTATCTCGTTGGTTAAGTTCATTCCTAGGTAAAGTGCAGGCTCCTTACCATGGCCCACCAAGGCCTCTGTGATGCATTCTCAGATTCACCTCCTTTAGTTCCTGGCTTTGCCAACTTACATGTTATCAAGGATCAGGCTGACAATGTTAGAAATAAATAAACAGCAAGTAAGGCTAAACTAAAGGAGTTGTGCTGAGGCCCCTGGTGAATTGCAGTATGCATGCTCTATTGAAAACATGCACACCCTAAAACAAAACAAAAGGAAACAATGTCAACCACAGGACATCAGTGGTCAGTTTGCATCATGATTTTCCTGGCTTCTTTCTTTTGTTTTTGTTTGTTTTTTAAATATATTTTATTGATTTTTTATAGAGAGAAAGGGAGAGGGATAGAGAGTCAGAAACATCCATAGGAGAGAAACATCAATCAGCTGCCTCTTACCTCTTACTGGCGATGTGCCCGCAACTAAGGTCCATGCCCTTGATTTGAATAGAACCTGGGACCCTTCAATTCATAGGCCGACACATCCACTGAGCCAAACCGATTAGGGTGTGGCCTCTTTGTTTTTGACCTTGCTGTTGGCCAGCTAGGAGTGCCCTTCTTTCTCAAGTCATTGGTTTGATTTCTGTTCTTTCTGATGGTCCTCTTACATAGAAAGTTGTATTAGATATCCCTTGGCATCTGTGATGTCTCTATCACAGGGTTAGTGCCATTATCTTGCAGATATTTATTTACTAATGGATTTCCATCATGAGACTCTTGGCTCCTTGAGAGCAAGATGTTGTCTCATTCAACTTTTATGCTCTGTGTGTATTTGTAGAATGAATGAGTAAATATATAAACAAAGAAATGAATAAACTTGGTAACTCAGCAGTATCCTGTAATCTTCACATAGGAATGAGATGGTGCAACTTATTTTCTTCATATCTAAAATAAATCCTTTTCATCCAGTGTGAGCTTTATCAATATTTCTTTTGAATGGCTTCATTTGTTCTGTCTTTACAATACCCTATGAGAAAAGGCAGATGGGAAGAATTATCTCCATCATGTAGGTGAGAAACAGGGACAGCGGTGATATCAGGTGAATTGTTAGCTAGAAGCTCATCCTATTTACACAGGACCACATGGCTCTTTCAATGAACTTCCATCTCACTTGATATCTGGCACTATACTAGTCTCTGAAGATCCAAATATGAACAAATTATAGTCTTAGACTCCAGGCAGATGTAGCTTGTTCATCCTCTGATGGCAGCAGGCCAGGGATTGCTGTGAGGAGAGAAGAAAGGAGTGTGGGCAAGGCTGAGTACATGAGGTAAAGCAGGAGAGAGGAAAATAAGACATGTCACTTAGGTGGGATATCTCTCTCCAATATTCAGAACTCTAGAATAAGGCCCTCTCAGCAAGAAAGATGGTAGTCCAGCAGTGAATCACTTGGCCATCCTGCTGAGAACACCCCTGTGAAAGTACCCACCTCTCCTAAGTCCATCACCCTCATCCACTCATCACAGAAGAGGTGGCTCCTTATGGGGTGATTGTACTGCAGTCCTGAGGGACATTTTTGAGGAAGAACATTTTTACTAATTATGACTTGGAGAAGATGTGGGCAGGAAGAAAGTATAGCCAGTGTGTCCCATGTGGTGTGGTCTCTTGGCTTGATTCTTGGGAGAGGATATGCCTAGTGTTTGTGGACACTCTTTGCACATACACAAGGGAAGGTAGCTCTGGGGTTCACCTAAGATAATGCTGAGTGGTGCTCCAAGGGGCCCACACCTTGATGCATGCTCCATGCATGAAATGTCATTTATTTAATCCCCACGACATCTCTGTAAGGGAAGTCCTGTCATTATCCCTGTTTCACAGAAGAGGAAACTGAGGCTAGGAGAGATGAAGTTACTTGGGCAAGATTGCAGAACTGATCATTGGCAGACTGCCACACCAGAGCACCCAAATGTGTGTTTGGTTTTCCCAGCTTTTGGCCAAAGGAGAATAATAAAAATAATTCAGAAGAGTTTTTTTTTCCACAAATAAGTTTTTAGTATTCACTTTAAAGATGAAATCCATTTTAAGATTTTTGAAATGTACTTTATGACATTAAAATATTCTTATGTATGTATGTATATGTGGGGGTGGGGGAGAGTAATGATAATAGAAGATACCATTGGATTATCCAAAAGTGTATGGTGTTGTTTTTGTGTGTTTTTTAATTTGTCATGAAATTCCAAAGTGCAGGATCTTCTCTTCTATAGAACATGCTGACTGGGGTGCCTTCTTCCTTTCTGTTTTGTGAAGATGGCCAGGAGAATATACTGATGTCTGTGCATGCATACACACAGATGATGTATGTACATTTACCTATATAGAATGTGAAACATTAAGTACATTTTAAAGAAGCAGTTCTGGGCTCCTCTTGTGGATTCTGCTTCTGCTTTGTTGGAAGATAATGTACTTAAAGTGGTGGCAATAATGACTGCTTATCTTACAACCCCTGGGAGCTAGTGAATCTTCCTCAGGAAAGACAACCAGTGCCCACTGCCCACAGTTCATAGATACTGTTTTAAACTGTATTTTAATAGGACTGATTCAGTTGCTTTCTTCTTTAAAGATACTGCATATTTTGTCCCCTGGGGCCTGGACTCGGGTTGAGAACAAGGCTTAACCAAAATGAGTCCCCATTCAGTCTCTGATGAAGGTAGATATGTTCATAAAACTACAGTTTAGAAGCTCTAAACATTTGCATTTCCGACAAAATAGAAAAAAAATTTCATCCAACGAACACAGATCTTATACTCATTTCAAACAAACAAATAATTAAAGTTTCCCTTTTAAAACAGGTCATGAAAAGCAAGGCATGTTATGAAGAAAAGTCATATGTGTCTTTTATAAAATAAACAGATGCTTCTCTGTATATCCTTGTATTTGTGTTTACATGACATTAGATCAATGACTGAAAAATCCAGTGAGTGGTTTGGTCTTTGTGATATCAAATTGTTGCTGGTAGTCTAATGAATAAGTCCCAGCATTATAAGAATGAAGACAAAGTTGAGGGTATACATAAAGTCAAGACATGGTTCTCCAGTTCCTTGCTAGCAATTAAATAAAAGGATTTGACAGGGGAATGGGGAGAGTTTGAGAGCATGGCAACGAGAAAGGGATTCAGAAAGGAGAGAGTCCAGTGTGAAGGCCTTAAGCTTTTTCTGACTGAGATGTTGAATAAGCACCTGCACTCATGGATAATTTTCTTTTTTCTTCTTCTTTTTTTTTAAAATTGATTTTTAATTGATTTTTTTGCAGTATAATAGTAGTACATGTTTTTCTTCCCCCCTCCCCCTTATCCTCCCCCCAGCCTCCCCTACCCCCCAGCACATATCCCCAGCTTCCCCCCCTCCCCGCCCCAGTGTCTTTCATTCATTGGTTATGTTCATATGCATGCATACAAGTCCTTCAGTTGATCTCCCCCCGCATCTGCCTCCCATCCACCCAAGCCTTCCCCTGTAGCTTGACAGCCTGTTCAAGGCCATCCTGCCTCTATATCTATCACTCTCCCCTGTTTCTTTTCTTCAAAAATATCTTGCCTCTGCATACTAGAAATAAATGTATAAGAACAAAAAATGTTTCAGTCTCAGTTTCAATGTCCAACTGTTCTGAGTCCCAGTTTCAGTGTCAAATAATTCTTTATGTGTATAAGTCAGAAATGGTATCCAGATGGTGGACACATCGTGTCAATGAAAGATCCATCCTCTCTGGTTTGGTCCTGGGATGCCTGCAGACATGCACAGCTGCCGACTGCTAGCATGGCAAGGTGTCGTCAGTGTCCCCTGTCTCTGGACCGTCCTCGTGGCTGGAACAGATCCATCAGTTCCACACAGTCGCAGGAACCCACATGGTCTTGGAGTTGTTCTCTGAAAACACACAAACAAATTCTCGACCAAAAGTTAACAAAGGGATCCTCTATGCAAAATAGACTTGGGATTCTTTTTAATTTTTGCCTAAATGATTTTCCTTTGGCTTATTTTGACACCATGTGTGTTTTTTCATGGGTGTCCTGCAATTGTTTTTGCAAATGGAATTTACTTTACTGGAGTGAGAATTTTCTAGATGTATTTTACTTACTCGATATATTTTTTTCCCTTACATGATATTACCCCGCTGTCCCCTCCCCTTTTTTGATTAATGGGGACTTTTGGAAATTTTATATTGCAGTCTTGGTAATTTTAAATTTTAATTTTTGCACACAAATATGACTGCTTTAGGTTCTTTGGATGTTAGGCAATTTTACAGTGAGATGAACTACTAATAGATTTTTTAGTTAAAGTTTTAGGAAAAGCTTTTTGTCCAGTACACTATAGTTTTCTTGAGTATTCACATATTTCACTTGGCCAATTTAAATTAATCTGAAAACTTGATTACTATTTTACTGTCAATTTTAATACTCAAGCAGAAATCTTAGTTCACCCTGTAAATACTAATGGAAAGGAATATTTGCATTTTTGAGTAGGTCCTGAGCATTCCTGGTAATAGACTGAATTTAGATATAGAGCAGCTATTGCTGGCCCAGTCTCTGTCTGCCACCTGGGTCCCCGTACGAGTTGTGTGTGGGAGGCGAAGCAGCCGTGGGGGTAGGAGACCTCCCTCAGGAGGGGTGAGAATTCAAACCCCTGCAAGGTTTGTGGATGAGGGTCTGTGCCCCACCTCTGTTGACCTTTTAGTTCTCTCCTGTTGGCCCCTCTGCGACTGTGCCTGTCTTAGGTTGTTCCTTCCCTGAGGAATCTTACCCGTCTCTGGCTAACCAGCTATCCTCCGGGGCCAAACAGGGTGATGTGAGGTTCAGTTCTGTCTCCTTTGTAGTCTATGCCCCCCTGTGGCCTCCACATCCAGTACCTGCCTTGGGGTCCCCTTGCCTGCTGGCGGGGTCCCGGTACTGATCACATATCTCGGGGGACCCAGGTTTCTTCTCCAGAGAGGGCCCAGCTCAAACCATTGGTCGAGATACAGATCCATGGTGCCAGCTGCCCAGAGGCTTCAGCCACAGCTGGAACTGAAAACTCAGGCATCAGCTGTGTGTATTTGGATAGTAACAAGAAGGTCCCTCTTGGCAGAAAGGGCAAGAAGGGCCAATATAGAATGCTCAGATGCCTTCCCAGTGCCTTAATCCCTTCTGAAAGGGATTAATTTCTTTCCTATCCTTTTTTAAGTTGCTGCCCAACATTCAAAGAATTAGTTTGTAAGTTTATTTGGGATAATTGTTTAATATGCTGTTGTCAAATATAAAATATTATAATGACATTGTAGAATAATATCGTGTAAGGGTATTATGGTGTCATGGGAGGTTAAGCAGGGCCTAGCCTAAGGACTGGTCTCCATAGGATATGACAAGCTCTAGGCCATGTCAATTCAATGTCAGACTAGCTGCCATTTTTTTATAACTTTATATAAACTTTGTCAGGGATGTAAAAACACAAATCACTTACCTCAGTTCAAGAGTTCAAGTATATTGACTTTTCCACTTACTCCCACCACCTTCCACTTACCCTGAGGTTTGACATTCTGATGGACTTTTCTCAGTCTCTGGATCCATTCTTGTTCATCAGTCTATGTCATTGATTGTATTCCTCAAATGAGTGAGATCATGTGATATTTGTCTTTCTCTGCCTGGCTAATTTCACTTAGCATAATGCTCTCCAAATCGATCCATGATGTTACAAATGGTAGGAGCTCCTTCTTTTTTTCCGCGGCGTAGTATTCCATTGTGTAAATGTACCATAGTTTTTTAATCCACTCATCTGCTGATGGGCACTTCGGCTGTTTCCAAATCTTAGCTATGGTAAATTGTGCTGCTATGAACATAGGGGTACATATATCCTTTCTAATTCGCCTTTCTAATTTTGGGGGGTATATTCCTAGAAGTGGGATCACTGGGTCGAATGGGAGCTCCATTTTTAGTTTTTTGAGGAATCTCCATACTGTTCTCCACAGTGGCTGTACTAGTCTACAATCCCACCAGCAGTGCATGAGAGTTCCCTTTTCTACGCATCCTCGCCAGCACTTGTCTTTTGTTGATTTGTTGATGTAAGCCATTCTGATAGGTGTGAGATGGTACCGCATAGTCGTTTTGATTTGCATCTCTCGGATAATTAGTGACTTTGAGCAAGCTTTCATATGTCTCTGGGCCTTCCTTTTGTCTTCTTTCGTGAAGATTCTATTTAGGTCTGTTGCCCATTTTTTTTTATTGGATCATTTGTCCTCCTTTTATTGAGTTGGGTGAGTTGCCTGTAGATGCTTGAGATTAAACCTTTATCACTAATAACATTTGCAAATATGTTCTCCCATACAGTGGGTTTTCTTGTTGTTTTGTTGATGGTTTCTTTAGCTGTGCAAAAGCTTTTGATTTTGATGTAGTCCCATTTATTTTCTCTTTAGCTTCCATTGCCCTCGGAGCAGTATCATCAAAGAAGTTCTTTTGGCACATGTCTGAGATTTTTCTTCCTGTAGATTCCTCTAATATTTTTAAGGTTTCCTGTCTTACGTTTAAGTCCTGTATCCATTTTGAGTTTATTTTTGTGTATGGTGTAAGTTGGTGCTCTAGTTTCATTTTTTTTGCATGTATCTGTCCAATTTTCCCAACACCATTTATTGAAGAGACTGTCTTGACTCCATTTTATGTTCATGCCTCCTTTGTCAAATATTAATTGAGCATAGTGGATTGGGTTGATATCGGATTCTCTATTCTATTCCATTGATCTATATGTCTGTTCTTGTGCCAGTACCAGGCTGTTTTAAGAACAGTAGCCTTGTAATACAGCTTGAAATCTGGTATGGAAATCCCACCGACTTTGTGCTTCTTTCTCAGGATTGCTGTGGCTATTCGGGGCCTTTTTTTGTTCCAGATGAATTTTTGGAGAGTTCTTTCTAGGTCTGTGAAGTATGCCATTGGTATTTTAATGGGGAGTGCATTAAATTTATAGATTGCTTTGGGTAGTATGGACATTTTAATTATGTTGATTCTCCCAATCCATGAACATGGAATGTTCTTCCACCTGTTTACATCTTCCTCTATCTCTTTTTTCAGTGTCCTGTAGTTTTCCGCGAATAGATCTTTTACCTCCTTAGTTAAGTTTATTCCTAGGTATCTTATTTTTTTTGGTGTGATGGTAAATGGGATTGCTTTTTTAGTCTCTCTTTCTGTAAGTTCACTATTAGTGTATAGAAATGCCATAGATTTCTTGGCATTAATTTTGTAGCCTGCTACATTGCTGAACTCATTTATTAAGTCTACTAACTTTTTTATGGAGTCTTTCGGGATTTTTATGTACAATATCATGTCATCTGCAAATAAGGATAGCTTAACTTCTTCTTTTCCAATTTGGATGCCTTTTATTTCTTCTTCTTGTCTAATTGCAACGGCTAATACTTCCAGTACTATGTTGAACAGGAGTGGTGAAAGTGGGCAACCCTGTCTTGTTCCTGTTCTTAGGGGAAATGGTTGTAGTTTTTGCCCATTGAGTATGATGTATGCTGTGGGTTTATCATATATGGCTTTTATTATGTTGAGGTATGATCCTTCTATTCTTACCTTATTGAGAGTTTTTATTAAGAAAGGATGTTGGATTTTGTCAAATGCTTTTTCTGTATCAATTGATATGACTATGTGATTTTTATCTCTCAATTTGTTTATGTGATGTATCACATTTATTGATTTGCGGATATTGTACCATCCTTGCTTTCCTGGGATAAATCCTACTTGGTCATGGTGTATGATCTTTCTGATGTACTGCTGGATCCGATTTGCTAGAATTTTATTGAGGATTTTGGCATCTATATTCATGAGGGATATTGGCCTGTAATTCTCTTTCATTGTGTCGTCTTTATCTGGTTTTGGTATTAGGGTGATGCTAGCTTCATAGAAGGAGTTTGGAAGTGTTCCATCCTCTTAAATTTTCTGGAATAGTCTGAGGAGTATAGGTTTTAGTTCTTCCTTGAAACTCCCCTGTGAAGCCGTCTGGCCCTGGGCTTTTGTTTGCTGGAAGCTTTATGATGACTGCTTCAATTTCTTCCACAGTTATTGGTGTATTTAGTTGTTTAGATTCTTCCTGATTGAGTTTTGGGAGGTTATATTTTTCTAGAAACATATCCATTTCCTCCAGGTTGTCCAGTTTGTTGGAGTAGAGTTGTTCATAGTATTTTTTTTAACAATCCTTTGTATTTCAATGGGTTCTGTTGTTATTTCACCTCTTTCATTTCTGATTTTATTTATTAGGGTCCTCTCTCTTTGCTTCTTGGTGAGTCTGGCTAGAGGTTCATCAATCTTGTTTATCCTTTCAAAGAACCAGCTCTTGGTTTTGTTGATCTTCTGTATTGTTTCTTTGGTCTCTATGTCATTTATTTCTGCTCTGATCTTTACTATTTCCTTCCTTCTGCTTACACTGGGCTTTTCTTGTTGCTTTCTTTCTAACTCTTTGAGTTGTTGGGTTAGATAATTTATTGCCGCTGTTCCTAGTTTTTTGCAGTAGGATTGTAGAGCTATGAACTTCCCTCTCAGAACTGCTTTCACTGTGTCCCATAGAATTTGGATTGTTGTGCTATCATTGTCATTTGTTTCCATGATGTTTTCTATCGCTTCCTTAATCTCTCTAGTAACCCAGTCATAGTTTAATAGCATGCTGTTTAGTCTCCATGTGTTCGATTTCTTTGGATTGTTTCTATTGTAGTTGATTTCCAGCTTTATGCCACTGTGATCTGAGAATATACTTGATATGATTTCTATCTTCTTGAATTTGGAGAGACTTTGCCTATGACCCAACACATGGTCTGTCTTTGAGAATGACCCATGGGCACTTGAAAAGAATGTATATTCTGTGGCTTTGGGGTGAAATGATCTGAAGATGTCAATTAATTCCATCTGGTCCAGTGAGTCATTGAGGATTGATGTTTCTTTACTGATTTTTTGTTTAGAGGATCTGTCCAATGGTGATAATGGGGTATTAAAGTCTCCTACTATGATTGTATTGCTGTCTATCTCTCCCTTGATGTCCTCTAGGAGTTTTTGTATATATTTGGGTGCTCCTGTATTGGGTGCGTATATGTTTACCAGAGTTATTTCTTCGTGTTGAATTGCTCCCTTTAGTATTATGAAGTGGCCTTCTTTATCTCTTGTTATGTCCTTCACTTTGAGATCTAATTTGTCAGATATAAGTATGGCTACCCCAGCTTTTTTTTCATTTCCATTCGCCTGAATAACTTTTTTCCAACCTTTCATCCTCAGTCTGTGTGCGTCTTTTTTTCGGAGGTGGGTTTCTTGTAGACAGCAGATACATGGGTTGTGTTTTCTTATTCAGTCTATTACCCTATGTCTTTTGATTGGAGCATTTAAACCATTTACATTTAAAGTTATTATTGATAGGTGCTTATATGTTGCCATTTTTGTTCTTTACCCCTGTGTTCCTTCTTCACTTCCTATTTCTTTTTACAGCAGATCCTTTATCATTTCTTGCATTGCTGGTTTGGTGGTGACGAATTCCCTTAGTCCTATTTTATCTGTGAAGTTCCTGATTTGACCTTCAATTTTGATTGACAGCCTTGCTGGGTATAGTATTCTAGGATTCAGACCCTTCCTTTGCATGACTTTGTAAATTTCATTCCACTGCCTTCTGGCCTGATAGGTTTCTGTTGAGAGATCACTTGTTAGTCTGATGGGGGATCCTTTGTAGGTGACTTTCTGTCTCTCTCTGGCAGTTTTTAAGATTCTTACTTTGTCATTGGTGTTTGCCAATTTAATTATAATGTGCCTTGGTGTAGGTCTTTTGGGGTTTATTTTGCTTGGGACTCTGTGAGCTTCTTGGATTTGTGTGGGTTTTTACTTTCCTATACCTGGAAAGTTTTCTGTCATTATTTCTTCCAACAGGCTTTCTATTCCTTGCTGTTTCCTGTCCTTCTGGAAGCCCAATTATACAGATGTTGTTTTGTTTCATGTTGTCCCAAAGTTCTCTTAGGCTCTCCTCCTGCTTTTTAATTTTTTTTTGTAGAAGCTGCTCTACTTGGTTATTTTTTCCTACCTGGTCTTCTAGCTCACTGATGCGATCCTCTGCTTCTTCTAGTCTACTCTTAATACTTTCTATTGAGTTTTTTACTTCAGCAATGTCACTTTTTCATTTCTTCTTGGCTCCTCTTCATTTCTTCGTGGCTCCTCTTCATTTCTTCATGGCTCTTCATCATTTCTTCCTGGGTCTTCCTCATTTCCTCTTGGTTCTTACTCATATTATCAAATTTGTCTTCCATTCTTTTCAGCCACTTTATGACCATTTCTCTGAATTCTTTCTCTGACAGGTTGTTAACTTCCATTTTGTTTACCTCCTTTTCCTGCGAGCCTTGCTTTTCTTTCATATGTGGGCTGTTTCTTTGTCTTCCCATGGTCTCTCTTCTCTGTGTATCTGGTTATGTAGTTCTCACTCTCCTGCGTTGATTTAAAGGCACAAAATACAACACAACCAGGTGTAACGCACCAGGCACTGAACCGGAATGTAGTCAAAGTAATTGTAATTCCAAATAAAGGTGACCGCCAGAGAAAGGCAAATTCTCTGGTGATATGAGGGAAAAAAGAAAGAGAACCTCCCCCAGACCCACACAGACATTCACACACCCACACTCACACAAAAAGAAAGAGAGACCCCCCCCCACACACACACACTCACAAAAAAGAAAGACAGGAATGCCAAAATGATAATGGGAAAAGGGGGAGAAGAAAAAAAGAAAAAAAAGGAGTAAATTATAAATGTGGGGTGAAAACTCCTATAGCACAGCCCCTAATCCGAACCAAAACCTGCAACAAGTACTTGGAGATTGATACAAATTACATACAACTACTAATATCCAGAGAGGTGAGGGAACACAGAAGCAAAAATCTATCTCAGAAACAATGCAGATGAGGACAACAAAACAAGAAACCACACCAAAAATAAAAATAACCCCCCCTACAAGACCAACCAAAATAACAGAATAAGCAAATCAATCTCATAAACCTGCTTAAAAAATCAATATAATCAACAGTCAAGTAAACAACAACAATAGGACAGGGATAAAAACACTTTAAGATAGTGAAGTCAGAGAAGCTAGAGGTATATATGCACTTGGATTAGGTGGTTAGAGATTAGATATATCAGTGGGGTGAAATTTTAACAGGGGGTAAGGGGAAAGAATTAGGTAAATCTAAAGCGGGAAAAGTGTAAGGGAAACAAGGCACTAAATAGGGAAAGGTTAGCCAGAGAGTGGTGGTATAAAGGTGAAGTTGAGGTAGAGTAAAAGATACTAAAGTGTAGATGAAAATAGACTGTATTCCCAAGGTCGAAGAGAAAATATAATCAATTCCCTGTCACATAAGAGTCAATTTGTGATTTGGCCCCTGGGTGGCAGTGTTTCTAGATTGACTTCTGGGTCTATTGGTCCTCTCTATCCTGAACTAAACAATACTGCCTCTCTAATGGTGACTGCTGTTTTAGCAGCCAGAACCCTCCCAAAATCTTCCGGGTTTCCCTCCTCTGTCCGGTCCAAACTGATTGCGCTCCAGGGATTAACTCTGCTACCAGCTCAAAGGGCCCTCTCCCACGTTTACCAGCTCCAACAGCCACAGATTTTATTTCAGGTGCAGATCTCCAGGTTTTGAGTTCCAAGGTGCAGATCTCCCAGACTGCCAGCCCCCTCAGTTTCGCGCCCAAAGTACCCCCAGGGAAGTCTGACCTTTCTGTGCTGGAGTTTAGAGCTCCCTGGTCTCTGCACGCCTCCGTGCCAACTGGGCGCCAGTGCTCCAGGAGCCTCAGCGGTCCAGCCGGTACCGGTACCGTAGCTGTATATATTCAGGCTCTTCCCCTTCAAGATGTCGTGGTCTGCCTCCTTGCGCCTCTTCGCACAGTTGGCTCAGGGAGAGAACCCAGCAGTACTGGGGCCGCTCAGGCTGGGGAGGCCAGCCCAGCAGTCCTCTATCTTCTCCTGGAGCACAGCTGTCCCCCTAGTCGCCGACAAACGCTCCCTGCGCGACCCTCAGCTGCTCCCTCCCTCTGCCCTGTGAACAGATTCAGATCGAATCCCTCCGTTCCGCCGCCATTTTCTCTCTCCTCATGGATAATTTTCAATGTGCCTAAGGCTGGCCCAGAGCACTCATTTTCTGAGTAGAAGAATTTTGCTTATTATCAGGGAAGCCTGTCATGTGCATTTGAGAGACTTTGACTTCAAACCATCCAAAAATTTTCAGCAGGTCACTGGTTAAATAAGTCATGGTACATTGGCTCAAGAGAATTGTATGTCAATAGCATATACAATATAAAAATTGTACAAGACATTTTGTCAAATGAAAACTGTTTTATAATCCTATGTGTGTATAAAATAGTCCTATTTATTTTTAGAAAATTAACCTATTTGGATACAAATGATTGTGCCTTTTAGAAGGACATAAAGGCATAATTAGCAATATACAATTACCCTTGAGAATTGATTCATCCTAGGAACTTTAAAAAAATTGTTTTAGCCTCTTCTGTACAGTTTGAAAAAAATCCTGTCATAAGCATGTGTTACTTTTATGCTCAGTATTAGGGAGAAAGTTAAACACCTGGGTTTTAGTCTCCTTTCTGAGACTGCTGGTGACACTAAGCATTGGAGCTTCAGTTCACTTTTCAGGATTGATCAGAGGAACGAAGCAGTGATGCAGCAATGTTTTCTGCAAATCCTGAAGTGGACCAGGTGTCTTCGCCTCCTTTTTTTCAGGGTAGCCTAAGAGCCCTCTGAGTGTGATGGAGCTGGTGCCAACAGTGACAACTATTGCTAAAGTCTTCGCCAAGTCATTGCTCAGGGCCAGGATTTTCTGATGATACTTTCCCTCCTGCCTCTGACATCGGCCTGGACTGTAGTGCTCTCCCCTCCTTCCTCGTCCACATGGGCTTGAGTTCCCAAAGTGGCAGGGAGGTCAAAACTACTTGGAAAGGGTAGGAGACATCAGCGGCTCCTCTGGCAGCAGCAAGAGGCAGCTGTTTTCTGTGACCCATGACCATGAAACTGGTTGGCAAATACTGTGCCTAGTCAGGAAGGGAAACCCAGCAATCCAAACACTTTTTGAGGCCCCAACTTAACTTATACTGCTTATTTGGGCTCCTAGCTCAGTGCTGATCACTAGAATCTCAAAAATTATTTACTGGCCCACTGAAAGGCAGCCCTACCTTATCTTCTAAGTGGAGTAGGAAGTACCCCGAAGTGAGCCATGGCTTTATTACTGCTTCTCTGCAGTCTGGGCACAGCCCAGTAGTGACATAGATTCAGAGAGGGACACTCACACATGCACGCACGCACGCGCGCACACACACACACACACACACATATATGCTCACATGCTTACACTCTCACATACATATACTTTCACAGCCACACCCACACTCACATGCATAGTTGCACACTCCCATACATAAGCCACTCAAATACAAATGTTCACATCAGTGACACACATTCATACACATTTCCCACTCGTATATCCATACATATATGCCACTCACATACACATTCAAACACTCACATACAGCACATGCTGTTAATATTCACAACATATATACACATACATAACACACATTCTCTATGGCATATACTGTACATTGAGAACAAACCCTTATAAATATGACAAGACATCAAGGAAAGTGCTTATTAAAACAGAACAGCTTTTGCTTCAGTGTATCAAGGGCTTGGTAAAAGAACAGTGTGTCCTCTGAATATCTATGAGGGGCAACTGTAAATAATAATAGTACCTTAGGTGATATGGGTTTTTTTTAGTGTATTTTTATTGATTTCAGAGAGAATGAAGAGGGAGAGAAACATCAGTGATGTGAGGGAATCATTGATCGGCTGCCTCCTGCATGTCCCCCACTGGGGTTCAAGCCTGCAACCTGGGCACATGCCCTTGACCAGGACAACCATGACCTCCTGGTTCATAAGTCGACACTCAACCACTGAGTCATACCGGATGGACAGGTAATGGCATTTTAAGACACCTGACAGTTCACTAAAATGAAAGTTCGCTAGTTGTTCTTCCTTTAGAGTCGTTATTCTCCTTCTCTTGGGTTTTGTGATTTACGGTAGCTGTTCAGGTCATTTCCCATCTTCTCCACCCACAGCCAATCACACTGCTTTTTGCTGATAGTGTTGAAAGAGGACACGCAGGATAGGGAAGTGGGACAGCTGCCCCCTTAATAAGGCCCAGCCAAGCTGAACCTCCTTGGGGGACTGTCCTGGAGATGAGGGGACAGGCAGGGAAGGGCTCTACAGTGGGACGCCTGTGGGGTGAGGTGAGACACCTGCAGAGACAAGGCTGTACGCCTGAGGGACAAGCATCATCCCAACCACTGGTCTTCTTCATTATCCACAGCCACCTGGCCCAGTCGCTCACAGGCAGCAGGGAGAGACCCAATGAAACTTAATTTACCTGTGAAATTGCATCAGTCTGAGTTCTACGTACATTAGCCTCTTCTTTTCCTTCAAGGCCTCATGGTTTTGACTCTTTTCTTTTTGAGGCTGCCTGCCTGGCACCGTGTATTAAATAGAAGGATCATGCCTTCCTGAACAGCGGCCCAGGCTTCTCTGCTTGGTTGCCTCCATACATAGGAAGGGGCTTGGCCATCTGGTGGGCATGAAGAAGATTGTAATGTGCCTGAACATTACCTCACTGTCTGGATATCTTTTTCTGCTTTATTTATGTGCACTTCCTTGGTGATCTCATCCAGCCGTGTGGCTTTAAATAGTAGTTATATACTGGCAACTCCCAAATCTATGTCTCTGTCCTGGATACCCCCTCCCCCAATCTTAGGCTCGTAGAACCTGTGGCTTGCTGGCATCTCCACTTAGATGCTTCAGAGGCATCCAATCATAACATAATTGGAATGACTCCAAATTTCCTCTTAACACCCACTTCTCCTGCAGGCTTCCCTCCAGGAAAGGCCACCCCATCTTTCCAGTTCCTCAGATAAAACCCTCGGATTTAGTCTTGCCTTTTTCCTTTCTTTCATATTCTTGTTCACTTCATCAGTGTGTCAGATCCACATTCAAAGTATATCCACATCTGAGCACATCCTAACTCTGCTGCTTCCCTTTGGGCCAGAGCCACCTACCTTGCCACTCCCTGGATTACAAAAAAAGTGTCCTGTCAGGTGTTTTTGTGTCCTCCCTCATGGTCTGCCACTCTTCTTTCCTAGAGCCCTAGTGTTTTTTCAGAAACTCAAGCAGAGTCCTATTGGCCTCTGCTCCTAAACCACCAGTGTGCAGGCATCTTGCTTCAAGTCCCATCCAAGTCCTCACCTTGTCTGAAGGGTCTACATCGTCTCCCCCGAACAATCCCATCTTATCCCCCCACTCTTTCCCTCATCCCCTCATCCAAGTCATGCTGGCTTCTTGCCATTCTTCCCCAACACCATGCATATTATCAGCTCAGGGACCTTACGCCACTGATTCCTTTGCCTGGAACATTTGTCCCTAAATATACTTCAGTGTCCCATGTATTACAGAGGACTTTTCTGACCAACCACACAATCTCTATTCTGCCATTCCAACTTATTCTCCACGCACATATCCCTACTTTCCATATTTCTGTTTATGTGTTTATTGTCTAATATCTCCTTCTAGAATGTAAGCTGTATGGTACATCACCCACATAAAGCATCACGTGTTAAGGATAACTGATGGCAAGGAGATATGCCCCATGGTTACGTACAGTTTGGTTCAGGAACTGGCCAGGAATTGGAAGCAGAAGGAAAGGAAGTGATTGAGAATTAAATGACAGTTTATTTTCCTGCAAGTCACATGGCACTTGTATGGCAGCTTGCTGGACATTTCTGAGACACAGGCATTTAGACAACTGGGGAATACTTGGCTTCATATAGTCATTAATACATAAGTATTTATTGTGGCCCTACTAAGAGTCTGAGTTCATTGTAATTGAATGAGCATCTGTATATACTACACATAAACCTAAGCAACCATTTGATTGTTCGACTGGTAGCTATGATGCACACTGACTACCAGGGGCAGATGCTCAATGCACAGACATGGAAACATGAAACAGACTGATGAATATCAGAGGGAAGGGAGGATGGGGGAGGGCAGAAAGATATGAACCACAGGTCTTATATGCATACTAGAGGCCCAGTGCACAGATTTGTGCATGGGTGGGGTCCCTCAGCCTGGCCTGCAGAGATCAGCCCAAAACTGGCCCAATGCATGGATTCATGCATTGGTGGGGTCCCTTGGCCTGGCCTGCACTCTCTCACAATTTTGGACCGCTGAGGGGGTATCAGAGAGCCAGTTTTGGCCTGATCCCTATATGCCAGGCCTAGGACACCCGTCTTTTCCCTACTGCTGCACTGGGCCCCAGTTCTTAATAAACTTTGTGCTAAAGATTTTGGGGAGAAAATGCCAGGTCTGCTCATAATCTCTAATACCTGCTCATACCAACCCCAGGCTTTTGTGAGGGCCAACTGTGCTTGTTCTCACTTTTTTCAATGATCAGCACTATGCCAAGATTTTATGCCAAAACATGTAAACTTGATGCCAGAGTAAGAGATGGAAGGAGTTGGGGGGATTTTTTTCTCTAGAAATGTTTTAGAATGGAGAAATTAAGAGCACTGACTTTGTACTCTAACAGATGGTTTGAATTTTGACTTTGATACTTTCTACATGTGTATACAGGGCAGATACTGAAACTCTCAGAGTCTGTTTCCTTATTTGTTAGTAGGATGAATAGTGTTCATAGAATTGTCATAAAATTATTAAGTAAAGTAATATGAAATGATTAGCACAGGCCTAATACATATTATGCATTTAATAATTTTAATTTTCATTATCATTGCTGCTTGAGATATTTGGAAGTTGTCTTTGACTATGACACAATGATATTTTGTATTTTTCTTGAAATAGAACAGTAAACAAAACTAAGAAACCTGGCTTGCATTCCCAAATCATACCACTTAAGATATCAGAAGGAGTAGACAGTAGAGTACCAAAACATGGCCTTGATTCAGACAAGTGGAACCTTGATCTATATTTATTAGATAATTTTGGATAGTCTAGCTCAGTGGTCAGTAAACTCATTAGTCAACAGAGCCAAATATCAACAGTGCAATGATAGAAATTTCTTTTGAGAGCCGAAAACCGACATCTGCTCACGGGCCACGAAGTTTCAATCACACTGCATGTGTGTGCTCTCACGTGGTATTTTGTGAAAGAGCCATACTCAAGGGGCCAAAGACCTGCATGTGGCTCACGAGCCGCAGTTTGCCGACCACTGGTCTAGCTAGTGCTTATGAACTTCTGTTCCCTCATCTGTAAAATGGGGATAATATTTTGTTCCCAGGTTTGGCTTAATGAAACACTGTGACCACTTCTAATATATCAGTGATTTCTAGTCAGTAGTTTTCAATGCATGTATCTGTGTGTTCGCATGGACATATGTATTATTGTGTGGTAATCCACAATTTAAAACAATGGCAACTTACTGTATATAAAATTTTGTATTTCCATTTATTTTGCAACTATTATTTAATTACAGTGCTCAAGAATCTACTTATAAATGACTCTCTATAATCCATTTTAGGGAAGAGCTACAGTTTATTTGACCATGTATTATTGAAATGTAGATTATTTTTTTCACTTTTAATAATGCTATTACAGAGAAATTTCTTACATATTAGTCATTTTTACTACTTCAGGACAACTTACCTTTGATCAATTCCAAGAAGTGTAATGACTAAGTCAAATGTATAGGAAACCTATTCCCAGAAAGGTTGTACTAGTTTATAACTCCTGTTAGCATTGTATGAAAATGCTTATTTCACCATGGCCTCATCAACAGTGGGTATCATCCCAAATCCTGTTCTGCAAGATTATTTTGTCTATGGAGAATTTTGTAGCTAACTGCAGACATCTTGTACAAATAGCAGTACATCTGTAAGCCAACCCCTTACTTGGTGAGACTAAGTGAGGCATAGAGAAGTGTCTTAGGATTGTACATTTTATACCAGGTTGACTGGACCAGGATACTGGAAATATTCTATTTACTCTAACAGAAGGTGAGTCTGAAACTCTTTTTATGTTTTAATTGGAAGGTCATTGGCAACCTAGATTTCCACCATCTATAAAATGGGGACACTCATATCTGTCCCTTGGAGGGATTTTTGGATAGAATTGAATAGTGAATAGATACAGCTGGATGTCTTCAGATCTGTATTATTACACCAAATCACCAGCTGGTTAGTACTGTGTGTATGTTGGTATAATTGTGTGGGAACAGGAAATTGGGCAGCGGGTAATAGCACCTTTTAGAAGAGAGTAGTAGCAGCATGCATTAGATCTGGCTGCAGTATGAGTGGGTCATGATGGACAGCATGCACATCCCTCAGGAGCAGGCCCCCACTCCTTCAAATAGGTTGCATCAGGCTCAGCTTTACTTAAAAGATAGTTTTCAAACTTCTCGTGCATCGGATCAACTGAGGGCTTATGTAACCATTCTTGGGTCCCACCCACAGAGTTTCTGATTCAGTAGGTGGAGCTGGGCCTGAGTCTCTGCATTTCAAATAGGCTAATATTGTAGTCCAGCAACTCAAAACCACAGGTTTATAGGATTCTGTAGCAGCAGTTTAGTTATCATTAAATTAAATCACCACCTACTGTAGATGTGTGTTTTTATTCAATGGGAGGGCATTGGTATTTGCATGTTAGCAGCACTAAGCTTCACCAAAATTAATTATTTGTCTAGAATGTGGTTTTGTGTTATTGGAAAATGTAAACATATTGAGTGTATCTCTCCTCGATCGATAGCTTCATCTGATGTATGCATGTAGTCAAATGTATCTTTCATAAGCATGCGCAATATCACAAGAAAGGAATATTTTCTAGCCAGTGTTAGAATCAGTGCCTGCTTTTCAAAGCAGAGCTCCCAAATTTAATAATTATTTATAATGAAAGTGGAATTTTAGTCTCATGTCAGGCAAGTGGAGGATCTCATATTTCCTAAGGCATGTCTGTGATGACTCCAGGTCTAAGTGGCCTGGTAAAGATAAGAGGACATTTCATCATTTCAGAGGGGCCTCAGCCAGTAGAGAATAAGCTGTGGTCAGTGAGCAGACAGCCATATTTGTTCACCTCGTTCCAGGCAAATGGCTGCAATCCAAACACACGAGCAGGCCAGAGACCAGGCTTATTTAATCACCTGGAAGTTCAGACGACCCCTGCAGCTGTTAGGAGAACCTGTCACAGTTGGTTTGTCAAGGACCCAGGGCCAGATGCTGCCCTGGGAGAATGTATTCTCAAATTGACACCTGGATTTTGGGAGAGCCAGTGAGATCCACCAAGCAGGACCGAGGGGCCACGTTAGCCAGTGTGTTCCAATGAAAAGGTTCACTCTCCAAGAGAGACTGCTGCACAGAAGGAAGTGGACAGGGAAAGGAAGGAGGTGCTGGTGTCCAAGTAGATAAGCATCTCGGGCCATGTCTTCTCACAATGTGCAGCGGTGGTATGCTGTTCACCAGGAACCCAGATGTATCGGAGACCTTTCCTTCCCGAGTTTACATTTTAGATGTTTTACACTCCTATTGAAGAGAGGGAAACAAATGTCCTCATTCAATGCAGATTTATTTGAGCAGCAATGGATGATTAACTTGTGATGAGGTCATTCCATATGAAATAATTCTGAAAAAGAGGGTTAAGGACTAACATAGATATTAAGTTCTTCTTGACTTAAGTCATTTAAGCAGGATGGGCAAAAGGAAGATAAAGAGGAAGAAAGTTGGAAAAAAAGGGAAGACATAGGTTGTCAGTTGAGCTTTTTAATAACTGATTGCAAAGCTCTTAAGTTTGGAGCTATTTATTTCCAAAACACTTGCTCTCTCTCTCTCTCTCTCTCTCTCTCTCTCTCTCTCTCTCTCTCTCGACTTTATACCAATTGTATACTCTGCATGGGTTATCTATTCATATATTTGGACATGTGCCTAACACAAGGTCTGAAGAAGTAGCGACTAATATTTTTTAGTGTGGTTGTGTATTCAGGATAGAAGCATCACATGCAAAAAACAGTCTATCCACAATGTTCCCTTTCCTCTGAGGACCTGCACACTGAATGTCCTAAGGTACCGAGAGGTGATTTAGGCTTGCGGGGAAATGCTTAATCCGCCTTGAGAATAAGCCATGCTGATTTGTTCCAGGTGAGTGAGATGCTTCCCTGAGCTTCAGCAGACAGCTTGCATTAGGCCCATGATCTATGCTTCACCAGAACCCCATTATGCTGCTAAGGTAGAGGCAGCAGTCCCCCCAAGTTATGAAAGCTGTTCATTTCTCCTTAATCCCTCATGGTGTACAGGGTTTCCATGGTAAAGGAGAAAATAGCTGTTTTCTCTTCTATGCCTGTAGCCGGTGGTTCAGTTTTTACATACATCTAAATAACACACAGGCTCAGGGCAACAGAGGTACAGGAATTTAGATCCTGCTTGACCAAAGACTTGGAATATGAATAATTTGCACTGTAGGATTTAAATTGTTTTTATTTATCTTTATATTTTTATATTTTCTCCTGCAGAGAGGCAGGAGGTAGAGTGTGCTTTTAAAATTCCTCTCCAAGAAGCAGGAGTTATCTGGGTTATCCCTCCTTAGCAGTAACTGATGGGCGAGCCAACAATTCGCAAGGGGAAGCCAGGAAACTCGGGCCTCCAGAGTATAGAGGAAGGCATCCAGGGTTTCCCTTGCGCCTTTTGATTAACGTGTTGGCAGTGGGCTCACTGGTTTGCCTGCCTTCTCTGCAGCGCCACAGTTGGATACAAGAAAAAGAAAACAATTTCATCTCTTTTATTGTGTTTACATGCACAGAAGCCAAAGATACTTACGGTACTTTTTATCCAATTTGCTGGGAATTATGTTTTAATGCTGAAACCACAATTGGGGGAAAGGTCCATATGTAACAGCAATATTGACATGGAGGTTTGAAATTGGGCCTGCCTGTATCTCAGTTGGACACAGGATTCTTCACCTATGGAATAAGGAATGCTGTCAAAATGTTGATGTGTAGCTTATTGATGATGGAGGGTGATATTTACTGCCATAGGTGGGAGGAAGACATTAATCTTCCTTGTTTCCCTTCACATTCAAGTCACACATGGTGGAGACTTTGGAGCCAGTTGATTAGTTAATATCCACTCACTAGCCTGCAACTTTGAGCAAGTTACTCAACCTATCTGTGTCTCAGTCACCTCTCTGTCAAAGGAAGAGCATGGGAGAATCTAACTCGTACAGTTATGGTGAAGCTGAGCTGAGACAGTTACAGTGTGGAAGGTGTTCTGCACACCCTAAGTGCTATGTGGATGTTTATGGTCATGTCAGTTACTGCTCCTGTGGCTGAATGGTCGAAGCTGCTGCTGTGCTTTAAGTGTGACTTGCTTTCATATGACCAGTCGGCTTGCCTCTGTACTGGAGCATAACCTGTAGTCTCCAGGTTGTAATTTCTCACCCTGATCCAGTGTCCTCGTTACCTAAGAAAACACTTCACTGAGGGCTCTGGAGAAACCATACTTTCATCTCTTGTGCTTAAGGTTCTGAGGGTTTGAAGTTGTGACACAGGTTGAGCTCTCTAGAAGCAGAAACTGTACAGTCTCTATGTTGATTGTGTTGGGATATTGTGAGGTGCTGATTGAGGAGACACACCTGCAGAGGGAGGGAAAGAATGTGGGTTGGACACAGGGAGAAGGGGAACAGAGCCTCAGTCAACCCTACAGGGTGCAGTGGGCTGCCTGTGGCCCATCACAGTGACCCGAGTCAATGCAGAATCGTCTGGCCTTTATATTGCTACATGGACCAATCACTGGATATGGGCCACTTGAGGAAGGCTGGTCCCTCGGTGAGGCAAGTCCTAGAGGTGCTGGTGGCTGGAGGCTCCATACTGCTCTGTTGTATGATTGCTGCCCAGATCAGTGGGGTGCAAGTCCACGTATTCCACAGGTTAAGTTCCAGACTAAAAGGTAAAGTTCAGAAAGCACAGAGCAAAATCTCTTTGTAAAGTCTTCACTGTTCGGCCAAATGCTTTTTATAGGGGTGGCTGGGGAAGACAAGGGGCTTGCAGAGAAGAGGGAAGGGTTCCAGAGAAAATGCAAACACTGGAATGGAACAGAGGTGTGTGTTAGTGTGTATTATTGGGTCTCAACAGTAAATAGAGGAAGCCAAGCAGAATTTCCCAGGGTAGGGGCCCATGGGAACAATTTGGAGGTGTTAGAGGACTAATAAAGAAACACACTGATTTTTTTCTGAGGATTTCAGAATTCATTAATAGAATTGTGGTGGATTTGGGGTAACCACCCTTTTGGGTTGCCTGGACTGAAGGTATCCCAGGATGCTTGACTTCCAGCACTAAACCTGAGTCCTCGGTGGGTTGATATAAAGCCTGTTCCAATCCAGCCCCTGAAGTCACACTGAAGCCATGGAAATGGGTGGGTGGAGGGCTGGAAAGCCATGGCAGATGTTTTTCTGTGCAGTTAGGAATGACAGAGAGAAGAGACATTATTGATAGTCCCTGCAGTGCTCCACATGTAGTTAGCAGCTAATAAATATAGATCAAACTGAAATTGAACATAAGGGCAATGAAATGGAAGAGAAAATTATTTGGAACAAACTGCTGAGAACAGAGAAAGAATGGTAAAATAGGCAATAAATCTAGAATGCAAACCAGAGCTAAATGCCCTGGTGCACTCAGATATAATGCCATAGAGTCAGGCCAGGTCCTGAGCCAGTGTCTTTAGTTCAGACTGGGTGCTCCTGCAACCTGTGTGCATTAAAGAGCAACCTGAAGTCTCCTCTTTGCATACACCTTCACCTTATCCACCTGGACCATCCTCTCCTCTCCTTCCTCCCCTCTAACCAGGTGGGCAATGTGTTTCCAAGTCTGTTTTCACTCACAATTGACCCCTGGCATATACCCTACCCTCTTCTAGCAAATGAATCTCCCCAGAGACTGGACAGAATTTAGTACTTGTGAGGAAGTTTGCTGTGGGGCTGGGGAAGTTACCTGCTCTGGTAATGGATTGCTATGATTTCTTAATCCAAGTCAAAGACCAAAGGGTTAAGTAGAAACTGGTCTTGCCTGTACATTAAAATAAGGGCAAGAACTGCTTACTTTGTTTCCAAAATATGTAATGTGTTATAGGAAAGGCCCTGACCAGCTGATACATTTCACTAAGACAGTGACCCTTGGACTTTCTGACCTCATATAAACCACAGTTCATACTCAGTCAACAATTGCATGTCCATAGATAAACTGGCCTCCCTGCTAATAACACAGTTCTTTTTATCCAAGAGGTTTGTGCATCATGCTCAACTAGCTGTACTTTATTGTCAGGTTGCCTTACCTTTTCTGTTTCTAACACACAATCTCGGTTGCCACCTCTCATCCTTAGACTAATGGCTCCTACACTTAGACTTTATTTATTTATTTATTTATTTATTTATTTATTTATTTATTAAATCAAAACAGGGGTGGAAATACATTTCCTAATGTATTTTTTCCTTTGCATTTCCCAATCAGTAGATACCCACAGAATGTCCTATGCATATTCATAGAGGCTCAAATTCTGAAATATGCAGAGCCTGGAGCACAGAAGGTGCTCAATGAGGATTTATTGTATGAGCTGTAAACTACTCCATAAAATGTTTAGTGAGTGACTCAGTGAATGAATGAGCAAAATCAATAATGAAAAGATAAGGATTTAAAAGATTAATTCATTGGCGTAATCTTCAAGTTTACATGACGTTTGTTGGACAATATTATATCCTTCTCTCTGAACTCCCGACGTGTTTTCACCATTATTCAGCTGCACCTGGGAGGAGCAGGCAGGCATGATAATCTGCATCTGAGGGTGGCTTGCAAGAGGGCTGGCTGAAGAAGAGAAAGGAAAAAAAGCAGAAAGGCAGCCAGATTTCCTTAGATAAGGCTCTGGTATCTGGCGCCTCTCCCCCACTGCCCACTCAGGTCTGTGACTGGCATCCCAAGTTGCAGCAGATCTACCTGCTCTTCCTCAACTTTTAGGCTTCCTGTGACTTGAAGTCTCATTTATCATAGAAATAAACCCCTGTTTAGTCAGACGGCTTGTGCATGCTTAGCACTGTGTTGGCATGGAGGAAACTACTGAAGTATGGAGGATTTTCTCTGTGTTGATGCCTACAATAGACTTGGGAGGTAAGCATTACCTACCAGAAGCAAACATGAACACACAAGTCCTTGCTATGTAGCACTAATTGCTAAATTGGGTGGTATGGAAAGAATGGGTCAAAGGGCTCAGAGGACAGGGGTCACTAAGGGATGAAGTAGGCAGGGAAGGGAAAATGCTGTTTAGTTCAATTCATCCAGCCCTACCTGTATATGTGTGTCCTTTGCTCTTTTTGGCAGGTGGGTGTGGGAGGGCTGGTGGGATAAGACCATACCCACTGATACCACCCCTCAACTGTTTTATGTAATCAACTTCTACTGAAGATTTCATTTCAAAAGTATCCTGCTGCTTAAATATCATTCCAAAGCCTTCTAACTACATTTTTCTTCTTATAAAACATATATATATATATATATATATATATATATATATATGTATTATGTTTATACTAGAGGCCTGGTGCACAAAATTTGTGCATGGGGGGGCAGGGAATTTCCCTCAGCCCAGCCTGCACCCTCTCCAATCTGGGACCCCTCGAGGGATGTCCGACTGCCCATTTAGGCCCGATCCTAAATGGGCAGTCAGACATCCTTCTCACAATCCAGGACTGCTGGCCCCAAACTGCTCACCTGCCTGACTCCCTGATTGCCCTTAACTGCTTCTGCCTGCCAGCCTTATCACCCCCTAACCACTACCCTGCCAGCCTAATTGATGTCTAACTGCTCCCCTGCCAGCCTGTTTGCCCCCAACTTCCCTCCTCTGCTGTCCGGGTCACCCCTAACTGCCCTCCTCTGCCGTCTTGATCGCCCCCAACTGTCATCCTTTGCAGGCCTGGAACCTTCCAATGGCCCTCCCATGCTGGCCATCTTGTGGTGGCCATCTTGTGTCCACATGGGGGCAGCCCTCTTGTGTGTTGGAGTGATGGTCAATCTGCATATTACTCTTTTATTAGATAGGATAGAGGCCTGGTGCATGGGTGGGCACCAACTGGTTTGCCCTGAAGTGTGTCCTGGATCAGAGTAAGGGTTCTCTTGAGGTGTGGGGTGGCCTGGATGAGGGACCTGTGGTGGTTTGCAGGCTGGCCACGCCCCCTAGTGACTCAAGCAGAAGCCCTGGGATTAATTTATGTCTACAATTGAAACTTTGTAGCCTGGAGTAGAGCCAAGTCTTCTTTTTGTTCTGTGGCAACAGCCATTTCTGTTTAAATTCTATAATGGAAACTTTATAGCCTAGAGTAGAGGCATAGGCATTAGGGCTACAGAAGCTTGGCTTCCTCCATCATTTGGGTAACCCTAGCCTCTGCTCTCTCCAGCTCCATGGCTGCCACCATTTCTGTTGGAATATATCTGCTATAATTGAAACTTTGTAGGAGGAAAGCTTGGCTTCCTTCGTTGCTGGGGAAATTCAAGCCTCCCTCCTGCTCTCAGTGGCCACAGCCATCTTGGTTGGGGTTTATTTGCTCCTGATTGGCTGGTGGGTGTGGCTGGTGGGCATGGCTTGATCAGAGGTATGGCCAATTTGCATATTACTCTTTTATTAGGTAGGATATATTCAAAAGTTATTACCATATCATTAAGCAATTTCTAACCTAATAATAGCATCTCATGAACTTGACCAATAGGACTCACCTTATTATAATCAGTCAAAATAATAATGATAACTACTAAATTGAATGATTACTCTCCTTTTTTTATTTTTATTTTTATTGTTCAGCTTATTAATTACATCTCCCCCCCTTTTTTCTCCCTATAGCTCCTCTCTTCCTGGTACCCATCCCACCCTCCACCCTCACCTCCCCCCCCCACTGCCCTCTCCCATAGGTGCATGATTATTGTCTAGTCTCTTGCTGCACCTCCCACACTCCTTTTTCCCCCAAGAATTGTCAGTTCATTCCCTTTCTATGCCCATGATTTTATTATATTCACCAGTTTATCCTGTTCATCAGATTATTAATTCACTTAATTTTTAGATTCATTTGTTGATAGATGTGCATTTGTTGTTCATAATTTATATTTTTACCTTTTTATTCCTCTTCTTAAAGAATATCTTTCAGCATTTCATATAATATTGGTTTGGAGGTGATGAACTCCTTTAGCTTTTACTTATCTGCCAAACACTTTATCTGACCTTCAATTCTGAATGATAGCTTTGCTGGATAGAGTAATCTTGCTTGTAGATTCTTGCTCTTCATTAATTTGAATATTTCTTGCCACTCGCGTCTGGCCTACATCATTTCTTTTGAGAAATCCGCTGAGAATCATATGGGTGCTCCCTTATAGGTAACTAACTGTTTTTCTCTTGCTGCTTTTAATATTCTCTCTTTAAATTTTGCTCTTGGCATTTTAATTTTGATGCATCTTGGTGTGGTCCTCTTTAGATGCCTATATTTTGGGATTCTGTGTGCTTCTTGGGCTTTTAAGTCAATTTCTTTCACCAGGTGGGGGAAGTTTTCGGTCACTATTTCTTCAAGTAGGTTTTCATTATCTTGCTCTCTCTTTTTCTGGCACCCCTATAATTCGGATATTGGTATGCTTGAGGTTGTCCCAGAGGCCCCTTACACTATCTTCAATTTTTTGGATTCTTTTTGCTTTTTGCTTTTCTGGGTGAGTGGATTTTGCCTCTTTGTATTTCAAATCTTTGACTTGGTTTTTGCGGTCCTCTAGACTGCTTTTAGTTCTTTGTGTAATATATTTTATTTCAGTCACTGTATGCTTAATTCTAGTTGGTCCTTTTTTATATCCTTCTAGGTCTCATTCATTTCCTTGCAGGCCTTATTAATTTCATCGGCCTTTTCTAGGAGCCTCTTGAAAAACATTATTACTGTGGTTTTGAACTCTATGTCCAGTTGTCTTTTTTTCATCCATTTCTTTCACATCTGATTTCTTTCCATTTCTCTGCATTGTGGCTGCTTTCCTGAGTTGGTCGATTAGCTTTGTGTGGTAAATGTCCTCTAAGGGACAGTGGCTCAGCCTCCCAGTTACCTAAGGTGGATACTTTCGCTGCAGCCTTTTATGGGTTTCATAGTCTTGTTGAAGTTAAACCCAGATTATTGTTGTTAGCACTAGGAGGGTTTGACCTCCAGGCCAATTGGCTGCGAGGGTCAGCTGTGCGCAGGTTGGATGGGTGGAGTCTCCAGGCTTAACAGGCAGTTTCAGCTCCACCCTATGTGGCACATGGGTCTCTGTGCCTGGTGGTAATGGCTGCACGCATGTCTGAGAGAAAGCCACCACCAATCTCCACCCACTGCCAGACAACTCAGCCTCTCCCCAAATGAGTCTGCACACTCAAAGTCTTGCCCAGGGTTGTAAAACAATGCAGCTGGTGGTCTCCCGAATGAGGGAGCAAGTCACGAGTCCTCTCTGCACAGTCACGCACTTCTGCTGTTCCCAAGTTTGCAAGCCCTCTCCACAACCTCGCAGACCTCTGCCGTGCCTGGATTTCAGCATGCTTCCATACTGTCCAATTTCACCCTGTATGAGTGTGGGTTCCCCGGACCTCGCCTTGAACTGGGGAATCAGTACAGCAGGATGCCTTTGTTTCCCTCCCTGTTGGAGAAAACCAGCGGGATTTGCAGCTGCCTGCCCTATCTGCTGGCACGCGCAGGGCTCCAAACCTCTGACTCTGTGCATACTTGCAATGCTGTCCTCCGCCGCTCCTCTGAGTCGCAGCATCCTATCTTTACTTTTATTTGTGGAATTTTCACTCAGCCAGCTTTCCGGTGATTCTGGATGATGTTTGTTTTGTCATTAAGTTGTAGTTTTGCAATTGCTGTGTGGGGCATCAAGATAAGTGTTTACCTATGCCACCATCTTGGTTCCTCCTGATTATTCTCCTTTTGTTAATAGGAGGGCTATACTTTAATATAATGTCACCACTAGCAGAATTTTAGGTTTAACAATAGAATTTTACACCTGGAAAAGGCTCAATCTGTCTTAAAGCAATTCTGGATTTATTTAAGGTATAAAATTTGAATCATCAGTGACAGTAGAGCTGAGGGGTCTATGACCTCCCATGGTCAGGTAGTCCAGAGTTGGGTCCCTTGGGTTTTCTGACTCCGGTAGATTGCAGAGAATTCCAATACAAAGGATAGTACTCCACACCATAGTGAGTGTTGCCTGGGAAGGTGAGGACAGCAGGACTCGTCCTAGCCTGACAGAAAGGTGAACTGTGCATCACCCATGCTCACATGGTGACTGCTCTCCCCCTCTGTCAGGCCAGCTGGGGCAAGAGAAGCCCCTGAAGCGAAGCACCAGCTGCCACATCCCCTGAGCCTCAGCCTTGGCATCATTTCCACCACTTCTGTTGACTTCCCAGGGCTGTTTGACTGGAAATGACTGCCTCTCTCTCTCTGATCTGTAAGGAAGCCTTTCCTATAGGGCCCTTGAGGAATATTTGCCATGAACATAAGTAAGGTGTTTCTGGAGCTTAACCCGTGAGGCAATCAAAGGGGGGAAAAAGTCTGTGTGTGTGTGTGTGTGTGTGTGTGTGTGTGTGTGTGTGTGTGTTATGCACTTACTGAAATTTTTTTTATTTAATCCTCAACTGAGGATATTTTTTTTCCGTTGATGTTTTTAGAGAGAATGGTGGGAGGGAGGAAGAGGAGAGAGAGTAAAACTTTGATGTGAGAGAGACACATTGCTCGGTTGCCTCTGGTTCACATCCTGACAGGACCAGGGATCTAGCCTGAGATCCTTTAGTCTGCTGGCCAGTGCTCTAACCATTGAGCAGGGCAGCACGTGCACTTACACAGGGAGAAAATAAAAAACAGTTTCAGCGGACCCCTGACCTGCCTTCCCTAAGATTCCCTACTTTTGTCTTTTTAACCTAAGAATCTCTGTTAGCATAAAATGGGGGTGCTCCCCAGTGAGCTCTGAGTTCTGCTGGCCATATGGACAAGTACAGGCAGGCATTCCAGAGCCTGGGAGCCTGTCACCACAGACCCAGCCCTGCCACCCTCCTGGGGGCCCTAATATTGTGCTATGCACTTTTCTCCTTGCTTCCCAGGGATGTTGTCAGGGCTGGTGTGAGGCAGTGGGGGCAGGGACTATAAGTGCTGCAGCCCCAGTGTGTTTTAGGAACCCCTGGAGAGCTGACATGCCATTTGGGGCAGGCTTTATGGAAAGCAGGTGCTAATCACGGGAAGATCTGGCTCTCATGCACTGGCAGTGGGAATGTCAGAGGCTGTCCTCGTCTCCTTCCTCCCTGTGGTGCTATCGCTGATTTTATTGGCGTCTCAGTATCTGGTGGAAATCGAACTCAGGGTCTTTTTATTTGACAATCATTGCAGGCCACAGAATGAGCTGCTTTCGCAGTTTATAGACAGCGTGTCCCTTGTGACCTCCCCCGGGCTCTGGTTTCGGGAGGACTCTGTTCTCAGGTTATAAGAAACGTAATCTGCATGTTGTTTAATGAATTTACATAAATCTTTGAAGTAGCATTGTTGGACCCAGCTTGCAAACTGGACTTTAATGCATTGGGGTTGTGGATAATCAAAGTCAGGGGAAAAATATGTCTCCCTCCCCCTCCTCTTTTCCCACCTCCTCTTGCCTAGCCCTTTTTATTTGGGGCAAGCAAAGTAGTTAAAAATGTCAAACTCACAGTATGCACTGTCAACAACACAATGAGGAGGCTGAAATAAAATCCTCCAGCTTCATGGTGATACTTTATACTTACACAGGGCCTTTCATCCCGAGCCCTCCACTGCCTTGGGAACATTAACCCTCTCTGTGCCTCCCCGGCTGAGCCTGGAGCCTGGCCTGGTTGAGAAAGCAAATGTGTGGGAACATAGTACCCCATATCAGAGACAGGTCCTAAGCAAATATTCATAACTAGTCAAATTTACATCTCTTCTTTCAGCTCTTCTTTCAACAGACTTCTGCCATATCAGTCCCTCTCCTAAGGTGCCTGGTGCCCCAAAGGTGTTAACAACTCAACAGATGGAATGCATGTGTGTTGAGAGCCCCAACAAGCAGCTCTCCTCCTCAGTTGAGGAAAAATGCATGTGTAAGCTTGAAATTTGATATATGATGACATACAGCAAAGCAGTCATTATGGGAGTAATCTGAACTTTGTTGGACTTCACACTTTATAGTTTACTTTTGTTTTGTTTGATTTATGGATGGGGAATACTGTCACATCTGCAGCGATGAATGCCTATAAAGGACTTGACCCAATTCTGAGTTGGGACAATCAACATGGCACCCGCTTTGCCACTTCTAAGTTGCACTTTGTGCACTAACTGTGTCAGATGTGACCTATTGTAGGGAAGGATTACTGGGAATTTTCTAATTAATTGATCACGGTGTTCTTTCCTAAGGAACCTAGTTAAAGCTGTATGCTCCTTATTAACGTCTGATTATAACAACAGATCTCCTCTGAGAGTACACAAAGGGCTACACTATGGAAAAGAGCAGAAATCACACAAAGTTGAGATTGAGGTCCGAGGTCTATTGAATGTCCCCTGCCATATATACAATATAAGGATCAGAAGTGAGTACTTGAATGATGGCGATCTGCTTCTAATTCCAACTTGCCATTCTTCATATTTATAATCTGCAATGGGCTCTAAGTATCCCTGGGACAATGGAAGGGCAGGCCAAATTGAAATGGTAGATCTAGCTCTGACCATTTGTATGATCAGAATCAAGTTACTTGAACATAACTCTCTGGGCCCCAGTTTCCTCAGCACTAAGAAGGGAATGATAATGTTGCTAGTGGAAAGTGTGTTCTCCCACAGGATTATGAGAATATTTCACAGACCCATGCATGGGTGATCGGAGTGTGGCAAGGTTTATTTGGGTAAAAATACAAGGCTGCCGATCATGGGTTCCCAATGTCCTATCTGTCAGTCCTGCCATGGAAAAAGTCCAATCTTGTTTTCATCAAGGCTCAAACAAAGGCCAGTATCCAGAGTTTCTGTTTCAGATGAAAACTCAGTCCCTGGAGCCCATGCTGTGTCCTCGGCCTCCAGGGCAGCTAGACCTGCATAGTTACATGTGTTCCTAGTTGAGAGAGAGAGGGCTCTTCTGTGTTTCTTGGTGATTATGTTATCTCTGGCTCATGATAGATTAGAAGCTTTTTCAAAATAACCAATCAATTTACCAAGCGTTTGTGGACTTGACTTGAGCCTGCTTCCTGACTAACCCATTATTTCTCCAGGCTAAACTGATAGGCATCTATGGCCCAGCATCCCCCCCCCCCCCGCCCCGTGCCATTTTGACTTCTATTGCACATGCGCTTACCTTCCCCTGCCCCTCCCCCATTAGTACCAGAGTGGGAAGGGAGGGATATTAATCTTTGGCAGGGCAATGCTGTGATCCTCTGTGAAGTAAACAGGCTCATGCATAATAATGTCTGAGTCCCTTTGCTTCCTCCCTTTATTAATATCTAGCTACCTATGCTAACAATAATAGCATCTAAATCACTGCATCATTTTAAAGGTAAGTGAGATAACACATTTACAACAAATGACACATATAAATACTTAATAAATGGCAGTTTTCCATGTTTATCAGGATAAGAGGGGGAGGTAGAGAGGAAATCAAACACTAGAGGTAGGAACTGTTCCTATAATAATAGTCTTGATAGGTCCCTAGTTAGATCAATCATCTAGCAAGCACCTGCAAGGCAAGGGACCTTTTCCCTGTTTCACTCCTTGAAGAGCTGGTCTCTGATTTTAGGGATTTTCCAGTTTAAAACACTTTAACATGAAGAATACAGCATAAATCATTTTAAAAAATTAACAGGCAAATGGACACATATATGCATTTTATAACATTGCTGGAGAATCCTCCATTGGTGAGGACAGGCTGCACGGAGAGAGGGGACATTGCCTGAAGAAGGAGTAGAAGGCACTGAAGGAGAAGGTGGGCCACACACTTCAGCAGGGGGAGGTGATTGTGGCTGCAGCATTAATGATCACCTGGTAGAGGTGGGGAAGTCAGGGCACTAAGCCCACCTCACCTTTCTCTTATTTTTTTATAGGAAGTTGAAAGTGAAGTTAAATACATATATTTAACTCTCACTTGGGAAAGTGTGACTTTATGACTTCTGAGAGGCTTCCCGTGTGCATTTTTTAGACAGGGTCTCACCTCAGGTTTCTATAATATGTGGCTCATAGCAATATAAAGCCATGTGGGAATTATGGGCTGTGCTTCCATTGTCTTGAAATTACCAAAAACATATGATATCTTCTCACTAGAAAGTAAGGCGAGACTTCAGTATGTTTTCTCTAGAAGGCTAAACATAGTACTACTTTGAAAAACCCTTTTTCCTTGGTGGAAATTGTCATTCTTTCTCTTGGCCTTTTTCCCCCTAAAGAAAAATGTAGTATATTAAGCGTGGCTTATGCCTGCAAGTTTCCACCTAAAGGTTGCATATAGGGGAGACTGAGCATTCTGTAGCTGCATTCTAGGCCACTGACCTTCAAAGCCTCTGTCCCTCCTGAATGAAGCTCTGAAGACTCTTAAGGGAGAGAGTTTCCTAACCTGCCCCTGGTGAGTTCCTTAATGTTAGACGGGCCATGACAGGAGCGGGGCAACCCTGTGCCCTTACAAGCTTTCTGCCTTCTCATCTAATGCTTGTTAGCAACCAGAGAACTGAACCAAAGCGGTTCATACTTGTCTTACCTTACAACTCCACTTGTCAAACAACAATTGCCAAGGGAAAGGTCAGCACTTGATGTTCTAAGCACTTAACATTAATAATTTCTTAAGATGGACAGAATCTGAGAGGTTTACAAATTAGTCCTCAAATGTGTGGGAGAGGGCCTGGTTGGTCATTCAATCAGAAATGAAAACCAAGTGCCGGGTTCTCCTTCTTCTTTATCTGAATCCATTCCAATGTACTGCTGAGTCTTAGTAGAAAGTCCACAAATATTTATCCAATCAGTAGAACTTTATTGAGCACCGACTATATGCTAGACATTTATTGAAGGAATAGCTAAGATTCTCCTTGTGCGTTATTATGAAAATTGTATGATCATGTACTTTTATTATGATTATTTTGTAAGTTTATTTTTGTTGTTGTCAATATGACAGATGTCCCCTATTCCCCCCTCATTTCTCTCTTTACCCAGCCCCCTTTATTGTTATTTTTAATAACTAAAGTGGCACATGCTCATTGAAAAAAAATCAAACTATACAGAACTGAAAGTTCCCCTGTCATATACTACAGTCTGTACTGCAATTTGTTTTATCCATTCAACAAGCAACTATGCAGTTCTTTCTGTGCCAGTACATGGCAGTTACCTCAACTTTTTAAAACTCCTTCTAAGTTTTATATACTATACATGTGCCACAATTTGTAAAATTTACCTTTTCTCATATTGATGAATACTTAAGCTATCTCTATTCTAATGGTTTACAAATAATGTTGCAAGTAACATTCTTTGGGCTCTTTTGGGAGCATATTTGTGGGGTCACTCTGAAAAGTGGAACTTCTTGGTCTAAGGATTGTATTTATAAAATATTTAGATACTTATCATTTGCTTTTCATAATTATTGTGTTGATTTTTAAGACCCATTAATGATCCAAGATATGCACTGTCTTTAACCGATTCTTCCATGAAGTGGCAGATTGGCAGGTCTGGGTATACTTCCAATAATCAATCACTGCTCTTTGAGAAAATAATGTTGGGATATACACCAAAATAAGATGTGATGTCATTTTTTCCAAAGGCAGGGAGAGTATTTAATCTAAATATACTCTTCATTCCATGGGCCCACTAACTTTCCTGTCTCCCCCTTAGCGCCCTCCTCCCCATATTGCTGTGTAAGATTCACTATGGCAGGTGATTTGAGTACAAACAAATTACACTTACAGCACAGTGTTTGCCCTCAAAGACCTTTCAAATTGAGTTGGGAAGACGGACACAGATGGCTAAAAAACAAGCTAAAAATACAAGTCAGTATATAAAAAGCAGCAAATATAAATAGTCAGCATCATTGTGGAAGTTCAGAGGGACGAAGGAAGGAAAACAGTGGAGTCCAGTGTCAGAGCTTCAGGCAGAGGCTGCGGGACTGTGGGTTCTCAGGTGGGGCCAGCAGTGGATGGGAGATAACGCTGAAATGCAAGGAGGGATCAGCTGACAGAGAAAGAGAGATTCCACGAGGGTGGAAAATATGGTGAAAGTGCCCACTTTGAATTTGCTGGTTGAAAGTGGATGGGGTTTACAGTAGTCCTTGAGATTATTAAAGATACTTAGCAGAAGTTTTTTATTTTATTTTTTCTGTTTTGTTTTTTTGGGAGAGGTAGAAGTAGGTCATTCAAATTTTGAGACTCTGAAGAAAGCTTCCAGCACTTTTCGCAGGAAAGGACCTGCTTTGCACGTGCACACACAACATTTTGTGGCTTTAAGCAGCCCTTCCTCCTACCCCAAGGTAAACTTTAGAGTACTTCTAAAAGAAGTTACAACCCAGAACAACCCATCTAGAAAAAATGTTAGCCAGGTACACACATCCCAGTAAAAGTTTTTTGGCAACATAAGACATAACTAATGTCCGTGTATTCATAAATCACCAAACTCTGAAGCTGACTGGAACAGGTGGGTCACCAACCTGATAGAGCTGCCAGCTTCAGACCTCCCTGCAAGCCGTCGGTGTACCCAGGGTGAATGACAGGGGACCCTCCGGTTCTTGGAGAAAGATTTGACCTGCGAGAAGCCCAGGCTTTGAAAATAGGAGTCAATGGGATTATTAACGCATGTGTAGCTGGAATCCACTCCAAGACCCCGACTTGCGCGTCATAAAAAAAAATACTCTTGCTCCCCACCCCCTACTTTTTCTTTCTTTCTTTCCTTTTCTTTCTTTCTTTCTTTCTTTCTTTCTTTCTTTCTTTCTTTCTTTCTTTCTTTCTTTCTTTCTTTCTTTCTTTCTTTCTTTCTTTCTTTCTTTCGTTCTCTCTCTCTCTCTCTCTCTCTCTCTCTCTCTCTCTCTCTCTCTCTCTCTCTCTCTCTCTCTTTCTTTCTTTCTTTCTTTTTCTTTTTTTTGACAGTCAGTTAATAAAGACTCAACAATAAGCAGCTGCCAGTGATGTCATTTGGGACTTTGTCCACGGAGCTTGTATTTACAAGCTCGGAGCAACCGCGGAGCCGCACAGAGGGAGCAGTCTCCGCAAACTTGCTCTGAATTCTCTGCAGGACTTTGCTGCCGCTTTGGACGTTCAGGAAAACTGAGCGTGTCCTCCTAGCGCGGCCTTTTAAAGCTTCAAAAATAAACAGAGGATAACTCGGGAGGAAAGTTTGAGCTGGCCAGAGTGTTGCAGTTCCTGTGTCTGTCTCCAGGGCTGTGATATGTGTTGACTGAAGCGTTAACTGCAAGTAAGACTGTTGGGATTTTTTTTTTTTAAACTCTTGTAACAGTGTTTCTTCTTTATACAGCTTACTTTCCTTTTAAAGTGAGATAATGATGTTTACCTATGTCTACAGGCTCTGGCTGCCGCCACAAGTAAGCATTTGTTCCGAGTAATTACAGGGGCTGAGGTTGCCTGTGAGGTGCACGGGACTCCTGTGTCTGAGAACAGGCACGGGGCAGCGATGATAACAAGATAGTGCGGAGTTCGTAATTATTTGCCTTTGTAGGGAGGTTGGAAATTTAAAAAATAAAACAGCAACCAACCATATAAAAACTATTAGGTCAACTTAAGAATTTTAATAGAAATCCGTAAAGACTAATTTTCAGTGAACTGGTGTGCTGGAGGAGAAACCCCCTTTTTGTCCCTGATCCTTTCTGTGGTTTATAGGTTTCTAGTATGTGACTGCTGTTTACAGTATCCTGTTTCCTCCTGCCCACACCCTCTCCCCAAGCACGCACACAGCCAAACTCATTCATTCTCAGGGAAAGTTAAAGGATAGAAAAATGTTTTGCAATTGCAACCTTTTCTATATAGATACTTTTTCTTCGGGGATCTGGAGAAATGTTCACTGTTCTGACTTTTCTTTGAGTTAGGAACCTGAAGTAACAAACTACTGAAAAAAAAAATCAAACGTTTGACATGCAGTGAGTTCGGGAGTCAAGATCCACATCTCCTGTTTCACTTTCTTTCTGACTCTTTTAAAACTCTTCCAATATTTTTTTTTGGGGGGGGGGAGGAGAATGCTGTCAGTGTGTGCCAGCCTGGACCAGGCTCCCTCTTATCACGGCCAGGCTGAGCCACCTGGCCACTCGGAAGTTCTGCCTAAGAGCCCTGTGAGTTTGTCTTTCTAGTTGGTGCTTCAGGATGATGGGTTTGCTCCTCAGTACCTTCAGTCCAGCCCCTCATAGCCAGTAGCAAATTGGGGCTAATTCCTGCCTCCTAGAGCTGACAGCTGTGTGCACAGATTGGCAAGAAGTGGTTGTTAGCCTGTTACCTCCTGCACACGAACCCCATGACTCACTCCTGGGGACCTGGCCTGCCCCTCAGTTCAGGGGCTCCATCACCAACCCAGGAGAGCAGTGACAGCCTTCACTGCCTTCTCTTTTCCTCTGGCCTCAGGGAGCTGTATGAACCCAGAGGCAGAAAGGCTTACCAGGGAATTCTAAGGTGTGTAACTTCTTGCATGTTTGTCAGCTACAAGGTTTTCTACCATAGCACATGCTGCTTGGATATGGTTTATGGTTTACAGCTCAGTGGTTTTTTCTTTTTTTCTTTTTCTTTTGTGTGTGTGTGTGTGTGTGTGTGTGAATTTTCATTTAAAATAAGGGATTTGCTCCTAAGGCAGTTTTCAAAATACTATTCAAAGCTTAATCTTTTTACAGAAGAAAACCTCAGGCACAAGGATGGGAAATAATTTGTCCAAAATCAGCAGGCAAGATGGTGACTGAGCTGCAGCTAGAAACTAAATCCCTATGCTCCTGTGGGCATGCATTTCACGGCTCAGTTCTTAGGGATTAGAAAAGAAACGGGACCCACGCATGGTTAGCAGGCCTTCTTGTAGGAGCAGAGCTTGTGTGAAGGTGGAGGAAGGTGTTCCTGCAAAGAGAGAACATTCCTGTTTTGTCTTTGGCTTTGAGAACGCTTCTTAGTGTCTGTCCCTCATTGTTTTCACTAGAGGGCCCAAAGGACTCTGATTAGTTTACAGCTGATGGCTAAAAGGCAAGCCAGGTGGTTCCCACAGGTGAGACGGTAGAAAGCATTTTGCATCAGGTACAGGTTGAGAGATTGAAGGTGGGTCCCAGCTCTGACATTTTGTGCTTCTGCTTTATTTTCACATCTCAAACCTCTTCTCACTGACGTCACCTGTGTTTCTCACTCCTCTTTGGGGACCCTGTTGTCCATAGAACCTTCTTTTCACTTTCTCGTGGATTCCTCCTGCCCCCTCATTCTTGCACTGCAGTCTAGACCTCAGGTTCTGACATTCAACTGGATTCACACCCTGCATTCCTTTTCTCTCTGGAACCTGCCTTTCCCATGGACTCTTAAAGTCGATGTCTTCCTTTGGATCCTCAGAGCATCTGGGCTGACTTTTTCTGGGGGGTGTGGAGCTCTTTGCCACACAGTTAAATATCTCTTTTCATTTAAAACAAGGGCTGTGTGTTGTGTTTTTAAAAATATGTTTTTAAAGATTTCAGAGAGGAAGGAAGAGGGAGAGAAAGATAGAAACATCAATGATGAGAGAGAATCATTGATCGGCTGCCTCCTGCATGCCCCCTACCAGGGATCGAGCCTGAAACATGGGCATATGCCCTTGACCAGAATAAAACCTGGACCCTTCAGTTCATAGGCCAATGCTCTGTCCACTGAGCCAAACTAGCAAGGGCAAGGGCTATGTTTTAATCACTTCCTATATTCACTGCACCTGCTACAGGGTAGTTGTTCAATGTATAATCCTATCAAATAAAGAGGGAATGTGCTAATTGACCATCACTCTGTCTTAAAGATGGCTGCACCCACAGCTGAGGCCAAGCTCCCATTAGGAGCCTTAATGAGCAATCAGCAGGGACCTCCTCCACCCCCGTGGGACTTGACAGGGCACATCAGGCCATGCTCCCCGCCCTCGAGTCAGGCTGAGGACCTGAGGCCTCACCCCCCCCACCCCAGTGCCAGGTGGGGCTTGACAGGGAACTTCAGACCATGCCCCCCATCCCGGCACCAGACCAGGGGACCTGAGGCTATGCCCCCCACCCAGTGGGGCTTGACAGACGATCTCAGGTCATGTACCCTACCTGGCAGGGCTTAATGGAGGCCCTCAAGGTATGCCCCGCCTTGATCTGGGCTGGGGGACCTCAGGCCATGCCCCCCATCCTGGTGCTGGGCCAGGGGATCTGAGGCTATGCCCCCTGCCCAGCAGGGCTTGACAAGGGTGGGAATGGCCAGTTCCGGATCTATCCCAATGTTGGGGGGAGGGGAGGTGCAGCCAGGTCTGATTTTGAGGTGCATGTGACTGGGCAGGGACTTGACTCTGGGGTCCCGTGGTATGCTCCAGACTATGACAGGAGGAAGGTTTTTATATACATTTTACTAATTTTCTTTCATCTCTGACACTTTTATTATTTAGAAAGGACAAATAGCAATATTAAATTATTTCCTCTAATTAATCCCCCTTTAATGTGCATGAATTTTGTGCACTGGGTAACTAGTACTAAATACATAGAATTGGTTGTTAATCTTAAATATCTCATTGGCCGCATCAGACACCTAGGCCCTAGCACTTGGCTGATAAAAATATGACATAAGTGTGCTGAGTGCCTTTAAATTTTGTGGTTGAAAGCTCTCAGTGCCAGACTCCTCATATGCAAACAAGGCTATGCTGATGTGATGCTTGCCAACTTCCACTGGCTCATCTCTCTCCACTCACCCGATGCACTTATACATCTGTTCTTGAGGTTCCTGTCCCATCAGCTCAATGGAACCTCCCTGGAGGATGGAGGGGCAGCACAGCATAGCGATGGCAGACTTGGACCGGAACCCGACTGCATGGGCTCAAGGCCTGATTCCACCACTTGCTGGCTTTATGATCTTGTTAATGCACCTATTTCAACTTTTCACTTTTAAAATGTGGATAATAAGAGGGCTCATCTTATGGGGATCTGGGGCGGGAGGGATTAAGTAAATTATGATAGCCAAAACACTTAGCATAATACCAAGCATAATTTAGTGGCTATGAGTGTTAGCTGTTGCCATTACTATTTACCTTGCAGGTGCCCATATCCCAATGTAGATTTAATATGTCAGCATCTACAAGGTAAGATTCAGACCCAGAAATAGTTAAAAAATTCCTCAGGTGATTTGGACTGGAATTACTGGCTTAGCTACCAGACATGCTTTCTGTAACCTGAACATGTTGGGCTTGTATGTTCTTTAGCACCTGTATACCTTTATACTCCTGCCTGTGGCATTCTCTGTCTACCTAATTTATCCACCAGTCCCTTGCCAAATTGGTAATCTCATGCATAACTGAGCACCTGGCACAGGGTTCCCACTAAATCATTAAAAAAATGTATGAATGCATGCTTGATAGATGATGTAAGAGAAAATTTAAACTGTTTTCTTCCCCATAATCACTATTGAATAATTACTGCATATCAGGCACACTCTTAAGTTCTTTGTATGTACTATCTCATTATACTCATCTTCCAGGTAAAGATACTGAGGTACAGGTTGGCAAAATCATGCACAAAGGACATGTGGCTGGTAAGAGGGAGAGGCAGGATTTGCACTCTGAGCTCATACTATTGACATTTCATTGCACTGCTCTCTGAATGTAGAAGGCAATATTTCTCATGAACTTTACCATGATGGGACTTAGTTTTCCCCCAAACGGAGTGTTCTGTCAGACCAGGAAACCAGATGAACCCTTGTAGGTGCCAACTTGTTGGACTGAGGATTCACATTTTCTAGTTTTTCAGAATTGTCTAAAGCCTTTGGTATTTTGTTTTTCTTTTAACCTCAGGTATGAATCCTCTTGCAGGCAAGCCCATATACAGCTGACCATCAGAATTATCTGCATTCTTGATCTGGGTGTTGGTAGGCTGAGTTTAGCTTGGTCAGGCGTGTAATCCAGAGGAGTTAGGTGAGAGAGAGAGAGAGAGAGAGAGAGAGAGAGAGAGAGAGAGAGAGAGAGAGAGAGATACTGGTTGTTCATGTGATTGGTCCTTAGAAAAGTGGTATTTTGTGATAGTGCTTTTAAATATCCAGATTGGTTGAGACAGAAGACTGGTGAGTTTCTAGAACCAGTGAGACACAGGTACCCTCCAGCCTTATTTTCTCTACTTCTCTAATTCTACACAGTTTAATGCCTTTGGAATTTTATATTCTCCCTTATGCTTTCTTTATAGATGAAATAATAAATCTCTCACATACATAGAGCATTACCAGCTTTTACTATGCCCCAATACATACTCGTCTAATGAAGTGTGTCATGTCAGTTTGGAAGTCTCAATTACACAAGGTACTTCCCAGTAGTTACATAAATTAATCTTGGTATTTCAGAGCAGGAGAAAAGATCACTTCTCTTAGAGATCCACTTTCTGGATTACCGATGCCTTTGAATAGGATTTGGATGCACTGTGGAAACCCACTGGACTGAGTTCAAAAGGAAAGTCCTAAACCCATTTTGGAATATAAGCTCCAAATATAATAAGGCAGATGGACATTATGGTGTTGGAAGCAGGATTGTTAGTTCTGAAATGTGGGTACAAGTGTTATTGTCAGGATGCATGTCTGACAAGCTGCTCCTTGAAGGATACTTGCTTCTTTTGGCAAATTGGATCTGGAAACAGCACTGGTCTAGGTCAGCCCAAAAGACATATTCCAAATGGTGTCAGCTTTAGAAACTTACAAAATCAAATCATACATGCTCACAGTTTAGAAAACCAAGTAGTACTAAAATGTTTATGAAAACATATACCTATATGTCACATATAATTACATAGATGCACATATCATTTTGTATAACACTGAATGATAGTGCTGCATTTTATCTACATGCAATTTTCTAAACATTGCATATACATGGTGCAGTCCCTGGAGCCGCTTTCCCCCTCCCAGCCCCAGGGCTGGTCCTCAGAGGCTTTTCTACTCTTTCTGCTGCTTTTTGGAGATATTTCTCTAAATGTTTTAATACCTACTTATAGCGTCAATTTATTTGTTTATTTCCCATTCTGGTAGATTACCATATATATTTCTTAAACCTCCTGTACCTTCCCTGTTCTCCGATGAACTATATCATCATTGTTGAATAAATGCATATTTAGCGTTTATTTTTATCATGACTGTAAATGTTTACTAATGAGTCACATCATTTATTGTTGATTACAGTTTTGTCCTGTTAAAATATTTTTCCTAAAGTTACTTATAAATTTTGTAATTGCCTCATTGAAAAAATTTACTTAGGTTTTTAGGAATCTATAGTTAACCTTTCCCATTTCTTTCAACAACTTGACAAAAGTGTCAATGACAACTTATTTTTAAAACATTCTTATTATGCTAATAATTAAATTCTCAAGTGCCATATACTGGTGGTTTTTTTTCAGTTGTCAAGCAGAAGTTAGTTATTAGTTGTGCCATATAAGAAGCAGCTTAAAAGGCCTGTCTTCAATATTTCTTTTATTCTAACTATAGTCAATTACTTTTATGTGAATAAAGAGACAGACATGATATGGTTTATTGTTTGGCAAATAATATTCATAATTTGTTTTTATAGTTCCATGAATACTTGATGTATTTTAATGTAAGGAATATCCTTTATTTGTGAATACCTTTGACATCTAGAATAACTTCATTAGAAGAAAGAGAATGACACCTCATACAATGTTACTTCATGAATAAGTAAATGAATATCTCACTCAAACTGTCACATAGTTCTTCCCTTTCTGATTTTCTTTTCATCTTTCAGTATATACCTATATGATCAGGAATGTGAGATACTTTATTACTAGAAATAGTTAAAATAGTTTATTTAATTTTAAAGAGACCGTGTTTTTAAAAATTGCCAGTAGAGGGCCTTGTTAAACTGAATCAACTCACAAACCAACCAATTGTAACAGTTAAGAAGCCATTGTTTGTAATTACCTGATTAATAGGAAAACTTCCAAAGTAATTTTTAAAAGTGCATTATATTTCTCTCTACCTGGAGAAATTAAAGGTCTTAGCTTTATTTTCATTGTTTCCAAAGGGGGGAGATTGGAGAATTCAGATAGACCATTAATAGCCCATCAACCAAACCAGGATTTAGCATACCAAGCCACAAAATCTACACATGACATTTCTGTCTCTGCCACAAAATCTGTACGTGACATTTATTTGTGTGTGTTGGAGCCCTGTCTCTGCCTTTTGGGAAACAAGCGTTGGCTGTTGAATACATGGAGGACAGAAATTGTGTGTCTCCTATTATAGGAACAGTTTATACTTGCATCCTGCTCTTATGGGAGCCCCACTCTCAACAAAAATGGGTGTCTATTCCCTGCACCTGGACCTGGAATCAATGGGGGTCATTGATTCAGACCAATCATGCTCACTGTCCAGTGAAGGAAACAGAGACATGGGGAGTTTTGCTGACTTTCCAAAATTCATTCAGTGGCTTAGTGCACAGTTATGCTCTGACTACCCACTGGCCCGTTTCCACCTCTCCTACTCACCAATCTCTCCTCCTGAGGAAGGCTCCCCTCCCTGTCCCTGCATCCCCAGCCTAAATGATCTTTCCTCAGAAGAGTTTCCTTACTTGTTCTATAGTAAATTCAGGTACTTGTTTTATAGCACTTATCATTAGTATAATTAAATATATGGTATTCATTTGATCAAGAACATCTCCCCATCTAGGCTGTAAGCTCTATGAAGACAGAGCCTGTGTCTATCTTGTTTAATAATGTAGTCTTAACACCTAGAACACTGGCTGGCGAATGATAGGAGCACAACAAATATTTGGTAAATGATGGATATAAGCAAGTTTTCTGATATTAATTTTGCACTCTCTCCTCTCCATTTTTACATGTATGAAAACATCCCTTTTTACAATTCAACTGATGACATTCAAATCACACAGCATTCAAAATACCCACGGACTCAGGGCAGAAAGGCATGCTATTGCATTTAACCCAACTTTCAAGGAGTGAGTGAGCACCTGTGTGTTTTTAGTCATGAACGCATCAGTATTCATAGCATATGTCAAATGAGGGCTCCATAGACATGAGAACAAATGAAGAAGAGAATAAAGATTTTTCTTCCCTTGTTGATGAGGACAAGGAAGTGGGGAATGTGCTCTTTCACACAACCCAGATTGGGCTAGAGTTTTTCTGGATACCCTGTTCCTGCTAGGCTGCATCTGGAAAGGCCAGGACTTTGCAGTCAGATAATACAGGTAGAATAACAGAAATCAAATAGCCACAAGTAGTGCCCCACGTGGGATTTGTTCTTATTGCCATTGATTTGGGGTGGATTATTTAGCTTCATTGAACGTGGTTTCCTTGTCCATAAAATGTAGTAATATCAACAATTTCAGGTACTATTTATGAAGTGCTTACAGTGTATCTGGCCCTTCTGTGCTTTCTACATATATTGTTTCATTTAATCCTCAACATAGACCTGTGAGCTAGACATTACTATTAATCCCATTTTTTAGAAGGGAGAACCAAGGTACCAAGAGGTTAAGTTGTTCCAGATTGCACATAAGACTTTGAGCCAGATATTTAGGTTATGTAACCTCGTGAGGGTTAAGTGAGATAAAGCGCCTGGGGTGCCTGCACAGCAATAGACTCCCATTACGTGGTGACCATTACAGTCATGATTGGCTCCTTGTCCTTGAAGGCATAATGGGACCTTGTAAGTAGATGATTGCTGAAGGGGAATGAGAGGGCTGATGACAGCTCTATGTGTCTGGGTCATAGGGATTTGTTTAATTCCCATGCCACATGTCAAGAGCCCATTTACTCAGTATTTTGGCACATATAAGTATTTGCAGCCCAAAAGAACTACCAAAGGGGCTGCCCATCTCTAAACCCCTCCTTCTGTGAATATATTGATTATGTTCTCACCATATGTACATATTTTCATTGCTTAACACATTGTATCTGTTTAGGTGATGTCCCTGGCTTTATCATGTCTAAATTTTATTTGGCACAACTGCCAGATCCTATGTTGTATAGGACTGCAGACTTGAAATGCAGTGGAACCAGGTCATGGAGGAGGGTGGGTATAAGAAGTGTGCAGATCCTTTAGGTGGGGTCTTAACCTGATACACGTTTTCTGCATCCTTGGACCACCTTTCCTAGCTCCTCTTACTCCCTTACTCTTCTCCATCTCTCTCTTTCTCTCTTACCCCACCTTATTTCTCTTTCCTTATATTTCTCAGTCTTCTCTCTCTTCTTCTCTCCCTCTGTTTTCTCATCTCTTATGCTCTTCTCCTTCTTTACCTTCATTTACCTCACCCCCTTCCCCTTATCCCCAGGAGAGTAGAGGAGTGAGATGATGGTCAGTTTTTCTTAGTATACAGGGGGCTAAAGAAGAAAGGAATTATTTCAGTTTCTACACCTCTCATAAACTTAAATGCTGATTCTGTTAAAACACATAACACATCCAAATTACATGACAAAGAGAGAAGCCAGATGAACAAGCAGCATTGCATGGGTCAAATGGCCCCATCTGCAAGTGAAGGAGGAAATCAGATAGTCCCAAGGCCATTTCTGGCCCTGCAATCCTGCCTACAGTCTGATAACAAGAAGCTCTGAGGCACAAACCCCCTCCCTGGGACAGTGGTGCAGGTCTGGGCTGCGTGCATGGGCACTTTGCCATGTCTGTGATCTCCAGAAGTCTCATTTTTCCAAAGTGTTGAAGTGATTCGTCACTGCACAGTGCTTGCTGTGTGTCCTCACAACAGATGTTAAAGGATCACCCTTGAAAGAGTGTTTCTCCAGAGCATTTAATTAGAACCTCCACAGAAGATTAACAGATGTTATAATTGCCTTTACTCTTTGATTAAATAGTTTCTGCATGAGGAGCTTTCTTAGATTTTCCTTCTCTCTTTTATATGATCTTTATAAAGAACTGACATGTGTGTTCAGTTTTCTAGAGAGAGCTCCTCAAAAGACTTGGTAAAAATCTTTGCAGATATATAATTTCATTTTCTCATTCATATCTCTATCTATAAATGTCTCTCTGTATCAGTGTATGTAAATATGTATCAATATATCTATATATCTGGGGTGGGGTTGGTTATGCTTGTATAGACCAAACCATCCTATATAATAAAAACCTAGGTGGCATCACACCCTCTCTCGACACCCTTGTGCAGTGCTGTCACAAGATGGCCGCCACAAGATGGCCACATGCACAGTGGAGGCGGGGCTTGGTGGCCACTCCACATAGTGAGGCCTGGGATTCCCACAGCTCTGTGTGGTGTAGAGGAGGTCTGTCTTGGCATCTCTGCTACTTTGCTTGGAGGAAGTGGGTCCCTGCAGAGGAGTTGGGTCATGGCAGGGGAGGTCAGTTGTGGGTGGTCAGGTCGGCAAGGGAGGGCAATTTGGGGTGAATAGACCTGCAGAGGAGGACAGCTAAGGGCGATCAGGCCAGCAGGGAAACAATTAGGCATCAATCAGGCTGGCAGGGAAGTAGTTAGGAGACAATTAGGCAGGCAGGCAGGTGAGCCATTAGGAGCCAGGAGTCTCAGATTGTGAGAGGGATGTCCAACTGCCAGTTTAGGCCTGAACCAGCAGTCAGACATCCCCTGAGGGGTCCCAGATTTGAGAGGGTGCAGGCCAAATTTCATGCACCAGGCCTCTAGTTGGTTATAAAGGTGGCTAGGTGACAGGAATATGAATGTGGCCAAGAAGCTGGCTTCTGTCTTTACTATTTGTTCATTGAAATGATTAATGTCCATGAATATTATCTGGAGTGAAAAACTGCAAAGTGGGAAAAGAAAATTTTGCAAATTTTGTGCAGTAACCAAGCATGTCAGATATCAAGTGTACAAATGAGTGTGTAAGCTGTGAGAAAAAAAAAAACATTTATGGCATGAATGGCTGCAGATTTCTTTGGCAATATTTGCTCTGGGAAGATAAGTTATCATCGAGACACCTTATCACTATCAAAAGCATTATTTTCATTCCATTATTTCAAACAAAGAATTCCTTCTTTTCATTAGAGATGTGGTTTGTGTTTTATTACCAGTGTATCTCACCTTCTGTGTTCCCCATCAGTAAGATGATGCCACTAACTCTACATGAATGAGAATGCTTTTTTTCATTGTCTCATTGTCCACATTAGTATGTTTCTTCCTTGAGAAGAGAAAATTATAAGAAATGATTTCAGACATTTGGTGAATTTGTGAATGATGAATATAAGAGGAGCAGAACTAAGGAATTCTGAGTCAGATCTTTGGGAGGGGTCTGCTTAATAATGCTCTCCACCTCTCCATTTGGAAGCATCTGAAAAGGGTTCATAAGTCAGGGCAAAGGTCAATCTTTAGATCAACTTGAGGTTTGACCTAAAGGAAGAGGAGGGAGTGTGCAGTGGATACGGATTATATGTGCTACTAGAGAATCCAAAGGAAAAATTCTTCTCTCTATTTTTTAAAAATTAAATTATTTATTGCTTAAAGTATTACATAAATATCCCCCCCCCCCCATTAACCACTATCTGGCCACCCCCCCCCCCAGCACATGCCCTCTTTCCAACATCCCCATCTGTGTCCATTGGTTTTGCTCATATGCAGGCATACACGTCCTTTGGTTGAGCTCTTATCCCCTCACCCCCTGCCTTCCCTCATAGGTTGGAGAGTCTGTTCCATGTGTCTATGACTCTGATTATATTTTTGTTCATCAGTTTATGTTGTTCATTCTATTCCACAAATGAGTGAGATCATGTGATATTTATCTTTCTTTGACTGGCTTATTGAGCTTAGCATAATGCACTCCAGGTCCATCCATGCTATTGCAAATGGTAAAAACTCCTTCTTTTTTATAGCAGCTTAGTATTCCATTGTATAGATATATCTCAGTTTTCTAATCCACTCACCTGCTGATGGGCACTTAGGTTGTTTCCAAATTTTAGCTATTGTAAATTGTGCTGCTATGAACATAGGGATGCATATGATTGGTGTTTCTGATTGGTGTTTCTGTTTTCTTGGCATATATCCCTAGAAGTGGGATCACTGGGTCAAATGGAAGTTCCATTTTTAATTTTTTGAGGAAATATCATGCTGTTCTCCACAGTGGCTGCACCAGTCTGCATTCCCACCAGCAGTGCATGAGGGTTCCTTTTCCTCTGCATCCTCACCAGCACTTGTCATTTGTTGTTTGTTGATGGTACTCATTATGACAGGTGCGATTTGGTACCTCATTGTTGTTTTGATCTGCATTTCTCGGATGATTAGTGACTTAGAGCATGTTTTCATATGTCTCTTGGCCTTTCTGTATGTCTTCTTTTGAAAAGTGCCTATTTAGGTCCTTTGCCAATTTTTTTGATTGGAGTATTTATCTTATTTTTGTTAAGTTGTATGAATTCCCTATAAATTTTGGAGATTAAACCCTTATCAGAGATAACATTGGCAAATATGTTCTCCCATGCAGTGGGCTTTCTTGTTATTTGTTGATAGTTTCTTTTGCTGTGCAAAAGCTTTTTATTTGATATAGTACTGTTTATTTTCTCCTTAGTTTCCATTGCCCTAGGAGCTATATTGGTAAAGATATTGCTACGACATATGTCTGCTATTTTGTTGCCTATGGCTTCTTCCTTCTCTTTATGGGGATCAAAAAATTGGATGAAAGAACTGAAATAGACATTTAAAAATACTACTAACCAATCATTGTCATTCAGACTGTTTATGTGATTCCTCCATTTTACTGTGTTTAGTTGTGGAGGTTTCATGATCATTACATAGTATTTTATTGTGAGACAATATCATGATAGATTATTTCTTCTGTTGAGAGGCATTTGGATATTTCCAGTGTGGGGCCATTACAAATGGTGCTTCTACAAATTCTCTGGAACACATCTCTTGGTGAACAAACGTGCACATTTCGGTTGCGTGTGAGTATGTGTATGTAGGTGGTTGCTGCATTACAGGATATCTAGGAGGTACTGCCCACCACTTTTTCAAAGTTCTAGCCCCATTAACAATATATGAAGATAAGGGAAGTTTTAATTTATATGAGAAAACACTGCTTAATTTTCACTACTACTTAAAAATGAAAGTTAAAGGGAAGCAGAGTGGCCCAATATTAAGCAGAACTTTCCATCATTTGGAAATTCACAGAAGGAAATTGGGACCCTATGAAATAGTTCCTTATTCCTAGGAGTGGTCAGACAGTGACAGGATGGCCATCATTGAGAAGAAAGGTAAGCTGGGGGATTTCAAGGCCTTTCCCACCTATAGGCTTTATAAATCTAAATTAAGCACCTCTGTAGAAACTGAAAATGATAGTGGTTGAGAGAGGTCGTTGCTAAGGACCAGATGGTAAGAGGTATGAGACAAGCTGTGAGTAAACAGGAGTGAACACAGTGCTGACTCTGTGAGTAAGGACAAAGGCTAGTCTAGGAAGGGAGACGGCTACATGAGCCTGAGCAGGAAGTGGTAGAATTGATGTGGTCATAAAAAGATAATGTGTTAGCAGATGGAGCAAAGAATGGTTAGTTTGCATGCAACCAGAGGCGTATTTTAGAGCACAAGTGGAACACAGGTTGACATGGTTCATTGTACTGAATGGTTAGAACCAATTATGAGAACCATAAAGCAAAGCAAAGGCATTCTATCAGCTCTGCCAGAGATCAAGTGAGGCCTGTAAGATGCTCAAAGGGAAGCTGCTTCCCAGGGAGATAGCCACATAGCACTCAACAGTAAGAGGCTATGGAGCATGTAAACTTCTGATCCCATCTCTTCCACACATTTGATTCCTCTGGTTTCTAACTTAAGTTTATGTTTTCATTAAGTATTCTCACTTCCTTGGAATAATTCATTGTGCCTCCTCTTGGTTAATACCTGTTTTGGGTGCCCCAGTTACCAGCCTATGGTACCTCATATTGAGCAAGTACTCCATTAAACATCGTTTTTAACCTTGCCGATTCCCCATGGCCTGGAGGTTGGGGTGGCCACAAACACTTCCCTACTGGACAGAGAGTTATTTGGGATCAAATTTCACCTAACTTTATCTTATTTCTTTTGTTTTATATTGATATTGTATCATTTTATGATTCCTTTGTAAAGTCCTGGTAAATAGCTTGCATAAGTTAGTTCCAGGAATAATCAGATCATGAATAAATAAAATTTCTTTAGCCATTTCTCATAACTTGGATCATGTTTTCTTTTTACTTCAACTGCCAAGAAGCTCAGAGCCAAATTTAAATGCTTAATTGCAAGAGCTCTGTTGGCTCATATATCATGCTTATGGACAGTTCAAACATTTTTTTTTCAATTACAGCTAATGTTCAGTACTATTTTCTATTAGGTTCAGATATACAGCATTGTGGTTAGACATTTATATTATTTACAGATTCTTTCCCCTTTTAAATCTAGTACCAACCCAGCACCGGGCATAGATATTATAATATTACTGACTATATTTCTTATGCTGTATTTTATATCCCCATGACAGTTTTATGACTACCAATCTGTACTTAGTCCTTCACCTTTTTCGCCCAGATCCCACCACCCCTACTCCCATCTGGCAGCCATCGGTTTTTTCTCTGTATCTATGACTCTGTTTCGGTTTTGTTTGTTCATTTATTTTGTTCTTTAAATTCCATATAAGTAAAATACTATGGCATTTATCTTCCTCAGTTTGACTTATTATACCTAGCATATAATATCCTCTTGCTCTATCCATATTGTCACAAATAGTAAAATTTAACTTTACTTATGTGTAAGGTTAGGTTATTTCCTTGAGATATTTCGTGTTTCTTTTTTTAAAAAATATATTTTATTGATTTTTTATAGAGCAGAAGGGAAAGGGATAGAAAGTCAGAAACATCGATCAGCCACCTCTTGCACGCCCCCTACTAGGGATGTGCCCGCAGCCAAGGTACATGCCCTAGACCGGAATTGAACCCTGGACCCTTCAGTCCGCAGTCCGATGCTCTATCCACTGAGCAAAACCGGTCTCGGCTTTTTTTTTTTTTAATATATTTTATTGATTTTTTTACAGAGCAGAAGGGAGAGGGATAGAAAGTCAGAAACATCGATGAGAGAGAAACATCGATCTTTCTTTTTTTTAAAATCTTTATTGTTCAGTTTATTAATTACATTGTTCCCTTTTTTTTTCACCCTATAGTTCCCCTCCACCTGGTACCCATCCCACCCTCCGACCTAACCCCCCTCCACTGTCCTCTCCCATTGTTGCAAGATTTTTGTCCAGTTTCTTCTTGCACTTCCCACAACTGTTTTCTCCCCAAGAATTGTCAGTCCATTCCCTCTCTATGTCCATGTCTCTGTTATATTCACCAGTCTATCCTATTCAACAGCCTATCAATTCACTTGATTTTTATGTTCATTTGTTGATAGATGTGTATTTGTTGTTCATAATTTTCATCTTTACCTTTTTCTTCTTCCTCTTCTTAAAGAATATCTTTCAGCATTTCATATAATGTTGGTTTGGTGGTGATGAACTCCTTTAGCTTTTTCTTGTCTGCGAAGCACTTTATCAATTCTGCATGATAGCTTTGCTGGATAGAGTAATCTTGGTTGTAGATTCTTGCTGTTCATCACTTTGAATATTTCTTGCCACTCCCGTCTGGCCTGCATCATTTCTGTTGAGAAATCCGCTGACAATCGTATGGGTGCTCCCTTATAAGTAACCAACTGTTTCTCTCTTGCTGCTTTTATTATTCTCTCTTTGTCTTTTGCTCTTGGCATTTTAATTATGATGTGCCTTGGTGTGGTCCTCTTAGGGTTCCTATATATTGGGGTTCGGTGCGCTTTTTGGACTCCTAAGTCAATTTCTTGCACCAGGTGTGGGAAGTTTTCAGTCACTATTTCTTTAAATAGGTTTTCATTGTCTTGCTCTCTCTCTTTTTCTGGCACCCCTATAATTCGGATGTTGGTATGCTTGAGGTTGTCCCAGAGGCCCCTTACACTATCTTCAATTTTTTTGGATTCTTTTGGTTTCTTGCTTTTTCAGCTGAGTGGATTTTACCTCTTTGTATTTCAAATCTTTAACTTGGTTCTTGGGGTGCTCCAGAGCACTTTTAGGTCTTTGTATAATATTTTTTGTTTCAGTCAGTGTATGCTTAATTTCTGGTTGGTCCTTTTTCATATCCTTGAGAGTCTCCTTTATATCCTTGAGGGTCTCCTTGATTTCCTTGTAGGACTCATTCATTTCCACGTTGGTCTTGATCATTTCCTTGCAGGTCTCATTCATATCCTTGACAGTCTTGTTCATTTCCTTGTAGGACTCATTCATTTCCACGTTGGTCTTGATCATTTCCTTTGTGGTCTTGCTTATTTCCTTATAGGCCTCAACCTTTTGTTGGAGCCTCTTGAAAAACCCTACAACCGTGGTTTTGAATTCCATGTCCAGTCGTTTTTTTTCCTCCATTTCTTTCACATCTGATTTCTTTCCATGTCTCTGCATGGTGGCTGCTTCCCTGAGTTGGTCAATTAGCTTTGTGTGGTAGACTTCCTACTAGGGACAGTGGCTCAGCCTCCCCAGTTACCTGAGGTGGATATGGGTTGCACAGTCTTGCTGAAGTTAAGCTCAGGTTAATCGTTGTTAGCACTTGGAGGGTTGACCTCCAGGCCAATTGTCTGTGAAGCTCAGCTGTGCTCAGGTTGGATGGGCGGAGTCTCTGGGCCAAGCAGACAGCGTTAGCTCCACCCTATGCGGCCCCAGGGACTCTGTTCCGGGGGCAATGGCCGCTAGCATCTCTGAGAGAGAGCCGCTGCCGAGCTCCACCGGCTGCTGGGGAATTCAGACTCTCCCCAAATGAGTCTGCACGCCCAATGTCTCACCCAGGGTCATAAAACAAAGCAGTCTGATTGTTTTCCGAATGAGAGAGCGAGTCACAGAGCGCTCTCTGCGAGGTCATGCAGCTGAGCTGTTCGTGCAAGCTGCCTTCTCCACAAGCTGGCAGACCTGGCAGTACCCGAGTTTCGGCGTCCCCTCCCGCTGTCCAGTTTTCACCCCATATGATAGTGGGTTTGTTCCCTGGACTTCGCCCAGAGCTGGAGAATCAGTCCAGTGGGACGTCTTTGTCTCCCCTGTTCGAGAAAACTGGCCGGTTTTCAGCCGCCCACCCTCTCCGCTGGCGCACTCCTAACCTCTCTCTGCAGGAATCTTTCAATGCTGTCCATCACTGCTCCTCCGAGTCACAGTGTCTTATTTTCACTTTTATTTGTGGAATTTTCACTCGGCCAGCTTTCTGATGATTCTGGAAGGTGTTTGTTCTTTCGTTAAGTTGTAGTATTAAAATTGCTGAGTATGACGGCAAGATAGGTGTTTTACCTATGCCGCCATCTTGGTTCTCCTCTCGATCTTTCTTGTTTCTTAAGGTAGGACGGTAATGCTATGAATTTCTCCCTTACAGATACTTCTGCTGTGTCTCATATATTCTGGATCATTGTGTTTACATTTTCATTTACCTCAAAGTAGCTTTTGATTTCTTCCTTAATCTTGTAAACCCAATCATTGTTAAGTATCATGTTATTTAGACTCCATGTGTTTTTCAGCTTTTTTTTCTTTGTAATTGATTTCTAGTTTCATACCATTGTGGATGAAGAAAATGCTTAATACGATTTCAGTCTCCTTAAATTTATTGAGATTTGTTTCTTGCACTATCAGGTGGTCTATCCTGGGAAATGTTTTATGTGCACTTGAAAATAATGTACATTCCATAGCTTTGTGGTAGAATGCTCTGAAAATATCAATTAAATTAATCTGATTCTAGTGTGTCATTTAAGGCTGCTGTGTCCTTATTGATTTTCTGTCTGGAAGATCTACCCATTGATGTCAATCAGTGTTTGCTTTATATATTTAGGTACTTCTGTGATGGATGCATAAATGTTTGCAAAGATATATCCTTTTGTTGGATTGATCTCTTTATCACTATGACCTATCCTTCTTTATCTCCTAATTTAGTCTTTGTTTTAAAATCTGTTTTGTCTGATATAAGTATGGCTACTCCAGCTTTTTTTCCTTTTGAAGTGCATAAAATATCTTGTTTCATCCCTTTACTTTCAGTCCCTGTCATTTGATCTGAATTAGTCTCTTGTAGATGGCATCTGTACAGGTATTGTTTCCTTATTCATTCAGCTACCCTATGTCTTTCGATTAAAGCATTTAATCTATTTACATTTAAAATGATTATTGATAGGCATGATGTTTTTGCCATTTTATTATTCACTATAGGCCTGGTGCATGAAAATTCCATGCACTCGTGGGGCGGGGGTCCCTCAGCCTAGCCTGCACCTTCTCACAGTCAGGGGTGTCTCACATTGGCTTAGGCCCACTCCCAGAGTAGGCCTAAGTCACAGTCTGGTCTCCCTTTATAGGAGGTGACCAGGTGGGTCAATTAGGAGATGGCGCCAGCCATGGGCGATCAGCCTCGCCCCTGCCACCACAGCTGCCAATGGTGGCCTCCCTCTGCAGGAGGTAATCAGGCACATGGATGAAGGGATAGCACTGTCAAGAAGCTAGCCCTGTCCCTTCATTGCCCCTCTACTGTAGCTGGTCTCCACTGCCTCCCCCCACCCATTGCTGTCCCCTCCTTCTGCCTGCTGGCACATACCTTGCCTAACCTGACGCTGCCTGCTTGCCAGCCCTGCCTCCCACTGACCAGCCATTCTATCATTTGGTCAATTTGCATATTATGCTTTTATTATATAGGATATTTATGTTCTTCTCTTCCCCTCTCCTTCTTCTTAAATAAGTCCCTTTAACATTTTTGTAATACGTTTGGTAGTAATGAACTTTGTTAGCATTTTTTTTCTTTTTTGGTCTGGGAAGCTCTTTATTTCTCCTACAATTTTAAATGTTAGCCCTGATTACTGGAGTAATCTTGGTTGTGGGTCTTTGCTTCTCATCACTAAATATTTCATGCCAATTTCTTCTGGCCTGTAGAGTCTCTGTTGAGAAATCACCTTACAGATAACTAACTGCCTTTCTCTTGCTGCTTTTCAGATTCTCTCTTTACCTTTAGCTTTGGCATATTGATCAGATGTATGTTGGTGTGTGTCTTCTTGGGTTCATGTTGTTTGGGACTCTGTGCTTTTTGGACTTGTATGCCTATTTCCTTTGCCAATTTAAGGAAGTTTTCAGTTACTATGTCTTTAAATAGGTTCCCAATTGCTTTCTCTCATCTTCTTCTGGGACCCTTATTATGTGAAAGTCTATACACTTGATGCGTTTTCAGAGGTCCCTTGTACTCTCCTCTTTAAATTTTTTTTTTCTTTTTGCTCTTCCAATTGTTTTCCTCTGTACCTTGTCTTCCAAATTACTGATTCAGTCCTGTGCTTCATCTAATCTGCTATTGATTCATTCTAGCATAGTTTTCATTTCAATTATTTTATTAATTTTTGACTGTTCTTTTTAATGGTTTATATATTCTATTTATGTTTACTATCTTTTTGTTGGAGTTCTTACTAAGTTTCTTGAACATTCACAGCCATGTTTTGAACCCTGTATTTGGTAGAACCCTCCATTTCACTTAGTTCTTTTTCTCTAGTTTTGTCCTTTTTTAAATTTAGGATATGTCTCGTTGTCTCCTCATTTTGGCTGCATCCCTGTTTGTTTCTATATATTAGTATATCCACTTTGTCTCCCAGTCTTTGCAGGGTGGACTTATATAGCAGGCATTTAGTGGCACCCAGTGGTGGATCTCCCTGACCACCTGAACAAGGTGCTACAGAAATGTCAGTTATGTGTGCCCCCATTGCAGTTGTCTTTTAAAAATGTTTTATTGATTTTTTTAGAGAGAGAGGAAGGGAGATGGAGATATATAAGCATTGAATGGCTGTGTGCTGCAAGCCTTCTACTGAGGATTGAGCCTATAACTCAGGCATGTACCCGGACTGGGAATTGAACCAGTGACCTCAATCTTCTGAGCCACATTGGCCAGGTTGTGGTTAAGTCTTAATGCTCTTGGCATGTTAGTGGGTGAGACTGAACCCAGCCTGAGGATTGGCCCCCGCCACAGTATACAAGTTTCTATGCGGGAGCTGACCTCATAGATTGTGATTTGCCCAGTGGGCACTGGTGCCTGCTGAGAAACCCTTTCTGTTTGCTATTTATAGAGCTAACCAGGTGCTGGTCTGAAGCTGGCCAGCAGGCTTATTGGTTCTGGGGCATCTTGGGAGAGGCTCTGCTGCCTGTTACTAGACTGGGCTTACTTGGGAGAGGCCTCGCTGTAAATCAAGGCTGACTGCCTACAATACTGGGCCTGGGTCAACTCAGCAAAATGTATAGGGCACCTTGAGGCCTGCCTCTGTTTAGCAGCTGCCCATAATGCTCAGCTATTGAAAAAGACTGACAGTGTGCAACTGGGGTGAGGCATGGTGGGGTGAGTGGTTAATGCACATTCAGATTTGGCACTGGTGCTAAACCAGGTCCACTCGGCGAAAGGCCCAGGGCACATAGAGGCCAGCAGGTGCCTGCCTGGGCCTGTGGACTTTTGAGAGTTTTTAAGAAAGGTTACATAAGGGGCCAAGGCTGCCTTTCTGTCTCCAAAATAGCCTCTGGCAGTACATGAGTTCGGTGGGGCTGGGCCTCAGGGAGTCATCAGGTTGGAGCAAGTGAAGTTCACCAGGCCAATGCAGATTCAGATTTGACTGTGAGAGGCTCAACACAGGGACAATGGCAACTATCTCTCCAGCCCTTGCCATGAATGAAGCCACGCAATTAAGTTTCTCTCTGTAAATCTCCAGAGCCACTTCACCTCTGCTGAGTCCAAGGTGAGTGCCCTTGAGCAAGGGAGTCTGTAATTGGCCCTTTAAGAGAATGCTTGGGTTTTCAGCAGGTGGACAGATGGAATCTTTGGTGTTTTCACAACCAAATGTTGTGGAGGCTCTTCCTTTTAGCAGTGATACTTCAGGCTGAGGAGCCTGGTGTAGGGTTGGGTCCCCTTGCTCCTGAGAGGGGGACCTCTGCAGCTGAGATATCCCTCCCGATTATCTGCCAGCCCATCCAGTTGTGGGTCCAGCCAGTCTCTCTCTCTCTCTCTGTCTCTCTCTGTCTCTCTCTCTCTCTCTCTCTCTCTCTCTCTCTCTCTCTCTCTCTCTCTCTCTCCCTCTCTCTCTCACACCCACCCTTTTTAAAATATTACATGGGATAATCATTTGCATTGTTTTCCCTTTTTAAAAATTATTTTAGAGAGAGTAATGGAGAAGGATGGAGAGTTAGAAACATCAATGAGAGAAATACATCTATTAGCTGCCTCCTACATACCCCCTACTAGTGATCAAGCCTGCAACCTGTGCATGTGCCTCATGTACCCTGACTGGGAATCAAACTGGTGACCTCCTGGTTCCTGGGATGACCTTCAACCACTGACCCACACTGGCCAGGCTCTCCTAGCAACCTCGACTTGGCTTCATTATATTTTTGGTGACAGGACTTCTGTTCATTTCATCTTCAGATGGTTCTCCAGGTGGATCGTTCTATAATTTGGTGTTAATTTTGAAGTGGTAATGGGAGGAGGCATGCACAGCGTTCATCTACTCTATTATCTTGACTGGAACTGCTTATTTACAATTTTGATTCATCTTTGTGCTTTGTAGTAGACAGAATTCTGTGGTGAACTCTAAGATCTCAGTCCCCTGTTATATATGCACCTGGTGTATGATTTTCCCTCCTATTGAGTGTGAGCAGAGCTGGAGAATAGGATGAATGTCACTCTTCTTAATAGGTTACATTATATAACAAGAAGAATTTTGAAAATGTAACTAAGGTCCCTAATCAGTTGACTTTGAGTTAATTGGTTAGCCCTGACTTAACCAGACAGGTTCCTTGAAGAGAATTTAGAAGTCACAGAATTGAAGCCTCAGAGATTCTCCTGCTGACCTTGAAAAAGCAACTTTCTATGAGTTCCACAGATGCAAGGAAATTAATCCCAGCAACAACTGCATGATTTCAGAAGAAGACTCCACGCCTCAGATCAGACCTAAGGCTTGCTGACACTTTGATTTAAGTCTTGATACTTGAGCAGAGGTCCCAGCTAAGCTGTTACCAGATTCCTGCCCCCCAGTATTATAAATGTGATTTTTTAAAGACAGTCAACTTGTAGTAATTTATTATGCAACAATAGACAGCTAATATATACATTTCCACTCATATTGTTGTGGGGTGACTTCCACGACCAGTTGCAAATGACCACGGAGGCGATTAAGTAGGTAATAAGCAGGCAAGGATTTATTGAATACTGGCCAGGACGGTCGCGGGGGCACTATGCAAACACCCACGGCCACACTGCCCTGCCTGCAGGCAGGCCTTTTAAAGGGGTCTGAACCATAAATGTTATTGCTCTGCTTTTGGCAAACAGCCCTCAAGGCCGCATCTGGGGAAAGGGTGCCAAAAGGTTATGAATGACCCTATTTCTTGCTCTTTATCTTCTAACTATGTTTTCTGCTAAACATGGGAATGTGGTCCTATCTTTGTAAAAACAAGTGTCTTATCTACATAATTGGTGCCGAGGTTACTCCTCTAGTCTTCAAAGTCATAAACTAGGAACTAGAGCAATAATTCTTTTGTTTAAGCAAGCAGGGGTGGACTGAGGCCAAAGTTTCAAACAGTAGTTTTACTCTAAATGTTTTTATGACCTTATTTCAACATCTATTTCAGTTTTACTTTTTATTTTTTGTATATGTAGCTCTTTAAATTTTGTGATTTAATTAAAATATAATGGATTAAGGAATACATTAAATCGTATTATAGAGCCTTTTATATTCACCCCAGAGTGACTAAGGATGGTGCAATTCCTATACTTCAGCTTCCTCCCTCTGTGTTTTGGCTTATGCCCTCACCTCTATTTGGAATTCCTCAAGCCTCATCTCTACTTATGAAAACTTCATCTAAACTTAGAAGCCCAGCTTGAGTTTCACATTCCCCATAATTCCTGCAATGTGAGTTTTGGAGTTATTCCCCCCACCCCCATTTCTAAATCCCTACAGCTATGCTTCCCAGGATGAGGGCTGACATTATCACAGTCCCCTCAGGGAGGTTTTAAAAAAATTCAGTTTCCCATCATTCCCTCCCTCTCTGTGGCCCCAGGAATTTTGGTTCATTGTTAAATCTTTGAAAACCTTCTCAGGCCATATCACTGGAAAACTCGGTTTGGCAACAGTTACCTTCTCATTCTTACACAGGTCATCTCTGTGCAGAGTGTACTGTGCAATTTACAGCCTGTGCTTAAGGCTCTCAAAACTTGAAGCCAAATTTGTAGAACATCTCTTGCCTAGACAGCATATTGTACATTTCTTTATTTAATTTTAAACCTGATTTTATTGTTTTCCTACTTGTAGTTTCCCTTTGGCTTTTCTCCCTCAATTATTTTATCATTTTGTTTTTGTGTATATTTTTTGTAAGTAATCACAAATCTTTGGGAGGAATGAAGTTGGAAAGAAATAAAAGGAAAGCTAACATGCTCTTCCCTAATCCTTTAAAGTACATGAATCTCTTTTCCCTGGCAACAGTAAAACTTTCTAAACCATGGACTCTGGCTTACACCTTTTTCATGTCATCATCATAGCTTATACAATTTGAGTGTATAGGAACAGTGTTCAGCAAACTAAAGAATGATGGTCAGACAGATAAGAAAAGGTTCTGGCTTTGTACAGTGTTCCTTCCTATCCTTCCCCCTCCTTATCTCCTTCCTGTACCCCCTTTCCTATCTTGTGAACCATTGAACAAAGAATTGCTTTTTTTTTTTTTCTAGACTCAAGTATTAGAGGCTAGTACAATGCATAGATCAGGTTATAGAATGAATAAGAGGTCTTTTGTATCTTTCAAAGTGTTTTGTCTTTTAAAATGGCTTTTGACTGAGGTGTATTTTTTTTAGCCTCCTGGTTCTGTGAGCAGGCACCTTCTAGATGAGGGGCTGAAAGGGTCCCCTCAATCATCAGGCACTACCCTTTGCCTCTTCCAAAGCCCTAGTGAACGTGCTATTCCGGATGGCAGCCATGCCCTTATACCAGAGCACACACCTGGGTTATCACTTGAAATGTTCCAGTGTGAGCCTCGCTGGGTAGATGGAGTGGGGCAGCAGGTTTATCATACGGAGTTGAAGAGTCCTCCAGGGAAATTCTACCAAGACGGTCATTATGGAAAATCTGATAAATTGTACTCCTCTAACTATTATTTTTAAACCCGTTCTAGTGTTTTGAAAGTTTCTAATCTCTTGGGCAATGATAAGTCCCCTGACTCAATCTCTTGACCTTACTGCAAATTACGTTTTACTTAGATTCTTTCCAGTGGAGTACTCTTTTTTGCCCATTGGTTTTATTTTGAGTATATTTGGCTGTATCTAAAAATCCAGGTGGGCATGGTAAGATGTGCTATTTGTGTGCATGCATGCACACATATGCAGGTTGTATACTATGTGTATGAGTCCATGCATATGAGTTTCAGAGTTTCTGTTTCTACCATTTCAGTTTGATAAAAATATTATTTCTTTACGCATGCTTAGATTTACAAATCAACTAATTGAACTTAGAAATCACTATATCAAATCAAAATAATCCCAGGGAATTTTAACTAGTGGGATTCATCTTTTTTAACACAAATTAGAATTATTTTCTGCTTGAGAGGTTTTTGTGCCATTTTCTCCAATATCAGTGGGGATACACTTACACTATTATACATCTTTTAAAAAATAAGTGTTTGAACCATTGAAATCTTCCTCTCCCCTCCCTATAACCTAACCCTATGTTTTTACAAGGCTATACAATCTCACATATTACTTCAAAATGGTTCAGCTTTGTTCCTTAGGTGTGGTAGGTGCATAGTTAGTGAGTGTTGATGGAAGCATTTCACAATGTAGATTCTGAAAGCTAGCAGCTAGCATTTGGTGGCTGCCCTTGTGGGTGGGACATGCGGCCCATCCAACGCTACACCATGATACTGGTCAAGTGCAACAGGAAAGTGCATTTTAGAGTTCATTTGTACCTCACAACTTCCATCACTGCCTCATGTTATGCTTTGGCCTACAGCTTATCCTAGTCTGTGCTGACATGGGCAGAGGGAAGTAGAGAACTCAGCTTCCTTGATAAAGCAGTTCTGGGTGCAGACCCCCACCCAGAAAACCATCTTTCAGATTGGGCATTTCAACATGGCCATTTCTGCATCTCCTGTGGCACTGACTTCAGAAGGATTTGCCAAGAAGAGCTGAAGCAAAAAGTTTAATATTTAATGGATATTGAAGGAAATTGGATGAAAAAAAGAGTTTATTTTAGCCTTAAATTCTCCACACCAGTTGCCTTTGAAATTTGGTTCAATGCTCTTCTATTTCCTGTTGGGTGGGCTCTTTCCTAAGACCTGATCAGGGCTTTGCATTAGGAGCTAGGGACCGTAGGAGTTCTGTCTTGCTGTGTGTGCTTCATAAAATTTTCCAAAAGATTGAGATGTACCCTTAAGGTGAGGTTGTGATTAGAAAAAGGAATGGGTTTAAAGAATAAAAAAGAAAAAATAAGAATGGGGGCAGGAAGTTCAGTGTTAATGGTATAGAGTAACTTGACAGTGGATACTGGCAAGGGACAATTAGATAAGTGAGGTTGATTATGAAGGCTGATCATTACATTTCTGGGAACTTGTGGGCATCATTTTCTGCCTTTCTGAGCTGAAAATATAAGTCATAATTGGGACATGACAGGAAGGAGTCAGTGATTTAGATTAATAGAAAAGTGGATATAGTATTCAAAAAAAGCTTTAGCTATTTATCTTTAAAAACAGTTCATCTGTGTGTGCACCATAACACACACTGTGACATCATTTGTACTAAGAGTGATAAGTACTTGCATCTGAGTGTCCATCAGCAGGGGAAGAGTCAGATAAATAATGTTCTGTTCACACCATAGTACCCAGGTAACCATCAAAAGAGTAAAGAAGAACTTTCCCATGGAAACACCTCTTTGATATATTCTTAAGTGAAAAAAAAATCAAGGTGTCAAAAAGATGTAGAATAGGGTGTCCTTTATGCTTCAAAAACCTTGTATAGTTAAATATGTACATTTGCATGTAAATGTCCAGGAAAAGTTCTAGAGATATAACAAATTATTAATAGTTTTTTTTCTTAGGAGTATATAATTGGAATTGTGTGAAGAGGAATCTTTTGCTATTTTCTGTAGAGGTTTCTATATAATTTTAATGTTTTACTTTAAGAATATATTCATTTATTTATTTATTTTGAAAAAGATACATGTGTATGTGTATGTATAGGTTTTTGTGTATCCTATCTAATAAAAGAGTAATATTCAAATTGACCATACCTATGCTACACCCACAATCCATGCCCACCAGCCAATTAGGAGCAAATATGCAAATAAACCCAACCAAGATGGCTGCAGCCACTGAGAACAGAAGGGAGGCTTGGGTTTCTCTGGCAATGGAGGAAGCCAGGCCTCCTCCACTTAAGGCTACAAAGTTTCAATTATAGAAGATAAATAAAAACCAACAGAAGTGGCTGCTGCCATGGAGTGAGCAGAAGGGTTGGCTCTGCTCCAGGCTACAAAGTTTAAATTGTAGAAGATAAATAAATACCAGATATCAGGGCCTTCGCTTGGGTATCCAGGGAGCATGGCTGGCCTTCAAACCACCACAGGACCCTCACCTAGGCCGCCCTATGCCCCAAGGGAACCCCCACCCTGATCTGGCCCCTCTCAGGGCAAACCAGCTGGCTTCCACCCATCCACCAGACCTCTATCCTATCTAATAAAGAAGTAATATGCAAATTGACCACCACTCCAACACACAAGAGGGCTGCCCCCATCTGGTCAAAGATCTTGCCCTCATGTGGACACAAGATGGCCACCACAAGATGGCCAGCAGGGAAAGGCAATTGGGAGGGACCAGGCCTATGGGGGAGGGCTGTTGGGGAGGGGACCAGGTCTACAAGGAAGGGCAGTTGGAAGGGACCAGTCCTGCAAGGGAGGGCAGTTGGGGGCGATCAAGCCTGTAGGGGAGGACAGTTAGGGGTGACAAGTCCTGCAGGGGAGCGCTGTTGGGGGGGGGGTAAGGCCTACAGGGAAGGCAGTTGGAAGGCACCAGGCCTGCAAGGGAGGCAATCAAGCCTGAAGGAGAGGGAAGTTTGCGGTGACCAGGCCAGCCGAGGAGGGAAGTTGGGGGCAAACAGGCTGGCAGGGGAGCAGTTAGGGGGTGATCAGGCTGGCAGGAAGAAGCAATTAGGGGCAATCAGGAAGGCAGGCAAGTGAACAGTTGGGAATCAGCAGTCCTGGATTGTGAGAGGGATGCCTAGCAGGATCGGGCCTAAACGGGCAGTCAGACATTCCTTGAGGGATCCCAGATTGGAGAGGGTGCAGGCTGGGCTGAGGCTCTCCTTACACCCCCTGTGCACAAATTTTGTGCACCGGGCATCTAGTATTTTAATAAGGAGGAGATATTATAAAGGAATATTTCATGGGATTATGAGAAGGAATTATTTTTCCCCAAAATAAGTAATCTGAGATACCAAAAGTAATATCAAGGAGGAACAGAATCACACACAGCCTTTCCTGTGTGAGTTACAGTTCCCAGTCATGATCATGTTTAATTTAAGGTACAATTAAAAGCTATTAAAATACGAATCACCAGTAATTTCTAAGTAAGTGTGAAGTGGCTTAAGTTATCTGTGAAGAGATCCATTCTTAGGAACTTAATTTCGTTTTGAATGAGCGTTGCTGTTCCAAATACTTAGCACTGGGATTGGGGATGGCTGGATAAGTGAGCTGTGGCTGCTCTGCTTGAGGGAAAACAATGTAGTGGGAAGGACAGATGTGTAAACACCTGCGGGCATTCATGACTCCTCACCACACTGGAAGGCAGAATGAAGTACTTGGGAGGAGACACGCTGTGGGCATGCTAAGGAAAACAACCAGATACTAACTATTTTTAAGGATAGAAGAAATACATTTTCATGAAGGACCGTATGAGGCAGATGTGGAGGTCCAGGATGGATACAGGTAAATGGAGATTGGAAAGGGCTGAAGACCTGAGAGCATAATGCATTTCACAAAATTAGAGGTTTTTGTGTTGATGGGGAGTTCATTTCTGGAAGTTAGCAGTGATTAAGAAATATTATAATGGAATAACATTACATGTGAAACTGCCAGAACAAAAAGGCAATTGTATATGGCTAATATTTTCTAAAACACTTCCTATGTGCTTGGTACTTGCTAAGTACTTCATGTGAGTTATTTTCTCCTTATAGCAGCCCTGTAATGTAAATAACGTGGTGTTCCTACCTGTGTTGTAATTTACATTTTCTAAATAAGAAAAATTGAGACTCAAAGGAATTAACTTACCTATGTGATGTTATGACTCCAGACCCGATTCACTCCTGATTTTAACCATTATCCCAATGCTTTACCCTGAAGACAGCCTTGAAGTTTTCCTCTAGATGTTTGCAGAGGTTAAGCCCATTTAAGAGCTGACAAGAACATAACAAATGGACTGTAAAAGTAGTGATGGGATGAAAGTCACAGTGTGAGGATGTCCAGGGGATGTTGGCTCTGCCCTGGTCATGGCCTTGCCCAGGAAGGAAAGGGGAGGGGAGCTTGTTGCATGGAGACTGCTGTGCACTCGATGGCAAATCTGGGTGGTGTGGATGGAAGGGAAGAGGTGGAGAACAGAGAATAACGTCTCTTGATGTCATCACTTTCTTGGAGCAAATGATCATGAATATTCACAAAGTTAAGCAACCATAACAAAAACTTAGAAACCACCTACCTGTCCACAATGAAGAATGCTTAAAGCACATTATGAAACATCCAGTCAATGAGCTATGCAGTCCTCAAAAATATTACTGTGGAAGAACACTCCATGTGATTAAATTAGACTTAACCGCATGGCTGTAGGTGGGAATTATGTAGTGAGTATTCCTATTTTTGTAAGTATGTTGTTGTAATCATTTGTCATGTCTGTGACTACTTGTCATCTTATGAACAGCTTTTCTATATTTGGGGACATTCTTTCATTATGACCACCTCCTCCCAACATTAAAGCCGGAACTCAAATTTCCAGCCTCCCTTGCAACTGGGATTCAGGCATATGACTTGAGCTCCACCAACCAGATGTACTGTGAGAGAACTCATTCCTGAAGTGAGTAAAGTGTGCAAGAAATCCCGTGTACAGCTTTCCATCGTGTGGATGGGTGATGGCAGGGGTATTGAGCTCTGACTAGGGGCTGCAGGGGAGAAGCTGGGTTTTGGAGGCAACAGTTTCTTCATCAGTTCAATTTTGCACTGGGGTTTGGGGGATTGTTTCCAGCAGCTTAACCCGAGTCTAATTTCCAGTCCTCCCAATCATTCTGTGAGCCATCTATTACTTTTTAAAAATAATTTCCTTGACTTCTAATCAGTCAGCATTAGGTACAACACACTTGACACTAGTTTTGGGTTTTCTTTTTTTCTTGAGTTTTTTTTTTTTTTTAACAAATATTCATTCAAAAGAAAATTACCATCTATTTGTTGAGTACTAAGTAAGGTACTGCAGGTAAAGTTACTTACAATGCTTTCTTTATCGCTAGTCCACATATTATATAGATAGTCAAGACTCTTTAAATAATTTTCTGCAAGGATTTTTCTCAAGGATGCATGAGGATATTAAGAGTTTGAAGGACCATGATGTAATTAAAAATATATCACATAGTTTAGCATTTTTATTGTAACATCTTTGAATTACTGTATATTTCTAAGTTAGCGGTTTTCTTTGTAACTTGCTCTCATATTTGTTCTCATTTATATAATTCCCTGTTTCAGTTCAATTCTCTTATTGTTTCTCCCACCCTAACTCTCCTCATAAGACATTTCATCAAAGGATTGTGTACCTAGTGAAATAACTCAGAACTCGTTATCATGGTGACCCTCTTCTATTGGTTAAAAGCATCATAAACCTACTGATTATGTAAGAGAAGCAAATTGAATTTTCCGAAAGAGAAAATTAAGAAACATGAAAGTATTTTAAATCTTTAGATAGAAACATTCTCAATGGTGATAAAAATTGGTTCCTGGGACAACAGTTTTAGAAATCACAATGATTTGTGGTTCTAAAAGTGACCACAGTTACATAAATAGATATATGGTATCTGTAGTATTAAAGTTTCATGGGTTAAGGAAAGAATTAAGAAAAAAATTAAAGGTTGCTAGGGTGTAATGCAAAATTTAAAAAGCTGAGAAACACTGTACTAGAGGAAGGACTAAAGACTCAGAAAGACTATCATAATTTAAATGCCCGGCTCAGTATTTTCCTGTATCCATTTTGTGGTGGAAACCCTGAATAAATATATAAAGAAAATACTAATCAAGTCACATTAGAAACACTGCCTTCAGTCCAACTATACAGAAGCTGTCTAATCCAACTGCCAAAATGACCAGGTATTTCTTTCCTTACCTTCCCAGCTTCACTGAGATATAATGCACCTATAGTATTGCTCAAGTTTAAGGTGTACCACATGTTGATTGGATACACATATATATTTTATGAAATTATCACCACAATATGGTTAGTTAACACTTCCATCACCTTACATATTACCATTTGTGTGTGTTTGTGTGGTGAGAATGTTTAATATCTACGTTCTAGCAACTCTCAAGTATAAAATACTTTTAACCATAGTCATACTACGCATTAGATCCACAGAACTCATTCATCTTATAACTGCAAGTTTGTTCCCTGTGATCAACATCTCCCCATTTCCCCAATCCACCAGCCCTTGGCAACCACCATTCTGCTCCAAGTTTCTATGAGTTCAGCTTTGTTTGATTTCACTTATAGGTGGGCTCATAGAGTACTTTCTCCATTTGACTTATTTCATTCAGCATAATTCCCTTTCTCTGTTTGACTTATTTCACTCAGCATTTCAAATGGCAAATTTTTTTTTACTTTTATATGACTGAATAATATCCGTATACACATGCCACATTTTATTTATCCAGTCACGGACAGTGGACATTCAGGTTGTATTCATGTCTTGGCAATTGTGAATCATGCTGCAATAAACATTTTATTTGGGTTTATACATAGAGGTGGGGTTGCTAGATCATCAGGTGAGAAAGCAAGGGTAATACAGAGATATTAGTAACACTGATATAGGTAAAAATTGTTACAAGATAACCATTTGGGAGAGCAATTTGAAACTGCCTAATAAGTTGAACAGGTGCATAGCCTGTGACCCAGTGTGTTCTTTGTATGAGAGAGAAACTTTTCTGCCTTTATTCAGAAAGATGCACGAGCAAGAACATTCAAAGCAGCATTATTTGTGATGTAGTGGCAAACCCTAAATATCCATTTATGGGGAATTAGGTAGATAAACTTCCATAAGTTTATTGAATAGGAGTCTTAAAATATTTGAAATGAGTGAGAACTCCTTTTATCAACACGTATAAATCTTGATGCTTAAGGTTAAGTGGGAAAAAATGTAGAAATATTAAGTAGGGGGAAATGCTACAACTCAATAGAGAAAGCCTGATACCATATGTGAGCTTCAAATTGAACGTTAAACAATATTGTGTATCATTCTTAGTACCTACATAAATAGTGTTAAATATAGGTATTGGGTACATTGATATTTGTTACTTTTTGGTATGATAAATTTTTAGTTTAAAATTGAAAATAACACATTTTAAAGCAGTATAAGGTTCCAGGAATGCATAGAAATTCCCTCAATCTGATAATTGGTAGATTAAAAGAAACAAAACAATCTCATATTATTTATGAAAATATTGCAATTAATTTCACCAGAATAAGGAACAAAAGTTCCTACTACCAACTTGCTCCTTAGCCATATGACAAGAGAAAGAAATAAGAATTATAAATATTGGAAAGGAAAGGCCAAAATGTTTTTATTTTATATCTAAAACAAGCATACTTAGAACTAGTAAGGGTACTCAGGAAAATGGCTAAACAAAAGTCCAAGTTTATTAATCAGTAGTTCTTTCTTGGCATTACTTATAACCAATTAGAAAATGTAATTAGAAACTATTTAATCTCAAGAGCAACAAAAACATAAACACCTAGGACTTAAAGAAGATATGCCCAAGGGCTATTTAATGAAAATTATAAAATTTATTGAAGGATGTGAACAGTGACCAAAATTAATGAAGAGATTATTTTAAATTATCTATTGTTGCATAACAAAACATTCCAATACTTGGTTATATAAAACAACAATGACTTACCTTTTCCTCAGGATTCTGTCAGTTGGCAATTTGTATGGTTCATCTGTTGGTCTCAGTTGAGATCACTCGCATGACTATGGCCATTTGAGGGCTTGACTAGAACTGAAGGGCTCAAGAACTGAAGTAGGCTTCACCCACTTATCTAGCAGTCTGGGTAGCTATTATCTAGGGTATGTTGGTTCTCCTCCTTCAGTGTGCTAGTCTGGGCTTTTTCACAGAATGCTAGTCTCTGGGTAAGTTCTAGCATAAGACCTCAGTAAAATTTTGCCACATTCTATTGGTCCAAAGAGTCATAAGCCATTACAGATACAAGTGGAGAAATGTGTATTGCACTGTGTGTGCCCACCACCTAAAGTCAAATCATCTTCCATCACCATATATTTGGACCCCTTTACCCATTACTACTTACCCCCTAACCCAAACCCTAACCTTAACCCCTTCCCTCAGGTAACCACCATGTTGTTGTCTGTGTCTATGAATTTCAGTTTTATATCACTCATATGGGTGAAATCATATGATTCTTAGTTTTTTTTTTTCTGACTGACTTATTTTGCATAGCACAATATTCTCAAGATTCATCCATGCTGTTGCAAATAGTGGTATTTCATCTTTTCTTATGGCTGAGTAGTATTCCATTGTATATATGTATCACATCTCCTTTATTCAGTCATCTATCCAAGAACACTTAGATTGTATCCATGTCTTAGCCACCATGAGTAATGCTGCAGTGAACATAGAGGTACATATTTCTTTGGCACAGTGGATAAAGCAATAGCCTATGGACTGAAAGATCCTGCGTTCAATTCCAGTTAAGGAAACATGCCCAGATTGTGGGCTCAATCCCCAGAGTGTGTGGGAGGGTGCAGGAGGCAGCCAATCAATGAGTCTGTCTCATCATTGATGTTTCTATCTCTCCCTCTCTCGTTGTCTCTGAAATCAATAAAAAGATATTTTAAAAAGAAATAATTCTTTCTATTGTTTTTAGCATATTAATGGTAGTTAAAGCTTAATCCTTTAATCTTTACTTACTAGGCTTTGGGCTTTTCCTTTTCACATCAGAATTATTTAAAGGATGAGATTTGTGGAAGGAGGTGACTAAAAGAGAAGAGTGAATAAACTTTTAAAGTGACAAAGATTTTCAGGTAGTTGGAAATATTCTAATTATCAGCTAAAGCTATAGTAAAGTGTATTGGCTTTTAATTTATTTTACTATACCCATTTCCTGAATCAATTTGGTTTTTCACTTGTGTGCAAAGGCATTTAGTGGAAAACAATGAATTCTGCAGTATATGGAGACATCACAGTTAAACTTTTTGCTAGATTTCCACAAAACACTGCTTTTCATAAACTGTTTTTCTAACAAGTCATGTTGCCTCTCAGTGGGATTTATAGAGTTGAGTGTATTCTACTCAACTAGCCCCAGGTGGAAAATACACTCTTGAAATTGGGTGGTTTTTTAAGTGTAGCTCTCTACATCCTTTTCAAAGGAAAAAAAAAAAAGCTGGAACAGAATTCATTTAGTAGCATGGCCTATAATTCCCCCGGCATCCCACAGATTTAGATGTTTTTGCTTTTGGCAGTGGAATTTTTCTAATTTAATTAACTCATTAGTGTAAGCTGATGACACAGTGTGAAAATTCTTTTCCCTAGTCAGTTATCTAAATATTCTTCCAATCCACTGGGGTTGTGTGCACAACTTATTTATTTTAAAAGTTATTTATTTATCAGTTTTATTTGTACACTGACTTCCCCTTAAGAGTTTATGGGCAATGTGTAGACATTTACTGTAATGAATGAGAAACCTTTCTAAAGTGATAAATAGGGAAGAAGCAGAGAAGGGAACTAAACAGCAGGGAAAATCTTTACAAAGAAAAACCAGGAGAGAAAGAACAGATGGTCGGAGAAAAGCAACCAGAGCTGAAATGCTTATGCTGGTCCAAACCCCTGCCATTCTGTCTCTTCGTTTTTAGTTCAAATACTGTAAAAATGAAGCAAAAGTTCAGGTAGGAAAGCAGCTGGAAATACTGTCAATGAGAATAAAGGCAAGTTTTCCAGAATTATCTAAGTGGGATTCTCCTTTATGTTAAAATCATTCATTCATTCATTTACCGCCCCCCCCCATTTTTTTTTTACCTTTTTACTATGAATATAGAAATCATTATTCCCTCTTAGATTTTAAACTTCCTTGATATTTGAGGATTGTAATTCATATATTTTCTTTCATCTTCCCTTTTCTTCTTCTCCTTCTCCTCCTCCTCCTTCCTCTTCTCTCTCTTCCTTCTTCCCCCTTCCTTCCCCCTTTCTCCTCTTCTCCCCTCCTCTCCCATTTCCTTTCCCTTCCTCTCTAATTCCTCTTCTCCCTCTCCTGTCCTCTCCTGTCCTCTCCTATCCTCTCCTGTCCCCTCCTCTCCTCTCCTCTCCCCTCCTCTCTCCTTTCCTCCCCTTAGGGCCTAACACAGGGCATGGAAGAAAATACACATTGAATAAAAATCACTGAATTCTGGATGAAAAGAATTCTGTTGAGTTATATCTAACAGTCATCAAGCATCTTCTCCAGTATTTAAAACATGCATCATTTTATTCCTCAGAGAAATTTCATTAAGGTGATTGCTGTTATTATTACCTTAATTGTATCCATGAAGAGACTTAGGCCAAAATATTACACTGCTCAAAGTCACTAACATTGCTCAAGGTCATGGCACTTTGCAGTCGAATAATTAACTTAGGGTTTCTACAATGCTGCTACCCAAATGAGGGTGGTGTGGAATAGTCAGGCTTGGTGGAGCTCAAGTAGAGAAGGGGGGACACCTTTAGGTACATGCTAAGAGAGAAACATAGCCCCCAGTTTCTGAAGCAAATACATTTTGAGTAAAAGAAAGTGTTGACACTGATTTGTGCATGTTAAACAGGCAGATTTTTTGGTATGTGAAGTATATCTCAATTTTAAAAATACTTAAAAGATAAGGGTTGGAAATTACTGAATTTTGGAAATATTAAAGGTTCCAAGAGTTTTCTCTGTCCTCTCTTCCTAAGGAACTTAGTTTGAAGCAATATAAATATTTTAACTGTTTCAGCTTACAAATCTATGTGTTAAATAATGCCAAGCTCCCCACACCCAGTCTCTGCTATGATCCTTCGCTCTCCATGTTGGAGGTGCCATTTACCTGGGAGGGCCATGGGCTGTGATTCTAAGGGGTCCAACCAGCTTTTAAGCCATCGGCTCTCAGCTACTGGATAGCATGTAGGGTGAGAGGTTTAATAAACATGAGCTAGTGAAAACATTTTTTAAGCCAGTTTTCATAATCATGCAAATATTTCTCTACTTCAGAGGAGAAAGCTGTTGTCACATCCCTGAGAGAGTGTGTCCAACTATACATTTTCTGGCAAGGATGTATACCGCATTCAGGGAGTATGTTAGCATTTAGTCTTCCCAATCAATGTCAGGGTACTTCTATGATTAAACAGACACCTTATGATTAAAAAATAACATGATTTGGTGTTTTTTTCCCCCTCATGTCCAGAATGGAGATGGTATTTTTCTGCTTACTCAGAGTGCATGTACACACACACACACACACACGCGCGTGTGCAGCACATGCATACTCATGCACACATATACATATATACATACACATAAATACACATATGTGCACACGCCCACACACTTTTACCTAAACACCTCATGAGTAGATATATCATTGCAGGTTACTGAGCCAGTGTATCTTCCAAAAGAAAATGGTTGTGTGTGTTTAATGTGTAAGGCCACCCTTCTGCTGTCCTTTTACAGAGGCTTAATAGATGGATATGAAAAGATCCTATATAATAAAGAGGGAATATGCTAATTGACCCTCATGCCATCCCAAAGATGGCAGCACCCACAGCCAATATGGAGAGAATATGCTAATTGACTGCCCCCTCAAAGATGGCAGCAACCACAGCCAATAAGGAGGGTATATGCTAATTGATGACTATGCCCTCAAAGATGGTGGTGCCCAGTCCCCTCAGCCCTGCTGGGGCAGCAGGCACATAGCAAGGTTGGGCCCATCCCACATGCCTGCCTCTGGAGTAGACCAGTTCCCTCAGCCCCCCAGCCATCCAGGGCCAGCCAGAGGCACAGGTAAGCCTCTGATGGCAGCTGCCCAGCCACCCAGGGCTTCCCAAGGCTCAGGTAATCAGGGCCAGCTGAGCTTGTGCTTCTGGCAGTGGCAGCAGCAGAGGTGTGATGGGGCGTTGCCTTCCCCTGATCATTGGGTTGCATCCCATCCCTGAGGGCTCCTGGACTGTGAGAAGGGATAGGCCAGGCTGAGGAACCCCCTCACCTCACAAGCACATGAATTTTCATGCACCAGGCCTCTAGTTTTAATATAAAGGTGACAGGAGTTTCAACCATTCTGTTTGATAGCTCTAAGCAAATCTCACAAATTCGTAATTTCTGCTGTTGGCACTGTGAAATGAGAGCAAGGCACTCACAGTGGAAATCAGTGGGTAAGAATGAGGGAGTGGGATTTGGGAGCATTTGAGTCAGGACTTTCTGACCCTCTTGTTCTTGGTGTTGGACATTTATTTCTTCATTCTCTAGGTGGTGGCTTCACTCCAAGTTTCTATGATATCTGCACGTTAACTTGGAATCTAGATTTGATACTTCTGTCTTAATTCAAATCTAGTTCCTGCACAAAGCAAGACTAGTAGCAATGTGAGCAAAGCCTGAGAAGGTGGAGTGAGAGGGTGAGAGGAAGGAAGGTGCTGGTCCAAATTATTTGTATCTAATATTGTTTGTATCTAACAGTTTGTATCTAACTGCCTTAGAGTGTGTAGATTAAGAATTGCTCTTAACAAGAAGACAGATGTTGCTGCCAACATGGTAGAGTCATAAGACCATGGAAGAAAGGGAAGCAGATAAGAAAGGAGATACTTTCCCTTCAGACTGGTGCTCCCTTGGTTGTGTTTTGGAGTCATTCTGGGATCTTAAAAGAAGGATGACTGGGTTACACTCCTAGTGATCCTGGTTTACTTGGTCTGGAATGGGCCTCAGGAACTCTCCAGGTGACTGGGATATGCAGTGGAGTTTGAGAACCACTGTTTTGAGCAGCGGCTGCCAGCCCTGGCCACTGCCCTCACCATCCTTTGGTGTCCGGGACCTCTGTCCCTGTAGATTCCAGGATCTGCAACAGGGCCTTCTCCTGGGTGTTACACAGGCTTCCAGGAGATTCTGAGCAGCACCAAGTGGGCAGAGCTGCCTAGCTGTCTTCTCAGGGAAGGAAACTCACTCCCCTTTGGTTGTTTTTGGAACGTTCAGTTCAGAAATTATTCTTTTTAGTATTTCCAGGAGCCAGTGTGGTGGGTGCTGTGGGAGCTATGCCAGTGAGGTTGACAGTATGTTCTCAGGATGTTTACTACTGTGAACAGTCGTCTTTTCCCTGTTTGTGGCTTAATGAAGCCAACTGAAAAGTATTGTGAATAGATGTGGAGGGGCTTTTTCACATGGGATCTCATTGGAGCCGCACAATAATCTATGGAGAACAGATTCGGGAATGTTGCTGCACAGAAGTTAGGGAATGTGCTCAAATTCACAGGGCAAAGAGGGCTGGGAGCCAAATCTTCCAGTGTCTTATGGCTCTACCATGTTTCTCTATTTCAGCTGCCACTGCCACTGCTATTACAATTTCCTAGCAGGGTGTGTGTGTGGAGGGAACAGGAAGGTAGAAATAAGACAAATGTGTGTGAGTGTGCGAGCATGTTTGTGAGTGTACATGTGAGAGTGTGTATGTTTGCGTGGCTATGTACATGGGAGGAAATGTACCTTTGAGAATTTATCAGAAGATATTATTTAGTTATTGAAAGTTATACAGTTTGTTAACAAAGTCCAGCAGAAAAAAATTACTGATAACTCTAGGAATATTAAAGGCTCTGTGTGCCACTGAAAGGCCATTATTACCTGTGAGGAAGATTAAAGAGAATTTATTAAGGCCAAGGCAGATTTCTACAGATGCCAATAAATAGTATTTTCTTCACCAGAGAGAAATGTAAGGGGGAGAGATCAGAAGCAATGACCATCAGCCAAAAATAGATGCTTCATATCCTGTTGTCCTTCAGCTCTCTGGCCATCTCTTCTACTTCCTCCCCTCCTGCAGGGAGGGCAAGGTGCTCAGTGCATCCCTCAGAGGCAGGTGTGTGTTCTTTGTAGCCAGGATTATAAGAAGCCACTGGAAAGACAGGAACACAATGGGCCATGGCACTTTGTAAGTAAAGGCAGGGCCTAAGTAGTAATTTTAGGTTGATAGTAGTTTTTAAATCATGATAAAATATTCTTTTTGAAGCTTGGGTATCCTATCTAATAAAATAGTAATATGCAAACTGACAGTACCTCTGATCAAGCCATGCCCACAGCCACACCCATCAGACAATCAGGAGCAAATTATGCAAATAAACCCCAACCAAGATGGCTGTAGCCACTGAGAGCAAGAAGGAGGCTTGGGTTTCCCTGGCAATGGAGGAAGCCAAGCTTTCCACCTGCCTTTCCTAGTGTAGGCATCCACTCAGTGCTACAAAGTTTCAATTATAGAAGAGCTATCCCAACAGAAATGGCGGCAGCCACAGAGCTGGAGAGAACAGAGGCTAGGGTTGCCCGCGTGATGGAGGAAGCCAAGCGTCTGAAGCCCTAGTGCCTAGGCCTCCACTCTAGGCTTCAAAGTTTCAATTATAAAATTTAAATAAACCCAAATAGAAATGGCTTTCGCCATGGAGCGAGCCAAAGGCTTGGCTCTGCTCCGGGCTACAAAGTTTCAATTGTAGAACATAAATTAATCCCAGATATCAGGGCCTCCACTTGGGTCGCTGGGGGGCATGGCCAGCCTTCAAACCAAAACAGGCCCTTTGCCCAGGCTGCCCCATGCCCCAAGGGAACCCCCACCCTGATCCGGGACACTCTTCAGGGCAAACCAGCTGGCCCCCACCCATGTGGGGGAATATTAAAGGCTCTGTGTGCCACTGAAAGGCTAGTACTACCTGTGAGGAAGATTAAAGAGAATTTATTAATGCCAAGGCAGATTTCTACAGATGCTAATAAATAGTATTTTCTTCGCCAGAGAGAAATGTAAGGGGGAGAGATCAGAAGCAATGGCCTCTATCTTATCATCTAATAAAAGAATAATATGCAGATTGACCATCACTCCAACACACAAGAGAGCTGGCCCCATGTGGTCAAAGATCTTTCCCCCTTGTGGATACAAAATGCTCACCACAAGATGCCCAGGAGGAGAGGGCATTTGGGAGGTTCAAGGCCTGCAAGGGAGGGCAGTTGGGGGCAATCAAGCCTGAAGGGGAGTGCAGTTAGGGGTGACCAGGCCGGCAGAGGAGGGAAGTTGGGGGCAAACAGGCTGGCAGGGGAGCAATTAGACATCAATTAATCTGGCAGGGTAGTGGTTAGGGGTGAGCAGGCTGGCAGGCATAAGTGGTTAGGGGCAATCAGGGAGGCAGGCAGGCAAGCAGTTTGGGGCTAGCAGTCTTGGATTCTGAGAAGGATGTCCGACTGCCCATTTAGGCCTGATCCCAGTAGGATCTGGCCTAAATGGGCAGTTGGACATCCCTCGAGGGGTCCTAGATTGGAGAGGGTGCAGGCTGGGCTGAAGGACATCCTCCACCCCACATGCACGAATTTCGTGCACCGGGCCTCTAGTATCTGTATATTTGGCAATGTAAGTTCAGTATTATACATGTGCCTAGCATCTCTTTGCTTTAGGGGTGTTACATTGTTGCCTTGCTCTTTGCATGTTCATGAAGAGAGTTGTACACATTCCTTTATTCATTCATACAAGCAACAAATGCTCCTGCAATGTGTGCCATGTGGGTATTCACAAGGCATTATACCCTCTAGGGCAGTGGTTCTCAGCCTTTCTAATGCAGTGACCCTTTAGTACAGTTCTTCATGTTGTGGTGACCCCCCAACCATAAAATTATTTTCATTGTAATTTTGCTACCATTAGGAATTTTAATGTAAATATCTGGTTTTTTTTAAGGTCTTAGGCTCTTCCACAAGGGTTCTCAACCTGTGAGTTGCGATCCACAGATTGAGAACCGCTAGCAGGGTCACCTAAGATGATCGGAAAACATAGATGATTCAGAAAACACATTATGATTCATAACAGTAGCAAAATTACAGTTAGGAAATAGCAACGAAAATAATTTTCTGGTTGGGGGTCACCACAACATGAGAAACTGTATTAAAGTGATGTGGCATTAGGAAGGTTGAGAACCACTGCTCTAGGACAGTGGTCGGCAAACTCATAAGTCAACAGAGCCAAATATCAACAGTACAACAATTGAAATTTCTTTTGAGAGCCAATTTTTTTAAACTTCTTCTAATGCCACTTCTTCAAAATAGACTCGCCCAGACTGTGGTATTTGTGGAAGAGCCACACTCAAGGGGCCAAAGAGCCGCATATGCCTCATGAACCACAGTTTGCCTACCACTGCTCTAAGGGAACATGAAACATAAGATACTGTTTCTGCTCTCCAGGATCTTAGTGTTGGAGGACCTTAGAGTCAGTGCTGTTACTTCAGAAAGCTCACAAGAAGGAAGCCAAGAATCGCATGGAAATCTGGCTGCCTGTCCAGAGGTATGTCTCTGGGGTGTGCTTCAATTGTCAAGCCAGGGAATGAGAAACTGCGCTGGACATTTCAGGCAGAGAGGGCTTCACTGTGTGGATTTGTTGCAAAGCTGTTGGAAGGGCTGGTGAGCAGAAGGCATGAGGTGGCAGTAGTTCTCCTTCCTGGGGAGGAAGGCTGCTGCTGGCTGCCCTTTCTTACGCTGAGTCCTTGGGGGCACCAGGGAAGTCACTGGAGCCTCTAGTGCACTGCTGTTGAGGGTGGGCATCAGGAGCTGGAAGCAGAATGGCATCTTCCTTCCTGTTGCCTTCTGATCTCTCACTGCCTTCTGTTGGCAGAATCCATCGTGCCCTGCTGACTAATAAATCTTGATAATATAGTTTGTACCTCTTGACTTGCAGTACAGAGACAAATGAATATAGCAGAGCCAGGTGGGGTGCGTGGTGGTGGTGGTGGTGAAATCAAACAGTGAAATAGACAGAGGAGAGGAATAGAGTCAGGGAGTAGCCAGTGACACCCAGAGTTTTCTCTCAGAAGTTTAGACTCAGAAATTTGATTGTTAGCACACTGAAATGTAATCAGGCTTTGAAATCTGATCAAAACTAACTCTTATGGACTGAACTGGACCCTTAAAAATTCATATGTGGAAGCCCTAACCCCAATACAACTATATTTGGTAATAGGGTAGTTTTTTTTATTAATTTGAGAAAGAATCATCAATATGAGAGAGAAATATTGATCAGTTAGTTGCCTCCCCAGATAGGGATCCAATCCACAAGTTTCTGTCATACGGGATAACATTCCTACCAACGAAACCACTTGGCCAGGGCTGGTGATAGAGCCTTTCAGGAGGAGATTAAGGTTAAGTAATGTCTTAAGAGTGGGGGTCTTATTCAATAGGACTGGTGTCCTTATAAGAAATGGAAGATATACCAGAAGCCTAGAGAACTAAGATGGCGGCAAAGGTAAAACACCTATCTTGCCGTCATAATCAGCAATTTTAATACTACAACTTAACGAAAGAACAAACACCTTCGAGAATCACCAGAAAGCTGGTCGAGTGAAAATTCCACAAATAAAAGTGAAGATAGGACACTGTGACTCGGAGGAGCAGTGGTGAACAGCGTTGAAAGATTTGCGTGGAGAGAGGTTTGGAGTGCGCACCGTGGAGTGGGTGGGCAGCTGAAAACCGGCCAGTTTTCTCGAACAGGGGAGACAAAGACGTCCCACTGGACTGATTCTCCAGCTCTGGGCGAAGTCCAGAGAACCCACTATCATACGGGGTGAAAACTGGACAGTGGGAGGGCACGCCGAAGCTCGGGTGCTGCCGGGTCTGCTGCCGGGTCTGCTGGCTTGTGGAGAAGGCAGCTTGCGCGTGAACAGCTCAGCTGCGTGACGGCGCAGAGAGCACTCTACCACTTGTCTCTCATTCAGAAAACTGTCAGACTGCTTTGTTTTATGACCCTAGGTGAGACATTGTGCATGCAAAGTCATTTGGGGAGAGTCTGAATTCCCCGAGAGGTGCTGGCAGCCATTGCCCCCAGCACAGAGTCTCCAGGGCCACATAGGGCGGAGCTAACGCTGTCTGCTTGGCCCGGAGACTCCGCCCATCCAACCTGAGCACAGCTGAGCTTCACAGACAATTGGCCTGGAGGTCAACCCTCCAAGTGCTAACAAGGATTAACTGAGCTTAACTTCAGCAAGACTGTGCAGCCCATATCCACCTCAGGTAACTGGGGAGGCTGAGCCACTGTCCCTAGTAGGAAGTCTATCGCACAAAGCTAATTGACCAACTCAGAGAAGCAGCCACCATGCAGCGACATGGAAAGAAATCAGATGTGAAAGAAATGGAGGAAAAAAAACGACTGGACATGGAATTCAAAACCACGGTTATAGGGTTTTTCAAGAGGCTCCAACAAAAGGTTGAGGCCTATAAGGAAATAAGCAAGACCACAAAGGAAATGATCAAGACCAACGTGGAAATGAATGAGTCCTACAAGGAAATCAAGGAGACCCTCAAGGATATAAAGGAGACTCTCAAGGATATGAAAAAGGACCAACCAGAAATTAAGCATACACTGACTGAAACAAAAAATATTATACAAAGACCTAAAAGTGCTCTGGAGCACCCCAAGAACCAAGTTAAAGATTTGAAATACAAAGAGGTAAAATCCACTCAGCTGAAAAAGCAAGAAACCAAAAGAATCCAAAAAATTGAAGATAGTGTAAGGGGCCTCTGGGACAACCTCAAGCATACCAACATCCGAATTATAGGGGTGCCAGAAAAAGAGAGAGAGCAAGACAATGAAAACCTATTTAAAGAAATAGTGACTGAAAACTTCCCACACCTGGTGCAAGAAATTGACTTAGGAGTCCAAAAAGCGCACCGAACCCCAATATATAGGAACCCTAAGAGGACCACACCAAGGCACATCATAATTAAAATGCCAAGAGCAAAAGACAAAGAGAGAATTATAAAAGCAGCAAGAGAGAAACAGTTGGTTACTTATAAGGGAGCACCCATACGATTGTCAGCGGATTTCTCAACAGAAATGATGCAGGCCAGACGGGAGTGGCAAGAAATATTCAAAGTGATGAACAGCAAGAATCTACAACCAAGATTACTCTATCCAGCAAAGCTATCATTCAGAATTGAAGGTCAGATGAAGTGCTTCGCATATAAGAAAAAGCGAATGGAGTTCATCACCACCAAACCAACATTATATGAAATGCTGAAAGATATTCTTTAAGAAGAGGAAGAAGAAAAAGGTAAAGGTGAAAATTATGAACAACAAATACACATCTATCAACAAATGAACATAAAAATCAAGTGAATTGATAGGCTGTTGAACAGGATAGACTGGTGAATATAACAAAGACATGGAAATAGAGAGGGAATGGACTGACAATTCTTGGGGAGAAAAGGGTTGTGGGAAGTGCAACAAGAGACTGGACAAAAATCTTGCAACAATGGGAGAGGACAGTGGGGAGGGGAGGGGAAGGTGGAGGGTGGGATAGGTACAGGGTGAAGGGGAGCTATATGGGGATAAAAAGGGGAAACAATGTAATTAATAAACTGAACAATAAAGATTAAAAAAAAGATATGCCAGATGCATGTGTGCACAGGAAAAGGGCATCTCAGGACACAGAGCAGGCAAATGCAAACTAAGGAGAGAGCCTTCTCAGAAATCAGCCCTGCAGGCACCTTGAACTTACTTGAATGTCAGGCACCCAGAACTGTGAGAAAATTAAAGGTCTATTGTTTAAGCCACCTTGTCTGTGGTATTGTGTTATGGCAGTACACGCTGATTAATCTAGTAAGCAAATCCCTAACTCATGAATATAGAGTCAGATGCCAAATTGCAAATTGTACTGAAAACATAACTTAACAAAAGATTGCCTACATACATTTGCTGGTCAGCACATTCCTTTATAAGTTAACCTACATAGGAATCAAGTAAAATTAGAAGGTTGCTTGACAGTAAACAAATCACCAGTGTAATACCAAAATGTCAGTGGAGTGTGACCTACTCACTTGCCTTCTAGACCCGTGGTCCTTGCTGGTCATATGTAAATGTGGATACTCTTCTTCCTTGATGGAACTGCAAGTGGGGCATGTCAGCCTTTCTGGCTTTTCCTTCTTGGATCCCTCCCCTTTTCACGTTGACATAACCTAGTTGCCACATTTTTGGGGATGGTGTGTTGCTTTGATCCTTTTATGTAACTTTGATAGTTTCCATGATTGTTTTATGGTTTAACACATAAATTTTCAAGTTCTTATGATGGGGTTAGGACATACACTTAGCCTGAAATTTGGCCAGGACCCATGGCTGCAGTTATACTGCCTGTTGCCCTGAACTGTGTCCTTCTGATTGGTCAATACCTGTGCTATGTCAGTTGATAAATTTTTTGAATACAAACCTCTGCCTCTGTAATTGAAAACATAAAGTATGAAAATAAATTGACCAGGCTAAGTTGTTCAATCAACCATCCACCTGGTAGAGTAGGTTAATAGAGAACTGTCAAAAAGATCCCCGTTTTCAAATGACAGCCTCATTAGCCTCTTATGGAGCATAAAATCCAGTCGCCAGAGTTTTTCCTTAATTAGTTTCATCATATTTACCAGAAAAGATAACCAATGTTCAATATTTAAAGCTTACCTACTGTGTGTCAGGCACTTCTTTTTAAACGGACCATCTCATTAATCATCATATAAACCTCACTATGAAGGTCCTACTATTGATTCCATTTTATAGCTGAATTAACTGAAGTTTAAATAGGTTAAATAATTTGTTTAATGTTAACAGCTAGTAAAGAGTAAAGTAGAGAATCAAACCCTAAGATTTAAACATTGTGTTAAGAACAAGCAAGTTTCCTTGGCCTTCAGGGCCCTGTATGATACAGTTGTTGCTTACATCTCAGCACTCTGCTCACATGTTCCGTATTCTGGGACACACAAAATTTTCTCAGATCCTTCCCAGCAGAAAGACTGACCTCTCTACATGGCATGCTCTTTACACATGTTTTTACATGGCTGGCTCCCACCTTTACTATTCTATTTAAAATATTCTCCCCTTCAACATGCTTGAAACTGTTACATTCCCACTGGGGATTATTTTCTTCAGAGCAGGTACCTATCACCATTTGGAGTTGTTTGTTAGCTTCTTTATTTTCTATATACTCCCATTAGAATGTCAGAAACTTTGTCTAGACATGGCTGAGTCATCAACATCTAAGTACTGAGTTCTCCCTGGTAGTAAAGAAATATGCAATAAATGTCAAAAGATTATCTATTGTGACTCATCAAACTCCATGGCTCTATGGATTAAGACTTAGGAGAGCATGCTTTTGATTCAGGGGGAAATTTCAATGTCTGATTAGTTTCTCTAGTTGGATTTATTATTACAAAGAGTACTCTGAGCTACCAGTATAGCCAGTCACTGAGGTGAGGAAGGGGGTGCAAAGTGGGTGGAACAGCTGAAAATGGGATGAAAGTCCTGAACAAATTTCAGATGACTAGTAATTTTGTCTATAGTAATAGTATAGAGCTAATTTAGTTTTGAGAAAAATGCTTCAGAGAGTTTTTTTTCAACTATTAGGCTCTACCAAAAAGAAATTATTAAGAACTTACTATATTTTAAAAAAAAGAACTTACTATATTGAAAGAATTACCCTAGGTGCTGATGGTGATTAATAAGGTAATGCACCGAGGACGTGTATGAAACATGGGAGAGAAAGAAATTATTGCCAAATGGAATGACTAGGAAGGTATTGTGAAGGAGATGGGAACTGAGCCAGGCATTGGAGCAAGAGGAGGAATAGACCAGATGGAAGTGAGAGGTATGATCAAAAGCTTGGTCTCAGGAATGCCTACTGTGTTTGGGATTGTGAAGACTAGTTGGCAGGAAGTAGACCTTGAACATGATGTTGAAAAATTTGGATTTTATCCTGAATTCAGAATGAACCCCTAGGAGTTTCTGAGTGGACCAGTAATGAATTAAAATTAGTGTTTCTGAAAAAATGAGAGAGAAAATGACTCAGATGGAGAAGAGAGCCTAGATCTGGAAAAGGGGTCCATAGCTTCCTGCAATTAACTATAGTTTGGGCAGATTCTGTCTGGGCCACAACTGTCTCCACTCTCTTCCTGGTGGAGGAAACCAAGAAAAAGAGGCCACATGCATCCTCTTTAGAGTAAGAGCAGTTGAGAGAGTTGTGCAAAATATTTATTTTCAATTTTATGAAGTGATTGGTATAGCATTTTATGAAGTTCAGCTCATCGATATCAGCAGGACAATGGATTTGTGTAGATTAGGAATATTTTGTGTGGATTAAGAACATTTCTGTATCTCAAAGTGCCTTCTGAATCATCAAAGACATTAAATTATGTCAACTAGTATTTAAGGTTAACCAGTTTTTAATGTATTCTGTGTATAATTATAATTGACATATGGGTAAGTTGTCAGTTATTGCCTTTAAACTATTTTTTACATACATCATTTGATTGCTGTTGATTGCAGTTGAGAAACATTGATTTTAGAAGCCCAATGACTTGTTCAAAGTCACTTGGCTAATGGAAAGAAAAGCTTGGACTCAAACTCATTTGTCTTACTTCAAGCCTTCTCCATTTGGGGAAACTGGGAGATACTGCTTAATACATACAACACATTCTTACTAGCTAGAATCCTATCTAATAAAAGAGTAATATGCAATTTTGATCATACCTTTGCCATGCCCACAAGCCATGCCCACGGCCATGCCCACCAACCAATCAGGAACAGATTATGCAAATAAACTCCAACCAAGATGGCTGCCACCACTGAGAGCAGGGGGAAGTCTTGGGTTTTCCTGGCAACAGAGGAAGCCAAGCTTTCCATATGCCAGGCCTCCACTCAATGTTACAAAGTTTCAATTATAAAAGACACAGAAATTGCTGCAGCCACTGAGCTGGAGAGAACAGAGGCTTGGGTTTCCCTGGCAATGGAGGAAGCCAAGCTTTCAGCCTGCTGTTGCTGGTCTAGGCCTCCACTCTAGGATACAAAGTTTCAAACAGAAATGGCTGCCACCCCTGAGCGAGCGGAAGGCTTGACTCCACTCCAGGCTACAAAGTTTCAATTGTAGACACAGATTAATCCCAGATACCAGGGCCTCTGCTTGGGTTGTCAGGAGGTGTGGCTGGCCTGCAAACCTCACAGGCCCCTCGCCCAGGCTGCCCCTCACCTCAAAGGAACCCCCACACTGATCTGGGACACTCTTCAAGGCAAACCAGCTGGCCCTCACCCATGCACCAGGCCTCTATGCTATCTAACAAAAGAGTAATTTTCAGATTGACTGTGACTCCAACATACAAGATGGCTGCCCCCATGTGGTCAAATATCCTGCCCCCATGTGGACACAAGATGGCCACCACAAGATGGCCAGCAGGGGAGGGCTGTTGGGAGGTTCCAGGCACTGCAAGGGAGGGCAGTTGTAGATAATCAGGCCAGCAGAGGAGAGGAGTTGGGAGGAACCAGGCCTGCAAGGGAGGGCAGTTGGGGCAATCAAGCCTGCAGGGGAGGGCAGTTAGGGGTGACCAGACCAGCAGAGGTTGGAAGTTGGCAGGGGAGTGGTTAGAAGGTGATCAGGCTTGCAGGCAGAGGCAGTTAGGGCCAATCAGGAAGGCAGGCAGGCAAGTATTTGGGAGCCAGCAGTCCTGGATTGTGAGAGGAATATCTGACTGCCTGGGCCTAAACGGGCAGTTGGACATCCCTCAAGGGGTCCCAGATTGGAGAGGGTATAGGCTGGACTGAGGGACAACACTCCCCAACCCTGTGCATGGATTTCCTGCATCAGGCCACTAGTTCTTAATAATTCTAGAACAAGCAATCTCAGTGGAGTGCTGGGATGAACTATATCTCATCTGGTGGAATGCAGTGGATGTTCAAAGAAACACTTATTGACGATAATGATGTCATCTACCATGCTTTCTAAATCAGCTTGTCCCACAGGACATGTATCTTATAATGTTCCTCAAATATGTTTAAATTAAATATTTTTTAAATGTAATGTTGACAATTTATTTCAGTTTTCCAACACGGGGTTTTTAGCTCCATAACTATTAGTTATGGAGCATAGGTTTTGTCATTTTGATCTCATGGAATTTGCAGACAGCATCTACGTGCGCAGAAACAGAATGGTGGAGGCTGATAGAGAGAGGGTGGGTGTGGAACAAGTGTGGCATGAAATGGACTGTTTGCTTTTTTCCACAGTCTGCTGATTTGACCTACAAACCCATTCCCCAACACCATGAGCAAAACCTATAAAAACACAGGGGCCTCCATAAAGATGACTCTGACATTTGCAACCGGAGAGATATTGGATGTTGAGAGAGCCCAGTCCTATACTAATTATTTGGATCTGGATATTTTTGGCTCCAATACTTGTTCCTGGTTAGAAAGTTAAAAACAAGGGTTTAAACATTGTTCACGTGGATAGTGAAAAACATGTTCACTTTTTGCAGTGACCCTGGAAACAGAGGGGGAATTCTTATAAATCACAAAGGAAAATAAATAACTTCACCCATGGAGGGAAAGAGACAGCTTGAGAAAAGGGACTTTGGAAAAAGACTGTCTCTAGACAGCAGTCTTGTGGTAAGTACTAAATATTCATTTACCACTCTATATGTTTTGGCTGAAAATGCATTATTCTTTGACTGTTATTTCCTGAACCCTGTGCTTTTGAAACCTCTATTTCAGTTACCCCATTAGCAATATCCCCTGGGATTTTATTTCATTTATTTTTTACTGAGTCAAAAGCCTATAAATTATTGGAATGTTTGTATAGTGTCTTAATAGGCAAATGTCATAATCTGTCAACATTATATATAATTACATTAATTCCAGCCGAAGTAGACTTTAACCCATACAAAAACACTACTGTACAGCTGATGCCAAATGCTGAGCCTATATATAGTCCTTCCATCACCCATTTATCTTAACTTTGGTGATAAGTTGAACAAGAATTCAATAGAGCTCCAATATTGAAGAACAAAGAAACTCTGAGAACTTCTTAGGTATGTAAATGAGTTTAATTGTCCACAAACTTTTCTAAATGCTTTAATGCTGATGAGCATCATTTATAACCATATGGTTTGTTTTTGTGTATGAGAATTGGTTAGTTCAAGGAAATAGACTAAGTCCTTGATTTTTAAAGGTTGGCCACTCTTTAGTCTTTGAGCTAAAATGTGTGGGTCAGCTCTTCCATTCTATAATGCATATGAACAGGGCAAAAATCAAAGCTAGCAAGTCACTCCTTCCCCTTTTGCTCATGTACTGAGATAGAAGCTAGCTTGGTTCCTTCATTTGCTATTGTATAGGGGTGTGCTTTGTTGATTGTATACTCCCAGAAGCTGGCCCAGATTTTGGATCAGAGTAGGTATCCCATAAAATACTGGTTGGATTGATTTATCAGTTGTACTTCCTCAACTCTGCTGCTGTAGCTCTTACTCTGTCATTGTACAAATTAGCTGTTTGCCCCATAACTGCTGAGGTTTCATATCACAAATTGTTCATAGACGTGAGTGTCTGGGGATTAAGAAACTTTTAGGTCTAGTTCTTCTTTTGTTATTCAGTGCAACTTCTGTATCTCTGAGAGCTGTGCACTGAGCAGCAGAGCTTCAGAAGCTAAAAACTTTAATAGTATTTTAAGTTCAACTTCCAGCAGTTATGTCCTCTCCTCATCTCTAATGTCTTCTATCTCTAAGTAGAATATAGTAAAAATTGTGTGTTTATGTGTGTGTGTGTGTTTGTGTTTATATCTATTCCTTTTGCAACTTACAGGGAATTAGGATAAAAATATAATTTCTAATCTCTCCTTTGACAAAGAAAACACTTATTTTATATCAGGCCACCATTGGGGTCTGTCTTATGACCAGGCAGGGACAGAGATGCTCATATAGTGTGATATGAGCAGCACAGGAAAGATTCCCTTAACACTAAAATATCATCCTTATTGATTAGTCCCTGGAGCCCAAATTCTTTCATAGATCCCAGAGAACATGCAATGCCCCTATCAAAGCAGGCATGCTAAGCTATTGTCTTTCAGTCACTCACAGTAGCACTTACTAATAAAGATCTTGAATCATTTCCAGGTATCATCATATGAACAGAGTTCTGTGGAGGGAATTGGTAAACAAGAGGGGACAGAATATAGAGAGCTGGAATGCAGGGCTAGGTTGGGGCAAGCAGGAAAGGAGAAGTGGATTAGCAGGAAGGATTGGGTCCCTGAACATCAGAGAAAGAGGAAATAGTCTAAATGAAATCTTGGCCACATATTTTGCTCAGTGATAGGTTGGGCTGTGAGGATAAATCAGAGCCTGTCACATTACCAGTGCTAGTGGGAAGCCACAAACTAAACTTGTGTTCCCGTTGGCATATGGCGCTACCTCAAGTCTTGTGGGGGCTATGAATCTGTGTTTTGACTTACAGCATAAAAGAATACTGTGAAAATGAGAACTTGTTGCGTGGACCACCTAAGAAACTTAATCCTGTTCAATCTCCCTAAATGATGCTTGGGAGAGATTTTACTCTAGTGAAATACCTTTCTTGTTTCCCAGAGGCAGATTAAGTGTTACATCTGCATGTGTATATGGGAAAATCCTGAAAAAGGATGTGGTCATCTGTGACTACAGGGCCCAGAGCATGGGGGCGGGGGGCTTGCCTTCTATTCAGTGTTATGCTATTAGGCTGAGAGACTGTAATTTCCCCCTCTGTTTTAGTGTTGTGTACTTTCCTCATATAAGATACTGCTGCTGGGACAAGGACAGCAAGACTATTCTTTTTGACTTGGTTATTTGAGCATGACACCCACGGAAAGTCCCTTGGGTGAAATTTATTGTGACTGTTAGGAAGAGGTAGGAGGGGTTGAGAGCAAAACCGACTGGCCCATAGCCCTGACCGGTGTTGTTCACTGGTTAGAACATTGACCCACACATGGAAAGGTTAGGGTTTGATTCCCAGTCAAGGGCAAATGTCTGGATTGTAGCTTTGGTCCCTGGTCCCTAACCCTAGAGCATGCCAGAAGCAACCTATTGATGTATCTCTCTCACATGTCTATATTTTTCTCTCTCACCCTCTCTCTTCCTTCCACTCTCTCTAGAAATCAATGGGAAAAATATCCTCAGCTGAGATTTATTTTTTAAAAAGACAAAACAAAAAATGTACTGGGATATAAAGAACTTGAATCTAAGACATGGCCCTCCTTTAGGATCCTGCTGAAATCAAAGAAATAACTAGGCAAGGAACACACAGGGATGATTCTAGGGAAGGGTGGCTTGGATATATAAGAGAGGAAAAAAAGGGGAAACACATTATATAATTACTAAGGCATGTTTGATATTTTATAATATTTTTTTATTTTTAGAGAGGGATGAAAGGATGAGAGAGAGAGAGAGAGAGAGAGAGAGAGAGAGAGAGAGATGGATGGAGAGAGGGAGTAAGAAACATGAACGTGAGAGAGACTAAATTGGGAATGGTTTATCTAGTCCCCTCACTTTGCAGAAGGAGTAGTTAATACTCAGCAAAGTTCAATGCTTTTCATGAGGTCTTACAACCAGGATACAACTATGAGTAGAATGGCAGTTTCCTGCCTTTTTCTTCAGGCCTATACCTCTCACTGTGTGTATGATACCCCATAAGAGAAGAGGTCCTTTTGAAAAACTGACCAGAGGAAAGAGAAACATTAAATCCTTTAGCCTTGAAACCCCCTGCATGTCATGATGACCTGTGTGTTGGTCAATGAGAAGGCCCATAGATAATTTCCAGTTTCCACTTTTGCAGGAAAAAAAAAAATTCCTCATAATGGACTGTGAGAGTAAGGTACTATTAACTTCATTACACTCTTTATTTTTCATCTTTATTTTCAATCAAATCATGAAGTGTGGAGTAGAAATTATAGCTTCTTTGCAGCAAATTACCATTTTTAGGCTGGAGGAACCACAGAGTGCAGAGACTCACACTCAGATTCCAAAACAAACCTCCAGTCGGGGAAGTGAGTTTGTGGTTCTTAGTCACAATTTTGTTTTCAGAGCTTGGTACAGGGGAGAGTGTGAGGGAGGGAGGGAGTGTGTGTGTGTGTGTGTGTGTGTGTGTGTGTGTGTGTGTGTGTGTGTTTATATGTGTGTGTGTGTGTGTGTGTGTGTGTGTGTGTGTGTGTACTCTGGTAATGCTGAACTATTCTTTGATGTTGATGATTTTTTACTTGATAAATCATTCCTTTTAAGAAGAAAGTGACAGGTAAGTGAAACTGAAATGAGAAATTTGTTTCAATGTGGGGGGTAAAGACCTGAGAGCAAGACAAGTGACTGCAAGTGTGCCTGCCCAGTGGGAATGTGCAAGCAGCTTCACATCCCCATGAGTAGTCTTCTCTCTGAAAACAATAAAATCGCCCTAGAAAATGAAGCCTCCCTTGACCCAAAGCTGTTCAGCTCACCTCAGGATGATTTTTGATCAGAAAAAGTCCGCATTTCACACTGTGTTCTTTTATTTGCAGGAATCACTCCCAGGCTTCTTATGCAGCTATTTGACAAGTCTCTATGAAAACTGCTGAGAAGGCTGGGAGTGCATTATCTTTTTTACCAGCTCATGTTTCAGTGACAAATATTCTCTTTTAATTTGGGAAAAAATTACCTTTTGCTTTTAAGCACAGATAGGAATAACAGTTTCTCTTAGGAATGATGAATTCTTTCCTGGTGTCCCCATTCCTTTCTCCCCCACTGGAAGGAAAACAAAACATTGGCCATGCACAATCCTCAGCTGTGAAGGCAGGGCTGGTTGATGGACTTCCAGAAGTAGGAAAGGTCCCAATTAGGCCCTTCAGTTCATCCTTCATCCTCTTGACAGTTTACATGCAAATCATTAGAGTAATTAGGCCTTCCACAGCACACGTTAATTAGATCAATCAGCACGCATCTTTGAAAGTCTGCTTTATATAGAGGTGCTTTCCTAGCTGCGGGATGTGCTGGATAGTTGCCACTCTCTCCTCCAGATACACCCCATCCCTTGTTCCTAGCTGTGCACCCCTGGTGACGGTAGCACAGGGATCTTGTCAAAAGGATCTCTAGATTTGTGGCATCTGATTGTGTTTGGCCAGTGGAAGGACTAGCAGGATATCAGTTGTTGGGAGGTGAAAGAGGTCAAAGTCACTGTTTTCCTGCTCTCTGCCTGCCTCGTTGAGGCCCACAGTGACTGGACTCCTTTGCCTCTGGTCACAGTGTTTGTTGGGTAACTCTCTGGCACCAGCCCCTTCTGTGTTCTGGCCCTCTGCCTCCCCACACACCTCAGGCTTCTGGGCACTCATGACTTAGGTGCTACCAGCCCATCTCATGTTGGTTTGCTTTAGGTCTGCCCACCTTTATTGAACAATTCCTTACTGATTCTTTTCAACTAGATGCACTGAGTGGCCATCTTATTCCTCCATGGTTCCCCTGACTGATAACAGAAAATATCCACAGGGTATGGAAGCTGCTGACCCAATAAAAAGGAAAAGTAGTTTAATGTGGAGGAGGCAAATGGTGTGCTGCTGACAGGGCTGGGAGCTGGGATCACAGTGGGAGGCAGTGAGGAGGCTTCATGAAGGCGCTGATTTGGAGCAATGGAGAGAATTTGGTAGGCAAGGTTTGGGATGGAAGAGAACATGCAACTCAAGGATATTGTCCTATATCCCTGGTGACAACTAATTTTATTGCCGAATTATATTTTTCCCCAGGGAAACGTCCTTCTTATATCAAGTTTTAATGTTAGTATAGGTCAACATGACTGAGCCAGAGATGGCCAGGTTGCTGTCAGAATGTTCTGTCTGGGGTGTCTGGGAGGCATTTCTAGAGTAGAGTAGCGTAGACTGAGTAAAGGTGGCCCTCACCTATGTGGATGGGCACCATCTCATCTGTGAGGGCCCGTATAGAGCAAACAGGAAGAGGAGGGCAAGTTTGCTCTCTGCACGAGCTTCCACATCTCCTGCCTTCAGACATTGGTTCTCCTAGTGCTTAGGCCTTTAGACTTGGACTGGGACTTACACCTGGTTCTTAGACCTTGGCATTTGGACCAAAACTATACCACCATATTTCCTGGGCCTGAAGCTCACAGGCAGATTATGGGACTTCTCAGCCTTTCTAATCACTCAAGTCAATCAGAGCAAGAGTCAGCAAAGTCTGTAACAGGCCAGACAGTAAATGTTCTAGGCTCTGCTGGTCAAATGAGCAGACATGGCTACTCAACTCTGTTCTTATAGAGGACGCCAACCACAGACATTACATGAATAAATGGGTATGACTTATGTTCAAATAAAACTTTATTTACCAAGGCAGGCAGCATGCTGGATTCAAAGATCTCTGCCCATAGAAGGGAAATGGGAAACTCGATAGTACACTTTTCCTGAGTGCTGACTCTGAGTCATGGCTTGTGTCCACCCTCAGGACATGCAATCTGTCCAGGCAGGCAAAGGAACAGGTTTGAGCTGTTACACAAAGATGTATGGACCCAAGTCACAAGAGGACGAGCAAAGGGAAATAGTATAGAAAGCTCAAAACTCACAAAAGCTTTTCTAAACACAAAATAGGGGCATGGTGAGTATTTCTCTGTACAGCCAGTAGATTATGAAAACTAAGAGGAAAATATCTAAGTTTTGTAGTGCTTCAGGCATTCTATAGTCTTTAATCTATGGTGCTGCATTTAGACCACCCTCACCATAGGAATGCTTGATGGAGCACAGACTACAGCTTGCTAGGTAAGGTGTTTAGCTATCAAATCCCAGTTACCCTTGGCCCTTTCTAATTCTTTGCCTGTTTCTCTTTTGTTAGATTACAAGAAGTTCCTTTTATTTCGGGGGGCGGGAGGATAGTATCATTATAATTAACCTGTTAATTAACAGGGAAGGAACAAAGGGAGGACCAAATAGATGCATGCCCAGTAAAGTCTGGGTGACATAGGAAAGATACATACCTGTCAGTCACATTTGGGAGCAGGTCATTGGCCAGAATAGGTGTGGCCACTGCAAGAGCTCCTGAGCAAAGGAGTTCCTCTCTTCCTCTTGGTTTCCTTGTTGCAGGAGTGTGCTCTCACACTCCTTCATTTGCCCACATGGCTCACAGCCATGTCGACCTCACACACAATGGCCTGATGGACTGTGACGAGCCTGATGGTACACAGGACCCAGCTCCACCAGGGAATGGACACTCTGGACACTGGCTTTGCTTTTAGCTCTGCCACATCCCCAGCTGCACCTTTTCCAGGACTGGCTTAAGGGGAACTGGATTTTGCAACCCAAGGATGTAAATCCACCCAAATAAAGCTTTCTACCCCATCTCATTGCCCCATGGGGGCTTCTGAAAATTCTTTAAAATATATTTTTATTGATTTTTTGAGAAAGAAAAAGAGATTGGCTGCTTCCCACATGCACCCTGATGAGGTTCAAGCCTGAAAACGAGGCCTATAACCTGACCAGGAATCAAACCAACAACCCTTTGGTGCTTGGGACAGTACCCAACCAATTAGTCACATAGGCCAGAAATTTCCCCTGGAAATTTTTATTTCAGCAGCACCCCAAGAACCCCACTCCCATTAGCAGTGGAGGAGTTTCACCTGAACAATTCTCTGATAACACTACTATATAAAGTCTGGTGTACTCAGTGCCCCTTACTCTTGGACAGCTGCCCTGTGCAAAGCCTGGCCTTTGTCCTCTGGTGTAAGGTTTGAGATTTCCCAAGGAAGCATCAAGGGGAGGAGGGTCAGGAATGAGAGGGAGCTGCTTATCCCACACTGCATCACTGCCCCTGATAGGCTGCTAGCCCAGCTGTTCCCTACAAACCCTAAGTGGAACGGAGACTTTGTCCTAGAGCCAGGAGTTGGGAGGTATGGTGGTGTTTGAGGATTCAGCCAAGGCCCCCTTGGATAAAAGCAGAAAGTACCAACTAGCAGCAGACCCATTTTAGCCTGGGCTAGCAACCTTCCCAAGTGACATGCCAAATCTTTCCTGTTCTCCCTGTAAAGAGGAAGTGGCAGAGTTAGAAAAGTGTCCAGTGAATCTGCCCACTAGCATCACTGAGCCCATCATGGCAGGTCAGAAAAATGCTGGAGAAATGTCCTGTCCAGCTGCCCTCCAGCAGCACAGGTCCCTGGGGACTAAGGATGGTGTTGGGGCAGGTGGGCTGACAGAAGGCAGCGGAGGCTTGGCCAGTTGGACACAGCCCACAGTACCTAGTTTCTAAGGGTCATAATGGGGCTCTGGACAAGCATGGAGAGATCAGAACCCAAGGAGAACAGTGCTAGAAGGTGTGAGCAGCACCCAGCACTGCCACTGAGGCCAGAGACTGGAGGGAGTTCGAGCAGGTGACCTAGCAGTCCTGAACAGGCTCCATCAGGTACAGAGGATAACACAGAGACTCCAGCAAGAGTGGAGGTTCCTCATGAGGCTTCTGGACTCCTATGGTGATGACTACCGGGCCAGCCAGTTCACCATCTTGCTGGAGGATGAGGGCAGAAGCAGAAGTTGCAGGCCAGAGGAACAAAAGCAGACACATCCAAGTGGTGAGCATGGAGTAAGTCAGCAGTGGGACTGGCAGTCTAATATTGAAGCCATTTTAGCAGACAGCTCAGCATGTTCAGGCAGAGAATATGGCATTGAGGTTATCCAGGAAGGCTTCCTTCCCTGAGAATGCATTGAGGTTTGCTTTGTGCCAGGCTCTCTGCTCCATGCTTTAGATGTCACTTAATACTTATGACAACCCTGTGAGGTGGAACTCTGTTCCTATTTCACAAATGAGAAATCTGAAGCTTAACAAGTTAATAACTTCCTCAAGGCTATAGAACTGGTGAGTGATAGAGCTGGGATTTCAAGGCAGGTCTGGCTTCATACCATGCTGGGAATGTGCAGCTAGCAGCATGGAGGCAGAAACTTTTCCATTCCATTAATGGGAGCTCCTTGCATGGTGCTTCCCAGTCTGTGAGAGCCCCAGTCTCAACAGGGCTGGAGGGTTACATGTGGATCGGCACAGTGGCTGTGCCCAGCTTACCAATGAGAGAGGCCAGGCTTGATTTCCCAGAATAATTTCAAAGGAGGTGGGAGAGGAAGGCTTTACAAAGAAGAAAGATTATACATGTTGGAACTTGGTCTAGGCCTGCTTTCTGTTCCTTTTCTGATTAACCAGGCCTGGAAACCAACTTCTATAGATATTCAAGTATATAATAGTAGCATATACATAATATATAATGTCTGTAATTGTATATTTTTACCCACATGAGGACTGATTGTATGAGGTGGGATTATTGACTGGAGTGGGTGCAGAGTAGGGGGGAAGTGGCACATCTAGAATATGGCTAGGTGTACCCCAGCATGTACTTTGGCTCATCATTTGAGTGACGGTCCTACCTGATGGGCCACTGGCAGCGAAAGTAGGTGAGGAGCCAGCATCATTTCCCAGGAGGAGATTCTCTCCAAATTGCCATTTGTTTGCTCACCACTTGCAACTGGTGCTCTCTCCTCCGATGTTGCCTGAAGGAATGTCTGCCTGCATTGTGGTGATGGCTTTCCCCAATGACACTTCTCTCCCATTCTTTCTTCCTTCCTCTCATCATTGAAAATAAGCCAGCCTGCCATCATAACCATATCTTCCTAAGTTCTTATACAGTTGACTTTCCTATCCTGGGCATTGTCACTGCATTTAACACTGTCAAACCTGTCTAGAGCAATTTCTCAATCAAGGCACTCTTGACATTCTGACCTTATATTTCTTTCTTTCTTATTATTATTTTTTTTGTAAGGGGACTGTCCTGTGCATTGTGGGATGCTTAGCAGCATCCGGGCTTCTACCTACTGGATGTCATTATCACAGTCCCCTAGTTGTGACAACCAAAAACCTGTGTCCAGACACTGCCAGATGTCACTTGGAAGGCAGCATCAGTCCCCACTGAACTGAACTCTACACTCCCAGACGACATGAGCCATGTCAGACTCACATTTGTGTCCCTAAAGTCTGACACATAGAAAACACTCAGTGAAATGAATAGATGAGGCGTGAACTGAGCAGTGAGTTCATGAGCTGAGTACATACTAACAGGTGGCACTCGATATGGAGTTGAGGGTGAATTTTCTGGAGAAGACACCAGTGGCTTGTTGGGAAGGTTGGAAGGGGGAGATGACACCTTGCTCTTCGGCTTTGCCCAAGGATGATTCTAGTGTGTATGGAGACTTTTACATCAGAGATTATTAACATGATAGCTGGATCCTCTTGGGTCCCCAGGTGTTTGATACATCTATGAAAAGACTTCAGAGGTTTTGACGTCTCTGAAATATATTGTATTAGATTTTTATGTATGCATATGTGCATTTTTCTGGAGATCAACTCCATAGGTGCAAGCAGATTCTCAAAGATATTTGTGACTCACCAATGGTTAGGTAGCTTTACTTTCCATTATCTAGCAAGCATGGCCCATAGCACCTGCACACAGATGGCTTCCCTTGCCCAGGTCACAGGTCAGGGTCTCAGCAGCATCTGCTCATCTGTATTTGTGTGGCTGCAGTGAGTGCTGTCACCGGCCTCAAGTGCAGCTCTGAGCACATGTGAGGTCTCAGAAATCAAAACAGGAACTGGAAACATTTTGCAGGTCTTTTGCAAATGCTGTTATTGATTGGAGATGAAATGATACTGCTTCTGTAGCAGAAGTAAGTACAAATAAGCAGAGCTATTTGCTTGACAAGTTCTGTGTTTTCTTAGGGCTCAGCGATCAGAGATCTGCTTGGCATTCTGCTGGTGTCTCACCACCTATCAACAATGGGACTCATCAGATCATATAAGTTTCCATGGCAACTGAGTTTCTTGCATCGTCCTCTGGCAGTCTAAGATCGTCCTGTGGCAGCCTCTCTAGTGCTTTGTCCATAACAAGAAGTAGAGCTTTCATCAATTCCTTGAAAGCTGCTCCTCAAATACAGTTGACACTTGAGTGTTATCACTGATGGGGCCTGCTCTTCTTTCTGGAGTTCCTAATTGGTCAGCTCAGAAACTGAGCACCTATGAGATTCAAAGCCCTGTGAAGTGCTAAGAATAAAGACCTAAGTGAGTGCTGAGAAATGCGAAGCATGATTTCTGCTTTTCAAAGCTTTTAAAAAATGTGGTGACATGTTCACAAATCATGGTACTATAACACCAGCAGGTACACAGTGGTGCAAACAAGAATGATGGGATTTATAAAAAGGAGGCTGCTCTCTGGCTGTATTGATCAGGGAGGGTTTCCCCAAGGAGGAGAGCTTTCAGATCCCCCTCCTGGAAATTGGTCCAGATTTAATCTATGGTGTCCCTGCATTCCCTGAAGCAGAACTTTATTGAGAAAACCACGGTGTCTTAAAAGAACAGTGTATGACTCCAAGGTGCTGGACTTATATTTGAGGAATTGCTGATACTCTAAGCAGGCTCCACTGTAATCTTGAATTATCATCTTAACTTTCTCTTGTCCCCTGTAGCCACCCCTCCCCACCTTCTGTTAATGCTCTTACCCATACCTCCTGGTGCATGGCAGCTTGCATTGCACAGCTAAATCATGTTGATTTCCTTTCTTCTCCTTCATTCATCAGTGTGTGTTAGACCAGTGAGATATATATATATTAGTATTTCAGCAGCCTGTCTCACACTAATTTACCAGCCGCTACTGTAGTTCATCATTATTAATTAATATTTATTAAGCATCCACAGGGTTAAGGCTATGAATTAGGCAGTATTTTCATTACTTTCTGTTGAATTGCCATCTTCTGTTGCCTGGGCTTAGCTGAGCCAGTATTTAGGATCTTTCTGCCAGTTTTCTATTCATGTGACAGCCTTCACATTCATCCCCAAACCAATTAATATTTCATGAGTACATCCAGGGGCCATTGCATTAAAACGCTTCACTTAACCCCAGATGCACTGCCTCCATTCTGCCCCTTTCATGTTCTAATTCTTCAGATCTCCTAACATGAAATCCCATTTGTCAGGGCTGCTCTCTATAAGACCAAACTGTGGTTCCTCATGGTTCCTTCACATGCCAGGCAGTTCCAGACATTTCCTCCTCATTAGTCTTAGTTTCCGAACAAGGCTTAATCGATCATAATTGTCCATTTCCGAAGATGCCTCCGAGGTCTGCCTGCCTCCTGTCTTTCAGCACCTTTCTGCTTCTTAGTTATCAACATTTGCCTTCAGCTTGGTACATTTCTTAATACAAAGTAATTGATTGACTGCTCTTGTGCCCATAAATGTATGGAGGAAATGAAATCATTTAGTCTGATAAATTCTGGGACCCATCTGTCAGAGCCAGAGGGGGACTGTTTTCTGGGGCCTGGCGTCCCTCAAAATGGGAAGGCCATGAAGGCTGGCCATAATCCACCAGGGAGGGGCATGGACTGAGCATGACATCCCTGAAGGCATCAACCCAATATGATAACCCTGGCTCCTGCTGTCCTTCCCTTCTTACTGAGTGCCATCTCGCCACATGGCAGGGGAGATCTCCCGGGCTAACTTTGGGTTCTGCTGGTAGGTCCCTGAGGCAGACTGTCTGACCTAATTCCTTGTGAGGTGTAGACAGAGGAAGTGAAGGCAGAAGAGAGCTGGGTCTATTGTGGCATGTTGACATGCCTCACCCTCTTAGCAGCACCTGCATAACCTCCCATAATTTTACCTACAAAGACTACATCAGTGATAAAGTTTCCCTACTTCTGTGTCAGCGAAGGCCCTGGAAGGAAACAGGCACAGAGGCACTGTGTTAGCTCCCAGTGTGTATTCAAGTAAGGCAATGGACAGGAGCTTACCAAAGGGCCTCTTATAAAGGGAAGGCAGGATGTAAGGAACTCAACAAGGCAACGGTGCAGCATCCTGAGGCTAAAGCAGTGGGCCCATTGCCACTGCTGTGAGTGAAAGGGCAAGGAGACGGTGGCCACAGAACCATAAGGCGACAGGAGAGAGCCACTTGGCAGGAAATGTCGCCTTAGGTGAAGGATGCAATCAACCAGTGTTGCCCAGCTATGGGAAATAAGGCTGTGAAAATTCCCGCTGCGCTCCCCTCCCACGCACCAGGGCCCTGCTGCCTCCTCCTATTAGCCAAATCCAACTGGAAACCAGAGGGACAGGAGCCCACCTAGCATCCTGGGACCCAGAGCAGGAGAGAGAAGGGTGGTGTGTGTGTGTGTGTGTAGGGGCTCACAGACTGTGTTCAGCCCCTGATTATGTATAACAGAGACTCCACCTACCCTCTCTTCCCACATTTCTAGAATGAGAAGAAAACACAATCCTAAGTCAGACTAGTTTAGTATTTACATATTGTTAGACATGGATTCCTATGTGTCGCTTTGGTTTGACCAGAACAATATTCTGTGCCACCTTCACAGCATAAGTTCCCTGTGGCCAGTGACATGGTTTTTTCCCAGGGGTCCTGGTGAGAAAGCCCAGGGCAGGGCTGTGTGTGGTCGGTGGACAGAGTGTGCAAGGTGCACGGGTCCTGCATTGGATTCCAAATGTGCACATTTGGACTTGAGGTTAACCCTTTAGCATATATAGGGCCTCAAGAAGTTTCTTAAACTCTGAATCTTTATGCCCTTCATAATGGGCTGGCCATGAGGGTGAAGGGAAATAAGGACCAAGAAGTTGTTGTGGGCACTGTAGGGCTCTATGCAAAGGAAAGATCCTGATATTATGTCAGTGACACAGCTATACCTGCTAAACTTTATAAAAAATACAGCAATAAGGCAGCCATAGGAAGAAACAGGGACCAAGAGCCTACTGTGTACTGAGAACCTACTGTGTACAGCACACTCATGTGCAGGCTGCAGGGGAAGTGGATTTCATGAATGTAGGGGAGAGAACGGGCAGGCTGCTTGGATGTAGGGGGAAGAATCAGCCTGAATGGGGTTCCAGTCACAGCGCCAGCACTGTCTCGCCTGTGTGAGCCTAGCCAGGACACTATGCCCTCCCTGTACCTCCCCATCTCCTCTCTGTGAGGAGGTGATCCTGTCTTACTCAGAGGGCTGTGGGAAGGTCGGAAAGGATTCTGTTGGAGTCACAGCATCTGCCTGGCTCACAGTCTCGGCCTCCACACCGAAAACCCATGGAGCTGCTGATGTGGTGACCCAAATGGCATCTTTCTTGGTCTGCAGATGGCAGGAGACATTCAGAAAAAAATATTGTTGAATGGTGGGTGTGCGTATACTTGTATATGATGTTTAAAAACTGAAAGGCATAGTGTGATGTTATCAGCCAGAATGTTCGCCGGGTGTTTACTCCAGGTTGTGTCTGACCAATCCTTTGGATTCCTTTCTTCTTCCATTGCTCAGTAGTTGCCCGTTAAAGAGCTGTGCTTCAGACCTTATGCAGGGTGTTCTACTCTTCTGGAATGGCTGGCCTCCTGCTTTCACTCTTGAAGCCCAGCCAATGTCTATTTATAACAGCCAGTTTTATTCCAAAGCTTCCAGAAGTGCCCAGAGCCTTCCAAGCAAGAGCACAATGACGCCCTGTGCACAGGGCTTGCTGGGTCTCTGCCCCAGGCCTGTGCCCCGATAGAATCAGGCTGGAGACTGGGCCGCAGAGCCCTCCTTTGTCTTAGGCCTTCAGTTGCTTTGAGCTGTGCCAGCTTGGAGCAGTGAGAGATGAGATTTGGGGAAGGGTCTGGGGATCACTTCCCATGTGACTCCTTCTCTTTGCTGCGATAGGGAAGACAGACTCCAAGGGGTCGACACGGGAAAGATTTCCCACTTCATAGAATGAAAGAGGAAGTAGGGTCCCAGTGGCCTCTTGCCAGGCCCCAGGAATGCACCAACCCTGGGAATTGGCCCCTGGCCAAACTCCTCAGGGGCTGCTGATTTGGGAAAACTGGCTTTCTGGCGGTTGCCAAGAATACAGACAATGGTCTTTTGGATCGTTCACTTTTGAAAGTTAGGCTTTTATTTTATTATCACCAAAGGTAACATTTATTAGGCACCTATGTATGCATGCCAAAAGATAAAATGCATGATTGGCAGTCAGTGTAACTTAAACTGAGCAGAAACACTAGGTCCTTCTATAATATTTTCAGCCAGCTTCTAATTAGGGCCTAATCCTTTGCTTAGGTAAGTTGTTACCTTAGATTTGAACACAAGTGGTGCTGAACTTCTAGAATTAAAATTAGTTCTTAAGTGCTTAAGTGAGCTGTATTATGTCACCTGAAAGGGCTGGCATAAATGGGACGAGCATATGCCATTGTCATTTGGTTGAGAAAGGAGTTTGAGAGTATGAACTACAGAGCTGGTATCCTCTGGGAAGGGTAGAGACCAAGACCTAGCCACTGGTTCAGCATAGAGTAGCACTGACAGGTATAAACTCTGAATTATGGGGTGGGAAAGGAGGACCAATTATACACTCCTCTCAATGTGTCATCATTTAGTGTGAAATGATGATGATGGTATTATTGAGATATCAGATGGCCTTAAAATATTCCATATGGTTTTTAAAAAAAATGTTTTCACTGATTTTAGAAGAGGAGAGAGCATGTGAAACATGAATGAGGAAAACATTGATCAACTCTCTCCTGCACACCCACTAATGGAGATTGAGCCTACAACCCAGGCCTGGAATTGAGCCAGTGACCTCTAGGTGTATTGGAAGATGCTCAGCCAATTGTGTTCCATATGTTTTTTTTGTTCCGATTTGAATAAGTGCTAATAATAATAATAATAATAGCAACTAACATTTTAAAGTATTTACTGTATCCTTGGTACTCGACTTAACTATTTATTTATATCAGCTAATTTATTTTTCACAACTTTACAGGGAAATATTTTACTATAATATTCCCATTTTACAGATGAAGAAACCAAGGCTCAGAAATTTAATAATTTGTTCAAAATCACAAGACTGGAAAACACCACACCTGCACCATCACCATGTATCTTCAGATCATTTCACAGTGGAGAGGAGCATGCATTTCTGTGCTTTAATCATTGAGGTTTCTGCCTTCCCTTTCCCATGCTATGGGGTAGCTATTCCAAGCATGCATTCTTCTGTAGGGTTCAGTGCCATGACTTCAGTGGCCATTTATAGTGGGTCTTCTCTCAGCTTGGAGCCCTTTGTTCAATAACAGTGTGGCCTCCCCCTTGCATAGGAACCTTCCTTCTCTCTGTGCTGAGGGGTTCTGACAGGGTTCTGAGCAGGGGAGAGTGGGGAGGCTTCTCTGGATCAGTGCAGGGAGCATGCAGGCCTGACCCTGAGGTTGATACCCACATGCCCAGTTTTAAGAAAGTCCTACTTGTGAATCTAGATTGATACAAGAGTTGCATCAGGGATTGCTTTCCCTCTTTCCAGAGGGATTCCTCACATGACAAAGGGCTTGCCAGAGAGTTCTTTAAATATACTTTAATGCATTTTAAATTGAATTAAGTTTCAAAATTCAATTCGCAGTAGTAGTTTCCCATGGAGCTAAATGTCCAACATCTGACTTTTTCCCCTGTGATGGGAAACAGATCACCAATGATATTTTGGGTTGAAGCGCTTTCCCCAGGAGCACTGAGGGGCTGGGGAGCTGTCAGGGGCATGGAGGGAGTTTTCACTCAAAGGATGAAGGTGAGTGTCACAGCCAGACTCCCAGGCCTCTGCTCCTCCCTGGAGGTGCCTTTTTTTCCTTTCTTCACTAATTTTTCAATTATATCTGACATTCAATATTATTTTATATTAGTTTCAGGTGTACAGCACAGTGGCTAGACAATGCTGTAACTTACAGGGTGATCCCCTGATAATTCTGGTTCCCTCCTGGCACCTTGCAGTTATTACACACAATCTTTCTTCACCCTTGGCAGCTCAGGTGGGGGGATGCACAGTGTGCTCTTTAATAAAGAGAGGTGTACCCTACAGATAATCCAGAGTGACTCATACATCAGACCCCACCGGCACTAGCATGTGAGTCCATAAAATAAGTTCTCTCATTGCAAACTATGTCCATTAAGCATTTATTTTTATACATATGATGAGTCCCAATCTTCTGAGTAGATGAAAGAGAAAGTATAATAAGGGGTATTAATTTAGATTATTAGCCATTGGTAATATGCTAGGCACTGCATAGATCCATTATACATATTTAAAATTATCCTTTATTAAAAATATTTACTGTGCTTGATTCTCCACAATATTCTGTGGTGAACAAAACAGCTGATGTCCTTCTCTCCTGAAGCTAACATTTAAATAATCCTACTCACAATTTGTGGTTTATGCATCATGATTCCCATTTTAGAGATGTGGAGACTGAGGCTCAAAAGGGTTAAATAATTTGCTCTAAGTCACATAAGTTGGTAAGAGTTTGTACTGATTTTCTGAATCAGAACCAAATTTGACCCAAAGCCAGTTTCTTGGTTTTTAATACACACACTATTTGCAGCACTGAATTAAGGACCAGATCTATATTACTTTGGTAATTAAACATTGTCTGGAAATAAGAAAAGAATGTTTTAAATGAGGAATTAACTAGAATGGGTCTTAGTATACTAGGAGCAGGAAGATAGTACGTTCTTTTTTCTGTGTGATCCCCAGGCCCCAGTGGAAAATCAGGAAAGGAAAAACACTGGTTATTAGTGAAAGCATCATAATGGAAGTCACATATTTGGTATTTAGAGGCCTTTGCCCCGAGAGTTCCAGCTAAAGATTACAGCCCTAGTTGATAAGCATGTTGCTCAAGGCTCCTTGAAAAGGAAAATGAAACTGGCTCATAGAAATAACATGCAGTTCTTAGTGCCATAAAACACGTAAGAGCCAGCCCTGCACTGGACATTTCATCTGTGTGCTCTCAAATCCTCTAGCCCAGTGGTTCCCAACATGGGCACATGCCCCACAGGGGGCAACTTGATCTTTAAGGGGAGCAATTTAAGAATGATTTATTAAAAGTGATTTTTTTTGCATTTCCTGTGGTTCCAGGGGCCTCATCTACAGTATATAAATATACATTGTGACATATTTATGCATTTTAGTTCTCTATTATAAGTTTTAAAACTTTATTTGCTATTGTTTCATATCACATCATATTATTATTTTCTTAACAATTTCTTCGTGAGTTCTTCCTCAGTACTTCAACTGTCCTTTCATTCTTTTTTTTTTTTTCTCTTTCATGGATGCCGTGTTCTTTGGAAGCCTGTTTAGACCAAGTTAACGGCTTTTAGGTTTCCCCCATGTGAATAGGAGTTCAATTCTTAAATAATAAGAATTACATGTCATGGGGCAGAGGGGCATTAGGATTTTAGAGATGCTTCAGTGGGGCATGGCCAAGAAAAGGTGGCTCTAGCCTTGTCTGAGCCTCCACCCTCTACTTCTTTCTGGACTTTTATAAAGATCAAGTGACATGAAAACAAAAAAAATTGTTTGAGAAAATTAAAAATTATATCCCAATAGCAATGAGAACTGTGATCATTATAGAACAGGCTTTGACTTGTTTACAGTTACAGCCCAGTGCCTGATAGAGGGGAGCATTCAGCCATGTTGCATGAATGCTGGGTGGAAGAAATGAATGGTGACAGTCACTCTATAAAAGTAAGAACAGGTGAAAGAAAACTGAACGACAGCAGTCACTCTGTTGAAGCGAAAACTATTATTGCCAGTCATGCTGGCTTTGTTCCTTCTATGCGTTTCTTTACCACTAAGTAAAATTTTATTTGAGAGAATATTGTGAGTGGTCCACCCACTTGATTAACCATGGGCAGCTGGCTCCTTGAAGGTGGAGGAGCTCCTGTCCTCTCTCAGTTGGAAGGAAGCAGGCTTACTTACCTGAGTGGCTTCTCAGGACATTCCCCATGACACCACCTTCACTTAAGGCCCCAGCTCCATAGGGGAGCGTCAGCATTTTTCAGGCACAGTTGGAAGCTTAGTATTCATTCACAGATTAATCAAATATCATGGAGCATCATATGTTCAAGGCACTGTGTTTCTATTAAGATATTTAAAAATACAGCTATTTGTAATATTCAGTATTCTTTTTCTTTGAATTTTTGCAATGCCTCTGGGGAAAGCTACCCTGATGGAAACTGAGAGGCTCAAGGTGTGTGCTTGCAGAGCTGCATTCAGGACTGTTTTGCTGTGTGGCACTTGTGAATACCAGATATAATGTGGACATAAAGCAGAGAGAAGGTAGAGGACAGTCCATCTTGAAACTGGAATAAATGTCTGGAGGCAGGCAGTGGAGACAGGCCAAAGGAAAACAACTAGAAAAATGAGCAAACAAACAACAACAAAACACACCCACCCACACATACACAACTGCATCCCAATAAATGGTTCTAATTTCTTCTCTGTTCTCTCAGCCCTCAGAAATCCCAGCACTTATGGGACTCCTCAGAGTGAAAAAGGATCATGGCCCATAATGCCTATGTACACGAGGGTTCGCACAAGGCCACTGAAATGGCAGATTTCAAGCCAATCATTAAGTTTTCAGCACATTTCCCAAACTGGGTAAGTCCAGTGTATTTGGGAAAAGGCACATAGGAACCAGATGAAGGAATGCCCAGGTGACTAGATGAAGCCATGGTGGAGTGCTGAGGTGTTGGGGAAACCAAAGCCAGTTACCACACGCATGTGTGGTGAATGGGCCTCAGAAATCTGGGGATGCTCCATGGCAAATATTGGCTGTTAATGCCACATTCTTATCAGATTTGTAGTTAGTATTCTTGTCACATTTTTCAGATATTCCCAGGAGGAGTGGAAAATGAGAAGGTGCCACATGATGGAATTTCTTGAAAGTAATTATCTGAGAGAATTCATAGAAAATTGAATGGACTAAGGTTCACACTTGAATAAGATTCACCATCATCCATAACAATGTACAAATCGATCTGTTAGAAAAGTTAATAACTTAGCTATTGCTAATAGTAACCAGTTAGGTCTGAACATCAGAACTAATCAAATCAAGATTTCTGTGTCCATATTCTTTTTATACACACCCAATACATTGTCTAAATAAATGAATAAACACAACTTTAATCCTTAGTACATAATTACAATGCTTGAGCTCTCTATTTTTACTCTATAAATAAAGTTTCATTAGTAAAGTTAAAATTAAGTTGGCTGGAATCTCAGTTAAAAACCTGTCTATGGAATCTAAGTTCTAGTATTTGTTTGTAGAAATCCTCGATGTAATTAATTTTTATATCTCAATTACTAAGTTCCTTTGATTGAATCAACAAAGGTTAATTAAGGAATCAACTTCTATAATTAATCTTAAGTAGGCAGTCTTTGTAACTACTGTTTTTTTTTTGTTTTTTGTTTTTTGTTTTTTTAGTCAGGCCAACTCACTTTGATAGCAAGCTTCTATAGGAAAAAATCTTTGTAGTCATTGTTGCCATGTCCCCAGAATATAACGCAGTGGTCAGCACACAGTAGGACCAGGATATGCTTGGGGAGTCAACTTCTGAGTGGCTATGGGCTTCACAATTCTGGTCTCAGCTCTCTGGCTGAGTCACTCTGAACAAATTCTCCTTTGTCTTCTGAGCTTTATCTTTATCTTTTTCTTTGTGATCCGTGGACAAGGCCCAGGGATCTGCGATGTTCCTCGGAACTGAAGGATTCTATGATATCTAGTGTCTAGCAGGGGGTGAGGATACCAAAGAAGGAAAAATAATCCAGCTATCAATGTGCTCCCAGCAAAAGAGATGGAGTCCCAGTGACTGAGAAAGCATATCAGACTTTTCCTCTGTGCTGCATTTAAATAAGTGATCAGGGTGGAATGTCCTGTGGTAGAATTGCAGACATCAGTGAGCAGAGGAGAGGGAGACTTCAGAGGGAGAGAAATCTATGTGACAGATGCATCACTACCATAAGAAGCCTCCGATAATGACCCAATTGTGAGGAAATTTTAATGTTAGATAATTTATACTTTCTGACAGTTAACTATTTGCTTAGATTCCTTTCAAATGTCTCAAGATAGACATTTTTAAAGCCAGTTTGTATTCTCAGTCATATGTTTGGTCTTCCCACTTTGCCCAAAACTACTGTGTTGGCTTTATTGTCAGTTTAAGGATTCTGTATAGCCAATGGCATTGCTGCCTCATTCAGATGTGGCCACTCTAGCTGACATATTGATGTTTGAAATGAGTCATTGCTGTGTCTGGCTTGCAGACCTCCCACTCAAGCTGCCCCAAAACTCTCCTGCTGGAGAAAGACACATGTCAGCGGAGCCCTGCCTCTGGTCTGGGAAGCAGGCTTGAGCTGTAAGTGACAAAAAAAAAGTCTTGTCAAAGTCACACTTGTGAACTTCAGTGGAGCTGAATAATTGGTAAGACCTCACTGATTTGGGAGATTTGGGATAGACTGTCTATGGAATTGAATATATTTTTAAAGAATTGAAACTCAAGTTTACTTAGATTTGTATTATAGTTGAATTAACCGTGAATAGAATTTTTTGTCTGTTTCGAAAAATAAACATATCATCTCTGATTGGTATTGCTTTGCAAATATAAAATCAGACATCTAAGTTTTACAAAGCAGTGTGTGTCCGTTTCATAAGAGTTTGTGTTTTTATAGTAAGATGACATAGGCTTGGCAGATTTCAGGTGAGAGAATCAGCCATTTCCAGGTGACCCAGGTCCAAGCTTACAAATAATTGCAGTATTCCAACTCCTTATGAATGAACAGAGCAACTGTCTGAAAAATAGATTCATGTCAGAACCAAGTTGGGATCCATTCTTCTAAAAATCAAGGCATCTACCAAATAACACTTGGGTTTCATGTCACTTTCATTGGCATCTGTCATGGGCTGCTTTTTGTGCTGTGCTCTCTGATGAGGTGGCAGAAAGATGTGTCCACCTGGAGTGTGTTTTTATCACATCAACTTGTAAAAATGTTGTAAGAGATTTAATGTACCTGATGCATATTTAGAGCACAGAGCTGATGGAAACAGAAAGATGTGGGTGTTTTCTTCTGTTACAATATTAGTTTAACTTGCAAATAATATACACTGTATATTTCATCTTCAGATAATAGAAAACTTTTCTTTCCGACTAAAGGTTTATTCATTTTGCCAATTTGGTACTGGATCTCAAACCAAAAACAGCTCACAGTCCTTTGGTAGAAGTCCTTATGTGACTTTGGCCAACCTGCAAAAGTTGCAAACAAAGATCAAGTTCTTGACGCCTGGTCACCCCAATCTAGTGATTGGAACATTTCTGATAACTTCCTCCCCACACAAAGAAAGCAATCTTGGGTTGGCAGCCTGTATTAGAGCTCAAATAATACTGTCAGCCAGCAAGTTGCTTGGATCAGAGACCATTGACCTGGGCATGACTGTGAGTTTGCAGAAAGGACTGGGTTATTCTTAGAGCCATAAAGCAATTTGTATATGTGGAAGCCGAGATAATGAACTATCAGATCTGTGAGGTACTCACATCCAGCTTTGGGATATGAGCTGATCAGCACAGAGAACGAGTACAAACTCCTTCACCTTCTCCAAACCTTCAGGTCAGCGGCTGAATGGAAGACAGAGAAAAAAATCACTTCCTTCTCTCACAGAGTGTCTTTGTGTCTTTTTCTTCTCTCCTTCTTTTTTCTTCTTTTCTTTTTAACCACTTCTTACCTCTGTTTCCTTTATTCCTACCATCACACATGTTCTACTGATTGCATGTAAATATCCTAAAAAGGACTCCATGAACTTGTGTGCATGGCCCCCACCAATCCCCGACCCAGAGCCTGGTTTAGGGATTTTCTTACCAAAAATCTGTCACTCTTAACCTACCTTCCAAAATGTGAAGCTTTGACAATGACCACTTCACTGTGGAAGGCACAGCTCTCAAATGTTTACAAAAGCGACCTGAAATTTGTGGCATATGTTGCTTAAGGATTTTTTTTTTCTTCACCAAAATCTAAATGACTAAAACCTGACATGGGATTTCAGAGGCTTGTGAGAAGCTATATGATCAGAGAAGTTGAGAATTTTAGAGCTCAAAGTGGTCTTAGATCTGATAGATATTGTGTGTCAGAGCAGCTCTGTGGCCACATTCACTCATTTTAAATATTTTAGTTTCTGTAACCAGGGGTTCATTGTGTCTCTTTGAAGACCTAGAGATAACCCCCCTCTGGTTACTTCTCTGTTATTTACCAGAGACAGAGCCTGCATCTGAGCATAGCTAGCTCTGCTCTCAGCCTCTGGTTTGCCTTCCTACCTGTTGGTCACAGTCATATATTAAATTTGGAAATACCCAAATGGCCCAGGGAACAAACAGATATTTGGGGGTCTAAACACACTCCCACATGAGTCCCTGTGCTTGTGCTTGGAATGGCACAGCTTATATTCAGGAAAAGTGTCCTATGCGACAAGGGGATGAGTGAGAACTGCAGAGGGGCGTCCAGTGCCCAGAAAAGTGGACGTATTTATTACGACTTTGTAACCTTCCTGCTGATGCTCCACAGTAGGGGTTTGGGCTGGGAAACCCCACTTGTGAGCCCCTCACACAGCCCATTCATAGCTCACTAGTGCCTGAAACTTGGCATCCTGAACTCTCAAGCAGGAAGCCCTAGCAACCTATTTAATTCCAATTTAAAACAGCCTCCCTGTAATTAAGGCAGTTATTAAGAAAACAGCCGCTGCCGCATTTTGGCCCTAGCTCCAAGATGATGGACTGTGTTGTGCTAGAGCTTTTCCTTTTCTCTTAAATCAAATTTTGTGCTTTATCCTCAAATTTAGACATGACATATATTTGGAAAATAAATGTGTTGTGTCAAATTTTTAATGCTAATCTTTAAAATTGGCAATTGCCTTACCTTCGTTCTGTGTTCTGTAATCCTATTCATTTGTACAGGGCTCAGTTTCCATGGGAATCTGCTTTGCACACTCATTCAGCAGAGTCTGCATTAATCCAGGAGGCTCTGGCTGTCCTGATGCTCAGTGCTGAGCAGTTCTCCCAATGATTAGAAATATTGCCTGTGTTGCTCTGATAGACAAACATTCCCCATTTTGCTTATGTTTGTTTCTTTTTCAAATGTCTAATATCACTAGGCCTATTTTCTGTAAGAAGTGGTTCTTTACAAAGAAAAATGCGTTTACTTAACTTCTTTGAATCCATCATAAGAACCCTGATCTTTCCTTCTTCTTAAACTGGTCACACTTTTTCCAATAGATGCAGTTTTATAACCTAATACAGTTATTCTCTAACCTGATATTACTTCAAAATCCCATGGAGAGCTAGCTCATTAAAATGCAGATTGCTGGTCCCTCCCCCAGAGTTTCTGATTTAGCAGGTCGGGAGGAGCCATGGGTTGCATTTCTAACAATTCCCAGTGTTGCTGATGCCAGTGGGCTGGGGAGGGCCCACACCTTAGAAACACAAGCATCTTCAGTGTTGAATTGCCACAAAAGAACCACAAAGTAGTTTCCATGTGCTTAGTTAGCACTGCCCCTAAATGTTCAGATACATTTCAAGTGGTGATTATGTATAAGTTACATACAAAATCAAGAGGGCTAGTCAAGGAAAGAGAGAAGAACAGGAGCTGGAGGACTCATAGTGGACTTTGGAAAAGATATTGGACTGGAACTGACCATGGAGCATGCAGAAAATTTTATTTTTTATAAAGCAGATTATTTCCCTCAGAAATTAACAAGTTATCAAGTTATGCCCTCTGTGTCACCTTCAAGGTTAAGTGTTTCCCAGGTGTGCCGGATTTCCCCTTCCACACGGCTTCCTCCTGCTGTAAACAATCAGGAGTTCAACTAAGATTTAACAAGGCTGCTTTGCTAAGTGGTAACCTCTGATTGTCTATACAATGTCGAAAAGTTGATCTTGTTTGCTAATATCATCTCCAAACACATTGTTAGATACATTTGACTGAAACAGTGGTTCACAAGTATTTTGTGGCCTTGAATTATGTTGGAGTTGTGCATGCTCCTAGTTTACATGAACTTCTGAACAAACATACTCTGTCGAAGCAAGTGTGTTATTTAATTTAATTGAGGTCTTGAGACATCTTGACATCAGCTCAGGTGAGGCAGGCATAAAATTTGCCTGAGTAAGCAACAAAGAAATGTCTTACTTTTATTCACTTAAATGTAATTGTAGCTGTAATTCTATCCTGGTTTACTATTTAGAATGCCTGGATAAGTCAGTGTGTTTATTGCTAAGTGTGACTAATTGGGCCCCCCCACCTTCCCGCCCATCCATGCCCATGCCTCTGGACCACATCCTTGACAGCATCCTGTTACTTAGCAGTTGGGAGGTCTTTCTCTGCACAAGTAACTTACAGCCTGTCACAAACAGGCTGTCAAGAAGCAGCAGGTGCCATAACTAAAGCTGTTTTGTCTTTGGATTTTATAAATCTTGGATGAGTCTAAGTCATAACTGTTCCTGGCAGGTAGCAGCTGGTTATCAGCTCCTTCTGAATGTGAAAATCTGTGTGCTCTTTGCTTGGTTGAGTCCCCATGTCAGCCACACTAAAGGTTGGTGTGTTTCTAGTCTGCTCATAGCTGGTCCTTGGTGGCTAGCATACCAGGCATTCTATTGTAGATCTGTGCCCAATATTGTATTTTCAGTTTCTCCTTTCAAATATAGTAACTGAATATTTGTTCTTTCCTTCCCAAAGACCTGTAGCCCCATCTGGGTACAATAGGAAGTATTTTCAATCCTTCAGTCTCCCTACTGGGATTATCAGCAGAGGTGATTTTTTTTCAAAGTACTTGAGTGGCTGCTTTCTGGCATCTGGGAAATCAGCAACTAAATTATTAGTGGGAAGGATGGAAGGACATATCTGAGAGATAGTGATACATTTGTTTATTCTTTTTGTCAGCAACCATAGTGAGAATTAACTGTATGATGAGAACTGTGTTCTCTGTGTGTGTTCACATAAATGAAACACAGTCTTAACCTCAGAGAGAGATAAGTTAACAAGTAATTTTTAATTCAGTGTTATGGTTGCTACAGTAGAAAGAGAAGGTGATGAGGAAACACAGAGGTGGAATGGTTGGAGGTCTGCCTAAGGGAAGTCTGGAAACTAGATTGAAACACTAGATTAAAACCTCCATCATGTTTAAAAATATAGAAGAGATTGGAAGGCAGATGAAAGAGAAAAGGATATTTTGGACAGAGAACAGTATAGGAAAAGGCACAGTAGTCTGAGAGAACAAAAGAATGGCAAGTGGGTAGGTAGAGTTGGGAGGCAGAGTGTTATCAGAAGAGAGGTTGGAGAGAATTAGCTGGGCCATATCATGATGGGTTTTATAGTCTGTGCTAAGGAAATGGTTTTCCAATACATTGGCATATAACTAGGCATGCCTATCAAAATCATACCTGCGATGGAACTATGGAAAATGGACTGAAGGGGTGGATAACTTGAGGCATTGAGATTGGTAAGAAATATTTGTTAGTTTAGGGAAAACCCAAGAAAAAGTTGCACTAAGGCCTTGGAAAGAAGGTTATATGAAACAGAAAGCTGAGATATGTTAGTGTACCAGGGGTCGAAATAAGGGAAAAGCCCTAGCTCTGGGTAGGCCCTATTGACAAACTTGCTGGTAAGACTCTGTAGCTTCTGGTCTGGTGGAGATGGACAGTTAATGTGCAAAGAAGAATCAGTATTGATGTGCAGAGGCAAATGTATGTCTCTAATGGTAAAAAGAAATAGAAAGAGGCTCTATATTGGCTTCTTCATCCCCATTCCATTATGGTCTGTAGCATTGTCTCTCAACAGTAAGTCCAGTTAAAGAATGCACATAGAATCAACAAAAGAACTACCAATATATTTTCTTAAACCTACCCATCCCTGAATGGATTCTTAGGTAAGTAAGAAAAACTTTACCCATATTTCTCTGTGATATTGCTTCCCAGAAAGTAAGCATTACTCAGGTGATGGAGCACAGGGGAGCTGGCTGAGCCTAACCTGTGATGAGCAACCTTTTGAGCTTGGTGTGTCAAAATTCACCAAAAAACCAAGCAGAACTCGGGTGGTGTATCATTTTGAGAAAAAACACCATAATTTCATATTTATAGTTTAAATAACAAAAATGTATAATTGTAATATATAACTGTATTTAATAAACCAAAAACTAATTTTTTAACTTACCTGCTTAGTGACTTCTTTGATCATCTGTCAGTCGGTTTCTTTTCTTGGTCTTGATATTATTTAACTTGTGTGGGTTGCCCTGAACTAAGATAAGTGAGAGGGAGGGAGAATTCTTCAACTAACCTGCCTATTAGTGACTTTTCTGTTGCTGAATTTAATTGGCTGAACCTTTAATTGAAGGTTGGTATTTTGTACACTTCAAGCCCAAGCAAGCATTACTACATTTGTCAATCTGTTTCTTTTGTTGGTTTTGATATTATTTAACACTGAAAATAAGGTCTCACAAAAGTACGGACAGGGCAAAATTGTGAGTAAAGCCATTGCTATATTTTTCAGGGTGCTTAAAGTGTCTGGTAATCGGTTCCAGGCACTCCAAAATTCCTGTTCCTAGTGGCACTCCTCTTGATTCTCCAAGCAGCACCTTTCTATATTCTCAAGCTTGACCTCAAGTTGACAAACACCTGAGCCCAGATGCTGTCTTTAAAGTCTGTAAGTTGCATCTCCAAATCATCAATTTCTATCCATTGGAAACCATTTAATTCCAAACTACTGTAGACCACTACATCAGTATACTTAATTATTTTTATGGTCTGTCCTAGGCTTCTAAATTGATTAAATCTATCACTGAACTGGTCAAGTAACAAGTCTAAAGCATGCTGGTACTTTATATTCAAGGGTTCCATTTCATTTTGTACAGTTGCACTGGCCTTCTCAAAATATTTTGTTATTCGAGGAAAATACTTAAAGTTTTAGTTTCTACATCTCACTTGAAAATTTTAAGTTTACTTTCAAAAGCTTTTATGTATTCAAACATAACATCAATACTTTTGCCAAAACCTTGTAACTTTAACTTCAGTTCATTAATATAAACAGAAAGATTTGTAAAAAATATCATGGTGTTGACCTACTTATCACTGAGCTGAGAAAAGTTTCCCAGATCCTTATCCTCAAGAAATATCTTAATTTCTTCAAAGCACTCCACAACGCGCTCAAGAACTTTGCTTCGGCTCAGCCATCTTACATTATTGCACATTAGCAGTCTACTGTAGATGGAATCAACCTCCAGTAAAAGTGCAGAAAATTCTTGCTTGTGAAGGGGGTGAGCAGCTATTAAATTAACTATTTTTGTAACCTGTTATTAAGTCGTTTAAGTCAGTGAATCCTGCCTTGGCACATAAAACCTCCTGATGGATAATACAATGAAAAGGCACAATCGAATGTCCAATAGCTTCCATAAACAATTTGAAAAATCTGACTTTTTTCCCCACCTTGTTTGGTGCCCCATCTGTTATCACTGACACAACTTTAGAGATATCAATGCTTAGGTCATGGAATGTTTGTATAACCACCTTACATATTTCGCTTCCCGATGCACTTGTTGGCACTGATACTAACTTTATCAACTCTTCTCTCATTGTGAGACCATCAGAATATTGACCAATAATGGCCAACTGAGCATGTGATGTGACATCAGTAGTTTCATCAAGAGATATAAAAAAATATTTACAATTACTTATGTCTCTCTTTAACTGATGTATGTTTGTGTTTGGTCTCATTATTTGGTCTTTTATGATATTTCTACTAAGTGGTAACTCAGATATCCTCTTAATAATTGCATCTTTATTCTGCATAATGTGAAATAGAACTGGTGCACATCTTAGGAGTTTCTTTAATAAATTATCCCTCACTGAGTGCTTTTCCATTGCTGAGCTATGGAGTGAGCAATGCTCAAACTTGCAGATGTTAAATTTGTAGAGCCTTTTATAAATTTTATGATGGAATTAGATTGGCTCTTATAAAGGTGTTCCTACTTGGAAATGTATCCATTCCTTTCATCCTCACTTTTGTTCAAGAGCTGGGAATGATTAGTTTCAAAATGGCTATTTATATTCCATGTTCTGCTTACTACTGTTTCAGTACATAGAATGCAAAATGATCTGCCATTTTTCTCTATAATGCCATACATCTTGGTCCATGTCTCTTGAAAGGGTCGGCTACTATTACTACCACTTCCTTTACTTAACCTTGGTTTTTTATTTTTTGGGGTTCTCCATCAGGGGGTCAGTGACAGAAGATAGAATTATACATAGTCTGTTGGCCCTGCAGGCAATTAGGGGTTAACTAGCCTAACTGACCACAACATGGCACATGTAACTGTCTTTTAGGAAAGGGCAGGATTAATAAGCAGAAATAGGTGTTAATAAGAATGCACAATAGTAACAGTGGTGAAATAGAGTCTTCACTATGCTGCAAAATGACATTACTTATATAAATTAAGATGGCTGCCACTATTTCTAATGGCGGGAAATGGCACCCATAGCACAGTCCCTCACCTCTCCCACCCTCCCCCTCACTTATCCCAGTAATGATGGTCAATTAGAAATCCATGACACCCCAGAACAGTAGATTGGATGATGGTTGCTGTGGTTATGTATTTGTTGGTAATGGCAATCACAGGGCCCCCAGAGATGCGTCCCCAGGGCATTCCACTGCTTCCTGCTCTGGTGGCTGGAAGTGAGGTCAAAAATCCCCTAATGGCTTAACCAGAAGTCCTAGAACTAGATGCTCTTTGCCAGAGTTCTATTGTTTTGGCCTACAGACCTCTACAGCAAATGTTTCATCCTCAGTTACTGTACCTGGCTGTGCAGTAGCCGAGGATGAAAAGTCCTTCTTGGCATGTGGCCCCATACTTCTCTGTATGCAACTGCAAGCGTCCACATGTCATCGAAAATGGCTACGCATGTCAATGCTGACACGTGTGTCATAGGTTCGCCATCACGGGATTAGACCTTCCAGGTCAGTGGTTCTCAACCTTTCTAATACCATGACCCTTTCATACAGTTCCTCATGTTGCGGCGACCCCCAAACATAAAATTATTTTTGTTGCTACTTCATAATTGTAATTTTGCTACTGTTATGAATCATAATGTAAATATCTGTGTTTTTTGAGGGTCTTAGGTGACCTTGCTAGTGGTTCTCAATCTGTGGGTTGTGACCCACCAGTTGGAACCACTGCTGTAGAGATTAAGACCATCGGAAAACACAGATATTTACATTATGATTCATAACAGTAGCAAAATTACAGTTATGAAGTAGCAACAAAAATAATTTTATGGTTGAGGGTCACCACAACATGAGGAACTGTATTAATGGGTTGCAGCATTAAAAAGTTTGAGAACCACTGTTCTAGGTCCTCTCTTTTGTCACTGTCTTTCTATCTGACCTCAATCATATTTATTCAGTCTATTCACTTTATTTCAGTGACACCACACTTTCTAATTTATTTGTCATCTTTGTACTACAAGCACAAGGTAGAATTAGCTATCCTATTTTATATAATAAAAGGCTAAATATGCAAATTGTCCCCTCGACTGGGAGTTCTACCAGGAGTTTCACCAGGGGGCAAGGGCATCCTGCCAACAACCCATGGTCCTCCCTCCAGCCAGCCCCACCCCTGATCCCTCCCCCCCTGCCAACCTCCCACATCCCCTCCCTTCCCTACCCCCACTAGCACAGCCTGATATACCTCGATTGGGGCCGGCCAGCCGGACCCCACCTGTGCACTAATTTGTGCACCAAGCTTCTAGTATAAAATAACAGAAAGTTCTTAAACTATTCAGGAGGATGATGCTTTGTAACTACAATATAAAACATGCTAAAAATCCACGAGGAACCCCCAAACCAAGATTCTCATTCATTGATTCCTTGTTGTTGCTGTTCAATAGTTACCGAGCACCTATTATGTGCTACGTACCATTTTCAGTGTTTGAGACCCATCTGTAAATAAACTAGATATAATCCTTGCTCTCATGGTACCCACAGATTTTGTTTACAAAATATTTTAATAGTGTCCATACTGTTCCTGGAATACACAAACTTGCCAAAGTCATAGTGAGGATAATATGAAGTCTTGAACAAAAATAGTTTGGAGGTATTTGAGCATTAGCTAATGATAATTTTTACTTTTGGCTGTTTTTTTTTCTTTTCTTATGCCCAGTCTGGTTTCTTCCTGTGCTATGAACCTGTATTGTCATTCATGGCTGCCTCATTTTTTGACTGCTATATATTGGGGACTGTCTACAACTTATTGAGGTGTATCAGCAAAATGTAAATTTCATCAAGGTCAGAGTATCATTTAGAATTGCAAAAAGATGGATATGTCTGTTAGGGCACTTTGATTTTCCCTAGCTACACCCAACTTTGCACTGCCTCTTGGTGTGGTATTTATTATAGCATCACATGACTGCTTCAGGTGGAGGAACTTAAGCTGGAATAAATATAAAGCAATTTGTCAGAATGACCAATGCACAGACTGTTAATGACCTTCGTCTTGGAAGGAAACACATCAGATTCTGAGAGCCATGAGCTGAGTCACATGTACCTTACACATTGTCCCCTCTCCTTATGACTTCTGTTCTGGGCAGCAGCAGGATGGCTTCTGATCAATCCCTGATTTTGGAAGGAGTTGACAGTGACAGAGACTTAGTCTGTGGGTTCCTTTTTAAAGGAATTGTGGGTTAATGGAACTGGATTTCATATTAAATCAGCAAGAGTAAGAACCACAGACTCAGAATTTTTAAAGCAGGAAATGCTTTCTTCTTTTCACATATTATCTCATGGATTATATCTAACACCTCTGTGAGGTTGGCATGAATATTCCTAATATATAGATGAGGAAATTGAGGCTTGGTGGAGTTCAGTGATTTTTTTTAATCTTGGTCATAAAGCTAGTAAGTGATAGAATCTGGAAAGGAATCTATGCCTGATAGTCCCAATTCCAGTGACTTTTGAAGCAGGTTATGCTACCTTCAGGGACCATTAATAGGGAGCATATTATGTTATAGGCACTGTGGTATGTAACTGAAAATCAGAAGCATAAACTCCTTTCCCCAGGAACTTTCAGACCTGCTGGACCCACCTCCGTAATGGAGGTACTAAGCCCTCCTTTATACTGTGCCAGCTTTACCACCACACTGCACGTAGGTTCCTGCCCCTTCATCTCATTTTACAGTGGAAGTTGAGAACTAGTTTACAACTAGTGAGTGGTGGGCTTGGAATTAGAATTCACATCTTCCCTGACTACAAATCCCATGTTTTTACCGAGGTCTCCAGCATTGCTGTGGACATACACGAGATCCCACATCTAGTGCTGGTGGAGCAGTAGAATCAGAATGAGAGAGGCTTAGAGAAAGCAGCAGGCAATCTGGCCTGGAGTAGCTGGGAAGGCTTTCCTGGGGAAAGTGACATAGAGAAGAAATGGAAAAATAGCCCTCCTACAGTGTGAGCAATAAAAACGCATCAAAAAATTAATCACATTTACAAAGAAAACATTAACTTTCACAAGCCCTTATGAGCAGACAGAAAGAAATTTCAGACCTGTATGTAGCAAACGATATTCTCAACTCCTCACCTGACAGGCTCTACTGCGGGAAGTGACTACATTGTCTCTTGCTTCCACTTAGCTTGGCCCAGTTGACTTTAGCTATATTTTCATTCAGAGCAATTGTCATTACCTGGCATTAATTGCATGCTTATTTATGTGTGTACTGCCCATCTTGAGGCCTTGAACTATGCTTTTGCATCTGAACAAAGGCACATTAATCCTTCCCATCTTGTCCAAACTCCATCCCTCACTTTATAGAGACCTCTGTTCAACTGCAACCTTGTAAGAGCCTTCCCTGACTGCGTTGTCTAAAATAGCTCATGCCAAGCACCCAGGAACTCCAGTTCCTAGTATGTTTTCATTCAGAGCAAATGTCATTACTTGTCATTAATTGCATGCTTATTTATGTGTATATAGCCCCTCTCCCATGCCTGTTGGCAAAATCCACAAGAATAGCATTTTATTTCTGTTTCTCTGGTGCCAAAAACAGGGCCTGGCTTGTCATAAATGTCCAATATTTAGTGAATGAATGCATGCATGAATGAATATGGAATGATAAGGATAAGAAATCTTAGGTGAATGTGAGATGAGATGGAGAATTTATTTTCTCTGTCTTTCAATATTAGATTCAGTTATTTCCCATTTCCCAATTGAATGTTTCCAGGGTTTCTTCTGATTCTTTGGAAAGCAAGCAGGCTCTCTTTGAGGAGCACTCATAGTTCTTAACAGAAACCATAAAACAAATGGTGAACTCAGCAAATACCAAGCGAGCAGCCAGAGCTCCAGTCCACAAGGAAGACTTGGCCTAAAAGGCACATTTCCTTGCAGTCATGCTCCAGAAACACTTGTAGTCAACTGTGTCCATTCTCCTTTCTTAGGCTAGCAACCTGGGTCTGACTGGTTATGTCCAGTGGTATTAAAAATATTGCCTAATGCTGATGATGATACATAAAGTGTCACTTACCAGTGGCCTCACTTGACTTTCCTTCTGAGCAAACCCTAGTCTCTTGGCTCTAGAACCCGTCTTCATTATGCTGATGGTGCAGAGCATGCTGTGTGCCATAGAAGTGGTGTTTTAAAACACTTTTGTTGATAATCCTCACCCTAGGATATTTTTTTCATTGTTTTTAGAGAAAGTGGAAGGGATGGGGGTAGGGGAGACAGAGAAACAATGATGTGAGAGAACCGCATCAATTGGTTGCCTCCCACGTGCAATCCAAGTATCCTTGACCAAGAATTAAACCTGTGACCCTTAGGTGAGTGGGCAGATGACACTCAAATCCCTGAGCCATGCTGGCCAGGATTGAATTTTTGATGGGACCATTTGCATTTGCCATTCTTCATTTTTCCCACCTGGCTCCATTTACTCAGAGATGATCTTAGATTCAACCATAACCTTGGTGATTCTCTTGGGTCTCTCTACATACACCACTGCTGCCCTCTGGCAGGTCTTGATTGCTCACTCTATAGGCCTGAGAAATCTAAAGACAGTGGTTTACTTTGTATGTGTGTTTTTAAAATATATTTTTATTGTTGAAAGCATTACAGATGTCCCTTTCTTTTTCCCAGTTGACCCCTTCCACCCACACCTGTCCCCCAGGCCTGTGTCCATGGGTTATGCATAGAAGTTCTTTGGTTAATCTCTTCACTTGTGTTGCTTTCTGGATCAGCTTTGGAATCACCCTTAGGGCTCTAGAGAAACTGCTACTCTCCATGGCCCTCTGCCTGGCTGTGGATTGATGTCTTAGACAGATTCCACTTGGGAAATAGGAGTTAGGACTGCTGCAGCATGTGGGCTGTGCCCAACTCCAGGGTGCAGGCATTGATGCCAAGCAGAGAGAGCTTTGTCGTGAGAGCTCCTAACTTGGACTTTAAGGAAACTGTTACATCAAAAGGACAAGATTGCCAAGGGGAGGTCCTTGACTACAGCTGCTAATTCCCTGTCTCTGATATTCCCTGGAACCTCTTTTGCCAGCATTCTGAGCCTACTTCTCCCACCTCCTCCACATCCACCTTTACCTAGCACCCTGGAAATCCCCATTTTGGAGTCTGGTTTGTTTTCTGTGTGAAGGCTATAGGTTTAAAGAGTTGATTGTTAACAATTTTCATCCCTTAGATTGAATCTCAGCCTTTCTGGGTATTATGTTCTTATTGGTAGGTCCTTATGCATATCTTTGCTGCCACATCCATTTCAAATTAATAGTTCCAGTGTCCAAGTCCTTGAACATTTGGACAGATTTATTGTGCTCAGCAAAAAATAAAAAATAAATTAAAAATAAATTAAAATTCCGAAGCCACATGTTGTATGTAATTTCTTGGGCTGTGATTTAGGTTATTTGGAGTCTACTTTAAAATACAGACAAGTAATTAATTGAGCAAATACAAGGAAGGGAAGCAACTAAAGGTTGTATAAGATCTCTTGCTGCTTTAAAATTCTTATTCTATATTTTTGTGAGAAAATATGTCGATACAAGTTAGAAGTGAAAATTACTAGAAAACATAGTTCTCTCAAAGTGTTTATTTTCATACAGGAATCCTGGCTGGGAGATTATCTATTTTCCCACTTCTGCCAGGAAAGATCCCCTATGTAACCCATTTGTAAGTGTTATCTCCCTGAATATTAATTAGTTTCTAAGTGTGTTCTTCTCTCACTTAAGATGAATTGTTATATGCAGGCCTGTTCAGATGAGCTACTTTCATATCTACAGAAAAGGCTAACATGAAGGTTGGATCCTTGCTTTGGATAAGCACATGTGCCTGCAGTTCCCATTTATCATTGGCTGATTTCTCAGCCCTCCTGCACAATAGCTTAGCCAGAGGAAGCATCCCATCATGAGATTGCCAAAATGAAAATGTGCTGCATTCCTTTTCTTGATTGAGGTGAGCTATAAGGAAACAGTAGGCATGTCTACGAACTCTAACTATAAAACTGGAGCTCTGTTTTTAAGTGTTCAGCTTGACTCTCTAAGGGGTGCACATTAGGGGCTTTATCATGCTTAAGAAAGCTTGAATCAATGTACTATGAGCTGCTATTTGAACATGCCATGTTGGAAGGGTCAAGATTTTTGTTGTTGTTTTTTTAATCAAACATGATAGGATTATTCAGTAGGTGGACAAACAAAAACTATTTCACCATGCTAAGCAAGTAAAACACTCCATGAAAATAACATTAACAAATAATACTAAGTAAAATATATTGAGTGCTTATTCTGTGTCATGTACTTTTGATAACATTTAATAACAGAACTGCACTTCTATCCTTATTTTGGGAAATTATGAAAAAAAAGAAATATGATTGGAGATCAGAGAAATATTAAAAAATTTCCAATGGTAATGAATTTGATACTCAACCAAGTGGAGAATGCAGGTGTGTTCTACTCCAGTGCCTGCACTCTTTACTCAAATGCTGTGGCCTCTAGTCAGAAACTTTGTCTCCGCCATTTTGACTCTGTGAGCCTTGGGAAGGACCTCCATGTGGACACCAGGGAATACAGGAGGAGGTTTTATTCTTGTGGGTCTCTGAGAATTGGACCATGTGGCTTTCTGGGTGCTGCTGCTACAGTGTGCGGGCAAGAACAGGATTTTCATCATCCCCTTAAGCAGCCCTGGGGAGGGAGGGAAATGTAACTAAGATGCTTCAGTTGGCCTCACCCTCAAACCCATTAGTACCCTTTTGTAGGGAACGGGAACCTAAATATTTGGAGGGGAAATTCAGTGTTCCTCCCAACTTGTCTACTGTCCAATAGAGAGTATTCTATACTTTCATGCAATGTAACATTGTCAGAATTGGAGGGCAGTTTTAGAGACAGCCTACCTCTGTTTCTCCACTCTCTTCCCATTTTGTGAAAGAAGCCTGGAGAGGTTCAGGGCCAAGCCCATGAGAGCCTGGATAATTGGGGCCAGATTTACAGAAACCAGAGTGCCCTTTTCTCACCACTGTATCCCTTCTGAGAAGCAACCTTTACAATTCCTGTCCTTTCTTTCTTGCCTTCCTGCTTATTTTAAATTTCTCATTGTTTAAAAGTATCTCTTCCCTCCTCTCTCTCCTCCTCCTAAGTTTTCCTCATTTTCCCCTTCATTGTGTCTATGACTCTTCCTGTGCTATTTTTGAAGGCACATTGATGTTGAATAATGTCCATTCCTATAGCCAGTGCTAGTTTGTATTTTCTTTGTGGTGGGGAGGGAAGTATGAAAGAAATGTGGGCTATGAACAGCTGTCACTAAGTTCTCCAAACAGGAAAGTACCCAGGGCTATTTTTAAGCCTTGCTTTCCAAGATGCAGGACTGGGCACCGCCTTTCACCCCTGCAGCATGCAGGGCTTTCCAATGCGCAGTTCAGAAAACCTGTGGCTATTGTTTCTTCAAGGGTTTGTCTTCCCTAAAGAGGGTCCTAGCCAATGACTGCCCTTGTGAGAAAGTGTGGGAAGTCTGAATTACAGGAAACACAATGCCTGTTGAATGAACTGCTATCTGTCAATGATTTTAGCGAATAGATTACTAATTGTTTTTATAAGAACAAAAACAATAAGGAGCTCTTCAACATGCCTGACCCTACTTAGCAAAATTAAAATTGTGGCTTTTTGCATAATTCCTAAGATGAAGAGATATTCTAAAATGTTCACTACTCAACCAGTTAGAATCTAAATTTTTTATGACCTGGTGTTGAATGGTAACACATCTATAGTAGAGTATTTGATTTGGTTTCAGACTGTATGTTTAGCAACTTTTATACTTTAATTTTCAGATAAGCATATGAGAGATTACCAGTAATTTACCTCAGAGACTGAACAAGTGTTTGTCTTCATTGTTATGTGGTCACCTTCACATTGATAGAGTTTGAGTTTCAATGACCCCCCAAAAATTATGATGGTGATACTATTGCTGATAAAGATTTCAAATGAAATTAAACCAAGAACTGAGGCTCTTGTCCAAGATATTTTTTTTTGCAAACAAACCTGTAAGCATGACATGACATCTATCTACTTTGGCATCTCATATTGTCACTGACAACTCAGCTTTCTGAGAAAGAATGCAAAGAACTTTTATAGGACGATCAGAGACTAGTTATAGTCTGTTATCTTTTATGTAATCCAGTCTGTGTATTTTCTTCCATGCGATTAATTCTTTTTGGTCATTGTCACTACCAGTGTCTGCATAGAAGCCTTTTGGTGCAGATACAGACTTGTGAGCTATGTGTGCACACATATGCACACAAACATGTGCACCTTTGCCAATTAATTGTATGATTAGGAAGGTTTCATCTTTCAAATGGCCAGGTGATATCATATATTACCTTATTTGCTTCATAGAGCTGCTGGTATGTCACATGGAGCGATGGTCTTAGGTTCTGCAGCAGCGGTTATCAACATGTGGGTCACCTAAGACTATCAGAAACACAGATATTTACATTCTGATTCATAACAGTAGCAAAATTACAGTTATGAAGTAGCAACAAAAATAATTTTATGGTTGGGGGTCACCACAACATGAAGAACTGTATTAAAGGGTCACGGCATTAGGACATTAGAAAGTTTGAGAACCACTGGCCTAAACTGATGATTTTGACCTTTACAATAGTTCCTAGCTAAGTGATAATGCTGATACAGGGGCACATCTCTTTATTCTCTAAAGTTTGGACACTCTATTATTTTTCTTGGAAGATGTTTATATAGTTCTGCAAGCACATGTGGATGTTTCCTCACAAATAGGGTCATTTGTGAGCTGACAATATCTATGAAGATTGATAAATTTCATACTAATAGGTAAGTCAGTTCATTAGGAGAGTTCTTGGAACTCACCAGGGCTCTGCCTTTCTACAGGTCAGTGATTTAGAGGGCCAGGTGTGCGCCAGGTGTGGTCTGTGGGAGGAAGGATTGCAGCCTAAAGGCTTCCTTTAGATTATAGAAATTTCAGGAAACACATGGCCTATCTTTTTTCCCTCTACAAAATAATATCAGTGTAATTACATATTTATTGCTTGTTCATTATTTGTCTCTCTTTCTTGTAAGTTATTTGTGGTTAGGGTGTACCTTTGACTTATTCCCTAATGTTACTGAGAATGTAGCTCCTTACGTGTCACATTAAAGGCCTCCTTGAGTAAGTGTGTGATGGAATAATAGACACATACAACATTAAGCCAGAAAAGGATATCTTCAATTTGCAAATGAAGAAACTAAAGCACAGAATGCTAAAGATTTTGTACAACTGTTAGTGGCAGGGTTGGGACTACCACCTAGATTTCTCCACTCAGTCTACAGTTCTTTTCCTGGTATCACACTTCTTTCAGGAGTACAGTCTATCCTTTCATATTATTTTAAGTGTAACTTCTTGGTTTTAGGGAATAAATTAGGTGTGGAAAAGGTCATTTTCCCCTGCATTGGTATCAGGTGATCTTAAGGAAGAATTTGGTATAGTATCAGGTGGTCCTAAGGAAGAATTTACTCACTATGGAGATATTGAAAGAGCAGCAGTGGACCTCTCCCTACCCCATGAAGACAGGGACGAAGCCAGGTGGGCTCCTGGTCCTCTCCAACTTTCGGACTGAAGCCCAGTGTCAATCAGGGTAGAAATAACTTCCCATCTGATGACCAGGGTTGTCTGTTTAGAGGTGCATTTCTGACAGAGCACTATCAGAACCACAGCAATAAAGGGCCATGGGTTGGTGGGAAAATCCATCATTTGAAGGTCTTGTTAAACTTTTTGAAGGGCTCATCAAAAATAGGGGAGTTGAACAAAATAATGATCAAATGATTCTCTATCAAGGCTTTTATTCCAAAGAATAAATCCAAAGGAAATTACTATAATATAATTCTAATCCCAGGCTCTAAAATTTTAAGTGCTAAAGCAACATTTAATGTTCAGACACTAGACTCTAGCCATGGTTTTCAAACTTGGCTGGATATCATAATCATCAGGGAAACCTGGCCCTATCTGCCAGAGATTCTGCATTAGTAGTTTGTGGGTGGGACTCTAGAATCTTCCTTTTTATTAAGTGTCCGGGTGATTCTCCTATAGACTGCATTTTGGAAGCCCATTCTAGAAAATATAAAGAAACATTCCAACTGGCAAGTTCTAGTATTGAACTCATTGTTCAAAAACAAAACTGTTATTCTGGAACCTATTTTAGGAGATAAAAAAGGAATTTCTTTGCAAAATATTAGCATAGTTCTCAAAACTTACTAATCTAGAGTAAAATGCTGAATTTTCCTTAGAATTATTTTTTTAATAAACCCAACAGAGTGTAAAGCACATAAACCCAATGGGGTTGGGGGAATCTTGATGTTATTTGCAAGTTTCTAGTTGAGAGGATTTTTATGACCTTGGCATTTGGTCAGCTAAACTTAGACTGCTCCTGTGTGGAGAGAATTTGGGGAGCCACAGAGTTTCAACTTTGTTTCAACAACTTTTTGGTGTAGTTTGTGTAAAATATCAACTTATTAGACTTGCACATCTATAGAAATTATGACAGTAAAATATACAACAGAATAAAAATTGACAAGTAGCAGATGTACTATAATAATGTAGATTTTTACTTGCAATTTCAGTTGCAGATTTTAGAAAAATGGCGACTTTTCAGGGCTATACTTGTATATTTGGAGCCACTCAGCAATTATAATAGGGAGAAAGAAAGATCAGAGAGATAGGTAAACAGATAGATGAAAGGTGGTTAGATATATATTCTTGGATTTAATCGGATTTTATCCCATTTGTTTGAAGTGACAATGGAAAGTAGTATAATTTACTAGTAGTGGCTAACCAGTTTCTTGGGAAACCAAGACATGTGTGTTTGAAACTTGCATCTATTTGTTTTCAATTCCTCACCTGGAGAAAGAGAAAACAATTTGAATTTTCCTCTAAGGATTACCCAATCACAGGAGTGGTCCTTATGTGAGAAACAAAAAGGTAATGAGTTCAGAGAGGGGGTAGGTGAACTAATATAGAAGGTATGAAATTATAGGGAGTATTCATCTTAGATGCCCAAACAGTTATCAAGGAAGTGCTGGATTTTAGCACTTCATCATGCCAGGTGTGGGCATTTGCAGAAATGCCATGAATCACTGCCAGATTTACTGTACAGCTATTCATAATGTCAGTTTTCTAACAGCTATCTAATAATACTGTCAGTGTTTCAGAATCTCTTGCCATCTAGAGCAACAACTACATTGATAATCAGCAAGATATTTATATTTGCATATATGTGAAACTTTCCTTGTCTTGTCAAATGACATAATATGGGTCTACATGAAATAAAACTATAAATCAATTAGGGTAGTAAAGAACAGAAATGGATTCCAGCTGATATAAGTGAAGCAAGTACATTTTTTAGAATAGTAGAGGACAGATCAGCATCAGAGAAAAAGCTGAAGAATCTTACCTTCGGACGAGAGGGCAGAGGGCAGTGTGGGAATCGCAGCATGAAGTGTCTCAACATAAATTTGCGTCAAGTCAGATCCTAAGTAAAGGGCTTGGAGCAGATAGTTCATTTAGGAAGTAATTCCAGGGAATAAGAGTAGGGGAAAAGCAAGAATGAATTAGAGAAGAAGGTGAAGACCATCTAAAGATGCATTATTGAAATGGACATCACTGTGGGCATCTGCTAATGAGTCAATCTGGTACCTTCTGAGGAGCAGAATTGTCTGCCCAAAGGACTGAAGGGACACACTAGGCCTGATACCTCTTTGGGTTAACTCGCTCTCACTTCCAGGTTCAGCGTGTCTAAGAGTGCCCTCCCTGTGCAGGTTCTCCAGCTACAGCATTAGGGAAGCTCCAGGGTAGAATAATGGCAGGGCAGTTACACAAGGGAAAGACAGCAAAGAGCACTGCCACCAAAAGATGCAGGAACACAGTATCAAGCAAACCTGATAGATATTCCTTAGGTGAAGCTGGGGGTGTTTGTTAGAAAGAGCAGGAGGAAAAAGGACTTGATTAGGACCTGGCACGTTTCTCATGTTCATCTAAGCTTTCATTCCTGCTGTTCCACCTACTTCTCCATTTGTTCAAATCTTAACTCACTGAAGGCCCACATCCTCCACTAAATCCTTCAGAGTAACATGTTACTCACCAGTGCATTCCTTTCAGTGTCACTACCACCCAGGTCAAACTTTATTCTCTAGGGCAATGGTTCTCAACCTCTCTAATGCCTCGATCCTTTAATACAGTTCCTCATGTTGTGGTGTCCCCCAACCATAAAATTATTTTCATTGCTATTTCATAACTGTAATTTTGCTACTGTTATGAATCATAATGTAAATATATGTGTTTTCCAATACAGTTAAAGGGACCTGTTCCCACTCCCACTGTAGACAAGACTCGATTCTCTGGTTTGCCTCAGCCCACAGCCTGCCTTAACAAACCTCATGCCAGCTCTCCTTCACACATGTCTAGTACCTCCCTGGACTTATGCTTTTGTGTTTAAGATTCAAGCTTCTTCATGAGGATAAGAAAGAGATCAAACGTAGAATGCCTTTTAGTTGACTGTTGTGAGTGGCAAAACCACTGTTCTGCCTGTCTTATCTTACATATTCTCTGGTTTATCTACCTGTCAGCAGTATTTACTGGGTGTAATTGTGAGAGCCTCTGCATGAGCCTGGGCAGTTTACAAAGTGCCCTGGTAGACTATCACTTTTTGATCTTCACCCACATTTCTGCATATAGAGGTGTCAGGGCAGGAGGCATGATTATCCTTATTATTAAAAACTAAACCTCTAAGAGATGAACAGAAAGGCCCAAGGTCACAGTGCTAGGAAATGATAGAGTTATTGACTCCAAATCTAGGCCAGTGCCTATGTCTTTTGAAGGAAATATTAAAGAAAGCAAAGGTCATCACCCTTAAAGAGGTCATTAGTAAGTCGTTTTTAAGAAAAATGCAAGGAAACCTGTCAGGAATATGTATTGGGCACATACACTGAGTGGCCAGATTATTATGTGTTCAGAGATCATAATAATCTGGCCACTCAGTGTATGTGATAGTGCAATAGTAGCTGCTGGAATGAAGAAAGTGCAGGGGGCATGCTGGCATGATCAAAGCTGTGAGGTTTATGGGGAGATACTTGAAAAAGAAAATGAGTTTGAAGCCAGATTCTGAAGATGTTTTTATTTGTTTATTTTTGTAGGGTTTTATATGTTCTCTATTTTGTGAAACTAAATAACACAAAGTTTTTATAGAAGACACTGTCTTCTGAAAGTCCTGTAAAACTCAGTGATTAAGTGGAAAACATGTAAAAGTCATGGGCAAGATACCAAAAGCAGCCGAGTCTTTCTAGGGCAGGTGGGAAGAATGTCCCAGCTGAAATAAATCAGCTTCAAGAATGTCTTATCCAGGGAAGGAAGTACAGCTCTCCATTGCATGCAAAGGCCACGGTCACAGTCCACTCACCTTGAACCTACTACAGCTGGAGTAGCAGCTAGTCAGGCCACTGGGTTAGGACACCTGGACTAGAGGTCAATACTCTCCATTTCCTCTTCTAAGACAGTAAAAATAGGATCATATTGCTCAATAGTTTTGGCAGAAGTGTTTAACTGTTGTCTAGGATGTTCATACCAACCTTAAGTTGTCTTCATAAGGGAAAAACCATAACTAGAAATATGCTTTGTGAAAGAATACAGTTCCTCATGAATACATGTTCCTATTGAAACAGTCCTACAAAGGAGGAAGGAAAGGAAGGAAAGGTTGCACACAGCAAGGCTGGGCAGATTCTGTTGATGTAAATAACCTGGCTGTTTTAAATAGGGGAGCATGGCCTGGATTCTAGTCTGACCTCTAGCTCATGATAGGAACATATTCAGAAAAAGAAGAGGTAATTATAGCAGCAGCATCAATTACCTTATTGATTTAGGCACTATATATGGAAGATCCAAAAAATCATATATATATATATATATATATATATATATATATATATATATATGTATATATTCTATCACATGCTGCTTGAGGATTTACCCATCATTGATAAGCGATCTGGAAACTGAAAAATGTTGTCAGCAGAATTAAATCAGCAGCTTTAATTACACCAGCATGAGCCTCTCCAATGCAAGGTTGCCCCAATTAGAACTGATAAACCTTGGTTAGTAAAAGATTTAAAGATTATGAAGTTATATTTTACAAGTGAAGAAAATTTCTTTTATCTTAAAGTGTCCCCCCCCCCCCGAGGTTTTAATGCTTAGTAAATGATAAAAGGGAAACCCACAGTGAGTGTTATTTATACTGAAAAAAAAAATGAATCCATAGTTTCTTTTTCTTTTTTTGTCATATATTTTTATTGATTTCAGAGTGGAAGGGAAAGAGATAGAAGCATCAGTGATGAGAGAGGATCATCGCTTAGCTGCCTCCTGCATGCCTCCCAGGGGGGATCGAGCCCAAAACCCGGGCATGTGCCCTTGAGCAGAATTGAACCTGGGACCCTTCAGTTCCCAGACCAACTGAGCCAAACCAGCTAGGGCAGACAGTATCTTTTTCTTATTAGGAGAGGCCTCCAGGGCTAACAAAATCCTCGGGTTAATTTCAGCTTTAGTTTTATATTTGACAGCTTTCAAATCACAAATAGACCAATGGGACTGGATAACTCCAGGAGTAAAGAAAGTCATGGATGGAAGATAAAGAAGAATTTTCTCATTTGACTTCCTCTCTGTCAGGCACAGTACTGATTTTTTTTTTTGATTAAATAGGTGGGAGACAGCTGGCTCTTGGGTTGATGCATAAATCTTCCTATTTCTAACTGCTATGATTAATTGCGTGCATATGAAAAATTACCTGGAGTTCTGATAAGGAAATACTGATGCCTTTAGTCATTGTCATCAATCACACCCATCATTTCCCTCTTGAAAGACAGGCCAAGATAATGCTGCTTGATCCAAATACTTCCAATGTTAGATTGCTTGCACCAACATTTTTCCGTACATCTGTTGCAAGCATGTCTGAAATATGGATGTTTCATTGTTGGGAAATCTGACATGTCACTGAGGAAGTCCAAACGAAGGGCAGTTATGATGTGTGGCACAAAACACTGCATGCCATGTCATAAAAGGGGAGCTAGACTTCATTTGTCCATTTAGTCAATCTTTCTTCCTTCTCCCCTCAACAAATATTTGTTGGACACACTACATTTGGAAAAAAGAATAAAAGAATTATAAGACTTAATTTTTGCTCTTGAGCTTCTTACTTTGTGGTAGGGGTAACACTTATGTAATTGAAATAAATGCTTTGATATACATTTTCACAAAGTGCTATAGGAACAAAGCAATTTATTGAGCCTTCTGTATGTGCAGTGTGCATATGTACACACACATCACACATTGTGTGTACGGTTGGGGCAGTGCCTCGGGAAAGTTGCATTGAGGAACAAATACTAGACTTAGTTCTGAGAAGACCAAGATGAAAATTAATGAGCCTTGGACTAAATTTAGCCAGCATATGGTTTCATGGTTTCAAAAATTTTTAATTTATTACCAATATCTAAGAATGTGAGATTTTGTTTAAAAATCTGGAATATTGGCTTCTTTTAAAAAAAGTAACAGTTGGCAATAGCCGCAGGAAGATGACAGGTAGAGCCTGAAAGAGGCTGCTTCTTTAAACAGAGCTCTCTTTCTGTTGTTGTTTTCTTGCTTTATGCATTTTTACTGCCTACTTGGTCTAGATACATATTGAGTTTGTGATTTTGTAGTACTTGTTTGCCAATAAAAAAAGAAAATTTGGATACCAGGGCTATTCTGTAGCCATATACAACGAGGTACAATTCCAAATGTAGACAGGAACTAAGCATAGTTGGCAATTTCAGCAAGTTCTACAAAGTAAATCTGGAAGAGTAAACTGAGTCCAGAGTTTAAAGTGTGAACAATTAGAAACTAAAATGTTATCTTATAGACTAACTTGTTTGAAATGCCAATTCTCTAGCCCCACCCCAGACCCACTGAATCAGACTCTGGAGATGGGGACTCAAAAATCTCTGGTGTAGCAAGCCCTCCAGGTGATTCTGATGCATGCTAAAGTTTGACAATGCTACAAGAAATGAGAAAAAAAACACTAGTCAAATGTTTAATTGGGGGAGATTTATTTAAGATCGGACTTTGCAGTGGTGAGAAATTGTTAGCATAGAAACCAGCTAACACACAATTATCAACTAAGTAAAAGGTGGTTAATGCCTGGATCAAGGTAGGGGCCATGTGGGAGCTAGTGAAGACAACACGGAGGTGAGAGAGATTTCTAAGGCAGCCCTGAGGACTTGAGACCTATTGGATATGGAGGAAGGAGAGAGGTGATGCCTCATATAGTTGCTAACCTAGAAAATTGAATGGATGGGGGTGGCATTACTTGAGATTTCCTTCCAAAAGGTAGAGCAGTTTTAGGAGAAGTTAGTGTTTAGCATTGGGGGAAATATTTGAAGATTCAGTGGGGATTACATGGTTTATTTTTGCTGTGTTGATAGGTATAGGTCTGGGGTTCTGGAGAATATTTTAGGAAGTGAGGCCTTTATGGAGGATGAGCTTACCTGAGGGATAAGAGAAATGTGGAAAGAGGATTATTCATGAAACTCAAGAGAACCCCAACTGTTAAAAGGTAGATGATGGAAGGGGAACTTATAAAAGGGATATAGAAGGAAAAATAATCAATCCTTCCAAAATAACCAAAGTATCAAAAATCCATGTGCACAAAGATGTTACTCATAGAATTTTTTTTAATGAGAAAAACAAAAAAAACACAGTAAGGTTTGATAGCAAGATAATTTATAAGAAAATTGACTTTAGGTGTGGGCACATGTAACAATATACAGATCTTATAACATAGAAAACCACAAATCAAACCTGTGTTTTCATGTTGACCAATGTCACCTCAATCAATTTAATAAATGAAAAATTTAAAAAGGAAATCTAAATGAAAAGTATAGAGGCCTTAGAAATGCTAGTTATAAACTCCACAATACAACATAGAAAATGCTTATGATATCATAAAAGAGCAAAATTTAAAAGTATGCATTTTTTCATGTAGAATATGATTGTATCTATGTAAAATTACATACAGAAAGTTAGTTTGGTGTATTAGAAGGTAGACATAAAAGAGTATAGATGGTGAAATTGTGTGTGAAATTTACCTTTGCTATCAGATTTTTTAATGTTGTTCTATTATAGTTACTTCTAGAAGTTTACTCAAATTTCTTCACCATGAATGATAGGTTGAATGAAGTAGGGAATTCTATCTAATAATCCTATCTAAAATACAAATTGACTGTCACTCCAACACACAAGATGGCTTCCCCCATGTGGTCAAAGATGGCTGCCCCCATGTGGATATAAGATGGCCACCACAAGATGGCCAGCATGGGAGGGAAGTTGGAAGGGACCAGGCCAGAAGGGGAGGGCAGTTAGGGGTTATCAGGCCAGCAGAGGAGGGAAGTTGGGGGTGACCAGGCCTATGGAGAAGGGCAGTTGTGGAGGGACCCAGTCCTACAGGGGAGAGCAATTGTGGGGTGGGGGGCAGACCTTCAGGGAAGAGCAATTGGGGGGGACCAGGCCTGCAGGAGAGGGAAGTTGGGGGTGACCAGGCATGCAGGGGAGGGAAATTGTGGGCAACCGGGCCTGCAGGAAAGGGCAGTTGGGAGGGAGGACCCAGTCCTACAGAGGAGAGCAGTTGGGAGAGGACCAGGCCTGTAAGGGAAGGCAGTTGGGGGTGATCAAGCCTGCAGGGGAGGGCAGTTAGGAGTGACCAGGCTGGCTGAGGAGGGAAGTTGGGGGCAACCAGACCTGCAGAGGAGGGCAGTTAGGGGCAATTGGGCTGGCAGGGGAGCAGTTAGGCATCAATCAGGCTGGCAGGGGAGTGCTTAGTGGGTGATCAGGCTGGCAGGCAGAAGTGGTTAGGGGTAATCAGGAAGGCAGGCAGGTTAGCAGTTGGGAGTTAGCAGTCCTGGATTGTGAGAGGGATGTGTGACTGCCCATTTAGGCCCTATCCCAGTAGGATCAGGCCTAAATGGGCAGTCGGACATCCCTTGAGGGGTCCCAGACTGGAGAGGGTTCAGGCTGGGATGAGGGACACATACACACCGCCCCTCCCCTTGTGCACGAATTTTGTGCATTGGGACTCTAGTAATAAATACAATTTTATCACCAACTACTTTGCAAACTTAGGCATAACTTACAGTCTTGAAAGTTTGAGACTCAAAAAGGATAATGTGTAGGGGATGCAGGCAAAGGCTTACCTCAGCTCCTGGGCATTGTAGTGGGAGCGCTGGTTGTTAAGGAATAGCAGGAGATCAGCTGGCCTGGGGAAAGAAGGAGAAGTTATATCTAATCAATAGTACATTAGGTAAAAAGTCAACATACAAGGGGTTTAATCTACAATGAAAAACAAACATTAGAGGAAGCAGTGATGTCTCTGTAACTAAAGTATCAGTGGTCCAGATAAAAGTATCAGAAGTTCATCAAAGGTGGCATCTTCCTGAATACTTATTCCTTACAACCATAGCTCTAGTCTCCTCCTACTTTGAGGCTTCCTCTCCATCCCAGGTTTTCACTCTCCCTGGTTTCAGAACCTGGTGATGGCTTAGCACTAGGTTCCTTAGGATGACAGGCCAAATTTAAAACAACAGGACAGAAAGAAAAAAAATGCAATTTCTTCTTTCTAGGGATGGGAGTTGGCAAGATATAAGGCTGGGTAAGTAGACAGGGGTGTTTCAGGAAAGGCTTTTTGCTGTCTCTTCTTTTCAGAATGAGATGTACTAGGGAGAATGCAAAGCTTTGGGGAACTTCAATAACTCTGACTATCCCAGTGTTACTCGCAGTTTTTTTTTTTTTTTACTAAAGGGGACTTTGAAAGTCTGAGAATGTTACTGCATTAAAAATACCTTTCTATTGAAACAAAGCATACTATCAAAAATATTAATGCAAATTATTGGTTAGAGGGAATTATGTGATTTTATAACTGGAATCTTAGGTAAAAGTATAGTAAAATTAAATATCCTAAAAGAGTCTCCTCTAAAACACTTTGTTATTTTGACCTTGATTACTTTTGAAGGGGGAGGTGGCAGAGGTAGTGGGTGTATATGGCTGCTATAGCCAGAATTTCAAATCCAAGGTAATGATACAAGGATAGATCTTGATGCACTGAAGTATGACTCGAAGAATTCATGTAAGGATGTTTTTAAGGTTCATTGAAGTCTACAGGGGAGACAGCCAGTTTGGGGCCAGGCTTCCCCTCGTGTTGCTGCCTATCCATGCCATGTGGTGAAGAAGGAAGAGAAGGGCCTGGAGTCATTGGACCTGAGTCTACATCCTAGATCAATCTCCACATCTCTGTGATTCTGTTTCTTCACCAATAGAATCTTCATGATCATAATTCCTGCCTTTGTAGTAAAGATGAAATGGAATATTGATGAAAAAGGCCTTTCAAATTACAAAGTATTATGCAAAAGTTTATTCACATTTTTCAGTTATCTCCCTTGGATTTAACATTCATAATTTTATATAGATTCCATCAGAATATCATGTTTCTGTATTCTTGCTCAAAATAACCTGTTTGTTGAGCCTTGAACTATTCCCAGTAGCCCTAGAGGTCTCATATAAATTGCCAGCTGAGCAGACCAAAGCCTCCAGTGACCCAGAACCCATGAACGGGAATTGGGCAATGCAGGTTCAACAGTGTGTTTGCAGTCACTCCACGTGATGATGGTGAGCTGAAATCCCCAAGTTTGGTCCAATGGGCTGCTCCCTAAAATAAATGGTTAACAGGAAGAAGAGATTGGATTATAAATCTTTGGAAGTAAGCCTTTTGAGATGATATCTGATGTAGAAACCTCAAGGGAAACTAAATTCTTTAATCGATTGAAAACCTGCTTCACAAAAGCTTTTAAACCTTTAAACACCATCATATAAATCAAGTTAGAAATATCCCACCAAGGAATAAAAGAGTTCTTGCCATGTAAAATATTAATTTATTTTCTCAAGGCAGAACACACACTTCATTTGGATGAGCAGGAGGTGGTAGAGAAAGCAGAGCATGGGAATGAAATCATTGCCTTGGTCTTCAATGCCCACTTCAATGTCTCAGATCTCTGGGCTTTTTCTCATGCTGAAAAGTGTGGGCCCTTTAATGCTGACATTTGATTCCAGTGTATTTTACTCCAAGTCATTTTCATGTCTTTGATTCCATATTCCATGGAAATTGTTTTTCAACTATTTATTGAAAAATGATTTACAATTGAGCAATTGATTTCAGCCTGGACTTTAATAGATATGTTCCTGGGCTTGCAAAGGAATGGAGTAACACTGGATTTTAAAATACAATAGTTCTACAAAAACAGCTATTGATTAATCACAAAAGGGCAAACATGTACCACATGGCCATTTCTTCATTTGCTACAATATAAATGCACCAGGAGTAACCCTGGAGCCAGACTGGGAGACTACCAGAAAGGAAAATATATGATTAGCAAAACTAAAACCTGATTTGCATCTGAAAAATGAGTGTGCTCGTTTATGTGCAAATGTAATGGGAAAAGGCTGTAGGTAAAGTGGCTGAAGCCTAAACAAAATAAACACTTAATTTTCTTTTATTGTACCCTGTGACTATTAATAATATTATGGTAGCAAGTCAGAAACATTAAGCCAAGCAAGGGAGCAATAAATGTTCTTGGACCATGTACTACTGTTGATATTAGCAACTAATCACTCTAGAGTTCACATAACATGCAGATGGAAGTACAAGGAAGATATTCCAGGCAGGCAACTGTGGATTGAACTGTGCACAGGTGAAACTAATAACTGGAGGGCCAGCTCAGCAGGGCCAGGATCTGGGAAGATACCAAGAAAAGGACTTTGTAAATCACTGCCCATTTTGTTAGTCTGTCTGAACCTATTGGCATATGGTTGTTCTTAAGCTTGTAAGGTTTTTGGTCCTGATTCCAAACTGGTAATATTGTTTGAGAATTTGCCAAGCTCCTCATTCAGTAATCATCCTGAGACACTGAGATGGGTAAGATGGTTATTGTTCTTCCCATTTTAAAGATGGAGAAGTCAGAGTTCTGAGAAGGTCACATAATAGATAAGGCTCGGAGTAAAACTTCTGATAAGGCTTGTGATTCCAGCCTTCATGTATTTTGTTAATCATCCTTTAATCATTATGCATACATGTCTGTCTGCCTATCACATAAAATGGTATTTGGGACTTTCATCTCTGATACTAATTTAAATGGGAAACCCCAAACAATATTCCCAATAATAAAATGAAATTACTGGTTAAAATATGAAACAAAGAGAGAAGACACATGCAAAAATGCCATCATTTAAAATATATTGCAAAGCTGACACAAAAGCAAAGAATCAGCAGAGGTTAAAACAACAACAATTTAGGAGGAAAGTGGGCACTGACACACTTGAGGGTGTCTGCCAATCCATTAGCTGTTGCTCTGATGGCCTCATGATGAGATGTGACCTGCAGAGAGAGCCCATGGCCCAGGATGGTCAAATCATAAGGGCTTCATCTCATGATGGTCAGAGCTGGAAACAGGTGCACTGCCCAGAGGAGAACAACAAGAACGCTTATGTGTGAGGACTAACTAAAATGTGAACAGAGAGTTCCATTAAAAAGTGCTCAGGATTGATAGACAAAAGAAAATACATTTACTTCCTGGAAAAATGCAACTTCGACCTGAGTTTCAGAGCCTTCCTACAATACATGAAATCACAGTCAAAATTTCAAAATGCAAAAGGAAGTGAGGCATGAGAAGTGAAAAGCAGAAGATGTAGTGGACAGCAGGTTAAGACCTATAGACACTTTGATGTTGGCTATATTGCCATAGTAGATGGAATCTTCGTGTTGTGGTTGAGATGGCTAGATACTCATAAAACTGAGTTTCACCTACTCCATAGTAATTGGAGTATAGGGTTACTCCTGATGCAAACATTCCTTTTGCACTCAGGTGTGAAAATGTCATTAGGTTCTCACAAATAGAATATAAGCAGACGTATGTGTGTTACTGTCCCTCTTGCTCCTTTGCACTTGGTGGGAGCTCAGATTGGTGACCACCCAGCCTTAACCATGCACATGTTGGCAGTGTCTTAGGAATGAAGGAGCACTGTCTTGAACAGGACCTGGGTATCTGAATGGGCACATCAGGCCTGGACCATTCACAATGGGATCGGGTGAAAGATAAGCCCCCTGGTTCTCCAAGTCTCTGTATTGTATTGTTGAAGCTCTAGCTTTACCATTCCTAATATACATCTGTTAAAAATAATAGAGAAACTTGAAAATATAAGCAAACTGCAAAAAAAACCTATTTTATAAAAAGTAAGGAGATTTGAAAAAATGCAATAGAATGTCTAGAAAAAAAGGATAATTTTCATTTAGTTTAGACAACTCATAAAATACAAGGACATATAGGTAAATGGAAAATTATCCATATTTCCATCTTCTAAAGGTAAATGATGTTTACAGTTGGAGGTTCTTCTTTCAAATGCACACAGTGTGAAGATTGCTAAAGAGCAGGACTCACAGTCCCATCATTCTCCATCGACTGGCCCCATTGTATCTCTGTTTGTCTATTTAGCTGCAGTGAAATTTAGTGCTTTGTGTTGCTTGGGCATAACGAACATCAAACAGATAATATAATTTTTGTATGGGCCATGCCTTCTCTTTTTAAAACTCAATTTGGAAATATAGATAATATAAATTTTTTTTACCATATCAAAAGAGGTAGCTTTTTTTACTCTAAGACCTACAAATAATGTCCTGATTTAGCTTCAATATTGTGTGAAGTCTATATTTTGGCTTAATTCTGAAATTTTATTAAAATTAAATATTAGCTACTTTGTAAAGGAGATAATTTAAGTAGAAAAATATCCACAAGAGATGGGTTTTATTTCTTAATGAGATTATTTTTAAATATCATTGTATTTGGGTGCTATTTCTGCTGGTTAAAGAAAAATAAAATTATGCCTATGGCTTTTATGTGATAATTATAGTTAAAATTTAAATGACTTATTTCATTCTTCTCTAATCATTATATCCAACTGCTCATGTGCAGTGTTATTCTAGTAAATGAGCTACAATTATTCTATTCTAAAAAGTTTAAGTTAAATTTTAATTTTGTGTAACATTCTAATATGAATTATGGTGGTGGATATTTTTGAACTCCCTTTGATACTTAGTAGCAAACCAGTATTAAAATATATTGCTAAATTAGGTGATATGCATAAAATTAAAATATATTGGCTTTCCTCTTAAGATTTATTCTGCTGTTAACACTCAAATCGGGTAGCTCTCAGTAGACCTCCGGCAACACAGTAATTTATTAATGGGTCTATTTCAGCCTTACATGTGATTCAGCACAGTAAGTGACAATTTAGAACTTCTGCTGAATATCAAAGTAGAAGGGAGCCATATTGGGTGAGCTAATTTTCCTGTTAATTTTTGGAAAGGTAAAAACAGGAACATGTAGTTAGTGGACTCTTATTTAGCCATCCAATGGAGGCAAGCACAATATAACATCATAAAACTAAGCATTAGCCAAAAATAATACCTTTTCCTGACTACTGGTTGATTAATAAAGGGAAAATGAATTGATATATTGAGTTTTATGTTTTCTCCATTTCTTTGTGTCTTATTTTTTTCATGTACTAAGTGTTTTAAATAATCAAACATGTAATTCTGAATTTGATATTTGAAGCAAAAAAATTTACTCTATATGAATATATATACATTTAAGTAATATTTCATGGAAAAGTGCTTCTTAATGAAAGTATAAGCATCACATTTCTGATTATATATATTAGTTACTTATTATTATGTACTTGTATATCTCTATAGGCCTTTGCAAGGTCAATGACAGAAACTGGGCCATTCCAGTTTTTGAGGATGCCGGTATGGTATATTAAAAAAATGTAGATGTGTCAATCTGTTAAAAGTTTCTGTTTAACAACTATACTTAAATTATTTATGTGATACATTTGAAATTTTCCATAGAACAACTACAGTTAAATTATTTATGTGGTATTTTTCCAGTCCTTATAGTGTGTCTCAACATCCATAGGAATGATTTTATTTAGAGACAACACCAGAAGTCTACATGTGAAACCCTTGGTGAAGAGGAGGGCTGGCTCAGTGGCCAGTAGCTCCTCCTGTGACAAGCCCCAGCAACCGCATAAAGATGTTCTCACACAAGCCGGAGAGACAGCTTGTTAGTCCCTGAAGCCATGGGCATTGCTGGGGCTCACATGTCATATGGAGAAATGTACATGTTTGTGGAGTCGGGCCTTGAGAGAGATCCTAACTGTCACATATCTGGTCTCAGCAGGCCTTTCTGTTAGTTCTTCTGTGCTTAGCCCTAGAGAGGAGAGAACACAGGCTGCAGACAGCACCAGCCCAGCTGGGCATCCCCCGTCCTAAACATACCAAAGGAGGGCTACATATATGTTTACATTTCACCAGGCACCAAGTGATGCACGTCTTCTGTCAGGATAGTCCGCATTAGTTGTAGGAAGCCATTTTAAGGAATTTCTATTTTGAAAACTATGTTGCAAATGAAATTCTCAGTCGGTAATATCCCCATCTCAGTTTAAAAACACTTACGAACTGATAGTTTACACAGGCTGAGCCTGTGCCCTCCAATCCTGAGGGTTTTTGTCAGCCTGCTCTCCAGCTTCCAGGCCCTCCTCCCCTGCAGTCCTGTTGTATCAGGATGAATGTTGCAGACATTTTCTGAAGAACAAACAGCAACATCAAAACAGTAACAAAAAGATTGCATTTCTTTTGTTGTGCACTTATTTTCTTTTGTGATGGTTTATCAAAGTTGACTCCTAGAATCCAAAGGACTTGGTGTCAGATTGTGGAGCTATTAAGGCATGTGTGCAGTGGGTGCAGGCTATAGCCCTCCTCCCATTGCATATCTCATCTGTTTTGATCCAATAGCCCTTTAACTCCTCTGCCCTGGAACTAGTAGATTTTTACTAACCCAATACATGTGACTCCAGCTAGTACTTGTCAGTACCTAGTCCAGTGGCAATGGGTGGACCATCCCAAACTTAATACAGCTTCTTGTTATCATTATTTGTTTAGCTTAAACTACTAATAAACAAATCTGTGTTGATGCTCATGGGCTCAGAATGTTAATGGAAGTGCCAGGCATGTTGCACTTGCCAGTCAAGCTCATGATAGATTTATAGGTTCAGGGCAGGGGGACAGAGGCCTGGCATTAAGATAGAGCCCAGGCAGTTGTGAATAAAGGGTGTGAATGCTCACACTCATTAAAGCAAAGCAAAAGGGAGAAAATGCTATTTAATTTTTGTCCTAGCAGACTTGTCAGAAATTTCAAGGAATATCATTTTCTTTCTATAACTGTTTTATAGAGCATGAAAAAATTGGAAAAAAAGAATTGGCTTTACACACACACACACACACACACACACACACACACACACATATACACACAGGAGAGGGGAAACTAGCTTTTTAAGAATGGGCTTTTGCATTTCCTTTTTAAAATTACCCAAATGGATGCTATTAAGTCAACTTATTGAGTTGCCTTATGCCTCTTCCCACTTGGCAACTCATGAATGTTATATTTGATGTATATTATTGATTGTTCTGGATGAAATAGTTTCCATAACATTTTGTTCCTTCAGGGTATCTAAAAATAATTAATTTAAAATTTATCTTCCCATCTTAAATATTTTATACATGTCCCCGAGCCAGCTATAGGATCCTTAAAAAGCGTCCTATTTTTTAATAAGAAGATTCAGACCGCATTGTCTTTCTGCCCTGGACGTGGCATAGTGTCTCTGTGAACATCTTTTCCTTCATGTCTAATGGGACAGAATTCTCAGTGGCAGCATTTGATATCAGACCAAGGGAAGGTGTAGCTCTTTGAGGTCATATTTTAGCTTTGGCTTTGAAGACTCTAAAAGCCATTATCTTAAAATTATATAAATTCAGTTACAAAATGGAAAGATGATTACATGATTAATGAAAGTTAATAAATACCATTGAAATCTTAGCCTGGATGAGGCCATCGGAAATTATTTAATCTAATTTTCCCTGGCTCCAGACAAGCCACATAGGAACCACTTTGTCAGATGGAATCTCTCCTTAAGCTCTTGGAGGAAGGCAAGCCCCTTTTTTTGTATGAAATATGATGCATCTGTGTCCTGCCCAAGCACTCACTCTTACCTGGGGCTCCTTTGCTACCCGTGTTGCTCATCACAGGTAAAGCTCATGGCTATGGAATAGCTATGAAAGGAGCTGGTTGGATGTGGCAGGCACTGAAATACAAAGATCTCCTGGCACCAATGACACAGCCAACTATCCCAGTGAATCTAGTAAGCATTTATGTGGCTGCTGATAGAAATATGTTTAAATTTGTGGGATTGACATCTACATTGGCTGAAAAAAATTTCTCTCCTTTAATAAAAAAATATCTAAGAAATAAACAAAAAGAGCTGATTGAAAAAGTGCTATGTTATCCAACCTGTTTTCCTTAATAGAAAAACAACTTAACTCTAATGTATTAATGACTTTGTGTCAGCATCTTCTTCAAATTCACCAATAATAATGCTGTTACATTAATTAGGAATTGTATATATCTCCAGGTAAGAAATCTTAACTAGCATGACTTAATCTGGATTTATTCTTCTCCTGTGCCACCTGAGTTCTGGAAGGGGCGATCCAAAATTGATGGTGACTCATGGATGTTATCAGGTACTTCTCTATTCCTTTTATCTTCCGTCCCACAGATCTTCTCATGTAGATTCTATTTCCATGGTCCTTCAAGGCCACCTCTGGGCACAGTATGGCTGACAGGAAGTCTAAGCAGGAAGAAGAGGGTGAGGAGAGGAAAACTGTCAACTCAGACACCTTTAGAGCATTTTCCTGGGAGTCCTTTCATAAAGGCAATGCCTTCAGCTTGTATCTCAGCTGTTACCCCTATCCTCAAGTGAGTCTAGGAAGTATTTTTTATTAGTTGGGTGCATCGCTACCCTTGCAATATTGGGGTTTCGTTAGTGAAGCGTAAAACATTAAAAAGAGGTTTATGTTGAGTTTTCTGGAAGGACAAAATTGATTTTTTTCTCAAAGTGCTAGGACTTTTTTTTTTTATTGAGGAGCCTTTTGGTCAGAGGGGTATGGTAGTAAAAGTGGTGAAAAAAAGCATTTGTATATGAAGTCATCTTTTCTTCTGATCAGAATTTGAGCAAGAAGTCAATTACATAAAAGAAAGAAAAAAGGTAAACCCATTGTTCATTGGACCAAATAGAGATGTATCATCAGAAAGGACATTCTAGATATAATAACACCATTAGATAGAACTTCCTGAGCAACGGATTGCTCTGTAGGGCCCATTGGTGAAAGTGTGGGATGATGGACTTGGAGTAATAATGAAAAAAAAATTTGGAAAATTTGTCCCATGAAAAGGACTAAAGCCACTTGTCTATGATAAAGTCTGGAAGGGGAAAAGCCATAATTTTAATATTCATAAAGGTATACCAGCAATTGACCTTGAATTTAGAGAGGGATGAGATGGACATGACCTGTATTAACATGTGTCATTTTAGAGTTTACAAAAATTTTCTCAATTGTCAAGACTTTAAGATACTATAATCATCCCACAAAAATATTGTGGAGCCTTTCCTTTGCACTATCTCAGTAAAGAATACCCTGTTCTTTTCTGTATTGCTTGAAACAAATCCATCCTTGATTAAAATTTTCATCCTGTATTTTAACAAAGATTCTGACACTAATCATCTGGAATTATCTTTTGAAAGTTGATACAGAGAGTTGTGTTCATGTGATCTGCAAAATGTCTTGGTTGTGAATAACTACTGTTAGCCCTCTGAGAGTATGGTAGTCCACAGGCCTGGTGGTTCTCATAGCTGTATCACCCTCTTCTATTGCCTTGAGTATAATCAGCTTTTGACCTACTGAAGCTCAGTGGATGAAAATATCTTCTTAGTCATATTTCTTAGAGAAAATAAGTTTACATCTTTCTCTTTAAACTCCCAAAAAAAGGCCCTTTTGAAAATTACTATTTGGGGGAGAACTAAGATGGTGGCAAAGATAAACCTATCTTGCCGTCATAATCAGCAATTTTAATACTACAACTTAACGAAAGAACAAACACCTTCCAGAATCACCAGAAAGCTCGCCGAGTGAAAATTCCACAAATAAAAGTGAAGATAAGACACTGTGACTCAGAGGAGCAGCGGCGAACAGCGTTGAAAGATTCGCGCAGAGAGAGATTTGGAGTGCGCGCCGGGGAGTGGGCGGGCGGCTGAAAACCGGCCAGTTTTCTGGAACAGGGGAGACAAAGACGTCCCACTGGACCGATTCTCCAGCTCTGGGCGAAGTCCAGAGAACCCACTATCACACGGGGTGAAAACTGGACAGTGGGAGGGCACACCGAAGCTCAGGTGCTGCCGGGTCTGCTGGCTTGTGGAGAAGGCAGCTTGCGCGCGAACAGCTCAGCTGCGTGACGGCTCAGAGAGCGCTCTGCGACTTGTCTCTCATTCGGAAAACTGTCAGACTGCTTTGTTTTAGGACCCTGGGTGAGGCATTGCGCATGCAAAGTCATTTGGGGAGAGTCTGAATTCCCCGGCAGCCAGTGGAGCTCTGCAGCGGCTCTCTCTCAGAGGTGCTGGCGGCCATTGCCCCTGGCACAGAGTCCCTGGGGCTGCATAGGGCGGAGCTAACGCTGTCTGCTTGGCCCGGAGACTCCGCCCATCCAACCTGAGCACAGCTGAGCTTCACAGACAATTGGCCTGGAGGTCAACCCTCCAAGTGCTAACAAGGATTAACTGAGCTTAACTTCAGCAAGACTGTGCAGCCCATATCCACCTCAGGTAACTGGGGAGGCAGAGCCACTGTCCCTAGTAGGAAGTCTACCACACAAAGCTAATTGACCAACTCAGGGAAGCAGCCACCATGCAGCGACATGGAAAGAAATCAGATGTGAAAGAAATGGAGGGAAAAAAAACGACTGGACATGGAATTCAAAACCACGGTTATAGGGTTTTTCAAGAGGCTCCAACAAAAGGTTGAGGCCTATAAGGAAATAAGCAAGACCACAAAGGAAATGAATGAGTCCTACAAGGAAATGAACAAGACCCTCACGGATATAAATGAGACCTGCAAGGAAATAATCAAGACCAACGTGGAAATGAATGAGTCCTACAAGGAAATGAAGGAGACTCTCAAGGATATAAAGGAGACCCTCAAGGATATGAAAAAGGACCAAACAGAAATTAAGCATACACTGACTGAAACAAAAAATATTATACAAAGACCTAAAAGTGCTCTGGAGCACCCCAAGAACCAAGTTAAAGACTTGAAATACAAAGAGGTAAAATCCACTCAGCTGAAAAAGCAAGAAACCAAAAGAATCCAAAAAATTGAAGATAGTGTAAGGGGCCTCTGGGACAACCTCAGGCATACCAACATCCGAATTATAGGGGTGCCAGAAGAAGACAGAGGCCAAGACAATGAAAACCTATTTGAAGAAATAGTGACTGAAAACTTCCCACACCTGGTGAAAAAGATGGACTTAGGAGTCCAAGAAGTGCACCGAACCCCAATATATAGGAACCCTAAGAGGACCACACCGAGGCACATCATAATTAAAATGCCAAGAGCAAAAGACAAAGAGAGAATAATAAAAGCAGTAAGAGAGAAACAGTTGGTTACCTATAAGGGAGCACCCATACGATTGTCAGCGGATTTCTCAACAGAAACGATGCAGGCCAGATGGGAGTGGCAAGAAATATTCAAAGTGATGAACAGCAAGAATCTACAACCAAGATTACTCTATCCAGCAAAGCTATCATTCAGAATTGAAGGTCAGATGAAGTGCTTCGCAGATAAGAAAAAGCTGGAGTTCATCACCACCAAACCAACATTATATGAAATGCTGAAAGATATTCTTAAGAAGAGGAAGAAGAAAAAGGTAAAGATGAAAATAATGAACAACAAATACACATCTATCAACAAATGAACATAAAAATCAAGTGAATTGATAGGCTGTTGAACAGGATAGACTGGTGAATATAACAAAGACATGGACATAGAGAGGGTATGGACTGACAATTCTTGGGGAGAAAAGTGTGGGAAGTGCAGCAAGAGACTGGACAAAAGTCTTGCAACACTGGCAGAGGACAGTGGGGAGGGGAGGGGAGGGTGGAGGGTGGGATAGGTACAGGGTGGAGGTGAGCTATAGGGGGATAAAAAGGGGAAACAATGTAATTAATAAACTGAACAATAAAGATAAAAAAATAAAAAAAAAGAAAATTACTATTTGGCCTATCAGTTCCAAGTGGAAACATTCTTGCATTTACATTCGGAAGGAATTTTCATTGTAATATATTTCAGGGTTGGCTTGTTGAACCAGAAAAGACATTTGGCTATATGCTATGAAAATGGAAATCTTTTTCTTTATTGTGCCCTCAATTGTGTTTTCTTTCACAAATCTCTTACAGAAGTCTCTACTGCAGGCACTGTTAGATATGGCTCATATATGGATACTGAAAAACTTAGCTAGGACTTGCAATTTTTAAAGATAACTTAAATGTAAAATTAAACTGTTAGCCAATAACCTAATGTTATGTGGTGTGCAGTTTTGGATATTGTATGGGCAGCTAAGCATTACCCATTGAAGTACCAAAGATCACTTGTTGCTCATGTTGTCTGTACAGTAGATATAAAATATTATGGTTGGGGCTTAACTTTGTGCTTAGGATCCTGGCTCTAAGAAGCTTCTTTTCAGTTCCAAATGTTTTGTCAGTTCCAAATACAGTTTAGAAGATTTAAAAAAATGTTCTATCCAAGCTCACTAAAGGTGAGTATCATGCTACATATCAGCCAATTCAGACCATTTGGGTAATAATAGGTGACCACCTGTCCAGGTGTCTTGTCTGTGTGGTAGGTAACATCTCAATTGTTTCCACATTTAATTGATTAGAAGTGAAAGGCAATGTTGGGTAGTGCAAAGAGTCTTTATAATTCTAAGTAAAAACATTTCAACCTATTTTTAAAAGTTAGAGAGAAGAACAAAATCACTGAGATATGTAGACCCACACAACAGCTCTGAAATTGTGAACCATCCAAAGACTGTAGAAATTATACTTAACTGTGCTTCATGGCATGACATGTGATTATTTTGAAATGTCCAAAGCCTTTGAGTTCCTTCAGGAGCTGAGATCTGAAATGCTGGACAGACTCTTAATTCGGGCAGGGAAGGCATTAAGTTTACAAGTACGCTGTTTGATCTGCAGTATTGATAACCAATGCTGCACAAATGAATGTTTAATAGATATTGTATGGTTGTATACGAGTATTAATAATATGTCCTTCTCAGTGGAAATTAGAGCGCCACTATTACAGGTTTTCAAAGTGTTCCTCCATTTTCTGAAGTACATCCCTGATGACCTAATTCAGCTGACTAACACAGTACTTACCACTATCTTCAGAATGCTGAGGTATAATTCTTTACCAAATTCTGATTTTTAAGTAGGCCAGCAATGCTTTATATATGCTAATCATAAATAGAGTGGCTAATGCTATTTAATTATATTTCTAGTGTGTATACCCTGCCCCCAAAAGCCAAGTTCTTTTTATTTTAATGCAGTTTTGTAAGAGAAATGTGACCATTATTTGCTCAATTTCTTAGTTTCTATTCATGGGTATCTAGTTTCTTAATTTCTAGTATTATTATTAAAATGAGCATGTACTGTCTCTATTACTGATTTTCAACTGTATACTAACATAAAAGGAATTTAATTAATAGAAACTAGTTTTGTTTTTCAGGTAATTATTAAAGTAAATTAAAAATATATGATAAATTTTTTGTAATTGACAGGTTTGAAAATAATTAAAGGTGGTTCTCAAATTCTGTTCTTTCTTCTATGTTACTTCCTTATGGTCTACTTTATTTTTTTCAATTTATAATACATATATTTCTGATTATGAAAATTATATTTGCTCATTATTAATATATCTATAAAAGTTCATTGATACCCAAAACATAATAATAAAGATCAACAAAACCAAGATCTGGTTCTTTGAAAGGATAAACAAGATTGATGAACCTGTAGCCAATCTCACCAAAAAGCAAACAGAGAGGACCCAAATAAAATCAGAAATGAAAGAAGAGAAATAACAACAGAACCCACAGAAATAAAAAGAATTGTTAAAAAATACTATGAATAACTCTATTCCTACAACCTGGACAACCTGGAGGAAATGGACATGTTCCTAGAAAAATATAACCTAAAACTCAATCAGGAAAAAATCTAAAATTTCAATAGGCCAGTAACTATGGAAGAAATTGAAGCAGTCATCAAAAAGCTTCCAGCAAACAAAAACCTAGGGCCAGATGGCTTCACAGGGGAGTTTTCCCAAACATTCAAGGAAGAACTAAAACCTATCCTCCTCAGACTATTCCAAAAAATTCAAGAGGAAGGAATACTTCCAAGCTCATTTTATGAAGCCAGCATCACCCTAATACCAAAACTAGATAAGGACAACACAATGAAAGAGAATTACAGGTCAGTATCCCTAATGAACATTGATGCCAAAATCCTCAACAAAATTCTAGCAAATTGGATCCAGCAGTATATCAGAAAGATCATGCACCATGACCAAGTCGGATTTATCCCAGGAATGCAAGGATGGTACAATATCCATAAATCAATACATTTAATACATCACATAAACAAATTGAGAGATAAAAATAACAGTCATATTAGTTGATGCAGAAAAAGCATTTGACAAAATTAAACACCCTTTCTTGATTAAAACTCTCAACAAGGTGGGAATAGAAGGATCATACCTTAACGTAATAAAAGCCATATATGATAAACCAACAGCTAACACCATACTCAATGGGCAAAAACTAAAACCATTTCCCCTAAGAACAGGAACAAGATAGGGATGCCCACTCTCACCACTCCTGTTTGCCATAGTACTGGAAGTACTAGCCATTGCAGTTAGACAAGAAGAAGAAATAAAAGGCATCCAAATTGGAAAAGAAGAAGTAAAACTGTCCTTATTTGCAGATGACATGATATTGTACATAAAAACCCGAAAGACTCCAAAAAAAATCCCAAAACTAGTAGACTTAATAAATGAATTAGGCAATGTAGCAGGATACAAAATTAACACCAAGAAATCTATGCCATTTCTATAAACCAATAGTGAACTTACAGAAAGAGAGACTAAAAAAGCAATCCCATTACCATTGCACCAAAAAAAATTAAGATACCTAGGAATAAACTTAACTAAGGAGGTAAAAGACCTATACATGGAAAACTACAGGACACTGAAAAAGGAGATAGAGGAAAACTTAAACAGATGGAAGAACATACCATATTCATGGATTGGTAGAATCAACATCATCAAAATGTCCGTACTACTCAAAACAATCTATAGATTCAATGCACTCCCCATTAAAATACCAATGGCATACTTCACAGACCTAGAACAAACTCTCCAAAAATTCATTTGGAATAAAGAAATACCCCCGAATAGCCACAGCAATCCTGAGAAATAAGAACAAAGTAGGTGGGATCTCAATACGAGATTTCAAGCTGTACTACAAAGCCACTGTTCTCAAAACAGCCTTGTACTGGCACAAGAACAGACATATAGACCAAAGGGATAGAATAGAGAATCCAGATATCGACCCAAACCACTATGCTCAATTAATATTTGACAAAGGAGGCATGAACATACAATGGAGTCAAGACAGTCTCTTCAATAAATGGTGTTAGGAAAATTGTACAGATACATCCAAAAAAAGAAACTAGAACACCAACTTACACCATACACAAAAATAAACTCAAAATGGATACATGACTTAAACATAAGATAGGAAACCATAAAAATACTAGAGGAATTCACAGGCAGAAAAATCTCAGACATATGCTGAAGCAATTTCTTCACTGATACCACTCCTAGGGCAATGGAAGTTAAAGATAAAATAAACAAATGGGACTGCATCAAAATAAAAAGCTTTTGCACAGCAAAAGAAACCATCCACAAAACAGGAAAGCCCACTGCATGGGAGAACATATTTTCAAATGCTATCCAACATCTAAATGGAACTTATACAACTTAATACAAGGAAGATAAATGATCCAATAAAAAATGAGCAATTGACCTAAATAGAATCTTTTTGAAATAAGACAGAAGGAAGGCTAAGAGACATATGAAAAGATTAGTGACATTAGCTCAAAGTCACTAATTAAGAGATGCAAATCAAAATGACAATGAGGTTCCATATCACACCTGTCAGAATGGCAATCATCAACAGATGACAAGTGCTGGTGAGGATGTGTAGAAAAAGGAACCCTCATGCACTGCTGATGGGAATGCAGACTGGTGTAGCCACTGTGCAAAACAGAATGGAGTTTCCTCAAAAAACTAAAAATGGAGCTCCTATTTGACCTAGTAATCCCACATCTAGGATTATATCCCAAGAAACTAGAAACACCAATCAGAAAGGATATATGCACCCCTATGTTCATAACAGCACAATTCACCTTAGCTACGATTGGGAAACAGCCTAAATGCCCATCAGCAAATGAGTGGGATAGAAAATTATGGTAATTCTACACAATGGAATGCTATGCTGCTATATATTTACAGCAGCATGGATGGACCTGGAGAGCATTATGTTAAGTGAAATAAGCCAGACAATAAAAGAAAAATATGCCATAATTTCACTCATAAAAGTTCAAACAGAGAAAACTCAGCCAGCATTTTACCCTTCCTTCCTCCCTCCCTCCCTCTCTATCTCCCTCCCTCCCTCCCTTCCTTCCTTCCTTCCTTCCTTCCTTCCTTCCTTCCTTCCTTCCTTCCTTCCTTCCTTCCTTCCGACATCTATGTGTCAATCTCTCCAATCATTCATTTATTAGAGATCATACCAGATATATAATCTTCATTTTCCTGTTTTCATGAACACTTTCTTACCCATGTTTTCAAATGGAGTTATAGAATTTGGATAAATAATGTTTTTACTGGCTACTTTATATTTCATTGAATAAATGTATCTTTTTTGTCAATTTCCAACTGAATTTTTATCTTTTTTCCCTTTTTTGTAATGATAAGAAGCAGTGAACCTTTTTTCAGAATGATTTGTTCACATCTATTACTAATGTCTTTGGAAATTTTATTACTGTCTTTTTAAAATTTTATTTTACTATGTAGCTAGTTTACCAATGCGATACAAAATATTTTCTCTAGTTTCTTTAAATTAGGTGAGATTTTCCTCTGTTGAAATTATTGCAATTCAGTTTAAAACTATTGGTTGGTTTCAGGAAATAAAGGATTTTAGTGTTCTTTATCCTGTAGTTCCACAAATATTTTGAAATACATGGACGATAAATTTATTTTGATAATCTCCACTTTTAGGATTATCCAAATATCATGATGTTTTCTGATTGAGGTGGTCTGATAACTGGGCAGAATCATCATGATTGTTTAACATACTACCTTTAACATTAGGTAATGGAAATAATAAAAACTTCAAGTTCTATAGTTTTTCTATAAAAGGGAAACTTTGTTATTTATTAGGAGATTTTAGATTCATTTTCTTTTTGTATATACATTATTCAAGAATGAATTTATTAATATAGCAATGTTAGAAAAAGAATGAAAAACATGGAGAGGATTCTTAAAGGAAGTCAGTATCTAGCGATATGAAGAAATATATTCTACTGAACTGTGGTAAATGGGAAAGTAGTGACTTCTAATATGAGGGAATGGCAACTCAAAGGAAAGGCACCATCCTTGGTGACTAACTATAGGACTTGGGGCTAGACTCTACAATTAGGCCCTTAGAAACATGCCTGGCTTTGGTTACTTTCCCTGCTTGGTCCACACTCTAACTCCTGATGCTTAAATCTTGTTCTGAATGGACTGACAGATTGACTTCACACTGCTTTCTCTGATTGCCTTACTGTCACATCAACATCCTAGGCTCTAGAAATTGTTAAATGGGCCATTTGTGGGGATTGTATCTAGGCAGAAAATGCATCAGCTGGCCCCCACCTCCTTCTCTCCACCTCTGTGCCACTTAGATGCATGATTGTGAGTGACATTTCCCAGTGAAGTGCTGTGACAGTTTTCTTATTCCACGTTATCAACCTTATGTCCAAATAGATAGGGTGTGTATTAAGCATCATCAGTGGACTTTCTTCTTAGGAACATACTACTTTTAGTCAGAGCTCCTGTTGCCCAGGGTCCCCTTCCCAGGGACTGCTCCCAGGGCTATGGCTTGTTTTCAGGGTCATCCAGTTTCTCCCTGTAGGCTGCATTTCACACTTTGGTTCTTTAAATGGTCCCTTGTCTTGGAAACAGGGATGTCCTTCATGTGTCCTGAACTTGCATAAAAGGGAAACATTTTTCTCAAAGAGAGGAGGTTGCATTTGACATGGTGCCTTTGACATGTTTTTATGCTGAGCATTATGATTTTTGGCCAGTTGCTCATTTCTTCTCCATCTCAGAGAACTAAAATATTACTGTAGTGGAGGGAGCTGGGTATCTGTTTTCAGGGGACTCATTTGCTAGATCACCTGTCCCAAAGTATGTTAAATAGGCCCTAACTGGTTTGACTCAGTGGATAGAGCATTGGCCTGGGGACTGAAGGGTCCCAGGTTCGATTCTGGTCAAGGGCATGTACCTTGTTTGCGGACACATCCCCAGTAGGAGGTGTGCAGGAGGCAGCTGATCAATGTTTCTCTCTCATCGATGTTTCTCACTCTCTATCCCTCTACCTTCCTCTCTGTAAAAAATTAATAAAATATATTTTTAAAAGAATGTTAAATATAATCCTTTCTTTTTATGAAGTTTCTTCTCCTCTGCATTTATTTGTGTTGCCCATGTAGCCCTCATTGTTCAGTGAAATGTGAGGAAAGACTACCCCACAATTCTATTTTAAAGGGGAAATGTTTGAAGTTCCCAATACTCATTTGGGTTGAGAAAACTTGTCCTCATTGGTACCTATTAGTCAAGTACCAACCTGCAAAGTCATATGGGAGCTTTATTTAACACAGAGGCAGCTAAAGCCATAAATCATTTTCAGGCCCAGGTTTCTGAATCTGGAGGGTTACCTGGCACCACTCATTGCCAAAAACGCGGGTCTGGTTGATTGATGCTGACGTGGTCACTCTCTCTGCCCTGATGGAAAGGGCAGGCATTGCACAAAGATCAATGTGTCCTTAGTGAAGTGGATATGTTACCTTAGTGGGGGAAAAACTGCTGTGCCTTTGAGTGATTGTTATATGTCTGTGTGTGGCATTCCAGGAAAAAGATCCATTAAAAGACAGACAAGATATCACAACTCACTTTTCAGCAGAAAATGACTTGGCTTTCACTGATGAAGTCGATTACTGGAAAGGATATTCATATGCCCCTGGGGTACAAGCTTTATGATATCTGCACATGAATATGTCCTGGCCCAGTTCACTGAAATTTTGGCCTTTAGTTCCTTTGTAATGTGAGGTGAAGAGAGGGTGAGGAAAGAGGTGAAACTTGCTTGCATTTAATGAGCACTGCTGATGGAGACGGGTGGGGGGAGGAAGAAATCAATCAAAGGACTTCTATGCATGCATATAAGCACAACAAATGGACACAAGACACTGAGGGCAGGGGTGGAATGAGGGCATGCGAAGGGATAGGGGAGGCTGGGGGAAGGTCAACGGGGAAAAAAGATATATGTACTATTACATATAATACTTTAAACAATAAATATTTTACAAAAAGAAAGCCACATAGATCCTTGCCCATAGCATCAGAGTAAAGAATGGCTTTGCGGTCTTCCTTAAGTTTTCCTGATTAGGCCCTGCAGATTGCAAGATGTCCTGCTTAGCAAGCAACCCATGACATGCAACAGTTTATGTAGCATATATTCATACTACAGAAAGAGTCTATGCTAGAACATTCACATATCATAATTAAGACTAGGATTACACACAAGACCAGGAAAAAGGAAAGAAGACAAACATATACTATTATACATTCCAAGTTCCAGGTGGATGTGAATTTTGGTGGGAACTTTGAACCCAGCACACATAGGTTGAGTACTAATGCAATCATACATTTTTCTCATCTTATTATTTTAGGAAAACATTCTTCTGGTTTTAGCATGTGGAAGGAAGCCTTTCTCAAGGTCTCTCATTTTTCCCATGTGGAAAGGCGGATAAATGTAGTTTGGATGCTAAAACACTATGTGGTGGATTAGATCTTAGTTGAATTATTGCCCCCAAAGGGAGATTGATGTCAGGTAGATTTTCATGGCAATGCTACACACTTCTTTTATGGCCCTGGGCTATTCAAGGTTTTGGTCAGTGATGTGAATAAAGATAAGAGAAACTATGTAATTCCCATTTTAGGATAGTACATAGTTAAACTTTTAAAAAATATATTTTATTGGTTTTTAACAGAGAGGTAGAGAGTTAGAAACATCGATGAGAGAGAAACATCGATCAGCTACCTCTTGCACACCCCCTCCTGGGGATGTGCCCGCAACCAAGGTACATGCCCCTGACTGGAAATGAACCTGGGATCTTTCAGTCCCCAGACTGACGCTATATCCACTGAGCCAAACCAGTTAGGGCACATAGTGAAACTTTTTAAAGTTTTAGCCAAAGAGAGATATTAATGTGTAAAGAAAGATGGAAAAGGATGTTTAATAGAAATAAATGTAAAGATTGAGGTGGTTCTAAGATCAAGTGTACAGTTGGAACATCAGAGGATTGTTGGCTCAGTAACAATACGTATTTAAATAGTTACAAGGATCTTAATCTGAATGGCTCCTAGAAAGGCAATGTGTAAGCCAGAGTCTGTATTAGCAGAGTGAGGGAAAGCATCATCTTCCTCTACTTTGGGCTGGTCAGATTATACTGAAAATAATCGGGTTCAGTGGAGGTTACCAAATATTAAGATAAATTTGATGGATATTTTAGAATGTATTCAGAGAAGAATGTCCAAAAGACATTACTTGAGGGGTGGATGGAACTTGGAATGTTAGCCTGGAAAACAGTTGGGAAGAGTCAGACTGACCAAATAAGCTTTCCTTTAAATCTTCAAAGGTTGTTTGTGTGTGTGTGTTTGGAAGAAGGGTTGAATTTTAGCCTGTATTGCTCCAAGAGGCCATGTTTGGATAAATCAATGAACGTTTCTAGGAGGTATATCTTTGATACATTGTAACAGGACTCCTTTGGGGTGATTCATAGATTGCTTGAGAGATGATGAGTCTAAGAACTATAGATACTCAAGAATAGATAGGTGCATGGCCATTTGACAGAGTTGTCATGGCAATTGAATCAGTCAACAGCCTCCAACAGTACTTATGTCTCTGAGTTTTATAACTTCTTTTGAAAGAAAATGCTATAAAACTCTGCAAGATTTGGATGAGGCATAATGATGTTAATTAGATACTTTAACCTCCTGTCGCTTAAATCGATATGGCATACAAAAAAGAGAAGATGATAAAGTCAAGATGTTAAAATCTATGATCTCAACCTTGACATGAAATCCATTTCAGAATGGCCCATAGATCTTGAAGAGGAAGGAAGTGTTTGGGAAGTTGAGGAGTCACAGCATCAAAAGGAACTGCTATGCTTCAGGGAAACCACTCTAGTTCTTGTTCAGAGAATTCTTAAGATTGGAAGGAACCTAAATGTCCACCTATTTCAAATTTTAGAGGCATCTTGGTTTACTATGTCTGTTTTCAGGTGAACATATATTCCTTGTGATCTATAAAATGCCATTCACATACTTTGATATTTTCTCATTTTTCTAATATATCATAAACTTTCTTAAAATATTCTGCATATAAATTATTTCCAAACACTTTTGCCTAAGGCTGAAGTTGGAAAAGAAAGAGAACAAAAGCCAGTGGCAGAAACTCAGTTTGTAATACACATTAGAGTTGACAACAGTTTAGGGAACATTCATTCATTTATTCATTCATGAATCCCCAAAGACTTATAGAGCAGCTGCCCTGTGCTAGACAACAGGAGTCTAAAATGTAGCAGAAACCCTCCTTGATCTTGCACTTGCAGTGTAGTAGGGAGTAATCGTTTTATAGAGTATAGTAAGTGCTCTTCTGGAGGCATATAAAAGTAGGAGGAAGTATAAAGGAGCATCAAATCCAAAGCAGGAAGAAAAAAGGCCTGCATCTTTGTTTACATGTATCTCTAGTGTATGTCTGTAAGCATAGCCTCTTGTCTACCTGTGATGTTTTACAGAAATGAGAGAGATGGCTAGAGAGATTAAGATGCGTGCAGCCCAAAGGCTAAAATAGCTATAAAAATTTGGGTGTTTCTCTTATCAATAGGCATTTTTAAAAGAGGAAAGTTCTTTAAGAAAAAGCTGCCTAAACGTGTACTCTAGGCTAAGTTCAATTTGCAGCCTTTGGGGAAATCTTGAAGAAAACCAAATCAAGCACTTACATGTGCTATTTTTGTTTTAGATTTAGTAAATCTTTCCTCTTGACTGCTCAGGATAAACAATTGGATTACTTGACAGGATGCTGTACAGAATGGATTAGATAGATTTGGGCTTGTTCTTCTCTCAAGGCAACGAAATGCATGAGCTTCTCCCTGCCAGCGTGGTTCAGAGGTTTGATTGTGGCAGTTTCCGGAAGCTTACAAATTGTGCTCCCCCTTTTTTCCCCAGTGTAAATTGTAAACTTCTTCTTGGTAAGAATACTGGCAAAGGGGAGAATAAATTCGACAGGATACCAATATTTGTTTTCATTTCAGAAGTTGATATAATGAAAATACTATAGAAGAATGCATTAGAAGTTTAAATTTTAAGTGTATGGACTTATACACTGATCTGCCAACCCATCTCTGCTTCATCCTGTTGCTGTGCCTATTGCTTTATCTTGGCCTATTTACTAGTATAATATGTTCAGTAGGTGTGTTTGGTTTATTCTGATGAGTATTCTTAGCAGTGAGCTGAGGGCTTTATAAGCCAAATAGACCACATGTGGCAGACCATTGGCACGCATCTGGAGGCATGTGCCATCTGTGGACCCTCTCAGCAGGCTGGTCACAGACTGGCTATTCTTATGGCCACCACGATGAGGTATATGATGCCACTGCATTGAGACTGTGCGTTTCCCTCCACTTAAAATAAACGGACTTCAAAAATAAGTTACTAAACAAATTAACTTTGTATTTATTATTTACACAAAATGACTATTTTACTAAAACATGAGTTCAGTGACTTTGCCATTTCTGAGTTAACATGTATCCCAGCAAAAACGCAAATGGAGTTTTCTCTTACATACTATGTTTCTCTTGGGTCTGTGACAATATGTTTGCAATGCCATTAATGACACAGCTGGGGGGAAGGCAGGGAGTGGATGTAGAGGGAGTTGGAGTTTCAAGTTACACTGTGAGAGTGCCCACCTTGGTGCTACTGGTCATGAAGCCATGAACTTTGCCCTTACCCCATGTAGAACCACCAGCTCAGCTTCACCAATGGCCTTCATTGCTTCCTTGCCTAACTGATATTGCAAATATCCACAGGGTCTTTTAGTGAGGGAAAGTCCAAGAAGCCATCCAGGAAGGAACGTTGTAGGACAGATGGATTCAGAGGTGCAAGGAGGCCGCCGTGGGCTCAGGTGTCAGGATCTGGGCTCAGAGGTGCTGGCAGCCGATGCGGGAAGAACTCGGAGCCTTCTCTGCTTGAGTCAGTGAAGTAGGAAAGCAAAGGTCAGAGTGCAAGGGAAGCATCAGAACCCGGGCACAGCCCACAGATGACACCACGGCTTGGAGGGCTGCTAATAGTCTCTGGGTTTAGTTGAGTGCTTCACCTCAGTTAGCTTACCGTATGCTCTTAACACCTGATGGGATAGGGAGGGCAGGGCTCCTTGTCCTCCTGTGTGACAGGAAAGAGAGAAAAGGACGAGAGGCCTCTACTTCCTTTGGTGCATTGAGCAGGTATATTCAAGCAGAATGGGAGATGGAGAATTCTAAAAGATCTCCCCCTGGTTTTTGTCTTAAAAAGCTTTTACAACTTGGTGATGTTTATGGGGCCCTCATGCCCTTACTGATTGGTTTCATTGTGCTTAAACAATCCTAAATTGCAGCGAGGACTTCTCTAGATCATATGACTAAACCTTGAGGCACTGGTCCTTCATTCTTTCCAGTCTCCTCTCTCATCGTCTCCAGCATGGGCCACACTGCCAGTCCTGGATGCTGGCCCACTCTACTTAAAACTGTATTAGGTCAGTTGGGAGCTGGGAACACGTGTGGGCTCCTTTTTTTGTTTGCTTTTAAACTGAGATATCATTCACATATGACATGATGTTAGTTCCAGGTATACAACATGAGTCAATATTTGTACATATTGCAAAATAATTGCCACAATAGGTCTATTTAACATCTATCATCATACAGAGCTGTAAGTTTTTTCTTGTAGTTAGAACTTTTAAGACCTCTTCCACTGGTAACTTTCAAATACACAATACAGCGTTAACTATAGCCACCATGCTGTAATTACCTCCCCAGGACTTTCCTATTTTAAAACTACAAGTTTGTGCTTTTTTTTTACTCCCTTTACCCTTTTTGGACCCTCCCACTCCTACCCCCACCCCATCCCGACTCCTGCCTCTGGCAATCACCAATCTGTGTTTATAAGCATGGCTTTCTTGTTTTTTAGCTTCCACATATAACTGAAATCACACAGCATTTGTCTTTTTCTCTGACTTATTTCTCAGTGTGTAATACTTCCCAGCTCTGTCCATGTTGTCATAAAGGCAAGATATCCTGTTTACACATCTTGTTCATTCCTCATCAATGCCATTCTGGTGCTCGCCTAGGCTGAGGATGCTGCTTTGGTGCACACAGTGCATAAGAAAGGGAACATTTTCGAGAATGCAGTAGACTAAAAAACACATAGGCCATTTTTAGAAACAATATTAGACACTTTAAAATACTATTTGAAACATTAAAAATACTTAATATGAATTGGAATATCACAAAAACCAATACTTGCTAAGCTTTTCCTGTGCATTGATTAATAGTCTTACAGGCAATTAGGAGCTCCCAGGTGCCCTGGCAGGGGGTTGAAAATGCTCTGGAACATATCAATGAATAAGCTGGCAAGAATCTTAACTTCCAGGTTCAAAAGGGAACTATCAGGTCAAAGACAGAAAAGACCTCCAGGAGAAAGCACATAGGCGAGCAAGTGCACCGCCTTCCCCTCCTAGCCCTCCCCTCCTCCAGCAGAAACCCACTGTGAGGTCTGAAGAGGAAAGAACTGGTTTGAGGTGGAAGCAGGAGACTTAGGCAGTGCACTGGGGCAGCAGCAGATGGAAGCTGCTTGGAGTTTGGAGAAAAGAGGCAAGTGTGACTATGCAAGGGTGTGGCCTGGCAGGGGTGCAGCCATCTCAGGGCACAGACTCTGGGCTGTGCAGCATATCTGAAAGGGCAGGAGGGTGAGACCTGCCAGAGAGGCTGCAGTCAGCTCAGAGGTCTCGGGAAATTCCCGCAGGCAAAGTCCCGAGATGATCTTCTGAGCAAGAGGACCTGGGATTTTTTTTTTATCAAGAAATGGTGTTGGATTTTGTCAAATGCTTTTTCTGTGTCAATTAATATGACTATGCAATTGTTCTCCCTCAATTTGTTTATGTGATGTATCACGTTTATTGATTTTGCAGATATTGTACCATCCTTGCATCCCTGAGATAAATCCTGCTTGGTCATGGTATATGATTTGTCTGATGTACTGTTGGATTCTATTTGCTATAATTTTGTTGAGGATTTTGGCATCTATGTTCATGAGGAATATTGGCCTATAATTCTCTTTCATTGTCTTGTCTTTATCTCGTTTTGGCATTAGGGTGATGCTGGCTTCATAGAATGAGCTTGAAAGTAATCCTTCCCCTAGATTTTTTTGAATAGTCTGAGGATGATAAATTTTAGTTCTTCGTTGAATATTTGGTATAACTCTCTTGTGAAGCCATCTGGCCCCAGCTTTTGTTTGCTGGAAGATTTTTGATGACTGCTTCAATCACTTCCATGGTTATTGGCCTATTGAGATTTTTAGATTCTTCCTGATTGAGTTTTGGAAGGTTATAATTTTCTAGGAATATATCCATTTCCTCCAGGTTGTCCTGTTTATTGGAATAGAGTTATTCATAGTATTTTTTAACAATCCTTTGTATTTCTGTGGGGTCTATTGTTAATTTGCTTCTATCATTTCTGATTTTGTTTACTTGGGTTCTCTCCTTTTTTTGCTTTTTGGTGATCCTGACTAGAGGTTCATCAATCTTGTTTTTCCTTTCAAAGAACCAGCTCTTGGTTTCATTGATCTTTCATTTTTTTGGGGGGGGAGGGGGTCTCTATATCATTTATTTCTGCACTAATCTTTATTATCTCCTTCCTTCTGTTCACTCTAGGCTTTTCTTGTTGCTCTCTTTCTAATTCTTTGAGTTGTAGCATTAGATGACTTACTACCATTTTTTTTTTTTTGAGGTAGTCCTGTAGAACTATAAATTTCCCTTTCACAACTGCTTTCATTGTGTACTATAGGTTTTTGGTTGTTGTGTTTTCATTGTCATTAGTTTACAGGATGTTCTAGAAGTATCATACCTCAACATCATAAAAGCTATCCTATCTAATAAAAGACTAACATGCAAATATGACCGTACCTTGGCTCCTAATTGGCTATGCTACCAGCCAATTGGAACAGAGGCCAGAGCAGAGGGTGGAGCAGGGGGTGGAACAAGCAGAGGGTGGGACAGAGCAGAGGGCAGATAAAGCAGAGGGTGGGGCAGAGCAGAGGGTGGGGCAGGGCAGGGGCATGGCCAGCACACAGCAGGTGAGGCTGGCAGGGGTGTGGCTGCAGTGCAGTAAAAGCAACCACCACCCTATAAAGGTGGCCCACAAGGTACTTAAGGGCAGGCCCTCCTTAAACTTATGGTGCCTGAATCACATGCAAATAAGCACCCGGGGTCCCTGCATGCCCCCCAGCCCGGCACCCATGATGGGAGTGGGGGGCTGCTGCCAGTCTCTGGAGTGTGTGGAGACCCAGGTGGCCACCAAGGGGTGGAGAAAATTCACCGTGCCAGGGATTCTGGGAAATGTAGTTCTCTTGATAGACCCACTGTAGGAGTGAGTTTGAAGTACTGGCTGGGGGGGGGAGACATGAAAACTGCAGGGTAAGGCGGGCCAGGCCAGAGCAGGGGCTTTAGGCCTTGAGCTGGGGGTGGGGGGCCTCGGCGTGTGGGGCGCATGCGGGGTGCAAACTTGCTGGGAGGCTGGCACCCAATAGCCCCTGGATCAGAGACACAAACCCACAGGGGGCCGGTACCCAGCACCCACAAGCTCTGTTACCCAGGTGCTGGAGCTGCAAAGGCCGAATCAGAGACACAAACCTGTGTGGAGGCTAGCACCCAGAGGCCCCCAGATTGGAGATACAAACCAGCAGGGAGGCTGGCACCCAGCAGCTGCAAGCCCCGCCATGGGGGCGCTGGGGCTGTGAGGGGCTGGATCTGAGACACAAACCAGCAAGGAGGCCAGCACTCAGCAGCCTCAAGCCCCGCCACCACAGAGCTGGAGGGAGGTGGACTGGAGATACAAACCCACAGGCCTGGCAGCCAGCAGCCCCAAGGCCCAATGCGAAGGAGCTGGGGCTGCAGGGGGGAGGGGGGACGCGGCAGGCGGGGGCAGTTGAGACACAAACCCACAAGAAACCTGTGGAAAGGGAGATAAACTATCATAACTTTATCTCCTTTCCTCAAGATGAGAAAACTGTCCCTGGATTATTTAGTGATGTGGCCCACACCTTTCTACATACACAGGGTATGTTATGACCACTCCCAGAATGCCGTCTCCAGGGAATAACCTACTATGGCAAATCATCTGAGAGAGGAAACAAGCTTTGTTGGGTTTATTCTGAAGGTCAGAGAACATGCCACCCCCCAACATATGCTTTATTGTTATATTGATGATCTTGAGCAGATTCTTGAAAAACTGCAAGTGCATGCAGAGGATCTCACTGAAGTCTCCTGATCTGTCTAAAATTGGACCCCCCTAAAGGAGCTTAAATGTCATAGGTCCCCTTGATGGGAGAAGTGTCATCAGGCAGAGAAGACTGACTCCTGTCACAGGACATAACACCCAAACTTTGTTACAACCTATTTCTCTCCACCCCATTCATCTTTCCTAAAAGTCATTTACTCTCCTCTAGGAGGCCTACATCTCCTGTTCCCTTTCCCTAGGAAGAAGGTATTTAAATCTGCATTCTAAGCCAGCTTGGGGAGTTTTTCATTTTTCCCTGAGATCTCCCACATATACATGAGGTACACATGTTAATGAACTTTTGTTTTTCTCTTGGCGATCTGTCTTTCATTACAAGGGCCTCCACTAAGAACTCAGAAAGGTTGAGGAAAACTATTTTTTCCTCCATAATTCTATCTCGGGAAATCAAGTCCCCAGCTGAACAATGAGGTTGGCTCAAGTATCAAGCGTTCCCAGCTGAAGGGAGGGAAGCTTCTAGGGATAAATCAATGATATTGGCATCAAAGTGGGATGGAGGGCACACGCATGGTTGATGGTGGGAGTTTAAAGTGGTTTGACATTTTTGGAGGATGACTTGGCAAATTTGATAGAAATGTTCAAGGTATATCCAAGAGTCTTCTTCTAGGAATCACATCTGCTGAGATAAAGCACAAGCACTTAAGTCCTGGTCAGAACCCAGGATGCTACTGCGGGTTCCCCTTCCATGATAGGAAAACCTGGGAACAACCTGCATTTTTAGGACAAGGTAGCATCTATGCTAATAAAAGGGTAATATGCTAATTAGACTGAACATCTTCCTGGTGACCTTCCAGATGTCCTTCTAGACATCCTTCCCAACAAAGCCATGTTGGCGGGGCCATGGCAGAGGAGGTTAGAGGCAATCAGGCAAGCAGGGGAGAGCAGTCACGGGGACCAGGCCAGCAGAGGAGAGCAGTTAGGGCAAACAGGCTGTCAGGAGAGAGCAGTCAGGGGGATCAGGCTGGCAGGCAGGTGAGTGGTTAGGAGACAGAGGCCTGAGGTGTCCCAGATTGGAGAGGGTGCAGGCTGGGCTGAGGGAATCCTCCCCACCCCCCGTGCAAGAATTTCATGCACCGGGCCACTAGTTTCTAATAAAGATGAAAGACACTTAGGTTTTCTTTAGGATGTCAGGTTTGTAAGTGGTGTGAATTGCACAGTTCCAAACACACATTTGCCAACATGTAGCTTTTCCTTCTCTGCCTATCCTGTCTGATGGCACAAAACAAAATCTTAAACTACTCACTTCAGTATTTTCTTAAGCCATCTCCTCAGGGATTCAAAATTAGAGGGCTCACGTTTGGCGTGATGATGCTCATCATGTGTCCTTGCCCTGCCTGGCTGGTGAGCTTCCGATACCCTTACAGAAGAGTGGGGAAGAGCCCGTCCATAGCTGGGCCTTGCTCTCTCCTGGTTCAGAGTTCAGTGCTAGCTTTCACTTTAGCAAAAGCAAACAACTCTGCTCCCCAATGATGGCCCATGGATGTTCTGCAGGATCCCCTAACTCCCACTCAGACTCTTTGACACAAACAGCACTGAGGTGCAGCTTACCCCTGATGGAGCCTCACTGTACTCCGACACTCTGCTATGGGCCTGGCCTTCTTCACTGGCCCTTTTTCTATTTTTTTTAAAGTTTCTATCTTGATTGAAATATTACATATTTGTCCTCATTTCCCCATTACCTTCCCAACTCCCCCACTCATGCCCTCTTCCCTCTGTTGTCTCTGTCCACTGTTTAGGCTTATACACATGCATATGAGTCATTTGGTTGATTTCTCTCCCTTACCCTCACCTCCCCTATTATCCCTCTGAGGCTTGACAGTCTGATCAATAATTCCCTGTCTCTGGATCTGCTTTTTTTCATCAGTTTATGTTGTGCATTATTTCCCATAGATGAGTGAGATCATGTGGTATTTATCTTACTCTGACTGGCTTATTTCACTTAGCATAATGCACCCCAATTCCATCCAATTATTGCAAATGGTAGGAATTCCTTCTTTTTTAGTGCAGCATAGTATTCCATTGTGAATATGTACCACAGTTTTTTAATCCACTCATCTGATGATGGGCACTTAGGCTGTTTCCAAATCTTAGCTATGGTAAATTGTGCTTCTATGAACATAGGGGTGCATATATCCTTTCTGATAGATGTTTCTAGATTCTTGGGATATATTCCTAGAAGAGGTATTACTGGGTCAACTGGGAGTTCCATTTTTAGTTTTTTGAGAAAACTCTATACTGTTCTCCAAAGTGGCTGCACCAGTCTGCATTCCTACCATCAGTGCACAAGAGTTCTTTTTTTCTCCGCATCTTTGCCAACATTTGTCATTTATTGACTGGTTGATGATAGCCATTCTGACAGGTGTGAGATTTTGCTGCCTGTGGATTCCTCTAGTATTTTTATGGTTTCATGTCTTATGTTTAAATCCTTTATCCATTTTGAGTTTATTTTTGTGTATAGTGTAAATTGGTGATCTAGTTTAATTTTTTTATGTATCTGCCCAATTTTCCCAACACCATTAATTGAAGAGACTGTCTTGACTCCATTGTATGTTCATGCCTCCTTTGTCAATATTAATTGGGCATAGTGGCTTGCGGTGATATCTGGGATCTCTATTCTATTCCATTGATCTATATGTTTGTTCTTGTTCCAGTACCAGGCTGTTTTGAGAACAGTGGCTTTGTAATACAGCTTAATATCTGGTATTGAGATGCCACCTACTTTGTTCTCCTTTATCAGTATTGCTTAGGCTATTCGGGGTCTTTATTTATTCCAGATGAATTTTTGAAGAGTTTGTTCTAGGTCTGTGAAATATGCTGTTGGTAATTTAATGGGCAGTGCATTGAATCTATACATTGCTTTGGGTAGTATTGACATTTTGATGATGTTGGTTCTGTCAATCCATGAGCATGGTATGTTCTTCCATCTGTTTATGTCTTCCTCTCTTTTTTCAGTGTCCTGTAGTTTTTTGCATATAGGTCTTTTACCTCTTCAGTTAAGTTTATTCCTAGGTATCTTAAATTTTTTTGGTGCATTGGTAAATGGGACTGCTTTTTTAGTCTCTCTTTCTGTAAGTTCTCTATTGGTGTACAGAAATGCCATAGATTTCTTGGCATTAATTTTGTATCCTGCTACATTGCCGAATTCATTTATTAAGTCTAATAATTTTATGATGGAGGCTTAAGGGTATTCTATTTATGGTATCATATCATCTGTGAATAAGGACAGTTTTACTTCTTCTTTTCCAATTTGGATGCCATTTATTTCTTCTTCTTGTCTGATACCAATGGCTAGTGCTTCCAGTACTATGTCGAATAGGAGTGGTGAGAGTGTGCATTCCTGTCTTATTCCTATACTTAGGGGAAATTGTTTTTGTCCACTGAGTGTGATGCTGGCTGTGGGCTTATAATTCACTAGTGGCCTGGTGCACGAAATTCGTGCACGGGGAGTGGGGAGGATTCCCTCAGCCCAGCCTGTACCCTCTCCAATCTGGGACACCTCAGGCCTCTGTCTCCTAACCACTCACCTGCCTGCCAGCCTGATCCCCCTGACTGCTCTCTCCTGACAGCCTGTTTGCCCTAACTGCTCTCCTCTGATGGCCTGGTCCCCGTGACTGCTCTCCCCTGCTTGCCTGATTGCCTCTAACCTCCTCTGCCATGGCCCCGCCAACATGGCTTTGTTGGGAAGGATGTCTAGAAGGGCATCTGGAAGGTCACCAGGAAGATGTTCAGTCTAATTAGCATATTACCCTTTTATTAGCATAGATGCTACCTTGTCCTAAAAATGCAGGTTGTTCCCAGGTTTTCCTATCATGGAAGGGGAACCCGCAGTAGCATCCTGGGTTCTGACCAGGACTTAAGTGCTTGTGCTTTATCTCAGCAGATGTGATTTCTAGAAGAAGACTCTTGGATATACCTTGAACATTTCTATCAAATTTGCCAAGTCATCCTCCAAAAATGTCAAACCACTTTAAACTCCCACCATCAACCATGCGTGTGCCCTCCATCCCACTTTGATGCCAATATCATTGATTTATCCCTAGAAGCTTCCCTCCCTTCAGCTGGGAACGCTTGATACTTGAGCCAACCTCATTGTTCAGCTGGGGACTTGATTTCCCGAGATAGAATTATGGAGGAAGAAAAATAGTTTTCCTCAACCTTTCTGAGTTCTTAGTGGAGGCCCTTGTAATGAAAGACAGATCGCCAAGAGAAAAACAAAAGTTCATTAACATGTTTACCTCATGTATATGTGGGAGATCTCAGGGAAAAATGAAAAACTCCCCAAGCTGGCTTAGAATGCAGATTTAAATACCTTCTTCCTAGGGAAAGGGAACAGGAGATGTAGGCCTCCTAGAGGAGAGTAAATGACTTTTAGGAAAGATGAATGGGGTGGAGAGAAATAGGTTGTAACAAAGTTTGGGTGTTATGTCCTGTGACAGGAGTCAGTCTTCTCTGCCTGATGACACTTCTCCCATCAAGGGGACCTATGACATTTAAGCTCCTTTAGGGGGGTCCAATTTTAGACAGATCAGGAGACTTCAGTGAAATCCTCTGCATGCACTTGCAGTTTTTCAAGAATCTGCTCAAGATCATCAATATAACAATAAAGCATATGTTGGGGGGTGGCATGTTCTCTGACCTTCAGAATAAACCCAACAAAAGCTTGTTTCCTCTCTCAGATGATTTGCCATAGTAGGTTATTCCCTGGAGACGGCATTCTGGGAGTGGTCATAACATACCCTGTGTATGTAGAAAGGTGTGGGCCACATCACTAAATAATCCAGGGACAGTTTTCTCATCTTGAGGAAAGGAGATAAAGTTATGATAGTTTATCTCCCTTTCCACAGGTTTCTTGTGGGTTTGTGTCTCAACTGCCCCCGCCTGCCGCGTCCCCCCTCCCCCCTGCAGCCCCAGCTCCTTCGCATTGGGCCTTGGGGCTGCTGGCTGCCAGGCCTGTGGGTTTGTATCTCCAGTCCACCTCCCTCCAGCTCTGTGGTGGCGGGGCTTGAGGCTGCTGAGTGCTGGCCTCCTTGCTGGTTTGTGTCTCAGATCCAGCCTCTCACAGCCCCAGCGCCCCCATGGCGGGGCTTGCAGCTGCTGGGTGCCAGCCTCCCTGCTGGTTTGTATCTCCAATCTGGGGGCCTCTGGGTGCTAGCCTCCACACAGGTTTGTGTCTCTGATTCGGCCTTTGCAGCTCCAGCACCTGGGTAACAGAGCTTGTGGGTGCTGGGTACCGGCCCCCTGTGGGTTTGTGTCTCTGATCCAAGGGCTATTGGGTGCCAGCCTCCCAGCAAGTTTGCACCCCGCATGCGCCCCACACGCCGAGGCCCCCCCGCCCCCAGCTCAAGGCCTAAAGCCCCTGCTCTGGCCTGGCCCGCCTTACCCTGCAGTTTTCATGTCTCCCCCCCAGCCAGTACTTCAAACTCACTCCTACAGTGGGTCTATCAAGAGAACTACATTTCCCAGAATCCCTGGCACGGTGAATTTTCTCCACCCCTTGGTGGCCACCTGGGTCTCCACACACTCCAGAGACTGGCAGCAGCCCCCTACTCCCATCATGGGTGCTGGGCTGGGGGGCATGCAGGGACCCCGGGTGCTTATTTGCATGTGATTCAGGCACCATAAGTTTAAGGAGGGCCTGCCCTTAAGTACCTTGTGGGCCACCTTTATAGGGTGGTGGTTGCTTTTACTGCACTACAGCCTCACCTCTGCCAGCCTCACCTGCTGTGTGCTGGCCATGCCCCTGCCCTGCCCCACCCTCTGCTCTGCCCCACCCTCTGATTTTTCTGCCCCCTGCTCCGCCCCCTGTTCCACCCTCTGCTGTGCCCTCTGTTGCAATTGGCTGGTAGCATAGCCAATTAAGAGCCAAGGTATGGTGACATTTGCATCTTACTCTTTTATTACATAGGCTGAGTGCTCAGAAATTGGTGTGCAGTTGATCGCAGGGATACTTCTCAGGTGGAAGTCCCTTTGAGCCTGCAGACTGTGCCATTCGGAGCAGAGGTCTGAGATGACTGGACCTGAGGCTGTCCTGGTTCTGGGCTGCACTGGCTGGAAACTGGCCTGTGAACCATGCTTTGGCCAGTCTCTGAGGGGCACAGTCTTCCCTTTCAGTAGTTCAAAAACACTTGGCAAGCATATAGTGTGTGCCTAGCACCTCACCTGGTGCTAATGGACTAAGGTGGGTAATCCATGGCCACAGTGCCACTTAGCTGCTGCCACAGCCCAGTGGGGCCGTAGTTCTGCAACCATCCTTTATAAAGCAGGATGGTAGGAGGCCCACACTCCAGGGGCTGGGCAGTGGGAGGGGCCTTTGGGAGGTTTTATGGTGGAGCTGATGCTGCAAAACATTCGGGGGGTAGTGAAATCACAAATGTGCTTTTCCTGGATAGAAAGATGGGCTTGGGAAGAGAGACTGAGAGAGGAGTATCTGTGCTTAGTGAAAGCCTCAAAAAAGTCCAAGTCCACGTGAAGTAACTTCCCGAGGAAGGACTAGCAGAGACTCCACAGCAGAGAAAGTTATTTGCCCATTTCTCTAACTTATGTTTAAATCATCATTTAAAAGTCAAAACACCCATTTTTTCAACATTTTCTGTCACTGACTATGGGCTGTCACTTGGCAGCCTAGCCCCCCACATCTTTATTCCTAGCTGACTTACTCCTGGCCCATGTCACCTGAGCTGCATACCCTTTGCCTGTGGGTCAGATGAGGGTGAGGCTTGCCCAGCAATATTTGGCAATAATGCTACCAAGAGGTGATGTCCTCCAGCCTTGGGCCACAGGAAAACAAGCACATCTATCTTTGGTTTTCTCCCACACACATCTGACATACTCTACCTGCTGTGTGCAAGGCACTGTGCCCAGAATGCTGGGTGATAGCATGAGGTATCAGATGTGGTCCATGCCCCAAAGATTCTTACACATTGGACAGAGAGTCAAGTTATACACTGAGAAAAGAGAACTAGCATTCAAAGCCATAAGGATTTGGGTTGCAGATGAGACTTTTCAACCACAACACTATGATGTCTGTGCTGTGGGGCTGTCCTGTACTTTGTAGAATGCTCAGTGACACCCCGTTCTCCACCCATTACATGCCAATAGCATTCTCCCAGTTTTAACAACCAGAATGTTTGTAGACATTGCCAAATGTCCCTGGGGTGGGGGCCAAAATCAGCTCCTCAAGTTGAGAAGCACTGGTGCAAACACTAAATACTTAAGAGGTCAGTCAGAGGGGGATGCTGGGTGGCTTCTAATAGTGACAGGATCTCAGCAATGACTCAGAGGTGGGGGAGGTTTTATTAGGTACCAGGGAGTGGGGGGAATCTTTCCAGGGGAGGGTTCTCTCTGCTGTAACCTGCCCACCTCCTTCATTTGTATAGCTCTGTATAGAGTCATTAATTCAGCCCAATTGCTGTAATTCTTTTATTTCCTCTCTGCCTCCTCTCTTCCTGCCTGCCTTCCTATCTATGGACTTCTTTTCTGTCACTGCACAGAGCTCAGGTGTGAGACAATACCTGCCCTTTCTAAAAGCCAGAATAGCTGCCTTTGTGTCCAGTTCCTCTCACAGGGACTCTGGTTTCATCTGACATCACCCTACACTCCTGCGAAGCCGCAGATAACTCCGGGTCAGGGCCAGGCGGGCTGCCTTCCTCCGCTCGGCTTGGGTCTCCTGTGAAATGGCATTGTCTTCTTTCTTCCGTGGGTCCTTTTTTGTCATTATATTTTGCTTCCTTCTGAAAGCACAGAGGGCACAGCTCTCATTTCCCCCAAGTTTGAAGTGCATTTGAATCATATTTGAGAATCAGAAAAAGAAGGGTACCTGGCAGTTTTTAAGGCGCAGATGGAGAGAAGAAGATTGATACAGAGAAAACTCTATAAACATATAAATAAAAATCTTGGACATGGTATTAATTTCCCCTGAGTTTGTTTGGGAAATAGCTAAAGCAACCCGGATATCCTCTGAAGATTACATTTAAAAGGAATGGGGCCTAGTGAGGGGAGGCGGAGGCAGGGGCACAGAAGCCTTGTGGATAGTGATTGTAGAGGAGGTCTGTTTCAAAGAATTTAAACACTGAATCAGTCACAGAGCTAGTTTATTATCTTAGTTCATTGATCATCTGGATGCTGAGCTGGCTCTGTCCTGTTTCTTTTAAAATCTCCAAATTATTTTTGCAGACTGTGAATTCCCTGGCAGGGAACTGTGTGGGCAATTGGTGCCTAGTCTTTCTGGCAAAGTGATGCACCTCCTGCTGACTGGCCAGGCTGCTGAAGAAGCCTGAATGTTTAGTTTTACCTTTTTTAAGTTAACTTTATTAGGGTGACATTGGTCAACATGAGCATACAGGTTTCAGGGGTGGATTTCTGTGTTGCTTGAATGTTTAGACATTGAGGAAGTCTATCGGAAGGTTCCTTGAGAATCCAGTTGAACTTAGACTCCCAGTCCAGGCCTTTCTCCTCAGGCATCTGTTTTAGACAAGTCACTTACAGGTCTCCAGTCAGAGCATCCCTGGAGAAGGTAGGTATTCTGATCAGTGATCTTTCAAACTCAGCACTAGGTGTGGCTTCACTTTCCTGTCCCGGCCCCGCTTCATAGCTGAGTAGCTGAGGGTGGCAGGTCATAAACTGGTTGGACCTTGAGACTGCAGGGAGCAGATGTGCAGGTTGTGAAGAGGAAAGAAAAAAGTTAAACATTAAACAGCAACTCTGGGATACGTGTGTGTGTGTGTGTGTGTGTGTGTGTGTTTAGGCAGTGGAGGCTGTTTCAGTAAAAGTGTTACATTCTCTTATGTGGGACTTAAAAGTCAAGAGTGTATATTTTTTCTTCACAGAACTGTAGATCCAGAGTTTTCAAAGATCTTTAAAATTAACCTAGTTTATGTGTGCATCTTAAGTAGGTTTGTTGTTAAAAAATACTGTGTGTCAGGTACTCAGATGTATCTGTGTTATCTCAGTCATCTTTTACAGTCTTGGGAGGTAAAGACCATTAGTATCCATATCTCACAGCTGTAGAAACTGAAGCACAGAGATATGAAGCAGTTGGCTCAGATCTCACAGCCAGAAGGTTTAGGCTTGGGTTTGACCTTAGGTAGTCTGGTCTGTATTTCCCGCTCCCTTTCTCATGCCAGTGTTTCTGTTCAACCAGAACTAGTTTATGCTGTGTGCAATGCGCAGGTGTAATGTAACATCATCACCATATGTGTGTTAGTATGTTGTATGCCCTCCCTAGAAATGTGGAAACTTACTCAGGTTCTCATAGATGTCAAGTCAGAGCCAGGATGAAAATTCCAGATTCTGTCTTCCAAACTTGTACCATCCTCTGCGCATGCATGCACACACACACAAGAAACACACACACACACACACACACCAGCTGCAGTTAGACACAGACTAACTATGCTGCCGTATGTGTTTGTATTGTGTGAACACTGAAGAACAGAAGGGCTGGTCAGTTGCCCTTGAACTTTACTTATCACTATGCAAGTAATATAGAAATAGAGATCTGAGACAGTTAGCCAAAAGTGTGATTTTGGTTGTGCTAAATGCCAGTCTCTAAAATATCAAGGAAAAATACCTTCAGGAAAGTGAAGGAAGAGTTTTATGGAGACAATAATGACAGGAATTGTACTATGGACAGCCTAAGTTTTACAACGTTTGGACTAATTGTGCTGATTTACTTCTCAGATCTCCCATCACAGTTATTAGTCCATAAAACATCCGTTCGTTATTAGTACTGCGTACAGGCACACAAGGAAGAGCATTTTGAACCTGCACTGTGGTGGCTGGGAAGTGGTGCATGACAGCTGTGCATCAGCAAGGACAAGGGTCACTGTGTACTTAGTGGGTAGTCAGGGGAGGGGCATCTCAGAGTGGCATGTCTGGATTACTATTTGCAACATTTGTAAGTTTGTTTTTCTCCATGAGTGATTCTCAGTATCACTTAGCTTCCCACTCCAGCCTAGAGTAGGGTGACAACATGGCCCAGCCTGCTCTAGGATCACCGAAAGAAATGGCATTGAAATCGCTCTTTGTTTCTGCATATGCCTAGCCCTTTAAGTGTTGAATTGGCACTGTGGCCCCCTATATCTTTTTGTAGCTTTGTTAGTCATATGAGCAGCTTCTGCAAAGAGCAATATATCCAAGTACAATTATTAACTGAATGATTCAATCCCATCCCATCTTTACTAAGGAACCAAAGAAGGAAATGCAGTTACTCTCACCCTTTCCATTTCTAAAGATCAAGTCTTCCCCCTTGCACAGTTAAAATTATGAAAGATTATCTGCTTAGTAGAAGGTTACAGGAAAATTTGAATTCCTGTCAAATATTTAGTGTAATATCCCAGGATCGAGATTAATATAGCCTTTCACAGCTTGCTCTGAATGTCTGTCGATGCAATCTCTCTTTTGGAAGCTTTTGAATAAAAGGCATTCTATACCCTTGCATGACTCAAAGTGCTCAGCAGAGATGATAGCAAGATGAAACAGTTTTAGGACAAGTTATCATGCCTGCTGGTCATGAAAATTCAGACACCTCAAACTCATTTCAAAGCTTCGTGTTGGTCCTCTGACTCCTTAGAGAAAATTTACTGTATGGAAGCCAGGTTTTAGTCTATGTGGATATTACAAACAGCAGCAGAAGTAAAAACTAAAGTAAAATTTAATAAAATATAACATAATCATCGTTGTTTGAAAGAATTGTTTCAAATACCCCCGGAGAATAACATTATTAATAATTACTATAATTATTGCTATGAGAGTTAAGATTTATTGCATCTATCCTAAGTTTCAGACACTCTAAGTGCTTTATTTTCTCAGACCTATGTCTGTTTGACTCCAACAGCATTGGCTATAAGCCTTGGATTAAAATCCCCATATTACATAGCTTTTCCCACCCTCCATGATGGGTCTGCTTTGCCAAGAATGAAATATCTCCTGTTATGATTTATGCAAAGTTATCTACAAATCCTCATTGGGAATGAGAGTTATGTGCAAATAACTGGGATTATTTTGTCCTCCCAAGCTTCATTTTGCAGTCTGATGGTATGGTGTGCTACAAGTATAATCATAAAAGAGAGTATTTATGTAAAGCTTTCCACGTAGTTTCAATGAGTTCTTCCTCAAAGCCCTGTTCAAACAGAAACTCTAGTGTCCCCTGGCATTCCAGCTAAAAAGGTAAATATTTGTAATAGGCACACTGCAGTCATATTCCCAGCATTGGTAAGACCGTTCATTTCTTTTCATGCCATGCTGCCAGGAGCTGGCACCCACCCACACCTGTGGCTCACACCGAAATCTGAATCTTGGGATGGTGTTTTCTTTTCCACTCATGGGTTCTAGCGAGCACGCGAGGTGTGGACCGCAGTCTCCGCATTGCAGGAGGAGAAATAACACTGGCTCCATTAGCAACTCTAGTTACAAAGACCCCGATGGAGGAGTGGCTCAGGTCTCTGCAGCCACAGCACTCTAGAATGGTACACTCACAACAGATTTTTCAATGCAGGCAGGTCCCTTCTTCAAATGAAATATTATTTGTAAGTCCAGCAGGTAAAATAGATAAAATAATTATTCAGGGATTTCTCTGTGAAGGGCACTGTGCTCAATACCTTGCATGTTTTTTTCTAATTTAATTCTCATAGAGACTAAGTGGGGTAGCAGATTAATGTTCTCCATTATGAAGCTTGCTTAGAGATTTTAATAACTTTCCAAATTCCTGTGTTCTAGTGGAAGACACTGTTCAACTGCAGGCAGGCAGTCTTATACCGCGACTGGATTCTTGGCCACAAAAACCAGACTTGCCCTGGTGAGAGTGGCCATGTGCTGAGATTTGTCCAGAAATTATGTAAACTCTGGTCCTCACCCACCTGATAACCATGTGGAACTTCTCCAACATCCCTAAGGCCCCACAGGACACACAGAAATATAGCATGTAATATTAAACTAAAAGAAATACTTAAGCTTATTTTATAAAATCATATTTTAAAGGAGTAGATAGGGGCCTGTTTGTTTCTTTGTTTAGTTTTTAAAATTTTTAATCAAATCTTTTTTCCAAACTCTATTAAGATGCAATTGGCAAATACAGTTTGTATATATTTATAGTATTCAGTATAGTGCATTGACATGCATATACATTGTAATAGATGACCACAATCAAACTAATTTAACTTATCCATCACCTCCCATAGCTGTCATTTGTGTGTGTGTGTGTGTGTGTGTGTGTGTGTGTGTGTGTATGTGTGTGTGTGTGCGTGCATGTGTGTGTATGTGTGTGTGTGTGCGTGTGGTGAAAACATAAGATCTGCTCTCTTAGCAAATTTCAGATATAAATGTGTGTTATTATCTGTAGTCTTCATGCTGTACATTAGCCATCCAGTCCTTACTCATGATGCATTACTGAAAATTTTCTCCCTTTGACCAATATCTCCCTATTTCCCTGACCTTCAGTTCCTGGCAATCACCATTCTACTCTCTGTTTCTGCAATTTTTCTGGATTCCACATATAAGTGAGATTATGTAGTATTTATTTTTCTGTGTCTGGCTTATTTCACTGAGCATAATGTTCTCCAGAATCACCCATGTTGTAACAAAAGAGAGGATTTCTTTCTTTTTAAGGGCAGAATGACATTTCATTCTATGTATATATAACATATTTTCTTTATAAATCCATGGAGGGACACTTAAGTTGATTTCATATCTTGGCTATTATGAATAATGCCTCAGTGAGCATGGGAGTGTAGATAAACTCTTTGAGGTACAATTTTGTTTAATTTTTAAAATATACTTCTTAAAGGTTGCTTCTGAAGATAATATACTTTGTCAGCTACATACTTCCTTCATTTTTGAGCAAATAAATGTGTATCAAATTTTGAGAGCTTTCTTAGTCATTAAAATTATAATAAAGAACATGATAGTGATTTTGGTCTCAATGCTCTCACAGGTAGGGTGACCACCAATTTATTATCCATGTTAGGACATCCTTGGAAATAAATGGGGGCAAAATTAATAATTAATAGGGGACCACAGGCCTAAGCCATGAGTGTTGTGAGGAAATTGGCTCATAGAGGAGTAGAGGATCCATTTAGTTATGATGTCTTATAAACATACTTTAGACTAGGCACAGGGTGTACCACGCACAGAGGAGTGTACCCCAGGACAAAGCAGATTTCTTAGAAGGGTGATGCTGAAGCTGAGTCTTTAAGGGTGAGTTAGCATTCCCAGGTGAAGAGTGGGGATGAGCATGCTGGGTGAAGAAAAGGGCATAAGTGCAGATATGAATGAAGTGGCAGGTTGTAGGCAGGGAGCAAGTGATCAGAGCGAAAGATTTGAGATGGAGAATGTCAAGATGTGAGGAGAAAGGCTAGGAAATTTAAGGAATCTGGATTTCATTTTCTAGATGTTGGGCCATCACTGGAGGGGTATCAGCAGAGTGGACTGATGGGCACTTTAAGAGAGTAGCCAGTGCTTCTCCAGGTGTGACCATAGGAAGCAGAAGGAGACCAGAGAAGTGAGCAAGAAGAGTGGTTCTCAAGGCTGACTGCAGAAGAAGTAATGGGCAAAGGTTAAAAATGCCATCCCTGCCCCCACCCCAGGTGGGAAAACACATTTCTGGTGTGGACCCAGGCGTTGGTCATCTTCTCAGTTCTCCATGGGATTCTGCTGGGCAGCCAGCACTGAGAATTCCTGAGCTAGAAGAATGTTGGTTCAAGACAGAAAAGAGGATGATTTGGGGGTATACAATGGTTTTTAGGATTAGAAAAAAAAATTGGAAGGTAAATATCACTGTAGCAAGAACTGGTGATGAATTTGATGAGGGTGGAGGAACGGAGGTGAGCTGCTAAGGATGGTTCCCTACTGAAGGTCCGGGAGGATCATAGTGCCTGGACCCGAAGTAACACATCCCTGAAGGGTAGCTGTTTTAGACAGAAAGACAAAGGTAGGTGCTGGAAATATAGTGTGTGAGGTGTCTCGAGGAAAGCATGCAGTCACCAAAGTGGGGGCGTTAATGTGGAAACCCCATATTTAAGTAGCAAGTGAGAGAAGAGAACATCATGAAGGAGAGAGAAAAATAATAGAGATGACAAAGGGACCCTTCCAGTTCTCACTGCTCGATATGGTGGCCACTAGCTACATGCTGACATTAAATGAAATTCATGCTTTGGCAGATTTGATTAATGGGAAAGGCCCTGCTTATTTCAACTAAATTTGTATATGCCAGTGCCTTCTCTAGCTTCTTTGTATCTGTTCATGTACTCATTCACTCATTATCTCACTCATTCTTTACCCATTCTCTCACCCCCTTTCTGCTCAAAGAGGAAATGGGGTGCTGCCACACCCAGAATAGGTGAGCATGTAGAGGTTGGCTGTAGTCCAACTTGGTAAAGCCAGTCTGTCTCCATTTTCAGTGACGTGAGCTGTGTGTCTAGTCATGTTTTATCTGACATATCTATAAAAACACATTGCTTTCTTTGACGCCAGAAACCAGAAAAGTCGTGAGTGATGTGACTACTAAATACTTGGAGTAAAAAAATTTTAAATGACTCTGGGATTTTCCAAAATAAGAAGTGGTTACAGATATTGTGTTGTTTCAGATGTCTTAAAGATTATATAGGCCTGTGTATTTTTGTTATTGATAGATCTATATCATTTGAATATCTTTCTCTGAAACTTTCCCACCTGCTCTTCAGCCCCAACTTGAATACAGGAAAAATTAGTTGTGAGCTCAGAATGTCCACATCATCCTGACCCATCCCAGAGGGTGTCAGACTCCTGGCTCCATCAGTAAAGTGTGGAAGGCAGGCCACGCTACTCAAGAAGTAGTACTTGCATTAACACAGAGTGATTTGGATTTGCATTAAGACTATTATGTATCTTTAATATTGTTTATTGCTCCCTCATTATTCATTGTATACAATGGTCAATTCCATGTATGCTGCAGCCTGGAATTGTTTCTGAAATTTCCTCTGAGTTCTGTATTAATTAAATTGTCATGCTTTGAAGCTATAAGAAAATGTGGTCCTTTAAAGAAGTACTGGCAGAAAACCCTTTAGAATCTACCATTTATTCAACAATTATTTATTGATCCCATACTATGTTGGGTGCTGGATAATACAGTTTGATAAACTATATTTTTAGTATTGCTTCTCAGCCTTTGGGCTAATATCAGGTATACTTTGGGATGTTCATAATCTCATATTGGAAAATAAATGATGCTATATGTTGGGCACTGTTCTAGAACATTTTTAAATATTTAACACAGTGTGTCTTCACACCAACACTATGAGGTAGGTGTTGTCATTATCAACCCCATTTTGAAGATGAGGAAACTGAAGAATATAGAATTTAAGGATACATCCCAAATGATACACTAAAGGAAGACAGAGCTGAGATTCAACTGAGGCTAACTCCATTCGGTATTATTAACTACTATGCTTACTTCCTCTCCCCCACTCAACTATGATTTCCTGTGGGAGACAAAAGGAAAATTCCCCCTTGAAATTAGCTTATTTATAGAATGTGATTTATTAGTTTATCTGTGGTTTACATCTAGCTCTCTATATATTAATGATATTTGAAAAGGAAAAATTTTAAAGGTACAAATGCTTTTTCTTCCTATTAAGCAGAGCTCAGCCAAATAGAAATGAAGGAAGAGGTAAATATTTAGTTCACCTTGCATACCTTGGCTTATCTTTGAGGATTTTTTGAACTCTTAAATCTAAAATATTTTTATAGGTATTCTTGGAATCCTTTTTTCATTCCAAGTGTTTAATTAGTAGAGTGTCTAGAACAATGAGATAATATGTTGTTTTAGAAGTCATATATAAATATTTATACAATAACATTCACCTTTTCTGGACTACACAAGCCATATTCCTCCTTGGGCCCCATTAGGAGTTGCCCAGATGTCTACACATCCATAAATGTCCCTGGTACCCAGCAAACATCCTTGAGCCTTAGGAACATAAGGACGTTACATAGAAAGCACTTACAGAGAAATTTTATTAAGACTTCGGTTTCTGGGATAGTTTCATTTTATCACTCAGCTATTATCTTGAATCTTCATTCACTCAAAGGTTTTTGTTGTACTTAATTCAATTCTCTACCTTCTGGGCTAACAGTGTTTTATTGAACACCTTTTCACCCAGACCAATAACAGGATTTGGTAACAGCGTTCAATTGTATTACCACTGAAACTGATGTAGGTATAGGATTTCTTTGTGTTGGCTTGGCCCTGGCTATGACTTATTGCCCCTTAAATTGGGCTTACTCACTAATTCTTCCAGAGCGCAGACCTCTAAAGGTGCTCATGTAAAGACCACTGTAAATCCCTGAGGTGAAGAGATCCCTGGCGATTGGAAATACAATGTGCCCTGCTACTCAAAATTAGAGCATTTCTATGAAATCTTTTCTAAGCCAACATGGGTAAAGAGAAAAAGTAATCGCCACTAGTTTATATGTCTATATTTTGTTCACTACAAATTGAAAATTTAATTACATCCAGTTTTACACTAAGCACACCACCTTTATGAGTTCAGACTTTTCTGATGCTTGAGGACACATCTTGCTGACGGATATGCGGAATATCTATAATAATAAGTGCATAATATGCAAATTGATCAAATGGCTGAACAGTGGAATGACTGGACAACCACACTATGACACGCACTGGCGTCAGGCCAGCCAAGGCAGGTGCAATGCAATTGGTTGGGGGGGGTCCCATTATTGCCCCACAGAGGGAGGCTACAACCACCAGCTGGTGGGGCAATCAATCAGGGTGGGGGGACTCCATAATTGCCCCAAAAAGGGAGGCCCATGTCCCTGGCTAGTGCTGCTGTGGCAGGTGGGCAGGGTCTCCCTCTGCAGGATGATTGATCAGAGGCTCCCAGATTGCAAGAGGGTGCTCTTCCCTTCCCCTGAGTGCATAAAGCCTGATGGTCACCGACACTGGTGAGCTCTGGCTGTTGATGCTGAGCTGCTGGTGTGGGTCCCAGGGAGGACCTCCTTGTGGGTATGCATGCTGCCACTATAAAGGCTCATGCAAAACAACAAACTTTAAGTGCTATTTTCTCTTTTCACATTTATAATAATCTATAATAATAAAAGGGTGATATGCTAATTGGACTGGATGTCCTTCTGGACAAAGCTGGGGCTGGAGGGAAGCCACCCAGGTCCCGGGTGCCTGCTGACAGGGCTGGAGGGAAGCTCAGGTCTCAAGTGCCAGAGGGAAGCCAATACTGGAAGCTGGGAGAAGGAAGGCCTACTCGTGCACAGATTTTCATGCATTGGACCTCTAGTTTTTTCATAAAAACAAAAGTCTTCTTTGGATTTCTTTCAGTTAGCAAAACCAAGCTCTAGGTAGGTCTTTCATAAAAGCACAGCAGCGTAACATGAACTTTAGAAAAGTGAGGAATACCTGCATCGTCCCAACTCTAGTCTTTACAGCTCCTGGTCCACTATGGAGAAGGTGTGTCCTGAGTAAAGGAATCACACTGGCAGAGAAGTCATGGTGCCAAGGTTTCTCTTAGTATCTGAGAAAGGCTCCCATAGACAGAGGGGTAGCCCTGCTGCCTACTCCTTGGTAGAGGCAAAAAGGAGAAAATACAACTAGTTAAATAAACAGAAAAATATTCGATCTGCCAAATGAATGACATTTAAATTACAACAAAGTATGAGATATCAATCCAATTTTCCCTTAAGTTATTTGTGCGTAAAAATTAATAGCTGATCTGCATGGGCAAGTGGTAAAATATGTTTCCATATTTTATTTGTAACATTATTCATCCATAGGGTATTTGGCACTGTATTTTAATGTTCTGATTCTTTAATCCATTAATTCTCCTTGGAAAATCAAAATGTAGAAAAATCATGTGAATACAAATATTCATGACAATAATTTACCATTCTATAATACAAGAAGGAACGTGAATGCCTAGCAATGTAAAAATGACTACAGAAATTATAATATCCCCATTTTACAGATGCATAAAGTGGAGAGACTTATCAGATCTATTCAACATACATATTTGTCTGCTGTGTGCCAGGCACTGTTCCAGATTCTCAGACTACACTGGTGAGCAAAATAATTGCCATTCCCTGCCGAGGGCACGAAGCCTGTGGTCTGGCAGGGAAGTTAGGTGTTAGTGAAATTAACATGCCACCTTCATGGCCAGCTACTTAGAGGTCAGTTTGGTTTAAGATTTGCCTTAAACATGGTCCTTGACACACTTGTATATGGAGCTGACTCAGTCGGTGTGCAGGATAGAATCTTGGTGATGTGTCTGTCTGTGGCTTAATAGCAACAATAATCCCTGGGAACATGTGAGCAGCATGTAGGAAAGGGGTGTGGAGCTCTCAGACCACTCAGGCGTTCAGTACTATTAGGAGATCTGAAATCCAATGTTGTTAAGCTGAGTTGACCTAACTAAATGTTTAGCATTTCTGCTTCTCTTGTGTATGTTTTTTTTTAAATCCTATGTCCTGGAAACAGAATATGAATAATGAATGAGTAATTTTTATTGTATCACATGGAACTATAATGATGCCAAGCTTGGTGCATGATACAGATAATATGGTTATATCAGTCCTGCAGTTTGACTGTAAACTATGAAGTTCCCTTTTTAAAATTTAATGAACTCTTGCTGTGACAAAGGGCAACATTAGGCACTTAAAGAAAATTCGCTTTTCAACAAAATTTGCTGATATTGAAGCAAAAATTGAGGCAGAGTATAATAATTATGATTTTGGGGATTTGTTTGGCAAATGTCCATATTTCAGAGAGAAACAAATTTTCGTTATCTTCAACACAGAAGTCTTCTCATATGGATGATTTTACAGAGTTATAAATCACTAACAACCCTTGGATTCTTGGCTTGTGTGTTTCTTGTTTTAGTGATAAAGGAAATTGATATTTTCCCCTCACTTTCTTCTTTGTTAGTATCACCTTCACCCTTCCCCTCCCCATTTGATAGCACTGTCATGAAGAATCATTTGTTTCTGAGGTTTAGGTATCATTGCTACTTATATAAAATAAGGTAATCCTCTTAAATACACACAAATGGCAAAATATGGTCTGCTGTGAGAAAACACATTCACCAGCCAGGTCACCTGGGCCTTCGGCATCCCTGTGTCCGCAGGCAGGCATGTAAAGCAGCACACTACTGTTTGCCAGTGCAGAGGTCCCAGCCATCTTTCCAACAACTTGAGAATGTTTCTTCCAGGATGAGCCAGTGAGACAAAAGATCCCCATCAAGCAGCAGCCTCCAGGGCTTCCACACTGCTCGCTCACCTTGCCAGTGGCTCTCCACCTCTTCCTCCAGCACTAAAAGGCCAGGGGTGGCAGAATGTCACACCAACAGACAGTAATTAATTCTACGCTGGAAGTGGTGGCCTGGAGGGTGGGGTTGAGCAAGTTGGCACAAAGCCGGGTTCTGCGGGTACTTACCTTTTGGGGAATTATTTCAATATTCTGATGTTCTCTCAAATGCATTTCCAGTTGTATATGTGTCTTGTCAGCGGCACTTTGGCATCGAGGCAGAACAATTCACAATCCCCCTAAAAAAAAGAGTTAAAATAGTTTTGATATTTTTATCTTAATTATTTTTCCTGTTATTATATGTTATAAATAAGTATATTGTTTTTTAAGTTTATCTTATTTTCAGTTGCCTTAATATAGTCTCTGATTTTTAAAAAGATTTTGTTCTATTTCTGAATGTTCTAAATATGCATGATTCCATGTGTAATTATTGTTTTCATATATTATTTTGTTATAGTATTTATTTCACTTTTTACATCTTATTACATCAGCTAATTTCTCTAATGCTGAAATGTGTAACAGTAGTTGAGGACATCCTTATCTTTTTTATGGCTTTAATATGAGTATGTTTTATATTGGTTTCTGGCAAATATTTTTCAAGCTTCCTTTGATGTTTATTTCACTTAAAGTCAAGAGTTCCTATAAAATTACAGTAAATCATTTTTAGTACCTATTATAATTACATACTTTTAAAAAATTTGTTAATAGAATTCAACTATAATGTTGATTCATCCTTACATAACTAAAAGACATATACTTGGTTATGTTAATTTTATTATAAAGCTGAATAAATGTTGATAACGTTCTATTTAAAATGCATTTGATTTTATAGATTAGAGGTTGGTTTTTTTGTTTTTTGTTTTGTTTTTTCTATGCTAGGTCAATAGGACTTTAATACTAAAATATGCTGGATTGGGTAAAGTTAATTGTAAAACTTTCATTTTTTCTCTTCTCTGGGAAAATTTAAACCAGCACTTGCCAACATTTCAGACCTCATGGACCACTAGTGGTCCGTAAATCACTGGTTGGTGACCACTAATTAAACTATGTTCATAGCAGCATTATTCACAATAGCTAAGATTTGGAAATAGTCAAGTGCCCATCAGTAGATGAATGCATAAAAAAGCTCTGGGAGCCCTAGGCAGTTTGCCTAATAGATAGAGTGTCAGCTCAGCCTATGGACAGAAGGGTCCCAGGTTCAATTCTGGCCAAGGGCACATGCCCGGATTGTGGGCTCGGTTCCCAGTAGGGGTCGTGTAGGAGGCAGCCAATCAATGATTTTCTCGCATCATTGATGTTTCTATCTCTCCCGTTTTCTTCCTCTCTGAAATATATATAAATATAGATATAGATATAGATATAGATATAGATATAGATGATATAGATATAGATATAAATATAAATATATTTACTAGAGACTTGGTGTACCGGTTAATAATGGCAGATTTTCCAATCAAAGAAAATACAATAATTTCAAGAGAAACATCAAAAGTGCTTTATTCAAAGTAATGTCCATCACTAGTTACACATTTCCTCATATTTTAGGTAATTTGTGGATACTGTCCGAATAGAACTTTTGTTTTGAGGCAAAATATTTAGAGACCAAATTTTCTACTTCTTCAAATGTTTTGAAGTGCTGCTCAGAAAATGCGTGTGCCATCAATCAGAACAAGTGGTGATCTGAAGGAGCAAGGTCTGGTGAATACATCGGATGGGTTAATACTTCCCAGGCAAGATCTTTTAGCGTGACTTTAACTGGTTTTGAAGTGTGTGGTGGTGCATCATCATGAAGCAAAATTACTTTGCTGTATCTTCTGGCACATTTTGGTCATTTCACGATCAAAGTATGGTTCAAATTGATTATTTGTCAGTAGCCATCAGTACTAATGGTTTCACCTGTTTCTAGAAGCTCATCATACACCACCCCTTCCTGATCCCATTGTCTTCATTCTGAGCAGATATTGATGGTTGACTTGGATCAACCCATGATTTTGTGCATTTGGAATTCTCAAAATAAATCCACTTTTCATTGCCATTCACAGTTTTATGCAAAAAAAGACTTTTTTTGTGCCATTGAAGCAACATTTTACTGATGACTTTTTGGTTTTACATTTGTCTTTCATTTAATTGATGTGGCACGTATTTTACTTCCTTTAAAATCTTTCCCATTGCTTGTAGATTATCGGGAATTGTTTGAAGAGCAATGTTTAACCTTTCTGCAAGTTGTTTTTGAGTTTGACATGCATCTTCATCTGATAATGCTTATAGTTGTTGGACTTTAAACTTTTTTGGTTGACCTGGATGTTCTTTGTTTTTCACATTTAAGTCATCACTTTTAAAGCATTTAAACCAAGGTTCACATGTATCTTTAGATGGAGCATGTTCACCATAAGCTTCCCAAAGTATTCAGCAGCACTTCCATTTAAAATAAAGTAATGAATTATATTGCTCTTTTTTTGGTACAAATTTCAACATTTTAAGTGTAAAATTATCTATGATGTTAACACCTTCAGAAAATTTGACATATGAAGTTTTGAAAATTGTTGTCAATACAACAAAATAGCATACATATCAAATCACATGTATATCAACATATGTGTAACTCCATCTATTGAAAAAAATCCACAATATTAATCAGTACACCTAGTATATCCTATATAATAAAAGCATAATATGCTAAGTGGCTGGTCGGCCAGTTGGCCATACTACTAATCAAAGTATAATATGCTAATGATATGCTAAGGCCACTCAACTGCTTGCTAGATGTTCACTGACCACCACGGGGCAGATTCTCTGACTGGTAGGTTAGCTTGCTGCTGGGGACTGAGCAAGGTGGGCTGGACATGCCCTGGAGCCCTCCCTAGATGGCCAACCTGCCATGTCCCTCTCTGGCTCCAACATGGCCACGATAGTGTATTGGTGGGGTACCACAGTATGGCCTGTGTCCTCTCACAATCCGGGCTGAGGGATTACCCCTCCCCCCGAGTGCTGTGGTATATTTACACACTGGAATACTATACAGCTGTAAGAAAGGATCTCTTACCCTTTGGGGCACCATGGATGGACCTAGAGACTATTATGCTAAGTGAAATAAGCTAAGCTGAGAAAGAAAAATATCACATGATCTCACTTTTTTGTGAAATCTAATAATCAAAATAAACTGATGAACAAAATTGTTCTAAAGACTTGGACACACCTTGATGTGGCAGTGGGGGGGGGATGAGTAGAGAAGCACAAAGAACTTATAAATTTACTAGGGTCTTGGTGCACAACATTCATGCACTAGTGGGGGGGGGGCCCTCAGCCCAGTCTATGCCTTCTTGAGGGACTCCTCATGGGATGTCAGACTGTTGGCTTAGGCCCATTCCAGGGAGTGGGCCTAAGACAGCAGTTGGACATCTCATGAGGGATCCTTAGTGCTGCCATGGAGGTGGGAGAGCTGCCACCACTGCTGCACTCACCAGCCATCAGGCCTGCTTCTGGTTGAGCGGTGCTTCCCCTGTGGGAATACACTGAACACCAGGGGGCAGCTCCTGCATTGGACATTTGCCACCTGGTGGTCAGTGCACATCATAGCAACTGGTCTTCCCGCACTCAGTTGATTTGCATATTAGCCTTTTATTATATAGGATATGCATAGCCCATGGACATGGGCTATAGCTGTGGTTGGCAAACTGAGGCTCGTGAGCCACATGCAGCTCTTTGGCCCCTTGAGTGCAGCTCTTCCACAAAATAGCATGGCCTGGGTGAGCCTATTTTGACAAGTGGCATTAGAAGAAGTTTAAGTTTAAAAAATTTGGCTCTCAAAAAATATTTCAATCATTGTACTGTTCATATTTGGCTCTGTTGACTAATGAGTTTGCTGACCACTGGGCTATAGGGTTGTGAAGACCTTGGGGGAGGGTAGGAACTGGGCAGAAAGGGATAACTAGAAGGGAATGGGAGATATCTGTAACACTATCAACAATAAAACATATTAAAAGTAAAAATTATTATTTAAAATTTAGAAAAAGATTTAACTGGGATATAATACTTATTTTAAGTCAATAGTTCTATAATAGTGATATTTATTTTCTTTATTCTTATACTTCTTATATTACTTTTAGTCATTTATACATATTTTGCTTGAAAACTATTCTGTTCCTAACGTAATGTCAGTGAGTGGTTTATAATTTTTTAAATTTCTTAACTTATTTTTCTACTCATCCATGTTTTATTTCTTAGGTTTTTTTTTTTTGTGTGTGTGTGTGTGTGTGTGTGTGAGTGTGTGTGTGTGTGTGTGTGTGTGTGTGTGTGTGTGTGTGTTTATCCTTTTTCCTTAACCAGGATACTAGAATCTGCTTTTTTAATTTGTCTTCTTAAATTACCAGCCTTCCATTTAATTTATCCTTTGTTTGCCTTTTTCTTTTGATGTTGTCCCTCTATCTGGAATATCTTCCCTGAGACATTCATGTGGTTCTCTTTTTCTCATTACAAAAATCTTTGCTCTACTGCCTCACGGACAACTTTGCTAATCACCTTTCCTGACCATCTCCCATCCTAAGATATATCCTCTTGCACAATTGTGTTTTATATTCCTTATAACTTATTTCACTATTTGAAACCATCCACTTATTTTTTAAATTTCAAATAAACTTGATCTGCTAGAACAGGTTTATATAGACAGGAAAAATGAGAAGAGAGTAGAGAGTTCCCATATGCTCCTCATCTGGTTTCTACCATGATATATTAGTGTACTGCATTGGTCATAATTAATGTTTAGTGATTGTTCACTAAAGATCATGCTTTGTCTATATTTTCTTCATTTACCTAATATTCTTTTTCTGGTCCAAGATCACATCCAGAATGCCACATCTGTATTTAGCTTTTATGTCTTCTTAGGTTCCTCTTGGCTACCACAATTTTTCAATCTTTCCTTACTTTTTAAGACCTTGACAGTTTTGAATTATATTGGTCAAATAATTTGTAAGATGCCCCTTTATTAACACTTGCCTGATTTTTCTTATGATTACACTGGGATTATGGGTGTTTAGGAGGAAGATTGCAGTGGTAAAGAGCACCATTTTTATCAGGTGATACAAAGGGTACCTACCTACTCCGAACAGGATGTGTCACTTTTGATGTTGATCTTGATCACCTGGCTGTGGTACTGTTTGTTAGGTTTCCCTGTAGTAATGTTACTATTTTTCTCTCTTTCCATATTGTATTTAAAGAGGGATATGTGCTATTTCTCTTCCTTAAGGGTGGGATATCTACATACATACTTACCAATTAATATTTTTGTTTAGTTATTATTGGTTATCATTCACTGTAATACTTACTGAGTCTAAAAGAGTAATCATACAATAAAAGGGTAATATGCAAATCAACCAAATGGCAGAATGGCCAGTCACTATGACATGCACTGACCACCAGGATGCAGATATTCAACTCAGGAGTTGCCCTCAGTCTGCAGGCCCAGATTGCCAGATTGAGGCCTGCTGGCCAACCTCTTGGTCCCTCCCCACAGCCAGCAGGCTCTGATCACCTGATGGCAAACAGGGAACCAGGGGTGGGTGGCAGCAGGAGGCAGGGCCAGCAAGCAGGCAGGAACCGCCAACCTCTCTGTCCTTCCTCCCTGTCCCCTCCCTCCAGCCAGAGACTCTGATTGCCTGATGGTGAACAGGAAACTGGGGGTGCATGGTGGCAGATGTGGGTGGCACCAGGCCACAGCCCCCACCCTGCCAGTCGGCCCACACATAGAAGATGACCTGGGTCGGGGGACTGGGCCAGCAAGCAGTGGGGGAATGGCCAACCTCTTGGTCCTTCCCCACAGCCAGCAGGCTTCAATTGCCCGATGGCAAACAGCGAACTGGGGGTGGGTGGCAATGGGAGGCAGTTCTAGCTGCTGGCAGCTGGGGAAGATGGCCCTGATTGCAGATCAGGCCTAGGGACTGTACCTGACGCAAACTTCATACACTGGGCCCCGAGTAAGCAATAAAAAACAACTCCTTGTCACTGTTCAATAAATGTTTATTGAATCAATTTATGTATAAATTGATTACTAGCCAGTTTATTTTAGTTTTTTTATATCCTCTTTTACAAGTTTTTTTTTAATTTCTTAGGATTAATATTTAAATTGTTTAATCTTCCTTTTAAATATAAAAACAGTTAGCTATGTATTTTTTTTCTGAGTTAAGCTGCAGCCTAGGTGATATGAAGTTTTCTCAATTGTACTTATTCTAAGTAACTAGTACTTTGTAATTTTAGTACATTTCTTTTTCTTTCTTTTTTAAAAATATATTTTATTGATTTTTTACAGAGAGGAAGGGAGAGGGATAGAAAGTCACAAACGTTGATGAGAGAGAAACATCAACCAGCCGCCTCCTGCACACTCCCCACTGGGGATATGCCTGCAACCATGGTACATGCCCTTGACCGGAATCGAACCTGGGACCTTTCAGTCCGCAGGCCAACGCTCTATCCACTGAGCCAAACCGGTTTCGGCAATTTTAGTACATTTCTGATCCTTGGTTCAATTGGAAGACTATTTTTTAATATGAAGGCATTTAGATTTTTTTGAGGGGGGTGAGGTTTTCTTTTTTAATTTTTTTTTATCTTTTCTTCATTCACGTCAAGGAATTTAGTGTTTTCTATCTGGTCACATACATAATTATTTTCTGTAAATTCACATCTATGGTCATTAAAAGAAGTCTAATGCATTTTATGTTCATAGCTTACACATTATCCACTTATCCACACACAAATGGAAACTTTTTTTTCAATCTCCTCTGGCTCCTCACTGGAAGTATTTAGAATATTGGTGACAGACTGCTATTCGCCATTACAATGTGCACCTTCTGTTTAAAAAAAGAAAGTTCTGGAGAAGCCAAGATGGCAGCATAGGTAAACACCTGAATTGCTGCCTCGTATAACAATTTCAAAACTGCAACCAAATCACAGGACATCTATCACCCAGAACTATGGAAGAGCTGGCTGAAAGGAGGTTCATCAGCCAGAAGGAAAGAGGGGAACATTAGGATGTGCACAAGTGCTGAAAAACTGAGGTTCGGAGGCTCAGGAGCCTGGCAGCAGGAGACTTTGGGGCTGCTTTCTTTTCAATCCGAAGGGAAGCAGGCTCCTGATTACTCAGAACCTGAGTTTCTGGGGAGATGCTGGTGACCCAGACTCATATGGGGAGAAGTTGAATGGTCTGCCATCGGGTTGGAAAGCAAGGGAGGTGTTCTTGCAGAGGCATCCATGGCAATTGGTGTTTACTGTGCAGGAGTGCGGGGTGCAGGGACTTAGAGACCCGGAGAGACAGAGAGACGCAGAGTAACGGCTGTCACTATTTGCCACACCCTAGCCTAGTGACGCCCTGAAAACCCTACCCCGAAAACCCTGCCCCACCCAATCTGCAAACCCACTAGAGCTGAGCACAGGGGCATCCTATCTAATAAAAGAGAAACATGCAAATTACTGTACTGTCGCTACACTACCAGCCAATCAGGAGTAGGGAGTGGGCTGAGGTGCACACAAGGCAAGGGCAGTGATGGGAGGGGCCCCGGCCTGGCCAGGGTCCCATGGAGGGGCGGGGTGGGCACTGCCAGTCAGCCGGTGGCAGCACTGCAGTGTCCGCTGCTTCCCAGGCTGGGGCATCGCAGAGGGGTGGGGCGGGTGCCATGGGCTGGCCACAGCAGGGCAGTGTTCACTGCTCCCAAGGCCGGGGCTGCTCCCAAGGCTGGGGCATTACGGAGGGGTGGGGCCCCATGGGGTTAGGCCGGGCCAGGCTGTGGGCAGGGTGCCTGCAACTGCTTGTGGCTGTGGCTAGCCTGAGTGAAGCTGGCCAAGCTCCTGGATGCCTGTAACTGGCCAGAGGGAGGGAAGCCTGGGTCCCAAGTGTGGGGCAAAGCAGAAGCAGTTAGGAGCAATCAGGCCAGCAGGGGAGCACTTAGGGATGATCAGACAGGCAGACAGAGGTGGTTAGGGTTGATCAGGCAGGTAGGCCAGTGAGCAGTTAGGAGCCAGTGTTTCTAAATTGTGAGAGGGATGTCTGACTGCCAACAGTCAGACATCCCCAAAGGGGTCCCTGATTAGAGAGGGTGCAGGCTGGGCTGAAGGAACCCCTCTTCTGTGCACAAATTTCATGCACCAGGCCACTAGTTTGCATATAAATGGCCTGCACTTTTCCAGCTTAGCCTAAACTGCAGCTCTGGTCAGACCAGGAGAAATCTGGAGATCTCGCTGTAGCTCCTGCTGGAATGCCTCAGACCGTAGCTGAACTGCATCCCAGTGGAGATCCAGAAGCTAGTGTATCTAGAGGTCAGTGTGAGACAACACCAGAATTCAACTACTCACATCCATAAGTGACACATTAAAGAGGCAGACTCAGTGAGCACCAAAGCCCCACTGAAGCAAGTCTGTCCTCATAGGTGTGTCTCTGCACAGCAGCTCTTCCACTCCATCAACACAAGGAAGCCACAAAATGCAAAGACAAGAGAGGCATGCCAGGAATGAAAGAAATGGAGGAAAGCAGGCTATTGGATATATAGTTCAAGACTACATTTATAAGGTTACTCAAGACTCTTCTAAAAACCTCCGAGAAACCTGATGAGACCTTCAAGGACCTTAATGGGAATGCCTCTCCCCAACAACAACAACAACAAAAAAAAACTGGAAAAGAACCAGACAGAAATTAAGCATACACTGTCTGAAATAAAGAATATATAGAAATTCAACAGTAGATCAAAGGACTCCAAGAATCAAACCAAAGATCGGAAATGTAAGGAGAAAAAAAACACCCAACCAGAAAAACAGAAGGAAAAAAAGAATCCAACAATATGAAGAGAGTGTAAGAAGCCTCTGGGACAACTTTAAGTGCACCAACATCAGAATTATTGGGGTGCCAGAAGAAGAGAGAGCAAAATATTGAAATATTTCTTCTATTAGAAGAAATAATGACAGAAAACTTTCCCTACCTGGTGAACGAAATAGACTTACAAGTCCAGGAAGTGCAGAGAACCCCAAACAAGAGGAATCCAAAGAGGACCACACCAAGACACATCATAATAAAAATACCAAGGGCAAAAGACAGAGAGAATCTTGAAAGCAGCAAGAGAAAAACAGGTGGTTACCTACAAGGGAGTACCCATATGACTGTCAGCTGATTTCTCAACAGAAACCATGCAGGCCAGATGGGAGTGGCAAGAAATATTCAAAGTGATGAACAGCAAGAACCTACAACCAAATTGAAGGTCAGACAAAGAGCTTTACAGAAAAGAAAAAAAACTAAAGGAATTCATCACCACCAAACCAGGATTATATGAATTGCTGAAGGGTATTATTTAAAAAGAGGAAGAAGAAAAAAAAGGTAAAGATAAAAACTATGAATGACAAAATGATAACAAATACATACCTACCAACAAGTGAGTCTAAAAATCAAGTGAATGAAAAATCTGATGAGCAGAATGGACGGATGAATATAATAGAATCAGGGACATAGAAAGGGAGTGGACTGACAGTTCTCAGGGGGAAGAAGGTATGGGCCGTGCGGGAAGAGATTGGACAAAAGTCTTACACCTATGGATGAAGACAATGGTGGATCGTAAGGGCATGGGGAGGAGGGGGGATTGGGTGGAGGGGAGTTATGAGGGAAAAAAAGAGGAACACCTGTAATAATCTGAACAATAAAGATTTTTTAAAAATTAAAAAAGCTCAGATAAAAATATTGGTCATTAACAAAGGAAATATAATCCAAGTGATTTTCTTGGGTATGTAAGTGTGGTATTAACTTCTGATGAAAGTATGGCTTTGTTAATTACCAGGTTTATAAAAAAATAAAGTTCTTAAACCTCTCTGTTACTGGAATTCACTATATATTATTGTCAGCCCTTTAAATTTCACTTTTTAATTATTCTTTGCCTTTTTTTTTTTTTTTTTTGCTTTACCCTTTTATGCCACAGGGCATTAGTTTCCCTTACCCTCTAGTCCTTAAAATCTCTTTCCTATAAGCCGAAGCCGGTTTGGCTCAGTGGATAGAGTGTCGGCCTGTGGACTGAAGGGTCCTGGGTTTGATTCCGGTCAACAGCATGTACCGTGGCTGCGGGCACATCCCCAGCGGGGGGTGTGCAAGAGGCAGCTGATCGATGTTTCTCTCTCATCGATGTTTCTGACTTTCTATCCCTCTCTCTTCCTCTCTGTGAAAAATCGATAAGATAGATTTTTTAAAAATCTCTCCTATAAAAATTCCATATCCCCTTATAATCTGATGTCTCTATACTGACAGCTTTCAAAATTATAAAAGGAATCAAATACATACTGTTTTGTTAGTTGCTTCACCCAAGATGACTGTATCCAAACACCAACTTCATCTCCACATAGGTCTTTATTAGGCCTCTCAAACTCTCATCCCAGAAATATTTGCCATTGATATTTCAGTGGTAAACCTACAACCCAGGAGTCATCCCAGGTCTGAGCCGCACTCAGGGCCCTGCAAGAAGGAAGAGTGATAACCAGTTGTGCATTGGGGAGACCCGCACACTGCACTCTGCTCTTTGAAGTGGATCCCACAAGGCCCAATTCAGTAGTGCCTATCATTTTCTTGGTCAAAATGCTTTAAATTACAGGAATGTTTGTATTTGTATTATTATAGCAAATGTTTTTAAGGGGGTCTGTTCCCTCTTACCTCAGGCTGAAGTAAATTCTAGAACAGGCCTGCTCACATTGTCATTTGCTTAGAACCAACAGAGACTATAGAAATGCAGGTTCTGACCCAGCAGGTCTGCAGCGGGTCAGGTTTGCACATTTCTGACACACTCCAGTGCTGCCAATATGGCTAGTCCCTTGAACCACACTAGGAGTAGCAAGGTTATCAAGTCCTGGATTTTTTTTAAATTTTGTTTTGGAATTAATTTTTGAGCCCCTCAAAAAAACAATCTCTATAATTGATGGACCCATCTAATTTTTTACAGTAAAGTTTTTACCCACCTTTAAACACTTATTATTTAATAGGTCTGTGTACAAATGATATTTGTTCAAAAAATCAACTGAATTCTTAAGAATCAGAATTTGTTGGCTTAGACAGGATGTAAATTAATTTATCATGTAACAGGAAATCATCTCCCAGGACATTGTTCTAACATGATCTGTGTAGTAGCAAGTTGCCAAACCAACCTGTGGTCAGTCCAGGATTGTCCTTGGTTTAGCACTGAAACTCATTGTGCTTAAGACACCCCTAGTCCTCGGCAAATCGGAGAGTTAACAGCATTAGAAGGACTCTTCTGTGACCTTGAACACAGTCTTTGCTCCCAAAGTGACTGTTTTAGGAGGCACAGTCCTCCTTGACACACATGAGTTTTAGAGTGGAGCTTGAACTTCCGACCACACTTTCTTAATTATTATTCATAACTGGTAGGTGGGACAAGCTTCAGACCTCATCACGGATAAAGTGCCCTGTCCAGGGCTACATACTATGGACCAGTGGTCAGCAAACTGCAGCTCACAAGTCACATGCGGCTCTTTGGCCCCTTAAGTGTGGCTCTTCCACAAAATACTATGGCCTGGGCGAGTCTGTTTTGAAGAAGTGGCATTAGGAGAAGTTTAAGTTTAAAAAATTTGGCTCTCAAAAGAAATTTCAATCATTGTACTATTCATATTTGGCTCTGTTGACTAATGAGTTTGCTGACCACTTCTATGGACTGAGGCGTCGGGTTCTCTATCTATACTCTTTCTTCAATATGAGTGAGTACACAGGATTCCTTGCTTTCTAAATTAGAAGAATAGTTATGAAATTGGCCTTTTGGGCAATTAGTTTGCCTTTGGACCTCTTTAAGAGGATTTGTTTTTTTTAGAAAGACAGAAATTATCTTTCCTCTATTCTGAAAAGCTAGGTGCACAATGGATAAACAGGATACATTTTAAATATTCTGTCTTTTGAAAACCAAAGTTTTTTATTGTTTACATCTGGAAACAATTTTTTGAAATGTTATCTCACTTGTCATTCATTATATTAATGATATTATTTGAAAAAAATTACCTCACATTTGCTAAAATTGCTTTTAAAAACAAAGGAAGGTCATATAGCACCTCTTCCTTCTAGTAGGATTGCAAGATAAACAACACAAATTCATTCTAATTGAATCCAGAAATCCCTGGCCATTTAGCAATTAGCAGAAACAATTGTTCCATCAATAATGTGTAATATGCCTAATGCCAAATGCACTATGTGTCATTAAGCAAAAGGTTCTGAAAAAGTCTAAATTTGAAAAAGGAGCAAGCTCAAGTGTGGTAAAACTGCAGTCCAGTTTGCGATTAATAAACGCCATGTGGGTTTATTAAAGACTGGACTTAAACCAGCTTCCAGGATGCACGAGAGGGGCTGGGGCCATGTGCTGCTTAAAATCACTGACTGGCTGAAAATATCTTCAGCAGCAACCACGGAGTTGGCATTAGAGATGGGTCATGAGTTCCAATTGGAATGATGGCAGTGTCTGTTAGTATTTGTCAAAACCCTAAATACCTTGCAGTAAAATATTGCAACAGACTGTAAATGTTCGCCTTGGACACACTGGAGAGTGTCCATATAGAACTGGAAAATTGCCCGAGAAGCTGACTAATAGAGCTGCTTCCATGCAGAGGTGGTCTGGAGCTTGGAACACATCCCAAATCAAATGTATGGAGATCCCCAGACTGCATTTTACAATTCAAATAATCCAGCACTTTCTCCAGCAGCCTCTTAGGCTCCCCTATGGTGGAGTTCTTTGAATGTTCACACATAAATGGAGGACTTTGTTCTCTGGAGCATGAAGCTGAAGTACGTTATGCTGAAATAGGATTGCGTGGGCATATTTGAGAGAATGCTTGGTAGTAAACTTAGACTTTGAAAAAAAAATCCAACGTGAGTAGCTTTTGAGCCTTCTGATCACAGGTGGAATTAAAGACTACAGCTTAGTGTTGCTCAGGGGCTCTGCCAGTCTGTTTATATTATTTAAAAGAGCCATCAGCTGTTCATTAAGCCTCAGGAAATTTTGTGTTGGGAGAGGCATGGAAAGATTAGAGGGGTTTATAGAAGATCCTTGATTACCAGTGGTCAAGCCTTTATGCCCCAGGTTGATTCTATTTATCAGGGAGGAATATTACTCTGTTACATGAATTCTTCTTTCCCTGGTCTTGAAAAGGGCCCCCAGGTAACTGTCTTTACTCAAGTGCAGTCAACTTCCATTCTTGAGACATCTTTGTTCAAAATTCAGTCTTAGAAACAGCTGATGAAGCAACTCTTCAAGAAAACAAATGAGAAATGGTGTCCTCTTTGGCTTAATATTCTATACTTTATCTGTGACACATAATCCTGTTTGTAGAACAAGAAACCCCCTGTGTTGACTCTAAGTTCCTTGAGGACAGAGTCCATGTATTTGTCATTCCTCAGTCTTCCCAGATTGGGCTTGGCCCACTAGCAATGTCACTGACTGTTACCATTGGGAATTCTCTTGTCCTATTCACTCCATCTCTCCTACATGTTGTGCTATAGCACACACCACAGTGCCTGTTTCCCCAACTTGATTCAGTGGGGAGGGGTCAGGCTTTTCATTTCTGTGTTCCCAGTGCCAAGTGCACAGGCACTCAGCACTTGCTGGAAGAGATGAATAAGTGGAAGGTACTCTCTATAAAGGTTAGTTGAGCTGAATTGACTAGAACAGGCACACCCTCTAGCTATCGATGGGGTGGGATTTAGTGCAGGTGATGTAATGTAACTTGACAGGTTAGTTAAATATTGACAGGTGGGAAGAAGCATACTGGCACTGCTCAGAAAGAGGAAAGGCAGGTCTGACCGTGGCTGTCAGATCAGAGAGCAGAGGCTGTACGGGGCCAAACTGAGTGGTTGCAGTGGTCCTGATAACCTTGCAAGGTCACTTGCTGATCCACCTGCCTTTTGCTTCAGTGGAGGTAAGATTGGAGCTTGGCTGAAAAAATGATGGATTGTGATGTGAGTAAATGCAGACTGAGCCTGTAGCTTGGAGAAGACTGGCATCCCAGTTGCTCTGCTGGCTGCCCATTCATAATAGCTGGGGCTGATACTCATTGAGGGCAAGGAGCATGAGCTCTATTTGAACCTGTCTCCCCTCTCCACAGCTTTCCACACTCCTAAATGATTTGTGCTTAATATAGCCCCTTAAAGCGATTGGGATTGGATTCTGGTGCATGTGTTCTGAATGCTTACTTGAGGAATGTGTCATATGATTAATTTGTAAGTACTTTTTGATGCTAATGATTAGGGACATGCATAGCAATATAATTAGGATGGCACGAACATGCTCAGTGCTACCTGGATGCTGCTTTATATATGCAGGGGTGGGATGGGGAGGGAGAGATAGATTAGGCAGTGTTTTTAGCTCTAATATTGAATGGCGGAATATGCTGAGGTGAGTTCAGGAGAATATTGGGTAGTGAGAAAATCCCATCAGATGGCAGATAAATTATTTAGACGGGTCTGCATTTAAAAAAAGACACATGTCACCTTGAGGGGAAAAAAAGGAAAGACACAATTGACTTTTGAAAGACTGTTTAATCACCTGACATGTCTCAGGTTAGCTTTTAAGAAAAGAAAGCTAGTGTCTTACTCAAAATTAAATAGTCCCATGCAAAAATAGAAAATAGACAAGGCAAATAGTCTCAAGTTCCTTTACTAGGATTTAGAGAAGGAGAAAATGGTGGGTGAGAAACATGGTTCAAATCTCAGCTTAGCAAGTGACTAAGTTAAGGCAGCCCGAGAGCCTATATTTCTTCATCGGTGAAATGGGCAGAATGAAACCTACTGACAGGTTGCAATAGGCTTGAATAAAATTATGTATATAACATATGACATACTGCAATCTGCCTGGCCAGACAGATGTCTCCAAATAATTTATTCCCTTTTTATTCCAATTTCAAAAGGATTATTATGCAAATAACATATTTATTGAGATATACTTCATAAACCATAATACCAAGTTATTTAAAGTGTACTGTTCAGTATTTTTAGGATATTCATATAGTTGTGCGACCGTCACCACAGTCAATTTTGGAACATTTTCATTAGCATAAAAAGAAACCTCATACTGACTGGTGGCCATTCTCCATTTCCTTTCAATGTCTCCTGTCCTAAACAACACTGATCTGCTTTTGCCTATTCTGGATATTTTATATAAATGGAATTATACAATATGTTACTTTTTGTGACTGTCTTCTCACTGTAATATTTTCAAGGGTCGTGCATGCTATAGTATATATCAATGCTTCATATTTTAAAATTATCAAATAATATCCTGCATGAATATAAATCATTTCATTTATCCATTTATTAGTTGATGGAAATTTAGGTTGTTTCTATTTTGGACTACTATGAGTAATACTATTATAATATTCACATACAAGTTTTTATGTGGACAAATGTGTCTTATTTTTTTTAATATATTTCTTTATTGATTTAAGAGACAAAGGAAGAGGAAGAAAGAGAGAGAAACCTCAATAATAAGAGAGAATCATTGATTGGATGCCTCAATGGTCCTACTGGGGATTGAGCCCGCAACTCGGGCATATACCCTTGGCCAGAATTGAACCCAGGACCCTTCAGTCCGCAGGCCAATGATCTATCCACTGAGCCAAACTGGCTAGGACCTATTTTATATTTTTAATATAATTATAAAACTAGATTCTTTTACCTCATCTTTCTGAGAAGTTATGAGAAATCACATTAGAAAATGGGGGAGTCTACCTTTTACCCCACAGAAATGGAAGACAATGAATAAAATTGTCAGCACTATCCTTCAGAATATTGCAATACAAGTGGGTCTTTGGTCATGTGTAAAGTCTTATGCAAAAGTAAATAATATAAGCTGGCCTCCTCTACTAGCTTATGTGAAGTTATGTATGTCGTTTTTTTATCCTTATCTAATGATATGTTTATTGATTTTAGAGTGAGAGGAAGGGAGAGAGAGAGAAACATTGATGAGAGAAAGATAGATTGGTTGCCTCCCACATGTGCCCTGATAGGAGATCAAACCTGCAACCTTTTTTGGTCTTCAGATTGACACTCCAACCAACTGAGCCACCCACCTGGCCAGGGCAATTTGTGTATCTTGATTTCCATACACCTGATCACTGTAGGATCAACTGTGTCATCATGCGTGTAGACATTATGGTTTTCATTTGTTCATTACAGAAATAATCATGAACGGTTTTACTGATTAGGAAAATAGAAGCAGCATATGGAAGGGAAGGAAATGCTAAGTCACATGTTCAAATGGCCCAGGAAAACAAGATAACTGAATTAAATGGATGGTTAGGTTAAGCAACTCTTTGAGCATGATGATTCATTCTAAGTCATCTATAGCCCGTTGTCATGAGGACATGATGATAACTATGGCAAACTAGAGATTACAGTCACACACTGCTTAATGACAGGGATACGTTCTGGGAAATGCATTTTAGGTAATTTTGTCTATGTGTGAACATCATAGATTACACTTACACAAACCTGGATGCTATAGCCTACAACACATCTAGACTATATGGTGTATTACCATCTTAATCGCAGTCCAACATTGACCAAAATGCCATTATGTCATATATGACAGTACATATCAAATCTAAAATGGGCAGAAAATGTTGGAGGCTCTAGCTGATTATGGCTGCATAGATACATGAGCTCATTTGACAATATCTTCTTTCAAGGCAATTAATTTAAAAATTTTTTAAATCTACTTTGTGGAGCAAATGTAATATGCCTGTGAACCACATTTATCCTGCTGAAGATCCGCCTGTAACCTTTCAGGAGGAGTAAATTCTATTACCTGGTAACCACAACATTTTAGACCAGTTCCAGTGTTGTCCCCATATGAATTACATTATTCTTGGTCTGTCCCTGTTTCTTGGACCCTCTGTTTTCTTTTTTGGAAAAGATGGGGGTTTGAAGGAATGTGTTCAGTTGGCCTTCTTGCCTCTGATGTCTGGAGTTGCATAAGGACTGCCCCATTCAGGGTCTGGCTCTTGACAGCAGTGGAGTGGAAGGCCTTATGGAGAGAAGCCCAGGGTCTGATGAGGGCCTGGAGGGCAGTGAATGCTGTAAATGACCCTCTCCACATCTCTTGCAATGTGGATCTACTTGGGACAAAATCTATTTGCTTTTGGCTGAAAAGGTCCTCTGCCTTCATTTTGAAGGATGTTTGTAGATGAATTGTAGGTGGACAAGTTTTAGTGTTTTCTTTCTTTCATTATGATCAAATGTGTGCTTGCCCAGAACCCACTCTAGGAGTAAAAAATTCTGTCACTTTATCACTATGCTGAACACTTACATTTATTTATTCTTTTATTTTTATTTATTTAAAACTTATCTACTACAGGTACAGGGCAATGGAGTTCTCTAGTTCTGATATTTGAGGATTTTGTGGAGAAATATTTCCATTTGTATCGCCCACACATTGAGGACGACAGCCCTGTAATGAAAGCACTGTGTGGGAGCTTGCCTTGCGCTGCTAGGCCCAGCTGTGCCTAATGTTGGGCAGCAGTGAAACAGCAGCACAGTTACCAGTGGGGGCAGTGCTGCTGAGTTCTCTGTCTGTCCTTCTGATCCTCCTTTCCCTCACACACTGGGGAATTGGAGTAATTCATTAAAACAACACTAAAAGAGCCATGCATTTTTCTCTTTGAGAGACGCCCTAAGGTCTGAACAGCCTAATTGTTCCAGACTTGAGTTCAGTGTGCTTTTCATTCCTTTTAGTATAAAGTGTCCATCCGAGCCCTGCTGGGAGGTAGAGTAGAGCTGTTGTCCCCATTGGACAGTTGAGGACACGAAGGTTCAGTGCTGTTGAAAGTCTCAAGAATCCATTAGCAGCTCACAGAAATCAGGAGCCCGTCACCCAAGATACTTGTCAGTCTCTTGGCCAGGAAGACAATTCCAATCTCGGCTAATGAAGTCTTTAAAGCAGGGTCCAAAAATGCTCTGCACAGCAGCTTCTAGCACTGTTGTCCAAGAAGATGTGAGCTGCAAGAGCAGTTGGTGAAGGCCACTCATACATTGTCCACATTTATTTCCGTGAAGTGGGCTTTCAGGTTTCTTCCTATCTGCCCCTGCATTCAGGCACATTTGTCTTTAAAACTCTTGACTGAAAAATCTTAGTTTTAAAGAAAGAAATGTTTTCCCCTATCACCAATATTAGTATTTATCAGCCCTCATTGTTTGTTTTTTATTTTTTATAAATTAACAAAAATGTCTCATTTTGTAGTGTACATTCATTTTCTCTCCTTTTCTTCTCATTCCAAATGCTGAGCAGCTGGCCACACTGACAACACAATAGCTCTCTACCATTATCACCCAGATCCAGCCCATCTCCAGCCTTGCCTTCTCCAGGCAAAATAACACCAGGGCCCTTTAGCCTTTGCTCCCAGGTCCCATTTTACCATCTTTTGATCTATACTGTGGTTCTCCTTAGAATCCTCTCAGAGGCCTAGCAGGACAATAGCTGCATCTTGTAAAAAGTGCACCAAGGCCTCTCAAATGAGAGGTTACAAGCCTGGGGCTCTTAACCCAACCCCTGGGATTAGCATATTTCCCACACTGCAGCCTCAGCTCTCAGCTGGAGGGACACCTGTTACCATTCAAGCAGCCTGCTGGCTCCCAAGGTCAACCTGGGAAAATGAGTCAGAGGCTGGATACATGCTGTGAGGTCTTTGAGAGTGTTGTGGGATCACCTTGTGAGAGAGAAGTCCATACCTTCAGGGGAAAGGCAATAAGGATTAATGGGAAATTGGCATTTGGGGTCATCACAAATCATGAGGTACAGGGAGAGCTGATTCTTCTGGATCCGCTGGGGCTCTCTAAGCAAAGTGCCAACTGTTGGGAACCAATAATTGCAAAAATCAGATGAGCCAAATGGAAGAGAATGTGGTATTCAAAAGAAGCAAAAACCAAAACAAAACAATATGTCTTCTTTTTACTTTAATTTATAGTCTCTGTGGCAAAAAGAAAGATACTTTTATTATTCACATATAAGCATAAGAAAAAAGATGTTTTTCATTTTAAGCTGTATTTTTCTTTTTAAAATCTTTATTGTTGAAAGTATTATATAGGTTCTCCTTTTTCCCCCCATTAACCTCTTCCAGTCTGCTCCCCAAACCCAGCCCCTCAATGCACCATTGTCTATGTCTAAATGTTATGCATATATGCATACATATTCATTGGTTCATCTCTTCCCATCCACCCTCCCCTGCATTTCCTATGAGGTTCAACAGTTTGTTCATGCGTCCATACCTCTGGGTCTATTTTTGATCATCAGTTTATTTGGTTCATTAAATTCTGTTTATGAGTGAGATCATGTGACACTTGTCTTTCTTTGACTGGCCTTACTATTTGCAACAGCATGGATGGACATGGAGAGTATTAAGCTATATTTTAAAGCAGGCTATCTGCATCCCTTTCACTGAAACTTGCATTTCTCACTCTAATTCTCAACATTGCCCCACCCTTACTTAGGTGCATGTAATACCAAATATTTGGCAGGGAAAGGAATTTTGCAAATTAAAAAGATTCTGCACTTGGAGGCCTCTGTTTCTTAAACTTGAGAAGTTGCATGTTGCTTTAGAACTAAAGTTGTTGCCAGGATAAACTCATTGGATCCAGGGCGTGTTTCTCACGCTAAGCTTAGAATAATGGGTCTGGGTTGACTCAGAATTCTACTGAGTGATCAAAACAGAAAATCAGCCTGTAAAAATCCTGTTTGATGTGACTGTTTTAATATAATACCAAACTAACTTTTTTGGACAATACCAAAGCAGATTACTATCAATGGCAACTTGCATGTTAGCCCCTTTTGTCTCAGTTCCAGTTCTGCAGTGGAGGAACCCACATCTTCCAAACGAAGCCTGTGGTTTCCATTTACTGGGATCCTTCTCATCAACACAGCACAGAACATGGCTTCTATGCTCTTCTAAGATGCCACAATCTCAGAAGTTCTGAGGCTTTTTGCAAATGTGAAAAATCTTGCAGAGAATGTTTCTTTCTCTATGGTCTAGTAGGTGATTTCTAATAAATCCAAAGGTCATCTTGGTTGAGCTTGTGTGGGAAATTTCCCATATCTTAGAAATTAGAAAACAGACCACATATGCTTGCTGGCAAAGGGTGACTAGAGGGAGATTTCCACTAGTTTCTTCCTTTGAAAGAAGGGGCCTCATCTGTCTTGTTCCCCAATGGACTCAGGGCCCCCACCAAACCCTGGCCCAGAGGAGCATGTCCAGTAGATACTTGTCTAATGGGTAATAACATGCCACATTACAAAGAGGTAGGGGAGACGAGGTTTATCAGGATTAAACAGAAACCTGAAATCTCTCAGTTGCAGAGAGAACTGGTACTAGTGACAAATAGAAATAGTTTATTTAATGTGACTGTTGGGCTAACTCACTCTCAAAATCAAACCAGGTTGCTTGCAGCTTACAATTCACAATGATGTTTTACTTTTGCTCAGATAAATTTCTTTGGAAATCCAAACCATATTTGATCAATATCCAACCTATTTGATCAATATCTAGCTACTAATATATCCATATATCTATTCAGAATAAATGCCTAATTTAAAAAATGGTAAGAGTAAACCTTCTTGATTTTTTATAAGTCTCAAAAAAGAATCTTTGTATACAGAGAAAGAATGTGTACTTGAAAAAAATATTTTAATAAAAAATAAAAATACCGTTTTGAGGCAGAGCTCTTTTTTGGGAACTAGAATTTATCTTAATTAAGGGAGCTGCAAATTATTTGCATGTTCTGCTGCCCAGTGGTCAATGGAACCCTGTTGACCAAACACACTTGTTCAAAGTGAGAGCCAAAGGCCCTTTGACCTTTAGTGTATTGTCTGAGGGAGTGATGGTCAGCTGGCTCCCTCAGTGAGTGGGCTTGCAGCTGCTCTGCCAGCTGGCTGTCACACAGACACAGCAGAAAACTTGGAGGGACTCATGGCCTCACCAGATGCCTCATAGCAGGGTCTAGCTGATGCCCCACACAGCTCAAACCAGCTCCATATTTCATAGAAAATGTCTTCATTTGCATGTAACAGCCAACACTTTCCATCCAGTACAGTGAGCACCTCGCTTTTATAGTTTAGTGTCCAAATGCTTAAGCTATGTCAGATCCACAGCCACTGGCCACAGCCAAATCAGAGACTATAAGGTATATTACAAGGAATTCCAGGTATACAATCTCTTTGGCTGTGTGTGACTTAGAACAAATGGCAACATTAATGGCCTTCAGTATGAACTGAGGCATCATCAGTGGGGACTCTCGGGTTGAATTAAACTTTATAACCAAACTGAACAAATTTGAGGACATAAGGATGAAGCAGCTTGGTCTGTGTATTTAGCCATTCGGAAAATGGCTAAGCATAAAGGGAGCATACTGGGGGGTTAAAGTTCAGCACCAGGGAGGAATGAGAGAATCCTATCAGAGAATGCTTGACACAGCAGGCCACTTGAGGGACCATTAGCCAGGACCTACATCTGCCCCTGATTTTTAAATGCAATTTAACTCTCTTGATAAGTTCACTCATGTGTTTAAAAAAATGTAAAAATATCATGCTTTCTGCCTGTTGTTCTTGTGTGTGCTATAATATTCCACCTCTAAGAGACTCCTGTGTGGGAGATCTGGTTTTTGTAGCTAAAACTGTGAGAGCACATTACTATTAGAACATACAAACCAGGAAAAACTGCAACCTCTGAGGGTGGTATGCTTGGTGAGGAGATGGTGGTCCCAGGAGGGACCATATATTGAACACACTAAGGATTATATGATTGTTTCTTTTTTTAAAAAATATATTTTATTGATTTTTTACAGAGCAGAAGGGAGAGGGATAGAAAGACAGAAACATCGATGAGAGAGACATAGATCAGCTGCCTCTTGCATGCCCCCTACTGGGGATGTGCCCGCAGCCAAGGTACATGCCCTTGCCGGAATCGAACCCAGGACCCTTCAGTCCGCAGTCTGACGCTCTATCCACTGAGCCAAACCAGTCTCGGCTGATTGTTTCTTTTATTAAACACAAAGATGGACCTACATTTGTGAGTCAGTTGCATGCTTTTTTTTGTGCAGCAAGGAATGACCTCAATTCATCCTCCCTATCTTTACCCCTTTGCCTCCTTTACCCTTTGCTGCTTAGTGGGAGCATTGCATTGCCTTTAGGGAAAATAATTCCACTTAGGAATTTATCACGTGGAAACCAATTATATATTTTTTTATGTGGAAAATGTTTTAACCTCAGAAAACTAAAGAGACTCAATGTAGAGTGACACTGTGTCTTTCAATCATAGAGTGAACATATATGGAGAGTTCCAATTAAACCATGTGTCTAGATAGTTTCAATTTTGGCAAATTGGTCCTTACCTAATTCCCATTTCATAAATAATTCCAAAGCATTTGTGACTTTAAGAACTCACTATATTTTATATGGCTTCTGAGTTACGACAGAAATTGCTATAGCACGACATTTAGTATGTCATTGATTTTTCTTGGAACCCATCCTAAGTGGTTCTGTGACTATAAAAGAATATTATAATGATACCTATTATGTGCACAGCCCCAAGGGGACCAGGACAGTGAGGTATCTTTGTGTTACAGTATTAAACTCCAGACAAACTCAGATGACTTCCTGGATGGCCCAGCCTTTAACTCCATCACTCTGTGGAAGAGTGGGCAAATCTAGTGTCCATTGGGACCAGACAAGTAACATAAATAAAGCAGGCTTGTGGGAGAGTGAGGCAAAGTGAGGATTTTAATACCCTTCTTGAGGAATCAAACAGTATTCTAATTACTCCTGATACATTATAATTAACCAGTTATTAATAACAAAAATGGAGCAAAGGGAAGGCCAGACATGATAGGCATGTTCCATTCAAAGCATTAGGGTAAGGAGACTGGACAAAAGGAAGATAGATGCATGAGCAGTGAAGATGGGGTGACAGAGAAGGTGTACCTTGTCAGTCACACCTGGGAACAGAAGTCTTTGGCTAGAATGGGCATGGCCATTGCATGTGGAGGAGATTTGTGATATATAACCCCCTAAACAAAGACGTTTGCTCTCTTGGTTATCATGTGACCCTGGGCTTATGGGGCTCCTTTGCTCCAGCTTCCTTGCATTCGCCCACATGGCCTGCACACACAATGGACTGATGGGTTGCAACTAGCCTGATGATGATTTGGGCCCAGCTCCAGCATAGAAAGGAAGCTCTGGACACTGGCTTTGCTTTTAGCTTTATAAACCCCCTGTTATACTTCTTCTATGTCTGGACTAAGGGAAATAGGACTTTGGAAACCCAGGGGTATAATTTCACAGAAATAAAGCTTTCTGTCATATCCTATCCTCCTATAGAGGCCTCCAGAAATGCTTCTTCCAGTGGTAACTCAAGAACTTCACTTGCACCAGTAGCACTTTGATTGCTATTATGGGAACATGGTTATTGTGCTATTGTGAGAATATGGTTATTGTCAGAACATGTTGCCAGGTCTTTTAACTTTTCAAGAACAGCTGGAAAAGAGGATTTTTACATGAAGTATCGTGATTTATAAAGGTTAGCTCATTTTCTAAAACTTTTTGTTTTGAGATAATTATAGATTTGTGTGCAGTTGTGAGAAATAATACAGAGAGAATGAGTCCAGCTGCCCTGCTTCCTGTCCCCCTAATGGTAGCACCTTATATAACTGCAGTATATCATAGCCAGGAAATTGATAACTCACTGAACTTTTAAATTCTGTACTTAATCAAAGCATGTTTGAGGGACAGAGTTAACCTGTCTTGCTACTTTTGTTTACAATTTCTATATATTACAGGTTTGCTAGATTTTAGGGACTAGCCCATGCATCTGGCCCCCATCACTGAATCTAGAAAAGCTGTCCAGACCTTGTTAGAAGATAGATCTCTCCCAACTGTCCTTCCTAAATGCTTTTCTAGGCTTCCAGACTTGATGCCATGCCCTCCCTGCCTGTTAGTGTGTACCCCTCTGGTCTGTGCTCCTACACTTGCACCATCTGTCTCCACTGTGCTTGTTCACAGGCTAGCCTCTGCTTCCACTTGAACTTGGTCAGCTCTGCCTGCGTCCTTCAAGCAGGCCTGTCCCTGCAGGCTCTGGCCTCAGACATGCCCTCTGGTCTCACAAGCGTCTCATATTTGTTTATTTCAAATTCCTTTCAACCTCCTCCTCCTCTCTCCCCCCCACTGAAGGCAAACACTTCAAGATGGTGGATATCCAAAGTATTTATTTGTTTGTGCTGGAATTTTGAAATCTCAAATATTTATTTAAATAAAGTTAGTCATAATTTGGGGGTTATAGTTATGGGGTTGTTTTGTTTCTATAGTATCTATCTTAAAAAGCCAGTTTTCTTCTGTAAATGGCTTTAAGATCTCTGTGATAGTGAAAAATGTCAATCAAGTCTGAGAGTCTTGGGGGTAGAAATATGACTCTAAACCTCCTTCTATTTTATAATAAGTGAAGGAAAAATAGGTTTTACTTTTATGCAATTAACTGAGTGTTTCTGATTGTTCTCAGTGACCTTGGTACGTTTTTCAACCTTAGTGTAGGAATAATTCTCATGACTCAGTGTAGTCCTTCCTGATCATTGTGATGGAAGGAGGGAAATGGGGGGCAGAGCCTCATGCCCACAGGAGCACATGGTGACCATTATGAACAATTACCACTTAACATATGGAGGAAACTGAACCTCAGAGAGGTTAAATCTGTGCTTTCAAACTGTGATATATGGGGGAGTAACAGGGATTATGAAAACCACACAGTGAATAGCATTTAACTTCTTGGGCCATGAATTTCATTGGTTTCAACTACACTCCTTGCTGAATGGGCTTGAACAGTTCAAGGGGGAAATTTCCCATTACCTGTGCATTGATTATCTTTACTTTGATGCATATTCTAGCCCAATGGAGCCAACAAGCAGCAATAAATATAATATCATGGCTATATTTTCTGCCTATTCTACTTTATACTTGACACGGAGAGACAAATGAAGATGAAAACAAGGATTGGGAGTAGTTACTATTACCCCATGGGCATTGTCACATATGAAAGCAACCTTGATCCTTGCTTTCCTGGATCCGTAATTGACTTTTATCATGGAAAATAAAAGGAGCTTCCTTCATTATAACAGGTCTAGTACCATTTTTATTAGTCACTAGTCCTGTTGTTTAGGGACTAAATTACTTAATGACTAAAACTCTAGGACATTTATTAAATAAGCTCTTACCTTATTTTAGTTATTATGTCAAAATGTTTTTGGATCATTTTGATAAAAATCTATTTTTATCTCTTCTACACTTTGATCTTCCATAGCAAAGTTTCAATAAATGGATTTATTATAGGTTTTCTCACAGACATGCATTTTTTTACCCTTTTGGATTCATAGACTTCTTTATGAATCTGATGAAGAATATGGAATTTTTCTGGAACAGTATCCTCCCTCCCCCCCCCTGCCCACACACACACACACAAACACACGCAGGCACACAGGGCCTTGCTTTCCAGAGCTTGCACAGACCACTCCCTCCATGGCTCCAGGCCAGTGCCCCAGGTTGAGAACGCGGCACAGCTCTGTAAGCTTCTCTATGACAAGGTCCATGTCTTATCTAAACTTGCATCTTTGGTGTCTAGTTCACTGCCCGGCTGGAATGATAATCAGTGTCAGAAAATGAATAATTTCTAAAGACAGATGGGGTAGGAAATGTGTTTGAGCTTCTGTAGTTATCGGGATGCAGGTGTTGTGTATATGACAGCAGGTTAGGTAGGACATCACAGACTTGAGGATATACCCAGACCTGGGCTGGCTGCCCAGCAGGGGGAATACAGAGCATCTCCTGTGCTTGATTTGTGGTTGTGAATGCTTGTTACTCTGGCTTGGGCCATCAAAGGCACCTTCTATTATTTTCTTTTGCTTTCATGATTTTAGCTATTGTTTTAGCTTGAGGTGTCAATCCCTAAGCTGTTTTCCACAGTCAAAATGACTAGGCAGGGAAGGCCTAACCCGGGATAGGAAGGCTGAATATTTTAGTGGGTAGAATAGGGAGAGGATATCTGTAGTATTTAAAAATACTTTAGGTCAGTGCAATTTTAACTATGTGCTGGTTGGCTTAAGTTTCCACTTCAGGAGAGGGCATCACCCTCCAGGGCAGCTGCTACAAGATTGCAGCCAGCTATGTGCCTGTTAATACCTGAGGTTCTTGAATGTTAGACATTGTTTTTATTTGTAAAATTAGTGAATTGTTGATTGGCTTAATGAGTGTTAGAAATGGTCTCATCGATCACATTCAGGTATTTAGCTATTTGACAGGATGGATTAGTTGCATATGGATGTGGAGAATTCACCACTGAGGCAAGGCCTGTAGCTTGCTCCCCCAGGGTGGCTCTGCAGTCTTCTGCCCAGGCCTTGTCGCAGGTCCAGCTGCCTGTTGTCCTCTAAAAGGGCAGCATCCTCCCTGGGGGGTGTGCGTCTGCCTCTAGGAACCTCTGTGACAGGTGATGGAGCGCATCTTGGGCAGGGACAAGGGTTTCCTGGAGCTTGCAAAGCAGATTTTGAGACCATTTCTATGGCTGCTTGCTAATGTGTTTTATTTAATGAATGTTTACATCTGGGTAGAAATATCTGCCCTGAGATTTGCTCTTATAAGACAGAAACCAGGTCAAACTGCTTTGGTGTATGTCATTACTTATCAAAAGAAACCTCAGTGTTTTGTGTGACCAAATTGGCTGAGTATGATGCACAGTATTGTGGAGAATTTGCTTCCAGGAGAGATTCCATATATACCTTCTACTATGGTAGCAGCCCAGAAAAAAATGCGTTGGCTGCCATGCCAGCATGTATTGCTCAGCCTGGCTCTCTGGGTCAGCTGTGGCTTGATCCCAGGCTGCAGGGTGGGGTTGGGTCTGCTCTCCATTCCAGAGTCCAGACTCAAGAGGCAGCTGTACCTGCTGTTCAAATGCATGTTGTTCTCAATGTTGGCTCAGAAGCACAAGAGGAGCAGATAGAGAGGCTCTGCTGGGAACTGTCACATGTGGCCTCTTCAGGTTTCAGTGGTTAAAGTCAGTTCCGTGGCAAATCTGTCAGTGGAGGTAGGAGATGCTTTATGCATCCCCACCAGCAAGAATGGGGAGACAATGAGAGACACACCTCCACTCAGCAGTGGGAGGAAAATAGAAAATATACTAGAAGACCAGACCTTGGCCTCACTATTCAATGGATTGCAAAGCTCTAGGCAAACCACTTAAGTTTCCAGTTTCCTCAGATTTTTCAAGGAAGAAATGGGTCCTGTAGTCTAGCTCATGAAGTCTGTGACCCTAAAAAGAGGTATGATGTGCCTATGGGTTACCTTTGGCTGGGATCCCCTCCCATTCGGGCACCTAAGATTATGAAACTGTTCCCAGGGTCTAATTCTGGCTGATCTTGATCCCTTAATACTCTACCCTTCTCAAAGGTCACCTATAAAATCAGTCTCACTTGTGTATGTGCACAGGTTTTTATTTTAATGTATATTCCAACCCAAGACTTTTTCTCTATTGCTATATGATTTGAAGTTTAGGACACTTTAGTTGCAATGGATTCTGTGCCCTTGCACCATCAGGGGTGGGACTGATTTCTGTCTTTGCTTAGGAGTCACAGTAGAACTCAGATTTCAAGACAGCTGGCTCAGGAGCTTGAGGGATGCTCATTCATGATTTTGGACTCTTCTAAATATGGCCTCAGCTTGTGCAGTGGACAGCCCAGTCACTTCACTGCGTGAAGGGGGAACAGGAAATGTGGTTCATCACCTTCCCTTATTCCTACTCCCCACCCCTCCCAGCCCTAGCTCTACCCCATGGCAGCTTCCTTCCCAGGCTTGCTAAATTGTTTTGAATGCTGTGGTAAATGGATTATTCTTAAATGGAAGCCTGGGCAAATTTGGTTTAGACTGGAAACCACCCAAGAGTTTAAAAGAAGCTGATGGGAGGGACTGGGATCTGTTGGTTTTCTCGGTTTTCGTGGTACACAGTTTTTGAAAGGAAAACTACACTTATCCTGAGAGCAAACACTTGTGTTTCTAAGAAAACTTGAAAATTGACACTGATCAACACCTGAACAACAGAATCTCCTAACTTGCATGTGAAGGTGAAATGCCTGGAGCCCTCATTTCATCTTCAGTCCCTGGCAGATAAGCATTACTTACTGCTGGGCTCAGCCTCCCTCAGACCCTTCTGTGTAAGGTCAACTCTTTGGGAAAACAGGAACTGGTGGCACAGAAATGCTATTTCCCCTCTGAATGTTTCCTAAGTCCTCTTCATGTTGGATCTGAGAAGCTCAGGACTTATGAGACAGGTTGGGTTCATACAAACAGTGCCAAGGCCCAATGCCTGCCCTACCCACAAGGAGAGAAGAGTTTGGGTGTGAGAACAATGCAAAGACTCTGCAAGGTGTAGGGGATGTAGACTTTGCCTCTTTGCTATGAGGTTAAGGAGCTGAACTGGTCTGGGTCGGTGTCTCTGGAATGAGGCAATGCAGTCAGTGTCTGCCCAGGCCCCTGAGTGAATTGAGTTTACTCAGTAGAAAGCCATATCTGCATTCCTACCACAAATGGATTCCTGACTTTGATCTTTTATTAACTTAATTAATCATTAAACTTGTTTTCATTAAATTCTCTTTCCTAACAGTTTTTCAGTTGCCTTCTCTCTCTTCCCCCTCCCTCTCTCCCTTTCTTCTTTCCATTATTATTGAGTTTATTTTTTAAACATATTGGTAACATACCCAGAGGGCATGAGGCAAGCCCAACTTGGAGCAACACTGGGAGACAGGGAAGCTGGTTTTAAATCCTCCCAACTCCCTTCCTTTCCTCCTGTGTTTATTCTGTGTCCCTTCTCATCTACAGGGTCCAGTCCTTTCAGGCTGAATTCTACTTTTGCAAAGTGACTCTTCTCCCACTCACCCACTCACTTTTTCTCCAGAAGCACTCCCCAAGACTCATCAATTTTTTCCTTTTGTGTGTGTGTTGTTAACATAAAAACATTCAAACCTGTAAAGATTTTTTGTGAGTTTATTTGAGCCAAACTGTGACAATTGCTGGGAAGCAGAACCTCAAGGGATTGAGATAATGCTCCAGAGAATGCCAGGTTACTTCTATTTTTATGCATTTGCAATCAAAGGAAGGAATGTAGGTGGGTTACATGAAATCCATTGGTGATAGACTTGAGTGGCAGGAGAAAGCAAAGTGGGGAAACCTCTGCGATTGGGTAAAAAGTAAAATTATGGACACATACTTAAGTGGGTTCAGGAGCAATTAACATGAAAACAAGGGATTTGTGGTCTGTCCTGGCACCCAGCAAATTAGTCTGTGCCCCAGAAAAAGGAAAGTTACAAGTTACCCAGACATTTCGAGGGTATGTTATCATAGATGCAAAAAGACAGGCTCAGTTAAGGTAAAGGCTGACCTTGTCAGTGATGATACTGAACTACCCATCATAACTGCTTTTAGTAAAAGTTTAATTTTAGGCTATCCTTTGTGATTACGTTGCATCTCTGAGTTTGCAAGACCACCATGCAAGCCTTCCCTGAGCTTGTCAGGTTAGCATATGGTCCCTTTTGTCCACAGTGTGCAAATCGACTTCTTTAAATGAGCAGAATGAGGGGAAATTGTTTCCATTCATTTGGGAGATAAGAGAATAACAATCTATATCCATACTAAAGAAAAACTGCCTAAAGTGCCCCTGCCTCTCAATATTTCGGTCCCACTTCTGATTTGAGATGCTGTTATTGATTTATCCATGACATGTGTCTTTAAATACAATCCCAACATGATGGAGAAGATGATGGGCTGGAGCTTTGTAGAGAGAGCCTTTCAAAAGGAGTGAATCTTCTAATTAGGGATTTTATAAGCCTGTTCATTATTCCCCTGAAGATTGGATACCATCAAAGCCTGGCCTACGTTATCTATTTTGATAAGAAATGACATTGTATGAAAACAATTGTCATTAATTAATTTACTAATGCAACAAATATGTGTGATCACCTACTATGTTGGTTTCTTTTGTAGATACGGAGGATACAGTGTTCAAGAAGAGAGACAAGGCTCTGCTCAAATGGGAGACGGCAGAAACATAGTGACACCTTTAAGAGGTGGATGCTAGGAAGTAAGCAGAGGGATAGGATGAAGCTGGGCCAGGAGGAACCTGGTGATTTGTATGGATAGGCCAGTGAAGACCCACAGGACAATAAAGGCAATAAATATACTGCTATAATGAAGAGCCAGGCCTTAAAAACTTGGGGGAGGTACAATCCAGGCAGAGGGAACAGCAAGTGAAAAGGTCCTGTGGTATGCTGAGAAACAGAGGTGAGGGTAGCTCACATGTAACAAACAAGGGTATTTGTAGGAGATGAAGTAAGAAATCTAGGCAGGGTCCTGTAGGTCATGCTAGAGAATTTGAATCGAAGTTCTAGCTGAAGTAGGAAACCTGAAGATTGGAGGTTATCTTTTATCTGATAATTTGCATAATCTGATTCATTTAATGCTTGTGTAGAGTTGACAGAAGAGGGACAAACTGAAAGTCAGATCTATAATCTAGGAGTAAAAATAATGGCCAAAGAGAAAAAAGCAAGGGTTCATCTGCAACTAATATCCTATCTAATAAAGAGGGACTATGCTAACTGACCATCACACCCTCACAAAGATGGTGACACCCACAGCCACCAGATGGTGGTGCCCAGTCCCCTTAGCCCTGCAGGGGTGTCAGTCATGCAGCGTGGACAGGCCCATCCCCAGGGGGGTCCAGCCACTCTGTGCACCTGCCTCTGGAGTTCCCCAATCCTCTCAGCTCCCCAGCCACTAAGGGCCAGCCAGCCTGAGGCACAGGCAAGCCTCGGATGGTGGCAGCCCAGCTGCCCAGGGCCAGCCTGAGGGACAACCAAATGACTAAACAAGCAGGCTGCGTGGGGCAACCAGGCCAGCAGGGGGGCTGTGAGGGGTGACCAGGCTGGCAAGGGAGGCAGTTGGGGCAATTAGGCTGGCATGGAGGGCAATGAGGAATGACTAGGCTGGCAGGGGCAGGGTGGTGGCAGTTGAGGGTGACCAGGTTGGCAGGGGAGGCAGTTAGGGGTGACCAGGCTGGCAGAGGGGGGTAGTTGAGGGTGATCAGGCTGATGGGGGGGGGGCAGTTAGAGGTGACCAGGCTGGCCGAGGAGGCAGGAGCGACCAGGCTAGCAGGGAGGGTGCAGTTGGGGGTGACCTGGCCTGCACACAGAGGCAGTGAGGGGCAATCAGGCTGGCAGCGGTGGGAGGCGGGGGGCGGGGGGGAGCAGTTAGGGGCAATCAGGCAGGTAGGCAGGTGAGTGATTAGGAGCCAGAGGTCCAGGATTGTGACTGGCCGTCAGATATCCCCTGAGGGGTCCCAGATTGGAGAGGGTGCAGGCTGGGTTGAGGGGACCCCTCCCACCATGCATGAATTTCGTGCACAGGGTCAATAGTCATTCAATAAAAGAAAAGATCTATTAACATCTCAAAAATGAAAGGAAAAAGTCAAATGCAGAAAAGAAATGGATAACAAACTTCCTCTGACATAACATAAGCATTTATAGTGTAGATTTTATGTTCTTAAAATGAAAATGATAACTAAGTTTTATTTCTTAAGATTTCTTTGCAGGTGATTGTGCTTTCTATATACTTTGCTCAGTTTGGGGCTCTATTTCAATTGCTCAGTAGGACAGGGAGTTCAAATGTTCATTTTCCTCTCAGTCATGGTCAAAAAGTACTCTCAGTTAAGTAGATTGAAAACTGAGAGCCAAATTCTCAATTCATGCACTTCAGAATATTTGGGGGAAAGTGAGGGAATCAGAAAAAGCTGTGGTACCCGACCTGGGAGAAAGCAGGCTGCAGGCCACCTGGGTGCAGAGCAAGCCCCAGAGGCCATGGCCCTGAGCATCCCAGGGCAGTCCCCAGGCACAGGACTGACTGGGGACACTCACCTTGTCACCCCCACTGCCAGGCCTGGCTGCAGGCAGCTGTGGGAGCCCCAGTGCTTGAGCATGTCAGTTACCTGGTTTCATTTACTATACCCTTTGAAAGGTGGTATAAGGGTGAACCAAAATACTGCAGGCCTTCTTTGTTATCTTTTACTGGAAGGGGAATTTGTATCTGGTGGATGTGAGGGAATGTGTCCAGAGTGGAGACTTTTTACAGGGCAGCATTTTGCAAATAGATAGCAGGCAGGAACACAAAGACAAAAGCAGTTTGCATCATCCACTGGGACAAATGTCAGCCTAGGGTTCTTACAATGACCTCAGTACATGGGCTTTCCTGAACACCTATTACATTTCACCTGGAGGTGAAATGCTGTCATTTTGAACCAAGAGTCTTGTGTTAAATGCTAGACATTCACGTTTTTTAAAACTCAATAAAACGTTGGCGGCTAGACTAAATACTTTCAGAACACATACAAGAAATAATTTACCACACCATGTGGTCATACATATCTGCAACAGGCCATTTACTTACTCTTATGAGGTGCTGACTAAAGTAAATTTAATTAATCTCTATTTTTTTAATAATGTGGAAACACCAGTTGTCACTTATAATCAGTGACTCCTGATATTTTAATTATCCATTAATTATTTCCTTTCTAAAACAAATGCCTTAATCTTAATAAATTTAGTTTTACATTGCTTGTTTTAGAAATGAATTTTTACTGACCTACTTTATTAATAACTAGGGGCCCAGTGCACAAAATTCGTGCACTGCGGGTGGGTGGTCCCTCAACCCAACCTGCCCCCTCTCACATACTGGGAGCCTTCAGGGGATGTCCAACTGATGGCTCACCCCCAGCCTGCCATCATCCTGCTCTGCTCAGCCCCGGCTGCCTGCAACCACCCAGCCCTGGGGGCTGGGTGCTCGCCGCCACTTCCGCTCACAGCGTCTGGGGCCGGGTGCTCCCTGTTGCCACCACCACTGCTGCTGCTGCTGCAGCCACTTCCCCTCACAGCGCCCGGGCCTGGGTGCTTACCACCACTGCCGTTTCATCTCCACCCCTGGAGCCTGGCACTCATACTACTTGGCCCCACCTCTGCTCCTGATTGGCTGGTAGCATAACCAATCAGGAGCTAAGATATGGTCACATTTGCATGTTTCTCTTTTATTATATAGGATGACCTAGGACAGTGGTCAGCAAACCGTGGCTTGCAAGCCACATGTAGCTCATGAGCCGTGGTTTGCCTCTCGATTGACTAATGAGTTTGCTGACCACTGGACTAGACTAAATGTTACCTTGTAGTTGGAGGCTGTGAGGATTAGGCAATTGTGGCATATTGTGGACAAAGAGGTAAAGGAAAGTACATAACAGTGGTCAGCAAACTCATTGGTCAACAGAGTGGCAAACTGCAGCTCGTGAGCCCTAGTTTGCCAACCACTGACCTAAGACTTTCTTGGATGTCTGAAGCAGAATCAACAAATCATATTACCACCTGATTTTTGTGGTTGATTTCTTTATTTTTTTCAAAGTTATTCAGATGTTGGGCTTGGGAATCTATCCACATTGGGCTTGGGAATCTTTCTCCATTGGCACATGAAGCTTAATTATGGTCAGTGACTTCCACAACTAAAATAATTTTTCTGTTCATTAAAATTCACTGGAAATTCATAGAGAAATGTGAACAGGTGTGTAAATAAGGATATAGTGCCACTGAAGTGCTTTTATTTTAGAGTAATTACATCATTGTAATGGGTGACCTCTGTTCTTCTCTCCTCTTGCAACTACCTTATCTTTATAGCCCAAAGGGAAGTAAGTTTTCTCCCTCAGTTACCAAACCCTGCACCCCAATCCAAGTCCCCACTTCCCATCTCAGCTCCTTTCTCATCTCACTCCACCTTGAGATAGCAGGCACTTGGAGTCCATTTCAATGGGACCTTTCTCCATGGGTCTGCCTTCCAAGTTCTCAGCCAGCTTGAGCACAGTGCCTGTCTTTGACAACATCCAAATGCAATTGACCTTCTTTAGGGCCTAGGACCTCCTAACAGCCCAGGTTCCTGGTCCTTTCACTGTCTCTCCATCAGACGTAACCTTCTGGACTGAATCCTAACTCAGGTGCTCACAGATTATTAACTTGAAAGACAAAGGTGGAATGTGTTCCTGGTGCAGCCACAGGGCCTGCAGTAGAGATGGCAGAACTCACCTCCTTCCTTGAGCTGACTTCTGAGATCTCAGGGAAGGCAGGTTTGAAATCCCTGAGATTATACTCACTCTAATCTCACAAGAAGGCTGCAGGAGAGAGAAGCTTGGGGAGGTGGGTTAGAGCGAGCTCCCCCTTGCCTGGCTGAGGAGCTGAGGGGCACAGAAGGCTAATGGACTGAAAGGGAAGGAGGAAGTTCTTAAAAAGAGCCCATGAGGAAACACACCATTAACTATAGTTCTGTACTCTCAAAGCAGCGCTAACCCAGACCTCACAGGTGCCCTGTCTCCTCTTTGAGAGAAATGCTCACTGAGACCTCACGTCTTGGCCTGGCTGAAGCCACACCACACAGTGAGCCTTACCACCTTCAGTTGTGCCTTACCAATAAACTTTGCCTCTTCTCCTATCAACCTGTCAGTCTCCACTTCAAAGCTCTCCTCATTCTGGCCTATGTCCTCCAGTAAAGAGTCTGGAAGTTATTTCTCACCTAAACCTGAACTGGGCTCAAATCCCTAATTCCTTTGGTTCATCATAATTTATCTTACTAAGTACCTATATTTACACACCCACATTGAATGCCTACCCAAGATTAGGCAACCCTGTCATAAGACTCCAGTGTTAATTCACAGTGTGCAAACAGGTAGGACATGTCACCAACCAGGCAGGGAATGTTCCTGAGGCACGGCATGCCAAGCCAGTCACCTTGCGGATCTTCCAGATCCCAGTCCCTCAGAGGATATTTGCATTTCATGAGGAAAAAGGAATTCAACTCTAATGGTGACAGATTTTGAATTAGTGAACATGATAGGATGGGGAGTTCTGGGTTTTATTGTTTAGTTTGTGCTCTACTTGGGGTATATATTATTTGAGGAATATATCTGTAAATTCTAGTTTTTTAAGGATCCCTGAAGAAAATGTCCATGTAAGTTAAAATTAGTACTATCATTTTCCTTATTTTTTTTTAAAAAAAGTCTTATTGTGAAAAAGATGAGTAGACTTTCAACAACAATTGATTATATAATATTATGTAACAATCTGTCCAGCATTGCTCTAGATACTACCAGGATCATGCGTGATATAATTCTCATGAATATTTCTCGGAGAATTGTACATAATCCTCAGAGAGAACTATTATGCAGTGTTATGAGATTATACTGCAGCTAGGTATCCTGATTATATCACTTCACCTTATTTCATAATTATTTCGTGTGATTAAAATATACAGGGATTAAACACATAGAGGGATGGGCAAAAGTAGCTTTATAGTTGTTCATGTGGAAGAATATGTAATACAAGAATAAACTGTGTTTCACACACAACTGTACCTTCTTTTGGCCATCCCTGTATTCAAGCACATTATTTTTACAACTGCAGAATATGATGGAACATATGTAGCCAATTGTTCTCCATGGACATTTAAATTTCTTCTAAATTTGAACAGAGCTGCTTTTTATCTATAGCTGTAGATTGTATTGCCAAAAGATATACTCATAAACCTAAAATAATAGGTTTGATAATTGTCCAGCAAACCTAAACTAATTTCAAATATGTTTTTTAAATATATATGCAGCATTCTACCAAGGTTTCTCAAATTTCATTAGCCAGATTTTAAATCTGGGAACATGTTTTGTAGATTTTAGCCATGCATATTAAGTTTATACTAGATATTTTTAGCTTAATTTTTTAGTTTCAACATATATTATTGATTATAATCAGAATTACCAGGTGATACACTAATATTAAAATATCTCCTAAAACCACCAGGCATTATATTCTGAATTTATAGTTAGTTTAGAAGTTAGGCAATTCCTTTACATACCTATCCCCATAGTAGAATAAATGCACCTTGATAGAAGATGTGATTTCTCTGTGCCCAGCACAATGCCTAACACATACCAGCAACTCAGAAAGTCTTTTGGGATTGAACTGTTACCAAAAGCATGGACATCATTATTTGTTATGCTCTTTACTGGTTTCATTCAGATCTTACCTTACAGGATATATCTTGCTGAATATTGACCTAGTGTTGTGATTTTGTATGGGTTATAGATTTCATCCAAATATTGAGGTAACTAGCAATATTAAACCATAAAGTAGAAAACTGTTTAAACACTACCACCATGTAAAACTGTTTTGTGATCTTTTTTCATTTAGCATTAGCTTGACTTTGGCTTCTGATTTTATTAATAATGATTTACTACAATATACTTGTTTTTAATCATGATAGAGACTATATAGCCTAAAAATCAGTATTTTATATATGTCCCAACATTAATGAAAAGCAAAAAAAATAAAATAAAAATAAATGGATACCATTTAATCATTGTTTTCCTTTCCTGGGACTGCTGTAACAAATTCCCATAAAGGTGATGGCTTAAAACAACAGATTTTTCTCTCCCAGTTCTGGAGGCGAGACATTTGAAATCAGGCAGGGCTGTAATCTCTAGGCAGGCTCCAGGGAGATCCTTCCTTGCTTCTTCCAGCTTCTGTTGGCTTCCAGGCCTTTGTTGGCTTGTGGCCGCGTCACTCCAACCTCTGCCTCCATCTTCACGTGGTCTTTTTCACCCTTTTTTTCTTTATCTCTCCTCTTGTTAGTGTTGCTTATAAAGACATTTGCTATTGGATTTAGGAGCCACCGGATAATACAGGATCTTCTCACCTGGAGATCTTTAGCTTAAATGAACTCACAAAGATCCCTTTTCAGAATAGGTATCGTCACAGGTTCCAAAGGTTAGGATATGGGCATATATTTTGGGGGGACCATAATTCAACCCATTATAATCATTACCTGATAACATTGATTTTGTTCTACTGACAAGTAGAAGCTGGATTTTAAGAGACTGAAAATTGCAATCTTCTTTAATACCAAACTGTTTTATGTGTGAATCTACGAAGGAAAAAGATGAATAAATGAAAGGATGAATAAGTGGGGTGGGGTGAAAGGTGAATGAGATAATTGGGACCTAAAGTAATTTAAAAATATTTTAGAATTCTGGGTAAGGAAGATTGAGATTAAAAATGGAAAAACTTTTATTTGCCAAAAATATGTTTTTGCAGACATATGGCATTACAGACTTACTTTATATATTTATGTAGCAATTTAATAGAAGCCAAAAGTGTGGTCAATATCAATGGAACTTTTCTGTTTTAAATTGGCATGACTTTATGTGTAAACTGACCAGTTTTCACAGTTACTTAAGCATATTTAAATTGGGAGAACTGCTGAGACCCCTAAGTCCCCCCTTTTAAAATTAATTTTAAGACACAAAAGTCTATCTGTACTGTGCCACATGGGCAGAAATGGAGCCAATACCGTTACTTGAAAATGTGATGAATAAGTCAAGTTAGTTCTCTTACATGTATTTCTAAATATTATTGAAGGTTTCACACTGTCCCTTTTAATAATCTGCAAAAAGTGTTCTTATTGAAGGGAATTTCTCTTCAGTCGAAACATTACAGGAGTTGGGGGGTGGGCGTTAAAAACCTCATATAAAATGCTGGGAAAAGAAATCCTGAGGTAGGATTTCCCGAAGCGAATTCTTTCCTATCAATACACACCAGATCCTAGGAGAGCTCTTCCCTTTCTGCCACAGCTGCCCTCCACCCAGCTCTGTATTGATGGCTGGTTTTCTAATGCTCAGGTCAGTGACTCATTCTACACCTGCACACTAGACCCTGGGACACCCGGGATCTGTCAGACGCCCAGCCCTCCTTAGCCTGATTTCCTCCTCCTTCCCACAGACATTTCCCTTGCTGCCCCCTCTGCCCACTTAGCTTTTCTACTCCTCTGCTGGTATTCTGGTCGTTTTTGTTACAAAGATTGTAAGAATATTTGTTCCCAGGATTGTAAGAAGACCCTCTCTGAGGCTAGTTCAAATGGAGTGAAGATGCTGTGGTGCGGCTCCAAAGTGCCCTCTAAAAGGAAGCTCACCTGGCAAGCACTGAACTGGGGCCCACAATGCCTCAGTGAGCTGGGAGGTAGTCTTTGTGTTGATGTTTCTCTGATTTTCTGTGTGTTTCTTTATATCTGCCTGGCTGCTCCTTTCTCTGATGCCCTGAGAATTAGCCTCTGCAGCAGAATCCTAGTTTATGTGACTTTCAACACTGTTAATTATATCTGATGTCAATTTGCAGCCCAATCGCTTGTTATAAATTTGCGCCCACATTCTCATACAATCTGCTTCCTGGTGCTTTTTTAAATAATTAATTTTTTTTATTGTTTAAAGTATTACAAATAGTAGTACATATGTCTCTCCCCCCATTAACCTTCCCCGGGCCTCCCCTACCCCCCCAGTATATGCCCTCACCTGCCCCCTGCAGTGTCTTGTATCCATTTGTTATGCTTATATGCATGCATACTAGTCCTTAGGTTGATCTCTTGCAGCCCCCACTCCCACTCCCCAACCTCCTCTGCCTTTCGCTGACTTTGAGTCAGGTTTACAAGACTGGTTTAATCATATCCCTCACAAGGTGCCCCACCCCCTCCTGCTGCAGGGGTTGTTATTTTGAGTTGCCTCCTGTCCATTCTGCTTTTCACACACCTGCATCCACTGTGCTCTGCTCCCAATTATCCCATACATTTTCCTCAAATGACGTCAATGTTGATGCATCAGACAATTTTGCTACCCCTGAAAACTGATTCTTGCTATTTTTTATACTCTCCAACTAAAATATGCATGTATTTAAAATGGCCACATTTTCTACTTCCATTATTCATTTTTTTTCCAAAATATGGTTAAGAGTAATTCCACTGACTGGACTTATTGATTCTATTGCTATTTTTGTATTGAGAGAATTTGGATAATTCAATAAAATACTCTTCTTTTGAGTAATAAAATGCACCCAGTCAAGATCATTTTCATATATTAGTGTGCCAGATCACTACCAAAGATTACTGTACATTCAAGTTTCCAGTCTTGAGAGTTTCTTCTTTGATGAGTTTGAGTCTCTTGTCCATAAAAGTCAACTGTGCTATGAATAAAAAAGACAAAGTTGTCAGTTCCCTGGGGACCAGGTCTCTGTTCTTATTCAGGCAACAGAGGGTTGAACATTTGACAGAAAGATACTTATACTTTAACTCCTCCATCTCGCTGGTGAGCTGCACCAGGTGCTGGCAGGACCTCCACCCACCCAGGAGCCCCTTCTCATTACTAAAATTTTTCGCCATTAGCTGACACTGAGAGGGAGACTGACCTTGACCTAGTATATTTCAGAAGATTCTCCCAAATCAACCCCTCTGATAACTGATGTTAGAAATTGCACAGAGTTCACTTCCTTTGGCTTAGATCTCCTTGCCTGAGTCTCTCCCCGAAGTTAGTCACATATAAGAATTACCAGCAGCAAGAACAATGTTAGCCCATGCATTACCTTTATGAAAGTTAGTAAAAACATCCCTTCTTGTACAGATTTAATTTTTTTACAGATTTATATGAAAATAAAACTTATAATCATCTGCTAGAGAATTGTAACAATTACACAACTCTTCAGCATTTTATGGGGGTCCTGTTGTGCAGTCCACAACCCTGATATTACTCAGCAGCCCAGAGAACTTTATTGCTTAACCCCTAAAAATGCATCAGTATTTTTCTTATAAGCAGATTTTGAGAATCAGGATAGAAAAGGCAACAAAATAACCCAATAAGTAAAGACAGTGGATATCAAAGTTACATAGAACAGACTAGGAACAAAGCTACCCTTTTCAGATGCGCTAAATTCCAATTGCATTACATAGAGAAGGTAGTTAACAAAACGTCTATTTTTGGAAAATGTTTTCAGATATCATTGAATATACTGTTCTTCCATTTCAAGAGTTTGCAGTCAAATGATCAGATGAAAAAGGCAAGAATTGTTTTAGATTTTCCATAGAATTGTGTAAACAGCTGTAAACAAGAAACTTTTTTAAAAATGATAGGAAGAAAGAGTATTTACAGTCTTAGAGGTAAACAAAGGTACGTGAGAGACTTATTGAATTATTTTTAAGAGTTTTTCTTCCTTGGAAGAAAGACATATGGAAACAAGTTTGATTTTGTTGTGTTGTGTTTATTTTATTAGAAGAGTGGCCTGAGCTGGCATGGGTTATTCTGGTTGGGTGTAAAGAGTTACTGGTGATCTCTCATATGCAAGGTTCTGCCATTTTTTTCCTTACAGAGGTTTCTTTCTGCATTTGGTCTTCACACATTCTCATATAGCAGGCATTTCTCTCATTCGGACATAGAGAGGAAGCCCAGAGCATGTATGGCAGAACTGAATTTCAATCTAAGTCCGTCTAACTCTTTCCCATTATGATTGCTACTCTGCAGACTCAGCTGAATAATAATGGTAGTTACTGCTGTGTGTTGTGGATAGATATGTATCCCCTAAAATTTCATATTATTTAAAAGTGTTTCTCTGATTAAATTGAAGTTCTAACTCCCAGTACTTCAGAATATGATTTTGTTGTAGAGAAATGGTCTTTACATAGGTAATTAATTTAAAATGAGGTCACTAGACAAGCCCAATCAAATATGAGTGGTGTCCTTCTGAAAAGAGGAAATTGGACAGACATGCAAGGAGGTCACCTTGACAGAGATTGGGTGCTGGTTGTGTCTACCAGCCAAGAATGCCAAGATGCCAGCCAACTGCCCGAAGCTAGAGGGGAGGTCTGGAGCAGACTCACAGCTCTCAGAAGGGACTAATCCTGTGGAAACTTGCACCTTTGGACTTCCAGCCTCAGGAACTGGGAGAAAGTAAATGTCTGTGGTGTTAGCCATTTAGTTTGAGGTACTTGGTTACTACTCACCTAGCAAATGGATAAACTGTCTTAACTTAGATGGGAGAAGCCAGACGTAAGGACCTGAATCCCATCGAGGCATCTTAATATGATGTGAGAAGCAGATGGGGAACACTGATAAAGCGAAGATCAGTATGGGATAAGTTGGGGACAGCTTGTCTTGGAGAGCTGAGCTGGGATAAATGGGAAACCCTAAAAATGTAAAAAGCCTTGCAACATGGTGTTCATTTAGCTGGAGCTTTGTTTTATGCTTACTAATTTTGTTTCTACCTTTTATTGGAATGGACAAAGTTCATTGAACTTTATGTACCTTGATTAAACTCCAAGCAGAAATTTATGACATTATTTAGCTTACCAACTTTGCTGGCTATATCTATTGTATCTTACACATCTCGATGATTCAGTCATTACTCCAGAATATTCTTACAGATAGCATATGGGGGAGTTGAAAGAGAAAGAAAATTTGAGGGGGGAGGGGAGACACAGAGACTTATGAAAATGTAGGGGGACAGATTATCTTTGTTATGCATGTAGCATATCTACATGATTCTTGTACGTGAAAATAGGATGATTTTATGACCCAAACAAGCCTCAGATATTTTGTTTCAAGCACATGTTGAGCCTTGCATTACAAGTGCGAAGAGTCTTCCTCATAGTATTGAGGAGTGTGCCTGTGAATGTGTGTTTATTGGCAGCCTTGAGTTTTTTACAGAATCCTTCCAGCTCACCTGTCTGTCTTAGATGGACAGTGCCATGAGGACAGAAGCAGGCAGGACTTGGTAGGCATGCTCCTCACATATCCCAGCCTGTGCTTTTGGGATAACCTCTTCATGTGTTGGTCCGAACTGTGTATTTCTTAAGAAGTGCCTTTCATATCTAGGCTAATGTGTTACATTCGTTATTAAGTGGTTTCTCATAGACAATAATGATAACAACTGTAACAACAATAATAGTAGCTAACCTAATGGGTATTTACTACTGGAAGGCATACTGCTTAGTATTTCATTTATCTCACTTAATATTTTAAAGAGAATAGAGAAAATGATCTCTTGTATTATTTCAAGACCAAGTAAATAAATCTGTCTTTTAATTATTTCTGTTCACTGAGGTTAGCCAGACCCTGGTGTAGGCATTTTCACATATGATTTAAAGTTTTGATCCTATCTTCCCGGGCCTGCCTTGAGGCAAATGATTTATAATTTCTTTGGTCTGCTTTCTCCTCATGGTTTTCTGGTGTCTTGTTTGAAGAATTGATCTGCCTTTCCCCTTATATGAACTAATTGTGTGAAGAATCCTCACTACTTATGTATCAAAATCATGTGGATAATGTTAATCATTTTCAAGCCCATGCTAAAGGGTTCTAATGTCTCATGTTCCTTTTGCCAACATAGCTTGTGGGGTTCAATACTGTAATCAAACTTTAGTCTTTAAATTGCTACACAGCATATATTCTTGCTGGTTTCCAGGTTCCCTAGCCTATGCCTCCCTCAGCCTGCAGCCTCCACCCTCACACCCACCTGCTTCATCTGACTAATGCATATCCATTGTTGGCTCTTGCCTATGCTCCATCTCCTAAGAGATAATGTTTTCCTTGACCCTTTTGTTCTGAGTCAGATGACCTTGCTAGATGTTCCCGTGCACTTGGCCTCTCACAGACTGATCTCACTATTTTGTAATTGTGCATTTACTATCTGAATGCCTCCTACAGACAATTCAAAGGCAAGGACTGGATTTAGTTGACTATCACTCAATACAATATCTGACCTCTAAAAATAAATCCAGAATTTTTGTTGCAAGAATGAATGAAGAATGACTATCTCTAGCCTCACATTTACCTAATTTTGTAATTGCTTATGAAAATCCCCATTATACAGAGAACACCTTTGAGAAGAAGGCAGGACTCTTTCTAACAACTCTGAAAAGAAAGCAGAGCCTTTGTGTTCTGAGTGGAGTATCTAGAACACAACCTGAGGAAAAATAGGTGGAGCATGAAGGACTTAGCAAACTGGGACCAAGATGTCATCTTCCACTCTGTTTCTTGGAAGCCAATGCTCAAGGAAGGAGAAGCTCAGATGCTTAGTTTGCTTCTTGATTCCTCCTTATCTCTAAAGGCTTTGGACAAAGCACAGCAAATTTCCTCCTCAGTATGTATATCACCAAGATTCTTAGTGGTCTTTTGTTTTGCTTCATAGCTAGGAAGGTGACTTAGAGAAGAAGATTCCCCATGATGGGAAGGGTGAGTGAAGTTGCTGTTTATTAATTTCTGTTTGTTTTAGAGGCTGGGTTACACATGGTTCATGAAACAGGTGGTAGAACTAATATTTTTATAAATATTTAAAAGTGCTGGCTTCATATATAAATCTATGATGCTGCACTAAAAATAATTTATATGTGCTTCTAAATAGTACCAGTTCCCTGGATATTCAAGATCCATTTTATAGAGTTTAAGCATGCTTGTTTTTTGTTTGTAATTAAAACTGCAAGAATTTTGCTGAGACCGGTTTGGCTCAGTGGATAGAGCATCGGACTGCGGACTGAAGGGTCCCGGGTTCGATTCCGGTCAAGGGCATGTACCTTGGCTGCAGGCACATCCCCCGTAGGGGGCGTGCAAGAGGCAGCTGATCGATGTTTCTCTCTCATCGATGTTTCTTACTTTCTATTCTTCTCCCTTCCGCTCTGTAAAAAAAATCAATTATATATATATATATATATATATATATATATATATATATATATGTTTAAAAAATAAATAAAACTGCAAGAATTTTTTTATTAACTACTGCTCACACTTCAGTGGTTCTTTGAATATTTCTAGGGCCTCTGGTGATGACTACTGGGCAAGTGCAGATAAATGTGAAATAATGTGCAAGTACACTTACAATGACCAAAAGTTTTTATGAGCTCAACTAAATTTTAAACAACTTGGATGGAAAGAGGCAGAACCAACAAGTCCTAAAAATGCTATTGAATATAGGATTTTTTCCACTTGAATTTCTAATAAAATAACCATAATGTATTTTTCCTTTCTTAGAAAGCTCTGTCCACTCATTCATGTCTTTGGTATACCATCCAAATGTCCAGTTTCCAAAAAGAGCTGGTTGCCTTGAAGGTGGACTTTCAGTCAGTCAATAATGTTTGAATCAGTAGATCAACCTCACTTTTCATATGATTGTGTGAATTCATTCCTGTGCTGAGATGACTCTAGACTCAGGTCTCTGCTGAGAACTTTTCTGCAAAGCAATCAAATTATAAGAAATTACAGGGTGAGATTTAGGCTGTAACTCCTAGGGATGTTGTTTTACATCAGTCTTATGATTTAATAATATACAAGATATTTCTATATTCTTAGAAGTTATAGTCAGCTAGATCCTCCTGATGATGAATTAAATTATTTTATTTGTATTTGAGTGTCATGGGTCTTTGGGATACATGCTAAGAGTTTGAAAGAAAATAAACTATTTCTGGACTTTGATAAATGAACAACAAAGCTAAACTAAATTTATTAAATGTTAACCTCCTTAAGTGGAGGTAGCATTTTATTCATCCAGTAATGAGTACTTGAGATGTACTAGCAATTGTGCTGGTTTGGAAAAATGTAAAGGAAAAAGGAACAGTAATAATACAGTCATAGTCAGTGTCTTTAGGGAGTTCGTCATCTAATGAGGAAAACAGAAATAGTGGTGTCATACATGAGATATGCAGTTACTATAAAGGCAGTACAATTAGAGTGTGTGGCGGGTGAGTTTTGCAGAGATGACTGAGCAGAGTCATAATGGTGGTGTTGAGAAAGACCCCACCTGACAAGTGGAAGTTATAAGACATTTTTTTGTTGCTGTAGCCTTGATCGAGGATTAGCAGTTCATCCTCATAGAGGCTGGAGAGTTGCACAGACTTAGATCTTGGAGAGCATTGTGCGTTAGTTTAAGGATGACATTTCAGTTGTGAGCATAGGAAAGCCAGTGAGTCCATTTTCCATTTAGACAGTTTACTTCAGTAATTCTGATGAATATGGACTGTAATTGGCAAAATAGAGGGAGACCTATTAGCAGCCTTGGTGAGAGATGAAGAGGGCTGAATTAGGCACTGTGTGGATGGACACAGTGTTTGAGAGACAGCAACAACTAATTTTGAGGGCAGGAGTGCAGGAGAGGATGATGGAAAGCAGGACTCCCAGGTTTAACACGTGAGTGACCAGATGATGATGGGGTCAAGAGGATGCAGAAGGAGGATAGGTTCAGTGGGAGTTCAAAACATGTTTCTAATCTGTGGAGTTTGACCTGTCCATGGGTCACTCGAATCAAAATTTCTGTTGATAGCCTAGTCTGAATATCATGATAGATGTCTGGACTAACTATTTAGACTTGGGGCCCCTCAGGAAGCGGCTGGCAGTTGGCACTATGATAGAGGCAGAGAGCTTTTTGGGGGAGAGAGGAGGGAAAACAGGTGAGAAGGGCATAGACTGAGGATAGAAGTATTCAGAGCATCAACAGGACTCGGCACATTTCTTGGTCCATGTGAAATTGTCAATAAATAAAATTTCATAAATTATCCATAAATTAATTTTGAATGTATAAAAGTTAAAAGTTTACAGTTAAATAAACATGCTTTGAGGTAGTACTGCCCACCCTGAGTATATAATGGAGTCACTGAAGAGTACTTAAAAATTATCAGTTACCAAGTGCCACGCTCCAGAGACCTGACTTCATTGTTGTAGGGTGGGATTTAGACACAGACACAGGCACATGTGTGTATGTTCTAGGTCTAAAAGTTATTCCAGTGTGCAGCTAAGGGTAAGAATTATTCTATAGGAAATAAGAGTCATATGGGAAGGATAATTGGAAGGACGAAGTCCTGGCTGGGTAAATGGGAAGGGAGCCTCGAGGAAACAAGAAATGCTATGGTTTCAGGAAAAAGGGAAAATTAAAGTCACAGAGAGCATTGTGGAAGAAACCAGACAAAGATCTTAGCCTAAGAAAGAATTAGATCTAGGGAGCTGGATTAAAAGAAGGAGCTAGTATGGAAATGGGTCTATGCTTTTTAGGAATCAGGCCATATGTATGTAGCTTCAGATTTTCTGTGGTGTGCAGATAATAGGTGCTTGATTGGAAAGTCAAGGAGCTAGTTGTCACTGATTGGTGCTCAGGTCATTCCCAGGGGCTAACATAGTCTCCATTTGTAAAACAGAAGCTACTGGAAGCAGTCTTCCCTCTCTCGGGCCCGAAGGGCACCAAGCATGGACCTGTCCTGCAAATGAGGTGTGTTTACACATGTGTTGACAACAGTGGTCCCAGTTTCCAGGAAGTGCCCTCCAGACAGCCTGATTTCTTTGCGTATTTTCACTGATAGGCAGGTGTCATCCTATGTATGTTCCTCCCATTGTTAGTTGTGGGTATATGTTGGGGGTAAGGTTAAAGACTGCTTTGGTGCTGAGATACCTCAAGTATTTTCCAAAGAGAGGAACTGTTCAAATCAAGATATTACTTAGGTGACCTGAAAACCATACTGTTGGATTCTAAAATTCAGAATTATGTTATTGAAGAAACAAGCCACTAGTTAGTCACTGAAAAAGCAAGGTAATTTCTATGAAAAGGATTTAGTTTATCACTCAACATAAGAATTCTCTGGTAACTGAGAGGGGGAGGGAGGGAGGGAGGGAGGGAGGGAGGGAGGGAGGGAGGGAGGGAGGGAGGGAGGGAGGGAGGGAGAGGGAATGTGCACATGGTGGGTGGCAAAGAGAGTCTGCACCCACATGCATATATGAGCAAGCACTGAACCATACATTCTAATTGCTTTAACTCTTGAAAACACTTTGATCCAGTTGGCTGGGGGCATACCTCAGAAATATGTGGATCATTTAGGATGGTTAATTATCAGCTTTGGGTGTTTTAAACTGCCTCAAGACTATGATATAGAGCAGGAGAACCTTGTGTTCTCTGTTGTCCTTCATGCCGAGTCTCTGATAAATACCAGGGCATTAGGAACTGCCCTCTGGTGTGTTCTGTTGTTGCCGGTTCCCTGGTTAATCATTGTCCCATGTCTGCGACTAAGATGACTATGTACTTGGCAGGTCTGCCTCAAATTATAAGCTGACACCTGGGTGGGAGTATCAGTCTGAGATGACAATACATAAGATATCACAGCTATCATATCTGAAGCCAGCAGAATGACTTAGATCTTAGGACATACACAGCTTCCAAGGCTAGGCCATTTTGCAGAAATATACTTGGGGACCCTTTATGAATACTGTTATAGCTAAGGAACTACTTTCCCTCAAAAATCCTGGCATGCATCACTCACACATATGTCTGGAAGCTGTGAATGATTATTATATAGTTGCTTCATAAGCAGTGGCATAAGCTTAAACACGGGGCCTTCATTTTTTATTCATTCACTTATTCATACAATATTTACTAGGTGTAGCCACTGAGGATAAAATGGTTAGTTTTAAAAGGACCCAGACTTGTTCTCATGGAGTCTGCAGACTAGTAAGATCAAAGTGGTGGGTGAGGAGAAAGACATTGATAAGATAATACCCCAATGAATGTAAAAGTGTAAACTCATGAAAATCTTCCTAAAAAAAAAACCAAATGCTTATCCATGAAAGTATATGGCAGAGCAGTGTCCTGGGAATCCGAAAAAGCTTCTGAAGAGCAGGGAACTGCAAGAGCACCAGCGTGCTGGCATGAGGGGACTTCAGGGTGAGGCAGGAGAGGTGGATAGAGTCAGATTGAGTAGGGACTTAAAGGTCATGTTAAACCTATGAGAAGGTATTGCATGTTTTTAACTGGAGGTGAGTAACAGTGTCAGAATTCTGGTTAGATTGGGGAGAAGGATGTAATAAACGTGAAAGCCCAGATAATAAATTATTGCAGAAGTCTATGCAAGAGATGACAATATTTAAGAGAAAGTAATTCCCAAGAAATTTAGGAATAAAATGGATGGTGATGTTGATTGAATCTGTGATGAGGGAGATGGGCAGGAGTCAGGGATGACTCTTAGTCTTAGTCTTGCATAACTATGAATAGTGGTTTTGTTGACAGAGAGCTACTAGAAGAGGGGGCAATGTTTATTGGTGCTGCATTGGAATGGGTCTACTGTGCAAGTCATGAGTTCAGTTTTAATGTGTTAAGTTTGAGTATCTTTGGGAGACCCAAGAGCAGATGTTCTACAAGTACTACCTCAAATCCTCAAAGCTGATCTGTGAAATTCCACCCTGACACCCTCAGACACAAGGGTTCCAGAAGTAGCTTGCAGTGTCCCCTAGAGGAACTTTCCACTTTGTAGCTCCTCTCCCTCTCTGATGGCTGGTTATATAGCCTTGTACCAAGGAACACAGTCCACCATGACATGAGTTTGTTTTTCTTCCCTTGAACTAAGGGATGATGTGAGTCTCTCTCTCCAGATGTACATGCATATCTGTACTCACTTTATCCCACCAATAGCTACTGTGGCTTTAGCAGCTATTTGGTACAGTGGAGATTCCCTGATTAGAGTGATGCCCAGTTGGGCTTTGTAATAACTAGCTATGTGCTTTGGCCATTCTGATTTATCTAGATCAATATTTTTTCCTGTGTGAGAGAAACAGTTGATCTAGATCATCTATAAGAGGTTTTCTGTCTTTAATATTCAGCGATGTTAATTTCTAGTCATAATTAAGTAAGCAAATAGTTTGGGGAATGAGATCAATATGTTTCTAGATATAGGGAGTAATCCTTGGCCATTTCAGAATGGCTCACATTTGGTTTGTTCCCCGTTTTTTATTTATCATTTATTGGTCAGGTTATTTATCATTTTTAGCAATGTTTAGATAGAGATGGAGGAATGTTTCTATCCAGATGCTGACTTTGATCCGTGGGCATGGCTACCTGTGGTTCTCGTTGGGATAGATGCTGGTGCTGCATCATGGTTGGGAGGAGAAAGTCCTAAGCAATCGGCGATGTTCCTCATGGGGAGTGGTGGCACCATAAGTGCATGCCTTGCATCCCACTTCTGAGATCTGGGGTCTGTGTTTGCTCTGCCGATATGTGAGCACTACTTAGTGTTTAAAGCAAGTAATTGCAGGATTCATATACCTTCCCAGACTTGCGCTGGAGCTGAACTTTTCCACTATTGTTTATTATGTGGAGTTCTAATGTAATTTCAACAATTTGGTGAGATAATGGGAGAAAGATGACTATATATCTAGATAATTTTGTTTATTGGTTAGCACTATTTGGCACTTCCTGAAAAAAATATAAAGTGTCTACTTTTCTGTTTTTAAAAGGACAGTCATATATAATGAAAGCCTAATATGAATATCAACCAAATAGTGGAACAACTGGTCACTATGACACACAATGACCACCAAGGGGAAGATGCTCAATGCAGGAGTTGCCCCCTGGTGGTCAGTGTGCTCCCACAGGGGGAGCACTGCTCAGCCAGAAGCCAGGCTCATGGTTGGCCAGTGCAGTGGTGGTGGCAGGGGCCTCTCCCACCTCTGCTGCAGGCAGGCAGTAAGGAGCGAGGGGTCCCAGACTGCAAGAGGGCACAGGCTAGGCTGAGGGAACCCCCTTCCCCAGTGCACAACTGTTGTGCACCGGGCCTCTAGTCTAATTAGAATAAACCTATCTGTATAAGTTGAGGATCATGCAGAAACTCATGACAAGTCCTCTAAACAAGTGCTTCTCAACTTCAATGTGGAATCATATCACCAGGGGATCCTGTTGAAATCCATATTCTGAGATTCTAGTCCTAGACATTGTAGTTCAGTAGGTCTAGCTGAGTCCTGAGATTCTGACCAGCTGCCTGTCTGGGACCACACATAGAAGAGTAAATGTCTAAACAGCCCTAACAATTGTAAACAAACAAGGATGGGCATAATGAATGATAAGAGTTGAATGTTTGATAGCCACACTCTAAAACTGTTTACTTTTGACAAACAATACTGCTTCCTAAATTCTCTGCATAGATTATTTTTATATTATTTTCTTGGGGGAGGGGGACATACTAGTTGATTAAGTTCTTCGGTTAATTGCATTCCAGGCTACTAAAGTTTTATTGAGCTTCTAGAACACTCAATATAAACCACAAAATGTAGTTACTTAATTGTATTTTTCCTTTTTACACTTTAATTGTTTTGTTTAACTACACAAATGATACTTGCTCACTGTTAGAAACTCAAACAATGCTGAAATGCATAAAATAGAAAGTGAAGTCTTATCGTCTCCCAAACCCTACCCCATAGATTTAATAACATCATTAAATAGTTTAAACAGTTTGATGTGACCATTTGGAGTTTTCCTGTGCTTGTGTAAATATTCTCTGTCTGTGTATTCATATAAATAAACAAATACTTTAGAGGGGGGAAACAATAAATGTCTTTTTACCTTTCTAAAAGGAGGGAGTTGATTTAAGATTCCAAGGGTGAGATTCAAAGGGACCAAAAGTAAATATTTTTTCTCTAACATTTCTGCAGGTTGCTTTTTAAAAAATATATTTCAATTGGTTTTAGAGAAGAACAGAGAGGGGGAGAGAGATAGAGACATCAATGATGAGAGAGAATCATCGATCAACCTCCTGCAAACACTCTACTGAGTATCAAACCCATAACCTGGACATGTGCCCTGACCGGAAATAGAACCGTGCCCTCCTGGTGGATAAGTCAATGCTCAATGGCTGAACCTTGCCAGCCAGGCAAGAGAGAATCTTATAGGCAGCAAGAGAAAAACAATTTGTTAACCTACAAAGGAACTCCCATAAGGCTGTCAGCTGATTTTTCATCAGATACTTTACAGGCCAGAAGGAAATAGCATGAAGTGTTAATGATAATGAAAAGCCTGCAGTTTGCTTTTTCACACTTAAAATATAATATTTTAAACATATTTCCAAATATATACACTTATTCGCTTGCCAGTGTTTTATATGTGCTGGCCTGTTTCTTTTCATCTGACTATAAATTCCAATTTTTATTATTCTACATCTCACAAAATATCTTATGTAGGGACAGGTATGAGATCCCTGGTGGGTAAGTACATTTCACTGCACTTTGAAGTATCCTGATATCACAGTGGTTGATTTTCTGAGATCTGGGTTGTAATATTTATCTACATTGGTTTATTGCAGTGGTTGGCAAACTGCGGCTCGTGAGCCACGGTTTGCTGCTTTGTTGACTAATGAGTTTGCCAACCACTGATCTAGCTAATAAGTGTTTATTCAGCACCTTTTATTCGCCAGGCACTGAGCATCTACCTTTGCCAGATAATAAGGATACAGCAGTGAGTAAATGAGAAGGCCATGGTTGCTGCCCACATCCAGCTGACAGTCCAAATAAAGAGAAGGAGCCTGAGTTATTTTACTGCAGTTTTACTCTAGAACAATGAGATTTGGCATTTTGTTGGTTTTAAAAGAGAACAAGAAACCCCTAGTAACTTTGCTTTCTTTATTTGACATGAAAAGATGAAACCATCACTAGCCCTGAGATTTCTTCCCCAGCTTTGGCCAGAATCCAGTTGGTGAAAAACATCTGGAGGTCAGATGCAAGGTAGGGAAATGCAGAAAATAATCTCTCCTTGTGATGCTTCAAAGGACATGCAAGGGCAAGACTAAGAAGCTGATATTATTTTGAATCAAGAGAGAGATACATATGCACACTGGATTTATAGGAAAAAATGGTGAGTTTTATTAACTTATTTGTTAGGGCAATGGAGTGTGAAATAATGTTGTGTGTTTTTATTCTTTTTGGTCAATGCAAAAGTGGAATAATGAATTCATGCTGCAAATTCACTAATGTTATATATAAAAGCCCTATTTTGCATTAGGCACCATTGGTGCATTGTGTAAATAGAGCCTTATCATTTTACAAAGACCACCATTATTGACGAGGGAGCTCTTAATAGAATGGCTACATTATCTGGATATTGAGAGGACCAGGATTTATTCTTCTGAGGCATAAGTTACTTTATTATTAGGATTTCTTATAAAGCTCATTTATTGAAATAATTAGAAACCAATTGTTCACATCCACATTGGTAGGATAAGCTCCTTAACAAATCACCACTCCACAATCATCCAAATTGGGCTTCTGGAAAAATAGCCTTACAAACTTTTATCAGGAAGCATGAAGACTATATAGGTTTTAAATTTAATAGTTGATAATCTTCTGACAACAGCTGAGCAGCACTTAATGAGCTTAGCCTCTCTGCAATTAGGATGTTCAGAATCTGGGTGAGATGGAATGTAGGGAGATTTATTCTTTTCAATTAATTTCCTAGCCTGCCCATCGGCTTTCTCTCTGATAACCTCTCTTGTCTGTGGCCTGTGCCCTATGCTGGGACCATGGGCCTGGGAAGGAGGTCAGACAGATTAGAAATACCTGTCGCTCTTCAGTCCCGTGCTCCGTACCTACGATTTTCATGCTTTGGAAGGAAATCATCCTTTCCAACCTGGCCTCAGGCATTTGGATGCAAAAACTGGCAGATGGGAGCCAAGAATTTGGATTCAGATTCTCAACACTGGTTATTCTGTCAAAATTTGAGAGTTTACCTAAGAATTCAAATTGTGTTGTATAAGTTATATTTGTAAATTATATTTGTAATTTTATAAATTATGTGTATATGTACATAATTTTGTTATGTTTGATTCATAACACCAGGCCAGGTCAAGGCCCACATCTGATCGGCCCCATCAGAACCAGATCCAGCTCTCCCCTCCCTTTCTCAGTACCCTGCCTCTGTCTTCCATGCCCCCTGCTCTTTAGAACCAAGATGGCTGCCTTTCTTGTAAACCTCACCCTGCTTTGCACAGGGTGTGTGGTCTGTGAATTATGTCCAGGTAAATAAGAGGGACACTGGATGCCTAGCCAGGCAGAAATCTAGGCTGATCATTAAACCCACGTTCTAACTTCTCTTTGCTCTACCTCAGAGCTCTTTATGTGAAATGCTTTTTGTTGAGTCTTTTCTCCTCGATTTTCTCCCATTTTTGATGCAGATGAGGAATGATAATGGGAATAATAATATATTACTTTTTACTTGCTCAGTGAATTTTAAATAGTATAGTTGATGGCAAAATTCTTGGCAACAGCATTCACCCAGAATTTAATAAGGTTATTGCAACACTTTTCGTGTAATTATTTCAACTTGCATGCTTTTCAGAATCCACTGATACACTTAATAATTTGAAACTTTGGCTAATCCAAATAATTGATATTTGACTTTGGAATTTATAGTAATGTTGGGTTTTGTGGCAGGTTTTCTATTTTGGTTATGTATTATGTATTATATGGGCAGCATTAGTCTGAAATAAGGGTTATTAGAGATGTGTGGGTTTCTGGTGGGTGGCAGTAGTTGTATGTATAACAGGATATTTTGATGGCTCAGAAAACAGGACAAGGCATTCACCTGAAGGACTTACTTAAATAAAATTTGTTAAATGTCCCTGGTGCCTTTTATTCAGGGAACTCCTAAACATTATGTCTGACATCTCAGTTATTGCTGCCCATGCCATTCCTTGAAAAGAGTCCCCAGAATCAATTTCAGGTCTCTCTGCAGAGGCATGTCTGCTTGTCCAACAGGGAATCAGAAGTTTCTCCAGAAGTGGGCGTACCAGTGGCAATCTTGCCTTTACTTCCTATGGGTATTCTCAGCAATGCCTCACGCGGCTGCAGACCAGCTCTTAGCACTTGTGCTCTTCTGCCTTTCATGTTTGTAGCCTCAATGGAATCAAGATGGGAAATAATAAGAGATGAGACAGAGCCCTGGCTGGTTTGGTTCAGTGGATAGAATGTCAGCCTGTGGACTGAGGGGTCCTGGGTTAGATTCCGATCAAGGGCACAAGCCCACATTGTGGGCTGGATTCCCAGTCGGGGAGTGCAGGAGGCAGCCAATCAGTGATTTTCTCTCATCACTGATGTTTCTATCTCTATCTCCCTCTTCCTTTCTCTTTGAAATAAATAAAAATAAAAAAGAGATAAGACAGGAAATATATGTAAAGCCTCCATGCCCTGGACTCCATTCTGTGGGTAGTGGAAGCCACTGGGAGGTTTTAAGCAGGAAAGTGCAGCAATGGAATCTGTGCTTTAGAAATATCACTTCAGTCTGGAGGACAGGTGAATGGAGGGAAGAGACAGGCAAACTAGTTAAGTCTTTGCAAGGTCTTGGTGAGGCTTGGTTAAGAGAGAAGTGTAATGATAGTGGCCATGAGCATGGAAAGAAGGTGATATAGTTCAAGTGTATTTAGAATGTAGATGCAGGAGAACTTGGTGTCATAGTACTCTGGCGATGGGGGAGAAGGGGGAGGTGAAGATGATGCCCAGATTCCTGGTTTGTGTGAATGGGTGAACAGCGATGCCATATCTCCTATCATTTTAATCAGGTGTGAAGACGCTGAGTCTCAGATGTCAGTTACCATTTATTGGAATTTGCTCACAATTTCTAATATCATTGCCTTTACAAGTAATTTATTTTTATTAGGTTTAAGTTTTTGGGCTAATTTGAGATATCAGCTATCATGTATCGATGATAATTCATTACTTCTGATACCTACCTCTTTGTAAATTAATTCATTCGTTCATGTATCAAATGTTCGTCAGATATTTATTGGTAGTATCTGCCAGAGTTGTGCTGATAGGAAAGTTTTGACCCCTCTACTCATCCCTGTTGTACCTGTGCCTGATTATCCTGCTCAGCCCTTATTTGCCAGGATCATCACACTCCCCTGGATGCCTAGCCAGGTCTTTGGTCCAGGAGAGCCCACTGCCCTGAGTCAGTCTTAATGGGCCACATTCAGAAATGCGATCTTTCCTATTTGTTTTAGTCTTTCAGACATTAGGTCCATTTCCCTTCTTAAACTTCCTGTATTCATGTACATGGCTTCTATTTGAAATACTGGTTTTCAGGTTATTATGCATTTTTTCTCATATATTTTAAATATTTGCTAGATTAATCTCATTTGATTCATTTCACAGTTCTGGCCACTCCTACTTTTGTCTTCTTACAATATTGCTAATACCCTAGAACCATGATGGTGAACCTATGACACACGTGTCAGAACTGATACACATAGCTATTTTCGATGACACGCGGCCACATGCGGTCACATACAGAGAAGTATGGGGCCACATACTGAGAAGGACATTTCATCCTTGGCTACTGCAGCACCTGGCCATGAAGTAGCCGAGGATGAAATATTTGCTGTAGTGTACTACAGACAATCTGGGATGGAGGTCTGTAGGCCAAAACAACAGAACTCCAGCCCAGAGGGTCTAGTTCTGGGACTTCTGGTTAGGCCGTTAGGAGATCTTTGACCTCACTTCAGGCCGGCTGAGCAGGGAGCAACGGAATGCCGCGGGGGATGCATTTCTAGGGGCCCTGTGGTCACCATTACCAGCAACCACACAACCACAGCAGCCATCATCCAATATACTGTTCTGGGGTGACCATCATTACTGAGACAAGTGAGGGGGGGCGCTGGGATAGGTGAGGGCCTGTGCTATGGGTGCCATTTCTCACCATTAGAAATAGCAGCAGCCATCTTAATTTATATAAGGAATGTCATTTTGCAGCATAGTGCAGACTCCATTTCACCACTATTACTGTTGTGCATCCTTATTAACCCTATTTCTGCTTATTAACCCTGCCCTTTCCTAAAAGACAGTTACATGTGCAATGTTGTGGTCAGTTAGGCTAGTTAACCCCTAATTGCCTGCAGGGCTAACAGGCTATGTATAATTCTATCTTCTGTCAGTGCTCCCCTGATGGAGAACCCCAACAATAAAAAAAACAAAGTTAAGTAAAGGAAGTGGTAGCAGCAGTAGCCGACCCTTTCAAAAGACATGGGCCAAGATGTATGGCATTATAGAAAAAAATGGCAGATCATTTTGCATTCTATGTACTGAAACAGTAGTAAGCAGAACATGGAATATAAATAGATATTTTGAAACTAATCATTCCTAGCTCTTGAAAAAAAATGAGGATGAAAGGAAGGGATACATTTCCAGGCAGCTACACCTTTATAAGATCCAATCTAATTCCATCCTTAAATGTATAAAAGGCTCTACAAATTTATCATCTGCAAGTTTGAGCATTGCTCACTCCATAGCTCAGCATGGAAAAGCACTCAGTGAGGGAGACTTTACTAAAGAATCTCTCCTCAGATGTGCACAAGTTCTATTTCACAATAAGCAGAATAAAGATGCAATTATTAAGAGAATATCTGAGTTAACACTCAAAATAGAGATATCATAAAAGACCAAAACTGAGACTGAACACAAATGTACAACATCAATTAAAGAGAGACATAAGTAATTGTAAATATTTTTCAATCTCTCTTGATGAAACTACTGATGTCACATCACATGCTCAGTTGGCCATTATTGGTCGATATTCTGATGGTCTCACACAAAATAAACATGAAGATTTGAACCTCTTGGTTTGCATGATTTTGTGGTTTTTTCTGGGTCAAGTAAATAGCAAACCATTTTCAGAGGTCACTTCAGGTAGCTTATGGGAAAAAGTGAATTTTCACATTTATTCAGGAAACTAAGGCCAAATGCATTGTAGTAATTGATTTGTAGTAATAATTTGTCATGTCCAGCACTTTCCTTTATAAAGACATCTCTTTCGTTTTACTTTTAATGGTGGCATGGCATTTGCTAATCACTGAGATTGGCATGTGAAGTGTGGAGGAACAGACTATGGTTAGCTTCGTGGTATTTTGGGGAGAAAGAAGAGAGACATAAAATGGAAATCCAAGAACATTTCTTTTAGCAAATTTGATTTTTTTGTTTTCTGTGGTTTTTTTTTTTGTTTTTTGGGGGGGTTTTTGGGGGGTGGGGAATTCTGGAAACAAAACTTAATTATTTTTTACTATTACATTTCCTTATTTGACTCATTTTCTAGAGACTATTATGATTGAAAAGGAGGAAGCTATTTAATAATTAATGTGCATATTTTATTATAAGCCGCTACTCATTTGTTTATTTTTGTACAAAGTAAATACAATAATTTTTTATGTAGCCTTCAAACCAAAATATCATGCGCTGGTGCACTCATGCTATTTGTGTATCTGTGCATGTGTATGGGCAACTATATTCAGTCCTCAATATGATTTAATCTCTGCATTATGAGTGTTGGTGGTATTTCTCACTATACTACTGCATTTTGAGACTGCTAAAATAATTTTGTTGGAAATAAAAAATTTGAGGGGGGGATTAAAAACATATATTTCTTCCAAGGAAATTAAGAAATTTCCTATGAAGCCCTCATTTTGTCATCTAGTCCTCTCAGCCTATGTGCACTTGTCTTTATTAGCTAAAATCCTGTTTTGCTTAGAAAGCTAATCTGGTTTACACAATGCTCTACCAAAGCAGGGCCAGTTCTGCCCCAAATTGTGACACAGGCCAGATCTGTGGTCATTCACCCTTAGCCTGTCTTTTCCGTACATGGTTTGACAGTTGAAAATATTCTTTTATCCTACCTTTGATGTCCTGCATCTGTAGTTCCTTTTTGCCATTTGTTTCCAACAGGGTAAGGCTGGATACATGCCTTTATATTGATACTAGAGGCCCGGTGCAAGAAATTCCTGCACTCTTTCCAATCTGGGACCCCTCGATGGATGTCTAACTGTCCGTTTAGGTCCAATCCCAGTAGGATCGGGCCTAAACAGGCAGTTGGACATCCTTCTCACAATCCAGGACTGCTAGCTCCAAACTGCTTGCCTACATGCTTTCCTGATTGCCCCTAACTGCTACTGCCTGCCAGCATAATTGATGTCTAACTGCTCCCCTGCCATCCTGTTTGCCCCAAACTTCCCTCCTCTACTGGCCTGTTCACCCCTAAATGCCCTCCCCTGTAGGCTTGATTGCCCCAAACTGTCCTTCCCTGCAGGCCTGGACCCTCCCAACTGCCTTCCCCTGCTGGCCATCTTGTGGGCAGGATCTTTGACCACATGGAGGCAGCCCTCTTGTGTGTTGAAATGATGGTCAATCTTCATATTACTATTTTATTAGATAGTATATAGGCCTGGTCCATGGGTGAGGGCCTGCTGGTTTGCCCTGAAGAATTTCTTGGATTAGGGTGGGGGTTCCCTTGGGGCATGGGGTGGCCTAGGCGAGGGGCCTATGGTGGTTTTCAGGCCAGCAATGCCCCCCAGCAATCCAAGCGGAGGCCCTGGGATCTGGGATTAATTTATGTTCTACTATTGAAACTTTGTAGCCTGGAGTGGCGCCACGCCTTCTGCTTGCTCTGTGGTGACAGCCATTTCTGTTTGAAACTTTGAAGCCTAGAGTGGAGGCCTAGGCTAGGGCTGCAGAAGTTTGGCTTCCTCCATCGCCCCAGCATCCCTAGCCTATTCTCTCTCCAGCTCCATGGCTGCCGCCATTTCTGTTGGGATTATGTATCTTCTATAATTGAAACTTTGTAGCATTGAGTGGAGGTCTAGGCCAGCAATGGCAGGTGGAAAGCTTAGCTTCCTCTGTTGCTGGGGAAACCCAAGCCTCCCTCCTACTCTCAGTGGCTGCAGCCATCTTGGTTGTGGTTTATTTGCATAATTTGCTCCTGATTGGCTGGTAGGTGTGGCTGTGGAAGTGGCTTGGTTGGAGGTATGGTCAATTTGCATATTACTCTTTTATTAGATAGGATAGAACCATAAAAATACAATGGAATTCTAATGATAGCTAACATTATTGAGTGACACACATCAGGCCCTTCAACAAATATGTGTATTAAGTCACCTCAACAGTACTATATTGTAGGTAGAATTTTATCAATCCCATTTTATAGATGAGGAAATCAAGACTTAAACAGGTTACATAACACAACCCAAATCACATGAATTAAGCAGGAGAATTAGGACTGGAATCCAAGAAAATTTAATTCCAGAAAATTTCTTTCAAATTACACTGTATTATAAGTAACAGTTAAGTCTTAAAAGAGTTCTGGCAAACAGAACATTTTTAAGGCAGCAAATCTTAAGTCAGTTGAATGAATATTCTATTTTGGAGCTTTGAGCTGAAACCATTTATGGTAGAGACATTTCAGATGTCCATTTGGATTAGTGCATTGGGCAGGGTAAGAAGAATGCTTTTGAAATTGTCACATGCTACTACTCACTTGCAAATTTGTATCATCCTGGGAACTAGATTCTGAAGGTGAGGATTGTCTCAGGAGCTATTTTCATTGAAGAGTTGCTTGGAGAGTGGCTTGTCTAAGAAAACAAGAATTGCTTCCAAGTACTTATAGACTGGCCTGGATCCATATGGTGCAGCTGAGTCACTGGAGCCTGACTTGAGTTCCCCAAAAGGTTTCTTCAACCATCTTCCCATCCTGTTGGGGAAAAGTTTGCATCATCAGAATCACTACCACCAATACATCTGGGTACCACTGATCTGAACTACAATTATGTTTGGTTTCTCAGAGCCCAAGTAAGTTATAAAAAGAAGATGCTGGGCCTGGCTGATATGGATCAGTGGTTGAGTGAACCAGGAGATCTTGATTTGATTTCCAGTCAGGGCATATATCTGGATTGCAGGCTTGATCCTCAGTAGGGGGCATGCAGGAGGCAGCTGATCAATGGTTCTCTCTCACCATTTATGTTTCTGTCTCTCGCTCCCTCTTCCTTCCTCTCTGAAATTAATAAAAATATATTTTTAAAAAAGAAGATGCTGGTATTGGAGGGAAAGATGCAATTCAGAATGTGACTGTGGTAGTAACTACTCAAGGATGAAGAAGTTATGAGCTATAGTGATTGCAGTAGATTTAAAGGAAATATAAAAATTGAAGGATATTTGGAAGGAAGGAGTAGCTAGGTTGAAAACTGTACTCACCATATACAAAGGAAATAATCTGGGCCCCCTATTCTAAGATCTATTCTAGACCAAGGTCTAGAAATATGTACTATGTAAAGCATGCCCAAGGAGATTTTGGTCAGTGAATCTTCAACTGGTGTTAAAGTTAAAGACAAATATCAAATTCTAAGATACTTCCAATCTTAGAATCCAAGAAGAATGTTATTTCCACTGATGGAAATTGCTGAGCTATTGAACATGGGGGAAATAAACATGGGGTTTGAAATAAGCATGCAGTAATGAAATTTTGAGAAAGTAGCCCATAAGTCAAGAGAAAATAGGGCAGACCATTTTAATAAGTCTCTTCAATGCTTAAAATCCCACACAATCCACCCCCCTTTATCTCCAAAATAGGTCCACCTGCTTACTCATCATATCCTCTATTATTCCGATAATGAAACCCTCGTGGCAGACACAGCAGTCTCCTTTCTGATTCCAATGAGCCATGTACTTTCCCATTCTCACCATCCTTGCTCATAATAGTTAACTCTCCTGGTACTCTCTCTCCCTGAGTTACCCATACATGCATCCTCTTCTTCCTTTAAGGGCCAACTCAAATCTCATCCCCGTGGCTAGCACCAACACAACCCTGAAGTCCCCTCTGATTATGATTCTAAGGGGTCTGCTCACTCATTTGGCCTTAGGATAATTATTTTACCTTGAATGTGTATATTCATTTCTTACTACGCTCTATTGTAAACATTGAGGAGAAAGACCTCAGATTAGTTCCACTTTTCACCCCTTACAAAATCGAGTTTAATAATATGTTTGTAAATATTTAAGGGCAGGAGTGCATAGAAGTATTTGTTGAAGCCCCAAAACTCAGTTAATTTGTGAATAAATGTAAAATTAAATGAATAGGACTGGGACAGCAGCAACAAGTGATAGAGGAGGAGAAAACCCAAAAAAGGAATACTCAGAGTTGGAGGCAGGACCAGAAGAGGGCAGCATATTCTCAGCCCCAGGGGAAGATGTTTGAGAGATTGGCTCTCAGTCTTTATTGCTTCAGAGGTGGAAGCAGATGTGCATGAGAACATATATTGTTTTTATAGTAACATAGAGGATGTACAGATTGTATGTAGCAGATTGTATATAAAAGAACTCACTCATTCAACTCTGAAGAAATATTTATTGATGCTTACTGTGTGCCAGACACTGCGTTTTATCTACTAATATTATACCCAGGCTTCTGCCTAACACCTAAGCAGACATCCTTTCAGGCACCCTCCATGCCCTGGGTGCCATTTGAAAGCTGTGAGTTATATTATTTCACGTTGCATTAAGGAGCGCATGACATTCGTTTTCATGGAAATCTAACTAAGCACAGATGTCTGATTGTGCCTTCTCGCCTAGGTTTTTAACCACAAAACAAGGACAACTCCCCCTCCCCCGCCCCCCATCTCCCACATGCTTTGATTATACGCTTGGGTATTTAAGTTCTTTTTTAAATGATGGTTTAAAAGAATCCTAATGGCCAGAAGTGAGCGTCTGCTTTCTACTCTATGACTGATGTTATATTGCACACATATTTGTTGATATAAAACCAGCAGATTTTCTCTTGTGCAGGCCCAGGGGTCTTGGCTGATTAGAAATAACCCTTTCTATTTCGAAACACACAGAGAAGTTTTCAGATCCTGTTTCTTGTTTGGTACCTGAGACTATCTTGAGAAGCAAGAGACTGATGCTTTCCCAGGGTGACAACTGGGAAGCGTGTCTTCCTGTAGTCTCCATTGGGTTGAGAGGCATATAATGAAACTTGGCAAATCCATTTGAAGGTACCTCACTTGTTACTTTTAGGTCAGTAAGCATCTTAAGCATCCTGGGGCCTGCTGCACTCTTTGTCGTATCTCATAACTTACAAGCAGGTCTTCCCTGGAGAAGAGTTAACCAAGAGAAATGTAATCCTTTAAGTCTTACATAGGATATCCTGAGTCAAAAATAGAAAAAAAAGAAGAAAGAAAAAAAAGAACAAAGCTAAAGAACGAATTCATTTTGATGATCAGGCTTTTTTTTAATGCTAAAAATACATTAGCCACACTTTTTAAAATGACTTCATTAACTTTTTGAAATTGCATGCGCATTAATAGGATTTTTATTATTAATTCTTCTAATTTGTTTATACTAGGCTCTGAAAGGGGTCTGTCTTATTATTTTCTTGAGCCTAGCGATGCATTGATGAGACTCATTAAGCATAATAGAATCTGGCCATTTATCACCCAGATTAAAAGCCTTTCCCATGTAACCTCCAGTTACCCTTTATTTTTAGAGGCACCTCCTTGCATCAGTCAAAGGGTCGGTGTGATTTTCCAGTTTTCTCAGTAACAGAATCTCTGTGTTAGACACATCCTCCCCTTCCTGCACTGCCCTTCCTCCTACCCACATTGGCAGGATTCAAAGGTATTTTATTCAAGTGAAGTTGTAAAAAGTATACAGAGTTAAGCCGTTTGAATAAATGTAATCTTGCCTTTTCTATCATTTCTTTCCCAAACCTTTTCTGGTCATATTTCTTCACTTGAGCCTTGTTCTTTGGGGAACTAGCAGAACTCAATGCCCTTTACACATGCTAAATGTCTCTTTCTTGTTATGAATGGAACATTAGCTAGCTAAGGTCTCTGTCTTCCCCCATCATGACTAATAGGATTGTAATTTCAGCAAGGTCTCTGATGACATCAAAAACCATATCAGTGAAACGTTAAGTGGATTTGGATGTCACATGATCTCCAAGATGAAATTCAAAGCTCTGTCTATGTAAAGGATCAGAGGCAGTGGGACCCCACTAGAGAGGCCAGTCTGACTCAGTGGAGGAGTCCCGGATGGGGCAGACTGAATGAAGATTATCAAACATTTCTTTAAAGCCACTTCAAACAAAACATAGAATACTTAAACAAATATAGGGAAGACTATTGGCATTTTAGTCCATCCTCTACCTTTATATAAGTCACTTATCTCCCTTTTTCAAATAAATGAGAAGAAAACATTTGATAGCTAAATATGCTATGTAAGAGCCCATTCCAACATGAGAAAGAGTATTATTGATCTAGTGTTCAGATTTTGAGAATTTTTGCTTGTGTTTTTAATTGTTGTTTCCCTTTCATTGGCATTTTCAGCTCGCTCTGTGTTTATGATAGTGGTACAAAATAAGAGGAGCATGGTTCCAACTTCAGAACAGAATCAAACTCTATTGCAAATTGAAAGTTTTAACCTGGTCCTGTAGCCTCAGTGCTCAAGTTTAAAATAATTATGGTTAATTTTAATGAACACTTGCACTTAAGGCTTCCTGTATTCTATGCCCTCCCCTCTGAGTCAGTGAATGCCCCTTAAACGATCTACCTTTGTCAGGAGCTCATTATTTTTGAGACATTTACTCAAACCTTGGAATCTTTGCAACTCACACTTTCACTTCTACCCCTAATTCTGATCCTTTGTCAATTTTTGTGGCCCATCCTCACCTCCTATGTCTGGCCTCTTGTCTCCAGGCTACCCCTATCCATCCCTTCTGTACACTGCTGGACAATATTTGCCAACTCAGAGGCTTCTGTCATAGGATAGCTTAATAAAAGTTGTCCCACATCAAATCTAAACCACTCTGTCCTTGGCTATGGAAAGCTTTCATAATCTGGCCCCTCTCCACCGGTCTCAGCTCCCTACTCCCCAGCACACACAGCATCTGATTTCCACTGCCAAGCATTGTTCATGCTGTCTGGATATATCTTTGGGGAAATGTTTTCCCTGACTTTAGCTTGTTCAAAACATATCCACTTTTACCCATGAAGTCTTCCCTGGGCCATCTAAATCTCATCTCCTACTCCTCTAAATTCATAGGGATTTGTGGTAGGTGTGCTGCCATGTTATATTTCATTTTCTTTCATTTCAGATTTATATGTGCTCCTCACAACTTCCAAAAGGATTTGCAGTGTTATTTACATAGATAAAATCTTGTAATGTCTGATCATTGCTTCCTCCCTATATTTCTTATTGCTTCTACTTAGTAATTAGCTCTTTCAGGACAGGGATCATACATACCTCATGCTTCATTTTGAAATGTAGCATGAGAAAAAGGAGAGGACACAGGGCTAGGAGCCAAAGGACTTGAGTCCAAATATAATTTTGATGCAAATTAACAATGTGACTAAAGCTGAATTACTTGAACCTGGAGGGACTAAACTATCTAAAAATTGCTAATAATTACATTTTTCACTAAAGGAAAAGAGCTTTTGTCCTCTTCATGAAAATAATACTTTATCATTCTAAAAAAACATCAAATAATAGAGAATCACATAAAGAAATAATTTAAAGTAAGCTGAATTTATGAGACAAACATTATTAATATTTTGGTATTTATAATTTCACATAGATTTTTTTTATCCATGTATATGGAAAGGTAAGAGATCTCTCTATCTACCTATCTATCTATTTACCTATCCTGATACTGAGGAAAAATGTTTTTTTGCAATACAAGGTGAACACATTTTCACTTCACCAAATTATTATGGTGCTGTATGGATATTAAAGAACATATAGTCCCTTGTAGAGAATGATAGACATACATATGGGTTGCTGAAAGGTCTTACTATAATCTTCAGTTTATCATCCTTGATGATTTATTCTCACCTCTGTCCAGAGCCTGTCCTTTTGCTCTTTGCCTTTCTTGCTGAACATTTATTTGCTGAGTCCCATTCAGTGAGCGTCTGGGCTGAAGTCTCCACCTTCAGGTCCTCTGCCCCATCACTCAGGTACACAGTCCTTTAGACACCATCCCAGCACCCATAAAGCTCCAAAAGTCAACTGTTTTCTTCTGTTTGGTTTTTAAAGGTTTGACCCAACTCATTTGACAGAAAAATCTAATGTAATTTGTGAGACAACTTATAGTTTGTGACTAATTCATTTGGTGTACATATTTCTATGTTTTACTTCACAAAAATTAATGCATTTGACCATGACGTGCTGCCCCAAGTCCTTGTTGGGAGTCATACCCGATATCTATATCTATATCTATATCTATATCTATATATCTATATATCTATATATATATATCTATATCTATATCTATATATCTATATATCTATATATATATCTATATATATATCTATATATATATATATATATCTATATATATATATATATATATAAAAGGCTAGTATACTAAGTGTCCAATCGATTGGTCACTGTGATGTGTACTGACCACTAGGGGGTAGATGCTCGATGCAGGAGCTGCCAAGCTACAGTGAGTTGGCAGCGGTGGTTCTCAGGTGGTACACCCCAAAATCAGAGGAGGGAGCCCAATTCCTCATAGGGCCATGTGATTCTACCTTTGACTGTGGGTTATGTTGTTGCTACAGCACTATCAGCCCTAATCTGGATTACTGCACACATGCATTTGCATTCCACACCCTGTGCAACAGCAACTTTGCAGAGTGTCCTCTCACACTCTGGTATCCCTTGAGGGATGTCAGAGAGCTGGTTTTGGCCCAACCCACACAGGCCAGGCCAAGGGATCCCACCTGCCAGAGGGACCCACGCTCACTCTGCAGATGCCAGTTGAAGGACTGTGGAAGGTTGGCTCCAGGGCATGTCCAGCACATTTCGGCCACAATTTAATTAATGTCCTTTCAATGTGCACAAATCTGTGCACCAGGTCACTGGTAGAATATATGTTCACTATTATCTAATAAATGCAACTATTATTATTTTCAAAATGCATGTGGGAAGAGAAACCAAGATGGCAGCATAGGTAAACTTCTGCCTCACACAATAATTTCAAAACTACAACTAAAAGACAAAATGGACATCATCTAGAACCACAGGAAGGCTGGGTGAGTGGGAATTCTACAACTAGAAGGAAAAAGAAAAGCACACTGAGACTCAGAGGATCTGCAGAAGGCAGAGGTACCAAGGCACACATGCAGAGAGGGCTGGCAACTGAGTACATGGTTGGCTTTCTCAACTAAGAGGGAGACAAAAGCTCCCAATGGCTCTGAACTCCAGTGCCAGATGAGACTTCTGGGACCCAGACTTATTTGGGGAGAAACTGGACTATCTGGCAGAGGGTGAAGCTCGAGAGCAGATTTCTCTCAGAGGCGCTTGCAGTAATTACCACTGGACACTGAGACATGGGGGCTATTAGGGCATGGCTGACAGGAAACCAATGCTATCTGCTCCACCCTGAGACTCCACCCCATCCAAGCTTAGCACAGAGGCTTTTGCAGGTCTTGTCCCATAAGGTTGTCTCCAGCACAGAAGTTCTCCCAGCATAGACATAGCTGATCCTCACAGCCAATTGGCCTGGAGGTTAATTCCTCCCAGTGATACCAACAACAATCAAGGCTTAACTACAACAAGACTGTGCAAACAGCCCACAAAGAGGTGCACCAAGAGTGTCCACCTCAGGTAACTGGGGAGACTGAGCCACTGGGCCCTATAGGACACCTAGCACACAAAGCCACTTTATCAACTCAGGGAAGTAGCCAAAATAAAGAGACAAAAAAACAGGTCACAAATAAAAGAATTGCAGGAAAGCAAATGACTGGATATAGAGTTCAAAACCACAGTTATAAGATTTTTCAAGAATTTTCTAGAAAAGGCCAATAAAATTAGCAAGACCCTCAAGGATATGAAAAAGGACCAACTAGAAATTAAACATACACTTACTGAAATAAAAAATAATATACAGAGATCCAACAGCAAACTAGAGGATTGCAAAAATAAGGTCAAAGTTTTTAAATACAAAGAAGTAAAAAACACTGAACTGAAAAAGCAAAAAGAACCAAAAAATATGAAGATTGTGTAAAAAGCCTCTAAGACAACTTCAAGCGTATCAACATCTGAATTATGGGGGTGCCAGAAGAAGAGAGAGAGCAAGATACTGAAAACTTATTTGAAGAAATAATGACAGAAAACTTCCCCCACCTGGTGAAAGAAATGGACTTACAAGTCCAGGAAGTGCACAAAATCCCAAACAAAAGGAATCTGAAGAGGACCACACCAAGACACATCATAATTAAAATGCCAAGAGCAAAAAACAAAGAGAGAATATTAAAAGCAGCAAGAGATAAACAGTTAGTTACCTACAAGGGGGCACCCATAGTATTCCTAGCTGATTTCTCAGCAGAAACTATGTAGGCCAGGAGGGAGTGGCAAGAAATATACAAAGTGATGAATAGCAAGAATCTACAACAAAGATTACTCTATGTAGCAAAGCTATCATTCAGAATTGAAGGTCAGATAAAGAGCCTCACAGATAAGAAAAAGCTAAAGGAGTTCATCACTGCCAAACCAGTATTATATGAAATGCTAAAAGCTATTCTTTAAGAAGAGGAAGAGGAAGAGGAAGAGGAAGAGGAAGAAGGAGGAGGAGGAGGAGGAGGAGGAGGAGGAGGAGGAGGAGGAGGAGGAGGAGGAGGAGGAGGAGGAGAAGAAGAAGGAGAAGGAGGAGGAGGAGGAGGAGGAGGAGGAGGAGGAGGGGGAGGAGAAGAAGGAGAGGAGGAGAAGAAGGAGAGGAGGAGAAGGAGGAGAAGGAGGAGAAGGAGAAGGAGAAGGATAATAAGGTGGTAAGGATAAAAATTATGAACAACAAATACATATCTATCAAGTGAATCTAAAAAATTCAATAAAAATCTGATGAACAGAATAAACTGGTGAATATAATAGAAGCAGGGGCATAGAAAGGGAGTGGACTGATAACTCTCGGGGGAGAAAGGGGTGTGGAAGGTGCGGGAAGAGACTAGACAAAAATCATACACCTATGTGTGAGGACAGTGCGGGGGTGGTAAGGGCGAAGGGTGGGATGGAAACCGGGTAGAGGGGAGCTCTGGGGGCAAAAAAGGAATAATTGTAATAATCTATATAATAAAGATTTAAAAAACAATTTTAAAAACGCATGTGGTACAAGGGGTTTGGGTAGGAGATGTACCCCTGTCTTAAATTTGAGATCTACAATCCCTGTACTTAAAATTAACACTCCGTTTTCTGGTTTGTATTCATTAAGAGAGAGAGAGAGAGAGAGAGAGAGAGAGAGAGAGAGAGAGAGAGAGAGAGAGAGAGAACTGAGCATTACCATAGTCCTTTTTAAACTTGTATTTTCTTTTTGGGCTTCAGAAAATATCTTCAAATAAAATCTGACCAAATTGAAGATGAAGGTCAGGACTCTCTCCCAGGAAGGAAGAGAGCTCTGGGATTTGCTGGGTTCCTCCTCCACCACCCAAGTCCCCTCTGCTCTCATTTGGTGAAAAGAGATGGAGGGAAAGCCCACAATTCCTCAGACCGGGAGACCAAGGAGGGTAGGGCTGCTGCCAGTGCTGCAGTGGCCTGGAAGCCTGGCCAGGCAGGGAGTGAAGTTTTCCCAATAGGTGGAAGGGTTTGGTGGTGGATGTTTCTGTTGTTTTGTTCTTAAAAAAAAAAAAGAATATATATATATATATTGATTTCAGAGAGGAAGGGAGAAGGAGAGAGAGATAGAAACATCAATGATGAGAATCATTGATCGGCTGCCTCCTGCACACCCCCTAATGGGGATTGAGCCCACAACCCAGGCATGTGCCCTTGGCTGGAATCGAACCTGGGACCCTTCAGTCCGCAGGCTGATGCTTTATCCACTGAACCAAGCTGTCTAGGGCTGTTGATTTGTTCTGATTGTCTGATTTTTTTGCTCAGATGAACAAGAGCTCACATTCAGTACACAGGAAGAATGGTAAGAAGGCTCCAAGGAAGCCAGGTTATTTCAAGGTTGAACATAATGGAGTTGAGGAACACTTGACCTCAGATGTGTGAGCCAATCCCTATTTGGGCATTAATATCATTTTTATATGATAAACAAGGCCTTGGGGAGCATAAATGCACTGACATTATTGTCTATTCATATTGCCATGTTCTATGATAAATTTGGGGTGTAGATGTGTTGTATATGCACCTTAAAATTTTGTACGTAGTATCAAACTGTTCTTTATAAAGATCATACCAATTTATACTACAAATCCTGACTTTAAGAGACAGTAGGTCAATAAGAAGTGTTTAACTATGGTTTCTTAATGTTTTTCAGTTTCCAACACTTTGTACTTTTTAAGAGTCAAATGAATTTGTAAAAGGAGGTTTCATCAAAACAGATGTTTCTTTAGCTGAGGTATTTAAAATCTTTAGTTAGATGACCCTAACCAGTTTGGTTCAGTGCATAGAGCATATACCTGTGTACTGAAGAGTCCTGGGTTCTATTCCAGTTGCAGGTTTCCTGGCCCTAGTGTGCAGGAGGCAGCCAATCTATGTGTTCTCTCACATGGATGTTTCTCACTTTCTCTCTCTCTCCCTAAAAATCAATGGAAATATATCCTCGGGTGAGGATTAATAAAAAAAGAAATAATTAAATGTAAATTACCAATAATTTTTACATCTCTAATAAGTTTCTAACTTTATCTTCTTTACTATTTTACTCTTGATGAGACTTATAAAGAGATATTCTCAGAAAGAAAATTGTTACTTAAAATGGTTATCAAAATTGCAAAACTAAATTATCAAAAACCACTTATCCATTAAACTGCTTTTCCCACTTCTGCAGGATTTTGTTTGTAAGATGAACGAATCCTTTCCCCTCCATTGACTTATTATGTTTTAAATGCATGCCATCACGAAAGTGTCTATAACTGAAATTATGAGAGCATATTGTTGAATAGGCATTTTCTGTAGAAATACTGATGACTAACATCTTATAAGAGCATCTTAGTGCCAGCAGGATACACCTCTGCTACTTGAATTATTAAAGGCTTTTTCCCCGTCATAGTGACTGAAATTGTATAGTGAACACATTTCAAATTTAATGAAGCCATAGTTTTCAGATGGCATAAATCTAACAAGAAAAATGTTGAGACCCAGGAAACTTATAGAAATCAGATCGATAAATAAAAAGAGAGTCTCTTTATGGCCTCCACATGATGCCTGTGTGAGTAGAGATGGGTCTTCAGACCTTCACAGCAAGCTCTTCTTGTATGATGTTGAAGTTATGAAGTTGACTACATGCTGCACAAGATGTTAAAAAATAGCTCCTGTTGCCTTTATGGAACTTACATCTTTCTATCTAAATATGCAGCATATAGATATATATAGATATAGATATAGATATAGATATAGATATAGATTTTCTGTGTGTATATATATATATATTATATATGTACATATATATATATATATATCAACGCTTACATATAGGGTGTCACCAAAAATGTATACACATACTTTGAATAACTATAAAGGCATTGTTTATTGATTATTAAAATATATTTTATTTTCAAAATGGAACTATCAGCTGTATCAGTGCATATACATTTTTTTGGGATGTGCTGTATTTATTTTGATTAATTTTTTAATGTGTGGTAGGATTCTGAAAAACATATTTTTCTATATAATGGGATTCAGGAAATTTAATTTTCGATGTGGTGGGATTTTGGAAAATCATTTTTCTATGTGGTGGGAATTTTGGAAATATCATCCTCTTAGTGCCCAGCATCTAATCAACCTGGTTCATAGGTATGACAGGCTGTTGAGCTATCTGGGATCCTGGCACATACTAGGTACTGAATGAGTATTTGGAGCATGACCCAAGCTAGCCTTGTCTTCTGAAGTTTGGATACACACACATTTGGAGTCCATTTCTGATAGTCAACGTGCAGTTGAGATACAAAACCTACTAGTAGGGTTACCGTGAGGAATAAGAAGTAAGCCTGGGGTGCTCATAGCTCAGTGCTTGTTCCAATAATGTAGCCATTGTTGAGAAGGTAGAACTGATATTACTTTTGCTAGAGGTTCTCAAGAATTTCTTAATTGGAACTATCAAGAGATTTTGTGTGTGTTCACACACACATGAATATGTTAATAATTTAGCTGTATGTCAAGTTCACATTGACATTGTGAACCCTGGCACAATGTATGGAGAACATAGCCTAAGCCAATCATGAGGAAACAATCAGACAAACGCAACTGAGAGGCATTTGACAAAATAACTAATCAATATTTTTCTAAAGTGCCAAGAACATGACAGATAGGGTAAGACTTAGAAACTGTTAATTAGCAACTAAAGATTACAACTGCATGCAAGGAGGGATTCTCAATAGGATCCTGGTGCAGAAGAGGAACACAGGTGGAAAGCTTAGTGAAATTCAGCAAAATCTGTAATTTAGTACTGTGCTACTGTGAATCTCCTGCTTCTCACCACTGTGCTGTGTTTTCATTTATTGTTAGGGGAAGCTGGATGAGAAATACAATGGTATTCTTTGGTATCTTTCAATTTTTTTAAGTCTCAAATTTGTTGAAAATAAAGTTTTCAAGAAACATTTTTTCACAGGAACTGTCATTAGTTTCCTTCAGACACTTCAAAGAGTTTATTTTGAAATTTTCCAATAAGAGTTTATATTTACCTTTAATAAACTTAAGCTTGGTAATATAAACCAATTGTCCCAGAATATGATAGGTAGAACAGAAGTAGGAAGACAAAGTTTTGATTCCTGCTCTGCCAATTATCATATGTGTGACCTTGGGATGTTACTTAGCTTCTCTGGGCCTAATATCATCTAAAAATATGGGATGATGGTGATGTGATGGTGATGGTGATGATGATGATGATGATACCAGCACTTCATGAAATAGATGAGACTATAAAATGAAATAACATTTATAAGTACTTAGCATAGTGACTAGAACATAATAAATGCTTTATAAATATTAGTTGTTGCTCCTGATATTATTATTATTATTATTATTATTATTATTATTATTATTTATATTTCTTTTCCTTTACTCAACATGAAAGTGCAAGGAATGTCCAGGTCTGTTACAAGGATGAAATGAGCTAATGTATCTAAAATAATATGTATTCCACACAGAGTCACTGCTAACTAAGATGTAGTTATTCCTCTCATCCATCTGCCCATCCCCATCTTTGTATCTATCTACCCATCTATCTAAACGCCTACCAGGTATTTTTGAGGGTCTCCTGTGTATTGGAGATGAGCATACCTTTGTTGTGCAAAGCACTGCTGTCAATCTTGAACAGGCAGAGCGATAATAAGATATGCCTCCTATGTGTATAGCACATTACAATCCAGAAGCAGCTTCCCTATACATCATTGTATTACATGCCTTTGAAGAATTTGTTGCAGTGATCAGCTTCTATGAATGAACATGATGAAAATGAGTGCCAGAGAGTTTGTGATACATCCTAGGTGACATGACTAGTAAGGGATAGACAAACTTTCTCTGTAAAGGGCCTAGTGGTAAATGTCTTAGCTCTGTGGGCCATATGGTCTTTGTCACAGAAACAGCCATGGACAGTAGTATGTGACTGCACTGATAAAACCTCATTTACAAAACCAAGCAGTGAGTTGGACTTGTGGACCCTGAACCGGTCAGTGCACAGCAGCTCCTCAACTAGAGAAGTCTGGCTAAATGCAGGTGTGTCGTGGTTCTCTGTGTTCACATTTCAGCTTGTTGTGAGGCAGAGAATACTACCCTATACCTGTGCAGGTTTATTTAATGAAAATGATCTTGGACCTCTATTTTTGTATCCTGCTTCCTGAGCATCAAGAAATATTTTATTAAACCCTAGGCAGAAATCGAAACTCACTTTACCTCTCAGTCTTGTTACTTTTTCCAAAAGATATTGAGTTTTTTCAGGTACCCTCTATAGCTCCTAGTGACCATTGCTTTCTTTTCTAATTCTTAGATGGTCTTTTTAAATATATATATAAACACACACACACATATCCTATATAATAAAAGAATAATATGCAAATTGACCATACCTCTGATCAAGCCACACCCACAAAGCCACACCCACAAAGCCAATCAGAAGCAATATACAAATTAACACCCAACCAAGATGGCTGCCACCTGAGCCCAGAAAAAGCCTCGCTAAGAGGCTTTTTCTGGTCTTGGGTGGCCGGGGGGCTGGGGTGGAGCCAGCCAGCAAGATCTGCTCCATGGCAGGGCGATCACTGGGTTCCCAAGGCTGGAAAAAGACTCTTGCCAAGAGGCTTTTCCTGGCTTTGGGCAGGCTGGGGGGTGAGGGGCTGGGGCAGAACCAGCCAGCTAGCAAGATCAGCTCCATGGTGATCGCTGACTGGGCGTCCCCTGGCCAAGATCCCCTGCCCAAGCACGAAAGCCTCAGCCAGAGGCTTTCAGCCTTGGGCCAGGGGTGAGTCATCAGTAGGACATCCCCTGAAGGCTTCCAGAATGTGATAGGGGGCAGGTTGGGCTGAGGGACCACCCACCCCCAGTGCACAGATTTCATGCACCAGGCCCCTAGTATATATACATTGTTGAAAGTATTACATATATCATCTTTATTAACCCATTGACCATTTCCAGCCCATTCTCAATCCCCAGCCCAGGCCTTCACCACCATATTATCTGTGTGCATGAGTTATGCATATATGCATACAAATTCTTTGGTTGATCTCTTCCCATCCTCCCTCCCTCCCCTGCATCCCCTCTGAGATTCTGCAGTCTGTTTTATGCTTCTATGTCTCTGGATATATTTTGTTCTCAGTTTATTTTGTTCATTAGATTCCACATATGAGTGATATCATGTGATACTTGTCTTTCTCTGACTGGCTTATTTTGCTTAGCATAATACTCTCCAGGCCCCTTCATTCTGTCTCAAAGGATAAGAGATCCTTCTTTTTTATAGCTGCATATTATTCCATGTCCACAGCTTTTTTATTCACTCATCTACTGATGGGCACTTAGGCTGCTTCCTGATCTTACCTTTTATAAATTGCACTGCCATGAGCATAAGGGTACATGCATTCTTTCTGGTTACTATTTTGGGTTTCTTAGAATATATGCCTAGAAGTGGGAACATGGTCAAATGGCAGTACCATACTTAATTATTGAGAAAAATCCATACTGATTTTCGTAATGGTTCCATCAATGTGCATTCCCACCAGCAGTGTACTAGGGTACACTTTTCTCCGCTTGTTACTTGTTGATGGTAGTTTTGAGGTGATACCTTATGGTTGTTTTAATTTGCATCTCTCTAATGATCAGTGACTTTGTGTATTTTTTCATATGTCTATTGGCCATTTGTATGTCCACTTTGGAGAAGTATCTATTCAGGTCCTTCGCCCATTTTTAAATTAGATTGTTTATCTTCCTTTTGTTAAGTTGTATGAATTCCCTATATATTAGTATTTTGAATATTAACCCTTTATCAGATGTATCACTGCCAAATATGTTCTCCAATACAGTTGCCTCCTTTTTTATTTTGTTGATGGATTCTTTTGCTGTGCAGAAGCCTTTTATTTTTAATATAAACTAGTACATTCTATAAATGTTGTGGGGTTTTTGTGGTTGGTGATTATCAGTCTAAAAACTTTTTTCTTTGATTTTGAAATATTTTTTAAAAAGGCATTCTGAAACTTCCTCCCTCCCTCCCTTCCTTCCTTCCTTCCTTCCTTCCTTCCTTCCTTCCTTCCTTCCTTCCTTCCTTCATTCCTTTCTTTTTTAAATAAATACATTGGCCTGGCCAGTGTGACTCAGTGATTGAGCATTAACCCATTAAGCAAGAGGTCACAGTTCAATTCCTGGTCTGGGCAAATATCCAGGTTGAGTCCTAGATCCCTAGTATGGGGCATACAGGAGGCAGCCAAGTGATGGTTCTCTCTCATCATTGATGTTTCTCTCTCCCTCTAGAGCCCTTCCTCTCTCTGAAATCAATAAAAACATAAAAACATATCAAATAGATAGATAGATGATAGATAGATAGATAGATAGATAGATAGATAGATAGATAGATAGATTGCCTCTCAGACTCATCTCAACTCCCCAGGATTGTCAACAGTACTTGTATAATCCCTCCTGATGTCCCTTCATTTGTTGAGGGTAATCTATTGCTGATACTTGAATTTATGCAAAGCAGCTGGGTCTCTTTACTTATCTTGAAATTCATCTTTTCCTCTTCTTTTCAACTTGAAGAACTTACGCCTGGATAGCAAAGTTGGAAGTGACATAGGAATTGATGATTCTGCTTCTGTTAGCATCACAGCATCTCATCCTCATTCTCATCTGACTCTCAGGACATGCTCGTTTTCATCTGACTCTCAATACTCTTTTTAGGTCTCTTCAGGTTTTGTAAGCCATATGACCCCATTTTTACAAATGTTTCTCTTTTTCCTTTGATTTTATGTTCTTTCTTCCATACATGCCAATGCTTACTATTCTCTTATACATAGAGTCAAAATACATTTACAAAATGGAAACTATAAAATTAAAAATATATAACATGAATTTAATATGATAGCTATTTTTTAACATTTGCTAGATTTTCAATTTGAGTGTAGTTTTTTTCCCTAAAAGTAGTAGGTTCTTTATTTTTTAATCCTCACAGATATGTTTTTATTGATTTAAGAGAGAGAGAAAAAGAAACATGATTTGGTTGCCTCCCATACTGGCCTAACCTAGTGATCAACCCCATAACCCAGGTAGTGCCCTGACTGGGAATCAAACCTGCAACTCATTTGTGCATTGGGCAAGTATTCCAGCCAACTGAGCCACCCAGGCAAGGCAGTAGTGGGTTCTTTTGAGTTTGGTTGCCCTGTAGTCTTGTAATGGATGATGACTCAATTTTCACCCTTGGAACTACCAAGTGTTTATTATTTTATTGTGTGAGTGTATCCTCTTTGCCTTTACTTGTGGGAGGGATGTGCCATGCATTCATTAATTCTACCTCTGTTCTCTCTTTATTAGATTTTAACAAGAATATTGTGATTAAAATTATACAGAAGATACTAGGCAACATGACAATATTTGTTCAGAAGTTATATATTAATACATCCAGGATAGAGTTAATATTCATCCTTTTTATAACACTGAAATGAGATACAAAGTTTAAAGGGTTTTATTGAGATTTGGTAGATCCATAAAAATATGACTTTGTATACTGAGTAAATCTCTGAATCTATATTTGCAGCTCTGCTTAATGAATATTGACTGAGAAAACCAAATCTTTAGACATTTTCTAAACATTCATCTGTTTACGCCCCAAATTATCCTCACTTCTCTAGCCCTTCTTGAACTGGGCATGCCTAATTATGCTCTCACATTCTTTAGTTTTCTGTGCATCATTTCAAAGCCACTAGAGATCTCACTGCACATTTCTCTGCTTTTACCTGAGTTTCATTGCTCTACCTGAGTTGAAAGCTATTTCTGTGTGTTGGTTGTGTGGTGGATGAAGCTCTCCCTCTCATTTCTGATGCTTGCTCCAAGAAAACTCAGACCTCTGGTTAGCCAAATAGTAGGGGTCCATGGATGCCTGTGGACCTCAGCAAGAAGTCTCTGGGTACCAGAGTAGGTCCCTGCCTCTAACTTGAGCTTGACCATTGCTGTTTTACACCTGTCCTGTGAGTTGGCTGTGCTTCCTCCCTCTGAGTTACTGCTTTCTCCTTCCAGCTCTATTTTGACTTGCCATGATCTTCCACTCATCAGGCTTTTGAAAACTGTCTTTATTTTCCATTGACATCCTTATACAAGCTTCTTCCTTTTTCCTTCCATGAACAATCTTCTGTTATGGAAACTTAACCAGTTTGGGCACAGAGAACAATCCCCTGCTTCTCACCACCTGGTCTGGTGCTTGTCTTACACTAATAGGCATGTCAACTTTCAGATTTTGTGAAGGCACATCATGGCATTACCATCAGGACAATGAAAGGAATCCCTTGCTATTCAGACTTACCTGGTACTTGACTAAACTGGAGTCCTTTTTTTTAAAAAAAAAATATTGATTTCAGAGAGGAAGGGGGTGGAGAGAGAGAGAGAGAGAAAGAGAGAGAGAGAGAGAGAGAGAGAGAGAGAGAGAGAGAGAGAGAGAGAGAGAAAGAGAAAGAGAAATATCAATGATGAAAGAGAATCACTGATCGGCCGCCTCCTGAATGTCCCCCACTGAGGATCAAGCCTGCAATTCAGGCATTTGCCTTGACTGGAATAGAACCCTGAACCCCCCAGTCCACAGGCTGATGCCCTGTCCACTGAACCAAATCAGCTAGGGCTAAACTGGAGTCCTTTATCAGCCTACCTAACATTCTTATAGAGCCCAACAGGTAAACTTCCTCTTTGCTATGTATGTTTATTAAGGCTTCATTTTTATACTTTTTAAATGCAGTTTGGGTGTATAAAAGCATTTGCATTATGTCTATCCTCATCTCTTTCTTCCTCTCCCTCTTTTCTGTTCTTTTTCCCTCATTTTTTATGGGTTACTCACCATTCTGCTTTATGCAAAGATACCAACTCCACCTTCTAGAGAAACACACATACAGGCTCTGACCACCCTGTTCCCAAGTATCTTAGTCATCCCCTCCAGCTCCATGCACTTCCTCTCCTGCTCACTAATTACTTCTATTCTGATTGGTTTGCTGTCTGGGTACCACTGGTGTCAGATCATCCTGGGTTGACCATACTCTCTTTCTAGAATCAGTTGTCTGTGAAATTGGTAACTTGGTTGTGTTTTTGAACAAAGTCTCTTAGGAATTCTTTGCCTAATTGGTCTGCATCAACTTGGAAATCTGACTCCTCTCACTTCTGTGTTTATCCTCAGAATGTCACTTTCCTGATGGCCAACAGCTAGATTCATCAACAGTCTCTTTCCACTGAGAAATGTTTCTCTCCAAAAATCAACTGTGATCCTACAGTCATCTTTGCTAATCAGGGGACCAACAGAGAAATACAAGTGACTTGTCTAAAGATAAACAATCTTATATATTAGGACTTTCCCCATCCTAAGCTGGCAGTGGAGAGGTCAGACAGGAAAGATTAAAGTTATGACCTTGTTGTGTGGTGTGAAGTTTGCTTTCTATTATTTAGCTCACTGTCCTTAGTCTGACCTGCCTTTCACTAATGTCAAATAATCAATTTTATCCATAGGTTGCATTTCCAAATAGTTCATGCCACAGTAGGACACACAAATGTTTTTTAATTAGGTGGTTATGTCTGTCCTTAATTCTGCACAATAGTTTAACACACTCTCCAAAATTTTATTTTCTAAGTTATGATATAGTATATGACTTCAGTAATATATATATATATACATATATATGTGTGTGTGTGTGTGTGTGTGTGTGTGTGTGTGTGTGTGTGTATAAAACTTTGGGGTCATTTCCTAAAGGATGCAGGCAAGAATTCAGCTGATATTTTAAAAAGTACCACGTCAGAAGTATTTCTAAGTCATGCCCTATAATTATGAAGGACAGTAACCTAGCTGCCCTGAAATACTTCATCTTCTTGGTGAATTCAATAACTTCTTGGGTTGTGTTATTTATAAAAATGGCTTTTGATTATAGATATTCAAATATATGCAGTTGGGTATAATCTGAGAGAAAATAAAGGGAAAAAATAGATTCCTGAGTCATTAGTATGAAGAATTATCTCAAATACAATAGATTTTCCTCATGTCAAATCACACAAAATCTCCATAGCAACTTCACATAATTATGCATAATATTTCAGTGTAGTAACAAAACTAAGCCCAGAAGAAATTGTAAAGGATAGTAATATTAGATGAAACAGATATGTGAGTAGGTGGCACATGGGAAAATTGAAGGGGGACAGGTCAAAGATGTGAAAATTTCACAAAGGACCAAAAAGATTGCTTGCTTTGTGCTTTGGCAAGTACTGTTTAAGTCCCTGTATTGTCTGGAAATTGGAGACTGGAGACTGCACTATCTACTGATAATACTGAGGTGCCTGCTAGAGCCTCCATTGTTAAAGGAATGTCAGCATTTCTATTATATTTTTTATGAGTTTATAACAATTATAAGAAAGTTTCTCTAGGCAATATGTTGGCATGCTAGCTTAAAATAGAAAAGTTACTTTAAAGTTAAAATTTCTGAATTCATAAAACTTGCTTGAGCTATTAAATTTAAAAAGAAAAAAATTTAAAAGCACTCCAAATATGAAAATAACATCATTTAGTTACCATGAAACATCACTAAGATGTTCTAACACTAATATCCTTTGCATTTTAAAATATTTTGGCCCATCTGTGTGGTCTTGTGGTTGAGTGTCCACCTATGAACAAGAAAGTCAGGGTTCAATTCCTGGTCAGGGTACATGTCTGGGTTGAGGGCTCAATCCCCAGGGGCCTGCAGGAGGTACCTGATCTATGATTCTCTCACATCATTGATGTATTTCTCTCTCTCCCTCTTTCTTCCTCTCTAAAATCAATAAAAATATATTTAATTTTTTTTTCAAATGTTAGTACAAAAAGGTAACTCATGCTTGGCTATTTTCCAACCTGAGTTCCCAATATAAATTTATTTATTATAGATCAGTATCAGCTTATGGGTTTTGTTCACAATCATTTAAAATGAGTGTTGTTGCCCTGTAGTTTTGAAGGATAGTAATAGCTTAATTCAGAAATTTCTATCAAAAGGAGATGATAATTTCTGGAAATTCCAAGGTTTGCAGATGGGTGAAAGAACAAGATAGTGTTACATACTCAAGTTGGTTTAACACGGATCAACTAGGTTGGTACTATGACTCTGATTCCGAAATGAGTGCTGGAAGCATAAATATGACTTTGACATAATTTGTGCTATGTGGCTATTTGGAGTCTAGCATAGGAAACAGACATGTAGCTTGTTAATTTCAATGTAACATGGTAAATACTGAGATATGCTCGGGCTTATATTTAACTAAATAGCTAGGCCTTTTTAACCTAACATCTCACAGAAGAGACTTGGTAAGTTCTAAAGGGAGGACGTGTCAACAAGGGGCAGAAGGTGAGGACAGCATTCAGAGAAAGGGAATGGGATAAGCAAAGGCACAGAGGCGTGAACTCATGCAATGTGTTCTGGGAGATCATCACTATCTCTTCCATATTATGAGAGTATAAGGTGAAGAGTGGAGGGAAATTGGGTTGACTCTGTCAGAGGGAAACAGCTCAGGTCAGGCCTTTTTTTGCCAAACAAGTGGCTAAAATAAGTTGCCTTTAGAGTGCTAAGCCACTGATATGGGAAAGTATTTAAAGGAAGCTAGCAATATGATGGGATTTGCATTTTAGATAGATATAGGGACATCAATTTGGAAAGTGGAATTAGCAGGGAAAGATGAAAATCAAGGAGATTGTGTAAGAGTTCATTTTTGAAGCACAGACCTTTCCAGGGACCCATCCATCCCCTTTGTCACAGAAGCAAGTACAAGCTCCGTGCATGCCCATTAGTGCCTTCTCTAGCCATGCAGATCTTTAGTAACTTCATTATTTTGTGGGTGATCTTAGCTAGGCCTTTTTACCATTAAGATGTTAATTAAATTGGTTTAATTTTGTATTATAGAAACTGCCTCATTTTAAGGACAGATTTAGTCCATTTCTTTGCTTCCAACATCTAAATTTCATGGGCATATAAAATTTATTCTGTTTTAAAGGCTTTAAGAAAAAATATATTTTCAGACTAATCTCTCTGTGTTTTTGTGTGTGTGTGTGTGTGTGTGTGTGTGTGTGTATATCATCCAAGTAATAGGAATAAATGTTGGGTGACTATGGTTTTGGAAGAATAGGCAAGGAATAGGACAATACCTAGGGTTGGAAAAGCATGGGTTCATTAAATTTTATCCACCCATCTAACCAACATTTTTGAAGGTATACTAGGTGACAGGGACTGCTCTCAGCAAGAATGAAGCATGATGTGTAAAACAGATGGGGGACTTGACATTGTGGAAATTACAGTCTAGCTGGGGTGACTGACATGGATCAAATAAGTATATCTGCCTTTAAATGGTTCATGCAAATATATCTCATAAGGTCCTCTGTCCAAGTTTTGCTTACAAATAGATCAAAATCTCAATCCCTTGGTATTTTTCAGCTGTCCACCTGTTGTATGAGAAGGGATGTTGACAATGAACATGGCTCCCTGAATTCCTTGGAAAATAGCTTAAAGATTCCCCCCTAGTTATTATAATGCAAATGCTAACTTTATTATCAATCATAAACATTTAGGTATTTCTCAATAAGCATAAATATTTAACTTTGGCTCCTGGTTGAATAACTTTCTAAATTGTGGGTGTAGTACCTCTTTTAAATTTCAGCATAAATAATTAAATTGTCCAATGTGTAGTAATATCAAGATTATGTGACATAGCCCTAAGATGTCCACACTTGTATCCTTTCCTTTACGTCTTATTGAAGTATGTGATCCTTTAACTCTAGGAAGCTAGATGTATTGGCCAGAAAATCAGAGTTCAGTCTTAACTGCTCATGCCCGTGTGCCTCTGAGAGCTCCAGGCAAGGAGCTCTAGGCAAAGCTGTAGGGCAAGTAGTGAAAATGGTGATTAAATGTTTCCCTCTGTTCTTCCTGAAATAGACTTGTTTATCTTGTATGATTAACTCTACTCTGATAAGAATAAAATATGCATAACATATTTTAATAATTGTTCCACAGCACCAGGAGAGGTAGTTACTAAAACCAAAAGGCAAAGGTCTGAATGGAATATGAGACACAAACATTGCTCCTTCCAATGTGAAAGGCATTTCCTTGCAATACTTTCAATTTAATTTAAAGAAGACAGTTTAAGGATAATGCAAACCTGCAACTGCAGTAATAATACCCCCAGTACAATGTCTGTGGAAGCTTCTCCCTTTGCCCTGTAGGTTCATGAGGCTTCTTGGGAAAGCTGCAATCTAAGACACCTTTTGCGGTACATTATCTGGGATGAAGTTATTTTTTCAGGTGTGTGGGTATTTGGAAAAGAATTGAAGACAAGTGAAGGACCAAAGATAAAGGAAAAGGTTTGATAAGTAATCACAATACTATAAAATCATCGGATTCCAAATAAAAGTCAGAGTGCATATCCCAAATCTGATGTAGCTATGAGGAAAGCAAATATTTGCAACTGTGAACGTTTTGAAAACAAAAATTCAAGAAATTACCTTTTGTTGTGTGTGATATTAGCATCTCATGTTTTGAGAAGTTCTGTCTGTTAATATGAAGCATAATGAGATTATTTGTCAGTAGATACAAACAGGGCTATTTATTCAAATCTCAGCACATTTTATTTGCATATAAAATGGCCCATTTATACTCAACAGTAACTAGCCCTGAAGGAGTGATAGTTAATAGGAGAATACAATTATCTGTCAGGCCATAGACATTCTTTAGGGCAGTGGCTGCAGTTTAAGATAGCCTTATAATCACTCTCATGGAGTACCAAGCGATTACTACACTGAGCTGGGAAATAATTTAAGCTACAAAATTTTGTGCTTTTATGTGAATAAAATATCTGTTTTCACTTATCCACCATTTTAGGACTAATATACATAAAGGTCAATGAGCTATTAAGTTTTTATTCTTGATTCCATAGGAGGGTTCTAAATTATTTTAAATAAATACTAAGAACTATAAATATTTTATTCTACACTATGTTACCTACTCAGAATTATTTTATTTTTCAGCTGCTATGATGGCATTACATAGAAACCAGTTAGAATAGATCTATTAATGATCTGGGATATGTAATGCATCCTCATCAGGAGGTTTTATTCTATGCATTACATATATTGCATTATTTTGACAAACCATTGTTGTCTAAGATTTTGGGACATGTTTCCTAGATAATTATAATACCTCCATATTTTAAAGATCATATATGGTCTTCCACACAAACTATAAAAAATAGAGAAATTAAGTTATTTTATCTCTCCTAATTTTGGAAAATGTATTCTATTAGAAATTTGAAGGCATCAACTATCAAATTGCTTCCATTATTAATAAGTTGGGAGACAACTGACTTATCTTACATTGAACTTTCTTATTCTTACATTGAACTTTCTTATCTATTTATTGACATATCAGGCCAACTACTAAGAATGGATCAGGCCAACAGGACCTGGAGATTGTGGTCCTTCACCCAGCCTGGTGTGTAATGATAAGCTCCAGTGAGTATGTAGCAAGAATCAAAAAGAGAACTGAGGTCACTGAGTTGGGGATGTGGCTGAACAAATAATTGAGCCTGAAGTGAGTGTTACATACTGAGTGCAGGGAAGAATTGTCAAGTCAAAGAAGTCTGAGAACTGTCATAGCAAATCCCTAATTTACCCTGTATGGGCATCTTGTAGAGAGAACTGTGCTCAGAAGTCTAGGGAAGGACTGATATAGGAAACACAGCGAGGGTCTGTGAAATTCTTTTTACCATTAAAAACTGTAAATGTCTTATCTCAGGACAGGTTATTGGGTAATAATCTAGTTTGTTCCTCCCACTGTTGCACCATGGCTTTTGGTGATACATACTTCAGACATGAGATTTACAAGCTGATTTTACAAAGTCTCAGTACTAACATTTTTGGTTGTTTTTTTGTCTGCTTGTTTTTTAATAAAGTTCACTTCCTTGAGCTTATGCACAATTGCATTCTACTTGAGAATCCAGTGCTCTCTACTGAGTCCAAGTTAGTTTAAATCTGACCCTAAGTTTCTTTCTAAGCCTGTCCACACAGCGGAGTCTTCAAGCTTCTAACTTCAGCTTCTAACAAGACAAGCGTGTTTGTTTAGCAAAAAGCTGTGGAGACACAAGACAGGCAGTAGACTTGAAATATTCCTCTTTTGGCTTCTGTTTTGCCAAGGTCTGGACAATGGATCCTGAGCTAGTTTCTCAGCATATATTCTTCTGGAAATTTCATTTAAATTGACAACGGGAAATTAAGTTGGCTAATACAAAACCTGCCTCATTTTGGCTCCCGAGCCAATGAGATTCTTGCCAGACTTCTGTGGCAGACTTCTATTTCCCTAAGGCGAGGCAATCCATATAAATCACTGGAGGGTCCACCCGATCAGACCATTCTCTGAATGGGGGCATAAGCTCTCATCATGTGCAGAGAACACCCACCTTCTGCTCTCAGCCACTCACCCCAAAGTGGCAAGGCTGGTGTTGCCACTGCCAACACACCACCTTCACCATGTGCTTAAGTGTCCTAACCCTCTTATCCTGGCCTCTGCCCAGCACATTCTTGACATAAGTTTGGTGCTCTAGTCTGTGCCCCATAACCTATGTGAAATTGTCCCTGGACAGCTATGCCTTGAGAACATTGGTGCCTCATTCATTCATTTACTCATACATTCATCCATGTATTTTTTTCAAGATCAGTTTATTATGCATCTGATATTTGTGAGACATAGTGTTGGATGCTAGACAGACAGCGGGGACAGAACAAATAAAAACTCCTACCCTTGTGGACTTTCCATTCTCATAGGGATGACAGATTATAAAGAAAATAGGCAAAATGTATAGGAGGTGATTGATGAGTGCTGTGGGGAAACAGATGCAGAGAGGGGATACAGAATGCTGAGGTGGTGGTTTTAAGTAAGGTGACAAGGAAGACTGTCCTTTCAGAGAATATGTGAAGGAGGGAGAAGAGGAGCCAGAGTGAATTCAAGGGTCCCACCAGAAGCACACTGTGCTGTGCCCCATGGAGTGTGGGGAGCCTTGCAGGGTCTGAGCAGGAGTGACCTGGCTTGACTCAATTATAACAGCATCATTCTAGCTGCTCTAAATATAGCACAAGAGCAGAAGCAGGGAGACCTGTGTGGAGGCTGATGCAGTAATCCAAGTGGGCTAGAGTGGTGGGAGTGGATATGGTATGAGTAAGATTCTGGATCTATATTGAAGAAAAAGCAGACAAGCTTGCCCAGTGGATGTGTTGTGTGATAGAGAGAAAGGAAAGAGTCAGAAAAGTCACCCAGATGTGGCCTGTGTCACAGCTAGATCACATGGCATGTTTGAGGTGGTGGTGAGATGTGGCAGAGGAGGTGACAGTGCCTGTGAAGACCATTAAGTCTTTACTGCATGTCTTTTATGGAACAATGAAGCATCTTAGACCCAGAGAGCATGATTCCCCCAAGTAACTCTAGCTAAATACTAAGGGGTAATGGTTACTGAATGTTAAGCACTGTGTATTTCTTGCTTGACTTTATTATTAATAATAATTATTATAAGATATATATTTAATATAATTGTTCTATACATTTATTATAATTAATGTAGGGTAGATGACTTTATTGTTATTTCACTGTAACATATATTAATTATGTATTACTACTACTATTTACAGATGAAAATAAGAGTCATAGAAGTTAAATTACTGGCATGAAGTTCCTCAGTTTATGGGTACCAAGTTTTAAACTTGGGTCTGTCTCACTCCAAAGCTGGGTTTTTAAATGATAAAGTGAGCCACATGGGCAGCAACAAGCAAAGGTTATGCAGTGAATTTTGCTTTTGCTATTTCCTGTGGCCATTAACCACCTTGATTTTGTGGCTCATGAACCTGTCAGCTGAGCTCTGATCCATTCAGTTCACAGCTATGAAGTCATTGTCTCCTGTGTAGCAAATCCCACGTTGGCTCTGGTGATATGATGCTGTGCAAACAGAAATATGCCCCTAACCTTCTTACAGCTCATTCTTTATTTATGGAAACAAATATAAGATTACAGCTGTGGTAAGCAGTTCAAAGGAGAGGTCCAGGTTGGGGTGAGGACATTTAATATAGGAATTGTACCCAGTCTGGGAAAGGGAGTGATGATTTAGCTGAGCACTAAATAGGCCGGTGGTGTGGAGGGTGTTTTTAGGGCAGCCAGAATATATACAAGGGCCCTGTGGCAAGAAGAAACATTTTATATTCCGCAGCCCATTCCTGGAAGTCCCAGATTCTGTGTTATAGGGGCTCGAGGGCAGAAATTGGAGAGGTGCACAGCAAAAGCTAGAGGTCTCCATGGCAGGGCCAGACATACACAGCTCAGAGTGGGTGGCAGCATAATTTATCATCCAAACTGCCACACTGTTGAGTGTGCTACACACTAATTGGGATAGTTTGCTGATGCTACGTTTGAGCATGGGGTCTAATTTGGCCAAACAGAATGGTGGTCATTCTATTTATGGATCAGTTTAAGGGTCTTAGTCCTTATTGTAAGAGTTGATTAGAAGCCATTAGTAGGTTTTTCTGAGGAGGGTGAGTTGGCGTGATCAGATTTCATTTTTAAAAAATAACTCTGAGCTAATGGTACAGCAACAGCATCCATTGTCTACATATTGTGCAAAATGTTATCATTGAAAAAGCTAGATGAAGGTCACAGGGAACTCTCTGTTTTGATTTTGCAACTTGTGAGCCTACAATTATTTCAAAATAAAAAAAGCCTTCTCTGGTTGCTGAGAACAGTTAAGAGATGGGCCAGTTTCTGGACATTTTATACTTTTCAAAGTGCTCATGGAGATATTTGGTCTATACCAAATGATCCTTGAATTCGGTCCTATCCAAAATGTCCATGCTTGGAAAACATCTGTAATGTTTATATCTACATTTAGTTTATAGGATTAATACATGAAAAATGCTATTAAAATACTATTATGTTTTATTAGTCTACTAGAGGCCTGGTGCATGAAATTTGTGCACTTGGGGGCATCCCTCAGCCCAGCCTGTCCCCTCTCGCAGCCCAGGAGCCCTTCGAAGATGTCCAACTTCATGGAGGCAGGAGAGGCTCCTGCTACCACCACTGTGCTCGCCAGCCATGAGCCTGACTTCTGGCTGAGTGGTGCTCTTCCTGTGAGAGCACACTGACCATCAGGGGGCAGCTCCTGCATTGAGTATCTGCCCCCTGGTGGTCAGTGCACATCATAGTGACCAATCATTCTGCCGTTTGGTCAATTTGCATATTATCCTTTTATTATATAGGATTGTAAATTGTGGCTGTATTGCCAGTCCTAACCTCCTTGCTTTAGTAGCCTCGCTGGCACATAGGATGGATGGGGTAGGTGGGTCAGGGTTCAAATATTGCAGAAGAGCAGGATTTATGTTAACTATGTGCATCGGATTTCTCCATGGATATTTTAGACAGAACCAAATATCCTGCCAGTGATTGGTCAGTAGGAAACATGGAATTCAGAGAGGAAGCTAGTTCTCTACTCCATTTGAGAGTTGAGGGCAAGAGAGTATCACGGAGCTGGAAAAACATGAAATGATTTGAGATAATTGAGACATAAATGCTACTCAGGACATCTCATTTCTTTGTGCTCTCTGAGTTGTCCTACCATGAGGAACCCTAGAAGAGGAAGAGAAGGTGGGGGCCATTAGGAATATCCTGCTAACATAGTTTCCACTGTTAAATGCAAACTCTTCTCCTCCAAGGACGGTCAGAGTGGTGCCTGAGGAAAGCAGATTTATCCATCATGTTATCACCTCTTCACTTCTTTTTTAAGTAAACAGGATGCCATTTCCCCAGAATGAGGATTAGAAGGTCTGAATTTACCACTTACAAATAATTAAAATATATTCATTCCTCTTTGGTGGATAGAAAGTTGTGAAAAGAAAAGAGTGAACAGAACATTTTTAGATTAATGACAGAGAAGGAACTGTGCTCCATGTAAATTGCCTTGAAAAAAAAGGGCTTGAAAGTTTATTTTGGGGAGAGCCGATTTTCTGTGACTCAGCACAAGAGAGAAGATACCAGTCCTGGAAAACTTCTCACATAAAATATTTTGGTATTTACTGATTTTTCCTTATTTGCTTACATGTTGTAAAGGATTTTCTAAACTTTAGTTCTTGCTGTGTGGCTTCTTATTTCTTGTCAGTCCTTCCCAATTGAGTAGAATGTTATAGTCTTAATAAGATAAATCACTTCTCCAGATGTTTAATTTCATTCATTAGCCATCAGAAGGAAGCTGTTGCCTGCATTGTGTTGTACAGCACAGGGATGGCAGGGGCCAGAAAGAAAGAGGTTCCTTTGCTTTGAATAGTGCTTGGGCCTGTATTTCTCATTATAGAGAGCATACAGATAGCAGTACCATATGTGAGTTAATGGTGGCTGCAGTGGCAATTGTGGGTATCTGTGGACATAGGAAGTGATGGTATTGGCCCAATGTTGCTGTAATATTTTCCTTCATAGTTTCTGAGAACTCCCACCCAAAAATGAAATGCAAATTTTGTTTGTCACACTAGATAAAATAAATGGATAGAGATTTATAATATTGGAAGGATTTCTAATCAGTGTCCTCCAAATAAAAGTTTATATTAGGCTAGTCCCTGCTTACTAAATAGTAATATTCTGAGTCACTTGTTTGAAATGTAAATTGATTTTTTTCAGCTTTATTGAGGTATAATTGGCAAATAAAACTTGTATATATGTATGTGTGTTTATGAGGACACTTGAGCTCTACCCTCTTAGCAAATCTGAAAGAAATTCTGTGATTTGTGAACCTATTGATGAACCTGGAGGACATTATACTAAACTAGAGGCCTGATGCATGAAATTCGTGCACAGGAGGGTGTGGGTCCCACAGCCCAATCTATACCCTCTCCAATCCAGGACCCCTTGGGGGATGTCTGACTGCCAGTTTAAACTGGCAGTTGGACATCTCTCCCACAATCTGGGATCACTGGCTCCTAATTGCTCACCTGCCTGCCTGCCTGATCACCCCTAACCACCTCTGCCTGCCAGTCTGACCACCCCAACTGCTCTCCTGCCAGCCTGATCACCCCTAATTGCCTCTGCCTGTTAGCCTGATTGCACCCAACTGCCCTCTCATGCCAGCCTGGTCACCACCAACTGCCCTCCCCTGCCGGCCTGGTCACCTCTTCTACCTTGCCCTGCCAGCCTGATTGCCCCTAACCACCTCTGCCTTGGTCCCCACCACCATGGCTTTGCCTGGAAGGATGTCCAGACAGATATCCGGAAGATGTCCAGTCTAATTAGTATATTACCCTTTTATTAGTATAGATGGAACAAACCTGACACAGAGACAAATAATGCATGATCTCATTACATATGGAATCTAAAACATCAAGTTTCATACCCTAAGCAAGCTTCCCAAGGATTTCCCAATGCCCTGGCCACTCCAATTACTTCATCTCCTGTATCCCTAGCAGTGATCTTTTGCTCTGCTCCATCTCAACTCCCGTGTCACATCCTGAACCACCTTCCAAATCACAATGTAATCATGCCACTTCAGATTGCAACCTTCTCTCTTCCCAGATAACTTGGCAAGCATCCCAATTTTGGTTCCATTACAGCCTTTCTGTGTCTTGTCCAATTTAACTCCTTTAAAGATGAATCCATATCACCTCCATAGTACAACACTACAGCAGGATTTCTTAAGGTGGGACCCAGGTGTTAGTATCTTTCAAAGCTCATTGCTGACTTTGTGTGGCCGGGGTTGTGAACCATTGCTCCATCTTCTGAACATCAGAACACCCAGTTCTCTAATTAAGTGTCGATTTGAACACGATCTTTCTGGAAATAGAGTGTCCCTTAATAGCTGTAACCTCAGGAACATGGAGAGCTCAGCAGAGGACACACCTCCCTGTAAAAGGTTGCTTCCTTCCCAGGAGCTTTTTAAAGGCCGAGTATCTGGCATTATTCTCTGAGATAGTAGTTTTTAAATGATGCTCCAATGATATAATCACCCAGATCACTCATTCATTCTTTAAAATATTTTTTATTGATTTCAGAAAGGAGGGGAGAGGGAGAGAGAGATAGAAATATCAATGATGAGCGATCATCATTGATTGGCTGTCTTCTGTATGCGTCTGGGGATCAAGCCTATAATTCTGGTAAATTATGTGCCCTCACTGGGAATTGAACTGTGACTTCCTGGTTCATCAGTTGATGCTTAACCATTGAGCAACACTGGCCAGGCAAAATAATTCATTCTTGACCTCTCTCCTGAGCTACAGACTTTTCATATTCTGCTGCCTCCTTGATACCTCTATTTGGATGTCAATAACTACCATCTAAAATGACCAAAATTGAACTTCTGATTTTCCCTTTGCAACTGCTCTTACCTTAGTGTTCTCCATCTTAGCCAATAAGGCCATGCAGTAGCTAAGCATGTTATTCATATAGTAGCTAAACCTAACTAAGAGAAGTTCTTGAGATTGCCTAAGAGAAGTTCTTTGACTCCTCACTTGCCCCCTCTCATCCAATTCATAAATTACTTTGGTAGATCTCCCTGTCAATTATATTCCAAACTAAGCATTTTTTCATCACATTCACTCCTCTTACCTAGATTACTACACCACTATTCAAATTGGCCATCCTGTGTTCATCTTTGCAATGCATTTTTGCTGCAGCTCAGTGTTTCCCTGCACAACAACCAGAGTAGTTCTTTGAAAATATAAATCAGGTCATATAATTGACTCCCCCATTTCATGTGTAAACAATTTAAATCCCTCCCATGCCAACAAAGCTGTGTGTGAGTTAGCCCTTGCCTACTTCTCTCACAGTGGCCTTTCTGTTCCTAAGATATAAAAGATATTTCTTGCATCAGGGCTTTTCTGCTCACTGTTTCTTCCCTAAAACCACTCCCACGTCTTACTTCATAATCTTATGGCTTCTTTTCTCTTCATTTAAGCTTCTGCTTAAATGTCACTAGCCTAAGATTTACTCTGAACATCTGCCTAAAAGATCCACAGTTACCCTGTAGTATCTGGTCCCTAACCTACTTTCTTTCTTCATCTCACATCCAAGCATGAGTTGGATATAGCTTGTACTGGTCTGCAGAGCCTATTGTACACAGCACATTGTCAATTGATTATGACATCATGTTGGTAGCATGAATTATCCTGGGTGGGAATATTTCCCCTATGACAAAAGCTACAAATCCAGCACTCCTCCCCCCAAATTATTAAATGTCTGCACCGCTGCTCCTCACTACATGAATTCTGATTGTATGCTTCTGTGCTCTGGCCTGACTCCCTCAGTAGAATTTAAGTTCCCTGAGCACAGGGAATTTGTATGGCTTTTGCATGTAATCATAGCCTACCTATGATAGTACCTGAACATAGTTGGCATTCAGGAACATTTCCTGGATTAATGAGTGGACGCATGGATGGCAGGGTGGGTGGATGGAAATCAGGTTTTGGTGGTCTCATCCCAATTTTTAGAAATAATATTTTTCAAAAGGTGGACTATTTATATTTTCTCCCTTATATTTTTCTTACACTATAAGTCTCTGCAGTATTCCTCTGCTCAAAACACTGGTTAAACAGGGTGTTTTTTTTTCCCTCTTTCTTTCATCGCCTATGAGATTTTCTTTTGTAGGTTTATCTTATTTGTCATCTTACCCAACAAAAGAGAAACATGCAAATTAGCCATCACTCTGCTACGACCACAGCCAATCAGAGTGAATATGCAAATTAACCTAAAATATGGAGATTAATTTGCATGTGCAGGCACAGAGCAGTGTGAAGCCTGTTATGAAGGCAAGGGGGGCTGCAGAGGGAGCTACTGGAGTGGTGCTCCAAACAGAAACGAGGACTTGCCGGCTCCCGGGAGGCTGGGAGTGAAGCCAGGGGCCTATTCTTGCATGAATATTATGCAACGGTCATCCTTTTATGCATTTGTTTAAGTTAAACAGAAATACTTTTAGTATTCTACATAGTAACCATAAAGTCTAGTGACCCTGGCAAGTATACAGAATGAGTAGTATATTTATACTACACCATACTGTGTGATATGCTTGATGACATAACATGATAAGTTCAATGTGTGTCCTTTGTGAGTAGTGCCTAGTTCAAAGTAACAGGTGCAGTCATTAGCACAGCATGTCCATCCATCACTACACCTGATCTGTGATGCATTGCCTTGCAGGATTGGAGTCTCTGATTTTCACTGATTAAACCTTCACATTTATTCTACATTAGGAAATAAAAACAGGAAGGTCAGATCTGGTCAACCAGTAGCCCACTTTCCAGGGTTACTTCCCCCCATCTAGTTGGAGATCATCTTTCACCTGCCTCTTGCTATTCTTACATGAGATGGTGCACCATCCTGTAGGACAACTCTGATGACCTGACCCTAGCCCATTGGTTGGCAAACTGTGGCTTGTGAGCCACATGCATCTCTTTGGCCCCTTGAGTGTGGCTCTTCCACAAAATACCATGGCCTGGGAGAGTCTATTTTGAAGAAGTGGCGTTAGAAGAAGTTTAAGTTTAAAAAATTTGGCTCTCAAAAGAAATTTCAACCGTTGTACTGTTGATATTTGGCTCTGTTGACTAATGAGTTTGCGGAGCACTGCTCTAGCCTGTCAGGTGTGGTCACCTAATTAATTGCAATATGGTGGAATTTGTCCAAAAGTCCCTTAGTTTTAAAGACTTTGAGGCCATTTGAACAAAGAACACAGTGACCTCTCAGTGCTTTTGTCTCTGAGCACACTAGAGAACCCTTTTCTTAAAAGAGCTTGCTCAGTGATGCAGGGACTAAATGTTTCTACCCCATGCATATTCAATACAGACCAGGATGGAGTGGGGGAGGCATTATTTAGTGACAGTCACAAAGCTGCTAGAGACTTTACAGAGAATGAAATATCTTTGAAAACAGTGTAATACTAAGGTAGATGAGGACAGCCATCCAAACTGTCCAGGGCTCTGAGACTCATTCACACAACTAATTCTGGGTAAGATGAGGATAATCCACATGGCAAAGAGGAGCTGGAGGCAGGTTTGTCTCTTGTCTCCTCCAATTGACAAGAAGCACATCCTACTCCATTTTTGTACCAAAGGACAGCGTTTTTCACAATGCAGTTCATGTATCATCTTTATAAGATTATTTGTGATACTAGTTATAATGGTGCCTGGGTCCCAATTACATCAAAATCTCAGTAAATGAGTTTTCTTTCCTTCTTCACTCCCTCTCCTTGAAGTCCTAAAGAATGTTTAAGCTCATCTTTTTTTCTCCTATTCATCTTTCATTACTTACAATGATTAGGTTGAATCTTATGAAAGTGCCATGATCTGGCCATGTTTAAGTGGCAAAATGGTAATTTAATGTAGTACTAAATAATGCTGAATGCCAGGCCTGTCCCAGGTACTGGAAATGCTGTGACAAAAACACAAACATAGACAAACAGTCCTTGACTTCAGATGTTCAGTGTGAGGGGGTAGACACCCAGGAAAGAGATGGGGAGGGAGCCACATGCTGTGTGTGGTCGATGCTCTGATACCTAAGAGTTGATAGGTTTTAAAGGCATTTGAACATGGATATTGTAGAATATAGATAAGTTTAAATTATTTAGATAAATTCTCAGGTGACAGATTTATTGCAGATTACTAAGGAAAGTTAGCATGGTATGCATTGAGCTTGATTTCAAGAAACTTGTATGGGGTTGAGGGATAATTTTCAGTGGTAAATATCTAAGGACGGGGAGAATATGAAAACCAAGGTCACTTGAGGGTCTATCAAATTACATATTTCTCTTCCCATGGTAGCAACTACTATATTACTCTAAGAAAGAGAGCCCATCTCCCCACTCTCCTTAAAAGCACTGTCTGCAGGAGTTACTGTGCTTAAGGGCATGACTTTAAACATTGAGAACTACTGCTCACTTATAGAATAATAAGGCAGAGATAGGTGCTAGGTCTGACCAAGTTGATAAGTTCTTATGTTGTTATTTTGACATTTTTATAGCTATGTATAGACTCTAATAAATGGTTCCTTTAAGGTATAAATGAGTTGTGGTTGTAGGAAGTAACAAGGAATATATTTGATTCATTAGCCTCAGTATTTTCATTCAGAAGTGAATAGCAGTTAAAGGAATTGACAGTAGTGACATGGGATAGTATCTACTGGTAAATAAAACAATTTTCAATGCTCCTTGAGATGTCAACAGCAGTGCAGCACTGAGGGTGTGAGCTGGCTACTAAGACAGGGAGGAAAAGAGGAAAATAGTAGGGTTGAAAAGTTGAATGTTTAGGTGCCTTTGGTTTTTCCAAATATACTTTTAAGACACAGGTTGATGCCCTTCTTCTACGAAGAAATCCCTGTCTCCCCATCTCTGAACTCTTACTGCCTTTACTATGTTTTGTCACTCAACTTATGTTTATTAAGGCCTCTTATTATTGTCATTCATGACTTCTTTCTTGGCTTTATCAACTAGACTGTAAAGATCTTTGAGGGCAGGTACCATATTTTACTTGTCTTTGCTTTTCCATCTTTTGCTTTTCATAAGATATCCAGAGCTAAATCAAAAGAGCTGAATTATATAGGATCCAACTTAACGCATAATAAAGTTATAAGAGATATTTGTGGACTGAAGGGGGGCGGGGAGAAAAGAGGAAGGCTGAGATTCCCAGTGTTTAAAATACCATGAGCTCCTTTGGCTGGGGAAACAGCCATAGGGAAGGGCTCTTGAGGGTAAATAAGTTCTCCAAATATTCTTTAAGGTGAACGAAATAAGAGTAGTTTTTAATTCCTAAAGTGATAGCTAGAGTCTATTATCACCAATGTACACAAAAAGGCATTTACCTCCAAGCTATTGAAAGAACACTAGTCCACTCTAGATAGTAGTGAACAGCTTGCTGGTACTGTGATCTGATGTGATGCTCGGCAGTTGCCCTTTGCCTCATGAAGCCAGTCTGTGTGGGTGTCAGCTGGCACAATGAAAACAACAACAACCCAATAACTTTCTGGCCAGATAGTATGTATTGTGGGAAGTTTTGTAAATACAGAGTATGCAGGGCAGGGCTGGGGATTGGCTTTCTCACTGAAGGAAGCTAAAATATTCAGATGATTGTCAGAAGTGGGCACTGTGTTTGCTCTGAAACCAAATAGTTAAAAACCAAGACCATGCTAAGAAGTGTAGCTGGTGTATACCGATACTCTTTTAATTATTTTTTTCCCATAAAACGTATGACCTACTTACCGTATGGGGCAGAAAGGCCAAATACCAATGAAAGGCAGTTTTAAAAGAAAGTGAGATGAGTGTTTTTAAATAACCAACTATTCTTTTCCAGTTGCTAATTACAAACTGAAGAATCACCTTGTCAAAGATGGCTTATCATTTCACTCTGCCTCCATATTTCTTAATTATTGTTCCCCATCTGTGTCCAGCAGAAGGCTATCTGTCGTAGAAAAAATAAATTAATGGCTGCCAGGAAGCATATTAGGGTGCTTTTTGAAAATACAACTACTCCAACTCTATTCTTAACAGCCCCACCCAATCTCACTTCACAGGCATAAAGATTCTTGTTCTGGCCCTGGTGGTTCAGTTGGTTAAAAAGCATCATCCCCATACACCAAAGTTGCAGGTTCTATCCCTGGTCAGAACACATACAAGAAGTAATGAATACATAAATAAGTGGAACAAAATATTGGTGTTTCTTCCTCCCTCCCTCCCTCTCTAAAATCAGTCAATAGATAAAAAATTTAAAGATGCCCAGATGTCAAAAGTCATGGAAATCTTCCTTCCTCCTTGTTCTAAAGTCCAGGCATGGACACACAGCCCAGGGGACCTGTTCCATATAACTTTTTTTTTCTTAGTGCCTTAACTTTGTGTTATTTTTAAAGATCAAAAGAGAAAAAGTTCTATAAACTTCTCATTATTTCTAGAAGATTGTTTCTTCTGGAAGATTCTTTGAAAAAAAAAACATACCACCAAATGTATACAACATAAGATTTCTCTCTGATGCTAAAGAGAATTGAGAAAAGAGAAACAAAGAAGATGAACAATTAAATTCTCAAGAATTTATATTAGTGACTTCCATATTTATTTATTTTTTTGCATGTAAACATAGCAGGATCATATAGAAAGTGGGAAGTGACCTCCCATTTTAATGAAACATGTGCTTCCTATACCCTCTCTTGGAAAGAGATACTTGGCTAAGGTGAAACAGAATTCTTGGGTTCTCAGCACCACTAAACACTTCACAGATACTCTGCCTCAGCAAGTCATTTATGCCTCAGTTTCCTTACCTGTGAAATAGGACCTGATCCTCATTGTGTTACCTTTGCCTGCAGGCTGTGGGAATGGAAAGAACTGATCCCTGACAGTGTGATGGGATTGATCTCTCAGGATTAGAGCTGCACTGGGAGACTGGGGTGCTTTGTCTGGGTTGCTGGTATGTGAGTCCAGGCTTTGTTAGGATTTGGATGCTTATGTCCTTTTCTCCATTGTTAATGAATTGGAATGCAATGATAGTCCCTGCATGTGCATGTTTATCCCAGGAGAATTTCATTCTCATTAGTAAGAGCTGGTGCGTTTTTATAGGACTCCCACATCTTTGGACATCCATTGGTATCCTTAGAGAAGAGCATGTTGCTGTCATTTTGTGTTAAACTTCACTGTTTCCCACCATTAAAAACACCAATGCCTGTGATGATAAATTGTTGTATTTTTTCTTAACCAAATAATTAAATTTGGAAACAAATTCAATAAACCCATGTAATCTACCTTTTCTTTCAACCTGCCCTTTAAATATTCTGAAAACCTATTATTATTAGCTAATGTTAAAATCCAGCCTTCCTGAAAATCTGTTTCAAGCCTATGTACTTGATGGAATAAAATATGTTTAAAGATTTGAGTGTTTGTAGTGTTAACGAGAAAAAAAAAACACATTGAAACCTATAAAGAATTTTTGTGAGTTTATTTCAGTCAAACTGTTGACATATGCCAGGAAGCAGAACCTCAATTAATTGAGATAATGCTCTGAAGAATGGCTGGTTACATTTGTATTTATACATTGCAATTAAAGGAGAGACATAAGTGGTTTACATGAAATTCATTGGTGATGGATTAAGGAGGTGGGATAAAGCAAAGTGGTGGGAAACCCTTGAGATTGGATAAAAAGTAAAATGATGGACACATACTTAGGTAAGTGCAGAAACAATTAGCATGATAATGAAGGAATTTGTGGTATCTGTCCTAGCGTCCACCACAACTGGTTGTGCCCCAGGTGCTCCAGAAAAAAAAAGGAAGTTACAACTTACCCAGACATCTCACAGATATGTTATCTTAGAGGCAAAAGGGGGCTCAGGAAAGATCTAAGTTGATTTTTGTCCGGGAAAAATATCGGCCTAGGACATGACTGTCCACTATAACCTGTTTGTAGTTAAATATTTAATTTTCAGACCATCTTTTGTGTTTATTTTAGATCTCTGAGTTTGCAAGACTGTCACAGGCCTCCCCTGAGCTTCTCAGGTTAGCATGTGGCTCCTTTTGGCCACAGTAGTCTAAGTTACTGATTTTGAGGGTGAAATTGTTTAAGTGTATGCATTCTCTGCTACAGCATGAAATTCATCATGAGAATGGTTCATCCTCTCCAAGGAAGTTGAGGGTTGGTGTAATGAGTATGTTTGCTTGCTAGGGTTGCTATAACAAAGTATCACAGACTTAAACAATAGAAATGCATTTGCTGGGAGACTGGGAGACTGGAATCAAGGTGTTGGCAGGTTTGGTTTCTTCTGCAGCATTCCTCTGCCTCCAGGATGGCTGCCTCTGGCTCCGTGTCCACCTGATTGTCTCTCTGTGTGTGCGCCTACCAGAGTTCCCTCTCAGTCTGTGTCCTAATCTCTTCTTTTTCTTTTCTTTAAATTTATCTTTATTGTTGAAAGCATATGCATTCTCAGATGTAGCTACACAGATGTAGCTTTTCCCCCATTGACCCTTTCTAGCCCTTTCCCCCCTCTGCCTGGCCCAGGCCTTCACCACACTATTGTCTGTGTCCTTGGGTTACGCACATATGCATATAAATTCTTTGGTTAATCTCTTTCCACCCACCCATCCACCCTTGCTGGATTAGAGACTACCCTAACAATCCCATTTTAACTTTACCTCTTTAAAAACCCCAAATACAGCTCCATTCTGAGTTAGTAGGGGTTAGTACTAATTTTAGTGGGGCACAGTTAACCCCAAAACAAATACAAATTTCTATATCAGTCTGATTTGAACCCATTCCTGTAATAGACACATTTAGCAGAGCATTAATGCAGAACTCATTTTATTAGCTATTCCTTCCGCAAACCTTCATCATAAACCAAGTTTCTCTGAATTTGGATCATGGGGGCATGAGAAATGTCAAGCCATTGAGGACTCCAAAGCCAAAGAAGTTTAGGTCAGGTTAAAGGAATACAGCTAAACAATGGCCGAGCTAAATTTAAACCCAGGTATGCTGAGTGTGGACTGAATGTACCATGTGGAAAATAAAAATTGTCCATCACATTGATCTTTACAATAATAAATTAAATCCCTTACAATAATAAATTGGATCCTTTACAATAATAAGTTGAAGAAGACTGCGGGGGAGGCAGGGAGTGGGTGGAGAGAGCACAGTGGAAACAAGCGGACATCTGGGCAGGTTCCGGAAGTTTATTTATTTATGATGAAACCTCTATAGGAATCTGACGATTGTAGTGGTTTGGATATTTATGACAACAGTGCTATTTATGTCTCTCTACTAGTATTATGGAGACAAATCCAGGTGACATTAGTTAATGAATTTCTGGAGCAGTGGAATGAGGTAGGAATATACCTCTGCCCACCAGAGCCTGCTGCCTTTCACTTTCAGAGGGGGAAGCAATCTTATCAGCCGTTTCCGCAGCACAGGAGACACTGTCACCTGAAAAGTGTAACCTTTCATTCCACAAAGCAGCTATTTCAAGGCCAGCATGATGGGGAACAGACTCAAATCTCCCAGCTTGTTATGACCTCATTTGGAATTAGGATTGCAGTCTGTCACCCTGAGTGATTCTCCCTTTCCTTCCAACTCACTACCTCCATTCATGTATATAAAAATATTATTCATGCCTTTGCTTCTAATGCATCTTCTGTAGTTTTGTACATTTTCTCTACAATTCTCCTTAGTTAGTGTAAAACCAGGTGAGGTTATTCACTTGGTTTGAAACATTATCAAGACAGTAATGCCAAAGGGCAAAATCATCAGGAGGCTCAGTCCTTTGGTGAAACATATTCACACAAACTGTTTGCTTGGCGGGGCTAAAGAACAGAAGAAAATATGGCCTTTTGAACCCACAGACCTGTGTTTGAGTCCCAGCTCTGCCACTCACCAGCTGTTTGATAGAGTACAAGTTACATTCCTCATATGAGTCCCTTTCCTTATCTATATGAGCAATAATAATAATAACAACCTAGCCAGATATTTGTCAGAAGTGGAGAAAATATATTTTATTGAGGTTAATGCCATATATACCTAAGACATTCAGCAAATGGTACCTTTCTCTTTCCTGCTTTTTTTCTGGACGCTCTAAGAAATACCAGCCTTTTTAATAAATAGAAGGTGGGATTTCACAACTTTCTGTACTGGTCAAAGGCCTATACCTCTTTGTTCTTGGACTATCATATACTTAAGCTGATAATTTCCAACTAAAGTACTCACATACAGGGTGGAGCAAAAGTAGGTTTACAGTTGTTCATATGGAAACTAATACAATAATTAAGTAATAATATGAGAATAAACTCTGTGCATTGCATACTCACAACTGTAAACCTATTTTTGCCTGACCCTGTGTATAATAATCAGCAATGTCTTTTTAAGAGCAATATGCCTTGAAAAGCACCCAATACTGTATAAAATATCATACATGAAGCTTGACTAGACATTTATTTTGCTTTAAGAAATTTATATCCCAATTTCTATAATCTGATTAGCATATAAAATCAATTTTTGGAAATGAAATAGAAAATAAAATATCAGTTCTAATTACTTCACTTAGCAAAGTAATTCTTAAAGAAGGCAATGATTTTCATAATAGGCAATTGATTCAAAAGTAATGTGAGATGTGAATAATTTTTTAAACTCAGCTTTTAACAGGCTTTTTTATGACAACACAGAATATGCAAAAGTAAAGATATGTATGCGCAATCGATATATCATTAGGCTAAGATTTTTATTTAACTTTTTTATGGCTCCTTATTCTATGTGTTTTTATAGAACAAATGACAGATTTAATGAAGGAGATTTACAGTACAGGTAAACTATATACAGGATTAAGAGGCTATGTGTAATTGCTTTCCTTGGCAACACACCTAGCCCAACACCAAACTGATCCCTAGCTCTATCTCTACATAAATTACAATATTCACAGCCTTTGCTTGCATTTGTCTGTCCAGCTAAAGGAAAGGGAAGACTTATACTCAGCCCATTCAAAGCACCAATTAGTAGCCAAACAGGAAGAATTACTCTTTACCCTTCAACCATGCAAGGGTTAGGGATGCCAACCCTTAAACAGTTGAAAATCCACATATAATTTTTTACTCCCCAATAACTTAACTACTAATAACCTATCATGGACTGGAAGCCTTACTGAAAATGCAAATAGTCAGTTAATACTTTTTTTGGGGGGCTTTCTTTTTTTTTAAATTATTTTTTGTTGTTGTTTAAAGTATTACAAATAGTAGTACATATGTTTCCTTTTTTCCCCCCATTGACATCCCCCTGGCCTCCCCTTACCCACTAGCACATGCCCTCACCTGGCCCCCTTCCCCCCACAAGTGTCTCCTATCCATTGGTTATGCTTATATGCATGCATACAAGTCCTTCGGTTGATCTCTTACAGCCCCTACCCCCCACCCTCCCTGCCTTCCCACTGTAATTTGACAGTCTGTTCAATGCTTCTTTGCCTCTGTATCTATTTTTGCCCCCATTTCTTTTCTTTAAAAAAACCTTGCATCTGCATACTAGAAATAAACATATAAGAATAAAAAATGTTTGAGTCCCAGTTTCAAAGTCAAATAGTTCCTAATATGTACATGTCAGCAATGGTATCTGGATGGTGGACAAATGGTGGCAATGCAGGTTCCACCCTTTCTGGTTTGGTCCTGGGTTGCCTGCAGTTATGCACGGCTGCTGACTGTTAGCAAGGCAAGGTGTCATCAGCATCTTCCATCTCTGGACTGTTTTCATGGTTGGAACAGACCTATCAGTGCCTCTTTGTTGCAGGAATCCATATTATCTTGGAGTTGTTTTCTGAAAGTATACACACATATTCTCAACCAAAAGTTAATAAAGGAATCTTTTCTATAAATTAGACTTGGGATACTTTTTATTTTTTGCCCAAATGATTTTCCTTTGGCTTATTTTGACAACATGTGTGTTCTTCATGGGTGTCCTGCTGTTAGCATTAAAAATGGAAATTAATTTTCTGAAGTAAGAATTTTCTAGATGTAATTTACTTACAAAATACTTTTCCTTACATGATATTACCCCACTATCCCCATTTTTTTTAAATTAATGGGGGCTTTTGGAAATTTTATATTGCAGTTTTGGTAACTTTAAATTTTAATTTTTGCACAAAAATATGACTGCTTTAGGTTCTTTGCATGTTGGGCAATTTTACAATGAGATGAACTGCTAACAGAAATTTTAGTTAATATTTTAGGAACAGCTTTTTGTCTAGTATATTTAAATTTTCTTGAGTATTCACTTATTTCAATCAGCCAATTTGAATTAATCTGAAAACTTAATTACTATTTTACTGTCAAATTTAATACTCAAATAATAATATTAGTTTACCCTGTAAATATTAGTGGAAAGGATTATTTGCATTCTTGAGTAGGCCCTGAACATTCCTGTGCTAGATTGGATTTAGATATAGGACAGCTGTTGCTGGCCAAGTCTCTGTCTGTAACCTGGTTCCTGATCTGAGCTGTGCATGAGAGTTGAAGAAGCCATGAGGTCAAGAGATCTCCCTCAGAAGGGGTTAGAGTTCAGGCCCCTGCAAAGTTAGGGGGGTGAGGGTCTGTGCCCCATCTCTGTTGACCTTCAAGTTCTCTCCTGATGGCCCCTCTGCAACTGTGCCTGTCTTAGGTTGTTCCTTCCCTGAGGAATCTTACCCGTCTCTGGCTAACCAGCCATCCTCCGGGGCCAAGCAGGGTAATGTGAGGTTCAGTTCTGTCTCCTTGGTAGTCTATGCCCCCCATGGCCTTCATGCCCAGCACCTGCCTTGGGATCCCTTCTCCTGCTGGAGGGGTCCTGTTACTGATCCCATATTTTGGGGGACTCAGGTATCTTCTCCAGTGACTCACACCATTGGGCGAGAGACAGATCCATTGTGCCAGCCACCCAGAGGCTTCAACCTCACTTGAACTAAAAGCTCAGGCAACAGTTGTGTGCACTTGGATTGTGAGAAGAAGATCCCTCTTGGCAAAAAGGGCAAGAGGGTCCAATATAGAATGCTCAAGTGCCTTCCCAGTGCCTTAATTCCTTCTGAAAAGGATTAATTCCTTTCCTGTCCTTTTTAAAATTGCTGCCAAACATTCAAAGAATTAGTTTGTAAGTTTCTTTGGGATACTTGTATAATATGCTGTTGTCAAATATCAAAAATCATAATGACATTGTAGAATAATATCATTTAAGGATATTATGGTGTCACAGGGGGTTATGGGGGGCTAGTCTAAGGACTGGTGTCCATAGGAGATGACATGCTCTAGGCTATGTCAATTCGATTTCAAACTAGCTGCCAATTTTTTATAACTTTATATAAACTTTGTCAGGGTGGTAATTAATACATTTTTATGCTATATGTATTATATATGGTATTATCACAATATAGTAGGCTAGAGAAAAGAAAATTTTATTAAGAAAATGAGAATGAAAAAAAAATGCATCTACAATATTTATTGAACAAAACCCATGTGTAAGTGGATCCTTGTGGTTCAAACTTGTGTTGTTCCAGATTTCTAGGAAATAGAATTTGGGTTATATTTCTGTTATGATGATAGAAGTTTGGTTGTTTGAAGTAAAATATTTTTCTTTGATTAAGAGTGATAGAGAAAGATGCCTTGCCAGGGTAGCTCAGTTGTTAGAGCATTGTCAGAGCATTGTCCCAATATACCAAGATTGTGTGTTCAGTCCCCGGTCAGGGTACATGTAGTCAATCAATAAATAAGGAGAGTAACAAATTTCTCTCTCTCTCTCTCTCTCTCTCTCTCTCTCTCTCTCTCTCTCTCTCTCTCTCTCTTTTCATCCTTCTCCTCCCTCTCTCTAAAATCAAACAATAAAATTATTTTTAAAAGAGTGATAGAGGAAGGAACTATATATATCACAGTGATTATAGCTTGCAAAGCAGGTTTCCTGCATTTGTATCCCAGCTCCATTGAGACATTCCAGTTACCTTGAAAAGTTGGGCAAGTTACTTTTCCCCTCTATGCCTTGGTTTGATTATTCATAAAATGGTATGATGGTGCTTACATCACTGGGCCACATGAAACTTAAGATAGATGCCTTCTATAAAATACTTAGCACAGTCCATGTCACCTAACTACCACTCATCAAACGTTGCCATTATTAAAGGAGGTAGTGAGCCACCACAAGATTTGAGATGTGCTTGGACTTCTATACATTTTCATTCACAGCAGAGTAACAGCTCAACGAGGGTTTAAAGGAGCTGATCCCTCTAACCAAGATGAAAAGTCTAACATCAATAAGCTATTTTCTGCAATAGTGTAAGGGGCACCCTAATTGAGGAATTTTGTTAATTACTTCCTGGCAAGGTATCTGGTGCTGTGTACTTTAATTGGCATGCACTGTTTCACCTTTAGGACATGCAGCAGCCCTCTTGAAAGGAACAGTTATAAATGGAAAACAGCTGGATAACAAAGCCAAACCTCCATGCACTCAATTGAAGGACTTTTTTATGAGCAAATATGGAGAAATAGCACAAAGCAGTGGAGAGTGATAGGAGGAGTATAGACTTGGGAGCTAGACAATCATGGGATTAGATCTCTACTCTGCCACTCACTGCCTATGTGACCTCAGACAAGTTGCTCAACTTTTGTGAATAACCACTTATAAATTGGGATAATAGTATCTACTTGCTGGGAAGATTCAATAAAATAAGCTTAGGAACATCAGGTGCCTGAGCTGGCATCTGTTACATGGCATCTCTCTGTGACAGACTTTTAATGATGACCCCCATGATGATGTTAGTCCTCAGGAGGAACGGTTAACCCTTACAGGGTCAGCTGTTCAAGTATTACTTCACACGATCCTCTTACAACCCATGTGAATTAGGAATCAACATTAGCATTATCCCCATTTTACAGATGAGGAAACTGAGACACAAAGTGGCTGAGAGCCTTATCCAGGATTGAAAAACCAGGGAGTTTTAGAACCAGACTTTGTGCCCAAGCTGGGTATTTAACAATGAGAAATAAGCCATCTCTTCAGGGATTAGAGACTGGCTTCCCTCCCCTGCCTCTCCTCATGGGAAGTTGGGTCCCTTTTTGTACCATCTCTCTATATAAAAGCCCAGCAACCATTATGGTGGAATGAGCAGAATGGCCAGAACAACTGGTGGCTATGATGTGCACTGTGGCAACCAACCAGCCTAATCCAGGCCCTGATCACCACCACCACCCCTGGCTGGCCAGGCCCCCAATTGGCCCCCAATACCCCTGCATCACTGCCTGGCTTCCTGGTGCATGTAGGTTTAGTGAAAGCACAATAAATTAATTATCAGTCCCTTCTGTACCCAACCAGAGTCTCCAGAGGGCTCCGCTAATCCTGCAGCCAAGGTGTGGAATTCTCCCTCCATGGCCCGCAGTCCCAGGAGACATTCCAAGTTGGCCAAGAAGGTGACCTAAATATTAATGAGATGGTGGCCCTTTGCTGATGGATGTAGAGAGGCTGGGTGGGGATTTTTTTGAAATTGTAGTGCTTTGCAGATTAGGTGAGCTTTCAATCTCTCTTTAAAAAGGGTGGCCAGGAGCAACAGCAAAGGGTAGGCACTTCAAAAATAGAAAAACTTTTAAATAAACAGACACAAAGATCATATTGGGATACTGAGGGCAGAGCCCCAGGAAGAATGCAAAAATCATTAAAGAGCATCATATATATATATATATATATATATACATTTGCACACAACACATAAACAGCTTCATCTCATGGCACGTGAAATGCAAAACAGTTCTGTTGGGAGTTTTCTTTTGGTCATCCTTAAAGTATAGTTAGATCCAGCTGGGGTAAAGCTATAGCTCCCAGCATTAGACCTCATGGCTGGCCTTCAAGGTGGGCCAGCCTACCTGCTTCATGTCTTCATGAAGGTAGCATGCCTACCTGCCTCATGTCTTCATCATTTTCAGTTCCTCAGGGTACCTGATGCCTTCCCACTCTATGTAGGTGAGCAACAAATAGCATAAAAAAATAAGGCTAAGAAGATTTGAAAAGTTCTCCCTGGCAGGACAGTCTAGCCACCTGGTAGACAGCAATGCAGACTGATCAATCGGAGCTTTTTCAGGCATGACTGTGGGCAGGGCTGACAGAAGGTGAGATGGTGCTAGGTTGCCACCACTCCCAACTCTCCTACTAATTAATGGTATTCAAACAGTGACAGTGGGGGACTAATATGGATAGTAGTGAGGGAAATGAATGACCATTGAGTAAAAGAAAAAATAAATAACGATCAACCCCTGCATTTTGAGGAGCTCTAGAATAACTCTGAAATGAATTGTTCCAGAGTTATTCTAGACCACCTATCACCTACAGACTCCTGTAGCTGCTAGCCAGAGAAATGGAAATTGTACTTTCTGAACTAATCCTGGGGAGAGTTAATTTGTAGAGACTTTGTGTTCATTCTACCAGTAAACATGATGGGAAAATTCAGAGAACCAATGACAAATTTTAGGCTCATAAGTATTCTGAAAAGAACTGGATTGTTGGATAATAGCAGTTGTTTTTTGTGTGTTTTTTTAAACCAGAATTTCATCTCAAAAGAGAACCTTTTAATGAAGCCGTTTCAAGTGATGAACCTTCTGTTGTGATTGATTTATGCAGGAGATGATGCACTGGGTTTTGGCATGTTATCTAACTGAGCAAGTCATTTAACTTCCCACCTTGGGTCACCCAGCTGTGAAGTGAGGGAAAGGTTACAGCTCTCTCCAAAAGTAAAACAAATAGCAGGGGAAAGGAAGCACTTAAAAATTTTATGTTAGTCCAGACCACTATGGCTCAGGGATTGAACATCAACCTATGAACCAGGAGGTCATGGTTCAATGCTCAGTCAGGGCACATGCCCGGGTTTTGGGCTCCATTCCAAGTAGGGGCATGCAGCAGGCAGCCATTCAACAATTCAGAGAACCAGTGGCAAATTTGAAAAGAACTGGATTGTTGGACAATTCTCTCTCATCATTGATGTTTCTATTAAATCAATAAAAATATTTTTAAATGCATTTTAGAATACTAGAGGCCAAGGGTTTATGCATAGATAATCATTTCTGTTTATTACTAACACCAAAATTATTTTAAGAAATTTTGTTCAGTGACATGGAATTTTTTTTCTGAAATGTTCATATCATAACCACAAACATTTCACTAATTATGTCTTTGCATAATGACTATGTGATTATTGCTCTAGGACGCAGATTCTAAAACCCATTCTCTGTACCAGAAGCTAGACAGAGACTGGATCAGAGAACTGACTCCAGGAAAAACTGAAATTTGTGTCTTTAGCTGAAATGAGAATCTGCTCTTGATTATTGATTTTTTTAAATCTAAAAATGGGGTATTAAACCTGATTCTTGTTAATTGGGTGCACCAGGTCACTGGAGGCTGGTTGATAGAGGCTTGCTGTATTTATTTAGAACTAGAGGCCCAGTACATGAAAATTCATGCACTGGAAGTATGGGAGGTGTCCCTCAGCCTGGCCTGCCCCCCTCACAGTCTGGGAGCCCTCAGGGATGGGATGCAACCCAGGCGATCAGGAGAAGGTGATGACCCCCATCACACCTCTGCTGCTGCCACTGCTGGCAGTGCAAGCCTTGACTGGCCCTGGTTACTTGAGCCTCAGGCCTGCCCTGGGTGGCTGGGCAGCTGCCATCAGCAGCTTGCCTGTGCCTTGGGCTGGCCCTGGGTGGCTGGGCAGCCACCATCAGAGGCTTGCCTGTGCCTCAGTTGGCCCTGCTTGACTGAACCTAAGTCAGTGAGGGTTGCAGGAGGACCTGAAGCCCCTGGGTGGGGGGTGGAGGGGTGAGAGAACTATGGCAGCAGGCATTCAGAGCCGCTGGCCTCGGCTGAAGAATGGAGGATACTCTCAATGACATACGTTATGACTTTCAATTTGTTAGACACCACAGTTAGGCTTCAGCTTCAGGGGAAGGAGGAAGAGAGGGATGGACAGATCATTGGAGGAGACTGGGTGAGCTGTCAGTCAGTGGGAGGTGCAGGAGGACCTGAGGCCTCTGGCGGGGTTGAAGGGACTCCGGTGGCAGGCATGTGGAGCAGCCGCCCCTCCCCCACGGTGGGCGCCACCATCTTGTGATGGTGTGATGGTCAATTTGCATATCACCATCTTATTATATAAGATGAAGTGTTTCCTTTGGTGCTTGACAGTGTATGTAAAGCTATTTCTGTAGCACAGAGAGGGAGGGTGCCTTAGAAAGTACCTCCGAGAACATGTTCTGTTGAGCATGTTGTCAGGGCACTTGACTCCCCAGCTTAGAAACAATTAAGACTCCCCATTAGATGCTGAGCTTACTCTGCAGTGTTCCTGAGGGCACAATTTTCTCTATCACCTCCAATATCAGCTGTTGCCTGTGCAGAGAAGGCAGAATTAGATGGGAGCTGACACGTATGTGACACATGTGTGAACTAAAACAGCTGCCTGGGAAAGAAAGCCATAGGTCCCAGCAGTTGTGTAACTAGTGCCCCTCCCACAGCTAGAAAACCATCAGAAACAGCCCCACCTCCACTCCTAGGTCACTGGGTCACTGTCCTCAAACCAAGGGAGCAGAAAAGTTCTTTCCCAGCCATTGTCACTGTGTGTGTGGGAATGTGGTGTGCGCCTTCCCTTGAGGGACAGCTGGTGGTTGCGAAAAGGGCACTTGTGTCTGGCAGCTTTCCATACCCTTAATGGCACCACAGGTCATATCAACCTGTAGGCCAGCTGCTGTCACTGAGGTTCAGCCACTTAAAGCCAAGCCTGGGTTGGCTGTTTATGCACCTAAAAGGAAAAGCAGTCCCCAAGTTGTCCCCGAGATTTAGTGAGGACACAATAATTGCTTTTCTTTCAGCAGCCAGTGATGCATTTGCCTCTGTGGAGTGTGACATGCTGCTGCGCTCAGTCATAACAGGAGCAATGGGAGAGAAACGCGGGAGCAAATAGAAAATGTCAAAGAGCTTGGGGATGGAAATTGCATTTTGCAGATGCCATTAAGCAATGTCAGGAAAGAAGATGAAAATGCTAATTGGCAGATTAAGTTATGTTTTATTTTCTTCGAGTTGCTGAGTAAGTCATCAGATGATGCTGTTTAATCATTAGTGTAAAACTTTAGAGAAATCCTTCAGTTGTTTGCTGTTTATCTTTTATCCTACTCCCTCCATAAAGGTGTCTTAAAGTACAATACCCTGCCAGCAGGAAAAGGAAAAAGAGTGTAAATATATATATATTCAGCTCAGGAACTGATAAGTTAATCTGCATAGCATAAGAATATTAATTATAGTGCAAAATACTCAAGGTATCAGTCAAGGACAGTTAGGATATCATTTCTACTTTATTAAAATTTCACACATGTAAGCACATGTGGTTTTGTACATATATTTACCCAGAGTTTCTTCATCTGTAAAATAAGTATAATAACAGCATATACCACATTGAGGGGCGTGTGTATGTGTGTGCGTGTGTGTGTGTGTGTGTGTGTGTGTAAACCAAACAAATTAATATATGTTCATGGTACAGAGTATATGCTCATTTTTTTATCTGTCCCGAACACTATATAATGCAGAAAATTATACATCAAAATAAAGTTATGAGAATTGCAAACTATTTTTTTCTTTTTGTCGATAGATATATTAATCCCCAAGCTTGTAGTTTTAAAAGGCAACACATAGCACATCTTTGAAAAATTAAATTGATATATTCAGTAAAGAAAAAACACACACCTTGTTTTCTTGCCTGCATTCTCTTCCAAATCTGGAAATAATGCTTAGTATGACATTCTCTATACTTCTCATAGCATCTTAACCATTGCCCTCTCAGGTCAAAGGTTACTGCTTAGGGAAAATTGGAGAACTTTTAATCAACACAGATTCCTCATACTTGTTTCAAACCCATCATCAAAAGACCAGGAATCCATATTGTAATACTCACTCCTCGGAAATCTGACGAAGATGGACAGAGCAATGGATTGGGTGACTACCCCCTTTGGTAGCCTATGGCCATTCTTTAACCTGTGGCAGTTGGTTATGGCAGCCATAACAAGCTAATACAGCTCCCCACTAAGCTTGTTAGGGCTGCCATAACCAACTACCACAGGCTACAATAGGTGGTTAAAGAACGGACATTTATTTTCTCATAGTCCTGAAGTCTGGACGTTCAAGATGAAGGTGTTGTCAGGGTTGGTTTCATTCTAAAGCCTCTCTGCTCAGATTGTAAATGACCATATTTTCCCATGTCTCCACCTGGTCTTTCCTTTGTGCCTGTCTCTGTCCTATTTTTCTTTTCTTGCAAAGACATTAGTCATATTGGATTAGATCCCACCCAAAAACATTATTTAATATTAATTACCTCTTTAAAGGCCATATCTTCAAGTACATTTACATGTTGAGGTACTGGAGGTTAGGATTTAAGCATATGAATTTATGGTAGGAGATAGAATTCAGCCCATAACAGGGTTTTGTTGTTGTTGTTCTTTTGTCTTATTTCGTGTATCTGATATTCTGGGGCATTTAGGCATTACAGAGTATACCCCATCTACCTCAGCATCAGCTTTAATGAATACATTAATCAATGGAGTCATCGTTTAATGTGTCATTGTCAAATATTCTCTCATATCTAACCAGAATTTTGGCAATTTGGTGGGTTTATCTTATTCCCATTGTTCAACCTATCCTCCTCTTCCATTTCTCTCCAAATGCCTTGTCCATCTCTCACTTCTGTCTTTTGTTGGAGTGACTCTCCTTCTCTTCTGTAAGGCTTGGCTGTTCTTTATTGAAACTGATGGTGTCTTCAGGAGGTAAATTCCACCTAGGGCTCCTCTGCTTACTTATATCTCTATTTGTTTTTCTTTTCCTTAGTCAACTGGAAAACAGCAAAGTATTTGAGGCATACCTGGTACTCCCTCTTCTTTTTAAGTGCTATTGGGAGCCCCTCCCCCCTTGCTCACTTGTCACTTGGTTATTCCATGCTTGCTCTGTGTCCATCCCAGGCCTGTGGACACAGGAGTGGGAGTGACTAGTGAGGCGAGACAGGAAGGCAGAAGCAATCCTAATGGCTCTCTCGGTGAATCCCCTGTTCTAACAGCCCACGTGTTCCCCTTCAAATGCTCTTCAACAATTTGATGAAAAACTTGATTCTACTTTCTGAAAGCTTAATGGAAAATTTTAATAGCTGATATATGTGGGTAAAAGAAATAGTTAAAAGGAACTCTAAATGCTTCCTTAAAATGATTCCCTTTTATTGTTTTACTTTTTTCTTTATAATAAGAAGTTCATAGTAGCTACAGGGCATTTTCACATAAAGGATATATTTAATCATTTGTTCTATGATTATGGTCACCTCAGGGCAATAAAATTCTAATATTATGATTGCTGTAAGGTTTTTTTTTTCCATGAAAGTTCCCATCATTTAATGATATTTCAGTACTGCTCATCTGAGGTTGAAATGCAAGTTCATTTTAAATAAATACATGGCATGCCTCTGCTCTTTTCTTCAAATAACATTCATATATACCTTTTTCATTTGCAGATTGACTTGTAGACTCATTGGATGGGTTGGTTACTTTTACTCCTTGTTACCAACACATCATAATTGAGTTCACAGGGCCTGATTTCCCCCCATGTTTATATTCATGTTCATTTTAAAAATGCTCTTAAATATTTAACAATTTGCTGTCAAAATAGGTCAAGTATTGCCCAGACTGGGAAACTCCGAAACTGTATCTGGGGGCAAGAAAAGTCAGAAAATGTTAATCACTTTCAACTTACTTCTAGTTCTGCCTCTGTCCTTATGTCTCATTATTTTTCCTCTTAAAATACATTTTTTTAAATATCTTGATCCTCATAAGAGCTCAGTTGCTCTGTTTAAAACAAGACATAATAATACCAGCCTATGCCAAGCTTCTGTGTATTGTGCTACCTCCATTTTCCCAAGTCTCCATTCTCTATTTTTCATCTGAAACTGATTTAATGAGAGCAATGTTCAGTGAATTTTGGGACTGAGTGTAGGATTTCCAATTTGCAGGACACTCCATAAATCAACATGGAAAGATTATTGTAGTACTCTGCAGCGAGAGGCAGCTTGTTGGAATGGAAAGAATAGAGCTTTGGAGGTGGAGGGACATGATTTAAAGTATCATCCCTTAGACTAAAAGGTGGCAAGTTAGATTCCTAGTCAAGGCTCAGACCCAGGTTGGGGGTTTAATCCCCAGGTGGGGCACATATGGGAGGCAGCCGATCTCTCACATCCATCTCTCTCTTTGTCTCTCCTCCCTACTCTCTCTAAAATTAATTAATTTTTTTTGAATTTTACATTTTCCCTTGGAAACACTAAGACCTTTAAACATCAATGCCACTGGCACTGAGCAGTAGCTATTAACATCTCTTTGCCTAGTAATGAGATTAAAATACTTCTGAGGTCCTTTCTCACTTAAATATACAGTAAAGTAAAATAACAACAGCAGATGCTAAAAATACAGCATTTGGTGCAAGCTTTTGGGAGGGAGAAACAATAGACAGCAGTGGTTTCCATCTGCTAAAGACCAGTGGGCAGAGTAAGAGCTGTCAGTGGAGGGCACAGCCTGGCACTCTAAATTCTATTCCCTGAGTTTCCCCTGATGCCTGCCATTGAGAAGCAACTGGGTTGCTTGGCAACCCCAGGTCCTTTCTGGAGGTTCTGATTCAGAAGGTTTAAGGTTGTACCAGAAATGGGTAATTTTAAGAAGCTCCCTAGGTGAACTTATGACCAAGTATGATAAGGAAACACTGAAATTTAAACCCTCGCTACCCAGAATATGACCCACAGGCCAGCAACAACACCTGGGAGTTTTTTAGGACCAGATTTGGAGCCATAGGTCAGAGTTGGGGCCTAAGATTCCACTTCTAATCACACTCAGGAGATGCGGTGCTTTAGGCTTGTGCATGCCCCTTAAGTGAGATCCTGGTGGGCAGGAGGGGGCCTTAGGGGTGGATGAGTCATCATTAATCCCACTCTGTGGGTGATGTCTGCTCCCATGGACAGGTCGTTGGAAGTGGGTTAGAGGTCCTTGGAGATAGGGGTGAAGAATGATAGAATTCTTTCTTCATTATTAATATTGTGCAGTCCAGAATCCCAGGTTTCTGTAAAGTATTTCAAATGAAGAGCTAGACAGTTGAGTCATCTGCTTTGTCAGGACTTGGGCCGTCATTCCCATTTGCTCAGCTCAGTGGACGGCTGTGTTGCTCTTCAATGGAGAGCATCCTATGTAGCTGCTGTTTCTTTGCCAGGAATGCTGAGCCCTTCATCCCCAACTTGTCCTCTCTGCCAGAACCAATAAGAAAGACAGCTGCTGTACTTCTTTATTATATAAACACTAGAGTCTCAATGCATGAAATTCGTGCAGGAATAAGCTTTCCCTCCCTTGGCTGCAGGCACCAGCTTCCCTCTGGTATTCAGGACCTGGGCTTCCCTTGCAGCCCTGACTTCATCCAGAAAGTTGTCCAGAAGGCCTTCTGCTCTAATTAGCATATTACACATTTATTATTATAGGTTGTCTTTCTTTATTGATTGTAACTGCGGGAGGTAGCATCATTGCTGGTCCGTAGTGACATCCATTGGATGGACTCCCCTTTACTGACTACAGTGCACAGCAGCAGCAACCTCTATTGATAAGATCAGGTAAAAGTGACCATTTCAGGCTAAAGAAGGGGAAAGTGGTAGACAAAAGGCAGGTGTGAGGGCTCAGGTACTGCTGGTGTCTATAACCAGTGCTGAAGCTGCTGCTTCAGTCTACACTCACAGAGAAGGTGCCCTCCACACATCCCTTCAGCAAAACCTCAGTGCCTGTGGCTGGGTTCAGAGCTGCCCTGAAACCCAGCTGAAGGCCCAGAAGCCTATGATTGCCACTGACTGCCCTGCATTCAGTTCACAGGTCCCACCCTGGGGGAGGGGATAGAGAACCACAGGGTAGAGGAAAAGTGAGTCCCCAGTGAAGGGCTTCCTGCTCTCCAAAGTCACTCATGTCCATGCTGCATGCATCCATGTGCCAATACAGAGTGGTGCTGTAGACTAGGGATTCAAGAGTCTAGGGAAGGCAGGGTTAAAGCCATAAAAATGAGCTGCAGTATCTGAAAATCCCTCAAGAAACATCATTCTAAAAGCCTGTACTCAGAGGCAGAGCAGATCCTGTAAGCCAGTCCTTATTGTCAGGCCCACGTGGATGCAAGGGGATTGGATACATGCATTCCTTGCAAGCCAGTCCTCTGACTTCTATACAGTATTTGAACCCATTCTTCCCCAAAGATTAGAGTGCACGCTTTGGAGACAAGTTCCTGGTTCCAATTCCTCTGCTGTGCCAGTTGGGAAAATGGCTTAATATGTTAAAGAAGCAGCTTTTCCTTTAAGAAGTTGCCTTCCCCTCCCTCCCAGATGGCTGTAAAGATTGCATATGGCAGTGATACAGGAATCCCCGCCTACCTTTATCACCATTACATCCTGTAGCTCCTGCACTACATACAGCAGTTGCTCAGCATGGTTCATGGAGCAAATAAATAAATGGATTCTGAAAGTGCTGGGCATACCTTGTGTGCTTTAAATTTGCATTGCCTTTGTTTTCTTCCTTGATTAGAGCTGATGTTCACATGTACTGTAACAATGTTGCTTTATTTGACTAAACTCAGTCCTTGGGAGCCCTAGTGAAATGTGGAGGCTCTCCTGGGCATTGCCCTGTGCTTGGGTAGAAGCTTGCCTCCAGGCTGCAGGGAGGTGAAGGCCCTCGGGGTTCCGGAAGTCTTTCTGGCCATTCTGCCTGACTCTAGCAGCTGTGAAACAGACTTTCCTACCCTGACAAAATCCTTTAAAATATATATATTTTTTTATTCTAAGTAAATATTTTTAAACGATTTTCTCAGTGAGTCAGTTTCGCAGTCTGAAAAACTCAGAGAAACTGAGAAGTCAGTCAGGACTCCACCTCCAGAAGTGGGGGGTTCTGGAGGCGCAGCTGGTGAGGCCACCGCGGGTTTGTACTGAGACCGGTAAGTTAAATGCAATGCAGTTCAGACCACAACTTGAAGTTTTTATTTCAGACTTTGGTTGTAGCTGGGAAACTGAATGGGGTCAAAGGATGGATTTCAGCACAGGTATTTTTAAAGTTCAGACCTGGACATCAAGATTTCTCTCCCGAGCTCAGGATCTGTTTCACTCAGCCAACCAAGGTAACTTGGCCCACTGCCAGACGAGTTTCTGGGAATTTCTTGGGCATAATTTTAAATTGCTGATGCCAAACCCTGGGTGGGACAAACACTACTTACAGTGAGAAGGTGCGACCAGCCAAAAGCTTGGGTCCTGAAGAAAATTATTAGGAATGTTGTTGTTGTTGTTATTTTCTTTTTTTTTTTTTTTTAATTATTTTTTATTGATTTTTTGCAGTATAATAGTAGTACATGTTTTCCTTTCCCCCTCCCCCTTATCCTCCCCCCAGCCTCCCCCACCCCCCAGCACATATCCCCAGCTTGCCCCCTCCCCGCCCCAGTGTCTTTCATTCATTGGTTATGTTCATATGCATGCATACAAGTCCTTCCGTTGATCTCCCCCCGCATCTGCCTCCCATCCACCCAAGCCTACCCCTGTAGCTTGACAGCCTGTTCAAGGCCATCCTGCCTCTATATCAATCACTCTCCCCTGTTTCTTTTCTTCAAAAATATCTTGCCTCTGCATACTAGAAATAAATGTATAAGAACAAAAAGTGTTTCAGTCTCGGTTTCAATGTCCAACTTTTCTGAGTCCCAGTTTCAGTGTCAAATAATTCATTATGTGTATAAGTCAGCAATGGTATCCAGATGGTGGACATATCGTGTCAATGCATGATCCATCCTCTCTGGTTTGGTCCTGGGCTGCCTGCAGACATGCACAGCTGCTGACTGCTAGTATGGCAAGGTGTCGTCAGTGTCCCCCATCTCTGGACCGTCCTCATGGCTGGAACAAATCCATCAGTTCCTCACCGTCGCAGGAACCCACATGGTCTTGGAGTTGTTCTCTGAAAACACACAAACACATTCTCGACCAAAAGTTAACAAAGGGATCCTCTATGCAAAATAGACTTGGGATTCTTTTTAATTTTTGCCTAAATGATTTTCCTTTGGCTTATTTTGACACCATGTGTGTTTTTTCATGGGTGTCCTGCTATTGTTTTTACAAATGGAATTTACTTTACTGGAGTAAGAATTTTCTAGATGTATTTTACTTACTCAATATTTTTTTTTGTCCCTTTCATGATATTACCCCGCTGTCCCCTCCCCTTTTTTGATTAATGGGGACTTTTGGAAATTTTCTATTGCAGTCTTGATAATTTTAAATTTTAATTTTTGTACACAAAGTGACTGCTTTAGGTTCTTTGGATGTTAGGCAATTTTACAGAGAGATGAACTACTGATAGATTTTTCAGTTAATGTTTTAGGAAAAGCTTTTTGTCCAGTACACTATAATTTTCTTGAGTATTCTCGTATTTCACTTGGCCAATTTAAATTAATCTGAAAACTTGATTACTATTTTCCTGTCAATTTTAATACTCAAGCAGAAATCTTAGTTTACCCTGTGAATACTAGTGGAAAGGAATATTTGCAATTTTGAGTAGGTCCCGAGCATTCCTGGTAATAGACTGAATTTAGATATAGAGCAGCTATTGCTGGCCGAGTCTCTGTCTGCCACCTGGGTCCCCGTATGAGTTGTGTGTGGGAGGCGAAGCAGCCGTGGGGGTAGGAGACCTCCCTTAGGAGGGTTGAGAATTCAAACCCCTGCAAGGTTTGTGGATGAGGGTCTGTGCCCCACCTCTGTTTACCTTTTAGTTCTCTCCTGTTGGCCCCTCTGCGACTGTGCCTGTCTTAGGTTGTTCCTTCCCTGAGGAATCTTACCCGTCTCTGGCTAACCAGCCATCCTCCGGGGCCAAACAGGGTGATGTGAGGTTCAGTTCTGTCTCCTTTGTAGTCTATGCCCCCCTGTGGCCTCCACGTCCAGTACCTGCCTTGGGGTCCCCTCGCCTGCTGGCGGGGTCCCGGTACTGATCACATATCTCGGGGGACCCAGGTTTCTTCTCCAGAGAGGGCCCAGCTCACACCATTGGTCGAGATACAGATCCATGGTGCCAGCTGCCCAAAGGCTTCAGCCACACCCCGAACTGAAAACTCTGGCATCAGCTGTGTGTATTTGGATAGTAACATGAAGGTCCCTCTTGGCAGAAAGGGCAAGAAGGGCCAATATAGAATGCTCAGATGCCTTCCCAGTGCCTTAATTCCTTCTGAAAGGGATTAATTTCTTTCCTATTCTTTTTTAAGTTGCTGCCCAACATTCGAAGAATTAGTTTGTAAGTTTATTTGGGATAATTGTATAATATGCTGTTGTCAAATATCAAATATTATAATGACATTGTAGAATAATATCATGTAAGGGTATTATGGTGTCATGGGAGGTTAAGCAGGGCCTAGCCTAAGGACTGGTCTCCATAGGATATGACAAGCTCTAGGCCATGTCAATTCAATGTCAGACTAGCTGCCATTTTTTTATAATTTTATATAAACTTTGTCAGGGATGTAAAAACACAAATCACTTACCTCAGTTCAAGAGTTCAAGTATATTGACTTTTCCACTTACTCTCACCACCTGCCACTTACCCTGAGGTTTGACATTCTGATGGACTTTTCTCAGTCTCTGGATCTATTCTTGTTCATCAGTCTATGTCATTGATTGTATTCCTCAAATGAGTGAGATCATGTGATATTTGTCTTTCTCTGCCTGGCTAATTTCACTTAGCATAATGCTCTCCAAATCCATCCATGTTGTTACAAATGGTAGGAGCTCCTTCTTTTTTTCCGCGGCGTAGTATTCCATTGTGTAAATGTACCATAGTTTTTTGATCCACTCATCTGCTGATGGGCACTTCGGCTGTTTCCAAATCTTAGCTATGGTAAATTGTGCTGCTATGAACATAGGGGTACATATATCCTTTCTAATTCGCCTTTCTAATTTCTTGGGGTATATTCCTAGAAGTGGGATCACTGGGTCGAATGGGAGCTCCATTTTTAGTTTTTTGAGGAATCTCCATACTGTTCTCCACAGTGGCTGTACTAGTCTACAATCCCACCAGCAGTGCACAAGAGTTCCTTTTTCTCCGCATCCTCGCCAGCACTTGTCGTTTGTTGATTTGTTGATGTAAGCCATTCTGATAGGTGTGAGATGGTACCGCATAGTCGTTTTGATTTGCATCTCTCGGATAATTAGTGACTTTGAGCAAGTTTTCATGTGTCTCTGGGCCTTCCTTTTGTCTTCTTTCGTGAAGATTCTATTTAGGTCTGTTGCCCATTTTTTTATTGGATCATTTGTCCTCCTTTTATTGAGTTGGGTGAGTTGCCTGTAGATGCTTGAGATTAAACCTTTATCACTAATAACATTTGCAAATATGTTCTCCCATACAGTGGGTTTTCTTGTTGTTTTGTTGATGGTTTCTTTAGCTGTGCAAAAGCTTTTGATTTTGATGTAGTCCCATTTGTTTATTTTCTCTTTAGCTTCCATTGCCCTCGGAGCGGTATCATCAAAGAAGTTCTTTTGGCATATGTCTGAGATTTTTCTTCCTGTAGATTCCTCTAATATTTTTATGGTTTCCTGTCTTACGTTTAAGTCCTGTATCCATTTTGAGTTTATTTTTGTGTATGGTGTAAGTTGGTGCTCTAGTTTCATTTTTTTGCATGTATCTGTCCAATTTTCCCAACACCATTTATTGAAGAGACTGTCTTGACTCCATTTTATGTTCCTGCCTCCTTTGTCAAATATTAATTGAGCATAGTGGATTGGGTTGATATCCGGATTCTCTATTCTATTCCATTGATCTATATGTCTGTTCTTGTGCCAGTACCAGGCTGTTTTAAGAACAGTAGCCTTGTAATACAGCTTGAAATCTGGTATGGAAATCCCACCGACTTTGTGCTTCTTTCTCAGGATTGCTGTGGCTATTCGGGGCCTTTTTTTGTTCCAGATGAATTTTTGGAGAGTTCTTTCTAGGTCTGTGAAATATGCCATTGGTATTTTAATGGGGAGTGCATTAAATTTATAGATTGCTTTGGGTAGTATGGACATTTTAATTATGTTGATTCTCCCAATCCATGAACATGGAATGTTCTTCCACCTGTTTACATCTTCCTCTATCTCTTTTTTCAGTGTCCTGTAGTTTTCCGCGAATAGATCTTTTACCTCCTTAGTTAAGTTTATTCCTAGGTATCTTAATTTTTTTGGTGTGATGGTAAATGGGATTGCTTTTTTAGTCTCTCTTTCTGTAAGTTCACTATTAGTGTATAGAAATGCCATAGATTTCTTGGCATTAATTTTGTAGCCTGCTACATTGCTGAACTCATTTATTAAGTCTACTAACTTTTTTATGGAGTCTTTCGGGTTTTTTATGTACAATATCATGTCATCTGCAAATAAGGATAGCTTAACTTCTTCTTTTCCAATTTGGATGCCTTTTATTTCTTCTTCTTGTCTAATTGCAATGGCTAATACTTCCAGTACTATGTTGAACAGGAGTGGTGAAAGTGGGCAACCCTGTCTTGTTCCTGTTCTTAGGGGAAATGGTTGTAGTTTTTGCCCATTGAGTATGATGTATGCTGTGGGTTTATCGTATATGGCTTTTATTATGTTGAGGTATGATCCTTCTATTCCTACCTTATTGAGAGTTTTTATTAAGAAAGGATGTTGGATTTTGTCAAATGCTTTTTCTGCATCAATTGATATGACTATGTGATTTTTATCTCTCAATTTGTTTATGTGATGTATCACATTTATTGATTTGCGGATATTGTACCATCCTTGCATTCCTGGGATAAATCCTACTTGGTCGTGGTGTATGATCTTTCTGATGTACTGCTGGATCCGATTTGCTAGAATTTTATTGAGGATTTTGGCATCTATATTCATGAGGGATATTGGCCTGTAATTCTCTTTCATTGTGTCGTCTTTATCTGGTTTTGGTATTAGGGTGATGCTAGCTTCATAGAAGGAGTTTGGAAGTTTTCCATCCTCTTGAATTTTCTGGAATAGTCTGAGGAGTATAGGTTTTAGTTCTTCCTTGAATGTTCGGTAAAACTCCCCTGTGAAGCCGTCTGGCCCTGGGCTTTTGTTTGCTGGAAGCTTTATGATGACTGCTTCAATTTCTTCCACAGTTATTGGTCTATTGAGTTGTTTAGATTCTTCTTGACTGAGTTTGGGGAGGTTATATTTTTCTAGAAACATATCCATTTCCTCCAGGTTGTCCAGTTTGTTGGAGTAGAGTTGTTCATAGTATTTTTTAACAATCCTTTGTATTTCAATGGGGTCTGTTGTTATTTCACCTCTTTCATTTCTGATTTTATTTATTAGGGTCCTCTCTCTTTGCTTCTTGGTGAGTCTGGCTAGAGGTTCATCAATCTTGTTTATCCTTTCAAAGAACCAGCTCTTGGTTTCGTTGATTTTCTGTATTGTTTCTTTGGTCTCTATGTCATTTATTTCTGCTCTGATCTTTACTATTTCCTTCCTTCTGCTTACACTGGGCTTTTCTTGTTGCTTTCTTTCTAACTCTTTGAGTTGTTGGGTTAGATAATTTATTGCCGCTGTTCCTAGTTTTTTGCAGTAGGATTATAGAGCTATGAACTTCCCTCTCAGAACTGCTTTCACTGTGTCCCATAGATTTTGGATTGTTGTGCTCTCATTGTCATTTGTTTCCATGATGTTTTCTATCTCTTCCTTAATCTCTCTAGTAACCCAGTCATAGTTTAATAGCATGCTGTTTAGTCTCCATGTGTTCGATTTCTTTGGATTGTTTCTATTGTAGTTGATTTCCAGCTTTATGCCACTGTGATCTGAGAATATACTTGATATGATTTCTATCTTCTTGAATTTGGAGAGACTTTGCCTATGAATTAATACATGGTCTATCTTTGAGAATGACCCATGGGCACTTGAAAAGAATGTATATTCTGTGGCTTTGGGGTGAAATGATCTGAAGATGTCAATTAATTCCATCTGGTCCAGTGAGTCATTGAGAATTGATGTTTCTTTACTGATTTTTTGTTTAGAGGATCTGTCCAATGGTGATAATGGGGTATTAAAGTCTCCTACTATGATTGTATTGCTGTCTATCTCTCCCTTGATGTCCTCTAGGAGTTTTTGTATATATTTGGGTGCTCCTGTATTGGGTGCGTATATGTTTACAAGAGTTATTTCTTCTTGTTGAATTGCTCCCTTTAGTATTATGAAGTGGCCTTCTTTATCTCTTGTTATGTCCTTCACTTTGAGATCTAATTTGTCAGATATAAGTATGGCTACCCCAGCTTTTTTTTCATTTCCATTCGCCTGAATAACTTTTTTCCAACCTTTCATCCTCAGTCTGTGTGCGTCTTTTTTTCGGAGGTGGGTTTCTTGTAGACAGCAGATACATGGGTTGTGTTTTCTTATCCAGTCTATTACCCTATGTCTTTTGATTGGAGCATTTAACCCGTTTACATTTAAAGTTATTATTGATAGGTGCTTATATGTTGCCATTTTTGTTCTTTGCCCCTGTGATCCTTCTTCGCTTCCTATTTCTTTTTACAGCAGATCCTTTAGCATTTCTTGCATTGCTGGTTTGGTGGTGACGAATTCCCTTAGTCCTTTTTTATCTGTGAAGCTCCTGATTTGACCTTCAATTTTTATTGAGAGCCTTGCTGGGTACAGTATTCTAGGATTCAGACCCTTCCTTTGCATGACTTTGTAGATTTCATTCCACTGCCTTCTGGCCTGATAGGTTTCTGTTGAGAGATCACTTGTTAGTCTGATGGGTGTTCCTTTGTAGGTGACTTTTTGTCTCTCTCTGGCAGCTTTTAAGATTCTTATTTTGTCATTGGTGTTTGCCAATTTAATTATAATGTGCCTTGGCGTAGGTCTTTTGGGGTTTATTTTGCTTGGGACTCTGTGAGCTTCTTGGATTTGTGTGGGTTTTTCCTTTCCTATACCAGGAAAGTTTTCTGTCATTATTTCTTCCAACAGGTTTTCTATTCCTTGCTCAGTTTCCTGTCCTTCTGGAAGCCCAATTATACGGATGTTGTTTTGTTTCATGTTGTCCCAAAGTTCTCTTAGGCTCTCCTCCTGCTTTTTAATTTTTTTTTCTAGTATCTGCTCTACTTGGTTATTTTTTCCTACCTGGTCTTCTAGCTCACTGATGCGATCCTCTGCTTCTTCTAGTCTACTCTTAATACTTTCTATTGAGTTCTTTACTTCAGCAATGTCACTTTTCATTTCTTCATGGCTCTTCATCATTTCTTCCTGGGTCTTCCTCATTTCCTCTTGGGTCTTACTTATATTATCAAATTTGTCTTCCATTCTTTTCAGCCACCTTATGACCATTTCTCTGAATTCTTTCTCTGACAGGTTGTTAACTTCCATTTCGTTTACCTCCTTTTCTGGCGAGCCTTGCTTTTCTTTCATATGTGGGCTATTTCTTTGTCTTCCCATGGTCTCTCTTCTCTGTGTATGTGGTTATGTAGTTCTCACTCTCCTGTGTTGATTTAAAGGCACAAAATACAACACAACCAGGTGCAATACACCAGGCACTGAACCGGAATGTAGTCAAAGTAATTGTAATTCCAAATAAAGGTGAACGCCAGAGAAAGGCAAATTTGGTGATAGGTGGGAAAAAAGAAAGAGAACCTCCCCCAGACCCACACAGACACTCACACACCCACACTCACACAAAAAAGAAAGAGACCCCCCCAAACACATACACTCACAAAAAAGAAAGACAGGAATGCCAAAATGATAATGGGAAAAGGGGGAGAAGAAAAAAAGAAATAAAAGGAGTAAATTATAAATGTGGGGTGAAAACTCCTATAGGATAGCCCCTAATCCGAACCAAAACCTGCAACAAGTACTTGGAGATTGATACAAATTACATACAACTACTAATATCAAGAGAGGTGAGGGAACACAGAAGCAAAAATCTATCTCAAAAACAATGCAGATGAGGACAACAAAACAAGAAACAACACCAAAAATAAAAATAACCCCCCCTACAAGACAAACCAAAATAACAGAATAAGCAAATCAATCTCATAAACCTGCTTAAAAAATCAATATAATCAACAGTCAAGTAAACAACAACAACAGGACAGGGCTAAAAACACTTTAAGATAGTGAAGTCAGAGAAGCTAGAGGTATATATGCACTTGGATTAGGTGGTTAGAGATTAGATATATCAGTGGGGTGAAATTTTAACAGGGGGTAAGGGGAAAGAATTAAGTAAATCTAAAGCGGGAAAAGTGTAAGGGAAACAAGGCACTAAATAGGGAAAGGTTAGCCAGAGAGTGGTGGTATAAAGGTGAAGTTGAGGTAGAGTAAAAGATACTAAAGTGTAGATGAAAATAGACTGTATTCCCAAGGTCGAAGAGAAGATATAATCAATTCCCTGTCACATAAGAGTCAATTTGTGATTTGGCCCCTGGGTGGCAGTGTTTCTAGATTGACTTCTGGGTCTATTGGTCCTCTTTATCCTGAACTAAACAATACTGCCTCTCTAATGGTGACTGCTGTTTTAGCAGCCAGAACCCTCCCAAAATCTTCCGGGCTTCCCCCCTCTGTCAGGTCCAAACTGATTGCGCTCCAGGGATCAACTCTGCCACCAGCTCCAAGGGCCCTCTCCCAAGTTCACCAGCTTCAACAGCCACAGATTCTATTTCAGGTGCAGATCTCCAGGTTTTGAGTTCCAAGGTGCAGATCTCCCAGACTGCCAGCCCCCTCAGTTTCGCGCCCAAAGTACCCCCAGGGAAATCTGACCTTTCCTTGCTGGAGTTTAGAGCTCCCTGGGCTCTGTGCGCCACCTGGTCGCCGGTGCTCCGGGAGCCCCAGAGGTCCCGCCGGTACCGCGAACGGCAGCTGTATGTTTTCCGGCTCCTCTCGTTCAAGATGTCGTGGTCCGCCTCCGCGCGCCTCCTCGCGCAGTTGGCTCAGGGAGAGAACCCAGCAGTACTGGGGCCTCTCAGGCTGGGGAGGCCAGCGCAGCAGTCCTCTATCTTCTCCTGGAGCACAGCTGTCCCCCTAGTCGCCGACAAATGCTCCCTGCGCGACTCTCAGCTGCTCCCTCCCTCTACCCTGTGAGCAGATTCAGATGGAATCCCTCCGTTCCGCCGCCATTTGTTGTTGTTATTTTCAAACATGTGTCTCTACCCTTTAAAATGTTATTTTGTCTCAGACACCATGAGTAATTTAATTTAGCTCTGTCTCAGATTCCCTGATGTGCTGGCTGTGCCCATTTTAGCAACTGTAACAAAAATGTGAGAACATACATGGATTGTCTATTTCAGTGATCTATGCAGCTAATGTTTGCTGAGTTTTTTTCTTTGTTCCAGACAATTATCTTGATAATTTTACATATTATTTTTCTGTTTAACTTATTTTTACTGTTTTCACATAATCACCAAAATGGAGTTATGGAGAATTGTGAAATATCCATAAGTTATATAAATTATTATCTTATTTACTAACTCATTTTTCCTGTTCTTATCCAAATTGGAAATGATTTGAAAACATAGATCAATAAATGTTTGTTGAGTAATTGGATGGATAGATAGGTAAATAAATGAACACTTATTTATAGCTGTTCTACTAGATGTAAGACTGTGAATTATATCTTTGTTTCCAAACTCAAGATTGTAGAGGTCTTGGAGCCTGGATTGAAGGTGTAGTCCACTGCTCCTCAAAGTGTGGTTCAGAGGCCAGTAGCATCTCCATCACTTGAGAACTTATTATTAGAAATGCAAAGTCTCAATGTGTGCCCCAGGTTTGCCAATCTGAAACTCTAGGGGTGGGGCTCAGCAATCTGTGTTCAAACCAGTCCTCTAGGTCAATGGTCGGCAAATTGCGGCTCGTGAGTTTGCCACTCTGTTGACTAATGAGTTTGCCAACCACTGCTCTAAGTGAAATTTGATAACTGCACAGCCTCATCCTATAAATAAGGAAATGGAGACACAGAGGAGTCAAGCTCCTTATCGCTCCTGTGAGTTCTAGGGCCCTATCCTGGCTCAGAGTATCATTTGCATAGTTGGTACTAATAAATACAATAGTTGATTTAACTATGGATGTTTTACAGATTACAAGGACTATGCCTATTTAATCAAATCTATCGACTTTCTGCTAAGCAAACCTACTATATATGAAATGGGCTGTTCAAAAAATGATGAAGCGTGATATTCATTTTACAAAATTAATTCTATTTAATGTATAAAAATTAGATAGACAAGAAATATTTACAGAAACAACTTTTGGGTAAACTAACAGTTAATTTGAGATTTAGCTAATGAAGTTTAATATTGGCCTAAGAAAGGGCATAGTCATAATGTTGAGAAAGTAGTGCTGTTAAATTAGAGTGAATTAAAGTATTGCTTTGGAATTGAAAGTTGATCTTGTTGCTGTCCTGATTTTGTTCTTTTTTTTTTCCCTTTTAGGTAGGATAGAGGGGAGAGAGATAAAGACATTGTTTGTGGTTAGGGAATATGCTATTGTCAAGTTTGGGATGTAGCAAAAAGGTAGGTGAGTGAACTATGCAATCAAAGAAGTCAAGTGCTTTTAACAGCTAGCCCCACCAGGAAACTAGATGTGTCCATGCATTAACTGGCAGACAGGGCTCTTTTATCATCCACTTCCCCCTTTCTTTTTACAAAATATTCTATCATGTCTGTCTTCTTAGAAAATCTGTCTAGGAGATAAGTGCAGTTTTCAATAGTAGTTTTCTTCTAGCTTTAGTACAATTTTGCCTTTTTTTTTCTTTTTGCCAAAAATGTTACTAAAGTCTGTTTCTGTCATTATATACTCAATACTAATGTGACAAAGTGCTGACTGCTCTAGAGTCTACAGCAACAGGATTATGCCTGTGCTTTGTGATCCTCTGATAAAAGTCAATATGTAAGTTCAAAAGTAAACCATTTACTTAATATATATATATATATATATATATATATATATATATATATATATATATCTTTATTGTTCAGATTATTACAGTTATTCCTCTTTTCCCCCCATATCTCCTCTCCACCAGTTCCCATCCCACCACATGCCTTTACCCTCCCCCCCGACTGTCCTCATCCATAGGTATAAGATTTTTGTCCAATCTCTTCCCACACCCTCCATACCACTCTCCCCTGAAAATTGTCAATCCACTCACTTTCAGTGCCCCTGATTCTATTATTTACCAATTTATTCTGTTCATTAGATTTTTTATTCACTTGATTTTTAGATTCACTTGTTGATAGATATGTATTTATTGTCACTGTATTGTTCATAATTTTTATGTTTACCTTTTTCTTCCACTTCTTAAAGAATACTCTTCAGCATTTCATACAATACTGATTTGGTGGTGATGAACTCCTTTAACTTTTTCTTTTCTGAGAAGCTCTTTTATCTGACCTGCAATTCTAAATGATAGCTTTGGTAGGTAGAGTAATTTTGGTTGTAGATTCTTGCTTATTCATCACTTTGTATATTTCTTGCCACTCCCTCCTGGCCTGCATAGTTTCTGTTGAGAAATCAGATGACAATCATATGGGTACTCTCTTATAGGTAACTAATTGTTTTTCTCTTGCTGCTTTTAAGATTCTCTCTTTGTCTTTTGCTCTTGGCATTTTAATTATGATGTCTCTTAGTGTGGTTCTTTTTGGATTCCTCTTGTTTGGGGTTCTCTGTGCTTCCTGGACTTGTAAGTTTATTTCTTTCACCAGGTGGGGGAAGATTTCTGTCATTATTTCTTCAAATAAGTTTTCAGTATCTTGCTCTCTCTCTTCTTCTGGCACCCCCATAATTTGGATGTTGGTATGCTTGAGGTTGTTCCACAGGCTCTTTACACTATCTTTATATTTTTGGATTCTCTGTTCTTTTTGATTTTCTGGTTGGGTATTTTTTGGTGGTTTTTTTTTTTTTTTGTATTTCAAATCTTTAACTTGATTTTTGCAATCCTTTAGTCTGCTGTTGGATCTCTGTGTATTATTCTTTATTTCAGTCAGTGTGTGCTTAATTTCTGAATGCTTCTTTTTGATATCCATGAGGTTCTCACTAAATTTCTTAGAGGTTTCTAGAAGATTCTTGAGTAACCTTATAACCTTGGTTTTGAACTTTATATCCAGTATTTTGCTTTCATCCATTTCTTTTATTTGTGACTTGTTTCTTTGTCTCTGCATTTTGGCTGCTTCCCTTGTGTTTGTTTCTATGTACTGGGTGGCAACTAAGTCTCCTTGAGTTGATAACTTGGCCTGGTGTGGTAGGTTTCCAATGGGGCCCAGTGGCTCAGCCTCCCCAGTCACCTGAGGAGGATACTCTTAGTGCACCCCTTTGTGGGCTGTTTGCATAGTCTTGTTATAGTTAACCCTTGATTGCTGTTTATATCACTGGGAGGAATTGACCTCCAGGCCAATTGGCTGTGATCACCAGCTGTGTCTATACTAGAAGGTCTGTTGCACAGGAGACACCCTTATGGGGCATGGCTTGCTTCAGTGGGACTTAGGTGCTCACTGAGTCTGCCCCTTGAGAGTATCTCTTATGGATGTGAAAAGTTGTAATCTGAATGGTGTCACTCTGACCACTGGGTACACTGGCTCTAGGATCTCCAAGGAGGTGCAAGGTCAGCCACTGTATGGGGCCACCCAGCAGGAGATACAGAGAGATCTGCAGATTCCTCCTCTTTGTTTGGAGTTTGGAAGCTGTAAAACAAGTCCACTACTCCCTTGGACCTTCTTTTGGAAGCTCTGGGGCTCTCTGACCCAGCTGCAGTTTGACAGGTTTTAGACAAAAGGACCGGGCCATTCATATGCAAAAGACAACACACACAGCTTGAGTGGGGCTGTAAATTGGGTGAGGCAGGTTCTCTGGGCATCACCAGGGCAGAGCAATGGCTGAACTAGAGAAGTTTGCGGTTGTCCACATCCTGCGTCCTGGTACAGGAACAATGATCCCTGGGAGCACCTCTTAGAGTAAGCCACCCTTCCATTCCTGTCCTGATGGCAGACAGTCCAGTTTCTCCACAGATGTGCCTGGGTTCCCCAGAGTCTCACCAGGAACTGGAGTTCAGAGCAAGTGGGAGCTTGTACCTCCCTCGCAGTTAAAAGAGCAGCACCTCCAGGTGCCAGCACTTTCTGTGCCTCTGCACTTCTTACCAGTTGCAATGCATTTTCTTCTCTCTAGTTGTGGAATTTCCACTCAGCCAGCTTTCCTGTGCTTCTGGGTGGTAGTTGTTCTGCCATTTAGTTGTGGTTTTGATGTGGTTGTGAGAGGCAGCAAGTATAGGTGATGACCTATGCCGCCATCTTGGTTCTTCCCACCATTCACTTCTAATAGGAGACAACAAAGTATATTTCAAGCAGTAAAGATGGGACCTCAACAATGAATCAACCTGGAATTAATGTAACCAAGTATTTGTGCCTAACCCGGTCCCACTGTAGAGTACTGAGCAGTAGCAGATCTCATAGCACAGTAGCTAGGGTGGGGAATAGCTGTGATGCTACCTGAGCTGTCTATGGGCCTCTGATCAAGGTGGAGTCCTCTGAGAATGAGCCCTCAGGGAGAGTGAGCCTGGGATTAAGCAAAACCTGGGTCAGTGACTGGGTCTACTGGGCGAAGCCTCATCTTCATTAGTGGAGAGTGGATGAGAAGAAACACTTCCTAGGGTTAGAGCTGGTGAGTAGAACTCAGGTTTAGGGCTGAGTCCACCCTCCACCCCAGGAGAAATTGGGAGCATTTTTTAAAGCCCAGTGATGAGTAATGGACACATAGATTGGGAGCAGTGGAAGAAAGTAGGTCACGGTAGAGTGGCCAAATTGTCTCCATTTGCCCACAGCTTCCCCAGAGTTGGAGCTGAAAGCTTCATACCCCGAGATACCTGTCAGTCCTGGGCAAACAGCTCAGCTGTCCAGGAGGCCTTTGAACCCAATTCCATGTTTCCTGGTGAGGGTCGCAGACTCAGAACTTTGCCAGCAGGAGAAGGCCCAGAGCCCTCCTAGCGGGGGTGCTCATAGAATGAGTCAGGGAGAACCAGCATGCTAGAAGTCCAAATTCCCTCCAGGCTGGGAAGGCAAGGAATGAGCAGTGACTAGCATTCAGATATTCAAAATAGAAGTTTGGCTTTGTTTTTCTGGTCAATAATAAATGAAAGCTCCGAGTCCTTCCAAAATAATTAGAGGCTAATAGACAGTCCATCTGGTCAATGACAGCTGAGAAAAACTGGAGCAAAAGTGTGGCTTCTACTTCTTGGGAGTTTTGCTCTCATACATGTGCTGCCCAGGAGTCAGCCCAGTCCTCCACCTCTATTGCAATTGGTTTTGTTTGACCTAATGAATGCCAATGATGGAGGCTGGAATTAGATTCACCTGCAATTTACCCTCAATTTGCAGTCCCTCAGCCGTAAAAAGGAGTGTCTTTTTCATGTTAACTAGCCTGATTCTTGAGTATGATTTGTTATTATAGGAAATTTAATTTTGCATGAGAAGCATGATAACTATGTGGCATTTGCATACTCAGAACAAATTCCCAAAAATATTTGCATAAATTCCCTGATGCTCTTTTGACTCAACAACCTCATCATAGTAAATTGCCTTTCGAAAATTGATTTAACACATCTGCCTTGTCAAAGTGTGGCTAATTTTCATCAAAAATAAGAATTAGAGTAGTTAAACTATTATCCACTGGTAAGTGAACTGTCTGAGTTGCTATCCCAAATGTGTATTTGTGAAAATGGAGTTCCTGTCTTGGGTGATTGTCCCACTACCTAGCAGTTTCATGACTCTTCAGATCCCAAATGTTGCACAGTTCATTCCTTAATGGGTTTTAGCCACTTAACATTTTTAAGAGGGAATACTTACAAATATGTTTAAAGTAACAGCACAGGTGCACCTGCTCTATATTTATCATGGGTACTCATCTCATGCTGATTTTTTAAATGGCACCTTCATCATTAGTACAAATGTCAGCTTCCCAGCAGTACAGGTTTGCTGGTTTTGCATTGAGATATTTTTAAAAATGAGTTATTGTGTAAAAATTAGATATTTAAAAAACCTCACATTTTTTTAATTCTGAAGGCAACTCAAGAAACTAATTATGGATTTAAAGGATTAGTTGCACTTAAATTTGAAAAGGGGCCTCTGTGGATAATCATTGGCTATAATTGGCTATTAATTTATTTATAATTAGTGGGCTTGGTTCTCTGAGTTAAGTGGGATCAGAATTTATGGAGGACCTGCAAATCTGTAGGACTTGCCTGTAGAGTTTCTGCTGCAGGGGCAGTGGGCCAAGGACACAGAGTTGCATTTCTAACAGCTTTGCAGGTGACCCTAGTGCTGCGGGTCAGGACACCACAATGTGAGAAACGCTAAATTAGATGCTAATTATTAGAAGAATGTGTTTTTGAGAAGTGATTGTTTAGCTGAAGCTATTAGTACAGGACCATTTTGATCATACCTGGCAAAATCAAAGGGAGAAGGCCAGCAAGTGCTCAGGTGATGGGCAATGATGAATTGCTGGGTGATTCACATCAGGGATGCGCTGGCACAGAGATGGGAGCTCTGGGCACAAGGTCTCTCTCTATATTAAAAGTTGAGATGAGTTATGATATTTCTCTCTAGATTTTCCAATGGGAGTGCTAAAGCCTCATGATACCATATACTTAATTTGTTTTGTCCTTTAAGAGAAAATAATCTTCCTTTCTCCTGAATCAGAGACTTTCCAGAGTGAAAAAGGTTAAAAGGATTAAGCAAAAACAAAAACAAAAACAAACAAAAGTACCCCAACACATTATCAGAGGGAAAGAATGGTGGGGGAGGTAGAAGGGGGTGGAAGGGGAGAAAAATAGTGGTGGAAGGAGACGACTTGGGGTGGTGAACACATAATACAATAAACAGATGATTTATTGTAGAATTGTACACTATATAAACTTATTAACCAATGTCACTCCAATAAATGTAATAAAAATAAAATAAATACATAAATAAGAGAAAGACTTTCCACTGTCAAGGCAAAAGGGTTTTCTAATGATCTTTCAGAGGAGCATGGTACTGTTTCCTTCTGTCAGCATCTAGGTCAGAAGAACTTTTTAATCAGGTGTGTTAGTCACTGCATACCACAAGACATTTGAGACATTTTGGAGGAGAATCTCAAATTTCTTCACATATAACAAGCTACAGAATTGAGGGTGGAAGGTGTCAGGAAACATTGTATTTAATCCAGGCTTTTTGTTGAGAAAAATTAAAGAGGTTGCTACTGATGTTTGTTTGTTTTTTTTAAATATCTTTTACTTCATAAGTTTTTTCTCTCCATCTTCTAAAACCATGCTAAAAACCTCTGTTGTATGATTAGCAGTTGATTTTGTAGGCCTGCTGTTCCTGGAAGTTGTTTATCCTGATAATAGAATATCAACTGCAGTGTAAGCTCAGAGTCTTCGGAGGCAAAATAGAAGGAGCAAATTATTATGTAATTTCAGAGGAATTGTATTTCCCCACTTTTCACTTTCTCCCTTGGCAGAGATAAGACTGCAAACTAGAAAGAGGGGGCTGCCCCGTGGAAATAGTAGGCAGCCCCCACTGAAATCTCTTTATTTTCAGAAGGCAGGGGCCCATTGTCAAAAGAGGGTCCTTACTCTTGCTCTCCTATCTTCTAGTTTGGTTTGGTTTTTCCTTGGTCATATTTAAAGATCTCAAAATGAACAGTGGCAGCTTGCTTTGCCCCCTGCCCATTCTACCTTAATGGTCTTGTGTAGGGAACCATATTGAAATAACTGTTAACTGATCCTCAGGAAGCTGGTTTCTTCTGCAGAGTTGGCATTTCCTGGAATGTGTTTGGCAGGTTCAGTGTCTTCAGCACTGGGTTGTCACAGTGAAGAATTGGCCTCAGGCTCTGCATATGACATTAGAAGGCCTCCAAAACGATGGCTCTGACTGAGACATTTCTATTGAACAGGCCCATGGTGTCTGCTGCAGAGTCCCCATGAATTCAGCCTCTGCTTTCCTTCCCTCCTGGCACCCACCCTCACACAGAACCCAGTCCCCAAACCTGCCCCAGCCTCCTGGCCCTTCCTCCCCTGGATATTATCCATCTTCAGCAGCTAACAGTTATTTATTGTTCTGACTAATAAGATCATAATTCTTTATTCCCTGCTCCTTGTCATTAGTATGTATGGGCATGGGTGTGGCCACATAATATTATGTTTAAATGGACCACACAGACTGTTGCCCAAGAGGACCCTCTTACTCTTTCTGTGTTCCATCTGAGCCTGGAATTTCTCTAGTTCGGTTCTTATCTTCAATGCTAGTTTCCTCTTGGAAATGTGTTGGGTTGTGGTTTTGTAGCTTTTGCCAATAACATTTAAGCCTTTTTTCTGACTCTCAGAAATCTTCATGATTTCTAGTCTTCTTCCCTATTTTGCAATGACAATATAGATCAATTCTATGTGTGTGCATGCACACATATACCCTACAGAATATTACATCTGAGAAGGTTTCTGGGAGATAGGTACCTCCTCAGGGCCTCCATTCATTATCTTTTGAGATGTGTGTTGGGGGTTGGGCTGGGGGGCACAGGAACACCTGTGGTCTTCCATAACACATTGCTGATATTAATATAGAGACCAGATTTAGGGGTAAGAGGAAGACTTGATGAGCAGTGATGCTAATTCATATGTTCTGTCTTTCTTTGTTTTAGAAAATACAACAATACAGAGCTAATGTTTTTATTCACCAAAACAGGTCTGAATGTTGGTATCCTTAATTAAAACAACATACATGTGATCAGATTCTGAGTACTGTCTCTCCACTCCAGCCCCCCTTCCTCGCCCCAGGGGCACTGGAGAGGATATAGTTCACACCTCGCTCCAGGAGGAACCTTCTTTCCCTTCCTGTGGTTTATGCATAGTGCCCACAAGTGAGAGATGCAGTGTAGCAGGTGACACACTCAAATCCTTGAATCTACTAATGCTTTCATGCCCAGAAAATAAAATCCATACAAGGTTTTCATGTGTTAATCCATAAATGTATAAGCCTCTCATCCAGTAGGAAATAGCCCATTTCTTGATGGGAATCCCTGACTAAGAATGAATATGAAAAAAAATATTTTAAAATAATTTTACAGCTCTCCTATGTGGCTGAGGGCATCTTCCTACCATAGGCAGCCTGAGTTTTCCCAGGGGAGTTCCTGACTCCAACATGGGCAGAACCTTCTGCTCTTATTCAAAAGCATCTATATTCACAGTCTTGTGCCCAAATAATATGGGGATGCCAACAGGAGTTCAGTGGAGTAGGTATTGTGGGTGGTTCAGAGGAACATTTTGCTTTGTTGATTGATTGTTGGTAATAGGTCAATTTTGTTTTGTTGACCTAATAGTCCTCAGAAATAACAAACTTCCATCTGGGAGACATTCTCCAAAAGTGCTCTAAGTAGAACTGGCAACATCTTTCTCCCTCATTTTAGTTAAAATTAGATCTCTGGGCCCCACCTCACTCCTGGACTTAACAAAATCTCCAACCTGGGCCTAGAAACTGCCATTTATCAAGTGGCTCAGTAGTGTCTTGGGAACACTGAACTTTAAGGATCACATGATATTTTCTAGAAAGCTTTGACTATATTTTCTTCCCACCTCCATCATCACATTTTCTCTTTAGTCTCCCCAGTGAGGACTTTGGGAAGCCCACCCACTGAAACTGCTATGTCAAACCTCTGAAGGCCTCCAGGTTAGCAAATGCTGTGGTCAAGTTTGGAGCCTGCCTTACTTAATTAATGAGTATAATTGACACTCCTTTTTTCTTGAAACACTTGTTCTGGAAAGATCCTCTCAATGTTCTTTCACTGGCTCCTCCATTTATTGGCTTACTAGAGGCCAGGTACACAAGTTCATGCAGTGGTGGGGTCCAGCCAGCCTTCTCTGATTGGGGCTCTGATTGCATATTACCCTTTTATTATATAGGATTCTTCTCCTCCCAACTTCTAATCACTGGGTCCTTTTCTCTGCAGTATCATTCTTTCTTCAGGTGGTCTCTATTACAGTCTCACGATTCTAAATACTACCCCTAAACTCTATGGGATCCCCAATTCCTGTCTTCCAAGCCTGTTGCCTGGAGACAAATGTCCTCATCCACATCTCCTCTCCCATGTGCCAAATTTATGAGCTTAAAGGAGAACAATTTCAGCACCCCTTGCACAAACATGCTCCTTCTGTCTGTAAATGTCACATTATCCAATTGTTTAGGCCCCAAACTAAATATTATCTTTGATTCTTTTCTTTTTCCTCATTCTCACATTCAGTCCATTGGTAAAGTTTGTCACATTGATCTTTGGATCACATCTTGACTCCAACAACTTATTCTCCCTGTGCTGTCCCAAGTCCAGGTGACTATCATCTCTTCCCAATAGTCTCTGGCTGGTCTCCCAGCTTCTCTTACTACTTTGGCTCCCCCACTCCCATTCCTGCAGTTAACATTTGCCAGAGTGATCATTTTCAAACTTAAGTGAGATGTTTCACTCCTCAAATCAAATCCCACTGAGATTTCGTCCTACTTCTTCGAGAACAGAGGACACTGTACTAACAAGGACTGTGAGACCCATCCATTCTATCTGTCTCCTCCCCACACCCAGGGTCTATGCTCTGGCCAAACTGGCCTCAGGCTGTCTGTGGAACTTGCTAGCACACTCTTTGTTCTTCTCTTTGCCTAGGATGGGCCTCCCAACCCTTTAGGTCTTTATTCAAATGTTGTCTCTTATTGCACCAGTATATGTTAACCCATTTCTCTACTTCAGTTCCTCCTCCCCCTTCTTGCTTTAATTTTTCCACATCACACTTTCACTTACTCATGTAGTCTCTCCTCCACAGAAAATATAACTTTCATGAAGCTAGAGACTTCTGCCTGCATGGTTCATGGCTAGATACCAGGCCTAGAAGAGTGCCTAAGCATAATTGACACTCAAAATATCTGTTGAATAATTGAATTTGTCATTATTATGCTGGTCTTACTAAATCCTTAAGAGGACCAGGATAGCAGTGGAGCTACCTATTTGGCACCTAAGTGTAGGTCTTGTGCTACGTACTGGAATTGCAGAAAGTTTATATCTGGGTCCTTTCAGGAAAAGCAAGGAACCCGGCTTCTCCAAGGTCCCAGGGCAGCCCTGGGGGAGTAATTCAAGACAAAATTACAACATATCTGGGCAGATTTTGAAGGACATTGAAAATAGTAAGTTCAGGAGCCATGACACATTTGTAGTGAGTGCAATTGGCATTTTGTGATCCAATATTTGAATAGAAGGAATCGTGTGGAAAGTACAGTGTGTTGATGCTATAGATCTGCCAGTCAATTTCTGCTGTGATCCTGAGGTTTGAACTAGTCCTTGACATTTCTTTGTGTGACCAAACTTTTCTACTTAAAGTAGCTGGTGACCTACTTGAGATTTCTACTTACATAAGGCTTTGTCAGCGCCTCTCAATCAAAGCAGGAATCAAGGTTGAAATGAGGACTCTCCTAACCATGTCATTTTTATTCTTATGGTGACTGATCTTTTCTTTTGGTTAATATATATTATATACAATCTACTGCTATGCTGACAAATGATATGTTACTGACTGGCAGAAATTTAAGATACTTTGAAATATATTTCATTTATACATCAAGAAAATAAACCCTAAACTTAAAATAAGTTACTATTTTTTCCACCTAAATGAGTTTCTTCATTTGACCAATATATGCTTATCTCCCAAACTCTTATAAAAGCAATATGGAAGAGCCCTGGCCTGTGTGGGTCAGTTAGTTGGGTGCTGTCCCATGCACCAAAACTTTGCCAGATTGATTCCAGTTGGGCACATGCCTGGGTTGCAAGTTTGATCCCTAGTTAGGGCACATATGAGAAGCAATGCTCAGAGCATTCTTTTGATATTGGAATGCTCTCTCTCTCTCTCTCTCTCTCTCTCTCTCTCTCTCTCTCTCTCTTTCTCACCTTCCCTCCTTCTCTCTCAAAAAATCAATTAAAATATTTTTTTAAAAAATGCAATATATAAGAAAATACTCTAGGCTACTTAGAAATATTTTAATCACTTCTCAAATTTTTACATTTAAAACCAAATATAATTCTTGTGTCTTTTCCTCAAAAGGTATCAGTAATAGCATCTTTGTCAAATTTGATAAAATTTACAATATGCTGTGTTAGGATTCATTCCATGTTAGGTTAGAGAGCTGAACATGAGAGTACAATTTAACTTCTGCCCTTGTCCTTGCTGAACCAGAGGAATTGAAACAAAACCAAAGGCAAACATATATTGATCATACAATTAAAATGATTTGGGGGGTTTATTCCCAACTTTGTGTTGTGGTTTTGTGTATAGCCAGATCCCCCTAAGTGGGGGTGATGGGTTCATTCTTCTTCTAGTCTCTATTTTACCCAGATAGAGTCCATTGTGAGGGCAGAATGTTCTCTACTTTACTCTAACGTGGGGCAGTAAAAAGTGTGCTAGATGGAGTCTCAAGTGTGCCATTGTTTGATCAGGAGTAAATCATTTAACCATAATGTGAGCCTCAGTTTTTTAAGATGAAATGTTAACCATGACTTAAAGATGTTGAGGTTCCAGTTAGAATGGACACCAAAGTGCATTGGAAAAGATTATACTTTTGATTACACTATATTTATAAACTATAAACTATATTGATAAATCAGTCAAGTAACATAGAGATGTTAAGTTGGCTGGTTAGTATTTAACTTTGCTTGCCGTGTTATATTTCAAAATAAATGACTACTATTTATTACTTATAGTAAAGGCCAGTGGTCGGCAAACTCATTAGTCAACAGAGCCAAATATCAACAGTACAATGATTGAAATTTCTTTTGATGGCCAAATTTTTTTAAACTTAAACTTCTAATGCCACTTCTTCAAAACAGACTCACCCAGGCCGTGGTATTTTGTGGAAGAGCCACACTCAAGGGGCCAAAGAGCCACATGTGGCTTGCAAGCCACAGTTTGCTGACCACTTATATAGGCTAATCTGCAGCAACAAAGAGGCTTCCAAAATACAGTGTTTTATTTTATTTATTTATTTATTTATTTTTTAAAATATGTTTTATTGATTTATTACAGAGAGGAAGGGAGAGGGATAGAAAGTCAGAAACATCGATGAGAGAGAAACATCGATCAGCTGCCTCCTGCACACCTTCGACTGGGAATGTGCCCGCAGCCAAGGTACATGCCTTGACCGGAATCGAACCCGGGACCTTTCAGTCTGCAGGCCGACGCTCTAGCCACTGAGCCAAACCGGTTTCGGCAAAAAAAAAAAAAAATACAGTGTTTTAAATAAGATATAAACGTGTCTTTTTCATGTAAGTCACCAAAGGGAAAGATTACAGTGGGAGGCTAGCTGCTTTTTCAGATCAGTTTCACCATCCTCAGCACCTTACCTTCTATCTCTGGACCCAGGGTTGTTAACATTCCAGCTGAAGGAAGAATATTTAATGGGCAAGAAGCCTGGTTTTAGGTTAGAGCAGTGGTTGGCAAACTCATTAGTCAACATAGCAGAAAACCGCGGCTCACGTGCTGCATTTGGCTTGCAAGCCCCAGTTTGCTAACCACTGGGTTAGAGAGATCTTGGATATTGCATGCACCATTTTTGCTCACACACAATTGGCTTGAACTCCACATGTTCACACCTAGCTGGCTGAGCAATAGGATCTCTAGTTCAGGAGCCAATTGTCCAGCAGAAACTGGAGAGGATCAGGAATTGTCTTTAAAAGAAATAAGGAAAATATCAGTTTAGTAGTTTCTGACAAATTGAGATGTATTGTAGTAAAAAAGTTCTACTATTGATTGGCATTGATTACATTGCTTTGACACCAAATAGTTGTCAATATACCTTTTCATTGACATGGCTATTACTTGTCTATATTCTGTCACTGTTGGCTGATATTAATGCAATTTTCCTATATGACAGAAGTTATAGATATGTTTCCATTCTGTGGGGTTCACTATTAATTATGTTCTCCATTGTTTTCCATTTGATAGCAGACTTTGGTTATGACTTTATGCAGTGAGTCAATATTTGACAATCCATGTGACTTGCATGGAATAGATAAAAACTATGCCTAAATCTTCCTCAAGATTACAATATCAAAAGAATGCTCTGATTTTGCAAAATTTTCAATAATTATCTTTGAGATGCCATTTCTTATTTGTATTTATAGATTGAAAGTAGGTATACAATAATTTTGGAAAACTGCCTGAAGTGTCTAAGACCATTATAATTTTTTCAATGAAAAAGTAGTACTGCCCTAGTTTGTTTGGCTTGGTGGATATAGTGTTCGCTTGTGGAGTGAATGGTCCTGGGTTTGATTCCAGTCAATGGCACATGCATGGGTTGTGGGCTTAATCCCTAGTGGGGGCTGTGCAGGAGGCAGCTGATCAATGATTTCCTCTCATCATTGAAGTTTCTATTTCTCTCCCCTTCTTCTCTGAAATCAATTAATATATATATATATTATTTATATATAAATTTATATATATATATATATAATTATATATATATATATAATTATATATATTTGTTTTTTTAAATAGTACTAGAAGACCAGACTGATAGCTTTATATTTTCAGATTCTTTTATTATGAGGCAGATTACATCCAGCTAGTGAACTAATTACTTCTTCATGTAATTCACATACCTTTGTTGAATCCTGGCAATGTTCTAAGTTCTCTTCTAGGCAAGTTTGAAAGATACAAAAATGAAGTAAAATGCTTTGAAGAGTTGTGGCACATCCAAAGGGCCCTGTTTGGTTTATAGCCAGATACACAGGATTGGGCCACAAGAGGGTGGTCTGGCATGGGAATACATATTTGGAAGTCTTTGGATATTTGGTAATTGTTGACAACCCAGTAGTCTACTGGATTTTCCCATAGAAAATGAAAGAGTACCTAGGGTTGAACCTTACTCTTGATACAAAGTGGCTGGAAGAAGGAGGAAGGAAATAGACAATGGTCCCAGAGTGATAGAATGAGGTAGGAAACACTTGTGGAGAATACCAGAGAGGGAATGAATGCGATTTAAAATATCAAGTTCTGCAGGAACTGGTCATAGGATATGGAGCAAGCAGTCTCCTGAGGCTTGTCCTTGGTGGCTGCAATGGAGCCATTCCAGTGAAGCAACTGCAGTGAGAGTCAGGTTCAGTTGTGTCAAGAGTGAGTGGGGAAGAGGAATTAGAGATGGCTAAAGGACAGATAGTAGCACTGAGATCAAGCTATTAAGGCTGGTATTCTTGAATTGATTTGTTTGTGGTATTTAACATGTCTCATTGGAAGAATTTATGTTGGAACAGATGCCAGTCAAGAATGAGCCGCCTATATATTACCTTGCTGTGTAATTTCAAACGTAGACATGTTTTTGTCTTTTACATTCACCGTGTAGGAGTGCCTTCTTATTAAGGTGACAGAATAATTTTTGAGGGAAGCATCACTTACTGTGGTAGTCATTTCCTGAGTGCTGAAATTCCCGTAGTATGAAAGTCCTATAGGTTTGAACAGCTGGCCTTCTGGTCTCCTGGCCTGAGCTGCTTTGCCCAAAGGTGAATTGGGAACCCTGCATCAGTAGTGACAAGAGTGCTGACAGGGTTTAACAAGCTCTGCCCTAAATTACACTTATTATAACAGGAAGAGTAGGAGAACTAAGATGGCGGCAAAGGTAAAACACCTATCTTGCCGTCATAATCAGCAATTTTAATACTACAACTTAACGAAAGAACAAACACCTTCCAGAATCACCAGAAAGCTCGCCGAGTGAAAATTCCACAAATAAAAGTGAAGATAAGACACTGTGACTCGGAGGAGCAGCGGCGAACAGCGTTGAAAGATTCCCACGGAGAGAGGTTTGGAGTGCGCGCTGTGGAGAGGGCGGGCGGCTGAAAACTGGCCAGTTTTCTCGAATGGGGAGACAAAGGCGTCCCACTGGACTGATTCTCCAGCTCTGGGCGAAGTCCAGAGAACCCACTATCACACGGGGTGAAAACTGGACAGTGGGAGGGCACGAAGCTCGGGTGCTGCCGGGTCTCCCGGCTTGTGGAGAAGGCACCTTGCACGAACACCTCGGCTGCGTGACGGCGCAGAGAGCGCACCACGACTTGCCTCTCATTCGGAAAACCTTCAGACTGCTTTGTTTTATGACCCTGGGTGAGACATTGCGCATGCAGACTCATTTTGGGAAAGTCTGAATTCCCTGGCAACCAGCAGCCGGTGGAGCTCTGCAGCGGCTCTCTCTCAGAGGTGCTGGTGGCCATTGCCCCTGGCACAGAGTCCCTGGGGCCGCAGAGGGCGGAGCTAACGCTGTCTGCTTAGCCCAGAGACTCCGCCCACCCAACCTGAGCACAGCTGAGCTTCACAGACAATTGGCCTGGAGGTCAACCCTCCAAGTGCTAACAACGATTAATTGAGCTTAACTTCAGCAAGACTGTGCAGCCCATATCCACCTCAGGTAACCAGGGAGGCTGAGCCACTATCCCTAGTAGGAAGTCTACCACACAAAGCTAATTGACCAACTCAGGGAAGCAGCCACCATGCAGCGACATGGAAAGAAATCAGATGGGAAAGAAATGGAGGAAAAAAAAAACGACTGGACATGGAATTCAGAACCACGGTTATAGGGTTTTTTAAGAGGCTCCAACAAAAGATCGAGGCCTATAAGGAAATAAGCAAGACCACAAAGGAAATGAATGAGTCCTACAAGAAAATGAACAACATCCTCAAGGATATAAACGAGAGCTGCAAAGAAATGATCAAGACCAACGTGGAAATGAATGAGTCCTACAAGGAAATGAAAGAAACCCTCAAGGATATAAAGGAGACTCTCAAGGATATGAGAAAGGACCAACCAGAAATTAAGCATACACTGAATGAAACAAAAAATATTATACAAAGACCTGAAAGTGCCCTGGAGCACCCCAAGAACCAAGTTAAAGATTTGAAATACAAAGAGGTAAAATCCACTCAGCTGAAAAAGCAAGAAACCAAAAGAATCCAAAAAATTGAAGATAGTGTAAGGGGCCTCTGGGACAACCTTAAGCATACCAACATCTGAATTATAGGGGTGCCAGAAAAAGCGAGAGGCCAAGACAATGAAAACCTATTTGAAGAAATAGTGACTGAAAACTTCCCACACCTGGAGAAAGAAATTGACTTAGGAGTCCAAGAAGTGCACCGAACCCCAATATATAGGAACCCTAAGAGGATCACACCGAGGCACATCATAATTAAAATGCCAAGAGCAAAAGACAAAGAGAGAATATTAAAAGCAGCAAGAGAGAAACAATTGGTTACCTATAAGGGAGCACCCATACGACTGTCAGCGGATTTCTCAACAGCAACCATGCAGGCCAGACAGGAGTGGCAAGAAATATTCAAAGTGATGAACAGCAAGAATCTACAACCAAGATTACTCTATCCAGCAAAGATATCATTCAGAATTGAAGGTCAGATGAAGTGCTTCGCAGATAAGAAAAAGCTAAAGGAGTTCATCACCACCAAACCAATATTATATGAAATGCTGAAAGATATTCTTTAAGAAGAGGAAGAAGAAAAAGGTAAAGATGAAAATTATGAACAACAAATACACATCTATCAACAAATGAACATAAAAATCAAGTGAATTGATAGGCTGTTGAACAGGATAGACTGGTGAATATAACAGAGACATGGACATAGAGAGGGAATGGACTGACAACTCTTGGGGAGAAAAGGGTTGTGGGAAGTGCAGCAAGAGACTGGACAAAAATCTAGCAACAATGGGAGGACAGTGGGGAGGGGGAGGTGAGGGTGGAGGGTGGGATAGGTACAGGGTGGAGGGGAGCTATAGGGGGATAAAAAGGGGAAACAATGTAATTAATAAACTGAACAATAAAGATTAAAAAAAAGAAAAAAAACAGGAAGAGTATTTGCAGGGATTTTAGAACTCTGCAAGGTTTGATTTAGTATTGCAGTGTTTTAAACTCTACTTAAAATGAATGATACATGAAATTCTCATATCATTAGAATTCATTGATAATAGGCTTTGCTTAGAACTGACCCAGATCAAACCATGAAAAGTTTGCATTAAATAGGCTTATGTTACACGATATACAAGCTTCAGCATACTTATAAACCTCTAAATACTTTAATTGTTTCATACTAATCACTTGAAACATGCATTACAGAGTGAAAGGCAAATTTCCTGAAATAGATTTTTAAGATTATTCTAATTTATATAAGTTTTAGCCAAGGAACTGATGTCTTTTTAATGTTGTGCCTTCCTAAAAAATTTTCAAACATCTGACATGTCATGGTATAACTTGATGTTCCTTCTCAATCCTAACTTGGGGGAAATGTTTTAGCAAAACATTGACAAGGGCAAGGTTAAAAAAAAGTAGGGCTGAATTGTTTCAAATACCGTCTTAGCTTTACAATAATATAAAGAACTCTGTTTCATTGTGGTAGCTTACATCTTGCTGTCTAGAATGTAATTATAATAAAATCTTTGTGGATGGTATTTTCTGAGGCTGTATTTTTCTAAATAATCACTTTTTAAATTTGTATAGTGAGCATAAATTATTTTTAAATTATAGAAAGAAAAAAAGTATTCTGAAGAAATCAAATACCCCAGATATTACCATAATGTTTGCTTTATTTTCTTCTAATCTTTATATATATTTTCAACATTGAGATAAGGTTTGTGCAATTTTGCATCTTATTTTCATGTTACAATTTGCTCTGTTTTCCATTTTTACATGGTCTTTTCCAATTTGAGATATTTTATAATTCCTCAAAACAGTAAAGTGTGCTTTCTTTTAATCTTCCTCTATATGTGGAGACTAAGAATTCCCATTTTTTTCATGTTGTCATAAATTTTTAAATTTCGTTATCTATTCTGATGACTCCTGGACATGCGATTTCTGGATCAAAGGTGCATAGATATTTTAAATTTCATGACATAAATTACAAAATTACTTTTCCTAACTCTTACATATGTAGTCAAAGCACACACTTATAGTTAAGCTTACTGATTAGCAAATCAAGTGTGGAAAATAACTTTGGTCCCTTGTACAAGTTGGTCTTGGCATCCCCCTGCTTCCCTTGTCTTCCTCCTCCCTCTGTCCACCACAAAAAGACAGAATGTGTATTCTACATCTTTCTCCTGGGATTTTTATGTTTGTTTAATTGTATAATCATATTTATATCTTTAGATATAAAATTTGCTTAAATTCTTTTGAATCTTCCTTTTATATTATAAATTTCATATTTTTAAAATTCACTCTGGTATGATATATGTGTACATACACACACGCACACACATATGCATATATAAATGGTATATATTTTATTTATCTCTTGAAAATTCAGTATATATATATAGATAGATAGATAGATATACATATATCTTCATGTTTAAAATATATGCACATACACATATATATTTTAGTTTTTAATTAAAATAGGTGCTTTATATTCTGAATTTGTAAATACTTGAAGAAAGGTTTCTGTTGCATTGTTATATAGCAGCTACTTGATTAGAGATACTTATGAATTAAGACTCAAAGGTCTGTGTGTGTATCTCATGTTAATGGACATCTGGGTGGCCAGAAGCCATGGAGCCAGACATATTAGTTCTTTAGTAGGAAACCTCTTTATCGGTTTGGATACTTGCAGTGCTTTTCCTAAGGAATGTTATTCAGCTCTTGTGCCAGTGGACGTGTAGATAGTTTTCTTTAAACTCTACCTGGAATGTGCTTAGCCCCTTTGATATACATAATCAACTCTCTCTCTCTCTCTCTCTCTCTCTCTCTCTCTCTCTCTCTCTCTCTCTTTCTCTCTCTCTCTCTCTCTTTTCCCCCTACTCAGGAATGTTGTTTTAATTATTCCTTTGATTATTCTGTATATTCCAAATCTTGTCAAATACTAAAAAGCTATAATTGTTAGTCAAATTACATTTTCTATATAATATCCATTATGTCTCTGTTCATTTTCATCTTTGTCCTTTACTTAATTTACTTAGATTGTCCTCCATAGGACTGTGTATTTATTTTCATTGCCAGTTCTATTATATTATTAGAATAGAATGCTCAACAATAATAACTATCCTCAGTAGGGTCTTAGTGCTAAGTGACATGGGAAGTGCCTGCTGGCTGACTCAAGGCTTGCTGAATTGACAGTCTTTATAGATAATGTGTTATATAGTGAACAGTGGCAACAAGGAAAATAGGGATATGGTTATATGTTTTCCTTCCAGGTGACAGCACTTTTAGTCTTCACTAACTGAATTATACATATACAAACTGATCATATCATAGAAATGCCAGAAGAGTTAGTGAGTATTTAAGTACCTGGCCTGGGTTGGGGGATTTGATTTATCTCTAAATGATAATGAAAAGTAGACTTCATCAGTGTAACAAGTTTAGTGCCAACACACCCGATCTATTGCTTGCTCTTCTCTGAAGCACCATTTCATGGTAGGGAGAGTCATCCCAGAGTGGTATCAACAAATTTTTAGTTCTGCTGTTGCAGTTGATATTTCTTTGAAATTATTAGCTTGCTCACGTCCTTACTTACTTATCTTTACATCTTACCCTGTTGTTTTATAAAATTTAATTCTGCTGTTTATTACTTCAGCATTTGTTAAATCTTTCTGTACATTTCAGAGATCATATCTTCCCAGCTACCATTAAACATGTCAAAGCTCTGAATGATACCCTCTTCTGTGAGCAAGGGTGATGTTTTCATTTTCCTATGCTCCAGTACTTTGTGTGATATGAGTCAGTTGACTCATTCTGAAATAATTCTTCCAGGCCTTGGGATCACCAATGAACAGTGTAGATTCCTCTCTCTGTCCAACAGTGTTGTAGAAATCTTTCCTCCAAGCTGTCCCATTACTCAGTGTCCTTTAGGCAATTTGGGAGCTCTGTATCCCTGGGATGGAATCTGGCCATACCCTTTCCTCCTGCCTGTGCTTTGTTACTCTAGAATAGTGAGGACCTGTGTAATAAATAACATTAGAATTGCGCTTCACACTCAAATTCTTGCTATAGGTGCTAGAGCTACAACATTGAATTTGCTGTGGCTGTAGTTCTGGTGTACCATTGCCATCACCCTTCATGTTTTCTTTGAGTTAATCTTCAAATGGATGGATAAGGTGGTTCCCAATAGAATAACCCAATTTTCAGTTACAGAATGGTAGGGATTTCTCATTAGTTAACAAACTTCTCTAATTCAGGGACCAGATGATAAAGTGTGAGCGTATTGCTGAAGTTTTCTAGGTAGGAAAAAATGATTTCACTTAACCCAAAGCACATGTAAGTACCATATATTTTTTTTCTCTCAGTCCATTTCAGTTGGAGGAGAGGAAATAGTTTGGGAAGAGGTTGGTGAGATATAAACAATAGCCAAATAAATACTGAATTAAAATATATTGGATGTTAGAAGTAAGAGTGGATAAAAATAAAGATAGAAAGATGGAGAATTTATAACTCTTATTTCCCAGGTTTAAGCCTTATCATCATAGTTATTTTAATGGGAAATTGGATGAAGCTTCATTAAATGGAAACAGACAGTATTGTCACTTGCGCTTTTAAACCAGAACCCAGCTATGCTTACATTTAATGGTTGAAAAACTATTGTTACTATTAATCTCTGGTGTGTGATATTTTATTAAAAGTGCTATGCTCACTGCCTGGCAGAAACTATGATATATGTTTGCTTAATCTGTTTTATTTAATCCTTTCCACACCTCTAAAATAGGTATTATTTATCTCTCTAAAGCCAAAGAAAATAAGGCTTAGAGTGATTAAATAACTTACTTGAAGGAACATAGCTAACAAAAACCCCAAACCAGGATTTGGACTGAAATTTCTTTGATCCAGAGATCATGGTTGTAATCACTACACCTTTCCCCTTCAAGCTCTGACTGAGCTAAGCAATATGAGCAAATTAACAAATTGATTGGTTTTAATCCAAACTGTTTTCCAGAGCTTGCACATGATTTGGCTCCTGCCTATCTCTCCAACTTTATTTTAGACTACATACCCCAGGCTCTCTGCCCCTGCCCACTAGCTTCCTTTTTGATGCTTAGATACCACATTTTGGAGACCTTGGCATATGCTGTTTCCTTAGTTTGCGGTGTTCTATTTCCTCTTCCCCCTCTCTTTATATGCTTGCCTCCTTCTCTCCCAGGTCCTAGTTCACATTTGCTCAGTCTTTTTCTGACCACAGTATACTAGTATACGGAAGCTGCTCTTCCCCTGTTATTTCTCCTGTCACCTGTTATTTCTGTCACAGCATGCAACCAATCTGTAATCAACCTGTTCACTTATTTCTCAGGTCTCTCCCTACAGATTATAAGCTCTCTGAAAACAGGAACCTCCTTCCTCTTGGTTATCACTGTATTTACTGGTCATATATTTCAAACTCTAACAGATGTGGGAAAAACAGTAGAAGGAAAATTAGATGATTTTGAAACATATATATATATATATATATATATATATATATATATATTTCTACTTGAAAACAGTGCTTTACTTTTTTTTCAATGAAATATATTTGAAAATGTCTGTGAAAATTTTGAGTCTTTTAAGTTTTGTTTAAACTTTGACTTACTAGCATAATGACAAACTATCACCACTTCCTGCAGTAATAGATTTTTGCTTTGGTTTTGGCATGCCCAATGGTCTTATTTAAATAACTTGAAAATGAGTATTTTAAAATGTTTTTATTGATTTTACAGAGAGACGAAGGAAGAGGGATAGAGATAGAAACATCAATGTGAGAGAAACATTGATCAGCTGCCTCCTGTATGCCTCTAGTAGTGATTGAACCTGCAACCTGAGCATGTGCCCTTGACCGGCAATCAAACCAGTGACTTCGTTCACAGGTTGATTCTCAACCACTATGCAACACCATCCAGGTGAAAATTGATATTATTTAATAGGAATAAAACCCTTTAGCTAATCTTCTGCAATAGAATAATAGTGTTATATAATTATAACAGTTTTCAGCTAGATATGGACTTAGTATACTCTCTAGTTGCACTGAAATATTGTAGATTGGTAAGAAGGCTTCTCAAAAGCTACATGAGTAGACCCAGGTTCAGAAATGTGGAGCAGGGACCTTTCTTTGCTATTAGCTCAATCTTTACTATGCTTCTTTCACATGCCCTCCCCATCCCATTATAGTAAATACTAGTGGCCCGGTGCATGACATTTGTGCACGGGGGTGAGGCAGTTCCCTCAGTTCAGCCTGCACCCTCTCCAATTGGGGACCATAGTCGGACATCCCTCTCATAATCTGGGACCTCTGGCTCCTAACCACTATCTTGCCTGTCTGCCTGATTGCCCCTAACTGCCTTTACCTGCCTGCCTGATTGCCCTAACCTCTCTGTTTGCCTGGTCTCCCCTAACTGCCTCTGGCTGCCTGCTTGATTGCTCTTAACTGCCCTCTCCTGCCTGCCTGATCTCACCCAGTCTCCTGTCTCTCTTTGTTGTTCTCAGCAGTCCTTCAGACCTCCCAGCCTCCCTGTCTCCCTCTTTCTCTTTCCTGGCTGGAAGAGGACAGGGGCAGTGGAGGCCACTTCACTCTCTGCCTGCCCTCCCTTACATCCAGGCCTCTTCAGGTCCAGTCTGTTTTGTTTCCTAATTCTGAGAGAGGCTCTGAAAGTGAGCTGGGAGGGAGAGGAAAAAAAGGGAGAAAAGGCTGTGAGCTGGTGGGCACTGTGTGTGTCTGTCTGTGTGTGCAGTTGTGAGTAAGTGTGAGTGCCAGCCCCACCTCCCCCATCCCTGTTTCCCCAACTCCACTGCCACAAGTCCCTACCCATCAGAGCCTGCTGTGCATGCAGCCTGAGCATTAGGTCAAGCCTCTGGTTGTTGTGGATGTGATGGAGCCAGGGTTTTTATGTATTGGGATTCTTATGGAAGCAATAGATTATGTATAGTATTTAATCTAAATAAATAAACTTGTATTTCAGAAATGAAAGTATAAATATTAATCAAAGTTCACAGTTTATCTCAAATCCATAAGAAATGAAACAGTAACATTTATGGGTAACTTTGTACTGAAATCTTGTACACTATTCCATCTAAGGCAGCTGTTATACAGACACAAGGCCTACAGGCTAGACCAGTGGTTCTCAACCTTTTTAATGCCGCACCCTTTAATACAGTTCCTCATGTTGTGGTGACCCCCAATCATAAAATTATTTTTGTTGCTACTTCATAACTGTAATTTTGCTACTGTTATGAATCATAATGTAAATATGCGACCCACAGGTTGAGAACCGCTACTGGGGTCACCTAAGACCATCAGAAAACATAGATATTTACATTACAATTCATTAACAGTAGCAAAATTACAGTTATGAAGCAGCAATGAAAATAATTTTATGGTTGGGGGTCACCACAACATGAGTAACTGTATTAAAGGGTCACAGCATTCAAAAGGTTGAGCACCACTGTGCTAGACCCTCTGCTAGAAAAAAAAAGTGTCAGATTCAGGATGAAAGAATCATCAAGCTTAACAATGGAAACTACTACATTTGAACCTCACATTCTTATTCAGAAATCAAAAATTCTTAAAAATCAGATTTTAATAAACTTAGAATTTTTATGAATCAATCATATCTGACAAAAGAATTCCTCATTCTTCAGAAATATTTCTTTAATATATGGTTTTATTTGTGAACATAAATTTACCCACATTTCTAAAAAAAAGGTATGATTTGCCTCCATGTCTTCTTAGAAGCCAAAGGTTTATTTTCTAAGAGTCAAAGAAAACAAAAGCAAACTACATTGTCTTATTTCTATAAGGAGATGAAGAAGGGAGGTGTAGTTCATCAATGGAAATGGTGTGTCGACTGAATGTGGGCAGTGACTGTGTAAAGCCTTCTAATAACTTTAAAAAATAGTGTTGTTGCTAGGAAGTAACTCTTGTAAGACCAATGCAGTTAAAACCTGTATTGTCTGTCTTATTATTCTTATAAGGCCAGCAGCAACATCAGCTCACTTAATGTTTATATAGCAGAACAAAGGTCTCAGTTTAGATAAATATGAAGTTTATCTTTTTTTTCTGTGAATTGGAGGAGTTTTAGGCTGACTCAGTAGAATTCCATTTCTCTTCAATTCTTGTTTATAGAATGATCACAGGCTATGGAGAAAATATTATTCATTCCCAAATAACTGCATGTAAGTCATTGACTCCTAGAGTCCAAAGGATTATTTTGTCAAAAATCTTCCTTGTAAAGATAAAGCTTTCCTGTCAAAAAATCTTCTTTGCAGAGATAAAACTTGTCTTAGAATTCTGGTGACTATTATAATGAGGATTTATTTGTCTTTGTGTTTGTATGTGCAGGAATACATGGACTCCAATAAATACATTGAGCATCTGCTAACTCAACTCGAGGAGAAACACAGAAGTCTCTGGAGGTGAGTTAAACCCATGTCCTCAACTTACAGCAGCCTCTGTAGCTTTGATCTTGATCCTGGAGGCAGGGAATTAGAAAATGGTTTCTTGTTCCATTTGGTGTCAAAAACATCACTGGGGACAAATTTTACTAGAGGCTTCCTAGAGAATTCTATTTCTCTAACTGAAGTAAAGCAGCAGTGCCAGAAGTTGTCTTTGAGTCAAGGACCTGCTCACAGATGGTAGGATGGTAGAAATTTGGACAGATACTAGTCAAGGTCAATTAATTAATTTGTTTAAGGCCATCTGGCAACCTTATATTGGAGCCCAAAGTTTCTGATGTTTGCTTAAAAATTATTTAGGTTTTTCTATAATTAAAAGATAGGATGCTGCTTAAGATTCCCGCTTCTCTTAATATCAAAGGGGAACATTTTGAGAATGCTGTTGTATAGATCCAATGTTTTTGTTATAAGTGGTAGGTTCTGATTTTCAGAAAGGAAAGGTATGTGACTATTTGTGCAGGTAAATTGGAAAATGATTAGTATCATAGAAGTCATATTTTCCATTCATTATTTCCCTGGGGCCTTTTGGGAATTGAAACTGGCTAAGGATGTTTGTGATATTATTATCTAGATCTTTAGGGTCCATTCAGTTATGCTGTTCACAGGTGCAGCTATGGAATTTAAATTCATTTTTCTAAATTCCTATAGCTCTTATTGTCTGGAATAAATACACTAGTGCTCATTTATATGAAGCCTAACATTGCACTGGAATTGTTTCACATAATTAGCTTTGACTCCCAATGGTCAGTATGTCCCTAACGTCCTCTACTTCTTATCTCCTTGAGGCAGGTAGCAGAGCTTTCTCTCTGTTCACAGAGATGGCAGGTAAATATTTGCTAACCCTGTGGCTCTTTTATCCCACCTCATCCAAATCCATCACCATTGGTCTCTGTATCAGGCTATGCTGCCCCTTCTTTAAGCATCCTGTAACAAACACCAATAACCTTGGCATTCTTCTTCCTGAAGAATTCTAGTTCTTGGGTAAAGTGCCTGACACTTTCATTTGTCCTGCTCATATATTAGTTTTCCTACTAGAGAACAGATCTATGGTTATAGTAACAGTATTCTATTTTTATACACAAAAACTGCTGGCAGAATATAACAGAAATGTATAATTTTTAAGTTTGCTTGCCACTAACAAGCAAACCAGTCAATTTTCTGTAACTTGATGCAATAGTTGCCAGATTTATGTTTGAGAGCTATAACCTGGTGTTGATATAGTTTTCTTTTGTTAGCCAGTGTATTGTATTAATAAAATTAACAACAACAATGTAATAATGCATTTATGGTTATGTGCCTTTTAAATTACATTTTCCATAGATCTATTACAAAGTATACTTAAAAGGCTATTTAACTGAATTACAGCATTTTCTTTCAACTACTTGAACATTTTGTTATTTTCTAAGAGAAAAATACATAAAAATGACGAATGCCCTATGACAAAGAGAATTTACAGTTTAATTTGGCCAGTAAGTGTGTCTTATAAACATCATTGGGAAGGGGTAATGGTTTTATGAGTTTTTGAAAGAATATTTTCCTGCTTTCTCAAGGTAGCTAATAAAAAACTTCTGGTATTCTCCAACATGATTAAGTTAAAATCCCATTTCAAGCACATAATTAAACTAACATAAAGTAATAGCTTGGAATTTTGTGTGCAATCACTTGCATTTTCTATCAGAAATGGAATTTTTGCTGGTGAAGAAGCCCAGCCTTATATATAGTGGCAGAGGATCTAATAAAATGACATTTGAATAACAATAAAGGGCAATAATGGCATTTGAATAGTCAGAATAACTGCCAATGAGAAAATGGAAATGGATAGTATTGAAAAGAAAATGAAAACCAGTAATAGCAGATTTATATACTACTTATTGAATCATGAAGTTATACTTGATTATATTTTGCAAATAGATCTTGACTTACTTAAAGTAATAAGCTTTATGATATTATTACAGTGTCATCACTGCAACCATAGCTGAATTGTTTTTGGTGAAGAATATGTGAATGGCAGTGAGCAGTGTGGGAAAATCTTTCAGGTTGTAATTAAATTTTGAAACTGCTTTCTTGAATTTGGGTAGACTCTGGTGTGCAGAGGATCATGGAAACAGCATGTGATGAAGACAAATACAACTGGAATGTCTGAAGTTAAACAAATGTTTCCATAACTCAATATAAAACTTTTTCTCTGACTTCATTATGTCTTTGATCTATATCTGGTTCAGTTTTCATAAAGGGGGCTACTTTTCATTGCTCTTGATTCTAACTGATGGCCTTTCATTTATACTTGAGCTAAGGTATAACTTAAAAGGAAGGACAAATTCTGAATATTTAGTTCTTCCAACAATAATGAAGGTCAGCATTAATTTATGACCACAATCTTTGAGGATTGGTCAAAAATGCAGTAGATACATTTTCTGTTATTGACACTTGCTAAATGATTAAAGAATTTATACAAATGGTCGAAGATTTGGGTTCATAGCTTAAAAGCCTTTCCTTATTTATTTATTTATTTATTTATTTATTTATTTATTTATTTAGTGGAGAGGGCTACTTGTCTTTCTTAGTTTCTAGTTATTTCTCATAGCATAACCAATTGTTGTTACACAAATATATTGTTGTAATCATACTCTCAAGATAACTAGTTATTTTGGGATCCTTCTTAGTATTCTACTGAAATAGACCTATTAACTATCCCTAGGTTTTCAAATTATGAAGAATTTGTGAAGTCCAAAGATAACTGTCTGGCCATGAGAAGTCATTTAGCTCAACTGTCTTTTTGGACACCAACAGAAAACTTGTGTGAATTCATCTGAATATCAGGGCAGAGTCAGAATCTAGAACATAGTCTAAGATTTGAGCAGGAGTCTAGGTGTGTTTGATGTGCTCTGCCCCTTCCTGCTTGATGAAAAGGACACAACCCATGGCCCCTTGTTTACTAGTTGATGTTGAAATGTGATAATATATTTCTGCATGTTTATTTGTTTTACTGTGGAAAGTCAAGATTAGAAGGAAAAGCTCTTTTGCACCTAATGATTTTTATATCATCTGTTACTATTTATGATTTGACTAAATATAACAGTGACTAATAGAGATTATAATAAAACAGTTGCTGAGAATGTCTTTCTCCTACATTTGAAAAAAACCTTTATCCATTTGCAGCCTCAAATTGAGAGTGTAGAACAATACAAACAGTTTGAAAATACCATTCAAATTCATGAATATTTATGGTGCTAATAACTCTTTGATGTCTTGTAAGTAAAATTATGTATAAAAATGGAAATAGCATGATACTATAGCAATGCAAAGAGGACTGGACTGGAGGTTTGCGAGACTTGGATTCTTGTCCTGGCCTGCCAAGCTGGCTGTCAGGTGATATCTGAGACTGAATTTCCATATCTGTACAAGAAAGGTATCAATATAGCTAGTATTTAAGATTACAGAACCCTGAGACTATATGAAACATAATGTTTACTGTTACATTTATATAATATGTAGAATCTAATTTATACTAATAATAAACATGTAAATTGATTGTACCTCTGTGACACCCACAGCCAATCAGGAGCGATTATGCAAATTAACACAACAAAGATGGCAGGCGTGGGTGGGGCAGGGCAGGATGCCTGCCTTCATCGCCTTGGGCAGCATGCTCCAGGCCTGTGGGCAGCTCGCACAGGCGCAGAGCGGCCGGTGGGTAGAGAGCCTCTGGGCAGGGGAAATGAGCAGGTGGAGGGTGGCCTGTACTCCCCACATGGTAGTGGTGGCAGTTGTGAGCATGAAGTACCAAGCTGAAGTAGCACCTGCAGGCCATCAGTGCTGAGGAGTGGCTGCACAAGACCTACCTCCTGGCCCAGAAGGTGCCTGGTTGCAGGGACAGCCACTGTGGTGGGCCAGATTGACGTCCTCCTGACCTTGCCATGGTGGTTTGAATATCTGCACAGCCTCAGGCCTCTGGTGCATGCATCATTACCCCTGATGGCATATGAATGTCCCCCAGTGTGCTGTCACCCATGTGTGCCTGTGCGTCTGCAACAATCCAGGACCATGGTGTGTGCATGCCCCCCCCCCACCCCTCCACCACACTTCCATCAACCCCAGCATACCTACATCCCCCACAGGACGTGCCCATGTCCCCTCCAGCATGATCACGTCCTTTGGAGAGTGTCTGGGTGTTCTGGGTGCTGAGGGTGGGTGCCTGTGAGATGACAGTGAGAGGGCTAAATAGTGATGTTCTGTTCCTGCTGAGACCACTGCAGTGATGAGGTCAACCCCATGGGGATAATGCAGATGCTAAGGTGGGAGCAGGTGGGGACAGATACACCTGATGGGCAAGTGCGGCCCTTGCTGAGGTGCCTTTGGTCAGCATTCAAGATCAGGAGCCCAGAGGAGGTGAGGAATTCCATCCTTTCAGTGAAATGGTGGGATAGTTGGGGTGACTGCAGAGGAAGAATGTGCACTTTGGGTGCTGGCACGTGTGAGCGAAGGCTGCCCTGACTGAGCCTTGCTTGGTTGGAGCCTAGTGTACTCCTGCCAGGAAGCAAGTGACAGGATGTGCTTTTCTGAGTTAATGAGAGAAAACATTGATTCTTCCGCTGCCTGGAAAGGTGGAAAGTGGAGTGGGAAGACATGTGGAGAGTGAGCGATATTCACTGTCTTGGAGTTCCAAATCCACCATTGGTTCCTTTCACCAATGACTAGAGATATACAATGTGTCCCCCCAAAATGTATATACTTTGAATACCTATTAATTCCAATGGTTTAAGCATGAAAAGAAAGAAACCACAATAAAGCTGTCATCTCTTAAAAGTACAGGCACACAGGAAGAGAAAACAAGATGGTGGAATAGGTAAACACCTAAACTGCTGCCTCACACAACAATTTCAAAACTACAACTAAAAGAAAATGGACATAATCCAGAATGACAGGAAATCTGGCTGAGTGAAAATTCTATAACTAGAAGAAAAGAGAAAAGCACATTGAGAATAAGTGGAGCTACAAAAACCTGAGGTACAGAGACATGTGCACGAAGAAGACGGGCAGCTGATGGGTGGCTGGGCGCCTGGCTGGCTTTCTCTACTGGAAAGGAGACAAAAGCTTCTGACTGCACTGAACCCCAGTTCCGGGCGAGACGCTGGGGACCCAGGCTCATATCAGGGGAATCTGGACTGTCAGGCAGAAACTCAGGGGAGCCATGAAAGGCAGAGGTCTGGGGGCACACACACAAGTGCACACAGAGAGGACTGACTGCTGAGTGTGCCATTGTATTTCTCTCATGGGAAGGAAACAAAAGCCCCTGACTATGCTGAACCCCAGTTTCTGACTACACTGAGCTCCAATTCTGGGCCAGAATCTGGGATTCCAGATTTTTGTGGGAGAAACTGGACTCTCTGGCTGTGGGTGAAACTTGAGGGTGGTTCTCTCTCAGAGGTGCTCACAGCAATTACCAAGGGACACATAGACTCAGGGGATTAATAGGGCAGGGCTGATGGGAAGCCAAGGCTGTCTGCTCAGCCCCGACACTCCAAATCATCCAAGCTGAGCACAGAGGCTTTTGCAATTTTGCAAGTCTTATCCCATAAAGCTGTCTTCAGTACAGAAGCTCTCCTAGTGTAGACACAGCTGATCCTCACAGCCAATTGGCCTCAATTCCTTCCAGTGATACCAACAACAATCAAGACTTAACCACAACAAGGCTGTACACACAGTCCACAAAGGGGTGCACAAGAGCGTCCACCTTTAAATGGGGAGGCCAAGACACTGGGTCATAAAAACACCTACTTCATAAAGCTACCCAACCAACTCAGGGAAGCAGTGAAAATGCGAAGACAGAGAAACAGATAACAAATGAAAGAAATGGAGGGGAAAAATGACTGGATATAGAGTTCAAAACTACGGTTATAAGCTTTTTCAAGAAATTCCTAGAAAAGGCTGATAAATTTAGTGAGATCCTCAAGTATATGAAAAAAAACAAACTAGAAATTAAACATACACTGACTTAAATAAAAAAATGTTATACAGAGACCCAACAGCAGACTAGAGGAAAGCAAGAATCAAGTCAAAGACTTAAAATACCAAGAGACCAAAAACACTCAAACAGAAAAGCAAAAAGAAAAAAAGAATCCTATAATTTGAAGAAAGTATAAGAATCCTTAGGGATAACTTCAAGCTTACCAACATTCGAATTATGGGGGTGCCAGAAAAAGAGAGAGAGCAAGATACTGAAAACCTATTTGAAAAAATGACAGAAGACTTCTCCCACTTGGTGAAAGAAATAGACTTACAAGTACAGGAAGTGCATAGAACCCCAAACAAAAGGAATCTGAAGAGGACCACACCAAGACACATCATAATTAAAATGCCAAGAATAAGAGGCAAAGAGAGAATATTAAAAGCAACAAGGGAAAAACAGTTAATTACCTACAAGGCAGCACCCATATGATTATCAGCTGATTTCTCAACAGAAACTATGAGGCCACACGGGAGTGGTCAGAAATATTCAAAGTGATGCATAACAAGAACCTACAACCAAGATTACTCTACTCAGCTAAGCTGTAATTCAGAAGTGAAGGTCAGATAAAGAGCTTCACAGATAAAAAGAAGCTAAAGGAGTTCATCAACACCAAACCAATATTATGTGAAATGCTGAAAGGTATCCTTTAAGAAGAGGAAGAAGAAAAAGGTAAAGATAAAAATTCTGAACAACAATACATATCTGTCAACAAATGAATCTGTAAATCAAGTGAATAAAAAATCTGATGAATAGAATAAACTGGTGAATATAATAGAATCAGGGACATAGAAAGGGAGTAGACTGACAGTTCTTGTGGGGAAAGGGATGTGAGGGGTGTGGGAAAAGACTGGACAAAAATTGTACATCTCTGGATGAGGACAGTGGTGGGGAGCTAAGGGCAGAGGGTGGGGTGGAAACTGGGTGGAGAGGAGCTATGGGGGATAAAAAAGAGGAACAATTGTAATCTGAACAATATTTATTTAAAAGAAAAACTGTGGGCGCAAACCAGCAGTTGCACATTCCCCAAGGGATCCTGGATTGGAGAGGGTACAGGTCACACCTTTGCCCCCTTTGCATGAATTTTGTGCACCGGGCCTCTAGTTTTCTATAATACTTGAGTAATGCAGCATGATCAATCTGTATTATTTATATATATATATATATATATATATATATATATATATATATATATCCTCCTATCTAATAAAAGAGTAATATGCAAATTGACAATACCTTCGCTACACCCAATAAGCCATGCCCACAAGCCATGCCAATCAGCCAATCACAGGGCAATGGCTGGGTGTCCTGGTCCGGAAAAGGCCTCTCTCTGAGAGGCCCTTTATGGTCCTGGGTTAGGCTCTGCCAGGCTGTGGGAGGGGCCAGCCAGCGATGGCAGGGTCCTGATCATAGGTCCCTGTGATGGCTGGGTGACCAGGTTTGGAAAGGGCCTCTCCCCAGCCTCTCACCCTCCCTGGGTGAGGCTGGCAGGGCTGTGGGTGGGGCCAGCCAGCGGTGGCTGGGCCTGATTGCAGGGCCCTGTGATGACTGGGTGCTGGGCTGGGCTGTAGTCAGAAGAAAAGACACACACTATACACAGGAATAAACATAAAGATTACAAAAGATTTCTCATCAGAAACAATGTGAGGGAGAAGATATTAGAGCAACATTATTAAAGTACTTACAAGGGGGAAAATCTTCTCAAATTATAATTCTAGAGTGAGTGAGAATATTTTTAAAATACTTTAAAATAGTCAAAATATATTTTAACTATTTTAGAAGTAGTTAAAAATATTTTTTGTATAAAAGATTGAATTTTTTAATCAATAGCAGATTTGTAGTGTAAGAAATGTTAAAAGAAGTCCTGCAAGCAGAAATAAAGTTTTGTCAGATACAAATAATGATTTATACCAAGAAATGGAAAGCACCAAAGACAGTATATGCATAGGAAAAAATATAATAGAAGTTTCTTATTATTGAAATATATTTAAAGATAATTAACTTTTTAAACAAATAATAATGAAATGTCAGTTTTATAACATCTTTGTAAGTAAAATACATGACAACAATAGCACAAAGATTGCCTGGGAAAAATGAAATTTCGTTACAGTGAAGTTTCTATACAATATGTGAAGTGGTAAAATATCCACTTGAAGATAGACTGGGGCAAGTTAAAATCCTATATAATGAAGAGCTAATATGCAAATAGTCATCACACCTTTATGCCATCATGCCATAACGGCTCAGACACTCAACACTGGGGAGAGAGGATTGGGGACCAGACAGGGTACGGTCCATGGTCCCAGATGCCAACAGCTGTATCTGCCTCTCTGGCCCAGGAGAGGGACAAGCCACCTGCCTCAGAGTCCTGGGCACCAGCAGCTGCACCTGCGCCTGAGGCCCAGGAGAGGGATAAGTCGCATGCCCTGTGGGCCTGGGTGCCTGAGGTTGCCTGTGGCTTCGGCCAGCCTGAGTGAAGCTGGCCTGGGTCCAGGGTGCCTATAGCTGGCCAGAGGGAGGGAAGCCTTGGTCCCAGGTGTGGGGCAAGGCAGAGGCAGTTAGGGGCAATCAGGCCAGCAGGGGAGCACTTAGGGGCAATCAGGCTGCTAGGGGAGCAGTTAGGGGCAATCAGGCAACAGGCAGAGGTGATTAGGGGTGATCAGGCATGCAGAGGTGGTTAGGGGCAATCAGGCAGGCAGGCAGAAGGGTTAGGGGCGATCAGGCAGACAGAGGCAGTTAGGGGTGATCAAGCAAGCAGGCCAGTGAGCAGTTAGGAGCCAGTGGTCCTAGATTGCAAGAGGGATGTCTGACTGCTGACAGACATCTCTGACTGCCAACAGTTATACATCCCCGAAGGGGTCTCTGATTGGAGAGGGTGCAGGCTGGGCTGAGGGAAAACCCCTTCGGGCATGAATTTCGTGCACCGGGCCACTAGTATATAATAAAAGCCTAATATGTTAAGTGCCTGGTTGTCTGGGTGTCTGTTCAACCAAAGCGTAATATGGTAATGATATGCTAAGGCCCCTCATCTCTCTCTATGACTAGTACACTGACCACCAGGGGGCAGACAGTCCAGCAGTGGACCAGTCACTATGATGTGCATTGATCACCAGGGGCAGATGGTCTGACTGGTTGGTTAGCTTGCTTCTGGGGTCTGGCTGATTGGGGCTGAGTGAGAGGGGCCAGACAAGCACTGGAGCCAACCTCTCATGTCCCTCCCCAGCCTCAATGGTGCACTGGTGGGGTCCCTTGGCCTGACCTGCACCCTCTTGCAACCTGGGACCCACTCAGGGGATGTCAGAGAGCCAGTTTTAGCCCCGATCCCACAGGCCAGGCTGAGGGACCCCACTGGTGCAATAATTTGTGCTCTAGGCCTCTAGTATATATCATAGAAATTTTTAAGAATATGAGTAGAAATGACTAATATGACAGAAATACCTAACAGTTTGCCAGTAATCCAGCCAGATAATGTCACCAATGTTTGTTTCAGATTTTCTTAGCTCAGATTGGAGACAGTGTTATCATTAGCCTGTAAATAAATAAAGTAGGTCTGCTCTGCATGAGCAAAATTAAATTACAATATCTGGTAAAGAATGGCAACTGCCAGCCAACGGAGACCAGATCACCAAAGTGACATCACAACAGGCTCTGTATAAGCTAAGGCTTCAAAGTTGAGACACTGTTGACATTTAGGGCCAGGACATTATTTACCAAGGGTGAGAGGAGTGCAGGGGGGTTGTCCTGTCCATTGCAAGAAGTTTAGTATAATTTCCAGCTTTAATCCAGTACATGGCAGTAACACTTGCTCATTGAGACAACCAGTAAAGAAATTCCCCAGACATTTTCCTTATGTTCTCTAGAGTTCAGAACCCTCTCTCCTCCCCTTTGAGAACCAGTGATATAAATCATTGATACAAACACTTTCCCAAGCACATGCCCAGAAATACTAATACTCTTTTTAGGGTCACTGTTTTAGGTGTTTTTAAAAAAATAAATGTATTTTGTGGTCACATTTGAAACATATCAGGTAAAACCAAGCTTTAAAATTGTTTTAATTGCAGGACTTTTCAGAGCCAGTTATATTGCTAACAGATGCTGTATAAAAATACAGGATATAAAATATAATTTTGGCTTCTAAAAACAAACTCAGTCATATTTTTCTTGAAGTATCTACTTTGCAATTCCAGGAAATACATTTTGGAAAGTGGTGATCTGACCAGTTTGATAGCCAAATATAAACATGGCTGTCCCCCCTCCTTCCCATTACTTCACTGTCCTGGGATGAGTAACTAGTGAAAAAAATAGTTAGTGCTGTGGGAAGTCTGAATTGTTGGTAAAAGGAGAAAGTAGGTGTCTAGGGAAGCCAACCCCAAGTTCTTCACCATTTTCTTGAAGGGTTGCTAAAACCTCAACACCAAATTCCAATAATCTGAAGAACACGTGATTACAACTATATTTTCCCTGGTGATGCACTGAACTCCTCCTTTCCTGGGAGGAGAAATGATGGTTTCCATGTGACCAAGGGGAGGACAACACTTCATCAAACAGCATCTATTGATCCCTGGTTAGATTAAGACTCCCTAAGACCTATCCTTTCTAACAATAAAATTTTGATTTTAATGTATCCAAAATTCTTACAAATAGACTTTTTCTTTGTGGCTTATGTGTGATTCTTATTCTAAGGAAAGAGAGGGGGGAAATGGGCAAAAACTTTTTGTTGATTCTCATCATGATTCAAAATATTGCTTATGTAAGTAGAGTGAACATTGAAATAAAATGATCTACATTCCAAATATTCATTCATGTACACTCTAATTTTAATATATTTATATATGTGGGGGGATAGATAATTGGCACCACTGACTACAGTTCATTTCAGCTCTAATCTTAATTTCCATAAAATGTGAGTGACATTAAAATTACTTATTGAGACACTGAATGCTATTCTCTCCCCAGGAAAAGAAAGTTCTTTGCTACTGTTACCTAGAAATTGCCTTGCCTTTGTAAAACAGAGATGAAAAGAAAAAACACACGTGCCCTAAGAAGTCAGGCCCAGAGCCTGTAGGAAATTTACCTTCTATGCATCTTGTATCTCCGAATCGTATTATCCAGACATCTTAAGAATTAGCATGTCTCTATCCTCATGGGGTTAATTTATGTAGAAGGAGATGCCAACTATTAAACAGGTTGCCTTTGCTGTAATCATAGACTTCCACTGGGAGATCTTAATTGGCAACAAGTAAAATTGCTCTGCATGAATTCTTAATGGTGGACACCACATAAAATAAGTACTGTGATTTGCTTTTTAAATTCCCTTCCAGAGAAAAAGAGGCTGTCACTGGGGGCCAGAATGTATGGCAAACATAGAACAGGCTCAGTGCTCTGCAAGAGCAATAAAAGCTCTGAAAGCAAAACCTCATGCTATGCCAGCTCAATACCAGCACGTGGTTTCCCATATCTGTATCCCTGTCTCACTTCACTTCGTTCAAAGGCCACGGCTAGCAAGCTTTACATTATCTTCCCCGCTTCTCAACCCTGGGGCAAGTGGAAACACAAGGGCCACCCTGGAAACCCATCAATGTCACTTTTCAGTTACCCACTAGGGCATTGATGGGTAATCTTTTGAGCTTGGTGTGTCAAAATTTGCCAAAAAACTGAGCATAACTCAGGTAGTGTGTCACTTTGAGAAATAAAACCATAATTTCATGATACTTATAGTTTAAATAACAAAAAATGTATAATTGTAATACATAACTGTATTTAATAAACCAAAAACTAATTATTTAACTTACCTGCTTAGTGACTTCTTTGATCATCTGTCAGTTGGTTTCTTCTGTTGGTCTTGATATTATTTAACTTGTGTGTGGTGCTGTGAACTAAGATAAGTGAGGGGGAAAGGAATTCTTTAACTAACCTGCCTATTAGTGACTTTTATTGTTGCTGAATTTCATTGGATAACCTTCAATTGAAGGTTGGTATTTTGTACACTTCAAGCCCAAGCAAGCGCTACTAACTTCATCTGTCAATCTGTTTCTTTTGTTGGTTTTTCTATTATTTAATGCTGAAAATAAGGTCTCACAAAAGTACATAGAGGGAAATATTGTAAGTAAAGCCATTGCCATATTTTTCAGGGTACTAAAAGTGTCTGTAATAGGTTCCAGGCACTCCAAATTGCCTCTTGATTCTCCACGCAGCACCTTTCCAGATTCTCAAGCTTTGACCTCAAGTTGACAAACACCTGAGCCCAGATGATGTCTTGAAATTCTGCAAGTTGCATCTCCAAATAATCAATTTGCATCCATTGGAAACCATTTAATGCCAAACTACTGTAGACTACTACATCAGGATACTTAATTATTTTTATGGTCTGGTCTAGGCTTCTAAATTGATTAAATCTATCACTGAACTGGTCAAGTAATGAGTCTAAAATATGCTGGTACTCTATATGCAAGGGTTCCATTTCATTTTGTACAGCTGCACTGGCCTTCTCAAAATACTTTGTTACTCCAAGAAAATACTTAAAGTTTTAGTTTCTACATCTCACTTAAAAAAATTAAGTTTACTTTCAAAAACTTTGATGTATCCAAACATAACATCAATACTTTTGCCAAAACCTTTTAACTTTAAGTTCAGTTCATTAATATGAACAGAGAGATCTGTAAGAAATATCAGGGTGTTGACCCACTTATCATCATTGAGCTGAGAAAAGTTTCCCAGATCCTTATCCTCCAGAAATACCTTAATTTCTTCAAAGCACTCCACCAAAGTGCTCAAGAACTTTGCCTCGGCTCAGCCATCTTACATTATTGTACATCAGCAGTCCACTGGAGGTGGAATCAACCTCCAGTAAAAGTGCAGAAAATTGTTGCTTGTGAAGGGGGTGAGCAGCTATTAAATTAACTATTTTTGTAACGAGTGACATTAAGTCGTTTGTCAGTGAATCCTGCCTTGGCGCATAAAACCTCCTGATGGATAATACAATGAAAAGGCACAATCGGATGTCCAGTAGCTTCCTTAAACAATTTGACAAATCCGACTTTTTTTGCCCACCATGTTTGGTGCCCCATCTGTCGTCACTGACACAACTTTAGAGATAACAATGCTTAGGTCACGGAATGTTTGTATAACAACCTTACGTATTTCGCTTTTTGATATACTTGTTGGCACTAATACTAACTTTATGAACTCTTCTCTCATTGTGAGACCATCAGAATATCGACCAATAATGTCCAACTGAGCATGTGATGTGACATCATTAGTTTCATCAAGAGATATTGAAAAATATTTACAATTGCATTTTTTGTTAGAACAACTCAGCAAAATAAAATTCCTGTTTATTGTGGACAACATTGTTTCACACATATATCAAACAGCAAATACAATTAACAGCAATTTCATAGGCAAAAAAAGGGAAAAAAAGAAATCTTTTTATCTTTGGCCTTTTTAACTATCTCATACAAACCAGCTACTTATAGTACAGCTAAGTACATACACAAAGTTACTGGAATGCTCTGAATAAGATTTTTTCTTGTTGTTGTTGTTGTTCTTTTGCCTTTTTTACAAGGTTTTTTTTTCTCCTTTGAGATTATAATGAACATGGTCACACCACAAATAAAGTCAGAAGTAGAACAGAGAATGCTCCAAAGGCTGGTTTGGCCATCCCAAGATCATTAAAATGGCTGACCCCCTAACAATATGTACAAAAATATAAAATGTAAATAGAAAATACAAACAAATTTTCCTTTTTAAAGTACTTTTAAGAAGAAAAGCAGGGCCTTGGAAGTTTTGGTACTTTTTTTCTCCCCTTGTGGTTTTGGTTGGGTGGGGAAGTGTGTCATCTGCAGGTGGTGCTGCCCAAAGGTGGGTGGGTGGGCAGGTGGGCGGGAGTCTCTACTCGAAGGTGACCAAGTTTAGATTCTGAGATGGGAAGTGGAGGGTGAATACATAATTAAAGCCTTTAACTTTTCCTTTTTTTGCTGTCTAGTCATTCTCATCATTCTTCTGCTTCTTGGTGTCAACATCGTCATCCTCATCGTCTTCACCTGCCCATTTGCCTATAGCTGCCTCAGCCTCCTCTTCTTCGTCTCCATCCTCTTCCTCACCATCACCTTCCTCTTCTTCCTCCTTTCTCCTCCCCTTCTTCTTCCTCTTCTTCATCTACCTCATTGTCAGCCTCCTGCTCCCCATTTTCCTCATTAGCATTTCCATTTGCAGGTGCATCTCTTCCATTCTTTGCCTCCTTCCCAACTTCCTTCTTCTCCTTTAAGTCCTTGGTGGTGACAGAGCTGTTTGTTGTCCACGGCCATGTCTGACATGGTGGGGCCAGCTGGTGATCCTATGCAGAGGATTTTTTTTAAAAGCAGAGTTGAAGGACTCTGGCAAAGAAGCTGCCAGAGTCTATGGCGATGGAGGAGACGCACAGTGGAGGTGGTTGCAGTGAGCAGATAGGAAGCCACAGGAACAATGCAAAGGTGGCTTTTCAGAGCAGCCAGTCTACAATTACTTATGTCTCTCTTTAATTGATGTTGTATGTTTGTGTTCAGTCTCATTATTAGGTCTTTTATGATATTTCTACTGAGTGATAACTCAGAAATTGTCTTAATTGCATCTTTATTCTGCATATCGTGAAATAGAACTGGTGCACATTTTAGGAGAGTTTCTTTAATGAATTCTTCCTCACTGAGTGCTTTTCCATGCTGAGCTATGGAGTGAGCAATGCTCAGACTTGCAGATGTTAAAATTGTAGAGCCTTTTATACATTTACAGATGGAATTAAATTGGCTTTTACAAAGGTGTAGCTGCCTGGAAATGTATACCTTCCTTTCATCCTCACTTTTTTTTAAGAGCTGGGAATGATTAGTTTCAAAATGTCTATTTATATTCCATGTTTTGCTTACTACTGTTTCAGTACAGAGAACGCAGAATGATCTACCCTTTTTTTTCTATAATGCCATACATCTCAGTCCATGTCTCCTGAAAGGTTTGGGGCTACTGCTACTACCACCTCCTTTAGTTAACCTTGGTTTTTTTATTTTTGGGGTTCTCCATTGGGGGGGCAGTGACAGAAGATAGAATTATCAATAGCTTGTTAGCCTTGCAGGCAATTAGGGGTTAACTAGCCTAATTGACCACAAGATGGCACATGTAACTGTCTTTTAGGAAAGGGCAGGGTTAATATGCAGAAATAGGGGTTAATAAGGATGTACAATAGTAATAGTGGTGAAATAGAGTCTGCACTGTGCTGCAAAATCACATTACTTATATAAATTAAGATGGCTGCTGCTATTTCTAATGCTTGGAAATGGCACCCATAGTACAAGCCCTTGCCTCTCCCAGGTTCCCCCTTATTTATCTCAGTAATGATGGCCAATTAGAAATCCATGACACCCCAGAACAGTAGATTGGATGATGGTTGCTGTGGTTATGTGGTTGCTGGTAATGCTGATCACAGAGTCTCCAGAGATAAGTTCCTGTGGACTTCTGCTGATCCCTGCTGCACCAGCTGGAAGTGAGGTCAAAGATCCCCTAATGGCCTAACTGGAAGTCCCAGACTAGATGCTCTGTGCTGGAGTTCTATTGTTTTGGCCTACGGACCTCCGGCACAGAGTGTCTACACTACATCAAATGTTTCATTCTCGGCTACTGCACCTGGCTGTGCAGTAGCCGAGGATGAAACTGTCCTTCTCGGCATGCGGCCCCATACTTCTCTGTATGTGACCGCATGCGGCTGTGTGTCATCAAAAATGGCTACGCATGTCAGTGATCACTCGCATGTCATAGGTTCACTATCGTGGCTATAGACCAATTGTGCCACTTAATAGGAGCAAAGCAGCATTGAAGCTGCTTCTCAGATCTCTGCACCCGGGATGGAATAGCATCACTGTCTTTAAGGTGACTTGTTCAGCAACAGAAGGGGCTTGTAGGTGTCTGGATTGACTAATCCACAAGATCACTCAGGTTCATATTTCACCTTATACTTTAGGATTGGTAATCATAATTTATTTACATGACCTGTCTGATCTGGTTTTTTAAATTTAAATTCTTTGTTGTTTAAAGTATTTCATATGTATGGCTTTTTTATCTACTTAAGAGGTTGTCTAGTGTTTGAAACCAGAACCTCTGGGACAAGGGGACACCAAAAATATGCCAGACTGAAACTCTACAGGAACATTATATACACAATCTCCTGTTTCTTAACAAATCCATCCAGGCTTATTTTTTTTTAAGGGAACTGCTAATTCAATAGAGGATGTATGCTTAGATCCTAACCTAGTAAATAATAGACTATTTAAAATCATGTTGTATTTTGTCTTCTTCACTCCAAATTTTATTTGCCAAAAAGAAAATGAACATGCGTTTATCCATAAAATACATTTTTTGGAGACTGTCCTTCAAAATCCCAAAGGTTTCCCTAAGAAGTTGGTGTTTAATTCAAGTAGGAACAGCTCTAGAGGACTGAGGGCAGATGAATAATTGATTATTGAATAGATTAAATTTGAATTGCCTTGAAGACTTTTAGTATATATACATAAGATGATGAGAAATGCAGCTCTGAAGCTCTTTATAATTTACTAGAGGCCTGGTGCATGACAATTCATGCACTGAAGGGGGGTCCCTCAGTCTGGCCTGCCCCTCTCACAGTCTGGGTGCCCTCAGGGGTGGGAGGCAACCTGGTGACCAGGGGAAGGTAATGCCCCATCATACTCCTGCTGTTGCTACTGCCAGCAGTGCAAGCCTCGGCTGGCCCTGGGCAGCTGGGCAGCCGCCATCTGAGGCTTGCCTGCACCTCTGGCTGAACCTGAGTTTCTGGGGTGCTGAGGGAACTGGGAAACTCTGGAGGCAGGCATGTGGAGCAACTGGGCCCACCTGAGGGCAGGCCAAGCCTTGCTGCACCTGCCACTCTGGCAGGGCTGAGGGGACTGGGCACCACCATCTTTGAGCACGTGGCAGTCAATTAGCATATTCCCTACTTATTGGGTATGGGGGCCTCCATATTTTGAGGGCAGGGCAGTCAATTAGCATATTCCCTCCTTATTGGCTGTGGGCTCTGCCATCTTTGTGACATCGTGAGGGTCAATTAGCATATTTCCTCTTTATTAGATAGGATATGTAAACCACAGTATAGACAGAGGCATTAGGTTAGCCTGCAAAGATGTAAAATTGTCATCTAATATAACTGGGGAAATAGACCCACTTAAAAGTTGAATTTACTGCAGCGGAGGGAAACTTGAGTTGAATAATATTGTACAAGTGGGTCCATAGATGATTTGAAAGTCATTCTACTTGTAGTTTAAACAGGTTTAAATTCTTCAAGCAACCCTATCAAAATAACAAAAATATTTCAACATCAATAGGATTTAGGGGTCACCCAGAGAAATTTACCACTATTTAATCTGAAAGCATTTTGCTTGAAATATGTTTGTTATTTTTAGATCCATGCTTATCTTAATATGATGGCCAGGAACCTAATGTGATTTATTTATCTGAAGTTAAAATAAAGAGCCTCAAGCAAAAGGCATTTTGCAGATTTATTCAGGGTAATAAAGATCACAAATATTCCCTTCTAAATTGAAAGGAGGAAACTCCAGCAGGCAATCATATAAATGACTCACTCAGTGGAGATGCACATGTTGAGGCTGAAGTGCACCCACAGTATGAAGGACACAGTGCCTTTATTTTTTTCTTCTGGAAGGAGGAATGAACTGTGTAATTGACCATGGCCTTCTATTTAATTTTAATTTTAATAGAAAAAACTCCCCACTAACTTGTTAGGCATGAGAATCCTTGTGATTTTCTTTAGCAGACTGATTTTTAGAGCTTAACATATTTCTCTACATAGGTAACTCTGAAGCTAAAAGGAGTAATTTTTTTTATTCCCTGCTATTGTTTTAACTTTCCATATTCAGTGGCCTGGGTGGGAGATCTAGGACCCCCTCCCTGTCCCCCTTCAGCTCTCACCTCAGCTCTGGGGATAGGTGTTTGGGCCTCTGAGAGGAGGAAATTAAAAATGGACCTCCCTCTGCAGAGACTTTAGTTATGGCAGATTGTATACTTCTGTCTTACAAATTAGGCTTCATGAATAATCCCACAAATAAGTAAGGTTGGAAGGTGCCTGAATCAAAGAATTGAAAATAGGTTGGCAAAACTATAAAGTAGTGGGTAGGAAGCACCTGTTAGATATCTCAGAGCAGAGAAAACATCTAAGGATGTGACCCTCAGTCACAAGGTTGGTTGAGGTTGGCAACCTGTGGCTGGTTTCATGGCCTAGAAACCCTCAGTAATTTGCTTTACTGGAAACTGACTTACTTACTGTTCATTGTTCACCCCCTACTGAACGCTCACTGATGAAGACTTATATATGTACTCTCTATGAAGATAATCCAAGGTTTTTCACCAGATGTAAAAGTCTGTGTGAGAGAAGAAGTAAAGCCACTGTAGCTCTCAATTGTGCACCACTAACCGCTTTAGCATCTGTCTACTCACTTAGACCTGGTGGTGCTTTGGTTCTTGCCTCCTCTCTCTCTTCTCCCCAATTTGGATGACACTTCAGCAAAATAATCCCAACACGTGCCCAACAATGGCTCTATTCTTACCCTCAGTTACCTCTATATCAGTTTTAAATACATAGCTCTCAATCCCACTCTGTCTTATTTTCTAATTATCTCATCCAGGTAAGTCTTGTACCTTAAGATCCTTGACCTGTAGGGCCAACTTCTCTCATTCCTCTTGTCTCTCATAGTGCTTAGCATAAGATATAACACTTCAGAATAAAACTGTGAGGATTTTGAAAGCATGGAGACAATTGGAAGTATGTTCTAGTCATCTTTTTACCTAAGAGACTTGTCTCGGTGGCATGCAAATACCTAATGGGATTCACAATTTCAAGATAGTTACTCTTAGGAAGTTAAAGATGGGACATTTAATGAAAATACTGTTAATGATATGCAAAGACTGGAAGAATACTTGCTTTACTGTACTTGTTTATGCTGCTTTCAAAAGTCAATCATAAAGAAGTTTTAAGGCAAGTCAGGTCTGCATGATGAGTCATCACATCATAGGAAAGGCTCTGACCAGTAACCAGTTGTGGATTTCTGTCTCCAATTTTACTGGACTTAACTACCAATTGTATCTTGAGCTTCAAACAGCCTTATCAATAGAAGCAATGAAAGAATATCTCATAATTTTGAAAGAAAGGAAGAGATTGTGATAAGTGAAAATATACAATATAAATTAGTAGTAAATCCATGATAAAAATCAAAGGCTTACTTAGTACATGTTTGTTTGTTTACCTTGGATAAAGTGAGTTAAAGAAAAATTGTAGACACATAGATCATGTTCCCTTTAAAAACCTAATCAGGCCCTACCCATTTTGGCTCAGTGAGTAGAGCATTGGCCTGCAGACTGAAGGGTCCTGGGTTTGATTCCAGTCAAGGACACATACCTTGGTTGCAGGCTCAGCCTGAGAGGCAACCAATTGATGTATCTCTCTCACATTGATGTTTCTTTGTGTTTCTCCTCCTCCTTTCCACTCTCTCTAAAAATCAATGGAAAAATATCCTTGGGTGAGGATTAACAAAATAAATAAAATGTCAAAAGTAAATAAATAAAAACCGAATCAGGGCTTAACCTGAAAAGCTAGAGAGGAGGTATTTACAGAGATGGCTTTGAAAATTTTGACAAACACTTGAAATCAGGGGAGTGTTCAAAGTAAAGAAAAGTTATAAAAGGAGAACAGCAACTAAAAGTAGATTGTCACTTTATTATTTTAAGTGCTTTAGATAACATATCAAAAGGGGTTCTTTCTATCTCCTAAAGTCTTACTGGTATCCATTCTAGTCCAGGTGGGGCTGTTCTTTGTTGGCACACAGCACAATCAGAGTCTCTGTTCCAATTGTTTGCTGACTGTGTTATATTGTTGCTAAATGTTAAAAACATTCCTTGCTTATTCTCTGAAAAGTTGAGTTCTGTTCCTGATTCTGCTACTTACTGTGTAGTTCTGTGAAGGTCATGTAGGCATTCTGGGCCTCTGCTTCCCATTGGCGATGGAACAGGATAGAAGTGAGTGAGTTCAGCAGTCCTCTCGTTATTTAACAATTGATGACTCTTACCTGTCATCTTGAAGGTGTTGTTGAAAGGTTGGATGATGAAACCAGAAGAGAAGTGATAGATACATGGAATTACTTAGAGCTGAAAGTGACAATTTTCCTTCCTGAAAGAAGGCAGAAAATTATTTTTATGAACCTAGTTCTTGTTAAGCTATAACTCTTGGGCTGTATCCTGGCACTGAACCTTCTGGAGGTAATAAAACAGCATGCTGGCAGAGCAAGGCACCAGAGCAGGGCAGCATCTGTGACCACTTTCAAAAGGTTTTCCAGGAACCTGTTCCATTGAATAATGTTTTAAGTTTCCACAGAAGCTATGAGCACAACACATTGCAAAAAAGAAAAAGAAAAAGTCAATTGCACTGTATAAAAAAGTAGTTCTGCAGTTATGGTCACTTATTAAGGGAAATTGTATTGTCTTATGATATTTCTTTAGTATTCCCTGGAGATTCACCAACTCACTGGCTAATTAAAAGTCAGAATCGCTTTTTACCTGGACTTGTTCATTACTTTGTCTAATTGATTTTCCTGTATCTCTGCTCTGGATAAAAAGATATGAATGGGGTCAGTTACAAAGGCTCAAAAACAGAGAATCTTCAGACCAGACACACAATTTAGGATCTTGGCCTTTGGGACCATTTGTTACCAAGATGATAAAAGTTAAAATGTACCACAAGTTGCATTTATCTAATGATACCTCTTTCACCAGTCTGCCTACAATTCTCATGCTTGAAATAAAGGAAATTGGTGCCCAGAAAAATGAGATCTGTAGTTGCCACCTGAGGAGAGTCCTGGCATTTCTCTCTTAGCTCATGTAGTATCCTATCAAGGATTAGTTTGCCCAGTTAGATACCTGTGGAAATCTGACTTCTAGAAATTTCTTAGCAAAGTCATGCATGTTTATAATAGAATAACTGTTATAATTTAACATTTCTAATAATAGTCCTATTATTAGAAATCTTAAATTATAAATATAAATATTTCTATTTTTAGCCACAAATGTCCCTACCAACCCTAATCTTTTTTATTACTCATTATTTCTATATGCACACTCCCTCCTGGCCCAGGTCTCCATTATAGACAAGCCTACCCAGCCCTTTAAGGTAAAGTGTAGGACCTCCTGATGTTCAAATCCTTAGCCTGGTTCCTCAGCCCACCTGAGCTCCATTCTGCCCACTCCCTGCCCTTTCAAATTTGAGACAACACTATATATGTACACATAGTGATTTACATCTTGTGAAAACTCCAAAATTATCCCATGTACCTTAAGTTTTACTCTACAAATATTGTCAGTACCTGGCCTTCCACTTATGTTCTCTATAAAATGTTGATAACATAGGGTTGAACATGTTCAGCTGATATTGACTGATTTTTCTGAATAGTTCTATGTGGAACTCTTGCTGATAATGCCGTGTCAAGCATATTTATTTCTTCTGTCTATTAATAACATTACAAACTAGGAAGTGTCCAGAGGAAGGGAGAGCGAAAGAGAGATAGAAACATCAATGATGAGAGAGAATCATTAAGCTGCTGCCTCCTGCACACCCCCTACTGGGGAGCAAGTCTGCAACCCAGGTATGTGTCCTGACCAGAAATTGAACCATGACCTCTATTTCATAGGCACACACACAACCACTGAGCCGCACGAGCTGGCCACTGCTTTATTTTTAATGGCCAAATTCTCCTCTGTGTATCATCCCTTCTAAGTAGTTGAAGTCAGTTTTAGCTTTGTTCTTAGTTTTCACTATTTAAAGGAGGCAAAGTAGGTCCTTCCATTGTTCCACAGACAACTATTTTCCAGACCCCATTAATAATGGCCACCTACTACTTTGGCCACCTACTTTGTCAATTTTCTTTTTAACACATGGGCTCTAATGTAAAAATAATATACTTTATTATCGCCAGATTACAAGTATAGTTTCAGTCATCCTTTGAGAGAGGGCTGTTATTTTATCTTTATAATTTTTCCCCTAGTGGTACTAATTGTTAATAACCTTTAAGCAAAATAGCTAAAATTCCAGCATTGTGCCATGCATATCTAGTTACTCTCTTGTGGATTCAAGGGATATAAATCATTATTTCGAGAAAGAACAAGGAGTGTTTTAAATTTAGAATACCTGTTCTCTTTTTTCCTACCACTCCTTTATTCCATGATTTTTTAAAAATTATTTTGTCCAGTTTCACTTATTTTTTTCAATTTGAAGCTTTATTTATGGTGAAGAGGTCAGAGCAGCATTAATCACTATAAGTGAATTAGGTTATTCCTGACCTAGGTAGAACTTTTATTGGACACTTACTCTGGCCTGCAGAAGGAAGAAGGGAGCCAGCTTCAGATTATCAGTGAAATGGATAGTTATTGACATTTACATTCAAGGGTTAAGGGATGTTGGTGAGGATTAATATTAGAAGAAACAAAGCTTCTGAGAAAATATTTACCTAGAGCACAGCCAACATGGAAGGCACTATTGGATGTTCTGCTGAAGAGAGGAGTTAAAATTGGGTTTTGCTGATGTTCATCATGATTCACATTTAGATTTTTTTTCCCAATTTCAGCTTTATTGTGACAGTGGGATGTACATTTTACAAAAGAAGATACTGCTTTTCAAATTTATTATGCTTGGAGTTTCAGAGCTTTTATTTTGGAAATCCAATCTACTGTTCCTCCTTTGTGCTTCCTTCCCCAACCCATATCTCTGAGAGGCTTATTTCTGGCCCATTTACTACATTAGCAGGCAAGTTTATTTTTCTGGCCTGATGCTAAAGCATTGTTATGGAAGTGCCACTTTCAGGCAGTTCTAAAGTAGAGCCTTTATCTTCCTCCTCATGATTTTAAGGTTAACATTTGAAAATCAATTTCAACTTTCACTTTCAGTTTTTGATAACAGCTGAAAAATGATTGAGGGAAACTTGCATTCATCTTTGTCACATTGGTGAAGGTCTTGCAATAAATACATTGGAAATTATTTTTCCTGTCAAATGCTGTTAGTAATAATTTAATTGTAATAATTTAATTATCTGGCTGTTGTCAGATGGATGTCCCAGTATTGTCCTAGAGAAGGTATGGGCTGCAATCCGGCGAGTGATAAAAGCTGACTCAGTTGTCAGCAGGAAACAGTCTGGGGGCCAGTTAGGATGGCTTGAGAAGTTCACTCTGGGGATGACATATATGATAGTGGGCTTCTAACAACCTATGAGATGTTTTTTTTGTTTTTTTTTCCCCAAGGAATGTCCAAGTCAACCCATATTCTACAGTGGGTTGGAGATGTGAGTGCTCTAGATATCGGGATAGTGTAAGGCCATGCAGTCATAGAGCATGAAGATTTTTTAAAATTGCTGCGTGGCCCTTTGGAGATATTTATGGGAAAATCACAAAAAGGTCAGAGTTCAGTATGTCTGGAAGGTTTCCTGTTTCTCACTTGAGCAAACCAAAGAAAAAAGTGTGGATTAATCCTTACAAAAACTTTCTTATAGGATTTCCAAGAGTCAATTCTTCCAGTAAAGTTAGAATGTGGAATAATCCCTCTTGTTTCTGTTAGGGAACAAGAAAACTTAGATATCATTGTTTGGATTAATTTATTGTCAAAGATTTCCTTCCATGTCTACCTTCTGTTCACAAACCCAGAGACCTAGCAGTTTCTCGTGGCATCCAAAATGCAGCATGTGGATGGAGACTTTCCCACATGGCAGTAAGAATTGTCATGGAGCATCCTGGCCCCAGGCCATCTCTCTCTTGGCAGAGTTGGCAAAGCTGGGCCTCTTTGATGTTAACTTCAAACATGCATAATATGACCCAAACATAGCATGTTTTCCTATTAACTCGGATGGGCCTGTCATTAATTTATATAAGCCATTTGAAATTTATTTGTATTTCTAACTTTTCCCACTTCTTGCTGAGTATTAAGTTCCATAAACATAATCCCTACTTTGTGGAATAGGGTTAATTTTTATTTGGCCTAAACACACAGAGGCTTCAAATGGTGACCCCTTCAATTAGACATTTTAGGGTTCAATGAGTAAATCCATGTTTATTCATACTTTTTATAAGCTTATAGGTACAAGTCACTTTGTATCTGACAACACTCATGGAATGTGGATTCATTTTTGTTTTCTTGATTATTTTATATTTAGAATTAAAAAAAAATTCGTTCCCCCTTCACATCCTTTTTGGCTTGTTCTCTGTATCTGTGGGTCTATTTCTGTTTGATTTGTTTATTCCTTTGTTTTGTGTGTTGTTTTTTAGATTTCACACATAAGTGAAATCATACAGTATTTGACTTTCTCTATTTGACTTATTATTTGCACAATACCCTCTAGATCATTCTTTCTTGTTGCAAATGGAAATATTTCCTTTGCTTTTTTTGGTGAATAATATTCCTTGGTTCCTTTATCCACTTACCTCTTGATAGACACCTAGGTTAATGTAAATAATGTTGTGATGAGCATAGCAATACATATCTCTATTACAATAGTGATTTTGTTTTCTTTTCAGATAAATACTCAGAAGTGGAATTGCTGGGTCTTATAGTAGTTCTATTTTCAGTTATTTGAACAAACTCCATACTGTTTCTATAGTTGCCAAACCAGTTTACACTCCCAGCAGCAGTATATGGGGGTTCCTCTTTCTTCACATCCTTGCCAACATTTGTTTGGTTTATTGATGATAGTCATTATGGCAGGTGTGAGATGATATCTCATTGTGGTTTTAATTTGCATTTTTTCTAATACTCAGTAATGTTGAGCATTTTTTCATGTCTGTTGGCCATCTGTACGTCTTCCTGGGAGAAATGTTTATTCAGAAACTCTGCCATTTTATAATTAGAATGATTGTTTTTTTGTTTTTTGTTTTTTTGGTTTTTTTAGGAGGTTAAGTTGTGTGAATTCCTTATATACTTTGGATATTAAATCTTTATCTGGTATTATCTTTTTAAAAATATGCTTTTATTTATTTTTTAGGGAGAGAGAAGGGAGAGATAGAAACATAGATGAGAAAGAGAAAGAAATATCAGTCCTACACATCTCCTTCTTGGATCAAGCCCACATGTGCATGGATCAGTTCCCAGGCATGTACATGGGAATTGAGCCAGCAACCTCTTGGTGCATAGGGTGATGCTCAACCAACTGAGCTACACTGGCCAGGGCTCAGATAAGCCTTTTGAAAATATCTTCTCCCACTCAGTAGGTTGTCTTTTTGTTTTATTGATGGTTTCCTTCACTGTGAAAAAGCTCTTTATTATTACGTAGTCCCATTCATTTATTTTTTTCTCTTGTTGCCCTTGCCTGAGAAAACATACCCATAAAGAAATAGCTAAGACCAATTTAAAAGAGTTTACTGTCTCTTTTTTGTCTAGAAATTTTATGGTGTCAGGTTATACATTTAAGTCTTCAATCCATTTTGAGTTTATTTTCATATATGGTTTAAGGAAATGGTCCTGTTTCATTTTTTTTTTGCATATATCTGTCCAATTTTCCCAGCATCACTTATTGAAGACATTGTCTTTATCTCATTGTATATTCTTGCCTTCTTTGTCACAGCTTAGTTGACCATATAAACAAATATTTATTTCTGGGCTCTCTATTTTATTTCATTGATTTACATGTCTGTTTTCACACCACTACCATACCATTTTGATTATTTTTGCTTTTGTGTATAGCCAATGAAATACTGAGAAAGAAGAAATTGGGTAGTATTATACTCCCTGATGTTTTAAAACAACATATACATTCATTATTAAGATAGAGGTTCTAGTCTAGTCCACTCTGTAACTGGGTAAGTCATTTCGACACTTTGACCCTTTTAGCTGAAAAGCAGAAATTTGTGATGAAATTTCTTTTCTAGCTCTAATCATCTTTTGAATCAGTGATTATCTAGGAAAATGTAGACTTTGGGAGATTCTGAAATAAAATTAAATTGTTAATTTGTATTTTAATTAATATTTTTACATTGTGCTTAATATCTTGGAGGGATAATAGCAAGAAGTTTTATAAATACACACAAGTATAGAATGAGATCTTCTAACATATGGTGCTAAATTATTATTTGTAGGTGGGAAAAAAAAGACAAGCTCCCCCCCCCCAAAAAAAAGCTCATTTCTTCTCTATATTCTCAGAAAACATTCCATCTTCTCTTCTGAAAATGGAGCTGCCTGTCATCTTTCTCCCTGGTTAACCAGTAAGCTCCTGGAAGAGGAAATCATGTCTGCTTATCTCTTCACCTGGTGCCAACAATCTAGAACTGATTGAATTATGAATGGTTGTGTGTGGTGGTCATTGTGATCATGGATGGTCAAGGGTATATGGCCATGAGTGGAAGGTCATGGATTCAGAGCACTTGCACGGGTGCCAGAACTGAGGCAACAGAAGCTCCAATAGGAATGAACAATCCCATCAGATCGCCACTTGCTATGTTTCTGTGGATCCTGGACTCTGGGTCTTGGTTCAGTTTTTCTTTGTTCCATTTCTCTTCTTTCTTTTTTTTAAATATATTTTTATTGATTTTTTTGCAGTATAATAGTAGTACATGTTTTCCTTTCCCCCTCCCCCTTATCCTCCCCCCAGCCTCCCCTACCCCCCAGCACATATCCCCACCTTCCCCCCTCCCCGCCCCAGTATCTCTCATTCATTGGTTATGCTCATATGCATGCATACAAGTCCTTCAGTTGATCTCCCCCTACCTCCGCCTCCCATCCACCCAAGCCTTCCCCTGTAGCTTGACAGCCTGTTCAAGGCCACCCTGCCTCTATATCAATCACTCTCCAATGTTTCTTTTCTTCAAAAATATCTTGCCTCTGCATACTGGAAATAAATGTATAAGAACAAAAAATGTTTCAATCTCAGCTTCAATGTCCAAATGTTCTGAGTCCCAGTTTCATTGTCAAATAATTCTTTATGTGTACATGTCAGCAATGGTATCCAGATGATGGACAAATCGTGGCAATGCAAGATCCATCCTCTCTGGTTTGGTCCTGGGCTGCCTGCAGACATGCACAGCTGCCGACTGCTAGCATGGCAAAGTGTCGTCAGTGTCCCCCATCTCTGGACCATCCTCGTGACTCGAACAGATCCATCAGTTCCTCCCAGTCGCAGGAACCCACATGGTCTTGGAGTTGTTCTCTGAAAACACACAAACACATTCTCGACCAAAAGTTAACAAAAGGATCCTCTATGCAAAATAGACTTGGGATTCTTTTTAATTTTTGCCTAAATGATTTTCCTTTGGCTTATTTTGACACCATGTGTGTTTTTTCATGGGTGTCCTGCAATTGGTTTTACAAATGGAATTTACTTTACTGGAGTAAGAATTTTCTAGATGTATTTTACTTACTCGATATTTTTTTCCTTACATGATATTACCCTGCTGTCCCCTCCCCTTTTTTGATTAATGGGGACTTTTGGAAATTTTATATTGCAGTCTTGGTAATTTTAAATTTTAATTTTTGCACACAAATATGACTGCTTTAGGTTCTTTGGATGTTAGGCAATTTTACAGTGAGATGAACTACTAATAGATTTTTTAGTTAATGTTTTAGGAAAAGCTTTTTGTCCAGTACACTATAATTTTCTTGAGTATTCACATATTTCACTTGGCCAATTTAAATTAATCTGAAAACTTGATTACTATTTTACTGTCAATTTTAATACTCAAGCAGAAATCTTAGTTTACCCTGTAAATACTAGTGGAAAGGAATATTTGCAATTTTGAGTAGGTCCTGAGCATTCCTGGTAATAGACTGAATTTAGATATAGAGCAGCTATTGCTGGCCGAGTCTCTGTCTGCCACCTGGGTCCCGGTATGAGTTGTGTGTGGGAGGCGAAGCAGCCGTGGGGGTAGGAGACCTCCCTCAGGAGGGGTGAGAATTCAAACCCCTGCAAGGTTTGTGGATGAGGGTCTGTGCCCCACCTCTGTTGACCTTTTAGTTCTCTCTTGTTGGCCCCTCTGCGACTGTGCCTGTCTTAGGTTGTTCCTTCCCTGAGGAATCTTACTCGTCTCTGGCTAACCAGCCATGCTCAGGGGCCAAACAGGGTGATGTGAGGTTCAGTTCTGTCTCCTTTGTAGTCTATGGCCCCCTGTGGCCTCCACGTCCAGTACCTGCCTTGGGATCCCCTCGCCTGCTGGCGGGGTCCCGGTACTGATCACATATCTCGGGGGACCCAGGTTTCTTCTCCAGAGAGGGCCCAGCTCACACCATTGGTCGAGATAAAGATCCATGGTGCCAGCTGCCCAGAGGCTTCAGCCTCAGCTGGAACTGAAAACTCAGGCATCAGCTGTGTGTATTTGGATAGTAAGAAGAAGGTCCCTCTTGGCAGAACGGGCAAGAAGGGCCAATATAAAATGCTCGTATGCCTTCCCAGTGCCTTAATTCCTTCTGAAAGGGATTAATTTCTTTCCTATCCTTTTTTAAGTTGCTGCCCAACATTCAAAGAATTAGTTTGTAAGTTTATTTGGGATAATTGTATAATATGCTGTTGTCAAATATCAAATATTATAATGACATTGTAGAATAATATCATGTAAGGGTATTATGGTGTCACGGGAGGTTAAGCAGGGCCTAGCCTAAGGACTGGTCTCCATAAGATATGACAAGCTCTAGGCCATGTCAATTCAATGTCAAACTAGCTGCCATTTTTTTATAACTTTATATAAACTTTTACAGGGATGTAAAAACACAAATCACTTACCTCAGTTCAAGAGTTCAAAAATATTGACTTTTCCACTTACTCCCACCACCTGCCACTTACCCTGAGGTTTGACATTCTGATGGACTTTTCTCAGTCTCTGGATCCATTTTTGTTCATCAGTCTATGTCATTGATTGTATTCCTCAAATGAGTGAGATCATGTGATATTTGTCTTTCTCTGCCTGGCTAATTTCACTTAGCATAATGCTTTCCAAATCCATCCATGTTGTTACAAATGGTAGGAGCTCCTTCTTTTTTTCCGCGGCGTAGTATTCCATTGTGTAAATGTACCATAGTTTTTTAATCCACTCATCTGCTGATGGGCACTTCGGCTGTTTCCAAATCTTAGCTATGGTAAATTGTGCTGCTATGAACATAGGGGTACATATATCCTTTCTAATTCGCCTTTCTAATTTCTTGGGGTATATTCCTAGAAGTGGGATCACTGGGTCGAATGGGAGCTCCATTTTTAGTTTTTTGAGGAAACTCCATACTGTTCTCCACAGTGGCTGTACTAGTCTACAATCCCACCAGCAGTGCACGAGAGTTCCTTTTTCTCCGCATCCTCGCCAGCACTTGTCGTTTGTTGATTTGTTGATGTAAGCCATTCTGACAGGTGTGAGATGGTACCACATAGTCGTTTTGATTTGCATCTCTCGGATAATTAGTGACTTTGAGCAAGTTTTCGTATGTCTCTGGGCCTTCCTTTTGTCTTCTTTCGTGAAGATTCTATTTAGGTCTGTTGCCCATTTTTTTATTGGATCATTTGTCCTCCTTTTATTGAGTTGGGTGAGTTGCCTGTAGATGCTTGAGATTAAACCTTTATCACTAATAACATTTGCAAATATGTTCTCCCATATAGTGTGTTTTCTTGTTGTTTTGTTGATGGTTTATTTAGCTGTGCAAAAGCTTTTGATTTTGATGTAGTCCCATTTGTTTATTTTCTCTTTAGCTTCCATTGCCCTCGGAGCAGTATCATCAAAGAAGTTCTTTTGGCATATGTCTGAGATTTTTCTTCCTGTAGATTCCTCTAATATTTTTATGGTTTCCTGTCTTACGTTTAAGTCCTGTATCCATTTTGAGTTTATTTTTGTGTATGGTGTAAGTTGGTGCTTTAGTTTCATTTTTTTTGCATGTATCTGACCAATTTTCCCAACACCATTTATTAAAGAGACTGTCTTGACTCCATTTTATGTTCCTGCCTCCTTTGTCAAATATTAATTGAGCATAGTGGATTGGGTTGATATCCGGATTCTCTATTCTATTCCATTGATCTATATGTCTGTTCTTGTGCCAGTACCAGGCTGTTTTGAGAACAGTAGCTTTGTAATACAGCTTGAAATCTGGTATGGAAATCCCACCGACTTTGTGCTTCTTTCTCAGGATTGCTGTGGCTATTTGGGGCCTTTTTTGTTCCAGATGAATTTTTGGAGAGTTCTTTCTAGGTCTGTGAAATATGCCATTGGTATTTTAATGGGGAGTGCATTAAATTTATAAATTGCTTTGGGTAGTATGGACATTTTAATTATGTTGATTCTCCCAATCCATGAACATGGAATGTTCTTCCACCTGTTTACATCTTCCTCTATTTCTTTTTTCAGTGTCCTGTAGTTTTCCATGAATAGATCTTTTACCTCCTTAGTTAAGTTTATTCCTAGGTATCTTAATTTTTTTGGTGTGATGGTAAATGGGATTGCTTTTTTAGTCTCTCTTTCTGTAAGTTCACTATTAGTGTATAGAAATGCCATAGATTTCTTGGCATTAATTTTGTAGCCTGCTACGTTGCTGAACTCATTTATTAAGTCTACTAACTTTTTATGGAGTCTTTCGGGTTTTTTATGTACAATATCATGTCATCTGCAAATAAGGATAGCTTAACTTCTTCTTTTCCAATTTGGATGCCTTTTATTTCTTCTTCTTGTCTAATTGCAATGGCTAATACTTCCAGTACTATGTTGAACAGGAGTGGTGAAAGTGGGCAACCCTGTGTTGTTCCTGTTCTTAGGGGAAATGGTTGTAGTTTTTGCCCATTGAGTATGATGTATGCTGTGGGTTTATCATATATGGCTTTTATTATGTTGAGGTATGATCCTTCTATTCTTACCTTATTGAGAGTTTTTATTAAGAAAGGATGTTGGATTTTTTCAAATGCTTTTTCTGTATCAATTGATATGACTATGTGATTTTTATCTCTCAATTTGTTTATGTGATGTATCACATTTATTGATTTGCGGATATTGTACCATCCTTGCATTCCTGGGATAAATCCTACTTGGTCATGGTGTATGATCTTTCTGATGTACTGCTGGATCCGATTTGCTAGAATTTTATTGAGGATTTTGGCATCTATATTCATGAGGGATATTGGCCTGTAATTCTCTTTCATTGTGTCGTCTTTATCTGGTTTTGGTATTAGGGTGATGCTAGCTTCATAGAAGGAGTTTGGAAGTGTTCCATCCTCTTGAATTTTCTGGAATAGTCTGAGGAGTATAGGTTTTAGTTCTTCCTTGAATGTTCAGTAAAACTCCCCTGTGAAGCCGTCTGGCCCTGGGATTTTGTTTCCTGGAAGCTTTATGATGACTGCTTCAATTTCTTCCACAGTTATTGGTCTATTGAGTTGTTTAGATTCTTCTTGATTGAGTTTTGGGAGGTTATATTTTTCTAGAAACATATCCATTTCCTCCAGGTTGTCCAGTTTGTTGGAGTAGAGTTGTTCATAGTATTTTTTAACAATCCTTTGTATTTCAATGGGGTCTGTTGTTATTTCACCTCTTTCATTTCTGATTTTATTTATTAGGGTCCTCTCTCTTCTTGGTGAGTCTGGCTAGAGGTTCATCAATCTTGTTTATCCTTTCAAAGAACCAGCTCTTGGTTTTGTTGATCTTCTGTATTGTTTCTTTGGTCTCTATGTCATTTATTTCTGCTCTGATCTTTACTATTTCCTTCCTTCTGCTTACACTGGGCTTTTCTTGTTGCTTTCTTTCTAACTCTTTGAGTTGTTGGGTTAGATAATTTATTGCCGCTGTTCCTAGTTTTTTGCAGTAGGATTGTAGAGCTATGAACTTCCCTCTCAGAACTGCTTTCACTGTGTCCCATAGATTTTGGATTGTTGTGCTCTCATTGTCATTTGTTTCCATGATGTTTTCTATCTCTTCCTTAATCTCTCTAGTAACCCAGTCATAGTTTAATAGCATGCTGTTTAGTCTCCATGTGTTCGATTTCTTTGGATTGTTTCTATTGTAGTTGATTTCCAGCTTTATGCCACTGTGATCTGAGAATATACTTGATATGATTTCTATCTTCTTGAATTTGGAGAGACTTTGCCTAGGACCCAACACATGGTCTATCTTTGAGAATGACCCATGGGCACTTGAAAAGAATGTATATTCTGTGGCTTTGGGGTGAAATGATCTGAAGATGTCAATTAATTCCATCTGGTCCAGTGAGTCATTGAGGATTGATGTTTCTTTACTGATTTTTGTTTAGAGGATTTGTCCAATGGTGATAGTGGGGTATTAAAGTCTCCTACTATGATTGTATTGCTGTCTATCTCTCCCTTGATGTCCTCTAGGAGTTTTTGTATATATTTGGGTGCTCCTGTATTGGGTGCGTATATGTTTACCAGAGTTATTTCTTCTTATTGGATTGCTCCCTTTAGTATTATGAAGTGGCCTTCTTTATCTCTTATTATGTCCTTCACTTTGAGATCTAATTTGTCAGATATAAGTATGGCTACCCCAGCATTTCTCTTCTTTCATTATAGCCTCTGCCCTTTCTAGCAGCACACTTTTACTTCAACTCTCATATTTAGCCTGATGGGAGCCTTGTAACCCATATATTAGAAGGGATTCCTTTATGTACTGTATTACCAAATGTATATCTATATACTAAGCCTACACACATGCTCCACTGACTGTGTTTAAGTTGTATGTTCACATTCTTTGACCTTCATATTTCATAAGACCTATTATCAGTTTTGGTGTCTTTATCTGGTTTTCCATCTTCTGTTAAACTAAAATATTACCCCACTAGTGGCTTGTCTTGTGCCTCCTGAATCAATATTAGTAGAAGGAAGGCCTTGCATTTTTATCTCTTTCAGTTGGTCATGGGCTTTTACTCAAGAATATTTCTCATTGACATCCCTGGGCCTAAGACAGCATTCCTGACTGTCCTCCTTTCTGTTATTGTCTTTGAAAATCAGTGTGGGAAATATAAAGCTTGAAATGAAACAGTGGTAATACTTGACTATATGCTGACATTCTTCTATACACTTCACAATAATTCATTTAATCTTTACAATGCTATGAGTTTTAGCATTTTAAAAGTAATTTTACAGAGGAGGAAAGTAAAGCACAGACAGTTGACTAACCCAGCCTGATGGTTAGGTTTGTAATTGTTAGCCTAAACATTCAGTGACTTGTTAGTTAATATTTCCAGTTCTATTCCTTGTGGTTGGGAGGGGTCATGTAACTCATTCTAGCTAATAGCTAGTTAGCAGAATGACATTCAAGTTAAAGCATTTAATTGTGAATATGCAACCCTCCAATATGCTCTTTTGTCTTGGCATGGTAACCAGGAGTGCTCAAGATAATGGTTTATTCTAGAGTTATAGAATGACTACCATGAGCAGTGGCCCTCCCAACATATGGTGTAAGGAAGAAGTAAGCTTTTTTTTTTTTTTTTCAAATCACAGATATCTAGGGGTAGTTTATTTCCATAGCATAACTGGCCTTATCCTGACTCCATATATAGGCTAAAATAATATTGAGGCAGAATACATTATCTGTGGTGCCTAGAATATATTTCCTAAAAGTTAATTTATTATGGTATTTCCTTACTTCAACACCTTAAGTATCAACTTCAGCTTTAGTTTTTTTTCTTTTCTTTAACTTTAGTATATCTCCAGAATTTGTCTCAAAATTCCATTCATTTCATAAAAAAACTCTGGGACCTGTTCTTCTTAATATTGCTTTAAATTTACTATAATTGCCCAAATAGTAGCTTTGCAACTTTTAGATATTATAGGATATTTTAGAAATGTGATAAATGTTGTATTCCTAATTCATAAGTGTATATTGAAAAACTTCATGATTTGGGAAATACATTAATCTCAAATCCTCAGAGGACAATATTAAACTATATAAGCCACTATAATTGTCTTTGTAAAGAAAGTTATAGTAGCTATCCATTCATTAAGAGCAATGTATTTTAATTACCTGCAAATAATATTAGCTGTAGTTATTGCTCCCTATAAAAAGTTAATTTAGGTTTAATGTTTAAAAGTTAATTAGCTAAAATGACTCTTATTATTCTTATTAAAAATGGAATGTCACTGACATTTCACAGGAGCATATATGCTGTAGAACAACTTGTACTAGAAACTTGAAGGCTCATTGAAATTTATAACATTATTTAATTACCATAATTGTTTTAAAGTGTAATTTAAAATTATAATCATTAGCAGTTTTTTAAAGTATACTTATTCATGTTTATAATAGCTTCTAAGAGAGAAATGTTTTCTAGTGTTGAGGTTAGCAGACTTTTTCTGTGAAGGTCCAGAAATAAATGTTTTAGACTTCACTGGCTATATCCTTATGCTCACTGTCACAACTACTCAACTCTGTAGCTGGACTCAAAAGCAGCTACAGACTACATATAAGTGAGTGAATGTGACTGTTCTTTTTTTTTTTAATGTATTTTTATTGCTGATGGCACTATGGATGTCTCCCAACTGCCCCCTCCTTTATCTCCTCACACCCAATTGTCTATGTCAATGGGCTATGCATATAAGTATATACGTTCTTTAGCTTATATTTCCTTGTCCTCCCATCCCCACATGGAGGTATGACTGTGTTCTGATAAAACTTTATTTGGTAAAATAGGCAAAACATGTGCTAATTTCTGAACTAGAATGAGTATTTAAAAACAACAACAACAACAACAACACACACACACACACACACACACACACACACAACTTTCTAGTACTCTGCATACCAAACCCTGAGTAAATAAAGAAGGGGTGGCTCATCATGAATTTGATTTTGTTTCTCCACATCCTTCTAAGGGAACCTATAGAGCTACTCTTCCTAAGGCACTAAGGCTCCTCCATTCTGGTGGCTAGAGGGCAGTAAAGTGGATGAGAAAACCTTGCCAACAACTGAGTTGTCTCTGGGAATCCCTTGCATGGGCCTAAATATTATGTAAACTCAATTTCTCTCTATATAAAGCAAGAAGGAATAGTGGTACTTGGTCCCTTTTAGCAACCATATGCTTTCTGTGATTCTAGTATTATAAATATTAAAAAGTCCAAACTCATGAACATCACACAATCATCAAGTAAAAATTATGAGGACTAATAGATCCTTATGAAAGGCTTTTAGCACATAGTAAGAAAGATACCACATTACTCTTTATTAGCCCTCCTAAAATGTTTACATTTATTATTTCTATAGGACTGCATTCTATAGGTTGTTGGGGAACTATATAAGCTATCCTATGCTAGGGGAGAGAATGCATAATGAATTCCCTAAATCCAAGTTTAGTTTAATTATATTTTGCTCTCACATTTGCTAGCCCTTTCATATGTGTGTGTGTACTGATCTGAGACCTCATTTAATGGGCTTGGGCAAACTTAAAATAAGCATGTACACACTTGAGGGATGAATTCCTCTTCTTTTCATTTAGGTTTTTACTTTGTTTATTTATTCCCAAATATAAAGGGGGTATTCTGACATAAATAGCATATTGGTTTATAGGAATATATACACAAACACTCTATGTACTGTGGGGCAAAAGTAGGTTTACAGTTGTGAGTATGTGAAGCACAGATTTTATTCTTGTATTATTATTTATTAATAATTGTATTTTTTTCCATATAAACAATTGTAAACCTACTTTTGCCCTACCTTGTACATACACTGTTGACCCTTGAACAATACTGGTGTTAGGAGTACCAATGTCTTGCACATTAAAAAATCTTCATATAACTTTTGACTCCCTCATAACTCAGTTTTCCCTAAGCATCCTTGTGTGATTGGTTCTAAGACTTCCCTGTCCAGTGGATACCAAAATCTGAGGATGCTCAAATCCCCTATATAAAATTGCGTAGATTGGTCTTTTGCATTTGCAGACTGCCAACTACAGATCAAAAACAGTAAAGGATAAAGAAGTTGTGATTATGTCTGTGTCTATATCTATGTCTATGTCTACACCTACACCTACACCTATATCTAGCTATACCTATACCTATACCTATACCTATACCTATACCTATACCTATACCTATACCTATACCTATACCTATACCTAGATCTAGATCTCTACTCTATATATCTATACTAGAGGCCTGGTGCATGAATTCATGCACTATTGGGGTCCCTCAGCCTGGCCTGCAATCAGGCCCACCTCGTTCTGACCTGATTGGGTTCAACAGGAGCTAGCCAGGGGGAGGGACTGTGGGAGGTTGGCCAGCCACAGGAAGTAGGCTGTGGGAGTGCACTCTTGCCTTGAATGCCAGTGTGCATCATAGTTACCAGTCTTAATGGCTGCTTAGGCTTTTATATATAGAAATATACACATATACAATCGAATATTACTTGACCATAAAAAAAGAATGAAATCTTACCATTGGTGACAACATTGATGGACTGAGAGGATATTATGCTAAGTGGAATAAGTCAAAGAAAGACAAATACCATATGATTTCACATATATGTAGAATCTAAAGAACAAAAGAAACAATGCAGAAACAGACTCATAGATACAGAAATCAAACTGATGGTTGCTGGATGGAAGGGGGTTGGGAGACTGGGTGAAAGACATGAAGGAATTAAGAAGTACTAATTGGTAGTTACAGAATAGTCAGAGGGATATAAAGTAGAGAATATAGTAAATAATATTTAATAACAATGTATGGTGACAGGTGGGTAATAGACTTATTGGGGGATCACTTCAGAAATTATATAAACTTCTAACTACTATGTTATACAACTGTAATTATTATAAAATAATATTGAATATATATTGTAGTTGATATATAAAAAAACACAATATAGGCATTTATTGAAAAAACTATATATAAGTGGGCCTGTACAGTTCTAACCCTGTGTTGTTCAAGGATCAATGGTATGCACACATACTAACATATTCATGTGTATAAACACACATATATCATGGTAACATTTGTAATATACACACAAACTAATTTTAGGAGACAGTTTAAGGACAAAACTTGGATGCAAACAAAATATTCTGAATATATGCTATTAAAGATTGAGGTCATGGTTCTTTTTCAGTTTAAGGACTACATAGACTTTTGATTTTAAAAACCTGGTACAATATTTGATGTAACAGTTGCTTTAATGAAGAATTGTTGGATGAAGAACTACATTAATGAAAGGACATTAATCTTTAAGTTTCAAAAATGGGATGGTCAATGGGGTATGGGCATGTATTTATTGCTTTGTTACTAAGTCCCAGGAGAATAACCAGGTACTGCTTTAGTGCATTCCATGTATAAATCTCATTAGTGATGATATTGCTGTCATAGAACAGTGTTCTACTAAGTTGTGATGAAAAAGTGTGGAAAGTCCCATGGAATTTTGCTGTAAGTTGCTGAGTTATATTCAGCCCTGGGCCCTAGCCACAGAGGTTTAATGATTGAAGAAACCAAATTTCCTTACTGAAGACTGGCTGTGAGAACAGAAACTTCCTAAGAACCATGAAAAATGTATAGTAGACAATGATCTGGAATAAATCCAAAATTAATAAGCCATATTATATTGGTTATATAAGAGAGTTTTATTCAACAATGAAATTTCTCATGACAAAATGATTGCTTAGCCCTAATAATTTTCAAATTAGCAACCACTTATTCAGTGCTACTAGGTAGAAAATAGTGTAGAAACTGCCTAACGGATTACACGTTGAACAGTAGTTTATAATCCAACCCTGAAAGGTAAGGCAAACTGTAAAACAAGGATAAAATGGAATATAGGAGAACAAGGATGAGATAGAGACATTTTAAGCAACAGTTTACAATTACAAACAATACAGCAATGACTAAACATGTGCCTAGTATTTCTGTATTATTGGAAGTGTACTTTCTTTCAGGGTTAATTTCAAAGCGAGAGTGTTCAGCCAAATGGAAACTGCACTTGGAGTTTTGTTGGATGTTACCAAATTTTCCTCCAGGAAGGTTGCACCACTTTATATTTTCACCAGCAATGAGTCATTAAATGTGTAAATTTTCTCCAATCTGAAAGATGAGAAATGGTATATCAGTGTAATTTTAATTTGTATCTCTCTAGTTCTAAGTAAACTTGAATTTCTTTTCAGATGTTCAAGGGCCATTTTTATATCATCTTGTGCATTGTCTGTTCATGACTTCTGCCCAGTTTTCTATTAAGTTTTGGCATTTCCCCCTGACTTTAAGAGTTCCTTGTATATTAGATTTATTAGCCCTTATTTATGATATGTTGCAAAATTTTTCTCTCATCTTCTCAGTAGTCTTTTAATTTTTGTGTTTGTTTCTTTGTTTTGCTTTATTTGAGGTCAGCATAGTAATTATTGCCCTTAGAGATGGCCATTTCCTAATGCCTATAAATATATTATGTTACATGGCAAAAGGTCCTTACAGGTGAGATTAAATGAAGAACCCTCAGATGAAGAGAGTATTCTGGAATATTCAGATGGGCTCAGTATTATCACAGGGTCCTTAAAGCTAATAATTATTCTTAGTTGTGGTGAGAGGGAAATACAACTCTGGACAAAAAGGTCAGAGAGCTACCGGGTTGCTGACTTCCAAGAGGGCAGAAAGGCCATGGGCCAAGAGGAATAGGAACATGTAAGAAGCTGGAGCTGAGACCGGTTTGGCTCAGTGGATAGAGCGTCGGACTGCGGACTGAAGGGTCCTGGGTCCAATCCCGGCAAGGGCATGTACCTTGGCTGCGGGCACATCCCCAGTGGGGGGCGTGCAAGAGGCAGCTGATCGATGTCTCTCTCTCATCGATGTTTCTGACTTTCTATCCCTTTCCCTTCTGCTCTGTAAAAAAAATCAATAAAATATATTTTTTAAAAAAGAATCTGGAAAGACAAGGAAAAATCCTCTCTAGAGCCTCTGGGAAATAAGGCAGCCCTCCTGATATCTTGATGTTAGACCCAAGTTAGGCCAGCTGGACCTATGAACCATAATATCAGGTGGTAAATGTATGTTGTTTAAAGCCACTAAATTTGTGATAACTTGTTATAGCAGTCACAAGAAAACTAATATATGAGGCTACTTAAAAATTGAATAAAAGTATGTATTAATCTCTTATTGCATTTAAGTTTGAATCACTGTTGGATAACCCAGGTTATAAAGTAATCCAACTGTGTTTTCTCCTGGTATTTGTATGGTCTCATTTTTTACATTTGATTCCTAATGTAGTTGGAGTTTATACCTGTGCATGGTTTGAGGTTTGAGTATAATGTTCTCTTTGGTCAAATGACCTCCCAGTTGTTTCCTCATGATTTATTAAAATACCCCTTTGTTGATCAGAGACCCCCTTCTATTAACTCACCTAGTTTCCAAAGCAAATCTTGTTGGTATTTTTATTTAAATTGTGTTAATTTTATATAGTAACTTAGAGAAAACTGACATCTTTATAATGTCGAGTTATTCTGTCAAGAACAATGAATGATTACATTTTCAAGTGACTTTCAAGTGAGTTTTCTAGTTTTCTTCTGGTTTTATACATTTACTCTTCTGATTTTATCTTCTTTGGTAAATGAGGTTTTCTATACCAGTATAATCTCTAATAGGTTATTACTACTGTGTATGAAGATGATTGATTTCTGCATATTAATATATACTGAATATGATTTTTTTAATTGTTTTAGTTAATTTTATCCTTGATTCATATAATTTGTATACTATCATGTCAGCAGCAAATATGGTTTTTACTTTTTCTTTTCCAACTCTTATACTTCCACTTATTTAATCTTCTGTAATTGCACTTAGTGGAGATAGTGGCTATCTTTGCTTTATTCTTGATTTTACTGGAAGTGCCTCAAAAATTTCTCTATTAAGTGAGAAACTGGTGTTAGAACTGAGTGTGTGTGTATGTGTTTTATCATGTTAAGAAAATATGCATCAATTTCTATCTTCTTGAGTTTTCATGAGCATGGATATTAAATTTTGTCAAACTGTTTTAAATAATGTGATATTTCTTATTAGATTTATTAATGTGGTATATTATATTAATTAATATTGAGCTAAATACAAGTGGCCTTTGGTCATGAAATGATTTTTATTGTGGTATTGCATGGTTTTGCTCATATTTATTTTAGTATTTTTGTATATGTATACATATACATATACATATATACATATATATCTATATATGATGGCTTTATATACATATATATGTATATATACTTGTATATGTATAAAATCAGGTTAATTTTTTTCTTAGTTTCAGATGCTATGACAAAATATTATAAAGTCTGAGGCTTAGCAGCAAAAGAAATTTATTTCTCTCATTTTCAGAGGCTGGAAGTTGGAGATCAGGGTACCAACATGGTGGGGTTCTGGTGAAGGCCATCTGCCCTATTGCTTACTGTACATGTATGTTCATATTGTGGAGAGCAGAAGGAGGGAGCAGGCTCTCTCATGGCTCTTACATGGGCATTAATCCTGTTAATGAGGGCTTTCCCTTATGAATTCATCTAACCCCAGTTACCTTCCAAAGGCCCCACCTACTGTGCTGAACTCCACTTCCTGGCAATATTCTGAGAAGCCAGATTCATTCGGGGAGAAACTGGATTGACAGGAAAAGAAAAAGCACACTGAGACTCAGGGGACCTGTGGAGGGAAATGCCTGGAGGCATGCACACATAGAGAGGACTGACTGCTGAGTGCATAGGCAGCTGAGTGTGTGGCTGGCTTTTTAAAGTGAGAGGGAGATGGAAACTCTTGACTGCCCTGAACTCCAGTTCCGAGCAGTTTCTGGGAACCCAGACTCATTTGGGTAGAAACTGGACTGTCTGACAGCGGACAAAACTCGAGGGCAGCTTTCTCTCAGATGTGCTTTTAGCAATTACCAAGGGACATTGAGACCCAGGGGCTTCATAGAGAAGCCAAGGCTGATGGGAAGCCATGGCTGTCTGCTCCACCCTGAGACTTTACCCTATCCTGGCTAAGAACAGAGACTTTTGCAATTTTGCAAGTCTTGTCTCATAAGGGTGTCTCCAGCACAGAAGTACTCTTAGCATAGACACAGCTGATCCTCACAGCCAATAGGCCTGGAGGTCAATTCCTCCCAGTGATACCAACAACAATCAATACTTAATTACAATAAAACTGTGCACAAGTCCAAAAAGGGGTGCACCAAGAGTGTCCACCTCAGGTAACTGGGGAGGCTGAGCCAGTGGGCCATATAGGACACCTAGCACACAAAGCTACTCTACCAACGTAGGGAAGCAGCAAAAATGTGGAGACAAAGAAACATATCTCAAATGAATGAAATAGAGGAAAGCAAAAGACTAGACATAGAGTTTAAAATCACAGTTACAAGGTTTTTCAAGAATTTCCTAGAAAAGGCTGATAAATTTAGTGAGAACCTCAAGTATATGAAAGAAGACTAACCAGAAATTAAACATACACTGACTTAAATAAAAATATTATACAGAAACCTAATAGCAGACTAGAGGAACACAAGAACCAAGTCAAAGATTTGAAATACAATGAAGAAAAAAAAACATGCAGGCCGAGGAGGGCAATCCCTTCTAAGGGTAAACCTGAGGGTCTGGCTGGCTTCGTGGCCAGCTGCTCATGGAAGTGCTGACCAACTGCCTTAGCAGTATTTGTTCAGGGGAGGGGATGGTGGACTTTTTGTGTGTGTTCTAGCTTGTGGGTGGCTTGTTCTAGCTTGTCCTACCTAAAAGGCAGCAGACCTGGGCTCTCTGCAGCATGGCGGGCCCGGGATGACCTTCCTCCTGACCCTGCTTGCCTCCGACCATTAAGGCCCACGAGGGCAAGACCCTTCTCCTAAAGAGGAGAACATAGTTGTTGTCATTGCATGCCTCCTGTTGTTGTCACCTTGTTGGGGGATTAACCAAAGGCCACCTGACTTCTGGAAAAGCAAAAAGAAAAAAGAATCAAAAAAATTGAAGATAGTGTAAGGAGCCTCTGGGACAACTTGAAGTGTACCATCATCAGAATTATGGGGGTGCGAGAAGAAGAGAGAGAGCAAGATTCTGAAAACTTATTTGAAGAAATAATGACTGAAAACCCTCCCCCACCTGATGAAAGAAATAGACTTATAAGTCCAGGAAGCACACAGAATCTCAAACAATAGGAATCCAAAGAGGACCACACCAAGACACATCATAATTAAAATGACAAGAGCAAAAGACAAAGAGAGAATATTAAAATCAGCAAGAGAAAAACACTTAGTTACCTACATGGGAGAACCCATATGATTATCAGCCAATTTCTCAACAGAAACTATACATGCCAGACAGGAGTGGCGAGAAATATTCAAAGTGATGAATAGCAAGAATCTACAACCAAGATTATTCTACCCAGCTAAGCTATCATTCAGAATTGAAGGTCAGATAAAGATCTTCACAGATAAGAAAAAGCTAAAGGAGTTCATCACCACCAAACCAGTATTATATGAAATGCTGAAAGATATTCTTTAAGAAGAGGAAGAAGAAAAAGGTAAAAATATAAATTATGAACAACAAATACACATCTATCAACAAATGAACATAAAAATCAAGTGAATTGATAGGCTGATGAACAAGATAAACTGGTGAATATAATAGTATCAGAGGGCATAGAAAGGGAATGTTCTTAGGGGGAAAGGGCTATGGGGAGCAGGAAGAGACTAGACAAAAATCATATACCTATGGATGAGGAGGGGGGTGGAGGTAAGTACAGAGGGTGGGGTGGGAACTGGAGGGGAGCTATGGTAGAAAAAAGAGGAGCAATTGTAATAATGTGAACAATAAAGATGAAATTTAAAAATGTTTAGTGGGAGTTTTTATATTCTATTTTTTAAGAGCAATTTTAAGTTTACCAGAAAATTTAGAGGAAGATAACAGAGATTTCTGATATACCCACTGAATCCACTAATGCATAGCCACTCAAGTTATCTACGTCATTCACCAGGGTGGGACAGTGTACCAAGGATAAGCCTACATTGACATAATATATTCACCAAAGACCAGTTTACCTAGGGTTTCCTCTTGGTGGTGAATATTCTATGGCATTGAGCAAATTCATAATAACATATATTCACCAATGTAATATATGTGGAGTATTTTCATTGCCCTAAACATTCTTTGTGCTCTGTGTACTCATCTCATCCTATCCCCTTACCCCTAGGAGACAAAGATCTTTGTATTGTCTCCATAGTTTTGACTTTCCATAATGTCATATAGGTGGAATCATATAGTATATAGCCTTCTCAAGTTGGCTCTTCCTCTTAGTAATATGAGGCTGTGGTTCCTGTATGTTTTGATAGTTCATTTCTTTTTATTGCTGATATTTCATTGTCTAAACATACCATAGTTTATTTATCCATTCACCTACTGAGGGACATCTTTGCTATTTCCAAGTTTTGGCAATTATTAATAAAACTGCTGTAACATCTGGTGCAGATTTTATGCAGACATAAATTCTTAACTTCTTTGCATAAATACCAAAGAACACAATTGCTGGATTGCATGGTAAGAGTGTATTTAGTTTTATACGAAATTACTAAACTATCTTCCAAACTAGTTCTACCATTTTACATTCCCATCAATATATGAGGTCTGTTACTACACGTCTTCACCATTATTTGGTGTTGTCACTAGATTTTGACCATCCTAACAGGTTTGTGGTAGTATTATATTATCATTTTAATTTGCATTTCCTTGATGACATGATATATAGTGTATTTTCATATGCTTGTTTGCCATTTGTATGTCTTCTTTGGTGAGGTGTCTTTTAAAGTAATTGCCCTATGTTTAAATAGGGTTATTTTCTTATTGTTGAGTGTTTGTTTGCTTTTTAATATGTTTTAATTGACTTTAGGGAGGAAGGGAGAGGAGAGAGAGACATAGAAACAAATGATGAGAGATAGTCATTGATCAGCTGCCTCCTGCACACTCCTATTGAGGATTGAGCCTGTAGTGGAGCTTGGGCATGAGCCCTGACCAAGAATGGAGACATGCTAGTTCATGGGTAAATGCTCAAACACTGAGCCATGCTGGGAGGGCTTGTTGAATTTTAAGTGTTATTTGTGTGCTTAACTAACATGTTTTTTTTAAAATCATATTTTTCATTTGCAAATATTTTCTTACAGTTCATGGCTTGTCTTCTCATTCTTTAGATATTTTATTTCATAGAGCAGAAGGTTTTAATTTTAATGAAGTCCAGCTTATTAATTATTTCTTTCATGGATTATACCTTTGGCATTGTATCTAAAAAGGCATCACTATACTGAAGGTCATACAGGTTTTCTTGTAGACTATCATCTAGGAATTTTATAGTTTTGCATTTTACATTTAGGTCTGTAATCCATTTTGAGTCATTTTTGTGATAGGTGTAAAGTCTGACTACATTGCATTTGTGTGTGTGTGTATGAGTGTGTGGGTGGATGTCCAGTTGTTCAAGCACACTTGTTGAAAAGACTATCTTTGCTCCATTATGCTGCCTTTGCTCATTTGTCAAAGATCAGCTGGCTGTATTTATGGCAGTCTATTTCTGGTCTTCCTATTCTGTTCCATTGATCTGTTTGTCTATTCTTTTGCCAACCCCACACTGTCTTGATTACTGTAGATTTATAATAAGTCTTGTAACTGGGTAGTGTCATACATTTAGTTTTTAATCCTACTTAATTTTTAAAGAGTAACCTTAGATAAGATTCTAATGTTTTTTATCCAGATAGAAAGGTGACCATTATTTCAATAGTCAATCCTTCACCCACTAATTACTGATATCATTTCTGTGGTTATGTCAATTCCTTATATCTGGGTCTGTTTCTAGGCTCTCTTTCTAGTCCAGTGGTCGACAAACTCATTAGTCAACAGAGCCAAATATCAATAGTACAAAGATTGAAATTTCTTTTGAGAGCCAAAAACTGACTTCTGCACATGGGTCATGAAGTTTCAATTTCACTGTACATGTGCACCCACACGTGGTATTTTGTGGAAGAGCCACACTCAGGGGCCAAAGAGCCGCATGAGGCTTGCGAGCCTCAGTTTGCCAACCACTGTTCTAGTTCATTTATGCATTTTCTCTCTTACCTGGTTAATTGTCTACCATTATGTATAGTGCCTCGTCCTTATTTGAATGTTAGTGAAATTACCATTATTAAAGATTAGTTGGTTATTTTAGCCTTTTCCTGTTTTATAAGAATTAGATCATTTTTTCCCGTTATTTATTTATTTATTTATTTTCTTTATTGTTCAGTTTATTAATTACATTGTTCCCCTTTTTTATCCCCCTATATCTCCCCTCCACCCTGTACCTATCCCACCCTCCACCCTCATCTCCCCCTCCCCAATGTCCTCTCCCATTGTTGCAAGATTTTTGTCCAATCTCTTGCTGTACTTCCCACAACCCTTTTCTCCCCAAGAATTGTCAGTCCATTCCCTCTCTATGTCCATGTTTCTGTTATATTCACCAGTTTATCTTGTTCATCAGCCTATCAATTCACTTGATTTTTATGTTCATTTGTTGATAGATGTGTATTTGTTGTTCATAATTTATATTTTTACCTTTTTCTTCTTCCTCTTCTTAAAGAATATCTTTCAGCATTTCATATAATACTGGTTTGGTGGTGATGAACTCCTTTAGCTTTTTCTTATCTGCGAAGCACTTTATCTGATCCTCAATTCTGAATGATAGCTTTGCTGGATAGAGTAATCTTGGTTGTAGATTCTTGCTATTCATTATTTTGAATATTTCTTGCCACTCGCATCTGGCCTGCATCGTTTCCTTTGAGAAATCCACTGACAATCATATGGGTGCTCCCCTGTAGGTAACTAAGTGTTTTTCTCTTGCTGCTTTTAATATTCTCTCTTTATCTTTTGCTCTTGGCATTTTAATTATGATATGTCTTGGTGTGGTCCTCTTTAGATGCCTATATTTTGGGGTTCTGTGTACTTCTTGGGCTTTTAAGTCAGTTTCTTTCACCAGGTGTGGGAAGTTTTCAGTCACTATTTCTTCAAGTAGGTTTTCATTAACTTGCTCTCTCTCTTTTTCTGGCACCCCAATAATTCGGATGTTGGCATGTTTCAGGTTATCCCAGAGGCCCCTTACGCTATCTTCAATTATCTGAATTCTTTTTGTTTCTTGCTTTTCCAGCTGAGTGGATTTTGCTTCTTTGTATTTCAAATCTTTGACTTGGTTCTTGTGGCCCTCTGGACTGCTTTCAGGACTTTGTGTAATATTATTTATTTCAGTCTGTGTATGCTTGATTTCTAGTTGGTCTTTTTTTTTTTTATCCGTGAGGGTCTGGTTCGTATCCTCAGAGGTCTTGTTCATTTCCTTGAGGGTCTCATTCATTTCCTTGTGGTTCTCATTCATTTCCTTGTAATTCTCATTCATTTCCTGGTTGGTCTTGTTTATTTCCTGGTAATTCTCATTAAGTTGATCGGCCTTTTGTAGGAGCCTCTTGAAAAGCCTTATAACTGTGGTTTTGAACTCTATGTCTTGTCGTCTTTTCTCCTCCATTTCTTTCACATCTGATTTCTTTCCATATCTCTGCATGGTGGCTGCTTTATGTGGTAGATATCTTCAAAGGGACAGTGGCTCAGCCTCTTCAGTGACCTGAGGTGGGTACTCTTACTGCAATCCTTTATGGGTTGTATTCAATATTTTTGAATTTAAGCCCAGCTTGTTGTTGTTATCCCTAGGAGGGTTTGACCTCCAGGCCAATTGGCTGTGAAGGGAGACTGTGTTCAGGTTGGATGGGCGGAGTCTCTGAGCTGCGCAGGCAGCGTCAGCGTCAGCTGCGTCCTATGCGGAGCTTGCGCGCTCGGGTCTGTGTTGCATGGGGATGGCTGCAGGCACCTCCAAGAGAAAGCTGCTAGTCTCTTCCCCTTGCCAGACAACTCTGCCTTTCCCCAAATGTGCCTGCACACCAAAAGTCTAGCCCAAGGTTGTAAAATAGATGGTTTCCGGAACCAGGAGACAAGTTTCCAGGGGGCAAGTCGCGGGTTTGCGCGACCCTTGCAACTAGGAGCCTCTGCTGCGCCCCGCTTCCAGGGTGCGTCCCCCGGACCTCGGACCTCGCCTGGCGCTGGGAAGTCTGTGTCTCCGCCCTCCCCGTAGAAAAATCCGGCCGGGGGTGTTGTTCCAGCCCCAGCCCGCGCACGCGTGACCAGGGCGGCTCCTAACCTGTTTCTGTCTGAAAGGCTGTGCTCCCGCCGCTCCTGAGTCTCAGCATCCCACCTTTACTCTTATTAGTGGAGTTTTCATTCAGCCAGCTTTCTGGCGATTCTGGGTGCTGTCTGTTCTGCTGTTATGTTGTAGTTCTTAAATCGTTGCTTGGGGCAGAACAATAGGTGTTTACCTATGCCGCCATCTTGGTGCTCCCAGAATTAGATCATTTTTTAAAAGAAGCCACATTGAGACTGACAGGAAGGTGCAGACGTGAAAAGGACTGGCCCTGCTCTTGGACAGCAGCTGAGGTTCAGTAGGAGGGTTCCTTGTAAGAAGTGTGGGGTCTCAACCACATACCAGGCTAGTCCCTAACCCAGAGAACCAGAGCCAGAAAGAGGCACCACACAATATCTGGCTGTATAAAGCAGCAGCTATGGATGTTATGTGAAGATAGGATTGGTGCTCCCTTAAAAGGCCAAGTCAAATTTCATTCTCAGGCACTCACCTTGAGCCAGGACAGAGGGAGGTAAAAGTATACTAGAGCTGTGTGAAGAAAACATGGGGTTGTAGCTCTGGAGAGAGAGCTGAGGGGCCAGCCACCAGGATCCTTGTGTTGAGTCATTCTCCCACACCACAGGCTCCATATTTCGTGGGTGAGACACTGCCCTTCTTATCCCATCCTGCAGAGCTTATGCCCTGCTGAGTTGTCAGCTGCTGTGGCTGTAGTGTAGAAGGCTGGGCAGACTCAGGTGTGTCAGAAACTGAGTTGTGTGGCTTTTGAATGGCAGCCATATCCTCACTTTCATGTGAACCTGACTAGTGCTTCCCTCTAAAGGAAGATCTGCTAGAACCATATTCCAGGCTTCCTGTAGATCCACTCTGTGGGCTTTGGTGGCCCCATCTGCCTCAATCATAGTGGCTCCACCCTGCAGAGGTCTAGGCAAATTTTGGGACAGACTGAGAGGTATGGATCTGGGGTGGGGCAACATCCCCTCCACCCCCTTATACATATACACATTTCCCCAAAGCCTTACTGGCACCTCCCAATCACAGGAGATCCACTAGCTCCATTCTCCTGCCTCTCTGCTGCCCACCTTGTTGAGCTCTGTCTCCTCCCAGCAGAATCTGGGATAAACAGATACATGGGGCTGAAGGGTAGGGACCATTTTCTTCTGTACACCTGACCAGAGCAAAGCCCTCCCTCCACACACCGAGTCTTGATCTTTTTGGGCTTGATAAACTCTGCTGGTCTCACCCTGACAACTCTCTGAGACCCCGCTGCAGCACAAAGGTTTGAAAACACTCAGCAGGTGGCAGCTAGGCTTGGTATATCAGGAGACATTTGCTGAATGGCCTGAGACCCAATACTGGCTCCAGGTTTGAACCTGTATCAGTCTGGTGAACATCACTCATCCCTACTTGGTGACTCCCTGAGAATCTATCTCATGCAACTCAAATACTGTTAGAGGATATTTCAGTGACTGAACCTAGCAGGCAGCCAGCAGGCAGAAGCAAATTCTCTGGGTGCCTTGGGACTTTTGCTGACCTTCCCCTGGAACCAGTGCTGGTAAAAGCCGGCTATGGTATGCACAGCTTAGTCCTTCCCACATGCACTCAGGTCCAGCAGAGGTAGCCACAAATTGTGGATTGCTTTTAACTCCAAACAGGTTCCCCGGGGTTAGTAACAGGCAACATCTGACATTGGCCTGCACCAGAGTCTCTCACAATAGACTCAGAACCAACACACTCAGTGTCCAGCTTCAGACAACATCAGAGCAGGATACAATAAGCTTAACCAGTGGCATGTCCAAAGGAGATCTCAGCAAGCTATACACCCTGCTGGAGTGAATTCAGCTTAAGGTGGTCATCACCTGCACAGCAGTTCACACACTGTGGTCAGAGTAGAAACTCATGGTCAGTCAGCCCGTAGGCTGATCCCACACTCAAATTGGCCAATGGTAACCAGGACTCAATTATAATAGGAGGGCTCACATAACCAACACAAGGGCCATTCCTGGAGCACCCAGCTTAGGTGATCAAGGTGCCACTGGACCCCACGGGACACCTACTACATAAGGCCCCCCTAAAAAAAAAGACTAGGCATCATAGTAGACCTATCTAATATAGAAACAAACACAGAGAGTCAGCCAAATGAAGGGACAAAGAAACATCTATAAATGAAAGAATAGGAGAAATCCCCAGAAAAAGCTACATAAAATGGAGAAGATAAATTTATCAAATTTTGTGTTCAAAACAATGGTTATAAAGATAAAGAGGGATATAGAAACCAGAAAAAAAGACTAGTCAGAAATGAAGAATGCAATATCTGAAATAAAGAATACACTAGAAATAATAAACAGTAGGTTGAATAAGGCAGAGAATCAAATCATCTGTTTGGAAGACTAGGTAGAAAAAACCCAAGCAGAGCAGCAAAAAGGAAAATACATTTTTTAAAAAATGAACATAATTTTAGGGACCTTTGGGATAACAGGAAGCTTAGAGGCATTTGCATCATAGGGGTTCCAGAAGAGAGAGAGCAAGAGATTGAGAACTTGTTTAAAGAAAAAATTATGGAAAATGCCCCTAACTTGGTGGCAAAAATAAATAAATAAATAAAACATATAAGTCTAGGAAGCACAATTCACATTGGTACAGGCCTACCTCAAGAAACAAGATGAACCCAAAGAGGCCCATACTAAGACACATAATAATTAAAATGGCAAAGAGAGAATCTTAAAAGCTGCAAGAGAAAGACAGTTGCTTTTAAGGGAACTCCCATAAGACAGCTGATTTCCTAACAGAAACATTTAAGGCCAGAAGGAATTGGCATGAAATATTCAAAGTGATTAAAAGCAAGGATCTACAATCAAGATTACTTTACCCAGCAATGCTAGTATTTAAAATTGAAGACCAAAAGAGCATCCCAGACAAGAAAAAGTTAAAGGAGTCTGTTATCATCAAACCAGTATTGCAAGAAATGTTAAAGGGTCATTTTGAAGAATAATAAGAAGAGAAGAATAATTAGAATAAGGGGAAGGGAAATGACAAGGAGGAGGAGGAAGAAGAACAAGAAAGATAAGATGATGACAGAGGAATATAGTTAAAAGAATAAAATGCAATAAATACATACCTATCCATATGAACCTTAAATCTAAATGGCTTAAATGCTCCAATCAAAAGACATAGGATAGCTGAATGGATAAGAAAAAAAGACCATACATAAGCTGTTTATGAAAGACCCATCCTTAGAACTAAAGATACACACAGATTAAAAGTAAAGGAATGAAAAAATGTATTTAATGCAAATGAAAAGGAAAAACAGGATGAGGGGGTAATATGTATATCTGACAAAATTGGCCTTAAAACAAATGCTAGCTCTGGCTGGTGTGGCTCGGTTGGGTATCATCCAGTGCACCAAATGTTGCTGGTTTGATTCCACTGTCAGAGCACATGCCTGTGCTATAGGCTTGATTCCTGAGAGGGGACATGCAGGATGCAGCCAATCAACATTCCACTGTCAAATCAATATTTCCATCTCTTTCTCCTCCCTTCCTCTCTTTCAAAATCAATAAAAATATGTAAAAAGAAAGGTTTAAGTAAAAGATATAGGACTCTGCATAATGGTAAAGGGAGCAATCAAACAAGAGGATATAATCCTTGAAAACAATTATGCTCTCAATATAGGAGCACCTAAGTATGTAAAGCAGATCTTGATGGACGATGGACATAACGAAATATGTCAACAGTAATATAGTCATAGTAGGGAATCTTAACAGCCCATTGACATCAATGGATAGGTCTTCCATACAGAAAATCAACCAGGAAACAGTGGCCTCAAATGACATACTAGATCAGATAGGTTTAATTGATATCTTCAGAGTATTTCACCTCACAACAGAATATATATTCTTTTCAAATGCACACGGGATATTTTGTAGAATAGAATAGACTACATATTAAGAGACAAACAAGTCTCAGTAAATTTAGGAAGATTAAAATCATATCAAGCACCTTCTCTGACCACAATGGTATGAAACTAGAAATCAATTGCAATATCCTATCTAATAAAAGAGTAATATGCAAATTGACCATCTTTGACCACATGCCTAGCTGCTTCCCTGCCAGCCTACTGCTCCTAACTGCCCTCCCCTGCAGGCCTGGTCATCCCTAATTGCCTTCCCCTGCAACTTCGATTACAGTTGGGAGGGACCAGGCCTGCAAGGGATGGCAATTGGAGGCAAACAAGCCTGCAGGGGAGGACAGTTAGGAATGACCAGGCCGGCAGAGGAGGGAAGTTGGGGGGACCCATACCTGCAGGGGAGAGCAGTTAGGGGGAACCAGGCCTGCAGGGGAGGGAAGTTAGGGGCAAACAAGCTGGCAGAGGAGCAGTTAGGGGGCAGGAGAGTGACTAGGGGGTGGTCAGACTGATAGGCAGAAGCATTTAGGGGCAATCAGGCAGGCAGGAAGGTGATCAGTTGGGAGCCAGCAGTCCCGGATTGGGAGAGGGATGTCCAACTGCTCATTTAGGCACTATCCCAGGGATCGGATCTCAATGGGCAGTCAGCCATCCTTCGAGGGGTCCTAGATTGGAGAGAGTGAGGGCTGGGCTGAGGGACACTCTCCTGCCACCCTATGCACAAATTTCATGCACCAGGCCTCTGGTAAAACTGAAAATCACACCCCCCATGCACAAATTTTGTACACTGGGTCTCTAGTTCCTATATAATAAAGAGGTAATATGCCAATTGACCATCACTCCAACACACAAGATAAGCATCCCCATGTGGACATAAGATGGCCACCACAAGATGGCCAGCAGGGGAAGGCAGATGTGGGTGATCAGGCCAGCAGGGAAGGGCAGATGTGGGTGATCAGGCCAGTAGGGGAGGGCAGTTGGGAGGGATTAGACCTGCAAGGGAGGGCCATTGGGGGCAATTAGGCTTGCAGGGGAGGGCAATTAGGGGTGACTGGGCCAGCAGAGAAGGGCAGTTGGGGGTGACCAGGCCTATAGGAGAGGGAAGTTGGAGGGAGGACCTAGGCCTGCAGAAGAGGGAAGTTGGGGAAGGGGGGACCAGGCCTGCAGGGGAGGGCAGTTGGGGACAACCAGACCTGCAGGGGAGGGCAGTTGGGGGATGGGACCTGGCCTGCAGGGGAGGGCAGTTGGGGCGACCAGGCCAGCAGGAGAGGGCAGTTAGTGGCAACCAGGTTAGCAAGGGAGGGAAGTTAGGCATTGACCAGGCTAGCAGGGGAGTTGTTAGGGGGCAATCAAGAAGGCAGGCTGGCAAGCTGTTGGGAGCCAGCAGTCCTGAACTGTGAGAGGGATATCTGACTGCCTGTTTAGGCCCACCAGGATCGGGCCTAAATTGGCAGTTGGACATCCCTCGAGGGGTCCCAGATTGGAGAGAGTGGAGGCTGGGCAGAGGGACAGTCCCTCTCACCCCATGCACAAGTTTCGTGCACCAGGGCTCCGGTAAAACTGAAAATCACACAAAGCCATGGTGGCTAAATCATATGTTACTAAATAATTAATGAGTTAAAAATGAGATAAAGGAAGAAATTAAAAATAATACCTTGAAACAATTGAAAATGAAAAGATAACAACCCCAAATCTATGGAATTCAATGAAATTATTCCCAAGAGGGAAATTCCTATTGATACAGGCCTACCTCAAAAATAAACAAACAAACAAATAAATAAGAAACATCTCAAATAAACTTTCTGACTTTACACTTAAAGGAAATATGAGAGGAAAAATGAACAAAGCCCAAAGTGAGAAGAAGAAAGTAAGTAATAAAGATCAGAGCAGAAATAAATGACATAGAGTCTAAATACACAGAGAGCAATAAAACCAAAAGCTAGTTATTTGAATAGATAAACAAGATTGACAAATATTTATCCAGTATTTTCAAGTAAAAAATAGAATCCAAATAAAATCAGAAAAGATAAAGGAGAAATAACAACTGACACCAACAAAATACAAAAGGTTGTAAGAAAATATTACAACCAACTATATGCCAGCAAATGGACAATCTGAGCAAAACAGATAAATTCCTAGAAACATACAATCTTCCAAACCTGAATTAGGAAGAATCAGAGAATTTGGACAAAGAAGATTATAAGTAGTGATATTGAAAGAAGTAATTTAAAAAAAAAAAAAACTTCCAACAAACAAAAGTTCTGGACCAGCTGGTTTCACAGGTGAATTTTACCAAACATTCAAAGAAATAACACCTATCCTTCTCAAACTATTCCAGAAATTTCAAGAGGAGGGAAGACTTCCAAGCTCATTTTATAAGACCAGCATTATTCCAAAATCAGATAAAGACACTATAAAGAAGGAAAATTATATGCCAATATCCCTGTTGAACATAGATCCTAAAATCTTCAATAAAATATTAGCATACGGAAACCAGCAATACATTAAAGAGTTCATACACCATGATCAGGTGGGACCAGTAAGCACATGAAAAGACACAGAACATCACTAGCCATTAGGAAAATGTAAATCAGAACCACAATGGGATACCACTTTGTACTTATCATGATGTCTATAACCAAAAATAATAAATATTAATAAATGGTGAGAAGTTGAAGAAAGTGAGACTCATACATTGCTGGTGGGGATGCAAAATCATGTAGCTGCTGCATTTATGCACATACACACACACATACACATATGAGAAATGAAAACCTGTGTCCACACAAAATCTTGTACGTGAATCTCTTTTTTACAATAGGCAAAAATGGAAATGTCCCACAGGGAATTAACTGATGGATGGATAAATAAAATGTGATATGTGCATACAATGGAAATATTTTGTTAAAAGTTGTTTTTTTTTAATTTTAGGACATTGATAATTTTACCTATGTTATAAAATTAATTGCCATAAATTCACTGATAGCAAAGTAGTCATAACATTTTATATCTCTGTTGAGTCCTTATTTACATAGCCATTTTTATTCTTGAAGTTATCTATCTGTCTCCTTTGTTTATTATTGATCTAAGCAGATATTGCTTAATTGATCCTTTATTAATGCTTTGTGTTGTATTTTATTAAATTTTGATTTTATCTTTATTTATTTTATTCTATTTGTTGTTTTTCTTTTTCTATCATCTTTGGTTGGATGTTTTACATATTAATTTTCCATTTTTCTTCACTTGTAGAATATGCACTAGAATTATTAATTTATTTCTACTACTGCTTTAGTACTTTCTATTTTATGAGTTTTGACACATAGTGTTATAAAGACCTAAAATCCTAATTTTTTCTAATAACTCCTTTATAATTAATTATTGATCTATATTTAATTAATGGGCTTTAAAAGTATATATTTTTATTTTTAAGAAAAAACAAAATATGTAGAAAAATTAAAAGACCAAGGCAATAAAACACTCATCTCTCCACAATTTAGCATCAACAAACATTAATGTTTTGTTTCATACATGTTTTTTCCAAAGTAAGTGGCAAATGCCATCATACTTAATCCTAAATACTTTAGCCATATGTCTTTTAAAAATGAGAACTACTTCTTTTATAACCACAACTAGAGGCCCAGTGCACGAAAACCATGCATGGTGGGGGTATCCCTCAGCCCTCTTGCAATCTGGGACCATTTGGGTAGGGTCTCTAGGCTTGGCAGCAATCAGGGCCTATAGGGGCTTCCCTTCCCCTGGCTGCCAGCAGTTGGCTCTACCCCATCCCTGCCACTGCTTGCCATCTGTACAGAACTGCCCCCTCCTCCCCCTGTCACTTGTCACCTCCCTCTGTTGGCAACAGGTATGAGGTGCAATCACTTGGCAGGCCTGGGCCTCCCTCTGTGGGAGGTGATCACTGACAGGCCCCACACACCCACCACAGCATCACTGGCTGGTGGCCTGGGCCTTTCCCTTTGGGGCAATTAACTGCAGAGCACCATCATCAATCGCCCCACAGAGGTTGGGCTGGGTCTCCCTCTACAGGATGATCATAGGGTGGTGACAGGGCCCCCGAACCAATCACATCGCACCCACCTTGGCTGGCCTGGTGAGTTCCTGTCATAGTTGTCTAGAAAGGCATCGGGACAGTGGTCCTACTGTTTGGTTGTTTGGTTGATTTGCATATTATGCTTTCATTATTATAGATGCTATATTTACCCTTACCAAAATAAATAAAAATTATCATATCTAATACCATTCTTACTTAATTTTCTCTAATTGCTTTCAAAATGTTTTTATAACTGTTTATTTTAGACCAAGATCTAGTCACAGTTGTTTTATTTTGCTTTGTCTTGTCTCTTTCAATCTGTTTTCTTCCTCTACTTGCTTTATCCGTAGACATTGACTTTTTGAAGAGCTCCAGATCAACCTGTTCTGTATGTGGCCCATTGTTTCCTTTTTTGTGATGTATCTGATCCTCTCGCTTCCATACTTACAAAATGGAATTTATCAAAGGTCTGAGCTAGATTCAGATTAAAATTATTTTCTTCAAGAATACTTGAGTAGCAATGTTATGCACTTCTCAGGAAGCATAATATAAAGAGGAACCATTCAGTTGATCTCTCACTTGTATAAGATTTCTCCTTTGGATTTTAGAAAAAAAAAGGAGTAATATTTTGTACTGTATGAATATTCTGTTTTCCATCAATCTTTTATGTAATGGCTTTAACATCCATTGGCAATCCTTATTTGGATCTGTTTCTTTACTGTGGATTAAAACTGGTGCTATATCTGAGGTAAGCTTCTTCTTCTCAAATGGGTAAGCACTATCACTTCCCTACCAAAAATAAAAATAAGAAATTAAAAATATTTTTATTAAGGTTTAATTTACATGCAATAAAATTCACCAGTTTTCATGTGTACAGTTTGATGAGTTTAACAAATATTCACAGTTTTGTGATACCACCACAATCATGATATGGGATATTTCCCACATGCCAGGTTATTCTCTTGTGCCTCTCTATGGTCAGTTTCCCTCCCAGACTTAGGCCCAGCCCCAGCCCCGAACAACTAAACTGCCTTTTGTCTCTGGAGTTTTTTAGAATCAAATAAAAGCTAGTTATCAAGTGTGATATTTTTTCACTTAGCATAGTACTTTTGAGATTCATGCATGTTGTTACGTTTATCAATAGTTGGATCCTTTTTATTGCTGTGTAGTTTTTTATGGTATGGATGGATCTACCACAGCTTGTTTTTCTATTATAAATTGATGGAAATATGGGATACTTCCAGTTTGGGGATAATATGAATACCACTGCTATAAATATTTCTGTGCAAGTCTTAGTGTGAACACGTTTTTACTTCTCTTGGGTAAATATCCAGGAATGGGGTTACTGGATGGTGTGTGTGTATATATATATATATATATATATATATATATATATATATATATATATATATTATTGATGTTTTGCAGAGCGGAAGGGAGAGGGATAGAAAGTCAGAAACATCGATGAGAGAGAAACATCGATCAGCTGCCTCTTGCACGCCCCCTCCTGGGGATGTGCCCGCAGCAGCCAAGGTACATGCCCTTGACCGGAATCGAACCTGGGACCCTTCAGTCCGCAGTCGGACGCTCTATCCACTGAGCCAAACTGGTCTTGGCAGGATGGGTTTTTAAGTGTATGTTTAACTTGACAAGAAACTGTCAACTAGTTTTCCAAATTTGCTGTGTCATTTGGCATTCCCACCATCTATGTAGGATAATTTAAGTTGCTCTACATCATTGCCATGCTTGATTTTGTTAGTCTTGCAACATACTTTGGAGCATAAGGCATTTAATTGCTTTATGATTCATTACTTGATTGAGACATGATGAATATTTATCATGTGCCTGATCCTTACCTAGGTGCTGGGACACCCTGGATATTATATTGTAAACTGACAATAAACAGTTTCTCCAGTAACTTGGATAAACTCTATCATAGCTTTCCTATGTGTTCTTTTGGGTTTTCTATGGAGATAATCATATCTATAAGAACAATCATTCCCTTCTTCTTGAAATACTTTATATACTGGGTTCCTGAGGGAGCACATTTTTCCTGGTTTGCCTTCTCTCTTACTTGCTGCCACTTGGGGTTCATTTTCATTATCTTAACTTTGTATAGTTGGAGTGCCTTTCAGGATTCATTCCTTGAACATATTTTTTCCTAACTACTCACAACCTTAATGGCCTATACCATCTGATGGATTAAATTTAACCATCTATATTTAGAGAATCCCCAAATTTTCATCTCTATATTGGACTGGTACCCTGAACACAGTGCTTGGATATTTATTTGGCTGCACACTTAATATGTCATTTTGGTTGATAAACATCAATAACAGTAATAACAACCACCAACATAAACCCGCTAACACAAGCGTAACACCAAAAGCATTTGGTGCATAATAGGGACTCTTTTAAGAACTTTACAGAAATGAACTATTTTTAAAATTTAACATATTAGGAATCCCAATCTTAACAGATCCGAAACTGAACCTTTGTTTCTTCTACCAAAATGCTCTCTATCCTGTTTAGTCTTCCCATTTCAGTTAATACCATCTCCATCCTTTTAACTGCTAAGGCCCAACACTTGCAGTTATTATTTAATCTTTGATTTTTTTTCAGACCCCCTGTTCTGAACAAATGCTATTGCCTCTAAATTCAAAACAATCCCAGATTGCCACCTGTTCTCATTATCTTTCTTGCTATGGCCCTGTCCAAACCATGCCCTGTCATTAGATTCCTGCAATAGGCTAATCACAGATATCCCCCTTTCTTCTTTTTCCTCCTGAATTCACAACATGCTAGCCAGAGTGATCCATTAAGCAAAAGTCAGATCATGAAACTCCCCTGTTCTCAACCTTCTGTGTCCGTGTCCTCTCACATAACTCAGAGTAAAAACCAAAGTCCTTAAGTTAGCCTGTTGGGCCTGACCCAATGATTTGTCCTCTAAACCTACCCCTTCCCCCACTTCACCTCTCCCCTCACTGTCCCACCCCTTGTGCTTCCTTGCTGTCCTAGACCTCACCAGGCACAATCAGATCTAGGAAGTTGTCCTTGACTTATATTTACTTACTGGAGAAAGTAACACTTGAACTTCAATGTACTTCACCTATTAAGTCACAGTGATATATCTGATTTTAATCCTGACCTGTACATGGAGACTTCAGACTATACTGGTGGAGTGCCCATAGTGCTGTGGTAAACATTACTGGGCTACAAAATAAGGAGAAGGCACAGTCTCTGCCTAGGTAAGTGGGTGCTTAATGTGGCTTGGCCACAGTTCACAGCTATAGCATAAAGCAAAATAATGATTGGAATAGAGTTTTAAATTAAACTCGATTCAATTTCTACAATAAGTATACTTATTTCTGCCTACCTCATACACCTATCTGAATAAATGGCTTACAAATTTTCCCCTTCAACTTTTTCAACTGATGATTTGTTTACCCAACAAATTATTCCCCAACAAATACTGTCAGGTGGAATAATTGAACATTTCCCAGCACTTGAGAAGAATGTACAAAACAAGGCATAATCCAATTGGTCGTATTCTTTATGCTTAAGGCTTGTTTATGTGTATCTAGGACTACTGTTATTTTTATTATTTAAAAAATCCCATAATCCTTATAAGCCTCTCACCAATAGAAACATGTGGTTCTATTGAAATGGTGTATAAAAATAGTTCAAAGTGTGTTATTGAACTATTGAATAAACTATTTTAATTTCAAAAGTATCCGTTTTTTAAAAATTATTCCCTAATAAAATGGCATTGCTTTAAAAAGAATAGTTCCATGAGAAAAGGAAAAAAAAAGAATTATTTTAATTCAAAATGAAGCTAAACTGAGTTCTGCATTTTCTTATCCAAAGCAGATTTTCGTTTTGTCTCCAAAAGCCAACAGGAGGCAAAGGGCCCAGCTTCTTTGCCAATTACATGCCAGTCCTCCCTCCAGAAGCTTTATTCCCAAATGGGAACCAAGTTCTGACTCCAGACAGATGACTGTTAGTTCCAGCTCTTACCTGCCAGTTACAATAATTTGGGTATGGGTGGCAGTCTCTGGGTTCGCCTGATGATAAGATTACACTACCTGTTTGCTTAGTTCATGAGCACAAATTCATTCTGCAGACAAGGCAAGGGGCTGTGAGGGGTGGTGTTGGGTGAGGTGTGCCAGGGACTGGTTTTTCTCATTAGGAAGTGGGAAAGGAAAGCACCATTTCCTCTTTGGGATCCCCACTTCCCCTTTCAGTTCATCTGTTGGGGCAGACAATAGAAGCCTCTAAGCCCTCCTCTCTGGGCACCAGGTCCTTGTTGCCTGTCTCCCCGTCTCCCCCTCCTCTTCTCCCCTCCCCGCATCCACTGGCTTCCCCAACTCAGGCTCCAGGCGGAGATTTGTCAGAACCGTTCTGATGAGACAGATTATGATTGCAGCAGATGGGCTGGATTCGACAGCCCCATCCTAAGCAGCTTCTGAAGGGGGTTGGGGCTGGAGGGGCGGGGAGGGGGAGAAAGTGGGGGGCGGGAATCTATGGGCTGAGCCGCCTGGTAAGAGCGCACCAGCACAGTCGGCCCGGCGCTCCTGGGCAGCTGTTTAAGGCGCGCCTCCCGGAGGAAAGTGGCGCACAGACCCAAGGGGCTCCCAGAGCACCCGTGAAACCTCCCATTGCCTAGAGGGCGTGGAGACTCCGGAGGCAGGCGCAGGGGGACCAGTGGCACACAAAGCGGAAGAAAGCCAGGAGCTCGGTTTCTTGGCTACCCAGCGCCGAGCCGTGGGCTGGCTGCGGAGCGCGCCTGGCCCAGGCTACCTCTGCGCGCTCTGGGAATGGCAAGTTTGCCAACTCCAGGCTCTGTGGCCAGCACCTCGCTGCTCCCGAAGTGACGAGCCCTGCAGGCTCTGGCCCCGGGGCGGCACCCACCCAGCCCAGACCCCACGGCAAAATGCTCCAGCAAAGGCCAGGTAAGGAGACTCCGGCCCGCGCCCCTCCCACCGAGCACCCAGCTGCAGGCCGCCTGGGGCATCTCCCGGCCCCTTTGCTCCCACTAGTCCCCCTGACTCTCTGTTTCTGTTCCTACCTCCTTGGTCTCCTCGGTCCATCTCTGCCCTCTACTGCTTCCCTGCACAGTTGCCCTTCATTTCCACCTTACCAGATCTCAGCAGCAGGGGGAGAAGTTCCGGAGGTGGGAGGTTAGGGGCTCTCCTCCCTGCGCTCCAGCTCCACTGGACAGCGGTGGGTGTGTGAGGTCTCATCCACATTCCTGGTCCCACGCAGTTCCTACCCAGCACAACACACACGCCCTCCTTTCCACCTGTGGGGCCTCCCTTTTGTGCTGGAAGTACACATGAAAACACACACATGGACACACAATTCCACCTGGGCACCCTCCAGAGATTCCTGAAGGATGTGGAGGGGTGGCTGGCAGTGGGCAGATCTTGAATACCAGACCCTCCCAAGCACAGGACTGGTGCCTCTCCTGCCTCTTGGCCCTGGCTCCCAGGTCCAGGTGCCAGCAGAGCAAGGCGCCTCCAAGAGGGCCAGGAGGCTGCTGTACTTGGCAGGGACATTGCTGTGCCACCAAAAAACTCCACCCCCATCCCCAGGAGATACCAGCCTGGACCACTGCCTGGCCTGGCCCAGCAGGGTATGCCTGCTCCCACTTGCCACGGTAGCCTCCTCCCCCTCCCCTGCCCCCTCACCAGTGGGTCCCTGACTTTGTCTATTCAACAGCTCAGGTCCTCCTGCTCTGGCACCCCTCTCTTGCTGCCCAGCTCCCCAGGAGCTATGAGTGTGTGCCCTGTTGCTACTGGCAACTGCCTGTGCAGAAAGCTCAGCCCCCAAAGTAGCTTAATACTGATTGATGGGCAGAAACATGATATTTTCTGGAGCTTAGCTGGTGCTGGTGTAGGGACTCTCCCTGCTGCTGGAGCCCTTTAGGCCTATAGACCTCTAGGGAGCTGGCGGACTTCCTTCCCTCCTAGGCCCCACCCCACCCCTTCATAAAAGGGGCCTTAGGATATCCTCATCACCTGGGTTAAATTCAGAGCCAGCTTTTGCTTCCCAGAGATTTCCTTCTTACTCCCTGGCTTCTGCTGAGTCCCATAAAAGAGACACTACCATCTCCTTTCTGTTACACCTGCTTCCTCCACCTTCTTAATGATCTGAACTAATCCCACAAATGCTCATTAAAGCATTTTCAAAAAGAACTCATTTCATATCAATATCTCTTCCTCAGCTTCCTCTCTTTTCCCAAGGGGCCTGCCATGTCCAGCCCTAGAAAGGGTGATGGGATAGGCACCACAATGCTCAGTTCGAACACCACCTTTGCTGCTTCTGTGAAATTTCATTTTGACCCCCTCACACTCATCACCCCTCCTTTTTCAGGGAGGGAAGCCTCCTCCTTTAGGCATCCAAACTAATAAAAGTGCTCTGGGCTAATAGAAATCCCTGCCCCAATCTGTGCCCCTTTTCCCACTACCCCCAGTAGTAACCACAAAAGGCCCGATTTCATTATCAAAGACATTATCTTCAGGAGAACTTTTTTTCTACAGTATGTTTTTCTCAGCACCCTCAGTATTTTGGGTAGAATATTTTCATTTCCTAAATTGGCATGCCAAGCTCTGTTTTGCCTGTTGACATTAATTTGAAAAACCATGTAATGTTTTAAAGTTATTCATTGATTCTTCCAAACAAAACTTTGAGAGGTTCTGCTGTGTTAAGCACCAGTGTAGGATGGGAATGAAGCAAAGACAAGACCCAAATGGCCATGAGCATATTAAAGGACGCCTGACTGCTGGATTGTGGTTATTGCCATGATAGTTGATATTATAACAGAGCACTACATTGGACCAGGACTTGACAGTTTACAAAAGCTTTCCTAGGCATTATCTTCCTTAACCCCAGCAGCGGGAATTTTAAATAGCAGGATTCTACCAAAAGGCCCAGTAATGCTCACCAATCCTGCTTAACAAGAAAGAGAACCTTGCAAATTGTCCCCACAACTGATGGAGCTTTAGAACACAGAATTAAGTGACTCAGAAGAAGCTTAGTAACAGGAATGTGGCCTGGAAAGATAAGTGAAATACATGTAGCGTGCTCCTTGCCAGGAAGCCATCATGGGAAGAGACTCTATCCTAAGACTGTGGTCCCCAGTGAAGGATTGGCTGCTGGAGATGGAGAATTTCCAGGGTGCTGGACTGTTGCCTTATGCTAGGAGCTAAAATGGGGTGAAAGTATTAGCACAAAGTTGCTGGGAGACTAGAAAATAAAGCGAAATGAGTAGACAGTGAAGTTACTTTCTTTAGTTACAAGGCATTTGCAAGATATTTGCAAGTTTCTAGTATGAATTTACTTTTTAAAAAATCTTTATTGTTCAGTTTATTAATTACATTGTTCCCCCTTTTTTATCCCCCTATAGCTCCCCTCCACCCTGTACCCATCTCACTCTCCACCCTCACCTCCCCCTCCCCACTGTCCTCTCCCATTGTTGCAACATTTTTGTCCAGTCTCTTGCTGTACTTCCCACACCCCTTTTCTCCCCAAGAATTGTCAGTCCATTCCCTCTTTATGTCCATGATTCTGTTATAGTCACCAGTTTATCCTGTTCATCATACTATCAATCCACTTGATTTTTATATTCATTTGTTGATAGTTGTGTATTTGTTGTTCATAATTTATATTTTTACCTTTTTTCTTCTTCTTCTTCTTCTTCTTAAAGAATATCTTTCAGCATTTCATATAATAATGGTTTGGTGATGATGAACTCCTTTAGCTTTTTCTTATCTGCAAAGCACTTTATCTCATCTTCAATTCTGAATGATAGCTTTGCTAGATAGAGTAATCTTGGTTGTAGATTCTTGCTATTCATTATTTTAAATATTTCTTGCCACTCGCGTCTGGCCTGCATCGTTTCTGTTGAGAAATCCGCTGACAATTATATGGGTGCTCCCCTGTAGATAACCACCTGTTTTTCTCTTGCTGCGTTTAATGTTCTCCCTTTGTCTTTTGCTCTTGGCATTTTAATTATGATGTGTCTTGGTGTGGTCTTCTTTAGATTCCTATATTTTTGGGGTTCTGTGTACTTCTTGGACTTTTAAGTCAGTTTCTTTCACCAGGTGGGGGAAGTTTTCAGTCACTATTTCTTCAAGTAGGTTTTCATTACCTTGCTCTCTCTCTTTTTCAGGCACCCCAATAATTTGGATGTTGGCATGCTTGAGGTTGTCCCAGAGGCCCCTTACACTATTTTCAATTATCTGGATTCTTTTTGTTTCTTGCTTTTCCAGCTGAGTGGATTTTGCTTCTTTGTATTTCAAATCTTTGACTTGGTTCTTGTGGCCCTCTGGACTGCTATTAGGACTTTGTGTAATTTTTTTTTTATTTCAGTCAGTGTATGCTTGATTTATAGTTGGAACCTTTTTCATATCCTTGAGGGTCTCATTCATATCCTCAGAGATCTTGTTCATTTTTTGTAGGTCTCATTCATTTCCTTGTAAGTCTCATTTATTTCCTTGTAGGTTTCATTCATTTCCTGGTTGGTCTTGTTTATTTCCTCATTGGTCTGGTTTATTTCCTTGCAGTTCTCATTAAGTTCATCGGCCTTTTCTAGGAGCCTCTTGAAAAGCCTTCTAACTGTGGTTTTGAACTCTATGTCTAGTTGTCTTTTTTCCTCCATTTCTTTCACATCTGATTTCTTTCCATGTCTCTGCATGGTGGCTGCTTTATGTGGTAGATACCCTCTAAGGGACAGTGGCTCAGCCTCCCCAGTTACCTGAGGTGGGTACTCTTACTGCAATCCTTTATGGGTTGTACAGTATTTTTTAATTTACGCCCACCTTGTTGTTGTTAGCCCTAGGAGGGTTTGACCTCCAGGCCAATTGGCTGTGAAGGGAGACTGTGTTCAGGTTGGATGGATAGAGTCTCTGAGCTGAGCAGGCAGCCTCAGCGTCAGCTACGTCCTATGTGGCTCTGGTGCGTGTGGGTCTCTGTTGGGTGGTAATTGTTGCAGACACATCCAAGAGAAAGCCGCTAGTCTCTACCCGTTGCCAGACAACTCTGCCTCCCCCAAATGAGTCTGCACATCCAGAGTCTTGCCCAGGGTTGTAAAACAAAGCAGTCTGGTGGTCTCCAGGACCAGGGGGCAAGTTTCCAGGGAGCAAGTCGCGTGTCTGTGCTGTCGCACAGTTTATGTGCACAAACTGCTTTTCCAAGCAACCCGGTTTCTCCTCAGACTAGTAGACTTCTGCTGCACCCGGCTTCCAGGGTGCGTCCCGTGGATCTCGGACCTCACCTGGCACTGGGGAATCCGTGCAATGGGGCATCTCCGCCCTCCCCGTTGGCAAAATCCAGCTGGGGTTGCTGCTCCAGTCCCATAGCCGCACGCACAATGGCTCCTAACATCTGTTTCCACACGTATCTTCAAGGCTGTGCTCCCAACTCTCTTCTGAGTCTCAGTGTCCCACCTTTACTTTTATTTGTGGAATTTTCACTCAGCCAGCTGTCCGGTGATTCTGGATGATATTTGTTTTGTTATGTTATAGTTTTTGAATTGTTGCGCGGGGCAGAACAATAGGTGTTTACCTATGCCACCATCTTGGTTCCTGAATTTACTTTAGAAATGGAGCAATTTTTTGTACTTAGAACATAAAAAATGAGTTTGTGTACCTTGTCTGAGCCAAATGAAGATAATCAAGGTTTTGATCATTTTTACCCATTTCCTTGAAAGCCAGATATATCTTGGATGAATAAATGGCAGACTCTCTTATTATTTACAGTCATTCACTACTAATGACAGGGATGTGTTCCATGAAATGTGTCCTTAGGTTATTTTGCCATTGAGTGAACATCACAGAGTGTCCTTACACAATTGATGGTTTAACCTGCTGCTCTAATGCATGTGCTGTACTTTCATACACTGGTATTGCAGTGGGTTTGTTTGCACCAGCATCACCACAAACATGTAAGTAATGTGTTGAGCTATAATCTTACCACAGTTACTGTGTTACTAGGTGATAGGAATTTTTCATCCCCTTCATATTCTTAAGCAACCACTATCCTATGTGCAGTCTATCACTGACAGACACATGGTTTTTTGGCACATGACTGTACAGGGAGAATGTGCCGAAGGCCTGTGTGTAGATCTGTTCATTTCCTCATCTTCTTCAAATGGAGGGTGGCCATTCTTCACTTCTCAGCTGGGAATGTCATTCATATCTTACCTCCAAAAATTGTTTCTAGAAGGCCAACTGATACGTATAAATTTTGGTTGGCATTTCAAACATCATTATAATCACCTTGTTTATCACTTAGAAAAGTTTTATTCAAAGAAGTTTTGCAAGCAAAGTGGTGTATCATATGGAACTTATGGTGGTGAGAGGCTGGTGTGGGGATGGCTGGGTAACAGACAAACCAAGAAGGTAATCACAGAATAAGGTCTGTTATAAGAAAAGAGTAGAGATACTCAAGGAAGTTTTTTTTTGTTTTTGTTTTTTTAATTTAGTACCATGGATTTTTAGGGAATTTTTAGCTGTGTAGCATTTGTGGGTTTTTTCTTTTTTTTTTTTTTTCTTGTTATGAAAGATTGGTTCCAGGACCCCAGGGTATATCAAAGTCCATGGATGCTCAAGTTCCTTACATAAAATTACATCATATTTGCATATAACTTATGTACATCTTCCTGTATACTTTGTCAACTGATGGTTGTTGGTGCCAATTTAACCCCAACAGGAATCCCCAATTTGGGGTGCAGTGAAGAAGGAAATTTTACTCAGTGCAAACAGCTTAATTCTGATACAGCACAGCTGTGGAACATCTCAGTACTGTTACAACTCAATTATGAAGCAGGACACGGCTTTGAGGTGGCCCTGGGAGAGGTGGCTCTGGGGCAAAGCCCCTCTCTAGCTAGACAGGCGGTCTGCTCCACCTGCTCTGGTCCATTCCTCTCCTTCCTCCCTGTGCTGATCTGCTCCAGCCAGGGAAAGTCCACTTTAGATAGAAAGGGAAAGTGTGTTCCATGTACTTATATAGGCAGAAGTTCCCAACCCTGGTTCCTGATTGGTCCATCCTTATGCAAATGAGGACTCCCAATCCTTTCAGTTTGATTGGTACAAGAGGCACTGTCTTGATTGGTCAAAATGAAGCTGCTTTGATTGATTGGTTAAGATAATGGGGATATAGCTGCACAGCTCCTGCTGGGTGGATAAAGCATCAGTACTATTGGTTGAAATAGGATTTCAGGAACTCCTTTATGGGTTTATATTTCTGATGGCAGAAATATAGTGCAGAAGGCACACACAGCTTAGTACAGGCTTCTCCCTGAAGTGCAATTTGCATTAGAGGTCCCTGTATAGAAAAGGCTGCTAGACTTTGTTTATTAAAATTTGAGGCAGTTAGCCACCAGAAGTCCTACTTAATAGGTATCTTTTTTCTCATGACTTACTGTTTTAAATCATCTCTAGATTGCCCCCATATCTAATATAATGTAAGTGCTATATAAATAGTTACTGCATTGTTTAGTGAATGACAAGGAAAAAAAAGTATGTACATGGTCAGTATAAATGCAAGCATTAACTACATAATGCTTAGCCATTAAAGTGCATATTACATTTCAGCAACAATGGAACTTTTTTTCCGAGTATTTTCCGTCTGCCATTGGTTGAATCTGCAGATGTGGAAACTGCAGATATGGAGGGTGGAGTGCACTCTCTATTTGGCATTCCTATGTGTCATTGTTAGTCTTAGACATTATAACATCTTACTTTAGAGGTGAACTTTATGTCTTTAGGTTGGTCAGATGTCAATAAAAATAATATAAAATATATATATTTGGCACATTGGATTGGACCTCTTCTGGTGGGAACTTCATCATTGTCTGCAGGACCCAAGAGGTTTTCACATGAAATTTAGCGTGAGGAGCAGTTGATTCCAACCTTAGACAGATTCTTCTGATTTTTCTACTTCACATGAGATATTTGAGTGGAAGAAAGTTGTGGGCACTTAGACTATGGCTAATGTCACTTGATTCAGGGTTTTCAGTCTTCCCTATGACTCTCCAAGCTAGGGCTCCATTTTTTTATGCATCCATTCAATGAATATTTGTTGAGGAGAATTATTACAGAGCGGACTCTGAATTCCAAACTTCCTTGCTTTTTCTGCAGTACGGCGCCATTGAATGTGTAGCCTACAAGCATGCTCCTTGCAATTATCTGGTGGTTTGGCCTTTGAGGTTCCTATAGGTATGGTTTAAAGAAGCAGAAGGAACTGTTCAGAGGCCTTCTTGCTGCAGTGAAGTAGTACGGATTCCCTGCTGAGGGCCACTGCCTGTCACTGGCCTTGCTTCCTGGAATTTATATTTTACCACCTTATTTTTCCCAGTAAACTCTGTTTTCACATGTTTTAGTCATCTCAAGGTTCTCTGAGAGTAGGTGGTAATGGATTCAGTACACAGTCACTGTGAATTTGTTGCTCATCTCAGAAAGCATAGCTGTTTCATATTACTTGACATGAACATAACCTACAATGTACTTCAAGGTGGATGTCAGGACCTAGATTCTCAGGTGAGAAGAGCTTAGAGGAAGGGAGAGAAACTAATCATTTTATGCTGTGCTGGAAGTTGCTAAAAGTAGGGAATGGCACTTGCTGCTGTTGGGGAAACTATGGCCTCTAAATGGACTGTGAACTCAGATAGTTAGTAAAACTGCCTGTTCATAGCACGTGGCTCAGAATTCAAACTTGAGAGTATTGTAGACCTGTGCTCAATCCTGATACTATCATTTACTGTTGATGTTATTTTTAGGCAAGGTTATGAATCTCTCGAACCAATGTCAGTTTCCTTATTTTTAAATGGAAACATACATTATATATGTTTATAAGTTGTTAAGAGTAAAATCTAACATATATTAAGGGCTAAGACACGTGAATATTAGCATTTACTGTCTGCTGTGGCCTCTAGTGTTATTTTCATGTTGGCTATGCCCTAATAAGAATGCCTTTTTTTTGCATTCACCTCATATTTAAACTGTCTCCCAGCACCTTATAGAAAACAATTATTATGGGAAAGTTATATTTCAGCAATTACAGCTACTTTCAGAAGGAGCACTTGCCTCCACAAGTATGATGAGAGATGGTGCCCAGTGTCTCTTTGAGGTTAAGGTACAAGTAGTTTAATCTACAAGATAAACCTAGAAAATTCCATCAAATTCCTATGAGAAGCACTGTGCTCAGCTGCAAGGGATGCAGAATGGAAACCAGTTGTTGTCTCAGCCTTCAAGCTAGAAGAGAGGAGGGGTTGATGTGAAAATAAGTAATAATAGTAACAGCATCATAATAATGAGCATCATCATAATAAAGACACTTGCCACTTACCAAGCCCTGGTGTGTATCTGTCACATTCTTTATGAAAGACAGCGGTGGGACAGATGTCATTTTCTCCAATACAGATATATCTATAATAATTAAAGTGTAATATGCAAATCAACCAAATCACAGCAGAACGACCATCCGGACAACCATGCTATGACACCCACTGGTGCCAGGCCAGCGAAGGCAGGTGCCATGCAATTGTTCAGAAGCCCTGCCATCTCCTCATGATCACCTCACAAAGGCAGGCCCAGGCAACCAACCTGAAGACTGTGGCAGGTGGGCAGGGCCTCCCTCTGTGAAGGCAAGCCTTCTGGGAGCCCTGGCCAGGTGGGCAGGACCTACCTCTTTGACACAATCCACCGCAGGGCTCCCAAACTGTGAGAGCACACAGACCAGGCTGAGGGACACACCACCCCCCACAATCCAGTGCACAGATTTCATGCATCAGGCCTCTAGTATTATATAACAAGCTGAAGTTAAGTGTCATAGTGGTGTTATTAACAAAACCCTGTGGGTTCCAAAGGAGTGAGTGTCACTACCAGATAAGCCTACCTCAGGTGGTTTTTGCTGTGCTTTGAATGAATTGTTTAGAAATGTTGAGTGTGATTTATTTAATGAGTACATTGTCCCTGGTTGTATTTGGGTTCAACAATCTCTTGAACCCCAGTGCTCTGTTCACAGCATTATAGAAATGAGAGCAAGAAGAGGCTTGGCTTTATTCACTAGCTGTCAAGGAACACAGTTCTTTGTTCATTTTCATTGAAATTCCTCAAGGAGAGATATCTTACTGGCTTCCCTTAGAAGATACTTTCTTAGTCTAAAGACCACATTATCATCAATAACTTTTCTGATTTGTTTGTTTCTATGTGCGTGATTTAGGCTATCAAAGTTTTCTCTAATTTAATTCATACCAAGTTTTATACACACGTGTGCATGTGTCAAATAGTAAGTGTGGCATTGTGAAACAACATAGATTAGTGCAGCCTACATCTTAGTCAAATATAGCTCCCACCACACTTTTCACTGGTGCAAATTCATGTCAGTTCGACTTCTCCCAGGCTGTTCCTCTTTTGTTTTTTCTTTTAATCATTGTGTGGGTTTTTACCTAAATATGTTAATATTCTAATATTGTAGTATGGTTTTCACCTACATCTTTCTAAGCGAAAGTGTCCAAACTCAACTGTCACCCTCCATTTTTTTCCTATTGAAATTGTATAAAATTGGCCATATTCTTAAATTTTTGGAGTGGTGTTTTTTCTTCTTAGAAATCTTAAATTTGTCTGAATTATTGTAACATAAAAGGGGGAATCTCATAGGCCACCTAAATATTTGGTTGTGCATATGAATTTTAATCTTTCATAATGATATTTTAAAGGAAAAATGTTTAATTTAAGAAGGGAGTAGATTGGTCTTTAAAAATCATCAGCCTTTGTTTTTTAGTTTAGAGGAATTAAAGCATTGAAAACCTCCAGCCAAACACAACCAGAAGGCCTCCTTTCCTGCCTTACTGCATTCACTTCTTCATACATTAATTGACTCAACACACTGTGATTAAGTGCCTACCATATGTCAGGCAATGCAGTGGGTTTAGAGTGACTCTGACCAATGTCCATCATTCTAATACTAAACATTTAGCAACAGAAATCCATCAGTTCTTTAAAAAGTAAGTAAAAAAAAAGAAACATACAACTTTGACACTGTGTACTTCTGCTAACTTTCTGCTTTTGACAGATTTTAGGTATTACTTGTTTTAGATTATCTCAGCCACATTACATTAGTATATTATTTGATTTTTTAAATATATTTTATTGATTTCAGTCTGCAGGCCAATGCTCTATCCACTGAGCCAAACCAGTTTGGGCTAATATATTATTTTAAATTGTTCTCTCATTTCACTAAGACTTACAGAAGATAGAAACCTTAACTCTGTTGTACTTCAGAGTTTCTGCTGATTTTCCCTGAGACACTTCTAATTGTTTTTAATGCTCAGTGTTCAATGCTTAGTAGGTATTCAATAAATATTTATGGAGTAGAGGCAGCAAGAAAAGAATGAAGTCAGTATGTTTAGAAATTTACTGTACTAGAAGTTAGAAAATCACTTGATTTTGGATTTAACACATTCTGAAAGGCCTGTCCTTTTACTATTCCTCCTGAAAATTATCATGTCTCCCTTAAATCAGACATGATTGCTTTCTCACTAGATGTTCCATTTTAGGGTTTGGTGTGCATGCCTTGCATACATGGTTTCTCATTAGATCTAATTTCAGCACTGGAATTATTTTTATAGAAGCCTTGGAACCCTCTGCTACTTTGTGGACATCCTTCACCCACTTTGCTGAATTATGATTACTCTGAGAATTTTATGCTGTCTTAACATGATCTCCCTTTTCCTCCTCCTTCACTGACATATTTGGAGAAATCCACCTTATTTTCATTTTGTGATATCATTTATTTAACACTTTCACTACACAATACCTTATCCCAGATTTCACAGTAAATCATTATAAAGCATAATTAGTCCTAAGTTAGTTATAAAATGAGTTATAAAGTACAAATGCCTTTAAAAATTTTTCTTTTCGTGTGGAAAAATAGGACACAGACCTATAAGGTATCAAAAACATTTAGTGTGGAGTTGGTGAAAGGAAGTGTAGCAGGAGGTTAGAAGATAAAGTGATGAATGAGGCCAGGCTAGTTGTGATGGGCTTCCTAGGGAAGGAGACCTGAACTGACCTAGGAGAACTTAGACATGAAGAGAGAAAGGGAGATATCCAGGCAGGAGAAGGCTTGCACTGAGTTGCCCTAGAAGAGGAGAGGGGACTAATGAGAGGAGGTAGTGGGGGACCCACTAAGCAACTTGGACCTTTTCCCTTGAGCTGGCATCTCACAGCACTTCTCTCCTGGGAAGAGTAGTTCTGCTGAGTGTTGTAGGTATGTTAGTCAAAACAAGTTCCCGTGATGGAAAAGAAAGAAGAGCTGAAAGTTTTTTAAAAGTTCTCTCCTGGTAGAGTTCTCAGAGACCTTTCTATGCTAACCTGAATTATTAATCTCAAAAATTTCCCCAAGTATTTTTGATCACTGATTTCATTTTTGATTGAAGCATCTTGAGAGAGTAGTTGACTATGGTGCCTATTTTGGGAAATGCTACTGGAGGCTATTGGTGATTTTTATTCAGAGGCTATATGGGTGAAAAGTATCAGGAATATGAAGCTGAAAATGGTGCATAGTGGAATCTAAGGGTGGGACATAGGATGATTAAGGGACTGGCTCCCTCCAACAGGACATGAGAAAGGCCTAGGTTGGGGGTGGCATGAGAACAGAAAGGAAACAATAGATTTCATGAGTATCTCAGTTACATGAACCCCAGTTTTTTAATGGATCAGATTAAAAACATTTGCCAGGATGGGAGAATCAAAAATAGTTCCAAGCTTTTAGGTTCTTTTGCATTAGGAGTCACATGAGGCAAATGCTTTGCAGATTTGTGAACGTCTGTATCTTTATGCGGTCACATGCAATGAAGTACTCCACCTGAACTCCAAACGTGAGGCAGGTTGTCTTTTCAAGACACACACCATTTTGTAAGTTTCTCTGGAGTCAACATACTTCCTCAGTAAAGATGTATTAAAAACATCGCCCCATTTTCTCAAGACATGTGTGAGATATACGATTGCCTTGAATGGCTTTGTGCAGTCATTGGCGCTCTCTGTACTGGGAGTGTCTGTTGTTGGGAATCTGGGTTGGTCTGGCTCAGAGCACTTTTGTTGATTTCCCTCATCATGGGCAGCTTTATTGAAGATGACAGCACAGTGGAGAAGTCACACAGAGCTTGTTGCTAGTGCTTTTAAACTTATCCATCCCCACAGATGCAAGGATTTCAGTATATGACATTGATTCCCATCTTCTCCTCATTTGGTCTCCAAAGACTAGACTATACGTCTGTTCACAGTAGTCACACTCTGTGTGTCTGTGTGCAGGAAGTCATGCATCTGGCATTTGGTTTTCTCATGAGATCACACAAAATAACAATTTTTCTTCTCTCATGATTATTTTCTATTTTTGAGGAATGTTCTTAACACCCCTTTTTAAAATAGGCAGTAGTATAAAGCAATGTAATAAAATGAAAAGCTTTGCTTTTTTAAATCTAGAATTGTTTGTCAGAGTAATTAGTTAATTGCAATAAGCTTCCCAGTTTCTTACATACTTATGAATATAAATATGTTTAGCTGCTTAATTTATTCTTTAAATTTACTTTTTCCTATTCCTATATCTGTTGTACCTCTGTTCATGTATTTGGGAGCTTGAAAATGATTCAAAGCAGTAGTGGTCATTACTGTGAACATTTCTGAATTTTTCTCTTTTGTGTGGGTTTCCATAAAGCATTTGAATCCTTTTCCAGATATATTGCTTATTCTCACTTCCAAGGGCCTTAAAAACTCAGAATTGTTTTTCATTGTGCTTCTTGTTTGACAGATCCCTGCCCACTAGTATCTTATTTAAATTAACTGTGTTTTGTAGATACCAGTGTCCTTGAGCATGCTGACTACCTCAGCCTATAGAAGTTTATGTCAATGCCTGAATTCTCCATGTGGCTGTCTGCATTGGCTAAATTTCCTTTTGTGAGGAATGATTGTGTATGCTTTATGAGTATGCTATTCATGAGATAGCTTTTCAGGGGAAAGATGGGATAGTTATGATGTGTCCAGCCTGTTTGCCCAGCTGTTATTACTGTTGGTCTAGTTGGTATTAAGTGGCCTTCTGTTGCTACATGAGTTTTGGAGAGAAGGCATGGAGGATGAAGGAAACAGAGAGAAGGAAGGCACAGCTCAGAAGGGGATACCCACCTGGGCCCAGGGGCAGTGAATGGTTTCTAGTGTGTTATGTTTACACAGGAACTTTTTCTTTGTTTCAAACTGTAGTTCATTTCATAAACTGTAGAATGATCATCAACAAATGTGAAATAATGATATGTCATCTACATATGTGGTCATTCATTTTCTAACTAGAGGTGCATGAGATCGTGCACTGCGGGGAGGAACCCTCAGCCCAACCTGAATCCTCTCCAATCTGGGACCCCTCAGGGGATGTCCACCTGACTGTCTCTTTCACAATCTAGGACTGCTGGCTCCCAACTGCTCGCCTGCCTGCCTCATTGCCTCTAACTGCTTCTGCCTGCCAGCCTGATCATCCCCTAACCATTTCCCTGCCAGCCTGATCATCCCCAGTTTCTCTCCCCTGACAACCCGGTCACCCCCAAATGCCCTCCCTTGTATATTCCCACTTTATTAGATAGGGTTTTTTCTTTATCATATTGGATAGCCCTAACTGTTTGGCTCAGTGGATGGAGTGTCAGCCTGCAGACTCAAGGGTTCCAGGTTCAATTCTGGTCAAGTGCATATACCTTGGTTGAGGGCATATACCCAGTGGGGAGTGTGCAGGAGGCATCTCTCATAGATGTTTCTAACTCTCTATCCTTTTCCCTTCCTCTCTGTAAACAATCAATAAAATATATATTTAATAAAAAGGAACATTTAAGATTCCTCCATATCTGCCTGACTGGTGTGACCCAGTGGTTGAGACCCCAGGCTGCCACCACTGGAAAGGTATCATAACTCATCCAGGCTGCCATCTCAGCCTGGTCAGAGGGCTGTGGAAGTGTGCACCCCACCCAGCCTGAGACCCTGGCCAGGTGATCATGTGGTTGGGTGCACGGCCCCAGCCCAGGCTGCTGCCAGTGGCCAGAATATTGTGTGGCAGGGGTGCATGGCCCTGCCAGTCTGAGACCCCCGGCCTAGGCTGCAGCTGCTGGCCAGGGATCACACTGGGCACTGGTGCCTCCCAGCTGGACACCCTGGGCTCCCTCCACTGGGCAGACTGGGGGGAATCCAGGGAGGCTAAGAGGACTGGGTGCTGCCATTTTTGTACCAGAATGATGGTTAATTCCCATATTACTCTTTGATTAGATAGGGTAATTGAAACTTTGTAGCATTGAGTGGAGGCCTAGGCTGGGCAAGGGCAGGGGGGAAGCTTAGTTTCCTCCATTGCCAGGGAAACTGAAGCCTCCTTCCTGGGGTTTATTTGCTCCTGATTGGCTGGTGGGAGTGGCTTGTGGGTGTGGCTTGATATGAGGTATGGTCAATTTGCATATTACTCTTTTATTAGATAGGATGAGCCGGTTATAATGCGCTCAAGATTTTCATATTTATCTTTCTTTGTTAAAACCACAATTGAATATACTCTTGAGAATGTTGACCCTGACATTTTACATATGGATTTAAGAGTATCTTTTAGAGGCTCAGAGGTATCATTTGATAAAAATAAAAGCAAACATGAATAATGTATTACTAATAGTCATAATAATAAAATAATTATAACAGTATTTGAGGAAGGTTGAAACAGAGACAGGCCAAATCACCATGATCACTCTACAGCAGTTTTTTTTTTTTTAATATATTTTATTGATTTTTCACAGAGAGGAAGGGAGAGGGATAGAAAGTCAGAAACATCAATGGGAGAGAATCATCGATCAGCTGCCTCTTGCACACCTCCAACTGGAGATGTGCTCGCAGCCAAGGTACATGCCCTTGACCGGAATCGAACCCGGTACCTTTCAGTCAGCAGGCCGACGCTCTATCCACTGAGCCAAACCGGTTCAGCATCTACAGCAGTTATTTTGTGGGCAGAACTTTTCCTAATGAGGTTCTCATTCTAATGCAGGGTTCAACTGGTTTTGCTTCTGTTTCTATATACTTAGGTTTAAGAAGACTGAGTAAGGTTGCCTTTTGTTCAGTGAACAAATGATAATGTCACAGAAGTATAACCATACACATGTAATTATACATATTATATATTAGCATAAAGATGAATATCGTTACCCAGAAATGAATTCACATATTTAAATATCAGAAATATCAGATTGTTTTTATTAATCCTCACTCGAGGATATTTCTGGGTTTGGGGATAGAGTCTGCAACCAAGGTATGTGCTCCTGACTGGAATAGAACCCATGACCCTTCAGTCAGTGCGCCGATGCTCTATCCACTGAGCCAAACTGGTCAGAGCAGAAATATCAGATATTTTTAACTTAATCCTTGGTTTATTTAAAATGTTTTATTATGGCATTAAGCAGATTGCTTTTTGCCTTAATTTATCTATTGTTCCTTCCACTTTGAAATAGAAGTCACAATATTTGGTTTATTAATAAATTAGAGGACATATATGCTTTGGGGCCTTTGGAAATGTATCATTTTAAAACTTTGAGAAAAAGAAAGCAAGATCCTTACCGCATGTCATTTCATACTCATGATTTGGCACCTAATTTATTCATTAGTAAAACTCTTATTTTTAATGCTATAACTTAAGCTTTATTCATTTATGTTATTCTGGTATTGAATTTTACTCCCAACTAAAAGAAAGTTCCATAAATTGATGTGAGTACCAGTGACATGATTTGGTTTCCAAAACACACAAAAAAGCTGCTAACAGAAGTCTAGATTATGACTTCTAAGGACTATTTTAATGCTCTTAGTTGAACTGCCCACCCAATGGACAAAGACTTTCTCTTTATGAGAACTCTTATATGTCATTTCATTTGTAGAGCAGGTAACTTCATGTACTCATTTCTTGTCAGACAAGCTACATAGTCATGATCTGTTTTGTACCTCATTCCTGCTATCCAGTACCACAAGAAGACCTCTCTCTGCCTATGTCAGGACTGTGAGTATTCTTCACACACATTCCCTAAAGCCATCGCTCGCCCCAGCCTGTCCTCCCAAACAAAACTCATGTAACCAATGGATTAAAGGGACAGGGAATATAGACATTCACTAGAAGCCAAAATCGTCTGCTTTTCACAGCTTTGCCTCCAAGAATATTAATAAGGAAATGATCCATTAAATAGCTGTCTGTGAGTTTGTTTTATTTTCCATTAAAAAATAAATGATGTGTCCCAACATTCTGGAAAACCCCCAAACGGTTTTTATATGAATATTTATCCTGGAAGGAAGCAGGAAAATATAGTTTGGAACTTAAAACTTCTGTGATAACCAGGAAGTAGTAAAAAATTAATTCAACCACAGTTCTTCACATTTGTTTAGAATATTGTTTTGGTTTGGTTTCCAAAAATCCCTGGTATTTGATATATCCCAGGACAACTATAAAAATCTAAGAAGGTATTTTATGTTTCATGATTTATAAGAGGAAACTGTGGTAATCAAATTGCTTGTTCAATTTCACACAACCAGTGATTAGGTCAGAGGTAGAGTTGAAGTCTCTGGACTCCTAGTTGAAACTGTTTTGACTATAATATATTGCTTTATTTCTATCATTTAAAATAAGTGCCTAAGAATTAGCAACACTTTTTTATGTTCAACCTAATTTTCTAGGGCTTTGTCAGAGACCAGTAATTATATGATACATTTTAAAAATATATTTTATTGATTTTTCACAGAGAGGAAGGGAGAGGGATAGAAAGTCAGCAACATCGATGGGAGAGAAATATCGATCAGCTGCCTCTTGTACACCTCCAACTGGGGATGTGCCCGCAGCCAAGGTACATGCCCTTGACCGGAATCGAACCTGGGACCTTTCAGTCAGCAGGCCGATGCTCTATCCACTGAACCAAACCGGTTTGGCTATATGATAGATTTTATAGAAAGAATAACATAGTAAGAACATGAGTCTTATAGCTGAGTTTTAATCCATCTTCACTGGACCTTAGGTAACTCATTTAACCTTGCCCACCCTCTTGTTACACTGGTTTTCTAATGTCCATCTCAAACTATTGTAATGAAGATTAATTTAGAAGATGTATGTGAAGGTAAGGCTTGTAGTGAAGGTTCAGATGATGATAGCTCTTCCTCTCCTCCTCTTTCTTATTACTAGTATTTTTACTGCAGATAAATAAGCCCAAACTTTGGGTTTAAAATAACTAACAGTGTAACATCCTTTTATTATAATGTGATGAGTTGACATAAGAACTCAACTTTTATTTTTTTTTATTTTTTTCATTATTTTTTTATCTTTATTGTTCAGTTTATTAATTACATTGTTCCCTTTTTTTTCACCCTATAGTTCCCCTCCACCTGGTACCCATCCCACCCTCCACCCTCACCCCCCTCCACTGTCCTCTCCCATAGTTGCATGATTTTTGTCCAGTCTCTTGCTGCACTTCCCACACCCCCTTTCTCCCCAAGAGTTGTCAGTCCATTCCCTCTCTATGTCCGTGATTCTGTTACATTCACCAGTTTATCCTGTTCATCAGCTTATTAATTCACTTGATTTTTAGATTCATTTGTTGATAGATGTGTATTTGTTGTTCATAATTTACACTTTTATCTTTTTCTTCTTCCTCTTCTTAAAGAATATCTTTCAGCATTTCATATAATATTGGTTTGGTGGTGATGAACTCCTTTAGCTTTTTCTTATCTGCGAAGCACTTTATCTGACCTTCAATTCTGCATGATAGCTTTGCTGGATAGAATAATCTTGGTTGTAGATTCTTGCTGTTCATCACCTTGAATATTTCTTGCCACTCCCATCTGGCCTGCATCGTTTCTGTTGAGAAATCCGCTGAGAATTGTATAGGTGCTCCCTTATAGGTAACCATCTGTTTTTCTCTTGCTGCTTTTAATATTCTCTCTTTGTCTTTTGCTCTTGCCATTTTAATTATGATGTGCCTTGGTGTGGTCCTCTTAGGGTTCTTATATATTGGGGTTCGGTGTGCTTCTTGGACTCCGAAGTCAATTTCTTTCACCAGGTGTGGGAAGTTTTCGGTCACTATTTCTTCAAATAGGTTTTATTGTCTTGCTCTCTCTCTTTTTCTGGCACCCCTATAATTCAGATGTTGGTATGTTTGAGGTTGTCCCAGAGGCCCCTTACACTATCTTCAATTTTTTGGATTCTTTTGGTTTCTCACTTTTTCAGCTGAGTGGATTTTACCTCTTTGTATTTCACATCTTTAACTTGGTTCTTGGGGTGATCCAGAGCACTTTTAGTTCTTTGTATAATATTTTTTATTTCAGTCAGTGTATGCTTAATTTCTGGTTGGTCCTTTTTCTCCTTTATATCCTTGAGGGTCTCCTTCATTTCCTTGTAGGACTCATTCATTTCCACGTTGGTCTTGATAATTTCCTTGCAGGTCTCGTTCATATCCTTGAGGGTCTCGTTCATTTCCTTGTAGGACTCATTCATTTCCTTTGCAGTCTTGCTTATTTCCTTATAGGCCTCGACCTTTTGTTGGAGCCTCTTGAAAAACCCTATAACCGTGGTTTTGAATTCCTTGTCCAGTCGTGTTTTTTTTTCCTCCATTTCTTTCACATCTGATTTCTTCCCATGTCTCTGCATCGTGGCTGCTTCCCTGAGTTGGTCAATTAGCTTTGTGTGGTAGACTTCCTACTAGGGACAGTGGCTCAGCCTCCCCGGTTACCTGAGGTGGATATGGGTTGCACAGTCTTGCTGAAGTTAAGCTCAGGTTAATCGTTGTTAGCACTTGGAGGGGTTGACCTCCAGGCCAATTGTCTGTGAAGTTCATCTGTGCTCAGGTTGGATGGGCGGAATCTCCAGGCCAAGCAGACAGTGTTAGCTCCACCCTGTGCAGCCCCAGGGACCCTGTGCCGGGGACAATGGCCGCTAGCACCTCTGAGAGAGAGCCGCTGCCAAGCTCCACCGGCTGCTGGGGAATTCATACTCTCCCCAAATGACGCTGCACACCCAATGTCTCACCCAGGGTTGTAAAACAAAGCAGACTGACGGTTTTCCAAATGAGAGACAAGTCGCAGAGTGCTCTCTACGCGGTCAAGCAGCTGAGCTGTTCGTGCAAGCTGCCTTTTCCACAAGCCGGCAGACCCGGCAGCACCCGAGCTTCCGCGTGCCCTCCCACTGTCCAGTTTTCACCCCGTATGATAGTGGGTTCCCTGGACTTCGCCCAGAGCTGGAGAATCAGTCCAGTGGAAGAACTCAACTTTTAAACAATTTTATCTTTATTGTTGAAAGTATTATAGATGTTCCTTTTATTCCCATTGACCCCTTCTAGCCTACACTCATTCCCTGCCTCAGGCCTTCATCACACTATTGTCTGTGTCCATGGGCTATGTATAAATATTATAAGTTCTTTGACTTTTATTTATATTAATTAGCCTATGGTAAAGTTATCCTTTTTTAAAAAAATATGTTTTTTATTGATTTGATAGAGAGAGGAAAGGAGAGGGAGAGAGGGAGAGAAACATTGATATGAGAGGACTGAACCTGCAACCTGGGCTGCCCTGACCAGGAAGCAAACCAGCAACCTTTTGGTGTACGGATGTCAGACAACCAACTGAGCCACACCAGCCAGGCTGGAATTGGTTTTATTATACATTATTTCGCTTAAAGTTTTAGAACTCAGCCATGATGTTACCTGAGGACTTACTGTACCATGTACCCTTTCTCACAATTCTGGGAGTTGGTTGTGGTGGGTAGTTCTGCTTCCCATGATGCTGGCTGGGACTGTAGTCATCTGGGGTCTCTGTTGGGTGATGATTTAGCCACATGCCTGGTGCTCTGATGGGGATTCCTAGAAGCCTGGACCGAGTGGGGTGCTGGGATGGCTGAATCTCTGCCTCACTCCAGGTGACTTTCTCCACATGGAGAAATGGTCTCTCCCACAGCATTTCTTACACAGTGACTCGGGCAAAATAGAAGCTTCTAGACCTTCTTGAGGCTAAGTGCTAGAACTAGCAGGATGTTACTCCTGCCATGGCCTGTGGGTTACAGGAATTCACAGGACCAACCTATTTTCAGGGAGGGAGAAGACTGCACCAGGGCAGGACTACCATTGTGGGGCTGTCTTTGGAGACCAACTACCGTAGTCATCATAGTCATTAAAAGATTTTAGGACGCTTTCCCCAGGCTTTTTCCGTAGAGCCATGAATAAGACAACACCCATATCTCTGTGAGCAGAGGGTTGATGTCTCTCTCGGGAGTGAATGAAAGGCAGATGACTGGTGGCTCTTCTAAAGGTCATGCTAGAGGCCAGCTTTCTTTATCACTGGGAGGTCATGGTCACACAGTAGAGGAGCTGGTGGGCCTACATCTGGGAGAGGTTTGGTGATCATACCACCTCATACTGGAATTTATCATTTGAAAACTCTTTTATGTATATTTTCTTCTTTTTCTCTCACTGTAATACACATAGGTTTCCCTGTATCTCTATGTCACAGATAAAGAAACTGAGACTAGGAGTTTAAATGACTATTCCAATAGCATAGAGCTTGAATAGCAGAAATGGAGTCCCCACCCAGGCCTCTGTCACTGGGACACTGGGACATCTTGCTTCCATCCTGGGCAAAACTGTGATGAAATGGGGGGAGGTGAGGGGGTCAGAGGAGGGAGTGGTGAGGAAGTCTAATGCGTGGAGGTGTGGAAAAGAAGAATGGGAGGTAGACAAGCCGCGGATGCTCAGAACGCTTCCTAATTCTGCCTTGTTCTTTGTGAATTCTAGCATTCAATGTCACTGTTCTATAGCTTTCATTTTTTTGTCTCTTCCATGGAACAGGAAGAAGAATAGTTGCCTTAACACTTTGCAGGCTTCCATCACTGTTAAATGAAATACAGTGTCTAAAGGGTCCAGCAAAGTGGTTGCTTGTCTCCTGAGGGTCATTCTTTTTCCCTTATATTTCTTAATGAATCTGCTTTCTTGGGCACAGAGCTGACTATGGACTATGTTTAGAAATGCACTGAGCATTGTCAGTGTGCTTGTGTCCTCACCAGAGGAGGAGGTAGAGGGTTGTTTGCCTTCTCTGTGGTGGTTGCTCGCTTTAGAGAGAAGCATCTTTGGAAACAGGAGCTTCTTTACCCTGAAACAGGTCAAGACCTCCTTATTCTGTAAGAGGGTTGGTGCTTGGGATGAAGTTCTCTGTGCAGAGTGCAGCCCAGCCAGCCAAGTCTTTACCGCTCATGCCACCAAAGTCACCGTCTGCCCACCTTACCCACCCGCTGCTCACCACCTCGGGGGATGCTGGCTTGCTTTGTGCAGGCTGCTGAAGAAGATTGTTCTGGATATTGGGGTGGATGCCTCTAGTCTAGCAGCACATCAGTCCCACTGGGACTTGAGACAGCTCCAGACCTTCCTTCTGGCTGGTGTTGAAAGAGAGGCCTTCTTTGCTCACATTTGGTGATCCTTCCAGGCATCCCGACTGTGGTCTTAAACCTCTTGTCTATAACAGGATGACTGAGCTCATTTCCAAGGATGTAGGAAAATGTTAGTGCATCTTCCTTCACCTAAATCAGTGTCAGGACAGAAGACATGTTCTTGGAGTTTAAAAGTGACTCTCATGGCAGCAAGCCCTGCTCACAGACCTCTGGTGGTCTGCTTGGACGGTGTCTGGCAGCTTCAGCCAGTGACAGACATCTGTGAGCTGTGAAGTTGTTGGAGGTTGTGTTTTTGTGTATCTCCTTGGCTGTGACTAGAATAGAGCCCTGTGTTGAGAAGGGAAGTTCAAATTATCTCTCTTCACCCACTTGTGGCATGCTTACATCAAACCGCCATGAGCATATGCATTTATTTCTTCTCTGGAAAAAGTGATTTTATAGCTTTTCTATGAGCAACTCTCCCCTCATTGCTAATGACATCTGAAACCCAGCCTGTGTCCGTTGTTCAGTCAGACATGGGGACAGGCTGTCATCCTCCAAGCAGGCGCCTCGGGTAGTGGAAGGGCTTGATTAAGTCACCGAGCTCTCTCCTTCTGCATCTAGCAGTTTCAATTTTGAACTCACAGCCTGTGAAATAACTTTTTCCTAAAGAAATTAAAATAATATTTTAGTGGGTTATGGCTAAGGCCATACATGAGGAGACTTCATTATAGTTTTAGGGTCTAAGACCTCCATTTCGGAGAACCACTCAAATGATCAAAATGGGGAGTTGAGTATTCATGGGTCAGAAATATGCATTTGTATCATATCTGACCTTCATTGCTGGTGAAGGAATAAGCTTTTAAAAATAAATATTAAGTGTTCATGTTTCTTTACACTGATTTCCTTTGCATTTTCTAATATACATCTACATTCTTATTGGGTAGCAAATGTTTGCTTTAGGTTAAAGTTAGGTAGAGTGCCTTGCATATGTAGTTAGTGATGGATGATTTTGTGTGTTTTTCCTTTTTTTTTTTTTTTTTGCATCTGCTATTTTGGTGTACAGTATTTAGTATGATTGTCTCCTTAAAACCGCTGTGCCTGGCAAGGTCACCACATAAGGACCTGCACATTCATGCAAGGCCTGCCCTGTCCTGGGAAAACCCAGCCTGGCCTCAGGGGGTGGTGGTAGGGGGTGGTGGGGGTGTGTGGAGCTCAATGGCAAGTATAGGTCTTGGTCAAAATATAAACATGTGTCTGTTTTCTGTTGCACTGCTCTGTGACTTACAGCAGATATTTGCTTTCAGGGCTAATGAAAATAAATGTGAGAGAGTTCGTTTTCGATGTGGGTTCTTTTCCACTGAGGAATTAGCAGGCAGCAGGATGCCCAGGAGGCCAGAGTCGGCCTACAGAGCAGATGGACTCATCCTCTGTTTCCCCTCGAGGTCTCGGGAGGCATGCCTAGCACAGTCTCTGAGAACCTCTTTAGTGTGGCATGTGCCCAGATTCAGCTCTGCTCTGAGACTCTAAGCTCAGTCAAGGACAACATGTTCACCCACATGGTGGATGCCATGAGTGAGAGAGGGCTCAGCTGTCAGGGCTCCCCTTGGAATGAAATGGGAAGTGGGTCATCACGCTCTGCCTGTCCTGCTTGCTCGGGGCTGTGTACCAGCTGGCCCACCCCAGGCCAGGGCTCTGTGGGGCTGTAGTGCCCTCCATTCTCCATGGCATGCTGCTCTCCGCTGTCCCACACCAACCAGGCATGCTCAGTGGTTAGCTCACTGCAAGATGAGCAGTTTCTAATAAAAGTTGATCACATAGCTGTGGATGAGCCTGTGCTCTGCCTGGGAAACATTTGCATATTTCATTGAAGCGACAAGGCTCGAGGCACATGTTTTTTCTTTTGCTTTTGGAGCCCATTCCCTGATGCCATCTCAGGAACCTGATGTTTTCACATGTCCTATTGTTTCTTGGTTTAAAACCTCTCCCCTTGGACTGAAGTGAAACAAAACAAAACAAAACAATTTTTTGTTGTGACCTAGGAGTGGGCCTGATTTGGCTTCCCTTCCCCTCTGACTTCTTTTTCACATACCCTCTTTCTCTGCTTTCAAAGCACATTGTGGCTACCTGTGTCCTTCCTCCAGGCTAGACAGTCCATCATCTCTCAGGTCATATCGTAAGCCTCTAGCCTCTACAGATGAGGACAGCCCTCTGCCCACCCATGTGCTTCATGGCCACTGTCAGATTTCACCAATTTGCCTCACAGTTCTGGATGCTGGAAGTACAAAGTCAAGGTGCCAGCCAACTCAGTGTCTGGTGAGGAATCTTCCTGGCTTGCAGCCTGCTGACTTCTCACTTTGCCTTCTCTTATGGCTCTTTTTATAAGGATGCTAGATCCATTCATGAGCATGAGGGCTCCACACTCATGTGTTCATTCCCTCCCAAAGGTGCCACTTCCAAATACCTTCACACTGGGGTTAGGACTTTAATGTATGTACTGGTTGGATAGGGGAGAGGCAGGGCACAAACATTCACTCCATAGCAGGCATCCTATGCCTCCTTGCAGCTTTTGTAACATTGGCTGCTATTGATTTTCGGTCAGATGGTCAGCTCCATATATGTAGGCTATGACTGTGTTGTCCTTTATTTAGTATTCAGTACAAAGCTGGCTCATAGGAGGTGTTCAGGAAGCATTTAATGGAAAGGGGCAAGTTAGCAACAGAAGAAGATGCTGCGATTGGTCTGACTGGGGAGAGTATACCCAGATCAGCCTGGGGGAGTAGATTAGCTTCCAATTGCTTATGGAACACATCAGCACAACCATAGTGGCCCATGGCAGCACGGATGTATTAGCTCACAATTCTGGAGGTCCAGTCTGCGGTAGGTTTTCCAGTTCTAAGGTCAAGGTGTTGGCGAGTCTGCATTCCTCTGGAGCCTCTTGAAAAAAATTCATTCCCTTGTTTTTCTAACTCCTAAAGGCCAACTGCATTCCTTGGCTCATGGCCCCTTCCAGCCCTCTGACATCTGACCTCTGCCTTCATAGTCACATCTCTTCTGACCCTGGCTTTCCTTGCTTCCCTTTTACAAGGATCCCTGAGATAAAATTGGGACCACCCAGATAACCCACGTCATTTCCCCATCTCAAGATCCTTAACTTAAACAGACCTTCAAGCCTAGGGTTTGCTGATGGCCAGCAGAGTCCAGCTCCACAGAAAGGCCAGCAGGCTGGCTTGAGTGGTCCCCAGAGTGTGTATACATTCTCTGCTTGCCGGTGACCCAGCTCCTGTCATCCATAGAGCCTCCCTGACTGATGAGGGTATTTCCAAGTTTTATAGTCCCACCTAGACCAGGTGACGTGGGACTTGACTCCCTCTGGAAATCCATAGCAGATCCTTGGCCAGCTTGGGGTTGCACAGATGTGTCTCCCCACTTTGGAGAGTTGGTTATCACTGTACCCTCTCAGGAATAAAGTGGAGAGGGGACCACCAGGGCAAGGACTAAGATTGGAAAGAGACATTCTGGGGCCCTGCACATAAGGAAACACCACTCTGGGGCCAGCTCACTAAGCCCTTCATCTGCCTATATGGGGGACCCTTGTCTGACTGAGACATTAGCAGGTAGGTGATACAATTCCTAATTTCTATGTAATACTAATGAGTACCTGCATTAATAATAACTAGAGTTGTGATTAGAAAGGCTTTGGTATATAATTTTTGGAGCAGAGCTGTGATGGCTGCTGGTAGACGTACAGGATGTAATGGGGTCGGAGGGGACTGTGCTTGTTCTTTATTTGGGGGATTAAAAAATAAATAACCCAATTGTGGCTACTGTATTTGTTTCTTTATTGCCACTGTAGCAACATACTGCAAACTTTTAGTGGCTTAACACAACACAAATGTATTATCCTACAGTTCTTGGAGGTCAGAAGGCCTAAAAACAAGTTGTTGGCAGGGCTGTGTTCTTTCTGGAGGCTCCAGGGAGAATCTGCTCCTTGCTTTCTCAGCTTCTGAAGATCTGGTCCCATTCCTCAGACTGTGGCCCTTCCTGCACTGGGATTCCTCTGTGTGCTCCCTCTGTCATCACATCTCATTCTGTGGCTCCAACTCTTCTGCATACTTTTATAAGGACTCTTGTCCTTATATGGAGTCCAGCCAGATAATCCAGGATACTCTCCCTATCTCAGTGTTCTTGCCTTAATCACACCTGCAAAGGTATCTTTGTCATGTAAATTAATAAATTCACACTTTGGTGACAAGAATGTTGGAATTATTTTGCCAGTCACAACTACCTAAACAAGGCCATGAAGCCATCAAGGATGTGATACAGATTGTGGGCTGGGGAAGGGGAAATTTCTGTGGCTCCACCGCTGCTGCTGCTGCTGCTGCTGCTGCTGCTGCTGCTGCTGCTGATGGTGTTGGCCCCTAGGGTCACGCAGAAGGGCTGGGTTAGGGGTGGTAGTCCTTGATTCTAGGATGCAAGATGAGTGAATGTAGAAGTATCTTTATTGACATAGTCTGAGGAAGGAAAAAAACTGAGGAAGTTTGAGGCTGAGAAGCATGTGAAGATATTGCCAACCCAAAACTCAGACATTAGGAGAAAATTATCCCTCTTTGAACTGAGAATTTAGACATTGGAATTTAGGAAGGAAGAAATGGATTTTTCCCATAGGACCAGCATTGGGCCTGTTGAACTGGTAGAAGAGTGAAGAACAGTCGGGGCTCAGTGTATGCTCTGTGCTGGGTCAGTCAGGGCCAACCTCTCAACTATTCACAGTATGCACAAGGAGGTTTTAAAGCTGAAGTGCAGTTCCTTTTTACGTCATCTTGCCCCCATTTTAGTCAGAAATCTAAAATCTAGAATGTTCAAATAGGTTGACCAAAGGCACATGGCAGGCTGGTGTCAGAATTTGGACTAGAAGCCAGGGCTCTTGGCTCCAATCTTGCCTTTTCCCCAGGATTCCAGAGTTCCTCTCTGAAATTATGTCACATGGTCCCTATCTAATATACTGCTCAGTGTCTGATATAATTCCCCATTTCTGTGTAATCCTAATGAGTACCTGCAATAATATTAACTGGAGTTGTGACCAGAAAGGCTTTGGGTATATAATTTTTGTAGCAGAGCTGTGATAGTTACTAGTAGAAATACAGGATATAATGAGGGTAGGGGGGCACTGTGCTTGAGGAAGAGCCTGGCATAAGGAGACAGACTACTATCTTCATTCAAAACCCACAGTTTGCCTTTCAACAGGTGCATCCTTGAGTGATTTTGTTTGAGGAAGAGATGGACAAAATAAAACCCTTTCTGAGGAGCCTGCAGTGAGAGGTGGAGCACATACAGTCCCTGCGTGATTGGAGTTAGGAATAGACAGTCTCAAACAAAAGCAAATACAAGTGAACTCAACTCACTTAGTCAGTGTAGCATTATAATTTCACCATTTCCCAAAGATGACTGTATTGAAGTCAGGGGAGGTCATGTGACTGCCTAATATGAAAGCAATGGCACCATGACAAGTTTATTATTGTTTCTCCTTTTAGCATGGAGCCATTTTCTTTCTAGGCAGTAAGAGAATAGTTCATCCAGAATAGTTATGGAATTTTGAGGGATGAATTCCGAAACTGCTCAGAACACTTCATCAGTAATGTGATGGATCAATTAGTAATGAATCAACATGTGGCTTTATTGGCAGAGAAACTGGTGGTACCCTGGCAGGACTTTCAAAGGTTCAGGTCCCTTTTCTTAATATAGTAACATATTGAAAGTATTTTAGAGCAATTCTGGAGTAAGTAATATGAGCCAAACATGACTTTACGTAGCCTGAGCAGAAAAGAGGATGTGAGGAGGGAAAGAAAATTAGAAAGCCATGGATATGGGGAAAGGCAGATCTGTGCAGAAGAGGAAGTGAACATATACTTGAGATACTCCAGACCTGCCTACTTCCAGGTCGCCAGGGTTCAGAATGAATGAAGTTCTTCTCTCCTTCCAGTATAAGCTTCTATAAAGAAAACATATAATCATATATTTAAGTGGGTCTTTAGCCATTCGTGGATATTGTCCCACAATAAATGCTTTGTATAGCTGAATGGAGTGTTTTTCTGCATAAGACTGTGGGTTCCTAGTGAGCTTTCTTTTTAATTTGGAGTAAAGGGGTGGGTCCATGGGTAGAAGCTGCTTATGGAATTTTAATCTAATGTTTTAAAATTTGAAGGGACTGGGGAATGTTTATGTTATTTTAATTAAAGGCTGCAAAATTTTAAGGGGTAGAGCATTTACATAGAATAAAATTGCTCTGTGTAAAATTATTTTTAACATTTGTCACAGTTTTTATATCAACATCATTAATAGCATGATCATAAAACAGCCATTAGCCTTGCTGCAACTAGATTTGTATGGTGAAAATGATATAAAAACAAAACTATCAAGATAATTTAAAGAAAGGACAACTCACAGTCATGCCCCAAATTGCCAGGTATTTGACCCTTCTCAGGCAGGGCTGTCCATATGGGTGTTCCAAATGGAACACAGTTTACAAATACAAAATAACATTACCTGCATTAGTACATAGGATTTAAATGATTATGATTCACTGGGTGGTGAATGGTTGTTCTATCTTCCAGGCTGGCTGAGTGAATGGTCATGCTCTTTTGTATACTGCCTGGGCGAGTGGGCACATTTGACTCCAGGGATCTGCAAAGAGATCTTTGGTCAATGGTGTTGAATATAAAGTAATTCCACCAGGCTGAGTGGTGGAATTCCCAGGGTCTCTTGCCTGATGCCTGTTCCCCCTGAGTTGGGGAAATACTGATGCTTGGGTGAGGGGAGAACAGGGCCTTGCCTTGATCTTGTGGCCATAAATCTTGGTTTTCCTGCTATCTAAGATGAGATAAGTACCCTTGATATTATATGTTTTTCCTGTGAGTGACTCCTGTATCTCATGCTGCTCATATCCCATTCTTCGTTATTTGAACTACCTCTGGGTCTAAGTCACCCCAGAGAGGCTCCATATATGGCATCAGTTCCTCTGATTGGCTAATGTTGACCCAGCAGTCTCTCATGATATCTTCTAGGGTTTGTCTTTGGCTGGGGTCAAAGGTTATTAATTTTCAAAGACGTTTTTGGCATTATAGAGAGAGGAAGTATAAATAAAGAAGGACCCACTCAAAATGTACTCAGTAAGTTCTTCAAAATTCTTCCCCACAATGGCAGTTGCCCTGTCACCATAGAGCACAACCTCTTTGCTCCAAACCTTCACCTTCGAGCCCTCATAGGGTTTCAATAAGAACAACTCTGGGGACACACGGGGCAGTGCCACAGAAGGTGGTCATTTTCTCTTCTGTAAAAATGATATGAAGCCAAAGCCTGCTAATTTAACATTCATCTCACCATCTAAATGGATGTTCTCTGGATCTAGGTCTCTGGTGACAGTAATGTACCCCTGATAGCAATTGTTGGAATAGGGCTTGGACTTCCTTCTCTGTCATGGGGCCACAGTTCTCTAAGTATTCAAATAAGGTTCCTTCACCTGAGTGTTGCATGAAGAGATACATTTGGTCCTTGGTGATAATGACTTCAAACAACTTGGTGATGTTGGGATGATTTAGTTTTTGAGGAGGACGAATCTTTTGGAGAACATCAGAGGAACCCTGCCAGTTGACCACTTTCACAACTACCTCTGTGTTGGTGACAATGTGCCTGGCCAGCCTGACCTCTGCAAAGGGATCTCTTGCCAGTGGTGTTGAATATGAACTAATTGCCAATATGGCACTCTTCGTTGGCAGAGATGCCTGCTAAGTCATCACTCATGGTCACCACACATCACACAATAGACCCATCATGGCTGGGGATAAACCACAGTGGTTTTCTCACTTCTTGAGCTCATGATGCTTTTACTCTGCAAAAAAATAAAAGGACCCCTAAAAAGCTTTTTGTTTATGTGGGATATTAAGATTAATATTTACTTTTAAAAATAAATAAATGGTTTTATTCACAAGGTCTGAACATTTGTTGGGTAGATCAGGTGGGAAGAATTAGATGTAGGAAATGGTTAAATTCCAGCCTTACATACAGTTATTGAAAAGGGTGCTGAACTAAGGGGTTCCTGCAATACAGGACTTTCAGAGAGAAGAAAATAACCCTAAGGCTTAAGCAGGACCTGGAACTGGGCGGGCCTGAATGTCTTCAGACTTTTACTCTAGACTCACTCCAGACTCAACACCACCAGGCTGTTCATTCATTTGTTTACTGTGTATCTCTTCATCATTTATTCTTCTCTGATACACATTCAAGCTTTTCCTTGTCTAAATGCATTCTAAAGAACTCTATATGAGTGTTTTATAATGATTTTTTACTGCAAATCACAAAGTTATATTTTATATTTTAACTCAATGCACAGATTTAGTTGGCTCTTGGTCATTATAGGAGTTAGGGGTTCTGGCCTTTGGCAAAGTATTACTTTTAAAAAAAATAAATCTTTATTGTTCAGATTATTACAGGTGTTCCCTTCCCCCCATAGCCCCCTCCACCCTACCCCCTACCCCACTCCATGCCACTGTCTTCAGCCATAGGTATAAGATTTTTATCCAATCTCTTCCCACACCTCTCACACCCTCTTCCCCCTGAGAATTGTCAGTCCACTCCCTTTCTATGTCCCTGATTCTATTATATTCATCAGTCCATTCTGTTCATCAGATTTTTTCATTCATTTGATTTTTAGATTCACTTGTTGGTAGGTATGTGTTTGTTGTCATTTTGTTGTTCATAGTCTTTATCTTTTAATTTTATCTTCTTCTTAAAGAATACATTTCAGCATTTCATATAATCCTGATTTGGTAGTGATGAACTCCTTCAGCTTTTTCTTGTCTGTGAAGCTCTTTATATGACCTTTAATTCTGAATAATAGCCTTGCTGGGTAGAGTAATCTTGGTTGCAGGTTCTTGCTGTTGATCATTTTAAATATTTCTTGCCACTCCTGTCTGGCCTGCATAGTTTTTGTTGAGAAATCAGCTGACAGTCATATGGGTACTTCCTTGTAGGTAACCACCTGTTTTTCTCTTGCTGCTTTCAAGGTTCTCTCTTTGTCTTTTGCCCTTGGCATTTTAATTATGATGAGTCTTGGTGTGGTCCTCTTTGCATTCCTCTTTTTTTTGGGATTCTCTGTACTTCCTGGAATTGTAAGTCTATTTCTTTTACCAGGTAGAGAAAGTTTTCTGTCATTATTTCTTCTAATATATATTTTGCTCTCTCTCTTCTTCTGGCACCCCAATAATTCTGATGTTGGTGCACTTAAAGTTGTCCCAGAGGCTCTTTACACTATCTTCATATTTTGGATTCATTTTTCTTTTTGTTTTTCTGGTTGAGTGTTTTTTGTCTCTTCATAAAGTCCTTTGATCTACCATTGAATTTCTACATATTATTTATTTCAGACAGTGTATGCTTAATTTCTGACTGGTCCTTTTTCATTTTCTTGGCATTCTCCATAAGGTCCTTGAAGGTCTCATCAAGTTTCTTGGTGGTTTTTAGAAGATTCTTGAGTAACCTTATAAATGTGGTCCTGAATTCTATGTTCTCCATTTCTTTCCTTTGTGACATGTTTCTTTGTCTTCACATTTTTGCTGCTTCCCTGAGTTGGTAGGGTAGCTTTGTGTGCTAAATGTCTCAACCTCCCCTGTTACCTGAGGTGGACACTTTTGGTGACCCCTTTGTGGACTGTGTGTACAGCCTTGTTCTATTTAAGTCTTGATTGTTGTTGGTATCGCTGGGAGAAATTGACCTCCAGGCCAATTGGCTATGAGGATCACCTGTGACAGCGCTGGTAGACAGCCTTATGTGACAAGACTTGCAAAATTGCACAAGCCTCTGTGCTCAGCTTGGACGGGGCAGAGTTTCAGGGTGGAGCCAACAGCCTTGGCTTCCAGTCAGCCCTGCCCCACGAGGTTCCTGCATCTCTGTGTCTGCAGACAATCGCTGCAAATACTTCTGAGAGAAAGACGCCTATGAGCTTCACCTGCTCCCACACAGTCCAGTCTTTCCCCCAGTGAATCCAGACTCCCAAATTCTTGCTGGGTACTGGGGTTCAGAGCTGTCAGAGCTCTTGTCTCCTTCCCATTAGATCAAGCTAGTGGCACACTTAACAGTCTGTCCTCCCTGTGCACACTCGCACACGTGCCTCTGGACCTCTGCCTTTTGCCATTCCCCTGAGTTTCCACCTTACGGTCCCGATTCCCCCCATATGGGCCTGGATCCCCAGGGTCTCACCCGGACTGGGGTTCAGTGCAGTCAGAACTGGGGTTCAGTGCAGTCTGAAGCTTTTGACTCCTTCCCGCCAGAGCATGCCTGCCAGGTACTCAGCTGCCCTGTCCTCTCTGGCTGCATCGTCTCTGCATGCACGCATACCTGTGTCTCTGCCTCAGGCTTTGCAGCTCCTCTGATTCTCCTTGTGCTTTTCTCTTTCATTCTAGTTGTAGAATTTCCAGTCAGCCAGCTTTCCTGTGGTTCTGGAGGATGTCTGTTTTGTCTTCTAGTTATGTTTTTGAAATTGTTGTGCGAGGCAGCAATTTAGGTGTTTACCTATGCTGCCATCTTGGTTTCTCCCAGAGTATTACTTTTGAATTCCCCAAAACTACTAATAGTCTACTGTTGACTGGGAAGCCTTTCCAATAATATATAAAGCCTATTAACACATGTGTTCTATATTATGTATGTTATATACTGTATTTTTACAGTAAAGTCAGCTAGAGAAAAGAAAATATTAGAAAAATCATAAGGAAGGAAAAATACATTTATAGCCTCTACATGGTTGTAGAAAATGTGATGCAGAAAAATGATTTTTTACTTTTCATTAATATATCACAACTCACAATTTAGAAAAGTATTTATAAAATTATAAGTAATGTTTTTGAATGAGTAAAAACATCTTTTAAAACAAGTCATTATTCAAATTTTCTAGTAGAATACAGCTTGGTATTCAGTGTTTTCTTGGTCTAGTAGCTCCTTGATACTTCCCTCCCCTGGAAAGTTTAATTTCTTTACCACTCAGTTCCCCAGCATTCTCTCTCCCTGGAGCCATTCTCATTGCTCTCCCCTCAGACTATAAATTCCATACTCACATCCACCTCTTCCACAGGCCTCTCCAAATGTATTCAGTCCTCACTTCCAACAGCACAGCGATTGTGCAATAGAGTCCATGGCCCCAATATTATAATCATTTAGTCTCTGCTGTCATTGTCTCCTTTTTTTTCTTTGATAAAATTAAATATTAGGCTTCCCTTTTCTCTGAGTTATAAACTCCTGAAGAGCAGGAGACATTTTTCTATGTTGATAAATTTTCCATCATTCCTAAAATATTAGCCACAAGCATAGGAACTTGCTGAACATGTGCTGATCAAAACTAGTTGTCAGGCATTGTTCATTGAAAGTCTCATGCTTTCCTCTCTGTGCTCTGACTTTAAAAATTATATATGTTTGTTTAAAATGGTGTTTTACAATTTCTTTAAAACATTTTTTTGAAGTGCAGCATATACACAGAAAACTTAGAAGTCAAAAGTGTTAGTGAATTGTGGGTGTGAGTAAAGGAGGTCAATGGAGAAAAAAGGCATCTGCAATACTTTCAACAATAAAGATAAATTTAAAAAATAAAGTATCTCACAGGATATATAAAAAAAGTGTTAGTGAATTGATTTTTCACAAAGTGAAAACACCTGTATAATCAGTCAAGGAAATGAAGCCAGGAATCTACCTTATACTCGCATTCAGTTAAGGGTAAATATTACCCTGATTTCTAATAGCCATATATTGGTGTTCCCATATTTGAACTTTATACAAATGGAATCATTCAAACTTTACTTTTTTTTTCAGATTTCTTTCAATATTGTATTTACATTTGCCTTTAGAGTACAAAGTCATTTTAAATCGATTATCACATATTGTGCAGGATTCTCTTAACTGCATGCATCACAGTTTATCTGTAATCAATTGCTGATGGCCATGTGGGTATATCCTGGTTTGTGGCTTTTCTGAAATGTTGCTAGGGACATTCCTATATGTATTTCTAGTGACTATAGTTAATAATTCTAATGATTATTTTCCTACTAGTATGAATGGAATTGTTGGCTCTTGCATATACATATGTTCAGCTATAGTAGATTCTGTGAAACAGTTTACCTAACTGATTGTACCAACTTACACCCCACCAGTAGCATATGAGAACTCACGTTCTTCCCATCTCTGCCAACCTGCGCTTGTTATATTCCTCTCTCTTTTATCTTAGCCTCTCAGATGGGTAGTATCAGGGATGAATGTTGATTTTATTTGCATTTCCTTGATGACCAATGAAGTTGAACCCCTTTTCATATGTTTATGTACCATTTACTTTTGTGATATTGTCTGCTCATATTGTCATTTGCCCATTTTTGCAATGGATTAATTTCTTTTTTAAAAATTAATTTGTAGTAGTTCTTTATATATCAAGGACTCAAATCCTGGATTGGATATAGGTATTGCAAATATATTTTCCCACTCTAAGGCTTACCTCTTTCTTTTCTTCAGTGTGTCATCTTGGGTATCATAGCCTGTAATTTTTAAGTGTCATGGCAACTGTACACACAATAGGATTCTACAAATAGGCCATGGATAAACTATATGAGCGTGGTTGGAGGTTAAAGAGAGAGATGTTGATGAAAAAGTCAGTGAGAGAAATCCACACATGTTGTAAGGTTATAGTTACTTTATTTTTGATCTTGCAAATTTCAAAATTTGGGTTGTTATGGGAAGGTTGCATACAGAGCGATAGATTCTGAGGGGATTCGACTGAGGAAAATAAGAAACAATAAGGATGAAGTAAAATGATATTCAGAGTAGGAACATACACAAAGGATGTATATCTGTGTCAAGTCATGTACCCAATGAAAAATAGAAATATCATTAAGGATATAAAATTATAAACCTCAATAAATTAGAGTGAACATATGTAGAAATAAATTTCACTTTGAGTAGATTATGAATTAAGATTTTATAGATAAAAAGGTCAGATCATAGACTTGTTTTGTTTTTTAGCTTATTTATTATTTTCTTAGTGACAAAATCACAAAATAAAAATCTTAAATAGAAGGAAAATCTTGACCCCGAAATCAGCCATGGTGTATGTGCAGCCACAAAAAAGAAAACACACGGCTGGTGACATTACAAGTGGTGGGAATTTATATTCGTTCTTACTTCAGAGAATAGCAGAAGTAGAGCAATGTAAGAAGCAAACGTTGTATTTCTTGGAACATATCAAGCAGATCTAATACATGTTTACTTCTTGTTGTTAGAGCATTATGACTCCTGCAGCCTTATTCAGAAACGCCTTCATGGGTTTTTAAATTTAAATCCATGGTATCAATCAAATGTGATAGCTTCAGCCTGTAAATACCTGAGCTGAAGCAAGAGAGGGCGTAGATAAGTTGAAAGTGTTGACAAATGAAGCCATGGAATTGTGAGGGTAAGAAATAGTTTATTTTATATGGTTTGTAGGAAAGAGGACCAAATGGCCTTTAAGAGATAGTTTCCATAGCTACTGGTCTGGATCAAAAGAAAATGCTGTCCCAGCACTTCCCCCTTGCTACCGGTACTGCTTTATGGTAGCCACTGAGCCTAGTACTTTTTAGAAGCCTAGTTATTCCAAAGATGAAATGCTATGAAATGAAGCGCACTTGCTTTGTTCTGAGAATCTCGTCAAAAAACTTAGGTTGACCAAAGCTGCCTTTCTGTTCACAAAAGCCTGGAAGGAGAGGGTCCCTGCAGGTGCAGCTCTGTGGAGCAGCTCCCTACCAATTGAAATTTTACTTTGTGATTCAAAATACAGGGACTGAACTGAAACTATAGAAGATTCAGGCTGCACTACTCCTGACTTTTTAAAGAAAAATATGAAGAACAATTTACCTAAGGACCCTGAAAGTGATGGCTTTTTACTTACATTATAATAAGGTCCCCCACCCCCAAATATATGCTTAACATGTAAAAAAATATTATTATGACATATCTTTTTTATTTTGGGTGCCTTTGTAACCATTGTAATGCAAATGTTGGTATACTCCTAGAAATAACACAGTTAGTGCATCACTATTACCTTCTTAGAAGTTAGCTTTGTTCTATCAGCTTTAAAAGAAATACAAATGATTGGAAAACATTTTTGAAGAACAATAGAGAAATCACACCATTTTAAATGGAAAGACACATCAACATTAAAGCAAGTGAATGTGGATTCCTCCTCCTTTTGTACTTTGCAGGCTATTACTGGGAAGGATTTTTAATAGACAGCCTGCAGCGAGTTATGTCACAGACTCTAATGTTTTAGTCACCTTACCTTTATTTGTGCCAATGTTGATCTGATCTTACGGACAAAGTGGTCTATCCCAAAGGTTGCCAACTGGAGGTCTGAGGGCCACTTCACTACCATGAAGTCCGAAATGTTGGCGATCGCTGCAGGCTGTCTATTAAAAATCCTTCCCAGTAATAGCCTGCAAAGTACAAGAGGAGGAGGAATCCACATTCACTTACTTTAATGTTGATGTGTCTCTCCATTTAAAATGGTGTGATTTCTTTATTGTTCTTCAAAAATATTTTTCCAATCATTTGTATTTCTTTTGAAGCTGATAGAGCAAAGCTAACTTCTAGGAAGGTAATAGCAGGCTGATATTGATGCACTAGCTGTGTTATTTCCAGGAGTATACCAATGTTTTCATTGAAATTGTTACAAAGGCATCTCCTTAGCCACCCAATCCAGACACCCCCTGGGCCACCCCTGTCATCCACAGTCCAATTCAGAGGTGTGAGCTGGTCTGTGAATACAGCTTTCAGACAAGTTCCCTGCCTCCTCGTCCAACCAGGTTGCTCCTTTGAAGCGCCTTCTAGAAATTCTGGAGTCCCCACTGTTTGTCACAGGATGTCACCTCCATGCTGGTTTCTTATTTTTAAAGCACGTTTATTTTGGAGGCGGGGGGCACAGAGCATTCCCCCTTTCTTTATAGTACACTGTGACTCCAGGAACAAGTCAGAGTTGATTTTTCTGAATACACATCAGTTACTTTTATTGTTTAGAGCAGTGGTCGGCAACCGGTGGTCCACAGACCACTGGTGGTCTGTAAAGTTCAAAAGGTTGCCGACCACTGGTGTAGGGGAAAAATTCAAATCGATTCCAAAAGCACTGGTTATTTTCAGAAATTGGAAAATTCAAAATAAAAACTAAGTTCTGTTAATTTTTAATGTCCAAAATTTCACTATAATCCATATCATTCGTCTCAACCTGAATTTTAGTTGCCTAGGAATAACTCTGGGGAAGGCCAATTGGGTATTCCTGGGTATCTGAGAGGAGAGCATTTAGTCCCTTGTAGATGTGGAGGAGGAGCAGAGAACATTGGCAGGGGAAATAAAAATAGGAGAGGAGAAAAAGCCATAGTTCCTCAGAAGGAGAGGAGAAAGGACATCATAGGCAGGCATAGCTCATGTCTATGGGAACTTCTGTTGGAAATGAGTGCCAATCCCAGGATATGACTTGTTGCACCCTTTGCTGAGTACTAGATAAAGGCCCGTGTTTATAAATACCAATTATATCTTAAGCAAGATGTAAATAAATCTTCTGGGGAAATCCAAAAGTCAGACTTCGGAACTAGAAGTCACTAGTGACTTTGATAATGTTTGTAAAAGACTTAGAGCTCCTGGGCTACAGATGAAACATTAATGTATATCTACATGTGACTTTTTATTTATTACTTCTGAATAGCACTGCATTTCTGAAATAAAACCCAAAAGATGAAGGGGAAGAGAGTTCTTTGACATTTGAAAGCAAACAGTTTCTGGAATGAAAGTCCAGAAAATATCAATAGTTGTTTATAAGCACAGCGTGGGAATGTGGCACCAAAGCAATGCACACGAGCTTCACTAAGCTCTTTGGCTTGCTCTCCTGGAGCCAGTTTGCTTTGCCTGCTAGTCCCAGACCTGAAACAGAAAGCAGAGCCTGTGTGAGGATTACCTTCCACATAAGAACATGGTAAAGTAAGAAAGCTTAGAAATGATAATAATTTCTGGATATACCCAAATTTTAGCAGTCAATATAGTGGGGAGGGTGGATGCAAGGGAGTAACTGTAATCAAATGCTTATATTTGAAATAAGATTAATCTTTTATCCTAAATGAAAACAGAGGCCAACAGCCATCCAGAGCGAGCTTTGTAAATCATATTATCAGGGAGGGCTTAAAGCCTTCACCTATTGTTTTATATGGAGGTGTGTGCTGGGACCGCCATATGCCGACTTGGGCCCGAGCCAGGGAGCACGCGGGAAGCCTTTTGCATTCCAGCCGTTCACTCCTGCCTGGCAAAAAGCACTTTTTGTACGTGGTGTCAGTGGCCAAGTTATTTGTACACAATGGGAAGCTGAAATTTCATTTCCACATGAAATTAGTGAATAATGGCTTTCAAGACTCACTGAATAAGCATGCCCACGACATAGTCAGCATTTTAAGTCTGTTTACAGGACGCTGGCCATCTGGATGGAAAATAAATCAGTTATGGAGCTACTTTGGGGGCCTCCGATGTGAGGCATGGGGAGGGCAAAGTGTTGTAGAGATTATAGGGAAGCTTTTGCTTATTAGTGGGGTTTGGTTTGGTCAAGGCTTGTCACATCAGTGATCCCATGTCAGTAGTATTGGCCAGATTTACCAAGCCACAGATGCATATGCATTGGTATACTAGTGTTGTCTACCGTGTATTGGCTCAAAGCTTTTATCTTACTATGATATTGCTTTTTACCTTTTCAAAATATATCCATACATTAACTTTGTATTTTAGGCTCTAGGAGAACAGATTTTCCATCTGTATGACTAAGTTTCTAACTACAGGTGCACAACTCTAAAGTAATGCTATTGATGGTGATGAAATGTTTTACCCTGAATGGTAAAACAATCTCATTTTCTGCTAAGTTAGTTAACATTAGTTGTTAAAATATGATTTGAAAAAGTATGATTTCATTTTTGGTGGTGTGTGATTTGAAAAAAAATAAGGCCAAGGTTATCTGTTTCAGATAGCAAGATGTTAGTTATTTGTCTATGCACAATAATTAAAGCTAAAGCATGGGGAAAACAAAATGAAAGAAACAGATGGAAACATCCCCTAGGTGAGTGTGAACATTTGTTCTAAAAAATAAAACAAATGCCAGCAAAATGTATAATTATTTTCTTTCACTTATACCTGATTTTGATTTTTTTAAATGTTGGCAAATGGTTTCATCTATATTTGTCTTACTTTGCTTTCCTTCAAAAATGCTTTGGAATTTAGAATATGAGAAGAGTATTATTGAAAAGTAATATAATTTGAAGAAAATCAATTAATGGGCTTTAATTCCTTGGTTTTTTTTGAGAATTGGAGGGAGGAAAAGTCAAAATCTAGCCGATACAATAAGATACCTTAATTTTCATAATGTCTAGTTCTATAATGGAAAAGGTGAAGAATATTCAGGAAGAAATTAAGTACAAATGAGCTTCCTTAACTTGCTAGAATTCCATAGGATAGTATTTTAAAGAATATATTATTCAAATTGTACATCAAGAACAAAACTATTTGTTTCATGCTTGCTTTTGTAAATGTGTTGATTCACATACTACTCTAAATAAATAGGCAATTAGCTGGAGTTCACTATCATTTGCAATTTGAGCTATGCACCAAAAATGTATTAGTTATAATGGGATTGAGTTTGTAACTTTATAGTGTGAGCTGTACACATTAACTAATTTTGAGGTGGCTGCTCATTAAAAATTCTTTCTGGTAAACATAATAAGTGAACACATTTTGAAAGGTGCCAGCACATGGTGTATTAAGTGGATTTTGAAAAGTGCATTTGGCTGATTTTATTGGCAAGTATGAACACTTTCTATTTATGGGAATCCAGCCTGATTGACTATAAAACGATATTTTAATACTAGTTTTTATGGTATTGACTTGTGCATAATATAAGGACCTAATGAAGGAATTGGGGTTGGCTATTAACCTGAAATAGAAGATATAGTCCACAGACTTACAGAAGGGGATTCCCCTTTTACTCATTCCTCTTGCTTTGTAAGAGCAAACTGAGACCAGAGAGGTTATGATGTACCTTGAAACACACAGCTGCCTGGGAGAGAAACAGAAGCAAGGAGTGAGTCTGCCGCAATCAGTGTGCCCTACCTATCCGCACGCATGACCATGTCCAGGGAAGAAAGACAGAAGGTGATAAGCTACCACAGAACTGGTTCACTTGGAAATTAGCATGTTTTGCTTTGAAGGAAACTCAGTAGGGGCTACTAGCTTTGTTTTAAATCTGTCTCAGGAGTGAATGAGTATTTATTGGAAATTATATCAATGCAGTTTATATTTGGATTCTTGATCCTCTTTGCTTTCTTTTTCTGCTCATCCTTGGCATCATGATTGAATTTTTGTCATGTGACATAGAGCCATTATCAATACAGACGTCTAGGCCTTTGCCTTCTTTCTGGTTGCCACTAGCATCACCCAGGGCCAGAAGTGGGGGCATTCTGGGGGCAAAGGGCACCAAGGAGAGAAATCAGAGTAGAAATGGACTGTCCTGGCCACTGTAAGTGCAGCCCTGTTGGCCAGAGTAGGCAGAGCAGGGCCCTGTGCACAGCCTCCTGGGTTCTCAGGGCTCCTGTGATGGCCACTGGGGAATTGAGTTCTCTCAATAAATTCTACTTCTCTCCATGGCCTCAAACTGATGAATATTCAGATCCTGAGAAAGAATATGCAACACACACAAACTGTATTAAAAGCAGAGGGAAATGAGAAAAGGATAAAAATTTGTGCTGATAATATTAAAGTGTCATGTCTTAGAGAGAAACTAAAATGAGTAAACTGTCCATCACTTGATGAGACACCTGACCTGAAGGTCATGAAAGCCATGTTCTCTTGCATGAGAGCACAGGACAAGCTTCCATTAGCAAGCACTCTCCATCCAATGCCTCTTCCAGCCAGAAACACCATAGGCAGGAACCTGCTCCTCCCGGCTACCTGACTTTTTTCTTCTCAGCTTTGGTTGGATAACAAAAGTGATTGACAGGGAAGGTGCGAGATGCTGGTTTAAAGGAATCTGAATTAGTGAGGTCATTCTCCCACCCTATGGAATTGTAGCTGCATGATTAGTCAAGTATTCCTGTTAACTAGAGCTGAGCTGATGTGCTCCCTGGAGACACCTTATTTTAAGGTGGCAACAGACCCCTTTTAAGGGCTATTTTTAAAGCAGGAGGCTGTTTTAGTAACTTTTTTTTTTCTTTGCAGTTACATCTTCAATTTTATTTATCATCTTGCAATGCATTTGTTGACAGACTGTCACTAGACTGAGCTTTAGAAAGGCTGTTCTGTGTTATGTTCCCCTGGGAATCTCTGATGGCTGGCTCAGTATGGAACTCAATAAACACATGTGGAATTAATGCATATTGAATGAATAGAAAAATAAGTTGTATGTAAATAGATGTTTTAAAATCTTGAAAAGCTTTTTTCAAAAAAGATTTAATACAGTGTTCTAAAACTTTAGCCTCCATTCATATGACTTTATCATCTTTTTATCCATCTAAACTATAATAATAAAAGTGTAATAAGCTAATTAGACCAGACAGCTGAATGACCTTCTGAATGTCATTCCAGACGTCCTTCCAGATGAAGCGGTGGTAGTGGCTGCGGCTGAGGCAGATGTGGTTAGGGGCAATCAGGCAGGCAATCAAAGTGGTTAGGGGCAATCAGGCAGGCAGGCGAGGGATTAAGGCTGATCAGGCAGGCAGGCAGAATGGTTAAGGGTGATCAAGCAGGGGGGCTAGCAATTAGGGGCAATCAGACAGGCAGGTCAGTGGTTAGGGGCGATCAGGAAGGCAGGCAGAGACAGGGGTGATCAGACAGGCAGGCAAAGGGGTTAGGGGTGATCAGACAGGCAGGCAAGTGGTTAGGTGCAATGAGGCAGGCAGACAGGACAGCAGTTAGGAACCAGTGGTTCCAGATTGCAAGAGGGATATCCAACTGCTTCTTTAGGCTTGATCCTATAGGCAGTCGGGCATCCCCTGAGGGGTCCCGGATTGTGAGAAGGTGCAGGCCACGCTGAGGGACACCCTTCTCCCATGCATGAATTTCATGCACGGGCCTCTAGTATTTTTATAAAAATACCTGAATAGGCTCTTGATTCTGAGTTAGTGAAATCTGAATTGAAGTGATCTTATCTCTACCAAGAAAGATTTACGTTGTTACCTTTTTCCACACACGGTAGAGCACTGCTTAGGAACATCAGAATGTGTGATTAATTTGTTATAATTAATCAAGATACAGCTTTTATTTTCCCTAAGCAATGCACTGATGTTTCTTAAAGTAAATAGGAGAATTTCTTATTGGTGAGGTTCTGCTCTTACTGTGTGCTGTACATTGCACCATGTGTTTGTTATTAACAGGACGATTTGCAATTAAAACTTTACATAAATACTAGTGGCCTGGTGCTGGAATTAGTATAGATTAGTAAACCAGTAGTTAGACATCCCCCTCACAATCTGGGACCACTGGCTCCTAACCACTCACCTGCCTGACCGTTCACCCCTTTCCACTCTACCTACCAGCTGGTCGCCCCCAACTGCCCCCCTGCTGGCCTGCTCAACTTCAATGTGCCCCCGCTCACTGGCTGGATTGCCCCCAACTACCCCCATTGCCAGGCTGCTCACCCCCAACTACCCCTCCCACCAGCCTGATCACCCCCAACTGCCCTCCCCTCCTAGCCTGATTGCCCCTAACCACCTCTGCCGTGATCCAGCCACTATGGCTTTGTCTGGAAGGATGTCAGGAAAGCCTCAAGGAAGGTCTTCGAGTATAATTAGCATATTACCCTTTTATTAGTATAGATTTTGTCCTATAACAAAGCAGATAAACATATCAAAGGTAAGGCCTAGTAAACAATAAGATTATCAGGTTGGGGGAACTGCCCTCAGCTCTCTGGCAGCAGATAATAATATGCAGATCTTCAGGTTTGGGGAAATGCTTTCAGCTATTCCAGCAGCAGGTAATATGATTCAGCCCTGCTGAAGCCCCAAAGGTTCATCAAACTTTTGACCTGCTGAAATTAGCCTCCAGCACTTCCCTTAAGTGATTGATATATAACCGTGCGTTCTGTGTATATTTCTGTTTAAAGACACCTTATTTACTATATACTGTTGATATGTTAACCTTTAACTCATGGTAAATAGTGCTGCAACTCATACCTGAATGAAGTTTACCTAACACATGCCTTTTATTTGTAATATACACTTTTTTATGTTCAAGACAGCCAGCCAGGGGTGAGCATTGTGTTAAAGAATGCAAATTATTATTCCTAAAGCTAGATTATTTCTATTGGAGGATCCGTGCTATAGAGATCTGGACATGTCACTTTTCAAAACAGACCTATCAAAGTCCAGAAAACTAATAGTTCTATAGTATGAACAGAATTGTGAACAAATAGATTTTGCTTAATGACTAAGTTATTGAGAAGTAAAATTAAAAGCACCTAGATGTGTGTTCAAATTGTTCTTGATGCTGATTTGCTCCATTCTGTGTAAAGGCCTTGAAATCATTGCATGCACTTCCATTTATCTAAGGGTCTTACCACTATTACCATCATATCATGCAGAGATTGGAGTTCTATCCTTGAACTTTAAATCTCAGCTGAACATCAGCCTTGAAATCTCCATAGTAGGATCCTGCCTTCCATGATATTCTGGACTTCTGCAAATCCAGCCTTTCTCCCACACACCATCAGAGTGTGGTTCTCTGAGCTCTGTCCTCAGTGCCCCACTGTGAACTCTGAGGAATGGCCCTAAGTATCTGCCATCCCTGGGCATGCTCTGTGCATGCCTTGCTGGCTGGCCTTCTTACTACATATCCTGCTGGGTTTGCTGAAATCATCCTGTTTGATCATATTTCTAAAGCAAAGTAAAATTCCACTAAAAGCTTAAAACTAACTATGTTCCACAGAAATCTCCTTTGTTCTAAGTGGTTAGAAGAAGTATCGTCAGTGGTTTAAAGTACAAGTTAATCGTTTAGAAGGTTTGATCTATAAAAAGAAGAGTTTTGTTAGAAAGATAATACATGCAGGAGCCCTTAGGACAGTAACTGCCACATATTAATGGCTCAGTAAGTACTAGCTACTTGTATTATAAATCTTTTTACTCTTTCCCAACTCTGGACAATTACCAACATAGTCTTTGAAACACCTGACTGGATTGCATTTAGTGTGTACTAGTAAAATTACTGGCATTTAAATGTAGTTATATGTGCACATTATATAAAGTGATGAATAGGAAATGCTTATATTCAACTGGTTGTTTATAAAATTGGACTTGTGAAAATATTCACTCTAGTTTGATTTTTAGGTCAATATAATTTAATGTAAAATTGTAGCGAAATAATATTAATATGGGAATGCTGGCCAGAATGTGGAATTAACTGATAGGTCTGAACAAGAAATGGATATTAATTAGATCATGGACCAAAGTAGTATTTTATAAATTACTAGGGGCCTGGTGCACAAAATTCGTGCACTGGGTGTGGGTGGTCTCTCAACCCAACCTGCCCCCTCTCACATACTGGGAGCCCTCAGGGGATGTCCAACTGATGGCTCACCCCCAGCCTGCCAGGGCACCCAGCCATTGCCCTGCTCAGCTCAGCTCCGGCTGCCTGCGACCACCCAGCCCCAGGGGCTTGGCGTTCCCTGCCACCACCATCACCGCTACTGCTACTGCTACTGCTGCTTCCCCTCACAACGCCTGGGGCTGGGTGCTCACTGCCACTGCCATTTCATCTCCACCCCCAGCCTGGTGCTCATGCCACTTGGCCCCACCCCCACTCCTGATTGGCTAGTAGCATAGCCAATTAGGAGTGAAGGTATGGTCAAATTTGCATGTTTCTCTTTTATTATATAGGATAGCTTTTGGAGGGCAGTTCCACTGTGCATGTGCATACTTTGCAAAACCCTGTGTCTTCTGTATTGACTTACTGGTATATGTAATAGGTCAATTAATATAATGTTGAATGACCAATTACCAGAATTGTATTGTCAGCCTTTTCTCCATTTCTCTCTAAACTTTCTTCTTTTCTGTGATGTGTTAGTTACCCCAGCCATACACTGACATGGGCTGATTGTCACAGCGCTGCAGGTTTTCCCAGGGAGCAGCAGTTATCCATTCTTGGACCCACATAACAAAGAAGCTGGTCTGCTGAATAGATTCAGTGTGGCTCTTTCTGCAAGTGTTTATCTTGTTCACCGGTTGCTTTGTAATTGTTATTACTTTGAAAAAAGCATTTCTTTTTCATCTCTACAATCAGATTATATAGAAGGAGAGTTTTTGCTATTGAGGTATATTCTTATCAGGATGTTTTTCTTCTGTTTTATAAATACTAGTATTATTAAACTTAGGATGAGGTGCTCGTGCAGTCAGTGCCAAAGGAAACAATACAATAGGCATGTGCAGTAGGGGGTTAGCTAGATAGAGCTGGTATCTTGTTTTTCTTGCTTGCCTTTAATCAATGTGTGTATTCTTTTAAAACTTTCTTATCCATGTTTTGTGAGTACTGTTTGTGAATTTCCTTCCTTTCTTCCTTTTCTTTTTGTGACAGTGTTTCTCTTTCTTTAATTTATCAAGGTGTCGCTTACAACAGTCTCATTGAACTGTACTATATTCTCCATGTGCAAGAGAATTTGTTGCTGGGTTTGCTTTTCTTTTGGACTAACCAGGACTATTGTTAGCTATTTTTCCTTTGATCTTACAAATGTGTTTCAGCTCTGGACTTTGTCTATCAGTACATTTTTAAGAAATGGATTGAGCCTTTCTCCAAAGCAGATATATTGCCCTGCTTTAATGGAATCCCTGTCCATAACAATCTATTTTTATTGAGACTTTCCACAATTATGCCTTTCTTGTATGTGGTGCCTACATAATCCATTTTTTTTCATTGTTTTTTTTTCTCTTTTGTCTTTTAGACATGAGAACTTAGCCAAGGAGCAAAGAAAAAACACAAAGCTTTTGTGATCAGGAATGTTTTCAGCGACAAATTGCAGTTTTATCACTATCTACTAAAACAGCACATCCTTTCTTTACCTATTTTGTTATAGGGGAGATGATTTTGCTAAAGACAACACAAAGCTTTAAAGAATGTCTTTCTTCTTGGCTTGGGAAAATAGCTGGAATAAAAGGAAAGGGAACAAACCCCTTAGCAATTCACACATTTTATTTGTTTTTGTGTGAAATTTATTAATCTCCAGTACAGTGCTACAAACAACTTTGGTTGTATTTGCCAATAACAACAGTAAAAAACATTATAGCTACCTTTAGTATTTTTTTATTTTCTGAAAATTGATCATATGTGTTGCTTATTTCAGTTTTTTTGTTGGATACGGTAGCCATTCTCATCATTATTCAAAGAAAATATCTGGAGACTTATTTACATTGTATGTAACTGGCAAATAATGATTTTTGATATAATGAATAACTTTGTTTCTGTTATATGTCTTATTTTAGCTGAGGCCTAATTCTGAGTTATTCTTACCAACTGCTTCACATAGGAATGTAGAAAAATGGCTCTAATGTTGTTTCTTTCTCTTTGGCTTTTGTGAATAGGTCAGAGTCAAACCCAGAAAGATGCTCAGTAACAAATTAATGGTTGGATTTTTAACATGTTCTTCAGCCTATCAAAATGTACTCATGTGTCCACATGTTTTTCTTTTAAAGACAATCAGCCCTGGAAATGGCACTGGTTTGGCTCCCAAGGATAATGACTCTGTTCTATTGGGTTTTGTCCTCAACTAAGTTATTTTTGTCATTGAGATAGTCAACCTCTTTCACCCTCCATTTCCTCATCTCTAAAATGGGGGTCGTGTTGTCAAGGTTCACTTTTGGCCCCACTTTAGTAACTTGTGATTTCTGAGATGCGTTAGAGGGAGCCCATGTACCTTGTTTTTTAGTTTTTTGTGGTTTTTTTTGTATATTAAAGGTCCCAACATCTGCTTATTACAGCATCTGGAGTGGTCATCAGCGGTACCCACTGAGAGCAAGTTGTGTAGAACATTCATTAGCAAGAGCTTTCCCATCACATTTTTCACATGAGCAAATTAAAACTGCACAAAACTTATGGAACAAAGAAACTTGTCAAAGTTATCTAATTCTTCACCCTCAGAAACAAAGAGACAGCAGCAATTATTATCTCACTAAAATTGTGTTACTCAGATGGAAAAGCTGTTGTTCAGCTCTGTTTCCAAAAAGATAGCTGAGAGAAGTGAAAGAGTAGATACCATCCTGGCTAATAACTGACTAAATGCTGTGGACGGAAACTGTCTGAAGCCTCTGGTCAGCAAAGTTAAACCCTGAATTGTCAAAGAATTACAAATAGATGAAATTACTGGTTGATGGGGAGCAGGGAAGAGGCAACGTTTGTGGAAAGCCCAAAGCACAATCAGTTCCTCAGAACAGAGGGAGAGGAATGAGAACTGGGAAAAGAATTTGGCTTGATTAGTACCTGGAATCTATTCTCTAGCAGGCTTTTCTCTATTTGCAGTTTTTTTTTTCAGGTGAGTATCTGGCTCACTAATACTTATCTTCTGCCGATGCTAGATAAAAATAACAAAAAATTAAACACTACTGTAGAGCTTATTATATGCCAGCCATCATTCTACATGCTTTAAAAATATAACTCATTTAATTCCTACAAGAACCTTAGAAGCAGATAGGACACTGATTCACAAAGGCTGTTATTCCTTTAAACAGCAGCCCCTGAGTCCTGGTGAGTTAGAACAACAATGGTATATTTGTTACTGCACCAGATATCAGAGTTGAGTCTGCTGCTTTGCTCCAAGAAGAGATAGTGGCAAACCTTGTCCTTACTCTTCAAATTTCTACTTAGAAGTTACACATTTCATTAAACAAAGCAAGTCCTATGCCAAGCCAGGAATCAATGGAGTGGGGAAGTAAAACCCACCACCCCACAGAGGGGCAGTGCGTATCTGTAAACAATTATACACTCTAACAGAGAGTAAGGACCTTCCTAGCCAGCAAGGTGGTGACTGCAAGAGCTAGGATTTGAACCCATATTGTCTGGCTATTTTGTTAACCATAATTCTATTCTGCCTTTCCAGCTATGTGACTCCCAAGGGGAATTTAAGTGGGTTTTGAAAGCTTCTTAATAAATTCATATCGAACTTTTTTAGTGCCCATATTTGTGAACAATTGCATGCTATATAAAAATTACAATTCCAGCTAGAATCCCATGGATAAGATACTATTAGCATTAAGGTTAAGAATGGGGACTTTGGAACTTAATAATTCCTTAGTTCTTTATATATATATATATATATATATATATATAATCTTATCTTATTAGCTCCAAGACCTTGTGGGAGAAAAATAATCTCTCTGTGCCTTATTTAATTATCAATAAAATGAGGATAATAATAATAGTGCCTACCTCATGATTTGAATGCTGTAAAGTACTTGGTATATAATCAATATATGAATCTTTAGTTTTGTTATTAATATATTCTCCTCTAAAATGTAACTAAAATTTGTTCAAAGGCTATTGCTCCCCACTTCCACCATCACCTGCCAGCAGGGATGGTGTGTGTCTGCCATCTTTCAGAAAGTGGTTATTTATTGTCTCTGAATCACTGGCTGCTTACCTTCCCTTCTCTTGTCTAAGATACCAAAGCTTCCTTTGTTTTTTTGTTTGTTTTTTTCTCTCTCACTGTGTCAATAAAACAGCTGATAAGTATAAATGCTTAGGTTTATTTACATATAAATAGAAAGTTTGCAGTGACCTATGTTGACAGAATTAACTTTTCTTCCAGGTTGTTGAGCTGTTATTATTCTTAAAAACAACTGCTGTTGTTTACATACTGTTTGCTTTCCTATTGTCTAAAACAGTTTTACCTCTGTTGAGACTATTTTAAATGGTCATAACCTGAGAATATTTTTCCTTCCTATGAGGGTCTTACCTGGTGTAACAAATGATTTCACAGGTTAGTTTTTATTCATTTCTCATAGCATAGACATTAGACTCTGCTTTCTTATTCTCTTTTCTTTTCCCACTAAGATTCTATGTCATTGACTTTTTTTGTTGCTTTTTAGTTGTTGGTCAGCTCAGAAACGAATTGAATATTATATATATATTTTGCCACAGTTAGATTGTTTACAATAAATATAGGGAAGTATGAACTCCTTTTATTCTCTAGATTTTATTAATTGGCTTTTCTTTACAAATGCTCATGTCTTTTGAAAACTTTTTCCAGTCTTGCTGGTAATGGTTTGACTGACAGGGAGTAAGTAAAGGGGGAATATATTTCCTGATTTGTTTGTATCTCCTGAGAGTGGACTCTGGTACAATATCATACATATTATGTGAGCATGTACACACAATTTCATAGTTGATATGATTTCTAGGAATATGTCCAGTATAAATTAAGTCATGCTGACAGTGGGAACAATAAGACAATATACAGAAAACAATATATTGACTGCAGGCTAGTTATGTATTCTAGAAGGAAGAAATGAGGAATATGCTCAATATAAAATTTTAAGTCACAATGATGGTGGAGGGGTCAAGAAAATATGAAGAAAGCACAATATTGGCTCAATTCTAGCCAAGTGTTTTGACAAGAAATCTCAAATGGAGTTAGTTCAATAAAGATAAATGCAAAAATTATTGAGTTAAAAAAATAAGATCTGGTTGTATATCAGGCCCAAGTAAAGATTAATTGGAAAATAAACAGAAAGCATTTTCCAAAGAAAGGGCAAGATATATGAATTGCAAATGCTCAATCCACATAGTAGACTCAAACAACTGTTGACTTCTCTGAGAACTGCTCCTAGCCCACAGCAGAGAGGACATCATCTGAGTCTGTGCTACCTGACCCTGACCCCCAGGCTAAAGCTGACCAATCCAGAGTGTGTGCAATACCTAAACTCGCCAATCAGAATCTTATTCATGGGATTGAAACTGTGAAACTGATAGGGAATGAACACCAGGAGTTCCCAGACCTGAGCCAGAGAGGGTATCATGAGAACATCCAGTCAAAAGGCTTGTAAATTCTTGGTACAGAGGCCTGGAAGGTGCCCCGGTTCCTGTCCTTCCTAGGACTTAGTGGTTCCATTGCTTCTGAAATATCAAAAGCCCTTTAATAAAATTCCCCACCTTTCTTATTTTACCTGGAGTTTGTTTATGTTACTTGTAACCAGGAGAAACTAAATGCCTACAAGTCATATGGAAAGATTAGAAAGGTCACAAAGCTCAACAGTGAAAATAATTCTGAAAGAAAAGTAGGTGAGTTTGGTTCTGATAGGTAATGGACTCATCAGAGTGAATTGACACATGATCAAAGTATCAAAAATTACTCTTACCAAATGCTATAGGAAAAGTTACTAAGTTGAATGGTTTATAAAAAGCTAAACATTTAGGTCTGGCCAGTGTTTCTCAGTGGTCATAGCATCGGTCAGCCCAGAATCATAGTGTCTGGGGTTTGATTCCCAGTTAAGGGCCTATACCTGGGTTGCAGGTTCAGTAGTTGGGATATATGCAGAAGGCAACCAATTTCTCTCTCTCTGTCTCTGTCTCTCTCTCTCTCTCTCTCTCTCTCTCTCTCTCTCTTTCTCTCCCCCTCCCTCCCTCTCCTTTTCTCTCTCTCTTCTGCTGCCCTTCTCCCTCTTCTCTCTTTCCCCCTCCATACCTTCCACTCTCTCCAAAAATCAATTGAAAAATATATTTGGGAAAGGATTAACAAAAACAACAAAATCAGAAAATTTATAGTGCTTATAAAGCTTGATAATAGTTCAGTTGGGTAGAGACCCGAGTTAAAGAGGGCCTGATTATGGGTCCTGTCTGTAGACAGATGAGTTCCGGGACCACAGTCACCTAACTCCTTATCAAGTGCAAGTGACCATGCATGTCCCTGTGAGGAGGGTGGCAGCCACAGGAAGTATATTTGAAGTCAATATTCTTGAACTAGAGCAGCACCTTATCTTACACTTAACATCACAGCAGATTTTGTAAGAAGAATACAAAGATGAATATGGATCTATTAAAAATGTCTTTTTCTCACTAAGATAATGGTATCTGTGGAGGTTAGATAGGAGTGTGCTATTGAATCATTCAGATAGTCTTCTTGAGCTCTTTTGAGAAATGACATGCAAAAGATGTGAGTTCCTTAGATTAAAAAAAATCATGGCAATAAATAGTTTATGGTTCTATGGGCATAAATTCCTGTGTTTGGCTTCTGATTTGTATGGTTCTTACTTTGTGTGAAATGTGACTGCAATTTCTTATATAAAGGCTTCCTTGAGAAGTAAACAACTCCTGCTGAAAATATATTACACTCTGCTTAGGGAACCCATTATATTTTCCCTTGAAGTGTGTATATTTTTATATATAAGTGGATTATATATTCAAGCATATATAGTTAATAGGCTTTATATTAAAATACTAGTATATCTGAATGTATTTACCAAGGCATTAACGAAGTGCCACAAACAGGGTGGCTTCAGCAGAGATGTACTGCCTCACAGTTCTGGAGGCTAGAGGCCTAAGATCAGGGTATTGGCAGGTTGCTTCCCTCTGAGGGTGGTGAGGTTGTGTTTGTTCTATGCCTCTGTCCCAGCTGCTAGTGCTTCACTGCCAGACTTCAGTGCCCTTGGCTTATAGAAGCATCATCTTCACTTCTGCCTTCCTCTTTACATGGTGTCTCCCTTTCTGTATCTATCCTCATTTCTCCATTTTTCTAAGGTTCCCAGTCCTAATGGATGGCCACATTTTAACTCATGATTTCTGTAAAGATCCTGAATCTAAATAAGATCACATTCTGAGATTTCGGGGTTAGGCCATCAACATGAATATTAGCGGTATGCAGTCCAACCCATTACACTACACACAGACACATTATTTGTTTTCTGAGATAGATTCTCTGTGACTAGAGGAGTTAGCCCTAGTCATCACTATATTTTACATAGAACCTATCGAAGTGCCTCCAACATTGTGTCAGTATATTTGTGGAGTGAATTCACAGCATTGCCAATCTATCCTAAAAGCCACCAGTTTACTGAGCAGAATTTACCTGGTGTGTGTGGCTGATTCCCCAAATGAAGGAAGGAACTTTTATAGCATCGACTGTGCTTTCTTGATAACCTCTCCAACTTCTTCCTTTTGGAACTCATAAGCCTTATTTTCCTGAGCTGAGACAGATGGCTTAAATCAACTCACAGAAACTGTCTTGGGGCCTTCATGAAAATAGAGACAGAATAAGATTTCAGGGTTATTGATAACTGAAAACCATGGAAACTAAATTGTCACTTAAGAGCTATTGTCACCCACACCCACAGGTATGTAACGCTCCTCAGAAGATAGTTACCATGTGTTTTCTTAAGAAACCCCTTTCATGTGAATTACATATAGCCTGTTCCTTTGAATATTATCCGAATTGATGGAAGAAAATTTTTCTTAATTGCCAGAAATAAGATAGATCTAGATGAATCTTTTTAAAGAAATTTTAATATCAAGGGCATAACTATGGGGGCAGTGCATGTAAAAACATTTCTTAGAAAACATGGGAACATAAAGAGTCATTCAGCAATCTAGATTTTTTCATAAGTGACAATTAAGTTTAAGAAATTAAGTGGTTCTTCAATTATTCATGAAAAGTGTATCTCAAGGGGATCTTTTTTGAAGTCTCTGAGCTGACTTTACACTCAAGGAAGAAGTTATTGAAAGAGTTAAGAATATAAATTTATATACTAAAATCTGAGGAGTTTTTTGCTTCGATATGCACTTTAGAAACATACTTGGTATGAGGGTTTATGGATTTTATTATGCCCCAGACAAAGAGAGAAGGAGAAAATGGGTTGCTTTAATTCTATATGGTGTTAAGTAAATCAGTAGAGCCTACATTTATCAGAAACGTTGTGATGAAAGCATGTAGTGAAATCTAAGTTCCAAGCAGAAATAAAAAGGAGGGAACCAAGAATGACAAGTTCATTTCTTCACTGGTTCATTTATTTACTAACATGTACATCTGAAATGTTTAGAATGCTACGTGTGTGACAGTATGAGTAGGGATTACAGGTAGCTTGTGTGGTTTTATTGGCACATTTGTTAAGCTCTGGGCCATGGGACAGACCTCTGATGCTGAGTATAGGTGAAGGCAGCCTGTGATCTTGCCTCAAGTCAATGAGAATGTCTTTGCCCTGAAGCATTATCTTTCATTCATTGAGGATGTGTTTGTGCCCTGGACACAGAGAGACCGTAAAGTCCCAACCCGCTAGGTTTGATAGCTCAGTAATGGAGAGAAATAGGCAATCACCACATAGAGGTGGCACAAATGACTGTACTGATGAATCAATGAATTACTAAAAAAAATGTGGGTGCCAGTGATACTCTAATTTTGAGACTGGAACTATGTGTTTAGTATAGAACAATTTTGAGCATAATTAAATGGCATAAAATTTAGAGAACTTGTAGAAAATACTCTAGAAATGTAGAAAATTAGAAACAATATTAGAAAGCTGCAGAAAGCTCAATAAGCACAAACATGTGGATAAAATACCTTCAGAAAAGCAGGCAACTAAAATGAGGGTATGAGTTGGTTTTCATTAATGACCTCTGTATTCCAACACATCAAATTCTTTTGTAAAAAATCTCCAGTCTTTGTGTGTGTGTGAGGAGAGAGCTTGTTAATCAACAGAGCACAACGTTATGCAACTCCCCCACTCTCCAAAACTCAGTGGGGAGTGCGTGGTGGCCCTTTTGAGTCCTGTTTCCTCCTAGTTTTTGCCACACAAAGTGATGTAAAGGTCAACATTTTCAACTTACTGACTTGTGTGCATTGTGGATATGAAGAGATTCCCTCAAGTATGTAATAAAATGGCAATTTAGGGTGTTTGAAAGTTTGGGGGCCAAGACTGACATTATGTATTGGATAAAGTGTGTGAAGAAGTTTCTTTCATTTAGGTTTTAGCTCTAAAAGTTTCTCTAAAATACCCTCGCCTGAATATCTGAGAGGATGAGTAATTAAATAATCTACTTTGGGAAGGCTAATTAGTTTAACCATTACTCAAGGCCTGCTGCCACCGGTCTCCCCATCTGCCCCTGTCACAGGCACACCTGGCACTCGGCATTGTCCTGCTTCTGTGGTGGGCACCTCCCCAGGCCGCCTCTGTGTGCAGAGAATGGTGCTCAGCCTCCGGGGGAGCAGACCTGCTCTCTTCACATGCACACCAGGTCTCCACACATTTATTCTTGGGCCCACTCAGAAGTGGGGAAGGCTAATAATTTATTGAAACTTTCCCCCAAGATTTTATAGTGTGACTCTCTGCCCCAAAGAATAAATGAGAGTAATCATCTATCTAATTTCCTCGTGGGTATTTGGTGAGATCTTTGTAACAAAGAAATATGGAGGGGTGTTAATTGAAACAAAGCCCCTGCTGGATCAGAGGTTTATAGTGTGAGTTTCATTAGTGTTTTTCTCCTACGCTGTCAGAAATGCAGGCTATGGTACTGGGAATTCACTGTGAACCGTTATATCAGTGGTTTTCCTATTGAGTGGCATTCAAATGGCCAGGAATGTGTTTTATCCTTGGAGACACAGTCATTTCCTGCATTATTTGTGATTTCTTTTCTAACAGTAGAGGCAATAGTAACAGGTGATTGTACATACAGAGACACAAGTTCTAACAAATGAGATTTTAACTAAATATATATTTAATAGTAGCCCATCATGCAATATCACGCGCAGTAGGCCACCTGCTGCTTCACTGAGAGCCTGCGGGAACTGCAGCTTGCTGCTGGGAGCCACACTGCTTCCATGGGAGCCATACAGCTTCCACGGGAAGCTGGTGCCCACGGCAGCTGGGAAGGAGCCATGCCACTTCTGTGGGAGCCTGGAGGGACCCACACCAATTTCTTGGAAGGTGGGAGGGAGCTGCGCTGCTTCAGCAGGAGGCTGGCCCTCTGTCCCCTCTTTGGGCCTGTGCTTGGCTGCAGAGGCTGCAGGCTGGCCTCCCTGTCCATGTCGGTGTCTGCTCTGGCTCCAGGGCCTGGCCCAAGCCGGGTACAGCAGCTTGCAGGCCTCCTTGTCTCCGTCTCTGTCTCCATCTCAACTCCGGGCCTCACCTGCACACATAACCTCCTCCTGTCTGGTCATAACCTGTTATGGTGTCCTGGCCTAATTTGCATATTCCCCTTTTGAAAAATAATGTATTATTGTATCTAAACTTAAGAGCCATGGCATGATAGACAAGTTTTCCAACCTACTTGAGCCTCAGTTTCCCCACAGAAGGTAGGGGAAACTGCACTCAAAGGTGAATACACTCTGAAACCAGGAGATCTGTGAAATTTTCAGAGATCTATAGGTCAAAACTATTTTTATAAGAATACTAAGATATTACTTGCTTTTTTTGCTCTCATTCTCTCCTGGGCATACAAGGTTGCCAGAGGCTACTAAACATGGGACATTGCAATGTACTAAATACAGCAAAAGATATGAAAATCCAGATGTTGTTTTTTTATATTTTAATCTTTATTGTTTGGTTTATTAATTGCATTGTTCTCCCCTTTTCCCCCCATATAGCTCCCCTCCACCCCAGTACCCATCCCACCCTCCGCCCTCACCTCCCCTCCACTGTCTTCTCCCATAGTTGCATAATTTTTGTCTAATCTCTTGCTGTACCTCCCACACCCCTTTTCTCCTTAAGAATTGTCAGTCCACTTCCTTTCTATGCCCATAATTCTGTTATATTCACCAGTTTATCCTGTTCATCATATTTTAATTCACTTGATTTCTTGATTCATTTGTTGATAGATGTGTATTTGTTGTTCATAATTTTTATCTTTACCTTTCTCTTCTTCCTCTTCTTAAAGAATACCTTTTAGCATTTCATATAATATTGGTTCGGTGGTGATGAACTCCTTTAGCTTTTTCTTATCTGTGAAACACTTTATCTGACCTTCAATTCTGAATGATAGCTTTGCTGGATAGAGTAATCTTGGTTGTAGATTCTTGCTATTCATCACTTTGAATATTTATTGCCACTCCCATGTGGCCTGCATCGTTTCTGTTAAGAAATCCGCTGACAATTGTATGGGTGCTCCCTTATAGGTAACTAACTGTTTTTCTCTCGCTGCTTTTAATATTCTCTCTTTGTCTTTTGCTCTTGGCATTTTAATTATGATGTGTCTTGGTGTGGTCCTCTTTAGATTCCTATAGTTTGGGGTTTGGTGCACTTCTTGGACTTTTAAGTCAATTTCTTTTACCAGGTGGGGGAAGTTTTCAGTCACTATTTCTTCAAATATGTTTTCATTATCTTTCTCTCTCTCTTTTTCTGGCACCCCTATAATTCAGATATCGGTATGCTTGAAGTTGTCCCACAGGCTCCTTACACTATCTTAAATTTTTTGGATTCCTTTTGCTTCTTGATTTTTCCGGCCGAGTGGATTTTGCTTCTTTGTATTTCAAATCTTTTACTTGATTTTTGGGGTCCTCTAGACTGGTTTAGATCTTTGTATAATATTTTTATTTCAGTCAGTGTATGCTTAATTTCTAGTTGGTACTTTTTCATATCCTCGAAGGTCTCATGCATATGCTCAAGGGTCTCATTCATATCCTCAGGGGTCTTGTTCATATCCTCAAAGGTCCCATTAAGTTCATTGGCCTTTTCTAGGAGCCTCTTGAAAAACCTTATAAGTGTTGTTTTGAACTCTATGTCCAGTCGTTTTTTTTCCCTCCATTTCTTTCCCATGTTATTTCTTATGAAGTCTCTACATTTTGGCTGCTTCCCTGAGTTGGTTGAGTATCTTTGTGTGGTAGATGTCCTCTAAGGGACAGTGGCTCAGCATCCTCAGTTACCTGAGGTGGATACTCTTGGAGCAGCCCTTTATGGGTTGCACAGTCTTATTGAAGTTAAGCCTAGATTATTGTTGTTAGCACTAGGAGGGTTTGACCTCCAGGCCAATTGGCTGTGAGGATCAGCTGTGCTCAGGTTGGATGGGTAGATTATCTGGGCTGAGCAGGAAGCCTTGATTTCCCTTCAGCTCCACCCTATGCGGCACCTGGGTCTTTGTGCTTGGTGGTAATGGCTGCACACACCTCTGAGAGAAAGCTGCTGCCGAGCTCTACCTGCTGCTGGACAATTCAACCTCTCCCCAAATGAGTCTGCACACCCAAAGTCTCACCCAGGGTTGTAAAACAATGCAATCTGGTGGTTTCCCTTCTTTCTTTCTTTTTTTTATCTCTCGAATGAGAGAGCAAGTCATGAGTCCTCTCTGTGCACTCGTGCACTTCTGCAGTTCCAAATTTACATGCCCTCTCTGCAAGCTCGCAGACCTCTGCAGAGCTCAAGTTTCATTGTGCTTCCTCCTTACTCTCCAGTTTCACCCCTTATGGGCATGGATTGCCTGGACTTCGCCCGGAACTGGGGAATCAGTGCAGTGGGACACTTTTGTTTCCTTCCCTGTTTGAGAAAACCAGTCGGGTATCTAGCCACCTGCCCTATCTGCTCATGCGCACATGGCTCCAAACCTCTGACTCCACGCGTATCCTCAACTCTGTCCTCTGCCACTCCTCTAAGTCACAGTGTCCTATTTTTACTTTTATTTGTAGAATTTCCACTTAGCTAGCTTTCCAGTGATTCTGGATGATGTTCATTCTGTCATTAAGTTGTAGTTTTGAAATTGTTGTGTGGGGCAGCTAGATAGGTGTTTACCTATGCCACCATCTTGGTTCCTCCCAGATGTTGTTTTTGTTAGCCAGACATTGCAGGCATTTGTAGAAGTATAAAATTGTGCCACTTTTTTTGTATGTGCTAATTTTAATTTTGAAATCTATCTTACACATATTTAATAACTATATATAATTTGCATTAACCTGTTATGGGATTATTATTTTTACTTCACATATAATAAGGTATATTTTAAACTCTCCATTTTAATGCCAAATATTGTAAACATCAGTGGATATCACCCACATAAACAAAAGTGTGTTGGAGTCCTCAATAATTTTTTAGAGTGTCAAGAGCTTCTGAATGCAAAAAAGTTAGAGAATCAATGGTATCTGTGTGTTATGGAGTTGATTACAATAGCCTCCTCATAGAATCGTTTGAGATTTAAATAGTTCCTCTAAAGTATTTAGAACAGTGATTGACATTGTAACTCTTCAGTAAATAGTAACCATTGCTATATTTTCAAGCTGTGACATGATGCCTTGCAATGGCAAAGGCTGAAGGAGTCAGTAGGGTATCCCTAAAGGAAGGAGCTCAGATAAAATCATGAGTCAAAGGTGCAGGAGCTACACTGAGATGGAAGTCCATCCTGTCACATTCAAAAGACTGAGAGAACACAAGCAAAACACACGACAGATATATTTTGTAAATGAAGGTATTTATTTATTTATCTAATTGATTAAGGTATTACATATCCTTCCCATTACCTCTACTCCCCTCCACTTGTGCCCTCACTCCCCTAGTGTCTGTTTCCATTGGTTATGCTCATGTGCATGCATATATGTCCTTTGCAATAGATATTTTTTTACAATAAATGTATTTGTGGAGATAGCCCCATTTTCCTTTATGATCTTTTGCTAAAAAGCATGACATTTTAAAAATAACTTTGTTATAAATAGCTGAATGCACTTTCCCATTGAAAAAGGTTAAGTTTTATTTTTTTATGAAATTATTACATGATACTCATTTCTGAACACAGCTTTCAGTGCAGCTTTGCACTGTGTTGTTGTTCTGGCTGCATCTTGGGATGTGGCTTGCTTGGGTGTGCTCTCTGTCTATGAGACCCTGAGCTCTTAAAGTTTGGAAACATTTTATTCATCTCTATATCCCAGTGCCTAGAACTGGGCCAGATCTAGTCTAAGTTCACTTGAAGTATTTGCTGAGTGAATTAAAGTTTTCATCATTATTGGATGTTATATTAACAGTTAGCAAAATATTAGAAATAATTAAAATAGAGTTTTAAATACTTTAGAATATAGGAGTTTAACCTAACAACCAGAACTAACAGAAGTCACAATTTGGGAGGTTATTATAGGATTCTTTAATATCACATAGACATTACAATAAAGGACACTGATTGGGTTTATACGAGGCCCAACACATTTTAAAAAATACATATATGAGCATGTTATACTTTATTTTTTTAGAATAGTGAAGTCGAAATCATACAGATTAGCTGGCAGTGTCATCAGGTCTCACAGATTATTTGTTTTAATGACAACTTGCTTGATGTGCCTTTAGAACCACACCTTTCCAATGACCTTTCTGTGTGGAGTAGTTTGGGGCAGTAGGACTGAGAAAGTGTAGGGATACTTCTCCATGCTCACTGGGTGCTGGTGCTCCTCTTGCTCCAGGGCATCTTCAGGGGAGACCATCTGCCTGGTGGGGAGCAGAGCCACACAGTGATTCTATTCTCATCCATTCAGGATGCATGCTGGCTTCTTTGGTGGCAACAGAACCCTTTTCTCCAGGCAGGCCTGCCTTCCACACTCATACAACAGATGGTTCTGCATGCCCTTCCATGGAGGTCTCCTCACATTTCACACCGAATATATTTCCCCTTTGCAGGCTGCTTCCTTTTGGGGAACGTTTTTCTAAACCTGCAGACATTTTGGGTCTTTTCTGGGTTTTACAAATGCCAGCGTCCACTTGGCCTCACTGAGGACAGCCTTACCATAGGCTTAACTTGCAGTTGCATCAGCAATATCCTGAAGAACCAGGGTTCTCATCAATCATTTTGTTGTTATTTATTATCATCTTTAGTTGGGTCTTTATATTGTAAGACTTCAGAAACTTGGAACTAATTTGTGATTTGGGCATAAAATTAAATAAGAAAACATAGCTATGTTTCATTTTTCTTGGAGAGAAACCTTTTATTTTAACAGAGAAGTAAATACTGTCTCTTTTGTTTCACTGTGTGTATATTGTTTTTATCCTTCTTTTATTCCTATTCTGCAATAAGCGTCCATAGCTCTCAATGAAATATCCCTGGGCATTTGTTTTGCAGTCATCAAGTCAGTATCCCCTTCATAATGAGCTACTGGCTCTGCTACAAATCAAAACAAAACAGTGATGCATTGCAACTGCACAGTTGTCAGTTTCCAGCAGATGAGCTCAGACCTTCAAATAGGAGCAAGAGTGTGAGTGTGTTTAATTTTCCTTGAGTAGCATGCAAGTCAAGGATTCTTTATATTTTACACAAAGCTGTTTTTAAGAACCCTGAATTTGCATGAAAAAGATGCTGGTCCCATTTGGTTTCACACATATATTGGAACCATGGAGGTTTGAAGATATAGTTTGCTAAGGAACTGGTAAACCACAGGCAAATGAGATTACTGTAAAAAAATAGACATTCATTTATTTTTAATACTTTAACTTGATTATTTGAGCCCAGAAATCCTGAGAATTGTATCAACAACACCATCACTTCCTTAATTTTAATAGATACTAATAACTTTTCTTTCATACCAAATAAAAATACAATTCCACTGACAAAAAGTCCTTCTAACAAAATATATACACATGGAATCCCAAGGATTTGAAAAATTGAACCTTAAAAAAAAGAATCTTTTTGTTGTTTAACCTCAAACCCTCTTTTCAAGGGAACTATTTTAGAAGCCCAGTATATGAAGTAGCTCAAAATTGGGGTGCCCTGCTGTAGTGGGATTTAGTTGGCACAGCTTTTGCTCCTGACCCTGGGCTATTAACTTGGAACCCTCAGGTTGTCTTTGAAATATGCATTACATTTCCTAAATAAATGAGTTAAAACAATTAAAAAGATGTTTGCTTATATTTGCTGTTTTTAGGAATTGTGCTCCTTTACCAACTAACTACTTTGCATCACATAACTAGCCTTCAGCAATTTCCATCTTGTAAATGAGGAGGACTAGATTGCTGAGCTAGAATTAGGAATTGTCTTTCCTGTAATCCAGACTACTCAGAGATTCTCCGTGTTTACATTACACACTTCCACGTGGCTGTTTGAAATTGGGCACATCTCGGTTCGCTCAGTGTTAGGTCAGCTCATAGATACAATTGATGTTTCTAGTTTTTTCACATTTTACTCTGTTCCTTCAAACAAATGGCTGACATGCTGCCTCTTTAGTGATGACCCTTTTATGTTACTATTCATACTTTCTTTATTGAATGCCAAAAACATAATGTGTGGGCTGATCACAAAATTTTATGATTTATTCATATTTTTCCACTTAAAAACTATGTCATCACTAAAAGCATTGCAGTTTTCTTGAACTGAATGAGATTTGGCAAGCACCTGCACCGTGTGATAATTGCTAAATAGAGTTACAAAGGCAATCTCTTTTAAAGATAAAATAGCAATGTTTCTAACCATTAAACTGCATTAGGACTCATTGTGCTGAAGGAAGATCATGCTAAGATTAGATTCTCGGTGTTTCTAGAAAGTCTTCTTTATGCTAAACTGCTCTTGTAAAAAGTTATCATGCCATTAGCATATATATATATATATATATATATATATATATATATATATAGTACTAGGGGTCCAGTGCATGAAATTCATGCACTGGGGGTAGGTTGTCCCTCAACCCAACCTTCCCCCTCTCATATACTGGGAGCCCTCAAGGGATGTCCAACTGATAGCTCACCCCCAGCCTGCCTAGCTCAGCCCCAGCTGCCTGCGACCGCCAGGGCCTGGGGGCTGGACAGCGACTGGGGGCAGGGTGCTTCCTGCTGCCACCACCACCACTGCTGCTGCCGCCACTTTCCCTCACAGCACCCAGGGGCTGGGCGCTTGCCGCCACTGGACTTTCATCTCCACCCTGGGGGCCCAGCGCCTGCCACTTGGCCCCACCCCTGCTCCTGATTGGCTGGTGGCATAGCCAATCAGGAGCAAAGGTATGGTCAAATTTGCATGTTTCTCTTTTATTATATAGAATGTTATAGGCCTGGTGCATGAAATTCATGCACTTGTGGGGGAGGAGTCCCTCAGCCTGGCTTGTGCCCTCTTGCAGTCCAGGAGCCCTCAGGGGATGTCCAACTGAGAACAGGCCACATCCTTAGCACTGCCACAGAGGCAGGAGAGGTGTCTGCCCCCTGGTGGTCAGTGTGTGTTATAGCAACCAGTCATTCCACAGTATGGCCAATTTGCATATTAAGCTTTTATTATATAGTTTACACAAACATATATATATATATATATATATATATATATATATAAATTTCTCTGGAGATTCAGCCATCAGGAATAAGGAATGATGAATGATGATGTTAGGAAAAATTTCAGAACATCCCTCCATTTCTAGTTCTGCATCTTCTGGGCAGAGTTCTCAGAGTGTAGTCGTGGGGTGCTGGGTACTTCCTAGAGCCTTTCAAGGAACCCGGAACTTCAGAATTACTTTTGTACTCACAATGAGGCATTATTTGCTTTTCCCACTCACATTCTTACAAGAGAATTCAGTGGAGTTTCCTGTAGACTCCATGGGGTACCATCACAGTAGGTTGAATGCAGAAGCAGGTTTGAAAATCCCACTGTCTTCTTTTATGCCAGTCTTCAAGAATATTTGCAAAATTTTAAAGCAGTTCTGTTCTTCTCATTACATTTATTTTTGTTTTGGAATATAGGCTTATTTTTTCATTAAAATGTTTTACTTTTGTGAATATGAGTTTATTATTTTTATTTTTAATGAATTGTTAAAGATTTTTAAAAATATCTGTTTTCATCTACATGTGGCAAATGTCAATAGATACATCCCACATAAACTTAAGCTCTTTGGGACCTCAGTAATTTTTCAGGGTGTATAGGGGTCCTGCCTCAAATATTTGACTATTGTTATTCTATTAGCTCTCTATTCAACATTCTTACACACAAATTCACATTGCTGAAGCTTACTATTTACCTGATCACCTGTGGAGGCTGTACTTTTTATAATTTTAAATGTATGTAAACAAGCTTTTGTGGCCATCAGAACTAGAAGGTACCCTGTTGGTATCCCTTGTGTATGTAAATGTATGTGTTGTATACCATATACTATGCATATTGTATATCATGTAAATGCAAAGTGGTAGTATTATTATACTAGGCAATTGTTACTTGATTGTGTGACTGATTCCTCATTCAGAAAATCACATTCTTATGCAATGGCCCTTAGTAGGTGTTGCAGAGATAAACTAAATATGATCTCAGCATTCAGGAAAGCAAATATGAGGTATTAACTATACCACAATTGACCATGCATAAAAGTACATTAATGAGTTTTTTGTTTTTTTTTACTTTTTGAATTTTTATTGATTTCAGAGAGAGGAAGGGAGAGGGAGAGATTGAAACATTAATGATGAGAAAGAATCATTGACTGGCTGCCTCCTGAATGCCCCCACTGAGGATTGATCCCCCAAACCCGGACATGTGCCCTGACCAGAAATTGAACCCGGGACCCTTCAGTCCACAGGCCAATGCTCTATCAATTGTGCCAAACCAGACAGGGCAGCATTTTTTTGTTTTTATCTGCCACTGTTGTGGTTGAGGAGGAGTTTATTGGCTTATTTGGAGGCAAAAATATCACTGAATAAACAATTGAGGAGAAAATATTTTAGACTAGAGTTAAATGGGTCTGTATTTACTATACAGAGGAAGCCAGGGCAGATGAGGTCAGGTTTTGTTATACTAACCTTAGTGTCATCACGGGTATCATAGGAGCTTCTAGGCTCTGGTAATATGCTAGTGGTTTACTTAGGTGGTGGCAACTAGGGCAAGTTCACATCACAGCTATTCATCAAGCTGTGAACTTGTGATTTCTTAATCTTTATATGTAATATTTTAATGAAAACATATTAAACCTAAAAATCTTAAATTTAACATATCATTGTACAATATTAATTGCTTACAGTATGTACTTTAAAATATTTATTTGAAGGCTCCTCTCTGCTTATTGTTAGTCCTTCTTTTTCTTCCATCTACCAAAGCTTTTCGGTGGGTCCTTTGTTCAGGACCATGGCAGTGAGTCAGTTGGTACTGAGTTTTCAGTTTGTAAATAATCTGATGAAGTCACTCTGTCTTCCTCTCTCAAGGCCATCTCCATCCCTACCCACATCGACATCCCCATCCCCGTCCCCATCCCCATCCCCATCTCCATCCCGATCCTCACCCCCATCTCTACCTAAGCCCATCTTCATCCCTATCCCATTCCATCCCCACCTCTCATCTCCATCTCTCTATCTCTGTCTCTTTATCTATGTATCATAATGTTTTTAGTAAAAATAAAATCTCCATCTCTCATCTCCATTCTATCTCTAGCTCTGTCTCTCTCTATGTATTATAATGATTTTAGTAAAAATAAAAGGATGTGATCCAACCAGTTTAAAAATACACATTGAAAAGTTTTTAATGAAAGTAATAAACGTACATAATATTTATAAGCTGTACACCATCCCTCTCTCCCTACCTTCAGATCTTTGCCCTGAAAACCACTTGCCATTTTTAGCTCTATCTTATGTATTTTTGATCCTTATATCTACAAAAATATATCTGTGTTTTATTTCTAGATTTTATCACTTTTCAGCATTTTAAATTGTCTTCCTAGTATGAAGGTAAGGATTTAGTGCTCCTATACCACCTATCTCTCACACTTCCCCTTCTTCCAAATGTTTTTATTGTTATAACTTAATTCGTTAAATTAATTAATTATAATATTAAAATTTAAGTAAGTAGTATTCATAGCTGATTCTAATAAAATTCTATTATTGCATTTCTTGAAAAACTTTACTTTTTCCAAAGGTTATTAATTGCCATTGGCTTAGATTTTCATATTCTAATCCCGTGCTCTTAAAAGACTTTTTCACTAAAACTCTAAAAGTTCTCTCAATATTTACAAACACATAGGTTAATTATTTTTTTAACAGCTTTGTTTTTCTCTGGAAATCATCCACTGGAAACTTTTTGTTCTCTAGATTCCTATGTAGCTGTTTGTCTAGCATCATAGCTGGATTACTACAGAGCTGTTACCTGCTACTCATGGCTTCCTCTTTATTTATTTACTAGAGGCTCAGTGCACAAAATTCATGCACAGAAAGGGGTTCACCTTAGCTTGGCCTGCACTCTTTCCAATCTGGGTCTTCTAGCTCCTAACCACTCACCTGCCTGCCAGCCTGATCCCTTAACTTCTCTCCCCTGACAGCCTATTTGCCCTAACTGCTCTCCCCTGCTGGCCTGGTCCTCCTAACTGCTCTCCCCTGCCTGCCTTATTGCCTCTAACCTCCTCTGCCTTGGCCCTGCCAACATGGCTTTGTTGGGAAGTATGTCTAGAATGACATCTGGAAGGTTGTCTGGAAGATGTTCAGTCTGATTAGCATATTACACTTGTCCTAAAAATGCAAGTTGTTCTCAGGTTTTTCTATTGTGGAAGGGGAGCCCGCAGTAACATCCTGGGTTCTGACCAGGTCTTATGCACTTATGCTTTATCTCAGTAGATGTGATTCCTAGAAGAAGACTCTTGGCTGTACCTTGAACATTTCTATCGAATTTGCCAAATCATCACCCAAAAATGTCGAACCATTTTAAACTCCCCCCAGCAACCATGCATGTGCCCTCCATCTCACTTTGATGCCAGTATCATTGATTTCTCCCTAGAGGCTTCCCTCCTGTCAGCCAGGACTTCTTAGTACTTGAGCCAACCCCATTGTTCAGCTGGGGACTCGATTTCCCAAGATAGAATTATGGAGGATGAAAAATATCTTTCCTCTACCTTTCTGAGTTCTTAGTGGAGGCCCTTGTAATGAAAGACAGATCACCAAGAGAAAAACAAAAGTTCATTAACATGTGTACCTTGTGTATATGTGGGAGATCCCAGGGAAAAAATGAGTAACTCCCCAAGGTGGCTTAGAATGCAGATTTAAATACCTTCTTCCTAGGGAAAGGGGATGGGAGATACAGGCCTCTTAGAGGAGAGTAAATGATATTTAGGAAAGATGAATGGGGTGGGGGGGAATAGTTTGTAAAAAAGTTTGGGTGTGATTTCTACTTCTTCTCTCCTGTCCTGTGACAGGAGTCAGTCTTCTCTGCCTGATGATACTTCTCCCATCAAGGGGACCTATGACATTTAAGCTCCTTGAGGGGGTTCTGATTTTAGGGAGATCAGGAGATTTCAGTGAAATCCTCTGCATGCATTTGCTGTTTTTCAAGTGTCTACAGCTCAAGATCATCAATATAATAACACAGTATATGTTGGGGTGGCATGTTCTCTGACCTTCAGAATAAACCCAACAAAAGCTTTTTTCCTCTCTTAGATGATTTGCCACAGTAGCATTATTCCCTGGAGATGGTATTCTGACCAGACCTTCCTGGGAGTGGTCATAACAATATCCTGTGTTTGTAGAAAGGTGTTGGCCACAGCACTAAGTATTCCAGGGGCAGTTTTCTTATCTTGTGGAAAGGGAGATAAAGTTATGATAGTTTATCTCCCTTTCCACTGGTTTCTTGACAGTTTGTGTCTCTGCTGCCTCAAACCACGCCCCTCAGCAACCCAAGCACCTCCCCCTCAGGCCTTGGGGCTGCTGGGTAACAGGCCTGCATGTTTTTGTCTCCAATCCAACCCCCTTAATCCCCAGGCCCAAGTTTGCCATGTCCTGGCTTGGGGTGGCACTGGGGCTGTGAGGGTCCAGCCTCCCTGTTGGGTTTGGGGCTGTGATCTGGACCCCTGCCGCCCCAACGCCACCATGGCCAGGCTTGGGGCAGCGGGGGCCGCCCGCCATCTTGGTTAGGTTAATTTGCATACTCACTCCTATTGGTTGGTAGCGTAGCAAATGTATGGTCAATTTGCATGTTTTACTTTTATTAGATAGTATTTTTGGGGTGGAGGTGTACTTCCCTGTGAGAAAAAATTTATAGATTAATTTGATATAAAATTTGACACAATCGTAAGCCTTCTAACCCATGAATGTGTGTGTGTGTGTGTGTGTGTGTGTGTGTGTGTGTGTGTGTATTCCTTGAATTGTTCTAAGCAGTGTTTTCTAGTTTTCAGTGTAGCTGTGTAACAAAAGTTAAATTTATTTTCTAAGTATTTTGTTTGTGATACCATTATAAATAAACTTTTAAGTGTAAGTTAGTTGATGTTAGTATATAAAAACACAACTGATTTCTGTATATTGACTTATTTTATGTGACTTTGTTAAATTCACTTATTTGTTGTATTTGTTTTGTAAATTCTGTAGGATTTATATATAATGATGTCATCTGTGAATAGATGTGGCTTTATCTCTTTCTTTTTTGTATTTGTCTTTTATTTCTTCCAATTGCCATACCCGCCCTGGGGAGGCATTTTGCCTGTCTTTGAATTTTACATGCATGAGCCATAAAGTCTATACTTCTTTCACTCAACAGTAGTTTGTGGTATTGCATATGTCATGATTAAGTATAAATTATTCCTTCTGCGTGCTTTATGGTATTCCATTGTATGACTATGTTCAACTTCTATTGTTGAAGGGATATGAATTTTCCATTTAAGACTGCTACAAATGTGTTTCTATGAATATTCTAGAAAATCTTTGCTATGTGCATTTCTATTGGGTTTAAACATCAAAGTAGAATTTTTGTGTCATAGTATATAGATGATATATAATTTCCTTTCCTTTTTTTACCCTTATGAGTATTTACTATGTGTTTAATTTTTATATTAAACAAGAAGGCAGCCCTAGCTGATTTGGCTCAGTGGATAGAGTGTCGGCCTAAGGACCAAAGGGTCCTGGGTTCGATTCCAGTCAAGGTATGTACCTCAGTTACAGGCTCCTCCCCAGCCTGGGCCCTGGTTAGGGCATGTGCAGGAGGCAACCAATTGATATATTTCTCTCATATCAATATTTCTCTCTGTTTTTCCCTCCCTCTTCCACTGTCTCTAAAAATCAATGGAAAAATATTCTTGGGTAAGGCTTAAAAAAACAAAAAGAAAAACAAACAAACAAAACAAGAAGTCAATCATATTTTCCTCTGTTAATTCCTTGCTCTCTTCATTAGGACTTGTGTCAAGAGAACACAAGTAGACTCTCTGCTTTTCTTATCAAAGGAAGAGGTGATGACTCCATCTTCTTATGGCTTCTTCCTGTCTGCTGTATTGCACCTTCTCATGGTACTCCTACCCTGGTCTTCCAAAACTGTCTCCATCAACAATCTCCTGGATCTTGTTTTCCTCTTCTAATCTATTTTGATTCAAACAGAATTATTCCTACTAAAAAGCTATTCAACTTCAACCAAACAAGAGCATATGCCTTCTCTCTCTCTTTTTTTAAACTTCAATATTTTTTTAATTTTTCAATTATAGTTGATATATAATATTATATTAGTTTCAGGTGTACAACCCAGTGATTAGACATTATATAACTTACAAAGTTATCACCCCAATAAATCTGTACATATCTGACACATACATATTACAATATTATCGACTATATTCCTTATGCTGTACTTTACAACCCCATGAGTACTCTATAACTTCTAATTTATACTTCTTAATCCTTTACCTTTTTCACCCATCCCCAACTCCCCTCGAATCTTAAAGAAGCTACTGGTTTGATGCCAATGGACTCCTATAGCTTTTTCTTGTCTAGGAAACTTTAAAAAAATTTATTTCTCTTCTACTTTATTTACCATGTGCATTTAGGTTGTTTCCAGCTTTGGACAATTGTGAAAAATACAACTATGAACATTGGTATACAAATGTCTGTTAGAGTCTCTGCCTTTTTTTTTCTTTTTAATTATTGAAACTATTGCAGATGTTCCCTTTATTTCCCCATTGACCACTTCTAGCCTGCCTCACCCCCACCCCAGGCTTTCACCACATTAATGTCTGTGTTCATTACTTACAGGTTCTTTGGTTGATCTTTTCCCATCCACCCACCAGCCTCCACCTTCCCTGTGATATTGGACAGTCTGTTTCATGCTTCTATGTCTGGATCTATTTTGTTCATCAGTTTATTTTGTTCATTAGATTCCACATATGAGTGGCATCATGTGATACTTTTCTTTCCCTGATTGACTTGTTTCGCTTAGTATAATACTCTAATACTCTTCAGGTTCATCCATGTTGTCTCAAAGGGTAAGATATCTTTTTTTTTTTTTTGCTTCTATATAGTATTCCATTGTATAAATGTATCACAGCTTTTTTATCCACTCATCTACTGATGGACAATTGGGCTGTTTCTAAATCTTAGCTATTGTAAATTGCACTGCTATGAACATAGGTGCATACAACCTATCTGATTGGTGGAAAGTTTTTTATCTGACATTTGATTCTAAATGATATCTTTGCTGGGTGAAGTAATCTTGGTTGCAGGTCCTTGCTTTTCATCACTTCGAATATTTCATCCCAATCTCTTCTGGCTTGAAAAGTTCCTGTTGAGAAATCAGCTGACAGTCTTATAGGAGCTCCCTTATAGGTTACACGTAACTAATGCTTTTCTCTTCCCTCTTTTAAGATCCTCTCTTTGTTTTTAATCTTTGACATTTTAATTATGATGTATGGGCTTCTTTGTGTGGGCTTCTTTGGGTTCCTCTTGGTTTGGACTCTCTTCGCTTCCTGGACTTGAATGTCTATTTCCTTCACCAGGTTGGGGAAGTTTTCTGTTATTATTTTTTCACAGAAGTTATCATTTCCTTGTTCTTTCTCTTCTCCTTCTGCCATTCCCATGATGCAAATGTTGGTATGCTTGAAGTTGTCCCAAACGCTTCTTAAACTATATTCATTATTTTGGATTCTTTTTTTTTCCTGTTCTGATTAGTGTTTCCTGCTTCCTTATATTCCAAATCTTCTGCTTCATGTACTACACTATTGATATCCTGTAATATATAACACAATTCAGTTAATGTATTCTTCTTTTCTGATTTTTGATATAATTTCTAGTTCCATTTTTATGTTTCCTGTCTCTTTGTTGAAGTTCTCATTAATTTCATCTACTAGTAAGTATTTTATTTTGAACTAGTGTTTTGAACTCTGCATCTAGTAGGTTTTTTGTTTCTATTTTGTTTCGTTATTTTTCTAGAGTTTTGTTCTGTTTTTTTTTTTCATTTGGGAAAGGTTTCTTTGTCTCCTCATTTTGGCAACTTCCCTGTGTTTGTTTCTATGTATTACACAAAGCTGCTATGTCTCCTGGGTAAGAGTGTCCTTATGTAGTAGGTATCATGTAGGGTTCAGTGGTATAGTCTCCCCATCACTAGTATGACCCCGTGTAATTTGTATACACCCTCTGTTGTAGTTAATCTTTGATTGCTAGTGGCTCATGAATGGGAGGGATTTATCCCCAAGCTATAAAAACTGGCTGAAACCACTGTAGAGGATCAGTTGTGCCAGGCTCATTTCAAGGAACAGAACTTACCTCATTGGGGCTTTGGTTACTCCTCTGTTTGCCCCTTAAGTGTGTCACTTGTGGAGGTGGCTCCAGGGCCTCCCAGGAGGTGCAGGCTATGGTCAGCCATTGCCTGTAATCTACCTGGCACCACCTGGCCTGAGCTCTAAAGTGACCTGCAAATGGCTGCACTTGTGCTGGTCTTGGAGGTGCCTAGGAGGGGCCAAGCTAAGATCCAAAGCTGGATGCTGCTATTGGCAGGCCTAGGGTCACTTAATAATAGGTACAAAGCATGTTGAGGCCAAATGCTGCTTCTTTGAGAAATTTTAAGAAAAGTCTGAAACATGAGCCAAGACAGGCCATTAGCATGAAAAAGCCACTGGTAACAGCTTGGGTGGACCTGTAAGGTGGGTGATGCAGGGTCTCTGGTAATCACCAGTGGTAGCCTGGTTGATGGATACTCAGAAATGCTGCCCACCCACTCTGTTGGGGGAGGGCTCAGCAAAGGAACAATAGCATCTGCCAGCACTTATGTCTGGAAGAAAGCTGCCACTACCCAGCTCTCATCCTGATGACAGACAATTCAGTTTCTTCTTATCTGTCTCTAATGCCTTTCCAGCTGCTGCCTCATTGCTTCAGAGTGAGTGAATATAAGTAAGGCATTAAGTGGGCTCTTTAAGAGGAACTGCTTGGGACTCCAACACCCTCTATCTCACTCAGTCACAGTCCCCACTGGTTATTACAGTTACAAGTTATTGGGCCTTCTCTTCCTGGCTCTGGAATGCTGGGACTGCCAGATTGATGTGGGGCTGGGTCCTCTTGATTCTCAAGAGAGACCTCTGTAGTTGAGATATCCCTCTGTATTTTTTTACATATGGGCGTGGGACCAGCCTGTTGCGCCTCTCTTCCCCTATTTCCAATGGCAGTATGGTTTCTTTAGATCCTTAGTTGTAAGACTTCTGTTCAGCTAGATTTCAGAAGGTTCTGAATGATGGTTCTTCTGCAGTTTAGTTGTAATTTTGATGTGGTTGTGGGAGGACTTGAGGAGCAAGTTATCTTGTCCAGAACCCAGCACATGCCTTTCTGGCAGTCATAGGCATTTCAAGGGCCCAGTTAGGAGGGGAGAAACTCTCTCACTATCTGAGAATTGAGTTGTTTCCTCATTGCAGGTAGCTGATCCTGGGTAGAGGGAAAGCTGAGGGATGCAATATCATTTAAATACTAGTAGTTTAACATCTTCAAAGAAGTAGAAACATTTAAGTGACAAGTAGAAACATTTCAGCACCGCTTTCCAAAGGTCTCTATCCTGATTCTGCCTGCACCCCCTTCCAAAGGTTTCTGCCCTTATCCTGTACCCTCTTGTGAAAACTAAAATATTAGGATTACTCACCCTTTTTTTCCATTTATTGGTTTTTTAAAGAATAATTGAAAAGCTTTCCAAAATGAAGATATCTATCTTTTTTAAAGTATTCTTAAAATCCTTTGGGATATTAGTTTTTTTGAAGTGAAATCAGAATTACAATTTTAAAAGATACTAAAAGAATCCCATTGTAAAATAAAGAATACTAAAATAAATAATCTGATTTTTCATTCTACATATTTTTTAGTTCCTGAAAAACTATATGCAGAATTTTTCCTGGCTTCTGAAAAATGATATGTAAAATTTTTATTTAGTCTTTGAAGTAAGGGAAACCTAATTTTGATCCTAATATACAACATATCAGCGGGAGCTTGGTTTGTTACTTAGCTTCTCTGAGCCTCTGTTTTCACATCTATAAAGTGGGGATAATAAAACCTACTATTTTCAGGCTCATTTACAATCAGGTAAAAGTTTTCACTTGATGCCTAATATGTAGCAAGTCTGAAAATGATTTTTTTCTTATTATTTCAAGAATGATACAGTTATGTTTTATTTGCTTTTTAAAATTCAGTATCAATATAAAACAACAGAGATATAAAGATAATTAAAAATATATATGAGCAAAGTTGGTACAGAAAGGACACAGAAAATTTATTTACAAATGTTGTAAGTTAATGAACACTTAAAGTTTTATTCAGCATTTCTTTGGCTATTTTTAAGTCCCAGGCAAAAAAAAAAAAAAAAATCCCTTTCATGACACTCAATGAAAACAATGCACTAATGACCATTCACTTTAAATATTTATAGAAAATTTAGTGGAGGAAGTGATCTAAACCAAGGAAGGAGTTCCTCTGAGACCTCAAAAGAATGTTTCTGAGCCATGCCAGTGCACTTTTCACCCCAGAAGAATGGCCAAGTAACCCTGCTCTCTGTCTCTCCAGGGAGAAGCTGGCGGTGGCCCGACTGCAGCAGGAAGTTGCCGAAAGGAGAAGTGAGGAGGCCATGGTAAGTCCTGGCTGGTCTGACTGGATCCTGCACCCCCTCCAAAGGCCTCCACACTGATCTGCACCCCCTTCCAAAGACCTACACCCTGACCCTGCACCCCCTTCTAAAGACCTCCACCCTGACCCTGCACCCCCTTCTAAAGACCTCCATCCTGACCCTGCAACCCCTTCTAAAGACCTCCATCCTGACCCTGCAACCCCTTCTAAAGACCTCCACCCTGATCCTGCACCCCTTCCAAAGGTCCCTGGTTTGATAGGTGTTTTGTCTCATGAAGGATAGCTAAGGAAAGTATTTGCTTGCAGCAAACTGAATGCTGTATTTGTACATAATGTGTTTATAATGTAGTATAGACAGCTCTGCCATTTACAGAGGAGAATGAGAGAGGGAGGGAGAGAAGGAGGGATGGAGGGAGTAAGAGATGGAGGAAAGGAGAGAGAGAGAGAGAGAGAGAGAGAGAGAGAGAGAGAGAGAGAGAGAGAGAGAGAGAGAGAGAGAGAGATTATGAAATATAACTATTTGGGCTTTGAAGAAGATGTTCAAATGTTCAAATGGTAATAAGGCTTCATTTTCTTGGTCTATTGAATGCCCGGGCTTCCAGCTGTGAGCACGATATCGATAAATGAGCAATCTTAGATTTTCAGAAAAGGACAGTTCAACATGAGTCAGGAATTTCAGTTCTTCAGACCTCAAATACAAACCACCCTAAGGGACACTTAGGTGTTTGCTAATGTCATTGTATATTATTCTTTTCTTCTCGCGGTTTGAAGGGCATCTCTCCCTGTCCTTTTTAGCATGTGTCATTTAGAAAACTGCATTCTGAATTGTACTAAAAGTCTGTGTGGTTGTTTTGGTCCATTTCAACATCATTTTATGGATGGTCTTTGCCAAAGTATGTGCCTGTATTCTACTCTAACATTGGAGATAGCTGTCTGGCAGCCTGTGTGCATAAGTGGATTAAATGTTGCTGCTACTTCTGGGGGTGTGGGGGGGGGAGAATTTCATCCCAGATTTTTTCCCCCACTTATGAAATACAATAGAACATGTACAATTTTTCAGCAAAAGAATTAACTTTTTTTTGAAAAAGGGAAGTGATGCATTAGATCCTGAAAGCTGCTGCCATTTGATTTCATGAGTTAATTGATAATCAAGCCACTGAAAATAGTAAGATTTTAAAAATATGCTGGCCTCACACTTCTCTGAAGAGGGATAGCAAAGGGCTGCATCAAGGGGCTGCATGTTGAATGGGCCCTGGAAGGTGCCTTGGCTGTGGAGCAGCTAAAATACTCAGAGGATCTTGTGGTTTGCTCTGCTCCTGATCTTAATGCAAAGAGGACCTTGAATGGTCAATTAATACAAAGCAACTGCTCACAGCATTTTGGAGCAATGAGTTGGAGAAAATGAAGGTTTAGTCTAATGGTAATCTGAAAATCTTTAATCTGGTGTTTTCATACAAAACGTTGAGGGCTAGGCCATTCCTCAATATTTCACTCTTTTGTTCAGGGCTTATTCCTATTCCTCAGCTATGCTCCACTAATAGTGAGGAAGGATTTCTCAGGTCTCAGTTGCTTCATTTTTAAAACCAGGAGGTTGGAATTGTATGGTCTATGATTCCATAGGCTTTGTGGATCATGCCACTGGACATTTTTTCACAAAAATATTGTATGATGGTGAGCCCTTTCTGATAATAACTAAATAATATTTAAGCTCATAAAAAGAACAGGCCTCTGAAGAGTATATCTTTCTGACTCCGACAGTGAATGGGCTGGAGATGAAATCATCATAGATAAACTCTCTTGTCTTTTACAAAACAAAATCCCCTTTTAAAACATTATAGAAGTAATTGCTCAGTGCAGAAAATACCCAGAAAACAGACAAAAAGGTAACTTGGATTGCTATAGAATAACTTTGGAAAAGTTTCCAGTGTTTTATTACTCTTAATTTAATAGCAGTAATAAAAGAGTCACATTTATGCATTGATTGATTTAGCACCCGTTATGTGTCCAGTGACATTCTAGGCATTGGGAAAACAGTGGTAAAAAACAAAACACAAACAGGCAAGAGTCTGAGAGTTTACATTCTAGAAGTTGTGGAAACATACATTCCATGTAGTTAGAGTAGCCATGAGAAATAATATCAAGGTAGGGGACATGGGGTGTTTAGGGCATAGCTATGTTAATTTCAGTAGTAAATCACTAAAAAGTTAGTATTTGAGCAAAAATCAAAGTGGGTGCAGGAGTGAACCATGCACCCCTTCCAGGAGGAACATTCCAGGCAGAGAGATGATCAAGTGCAAAGGCTGCTGCCTGAGAAAACATGGGACAGGATGTCTGGAGGGTAGTGAGGGAGAGGGCAAACAGTAGAAGATGATGTTAAAGAAGTAAAGGGGCAGAGGGTAAGTCACCAATGTCCCCAGGGTTCCCTGGTTCCTGCTCTCGGTGACTGGAGCCTTTGGAACCCTTTGAGTGAGGCAGTGATATGATTGGATTTACCACTGTTCATATTACTGTTATTTCCCCCTTTCATAATTTATCACACTTCCATTCCATAGAAACACCATAAGCCCTGATTTTCTTTAATGTTCTTTATTTTGTTTGTTTTTCAGTATTTTTTCCTCTTTCCTTACCTAGTCAACCCTCTTCCCCCAGCCCCGAATTTTCTACTTAATTATATGCTTGAGCTTTTTTTCTCCTAGGATTCATTTTTTTCTGAAGTCCTGGTTCTTTCATCTGACAGCTTCTTAAATCAGGCAGTTCTATTAATCCTCCAAATTTAATTCTTGCTGTACCAAGCCCAGGACTTTTGTTATGCCTGTAGCAGAAATGAAAAAGACTTCATCATAACCAGATCACCTCTTGTTTTAAAAGACTACTATGGGCAGCATTCTATATTTTGATCCACACAAAAAGAGAAATGGTGTTCAAAAAGTTACTTAAGAAATATTTTTAAAAAGCTATATAATTGAGGCAGGTACAGGCAGTCCTCAGGTTACGTCAGACTTGACGTATGTCCTTTTGTGGTTACATCCCATTTCTTTATTTTAAAAAAAAGTTCCATCATTTCGATATATGTACATATATGTGCTTTATGTTTTTTATTATTTAAATTGTTTTTACTGTTCCACTTCATTACTGCTGTGTATGTGCTCCATGTGAGCGATATAGGTGCTTATGTAGGTGGTTTCCAACTTACAGCAATAATCACGAAACATCTCGCTGTAGGAATGGATCTCTGGCATAACCTGAGGACCTTCTGTAGTTACTTTTAAAATCATTAAACCTTTTATACTCAATGAGCCTGTTATAAATAATGTCTTTAATGCAAAGCATGCCTTTATTATAATTTGACATAATGCAATAAATCTCTTCACTTATGTTTTAGGAATAGTACCCAAGGCACCATTCTTTTGGAATTTGTTTTATTTTGTTAACATACTTTTTATTTGGGAATTAATTTACACGTTCAGTAAAGTTGCACAATTGCACACCTTTTAACCAGTTTTGTAGCTTTAATATATCAATATAACTATGATATAATTATCAAAACTAAGAAATTAACATTAATGGTGTCTTGGATACTATTCCTAAAATATATAAGTGAAGAGATTTATTGCATTAAGTCAAATTGCCATGTTTAGTATTAACTAGACTCCAGATTTTATTAGAATTTCACCAGGTTATCCAATCATGTTCATTTTCTGATCTGGATGCACTCCAGGGTACCACACTGCCTGCAGAGAGGTTCCCCTTTGATGACTAGTTGACACATGTGTGGGAGGAAGAACATGAGCTTGAGGATGAGATAGGTCTGGATTCAAAGCCTGGCTCTACCAGCTGTTAGTTGTATGACCTTGGACATGGGTATATTATTGGTTTGTATGGATTCTGCATGCTCTGTTGTTCTATTAATTCAAGTCTTTGGAGAGGCTTTCTTTTAATATTAGATGTTTCATATTTGCTTCCTTTGTTCTTAACTCTTCCTTCCATGAAATAACTACAAACATTGTTTGCATACTTACCTTTCATTATTTTTCACAAATGGCTATAAGATTGTATTTCTCCTAATTCTGGGAAATTGTATTTCAGCTTGTGTTTCATTTCACAGGCTCAGTTTCTGCAAGATCTATTCTGTCCTTCAGACTCCAATGTCATCGTAAATTTTGTTATATGTGAAAAGGTCCATTCCACCCAAGAGTTATAAAGATATTCATTCTCATGATCTTCTAGAATATATATAGTTTTTATTTTCTGCATGTAAATCTTTGAAAATTCTCGATAGAGTTAAATTGGTGTGAGGTAAGGTTAAAAATAATGTTTTGGCAAATCGATAGTCATTTTGCATCATTTATTGAGCCATTTAACCTTTATCATAGCCCAAATACCTATGTCAATATGAATCAGTTACTGGACTGACCATACTCTTCCATCCACTTTTATGGGGAGGGAGGGAGAGAGGGACAGAGAGAAGGAAGGGAGAGACAGAGCAACTGGCTACCTCTTATATGCCAGGTAAATGACCTTGACTAGGAATCAAACTCACAACCTTTTGATGCTCAGGCCAATACTCTCACCACTGAACATATCATCCAGAGCTCTTGTGATCGTATTTTTTTCTGAAAATTAGTAAATACAATTTTACTTATTGAATAGAATTAAGAGTTTGTAATATGTATTTGTATTTATTAAATAGCAAAAATATTTTATTTTTATTTTTTTATGTTTTTTTAATAGCTTTATTGTTTAGTTTATTACTTACATTTTTCCCCAATAGCTCCCCTCCACCCAGTACCCATCCCACTCTACGCCCTCACCTCCCCCCACCCTCTCTCCTCTCCCATAGTTGCATGACCTTTGTCCAGTCTCTTGCTGTACTTCCCACGCCCTTTTTCTCACCGAGCATTATCAGTCCATTCCCTCTCCATGTCCATGATTCAGTTCTATTTCTCATTTTATCCTGATCCTCTGGTTGTTAATTCACTTGATTTTTAGATTCATTTGTTGATAGATGTGTACCTGTTGTTCGTAATGTACATTTTTACCTGTTTCTTCTTCCTCTTCTCAAATAATACCTTTCAGCATTTCATATAGTGTTGGTTTGGCGGTGATGAACTCCTTTAGCTTTTTCTTATCTGTGAAGCACTTTATCTGACCTTCAATTCTGAATGACAGCTTTGCTGGATAGAGCAATCTTGGTTGTAGATTCTTGCTGTTCATCACTTTGAATATTTCTTGCCACTCCCATCTGGCCTGCATCGTTTCTGTTGAGAAATCCGCTGACAGTCGTATGGGTGCTCCCTTATAGGTAACCAACTGTTTCTCTCTTGCTGCTTTTAATATTCTCTCTTTATCTTTTGCTCTTGGCATCTTAATTATGATGTGCCTTGGTGTGGTCCTCTTTAGATTCCTATATTTTGGGGTTCTGTGCACTTCTTGGGTTTTCAAGTCAATTTCTTTCACCAGGTGGGGGAAGTTTTCAGTCACTATTTCTTCTAGTAGGTTTTAATTATCTTGCTCTCTCTCTTTTTCTGGCACCCCTATAATTCTGATGTTGGTATGCTTGAGGTTGTCCCAGAGGCCCCTTATACTATCTTCAATTTTTTGGACTCTTTTGGCTTTCTGCTTTTACAGCTGAGTGGATTTTGCTTTTTTGTATTTCAAATCTTTAACTTGGTTTTTGCGGTCGTCTGGACTGCTTTTAGGTCTTTGTATAATATTTTTTGTTTCAGTCAGTATATGCTTAATTTCTAGTTGGTCTTTTTTCATATCCTTATAGGCGTTGTTCATTTCTTTGTAGGTGTTATTTATTTTGGCATAGTTCTCATTAATTTTATCCACCTTATCTAGTAGTCTCTTCATAAACCTAATTACTGTGGTTTTAAACTCTATGTCTAATGATCTTTTTTCCTCCATTTCTTTCACAGCTGAGTTCTTTCCTTTTCTCTGCATTGTTGTTGCTTTCCTGAGTTGGTTCCTTAGTGGTGTGTGATAGGTATCCTCTAAGGAACCAGTGGCTCAGCTTCCTTTGCAGCGCGCAGCGTCAGCCCTAGGTCTGCCCTACTTGGCGCACAGCTTGCGTCTAATGGGCGCGCAGCGTCAGCCTTAGGTCCGCCCTGCTTGGCGCGCAGTTTGCGTCTAGTGGGCGCGCTCCGTCGGGCTTAGGTCCGCCCTTCCTGGCTCCCCCCCGTTTCAGGTCTATGGGGCTCGCAGAGTCAGCTTATCTGTGCGGCTCAAGTGTCTCGGTGTTGGGTGGCTATGTAAATCCACCGCTGGTCTCCCCGTTGCCAGACAACTCTGCCTCTCCCTAAATGAGTCTGCACAGTCAAAGACTCACTCAGGGGTGTAAAACAAAGCAGTATGGTGGTCTCCAAGCAAGTGAGTCGCGCGTTCTCTGCCCGCGTTCTCTGCCCAGTTGCGCACTCCAATTTACTCGTGCACTCTCCCCAATCACACAGTCCTCAGCCGTGCCCGGGATCCTCCTTTCCCCGACCTGGGAGCTCGCCTGGAACTGGGGGGTCGGTGCTGTGGGAGACCTCCGCCCTCCTCGCTGGAGAAAACCAGCTGGGCCCGCTATCTGCCACCCGTCCCTCACCGCTCTCTCGCGCTCCGAAACTCAAAGCTGCACACCGCTGTTCCCAAGTCACCGCCTTTACTCTCGTGTGCGGAATTTCCCCTCAGCCAGCTCTCCGGCGATTTTTGGATGCTGTTTGTTTCTTTGCTAAGTTGTAGTTTCAGAATTGTTGCATGGACAGCTAGATAGGTGCTCACCTATGCCGCCATCTTAGTTCTCCTAGCAAAAATATTTTATGTGTACTTATGATACAATAATATATCTCAAAGAGAGTATTTAAAGTTATATAAACAACTAGAGGTCCAGTGCATGAAATTCATGCACAGGTGGGGGGGGGGGTTCCTTAGCCTGGCCTGCAACGACACCAGTATCCTGTGCCCTGGGTGGTCTCTGGCCAGAAGCCCACTCTCCCTCTTTCTGTGGGCCAGGGTGCACAGAATGCTAGGGTTCCTGGCCGGGTTAATGCCACCCTAGTGTCCTGTGTGGTCCCGCCAGCCTCTGGCCAGAGGCCTGCCTGCCCACCCTCCCTCCCCATCTTCTTCCGTGGCTGGGTCACATGGGACGCTAGGGCTTGTTGCTGAGGCAACATTGCCAGCATCCAGCGCCCTACCACTATGGGCACCATTTTTGTGAAAGAGTGATGGTTAATTTGCATGTTACTCTTTTATTAGATAGGATGGCTTAAATAGAATTGCTGTTTTCTTATATTTATTTTGTCTTATTTTAAAATAATATTACTTCTCCCACTGTTAGTTCATCTTTGTTTTTGATTGAAGAGATATTTGTACCTGCAGAGCACTAATATACTACCAGACACAATTTTATTAAAATGCTTGGGCTATAATTATGCAGTACATCAACATTCTATGGTTTCTTATCATCCCAGTGATTACTTTCTATTTGGAAAAAATAAAGACGTCATTTCTTTCTTAAACATCTGAAGACACTAAGAAGACACAGGGTCCCTGTTTACCTGGTTAGAAGATGCCCTCTTTCCTGCATCCACATATTCAGACACTGGCCTGGTATTACCCAACTGTCCTACCAGCTGAATTCTTGACCATGCCTCCTTTTTGTTTATTTTGCACAATGCACATCCAAGGAGTAATGATCAAAGATTGAGATATTTACAGTTAGATAAGGAATTAAAGAGAAAGAGGAGTTTGAGGTTATAGGGAGATCGGTATGTCTGGACTGTCCTTTTTGGAGAATGAGGCAAATTTGCAATATCAATAGCCCTCCCCAGGTCTGGCTCTTTAGTGCCACAGTGTGGACAATCAACTATGGCACTAGTCCTGGAGTTGGCTGAGTTAGCTGATACTAACGTGGACAGATCCACTTAGAAGAAACTTCACTCATGGGCCTGCATCTGTTCCTGGTTTCCAGGGGCTCTCCGTTTAAGAGCCGGGATCTCTTCTAATGTCTGCATAGTGTTTGAGAGGTTTCCACCTAGTCTTATGTTTAACTACTGTTCTCTGCCCTCAACACATATGAGCATATTTTTCCTTTGAGTAATTTGTAAAAAGCAAAAGCCACAGTGTCCAATACTTGTTAATTAAAAAAGAATAAATAATTTATTTTAACTTAATAGATACATGCAAACAGGAGACACATGAAAACAGATCAGGATGTCTAGACCATGCTTGTTGGAGACCCAGGGGCCATTGCCTGGGTGAACCATCAGGACTTTGCCCAGTGTGCCCTTCTCCTTGCCATTGCTGAACAGCTGTTTAGACAGGTGTAGGGTCTGGCCTCTGATAGAAGGCAGCCAAGAGGGAAAAAGTCTAAGTTTGAAAACCCAGTATAAGAGGGGTATAGAACTACAGTCTCTAAATGTACCAATTCTAGCTTTCTTAGGGTGAGACTTGATTTTTAGTAGATTAGAAAATGGGTTTTCACACTAGCACAGGGTGTGATACAACTTACTTTCTAACTGCTAGTAGTCCAGGGCACAAGATTAGGATAGGGAAAGGTGAATTGAACTTTTTAAAAAATTGAGGTATAGTTGACATGTTTGTTTTGGGTACATAACATAAGAATTTGAGGTAATCATCACAATAAGTATGGTTACCATCTATCACCTCACACAGTTACACATTTTTTTTTCTTGTGATGAGAACTCTTTAGCTCTCATCACAAGAAACTTGTCAACTTTCAAATATGCAAAACACTATTACTAAGTACAGCCATTATGCTATACATTATGCACTTGGGGGTTTATCTTATAACTGAATTTTTTTACTTTTTGACCCTCTCCCACCTTTGACAACAATCAATGTGTTCTTTATACCTTTGAGTTAATTTTTTTAAGATACTGCATGTAAGTGAGATCATACAGAATCTGTTTCACTAATTTCACTTAGCATAATATTCTCAAGATCCATCCATGTTATTGCAAACAAAATAATTTCCTACATTTTTATGGCTGAATATCTAACTGGCCTAAACAGGCAGTCAGATATCCCTCTCACAATCCAGGACTGCTGGCTCCCAAGCACTCACCTGCCTTCCTGCCTTCCTGCCTTCCTGATTGCCTCTACCAGCTTCTGCCTGCCAGCTTGATCAACCCCTATCCACTCCCCTGCCAGCCTGATTGCCACCTAACTACCCTCCCCTGCCAGCCTGGTCACCACTAACTGTCCTCTCCTGTAGGCCTGGTCACCCCCAAGTGCCCTCTCCTGAAGGCCTGGGTCTTCCTCCTACTATCCTCCTCTGCTGGCCTGGTTGCCCGCAACTGCCCTCCTCTATAGGACCTGATCACCCCCAACTGCCCTCTTTCAGGCCTAGGCCCTCCCCAGTGCCCTCCCTGTTGGCCTGCCCTCTCCAGCCAATCATTTTGTGGCGGCCATCTTGGGTCCACATGAGGGAGGCCATCTTGTGTGTTGGAGTAATGGTTCATTTGCATATTACCTCTTTATTATATAGCCTATGTATAATATGTATGGCTGTTTTGTTTATTCATCCATTGGCATCTTACTTAGATTGTTTCCATGCCTTGATAATTTCAAAAATTGCTGCAATGAACATGGGGGTGCACGCATTTTTTGAACAGTGATTTTATCAACTTGGTATAAATACCCAGATGTGGAACTGCTAGATCATATGGTAGGTCTATTATTAATTTTGGGGGAAACCTCCTATTTTCCATAGTGTCTGCAGAATTTACTTTCCTCTCATTGCCTTTTCTCCATATCCTTGCCAGCACTTCTTACTTGTGTTTTGATAACAGCCACTCTGACAGGTGACAGGTGATATTTCATTGTGATTTGGATGTGCATTTCCCTAATGATTCCTGATGTGAACACCTTTTCATGGACTTGTTGGTATGTCTTCTTTGGAAAAAATGTCTTTTCAGATACTCAGCCCATTTTTAAAATTGAATTTATTTATTTTTGCTTTTGAGTTCTACAAATTCTTATACATTTGGATTTTTATATACCCGGTTTTAACAACACCATTTATTGAAGCGACTGTCCTTTCCACATTGTATATTACTGGGTTCTTTGTCATAAATTAATCTACCACATATATGTGGATTTAATTCTGGACTCATTATTCCATTCCATTGATCTATGTTCTAGCGAATACAATTGTTTTGATTACTTGTAGCTTTGTAAAATAGTTTGAAATGCCTCCAATTTTGTTTTGTTTCTCAAGATTACTTTGACTATTCTGGGCTCTTTCTTTTTTTAAAAATGTTTTTGTTGATTTTTTACAGAGAGGAAGGGAGAGGTTTAGAAAGTTAGAAACATCGATGAGAGAGAAACATTGATCAGCTGCCTCTTGCACACCCCCTACTGGGGATGTGCCTGCAGCCAAGGTACATGCCCTTGACTGGAATCAAACCTGGGACCTTTCAGTCCACAGGCTGATGCTCTGAGCCAAACCGGTCCCAGCTGGGCTTGCTTTTTCTTCCTTCCTTCCTTCCTTCCTTCCTTCCTTCCTTCCTTCCTTCCTTCCTTCCTCCCTCCCTCCCTCCCTCCCTCCATCCCTCCCTCCATCCCTCTTTCCTTCCTTCCTTCCTTCCTTCCTTCCTTCCTTCCTTCCTTCCTTCCTTCCTTCCTTCCTTCCTTCCTTCCTTCCTTTTTCTCTTTCTTTCTTTCTTTCTTTCTTTCTTTCTTTCTTTCTTTCTTTCTTTCTTTCTTTCTTTCTTTCTTTCTTTCTTTCTGGTTCCATATAAATTTTAAAATTGTTTGTTCTATTTCTCTGGAAAATACCTTTGGAATGTTGATAGAGATTGCATTCAATTTGTAGGTTGCTTGGTGTAGTATGGTCATTTTACCAATGTTCTTTCTTTCAGTCCATGAGCATGGAATACCTTTTCATTTCTTTGTGTCTTCTTCAATTTCTTTCATCAGGTCTTGTGCTTTCCAGTGTACAGTTCTTTCACACCCATGCTCAAATTTATTTCCAGCTATTTTCTCTTTTTAATTTTATTGTTTAAGGTATTACAAATAGTAGTACATATGACTCTTCCTCCCACTTTATTTTTTGATGTAATTGTAAATATGATTTTATTCTTAATTTTTCTTTCTGCTAGTTTGTTACTATCAGTGTATAAAAATGCAACTGATTTTGGGGAAAATGGGATTTTATCAGCATGGAAAGTTTGCACTTGTCTCTTTTTGTTAATTGACTGCTGTTAAAAACAGTCAAGGCAGTTCAGATTAAAGTCTCATTCAAGGAGAGAAGCATCATTCTCAGTGTTTACATTGGCTAAAATATATCTACGATATATATTTTGAAAATGAGCCAGGATTATTATTTTTTTCTTACAAATGCCAACTTAGTAAGTTAGAAAGCCAAGTGGACATGACTTTCTAAGAGTTTGGAATGATAGGTACAAACTTTAGGACAGGTTTTGGAATATTTGCTAAATTTTGGAAATAGGCCCTGCATTTTGCTTTGCTCATTTATCTATAAGATCATATCCAGCAGAGAATAATAAATTGAGTCTTTGCTCCATGAAATTTATAACATAGAATACTTATTATACAAATGCATCAATGTCATACTTTCATGATCTCTGACTATAGTCAGTGATATCAGAAATCAGTGATAGCCAAAAAATGGATGACTTTGAAAATTCAGTAAAATACTTTAAGTAATTCATTTTAAGCAAACACCAGGGAAATTAAAAGTATTTCAGCTAAATGACTCTGAAAAGACTATATATACACAAACTTATGAGATATCAAATTAATATGTATGGTATAATGTATCTCTTTAAATGCATGGAGTAGATAGAAAAATAAAAGATTTAAATTGATAAACCTCTAACTCAAGCACTAATAAAGAATAATAAAGTAAACCTAAAGAAAGAAGATAAATAATGGAACAAAACAGAAGCCAATGAAGCTGAAAATAAAGAAATAAACTAGAAAATATTTTTAACAATACTAATTTATTCACATATACATAACAATCATAAGACAATTAGACATGTGAGCACTGGGTATTTGATGATATTAAGAATTATCATTAATATTGATTTATATTCTTGGTATTATGATTGTATATTTTAGTTCATATTGCTTACATGTACATACATAAATATTTACTAGTAAAATGCTGTAATGTCTGGGTTTGCTTCAAAATAATTTTAGAAAATGGAAGTAATTGAGTTTAGATTTTAAAAAAGGCCATATTTTATGACTGTAGAAGTTGAGGGTGTATTATGCCTTTCTTTCTACTTTTATAGTTGTTTAAAATTTTATATGGTGTTTTTAAAAATATGCATCATAAAAGCTGACAGGCTCTGATGATTTCACAGTGATGTCAAGAGTACTTTTAGTGTAGCAATACTATTTATATAAACTGGTGCTGAAAAAAACAATGATAAAACTATCCCAACTCACTGTTCTAAAATAAACAACATTTTAGGAAAGTTTTTATATATATAAACTTTCCTAAAAGTAGTTGAACAGTGATTTTATCAACTTGGTATAAATACCCAGATGTGGAACTGCTAGATCATATGGTAGGTCTATTATATATAAACTTTCCTAAAATGTTGTTTATTTTAAAACAGTGAATTTCATGCACTGGGCCTCTAGTATGTGTGTGTGTGTGTCTATATATATATATATATGAATTTATGCATGGGGTGTGTGTCCCTCAGCCCAGCCTGCACCCTCTCCAATCTGGGATGCCTAATAGGATCGGGCCTAAATGGGCAGTCGGACATCCCTCTCACAATCCAGGACTGCTGGCTCCCAATTGCTCGCCTGCCTACCTTCCTGATTGCCCCTAACCACTCTGCCTGCCAGCCTGATCACCCCTAACCACTCCCCTGCCAGCTTGATTGATGCCTAACTGCTCACCTGCCAGCCTGATTGCCCCTATCTGCCCCCCCCCCTGCAGGCTTGGTCACCCCTAACTACCCTCCCCTGAAGGACTGGTCACCCCAAACTTCCCTCCCCTCCAGGCCTGGTCCTCTTCTGCAGAACTGGGTCCCCCTGAACTGCCCTTTCCTGTGGGCCCAGTCAACCTGAGCTTCCCTTCTGTGCCAGTCTGGTCATCCCTAACTGCCCTCCCCTGCAGGCTTGATCACCCAATTGCCACCTCTTGGAGGCCTGGTCCTTCCCAACTGCCCTCCCCTGCTGGCCATCTTGTGGTGGCCATTTTGTATATACGTGGAGGCAGGATCTTTGACCACATGTGGCCAGCTATTTGTGTGTTGGGGTGATGGTCAATATGCATATTACTCTTTTATTAGATAGGATAGAGGCCTGGTGCATGGATGGGGCCTGGCTGATTTGCCCTAAAGAGTGCCCTGAGTCAGGGTGGGGATTCCCTTGGGGTGTGGGGTGCCCTGAGCAAGAGGCCTGTGATGGTTTGCAGGCTGGCCATGCCCCCACCCTCAGCAACCCAATTGGAGGCCATGGTATCTGGGATTTATTTACCTTCTATAATTAAAATTTTGTAGCCTTGAGCAGAGGCCAGGGTAGGCCAGGGCAGGCAGGAAGATTGGCTTCCTCCATTGCTGGGACAACCCAAGCCTCCTGCTCTGTCCAGCTCATTGGCTGTGGCCATCTTTATTGGGATTTATTTATCTTCTATAGTTGAAACTTTGAAGCCTTGATTGGAGGTCAGGGCCAGCCAGGGTAGGCAGGAAGCTTGGCTTCCTCCATTGCCGGGGGCAACCGAAGCCTCCTGCTTGCTCCAGCTCCATGGCTGCTGCCATATTTGTTTGGTTAATTAGCATAATCACTCCTGATTGGCTAGGGGGTGTGGCTTGTGGGCATAGTGGAGGTACATTCAGTTTGCATGTTTGTCTTTTATTAGATAGAATGAATTACAAAGATAGTACAAAGATTTCTCATATGCCGCATACCAAGATACCAAGATTCCCCAATTATTAACGTTTTGCATTTTCATCATACATTTGTCATAACTAATGAACCAATACATTTGTCATAACTAATGAACCAATATTGATACATTATAGTTTCACCTAATGTTCTTTTTTCATTTTAGGATCATATCCAGGACACATTACATTTACCTGTCATGTCTCCTTCCCTCCCTTTACCTTCCTTCCTTTTCCCTTCCTTTTCTTCCCTTCCTTTTCTGTTTTTTAATCTCAGTATTTTCTTATTTTCTGGCATATATGATGCTTCAGGCTCATTTGTGTATTTCCTATTACAGTCTTAGAAATGACCATTTTTCTGGTTCCTTTTAATGCACAAAGGTATTTAAAACTGAGATCTGAGTGCTAGGTACCAGCTTGCTTTTATGAGGTTTTATTCAAATAGTACTTTTTTCAGGAATGCAATGATAGCTTAAATTTTGACAATGCATTAATATAATTGACACCAGTAATAGATCAAATAGAGAAAATATCATCTTAATAGATATAGAATAACATTTGATGAAAGTCAATATCAGTTTATGATAATTTAAAAAAATGTAGTCAACCAAGAATAAAAGGGAATTTCCTTGTTGACAAAGGAAATTTATTGATAATCTTTAGCAAACATTGTGCTTAATGATGACATGATAGAAGCATTCCTTTGAAAATCTGTAACCAGAGCAGGACTCCTTCTGTCACTGCTTTTGTGCATTGCTGTGTATCTGGTCCTAATTAGTGCAACCAAATAAGAAAATGATAACAGTGTTGGGAATAAAAGCTCAGTTTGTATTATTTAAAAATAATGGTGGTCTAAATAAAAAAAAACTAAAGGATTCTTTAGATTAATTTATAGAGGATTTTTCCATACAAAGTGAATATATAAAAGTCAACAAAATTCCTACGTATCAGTCATTAAATCTTATGAAGTGTACTTTAAAAAGATAATGCTTAAAATAGTTTCTAAAAAGATATACATTTCTTTTTGGAACTGTATTTGATACAGAAATAATAAAGATAAACCAAAATTAGTGAAGAGATATATCTATATACTTGCAGAGGAAAACTCAATACCATAATTATATCAATTTACCCCAAAGTGATTTATGCATATAAGTTTTTAATTTTGAAGAATTCCAATTTATCTTTTATATATATATATATATATATATATATATATATATATATATATATATTGGTTTTATCTCTAAGAAAGCTTTGAATTCGTTTTAGTGTTGTTTAAGGAAGGAGTCCAACTTCATTCTTTTCACATGGCTATCCAGTTTTCCTGGCGTCATTTATTGAAAGGACTGTTCTTCCCCCTGTCCCCATTGGGTTGTCTTGGCACCCTTGTTAAAATCAGTTGACATGAATGTGAAGGTTTGTTACTGGACTTTCAGTTCTTTCCTATTGACCTTGATGTCTGTCTTTATGCCAGTAGAGTACTGTCTTAATTACTGCAGTGATAAAGTGACATAAGTACTACTGAGTGGTAAGTTTTAAAACTGGGACGTGTACATCCTCCAACTTCATTCTTTTTCAAAAGTTGTCTTCTAGGAGTTGGCATTTATTGATTGCCTTTTTCATTCCATTTTAGCTCTTTTTTTTTGTATGAAGAGTAATTTTCTCAATGACAGAAAAATTAATTAAAAAATGGATGTGTGTTGTGAAACTCTGCATTTTATTTAAACCTTCTGGGTTGCCAGGCTTCCATTGACTGGCCAGTAGAAGAAGCGGGGGGCTCTGCCTTGTTAGTGCTGTCAGGTTAGGGAAGAAGCCCAGGCTCCCCATCAGCCTCCATTGACACCCAAGATGGCACTTCTCATTGCTACTGGGGGTGCCAGCTTTCCACTAGGCCTGCCCTGACATCAGCCCATCCAGATGTGAGAGGAGTAGGAGTGCCTTGTCTCTGTTCCACGCATTGCCTTCACTGACACTAAGGGTATTTGGCCTCATTACCACTAAGAAATGGTGAAAAATGCTGTTTTTCCATTAGACTCTTTTGACATCACCCTCATGGGAGAGCCTGACGGAGGAAGGCTGATTACTTCTGGGCAGAGGTAAAAATCTAGACTTCTCAGGTTGTCTCCACTCACTTTGTGGAATCCGGGGGCTCATTACCAACTGACAAGGATAAAATTCCTGTCTCCCTGTCTGGTCTTCTCTGACACCACTCAATGGGATTTTGGGTGCCTCATTGGAGCCTCCCAGGTATGGAAAGCTAGACTAGAAAATACCAGGAATAGAAGTGGAGACTTCAAATACATAACCACTTTTCACAAACATGTAGTGTGAAGCAGCCTAAGTGGTAGCTGGAGAGAGGTATGGGATCCAAGGAAGTTTTGGGATGCTTTTGTTTGTTTGTTTTTAATGGCTGTCACAGTGCTTGTTTACATTCTGAGGACAGCTGTATAGTTGAAAGGGATCAAGTGAGGCTGAGGGAGGCTGCACAGGAATGATTTGGAAAGAGCATTTTGGACCCCACTTCCTCTGATTCCTCTTCACAGCATAGTGGTGGGAGGGATGGGGATAGAATAGGGAGTGCGAGTAAATCCCTTTTCTTTGGCACATAGTGCTCTGGTTTGTTATTGTTTTTCTTTGCTTCTAATGGCAATGAATTCTGCAGGGTTTGAGTCATTGTTGATATATATGATTGCAGGTGGACCGAAAACACACACTATACTGTATCATACATAGGGAGAAACCTCCTATGTCACTAAAATTCTTATAGTATTGACTCCAGTATTTCCAAACTGAAACCATCTGCAACCTGGATTATTTAGTTTAAGCTCACAATGACTTTTGAGATGTTATATTTATATTGGGACATTTGAGTTATATATTTTTAAAATATTGATATCTTAACACCTTGGGGTGGGGTGTTAGGTGTAATAAGGAAGTTTTCAGCCCAAAGAGAAAATAATGGGAGAAGATTGCTTACACAGACTTAAATGCATTTGCTTCTGGCATGTAGGTCAGACCCTGTGGTTGGGGAAAGGGAGCTGGGTCTGAACAGGCTGGACAAAGAAGATACTGCAGAGGCTGTTGCAAAGAGACTCTAAATCCACATTTAAAGTAGAATTTCAGAATAAATTTAAAATAGTCTATTTTTTCATGTGCACACACTTATGATTTTCATATTGATGTAGACAATATTGTGACAAATGAAATACAAAATCACTTAAAAGTGAATTTGTGATTATTTTCTTTCATCAGGTATTTTCTAATCAAATAACACAAAGGAAAGAAAAGTGCTATTATATGGAAATGAGTAAGATTAGGAATAATTGTTAAGCAGTTTTAAAGTAGGTTCAAAAATACAAATGCTGTGTTTAACTAAAGGAATATAGTGGCATTCTATCCAAAAACAGAGCACAAGTGTAAATCTTAAAGGGAGTGTATTTGATGAAAGGCATTAACAGTTTCAAAGGTCTTAAAATGATGTTTGTTGCATTAAAAAAAAAAGAAAGTGGTTCCATCTGTTAGCTTTTACTTATAACAAAAGGGGGGGGAAAGGAGATAATTTTTATCAGTGTCTTTTTAATTCTTGGACTTGGTATAAAATAAATCACAGTGTTATGGCAGTTTATTTATAGAGGTTAACGTGGTATGATGTGGCCTTTCACAGTAGCATGGGTTTCACTTGCTAGCGCCTGGGACTTTGATTTGCCATATTACCTGCTGTGGTTTAAGTGATGCAAAATAATTATTGGGGCTCCCTTGTCACAGTGGCCTATTCCACACCTGCACCCTTTTGTTGGATGCCCAACAGGGATGCTGGATTTGAAGTCTCCAATGAATAGACATTCTCCCTCCATAGTCCTCCTACACTGGATTGATTTATGGATGTATCAGGGTCTTTGTTAGCATGTAAACCCCTAATTAATTTAAAGCCTTCTGTAGAGAAATTAAATTCCTAGTTAAGATTTTTAACAGACTCAGATGGTGCCAATAATGGGAAGCAAGTCCTGTTAATGGATTTACCATGGTCACTGGCATCCACACTTCACAATGAGGGCTGGTGTGTGGAGCTCAGATCGTGCCCTCAAATAAAGAATGGGCTGTCAGGAAGTCATTCCGTTGTCACCTCTAACCCAATTAGGCTTATCATTGGAGTTCTAGCTTCCCATCTGTAGGGGAGAGATGGTGAGACAGACAGAGGCAGACTCAAGCAGAAGAGACAAAATAAGGGAAAGAAGAAAACATGATTTGATTACATAAAGCTTTTATGGGATTTTTTTTTCCACTAGTGACTCCAGGTATTACTACTGGAGCTAGCCTTGGTTTACGTCACAGAAGGAAAATCAAGACAATTCTCAGAATGTTATGAGAATAAATGGATAAGAGGTCTTAAATCCTGACCATAAAAATTCTGTCTTTAAATGATGATCTCTAGATGGACTAGGGCTGTAAATGATATACATACAGGAAGAAAACAGATGTTTCAACTTTGGTGATGGAAAGGCTTTCTAACTATGACTCAAACTCCAGATGCAATAAAAGTTTTAAACATTTCACATGGAAATTCAACAATTTTGCTGACCTAAAACACTAAACAAAGTCAAAAGATGACTGATATACTGGGGCACATTAGAAGATACATTAGAATCTATTTGCTAATATACTTAGCATATAAAAAGCCTTAAAATGGAGGGTCAAAGGACCAAAAATCCAATAGAAAAGAATAAGAAAGTAATATGCACATGTAATTCAGATGAACATGACCCACAGGCATTTGATAATATACATTCAAGCTCAGTCATAATTAGAGAAATGCAAAATGAAACACTACTGATATGTAATTTCTCACCTATCAGAAGGTAAAAACTAGATAATATTACAACACATTCAGCTGTTGAGGTTGTGGGGAAACACTCATGCATTACTGATGGGAGTGTAAATTGGTGCAATTCTTCTGAAGGGAAATTTTCAGATAGCTAACAAAATTACACATGCATTTACCTTTAGACTTATCAAGAGTAATTCTAGGAGTCTATTCTTATGATACACCTACAACAATATTAAAGTACACATACACAATACTTATTCATTTCAGTACTTTTGTGTTATTGAAAAATACTGGAGACAAGCAAACTGCCCATACATAGGATTTTGGTGGAATACACTACAGTATAGACACTGGAGGTCTCTGCTGCTGCTGGGAGTAGATCTCTGTGAAATGATCTGGAATAATTTCCAGGGTATTTTTGTATAGCTCTGACTCTTAGAGTTATACTAATGTTTCACATATCCCAAAATAAGCATATAATTAAAACCAATCAGGATGTGAGGAGAACCCAAAGTGGGATAGAGATAGTAACTAGGTTATAGATTATTAATAAACTAAAGTGGGCAAAGAAAATAATCAACCTAAGTAACTAAAATACAATATTTTGATTGGATACTATAAAGTGAAAGAAAATGGCACATAAATGCCATAACCAGGTAGCTAAGATGTTTCTCACAAAAGTATGCTCTATAAATTCTGAAACTATTTTGTTTGCTTATTAGAATGCAAATAATTATATTGTAAATAATCAAAGAGAATGAGAACTATGTTTTTATTCTTGGGAAAGAAGTTATAAATCAGGAAAGGGAGAATGCTAAAATGTACTGTGTGGTATTTAGGGTCAGATGTTATCAATAAAAACTCATGGTTATTCATATGTGTGTGTATCTTTTTTACATGTACACACATATTTTGTACACTCAACACACATGCATATATATATACTATATGTAAATGTATCTATACATATAGATGCACACAGATGATATATACAGAAATATAAACATATCTGTATGTGGAGGTTCCTATATATACATGTATTTCCTAGATCTGTCCACTGAAAGGGCTTAAACAATAACACTCCAGAAACAATTATGTAACTAGAGGTAGGTCTTGGCTTCTAAAAACTATTCTCCAATAAAATGAGCTGAGATTCTTTAGAGAAGTGATTGATTCCAGAGCTGGAGCAGGAAATAACAAGATGAATTTGAAGTAGTTTCTTGTGTCAGGAAGTAAGGAAATACCCCCAGATAGATGGAATTTTTTCAAAAGAACACAAGGTTCAACCTGAAGGAACTCTTAATGACCATACCTAGAAAAGTCTGAGCAAAAGAATAATGTAAATAACCTCAGATTTGAATTTTCCTGAGCAAAAACTTTTTAGTTGTTTTTAGTTGGATGCAGTCCCATTTGTTTAACTTTTTTTTTTTTTTTTGCCCTTTGCACAAGGAGATATATCAGAAAAAAAAATTGCTAAGAGAAATGCCTGAGATTTTACTGCCTATGTTTTCTTCTAGGATTTTTATGGCTTTGAGTCTAACATTTAAGGCTTTAATTAGTTTTGAGTTTATTCTTATGTGTGGTATAAGAAAGTGGTCTAATTTCACTTTTTCGCATGTATCGGTCTAATTTTCCATCTAGTGCCACTTTTTAAGTAGACTGTCTCTACTCCATTGTATGTTTTTGCCTCCTCTGTCAAATATTAATTGACTATAATGACATGGGTTTATATCTGGGCTCTATATTCTGTTTTCTTGATGTATATGTCTGTTATTATGCTAGTACCATGCTATTTTGAATAATATGCCCTTATAGTATAATTTGATGTCATTTAGCATTATTACCCCCATTTAGTGCTTCTTTTTCAAGATTGCTGTGGGTATTTTGGATTTTGTTGTAGTCCCATATAAAATTTAAATTTAGAAATACTTGTTCTAGTTCTGTGAAATATACCATAACTATCTTGTTAGGAATCACATTGAATCTATAGATTACTTTCGTAGTATAGACATTTTAATAATGTTAATTTTTTTATATCTTTGAACATGGTATATGTTTCCACTTATTTGTATCTTCTTCAGTTTTTTTCTTTAGTGTCTTGTAATTTTCTGAGTCAAGTATTTTACATTCTTGGTTAAATTTATTTCTACGTTTTTTAAGCAATTATAAATTGGATTGTTTTCTTAGGCAGAACATAGCTCAATTTAATAAATGTCATCTATTACAAACCCACAGCCAACATCATACTTAATGTGAAAAAACTAAGAGCATTTCCCTAAAGATCGTGCACAAGATAAGGATGTCCTCTTTCACCACTCTTATTTAATACTAAAGGCCCTGTACATGAAATTCTTGCACAGGGGGAGGGGGTAGGAGAGGAGGGGGAGACCCTCAGCCCTGCCTGCACCCTCTCCAATCTGGGACCCATTGAGGGATGTCCGACTGCCCCTTTAGACCCGATCCTACTGGGATCGGGCCTAAAGGGGCAGTCGGACATCCTTCTCACAATTTAGCACTGCTGGCTCCAAACTGCTCACCTGCCTGCCTCCTTGATCACCCCTAACTGCTTCTGCCTGCCAGCCTGATCACCCCCTAACCACTACCCTGCCAGCCTAAGTGATGTCTAACTGCTCCCCTGCCAGCCTGCTGGTCCCCAACTTCCTTCCTCTGCTGGGCTGGTCACCCATAACTGCCTTCCCCTGCAGGCGTGATAATCCCCAACTGCCCTTCCTTGCAGGCCTGCTTTCTCCCAACTGCCATCCCCTGCTGGCCTGATCACCCACAACTTCCCTCCCATGGAGGTCTTGAACCTCCCAATTGCCCTCCCCTGCTGGCCATCTTGTGATGGTCATTTTTTGTCCACATGGGGACAGAATCTTTGACCACATGGGGATAGCCATCTTGTGTGTTGTAGTGATGGTCAATCTGTGTATTACTCTTTTATTAGATAGGATGGCCTTCTTTTCATGTCAACAACTTCGATGTACAGACATAATTTTTAATGGCTGCAGTGTTATCTCTGACTGTTTAACATTACTATGGTTTACTGCACTAACCCTTTATTGTGGGGCAGGTTGCTTCTGGTTTCTCCCAGCATCAACAATGATAGTAAACATAATTGCTTATTTGACTCTTTACTTAGGACACATTCACAGACATGGAACTCCTGGCCCAAAGCTAATTCACTTCAATTTTGATCCACATTTCCAAATTGACTTTCTGGTTTAGTTCATTAGTTTTAAGTCAGATTACACTCCCACAAATGGGTTAGGAGAAAACTGTTCAACATGCCTTGGACAAATTGCAAACTCTTACTGAATTTGAGCAACCCCAGGGCTTGGGACCTGGAGGGTCCGGGCTGGAGGGTGAGGTCTAGGGAGGCAAAGGTGAGGCAAAGGTGACACGGTTGAGGGCCCTGTGTGAGTGTGTGTCGCTCAGGTCCATGCACCTCTGCCTCGCACGCACCACTTGGCAATGCCCCCCCTGCCTCGCGTGTGACTCAGCCATGCCCCTCTGCCTCTCGCGCAACTCTGCCATGCCCCTCCTGAATCCCGCCCCCCCCCCCCCCCCGCCTCAAGCGCAACTCCGCCATGTCCGCCTGCCTCGCGCACAACTGGGCCCCACTCCCCCCACCTTGAGTGCGACTGGCCCCTCCTTACACGTGTGTTTCAGTCACGCCCCTCCGCCTCTCGGGCAAATCTGCCACGCCCCCCACCTCAAGCACAACTCCACCATGTCCCCACACCTCGCTTGCATCTGGGCACCACTCCCCCGCCTCACATACAACTGACCCTGCTCCCGCACCTTACGCATGTGCCTCAGCCACGTGCCCTGCCTTGCATGCCACTGGCCCCACTTCCCCACCTCGGTGTGCGAGACTTGGCCCCAGACCCCTGCCTTGCTCACTGGGCTGGGGGCATGGACTCAAACTGCAGCTTGGATTCAGAGCTCGCCACCCAGCCCCTGCGCCTGACGAACCACAGCCCCGCCTCACACCTGGTGCTCATTACCCAAGGTGCCCCGGGTGCTCATTTGCATGTTTCACGCAACAAGTAAACCCCATAGCTCACTCAGAGCCTAACTATCAGAGCCTCATGAGGGGATCCCATGGCATCAAATTCCCTAACCCTCCTGAGGTCACCGTGAAAAGACACAACTTAGTCACAATGACTGTAAAGTGGGATCTCGCCAGCCCTCAAGTACAGTGCAGGTAGAGTTTATAGCATGGTGCTTGCGTCCCTGGTACTGCAACCACGCCCCCGCTGGCCTCGACGGCTTTGCTGGCCACGCCCCCTATCTGCTGGCCATGCCTCCTGGCCATGCCCCTATCCATGCCCCCTGTCTGCTGGCAATGCCCACTGCTTCTGATTGGCTGGTAGCATAGCAGAGGTATGGTCAATGTTATATCCATTTTCCATGTTACATCCATTTTCTTTCTTCCAGCTCTCCCCAGAGTTGAAATATGTGTCTATATAAGAAATAACAGAAAATATGACATCTGACTAAGTTGCCTTTAAAAATCTCCCACCTCGAGCAGGAGAACCAACATGGCGGCATAGGTAAAACACCTATCTTGCTGTCATACACAGCAATTTTAAAACTACAACTTAACGAAAGAACAAACACCATCCAGAATCACTGGAAAGCTGGCTGAGTGAAAATTCCACAAGTAAAAGTGAAGATAAGACACTGTGACTCAGAGGAGCGGCTGAGGACAACATTGAAGATACGTGCGGAGAGAGGTTTGGAGCGCACGCGCCAATGGATAGGGCGGGTGGCTGAAAACCGGCCAGTTTCTCGCACAGGGGAGACAAGGACGTCCCACTGGACTGATTCTCCAGCTCTGGGCGAAGTCCAGGGAACCCACTATCATCCGGGGTAAAAACTGGACAGTGGGAGGGCACGCTGAAGCTCGGGTGCTGCAGGAGTCTGCCAGCTTGTGGAGAAGGCGAGCTCGTGCGGAGTGCACGTGAACTTGGGAACAACGCAGCTGCCTGTCTGTGCAGAGAGTGCTCGTGACTTGCTCTCTCATTCGGGAAACCGTCAGACTGCTTTGTTTTACAACCCTGGGTGAGACGTTGGGTGTGCAGATTCATTTAGGGAGAGTCTGAATTCCCTGGCAGCGGGTGGAGCTTGGCAGTGGCTCAATCTCAGAGGTGCTGGTGGCCATTGCCCCCAGCACAGAGTCCCTGGAGCTGCATAGGGCGGAGCTAACGCTGTCTGCTTGGCCTGGAAACTCCGCCCATCCAACCTGAGCACAGCTGAACTTCACAGAGAATTGGACTGGAGGTCAACCCCTCCAAGTGCTAACAACAATTAACCTGAGCTTAACTTCAGCAAGACTGTGCAACCCATATCCACTTCAGGTAACTGGGGAGGCTGAGCCGCTGTTCCTCGTAGGACGTCTACCACACAAAGCTAATTGACCAACTCAGGGAAGCGGCCACCATGCAGAGACATAGAAAGAAATCAGATGTGAAAGAAATGGAGGAAAAAAAACACGACTGGACATGGAATTCAAAATCCCAGTTATAGGGCTTCTCAAGAGGCTCCTAGAAAAGGTCGAGACCTATAAGGAAATAAGAAAGACCTACAAGGAAATGAACGAGACCCTCAAGGTTATGAACGAGACCTGCAAGGAAATGATTAAGACCAACATGGAAATGAATGAGACCTACAAGGATATGAATGAGACTGTCAAGGATATGAAAAAGGACCAGCCTGAAATTAAGCATACACTGACTGAAATAAAAAATATTATACAAAGACCTAAAAGTACTCTAGAGCACCCCAAGAACCAAGTTAAAGATTTGAAATACAAAGAGGTAAAATCCACTCAGCTGGAAAAGCAAGTAACCAAAAGAATCCAAAAAATCGAAGATAGTGTAAGGGGCCTCCGGGACAACCTCAAGCATACCAACATCCTAATTATAGGGGTGCCAAAAAAAGAGAGAGAGCAAGATAATGAAAACGTATTTGAAGAAACAGTGACCGAAAACTTCCCCCACCTGGTGAAAGCAACTGATTTAGGAGTCCAAGAAGCGCACCGAACCCCAATATATAGGAACCCTAAGAAGAACACACCAAGGAACATCATAATTAAAATGCCAAGAGCAAAAGACAAAGAGAATATTAAAAGCAGCAAGAGCAAAACAGTTAGTTACCTATAAGGGAGCACCAATACGATTGTCAGCGGATTTCTCAACAGAAATGATGCAGGCCAGACCCGAGTGGCAAGAAATATTCAAAATAATGAAAAGCAAGAATCTACAACCAAGATTACTCTATCCAGCAAAGCTATCATTCAGAATTGAGGATCAGATAAAGTGCTTTGCAGATAAGAAAAAGCTAAAGGAGTTCATCACCACCAAACCAACATTATATGAAATGCTGAAAGATATTCTTTAAGAAGAGGAAGAAGAAAAAGGTAAAAATATAAATTATGAACAACAAATACACATCTATCAACAAATGAATCTAAAAATCAAGTGAATTAATAAGCTGATGAACAGGATAAACTGGTGAATGTAACAGAATCACGGACATAGAGAGGGAATGGACTGACAATTCTTGGGGGAGAAAAGGGGTGTGGGAAGTGCAGCAAGAGATGGACAAAAATCATGCAACTATGGGAGAGGACAGTGGATGGGGGTGAGGGTGGAGGGTGGGATGGGTACCAGGTGGAGGGGAGCTATAGGGGGGAAAAAAGGGAACAATGTAATTAATAAACTGAACAATAAAGATTTAAAAAAATCTCCCACCTCAACTTCCCATCATACCCAAATCTAGAGTTTGTCTAACTTTCATTGAAGGTTGAGGGAAGCCCTCTTCAGAGACAAAAAAAAATATTTTCTGAGTCTTCCCTGGTTGCCTCTGATATAAGGATACAGCTCTCTGGCTTCCTGAACTTGTCCCTTCTCATGGAACCACAATGCATTGCTTCCAGAACTGGAACTCTTACAGATGGTGTGATAACCAAGGTTGTAGCCTTCAGTAGGTGGCAGGATCTGTGTTCTGGAAACATTGGAATCATTAGGGAAGGAATAAAAGTTAGCAATAAATGAAATATTAAGAGACAAAATGTGATGATTTAAATGACCTCTTCTGAAATGTTAGGATTGAAATGTTAGGATTATTTTTTGTTTTATTTTGCCTTGTGTTTAATTATTTCTTAGCTTCTGTAGTGCTCAACCAATTAGGATTTATTTAGGAAATTGCACACCTGTGCATCATTAATATCTCATTTTGTGTTGCTGTTGAAATTTATGTAAGTATATATATTTGGTACCACTCTTGTAGTTGTCTACATTTTTGGATTAATGATAAATAAATATATAGTTGCGGCTCACGTCTTTATTTCTAATAAACAAAATGCTGTTGCTCAAAGTGTACCTTTATAAAATTTCCTTGTAGACTTGCGATGAAAGATACTTTTAATACTGTAGGTTTTACTTCATTAAAAGTTAGGATGACAAATAGACATTTTGGCATGTTAACATATTGACTTGGTCTCAGAAGAATGCTGTTAATGGTTTTCTTTCAAAGCAGTATTTAGTTCTTCTCTCAATCCCTGCATCCAAGTATACCATTGCAGGTATGTTCTCTTTTTAATAGACTCAAGGTTTAAAATATTGTTTTTTATTATTTAAAGAAAAACTTATTTACTTTAACCCCAAATGTCTTCTTTAAGATTTCCTTTATTAGTATATCCTTTTTACCTATTCTAAAACAGGTCTATCAGAATACAAGAATCCTGTAGGGCATGTGTGGCTTCATGCATTAGTGGTGTTGTGTTGTCAAATATTTCTGGAGCTGGAGAGAGATGCTGCCCTCCTCAGAATTTTATTATTAATTCAGGCTTTCCACCAGGAGAGGGAGCCACATTCATTTAAAAGCCAAGTTGAGTTCTTATCTCAGCAAGTTCCAGATGGAATGCATGTGGTACTCTAGGGGTGGTGGAACAGACCTTGCCTTGTGATTGGAGGGAAACTGAATTGGAGACCAGCATCAGAGGTAGATGACGTGAGGCTGCTTCTAGTCATATAATGATGAGTTCTAAAGCCCTTCTCTATTAAAACAACAACAAAAACAAACAAAATTTTTAAAGTATACTTAATTCTGATGCCCACATTTCTACTCAGTTGCGGGGGGGGGGAGTCACATCTCTATTGGATTAAAAAATTTGCATCTTTAAACATGTAATAACCTACTTTTCCTTATCATTCCACAAAACAACTGTATCTTCTTTTGTGGTGTTGATATCACAGTTTGAAAAATAAGTTGTAGCCTTTATATTATAATTTGAAATATGCCTTCAAAAGCATCCTGCCTCAAAATTCTCCCCTTATCTCTCTACCTACTTGCTCAAATGTTTAAAGTTAAAGTGTGAAAAATTAATTTATTGGATTATTATAATTTGCTCCAGAGAGTCTTAAAATTATAAATAGTCCCTGCCTGGTAATATATTAATATATCAAGAGCCATGTAACTGTGCATGCTAGATTATTTTACTAAACTTAGGAAGGTTGTCATCTTAATGATTGAACTATGAGTTGATTATGTGGTTTTTAGTTTTTTTTAATTTTGCTAAGATCATATAAGATCTACCTTCTTAACAGATTTTTAAAATGCCGATGCTGACTGTAGACACAGTTTTGTACAGCAGATCTTTAGAGCTTATTTGTCTAATTTAACTTTGTCCTGTTGATTAGTAACTTGCCATTCCACCTTCACCCCCAGACCCTAGCAATGACCATTTTACTCTTTGATTCCATGAATATGATTACATAAAACATTTTTATTAATTTGGGGTGGTAACATTGGTTAATAAAATCACATAGGTTTCAAGTGTACAATTATATAACACATCATCTGCATATTGCATTATGTATTCACCACCCAAAGTCAAGTCTCATTCTATCACTCCCACCTCCTCTTCTCCCCCCTCGATCTCAGGTAATTGCCATGCTGTGACTATGAGTTTTGTTTTATTCTATTACTATTTATTCACCTTTTACCCTCTCCTACTTCCCCTTCTCCCCCCTTTACCTCAGGTAATTGCCATGTCTGTGACTATGAGTTTTGTTTAATTTTTTGTTTTTTTGCTTAATCCCTTCACTTTTTTTTTCACTGACCTTTTCCCTCCTTAACTACCCTCTCAACTGACAGGTGTCGGTCTGTTTTCTGTATCTATGAGTCTGTTTCTATTTTGTTAGTTTGCTTAGTTTAGTGAAATTAGATGGTACTTGTCTTTCTCTGATTGGCTTATTTCACTTAGCATAATACTCTTCAGGTTCATCCATTCTGTTGCAAAAGATAACATTTCCTTTTTCATGGCTGAGTAATATTCATTGTGTAAATGTGCCACAACTTTTTTATCTACTCATCTACTGATGGGCACTTCAGTTGCTTCCAAATATTTGCTATTGTAAATAACACTGCAGTGGAAACAGGGGTGCATATATTATTTCAAATTGCAATTTTTTTGTTTCTTTGGCTACATTCCCAGCAGTGGACATGCTGGGTCAAAAGGCAATTTCATTTTTAATTTTTTGAGAAAACTACATACTGTTTTCCACAGTGCCAGCACCAATCTATATTCCCAACAATAGTGCATAAAGGTTCTCTTTTTCTCCACATCCTCGCCAACTCTTGTTGTTTGTTGATTTGTTACTCATAGTCATATGACAGGTGTGAAGTTATGTCTCATTGTGGTTTTAATTTGCATTTTTCTGATCATTAATGACATTGAGCATCTTTTTATATGTCTGTTGGCCATTTGTATATCTTCTTTGGAGAAGTGTCTATTGAGGTCTGGAGCCCATTTATTATTGGATTTTTTTTGGAGGGGGTGAGTTTTAGAAATTCCTTATATATTTTGGATATTAACCCCTTATTAGATGTATCATTGCAACTATGTTCTTTTATCCAGTGGGTTGTCTTTATTTTGCTGATAGTTTCCTTTGTTGTGCAGAAACTTTTTAGTTTGATATAGTCCCATTTTTTAATGTTGTTTTTCCATGCCAAAAAAGATGTATCAGAAAAAATTTTGCTAAGAGAAATGTCTGAGGTTTTACTGCCTGTTTCTTCTAGGAATTTTATAGTTTCTAGTCTGAAATTTCAGTCTTTAATCCATTTTGAGTTTATTCTTATGTGTGGTGTAAGAAGGTGATCTGGTTTTATTTTTTGGATATGTATCTGTCCAATTTTTCCAACACTACTTGTTGAATAGACACACTGTCTTTACTCCATTTTATGTTCTTGCCTTGTCAAATATTAACTAACAATGTATGCATGGGTTTATTTCTGGGCTCTCTATCCTATTCTATTGGTGTGTATGTCTGTTTTTATGCCAGTACCATGTTGTTTTGATTATTATGGCCTATAGTGTAGTTTGATTTCAGATAGTGCCATTCCTCCAACTTTATTCTTTTTTGTCAAGATTGCTGTGGATATTCAGGAAGATTCTGTGACTTTGACTATTTTAGATATCTCATAAATTGAAATCATGCAGCATATCTTTTTCTGTGCCTGGCTTATTTCACTTAGTATAAGGTCCTCAATATTTATCTATACTGTAGATCCTTCTTTTTAAATGCTGAATAATGTTTTAAGACGTTCTTTATAAATAAATGGACATTTAGGGTCTTTCTATGTATTGGGTATTGTGAATAGTGCTGGAATGCACATGGCAGAACTAATAAGATGATAATGGGTAGAAGTTATTACTATGTTGAGAAGTGTCTCAGGGCCAAAAATGAAAGTATTCCTCAACAAAGACAATATGGAAAGGAAGCTTTAAAAAGAAGAGGAAGAATACCATTGTCCTCAGATTATTCATCCACTGCACAATTGCCCTGAATGGAGTTAACAGCCTTCACACAATAGACTATGTACATTTCCATTGTCACTGGGACAGAGTAGAATTTCTCACTAGGGTAGCGTGTTAGGTATTTCTTCTCCATTTTCCCAACCATTACAGTAATATGAACATAATGTTGAATAGGTAAGCTATAAATGTAGAGATGATACCAGAAACCACTGGGCAGATGTCCTTGTTATAGTCATTCAGAGTTCTTTGAGAGCCCACAGTGACAGCAACTACAGTTTACTATGAAGAATGATGACAAGTCTAATATCTGTGGAATATTTTTTGTACTGACTCTGCATAAGCTCTTTACAACAACCCGTGAAGTTATCTATTATTATTAATACACTGATTCAGAGAAGCTAAATGACTTGCACAAATCCTAGGAAAGTGTATAACTGGTTTTTGAACTCCTTCTGACCACAAAGCCAAGTTTAGAAATATATGCCTTCTATCCTTTTACAAGGAGCAGTAAAATGATACATTTCTCCCAATATTTTTTCCCTTGAAATGCCTGTGCCTTTTAGCCATATTAAGACAATCGCTTTTGGGTGACTCACTAACACCTTATAGAATATACTAGAGGCCCGTTTCATGAAGATTCATGCAATAGGCTTTCCTTCCCTGGCTGCCAGGACCAGTTTTCCTTAGAACTTTCCCTCTGGCTGTTGCCTTCGTTTTTGCTTCAGCCAGCTGGAGGCTTCACTCCAGCTGGAGCCTTCAGTCTTCTCTGCTCTGGCTGGAGTGCCTCCTCTTCGTGGGCGTTTGAGCTGCTTAGCCCTGCATCCTGCTCCTGATTGGCTGGTAGCATAGCCAATCAGGAGGCAAGGTACAGTCACATTTGCATGTTACTCTTTTATTAGATAGGATAATATTAGGCCCATATTAAAATTATTTAAAAAGATGTCATTGAAGGGAAAACATTTTCTAAAAGTCAGTGTCTGATTATTGCAGATTCCTTATGCTGTAAGTGGGATTGTAATGCATCTTTTGCCATCAATTGGTTTCTTTATTGCTTTATAAATAACCCTAAGTGCATAGAGATACCTTATGCTTGATGGCCCTGTAATGCCTATTGTGACAGCCACATTGGGTATTTGCTAATATCTCTAAAACCTACCAGGTTCGCCTCATAGCAGATTAGTTTTTTAACAACACAAAACTGATCCTATTTTCTAACTGGAGATAGATTTCCACGGCTCTAGGTGGTGCTCTTGTGGGGAGCTGTCTTGATGTGTTCGTAGGTGTGGCTTCTCACACACTGAAGATAACTGTGAGTGGGAACCGATTCCAGATAACAGCCTCAGGTTCTCTAGTCCTGATAAACTCTCATCCGAAGTCCCTGCAGGCAAAAGTGAGTCTAGATGCTTACAGCACCAGTCCTAGGTTAAAAGGAAGCTGTGTATATAAGCACCTATAAAAGATGGCAGACGCACTGCAAGAGGAAGAGCTAGATGGCAAACCCTGTAGCTGTTCTGTCAGTAATGCTCCACCATCCCCGCGGTGTGAGTCTTCTTGAAAGGAAAGCAGATGTGCTCTTGTGTTGTGCAGTTGGACCTAATTGGGAAAGAAAATATTTCTGTCTTGAAGATCCTGAACTGACATCCTCCAATGGGCACAATGAGTCTAAAACTACATGTGGAACAATTTCCTAATGGCTGACTGAATGATAATTAGACATCGGGCAAACAGAAGTAAAACCACATCAAAGGGCAGGAGAGTCTGGGACACAATCTCACCATAAATCCCCTCCTGGTGTGATGACCCACAACCAGGAGGAAACTCAAAACTTGGAGCTTCTACCTGAGGAACAAAGATTCAAACCCACATCTGGCATTCCAGTACTTAAAAGATAAACCTGAGAGACAAGCCTGCAAGACATGTAACCTTGAAAAAAATGGGTTGTATGCTCTTGCTTCCTTTGTCAAATATTAATTGAACATAATAGCTTGGGTTGAATTCTGGGTTCTCTGATCTGTTCTATTGGTCTATATGTCTGTTCTTGCCAGTACCAGGAAGCTTTAAGAACAGTGGCTTTGTAATATAGCTTGATATCTGGTATTGTGATCCCTCCAACTCTGATTTCTTTCTCAGGATTGCTGCAGCTATTCTGGGTCTTATTTTATTCCATATGAATTTTTGGAGAGTTTGTTCTAGGTCTGTGAAATATGCCATTGGTATTTTAATGGGGATTGCATTGAATCCGTAGAGTCAAGATAATCTCTTCAATAAATAGTGCTGGAAAAATTGGATAGATGCATGCAAAAAAATGAAATGAGACCATCAACTTACACCATTCACAAAAATAAACTAAAAATGGATAAAGGACTTAAATGTAAGACAGGAAAACCATAAAAATCTTAGATGAATCCATAGGCAGCAAAACATCAGCATATGTCATAGGAATATTTTTACCAATATAGCATTTAGAACAATGGAAACTAAGGAGACAATAAACAAATGGAACTACATCAAAATAAAAAGCTTCTGTATAGAGAAACAATCAACAAAACAACCAGAGAGCCCACTGCATGAGAAAACATATTTGCCAATGTTATATCCAATAAGAGTTTAATCTCCAAAATTTATAGGGAACTCATACAACTTAACCAAAGGAAGATAATCCAATAAAAAGATGGGCAAATAATCTAAATAGACCTCTTTTGAAACAGGACATACAGAAGACCAAGAGTTGTATGAAAACATTCTCAAAGTCACTAATCATCTGAGAGATGTAAATCAAAACAACAATGAGGTACTATCTCACACCTGTCAGAATAGTTATCATCAACAAATCAACAAATGACAAGTGTTGGTGAGGATGTAGAGAAAAAGGAACCCTGGTGCCCTGCTGGTGGAAATGCAGACTGGTGCAACCACTGTGGAGAACAGTATTGAGTTTCCTCAAAAAAACTAAAATTGGAACTCCCATTTAACCCAGTGATCCCACGTCTAGGAATATATCCCAAGAAACTAGAGACCAATCAGAAAGGATATATACACCACTATGTTCATAGCAGCACAATTTATGAAAGCTAAGATTTGGAAACAGCCTAAGTGCCCATCAGCAGATGGGTGAATTAAAAACTGTGGTACATCTACACGATGGAATACTATGCTTCAGTAAAAAAGAAGGAACTCTTACCATTTGCAGCATCATGGATGGACCTGGAAAGCTATGATATTTAAAAATAAACTGGTCAGAGAAAGATAAATATCACATGATCTCACTCATTTGTGAAATATAATGAACAACATAAACTGATGAACTTAAGTGGATCCAGAGACATGGAAACATCAAATTGACCATCCAACCTCAGAGGGAATGTGGATGTGAGGGGGGTGAAAGATCAATCAAAGGACTTGTATACATGCATATAAGCATAACCAGTAAACACAGACAGTAGGGGAGTAAGGGTATGTGCTGGATAGGAGTGGGAATGACCAGCGAGAGGCCAATGGGGAACAAAGGAGACATGTAATACTTTAAACAATAAACAAACAAACAAACAAACAAAAACAATGGTATTTGTGTTCCAAGACTCATAAGACTATAGTGGTCTGAAATGGTTCTTTTTAAAAAAATATATTTTTGTATTAGTTGACATGCAATATTTTATTAATTTCAGGTGCACATTGTAATGATTAGGCAAGTATATACTGAAGTAATAGTTACAATAACTGTTGTACTTATCTAACAACATACATAGTTATTACAATGTTATTGACATGCTATTTTTCACATCCCCATTGAATAGGTTTATCATTTGCAGTTTGTACTTCTTAATCATTTTCACCTTTTCTACTCATTCCCCCAAACTCCTTCCATCTGCCAACCATCAGATTGTTCTCTGTATTTATTAATGTGTTCCTGTTTTATTTGTTCATTTATTTGTTTTTTTAAGAGTCTGCATAAAAGTCGTATCATATGGTTTTTGTTCTCTGTCTGATGTATTTACCTTAGCAAAATACCATCTAGGTCTATCCATGTTGTCACAGATGTCAACATTTCATTTTTTATGTCTGAGTAATATTTCAACATAAATGTATAACACATTTTTGTTATCCAGTTATATATAGATGGACACATAGGTTGCTCTCATTAGTTGGCTATTATAAATAATGCTGTAATGAATAAAGGGGTGCAAATATCTTTTTGAATTAGTGTTTTAGATTTTTTCAAATGAATATGCAGAAGTAGAAGTGCTGGGTAATATGGTAGCTCTATTTTTAATTTTTTGAGGAACTTTCATACTGTTTTCCAGAGAGGCCAAAACCATTTACAATCCCACCAATAGTACTTGAGGGTTCCCCTTTCTCCACATCATTGCTAATACTTGTTTGTTAATTTATTGATGACAGCCATTCTACAGGTGTGAGATGATAGCTCATTGTGGTTTTAATTTGCATTGCCTTAATGGATTAGTAATATTGAGCATCTTTTCATATGTCTATTGTCCATATGTCTGTCCTCTTTGGAAAAATATCTATTCAAGTCTTCTGATCATTTTTATTTCTCTTTTTTCTTTATTTTTGAAAGTATTACAGATGTTCCCTTTGTTTGTTTGTTTTCGCATAGACTTCTTCCACCTTGCACCTGCCCCTCCTGGGCCATGTATTGTCTGTATCCACATGTACATACTAGAGGCCTGGTGCATGAAATTTGTGCATGGAGGGGAGAGTGTCCCTCAGCCCAGCCTGAACCCTCTCCAATCTGGGACCCCTTGAGGGATGTCCAACTGCCCGTTTAGGCCTGATTCCAATAGAATTAGGCCTAAATGGGCAGTCGGACTTCCCTCCCACAATCCAGGACTGCTGGCTCCCAACTGCTCACCTGCCTGCCTACCTAATTGCCCCTAACTGCTTATGCCTGCCAACCTGATCACTCTCTAACCACTCCCCTGCCAACCTAATTGATGCCTAACTGCTCCCCTGTCAGCCTGATTGCCCCTAACTGCCCTCCCCTGCTGGCCTGGTCACCCCTAACTGCCCTCCCCTGCAGGCCTGGTCACCCCAATGCTCTTCTATTGAGGCCTGGTTCCTCTCAACTCCCTTCCCCTGCTGGCCTGATTGCCCACAACTACCCTCCTTTGCAGGCCTGGTCCCTCCCAATTGCCCTCCCCAGCTGGCCATCTTGTGGTAGCCATCTTGTGTCCACATGGGGGCAGCCATCTTGTGTGTTGGAGTGATGGTCAATTTGCATATTACTCTTTTATTAGATAGGATAATTCTCATTTTTCAATCAATTTTTTTTTTGGTGTTAAGTTGTACAAGTTCCTAATATATTTTCTATTGACTCCTTATCAGATATATCATTTGCAAAATCTTCTCCTATTTGTAGGTTGGGTTTTTTTTAATTTTATTAATGGCTTTTTTCTTGTGCAAAATCTTTTTAGTTTGATGTAGTCCCAATTGTTCATTTTTTATTTTGTTACCCTTACCTGGGAAGACATATTAAAAAATACATTGCTCAGTATGATGTCAAACAGTTTACTACCCGTTTTCTTCTAGGAGTTTTATAGTTTCGGGTCTTAAATTTAAGTCTTTATTTTTGTATGTGGTGTAATAAAGTGGTTTAGTTTAATTTTAAGAGAAGTGGCTCTGAAGGGGTTTAGGCATTCTGATTCAGCTGCCTAAGGGTCCAGCTCAGAGGCAGCAGATGGAGGCCAGACTTTAAAAGACAGCGGCTCATCTGCTAATATTACAGCATTGCCATGAAGGGCAGGCATCTAATTTAACAAACACATCCAGGAGCCTGCTGGAACACTCCTGAACATATACTGGTAAGCTCCATCCCTGTGCTTTTTCTTGGCTGCACTTCAGAGCACCATTATCTTCCAAAAGTGAGCTTTTATGTGCATTTTGATTCTTGCTTTTTGCAGCTATAGCCCAGGAAATACTTCTTGGTCTTGGGGCTCTGGAGGCCATGGTAGTTTCTATTCCAAAGGAACTGTAGTAATTGGTGTCATCAAGAAAAGAGTTCATGCCCCTATCTGATGGACTGATTTTTTTCAGTTGCTTCCAGGGAACACCTTTACATCTTCTGGCTGTGGGGTGGCCATTGGGTCTTATATTCTTGGGTCCTAGAGGAACCCAACTGAGAAAGAGTTTTTCAACAGCCGCCAATCCCAGGGCACAGCCACAAGCAACTGACCCAAGAGCTAGGTCATTATGTAACAGAGACTATTAACTAATTATCATGGTTATGAGCTGAGGGGAAGGCTTCTTATTAAACACTAATCACAGATCTAAGGGCTGACTCTAATCTTTCACTGAGACCTGGGAGGGCTCTGATGCGCTGTATAGCTTCAGTGTTCTTGAGGGGAGATTTATTCATGTCTGCTGCCCTCCTTGTTATTTTTGGTATCCTGATTTCTATGGCTGGCACACAGGAGATGCCCCTTGATAGCCTGGCTCTGGCGATCAAGAATGTTACATTTCTGGGTCTCACAGAACTCTGCAAATTAGATGGTTCTTGGCAATCTGCCACCCCCCAGGGCAGTTCACAGACATCTGACTGAAGCACCCCCCTAGTCTTTCTGTAGTGGATGCTTCTTTATCATGGAACTTCAGCCTGAGGAGTAGGCTCCTGGTTTGATACACATCTAGCAGCCTCAGGATCTGCCCTCAGGAACTTATACTGTGAACTCCACATACGTGCTCACTCTACCCGGCTGCAGCTCACGAGTATCTCCCCAAAAAGACCTCATATATGTGTCTAAGGCCAGATTTTTTTAAATCTTTATTGTTCAGTTTATTAATTACATTGTTCCCTTTTTCCCCCTTTAGCTCCCCTCCACCTGGTACCCATCCCACCCTCCGCCCTCACCCCCATCCACTGTCCTCTCCCATAGTTGCATGATTTTTGTCCAGTCTCTTGCTGGACACCCTTTTTCTCCCCAAGAATTGTCAGTCCATTCCCTCTCTATGTCCGTGATTCTGTTACATTCACCAGTTTATCCTGTTCATCAGCTTATTAATTCACTTGATTTTTAGATTCATTTGTTGATAGATGTGTATTTGTTGTTCCTAATTTACACTTTTATCTTTTTCTTCTTCCTCTTCTTAAAGAATATCTTTCAGCATTTCATATAATATTGGTTTGGTGGTGATGAACTCCTTTAGCTTTTTCTTATCTGTGAAGCACTTTATCTGACCTTCAATTCTGAATGATAGCTTTGCTGGATAGAGTAATCCTGGTTGTAGATTCTTGCTATTCATCACTTTGAACATTTCTTGCCACTCCCGTCTGGCTTGCTTTGTTTCTGTTGAGAAATCTGCTGACAATCATATGGGTGCTCCCTTATAGGTAACTAACTGTTTTTCTCTTGGCTGCCTTTAATATTCTCTTTTTGTCTTTTGCTCTTGGCATTTTAATTATGATATGCCTTGGTGTGGTCCTCTTAGGGTTCCTATATATTGGGGTTCGGTGTGCTTTTTGGACTCCTAAGTCAATTTCTTGCACCAGGTGTGGGAAGTTTTCAGTCACTATTTCTTCAAATAGGTTTTCATTGTCTTGCTCTCTCTCTTTTTCTGGCACCCCTATAATTCGGATGTTGGTATGCTTGAGGTTGTCCCAGAGGCCCCTTACACTATCTTCAATTTTTTGGATTCTTTTGGTTTCTTGCTTTTTCAGCTGAGTGGATTTTACCTCTTTGTATTTCAAATCTTTAACTTGGTTCTTGGGGTGCTCTAGAGTACTTTTAGGTCTTTGTATAATATTTTTTATTTCAGTCAGTGTATGCTTAATTTCTGGTTGGTCCTTTTTCATATCCTTGAGAGTCTCATTCATATCCTTGCAGGTCTCATTCATTTCCTTGTAGAACTCATGCATTTCCACCTTGGTCTTGATCATTTCCTTGCAGGTCTTGTTCATATCCTTGATTGTCTCGTTCATTTCCTTGTAGGTCTTTCTTATTTCCTTATAGGTCTCGACCTTTTCTAGGAGCCTCTTGAGAAGCCCTATAACTGGGGTTTTGAATTCCATGTCCAGTCGTGTTTTTTTTCCTCCATTTCTTTCACATCTGATTTCTTTCTATGTCTCTGCATGGTGGCTGCTTCCCTGAGTTGGTCAATTAGCTTTGTGTGGTAGACGTCCTACGAGGGACAGTGGCTCAGCCTCCCCAGTTACCTGAGGTGGATATGGGTTGCACAGTCTTGCTGAAGTTAAGCTCAGGTTAATTGTTGTTAGCACTTGGAGGGGTTGACCTCCAGTCCAATTCTCTGTGAAGTTCAGCTGTGCTCAGGTTGGATGGGCGGAGTCTCCGGGCCAAGTAGATAGCATTAGCTCTGACCTATGCAGCCCCAGGGACTCTGTGCCGGGGGCAGTGCACACCAGCACCTCTGAGAGAGAGCCGCTGCTGAGCTCCACCCGCTCCTGGGGAATTCAGACTCTCCCCAAATGAGTCTGCACACCCAACATCTCACCCAGGGTTATAAAACAAAGCAATCTGACGGTTTCCCGAATGAAAGAGCAAGTCAGGAGTGCTCTCTGCACGGTCAGGCAGCTGCGCTGTTCCCAAGTTCACATGTACTCTGCACGAGCTCACCTTCTCCACAAGCCGGTAGACCCCTGCAGCACCTGAGCTTCGGCGTGCCCTCCCAGTGTCCAGTTTTTACCCTGTATGATAGTGGGTTCCCTGGACTTCGCCCAGAGCTGGAGAATCAGTCCAGTGGGACGTCTTTGTCTTCCCTGTGCGAGAAACTGGCCGGTTTACAGCTTCCTGCCCTATTTGCTGGCGTGTGCTCCTCCAAACCTCTCTCCGCACGTATCTTCAACGCTGTCCTTAGCCACTGCTCTGAGTCACAGTGTCTTATCTTCACTTTTATTTGTGGAATTTTCACTCAGCCAGCTTTCCGGTGATTCTGGATGGTGTTTGTTCTTTGTTAAGTTGTAGTTTTAAAATTGCTGTGTATGACGGCAAGATAGGTGTTTTACCTATGCCGCCATCTTGGTTCTCCTCTAAGGCCAGATTTTTATGCCTGCTGCACAGGGGAGACCTCCTGATTGCCTGGCTCTGGTAGCTATTGAGGCTTCTGTTTGTAGTCTCTATATATTTGCATACTTTAAAAAGTTGCTGCCTGAAAGTCTAGCTTCCAGTCAACCTGTATCTCCATGCTGAAATACTTACCTTTGAACACTGATAGGACCTCAATTTCTGGAGGTTATTGAAAATATAATAGGCTGCTGGGAAAAATTCAAAAGTTTGAGAGGTGACTGCAAGTTGGAGTAGAGTTAAACAATAAGGTTCATATTTTAAAGACAACCACTCCTTCAAGGTTGTGAGAGGTGGTTATTTTATGAACTTCATAGAAAACAGAAATCAATAAAAAATAAGAAACAAATGAAGGTGCCCTAGGTGGTTTGGCTTAATGGATAGAGAGTCAGCCTGCGTACTGAAAGGTCCCAGGTTCCATTCCAGCCAAGGGCACATGCCTGGGTTATTGGCTCAATCCCCAGTAGGGGGCATGCAGGAAACAGCCAATCAACAAATAGTCTCTTATCATTGATGTTTCTATCTCTCTCTCTCTCCCTTTCTCAATACACACACACACACACACACACACACACACACACACACACACACACACACACACATATAAGCAAATGAAGGTGTTTTAAGTGAAATAACAAGATAAAATCTCAAGAAAATACTTTAGTGAAACAGAGGTAAGTAATTTACCTAATGAACAGTTGAAAGCAGTGCTCATAAAGATTCTCACTAATCTGGGGAGAAGAATTGATAACAAAGTGAGAACTTCAACTAAGACTTGGAAGATATGAAAATGTACCAAATTGAAGTAACATTGTTGAAGAGTATAGTAACTAAACTAAAAAATATATACATTAGTGGGTGTTAAACAGGAAACTACATGAACCAGAAGAAAAGGTCTGTAAATTTGAAGACAGGACATTGGAAATCTCCCAATCAGAGCAACATGAAGGGAAAAAAAGAAGGAAAAAATAAAGTCAAGAGAGCATTAGGGACTTTGAGAGCAACAACAAATGGACTAACATGCACACTATGGAGATCTCAGAAGGAGAGGAACATGTTGCTCGGTAGCTGCAGTTTGCCAACCACTGGTTAGAGCAAGGGTCATAATTCTTTTAACAGAAACATAAAAGTATAAATCTGATTGCAAACATACAAAGCTAATACGAAGGTTAAAAGGTGAAAGTAGTAAAAATAACTATAATTAGTTATGGGATACACAAGCTAAAAACATAAAATGTGGAACTGCTCCCAGCATCCTATGTGGACGTTGGCTCTGCTAGGTGTGCATGTGCTAACCGGTAGGGAGGATCCCTAAAGGCAGCCCTGGCAGGTGCAGGGCCTGGCATGGCGAGCTCCAGAGTGCATTATGTAAACAAGAAGCTGCAAGCCCACCAGAGGGAACAACATGATCAATAGAGCCACCAGCTGACTCCATAACTGTCTTCTGCCTCCCCTAGTTCTACCTGAGAATTTCTGGGCATTCCTTCTTAATGGCTTCTATTTTCACTGTTGCTAAGTGGGACAGAAAGAAGGGCCCCTGCCTGGGTAGAACCACTTGTCTGGTGCCTGTCACTTGATGACATAGGTGAAGATTCCAGCCATCCTGTTGGCCAGACTCATGCCGGGGTGGAACAGTTGTAGTCCACACAGATGTAACATCTTCTCTGTATCACTTGTACCAGCAGTTTAGTGGGTGTTTGAATGTTCATGGATTTAAACACTTCTGAACCTCTCGCCCCTTTGGAAAATGTTTCCAGGACGTTCAGAACCAGTGATGTTGGGATCCAGATGTGCCAAAGTGACCTGTCCCATTTGGTACTTGGACTTAAGGCTTTCCTCAGATGCCAGCCATGTCTGTCATTTTGGAATCTTTGAGGTGTAGCTGAATATGGCATCCTGACTCCTGATTTGAAAACCCGATGGTTTTGTTGCTTGAGAGAAATGGAATGTAAATACTCTCTCTCATTCTGGGAAGATGAAAAATAAAGCATTTACCATAAAAAAAACAACAAAAAAATGAATTATAAAATATGTAGGGTAAATAAAAATGTTGAAATATAGAATGGGATCAAACTTAAGTGCTGTCAACTTAAGATAAACTACTATCGATATAAGTTGTTATATGCAAGCCTCATGGTAACCACAAAGCAGTAATCTATAATAATAAAAGCATAATATGCTAATTCAACCAGACATACTTCCGGTCGACCTTCTGGATGAAGCCGGGGCTGTGAGAGAAGCCTGGGTCCCGGATGCCAGAGGAAAACCTGTGCCGGCAGCTGGGGGAAGGAAGACCTACTCTTGCACAAATTTTATTCATCAGGCCTCTACTTTATAATAAATACTCAAAAGATAAAGAGAAAGAAATATAATCATACACTAAATAAACCCGTCAAACCACAAAAAAAAGAAAGAGAAGAAAGTAACAGAAGAAGTACAAAAAAAGAAGAAAATTAACAAAATGGGAATAAGCACATGCCTGCCAATAATTTCTTTAAATGTAAATGGACTAAATTCTTCATCAAAAACCATGGAGTGATTGAGTAAATAAAATAAATAGGACACATTTATTACCTGTAGTAAGCTCCTTGACATAGGTCTTGGTGGAAGAAATTAAAAATAAATTTTCAACCTGTAGAGGTCATGGAAGCCAATGTTATTTTACAAATAAAGGAATTGAGGACTTTCACATGATAACATTGTTTGTTGATTCCAAAAATGGAACTAGACACTAATCCCTTTGGTTTCTTAGTGCAGAACAGTTGATTTGGAATCAGGAGACCAGATTTCATTACTTGTCTTCAGTATATACTACTTCAAGCAGATCTCTTAAACTCTGAAGAAATTATTTTCTCATCATCTGTAAAAGGCTTTCTATCCTACCTCTTCTTCGGATTGGGAGGGTCAAATATATGAAAATGATTTATGAACTTAAAAGAATTCTGCAAATGTAAGCATTGATTATTGTTGCAGCACCTTTCATGGTCTTCATAAAATTTTATGAAGATTATGTGGCCACATGAAGTAGTTTAGAAATGATCCACACTGGGATTGATTTTAATAATGGCAAATATATGATTTATTGTAATGATTTTCCTTAGATCACTGGATGATTGGTAAGGCATTGCACTGCCTTGAGCGCCCTCAGTGATATTCAGATTAATGGGTCAAGCAGGTTGTGTGACATTTTTTTCCAGGTTTTATCAGGTAATTCCAATATTGAGTATTTTCACTTAAAATTTGATCACTATAAAAGCACTTAAATATTTCCACATTACTCTTTTATGTTTATGTCAGTGGATTTCTGAGAGGCCAGGGTGTGGGGGTAATTTCTTTACTGACCACAACCTCTTCACCTCAAGATCTAAAAGCTGCTAAGGCCACAGGAAAGCATTTGAGCTGAGTTCTTAAATTTTGTCATGATTCAGGATAGTGGTGTTGAATTTAAAGATAGCTCCAGGTAAACTTGTCATATAAATATGGCCTGGTGATCATAAACCATCTCAAAGGGGAAATATGTAAGGTTGAGTGCCAAAAACTTCAGAAAGGAAAGACATATTTTAAATTACAAGCTGGAGCCAGAACCAGTTTGGCTCAGTGGATAGAGCGTCGGCCTGCAGACTGGAGGGTCCTGGGTTCAATTCTGGTCAAGGGCATGTACCTTGGCTGTGGGCACATCCCCAGTAGGGGGTGTGCAAGAGGAAGCTGATGGATGTTTCTCTCTCATCGATGTTTCTGACTTTCTATCCCTCTCCCTTCCTCTCTGTGAAAAATCAATAAAATATATTTAAAAATAAATAAATAAATTACAAGCTGGAGAAATATCAACATCCTCAAATCAGAGTTCAAGTTTTGAAGTATTTTTGGTAGCTGTTGTTCAGCTCTCTAGTTTATGTATTTGATGAATTTTGAAGATACTCAAGACTATGCTGAAATGAAAGATGTTTTAGTGGCTTCGATAATGTGAACTATTCTCCAAACTTACATGTTTTAAATATAAAAGTGATTAAGATAAAAGATTATTCATTCTTCTCCTGTGCATATGTGTATTTAAATTTAAGATAGGGGAAAGTAGACTTGAGCAATAGTACTGAAGCCATAGGAAACAATAAGGTAAAGAAAAACCTTCATTTCAGGACTATTCAAAAGGGCAAAAGTTATGAGTAATATAAATGAAAACCACAACAGTGATTAAGTAAAATATGGTACAGTATTTCCTCCTTATCCGCACTCTTCATTTCTATAGTTTCAATTGCCTATAGTCAGCTATGATCCAGAAATATTAAATAGACAATTCCAGAAATAAACAATTCATGAGTTTTAAATGGTGAGCTATTCTGAATAGCATGATGAAATCTTGTGCCTTCCACTCTGTATTGCCCAGGGTGTGAATTATCCCTTTGTCCAGTGTATCTGCACTATATACTATACCTGCCATTAGTCACTAGGCCATGGTATGCAAACTCATTAGTCAATTGAGCCAAATATCAACAGTACAATGATTGAAATTTCTTTTGAGAGCCAAATTTTTTAAACTTAAATTTCTTTTAGTACCACTTCAAAATAGACTTGCCCAGGTCGTAGTATTTTGTGGAAAAGCCACACTCAAGGGGCCAAAGAGCTGCATGTGGCTTGCGAGCCACAGTTTGCTGACCACGGCACTAGGCAGATGTCTAGGTCAGCAGATCAATTGTTCTGGTATCTCAGTGCTAGTGTCCAAGTCATCCTTATTTACCATAATAGCATCTCACCCACCTCCTCACTTCATCTCATCCCATAGGCACTTTATCATCTCACACCTTGAGAAGAAAAATGTTGAGTAGACTACAATAAGATATTTTGAGAGGAAGCAAGAAAGAGAGACCACATTCACATAACTTTTATTACAGTGTACTAAAGGCCCTATGCACAAAATCAGTGCAAGGGGCTCAGCCCTCTCATCCCTGGCAGCCTAGGCTGGCCCTCATAACCCTGGCTTTGTCCTGAAGCTCATTGGGACAATTGTTTTGCTGTTCGGTCTAATTAGCATATTAGCTCTTTGTTATATAGGATTGTTATAATTGTTTTATTTTATTATTTATTGTTGTTAATCTCTTATTTTGCCTAATTTATAAGTTAAATTCATCAAAGGTCTATATGTATAGGAAAAAAACCAGAATATTTGGAATTTGGTACTGTCTGTGGTTTCAGGCATCCATTGGAGATCTTGAAATTCCCAAAGGATGGGGAGACTACTGCATAGTGAATGTATGGAATATCATGCTGCCATTTAAATCTTTAAGACTTATGTGGCAACATGAAAAAATCATTCATAATATAATGTTAAACAAGTTACCCAATTGTAGGTGCATTATGACTACATCTCTGTAAAGTGTGAACCAAATAAGAAGACTATCATACATTAAAATACAGTTTATTAAAATGATGGTTTTATTGTTTTCTTCTCAAATTTCAGTATCTTATCCCTGGAATGTTTCTCTTCTAGAGCTTTGCATGATTGACTCTTCTTCATTCTGCTCTTGGTATTGATGTTGTCTCCACAGATAGATCTTCCCTGTTGCATGACCCGTCTCCTTTCACCATCATGCCCATCGGGTGCTGCGAGAGTGCACACCTCCTTTGGCCCCTGGGAACAGAGACTACACACCTATTCCTTTCCCACTGTGTACAGAACTTGGCACAGCACCTATCCTAGGGGACGCACTTGGACACTTGCTAATGTAATTAACACATAACAATACAATTTTTGATATAAACTGCACTGAAACAATGACTAAATGAGAACCCAAATGACTAAATGAAAAATCATCCTTTTTTTGAGAAAAAAAGACTTAGGATTCTTACTAGGCCCCCTAACAAGTTATTTCATTCCTAATTTGAAGGGCTACCCTGATAAACCAATGCACTTGCTTTAAGTTTTAGTTAGGGCAGATTCATGAAAAGAACCATTCCAAGGAAACTGGTGGGCAGAGGTTGAGGATCCAGGGCAAGCCAGGCCTGACTGTGGTCATTGACATGGGCTGGCGGTTTGCAAGAGAAACTGAGAACTGCCAGGCATGGTCCTGGGTGGGTAGGAGGACTGGAGGCAGACAGGAGGAGGAGCGGAGCCCTGCCCACTCACCAACACCTGTGCCTGTGGTGTAGGCATTTGTGTTACAAGGTGCAACAAGAGGAATTCACAGTCATGAATTAGGTTTGCTTAGTGCCTTGTTGTTATTTTATTGAATTCAGCAAAGACAGGTAGAGGAGGTAAATAAACAACACCATCAAGCCCCTCAGCTGGAAAAAGGCAGAACATGGAGTCAAACTCAGCTTTTGCCCCCGAGCCCAGTATTTCACTGTCTACTGCCCGCCCCGTCGTGTGCTGATGAACATGGAAGCAAAGCAGCAGTGTGGAGGAAGAACTTTCTGCACCACAGTTGTTTTTGTGGGTGGCCACTGCTGATTGTGTGAGGCATGATTAACCCATAATGAAGCAAGTGTTTACCTGCGTCCAGGAGAGCATTTCTGCGGCTTGCATTCCCATAGCGTGGATCTGGGCACAGTGAGCCCTGTGAAACTGAGTGCTTGCCTTTGGATTTGAATTGTTTTCTCATTGTTTGCAGTACCTAACTTCCCTTATATTGTCTGTTTTCATAGGCATTTCGAAGTGCAAAATAGGTGTTCAGTTGGCACTTGTTTTGTTCATTTGAGTTATACCTTATTCAAGATATGTAGGTTTTGAGAATCCAAACTTAAAAAACAGAGAAATTATTCAGTCTAGATACACAAGACAAAGTTCTCCCCCAGTTTACAAGGCTGCCTCCCAAAGCAGGAATCTTTGATTGCAATTCATCTAATTCAATTACTACTCATGGAGAAACGAAAAGTTAACATGTTAAAGTAACCAAGAAATGACAAAAATTCCTTTGAAATGAGAATAGGAGAACAGGGCAGGGGGAATTGTTTAAGCAAACAAGTAACAAAATTAAACTCTAATCCTCAGTAAACTTTTTCAAGGACACACAGCTGCACATCATCTCAGCATCTCTGATTGTAAAAGTCCTCGGCAGAAGCTCCTCTCTTAGAGTTCCAGTGCCAAATGCTTTTTATTCTAAAGTTTTATTGCGGAAAACGTATAAAGCCAGTGTTACTTGGTATTGACCAACAAGTACCACTGGGAAGGAGGTTTAATAATAAGGTTTTCCATGATTTCTGAGCATTTTTTGTGAGTTAAGTATGTATTGTCCCTTTCCTTTCAGATGGGCTTCTGTCATTGCTTGTGGTAGCTGGGGAACCAGGAAGGCTTAGGTTCCACTGATGCCAGACGGATAAATGGGGACTTGGCTCAGTGCCCCTACTGGCCATGAGTTTGACATGTTTACAGGGGTAGAAAGTGGTGAGTGTAAGTGCAAAATTAGAGGTTCTGTATCTAAACTCTGCAGGAGGCCACAAAATAGGAGCAAACAGATTGAGATTTTATCCAAATTGTTTCTCTGGGAGGGAAAGAATCATGTGAAACTTCTTGAGTCGGAACCTATAAAGGTTTTCCTAGACATTAAGATCTGTACTTCTTCCCTAGCGTAGACCTTGGTGCCATAAGAGATGTCTTTGGGCATAGTTCTGGGGTTCCACAAGACCTCGGGTCCTGCTGGCAGAAAAGTTAGGTAAAGCCCCCTCAGACCAGCCTGAGCTTTGGGGGTGAAATCACTATTCAAAACTTGACTCTCAGGGGTGTCTAAGACTTAATTTTTAAAATGATTTATGTCTTTAAATTTTCAGCTGAGGAATATACTGGCTACAAGAGAAACCCCTTAATTTGCTTAGCAGTGTGCTGACACATAATGCTGGCACTTGGACACTAGGGGGTGCTTTTCCAGCTTTGGCTGGAATGCTGGGCCTCAGAGGTACATGTAGTATTTGCCAGTCAAGTGGTTGATGCATGAGGGACCCATATGCTTGAGTTAAAAATGGGGCTACAAGTGTATTTGGGACAAAGTCCAAATTTAGCTTTGAATTCACTATTATTAGCTGTGTAGTATTTGAATCTCTTTAAGTGGGTTGGTTTTCAATAAGCACAGATAGGGTTCATGGTGAACATAGAACAGTTTTAGGTATAGGCCGGTTATATGAGTCATGGGTCTTTGTTGTAGTTTCATAGAGGATGTCAGTGAGGTGGCTATGAAGCAATTTATCAATAAGCAAAAGACAGTTTATCTATGATATAATAATGTGTAAAGCAGAATAGCCTCCCTAGAAATTGATTATAGAATGTTTTTTTCCTAATGGAGAAAACTCTGGAACTGAGCCTTGCGACCAGGTGTAGAAAGTTCTAAGAGAGGGAAGAGGCGGTCATTAGGAAGACAAATGAGTAAACTGCATGCTTACGAGGTCCAGTGTGCACACAGTGCAAGGTAGGTTCAAGGTATTGGTGAAGCTATGCAACTGGGTTTTTAGTGCTGGTCAGAGTTGTTATTTAATACAGATCATTTTTAAGCCTTATTTTTGCCATTGGAATGGGTTGAATTATGTCCCCATTCCCACCTAATTCATATGTTGAAGTCCTCACACCCAATCCCTCAGAATGTGACTTTATTTGAAAATAGTCACTGAAGTATAATTAAGGTGAATTCCTAATGCAATGGAGTGGTCCCTAATCCAATGACTAGTTACCTTGTGAAAAAAGGAGTTTGCATGTGACAATTGCAGTTACGCTGTCACAAGCCGAAGGACTCCAGGGCCCAGGACGGGGGCTGGGAGAGGTCCATCATTCCTGCTTTCAGAGGTGCTATGGCCCTGATGACACCTTGATTTAAGACATGGCCTCTGGAACTGGAGAGAATACATGTATGCTGTCAAGTGTTTCTGTGGATCTTTATTAGGGCAGCTCTGAGTAAATAATGCAGCGGTGGAATCTTGTACAAATGCAGTCTTCTCCGGGAATGTAACATCTACAACCTGTCTGCCTGGAAACGCTCTCATGGAGGAAGGCATGGGCAGAGAGCTCAGGGGCTCATCACGTGCAGGGCCAGCTTTCCTTCCCTGTGTGCCCAAACCACCCCGCCCCCGGCCCCCGGTGACCCACTGTGTCACTCACAGCCTTACTCCCATGCTAGCAACAATGTTTGCCCCTTCAGTTGCACTGGTTTTCCGCAGTCATCCCAGCTTACGTGTCACTGCCCCTGCCACGTTGTTTCTTTTTAAATATTCTTCCTTCTTTATCTAGTGCTTTCTTTATTAAAACCATTTAAAGTGTATTTCCTGCATAAAGTCTCCTGTGACTTCTATAAGCCTCATTGACTTTTCTCTCCGAATCCTTTCAAAACTAATAGGACCATGTCAGTGGCTCTCAGCAGACTCTGCGTCTTCTACTTAATTATGGAATGCGTTGCTGTCTAGAACAGTAATGCCTCCATGGAGATCACTCAGACCTTTGTAATAGTTCTCTGTTGCCGCCATAACAAATCACAGCAAGGAGCTTAAGGCAAGACGTATATCCTTTCTGTAGGTTCTGAAAGTCAGGACTCTGTGTTTGCTGGACCAGGTTCTCTGCTCCTGGGGTGCTATGGCCCTGATGACACCTTAATTTAAGACATGGCCTCTGGAACTGGAGAGAATACATGTATGCTGTCATACATGTATGACGGGGCCCAGATCAAGGTGCTGCTCAGCGGAGCTGCTGTTGGGAGGCTGTGGGAAGAGTCCACTTCCAAGTTGATTGTTGTTGGCAGATCCTGGTTCTTTGTAGTTGTAGGACTGAGGGCCTTGTTTTCCCTCAACCTGTGGCCACTCTTCCCTCCTGGAGGCCTCTTCTCACTCCTAGTGGGCGGGCCACTGCGTCCCAGAGGCAGTAGCAGTGAGAGTATATTGACTCCTCCTCGCACTGGGAAGCTCTCTGCCTTCTGCCTCATCTCTGCCTCTAGCCAGAAAAATCCTCTGCTAAGGGTTTGTGGCAGTGGTTCTCAACTTTTCTAATGCCGTGACCCTTTAATACAGTTCCTCATGTTGTGGTGACCCATCATAACCGTAAAGTTATTTTCGTTGCTACTTCATAACTGTAATTTTGCTACTGTTATAAATTGTTATGTAAATATCTGTATTTTCCAATGGTCTTAGGTGACCCTGCTAGTGGTTCTCAAGCTGTGGGCTGTGATACACAGATATTTACATTACCTTGTGTCGGAAAACACAGATATTTACTTTGTGATTCATGAGAGTAGCAAAAGTACAGTTATGAAGTAGCAATGAAAATAATTTTATGGCCGAAACTGGTTTGGCTCATTGGATAGAGCATCGGCCTGCAGACTGAAGGGTCCCGGGTTCGATTCTGGTCAAGGGCCTGTATTTTGGTTGCAGGCACATCCCCAGTAGGGGGTGTGCAGGAGGCAGCTTTCTCTCTCATAGATGTTTCTGACTTTCCCTCTCCTTTCCTCTCTGTAAAAAAAAAAATTCAATAAAATATATATTTTTAAAAAAAGAAAATAATTTTATGGTTGGGGGCCACCACAACATGGGGAATTGTATTAGAGGGTCGTGGCATTAGAAAGGTTGAGAACCATTGGTTTATGGGATTAAATTAGCCACATCCTGATATCCCAGGTTAATCTTCTTATTTTGAAGTCTGTAACCTTAAATACATCAGCAAATTCATAGGTTCCAGAGATTCGAGTTGAGACATCTTTGGAAACTATTATCCAGTATTTAAAAGCCCAAGTCAGGAGTTACATTTGCCCTCCATCCCCTCTCTCCTGTACCCCCATCACCACTGCCTAGAACAGCACTAGTTTCTCAGTAACTTTAGTTGTTGATGGATGAAGTGAATGAGTGATCATCAGTGAGGCATCTGGTTGTATTATTACACCAGTGGATAATGATCTAAATTATATTTGGGAAGACTGTTGTTGATTGAATATAAAATGGATTGAGACCATAAAATACTGAAGGTGAATAGATTGGCAAGTGGTGGGGCTAATGAGAAGTGAGGTAATAAACTGTTTAACTCTGGGGTGCTGTGGAAATGGTGATGAGAGAAGTGTCAGTCTTCTGAGGTGTGGGTAGGATTCTTGGATAGTATCTCTAAAGTAGGTGGCCTACTATTTATGTGTTTGGCACAAAATCTCAATGATATTTTTGAAAGAGCAAATGAATGAATATAGCACAATGAATTTTCTTAACTCATAATTCAATGTGAGTTCAAAAGGTGAAACCGCCATTCTGAAGATTGAAGTATGTGTTGCTATTCATATGCTTAAAATTAAATGGGGGGAGATTTGTAATCATCTTGGATTTTCCTTAACAGCTCAGAAAAAAATGATCTGCAGACAGCAGCTTGTTTTCTTTGGATTTGCCCACATTTCTAGGGCTGCCTGAGATACACTGAGATCAAAGAGCATGTGATGGCAGATATACTCAGCATGTGCCTCACATGGACTCAGTGGAAGTCTCCCTAACCAGGAGCCAACAGAGAGAGGGAATAGCTTAAATCTCCTAAAGGATAATTGTGTGTTTTCTGCTTAGCTTTGTATAGATTGAGCAATACTCCTCTCTGGCTACCCTCCTTCATTTAGAATAATATCCACCCTTTAACTGAATTGCATAAAGTGCTTTATGTCATAGAGCAGCCATATTAACCCCTCAGTGAGGTAAAGAATTACCTAGTGTGCTTCAGTTACTTGGGGAATTTGTAAGGCAAATTGAGAACCATTTTCTTAGTTAAAAGTACTTTAATTCATTGGATTTCATGGATCTTTTTTTTAAAATATCAAAATTAATTGAATAAGCATTTTTTAATAGGAACTCTTTAGTAGTATTATTTACTACTGTTCCATCAATGACATGAAGACCTCATTTGTCTTCTGTACATGTTCCTTTTTTATACACTATCCCAGCATTGCTCAAAGTGAGAGCCAAGCTGAAAATCATCAGCATTTTAAACACCTAATGTGCTCTCATTTGAGATTCCTGGGCCACATTCATGCCTTTTGAGTTATATTCTCTGGGACTACATCTTGAATAAACTTCTTAAAACATCAACAACAGCAAAATATTCCCAAACAAATGTGTGAAAACCATAAATCAAAGTACATGGTTCATTTGCTCTTTTCATACCAAACACTCAATAAAAACAGCTCTCCTTTTGCAGTTAGTAAACATCATGCAGATGGAAGCCTTTTTTATGTGTTATTATTCTCCCAACACAGGAACACAGTAAGTCCTGGCTCGTTTAGAGACATACATTTTCACAGTAAGTGGGTTGAGTGCCATTATTGTACTATGACAATAACTATGCTTGAGGTTTGGTAAAGGACATAGAAGACCATTTTGGTAGACCCTTTGGTTGCCTACAACCTAATTTGAGAAACAAAACATACATACACTTAATAGCAATGAAATTGGTAAATTCCAGATGTGAGGTATAGACAATAATTATTAAAATGTATGTGAGACAATGAGAAATCATTGTAGGTTGGCACAGTGGCAGGAACAAAACAGGAGCCAAGTTCTGACAAATGCATGTTGTTAACATAAGAACAGTGAATCCTGTAAAGAATTTTTGTGAGTTTATTTGAGCCAAACTGCCAACATATCCTGGGGAGCAGAACCTCAACCAATTGAGATAATGCTCCATAAAATGGAGGGTACATCTATTTTTATACATTTGCAATCAAAGGAAGGGATGTAGGTGGGTTACTTGAAATACATTGGTGATACACTAGAGAGGCGCAGGAAAGGAAAGTGGGGAAACCCCTGGGGTTTGATAAAAAGTAAAATGATAGACACATACTTAGGTGGGTACAGGAACATGAAGACAATGAAGGAATTTGTGGTATCTGTCTTGGTGCCCAGCACATTAGGCTGTGCCCCATGGGATCCAGAAAAAGGAAGTTACAAGTTACCCAGATACTTCAAGGGTATGTTATTATAGATACAAGAAAGACAGATATGCTCAGTTAGGGTAAAGGTTGACCTTGTCAGTGAAGATATTGGCCTAGGCTATAACTATCCACTGTAACTGATTTTAGTTAAAGTTTAATTTCAGACCATCTTTTGTGGTTACTTTAGGTCTCTGAGTTTGCAAGACCGCCATGCAGGCCTCCCCTGAGCTTGGCAGGTTAGCATGTGGCCCCTTTTATCCACAATACGAAAAGGAGTAGCAAATGGTTTCAAGCAAAGGGGTCATTATGACACAGAGTTGGAGATGTTCAGAATGTTGCAAAGCACAGGTAAACAGCACTTGGAGTGGAAAGTGAAAATAAAAGAAGTATTAAGAATTGAATTGAGAAGTTAGCTTTGGACCAGCTTGTGAAACCTGACATGTAATAACTAAGAGGTGTGGATTATGTTAGTTGGATAATAGGATGCCATCACATATAGAGAAAGTCATAATCAGAGAGTTAAGATGTAACATTGATTAAAGAATGGGATATTGGAAGCAAAGGAACAGATAAGAAGGCTAATACAATAACTTAGCTCTCGAATAATTTAAGCATGTGTAGGAATGGAGATGGAGAGGATACAAGTGGTATTGTGGGAGAAGAACCAATACCCAGCATGTTAGTGGTGAGTCTTTGCTTATTGGAGAGAGCAATTGGAGTCTGGGAACAATGAGAAGCTGTAATCTATAAGGCTCCATATAAACTATAAATTATTTATGTCTAGCACATAATTTTGGCCACCTGAAAATGCCTGACACGTGTTCGATTAGCCTCTGCGGTGCATCCAAAAACAAAGGATACATGCCTTCTGCTAAAGGGCTTTCAGTATTATAGAGAACCTGGACATTGAATCAATAATGATAAGAAATTAGAACTGGTGATGAGCTTATAAGTGTGGGTACCTGAGAGGAAGGAAGTGATGCTACTATTTTCAGGAGGGAGTATCACAGGAGCAGCAGGCTTGGAAAGAATGAAGGAAAGTTGACTTTTCTTTTTTTCCATGTTTTAAAATTAATGTATTACATGTGTACATATCTTCCCATTGCCCCCCCACCCGACCCCCACACATGGTTCTTTTTTTTTTAACAACAAAGCTTTTAAATCATTTTAGTTTGAGTAGTCAAAAACATAGTTGCAAAATTATTTTGACATCCTTTTTGAAGAGGGAAAATAAATGCTACACAATGTATTATCTGTACTACATTATAAAAACAGTCCTGAAATAAGACACTGAGAGAATGTAGTTGTTTATAATTTATTAGTAATCTTTGCCTGTTGGGTAATACCAGATTTTCCTAAAATATTTTTTTACAAACCTTTTTTACTCATAAGAAAAACTTTCTTTTTGCAAGAAAAATATTACAGAGACCCAGAATATAAAACGGAACAAACTACAGAATGTTTGTAATGTAAATAAAGCAGGTTTGGTGGACACAGATGGTGACCTGCCTCCCAGGTCACTGTGGTGTGGTATAGATTGCATTGGTAATCGTATAAGAGGTTTCTCAGCCCTATATAGACCTCAGAATCCTCTCGTAAGGTTGCCATATTTAACAAATAAAAACACAGAACATCTAGTTAAATTAGAATTTCAGATAGGCAATTAAATTATTATTTAATATTTACCTAGGTGTCCAAGTTTACCCAGTCTCCTGTGGTTTATCTGAGAGTGCTATCTAAGAGCTTTTCCCCTCAAATTTCTTTATTGATTAAGGTATTACATATGTGTCCTTATCCCTCTATTAAGACCCCAAACCCTCCCCCCACTCATGCCCTCACCCCCCTGGTGTTCATGTCCATTGGTTAGGCTCACATTCATGCATACAAGTCCTTTGGTTGATCACTCTTCTTTCCCCCCTCCCTCCCGTACCTTCCCCCGAGGTCCAGAATTCTGGTCAATGCTGCTCTACCTCTGGATCTGTCCTTGTTCATCAGTTTATGATGTTCATTATATTCCACAAATGAGTGAGATCATATGGTATTTATCTTTCTCTGACTGGCTTATTTCTCTTAGCATAATGCTCTCTGGAGAGCATTATGCTAAGAGAAATAAGCCAGTTGCCATAATGCTGTTGCAAATGGTAAGAACTCCTTTTTTACTGCAGCGTAGTATTCCATTGTGCAGCTATACCACAGTTTTTGAATCCACTCATCTGCTGATAGGCATTTGGGCTGTTTCCAAATCTTAGCTATGGTGAATTGTGCTGCTATGAACATAGGGGTGCATAAATCCTTTCTGATTCGTGTTTTTAGTTTCTTGGGATATATTCCTAAAAGTGGGATCACTGGGTCAAATGGGAGTTCCATTTTTAGTTTTGTGAGGAAACTCCATAGTGTTCTCCACAGTGGCTGCACCAGTATGCATTCTCACCAGCAGTGCAAAAGAGTTCCTTTTTCTCCATATCCTCGCCAACACTTGTTGTTTGTTAATTTGTTGATGATTGACATTCTGACAGGTGTGAGATGATACCTCATTGTTGTTTTGATTTGCATCTCTCGGATAATTAGTGACTTTGATCATGTTTTTATATGTCTCTTAGACTTCCTTCTTTCCTCCTTTGAAAAGTGTCTATGTAGGTCCATTACCCATTTTTTGATTGGATTGTTTATCTTCCTTTTTTGTTAAGTTGTATGAGTTCCCTGTAAATGTTGGAGATTAAACCCTTCTCTGTGGTGACATTGGCAAATATGTTCTCCCATGCAGTGGGATTTCTTGTTGTTTTGTTGATGGTTTCTTTTGTTGTTCAAAAGCTTTTTATTTTCATGTAGTCCCATTTTTTTTATTTTCTCTTTAGCTTCCATTGCTCTAGGAACAGTATCATTGAAGAAGTTCCTTCGACATATGTCTGAGATTTTTCTGCCTGTGGATTCCTCTAGTATTTTTATGGTTTCCCTTCTTACCTTTAAGTGTTTGATCCATTTTGAGTTTATTTTTGTGTATGGTATAAGTTGGTGGTCTAGTTTCATTTTTTGCATGTATCTGCCCAATTTTCCCAACATCATTTGTTAAAGAGATTATCTTGACTCCATTTTATGTTCATGCCTCCTTTGTCAAATATTAATCGGGCATAGTGGTTTGGGTCGAATTCTGGGTTCTTTATTCTATTCCATTGATCTATATGTCTGTTTTTGTGCCAGTACCAGGCTGTTTTAAAAACAGTGGCTTTGTAATACAGCTTGAAATCTGTTATTGAGATCCCACCTACTTTGTACTTCTTTCTCAGGATTGCTGCAGCTATCGGGGTCTTTTTTGGTTCCAGGTGAATTTTTGGAAAATTCGTTGTAGGTCAGTGAAATATGCCATTGGTATTTTAATGGGGATTACATTGACTCTGTAGATTGCTTTGGGTAGTATGGACATTTTGATGATGTTGATTCTACCAATCCATGAACATGGTATGTTCTTCCATCTATTTATGTCTTCCTCTATCTCTTTTTTCAGTGTCCTGTAGTTTTTCACATACAGGTCTTTTACCTCCTTAGTTAAGTTTATTCCACGGTATCTTAATTTTTGTGTGTGTGTACAATGGTAAATGGGATTGCTTTTTTAGAATCTCTTTCCGTAAGTTTACTATTGGTGTAAAGGAATGCCATAGATTTCTTGGTATTAATTTTGTATCTTATTACATTGCCGAATTCATTTATTAAGTCTAATAATTTTTGATGGAGTCTTTAGGATTTTCTATGTACAATATCATGTTATCTGCAAATAAGGACAATTTTACTTCTTCTTTTCCAATTTGGATGCCTTTTATTTCTCTTCTTGTCTGATCACAATAGCTAGTACTTCCAGTACTATGTTGAACAGGAGTGGTGAGAGTGGGCATCCCTATCTTGTTCCTTAGGGGAAATCGTTTCCATTTTTGTCCATTGAGTATGATGTTGACTGAGGGTTTTTCATATATAGTTTTTATTATGTTGAGATATGATCCTTTTATTCCCACCTTGTTGAATGTTTTGATCATGAAGGGGTATTGGATTTTGTCAAATGATTGTTCTGCCTCAATTGATATGATTATGTGATTTTTATCTCTCAATTTGTTTATGTGATGTATCACGTTTACTGATTTGTGGATATTGAACCATCCTTGCATCCCTGGTATAAATCCTACTTGGTCATGGTGTATGATCTTTCTGATGTACTGCTGGATCTGATTTGCTAGAATTTTGTTGAGGATTTTGACATCTATGTTCATGAGGGATATTGGCCTATAATTCTCTTTCATTGTGTTGTCTTTATCGGGTTTTGGTATTAGGGTGATGCTGGCTTCATAGAGTGAGCTCGGAAATGTTCCTTCCTCTTGAATTTTTTGGAATAGTCTGAGGAGGATAATTTTAAGTTCTTCCTTGAATGTTTGGTAAAACTCCCCAGTGAAGTTGTCTGGCCCAGGCTTTGTTTGCTGGGAGCTTTTTCATGACTGCTTCAATTTCTTCCATAGTTATTGCCTATTTAGATTTTTAGAATCTTCCCTATGGAGTTTTGGAATGTTGTATTTTTCTAGAAATATGTCCATTTCTTCTAGGTTGTCTAGTTTGTTTGAATAGAGTTGTTCATAGTATTTTTTTTAACAATCCTTTGTATTTCTGTGTAGTCTGCTGTTATTTCACCTCTCTCATTTCTGATTTTGTTTATTGGATTCCTCTCTCTTTGCTTCTTGGTGAGCCTGGATAGAGGTTCATCAATCTTGTTTATCCTTTCAAAGAACCAGTTCTTGGTTTCATTGATCTTTTATATTGTTTTTTTTGTTTGTTTGTTTTTGTTTTTTTTTGTTTTTTGGTCTCTATGTCATTTATTTCTGCTCTGATCTTTATTATCTCCTTTCTTCTGCTCACTCTGGACTTTTCTTGTTGCTCTCTTTCTAATTATTTGAGTTGTAGAGTTAGATTATTTACTACTATTTTTTCCTGATTTCTTAGGTAGGCTTGTAGAGCTATAAACTTCCCTCTTAAGACTGCTTTCATTGTGTCCCATAGATTTTGGATTGTTGTGTTTTTGTTGTCATTAGTTTCCAGTATGCTTTTAATTTCTTCTTTGATCTCATTGCTAACCCAATCATTGTTTAATAGCATGCTATCCAGTTTCCAAGTGTTTGAGATTTTTGAATTGTTTTTATTGTAGTTTAGTTCTAATTTTCTGGCATTGTGATCTGAGAAAATGGTTGGTATGATTTCAATCTTCTTGAATTTTGGGAGACTTTTTTTGTGACCCAATATGTGGTCTATTTTTGAATACGTCTCATGTGCACTTGAGAAGAACATATATTCCATGGCTTTTGGGTGAAATGTTCTGAAGATGTCAGTTAAGCCCATCTGTTCTAGTGAGTCATTTAGGATTTCTGTGTCTTTGCTGACTTTTTGTCTATAGGATGTATCCAGTGATGTCAGTGGTGTATTAAAGTCCCCTATGATGATTGTATTATTGTCGATCTCTCCCTTGATATCTTCTAAGAGTTTTGTTATGTATTTGTGTGCTCCTGCATTGGGTGCATATATGTTTATTAGGGTTATATCCTCTTGTTGTATAGATCCCTTTAGTATTATAAAGTGGCCTTCCTTATCTCTTGTTATGGCATTTACTTTAAGCTCTATTTTATCAGATATAAGTATTACTACCCCAGCTTTTTAAAAAATTTCCATTTACATGAAAGATATTTATCCATCCCTTCACTTTCAATCTGTGTGAGTCTCTTGTTCTGAAGTGGGTCTCTTGCAGACAGCATATATATGGGTTGTGTTTTTTTATCCATTCAGCCACTCGGTGTCTTTTGATTATGGCATTTAGCCCATTTACATTTAAAGTCAATACTGAAAGGTATTTATTTGTAGTCATATCTATTTTTGTGTCTGCGTTCCTTCTTACCTGTTTATTTCTTCTTTTTACAGTGTTCTCTTTAGCATTTCTTGCATTGCTGGTTTGGTGGTGATAAACTCCCGTAGCCTCTTTTTGTCTGTGAAGCTCCTGATTTCCCCGTCAATTTTGATTGATAATCTTGCTGGATAGAGTATTCTTGGATTCAGTCCTTTGCTTTGCAATACTTTATATTCCTCCTTCCAATCCATTCTAGCCTGATGTGTTTCTGTTGAGAAATCATTTGATAATCTGATAGGGGTTCCTTTTTAGGAAACTCTCTGTCTCTCTCTTGCCACCTTTAAGATTCTCTCTTTATTTGCCATTGAAACTGTGATATTTCTTGGTGTGAGCTGATCCTGCTTGGGACTCTCTGTACTTGTGTAACTTTTTTCTTCCCCATATCTGGGAAGTTTTTGGTCGTTATTTCTTCAAATAGATTTTATAATCCTTGCTGCTCTTCTTGTCCTTTTGGCAGCCTTATTATACATATGTTACTTCATTTCATGTTGTCCGAAAGCTCCCTTAGGCTTTCCTCCTGTTTTTATAATTTTTTTTCTCCAATTGCTGTTCAGTTTGAGCTTGTTTCTGTACCTGATCCTCTACCTCACTAATTCGGTCATCTGCTTCTTCGGTCTATTGTTGAAACTTTCCATGGTGTTTTTTATTGTAGCTATAACATTTTTCATTTCTTTCTGATTCTTGCATAGGTTGTTGATTTTCTCATCCATCTTATGTATAAATTCCATGACCATTACTCTGACTTCTTTTTTAGTCATGGTGCAAGCTACAGTTTCACTAATTTCCTTTCTTTGTGACTCCTCAATTTCTTTCTTCTGGGTATTGTGTCATCTCCCCATTCTGACTATTACCAGAAGGTTCAAACTTTGAGTTGCGTGGACCTGGGCTATGTACCATGGGAACTTCGCACCACCTGAGTGTCACTGAAGTGCTCTGACACTAGGGCATGTGAGTTGGTGGGAATCAGGCTTGCCCAGGGTCAGTGTTCCCAGCATTCTGTGTAGTCTCGTGTGCACACCTAGAATCAAGGACCCCGCCTGCTCCACACTCTTGGCATGTATTGAAAATGGTACCAGGAGTCAGAGTTTCCCTGTGTCTGCACGAAGAATCGAGTATCAGAGTCTCTGGCCTGCGTTTGAGATATGACTGGGTGAGGGCAGGGTCTCAGTCCAAGGCAGTTCTGCTTCTCAAGATGGCGTGGTCTCATGAGGTTTCTCAGGGTCCCTGTGTGTACATGCACCAGAATTGGAGTCACTGGCTCTTAGTGTGGATGTGCTGTGAGTCAGGGATTCCAGGCACATAAGGTAAGAGTCAAGACAGTGGTGCTCAGAGCTGCCTCTTGCTGGGAGAATTTGGGTCTTGCTCACCATGGGGGAGTGGGTTGCACAATAGCTCTGTGGTGTGCCTGCACTGTGGGAGACTGACTTCCGTGTGTTTGCCCTGTAACCAGGTCAGGTGGCACTGCTGCCCTGCGGGTTTGGTCACCGGGTTGTGATTGCATTGCAGGAGGCTACCTCCAGTCTCTCAAATTCCCTTAGCAGTACTGAGGCCCCTGAGTGAGCTCTCAAGCTCCATGATCCTATTCCCTGTCTGGGAGTTTCGGCCACAGGCATGCACAGGAGTGCAGAGCTTGTTTCCAAGCCCAAGATCCCCTGGGTTAGCTGGGAAACTGAATTTTCAAATTTCAAGCTTCAATTTCTGTCTGGGCACTGGCATGTGCGCACATGGGGAGCATGTTCCTAAACCCAAGTTCCCCCGGGATAGCTGGGAAAGCAAGTTTTCAAGTTCCAAGTGCATGGTTCCCCAGGGGAGTTGTGGCTCGAGGGAGGGGTGGGTCTATTGGTTACTATGGAGCTGTCCGGGATTCTGCAGGGAGGGAAATAGGTCCCTTGACTCACAGAAATCTGCTGCCAGAAAGTCTGGACTCCTGTTGTCTGTTGGATTGAAGCTGTGGCTGCAATTCTCTGTCCCCAGCAGCTGCAGGTCTCTGGCCTGCTTTTGAGATACGACTGGGTGAGGGCAGGGTCTCAGTCCAAGGCAGTTCCGCTTCTCAAAATGGCGTGGTCTCCACTGCTAAGCCGCCTGGCTGGCCAGGAGTGTCTGCCTTGTTTGCAGGGCTCTGCCATCCAGGGATGCCCGGTTTGGCAGCCCCTTGGAGGACCTGCAGAGTCTAACTGTCCCTAGTTTATACATACACACACCACACATGTCTACATTCTCCTTTATGGATTCTTCACTCTCTCACACTCTCTCCCTCCCTACCTTCCTGAGCGTCATCATTTTCTAATCCTTAATTGTAAGATGCTTTGTACCATTTGGGATTCCAACAGAAAATAGGTGATGGATTTGAAATAGGATAATTCAAGAAAGATTCATTGCATAGGGGCTATTTACAATAGTGTGGAGAGAGAGACACTACAAGAGACAGTGCAAAGCAAAGTGTTATCAGCCTGTCTGAAGAGGCATATTGGAAATTTGTAGGGAATATTTCCTAGAACCTGGCGGTAACTAAGCCTTTTATCATTCAGGGTTCTCCAGAAAGCTACAGGTAACAGGTAGTGTATGTGTCTGTCTATCTATCTGTCATCTATCTATCTATTTATTTTTCTACCTACCATCTATCTATGTACTTACCTATCTAGAGATTTATTCTAAGGAATTAATTCATGTGATTTTAGCCGGTAAGCAAATCCTAAACCTGCAGGATAGACAGACAGGCATGCTGGAGACCCAGGGAATAGTTGCAGTTCAAGTCAAAAGGTGGTCTGCTGGCAAAATGACTTTTTCTCTGGAGAAGTAAGTTTTTTCCTATTAAAACCTTCAACTGATTCGAGGAGGCCCACCCACATGACAAAGGGTAATCTGCTTTACTGAAAACCTACTGATTTAAATGTTCATCTCATCTAAAAACACCTTCACAACAACTTCTAGAAAAATGTTTGACCAAATATCGAATTACAATGTCCTAGACAAATTGACACATGAAGCTAATTATTACAATCCTACAAGAGAGGGTCACTTTGAGAAGAACCGTGACTTTTGGTGGAAAAACATTAGTGGTTTAGAACTAAGATTCTCCCCCCTCATCCTACTGAATCTGAAATGCTAGTAGTGGGGGCACAGCAATCTGCCTGTTGGTGAGTTCTCTGTGAGATTTTGATGCACTGGGAGAAAATTGAGTTAGGTAAATAAATACATCTCCCTATTGGTTTTCTCCCTCTGATCTCTTGCTAGGACTTCTTGTGGGCCAAACCTGACAGGAAGTCAGAACAAAACCCATTAAAGAAATTCAGCTAGGTTAGCCTTCCAGGGCAGGATCAGTATGGGGAAAGTGTAGAAAATAAATCAGGAAAGGTACATGGAAAATATCCTGCCCCTGCATGAAAAAAATTGTAGACTGGGAAGTCCATCACAGCTAAATAATGGTTCAGATTTTAGAGTAATTGGAATTGCTAAAGCAGACACTTTTAAGAAGAAAGAAAAGTAGGTTAGATTTAGATTCTAAGCCTAATGCACATGTTTATATGTTGAGAATGCCCTGTGATTTTTATTCTGGAATTGCATTTCACTTTTGATTCTCAGGCTGGTGAATTAAACTTGATTTTTTGCCTAAAGGTGACAATCCTTAATTTCCCTAATAGAACATTATCTCTGACTTCTACATGGCTGGCATGGAAAGCATGTACATCTCTATCTAATCCTATCCTTACGGTGCTCATCAGAGAATTCAACCATGAATTGATTGTGGCCCTGACTTTATCAGTTTTGCCTGAGACATCTGGTCCCTGAGAGAGTGTGTCTAATGGACAAGTGATTCCATTGTGACCTTCAAGAGTCATTGCAGTGGTAAGTTATACACATAATCAGAATGTCAGATACTTAGTCAGAATTATTTCAGATCCCCATAAAAACTCTTACTGTATTAACATTTAACATGATACTTTTAGCTTACATAATAATAATAATCCTATCTAATAAAAGAGTAATAGGCAAATTGACAGTACCTCTACTATATTCACAAGCCACATCCAAAAGCCACGCCCACCACCCAATCAGGAGCAAATATGCAAATAAATCCCAACCAAGATGACTGCAGCCTCTGAGAGCAGGAGGGAGGCTTGGGTTTTTCCAGCAACTGAGGAAGCCAAGCTTTCCACCTGCTTTTGCCAGCCTAGGCCTCCACTCAATGCTACAAAGTTTCAATTATAGAAGATACATAAATCCCAACAGAAATGGCGGCAGTCACAGAGCTGGAGAGAGCAGAGGCTAGGGTTTCCATGCTGATGGAAGATGCCAAGCTTCTGCAGCTCTGGCCAGCCTAGGTCTCCACTCGAGGCTACAAAGTTTCAATTATAGAATTTAAATAAATCCAAACAGAAATGGCTGTCACCACAGAGCAAGCAGAAGGCTTGCTTGGCTCTGCTCCAGCTACAAAGTTTCAATTGTAGACCATAAATTAATCCCAGATACTAGGGCTTCTGCTTGGGTCATTGGGGGATGCGGTTGGCCAGAAAGCCACCACAGGCCTCTCACCCAGGCTGCCCCATGCCCCAAGGGAACCCCCACCCTGATCTGAGACATCCTTCAGGGCAAACCAGCTGGACTGCACCCATGCACCAGACCTCTATCCTATCTAATGAAAGAGTAATATGCAGATTGAATATCACTCCAATACACAAGTCAGCTGCCCCCATGTGGTGAAAGGTCCTGTCCCCATCTGGATACAAGATGGTCAGCAGGGGAGAGCAGTTGGGAGGGAACAGGCCAGCAGAGGAGGGAAGTTGGAGGCAAACAGACTGGCAGGGGAGCAGTTAGACATCAATCAGGTTGGCAGGGGAGTGGTTAGGGGGTGATCAGGCTGGCAGGAAGAAGTGCTTTGGGGCAATCAGGAAGGCAGGCAGGTGAGCAGTTGAGAGCCAGCAGTCCTGGGATTGTGAGAGGATGTCCGACTGCCCATTGAGGACTGATCCCTAAATGGGCAGTCGGACATCCTTTGAGGGGTCCTAGATTGGAGAGGGTGCAGGCTGGGCTGAGGGACAATCTCCCCTCTGTGCACGAATTTCATGCACTGAGCCTCTAGTAATCTATAATAATAAAAGCGTAATATGCTAATTAGACCAGGCATCCTTCCTCTGGACAAAGCAGCATTGGGTGGGGGCTGTGGCAGAGGCAGCCACTGTGGCAGTAGTGGCCAAAGCCATTGCACAAATTTTGTGCATTGGGCCTCCAATAATAATAATAATAATAATAATAATAATAATAATAATAATTTGAAGACATTTTCTATGCCATTATTTGACTGATTTTTCAGTGAAATTTTATTGAGCCCCTTTTCTCCACCAGTGTTGGGCATCAGAGGTAGAAAAATAATTATTACATGGTCCTTGCCCTCAGGTTTTTTACACTCCAACAAATGAAACAGAAACAGAAGGAGGTATTCATTTTACTCAAGAGACGTAAGAAAATTTCATGGAAGAGGAACTATTTAAGTGGCTCAGATAATTAATAGGAGTTTGCTCAATAGACAAAGGGATGTGGGTGTATCGGGAGAGCAGCTATCCCAGGAATGTTAACACAGGAAGAAGAACAACAGTAGAAAGGCATGGAGATGAGCTTGGAGCAGAGCAGGGCAGAAGAGTGTAGCTGGAAATGGAATGAATTGATGAGACTAGATTACCAAGGCTTTATCATGCATGCCCGGGAGTCTGAACTCCATCCTGAAGGTGAGGGAGACGTAAAAGGCTAGGAGCCCTAGGTTAATCTGATTCAATTTGAGTGAAGCAGGTTTCATATTTTGAAGATATCAAATCAATAAAGCATTTTCTATTTCAAAAAAATTAAATATAAATAAATAAAATGGATAGTCTTTACTTTAAAAGAACAGTTGTAGTTTACAGAAAAAAAACTGAGCAAAAAGTACAGTTCCTATATTACTCCCCCACCCCCCCTCACACACATACCCCTCACAGTTTCCCTTGTTATTAACCACTTGGTACATATGTGTGGTACATATGTAACCATTGGTGAACCAATAATACTGCATTATTACTGACTAAAGTCTTATGTTTACATGCCAGTTCACTCTGTGTTATACAGTTCTATAGGTTTTGACAAATATATCCATCAAGATAGAATCATAGCGTGCATACTTTCACTGTCCTAAAAATCTACCATGTGGCACCTGTTTGTCCATTCCTTTACCCCTAAGCTCCTAGAAACCACTGATAGTTTTACTGTCTTTATAAGATTTTTCCCCTCAGAATGTTGCATAGTTGGGTGTGTGTGTGTGTGTGTGTGTGTGTGTGTGTATATATATATATATATATATATATATATATATATATATGGTAGCCTTTTCAGGTTGATTTTTTCTTTTTTTAAGTATATTTTATTAATTTTACAGAGAGGAAGGGAGAGGGATAGAAAGTCAGAAACATTGATGAGAGAGAAACATCAATCAGCTGCCTCTTGCATATTCCCTACTGGGGATGTGCCCGCAACCAAGGTTCATGCCCTTGACCGAAATCAAACCCAGGACCTTTCAGACCACAGGCCGATGCTCTATCCACTGAGCCAAACTGGTTTCAGTTTCAGATTGGTCTTTTCACTTAATAACATGCATTTAAAGTTCCTTTATGTCTTTTCATGTCCTAATAGTTCATATTTTTTAAGCATCAAATAATATTTCACTGTATGAATGTGCTCCATTCATTTATGGGAGGACATTTTGGTTGCTTCCAAGTTTTTCCAACTGTAAGAGTGCAATGAACATTCATGTGCAAGTTTTATGTGGACATATGTTTTCAACTCATTTTGATAACTACTCATGATCATGATTGCTAGATTATATAGGAAGCCTAGATTTAACTTTGTAGGACACTGCCAAGCTGTCTTCCAAACTGGCTGTACCATTTTGCATCTTCACCAGCAATGATAATTCCAGTTGTTTCACATCCTCAATAGCATTTGATGTTGTTTGTGTTTTGGATTTTAGCCATTTTAAAAGGTGTGACAGAAAGAAAAAGAATAACCACAAGTAAACAATCTCAGATTCTTTAAAAAACTTAAACTATATAAAGTCATAATTATAAAAAAAATAAAATGTGTGTAGATTTATCTTATTCCACTTTTAATTATTTTAGTTCTCTGAAGATGTATGGTGCTTAGCATGTTTTCATATGCTTATTTGCCATCTGTATAGCTTCTTGGTGAGGTGTCTGCTCAGATCTTTCTAATTGGATTGTTTGTTGTTGAGTTTTAAGAGTTCTTTGAATATTTTGGATATAGTTCTTTATCAGATATGTATTTTGCAAAGATTTCCTCCCAGCCTGTGAGTTGTGTTTTCAGTCTCTTAACAGTGTCTTTACAGAACGTAAGTTTTTAATTTTAATTAAATTTAGAATACACATTTTTATTGCATGTATCATGCTTTTGGTGTTGTTTGTACTATTTTAAAACTTTTTATTGAAGTATAATGAGCATACAGAAAAGTGCGCATATTGGTAAAGCCCAAATGAGACCTGTGAACGAGCATTTAAATCAACCAATCGGATATTAGCCAGTGCTCAGCTTTCAGTTTGAAAAGAATGTTAACACAGGACAGTTACTTGAATGTTAACACAGGACAGTTACTTTACACAAAATGCTTGAAAATTACAGTGCTGCTTCACAGAGGTATTACTGACTAGATTTTAATTATCTTCCAGACAAGAACCTTGTCTTACTTCTGAATTGAATTGCAAACACCTATTGAGTGCCTAGCATGGAATGAGCCATTATTAAATAGTCAATGGAGGAATGAATTAATGCAAGTGGTGTGATGTATTAGGATTAAGAAAACCAATCATTTGTATGGACAAGATAATCAAGGAACCAATGATGGAGAAAAAATTGGGGTCTGTTATAGACCAAAAGTTAGATTAAAAAATCATTAATCAGTCATTATTTGTTGATCACATGTTATATGCACTTCAACAAGCAAATAAGGATCTCCCAATAGAGAAGGATTATTGATAGGAGGGGGAGTGGTGGCACTTGGGAGGAGAGAGGGGAAGCAGCAAAGAGCAATGGGATTTAGTAAGATCACCCAATGGTTATTTGCCTGAGCTTGACATTAACCTAGTGCTGTTATAGTTTTAAATATGATTTGGATAATCATTTTTAAAGGGAATGTGAAAATGCCTGAGAAAAGTGCCAAAATGATCAAAACCCAGTGACTAGCCATGCAAATATATCATATTTCATACCACACATAAGTATGAAGATAAAAGAGGTGAGATGTCTATTAAAGCATTTTTATGAAGCATTGGAAAACTAATTATTTGTTAGATTTGTAGAAGTCCAGTAAGACAAAGAATTAAATTAAGACACAAAATATTTTGATCAAACTTAAGGAAAAGTGTCTGTATTTCCAGGATGACAAGCTACTAAAGTAAGAGGGAACTGGGGTATCTTTTAGCAGAGTCTAACAGGTAACAGGGAGCAGTGGTCAGTCCTAAGCAACTGAAACCTATCCTTGCCTGTTAACAGAAACAATCTCTATGGCCCTCTAGTGCCATTTTTACTTTAAGAAAATGCAACGTAATGTGAAAATTAAGCATTAATGAGTGAAAGGCACAAGTTGAACTGAGGACATCTGATGTTTAATTAAATAGCAAACTTTTAAAGAGCCTAGTGGAGTAACTTAAAGGATGTTTGTAACATTTGCATTAGCACTGCAATGAGGATACTTGCAATGTTCTGCTTTTCAGATTGGTTATCAGTCAATAAAAGTTGATATGCTACAGTGAAAATGGCTTCCACATTATCCATAACCCTAGAAGCCACTGGCATTTGCTGCAAACTCCAAAACACCACTTTCAGAGGCAAATTCTGTCTCCCTAATGGCATTTTCTAGTTTTATTTGATCTTGAGAAACATTTCATTATGTTTAATTTAGGGAAATGAGATTTCTTTAATTACCATCAGTAGTAGCTATTAGAAGCTCAATTACATTTGCAAATTCATTTTTAAAAGCTTTATGGTTTTTCAGATAAAAAATTTCAAGTTCTAACTGCACCCATTAAAAGTTACTGTTCTTCCCTTGGGTGCCCATACTTGCAGGAGAGAGGATACATCTCATAGTGCAAAATAAATAATCCTAGAAGCTGAGGACCAGCATAAATATAATTTAGAATTATTCATTTGAATAGATTAGATATTTTATTAAATGAATGGGTTCATTTGCACATTATCTTCATTTGAGCTATTATATACACCAAGCTTTGTGGTATGAAAGGTCAGGGTGTGCCTGTGGGGCCAGAGGCAGCTTACTAACTGATAATGCAGATGTTTCTCATGGGTGCTCAGGCGTAGCCCTTGTTCTAGTCCTACAGTGAGTTACATGTCACCAGTATCGGGTCTAGAGAAGTATCTCCATAAAGGATTGAAAGAGGGAGGGGGTCCACATAACCTCCAGTTTATTGGTCTCTTAAATACTGTCAGTGGTTTTAGAAATGACTCCAATTTTATGTGTTCATATAATGAAACAGTTATGGTCAATAAGAAAACTTTTCCCAAGCTGGGTGTCACCCTTGTTCTAAGTCACAGTAGCATTAGTAGGCTATTTTTCGCCCTAGAGTATATAACGACATTAATGAAATAGTTTGCATATTGAGTTCTAGAAGAGATTGGCACCTGTAGTGCAGGGCCCATAGCAGGGCATTAGCCTTCACACTTAGTCTCAGAATGTGTTTCATTTGCAACATCTGGGAGAGAACCTGTATGGAGCAGGTGTTTAGTAAATGCTGGTGAATGGGATTTGTTGGACTCTCCTTAAGTCAGAAGCAGCCATGTGCTACACAGCTACAACCAGACCAGTGTTTGTCCCTGCACTTGGTGGCAGCTTTGAGTTAAGGCATAGAGGTGCTATCTTGGGACAAGAAATAGAAAGCATCCTTTAAAAAACCTTGGGGTTCATTGAATTGCTTCACTGGAATGCAAGGCCATCTCTGTTGGCAGGAAATTTCAACTGTGCTAATAAAAATTGTAAATGCCTCTGTTGCTGTTTGTCACAGATAAACACATGCAAGTTTCAGGTGACTTAAATTATTGTTCCTTGAGTTCTTTTCTGTCAAAAAACACAAAGGTGAGGAGATGCCCTAACTTATTTAAGGTGTATGCATTTGAAGGGCTTGGATTTTGTGTATTGTATTTGGAAGTGTTTAGTTTTATTCTTCTCAACTTAGATAGCTTTTACCAAGACCACAAAATACACATGGATAGAAACTTGGGTTATAAGCTCAGGAATGTGATGTTTGAGTGGTTCAGTATTAGAAGGAGAGGGTTACACATGGCACATGTTGGTGCAGTCTTATGTGTGTTGCTGGCTGCTCATGCACACACCCACCGTAGATTCCTCCTGGAAGTTGTATTAAGGGTGTGAACCATATGATGAGCAAATAATTGGAAGGCTTAAAGGGTGCAAAATCAAAGTCCCACATAAAACCATGCCTTTGCGTTCGGGGTCTGAATGTACAACAACATCATTAAAATAATAATAATAATAATAACAATAGCGCCATTTAAAGTTGTCCTGGAACAGTAGTCACACGAATCACAAAGTCATCATGGTTTACATTTTGTATCTGCATTTCATCCAGCCATTGCTCTTTAATAACTGTCACCAGAGAAGATGTAAAAGAGAAGTGAACATACGGTTGCAATGGTTCGAAACAATAATAAAGGACAGAGGCATGCTAATTGTAATTCTCAGGAAGCTTATGATTCAATAACTGTCTAATTTAATCAAGTCTTGTTACAGTGGGATGATTTGGCTGTAAAAACTTGTAAAACTATAATAAACACTGGCGTCAGTGTGCTCTCCTACATTCCTGGGGGTGGTGGCTTCCATGCTGTCAGCCTTGGGAAAGCTGCAGGATGCTGCAGAATGTTTGTCAATGCCTGCATCATTTTCATAAGAAAGTATTGATTATAGCGTGGAAAACATTTAGCTTAAAAGCAATCAATGAATAATAGACAAAATGACATTTGAAGTTTTGACCTAAGTACACAATGTTGGGAGTTAAAGTATTAGTAAAAGATGCCTGACCCAGGGCTGTTACAGATTCTAGAGGGCCAATTTCCTCTTCCTTTTCTCAGTCAACAGAGATGCTGTGAGTAGGGTCTTAATTATTGTCTGTGGGAGAAAGTGAAAACTCACTTAGCACAAAGTAAGTATAAAACTTTGGTACATGGAGACAGGATTTTCCTGTTACAACCTATAATCTACACATAATCTACATTCTGAGTTGTTTGATTTCAATGACTGGTTAGACTCAACATTTTATTTCAGCACCTGAGCATATCTGGTAGAAAAACATTTAATGATGTCATTTCCTGTCACCACTAAATCTGAAAGGCTTCTGGAGTATTAAAGAAAAACAAAATGTTTGTCTGTAGGACTAAATAGTCATTTATTTATACATATGTTATGACCAATATTCAGAATCATCTAATGTTGAGATTGGTTTGACATGAAGTAGGCCCATGGTAAATTGTTACTGAGTTACAGTAACTGGGATAATCTCTAACACTAAACAACACTGGCAGCCAGTGACCAGATTCTGTCTATTCCTAGTTGAAAATAAGAATATACATTGGCTGATGGCACAGCCCTGAATGGTGAAATGTATTTCTACATATGACACAAAGATGGTGCCTTTGCACAGAAAGGTAATCACACAGGGATAGATTAAAACATCTGTTCCCAGCACACTGACAAGCACACATATCATATGATTTACAGAATGGCTGCCTGGGGTCATCCTTTCTGGAAAATGCAAACTGAACTTTTTGATTGTTGACAGTGACTATAATGTTATTATGTTTGGGGGAAGGAGTATCAAATAATATTTGTTTTTTAATACTAATAAGACAGTTCCTCAACCCAACAGCTTCTGGGGAGTTTATGAATTGGGGGGGGGGGGGGGAGAAATACCACCTCCTGAAAAATAAATGATTAAGGTTGATTTTGTTTCATGAGATGTCAATTGGTAATCCAGATGAAGGGTTCTCAAACTATGGCTGAGCTTCCCCTTCCCCACATGTCTTTGTAAATAGTTTTATTGCAATGTGTCAGCACACCTGGTTTTAATGTATTGCCTATGCCAGCTTTCATTTGAGAAGGCCAGAGCTCAGTAGGTGGAGCAGAGACTGTATGGCCCTTAATGCTGGAGATAGTTACCAGGTGGTCTCATACACAGAAGGTACCACCCATGCTCCAGACAGTCATGCGTTGCCAGCTCATTGTTCCATATGTGATCATTACAATATTCTTAGTGGGAAAGACCATCTCTTTTCTGAAGACTATCTATTAAATCTTTTTATACCTCCAATTTCATAGAAAGGGAAGGGCTTAGTGACAGCTGGTTCACTGGGCGAGGTTAAAGGTTACTAGACCAGGAGAGACACTCCTTCGTACTGGTAAGGGGAGGCAGTCAGGCTTTATGACTCTGGAAGCAGGTGACTGAGTGCAGACTCTGGCTGTGCTATTTATGTCCAATGGCTGTAGCTCTGTAATCCTAAACAGATTGCTTTGGAAATAGTGCCAACTGTCTAGTGTTGTTGGGGAGATTCTGTGAATGTGACATAAAAAGTACTTAAACCAGTCAGAATGCATCATCAACATCATTCTCATTTTTGTTATAGGAATATTTTTTGCTTTATTTTTCCTTTCTATGTTATTTTCATTCACTTGATTTGTTCTAGATTGGCTTTTATAACTTCTTCCTGACGATGCAGGTGCTCTGTAAGTTTTCTTTGTCCTATACGTCATAGAGCCTGCAGCCATTCCCATGGCTCAGATGCCGCAATTATGTTGAATAGATGGACCTTTTAACATAAAAGGTAAAATAAAATAAAGCCTCAGACTCCCTTTGTTATGGTAGTTGTGCTTTTATTTATTCAGTAACTGATTATAAGTAATGTCCAGTGTACTGAAGCCTTTGTAATTTTGGAACGATGTGCAGTTCCTCCTGGTGCCAGTCGTAAGGGCTGCTGTTCTGGCATTTGCATGTGATGACTCAGTGTGCCTATGTAATGGCACACATTTCGCTTGATCATAGTAACTAATGGCAGTTAAATCTCTTTAGTCGGAGCCATTTCATAGGTCATAAATTCTGGGAGTCCTAGCCTGTACAAAAACACACACATGAGGACAATGCATCAATATTATGTACCTGCAAAAGTGAAGAGATGACATTTCATAACATTCCAGGCTGGGTAAGCCACTTAGCCTTTAACACTGTTGCTTTCTGAAGAAGGAGTCATATTTTCTAGGAGGACGTTCAAATACAGTAAAGTAATAATGATTAGAAAGTTTTGTGATATTGCCAATTGCTTTTCTATCTTCATTAGGGGGTTAATTTTGTGCTTCAACATGAGGGTTTATATTGCAAAGGAAAGTCATTTATAGATGCACATAAAAATTTTACATATAAATACTACTGGTCCAATAGCAAAAGTCCACCAAGCTCTTGAAAATCTGCTCTTCTCTGAACTCCCTGGGAAAGGAGACTTCAAAGAGGATATAATTATCAGCCACAAAGATGGAGGGCATGCTGGGTCACCCTGGCCAGAGAGCACCTTTTAGGACCTCAGTTGTACCTCATGATCTAAAGTACCTTTCCATGTGCAAAGACTTCCATTTTCCTTTGATTCTGAGACCTGTAGGAAGGGAAAGATATTAATGTTTCCCTGGGGAAACCTAGCTGGACAGCATGCCTTTGTTCATTCAACTCTGACTAAGCCATCCAGGAGAGACCACCTTCAAATAAGGGAAAATGAAACATTTAACCAGAAGTGGGATCTGGGGAGAAGCCCAGAGGTTGCAAAAAGGGCACCTGAGAACACAATTTCTGATGTTTACATTTTTATTTATTTGTTTGTTTATTTATTTATTTTCTTTTAGAGAGAGACAACGAAAGAGAAGCTGCCTCTCATACACATCCTTAACTGGGGACCTAACTCGCAACCCTGGGCAAGTGCCCTGACCGGAAATTGAACTCAAGACCTTTTGGTGTATGGGAAGATGTCCCAACCAACAGGGCTGATGCTCACATTTTTAAATTGCAGAGAGTCAATGACCTAGGAATTTCTACTGTGCACCTTTCTATATGCAGCCATATGTCAGACAGACTTTTGATTAGAGGTAATTATAATCTACATTGGCCTATTTTTTTCATGACTATTATTTGTGCTGTGTAGGGTCATGTTTCCTGTTTGCTTCCTCTTGTGACTATTGCCACTCAGAAACTGAGATTATCTGTTGTAAACCTTCTTGTTTATGTGACTAACCACCAGTGAAGTACATTTTGAAAGAAGTGCAGATTGTCTTCTATGAATATACATTTTTCCTACTGCAGACTAACTGTGCTCCCTCAGCTCACGTATAGATCTTTAATGATTTCCCCATGAAAATTATATTTCTGGAAAACTTTATATCCCTAAAATAATATAAACTCTAATTATTCAATATGTACTTCAATTTCTTCTAACTTTGGTAATTGTATGAAATAAAATACTAAAGCTTTGAACCCAAACTAGTTCCACATTGATCTTTTAAATATTATACCTTACCTTTTCATAGAATGATAGAATGTAGGTTTGCATTTGCTATTAAAGGAAGGGTAAGGCAAACTGCTAAAAATCACATTGTTTTAAAATTTGAGGTTTCTAACATGTTCTCATATTGCAACATGATGGAGGCTGGTTATGTCAAAACTATTCCAGAAGTTCTCAGAGCCTTGCATATAAACAATTTGGAGAGATTTTTCAACAAATTGTAGGATGAAGACATTCTAATGTATTTCTCAAATGAATAAGTATTTATGAGAAATTAATATTAATTATTCGGGTCCTAGAAGCCATTGCTCTGGCAGAGTAAAAAAGAAAGCTCCAGTAGTACCTAGTGCAGCCTGTTGTTGACATTATAATTATTCTCCTATTTTACAGAAGTGAATAATTATCATAGCAAATGTTCTAATCTTCCATGTATGTAATTATACCCATTCACTGAAGAAGGGCAAGATTATAAAGATCCAATCACAGTAAAATAGGATTCTTCTTCTGAAGAGGTATTTCCTCCTACAGTTCTGTAAAATGTAGTAAGGTGAACAAAAAGAATAGTAAAATATGCTAACCTAAAAACAATGGAATTATAAATGCTTTATAAGAAAACTACTGCAAATCCTCTGAGAGGACATTTTTATCTTAATAGTTAAGGAATTATGGTGACTAGTCCGATAAGAGATTTGAATATGAAGTTTAGAATTACCATATCTGGGCTATTTGGAGAGCATGAATGAAACCAAGAGCAATGGTAGAAAAAGACAATGACAGGATGAAATGTATCTGTGGGTTTTTAAATCAAGGGAAATCTCATTGCATTATCCTCAGTGATTGAAGACTGAAAGTTATAACTGATACAAACTTTGTAAACCTAGAGCTGACTGTCAATTATGAAAAAGGATGTAATGGGAGGTCACTCACTAAGCAGTACTGAACATTGTGTAGTGCTCAGCGATATGCTAGTATTCTATGCTATTTTATTACCATGCACAATACCTTGCCTAAACAAAAGCATGCTCTCTGAAGAGAAAGGATAATAATTACATATAAAATGCTTAGAAAAAGATATATCACAATTTTTCAAAAACTAAGTTAAATATTAGGATCACCAATGTTTGTGGGGAAGGCAAAGCAAGTGCTAATCTTCATAGTAAATACAGCTAAAATTCAAGATTAGAGCCTAAGAGAGAATAAAGTATTTTAGAATCCTCTACAGCAAGAAGCAAGCAGATGAAATATAGTGAGTGACTTGGAGTTTGAAAGGGAAACTAAATCTGCTAGAGAAGTCCATTCATTCTCTAATGCTGGTGTTCTTAATCCTGCATCTAGAAGGGTTCAGGAATCTGGAGAAGGTGCTGTGCATTAGAGTCCAGAGACTCTAATAACTTTGGAAGGCATTATGGGGAGTCAGAGAAGACTTAGCTTAAAGGAACTAAGTTTTCCTTTGTCTCAGGACCCCTTGCTTTTTATTAACACAAATTGTGTTAAGGCAAGGTAGATATACACATCAAACGCCAGAGTTTAGTATACAGAATCCATTGTCAGACTGGAAGAATTGCCTATGGCTGTTCAGGTGTTTGGCCAGTAGAAGGCAATAACATGTAGATTGAGAAGCCCTTAGCTGTCTGGCAGCAAGCAATCATTTTTGCATCCCTTTCAAGTATGGGGAAATGCCCTCAGCCACTTCCAGATGATTCAGCCCTACTGGCATCCTGGAATTGGCTTCTTCCATCAATTCTCCACTGGTCCTCATAGGGTCACAAAAGAAAAGAAATAGAGTGTGGGGGCAAAATGGGGAGTAAGTGAATGCAGTTCACTCTACAGTACATACTAGTAGATTGGTTCAGGGCAGAGAACTGGAAGAAAAAAAATCCTTAAGAAGACAAAAACCCTCTATCTTCCTTATTTGAAATGTACTTTATCCATAGATTGGCAAGGAGTATTCAAGACTTCAATCAAGTAGGAAGGCACTTAATAAAATTGGCTTCTGATAGTTACTGTTAATTGTGATCAATTAACATGACAACAGAGAGAGATCTGTGACCTGGAGAGAGTCATTGACTTCTTATAAAAGGACCTAATGGTGGGTAATTGAAGCTGTGTTCTAAATAATGTGGACAATTGAGCATTTTGACCAAATAACTCAAGTAAATGATTGGGATAAATTAGGCAGTTGATAGAATATGGATACTGGGCTTACTACTCACTTGGTTCCCTTACTCCTTGGTCAGCCCTCTGCCCTGCAAATTGTCAGATGTTCAGATTTGGAAAGAAATGTTTCTCTGAGAAGCTTGTCAAAGTCAGAAAGTCAGTGAGCCAGCATACCCAGTAGAAAGACCTTTTCCAACTCAAGGAACCATTGCTAATGAATGATAGTAATAAAAAAGAAGCAGTCACTGCTGTCCCTGTTCCTATAGTCTTTCACTTCTGGAGGCCACCCTAAGGAAGAATTATTTTGTTCCAACATAATTTAGAATTTGTCATTCCCCTCAAGATCTGAGACCTGCAATTGTTTGAGTACCAAATTAAAATCAATGCCTCTATGGTCTGTGTTTTAAGACCTCTCTTTCTAGTTGCATAATGCCCAATGTTATCATTTTAACATCGCTGTGCCTGTTTTACACTAGCCAAGGAAAATGCCATTAGTCTTGAAATATACAGCTTCACCCACTTAATTACCAATGCAGGGATGCCTGTTGCCTATGTTGTTATCAAATGGAAATCCATAGCCCTATCTTACAGACATTATACTTCATCTCATTATACTCTTCTTATCATTAATAAGTGTATGTTTCTTGATGTTGCAGGGAGGAAAATTTCTCCTTTACTTTCTTTGGGTCACTGGGCCTAAGCATTAAACTGATATAAAACAGATTAATTGGAGAAAAGCATACATATTTTATTGAATTTTTACATGTACATAGCAGCCTTCACAAGAGAATGAAGACCCCCAAAGAAGTGACCAGAGCAGAAAGCTTTTATACCTTTTAGATAAGGGTAGCAGGGGAAAAGAAGTAATTAGGAAGATAAAGTTTAGTTTAATAAGGGTTGTTTATATAGATTTCTCAGTCTCAAATTCTCTGTCTCTGGTGATGAGAATGTCTTCCTTCCTTCTGGGCATAGGGAGGGCATCTCTCACCTAAAGAAAAAAGGATGAAGGGTGGGGGAGGCCCAAGTGACCTTCTTCCCTCTGCTGTTTTTTTCAAACTCCTTCAGTTTAAGATATTTAGTATGCCAAGGTACCCTATTTTGGGAAACATATTACCTCATCACTGTGATCATGGCTAATTTCATGGATGCATAAAATATGAGAGTTGACATGGACCTTAGCATTTTAGAAAGATGATCAAAGAGGGTAATTGTATTTTCCAAAGTTGCATAGCAAGCTAATCAGAGAACCAAAATGGTAATGTTAGTGGGGAAATGGAATGAGAATGTTGCTGGCAATTGGACCTTGGTTCAGCAATCTCAGTGTTTGAGTTCTAACTAAGAAAGAATTCAGAGTCAAGACTCAAATACTAGCAAAAGTTTATTTAGAAAGTCACAGAGGCAGAAGAAGTGAAAGCAGTGAGCCAGTTGGGCTTTGTGGGACCAAAAAGCAAGACTCAGAGGAAAAAGAATGCCCGGGGAGTTTAGAAAAAAGAAAGCAAGGCACACACCTTGAAGGAAGAAAGGTATGGTCTTGCCCCAGAGAGAGAGTCATGTTAGGTCCTCTGTCCTAAGGGCTTTTAAGGTTGGAGATTTTAGGAAAGGTCCCAGGTCGAGTGTCTTAGCCTGGAGCTGAAACACAGCTGAGACCTAGATGTTAACTCTGGTTTGATCAAAATTGTCTCTGTGGCCAACATACCTGAGGCTTTGTTCCTAAGATTATTTGATTTGGGTCGGAACCTCAGTGTCCTGAGGGTTTAAAGCTTAATGTAAAGGCTTATGTGGAAGTTGTACCAGGCCATTCTCTGACCCCCTTGTTCCTCCTCTAAGGGGGTCTACAGCATGACTATCCATCTGTGAGGGGAGGAAAGATCAGGGGAGAGTCAGAACTGCATGGCCAGTGACCTGAAAGGTCTGGGGGTCTAAACCACATGACCAGCGATATGATGGGGAGATTCTACCATGAGATTCTACCCTATAGTTGTCCACTGCTAGGCACCCAGGGCTTTCTTCCCTAGTGATCTTCCCCATCTGGCCCATTGTTCTTGCTCTGCTCATGCCTGTCTAATTGCTGTCCACAGTAATAACCCAGGTTACCAGCCTCACATTTTCTCCGCCATACAAATCATAATGGTACAAAACAAGACACTTAAAGCAATGAAAATGTGGGAGTGGATCAATATGTAACTATCTGTCTTATGTTTTCCCCAGCTGTATAATGAAAAAAAAGCAAAATTGCATTACTTTATATTGTAAATATATTACTATTTTCTTCTTCACTTTTAGCCTGAGTTGAAAATAATAAAGATCACTTGCTATAAGCAAAAGACAACTTAATTTTCTCTCTTTGTAGCATACTATATTAGTTATAATTTGTTCCAACATACCTTTATAATCCATTTCAATCTTGACATGTCCAATCTTTATCATGTTTTCCTGTTCATCCCACCCTGGAAATACTCCTCCCATAAGTTCATATATCTATCTTTTGGGTGAGCAATAAACATATCCTTCATTTTTACCTAGGAATATGAAATCATGTGGAGTGATTCACCTGTGGTACTTCTCTTTTAGGGTCCCAGGATAGCAGTCTAGAATTGAGGATGGTTTTAAGATCTTCCTAAGTGCCCATCTGTCTTCTTTACCCTTGAAATTTCTTTCTCCTCCACCCTGTCTTTATTCCATTCACTCCCCTCCCTCCTCTCACTTTATTTTTATAAACCATGCTCAATATTTTTTTTCTCTTTTTTTTGTTAGAGTAACAGCTTTGTCTGCCTCGGGCGATGTTATCAGCACTGCGGATGTACATTGGGCAGCTTGTCCTAGCATCTCAAAATCTGATTCTGATTCTTCTGTTACAGCCAGCACTACAGGCTTTAAAAATCAATTCTTAAGTTCCTTATCTCTTTCTCTGCTTCTAAGATGACTGAGTCTTTTATAAGTAATGGCAATATTGAATTCAGGGTGCTTTAGAGGAAAAATATATTGCATTTGTGTAAAAAGCAAAAATAAGGCTGCAATTAGGTGCAATAACTAATGCTTAATTTAGACCCATTTTACATTGACTTGATACAAATTGGTTAATATAGAGTTTTTTCATTAAATACTTTTCATGAAAATATAAGAGTTTAAATTTGTTGCTGGTGTATGTTTATGGACTTTTGAAGAAAATAAATCACTTCTCAATTTTAGATTTTTAATAGGAAGAAAGAGAATGAGGATGGTTGTTCTAGGTCTCTGTCTAACCTTAACATGTTTCAGTATACATTGGATATTATTGGGTAGACACTTGGTGATATGTGTGACTGTCTAGACACAAATTAATAAGCAAATCTAAGCTGATCTTGAAATTCTGAATTGATTATTGAGTCTTAATGCCATACTCTATATTTATATTATTGAATCTAATATACTTATCTTTCCTAATGGTAGAGTTAACTTGAAATGCCCTTGAATAGTATGTAGCTTGTTTGCCAGATTCCACATTTCTTTAATGAGTTCATATATTTTTTCATCAATACCCAGGAATATCATTTAATCTCTATTACCTTCTATAATGACCTCTGTTCTTTTTTCACTATCTTTTTAGATTATTTTATTATACAAAGATATTAACATTTTCCCCGTGATTCTTTAATCATTAAATACTGTTCACTAAGGATATTGTAACTTGAGCATATTTTAGGAAATCTTTTGATATAGAAGGAACATAGATCTCTCTGTGTATTATATGTATCCTTCAGGCATTGAGTCAGCATAGATACCCTGAGATATCATTCACAGTGCAGAACTCACTGGGGTGTTTGGAGTATGTGGGACATCTCCCTTGTTATTTTGGATATTTCACCTGACATGACCGTATGTGTTGGCACTAAAATTTTCACAATAAGAACATTCCCTCCATTTTCCCAAATGCTTTGGATTTTCTCTAACTAACTGTGCCAGTATTATCACCCACTGATGTAACCAGAACCACCAAATACCTAGCATACTGAGCCCTGGCATAGAGGTATTTTTATATTTGAAATTATGTTAATATCATAATGTTAACCCTGGAGTTTTAGCACCCCACAGACCAAGCCATCTGCTTAAAATCATACTCCATGGTGGTATTAAAAATAATGTCACTTCTCGAAGTCTAAACATAGGGTTTTATATATTTTAGAGAATATATGTGATTACAAAATAAACATATGAACAAAATAGATCCAGAGACATAGAAGCATGGAACAGAGGAACAGACTCTTGAATCTCAGATGGAAGGCAGGGGTGAGCATGTGAGAGTGGCAAGAGATTAACTAAAGAACTTATATGTACATACGCATAACTTATGGGCACAGACAATAGTGTACTGGAGGCCTGGGAGGTGTGCAGGGCATGTTGGAGGGGATAAATGGGGAACAAATGGGACACTTTAATACTTTCAACAAAAAGATACATTTATATATATAAAATTTAAAATGTATTTTTTCTTAGTATTAAAGTTTGATCTATTGATCAAACCACATTTTGAGCTTTTTAAAAGATATATTTATCTACAATATTTATTTAACACTAGAAGCCCAGCGTGTGAAACTGCATGGCCCTGCCTACCTGCCCACCAGCCACCAGGTACCCAGACCAGACTGCTTCTCTCTGGTCACCACCGCCATCCACCCGGTTCCCTGTGGTTCCCTGTCTGGTCATTGGTTGTTACAGAATTACAGCGTTACAGCCACAGGCCTTTTATTATATAGATGGATGATCATTAGAGACTAAAATCTGTATAAAATTGATCAAAAGTAGTGAAACTATATTAGACAATATCAGCTGTATAATCCCAGTTAGACAGACTTTATTCTAATATGGGACTTTCAAGTTATTATAGTGCTTACTTTGCATTATTTTGGTCATTCCTCATGGTAATACTATGGAATTGTTCAGGGCACTTTTACTCTCCCTGATTTATAGAGGAAACTAGCTAAAACAGTGAAGTTTTCCATTAGGGGGCTTGTCCAAAACCCCTTGACTATCAAACAGTGGACTATAAACCAGAAGCTGGTACCATTCATCATTCTCTATTTAAATATTTTCCCATTTTGCTATTTAGCATCTTCATTCAGTTCTTTCTCTACACAGTAGTCAAATAATCTTTGCAAAATCTTCATCAGGCCCTATGACTCCCTTGATTAAACCTTGGTCGTGAGTTACTATTTTACTCAGCATACAATGCCACATCCTTGGTATGGCCTTCCTGGTGCGCCATGGCCTCGTTCTTGCTCTCTCACCTTTGTCATATGCCACCCCGTCCCCTTGCTCCCCACTCTCTGGTCACACTGGTCTCTTTGTTCTTCATACTTTTCTAAAGACCTCCCACTTGCTGCTCCCCCTGCCTAGGGCCCACTTCCTCGACCTGGTAGCTTTCATCACCACAGAGGCCTCAGTTTCTATGTGAATTCCCTGGAGAAGCCTTCCCCTATCACAGAGCTAGTTCCTCTTGGTGTCTTCTTTCAGCAAACCTGAATTCTCTATTAGTTTTTACTGATATGTTTATCTTTGTGACAGTTTGTTTAGCACCGGCCCTCTCTGCTGGTGTGAATGTTTCCTGCAGTTAGAAATCATGTCTTTTTGGCTCATTGCTGGTCTCCTGCTCTGATCCCGTTTCTGGCACATAGTGGCTGCTCAGTAAACAGGTGTGGTCTGAGTAAAATGAATAAGTGTGCCCATAGCTCCATTGCTAAGCAGAGCTTTCTATTAAATTAGAAAATAATGTCAAACCTATAGATTTTTCTGTATCTCATGGGAATATGAAGGTGGCTTTTTGATACTTGAAACCATTTAAGCAACCCTTAGAAAATTGTCAGGAAAGGAGTTTAGAAGAAATATCATATATTACCAAAGGAGATTATGGAGTCACCTTCCCTAGAGGTTTAAACAGAAGATAATAATGTAATTGGAGGTAGTTTGAGGTCTAAATGAAGGCTATGAGATACAGACAAGATCTTCTGAGATGACAAAGACCTGAACTTTGGAATTATACCCTTGTTTCAGATTTCTTTTTTTCCAGCATGAGGTAGTCAGCTCTACTATTATGGGACAGACACATTCCTAAAGGTCCCTGCACAGGGCTTGTGGGGAAATGAAGTTTTGTCAGCGATGCATTAAAAATTTTTACATGTGTTAATTGACTAAGAAATACAGAAGTGATTTACTAAATATGCCACTTCACCCTGAAAAAGCATACGATGTTCTCCTGGGAGCGCTCTGTGGCAACCTGAGCCACTGTGAAGCGACAGAAGGCTGGCACCAAGGGTAAGCTGTTCCTCCATCTGCGGATGACAGCAGCTCACCACATGCTGGGAGGACTAAGGGGCCTGTTGGTCTCTGAGATGTGGGTGATTTGTGTATTTATTTCTGTGTTAGGTTGAGTGGGATGCAGTTTTCTGTGTTGACTCATATTTCTCATGAATAAAATTGGGCATAAGCAAATGTGAGATTTGTGTGATACTCAAATTTTCCCAGTATATCAATTGCATTGGAATAAATGTGCACCTTTAAAATAAGTGTTAGAACTGAAAATGGGAAAATGGGGACGTAGGGCATGAAAAATATGGTTCTGGTCCCAGAGCTGTCATTTCTAAACTCGACAAGCTCCTTCTCTCTCTCTCTTGATCCTAGCTTTAAAAATCTTTCAATTAAACACAACCAATGGACACAAGACACTAGGGTGGGGATGGTGGGAATGAGGGCATGTGACAAGGGACAGGGGAGCCTGGGGGAAGATCAATGGGGGGAAAAAAGAAGATATATGTACTACTATGTGCATTAATTTAAACAATAAAATAAAATTTAAAAAATAAAAATCTTTCAATTCAGTTGAGAAAAACTGATTTTGCCATGTTGTTCCGAGGACTGGATACACAATGAAGACGAGAACATTTTGCAAAATGTAATATGCTCTCCAAATTCAAGATTTTTCTTATAGAACTAGGTCAGAGTTAGCGACAAAAGCTGGAGAAGAACACAGGTTGGGGCATTGGCACACTTGGAGTCAGCTTTTTTTGAGGAAACTAGGCAAACCTTCCTTTTGAGTGGAAGTAAATGAAATCCATGTCTTCTGTTTAATGTATCTTCTTAAACTCAGCCCAAGTCCTGTGTTTGTGATCCTGGGGTAGTGATTTAGGTGTCAGAAACAGAAGACATGATCTTGCTCAATGAAACAAGGAGAAATACAAATCAGTTTTGAAAACTACTCTTGCAGTTCTCTTAAGATGGCTTCTCAAAGCCAGCCCAGCCCAGTGGGTCAACGGAAAGAGTGATGTTGCCACCAATATTATAACCCAGGTTTCTATGACAATGTCTTTACTTATTGCTCTTCGGTATCTAGTGGCACCATATCAATAATACCCAACCATTCTCCATCTCTCCCTACCCTTCATGCTCTCTGCTGAAAAAAATGCAGAGTAAACCTGTGAGAGAAAGCCAACATTGCTTTGAAGATAAGTTAGTTCACACCCAGGAAAAGCAAATACATACATACATACATACATATATAAATAAATTCTGGCCAACCCATTTACTCTCTTGCTACTGTTAGCCATGTTTTATAATTTAGGTAAGAATGTTATTCCAGATTTAGAAAATAGATGTGGCTTATTTTCAAGCTTTGCTGGCTTAACTGAAACACTGCTTTTGAAGAAAATATACTTTGATAAATAACTTTTTTCCTCTGTTAATCTTCTAGAACTTTTTCTGTGTTACACAGGTATCATTAGAAAGGGCACTAACAAATTGAACAGAATGATTATCCATGTGGAAAACCACCTCTTATAAAGCTTGGTGTTCTTCAATATAGTGGAGAGTGAATCTATATAAGATTCTTTAGAAGGAAGGAAGCATACAGTTTCTCTGCAAAACTTCACATTGTTCATAGGATATGCTTTTGAATAATTTAAGATACACCATTTTATTGCCTGTTTCTGAAATTAAAGCACAAATTCTAGAATGCAGGTGACATATTCATGTTCCTATCAGTCTAATATTATAGAGAGTAATGTTGATTGTGTGTAATAATTAAGTAAAGCATTTATATTTTAATTTATTTTTATTGATTAAATATATTTATAAATAAAATTTGCCACATTACTGATTTCTACAGTGTTTTGGCATTAATTAGTATCTATCTCTTCCATTACCTTGTGTTTCTTTCTTTTGGAAGCTGCTGAAAAGTGACAGAATATAGATTTGATTTTAATTTTACTTTTTCCAATGGAAGCAACTGATTGTAGTAGTTAAAAATGGACCTTTAAAGAGTTAAGAACATAGAAATTACAACCCTGATTTAGCAAAAGGACAGCTGCATAATCAATAAGCAAATATTTCCAGTGCCAATATGCATTGGCACTATGCTAAATAAATATTATATATGCATGGTAGACGTAGTCCTAACCTTAAGTAAGTGTTCATCTAGTTGGAAAATTATCCTAGCTAATAAAAGACTAATATGCAAATTTGACCATACCTTTGACACACCCACAAGCCATGCCCACAGCCACACCCACCATCCAATCAGGAGCAGATTATGCAAATAAACCCCAACCAAGATGTTTGCCGCCACTGAGAGCAGGAGGAAGGCTTGGGTTTCCCCTGCAACAGAGGAAGTCAAGCTTTCCACCTGCCTAGGCCTCCACTCAATGTTACAAAGTTTCAATTATAAAAGATACAGAAATGGCAGCAGCCACTGAGCTGGAGAGAACAGAGGCTTGGGTTTCCCTGGCAATGGAGGAAGCCAAGCTTTCCAATTGCTGTTGCCGGCCTAGGCCTCCACTCCAGGCGACAAAGTTTCAAACAGAAATGGCTGCCACCCCGGAGCTAGCAAAAGGTTTGGCTCCGCACCAGGCTACAAAGTTTCAATTGTAGACATAGATTAATCCCAGATACCAGGGCCTCCACTTGGGTTGCTGGGGGGTGTGGCTGGCCTGCAAACCTCCACAGGCCCCTCACCCATGCCGCCCCTCACCCCAAGGGAACTCCCACCCTTATCTGGGACACTTGTCAGGGCAAACCATCTGGCCCTCACCCATGCAGCAGGCCTCTATCCTATCTAATAAAAGAGTAATTTACAGATTGACCATTACTCCAACACACAAGAGGGCTGCCCCCATGTGGTCAAATATCCTGCCCCCATGTGGACATAAGATGGCCACCACAAGATGGCCAGCAAGGGAGGACCATTGGGAGGTTCCAGGCCCTGCAAGGGAGGGCAGTTGTGGGTGATCAGGCCAGAGGAGAGGGCAGTTGGGAGGGACCAGGCCTGCAAGGGAGGGCAGTTGGGGCCAATCAAGCCTGTAGGGGAGGGCAGTTAGGGGTGATCAGTCCAGCAGAGGAGGGAAGTTGGGGGCAAACAGATTGGCAGGGGAGCAGTTAGACATCAATCAGGCTGGTAGGGTAGTGGTTAGTGGGTGATCATGGTGGCAGGCAGAAGCGGTTAGGGGCAATCAGGGAGGCAGGCAGGTGAGCAGTTTGGAGCCAACAGTCCTGGACTGTGAGACGATGTCCGACTGCCCATTTAGGCCCAATCCTAATGGGTAGTCGAACATCCCTCAAGGGGTCCCAGATTGGAGAGGGTGCAGGCTGGGCTAAGGGACATCCACCGCCCCCAGGCACAAATTTTGTGCACCGGGCCTCTAGTAATACATAATAATACAAAAAATAAGTGAGGGCCAAGAGATTGGTAAAGATAAGGGGTGCTATTGAAACTCAGTGTTGGGCCGAGACCGGTTTGGCTCAGTGGATAGAGCGTTGGACTGCGGACTGAAGGGTCCCTGGTTCGATTCCGGCAAGGGCATGTACCTTGGCTGCGGGCACGTCCCCAGTGGGGGGGGGGGGGGAGTACAAGAGGCAGCTGATCGATGTCTCTCTCTCATCGATGTTTCTGACTTTCTATCCCTCTCCCTTCCTCTCTGTGAAAAATCAATAAAATATATTAAAAAAAAAAAAGAAACTCAGTGTTGGGAAAAAACAGTGAAGTGATAAGGGAGAAGTTCTAGAAGAGATGACTAAAGATGAGCCAGAAGGAACCCTGGGTTGGAATAGAGACAGTATTCAGAGGGCTTTATAAGCAGAAGGAAAAGCATGGTCCAAGATGCAAAGATGGGCTCTATTCTCAGAATACCTTCATTTCTAGACTATGACCTAATGTGTTCTTCATGGTCCTCAGGGGAAACTTTTCCCACGAGTCAGAGCTGGATAATGTCCATCTTTGCTCTTACTCCCTGTGAATATCCCCCATTCAATGGATCCTGTTTCATCCATGGTACAAAGTCATCATAGTGTGTAGTATATTTGGAGACTAAGGTTTCTGCTTCTCTTCTTTTCCTTTATGAATTTAGGCCATTGAGTACTTTTTAGTCAAAGAATATACACTGAGTGGCCAGGTTATTATGATCTCTGAATGCATAATAATCTGACCACTCTATATATTCAGGCCTAGTGCATGAATTCATGCATGAGTAACATCCAGACAGCCTGGCCAGGGGATGGTGACATGGGTAGATGGCTGGCCTGCCTGCTGGTTGAACTCCTGGTCAATGGGACTATTTGCATATTAGCCTTTATTATATAGGATGTATACTAAGTGGCCAGATTATTATGCATTCAGAGATCATAATAATCTGGCCACTCAGTGTATATTCTATATGCAAAGTGCTTAATTTAATACCAATAATAACTATAATAGCATGGCATACTAAAAAAAAAAAAAGCAGGAACAACAACAAAACAAAAACAACATTATCATGGTTCAGTTGACAGTGTCAGGAAGATCTGATCTTGTGTGCTTTTTACCAGTTCCAAGAATGAATTTTTGCTGAAAATTTATTCTGGATCATCTAATCCCTCTTTTAACTTTTGATGCCCATTTGTGAGCTGAGCTGGTTTTCTGGGATTATAAATACAGTGGGTAGTTTAGCCTCCTATTATCTGTGAAAGCCTAATTGTACAAAATGAAAACATTCTTTAACCTGTTCTCATGAGCTCCATGATATAATAAACTTGAAGTTCTTATCAATTTTATAAGCACAGTAATGTTCCCTTCAAAGCATAGACCAGAGAGTGAAGAGATGAAATAATTCTGGACAAGTATTAATGATCTCAGTCATTATCACTTGAATTATTATGCATTTGATGGCATAATTGGGTCATAGATCTTCATATCTGCACAGGAAGCCACCTGGTTCAGTGGAAATTATTTAAGCATTAGAGTCAAATCAGCCAGGATTGAAAACCTGTTATCCTCTGTTTTTTAATGACATATTACTTAGATGTTTCTGATCCTTGGTTTCCTTGTCTATAATAAGATATTAATGATAGAACCTACTTTGTGGGGTTGTAACAAGGACGGAATTAATTAATGTATGTATAGAATCCAAGTTAGCACTTAGTAACCGACATATATTACTAATTATTTTTGTCATAATATTTAAGAAATACCTTCTTAAAAGTCATTTCCTTTGTGCCTTTTATAGCATGAGAAGCTGATACATGAATTGGAAGAGGAGAGACACTTACGTCTTCAGAGTGAGAAGCAGTTGCAGGAGGTAACACTGGAGTCTGAACGCAGCCGGATTCAGATGCGCGGCCTGCAGCAGCAGTTCTCCAGGTATGGTTACAGTCTGAGCTTCTTGTTGCAAAGGGTTCATGCTTCCCTGCACCAGTAACACTTCTGCTTGTATTTCTCGTGTACACACTTCTGTTGTGCCTGATTGGCTAATTCCCCTACAGTTTTGACATTGTCTTCTGGCCAAGCAATCCTATTGAATTTGGACCTTCATTTGCACCTGAAACTTCATTTGCACCTCATCTAGTCTTGGCTTTATTGAGTCTGTTTCTTCCTGATGACTTTCCAAAGGATCTTACAGTACATTGTGGTGATTTTGTGGCCTATTGGCATGTTGTGTGAAAGGCCATCCAGGAGGATAGATTTCTCTGGTCATCATAATTATATCTTAAGGTAGAGAGAGTATGTGAATCTAATCTTCCAGTAAACTCTTACTGATAACTTAGAGGGAACATTTAGGAGTATTTAAAAAATAAAAATCAATAAGCTCCTTCCCTTTAAAAAGATATAACTTGAATTTGAAAGGAGGATTCTGAAAAAGTAGTTCTGCTTAGATTTAATTCCAGCACAGTCAGAATCATTTAGTCTTTGGTTATAGTTAACATAGGGGTAGGTGAAGTTCAACTTGTTATTTAAAATCTATTCAGTTCCATGGATAAAACATGAACTTCTGCAGTTATAGTCCTGGGACCAGATATGGGCACTCTGTGAGGGACAATGTACTTTCATTTCTAATTTACTTCACCATTTGCAAAAGCAAGAAAATAATTTTGAGATTCTCCCAGGCAGAATCAAATTTGAGAAGTTCCCCTTAAATTTTCATGAGCAAACTCTGTGGACCTTTAATTTACTACTGGTATTTGGATAAGATTAGTCAGCAATTTTCCACTGGTGTGCCACAAGAAAATTTTTAAAACATGCAATACCTGGCTATATAGTCAGGGGCATTAACCTCTTTTCCTTTAGATTCTCAAATAAGAAAATGACAAAATCCAACACAATAATAGCTATTTACTATAAATGAGTTAAAATTGTATCTATCTTTTTTTTTTCAAATAGGCAAAAAATATGTTTTAGTGGCCTACGGAATTTTAGTAATTAGTTTATGTGTGCCATGAGATGAAAAAAGTTGATAATTGCTTTAAATAGTGATGGATAAGATAGCTTCTTCATTATGAGACTTTTATAATAATTCTTAATTTTCAGATGTATTGCAAAAAGATACCATAGTTGAGCTTTTAGGTAATTCCTCTCTTTGTAGCTAATACCATGTATATGTTCAACACGGGTGTACAGGAACAGGGTAGGGAGGATGGATAACTCCTCCGTGTTCAGTCATAATTTAATGCCCTGTTCAACTCTTCAAGCCCATGATAATACACAGGTGCAGTAGAAATGCACCAGTCAATATTTTAACAAGTTCATGTCCCACTCTTCACAGGCTATTACTTATACAGCCGTGCACTCCATTTTTTATCCCATTGATGGCAACTCTCACTTAATAACTCCCAACTTGAACTAATGGATCTCCACTCCAAAGTGACTTCCAAGCAAGCACTGCTCTTTAATACTTGCCATTTTAATGATAAAGGAAAGAAGGAGGCAAATCTTGCTACCCTATTCTGTCTAATTAAGATGCCTCTGTATTCCAGCTATTAATTTTCAGGGCATGAGGCACATGGCACAGTAAATTCTGTTTATATGATGCCAGCTCCTCTGCTATAAATCAAAAGGCAATACATACAGATTTGAGTTCCACAATAGCCAAGTCTTCATCACAGGCTGAGAGAGAAGATAATTCTATGTAAATTAAACAGTGCTTAGTTTCATATACTGCCTTTGGGACGATTTTTTGCCTCTTCCACCCCAGTGTTTTCTTATGTAAAGCTTCATTGAAACTGAAAAGTTCAAGTCTAATTACAGCCAAACAATTAATGTTAATGAGCAAAAGATGGGGGGAGAGGGAAGCATATATAACAAATAAGATTATTATAGAATAATTTAATAATTTAACTGGACCCTCTAAACCATCTTCTGGTTACCTTACACATTTTAAATTTTGATCTGTAAGATATTTCTCATTATAATTATTTAAACAACCCTATTACTATAATTTAAGACTTGTAAAGTTCTTGGTATTACAGAACATGCCTATAGTGAATTACCCCCCGGATAGTTCACCATCTAAATGCTCACATAAATAATTTCTATAATCAAAATTATTGTAATGAATTAAAAACTTGTCACCCTAACTGCTTTGGCTCAGTGGATAGAGCATCGGCCTGTGAACTGAAAGGTCCCAGATTTGATTCCTGTCAAGGGCATGTACCTTGGATACGGGTGCATCCCCAGTAGGAGATGTGCAAGAGGCAGCTGACCAATGTTTCTCTCTCATCGATGTTTCTGACTCTCTATCCCTCTCTCTTCCTCTCTGTAAAAAAAATCAATAAAATATATTTTAAAACAAACAACAACAACAAAAAAAACTTATGCATTCCCAATTTTCTCCCTTCATTATGCGTTGGGGATTATTTTATACATGATGATTTTTATTTTATACACAATAACATTTGAATTTATTTTATAAATGATGATATCTGAGATATGGACTTTGAGATTTTGACTTTAGTATTGCTCATTGAATGAAGTTACTTTGAAAAATAATGCTAATAGCTTAGCTTTTTCAAAGGATGTAAAGTGGCTTCTAATGTAAAAGATCATTGTACAATTAGGCTGATAAAATAAAGACCATGAAAAAAGAATGTGGCAAGGCATCACAATTGTACAGCCAACATGTTCTCTGAAAATGAGTATTTAGTTTAGCTCTAAGATTCCTGACAGAAAAGATTAAAAAGGAAAAGAAAAGGATTGTAATTCTTATTTCACAAAGGCTACTACTCCTTAAAGAGTAATAAAATGCACGACACAGGCTCCTTTATAGATGGCATTGAAAGGCATAATAGAGAATAATCCAAGATGGTGCAAATTATGATTAATTCTTAGTAATGGTACTACTTCTGCTATGCCATTTATATCTACAAAGTTAGGCAGCTTCTGAGTTTGACATGATTTAGGAGTGCTGGGTTCATGCCTAAGTGATAACACAGGAAATAAGATGAACTCCAGGGCTCAAGGTTTCCAGGTCAAGCACTATATTGCAGGTTCATGAGAACACCCAAATAGTTGTAATACCTTTTATGAACCTAGGGCACAGAGACATGAGATGCTGAAGCCTGGGCTGAGTTGGGTGAGGTGTTTTCCTAGCATGTTTGATGGGAGTATCTGAATGGTAGTTGAGATTCTCAGTCTCAGATTGAGGGATGAGGTGACGTATTGGAGGCGAAGTGAATAATTGAGAACAATTAGGTGTTCTTGGGAATTAGAGTTCAACTGTGAGTTTTAGTGATCAGCATGTTCCAAAATTTGGGAATAGGGGAGAAGATGGACCAGAGGTTACATAATAAGCTCTAAGCTCATAAATCAGAAATTGCCTGCACTGTGGGCAATGCAGGCAGCCATCGCAAACTTGATTCAAACCATTTACTCTCTTTAAGTAAAGGAAGAAAAAAATCTACTTTCCAAGTAAGCCTTCTCTATACATGAAGGGGTATTCCAATAAGGTGGTGCTTAGAAGCAGCTAGTGGAATCTTTAGGGCTGCCCCTTCTTTGTTGGTATAAATCAAGATGCTTTCTAGATGTCATGCTGCTTGTTCAGCCCATTGTCTGTATACTGCACATGGCTGGGCATGTTTTGTATGCGATTAGCTTTGTGACCCCCCCCCCCCCAATAATTCCACTGACTCCACACTCCCTTTAACTCTTTGTTTGAACTGATTGTCCAGCTACCTAAGGTTACTAGTGTGGACTGAGGCTGTGGCACTACCTTCCCTCCTATGTAAAGGTAATGAGTGTTTGAACCCCCAGCCTCATTACTCTACCTGCAGTGAAGGCCGTGTTTGTGTATCAATCAGTTAGATTCACCTGGAGAAGCATCTTAAGGAAGGCTGTGTGTCACACTGAGGTGGAATAACAGTGATTTTAAACAAAAAGACTTGTGAGAAAATAAACAAGTCTACAGAGTACTGATTTCATGCAAACCATGCATGATTTGTACATGTTTTAGAGTTGGTTCCTTTGGAAACTGTGTATAGATTATTATAGGAAGCTGCTATTCTTATCAGACAATTAACCACTTTTACTGAGTGCACAATAGGATAGAACACAATGTCTTATAAGGTGTCCAGACCAGATAGAGAAGTCTTATGTACATATATGAACAAAATAACATCTGTAGATTAGCTGTAAAGGAAGGAAAATTTTGTCCAAATTCAGGATAGCCAAATTTCATATTTGTAGTGGGCATGTTATTGTGCAAAGGCATGATTCAAGCCAGATGAAATTGTTAATTGTGTAGTGATACTGGCAGTAATAATACACATGTGTATCATGGGACAGCTCTATTCTGCAAGGTGTTTGAAGCTTTATATTAGAATCAGTCAGCCTGGTAGACCCACCACCATGCAGACATATTTTGTAAACTATTGGCAGTTAGGGAAGCACATTACACCCAAAGCATCAGCAGGGATCAATTAGTGTTTCTCTGTAGCCGTGAAGTGTCCTGTATGTATATTTAAACCATGCAGTGTACATTTAAGTAAAGGAACAATTAAGCTGTCACCCATGATTGACTAGGATAGTTAAAAATCACCCGAATGGAGTCCAGGCTTTCACTCTCAACCTCCAGGATTTCTCTGCACCTGTTTTGACCTTCTCTCCCAGCACTGTTATCTGCTACCTTGAAGCTATTTCTTTGCCTATAATGGGGCTTTCCCCTATCACAGTTGATTGCTATGCTTAACTGCAGTCTGCTGCATGATGAACTTCAAGGAGACAGAAATGGAGATAGTTTTACTGTGTAAGTTGTTCACTGGTTGCTGTTTACATTATCAGCTCCCAGAGACTTTATGGAATCCTAGGGTTATTTTCTGCTGCCCATTTGAAAGCTGTAGGCACTTGGCATAGAAGTGTGTCTTGAAGAGGATAATACAGCCCTTAAACATTCTACTCACGTATTTTCTCCTGCCTCGGTATCTATCTGGTACATTAAAAGAACCTTTTCTCTACATCATTAGAAGAAGTAAAACATAACCAAATAAGAAACGTTATCAATTGGCCTTTGGACAGTCAGCGGCACTGAGCTCCTCTGCCCCTCTTCCACATTTGTTCCATCTCAGACCACCTTCAATTTGAACTTCACACCAGCTGGCTTCCCAAGTGCCCATTCTTCCTGGTGAATACAGAAGGCAATCTTCCTTTGATGTGTTGCCCCCACATGGTCAGCAACATTTTCACCTGAGACATCATGAAAATGGGAACCTCTCAACAGCTCCTCTGAGCAGATCTATGGAAAGTTTCCCATGGCAAAGCGACATCAGTTAAGTGGAAGGAAAGATTTAAAATAGCATTTTTTGAAATGCCTGATTAACCTAATATTGGTCATATTTGGATGTGGGAATTGTATATCTTATGACCTAGAGTTGGTTTCTTTGGAAACAGTATGTATATTAGTGGAAGTGTTCTCTGGAGCAAAGCAGAGGGAGGTGACACCAACAGTAGAGAGAACGGAAAAAGAAAACCACACTCAGCGCCCTGAACAGCTATTCCCTCAGTGTGGAATGGGCCTGGATTTCTTTGTATTCCATTTTTTAAGTATGCAGTTTGGTTAGTTTTGACAAGCAGATACCATCATCTAATCAAGATGTAGTGTACTTCATGCCCCTGAAGACTTCCCTCATTTTTACATTTGAGGCATGATGACACTGATATAATTTCTCTTTAAATTCAGCATGGAACTATACACTGTTGAGTAAAATAAAAGTTATATTGTCTATTAATTAGACAATATAGTTAGGTTGAGGAAACAATAAGAACACAGAGTAGAGTATACAGGTCCGATTTCATTTCGGAGAGCACTTTCCTACTAAGTGGGTTTTCTAGGACCTGAGTCTAGCCCAACTTCCAACTAGCTTACTGACTTTAATTAAGAAATTTGATGTTTTTTCTGGATCTCAGTCTGCTCATTTGTAAAATGAGTAAGTTGAGTTCTACTGTAGTTTTGCAATGATTTTCATGCCTTTTGAGAGAGAGCATGTTAGAACTGAAATGTAAGTCCTGGGTGAAATGGTAATTGCACTGTTATAACCAGGCCTCTTAAAGTTCTAACAACCATGCTTTTGTGTTGAGGACTTGCTGCCCACTTAGTCATCACAGTGGAGCTCAGTGGGACTGGGCTTTCATCGGGTTTGTCTTGGCTATCTGACTCTAGAGAAGTCGAGATTAGAAAACTGCCAAGCTTGGATGAAATATTTCCATTGAGGATGGTCAAAATTGAATACTGAGGAACTTGACTGGTAAAGGAAGCTAATATCCTCTGTGGTAGACATAACCATTATTGCTCTTGTCTCTGATGGTGTCTCTGTTAGGATTTATTTAAACTGGTTTGGGTAAAAACCTAAAGAAACAGAATTTTATAACAACCAGAATTGTTTTCATTTTTAACCGATTTTTTTCTGAAGAAATAGCCATCAGTAAAAACATCATTGACTTAGTCTTTCTGCTATACATTTTTCAGTCACCTATTATAATTCTGAATGTGTTACTATCCCCACCCCAACGTTCTTTTCCTTTTAAGAAATAAATGCAAAATATATAATAATATATTTCTTCTTAACTAGAATCTAACTTTGTTGTTATTCTCTATAATAAATGCTTTTTTGGTAAGACTTACCGGAAATCCATTTTTTAGGTATGCAGTTTGGTTAGTTTTCACAAGCAGATACCATCATGTAACCAAGATGTAATGTATTTCATGCCCCTGAAGAGTTCACTCATTTTCTCTTTGTTGTCAGTTTCCTCTCCAAACCCTAAGCATCTGGCAAAGACTGCTTTGATTTCTCTCCCTATAGTTCTTGGTTTTGCTTTTTCCCAAAAGTCTTATAAGTGAAGTTATAACAAATTTAACTTTTTTGTGTTTCTATTAACTTAGCTTCTTTCACTTAGCATGTCTTTTGAGATCCATCCTTGTGTTGCATATGTCAGTGTTTTTAACTGAATAAGAAACTGTCAAAGATTTTTGCAAGACGGCTGTACCATTTTGCTTTCCCACTAGTAATGTTATAGGAGTTCTAGTTTTTTCATGTTGATAAATGCTTCCTGAAAAACAGACACAGAAAACTTACACAAAACAAATGTTTGGCTTAATGGATTGTTGTAAGGTGAACACTTTGTGACTAGCATCAAGTCAAGAAGAAAACTCTGTCACCACCTAAATCCCCTCCTGATGCCTCCTCTCAACCTCACATTCACAGTTCCTAATAAATAACTATTTCCTGACTTTAGAGCAGTAACCTCCTTATGTTTTAATAATTTTATAATTTAATGTGCATCCTCTGACACTCTAAGTCTTGACTGATTGTCAAAAAACTGACTACATGTTTTAGATTTCCATTAATCAAAAGATACCCTCCATCACTTGCTGCTTCTTCAGATTTATCTGTTGAAGAACCTAGAGCATTTGACTGACAGATTTTCCTCTGTCTATATTTGTTGATTATTATTCTTAGGATAATTCAATGTGTTCCTCTGTCCTCTATATTTTCCACAAATTGGCAGCTATTTCCATACATTGTTCTTAATAATGATTTAAATAAGGAGTTAAAGGTTGCTAAAGTGTATCCAGGTGGCAGAGTACTTTTCTAATTTCCCCAGTAACCCATGTAGTGCTGTTATCATTAGGCAGTCAATATTTATTTTTTAGTTGAAGAGAGAAAAATAAGGGAAAGAAAGCAAGGAAGGAAGGAAGGAAGGAAGGAAGGAAGGAAGGAAGGAAGGAAGGAAGGAAGGAAGGAAGGAAGGAAGGAAGGGAGGAAGGAAGGAAGGGAGGGAAGAAGGGAGAAAGGGAGGGAGGGAGGAAAGAAAGAAGGGCGAGCCAGCATTGTACTATGAAAGACTTAGGTTGCACATATAGAAGAATTTTAAAGATAGTGTGCTTATGATAGAAATTTGCTTCCAACAGAGGTTGCAGAATGGCCATTTCTGGGATCTTTAAAAATTTGATAATAGTCATCATTCTTAGCGATATAAAGCAGGATGCCCTGGGAGCATGAAGACCCAATTTCCTATTCCTGGTCTTCTATGATAGAGTACTCAGCTATAAAAGATGAGTTGCCTATTTCAGAATATTCTTTGCAGAATTCCTGTCTGCAGGGCACTAAATGGAATTTGGTGCACTGAAAGTTTACTTCCCTTAGGACAAAGTTTACTTTCAGAGAGTGTTTTATGACCCTCAGATAACATTTAAACCAGTTTTCTACAGTGGAGTCTCAGTAGTGAGGACTGTTGTTTGGATTACCTTTTCGGTATTTAAGCAGTGCATTTAATGAATGGTATTCCTGCACAATATGTCCTTTGAGTGCTGATTATAAATACTTGCAACTAACTGTTCTTTGGGATCCTTTGTTTAATTTATTTAAAAATTCAGTTAAGATGTGCATTGTTATAAATGTCTATAACTGTTGCTAACAAACAGCCTCAACCCTTTAGGAATGTTTTTCTAAAAATAATGTTGGAAATTAGCAATACTGAAGCTACAGGGTTTTGACAGAAGTTTTCATTAACTTGTGTTTCAGAATTATTTTCATACTAGATGCCTGGTGCATGAAAATTCATGCACTGGGGGGTGTGGGGGGAGTCCCTCAGCCCGGCCTGCTCCCACTCACAGTCTGGGAGCCCTCAGGGGTGCAATCAGGGGAAGCTGATGCCCCATCATACCTGCTGCTGCCACTGCCTGCAGTGCAAGCCTTGGGTGGCCTGGTTACCTGAGCCTTGGGCGGTCCTGGGCAGCTAGGTACCTGCCATCTGAGACTTGCCTGGTCCTCAGGCTGGCCCTGGGCAGCTGGGGGCTGAGGGGACTGAAGGACTCCAGAGGCAGGCGTGTGGCAGGGCTGAGGGGACTGGACGATGCCATCTTGAGGCTGTGGTGCCACCATCTTTGAGGGCAGAACAGTCAATTAACATATTCCCTCTTTATTAGGTAGGATTTCTCTGAACCAAAGGTTTGTAGTAGCAGCAAGTGATAGGATGACTTATCTCAAAATATAAATAGGAGTTTCTTTTTAAAGTTAGTTTTTATAATAGTTTAAGCTGTTAGGCTTTATGATAAGCATTTTTATTAATATTAATGTTAACATGGTTACACAAATGATGTTTTGCAGTTCTTTTATTTTTCAGTTTCCAGTACCATTCCCTACATTATTTCATTCCATTCTCACTATAAACTTATTCATGACAAGTAGGGCATATTGTAATATCACAATTTATATAAACACAATATTGAAACTTATTAAAATGAAGCAACTTGTTCATGGTCACATTACTAGGTAGATCCAAAACATATTGAACCCAGGAATTTTTTGGTTCATTTTGGCTAAGTCTCACATAAGAATATTTTTCCATTGATTTTTAGAGAGAGTGGAAGGGCAGGGGAGAGACAGAGCGGGAGAAACATTGATGTGAGAGAGACACATTGCTTGGTTGTCTTCCATATACTCCATCCAGGGCTGGGCATCAAACCTAAAACTACAAGCTGTGTGCCCTTCACTGGAATCCAACCTGGGACCCTTGAGTCTATAGTCAATACTCTATCCACTGAGTCAAACCAGCTAGGAAGAATCTATGAGTTTTAACTACTAGTCAATTATTTCTTCTATTAACTTATTTGTAGTTTATTATCCAAGATAAAAATGAATTTTAAATGATATTGGATGCAAATTTATTTCATACACATTTTAGCCTTAATCATAATTCATATGTCCTGCCATTGATGTTTTTTTTTTTTTTAACTCCCTCATCATGACCTGACTGCAATTGTACTCAAGAGAAAATTAGGCCAGGGGAATAAAATAAATGACATGAAATTAAATGGAAATCATAAACTGCCATTTTCCTATTTCAAAATGCATAAGGTGCAATTGTATCATTAGTGTCTCTTCTATAGTCTTTACTTTTTTGGCATATATTTGTACTGCATTGTCAAACCAGCTGGGCTCATGATTAATTTGGTGTTTGAAGATATTTAGACTGCCATCAAATTATGATTGCATTTATTATATGGACTGGATATTCATTGGATTTAGCTAAGGAGACCCAAATTTCCCCTTTGCAGTTGACTTGCAATATATATAGTTAGCTAACAAAATTGAGCTCCATGTTATTCTTTCTACCGGATCCCTTTATAACAGTTCACTTGCCTCAGTTACCACACAAACTTTAATCACATAATTATATTTTTCTTCCTATTGTTTTGGGGTTTTAATGTGATATATCTCCTCTGCAATTGACTGTAAACTTGTTATGGTTATAGATTGATGTATAGTAGGAGTTCCTTAAATATTGTAATAAATGAATAAATTAGTATTTCCAATGCATGGTAGTTCAAAACAGCCATGTTGCTGTTTAAAACTACCATGTATTGAGCCCTTTCTGTGGATGGCATTTGGCAATCGTGGTGTATCAGAGTTACCTAAACAGTTTCAGATTTCTAATTAATTTTATTCAATTTAAAGTTTTTTTCTATATTACTCTTTTTTTTATCTTTATTGTTCAGTTTATTAATTACATTGTTCCCCCTTTTTTATCCCCCTAAAGCTCCCCTCCACCTTGTACCCATCCCACCCTCCACCCTCACCTCCCCCCACACTGTCCTCTCCCATTGTTGCAAGATTTTTGTCCAGTCTCTTACTGTACTTCCCACACCCCTTTTCTCCCCAAGAATTGTCAATCCATTCCCTCTCTATGTCTATGATTTTGTTATATTCACCAGTTTATTCTGTTCATCAGATTATTAATTCACTTGATTTTTAGATTCATTTTTTAAAAATATATTTTATTGATTTTTCACAGAGCGGAAGGGAGAGGGTTAGAAAGTCAGAAACATCAATGAGAGAAAACATCAATCAGCTGCCTCTTGCATGCCCCCCACTGAGTATGTGCCCGCCGCCAAGGTACATGCCCTTGACTGGAATCGAACCTGGGACCCTTCAGTCTGCAGTATGACGCTCTATCCACTGAGCCAAACTGGTCTCGGATAGATTCATTTGTTGATAGATATATATTTGTTGTTGATAATTTATATTTTTATGTTTTTCTTGTTCCTCTTCTTAAACAATACCTTTCAGCATTTCATATAGTATTGGTTTGGTGGTGATGAACTCCTTTAGCTTTTTCTTATCTGCAAAGCACTTTATCTGATCTTTAATTCTGAATGATAGCTTTAATCTTGGTTGTAGATTCTTGCTATTCATCACTTTGAATATTTCTTGCCACTCCCATCTGGCCTGCATCGTTTCTGTTGAGAAATCCATTGACAATCCTATGGGTGCTCCCTTATAGGTAACTAACTGTTTTTCTCTTGCTGCTTTTAATATTCTCTCTTTATCTTTTGCTCTTAGCATTTTAATTATGATGTGTCTTGGTATGGTCCTCTTTAGATTCCTATATTTTGGGGTTCTCTGCACTTCTTGGGCTTTTAAGTCAATTTCCTTCACCAGGTTGGGGAAGTTTTCAGTCACTATTTCTTCAAGTAGGATTTCATTACCATGCTCTCTCTCTTTTTCTGGCACCCCCATAATTCGGATGTTGGCATGCTTGAGGTTGTCCTAGAGGCCCCTTACGCTATCTTCAATTATCTGGATTGTTTTTGTTTCTTGCTTTTCCAGCCGAGAGGATTTTGCTCCTTTGTATTTCAAATCTTTGACTTGGTTCTTGCGGCCCTCTGGACTGCTTTTAGGACTTTGTGTAATATTTTTTTATTTCAGTCAGTGTATGCTTAATTTCTAGTAGGTCCTTTTTCATATCCTTAAGAGTCTCGTTCATATCCTCGTAGGGCTTGTTCCTTTCCTTATAGGCCTCATTCATTTCCTCCTTGGTCTTGTTCATTTCTTCATAGGTCTTGTTCATTTCCTCATATTTCTCATTAAGTTCATTGGTCTTTTCTAGGAGCCTCTTGAAAAACCTAATTACTGTGGTTTTGAACTCTATGTCTAGTCTTTTTTTCCTCCATTTCTTTCACACCTGATTTCTTTCCATTTCTCTGCATTGTGGCTGCTTTCCTGAGTTGGTCGTTTAACTTTGTGTGGTAGATGTCCTCTAAGGGACAGTGGCTCAGCCTCCCCAGTTCCCTGAGGTGGATACTCTTACTGCAATCCTTTATGGGTTGTACAGTATTGTTGGAGTTAAGACCAGCTAATTGTTGTTAGCACTAGGAGGGTTTGACCTCCAGGCCAGTTGGGTGTGGAGGTGAGCTGTGTTCAGGTTGTATGGGCAGAGTCACTGGGCTGAGCAAGCAGCGTCAGCTACCCCCTATGCAGCGTGCCGGTCTCTGTGTTGGGTGGTAATGGCTGCGCATTTCCAAGAGAAAGCCGCTGCCGCTGGTCTCCACCCATTACCAGACAACTCTGTTTCTCCCTAAATGAGTCTGCACACCCAAAGTCTTGACCAGGGTTGTAAAACAAAGCAGTCCAGTGGTCTGCGCATCTTCTCTGTGCTGTCACGCTCTTTACATGCAATGCTATGCGCACTATCTTCAAACTCGGAGACCTCCGCTGCGCCCGGCTTTTAGCATGTGTACCCTGGACCTTGGACCTTGCCTGGCACTGGGGAATCTATGCAGTGGGACATCTCCACCCTCCCTGTTGGAGAAATCCAGCTGGGATTGCTGCTGCCAGCCCTATAGCCTGTGCGCGCCCGCAGCTCCAAACCTCTGGCTCCGCACGTATCTTCATGGCTGCGTTCCGCCAGTCTTCTGAGTCTCAGTGTCCCACCTTTACTTTTATTTGTGGAATTTTCACTCAGCTAGCTTTCCGGTGATTCTGGATGATGTTTGTTTTGTTGTTATGTTGTAGTTTTGGAATTGTTGTGCGGGGCAGCACAATAGGTGTTTACCTATGCCGCCATCTTGGTTCCTCCTGTTCAATTTAAAGTTTTATTTAGATAGTAATATAGCTTTAAGAATAAGATTTTACAGGCACTAATGAGAACATAGTATGACAATGTTTTAATAACAAAATTGGTTTGGTTCTGTGCTAAACAAGGCAGGGTGGGGCACAAAATAAGACATGCTACCTGTCCCTAAGGATCTAATGGAAAAGGTAACATCACAAACAAAAAAAATAAAAACAACAACAACAAAAAAACCCAACACCAACAAAACTAACTTGACAAAAACAAATTTTTGCTGCAAGAAAGGGAGAAAAAAATGTCCTAAGAGAAACTCTGAAAGCAAGACATGGATTCTGCTCTAGCCAGTTCTCGCTCAGTGGTTAGAGCATTAACCCCTACATTGAAGAGTCACTCGAGCAATTCACATTATTGTCAAGAGAATCTCCAGTGAAGGAGTAATACATTTGCTATACTTCCAATATGCATGACACACATAAACGCTTAGGAGTTATTGCCTTTTCAGAAACAATCACTGAAGCACAGGCTATGTTTTCAGGAAGTACCCCACGGGTCTTTGTAATAGATTTGAATGGCTTCAAGATTCTGCCAACCCAGACTTTCCAAGCTATCTGTCCAGAGTAAAGAATTGAGTAGGGGAGCAGCAAGGCTGTGGTTACTGCACCTGAAGCCCAGCTGTGGAAAGGCCAGGGCCTTGTAGGTTACAATGACAATACCATCCATCATGTAATGAAACTTGGGGAGGCGAAGGAGGAAGATCAAATGCATTAGGAGAGAACTCGTAGATATGAACGAAGCAAAGCTGCACACTTGAAACTTCTATGATGACCCTTTAGATATGAGGTATATGAGATGCATATGTCTAATTCATTTCTTTTTCTTAACATGTACGATGAACTGACCACATGCCAGGCAATGTTCTAGGTACAGGGAGATTGCAGTGAAGCAAAACCATAGAGGGACCATAATACTACACGTAATGTAATTCTTATAACAGTATTCTATGGAAGATGTTCATATTATCTGTCTGTTACAAATGAGGAAACCGAGGCTCATATGGCTTAAATAGCTTACCCATCATCATATACTTGGATGTCTTATAGCTGGGATTTCAACTCAGAAAGTCTGGCTCTTACCCTTAACTGTATATCATTTTCTGTTTCTGTAACCCACAACAGAGCAAATGAGTTAGTATTTATTGGATGTTGACCTTTTCCCAGTTGCTTTTTGGGGTACTATATCTATGTAATTTCATTGCTTAAAATCCTGTGAGGAAGTGCTAGTATCCATATCGTATAGATAAGAAAAATAAGGACAGAGGGGTCATAATAAGGCCAGTGAAGTTAAATAATTTATAAAGAACATCCAGCCTGTAAACAGCTGTGCCAGGATTCAACTTAGGTCTATTCCCCCTATTATATATACTCTTTCTATTGTATATTACAACAATTAGTAGATGTTAAGCTCAAAAACATTCAGTATTTCCTTGAGTGCAATTTCCATATTTGATACAGTATGATAGTCAATGTTTTGGATATATGTTAAACTTTTTCTTTTGATGTCTTTGAGAATCTATGCATACCTTTTCATTGCTTGGAATATGTTCTACATGGTAAGTTTCTCTTGTCATTTTGCGTAAGATTAAAAACATTGTTTTAGGGATCTATTTTTAAGCCAACTCACTCTAAAACCTATAAAACCTTAAATAATTATTTTCAAATATTTCCAGAATTACTTGGTTATTGAATCTTTAACAATTTAAGAAATTTATCTTCAATTAAATATGAAAATAATGCTATATATAAATATGGTGATTTTTGGAGTCCAATGTTCTTTGTTCTTTACAATACTGCTTCTCAAAATATATTCAGCTAGGTTTGCTCCTTATTTTTTAATATTTCAACTAACTTCCTTTTTTCATATAAATATAAAAATCAAATCACCAGAAGAAAGAGAAAAAAAAGTACCAGGTAAAGAAAAGTAGATATATATTATACAGTATTTTATCTAAAAAGAAAATGGGGTTGTCTGCCTATGTATATGTGTGTGTATAAATAAATTGTGAGAGATATATTTGGAAAGATAAAGTAAAACTTTAAAAGGTAACTGTAGATAGAAAGAGAGAGTAGAGTTTGGGGCAATAATAGAAGCCAATTTTCTCTAAATACATATTTTTGAGGATTTGACCTTAGAAATATATGAATGTATGATATGTATAACATTAATTTAAAAATTATTAAAATTGAAAGCACAATAAAACAATTACATCTACTTGCAATCAGGATCCAAATTTAGTTGATGACAAAACTGCACAGAGAAATATTTGAAGTACTTCAAGACATAGAATTTTTTATATTCATAGTAGGATATATTAAGGACAAAAAGAAATGGACATTATGTTGTATACCTAAAACTTATACAATATATGTAATAAGTAAACAAATAAATATGGAATAATAATTCAATTATCTATAGAAAAGAAACCCCCAAAAAGTAATTGTTTCCAGTCATCCTATTTTTGGAACTAGTGTTGGTATTGTTACTGTGAAACTTGTTAAAAGGACTCAGAATCCAATTGAAAAAGGCTTCTACCAAACAAAAATGTCTCAGTTAGTGCATCAAGGAGAACAGGAACTGAGGTAACAAGGTCAGCAGTAGACTCCATGCAAACGTCTTGCCCTGGGTCAGTTCTAATAGAAATAATACAATCAACTCCAGGACAGTGTGTTCCAATATGGTGACCTTGGGCCCAATTTGGTGGCATCTGGACATTTATAGGAGGAAATTATGGGTAGTTTCAACAATAATTTTATATTAAATCAGTGGCTGCTACCCATCTGTCTATACAAAGGCTTCGGAGGAACTCCAATACTTCTGTCTGTATCTTAATGCAAGTGGAATTGCTATCATTGTGGATGGTGATTTCAGCTGAAAGTTAGCATCAGAAACAGAGCTACTAATTACTGTTCATCTATTTCTTCAACAGATGTTTATGGATGTTTTATAGTGTACTAGGCACTATTACATGATCTCTCTGTGTGTGTACTTATTTAATCCTTGCATTTAACCAATAGAATAACACCATACCTATTGAAAGATGAGTAAACTGAGTCTCAGTGAGCAAAGGACATAAAACAGTAAACTTCCATATTTGACACACACTTCCAAAATTTAATTCTCCTTCTATATGTTGTGCTGCCCTTGATTTCTCAGTTTCTTTTATGGGGAATTTTTCTCTTGTGAATACCAGCCACTATTCTGCTTTGGGACTCCCCTCATCCACCTAGTATTTTAGAATCTAATGTTGAGGGTTTCTGCTGCTCATCCTCTGCTATGTCCCTCTTTCCTTAGAATTAAAATATTGTGTGATTTTCTACTAGTTTTTTTTTATTTGGTGCTATTTTGTGTTTTTCACATAAGTATCCTGTTGACCATCACAATTGGTCATCACAATACAATATGAATGAGGCTCTTGAGTGAAATTGGAACTGATTACAATGAAGAAGAAACAGTTCCACTTACATGCCCTTCCTTCACCAGAGTTACCAGGGCCATATCTGCTTGGAGTCATGCCAGTGTAATGTGAACAGTTCTGTTTCCATGAAAATAATGAAAGAGAAGTATGAGGGTGGATGGTCCCTGAGAAGTTTCCATGTGACTGTCATGAAGGCTCTGATCACACTGATTGGATGGAGATGAGCTGGTCTTTCCCCCTGGGTGATTCATATGCGGACTCTACCACCTCAGTGAGGTGGATCTTATACTTCTTGTGTATCCTTGATCTGGGAATATAGTTGGTATGTAGTAGGTATTTGCTAGTTGGTAAGTTGTACGCACAGTGGCAGTGAGTAGGTGTGATTATAGCCCAGGTGGCCCAGGCCTCAGTGAGACCTGGCTCGATAGGACCACATGGACAGGTGACTCTACAGTGGCAGTGACAAGGGCTGCAGCATTAATTCTGAGTTCACTTTTACTTTAATTGGTCAGAGTGAGAATGTGTGTGTTGTGGATTGCATTGTGCCTCCCCTCAATTCATTTGTTGAAACTTTAACCCCAGTGTGCCTATATTCAGCCTCAGAGTCTGTAAGGAGATATTAAGGTTAAATGAGGGTGTAAGGGTGAGGCCCTAATCCCATAGAACTAGTTACCTTTAAAATAGAGGAAAAGACACAGTGTGCACACAGAAGAAAGGCCGAGTGCCCACCTTGGGAGAAAGTGGCTATATACAAACAGCAGAGAGTCCTTACCACAAACTGACCCTGATTACCCCTGCACCTTGGGCTTCGAGCCTCCAGAACTGTCATAAAATAAATTATTTTTTATGCCACCCAGTATGTGTTATTAGGTTATGGTGGCCCTGGCAGGTGACTATAGTGTGTGAGTTAGGCAGGCAGAGTTGTCAACTGCCTTCATGTATGTGTCATAATTCCTTGGGGTTCACAGGTGACAAACCTCTTGGGTTATGTGTAATTTCCAGCATGACACTTCACTTCCTTTCCTATTCAAGAAAACACAACAGGAAACACATGAGTGAGGATTATTTTTAAAAAGATACTTAACGTTTGTCTCACCCTAACAGATAGACATACTAGGTTGTTAAAGTGCCAAAATAGTTCCCTCCTAGTTGATAAAAAACTTAGCTTTCCCAAGCCTCTCCCTCTCAGTGCCCTCTGCACTAACTTCTCTTCCCTGGTCCTGGGACACCCTACCATCCAGCACTAGGGACAGCGGAAGTTCCTCAGCCAGTGTCCTTTCTGCTTGGTCAGCACCTAGACCCTGCTAATTACTCTCACTTTTAAAATCCACACATCTGGCTTGTTTTGTTTCACATGACATTCTCAGAATAGAATCTCATCTTTTCTTGTGGCTGGGTAGTATTGTGTGATCTCTAACACATAATAATCTGGCCACTCAGTGTATGTACCAAAGTTAATAAAATAAAATAAAAAACCTGAATTACTTTTTCTTTTAAAGTAAGCCATTTGCAAACTTCATAACTTTATTAATAACTAATAACTAAAGGCACTTTGCACCTGATTGTGAGTCACAATGCTGCCAGTGAGAACTATTGCCCAGCCCACAAAAGGCAGTGAAGTCTGTGAATGAGATCATGTATGCAAGTAAGAGACTGACTCAAGCACTTCTGCATGGCAGGAGGCACTGAGTGGTGGTAGTAAATGCCATTCACTACAAGGCTGCAGACCATGAGCAATCTCAATCTCTCTCTCTCTCTCTCTCTCTCTCTCTCTCTCTCTCTCTCTCTCTCTCTCTCTCTCTCGATTACTTCTGCTCTGGAGTCTTCTTGTATCAGGTCCAAGGAAATGAATAATTTGTGTCAGCTAGGAGCAAAATCAGAATAAATATGCTTACTTGAATGACCATTTTTCTGCATGTCTATGTGGTTACTTGATACGATAATTGAATTTATTTTGCTATGTTGTTTTTTTCTGAGCTTCATTTTATAGGACTTTCCCTAATAATTTGAATGAAATGTTTGAATCCTTGATTTTACTTTTTTTTCTTTAGAAAAACCTGATTTCATTGAGAATGCCTAATAGAATCAAATCCTGATAAATACTTTGAATCCCCTTAAGTACTTTAATTCAAAAGAACTCTTCATTTGGAAAAGACATTCAAATATATATTACTCAAAATTATTATAGCTATTTTTTGTAGCACACAGGTATGCTTAAATGAAACTGAAGGATTTTTAAGCCCATACAAAAACTATATTTTTTTCAAAAATAGGACAACCTGCCCTAGCCGGTTATGCTCAATGGATAGAGCATCAGCCTGTGGACTGAAGGGTCCCAGGTTCAATTCCAGTCAAGGGCACATGCCCAAGTTGTGAGCTCATCTCACTGTGGGGAATGCAGAAGGCAGCTTATCAGTGATTCTGTCATCATTGATGTTTCTATCTCTCCCTCTTCCTTCCTCTCTAAAATCAATTTTATATTGATTGATTGATATATATATATATAATTGATATATATATATATACCTCATACATGTAATACCTTGTAGTGAACTCCTTTCTATATCACTGGGCAGTAACTATGTTATAGCTGTGTTTATATTTGCAACCACATGGAAGATATAATGCTCTGTAGAAAGCATTACTGATTTAGTGGACAACGGTTGCTAATTCCTGGATTTATTACTAAAGGTAATTTAAAATATCTTGGTTTGTTGTTGTTTTTTTTTTTTGGTAGCATGTATTATTTCCAAATTGTTTTGTATAATTTTCTTTCTATAAGCTTCTCAGCACACATCACCTCACCTGAGGTTAAAGGTCTGACTATAGAGCTTATAGAAACATTACAGCCAGGAATATATTGTCTGAGTTCTATGACATACGTTCTCCTGAGATGCTTGGGATCTGACATTAAGTTAATTCCAGTGTAATTGGACCTCATAATGCATGATCAGGGGCTCTTCATCGCATCTCAAGGAGAGATTGGTGGAATTGTTTCTTTCACAAATCAGTGCAAAAGGGAATGGTTGGACTTTAACAAAATGTGGAAGAAGGCAAAAGACAATGAAGATAGACTTGGTAAAAATTATAGGCTTTGACATTAATTTCCCTCAAATAGTAAATATTATCCTATATAATAAAGAGGCAATATACAAATTGACCATCACGCCATAGCACCATCACAAGATGGCTTCCCTGCCCAGCCCCTCCCCTGACCCTAGCCCTGATCATCCTCTCCCACCCCAGTTGAGGGTGGGGTGGAAAGCCAAGTCCCCCACTCCCCCACAGGGATCTGGCCTAAACTGAAAGTTGGACATCCTCCAAGGGGTCCCAGATCGGAGCGGGTGCAGGCTGGGCTGAGGGACACCCTCCAGTGCATGAATTTTATGCACTGAGCCTCTAGTCCTATCTAATAAAAGGGTAATATGCAAATTAACCATCACTCACATCATAAAGATGGCAGCACCCATAACCACAAGATGGCAGCACCCAGTCCTCTCAGCCCTGCTGGCGGTGGCCACTGAGAGCGGGCAGTATGAGCAGCCTGGCAGAATGCTTGATTTCATCTTGTGGTAACAAGGCAAGCGTCCCACCCTGGCCACAGAAGGCCTCTGGGCAGCAGGGGGGGGGGTGGGGGAATGATTGCGTTGTTGCCCCAGCAATAAGGCAAGCGTTTACACGCCAGGCCATCAATGGGCCTTTGGGCTGCAGAGAGCCTCTGGGCAGTGGGCATGGAGCAGACAGGCCCCACAGAGAGCCACTGGTACATGGATTTGTATGCAGAGCTACTAGTAATAATAAAAGCCTAATATGCAAATAGTCCCCTCAGGTGGGAGTTCGAATAATTGGGAGTTCGACCACTCACTATAGCATGCACTGACCACCAGAGGGTGGTGCAGAGCATGGTGGGTGTTAGTTATATGGCACTGGCAGTGGGTGGCAGTGGAGGGACTGCGGGCCCTGATGTGTGAGAGCAGAACCATGGTGGGATGGTGGAGCAGGTGAGTGGGTGGTGTCAGGCCAAGGTGGGTGTGAGTGGGCGCCCTGATAGCCCTGCCAGTCACCCCACAAGTGGCAACCAGTGGCAGTGGCAGGGGCTGGGCCTGGCAAGTGGGCAGCTCCAGTCCAAAGTGGGTTGCCAGGCAGGGTTTCAGGGCTGCGAGGTTGAGGGTGTGAGCTCAGACCCAATCTCCACAGGCCACCCCAAGGAACTCTACCCATGCACCAATTTTGTGTACCAGGCCTCTAGTATTTTTCCTAAGAAAGCGTTAACAGAGGTCATTATAGTGAGAATGGAAACCCCCAATTTTCTTTCATTCATTCATTCATGATGATTGAAAACTTCCAGTGTGCTGGCGACCTTATTTGATCTGAGGTCTGGAGAAAGAGCTAAGGAGACATAGGAGCATGGTTCTCAATCTCCCAAGGGGCTCCCCAGAAGAGGGGCACTCACCTGGAGTGCTGGCAGGTAAATACAGAAATTGTCTCCTAGCTTTCCCCCCATTCACTGCTGCTCAACAGAATGCTCACTGTCTTGGTAGATATATCTGAGTGTCCATTGAGCACAATTTTCAGAGTCCTTTATTAGGACAGACACAGAAGAAAATTATGTATACTACCTAATTAATTATAAATCAAAGGTGTGAATTCCAGTAAACAGGAAACTAAGATGGTTTTCAAGTTAAATTAGTGGAATTGTCATCTTCTTTAAAGAGTTGATAAAGAAAGGGAAGAGAGCTTGAATTACAGCATGAGGGATTTAGGCTAGAAGTAATGTACTTGTGTCCTAATAGCAAAGGTGGATCAATAGTAGAGAGACTATTAGAAAGAGGGTCATTTAAAAAAAAGGTGGAATGATTAAATCTTATTTTTGCCTAAAGCCAGAGAAATGGACTAGATGGTGTTTAAAGGTTATTTCCTACCTTAGAAGAATATGGTGGGCAGAAATGAGATAATGAAATGATTTTCAGCAAAACCATTTAGATGAGTCCCTATTTTCTTGTTCAAGGTCTATTTTCCTTACTAGACCTGAGCAAGGGCTCTGTATCCACCTGTATCCAAGGAAGTGCTCATGGAGGACAGACTTCCATGACTGATGGGGGCAGGTGAGGCTGTCCAGGAAATTTTCTCTGCCCCATGCAGACACATCTAAATATGGATAGTCAGCTAATAAACATGTAGACTGCCTAACATTAGATTGACACATGTTATTTACATTATGTGTAGTGTTATAACTGTCCTCCTATAAGCTGTGAAGTCCTTTGCTGCTTTGGAGCTAGAATCCTGTACTGTGTCTACAATGTGCTGTGACAGCTATAATGTAAAGCAGATGCTGGGTGCAGAGTCCACGATGACACCACAGCCACAGTCATGATCTCTATGCCTGGTGGGAGACCTTTTAGGCTATAAAGTTAAATGATGACAAGGAAGTTGTGGGAATTAACTATGAGACTTTGCAGAGGAGGGTGTAGATGGTTTGCTATATGTTTTCTGGGAGGGTGACAGAGCCTTAAATGACCCCTGTGACTCAATGTTTTAGAAGCTCTGGTGATTTAAAAGTGCCCTTTTCACACCACACTGTTTTGGATTCAAGCAGCAGTGGAGTTGGCTAAAATTTGCTCTGATATAAGGCCCTATTAATAAACAGGTTGACATTTGAAAAGAAAGACACCAGACAGTGTCATACACTGGAAAACGCACCAGACTACTTTCCACTTTGCTTTCAGCCCCATGACTAAGATGCGGAATGACCTTGAGCAATTTCCTTAATTTCCTGGAGCCCTCGTTTCCTCATTTCTAACATAAATTCTTGGATTCTCTCTCACTGTAACATTTTATGAGTCAATAAAATTTTTCAAACTTCCAAAGGAGTTTTTTTCACAATTCTGTTCCCACTTCCAATAGTCTGTTCTAAACATATTTTTTTAAAATTGCTATTTTCACAATCACTCACGTTCTTTCTCACTACTTCCTGACAACATTCAAGAAAAAGGAAGAAGTCATTCGTTAGAAATGGTTGAACTCAAATATCACTCCTCACATGCTTGGAAATGATGTGACCTTTATTTGGCATCAGTACGAATGGGAAGAAAGCATTTAGCTCCTTTCTGGAGACTGGGCAAAAATACCACCTAGGCAGATGCCTAGTAAGGTGGTCCCTCTTTCTTGCTGTCCCTAAAAGAAGCTATGCCCTGGTATAGTTCACACTGTGCTTTTTCCCCCAGTACTCAGCATCCTGTGTGTTTCCCTTCCTTAAGAGGGGGCAGCTGCCAAGGGAGAGAAAGAATACTGTGTCAGGAAGGTGGGAGGTGAGAGGAGCACACGTGGTCATATCTTGCCTTGCATGAACAGGACATGTTTTATTTGCATGGAGTGAAAGCTTAATATTTGCATATTTGGAGAAGAAGACACACACACACAAACATACACACACACACACACACACACACACACACACACACACACACACACACTTTAAAGCCAAGAACATAAGCAGGAAATTTAAATAAAGCAATAATGGATTTTTTTAAAAAAAACAGATGTTATATATAGCTTCCCTTCAGACCCTTCGCCCATTCACTCCTGTGACTCTGACATATGTTGGACACCATTTGGGATTGACTGAATTTAACCATGGAAACAGCACTCCCTCTTAGAGCCTGGTGATGCTACGTGTCAGCATGGCAGAATTCTCTATGGTTGACTTGCCTCAGTTGTTTGAATGAAGAGCCTACTAATGCGAGTGCAATGGAAAAGCAGACAGCAGTCTTGAAAAGCAGGCGAATGGAGAGACAGAGTTCAAAGGAGTAGATGGATGAAATGCCCAGAGTGATAAAGTCATATGGATAGATTTAAATGAAATTTTCATTTTATGCTCTTACAGATGAGAACAATTAGAGTTTCACAAATTAAAATTGTGAAAGCTAGTAACTATGCCCATGTGTTTATTGTCCTTATAAACCAATAAGAAAATAAAAAAGTAATGTCCCTTAGCGAATCTAGGATGAAATGATTCTAAGCATACGGGTTCAGTGGTTGAAGGTTAAGTATAAAGAATAAGTTCTATGAGTATATATTGCTTATGTTCAGTTTTTAATGAGGAAATACATATTTTCAGTATGATTGGCAGGAACAGTCTAAAGATATCTATGAAATATGGAGGCTAAAGGTATAGAGCAGAAAATACAAGATGATACAAGGTGATTTTTCTTAAAAATGAGGTGAGACAGAACAGCTGCATGTGTTCACAAGACAGAAGAGATTTCTCCCAGAGGAGGAGGCCTGCGACTTATGAAAGAGAGAGAGAGAGAGAGAGAGAGAGAGAGAGAGAGAGAGAGAGAGAGAGAAGTACATGACAGGAAGACTGTGAAATTATTAACAGCTTTCCTCCTCAGCCTTCATGGCAGAGGTTAATAGTTGCAGGATGCTAATACAGTAGCAGTTAATGAGCAAGTGGGTGAGTTCCTATTGGGAGCAAGCAGGTTAAGACACACTTCAGTAATTGAATGTGTTTGAATCATTGAGGTTTGATGAAACTCACTTCAGAGTCCTAAAGGAAATAGCTGAAGGTGCAACAGAGTGAGTGGAGTGGATTTTGAGTATTTAGGAAGAATGTGTGTGGGTGAAAAAGCTACATTGGCTGTTGCATCAGAAGATAAATATATAAAAGGCCACAGGGAGGATAGATTAGAGCAATAATGTAAAGAATCATAGGTTTGTGTCCTGAAGGGGATCAGTACAGGAAAAAAAGCAGAGTTGAAGATCTAAATGGAAAGCATGGCCAGTCTTACCCCATCTCCTGAAAACCCCTAACATTGATGTCAGTTTCCTGTACAGTTTTGAACACTCAAGATTTCAAAACCTATACCTCAGGCTGGCCTAATAAATTTGGTTGTTTAGAGGGAAATAATAAACTTTGAATTTAGAAGGTGTGAGCTCCTTTATCAAGTAACGGACTTATGGTTTCACCACAACATCTCCAGTTTCCTGATCAGTGATGGGAACATAGTCAAGGAACTGCACTTAAGCATTTAACAAAACTTCAGTTCCAGCAGGTGGAAGTGTTGTATCCCTCTCTTTGGTGCTATGTTCAGTGTCCCAGCAGAAGTAGCACAGAGCTGGGCGATGTCTCTATGTCAGTTAGAAAATACCACACTTTGACTTTTTTTGTAAATTTGTAGATTCTTTTTAAATAATTTTGTTTCATGTCAAGAAAGCAAAAGCCCAATCCGCACTTGGGAGGGTCAACGCTTAAGCAGACCTACTGAAAGGTTATTCCTTGGGTCATAGTCAAGGTCAGTTGAAACAAGGGCAAAGGGTATGACCAAAAATAGAAGTCAGATCAATTGTTTAGTTTATTGTCAAAAGGAAAGTACCAAACTCCCTATGTGGATGTTTAGCCTTGGTTAGTATATATTTGGATAAATTCTATTGAGAGCACTAGTTTTGTGGACATTGTGGAGATGAGGTGTCAGGAAAAATAATACCAGTGCCCCAAATAATAATGTAAATAGTGTCCATTATGTCCCTCCCATCTAGTGGAAACTGAAGGTGGATACTCTTTTAAGCCTCAAATTAACAGCTTGGCACTATTCTGACTCTCATTTTTAAATAAGAATACTTCGACTTCATTTAAATGACCTGACCAACATTTCACCTTGAGCAAGTAGCTTGAAACCCAGGCAGTCTAAAGTAAGTCCAGAGCTTCTTCACTTTTAACCACTACCCTGCAAAGGTTTCAGGAAATTGTATTAAAAAGGTAGACATAAAAGAAAATAGTGAAAAATGATGGTAGAACTTTTGAAGATAATGATAACTTCATTCATGTGGATAAGTGATGGAAGGAAAACATAATAACCAACAAATATGTAAAAATGTATAATGAGATGGCTAAGGGAAAAGCTATCAATCATTCTCATGGGGAAAATGAAGAGAAATGACCTTTTAGTGCTATAGAAATAGGGATAAGTAGCAGAGAGGACTCATAGGTGATTAAATATCATTGCTGAAAGGAACATCCTCAGATCCAAATCCATCATTTTTTCAAATGGGGACATTGAAGTTCAGGGAGGAAAGATGGCATTTTCAAAGTCACTGATTGAGTTTGCTGCCCTGCTGGGGCCTGAATCCAGTGCTCTAGTAGCTCAGTCCAAATTGATACCATTTAAGTCTTATGATTATTAGTGTAAATGACTCAAGAGGCCCATGTATTTATGTACATCTGTGTGTGTATGTGTGTGGGGGGGTTGTGGTTGGGGGTGGGGGGCAGGTGCATGCTTGTCTGAACTAGTAATGAAAAGTGATCCAATTAGCCAAAACCGGTTTGGCTCAGTGGATAGAGTGTTGACCTGCAGACTCAAGGGTCCCAGGTTTGATTCTGGTCAAGGGCATGTACCTTGGTTGCGGGCACATCCCCAGTTGAGGGTGTGCAGGAGGCAGCTGATAGATGTTTCTCTCTCATCGATGATTCTGACTCTCTATCCCTCTCATGAAAAATCAATAAACTATATTAAAACAAGAGTGACCCAATTATCAGTACCAGAGCCAAAGGCACATTCATGGAGACAGTAGAAGACAGGAATAAATTGATGGTGGGAGGTGCATTAAAGCAAAACACAGCTTGAGCTAGGACTTTTAAATCAAGATCCTGAGGAAAGAGCTGAATGAAGTTTCCTAGACAAATATTTGTAGGAAATTAATTAACAACACAAAACAACTTAATATTTCCTTTTTCCTTCCCTTATTCTTTGTTTTATGTCAGTTCCCAGAGCTAAGAAATCTACTGTAGAAAAGGGGAGGAGGGAAGAGCTGAAATGGAAAAAAAATAGCTCAGTGTGATTCACTATTAATGACCTCAGTTTTCTCCTGCAGTCGCGTTTTTTGCTAAGACTTTACAAAAATCTTTAAAATCACTTTAAAAAATATATAATTTTCCCCAAAAACCTCCTTTTTCTTCCCAATTTTCAGAGTCAATGTATGCTCTGAAGTGTCTGGATTATATGCAGTTGAGGATGTCAGTGACTGATTCGAATGCCAGCTTCAGGACTTTGTATTTTCTGTCACACTCTGCCACTTAGTGTTCTCGGGACATCTTCTCTTACAGTCTCCTTGCTTGGCCCAGCATACACCCCATTGTGATACTTGAAGCCCAGTGGAACTGTCTTCCAATTACAGCCAGAAATACCCTTGGATGTCAGGGGCCTCTCTTTCCATATGTCACAAACTTTGCTTTTAGTATTTTTTTCTTGAAGTTAAAACAACAAAAAAGTTATTTTTATAAATATTTATTTGCAATATCCTGTGACCAGATGCACTGTTAAGAACACAAACATCAACAAAATATGAAAAATGATCACATGTCTGTACTGGGAAAACTGTTGTAAAGAAGCATTTGAGATGCAGCTTTATTGTTCTAAGCCATGGAAAGCATTCATTTGAACACTTATATAAAAAGTATTGCATCTAATTTGATCAAAAGAGAAATGATATTTGAGAATATAATTTCCATAGAGCTTAAAATAAACAGGAAGGCTTTTTGCAAGTTGGCTACAAGAATAAGAATTTCCTATCTTATTACTGAAATACAATTTTTGCTTTTTAAATTCGAGTGTCCCAATTCAGGAATATTTGGGGAGCTGGAATATAAATTACCTCAGTGGCAGCCCATTGTCACACTGGATTCTGGACCAACTGCCTGGTCTCCATCCCAGGTCTGTGTTTTACTTGTACATCTTTAGACAAGTTTCATTAACTCTGTGAATTTCAGATTTGCTATTTGTAAATGGATCAACTACATATGGTTGTTGGAGGGACTAAATAACAGAATGTATATAAAGTGTCTGGTGCAGAGTAACCAAGGAGTTCAGTAAAATGAAATAGTATATAATGATCAGATTATCAATAATCAGTAGCTATCATTAAAATGGGGATCCTAGTCAATCAAGTGGTTGACCCAGGCTCACTCTCTCCAGTAACTCCCCTCTGGGACTGTATTACTAGGAGCAGGTATGGTTTTACTTGAAATTCTTATTTCAAGCATGTTGTTGGGAAGATTATTGATATATGCCCAGGGTTCATCAGGTGTAATTCCACACTCATCCGTTAGGCCAATTTTCTGCATTTCCAACTGCACTCAGATGAGGAGCAGCTACTCTGTCTTTGTAGCACAGGAGCCCCTATAGACAATCAACCATGTTCCTGAACAGCTTACTTAGAAAAGCAGGCAGCAGGACAGATTTGGCTTGCAGGCCACATTGGGCCAACCCCTACTCCCATGAATTATGTAAGGAAAAGGGGGTGGGCTAACAGAAAAGGTGAGCTCATTCATTAGAGTTGAGCTGAGGACCAGCATAATTGCATAAGCCTGATCAAGTAAAAAGGGTTTCCTGAGAATATACTCTCTGCACCATCCTGTAGGAGGCATTGTTGGAACAAAGATATTTGAGTCATAGTCTGTTCTTAGATACTACAATTGACTTGTGGCAAATTTATCAGAAACCAGTAGCCAGTTAGTGGCAATGGCCCGAACAGTGTGGCTCTGATTTCTCTTTATTAGATGTGTGAATTGTTGAGAACATTGAGGCAGGGTTTCTAACCACAATGATAAACACTGGAGGAAATAAATTAGCTTTATTTTGAAGAGCTCAAAATGTTTTCTTAGTATTATTTTATTTATCTCTATATTATTTTGAGCTAGAAACTAAGTCAGAAAGATACTGAATCCATGTGTAAAAAAAATAAATTCCAGAGAGATCATTGGGTAAATTAGAAACAAATTCAGAATTTGAAGCTGTGCTTGCTTTCATATCAGTTCAAAGATTTTCTTCCCTATATGCCTGCTCTCCTAAATAAAATTGGCTATTTTCACTGGTTTACAAAATTACTCTTGGGGTGGAAAGTAGCTGGTTTTAAGAACCACAATACCTTATACAATATTGTGCTTGTCTTAGGAACTAATATTCAATAATACTAAACCAGTAGGAAAAAAATTATTTTCCATAAGTGTTTTCAGGTACATGATTTCTTGACTAAGACACTGCCAAGTTCAGCTCTGATAAATCTCAGAGAACTGTTTATAAGTATTTTATAACCTAAACATCTTCCATAAACAATTAAATACCAATTTATGCTTTTATTCCTCATAATTTCTTTCTTTATTTATTTTTTTTATTGATTTTTTACAGAGCGGAAGAGAGAAGGATAGAAAGTCAGAAACATTGATGAGAAAGAGACATTGATCAGCTGCCTCTTGCACGCCCCCTGCCGGGGATGTGCCCGCAGCCAAGGTACATGCCCTTGACCAGAATCGAGCCCGGGACCCTTCAGTCCACAGTCCGACGCTCTATCCACTGAGCCAAACCAGTCTCAGCAATTCCTCATAATTTCTTTAAAAGATACCAAAAAAACCCTCACAGTTGAATAACAACTGCTACTCTGAAACATAATAAATTTCTTTTTCTTAGCTTACCAAAAGTATGTAGTCTGAATTGCATGAATTATTTTGAAATAATCAATATGAAGATTTTAATTATAGCCAAATATCCTTAATTATAAGACTGTATTATTCAAATAAAACTAGAGTGTTAAACACATAATCTGCTATTAGTTATTTAATGTGAATAGTTCAGTTATATGTGTTTTTTTTCCCAAATGTTAATATTTTTTCACTAAGAAAATTGACCTTTTAAGGAATATCTGTTTCTGGATTTAACTCAGTAGCCATTAGCAATACATTTATTTGCAAAGTTTTTTTTAAGATATAACTCTAAAATTGCAGGGAAATGTCAACACTTTAGAATAAGTGGCTAATCATTTCAATTATCTTGGTATTCACTGCAGCATCATTAATCATGATAGAGTAATTCGATCCTAATATGGATGTAATATCTAATTCTACAGAGATTCAGCTATAATTTAGTAACAATTACTGTCCACTTATTATAAACTGATGCCAAAAGCCTTAATGCAATTATTTTATGCATTTTGGTCACATTACACAATGGCATTAAAGTTTGCAGATGTTGCAAAAACTTTAGATTGATGTGGCTGATTAAAAACACATTACATTGGAAATTTTTTACTTGAGGTGTTTATGCTGGTATTTCACAAGGTGCCTCTCATTCCATTTTTGGAATATCTCTACTTTGCTTCAGTGCTTTTCTTGGATCTCTCTTTTTCCTGCATACTTACTTTGGAGAAAGCAAATTGTTTTGTTTCCTAAGTGGGTGTAACTTTTGAAAAGGATATAATAGAAAGATTGTCAAAAGGCCAATGACTTTTCAGGCAAGTTGCCTACGTGGAGGTTTCGCAGGGATCCCAGGTCACCCAGATACAGACAATGCACCTGTTAATAACCAGGAATCTTCAACTCCAGCTCTGGCTATCCCATGTATTAGTTCATCCTTATATCACAGAGCACTGTCAGCCAGTGAGGGCAGTGTGGGTCCATGATCCGGCCCTGCCTCTATGAGATCAAACAGTGTGACCCAACTGTGAAGCAAGAGTCCACTACTGTCACATTATTTGTACCTTTGGCCTTCTTTATCTTAAGGCACAATTTCCATACTGTTGTCACAACTCAGCAAATATTCAGGTAACTTCCATTTTTCTTCTTCTTTTTTAAAATATATTTTATTGATTTTTTACAGAGAGGAACAGAGAGGGACAGAATCAAACTCAGGATCCTTGAATCCGCAGGCCAATGTTCTATCCACTGAGCCAAACCAGTTTCAACCATTTTTTTTTCTTCTTGAATCCTGTTCACAGTAAAGAAGCTGATAGCCAAGTGAGAAAGGTGGGAAATGTGGCCAGGTGCCCAGTTAAACTTCTTTTACTGCAGAAAGTTCATAGAACTTACATTGGGGGACAAGTACAATCTTCTATGCATAAGTACTATAAAGCCTAGCCTCTGCCTTAGACAAACATTTATTAAGACACTTCTTCCCTGGCAGGGGTAGATCAGTCTGTTAGAGCATCATCCTAATACACCAAGGTTGCAGGCTTGATCCCCAGTGAGGGCACATACAATAATCAACCAATGAGTCCTGGCCAGTTTTTCCATAATGGTTAAAGCATCATTCTGAACACCAAAGGGTCATGGGTTCAATTCTTGACCATGGTTACGTACCTGGTTGCAGATTTGATTCCTGGCCCCAGGTTGGGGTGCATGCATAGGGCAACCAATCAATGTGTCTCTCTCACTTAGATATTTTTCTCTCCTTTCAATTTCTCTCCCTCTTCTCCCGCCTTTCCACCCTCTCTGAAAATAAATGGAAAAATATCCTCAGGTGAGGATTAAAAAGGAAGTATCAAACAATGAATGCATCAATAAGTGGAACAACAGATCAATGTCTCTCTCTCTGTCTCTCTCTGTGTCTCTGTCTCTTTCTCTCCCTCTCTCTCTCTAAAAATTGATGAAACAAAAAATACACATCTTAATAAATGTATTCTCAATATATTTAACTATTCAACCTCCTAATTATCATTATGTTAACACATGTATAGAGATAATTGTTATCTGTGGAGCTGGGTGTCTACATGCATTATCATCTAGTATCAATGAAATTGTATGACCTCCTAGGCTGGCACACTCTTCCAGTACTTACCTTATTCCAGTGTCATTCCCAACATCTATGTGAGGTTTACTTGACTTAATAGCAATTTAGCTATTCTACAAATAGGAAGCTGTATCTATCTCCTTAAAATAATCCCCTACAATAGACTATTTAAAAGTCAAATCAAAATGTCTTATCAGGAATTTTATATCAGGTTGGCAACAGATCTTTCATTTTAGGTTGGTCCATATTAGTTTGGCTACATCTTATCCTGGGTAACCACTTTTATTGTAATGCATTTCTAGAAATATATAGCTGAAGATATATAGGATATGTATTATTTACTGATAGTAGGAACATAAATTGTAGTCACTCTAGTGGTAATATTGCAGCATCTGTTAAAGTTTGACTGTGCCCAAACAATTCTGCTGCTTCGTGTTTGTCCTAGAATTTCAGTCCCACCATGTTAAGAAGGGGCACTGGAAGGGGTGTGTGTGGCAGCTTTGTTTGCATAATTGAACCTCATGAAATTCTGATATTGGAACAATTTGGACTCATTGACAAGGTGATTTCATGGGTTTGAGGTAATCATTAGAAACAGAACTTTTCATTAGTAGGAGATAAAATGAAATATTCATAATTTATTTATTCACCATGTGCCTTCTATAATGTTATCTGTTGTTGCATAACAAACTACCCCAAATCTCAGTAGCTTAAACAATAGTGATTTAGTATTTCTCACAATTATTTGGGCTGTTTGGGCTAAGCTAAGTGGTTCTTCTGCTCTACATTGTATCACCTGAGATTACCTGGAGCTTGGTGTGGGACTGGCTGGCTCCCCTTCCCTTCCCTTCCCTTCCCTTCCCTTCCCTTCCCTTCCCTTCCCCCTCCCCTTCCCTTCCCTTCCCCCTCCCCTTCCCTTCCCTTCCCCCTCCCCTTCCCCCTCCACTTCCCTTCCTCCTCCCCTTCCCTTCCTCCTCCCTTCTCTTACCCTCCCCTTCTCCTTACCCTCTCCTTCCCTTCTCCTTCCCCTCCCCTTCCCTTCCCTTTCTCCTCCCCTTCTCCTTCCCCTCCCCTCCCCTTCCCTTCTCTTCCCTTCCCTCCCCTTCCCTTCTCTTCCCTTCCTTTCCCTTCTCTTCCTCCTCCCTACCTCCCTCCCTTCCTGCCTCTCCTTCCCTCCCTGCCTCCTTCCCTCCTTTCCATTCCCTTCTTCCCTCCCTCCCTCCTTTCCATTCCCTCCTTCTCCTCACCTCTCCTGAATGGCCATCAGATGGCCAGCCTAGGTTTGTATATTGATAGCAGGAATTGCTGATAGCCATCTTTGGAAATTATTCACCACATATACCATGGAATATGGTGGAACATGTGAATTAATTAGTATAGATTTATGAGGCATATTATCTAATTTAAACAAAATGCAGAATAATATGAGGTGTTAGTTTTCTATTACTGTGGAACCAGTTAACCACAAACTTAATGACTTAAAACAACCCCTATTTATTATCTCACCCTTATACAGGTCAGAAGTTTGAGTGGACTTAGCTAGGTTCTCCGCTTAGGGTTTCTCAGAGCTGAAGACAAGGTGTCAGCCAGGCTGGGTTCTTACCATGCGACTCTGGGGAGGAACCTGCTTCCAAGCTCCTTCAAGTTTTGGCAGAATTTATTTTCTTTAGGTGGTAGAACTGAAGTCCCCTTTCCTTGCTGGCAGTCAGTTGCAGGCACTCTCAGCTTCTAGAAGCCACCAGCATTCCTTGGACCATTACATTTTCAAAGCCAGCAAAGATGTATCAAGATGCATTGAATCTCTCTGACTTCCTTCTGTTACCACATAGAGAAAACTCTGCTTTTAAAGGGCATGTGTAATTAGATTAGGCCCACTTGAATAACACCTTTTGATTAACTTAAAATTGATTCATTAGCAGCTTTAATTATATTTGCAAAACTCCTTTTGCCACATAACATAATCAGGATGTGATAGCTCATCATAGTCACAGTTCTGGGAATAGTTAGGAAATTTTAGAGGATCATTTTAGCATTCTACTTACTACATATGTAAGCACAGATAGCACCCAAGACAGTACCAAATGCATATGAATATATATATAGAAAAGTACCTAAAACACTAAATATAGAGAGAAATTTTACTAAATTAACTATCCTAGTTACCTCTGGGGAGTAGACCCAAAATTAGAAAGGCAGGTAATAGTTAGTCTTAATAAGAATATTTTAATTATTTAATATAGACATTTTATTCCTGCAATAACATTATTAGAAAGTAAAACAATGTGTTAAAATAAAATTTGAGGGGTCAAGCACTCCATTCCCTTACCCTATGTAGAATTAACTGTGCCTACACCAATGCACAGTGGCGCTCTCTATATCTCTTGGCAAGGTCTTCTACTATGTGACTGCCTGATATAATTCATCACATATAGTTCATCCCCACTATGTCTAGGACCGAAATTCACCAGTCAGTGCCTCTATAGGCACAAAGTTTTCGTAATATTAAAATCTTCCACATTAGTTGGCAAATAGCCACTGCCTCAGGCTCCCTATGTTGTCCTGCAACCAACTAGCATGCCCTTACTTTCCTAAAACTTGGAACACCAAAACACTCAGACCTCCTGCAGTCTAGCAGGTGAATGCCTAACACTCAGACCGCTTATAATTTAGCAAGTAAATGCCCAACCCTGAACATTCCAGCAGTCAGCCCAGTCCTTTCTTTCTTCCTGGACACTGTTCTCCTGCCTCACTGGTGGTTCTGTATTGTGAACATTACTCTTTGCCTAATCTAAGTTCTTAAAGTACGAATTTAGAAGGTAGCACCTTTTGCAGGCATGTCTCTTCTCCTCTATCAAATGGTAAATGAACAGGAACCAAAACTATTTTCTTTCCAAACTCTGATAGTAATTGGTACACATCCCACCCACTCAGAAGCTGTACCTGCAACCACAGCAGAGATCTTTATATGGGCTCACCTGTACCTTTGATAAGGAAGAAAGCTAACACTGTGTTCACTAGAAATAGTTTCTGCATTTGTGAGGAGAGGGTCAGCACATCATTAGATACTGTGATGTTTGCTTATGAAAATCTCAATGAGAGAAGGCTTTTTGTCCTTGTTTCCACAGTGAGCAGCATAATGTTTTATTGACTTTGAGCTTTGGTCAGAAACCACTGCTGGATACCAAAATTCCTAAATAGGAAACTTGGGAAGTTCAGACTATTTCAAATGGAATGGTTTTTGCATTTAAAAGGAACCCAGGGAATCAAGCTCCCAAGCAATCTGCAGAGATAATAAGGCCTGCTATATCTACATTAATAAAAGAGAAAGATGCAAATTGACTGTACCATTGTGACATCTACCAGTCAATTAGGAGTAAGTATGCAAATTAACCCAACAAAGATGGTGGGTTAATTTGCTTATACAGGCCCCCAGAAGCTGGGGGCGGGACACTTGTATCATCACCATGGCAATGACACAGGCATTCTGCATCACCCTAGCTGCTCCAGACCTCTGGGCGGTGTGGGAAGGCAGAAAGGCAGCTCTGGCTGAAGAAAAGCAGGTGCTGGCAGCCAGGGGAAGGAAGGCCCATTCTTGCATGAATCTTTGTGCATTGGGCCTCTAATCCTATCTAATAAAACACTAATATGCAAATTGATCTTCACCCAAAGACACAAGATGGCTGCCCCCATGTGGTCAAAGATGGGTGTCCCATGTGGACACAAGATGGCCACCATAAGATGACTAGCAGGGGAGGGCAGTTGTGGGCAGTTAGGGATAACCAGGCCAGCAGAAGAGGGCAGTTGGAGGTTACCAGCCTGTCAGAGGAGGGGAGTTGGGGGGGATCAGGCCTTCAGGGGAGGGCAGTTGTGGGTGATCAGCAAGTAGGGAGGGCAGTTAGGGGTGACAGGGTGGGCAGAGTGCACTTGGGGGGGTGGACAGGTTTGCAGTGGGAGGCATTTGAGGGAGGAATCAGGCCTACAGGGGAGGAAAGTTGGATGGAGGAACCAGGCCAGCAGGGGAGGACAGTTGGGGGAGCAGGCCAGCAAGGGAGGGCAGTTGTGGGGGAACCAGGCCTGCAGGGGAGAACAATTGGGGGGCAGGCCTACAGGGGAGGGCAGTTGGGGGCAATCAGCCCAGCAGGGAGGGCAGTTAGGGCAGTTAGGGGTGACTGGGCTGCCAGAGGGCAGTTGGGGGAGACTAGGTCTATAGGGGAAGGCAGTTGTGGGTGATCAGGTCAGCAGGGAGGGCAGTTAGGGGTAACTGGGCCATAAGAGGAGGGCAGTTGTGGGAGGGGGGATCAGACCTATAGAGGAGGGCAGTTTTTTGGGGGACTAGGCCTGCAGTAGAGGAAATTTAGGGGGCGGGGCAGGCCTACAGGGGACAGCAGTTTGGGGAAGACCAGGCCTGCAGGGGAAGGTAATTGGGTTTACCAGGCCTGTAGTGGAGAGCAGCTGGGGAGGACCAGGCCTGCAGGTGAGGGCTGTTGTGGCCAATCAGGCCAGCAGGGAGGGCAGTTAGGGGTGACTGGGCCACCAGAGGAGGACAATTGGAGGAGACCAGGTCTGCAAGGGAGGGCAGTTGTGGGCAATCAGGTCAGCCCCCACCCAACTGCCCTCCTCTGCTGGCAGTTAGGGGTCACCAGGCCAGCAGAGGAGGGCAGTTGGGTGGGGGCAGACCTGTAGGGGAGGGCTGTTGGAGAGGGCAGACCTGCAGGGGAGGACAGTTGGGGAGGGGGACCAGGCCTGCAGGGGAGGGCAGTTGGGGAGGATGAGGCCTGCAGATGAGGGCTGTTGTGGACAATCAGGCCAGCAGGAAGGGCAGTTAGGCGTGACTGGGCCAGCAGGAGAAGGCAGTTGTTCATGACCAGGCCTGCAGGGGAGAACAGTTAGGGGTGATCAGACTGGCAGGGGAGGGCAGTTAGAGGTGACCAGGACAGCAGGGGAAGGCTATGAGAGGCAATCAGGCCAGTTTAAAAGCAGTTAGGTGCTGATCAAGCTGGCAGGGAAGTGGTTAGGGGGTGATCAGGCTGGCAGGCAGAAGTGGTTAGGAGCAATTAAGCAGAGGTAGGCAAGAGATTGGGAGCCAGCAATCCTGGATTGTGAGAGGGGTATCCCAGATTGGAGAGGGTTCAGGCTGGGCTGAAGGACACCCCCCTCCCAGTGCATGAATTTCATGCACTGGACCTCTAGAATAGGATAAAAGTATTCAGTTTATCCAGACTAAATAGGCACAACATAGTTAGGTGTTATTTTTAATGAATGTAAAAGGTGATTTATTTTTGGCCTTCAGTAAACCCAAAACTTGTAATATTTATGCGAGTTATTGTGTCCCGGGCACTCTGTTAAGCTTTAACCTGCAGCAAGAACTCCACAAGGAAGGGATTAGTTATTGTTTCCATTTGACAGATGAGGAAATTAAGTCACAGAGCTCTGAAGTAAATTAACCAAAGTCATATAACTAGAAAGAGGCAGGAACTGCAATAAAACCCAAAATCCTTCTGGCACCTGAGCTCCTCTCTGAAGTAGTGTCTCACTCACATTGCACTAGTTTTCAGTCTTCTCCCAAAGTTGAGCTCTAAGTGCCCATAATTCTGTGTTTGCCATCTAATTAGCCAATGACGGGACAAGGTTTATAGAAATGATGTTACTGAGGCAAAACCAAGTGAAATGGCTCATTGTAAGGTACATGGGCTAAACTGTCAAATATGCCAGTGGTTTACTGGCCATATTAGTTTCCTTAACATAGCAAAGATTCACTCTGTCCTAGTTTTGGAGGCTAAAAGCCTGATATCAATGTGTCAGCAGGATCATGTTCCCTCTAAATGTTCTAGGTAAGAACTCTTCTTTGTTTTCTTATAGCTGCTGGTGTTTTCCAGCAATCCTTGTCATTTCTTGGCTTATAGTTGCATCATTCCAGTTCCTGCCTGTCTGCTTATATCCTTCCTCTCTCAATGTGTGTGCTCCATGTGTTCAAATCCCCACTCACTAATCATTAGATTTCAGGCCCATTCCAATCCATTTTGACCTCATTTTAATTTGAATACATTTGCAAAGACTCTATTTCCAAGTAAGGTAACATTCACCAGTTCAAGGTGGACATAAGTTTTTGGGTGTTTTTTTCCCCCCTTTGGAGAGGGCAGGTACACTTCAACCTATTAAATTGGCCAAAAATTGTGTTCAAATGCTGAATCAGGGGTTAGGAGTGATGAAACCATTAAAAGATATTTGAAATACAGTGTGTAGAAGAATCTACATACCAAAAAATTTATTTCAGAAATTATCATTTGCTGTAAAGATGGTTTACAAATGCTTTTATTTTAACCAAAACTTCTATAGATGGTTATATTGAAGTATTCTCTCATAATATTTTTATGTGCATATTTTTTTCATTCTGGGTACTATGCTTGGCTGAGGAGAAAATAATGATGAGGGAATACAGATACTTAGAGGTCCTTCTCTCAAGGATCTTTGGTTCCTGTGGGGAAACTAATATTTGCCACAGAATCACAGGAATAGAAAACATTTCTATTCCAGATGATGGAAAGGAAGCTGAAGGTTTCCATGTGAAAGAAAAACTTAAGCTAAAATCCATAGCCTGGGTGAGATTGGAGGAGCTCAGTGGAGTATTCAGGAGAGAAAGAATAGATATGTTTTATTCTATCATTTTCCCCCAACATCCAACCCAGTTTAGGGAATATAAACATCTTAGTGGAAAACAAACATATAAATCAAGCATGACATTAAACTTTGTTCTTCCCTGGATAGTTACTACCTCACCTGTGTGTTAGTATCTTTTGGTTGTTATAACAAACTAGAAGCCTGTGCACAAAATTCATGCACAGAGGGAGGGGGGGGGGCGAGGGATGTCTGTTAGCCCAGCCTACACTCTCTCCAATCTGGGACCCCTTGAGGGATGTCTGAGTGCTATTTAGGCCCAATTCCAGTAGTATCGGGCCTAAACAGGCAGTCGGACATCCTTTTCACAATCCAGAACTGCTGGCTCCAAACTGCTCACCTGCCTGCCTCCTTGATTGTCCCTAACTGCTTCTGCCTGCCAGCCTGATCATTTGCTAACCACTAACCTGCCAGCCTAATTGATGTCTAACTGCTCCCCTGCCAGCCTATTTGCCCCCAACTTCCCTCCTCTGCCAGCCTGGTCACCCCTAACTGCACTTCTATGCAGGCTTGATTGCCCCCAACTGCCCCTCTTTGCAGGCCTGGTCACTCCCAACTTCCCTCCCGTGCTGGCCTGGAACCTCCCAACGGCCCTCCACTGTTGGCCATCTTGTGGTGGCCATCTTGTGTCCACATGGGGGCAGAATTTTTGACCACATGGGGGCAGCCCAGTTGTGTGTTGGAGTGATGGTCAATCTGCAAATTACTCTTTTATTAGATAGGATAGAGGCCTGGTGCATGGTTGGGGGCCAGCTGGTTTGCCCTGAAGGGTGTCCCAGATCAGGGTGGGGGTTTCCTTTGGGTGAGGGGCGGCCTGGGCAAAGGGCCTGTGGAGGTTTGCAGGCTGGCCACACACCCCAGCAACCCAAGTGGAGGCCCTGGGATTAATTTATGTCTATAATTGAAACTTTGTAGCCTAGAGTGGAGGGCTAGGCTGGCAATGGCAGGCGGAAAGCTTGGCTTTTTCCATTGCCAGGGAAACCCAAGCCTCTGTTCTCTCCAGCTCAGTGGCTGCTGCCATTTCTATATCTTTTATCATTGAAACTTTGTAGCTTTGAGTAGAGGCCTAGGCTGGCAATGGCAGGCAGAAAGCTTGGTTTTCTCTGTTGCTGGGGAAACCCAAGCCTTCCACCTGTTCTCAGTGGTGGCAGCCATCTTGGTTGGGGTTTATTTGCATAATCTGCTCCTGATTGGAAGGTGGGTGTGGCTGTGGGTGTAGCTTTTGGGTGTAGCAAAGATACAGTCAAATTTTCATATTAGTCTTTTATTAGATAGGACTAGATACCCCATGCATGAAAATTCCCTCAGCCTGGCTTGCCTCCTCTCACAGTCAGGGAGCCCTCAGGGGCAAGACATGATCCAGTGATCAGGGGAAGGTGACACCCTATCACACCTCTGCTGCTGCCACTACCTGCAGTACAAGCCTCAGCTGGCCCCTGGTTACCTGTGCCTCAGGCCTTCCCTGGATGGCTAGGGGGTTGAGGGGTCTAGGGGACTCTGGAGGCAGGTGCACAGCGTGGCTGGGCCTGCCTGTAGTTGGGCCTGGCCTTGCTGCACAACTGCCACCCCTGTGTGGTTGAGGGGACTGGGTGCCACCATCTTGTGGCTGTGGACACCCCCATCTTTGAGAGTGGGGCAGTCAATTAGCATATTCTTTTCTTATTGGCTGTGGGTGCCACCATCTTTGAGGCAGGGCAGTCAGTTAGCATAGTCCCTCCTTATTGGCTGTGGGAATTGCCATCTTTGAGGGCAAGGAAGTCAGCATATTCTCTCCCTATTGGCTGTGTGTGCTGCCATCTTTGTGATGGTGTGAGGGCCAATTAGCATATTCTCTCTTTATTAGATAGGATGACCACAGACTTGGTAGCTTACAATAAGAGATATTTATCTTCTCCCATTTCTATATGTCAGAAATCCAAACTCAAGGTGTCCTCAAGGTTGTATTCCAAGGTTGTCTACTCTATGGAGGAAACTGTTCTTTGTCTTTTATAGCTTCCAGTGGCTGCCAGCAGTCTTTGGTTTGTGGCTAAATCACTCCAGTCTCTGCTTCCATTGCCACTTTGCCTCCTTCTCTTCTCTGTATCTTTCCTCTATGTCTCTTAAGTCTTCCTTTTTCTTTCTCTTATAAGAATACTGGATGCTTGGTGCACTAATTTGTGCATGGATGGGGTCTGGCAGACCCGCCCTAAATGGGACCATTTGGGCCTGGCTGAACTGGCCAAAGGGTGAGGCTAGGGGCTGGGGGTGGTTGGCCAGTATGCCCTGCCCCCAATTGGGGGCAGGGCCAGTTGGGGCAAGAGGTTGCGGGCAATTGGCCAGCCGGCCCCACCCCAGTTGGGATGGGAGGGCTTATCAGAGGTGGGCTCATCCAGGTAAGGGACCCCAGGCAGTTGGCCTGCAGGCTCCATCCTCTGGTCAAACACTCAGTCCAAGGGACAGTTTGCATATTAGCCTTTTAGTATATAGGATAGAGATTTGTCATTGGATTTAGGGCACACCTGAATAGTCCAGGATTATCTATCTATATCCAGGCCCTTAACCTAATCACAACTTCAAAGCCACATTTTTTTCTTTTTAAAATAAGATTCCATCCACACGTTTTGGAATGTGACTTAAGTATATTTACAAGGGTCATTTTTTACTTTACCACACCTGTGGAAGATTCAGAGTGCTACAGGGGAAAACTAGAACACAAAATAGAATGAGATTTCAGCTCTTCCAAAAAGCATCCCACAAAGCAAGGTCCTAGGAAAGTACTGCCCACTAAGTGATATTTTAAAACAATTGGAGCTTTGTTTTTATCACCATTATCATAGTATGCTATTGGGTTTTAATGTATAGGAGCGAGGTAAGCTAGATGTCCTTCAACATACAATAAGAGGCCCAAAGAAGGAATTGCCTCTGCTTCTGCTGGACATTCGTGTATCTACAAGTAAATGTCTAGAATCTAACACTATTTGACATATGCACAAAAAAATATTTTACATAGTACCAGTATATACTATCTATCATTCCCCCTACCCCCTGCATATACCTAATTTGAGAAGTGAGGATACTTTATCCTCAGCTTAGCAGTAGTCTCACCATTTTGATGAACTATTTCACCAACATGATCATCATTTGTACCATCACAGTTAATAATCCTGTTTTCAGCCATCAATCTGCATTTGTAGTGGGCAGTACAAATACATAATAGAGGAGATGGGAGTCTCTGATTAAGACAAAAAAATCAAACATTGTTAAAGTAGTAGAAACAAGTGGAATTCATTGAATTTTATTATTAAAGCTTGTTTTAAAAATAGTTCATATTTTGCCATGAATATATATATATATATATATATATATATGTATATGTGTGTATATATGTGTATATATATATCCTATTTAATAAAAGAGTAATATGCAAATTGACTGTACCTCTGATCAAGCCATGTCCACAAGCCACGCCCACCAGCCAATTAGGAGCAAATGAACCCCAACCAAGATGGCTATGGCCACTGAGAGCAGGAGGGAGGCTTGGGTTTCCCTCTAATGGAGGAAGCCAAGCTTCTGCAGCCCTAGAGCCTAGGCCTTCACCCTGGCTACAAAGTTTCAATTACAGAATTCAAATAAGCTCAAACAGAAATAGCTGTTGTCACAGAGTGAGTAGAAATCTTGGCTCCGCTCCAGGCTACAAAGTTTCAATTGTAGAACATAAATTAATCCGAGATCCCAGGGCCTCCACGTGGGTCACCAAGGGGGACATGGCCAGCCTGCAAAGCACCACAGGCCTCTCACCCAGACCACCCACACCCCAAGGAAACCCTCACCCTGATCCTGGACACTCTTCAGGGGAAACCAGCTGGCCCTCACCTATGCACTAGGCCTCTATCCTATCTAATAAAAGAGTAATACGCAGATTGACCATCACTCCAACACACAAAAGGGCTGCTCCCATGTGGCCTAAGATCCTGTTCTCATGTGGACACAATATGGCCACCACAAGATGGCCAGCAGGGGAGGGCCATTGGGAGGTTCCAAGCCTGCAAGAGAGGGCAGTTGTGGGTGATCAGGCTAGCAGGGGAAGGCAGTTAGGAGGAAGCAGGCCAGCAAGGGAGGGCGGTTGGGGTGATCAAGCCTGCAGGGGAGGGCAGTTAGGGGTGACCAGTCCGGCAGAGGAGGGAAGTTGGGGGCAAACAGGCTGGCAAGGGAGCAGTTATACATCAGTTAGGCTGGCAGGGTAGTGGTTAGCAGGTGATCAGGCTGGCAGGCAGAAGCGGTTAGGGGCAATCAGGGAGACAGGCAGGTGAACAGTTTGGAGCCAGCCATAATTGTGAGAAGGGTGTCCAGCTGCCCATTTAGGCCCAGTAGGATTGGGCCTAAACAGGCAGTTGGACATCCCTTGAGGGGTCCCAGATTGAAGAGGGTGCAGGCTGGGCTGAAGGACATCCCCTGCCTCTCATGAATGAATTTCATGCATCAGGCCTCAAGTATATCCTATCTAATGAAAGAGTAATATGCAGATTGATCATCACTCCACCACACAAGATGGCTGCCCCCATGTGCTCAAAGATCCTTCCCCCATGTGGACACAACATGCTCACCACAAGATGTCCAGCAGGGGAGGGCAGTTGGGAGAAACCAGGCCTGCAATGGAGGGCAGTTGGGGGCGATCAAGACTGCAGGGGACCGCAGTTAGGGTTGACCAGGCTGGCAGAGAAGGGAAGTTGGGGGTGACCAGGCTTGCAGGTAAGGGCAGTCGAGGGATATCAGGCCTTCAGTGGAGGGCAGTTAGGGGTGACCGGGACTTCAGGGGAGGGCAGTTAGGGACAAACAGGCTGGCAGGGGAGTGGTTAGGGGTTGATCAGGCTGGTAGGCAGAAGCAGTTAGGGACAATCAGGAAGCAGGCAGTCAAGCAGTTGGATTGTGAGAGGGATGTTGGACATCTCTCAAGAGATCCCAGAATCAAGAGGGTGCAGGCTGGGCTGAGGGAGACCCCTCCACATCTGTGCCTGAATTTTGTGCACTTGGCCTCTAGTATATATATTCTATCTAATAAAAGAGTAATATACAAATTGACCACACCTTCACTACACCCACCAGCCATGCCACCAGCCAATCAGGAGTTGGGGGCAGGGCCAAGGCGGCTGGGGCCAGGGATGGTGGGGCTGAGGCAGCCAGTGTGGGCGTGGGGGGGAATGGGGCCAAGGTAATCAGGGCTGTGGGGGGCAAGGCCGAGGCAGCCAGGGCCATTGGGGCATGGGTCGAGGCAGCCAGCATGCACTGGCCAGGGAGAAGGCCTGGTCTAGGGGAGCGGGGCCATGGCCTGTGCTATCAGGGCTTGAGCTGCTGGATGAAGGCCCAGACCGGGGGGGTGGGGGGGCAGCAGGGTATGTGCCTGGGACTGAGCAAGCCATCAGCCCCATTGCAGGGCAATGGCTTGGGCAGGCTGGGATGAGTGATTAGTAGGACATACTCTGAGGGCTCCCAATATGTGTGAGGGGGCAGATTGGGCTGAGAAATCACCCACCCCCAGTGCACAAATTGCATGCATCAGTGTATATGTGTGTTTGTGTTTGTGTGTGTCTGTGTGTATATATACACACACACACACACACACATCTCCTATCTAATAAAAGAGTAATATGCAAATTGACCATATCTTTGCTACGCCCACCATCCACGCCCACCAGCCATGCCCACCAGCCAATCAGGAGTAATATGCAAAATAACCGCCAACCAAGATGGCTGTGGCCACAGAGAGCAGGAAGGAGGCTTAGGTTTCCCTGGCAATGGAGGAAGCCAAGCTATCCACACACCCTGGTGGGCTCAGGCCTCCACTCAGTGCTACAAAGTTTCAATTATAGAATCCCAAAAGAAATGACGGCAAACATGGAGCTGGAGAGAGAATGAGGCTAGGGTTGCCCCTGGTGATGGAGGAAGCCAAGCTTTCTGCAGCTCTGGCCTGCCTTGGCCTCTGCTTAAGGCTACTAAGTTTCTATTATGGAAGGTAAATATCACAAGAAAAATGGCTGGGGCCATCGAGTGAGCAGGAGGCTTGGCTCTGCTCCAGGCTACAAAGTTTCAATTGTAGAACATAAATAAATTCCAGATACCAGGGCCTCTGCTTGGGTTGCTGAAGGGGTGGGGGGGAGCCATGAGGCTGGCCTGCAAACCACCACAGGCCCCTCACCCCAGTCATACCCTGCCCCAAGGGAACCCCCCCCTGATCTGGGACATTCTTCATAGCAAACCAGCTGGCCCCCACCTATTCACCAGGCCTCTATCCTATCTAATAAAAGAGTAATATGCAGATTGATCATCACTCCAATACAAGACAGCTGCCCCCAGGTAGTCAAAGATCCTGCCCCCAAGTGGACACAAGATGGCCACCACAAGATGGCCAGCAGTGAAGGGCAGTTGGGAGGTTCCAGGCCTGAAAGGGAGGGCACTTGGGGGCAATTAAGCCTGCAGGGGAGAGCAATTAGATGTGACCAGGCTGGCAAAGGAGGGAAATTGGGGGCATCCGGGCCTGCAGGGAAGGGCCTTTGGGGGGGGGGGGACCCAGGCCCGCAGGAGAGTGTAGGGGGGGGGGCATGTCTGCAGGGGAGGGCAAATTGGATGGAAGGAGAGCAGTTAGGCATCAATCAGGCTGGCAGGGGAGTGGTTAGAGGTGATCAGGCTGGTAGGCAAAAGCAGTTAGGGGCAATTAGGAAGCCAGGCAGGTGGGCAGTTGGGAGCCAGCAGTCCTGAATTGTGAAAGGGGTCCCAGATTGGCATATATATATATATATATATATATATATATATATATATATATATTTGGTATATGTAGATATATGGGCTTCTATATAATTTAAGTGTATTTTTTATTGATTTCAGAGAGGGAAAGAGAAATAGAAACATCAGTAATGAGAGAGAATCATTGATGGTCTGCCTAATGCATGCCCCACACTGGGGACTGACCTTGCAACTTGAGCATATGCCCTGACAGGGAAGTGAACCATGACATTATGGTTCATAGGTCGACATTCAACCACTGAGCCACGCTGGCATGGCTATGTATATAATTTTGGTAGCTCTCATAAGAAACCTTTAGTATATAGCTTACTTATACATTATTTACTTATTTTGTTTTTTCTTTATTTTTTTCTTATTTTTATTCTGTCCCAGGAGGTCACCATAGAGTCACTTTCAGCTTCTTGCACTGCTCTTTCAGTTTCACATTCATCTTTTATTCCCTATGGCATGTTGAAGAAGGCGGGGTCCATTACATACTTAGGATGGAATGTCCACTACAGCAAGTGGTGAGATCTTAGGGTCAGAGATGGTTCCCCTGTATCGTGACTCTGTTGCACATCTTAGCTGGAAAGAAAATTTTGACTCTTGACTTAAAAATAAGGATCAGGTCATTACTGAGACTATCTGCTCCCTCAGGTCTCTGTTTTGGCCACCTTTAAACTATCTCAGCTAGGTCTCTCTAAGGCTGTTTTCTTCTACTTTTTTCTCATATACAAATAAGTCCCAGCTGTTGTTATTTATCTAAACCTCTGTTTTTATTTCAGTTTCAACATCTACCTCTGTTCTTATATATTCTTGTATAGAATGTTAAAAAAATCATTTTCCTTCTTTTAAATCAAGAATTATTTAATATAACTATAGGTAGTTGCAAATTTCTGTATTTTAGTATAGCCTTTCTAAATATATATTATTACAAATAACTTCCCATTTATTTCTCCTTTGTATAACAGTTAGGGCACATATTGATTTTTTTCTTGAAATAATGTGTGGGTAAGTTATATTATCTGTTAATTTCATTACAGAATGTATAAAGGGAGTATTATATAACATTTGTAATAAAATGAAACATTGCATCTGATAGGGTTGAAAACTATTACCGTAAATAACATGACACAGTTTAAAATGTGAGAACACACATTTGTTAAGCAAAGGCAGAAGCCACAGTCTCTGTCTGAGTGGTGAGAGGAGGCCAGGAGAGGAAGAGGGGAGGTGGGGGAGGGCAGGAAGAGCTGGACCAGGCAGGTCCATAGGGGCACAGACCTAGACTTTCATTTGAAAAGAAGAGGGATGAGAGGTCTTGGGCAGAAAAAGCAATTATATTCCATGTTTTAGGGACACTGTGGCTGGAAAGTAGGAGACAATGACTAAATGTTCTTAGAAATACCCATAATTAAGACTCCTGCAAAACTGAATGAGCTGTGCCTTATCAGGAGGTTATACTGAGTTAATGTCCCCAGGAGGCAAAGAACGTGATGACACTTCTATGAAGCTACAGAAGAAGGTGTGTAGGATTCAGCAACAGGCTTTGTTCAGATCGTCTGCCAGCTCTAAAGCATGGACTATCATCATCATTTTGTCAGCCTGTGCATTTGGCATTCTAGGAACAAAGAGAATGTTTAGCAGATCAAAACAAAGAAAAATTATAGTTAACCTTTAAAGTGCAGAAGAAAATGAAGCAACATGATTTTTTATACAAACAAATGGAATAGACCTGGGATTTTGATAGGGATATGGAAATTCAGAGGAGGTTATGGTAAGGAGAATTACAGCCCTTGAAATATACAATTTATGAGAATGTGATTACTTGTTTGTTAAACTTAGTGGTCTCTCTCCCACTAGAATGATAGTTCCATGAAGAAAAGGACCATGTCTTTTTATTAAAAATATGTACAAACACCATAGTGCCTGGAACAGGGTAGTTGCTCAATAAATACTTGTTCACAGAAAGAATGAGGGAACTACTTGGCTAGGCGCTCTTGAACATCTACATTAAGCATCTGCACATTATCATTCTGGATTTTTTATGATCTTGTGCTGTGTAAGAATTATTAATATGGAAAATAATGAGATTAGTTCCAGTTGCACAGTATTTTCATTGTAAAATGTTTGCATAGCTATTAACAGCAGAGATGTGCATCAAGCCCCACTGTCAAAATAAATGGCTTGCACACTCTGAGGCATAAATGTTTGGGGGAAATATCCAAGCGAAATGTTTGTGTAGCAGAGTCTCTATCCTGTTGGAATACAGATGAGATCATTAAGAAGCAACACATTCCATGCGCTCATCAGTGTTTGCGTACAGTGAAGTCTATTAATTGAAAGAGTATGGAGATCACTGATGCACCATCTCACTCCATAGAGGTTATTTCTCTGTTTTTACCAATAAATTCTGCTTTGAATCCTGAGGGTTGTTCAGAAACAGTAACTTTTTTACTGGTCTTTGCCTTGCTTTATCACTGCATTTCTACATTTCACTAGTACCTTTGTTTAGTTTTAGAAGGACCCAAAGGGGTCCACACCTTAGGTCTGGACTCATTTATAAGAGAAATTGAAAGAGAGCAGTTAGGAAAGTTAAGGCACTCTCTTTTGGTATCAAGAAAACCAAATGGAACTGAGCAATTGATAAGATAGCAGCTTATTCATTCAGACTTTTAATTAAACTCAAAGATAAATGATCTCAAGATGAACTTTAATAAATCATGTGGCTAAGAATTCTTGCTTTCGCTTCTTCAACTCCTTACTTGAAAAGTCACTTTCTAGATTTTTAAAAACACATTCAAGCGATGTCAGCATGACAATATTATTATTTGGTAAATAAATTCCCATAGCGTGGATGATTTCATTGAAGCATAAAACATTCAACCCTAGAATCATCTCAGAGCTCCTGCTTTCTCCTGCTACTCAACCTCTCCCACAAATCCAGTTCCTCTTCACTAACTATTCCCTCAGCTGACACATAAATGGAAAGTTGGTTATCATATTCTTATATCATTATGAAACCTATGAAATCTCTCTGTGTGGTGTGGGTTTTGTTTTTGTTTTTTTTAGAAAACTTAAGCACAACAATGTAAATAATGGATCTCAAATTGTTGTCATGTGGTATTTCACTTGCATCAAAAGGAAAATGGAATAGTTCTAGTCATCAAATAGAAATAGGACTTTGTTCAGATGCTTCCATTAGAATGAAATCATCTCAAATGCTCAGAGTTCTCTTGTCCACAACTATATGCTTCATGAGTGGCAGCAGCTGGTGTGTAGTGAGACTCAGAAAATAAGAGTTGCCAAAGAAGAACTCTGCAGGTGAAGACTTTGAGCCAGAGCTGTGAAGTGATCTAAAGTCACACTGAAATGACAGTTCTCTGAGTAAAAACTGAGAGAAGGTGTTGATAGCAAGTGTTAATTCTTAAATCTCTTCGGAGTTTGTGAGCTTCCTGGTTTGTTCTTTATGGTATAAAATGTAATCAAGTGTATATTGGGGACACTTATTACCAATAGAGTACCCTTCCTGGCTTTCCCTCCTCCCTCACCTTGTTTTCTGCAAATAACGGGGTAACATCTGCTTCTGCTTCTCAATTGGGGTCAGTCTATTCTAGTCTTTCCTCTGCTGTGCAGTAGAGCTCCTGCTTTGGAGGGGAGACCACATTTGTCTGGAGACCTGGCCATGTAGATAAGCCCATGAGGAAGTATGGCCCACCTGTCTACTGAAGACGGACACATGCCCCTATTACTGCTGAAGGTCAGGTTTGATTCTGCACTTACCTGACATGTCACTCTCAGTGGATTCCAAGACCAGACAGGAAGGAATAGGTGCTTTTTTGATGCTCCCCAAAACTTTAGTGGTCTGAAAAGTTTATAAACTCCCCCAAATCAATCCTGTTAACAGGAGGTAAGCACTGTTAGAAAATCCTATGTATTTTCATTTTTGTTTGAGCAGCAAGGTTTTTTTCAGAATTTATTTTTATTGTGAAAATATTACAGCTGTCCCCTTTTTCCCTCATTTGCCCCTTCCACCCTGTTCCATCTCACCCTAGGCCTTCACCTCACAATTGTGAATGTCCATGGACTATGCATATATGCATATAAGTTCTTTGATTGATCTCTTCCCACCCATTTTTTTAATTTCTGAGGAAACTCCATACTGTTTTCCACAGAGGCTACACCAGTCTGTATTCCCACCAGCAGTGTACCATAGTTTCCTTTTTTCCACATCCTCACCAACTATTTGTTGTCTGTTGATTTATTGATAGTAACCTTTCTGGCAGGTGTAAGGTGATAGAAGTTTTAATATGCATCTCTTTAATGATTAGTGATATTGAGCATTTTTTTTCATGTCTCTTGGCCATCTGGATGTCCTCTTTGGAGAATTGTCTGTCTATTCAGGTCCTCTGCCCATTTTTTAATTGAATTGTTTGATTCCTTTTGTTGAGTTCTTTATATTCATATATTTTCTTTCATTGTTATTTTTTGTGTAGGTTAGTATGTGGTTATGTCTCTTAGTCAATGATAAAAAAAAATCTGCTCATGCTGTCTATGAAGTTTCTCTTTCTGCTCTTTTCATGTAGAATATGTACCAAAAACTGTTATGGCACCCTAGATGGTTACCACATTGCAATTCTGTATTCCATGCTGTGTCATTTCTGAGTGTGGTTGAAAGTAGTGGGTAACTGAGGCTCTTTAAGAGCTGCTCATACTTTTGAGACTTCTCAGCACTGCTCTTTCCAGAAATCCTCTGAAGAAAGGGTCTTTGTGAGCCATAGCAGGGGCTGTTATGTTATTATCCTTATCAGAGGGCTGGCAAACCAGAGCCCACAGGCCACCAATCCCTCTGCTTCCCCCTCCTCTGTTTCTCTAGGTTCAACTAGTTCAGAATGGACTTTATATTTTTAAAAGTTTGTTTTTTAAAAAAAGATTATGTAACAGAGACCTAGAAGTGGCCTAAAAGGCCTAAACTACTTAATATCTGACCTTTACAAAATAACTTTGTCAGTCTCTGGTAAGATTATATTTAAATTTATTATGAATATTCGAAATTATCCCACACCTAAGATGGAGGTGAGCTATATCTATGTGAAAATGCTTTAAAATTTGTAAGAGGAGTAGGTCAGTGAATGCTAAGAGCATCATGTAAGTGGTTGGGATGCCCAGTGATGTAGAGGTCACGGTTGGTGGCTGCAGACCTCTTGAGAGAGGTGGCTCTCAGAGGCAGACACTTTATTAGTTTATATATTTATTTCAATGAAAGGGCAGGTGAGATCAAATTTTTGGAACCGAAGTGCAGACGCAGACACTATTCAGATGTGTTGAAGGCTGGGAAGGCAGGAAAAGGGGTCCGTAGCCTAGTGGAGATATTTTGCTAAGCCTTCTCTCATGGTGTTTCATTTGTTCTTGAAATCACCCATGTGTTTCATTTGTGTTTTACAAATGAGGAAATCAGGTTCTGCAGTTTCAACAATCTTCTCTAGGCTACACAGTTAATAGAATCCAGGTTTGAAAGCAGATCTGTTTGACTCTAAATATCCATGACATCTTATCTCCACCAGATACATATTTTCTTTGTATATCATTCATATTCTGTGATGTCATTACATAGAATGGTTATGGCAGGTTCCAAGGTAAAATCATGTATTACCCATCCATTCTGGATGCATCAAATTCTCTTTAATATGACATTCAAGGCTGTTCTCAGGCACATGTCTACTGCTTTTGGCACTTTCCTCTCTCATTTTTATTCTTACCAGAGACCCTGGGTGGCATGCTATTTCCCTAATGCACTATGTTTTTCAAGCTTCCTGCATTATTGGACTCAACTCCCTCTGCCAATTTTGTGTTCAGAAACTCCTATTTATCCTTCCAATACCACCTCAAATATCATAGCCTCTTAGGGGCCATCTCTGACTCCCTGACAGTTACCCAAGACCTAAGGAAGCCCTAACTGGATTGGCTCAGTGGATAGAGCATCGACCTGTGGACCGAAGGGTCCTAAATTTAATTCCAGTCAAGGGCATGTACCTTGGTTCCGGGCACATCCCCAGTAGCTGTGTGCAGGAGGCAGCTGATCAATGTTTCCCTCCTATCAATGTTTCTTACCCTCTATCCCTCTCCCTTCCTCTTTATAAAAAAAAATCAATAAAATATATTTAAAAAATACCTAAGGAACTTTAGCTTGATGTGTGTGGTAATTAATTTTATGTATCAATTTGACAGGGCTAAGGGATTCCCAGATAGCTGGTAAAACATTATTTCTGTGTGTTTGTAAGGGCATTTCAGGGAGAGATTAGCATTGGAATAAGTAGACCTAGTAAGAAACTCCATCCTCCTTCACCACTGTGCTAGGGCATCATCTGCTCCATTGAGGGCCTAACAGCACAAAAAGTGGAGGACGGGTGGGTTTTCTTTCAGAGCCCCATGTTCTCCTTCTCTTGGACAGGGGGGCTCCTGGTTCTCACACCTCATACTATAGCATTTACACAAGCCACCCTTTTCCCCTCCTCACTTAGGCTGGTGGGGCCCAGATTAAATTACAGGACAGGTCTTCCTACTTCCTCAGTTTGCAGCCAGCCAACAGGTGGTAGGACTTCTTGCCCTCTGTAACTGTGGGAGCCCATTCCTCTAATAAATATGTTCTTTTATATCCTCTTTTGGAGAACTCTGACCAACACTGTGTGGATTTCTCCCCCTAATATTGTAAATGACCACAAAAGAAATGTCCTTATAATCCCCTTGTAGGAGGATCTCAGTAGCTATTAAATAGTTAAAACATTGTGTTCTTTTAAAAATCTTTATTGTTGAAAGTATTACATAGGTCCTCCTTTTTCCTCCATTAACCTCCTCCAGGCAGCTCCAGTGCAAAACATTGTGACTGGGTTTTTCTTACCACCATTTGCAAGTGGGATCACTGAGGCATAAGCACTTAAAGCGTGTTCTGAAGCAGAGCGCCCAAGGTGTTCCATATTCTCAACTCCCCAGTCACTGTGGCCTCAGCCCCCAGCTTGTCTGCCTTCCTTGGCTTCTGGGGAGGAGCATTGCCCCAGAGCTGGGTGCAGCATCTGCATGATAATTCAGTACAGCCCCACCCATATAAATATTGCATCATTTTAAATTTTCATAAACTGTAATCTATAATGGCTCCCAAAGCACCAACTATTTCTTCTCCACTACATATAATACATTTTAACTGTCTATAATTATACAATTAAGCAGTAGGCCATTGGGGCTCTCAGGAGTCATTAGATCAAAATGTTTCAACTTCTGGCCCCAGGGACAGTTCTTGCCTGAGGGGGTGTTGGGCATGCTCAACCAGGTGCCTAACTCTCAGTTGGATTTTGGCAAGGGAGTGGGAAGCCTCACTGAACTTGAGCATGGCAGAGGGGAGTAAAACCCAGCACTGCCCAGGAGATGGGGAGGAGGTCCAGGCCCTGAGGAGATGGAGAAAATGAACTAGCATCTCATTTCCATCCCCATCATTCCTACAAATGAAAGTTGTTTCAGTGTAAAATCACCACTTTGTGGAGAAAGAGGGGACAATGGAGTGGATAAAGGAGGTCAAATTCAAGGTAACTAAGGAGCCTAGATTTCAGGTGCTGAGCACACAGTAGAGTATGCAGATATTGTATTATAAAGTTGTAGACATGAAATTTATATAATGGTATTAACCAATGTTGCCTCAATAATTTTAAAAAGTACCAAAATGTGCCTCTTTGGCACATTCAGTATGCTTTGACTTTTTAACTCTTCCTATGAGAAACATTTAGTCTTGTCCATGTTGCTTCTGTGATTTATACCTCCACGAGTGTCTATTATTTAAACACATCACATAGGTCAGATGTGTGTCAATACCAGATAAGGGGCTGAAGCTGTCATTTAATCCTAAATGGTCTGTGTTGAAAATAACAGCTACAGTATTCATATTGGGAACAAAAATTCTGTGGTAGCATTTGTATACATTTATTCATTTCCTTAATTTAGAACTGCTGTGAAATCTTTTATCTGAGAAGTTTCTTCCACAAATCAAATTTTCCTAAAAGGTCATCCCCTCACCCCTGTGCCTGCACACACAAGGCGCTGAGAAAGAATATATTTAATGGCATATCTATCTGTGCTTACCCATAGCGTATAAAAGTGTGCTTTGCAGTAAGATTTATTGAATAATAATCATCATGCTATAAATACATTTTCTTTGCATATTTTTAAAAAGCATTTTTATTCTCAAAATTTATAAACAGCAACAATAAAGACATTAATTATACAATGGCATGTGTGTTAGCTTGGATGAAAGTGGCTGGTGAATAAGCAGATATTGTATTTTTTGGCAGATTCAGAAAAATACATTGTTAAAAAGGGAGCTTTGGCAAATATTAAGTGATGGAGATCACATTCCTGGCCCTTTTGTGTTTTTGTGTATTGTATTCAGGTTCTATTTTTTCTAGTCTTTTAAAATAATGTTTCACTGCAGTTTTTGTACCTGTATTCAGAGTTTGGGAGAAATAAACTGTCAATTAGAATTGGCAATGGGTTGAAAGTTAGATAATGTCAGCTATGGGGAGGGATTGTGCACTAAAAGTTTGCTTTATAAAAGGATTTTTGCTTAAGTAAAAGTTGTATCAGGGTTCCTTTAACTAAGAAACAAATGGCTTTGAAATACCTTTTCTTTTTCCACCCTACCACATGACACTTTCAGAGTGCGTGTCCACAGGCATTCTGGATGGGGTCCCGTGTGATGGCTCCATTCTGTGCCTCCTACCTCCACTGATGCTCCTGATTCTAGAACAGTCTGCCTTTTCTTCTTTCACAGCCTAACATCTTCTTTTCATCCATGACTAGTTAAGTTTCTGTCAATCCCACCTTTTCTCTACCTCCTTTGAAACTCTCAATGCATACAGTCTTCATTATAGCACCATCTCTTAGTGTTGGGTGTCTTTTTTGACTCGAATTTCACATGTCTATTGGCTTTGTCTCCATATGTATATTTTAAGTTCCTTGAGAGAAGGCTGAATACCTCATGATGTTCAATAAAAGTGTGCTAGCTGATCTTTTGTTGGTGTAACTTTACATTAATTAAAAAAAAAAACAACAACACACAAACACACACCTCTCAGATGCTCTTTAGAGATTGAAGAAGGGGTTGACAAACACTTTCTGTCAAGGTTCAGATATTAGGTGTTTGGGGCTTTGGGGACTAGATGGTCTTCCCTGAAGGACTTGGCTCTGATGTTGCACACAAAAGCAGGTGTGGATAGTAGGTAAGCCAGGGTGTGTTCCAATAGTGTTCTAGTTAGAAGCAGGCAACAGGTGCTATTTCAGCCCTGACCTACCACATAGGAGCACCTCTTACAGAGCACCTTGTGCAACCTCAGAGCAACTGGCAGTAGATGGTGGACATCACATGAGACATGCATCTCATTCCCCAGTCCAGGGAAGGCATAGCATCACCATGTCTTCCACATGGTCCCAAATCATGCCCAAGAATGTTTTGGTAGTTACCCAGACTATGACAAATAATTACCCTTATTGTTTGTTTGAGAATACTGCTTAGCCCTAACGGTTTTGCTCAGTGGATAGAGCTTCTGCCTGCGGATTGATGGGTCCCAGGTTCGATTCCGGTCAAGGGCATATACCTTGGTTGCAGGCACATCCCCAGTGGCAGATGTGTAGGGGGCAGCTGATGGATGTTTCTCTCTCATTGATGTTTTTAACTCTCTATCCTTCTCCCTCCCTCTCTGTAAAAAAATCAATAAAATAAGAAAACAAAATAATGCTTATTCTGTAACCCTCACACAATGCTGTCAGGAGTATATATCGGTCCAGCATTCACAGAAGCACTATAACATAATGTATCCTAAATATATCTGTAGTATTCTCTCCATCAGTTCCCTTCTGGGAAATATGCTGAATGAATACCTAGGGCCCACAGTGAGCCAAGTGTGGGGCTGGATGTTGGCTCAGATGGTAGATAGCAAAGACTGAGCCATAGGCTCTCAATTACAGCATCATTTACCACAAGCAAAATCAGTAACAAATCTTGTATTCAACAGTGTGCAGCAGTTAAATGCTGGCATAACTATATGATGGAAAATTTTGTAATCATTAAAAATGATCCTATCTAATAAAAGAGTTATATGCAAATTTGACTGTACCTTCACTATACCAAGCCATGCACACCAGCCATGCACACCAACCAAACAGGAGCAGGTTATACAAATAAACCCCTAGCAAGATGGCTGCCACCACTGAGAGCAGGAGGAAGGCTTGGGCTCCCCAGCAACAGAGGAAGCCAAGCTTTCCACCTGTTTCCGGCCTAGGCCTCCACTCAATGCTACAAAGTTTCAATTATAAAAGATACAGAAATGGTGGCAGCCACTGAGCTGGAGAGAACAGAGACTTGGGTTTCCCTGGCAACAGAGGAAGCCAAACTTTCCACCTGCTGTTGCCAGCCTAGGTCTCTACTCTAGGCTACAAAGTTTCAAACAGAAATGGCTGCCACCATGGAGCTACAGAGTTTTAATTGTAGATATAAATTAATCCCAGATCCCAGGGCCTCTGCTTGGGTTGCTGGGGGTCATGGCCAGCCTGCAAACCTCCACAGGGCCCTTGCCTAGGCAGCCCCTCACCCCAAGGGAATCCCCACCCTGATCTGGGACACTCTTCAGGGCAAACCAGCTGGCCCCCACCCATGTACCAGGCCTCTATCCTATCTAATAAAACAGTAATACACAGATTGACCATCACTCCAACACACAAGAGGGTTGCCCCCATGTGGTAAAATATCCTGCCCCCATGTGGACATAAGATGGCCACCACATGATGGCCAACAGGGTAGGGCCATTGGGAGGTTCCAGGCCCTGCAAGGAAGGGCAGTTGGGGGTGATCAAGCCTGCAGGGGAAGGCAGTTAGGGTTGACCAGGCCAGCATAGGAGGGAAGTTAGGGGTGACTAGGCTGGCAGGGGTGCAGTTAGACATCAATTAGGCTGGCAGGGTAGTGGTTAGCGGGTGATCAGGCTGGCAGGTAGAAGCAGTTAAGGGCAATCAGAGAGGCAGGCAGGTTAGCAGTTTGGAGCCAGTAGTCCTGGATTATAAGAAGGATATCCAACTGCCTGTTTAGGCCCGATCCTACTGGGATCGGGCCTAAACGGTGAGTAGGACATACCTCGAAGGGTCTCAGATTGGAGAGGGTACAGCCTGGGCTAAGGAACATCCCCTGCCCTCCGTGCACAAATTTTGTGCACTGGGTCTCTAATAGAATATAATTTTAATTGCATGGAAATATATTCAAGTATAATATTAAGTGAAAAAATAGATTAAAATATATAGAAATCTTTTTTCAATACTGAAAACAGTACAGGTGTTCCTAGATTAAATAACATAATAATGGTAGTCACCAGTTATTAACAATGACTTTCTCTTGATGCTAAAGTTCCCAAAGATCTTTCCTTTAGCATCTATATTTCATTTTTTTCTTCAAAAATGAATCACTTGTGTAAAAGCAAAAAGAAATCTAAGAGATTTTTTTAATTATATAAAATTTCTAACAATCAAGGGTAGGGCCCCCCCAAAAAGAAGTTGAGGATGACCTATTGCTGGGCAAAAATAGTGAATTTTATTCCAATACTATTGTTGCTGAGTTGCCTCTAAGCATATCTATGTTAATCTATATGCACATTTAAATGTTAAATATTTATCTATCAACTAGGTTATTGTGTTGAATTGAATCTTTTCCATTTCAATTTAACTTACTAAGGGTTAACTAGGAAATCCTTTGTTTCAGCCCTTCTCAGTCTCCAAGGCTCCTGTTTTGCGGTGGCGAATCCAGCCTTATGAATATAATTGAATCTCCCTTGATGATTCAGTGTGTTGCAGGACCTTACGGCTGCAGTGCTGACCATCAATTATCATTGTATAGGATAAAAGATATAGATCTGGAAGATATAGAATATTGAACTGAATCTGAAATGATGCCGGGATAGCCTCTGGAAATTGCTTAGCAGAATAAATTCTTGATGTCAGTGAGTTTTTGTTGTGTGTCTTTTCTCTTCTAAAAGCTTGCTTAGTTCAGGGAAAAAGAAAAGAAATATCCGGTGACTTAAACTTTCTGGTTATTTAGAGCCTGGTTACCGCAGACTATTAGCCCATGTCTCCCAGCTCTTTGTTTAATTTCTCTTCTGTCATCTCTCTGTCTTTCCATGAACCCTGGGTATGTATCTAATATTGACTGGATCATACCAGGATTGTCTCTTGGGGCCAAGAGACCCAGAACACCCCATAGGGCTTCATCAGCCAAAATCTTCACCTGATTGAAATGAGGTTGAAGTGAGCAAACAGCAAATGCCATTTGTTTGGGCCACGAGAAGGTGTAAAAGGGCAGTCAGTGAGCTAAATAGGATCTTCTTTTACATCCTCTTACATCCGTGTGCAGAAGGGATACTGTTTTATAGTTTTATTTTTGTGTTTTTGTCTGGTTTTGGTTTTAGGGTAATGAGTAGGAAAGTGATTGGAGAAGAGGTCTGTCCCATTCCCTTTGTCTTGGTGGGGTAGCAAGGTCTGCTGTCTGATTGCCACGATGGGTTTTGTCTCTTCCTGTTAGGACTGCCACCTGCACCTCAACCCCCTCCTCCTCAATTCTCTGTCCAGCAACACAGGTCCTGAGGGAACTGCCCCACCAGACCTGACTTTGGCAGGAACCATGCAGTGCAGGTTCCAGAGAGCCAAGTAATGAGTGAAAAAGCTGTGATTACAGGGAGGCTCCTGCTTCCTTGCTGTTTTTTTGCAGCTGGAATTAGAGATGTGCTGATGTACAGAATCCCAGTTCCCCTTGGCCCTCGGGGCATGTAGGTGGATTCCTCCTGCCCATGTACCCTCTGTCATCTATGCCGGTGTAGAATGCTAACATCTGAGTTTACTATATGCTTTATGACTTGAAAGATTGGGAAGCACTGATCACATTTCCCAAAGGAAGGTCCAAGAACAGTTCCTGCCGCAAGATGGAATATCTGACAGAGTTTAGGGTCGACATTTAGGGGTCAATGCTCACAACAGCTCTCTCATTCTGCAGCTGAGGTACCTGAGCCGAAGGTTCATGGTTAGTTGTGACAGATCTGGGACAGCCTGTTGGTGTCTTATTCGCCTTTTGGTCTTCCCTTTTCTGTACTGCATCTGGAGAGATGGGGGGACACTGAGTTTGGGACATAAAAGTACTATACTGTTAATAAGATGGAAAACGCACTGTCCTGGAGACCTGGGGTCATGCTCTGGTTGTGCCTCTCAAAAAAAGTAACTATATTCTAGTTCTCATTCTACATATGAAACAATTGAGAATCCTCTCAGAACTTGCCAATGCTTGTCTAAAGTAACAGGAGCTAAAGGAAACAACTGGTACAAGTTTTAGTAGCTGGTTAGTGGCAATGCTCAGCTCCAGTACCACTTTCTTCCCTCCACTGCCCCTTGCCTGTGTTTGTCTATACCTGCACATTTCAAAGGACACCATTCCATTAAGAGAAAACACTTTGTCCCAGCACTTTGTGCTGGCAGAAAACAAAATGCTAACAGTAGTTAAGTAGTGAAAAGATGTCTCTCCCGCCCCTCCCCCCAGCTTTTATCAGAAAGAGATTCTTTCTAAAGAGTGGCCCTCTGACATGTGTGAAGGTGTGAATGATCTTTCATCCCTGCATGCACCAAGCTTCTCAGGCAGGCCAGCCAGCAAAGTCTTTCATGGAGAGGTGAGGAGGGGTCAGCCACAAGGCATGTCCTTTGTTTCTTTTTCTGGCATAACAAGAGGAAGAAGCACCCATGGTTAATTCAAATTGCATTTAGTTCAAAAATGTTAATCTTGGAACTGAAGATAGGATGATTTTATGATTTAAGAAATGGAGTGTCTGTTAGCATACATTCAAACAGCTGTGTTTCCAAAAACTGTTGTATCACACTGCCTTTAGAGGCAACGCAAGTACAGCTCCAGTTTTGTCAATATGTGGATCTAATTGACTACTCTCTCTGTATTTTTGTTGTTGTTGTTGTTGTTGAATTTCATTGACCAGAATTGCTTTTCTAAAATAAGATTCTCTGGTGAGCTAATACCAAATGTGTGACTAGTTGTCTATTAACACTGCTATTTGTCTATCTTATAATCATCCTTCCCTTTCTTCTCCTTCTTAACAGAATCTCTAAATTGTTGAAAATGATGAGTACAGCTTTTATTTTTTTTAAATATGTTTCTATTGATTTTTTTTGGTTGTTCACTGAACTTAAACATTTCAAGTTATGACTTTTTTTTCAAATTTGGGGAGCTTTCAGCATATATAAATATATATAAAATATATATATATAATTCCACTCTCTTCCTTATATTTTCCTATAACTTCAATAACATTTGAGTATTGTCCCATTGGTCTCTGAGACTGTATTCGTTTTGTTCCCTGTTGTTTAGATTAGAGAATTTCTATTGACCTATCTTCATATTCACTGATTCCTTCTTCCACCATTTTTATTCTTCAGTTTAGCCTATGCAATGGATTTTAAATTTCACTTATTATGTTTTTAATTTTAAATTTTTTTGTTTGGTTCTTTAAATAATTTCTTTCTTCATTGAGAGGTTTATCTTTTAATTTATTTCAAGAGTGTTTGTCCTTAACACAGAGAACATGATTAAAAGAGCTACTTTAAATTCTTTGATAATTTAGCATCTATATCATCTCAGAAATGTGCTTTTTTCATTAAGAATTAAAATTTCCTCCTGTTTTATGGTGAAGAATTTTAGATTGCATCCTGGGCAATTTGATTGTTATGAGACTGTGTTGTGTTAAAATCCTCTGATAAATGTTGATTCTTTTTGTTTGAGCAAGCAGGTGGACACACCTCTGGGACTTGGGTGGTAGTCTCTATTCTAGTTTAGTTCTCAAAGCTCTCACCCTGCTCCTTCAAGCCAGTTGTAAATATGTGCATCTTGCAGATGAGTGAAGGACTTGACCCTAAGATTAGTGGATTCCATTTTATAGTCTCTTCACCTCTGTGATTTCCCTTGCACTTTCCAGCTCTCATGGACTCCCTTTTCCTGGTTCTGGCTACAAAGTCAGATTTTAAACTACCTACACGATTGCATGCTTTCCACAAATGGGTTTGCCATCACAAAGTGGAATAAAAAAGATAAAGATAATGGGATTCTCTTCACACCCTTCTGCCAATGAGATCCTCTTTTCCAGTTTCTTGTGTCAGAGAGAAAGATATTCTCTAAAGTTTTAGGTATCTTAATGCTTGCTGCACTGCATATCCATCACCAAGGATGCACTCAGGAGACTAAAACAAACAAACAAACAAACAGTTAAAGATACAATCTCTGACCCACAAAAAGCCACCTTCCTTTGTCCTCTGGCCAAAAAATGATGATTTCTCTCGGATATTTTCCTATTCAATGCTGCTCTTCTCAAATCTCAGCCAGCAAATATAAAAGGAACAAAGATACAAGAAATGCATTGCCTTGTGAGTCATACTTTGAGTCCTGACTCTTTCCACTTCCCCTAATGTTTAACTTTTCAGAGTTCTCAGATATGTGCTGTATGTACTCTGTTCAGGTTATTTCATTGCAATGTGTTAGATGGATAGAGCATGCTTACTGCATCTTGGTTACATTGGAGGTCTTACCTGGGTTTTTAAATAAATACTTTGAAACTTCTTTTCATGTTCTTTTGGTCTCTTTTTATATTTATTATTAAAATGTCATAGACATATGGTTCTTGAACACAACTTGATATTTAATTTTAAAAGCATATTTAATTTTTTTCCACAAGCATTATTTGCTACAAATTTCTATATTGGCTTGTGTTTGGAATGTTTTTAACCCTAAGCAGCTTGCGGGCAGGGACATTGTTTATTTGGCATTACATTTCATCTCCCAGAGCAGTTCTGGTACATGAATGCTCAGTAAATTTTTGCCAGTGAATTAAAAATGGCACTTAATCCTATCTAATAAAGAGGGAATATTCTAATTGACCCTCATGCCATGGCAAAGATGGTTCCCAGTCCCCTCAGACCCGCCAGGGTAGCACCCAGTCTTCTTAGCCCCGCCAGGGAGGCAGGCATGTAGCAAGGCCAGGGCTGGGCCCGGCCTTGCAGTGCACCTGCCTCTGGAGTCCCCCAGTCCTCTCAATCCCCACAGCTTCCCAGTGCCGGCCCAAGGTGCAGGCAAGCCTTGGACGGCAGCTGCCCAGCCGCCCAGGGTCACCCAAGGGTTAGGTAACTAGGGCTAGTTGAGACTTATGCTTCCAGCAGTGGCAGCACCAGAGGTGTGATGGGGCATTGCCTTCCCCTGATTGCTGGGTTGCCTTCTGTCTCTGAGGGCTCCAGGACTGTAAGAGGAGGAAGGCCAGGCTGAGGGACACCCCAGTCATTGCATACATTTTCATGCATCAGGCATCTAGTACACTATAAGAAACTAATTACTTGAAATGACTATAATATTGGAAATCTTTTTTAAAAATATATTTTATTGATTTTTTACAGAGAGGAGGGAAAGGGATAGAAAGTCAGAAACATTGATGAGAAAGAAACATCGATCAGCTGCCTCTTGCACACCGATTACTGGAGATGTGCCCACAACCAAGGTACATGCCTTTGACCAGAATCGAACCTGGGACCTTTCAGTTCACAGGCTGATGCTCTATCCACTGAGCCAAACTGGTTTTAGCAATGTTGGAATTCTTGAAAAGCAAAATTATTTTTAAAATGCCTGTTTATAATAATTAATGGCATCACTTTAAAAGTACGATTCCCCAAAATATTTTACTGAAATCATAATTTCAGTCAAAAGCTTGCCTACGTTGTTGGCCTGTGATCAAGTGAGAAAATTACCCACCTCTATCACTATGATGGACCTGAGAAAACACCCAGTATTCCCCACTAGATGTGCATCTTGGTCTGGCTGGGCGCAAGATACCGATGAATGAGCACACCTAGAAGAGGGTTGTTCTGAAACTTGAGTGTGCATCAGACTCACCTGGTGGATGTGTTACAGATTGCTAGGCCCTGCCTGGAGTTTCTGTTTCAGTAGTTCTGGGTTGTGGTGCAATAATTTGCATTTCAAACAAATTCCCGGATTATGCTGATGTTGCTGTTCCAGAGACCAACCTTTGAGAATGACTGTTCTAAAGATGATGCCTAGTTGGCACATCTGCTTTAGTGAAACCAGGATGATAATTCATACCAAACTTTTTTGCATAAATTGTTATTCTAGGCCCTGATATCCTATAAAATAAGTGAGGAATATGCTAATTATCCATTATGCCCTGAGGCATAACAACCAACTGCTTAATGACCAGATCACAGGTCTGCAGGAGGGGGGAACATTGAACTACAAGCAGACAGTGGAGAACTATAGAAGAGGACAGGGCAGCAAGATATAAGGGGTGTAGGGAGAAGGATGAGCTAAAGGAGGGCAGGGCAGTGGGCAGAGAACCATAGGAATGCAACAGCGACCTACTGGTGCATGGATTCATGTGCAGGGCTACTAGTACTTTTATAATGAGTCTTATTAAATTTGTAATATGTCATATTCATGTGGCAGGTAGACTTAGGAAAAAACATGAACTATGGATTCAGACAGATTTGACTCAAATCCTGTATCCTGCTTTTATCAATGAGGGCTTCCTTGAATCTTCTTTTTATAATCCTCACCCAGAGATAAGTTTTTAATTAATTTATTTTTGGGGAGGTGGAGGAGAAGAAACATTGATGTGAAAGAGCAACATCAATCGGTTGTTGGACATGCCCCAACTGGAATTGAACCTGCAACCTAGGTATGTGCCCTGACTTGAAATTGAACCTACAGCCTTTCTGATGTATGGGATAATACTCCAACCCACTTCGCTACCTGGCCAGGGCATGGGCTCCTTGAGTCTTTATTCACTTCTCTGAGTCTTTTATTTCTCATATGTCTCAATTGTAAAATGGAAATAACAGTGTATCCATTTTATGGGATTGTTATAAAGACTCAGTGGAAGAACATATTAGTTCAGTAGGTGTGGAATCATTATAAATGCCTGGCACTATGCTAGACCTTGGGTATGAAATGTATGTTCTCATCTGGCCTCTAGCTAGGTGCACTATAGGAGAGCTCAGTGAAATGCAAGTATAAGTACCTAGTCTAGTCTGGAGAGACCGGGCAATGCTTCCTGGGAATGGTGAAATGTTGATCAAGAATAAAGGAAGGCAGAAGGGAGGAGCTTTAGGGGAATTAGAAAAGTCTAGATAAACAGACATGCACAGCAAATACTAGAAACAAGAGAGACCACAAAATATGTAAAAAGGCACAGCAGAGAATAACAAAAACAATAGCTAACTCAAAATGAGCATTTACTATGGTCTTTTGTAGTATTTATTTCTTTAATACATCTGATACCCTATGGCACAGTTTGTTAATGGCAGAGGTAAGAGTCTGGCTCTATCCTCTGATTTTATCTTCTGTGCTATTCTGTCTTTATAAGGAGGCTCTCAGGATGTGTTAATTCTATCTTTCCCTTCTTTTCAAGCGTGTGGTCTCCTGGAATATACTGGAATTTTTTGCTAAATTTCAAAACTCAACCAGTATATCTTTAAGAGCATTGACAAGAGGATTGCATTCAACTGTCTGCCACTAAGTATACTGGGAGTAAGAGGCCTCCCATCATGATTCTGTACTGCAAGCATCTCAGAAAATCAGAGTACGCTTCAGCCTCATAAATCCTCTCTGTCTTCTAGTAAGTGGATTTTGACTGGCAAAAATAACATATAGACTGGTATATTCCTTGACTAGTATGGACATTTCCCTAATCCTGACACATGAGGCTACTGTAATTCTATTGTAGGTCTTTTTACTCATGCTCTTCCTATTTCTGTTACAGAAGACCAGGGGGACAACCAAAGAACACTTAGAGAAATGGAGTTACACTGTTTTATTATGCCAGCGGGCTCAGAGAAAGGGGTCTCTTACATTCTGAGCAAAAACATGGAGGAAGCTTTTCATTTTTACATATTTCTAGCTCTTTGTCTCCCAGATAAAGGTTTTCCAGTCCTCTTTGCAAGTTCTTAAAGAGTCCCATGTGCTGGGGCCTTGAGACCACAACTAAAGGCCTGGCCTGGTGCCAGCACTGATAACTCTGTCTGGAGATGGTTTATGGCCTCCCTAACATGGGAGTAAACAGGTCTTGCAGGACTAGACAATTAAAGGGGCAGTGGCTAGATTATGGACCAATAAGAACATGCATTAGGTTAATGGCACAGATTCAGATTGCTAGCCCCCCAAAATGTCTCATTTTCCCCATCATTTCTATTTTACCCTGATAGTACCTTCTTTTTCTGAAATTCAAAAATTTTAACTGTTGCTCCCTGCCAATATGATTGGTGTACATTTAAAACTATCTATAAATGAATAGCTATGTTCTTTTGCTTTGTTAGTATTATTTTTCATTCTTTCTTTTGCTTGAAAGCTATTTTACTAGTTTTTCCTAAAGTGATTAATGGATGTCATTTACTCTTCTAGAATTATAATTAGCTAGGGTAGCTTTTCATGTACACTTAAATGAATAAATTGTTAAGATTAATAAGTATTTATAAGACCAATGTCACATAATTTCTATAAAAGCAAGCATTTTGGAAACATATGACATCTTGTATGAAATAATCTAACCCTTATACTCACAGTATGTCCTCATTTAAGATCATCCATAGGTTCTATGACTTTAAGCAATGATGTATAATGAAACTAATTTTATTATAAGTTAATTCATATAAACAAGAGTTAAGTTCCTATGACATTTCATCATATGACAAAATGGCATGGAACCACATTATGGGAGGACTTGGCGTGCACACACACACACACACACACACACACACCCCATACTCATACACACACCCCTGCAGTATATCTACTGTCTGAATGTACAACTTACCCTTATCAAGATAGGGATTTGGAACACTTACTCTCACATAATCAAAAATTCATGTATAATTTGATTTCCCCAACACTTTACTGTTAGTGATTTGAAGCCTTACCAATACATATTTTGCATATTATGTGTATTATATACAACTAGAGGCGTGGTGCATGAAATTCGTGCATGGGGGTGTGTGTCCCTCAGCCCAGCCTACACCCTCTCCAATCTGGGACATCCCTCTCACAATCCAGGACTGCTGGCTCCCAACTGCTCACCTGCCTGCTTCCTGATTGTTCCTAACTGGTTCTGCCTGCCAGCCTGATCACCCCCTAACCACTCCCCTGCCAGCCTGATTGATGCCTAATTGCTCTCCCACCAGCCTGAATGTCCCTAGCTGCCCTCCCCTGCAGGCTTGATTGCCCTCAACTACCCTCTCTTGCAGGCCTGGTCCTTCCTAACTGCCCTCCTCTACTGGCCTGATCACCCCCAACTGCCCTCCTTGGAAGGCCTGGTCCTTCCCAACTGCCCTCCTTGGCTGGCCATCTTGTGGCAGCCATCATGTGTCCACGTAGAGGCGGCCATCTTTGACCACATGAGGGCAGCCATCTTGTGTGTTTGAGTGACAGTAAATTTGCATATTACTTTTTTATTAGATAGAATAGAGGCCCTGGTGGGGGCTGGCTGGTTTGCCCCAAAGGGCATCCTGGATTAGGGTGGCGGTTCCCTTATGGTGTGGGGCAGGCTGGGCAAGGGGCCTGTGGTGGTTTTTAGGCCAGCTATGCCCACCCCACCCCCAGTGTCCCAAGTGGAGGCCCTGGTATCTGGGATTTATTTATCTTCTATAATTGAAACTTTGTATCCTTGAACAGAGGCCAGGGCTAGTCAAAGCAAGTGGGAAACTTGGCTTCCTCCATTTCTGGGAAACCCAAGCCTCCTGCTGGCTCAGTGGCTGCAGCCATCTTGTTTGGATTAATTTGCATACTTGTTCTTTAATGGCTGGTGGGCGTGGCTTGTAGTATAGTGAAGGTACGGTCAATTTGCATGTTTCTCTTTTATTAATGTAGATATTCCTACAATAAAGTAAGCTAGAGACAAGAAAATATAATTATGAAAATGATAAAGATAAAATACATTTACAGTGTTGTATATAGTCATTGAAAAAATCCATTTATAAATTGACCTGTATAGTTTAAACAAATGTTGTTCAAGGGACAGCTGTATATTAATTTGAAGGTTATTATGTATTGTATTTTCCAGTGTATAAGACGACTGGGCCTAAAAGACGACCCACAACTTTTCCAGTTAAAATATTGAGTTTGAGATATACTACTCTCTTCCAACGCACACCAAATAAAAATTTAAAAACATCAGATTTGATTTCAATATGGTAATTTTAATTCAAATGCTTATGACATGTAGGTACTTAGCAGGAAAACTGTCACTTATAAACATAAGGCTGTTTATCATCAAACATGTAAACATAAAACAGTGCAAGTGGATTAAACTTTTCCTAATTCACTCTAAAGCTGAAAGGAAAGATAAGACAATAAGCCAATGGGAGCCGCCATGCTGTTTGTTTTCTAAGCTGTCAACCAAACTGGAACTGATGATGATAGGGGGAAGATAACAAACAATAGAGAGAGAGCAGGTGCCGGGCAAGTTCCTGGCGAGTTAGCAACACCCATCATAACGGCAAGTTATGGTATTTTTAACATCCGGCGTATAAGACGACCCCTGACTTTTGAGAAGATTTTCCTGGTTTAAAAAGTCGTCTTATATGCCGGAAAATACAGTATATTTTTTTGAGTTTATGACAATGATATCTCTAGTAGCAGTGTTTCGAAGGCCTGTTCATTCTTTAAGGAAGGCACATTTTCTCTGAATTCAGGGCTGGTTTCTGATTTCATGGATTTGGGTAAGAGGCTGATGCTCTCTAGGAAATGGGAATTAAGTTAATCCTCAGGTAGTCTGGCAAGATGATGCAAGACATTTCCTTGCCCTTTTCTCTTGGGGACAGACATTTTGATGTCTAGCTGCCTTTCCTGGGTAGTGTTACTAAGATTATCTCCCTGTAACCACCAATCCCTAAAAATGGATTCAGAATGGTTGTGAAGGATCTGTTGGATGGTGGACAAGACATATCTCATTAGCCCTATCATCACATTTTAATATACTCACTGTCTTTAGTTTTCATTCATTTTATTTACACAGTAATTCTTATCACAGCCGTGAGTATTCTAATTGTATTTTCATTAAGTAAGGAGACATTGCTCTCATACTACCTTTTACAAAAGGAAAACCATAAAACTACACTGTAATTACACTTATTTTACTCATCAGCAAATGCCATATCTGGGTATCAATCTTAGAATTTGCCAAATGGGTTAAATTCTAGTCAAACAATCAGAACATATGTAAGATGATATGCGTTGCAAAGGTTCCTCTGTCCAAATATGTTTTCTCACATACCTACCTTGGTTGTTGCAGTTTTCATAATTCATTATTACTTTGTAATATACAATTAATGGTACCTATTAACAGCAAATACTATATTATCAATGTAATATATGCCTGTTGAATGAATCAGTGAAATTTATAAATATTTATTAAGTAATTTATATAATTATAAAGTGCTGGGTTTTGTTCATCCCGTTACTCTGCTCATCAATTACATTCTATAACTTACCTGCACTTTTTCCCTACCCTCAGTCACTTTCAAACAACTGCCTTGTAAGTTATTGTCAATTTACCCAACCACAGCAACCCCACTTTCTAACAGAGCAGGGAGGAGATTGCAGGCTGTACTGCAATGCTATTATTTTGTTTTTCATCCCTTGCTATGCTTTAACAGGAATTAAAATGCTGATGAATAAAACTTCAGTATCTGTCTATATTTGGGATGGGTGACCCATATATAACAGTAGCCATCAATCTTCAGTTTCATGATTTCATTACTGGTAATTGCCTAATAAGGAGGTGGTCCTTGGGGAAATGAGATATGTGACTTTAATTGGAAATGGGAGGGGAACTCTGGAGAATGGGATGTCCACATCTGCATATTATCTCTTTTAGTAGTGATATCTGGGCACCTGGGGAACAAAGTAGATTTGAGATGTGAAAATGGTTCAAAGTACCCCAAAGCAGGAAAGGGACATTTTGAACCATTTAGGAAAGGGGCTTACAAAAGTATTCAAATAACAATAACAAAATTTTAGTTTCCAGTGCTTTACATTTCTAAGTTATTTTCTGCTTAGGCTGGAAGGGATCACTAGAAAGATCTAAAAGCATTTAATTTTCAGCCTCTTCGTTGAATTGTGAATACCTCACTGAGTAGTGTTAGTCCTCAAGTCTATACTGCTTCCTCCTTGAGCTGCAATTTGGTAACATAGTGTAACAGTTTACATTTATTTTCCAACTGAGCAAGTAAGGGAGAGCTATAATCCAGAATCACAGAATCCCCAGTTTCAAACTTGAATATAAATGGTCCAAGATTGCCTTGTTCACATTTAGATTCATCCCTAATGTTTTTTTGTTTTTTTGTTTTTGTTTTGGTTAATTCATGGTACGCCATTTTGGTAGTTACAAATCTCTTAGTTGCACCCTAGGGAAGGAAGGTTTCCTGGTTATCTGTATTCTGAAATGTGTATGCATGAAGTTAGTTTCTGAAGTCTTGCTTAGTTTGCCTGACAACCTGAAATTAAGCATGAGGGCATGACTCATTGCCGTTCATGTGCCTTTCTTCACACCTCCAACATCAAGCAATGGCCACCTTATTATTGTTTCTGCCACAAAGGCAGTGCAGATGATGTAAAACAATTGATTATTCAAAGATCATGGGGGTTTTTGTTTTAATAAGATGATTTCTGAGTGGTCTAGGGGGAAGCAAAAGGACCTGTGCCGCTGTGTCCTTCAGGCATCAAAGCTTGTACCTTAGGCATTTGAGTGAGCACTAGGCACTGGATTGCCCACAAAGACCTAGCTGGCCCTAAACTTCACCTGTACATTAGGCTAGTGCCATAGCTGTCTGCTGAGCACCTGTAGTGGCTCCTGTGATGCACCATGCAAACCTTTCTCCTCTTTCCTCCAGTTTCTGAGAGTATGAATGGACCATGTTTTTTGCGGCTTCCCTCTCTGGGTATCACCGTGAGGTAAAGAAAGACATCTTTCCCAAGTCCATGAATTTTCTTAGGGCATAGAAGCCTTGTTCCATTCCTTCTGTTGGTGGCAATTACATAGATCCATCTAGCTCTGTTACCAAAACTACTGTTGAGCATATATATCTCCTTATGTTAATTTCTGTGTCCAAGTCAGTGTTACAGGGAGACAATTGGCAATAGCACCTCAATGAACAGAAACCAAATGTTGCCTTGTAATGCAGCCTGGTCTGCTCAGGCCCTCATGACCTACCTAACCTTACTCAGCCTCTCTCTGGCTGAAACTTGTCCTCACACACCCAGCTTTGAATGGGTACTTTAGATGGTGCATCACCTCCCTCCTGACTTTGCATGGCCCTGGTGAGTTGATCTCACATCCTCTAGGCTAGATTCCTTCCAACACAGCATCTCTTAAAAGTAGGTTAGTGCTGCCAGCTCCTTTTAACACTGTGCTCTCCACTCTGGCTCCCCTTCTCAGGGCAGCTCAAAAACCACTCATCAGTGTCCATTCCCAATGTTAACAGATCCTGGATTCTGTCTCTTCTTCCCTTACAGAATACATTTCAGCAAATCCATTGAATAGTAGCAGCAAAATGGCATTTGACTCTCCATTCTGCTCAAATTGGGGTTATCTATTTCTTCAGGGTCTTAGGAAAATATTAGAAGGACTTTAAAATTAAAACTTGCCACTGCTGCAACTCAATTGAAGTAATCTCTCTGGAAAAATCTTGATTCCATTAGAGTCCTTAATAGCAAGGAGAGGATTTCTACAATAAAAGTTAGCTCTGATTTTAATATTTTCTTTTCCCTCCCCATCCTCTTCTCTTCTACCCAAACCATTGCAAACGTTTTTGCACACTGGTTATTCTAACACTTCTGAGACCAAAACAAATATAAAACAGGATTTTACATGTGAGAGAGTGGGTGACATTTACTTTCAACTGCATGGAGAATGAGTATGTTCTCATTCGGCATGATAGAACATAGGACATTCAGCATTTCATGTTTGCAATGTTTTTCATTTGCGATTCTGAGTGTAAAAGTGAATGTGTGAGTGAGTGAGAGAGACAGATAGGGAGGGAGGCAAGGGACAGAGAATATGTAGAGGATGTGTGTAGGCCAGAGTGATTTAGACACATGCGTAATTTATCTACTTTGGTGGATTCTCGTTAATGAGTTGCATTGGAACTATGTTCTGATTTATCTGGAGAACTCAGTTTATAATTTTGGTGCTGGATTTGAATTTGTGGAGTTGTAAGAAGCACTTAAAGGATAAAAAGGGAATTTTCTGAATGATAAGGAAGAGGAATACTTATTGAAAGCAAAAAGAAATATGAAGATAAAGGGCTGTTCCAATTTGGAGTGCTTCTAAAATGAATCATGATTTTTAAGTAGCTGTTCCAGTCTGGTAGTTGAGCCCTCAATTTGTTTCCACTATATCGATGCACCAGACCTCCAGGTTGCTCTCACTGCACTCCTGTAGAGTTTTCTTGTCATCAGCTATGCTTCCTTCAGTTCCCGTTATCTTAATTAAGCACATGTGGGAAATACATTCATGCACAAGTATGTGTACATATGCATGTGCATACACATTTGTGCACACATGCTTTTCTTCAGATTTGTATATGAACATTTGACACTAAGGATGAGTAGAGCTAGCAGTTCACATTAAGATGAATGGAAAAAGGAATAGTATGTACATGAATTATAATTACATTGGTATAAACATTCACTGTGTCATACTTTGTCATCAGAGTACAAGCAAAACACCAAACGTTACCCAAATGCAGCTTCATGGAGCTGACCTCTCAGTGGCCACCTGGGGCTTACACAGGTGTCCTGATGCCTTGCCAGGAGCCTTCCAACCATCTTCTCCTCCCTGAATTACATTTTTATAGCCCTTCGTATGGCAAACTAACTTAAAAGTGAGAAAAATTTCTGTTAAAGAATTAAAGACAGAAATGACTTTTTCATAGCTGTTTTTACCATTTCAGCTTTTTAAATAATTGCAAGTATGGCTGTCAGAGGGTAGATTTATAAGATGTTTGCTTTTCTCTGACCTGATGCCTGGAGATGAGGGAACATTCTTCTAATAACTTTTAAGCAATCAACATTTTAAACAAAAGAACTGACTGTTCATGGCCCATCATTTTAATGTGCTTGGGCTGTTGCTGCTCCATGAAAAGCATTCCTTCCGAAGCTTTTCGGACACCGGGCTCCAACCACAAACGAAGGAGGCTGTCAGCCAGCCTGTCCGCAGATATTTGGGCCCATTCTGTTCATTGAACTTTTAAGTTCTGGCAGGATTTGACATAAAATAATAAATGCTCTGGATGAGGTTACTAAACGGTTATGCTCAGACAGATCAGAAGGCAAGCTATCTCTCCAAAACGATGTGGAGTTGGGATTGTAATCTTAATGGTTGGCGTTTTCCTCCTAGACTCTAAGTGTTCCTTTTGCAAAGCATATCCCCTCACACCCCCAAAGCAGTGATGGACAGTAACATTTACTTTTATGTGAGCAGTAATTTAAAACTCCCTCATTTACCAAGCTTTTTTTTTTTGGCTTTTTACAACTTTTGTAATAGTTCTCTGAGTTTATCTTTTCTTTGAAATGGTTTTGCTGCAGTAAAATAAAAACTCTTCAACAGTTTTTCTTCATCTATTTTTTTCAGTTGCATAATTATAGAAAAGTGGCATTATCAGCTTAGAAGCAATGTGGTGTTTAGTTCAGCATTCTTTCTGGCACATGCATGATTTTTATATTGCTAGAAGACCCTGTTAGAAAGGTTTTTTTTTCTCATAAGCAGGACTGTAATGAAACTAAACAGTACACTTAAAGTATCAGCTTTATCTCCCAATTGTAATCACTTTTGTTTGGGGGGAGGGGGGGCAGGAGGAGGGAGCTTTCAAAGCAGCTTAATAAAGCACTGCAAATTGGATCACATCCAGTCTGGTTCCTCAATGATACTGTATGCAGAGTTTTGTAGCCAGCAATGAAAGTCCATGCTGAGACCAAGACCGAGATTGCATGAGGGAGCAGCATCTTCTCCTCTCTGCCTCTCTGTAGCATCTCTGCAGAAAGAGGGATGGAACCAGGATCTTAAGTCTCCAAGGCTTATATTTGATGGCATCTGGTACTTAGGAATGGATTTGAAATAACCAACGACCATCCAACAGTTCCTGGGGGAGTCAGGGATTGGTTGTTTGTTTTTTTTGTTTGTTTGTTTGTTTTTAATTTGAATACTGTTGTCTGTCATAGCATATCTTCAGGCTTTTTTCTTAATTCTGAAATGCCTGCAGCTTCCCCGTCACAGAATATTTAAGTTAGGTAGTTTAAATTTTCCTAGTTTTAAACAAATGGAGTACATATCTCTGGCAGAGAGTCAGAAGTTGGTAGCAATTCCCTTTGTTGCTATTCCTGCTGAGACCTCCCTGGTTCTAAGGACAAAGGGGAATTGAAGTGCTGAAGCCACTGCAGACAATGGTTCCCATTCCAGGACAGAGAGGCCAGAGATTGACAGGAAGAAGTTGTGATGGGTTTTCCTTTGTGCTGGTCACAGAGCTCCTCAGATCTTCATCACATGAGAGCTTCAGAGGAAACGCATATTCAGTTAGCAGGCATTGCTTTCCTTGTGATTTATGATCTGGTCGGGCTCCCTGGTAAACTCCGTGAACCCTTCCTCTCAGGAAAAGAGAAACGGCGGAGGGACCCAGCACTTACTAATGCATGTTGGCAGTGTATATATAACTTCAAACAGCCCTGAGATAATAAATTGAGTTTCCTGTCAGTGCTAGCTGCATAAACACAATTGTTGTAAATGATCTGACAATAGAGTTATTGATTATAAATCCAAAATTTGACATTTGGAATCACATCTACATTTCATTCCTAAGGAAGGAAAATGACTCTTAGTCCATCTTGAAGAGGCAACTTAGCAACATCTCTGGCAACTGGGCTTCTTCCTGCTATGATTAATTAATCTGGAGCCACTCCAATGTCTCTCTTGGGAGATTGTATTAACCTCGCTTTGCTTGCCTGGAGTAACAGGTGCAGCTGGTGCCTTCACTGAGCTGGCTTTTGCCTGTCTGTTCTAATATTCTGTACTCTGAAGTCGAAAGAGGAGGGTGCCCAGGAGAGCGAACCAATTACAATGTGTCTAATATATTCAAACTCTTACTCTGCTACTTAGACATAAATACACTGTTTATATAGCTATGTTATTTCTTTTCTATGCAAATCAAATTATGGGTGCTCTTTTCAAACTAAACATTCTTTGGTTTTATAAAGATTTCTGCATAAACCTTGTAAGCAATTGAACTATAAAGATTGACTCATGAAGAAATTATTTCACAGAGCATTTTACATTTTTAATATATTTTATTGATTTTTTACAGAGAGTAAGGGAGAGGGATAGAAAGTCAGAAACATCGATAAGAGAGAAACATTGATCAGCTGCCTCTTGCAAACTCCTACTGGGGATGTGCCCGCAGCCAAGGTACATGCCCTTGACCAGAATCGAACCTGGGACCTTTCAGTTTGCAGGCCGATGCTCTATCCACTGAGCCAAACCGGTTTCGGCTCTACAGAGCATTTTAATTAATCCAACTTTTCAGCACATTCATATCAGCAGAAGTAAAATTAAGTGTGAACTAATCTTTTAAATATATTTTTAAATCTATAGACTCGCTATTAAAGTTATATCAAGCCATCCAACAGGTCACATACCTCAGTACACCTCTGTGGAGAAGAGGGGAATGATTCATGAGCTCTTCCACCTGAAGGATTTGCTTCATTTTCAGTTATGGAGTAGCTCCTTCGAAGACATGGGATGTGTTTATTTCCTCAGGAGGATGCTGAGCCTTCATATTTCAAGTTTGCATCTGTACTTTGATCTCGGGTACTTCAGCTGTGGTCATTATGCTATTCTTTTGAAAATACTGTTCAGTATCTTTATTGCAAATCTGCATGATGCACTTAACTGACCCTCTGCATGTTGCCAGAGAGCACTGTCTCATTTCTAACTTAACAGGAGATATAGGGCCAGGCCTCTTATGGTGATATATTAACGTTTCCCTTGATCTCTTTTTCCTTTCTAACTAAAAAGCTCAAAATAACACCAAGTATAAATAATGGGCCTTTTTGTCTTTTATACAGAGGTGGAAGTTGAACATTCATTTCATTTTTAAAGGTTTTGCCCTAGCCATTATACTTCTTTCCAAAAGCATAGCACCTAGGGTTTATTCATAACCCTTGGCTTGTTCTAATTCTAGGATTATTCATTATCTATCTTTAGTATTCATCAGAAAAAGTTCAGAAAACTGAACCATAGCAAGATGTGTATGATATGTTGCATGGAAGGTATGAGTTAAGGTATATTATTCATATGAACTTACCAGACAATCAGCGGGCATGATATACTGGTCAGTCAGTTTCTAGTGACACCTGATGTTTGGAGAACAGAGCTTGGTAGTTAGGTGGTGAGGCGTTTATTTCTGTTTGTTTAAGATGGAACAGCCCTCAGTGGCCCAGCAGCCACCAGGTACTAATAGTAAAGCTGCAGTCCTGTCATAGAAGGACTTTGAGTAATTATGAGCCTGATTTCTTTTTTCCTCTGAGAATGCACCTCTTTTTCCTTCCTTCTTCATTTTCATATTCCCCAACAAATTCAAGAAGAAATCTGATGTGTAATGCTACCTCTACTAAATTCCTTGTTCAAGTCTATCACTGCCCTTCACCTTGGTGCTGTGGCTCACTTCTTTGAGACTCAGTATTCTTAATGGTGAAGTAGAGAGAAAACCCCCCCTACAAAGGGTTTCAAGGTTAAATGACATAACATATGAATGCTTCCAGTACCATGCCTGGCAGAGGGCCCAAAAACAGTGGTCAAATTTCAATCTAATCTAATCTAATCTAAAATCTAACTTCAAAACAGTCTATTAATGAAGCACATCAAAAACAAACACTTTACTTGAATATTTTAGCATCTATAGACATGGAAACAAATTTTGATTTTCCCCCTTCCAGTGGTTGTTACAGGTGCAGTTTCTCTATTTAGTTGTAATTTCATAGGCAGGTAGCCCCTATAGTTTTCTGTGGATGAGTTCCTTCATCATCAGGCTTACAAGCAGTGTCTGAATCCAGCAAGGAGAGCAGAAAGAAGTCTGCGTGATGAAACACTTGGGGAAAGGGAATGTCACAAAAGAAATTATAAGCTATTCAGAAGGCTGCCCAATATGCTGTCTCCTAATAAATCTTCAGTTCTCCCCAGAGAAAGGAGTGATGTCTCTTTATTTTCCTGTACATCTAGGCAAAGCTTATATTCCTTATCACTGTGTGCACATTAATCTTCATAGGTGAGAAGAAAGGGAAATTGGCCAGCCTTTGAAATCTCCACTCAATTTTACTACTTTTAGACTCTATGGCTTTTAAATAAAAATGGGGGCAGGATTATAGTTGGCAGCAGAGTGGATTTCAGGGACGGCTAGAAAATAGGAGAGCAGATAGCCTTGGATATGTTGATAAGTCTAGTCCATGAAAATGTATAGATGAAGATGCAGCTATAAGATATATTGATTCTGAACAATTTTTCTCTAGTTTTGTTTATAATTGGTGATATCTAAAATTGTGAATTAGCTGATTTTTGGCTCTATAATAATCTGTCATGGTAGGTGTATTCTCTGTAAGCTGATATATTTTCTTTTCTCTCGGCAGTGATTTTCAACCTTTTTCATCTCATGGCATACATAGAGTAATTACTAAAATTCTGCTGCACACCATAAATATATTTTTTGTGAATCTGACAAAAAATAGGTATAATTTTTGATTGACTTACAAAAACAACACTGTAATTACCTACCCTTTTTGCTCCAGATTGATTTTTTTAAAGCCGGTGTCTATATTTGTATATAAGGATTTTTGGTACCAAGTGTTAACCAATCAAGTACAACCTTATTATGTGATGTGACTAATAAGATGCATCTCTGTTATATAATCTATATATTTATGGTCCAAGATAGGACATTCACACCAGACAACTATTGTGTTGGCTGATGTTATTTTTTTATTTAACATTCTAAGGGAAAAGAGGTCAGTGTCACTAACTAAATAGTCAGGTATTGCAGATTTTAAAAATTCTTGTGGCCCACTAATTGAAAATTACTGCTCTATACAAACCTATCATGATAGGTGTATTCTATGTATTCTATAGCACTTTTCCTTTTGAAATCAACTCTTTTCCAAAGGATGGTTCATAAAACTTTAATATTTTTCTTTTTTAGAGCACACTTATCACCTGCTATTTTCTTTGTGATATTTGTCCTTATGAAAGAAAAGAAGTTGTCATTATATATGCAAGCTATTGCAATTTTGATTTTTAAAATTTATGCTGTGAAGTGTAGTTTCTTATCTTCATGAGCCTACAGTTCAGCTTGTGGGATGATGTTCTTAGTCCTATTGAAGCTTTAGAAGGCTGAATGTGCTTTATTATGCATGTCTTTGGAGTTAATTTTGGCATTGCCTTCTGTGTCCTAGGAGAGTAAGATTCTCTGGCCACAGTACTGTCCGTGGTCCTGATAATCACCAGAGAAAGCCAGATGATTTTGTGAGAGGACTTGCCCTTTTTTTCTTCACTGTTTTATATTTGAGAAGTTGCACATTTATTTGATTAAATAAAAACAAACATTCCTGATTCTTTAACTTTGGAGCTACAGATTACTAAGCAAAACTGGCAAAATTTTTTTAAACAAAATTGCTTGAAAGAAGAACCTTCTTCACAAAATATACTGTTGTTAAATGTGCACTCATATTGTGTCTATAAGAAAAGATTTCCTGCTTGTCATCCATAGTTTACATTAAATATATGCTTGTGGCTTAAATAATGAAATAAGTACCATGATTATATTTAGCACAATTATATTATATTTAGCACAATTATATTTATATTTATATAAATGATTATATTTAGCACAATTACCCCCACTGAGAGTTATTTAGCATTTCATACATAATTGGCACAAAACTTTGCTGAAATAAAAAACCATATAGATAGACCTTAAGGTTTGGCATTTAAGACTGGAAACCAGGTTTTTATTATGCAGACCTTAATTTTTCTTAAAAAAATAAATTTTAGAGTTTATCAGTATGTATTATTGGATGATTAATATGTACCATTCTGCGTGGAATGGTGAGTTATAGGAGAATATGGAATTATATAATATGACAATTTGAAAGTAATATATGATGGGTTATAATGAAGGACCAAGTTACTAAAGTGAGAGTAATGAGTGTGAAATTCAGGGAGAGATAGTGCCTTTGTGGAAGTTTCCATGAAGAGGCAAGATTTGAGGTGGTCATTGAGGGATAGAGAGGTTCTGAATAAGCATAGAAAAGCAAACATATAACACATATAAGAGTATCCACATCACATAGAAGATTCTCATTTCTAGAGAGAGGTTAATTTTGGCAATTTTAGAGTGATAAAATAGGGAGTAAAATAGGGAGAGGAGGGACAGATTGAAAATTGTGCAAAGGGATTAATATGTATGTGTTTATGTATGTATGCATGCATGCATGCAAGATGTATATATCTATTGCATAATAGTCTCTTAATAACTGTTGCAGATAATCTTAAGAAGAAGCATGCACTATTCTCATAATTAAAGTTCATGGTCAAATAAACACCCCTAAGGGAAGCAGGCAAACCTTGAGTGCAGGCTAGCTAGATGGAACATTCAGAGGTCTCACTAAAAAGACCGGCTGCCCCTCTGAATTCCTCACTAAAAGGACAGGTGCCACCACTGGGAGTGATTCTTTCCCATGGCTTTGCATCTGGTTGGTCTAATGAGGCCTGACAGGAGACTAAAGAATGCAGTGAGTGTCACCATCATATCATTTCATCCTCCAGGTATGCATTTCAGAGCTTAAATTGACTACAGCCATTATGTCTGTTTTGCTTTATTTTGACATTAATACTTTTTGTTTGAACTTATATAAACTGGCATATTTATGCTTTTTAAATAATCTGGTATCTTGTCGTGTACCAATCCCTGGCCTTTTCAATATGGTGACCTACTCCATTCTGTGCTTTGAGATAACATGAATTGCTTCAGGCTATTTGGTGTATTTAAAAGTAGATCCTATCTTCTATTTTTTCACTCTGTGTATCATATTTGATATGTTTTCCACTTTTTTGGTTGGATGACTCATTCATGGTTCTTTTTCTGGATGATTGGACTACAATTCCCCCTTCACCCTTGGATTAGTATTTGCCCTAATGTTAATATCAACCCTGGAGTCTTATAGGAGAACCACCTAGCCTTAATGTGGTTGTTTGTGATAACACTGCTCCTAGCTCCTGTCTCCCCATGTAATTCTATGATTTATCATGGTTGATTCTAATCAAAGCAGGATTTGCAAAGTAGAATTTCACCAGGTAAGTCTGTAGAGATTATTTAAAAGGCCTCCTATAAAAATATGTAAATTTAAAATTTTAGTTGGGATGTTTTTGTAGGCACTTTTAATCTGGTTTTTAATTTTGTCTGATGAAATAAAAACTCTTGCTTACTTTCAGACAAAACCTTAATCAATGTCTATGCAGTGACTTACAATTTTGCTGAATGTACATCATGGTGGCCTATTGGACATCTCATTGTGGAGATCCCAAGTTGGATTTGGTAGGACTAGGAGTATGGCATTCTACCTGGTAAAGAATAGGTTACTGTCCACTTTTGAATTTCCACTCTGAACTATTTTATATTTCTAGCCCAACTAGAAACACTTTAAACTCCCCCCATTACCAATGTGTTGAAGTTCACAACTCAAACCCCTTGGCCTGTTTTTGGCTATACTCTATCTACCTCCCCTAGAACATTGGCCAGCTTGGTAGCATGTAACACTGGGTTGCAGAATCAAGTGTTGGCACTACTAGTATTTCTTCAAGTATGTGTTCCCACAGCCACCATCTTGGGTGTTCCACTGGTAACAGGTGCAACACAAATGTCTCTCTTTATGTTAGGGCTTCTCCCAACACCCTAGCCAGTAGTAGATCCCTACCATCTCTCATAGCACTTTATGTCTTTCTTAGCCTTTAATGTATTTTACTTGTGTTCTATGGTTATTTCTGTACAAGTGCTCTTCTCCCTGGGGCAGGAGATGTAACATATTGAACAAGGTCTAATCTCGGTCAATGTTTGGGGAAGGAACAATTGCATTCTGAGTAAACATTTTGGAACAAAGTGTTTTAGAATTATTGTAAAATTAAATTCTGCCTGTATTTTCTTGCAAGCTCAGATAGTTTTTGCCTTAAATTTTATACCAGCCTCGCCCTGTCTGGGCTATCTTCCTTTACCCTGATAAATTGCAGGATCATGATGTGTGCACTGGCTTTATCTACCTGTCATATGCTACCTCTGTCTATCTATTTACCTGGGATGGAGTACTTGAGTTAGAATTCCTAATGGCAATTAATATTATTTTGAAGTTAAAAATTACATATATGCTTTTTTATATATCAGGTTGAAAGCTATATGTTTTATGGAATGCTCTCATAGTATTTATTCTTGTAGTTTAAATGGATTGCTTAAGAATTAGAAGAAGGAAGAATTAAAGGGTTTACAGTGTAGAATGGTAAAGAAGTTTTCCTTAGTAACTAAAACCAAAGTTAACCAAAGACACCAGGAACAGGAGCCTGATTTGAAATCTCAGCCTGTAAGCAACTTGGATTTGAAAAAATAAATTGGAAATCTGCCAAAGGGAGTGGTACTCATAAGGGAAATGGGCTAGACTAATGCTGGTTTGCCAAGCCATACACAGTACAGTAGTATTTAGAGAGTAAAGAAAGTTAACCTTCGGTTTTTTTTTAAGGTTGCACATTTATCTAAACAATTTTTTACTTCCATAGTGAAGTAAAATATTTGGTTGTCAAATCAAGAATCTAAAAGTGCTGTGATCAGGATAGTTGGCAAGAAGGTAGCAAGCACCATCCTAGAATACAAGTCAGTATTTGCCATTTGACCAAAGCATCTGATTTTCTCGAGGATCTTGGGTAACTAGAGTGGAGATGGCAAATATTCAACCAGTGGTTACACTCATCTCCAAGCAAATGGCATCTTCCTTTCTGGACAGTTCTTTTTGTCATGAAAACTATAGCCCAGAAGGAATGGATTGGTGGACTTAGCTACTCCAGAGAATGAAGCAGAAGAGGGTTTATCAGCCACCCTAATGAAGCAGGGGCAGCAGGCAGTTGTTTTTATCATTAGGAAAGTTTTAGCTCATGTGAAACTAAAATTTATCTCCAGAACAACTGCTTTGTCCCTTTCCTCCTTACACTTTCTTCACCAATATTTTCTCCCCCATCTCTCTCTCTCCCTCCTCAGGGAGAAACCAAAACATCAGCGGAGTCTTATGATTTTGGTTACGCTATTTCTCCCCGACGTTGTCTAATCACGGCCTCTTACAATGTTTCTTTTCTTTTTTTAAAGAGGTTTGACTTAACATATTTGCCTTGAATGTTTTACATTAATTGTTCATCCATATAAAGGATATTATATTCTTTATATTCATATAAAGAATAAAACTAATTTTTAATTGAGGTAAAAAATGTAAATTTTTTATAGCAAATCTTCTATTTTTCATTTTCTTGCCTATTCCCAGCCTTCACGTTAATCTCCTTTTCTAGAAAGGTGGCAAACCAACCCTTTGTCCCATGCTGATTGCTGTCTATCAGCTTTGGCAGCAGAATTCTCTGGTAGTTGTAGCCTGGTTTCTGGTTCCTGATTAGTGTGTGAAATCTCATTTTGGTTATTACAGGAGAGATTGACTGGGTTTAATGATCTGTTTATTTTGTCACTGATGAAAAGTAAAATCAAGGCTTTCCTCAGAAGCCTGAAAAACCAATCAGAAAGAATGTATTAACCCCTTTGTTCATAGCAGTATTATTGATAATAGATGAGATCTGGAAATAGCCCAAGTGCCTGTCAGTAGATGGCTTGATAAAAAAAAAAAAAAGCTGCGGTACATTGATACAATGGAATACTATGCAGTTGCAAAAAAGAATGAACTATTAACCTTTGAAACAACATGGAAGGACCTGGAAAAGATTATGCTAAGTAAAATAAGAGAACTCGTCAGAGAACGATGGATATCACATGATCTCACTTATATGTGGAATCTACTGAACAAAATAAATTGACCAAAAAAATAGATCCAAGGACATGGAAGCATGGAACAGACTGTGGAATCTCAGAGGAAAGTGGTGGGGGTAGGAGGGCAGGAAGAGATTAACTGAAGAATTTATATGCATGTTATATGCATAATCCATGCACACAGACAATAGTGCAGAGAAGATCTGGAGAGGAGGTGAGAGTGGGAAGGAGGGGCTCAATGCAGGAGAAAAAGGGAGACATCTGCAATACTTTCAACAGTAAAGATAATGTTTTTTTAAAAAGCAAGGTTTTCCACGCTTCTAACTTAGGAACCTAGAAACTTACCATACAGCTGATGAAAGTCAATGATAAATGTTTTGTCAGAAATATCCCAGGGAGAATGTGCGCACAGAGAAAAGCAGTTTTATCTTTATAGGCCCAGTTTTCCACCTGGTAGGCCTTTAGTAAAGGTTTATTGAAAAAAATACATGTATGAGCTTTGGTATTTCATTTAATCTTTATAGACCTCACCTTTCTGATAATCTACAAAATGAGGATATTGAATCAGGTCCGTACCATTTATTGACTTGGGTTATTCTTTTTTTTTTTTTTTTTTGTGAAGACCAAAGGATATTTTTCCATTGCTTTATAGGAAGAGTGGAAGGGAGGGAATAAAGAAGAAGAGAAATGGAGAGAGAGAGAGAGAGAGAGAGAGAGAGAGAGAGAGAGAGAGAGAGAGAGAGAAACTTTGATGTAAAAGAGACACATCGACTGGCTGGCATACACATGTGCCCTAACCAAGTCTGGGGATTGAACCTCCAACCAAAACACAATCCCCTAACTGGAAATCAAATCCCCTAACTGGAAATCTGAGACCATTCAGTGTGCAGGCTAACATTCTAATCACTCACCTACAATGGCCAGGGCTTAAATTATTTAATTTATTCTCCCATTCATTCACCCATACAGCATTCGGCAAATGGACACTAAAAGCTTACCATTTTTAGTTCCCATGCTCAATATTTTAGGTGGAAACTTGAGGGAGATTTATTTCAATATTTTTTTAATATGTTTATTGATATTTTACAGAGAGTAAGGGAGAGGGATAGAAAGACAGAAACACTGATAGGAGAGAAACATCGATCAGCTGTCTCTTGCATACCCCTCTACTGTGGATGTGCCCGTAGCCAAGGTACATGCCCTTGACTGGAATTGAACCTGGGACCTTTCAGTCCACAGACCGATGCTCTATCCACTGAGCCAAACTGGTCTCAGCTATTTGAATAATTTAAAGCACAATTAAATCACCTCAGGGTAACAGATGGGCTTGTACTTTTACATATTCACTAGAGGCCCAGTGCACAAATTCATGCACAGGTGAGGTCCAGCTGGCCCAGCTCCAATCAAGGCAGATTGAGGCTGGACCTATTGGAAAAAGGAGATGGCAAGAGGTTGGCCAGCAGGGCCCTCCCGACCCCCCCACCCAGATCAGGGCCAATCAGGGCCAATACAGCTGGGGAAGGAGCTGCAGGCAATTGGGGGGGGGGGGCTGATTGGGGGTGGGACCGGCCTGACCTTGGGGAGTGCTGTGGGTGGTGGGATGCCCAGCCCCAACCCCAAATGAGGTGGGGTGGGGGTGCTGCCGATTGGGGCCAGAAGCCTTGGGGAGGAGCTATGGGTGGTTGGCTGGCTGATGGAGTTGGGGGGCTGATTTGGAGTGGGACCAGGAGGGGCAAGGAGCTGCAGGAGGTTGGCTGGCCAGCTCTGCTGCTATTGGGGTGGGATGCCACAGGGAGGGCTGCAGGAGGTTCACCAGCCATTCCTGCCCCCTATTGAGGTGGCGGGGCATCAATGGTGGGCTGGCTGAGGGGAGGGGCTGTGAGTCTGTTATGGTGGGGTGGACTGATTGGGGGTGGGGCTGGCCAGGGGACAGGGAGTGGGTGTTTGGCAGGTGGCCAGCTCTTGATTGGGGTGGGAGAGTTTGATCAGGGACAGGTCAGGAGGGGGAAGGGACTGCAAATTGACCTGCTGTCCCTGCCCCTGATCGGGCCAGTTCCATTCACTGGCCACAGGGGGTGTCGTAATGATCAGTCTTTATGGTCATTATGGTCTCTCTCTCTCTCTCTCTCTCTCTCTCTCTCTCTCTCTCTCTCTATATATATATATATATATATATATATATATATATATATATATCTCACATAAAATAATGACGACAATTTTATCATGATATTTAATCAACTCATCCAGTTCCTTTTAATGCTTGGAAGTACAAGGGGTAAGACTTGTGCAGACCTGTTTGGGCATACCCTTAATGATCCCCAGGACTCACAGAGCCCTGTACCTGTTGATGCATTTAAGTCATCCTAATGCAGAGTTTTGATTGAATAGTTCAGCACAGGGATTGTTCCAGACCAATTTTATTCTACTTTCTTTACTAACTACCTTTTAACTAAAGGTTTCATATCCTAAAAATAATTTCTTAAGATATTTTTGGTCACCAACTCTGTGATAAATATAAGAAATTTATTTTTATTGAAGTAAATCCAGTCTCTAAAAAGTAAGGTCATTAGGGCTGCTTAATTAAAGAAAAAGTTTAATTAGTTAAAGAACAAGTTTAACCTTGGATCACTGTACTTTCAGAGGACTACACAGAGGGAATAATTAGGAAGATTGCTTTTATTTCTCTATTCAAAATCTTAACTCAGTTTTTATTTCAATAGAAAAGTGGAAAACAACTGATCTTGAACAGCCTAGATTCTTGATAAGATTAACCAAGGGGAAAATCATTAATCTGATTACTTACCTTTAGTGTATTAAAGGATTCAAATTTCCAAGGTTCACTAAGTTTTAATGATTCTAATAGCATTGCCATGGGAGAATATCAAAGAATCTTACAAATGTGTGCAGTCTCACATCTACTTCAAAGCAAACACTTTCATTCTTCTTTCATTCTGGTGATAAAACTGAAATAAAGAAAGGCTAACAAATATTTTCAATTATCAAAGGCTATTTGGTAATAAATGAAGAATACAAGTGATCTTTTGTTTAGTTTATTGCTCAAATAGGTAGTCAACATCTTGGAGACTTGGAGTAAACCATTTCCCCTGATAATATATCTGTGATTCTTCAGGGATATATCTCTGTATGAAAATGTATAAAAATATTCTTTGACTAATATTTCCACAAATAAATAGCAGCACAGATAATGTGCTCTGAATAATAATTTTGGTATTATATTCCAATTTGAGTTGAGCAAATGGAGAAAATTTGGTTTTTCCTTCTCCAGATAGATTTAGCAGATAGTATGTTATTATCTTTACATGGATTTCATTTTACAAATAGAACAGATTACTTTATATTAACTAGTGGAATGCAAAGGTGCAAAGGTTGCTCATTTAGTTATTTTTTCCTACTGAAGTAAACTCACATAAAACCATCTGTCATTTTCTCTTCCCAGGATACAATTCTTATTCCTTCCAAAATATTGTTTTCTCCAAGTGCTGTCTTTAACCTTTTCCCCTTCCTTCCCACTGAACCTTCTCCACACATCCAATTCGTCTGTTTCTATCTGGCCCTAGTTTTGTAATCAAGACTATGCCAAGTGCTGTGGGAATCTGAAGAGGAATGACACCAGTCTCTCCCTCACGTGGCTTACACTCCAGCTGAGAAGCTGTAAGAACATTGGAGAAGCTGAGGAAACCCATCAGGGGCTGAGTAAGAGCAATGGGAGTCAGAGACAGGGAAGATCATGGAAAGGTCAGCACTATAGATGATACCACCTCAACTTAATGGAATATATGATGATCTGTCTTTTCTTGTTAGGTCTTAGCACAGGGTACTGAGTTGACAGCTACCTACTTATGAATATTACTTTTGTCTCCATTCTATTGCAACTTCTTGAATTCAATTTTATATCTGCATGCATTTTATCTTTAGCAGTAGTTCAGGCATTGGAGTTGATAGTTATTCCATCAGTGTTCATGGGTAATGTTTCCTCGAGTTGGACATTGAAAGATGAGTCAGGATTGCGGTTAACTGACCAAGGCATCTTGTAGCCCTGGAACCAGCATAAGGGAGCTGAGTGGGATGAGGGTCTCCAACAGGGAAGAGAAAGACCAGACCATGGGATACTATTTCAGTTATTCCAAATAGAAGGAAGTAAAACAATCCAGTTAGTCTCTCACCACTTATATCCCATGACCACTCATTGCTTAGGTATACTGCATAAAATCTGCCTGTGCTCAAAATCTATTGGTTATTGTAGGGACAAGCTGAAACAATGCATCTTAACATCATTTGAGAAATGTAAAACCCCCTTATAAAGGTAATAATAATAATTATTATTTTTCTATTTCTAACCAAGTCTCTGGTGGAATTGGCAAAATTTCAATAGTAGATGAAAATAGGTATGGTAATATGTGACAAGATGACCTGTCACAGGTGGGATTTTAATTTGCCTATTAAATATGTTCATTCAGGAGTCCTCTCAATATTCAGAGAATGTGTCATCATATAGGACAACATTGTATTATTCCTGGTAGAAGGCACAATTTTCACATTAGCCTTTTATTATATAGGGTTATACTTCTCATAAGTAAATAAACCAATGATGATGGATTCTGAAAACTTCAATTTTTTGGCTATAATGTATTTAGACTTTGATTGCCAGAATGTTAGTAGCTGTGGACTAAGGATTGGAAGGTTGTCCCTGTGCTTTAGCCTAGTGGTCGGCAAACCACAGCTCGCAAGCCACATGCAGCTCTTTGGTCCCTTTAGTGTGGCTCTTCCACAAAATACCACGGCTTGGGTGAGTCTATTTTGAAGAAGTTGTGTTAGAAGAAGTTTAAGTTTAAAAAATTTGGCTCTCAAAAGAAATTTCAATCTTTGTACTATTGATATATGGCTCTTTGACTAATGAGTTTGCCGACCACTGCTTTAGCCTTTTAGCACTAGGAACTACATATATTGCATGGCCCCTGTAGGCTGGGCACATTTATTCTTCCCCAAAGCCCTGTGAGATAGCTATACATGTTTGGAATATTTTAAGGAGATAGACTTAGAGAGGATAGAACATGTGTCTCAGGTTCTATCTGAGCCAGGCGTCCCCAGGTCTAGTTTAGGTCATATCTGAGCCAGAAGTCCCCCCATCTTTCAATGGCTCCACCACAGGGTACATTCATTTTAAATAAACACCTTCTGCCAGGTCTCAGGTTCACCTTCCTTTGACTTACTCTGAGTCTCACATCACCATGACCATGAAATACTGTGACTGAGGAAAGTGTCAAAATCACAATCTTTTTATTATTATTAAAATCATTGAGGTAACATTGGCTAATACATTATATAAATTTCGTGTATACAACTTATTCAGTATCTCTATACTCTGTTGTGTGGTCATGTTATCGGGAAAATCAGGGTGTCTTTTTCCCTACTGGATGCTGAAGTGGAGTCCTTATGATATCTAGAAAAAATGAAGTTTCTGAGACACACATCGGAAAATGAATGCTTGTTATTTAGATGGAATTACATTTCTGTGTTTCCAAAGTCCCATTCCAGTCATAGAAGAAGTGTAATTGGAATCCCAGTAAAAGTAAAAGCAAAACCAATGTCCAGAATTTCTTTTCCATGTTGCAGCCAGTCCAGTTCTGCATTAGGCTAGTTTCAGTCCATTAGTCCATTGTGTTGGGGGTCCACAAGGCTCTGGGCTACGTGGGCGAATGCCAGGAAGCAGGAATGAAAGAGCCCCATAAGCCAGGAGGCAAGGTTAACACACCAAAGGAACCAAGAGAGTGAACTCTTTTGTTTAGGGGATTAAATAGCCCAGATTGTGTGCCCTTGCAGTGACCATGCCTATTCTCGCCAATGATCTGTTTCCAAATGTGACTGACAAGCAAATACCTTCCTGACATCACCCCAACTTTCCAGGGCATGCACCATCCTCCTCCATGTCCAGTCCCTTTCCCCAGCTATGCAGGAATAGGCCCATGGCTCCCTGAGGAATGTAAAGCTGCAGCTTCCTGGTGAAGCTGCCCAAATGACATGCGTCTAATATTGGGCCTTCCCTTTCCTGTTATTAATAAGTAGCCGATTACAATGGTATTGATCACCAAAAGTTTAGTTTCTTTCCATCACCGTATATTTGACCCCTTTTATCAAATCTTCCCTCCCCCATATTCCTTCCTCTCTGGTAACCACCATTCTGTTGTCATATCTATAATTTTTTTTTTACTTTTTTTGTTTTATATTACACATGTGAGTAAAATCATGCTGTTTTTGTCCTTTCCCATCTGACATATTTCACTTAGTATAATACCCTCAATATTCAAATTGTGATATTTCATCTTTTTATAAAATATGTATTTATTAATTTCAGAGAGGAAGGTAGGAGAGAGAAATAGAAACATTAGTGACAAGAGAGACATTGATTGGCTGCCTCCTGCACTCCGCACACTGGGGATTAAGCCTGTAACTTTGGCATGTGCCCTGACCTGGAATTGAACCGACCTCCTGGTTGATAGCTTGATGGTCAACTACTAAGCCATGCTGGCTGGGCTCATCTTTCTTTTAATAGGTGAATAAAAATTAGGAACCTTATAGTAAACTAGTGGCCTGGTGCACGAAATTCATGCATGGGGGGGATGGCGGAGAGGGTGCGGGTGTCCCTCAGCCCAGCTTGCACACTCCCCCATCTGGGACCTCTTTAGGGATGTCCAACTGCCTGTTTAGGCCTGATCCCACCAGGACATTCTTCTCACAATCTAGGACTGCTGGCTCCCAACTGCTCGCCTGCCTGCCTTCCTGATTTTCCTTATCCGCTTCTGCCTGCCAGCCTGATCACCTTCTAACCACTCTCCTGCCAGCCTGATTGATGCCTAACTGCTCCCCTACCAGCCTGTTTGCCCCTAACTGCCCTCCCCTGCTGGCCTAGTCACCCTTAACTGCCCTTCCCTTCAGGCCTGGTTACCTCTAACTGCCCTCCTTTGCAGGCCTGGTCCCTCCCTACTATCCTCCCCTGCTGGCCTGATGGCCCACAACTGCCCTCCCTTGCAGCCCTGATCCCTCCCTACTGCCCTCCCCTGCTGGCCATCTTGTGGTGGTAATCTTGTGTTCACATAGGGGTAGCTATCTTTGACCACATGGGGGCAGCCATCTTGTGTGTTGGAATGACAGTCAATATGCACATTGCTCTTTTATTAGATAGGATAGGATAAAGGCCTGGTGCATGGATGTTGGGCAGCTGGTTTGCCCTGAGGGTGTCCTGGATCAGGGTGGGGTTTCCCTTGAAGTGTGGGGTAGCCTGGGTGAGGGGCCTGTGGTGGTTTGCAGACCAGCCACACCTCCCAGTGACCCAAGTGGACATCCTGGTATTTGGGATTTACTTATCTTCTATAATTGAAACTTTGTAGCCTTGAGTGAAGCCAAGCTTCCTGCTTGCTCTGTGGCCATAGCCATTTTTGTTGGGGTTTATTTATCTTCTATAATTGAAACTTTGTAACCTTGAATGGAGGCCTGGGCTGGACAGACTGTGTGGAAAGCTTGGCTTCCTCCATTGCTGGGGAAACCCAAGCCTACTGCTCACTCAGTGGCTGCAGCCATCTTGGTTGGGGTTAATTTGCATACTCGCTCCTGATTGGCTGGTGGGCATGGCTTGTGGGTGTAGCAGAGGGATGGTTAATTTGCATATTACTCTTCTATTGGATAGGAAGAGATTTAAACCTGAATTATCAGTTTTGCAAATAAATGTTTTTAAATGCATGCATTTTGCTAGGACCTTTCTGTTTATTCTCCAACATGCATGCAGGCCAAAGTTCTGGCAGTTTTTCGATGTGTGTTCATTTATGTGTGCAGCTTTCAAATAATTTTTTTTAAAAGCTGTAACAACTTTTGCCAGAGCTGCTCACTTCATATAAATGTGATTACTGGTTAATCAGAATGGTTAGAGTTTGAGTGAATGGATGGTGTAATGTGAATAATTGTAAATGCTTACTCCTTGGTCCCCCTTGCAAACAAGTTGGCTCAGGCAGCTTAATGAGGTTTTCCTGGAGTGTTTACAAATTTTAAACAATTAAAAATAAATTGAGTTGAAGTTCTTTGTAATTATAACTGCAATTACATCATTATTATGCTGGTAATTGAAAGGAACGAGGTGGATAGGTGAGTTATTTTATGTTTAAAGTCAAAATAATTATTTTGAAAAATGATAACAGATATTTTTGTATTGCTCTCATTTCAATTAGACTTAGAAAAGACACTTTAAGAATTCATAATCCAGGACACTTTTTTGCATTGTCTTTTCAAACATGCATGGGTTGAATTCACTTCACAGGAAAATTGTAAGATCCACCCTCAATCTTGGCAGCCTAATGAATATGAAAAAGCAATGAGAAAGCAATGGTTTGGACATGAGCAGGGACTGAATCTCATGGAGTGCAGTAGGCTGCTGAGACCATTTGTAGAGAGGTTTTTAAAAATGCCTAACACAGCACTGTTTATAATTGGGTCCTTAATAAAGAACTTTGGATGGTTAAAAACAAGGCATACCCATCAAGTTTACATTGCAGGCATGAACATTAGCCTGGATTGGAAGATGAGGGCAGGGTGCAATTTGCAATCATTATGGCCAGCTGAAGTAGCCAGAAACAAAGGTAATTGAATTTACTGTAGACAAGTGCATGCTATTGCACTTTAAATGCATCTCTGTGCCAACGAGGGAAAAGGGCAAACCACTCTGAAAGTTTTCTTTGGCATGAATTATTGTCATAAGCTAACATCAGTTTCCTTGGATTGTGGAGATGGAGCCAACAACAGGATAGGCAGTTACAAGGGTGCTAGGTGATTCCAACTCCAACAAAATGAGTAGCATATTCTCCCAACCTTCCATGCTCCTCCCTTCTGGAGAAAACTCACACTGATACTTTTAATTCCAGAAACCCTCTTTTTTTTCTTTTTTTTTTCTTTTCTTTTACTGAAATCAAGTAAATAATATACAAATATTTGCCAGTTGCCCTATGTAATTTTAAATAATTTCTAAGGAGTTGGGTAGTTTCTCTTCAATAAAATGTAAAATTCCATTGTAGTGTCTCTACTTTTTTAAAAAATATATATTTTATTGATTTTTTTACAGAGTGGAAGGGAGAGGGAGAGTTACAAACATTGATGAGAAACATCAATCAGCTGCCTCCTGCACACCTCTTACTGGGGATGTGCCTGCAACCAATGTACATGCCCTTGACCAGAACCAAACCTGGGACCCTTCAGTCCACAGGCTGATGCTCCATCCACTGAGCCAAACCAGTTAGGGCAGAGTTGTCTCACTTTTCAAACATTCATTTGTTGTAATAATTTAAATTTTTCTAAAAGAATTTAAGTTTTTAGGAAAATTACTTAAGAAAATATATTTGATGATTATTTTCTCATTTAGGTATTTAAAAATATTCCATAGTATGTTGATTCAGAATTGCATAAACAATAATTCAATGAACACTTATTTTTTTAATACCTAGCTTAAGAAACAGACTATTAGTTATAGTCACTCTGTATTTCGCCTTGATCCTATTCTTCCAGTTTCAGAGTTAACGTAAACTTAAATTCAGTGTATATTAATCCCATTAATATATTTTATTTTCACTACATATTTATGGGTCCCAAGTTCATATATAGTACTTTTCCATATGAGGATAATTGTTACATACCCATTAAATATATAAAAACATTAAATGAGAACATGTTAATGGAAATGATGACAATATTTAAAGCACTCCCTAAATTAATGTATAAATCAAACACTTCCCCAATAGAAATCAATGTAAATGTGTGCATGTGCTTGTGTTATCATCCATAGCAATATTTCCTAGCTCTGTGTCCTGGAAGGTCCTAGAAACTATGATACCCAGGAAACAATGAACAGACTATAGTCTGGACCTTGGTTTCTAAACACCATTTTCCAACAAAAGGAATTATTGGATGAAGCATTGGAAAAATAATTGATTTCAGATTTGAAGAAGAAAATACAAAATGAGTCTACAATATCTTGTGTAACCAGGAAGTAAGGGAATCTTTAAAACCTGATGGGCCTCGTTGATGGGAAATAGGAGCCGACTTCAAGGAGCTCCTAGTGGTAAAATCTCCATCAATTGAAGCAATAAATAGGTGACAATATTGGATTATAGCCCATAGGATAAAATGAATATCTGTATCTGTATCCATGAATCTGTATCTGTATCTGCATCTGTATCCATGAATCCATATTGATATAAATAATTGAACAGATAAATAAATGGTCTTTCTGCTAAGCTCAAGTATAGTATCTGTTCTTATCAGTTTTTTAATAAAGCATTTTAAAAGTGGTAACATACTGTATGTATTTATTCAGGAACTCCCATTTTTGGTTTAATATTTTGTTTGTGTGGTTTATCCACTTATTTCTTCTGCTGTGTAATTTTCTTTTATATGGATGAGTCCCAGTTATTCATATTATCTTTGTAGCTCTTACAAAAGTGCTGCTATGAGTTTTCTTGAGCAGATGTGTAAGAGCTTCTTCAGGGGCATAGAAACAGGTAGGCGTGAAATTGCTGGGTTGTTCAGCATGCTCCTTCCCTACCTTACCAGATCTTGCCAATTCTGTGTAGAATGATTACGTCAGTTTACACTCCCACTGGGAATGCTTTAAATTCCCAGAGCTCACATCCTGCCAAGTTGTGATTTTGCCAGACTTAATTTTTTTGGGGAGTAATCTTATGCCTATGAAATAATATTCATGGTGGGTTTAATTTGAAAGTACCCATTATTAATGGAACTGAGCATCCTTTTGCACAGTTATAGGATAAAATGAATATCTGTATACAACGTCCTCTTCTTGAAGTACCTGTTCATGGGCTTGGTTTAGATTCCCATTGGGTGGGGTGTCTTCTTATTGTTGCAGGGAACACCCAGTCTTTTTCTGACTATCTACATGGCAAATGCCTTCTTATACTGTATAGCCTATCTTTTCCAATTTATATATATATATATTTTTGATGAACAGAATATTTTATTTTAATGTGGTTGTATTTGTTAGAATTTTGTTCTTTATTTATACTTGTGGGGTCCTCTTTAAGGAATATTTTATATCCCACATTCATAAATATATTACCTTACATTGTAAATATCAATCCTTATATGTGAAATAAGGTAATATGTAATTAGAGATGAATGATTCTTAGGACTATCTATTGAGTAGCCTATCTTCCTCTTATGGGTCTGCAGTGGCAGTCTGTCAAATACCAAGTTTTCATATGTTTTTGGGGCTCCTGGACTTGCTTTTCTATAGCTTTGGAATCCTTAATGAGATTTAATAATCCATTTGAACAGGACCACATCTTTATATATTATTTTAAGCATACTAATGTAGTAATCATTGAGTCAGTCTATTTTGCAGCCAGTCATAAAGACTATCATAGCCCTAACTTGTTTGGCTCAGTGGGTGAAGCATTGGCCTGTGGACTGAAGGGTCCATTCTGGTCAAAGGCACGTTCCCCAATTATGGGTTCGATCCCTGATGAGAGATATGCAGGAGGCAGCTGATCAAATGATTCTCTCTCATCATTGATGTTTCTATCTCTCTCTTTATCCTTCTCCCTTCCTCTCTGAAATCAATAAAAATATATATTTTTAAAAAAGACTATCACAGAATTCTAAGCTCTGTGCTCAGCACTAACCTAGGAAGAATTCAAGGATATACACAGGCAAATGAAATATGAAATAATGTCATTGGCCTCAAAGATTTATAAGAGAAGTAGGGGCAGCATTTCTTTAGGTATCCACTCTGAGGTAGGCATCATGTGGGTAGTTAACAGTCTTTCTGAGTATAGGATGTTATTTATTATGCAGCAATTAGATAATAATTTCAGACATATTTTATCTGTGTTAAATCATATTTTAGTCTATAGATGCTAGAAAAGTTCGAGGAAGGGTTTAATACAATATCACATTTATTCATAAAGAAATCAGAGTTGGTTATGGAATGGGTAAACAGGGGTGTCTTAACGCAACACTAACTAAACATGGGCCTTTTTAAACTCTTCTAGTCTATTTCTCTGCCAAAAGTTAAATTATTTCTATAAAAAATGTTCTAATTCTTCTTCTTATGCTAATATGTGACATAAAATGTTAAACCCAAAACAGAAACACTAATCAGGTTCTCTAGGATTCTCCATCCAATCCCAATGGACCTCAAGTGGGAAAGCCCACCCACGAGAAGGCCAGCCTTTCCACACAGTTACTGTGGAGGCTGGTCCCAGGCTCCCTCGAAGTCTCTCCTGATGCCCACTGCTTGAATCTGGCCCACCACCGAATTCCTGGATGTCTTTCTTTGATGTAAGGGCATTGTGTCTCTCACTTCTAACATTTGTGCTCCTCAAATGATGTTATATTTAATTACATAATTAAACGGAGTTATAGAATGTTCCTAAGGGATTGCTTTAATGGTAAGTCATGCAGGCACATAAGTGAATGTCTTGAAAGAAAGCCTTTCTATGCTCATAGATCCCTAGAAACAGGAGGTGTGGTCTGCTGGGCAGGGGGTATGAGGCAGCACTGAACTTAGTTGTGAGGCACAAGAAGAGAGAACACATGGGCAGGAGGTTTCACTGGGATTTCCTCAGGAAAGGAAAGGCAGAATAAGCAGTGTGAGGTCCAGAGTGAGCTGTGCTGTGGGCTGTGAGCTGTGTCCGTTTGCCTGGTCCTAGCCTTGGGCTATCAGGGCACAGGAACCTTGCTTCTTGAAGTGTAAGAACCAGAGAGAGGAGGAGGTCAGGAGCATGGGACATGCTTTGGTTGGTCTGCATATGAAAGCCACACTTACACTAAGGGTAGTAGTTTGCTCTCTATAAGCATTGTTCACCCCTAGGAGGGGCAGTCTCCCATGGGTCAGCAAGAACTCCAATGCCAGAGCATCAAGGATACAAAAATAAGAAAAAAATATAAGCATGCAAATGACTATAATCTTATTTTGTATTCTTTTTTATTTTTCAGGAAAATTAACCTTGAACATACCAGATGCAATTCTTTAGACTTTTTTGACATATTTGATTACTCTATAAAATTATGTTTATCTATATGAAGTTAAGGTTCTCTCTAATACAAAAGAATAATGACATTAAGATGAAATAGGTAAACTAGACCACCCTCAAATAAATGCTGGTTTTTATTTACCTATGTAATTGCAGTTAAATAATAACTCTAAAATGTCATCCCAGCAAGGTTTAATTTGTAAGATTTTTTAATTACTATGGACCCTTAATTATGAAAATTAGAAAAGGCACATGTTTGTGCATACATGTACACATACAGCATCGAGACTAGTTCACGGGGTAACTATACTCTTCCTATTATACATCAACATTTAGCATGCTAATAAAGAAGCAATTTCAAAAGAAGTATATGTTTGTCATGTCTAATGATCAGCAGAAGTATTTTACAAAAGAATTGTATATACTGATCCTTCACTAAAAATGATTTGCATCCCTGAAAAAAATTATTTTAGTGTTGAGTCACCCTTCTTTTGCCAGAACATCTTATTGACTCAAAAAGAAATCTACCATTTGCCTGCATTACCTCCTCCTACTCTGACACTTGAATTCTATTCCATAGCAGTAGCCATTATTGACACACCAGGCAATTACTAAATTCTCACTTTGTTTGCCACATATGGGACTAGCAGCTTTCTGTACCTTATTATTTTATTGTCTTAAGGCTGTTGAATACATATGGAAACTTGAAAATCAATGGAAAAACACCTTGCTATAAATTTAGATTTATAATAAAAACTAAGTCAAGTACTTACATAATAAAAATTGATGGGAATTAATGACCAGCTGATGTTTTGATCAAATTGTCAAGCATGTCATGAAAACAGAGGCAACTCAATGGTGCATACTAATATTCTCTATTGTGTTTGTGATTTACACAATTTAAACTGCAATGAAAATAATGCTAAATAAGAATTTTATTAGAAAAAAACTCTCTATGAAAACCTAAGTTTTCTCCTTTATTTACAAAGAATTTACATTAAGGTGTTTATTTCTCTCTGAAAAAAGCTCAGAACATTCTATTTTAAAGTCAATATTTGCAGTGTTTTTGTTTGTTTCAATATATTTGTATTGATTTTAGAGAGAGAAATGGATAGGGATGGAGAAATAGAAACATCAGTGAAAGAGAAACATCAATCTGCTGCCTCCTGCATGCTCCCCACTGGGCATCTAGCCCACAACCCTGGCATACAGCCTGATCAGGAATCGAACTGTGCCCTGGTTTGTGGGTCACTTCGGTCAACAAGTGAGCCACACCAGCTGAGCCAATGTTTGCAGTTTTAATCAATACAGAGCAAAGGACTTGTGTATGTTCACTACTCAGTACATTGTCAAATGTTTGATTAAGCTGGCTCTTTCCTGAGGCGTATAATTTGCCTCATGTAATTTTATAGGGTTTCATTTAGCAGATGAAGGAAGGCAACCTTTTCTCAAATGGATCTATTAAACTTCAATATAGATAAGAAAGACAATTTCAGTTCATATGCCTCAGATTAATGACCACTTCAGTCCAGCTCAGCCAGTGTAATTCAGTGGTTGAGCATCGAACTATGAAGCAGGAGGTCACAGTTCGATTTTCAGTCAGGGCACATGCCTGGGTTGTGAGTTCAATCCCCAGTAGAGGAAGTGCAGGAGACAGCCAATTAATGATTATCTCATCATTGATGATTCTATCTCACTCTCTCTTTTCCTTCCTCTCTGAAATAAATAACAATATATTTTTAAATAAAATATTTGTCTATTGAATATGTGCAGGTAGCAGGGAAAAGTCTGATATAAATATTTTTGCAGTTCATGTAATGAATGAAAATTACTGGTAAAATTTCTGCTGTTAACACTATCATCATTAGAATTTTAGCAGAAACAGTCATTATCTGTTTTTATTTTCATCACTGGGCAGTCATTCAACCCCATGATCAGACTGGCTTTGTGGTTTCCAACTGCGTGATTTATTGTAGAGAGAGTGATGATTTTGAGTTATCTTACTGAGACCTCAGCACTCCTTACACAGTTTGCCTTTTCTTTTCTTAACTTTAGTTTCAAAACAAGTCAGAGAGAGGTTAAAAGCATCTCTTTTTCAAAATCTGATGGCTAGTACATGTGGAATGTGCATTTACACTCCTTTAAAGAATCTGATATACAAATATCCTTTTGGGAATTTATAAAATCATCACTATTCTTAGGATGGTGCATAAGTTAATCATGTTATCATTTGTAATTGCACTCAGGCCATTCTGAACTTATTATCTATTCCAAATTTGCAAGAATAGTGCAGAGAAAATTCAATAAATTTTAATTAATTTTGTATGACCTGGAGAAAAGAGAAATTACATGTGATGTCTATGTAGCACAAGTGTGTAAAGTAGACCCACCCAACTATTCAAAGCCTCTCATTTCAAATGTAGCTAAATTAATCCCCTTTGGTACAGGAAGTTGTTTTTGTTGCTGTCTGGTTATATCCTGATGCCCAAGATCAGATGCCCCTCTGTGTTAACCTTCATTATTTTTCAAAGGTTGGCAATATCCTGGATAGATTTTTATTTGTCCTCACTATTTTAGAAAAATTTTCTGTAACCAAATTGGGAGACTTAAATAGATTTTTAAAACACACATGTATACCCATATAATGAAGTATGCAATTATTCTGACATTAAAAATATATAAACACTTTTGCATTCAATTGAATTCATTAAACTTTTATAACAGCTTGGTTAAGGCAATGTTCTGAGGATGGGCCCATAAGTATGAACAATGCCAAGCCCTAGATTCCAAAAGATGAAGTCCACTCGGTTAGCTGACATTCACAAATACATGCAACTTTATGAAATACTTGAGGAGAATTATACACTTCAAGAACAAGCTATTATTTCTAGTAGAAAGAAAATCCTTTTTAAAAAATCCTCACCAGAGAATATGTGTTTTTTTAATTGATTTTAGAGAGAGGAAGGGAGAGAGAGAGAGAGAGAGAGAGGTGAGAGGGAAGCACCATTTGATTGCCTCCCTTATATGCCCCAACCAGGGGCAGAGCTAGCAACCTAGACGTATGCCCTGACCAGGAATTGAACCACAGTCTCTTGGTGACTGGGAAGATGTTCCATCCAACTGAGCCACCTGAACAGGGCTCCACATAGGTTTCTATTCCATAAAAATTCAAGATTGGAGAGTAGTATACCACACATTCATTAATTTTCAGTTCTACGAACTAGGTATGTTTCTGAATGAATGAAGAGGTTTTAATATTTTCCTTCTCTAAATGTTTTGGGTATCACTTATGAGTATAGTGGATAAAGGATTTAAAAGCAGTGTTTACAGGGAGTAAAATAAAATCAAGGACCCTCCAAATTTGAATATGTTTAAAATAAATTAAAATGTATTTAAAATCTCCTAGCTAACATGTATGATCCATAACTTCAGATTATGTATATTAGTATGCAATAGTGTCCTATTTTGCATAGGTTTGTCAAGTGTGGTTACTGCACCGCCTACCTTGGAATGACTTGGGAAGTGCTGTTGAGTCAGAATCTGAAGCCCTGTGTATGCTTTTTAACTGTCCTGTTCCAGGTAGAATCTGTGTCTCCTGATTTCAATACCATGGTCTCAGGCTATGTAAATGATTCAGGAAAGTAGTAGAATTGTGTTTCTTTCCATAAATGCATAAGACACAGGTCATAGACACACCTCTCCTCTGTTATTTTCATTTAGAATTTTACTGATATGTTCTCAATTTTTTCTTAAAGACTATTCATTAAATGTTGATAAAATTGTCTAGAAATCATTTAATAGTTTATTTTTATTTTTATAAAAAAACAATGGACACAAGACACTGGAGGGGTGGGATGAGGGCATGCGACAGGGGGTAGGGGAGGGTTGGGGAAGGTTAATGGGTAAAAAAAAAAAGAGATATATGTAATACTATATGTAATACTTTCAACAATAAAAAAAGACCTTTAAGCTTGCCCTTTACAAAAAATAAGCAAAAACAAACAAACAAAAAAAGCAAAACAAAGCTGCCCAGGGCATAGTTTTTCATCATGATCAGTCTCCTTAAGGAGTGTGAACTCTGAACTCTTTCCTGGTCTTGCAAACTGTGCCTTACATTGGTGCCAGTGTTTGGAGTTGACTGGTGGTCGCCTGGTACAAGAGACATGCCAATATCAGCCTTTCTGGTACCTGTGCCTGACTCTGGGTCATTACCATGGTCCAAACCTGGCCCTGGAGGGTCCTACTTTCTCCTACAGTGTTATCTAAATTAAAGTATAGTGTGTTTACCCTCAGATGGTGGGATAGTGTGTTCTTAGTCTCAGTATCCAAACTCCTGGGTCAGGCTGAAAACTTGTGTGCAATTCCGTGTATAGACTGTAGTTGAATTTAGTTCAGAACAGTCTTAAGGCAGTGGGGCTATTATCTCCAGGGCCAGGGCAGGGGTCCTGGCCCTGCAGAAGGACAATGGCCACTGGGCTGCTGAAGCTGGAATGTGGCACCTTCTGGGGTAAAGGGGTAGGTACCCTCCTGGCAACTCTCCAAGTCCCATGCTCTTGGGACTTCTATGGACTTCCTCACATAGACACGATAAATCATTACCTCAATCTTAGCCCCTCTCCCTTCTCTAGAGGATGGGGCAGAACTGGAAATTTAAGCTTCTAGTATGACTTGCAATTTCTGGTGACCAGCCCTCATCTGGGAGCCACCAAGTTGTCTCATTACAACAATAGGTGCTCCTAGTGCACTTATTATGTAGGAATCTGCAAGGGGCTTGTTGGCTCTGTGTCAGGAGCTGGGGCAGAGAACAGTATCTGTTTCTGTTATCTCACACTCCATATGAAAGCTCAGGGTCTTGAGAGTACAGGTTATCTGGTGTCCTGAGTGGGTCCTGAATGTAATCCCAGGTCCTTAGAAGAGAGACGCTCATAAGAGAGGACAGGCAGAGAAGACAGTGTGAAGGCAGAGCAGAGAGACATGGCTAAGGCCAAGGCCCAGGCCTGCCAGCAGGCGCTGGAAACTATATAAGGTGGGAACGAATTCTTCCTCAGAATTAGGAGAGTGTGATCCTGCTGATCCCTTGATTTGGATTCTGGCCTCCAGATCAAGGCACAATTAAATTTCTGTGGTTTTTAAGCCACTAGTTTGTGGTCAGAAATGAACACAAGAAACTAATATCCCATCATTCATTGACTTTCCCACTGGCCAAGACAGTGGCCACACTCCACTAACATTCTCTGAACACAGCCATCACAGAACGGGGCTGGGCCTGTGCTGTCTATGCAGATGTGTGCACTGGCCTGGCATTGGGTGTGGTAGACCTGTAAACCTGTAGACCTGTAGACCACAGAGAGGACCATTTGGAAGCTGCTGATGTGATCCTATATCATCCAAATGCCCAAATCAAAATGTAACAGCAGAGTTCAGGGTTTCTTGAGGGAGGGATAAGTAATAAAATAGTATGTAGCAGATATCCTAACCCCCCCCCCTCTGTCCTCAAGGCTCACCTCGATTCCAATGTCTGCTGCACCTGTAATTTTATGATAAAAATAATGTTTTTACTAGCTCACTTTTTAAACCTTACCAGGGTCTCCACATGTTAACCTGGCTTCATCTGAATGTCCATTGAGAGTTTTCCGCACTTACTTTGAGTGAGCTGCCTGTCTTCTGGGTCAGAGATGAAGTTGGAAGCCTGGGGGCTCAAGCAGCCCACAGGCCCCCTCTTCCATGTGAAATGGTTACGATATCTGTGAGCTTTGGCTTTCTGCCTTATCTTGAGCATTGGAAGATCTGACAGGACTAAGTCTACATGGAGGGCCTGACCACTCCCCAGGCCGGCTCCTCAATTTGTTTTGCCAGCCAGGCCTTTGTAGGCATTGAGTGTGTGAGCCTGTTTGGGGAATCTGGTGTTCAGGTGCTCACCCATCACCCTAAGATCAGCCCCAACCAACTACACTTCATTATTAGCCATCCCTCTACATTCCCATGGTCATTCATTCTCAAATTATCTGATTCTGTGACTTAATAAGAAAGTTTCTCAGTGATTAAAGTTCTTATTTTCCTCCTAATTAATACCAAAGGACACCTTCCTGCACCTGTAGACCAGGGAACATCTCCCTTCATGTGCAGACCAGGGGAATGCTTTCCTGCACGTGCAGACCAGGGACTGCCTTCCTGCACATGCAGACCAGGGACTGCCTTCCTGCATATGTAGACCAGGGAACACCTTCCTGCATGTACAGACAAGGGGAATGCCTTCCTGCACATGTAGACCAGGGAACACATCCCTGCACTTGTAGCCCAGGGACTGTATTTCTGCACATGTAGACCAGGAGCCACATTTCTGAACCCCCATTTCTGTGCAGCCTCTGTGAGTACCTGTTTACATCAACAACTGCATAACTAAGAGATTTTTGTGATGTGGGCAGGCAGTCTCACCAGAGCCTGTGGGATATTTTCTTTTCTAGTGGGTTAGCGATACAAGTAAATAATCCTTATTAGCATTTTTGGTGTGGGTTTTTTATTTTTTATTTTTTGGTCAAATGGGTTTGCAAAATTGATCATGGCTTATTTGAAACAGAAAAACAAATAGAAATGCTCAGGGAGCATTTTCTCATTGCAGGCATTGCCAGCTGGCTATTCTCTCTGTGTCACCTTGAGCCGCCAGACATACCCCAGAGCAGTGGTTCTCAATCTTTCTAATGCACGGCCCTTTAATACAGTTCCTCATGTTGTGGTAACCCCCGACCATAAAATTATTTTTGTTGCTACTTCATAACTGTAATTTTGCTACTGTTAATGAATCGTAATGTCAATATCTGTGTTTCCCGATGGCCTTGGGCTCTACAGCAGCAGTTCTCAACCTGTAGCTTGAGAACTGCTAGCAGGGTCACCTAAGACCATTGGAAAACACAGATGTTTACATTACAATGGAATATAATGAACAACATAAACTGATGAACAGGGACAGACCCAGAGGCAAAGAAGCATTGACCAGAATGCTGGTTCTCAGGGGGAAGGTACAGGAGGGAGGCGGGGAGGAGGAGAGATCAACCAAAGGACTTGGATGCATGAATATAAGCCTAACCAATGGACATGGACACCAGGGGGGTGAGGGCATGAGTGGAGGGAGGGTTGGGGTTGTTTAATAGAGGGATAAGGACACATATGTAATACCTTAATCAATAAAGAAATTGTGAAAAAATAAAATAAAATAAAATATAGAATGTAAAAAAAAAAAAAAAGAATCAGCACCGAGGACAGTTTCCAGGGAGCCATGCAGCACTGGCCTCAAAATCAATTCAGTCTCTGAGACAAGTCTGGGTCTAAAAATGAAGTCTAATAAAGCAAGTTTAAATGCCTTTTGAGAAAGTGGCATCTTGCCTATGCCAGTGTTGCCTAGTGGTTAGAGTGTTGATCCACACACCAAAGGGTCACAGGTTGGATTCCAGTCAAAGGTACCTACCTAGTTTGCAGGTTTGATCAACCAATCACGGTTTCTTTCTCACACAAATCTCTCTCTCTTTTTCTCTCTCTCTCTTTCTCTCTATCTCTCTTCGTTCTCCCTCTCCCTTTCTCCCCACACCCCTCCCACACACCTCTGTTCACTCTCTGAAAAAAAAAGTCAATGGAAATATTCTCATGTGAGGGTTAACAAAATAATAATAATAATAATAATAATAATAATAATAATAATAATAAATAAAAAGAAACCGGCTTTTTTTTCCTTCCAGGAAGTCTTCATAGGCATTTGGGGATGGCAGCAAAACATCCGTTAGGTCGAATGGCAGTCAGTTTTCAGAAATCTTAAAGTCATGGTCACTGTGACCTTCTTTTGGAATGTTTTATCTTTTCCTCAAGTCCAAGGAAGTTTCTGCAAAGTAAATCTACAATGACACTTTGTTGTATTCTATAAAAAATAAATGTATAAAATAAAAATTAGAGGTAGTTGCCTGGGACTTTTGAAGACTATGTTGAGAAAAATGTGCTATTATCACTAGGCAGACACACAATGATACCTATCCCTGGAACTCAAGCATGACCTTGGTCTTTAATCTGTGCTGGTAAACTTTGTTCCACTGACCTGGGGCTACAGCTTCTCAAGAAACTCTACATCTGCTCCTCTTGGTCTTCTCTTTCTCTAGGCCTGCTCCTTGCTTACGTGCAGTGGAATGTTGATGCAATAATTAACAGTGTCAGGTTATCCTTTAAAACTCATTTCTACCTAGAGCACCCAGCAGTGTCTATTGACTTTCTATTGTACCTTTCATGGACACTGAACCGCTCCAACATTGAGTAATCCATGTTCACCACCCTGTACATGGTCTTTCTACCAGGGACTCATGTCTTAGACATGATCCTAGTTTTCTGGTCTGTATGCATGCAAAGAAGAAGTTTTGCTTTCTCAAAAAGTCATAAATAGCCTCAAAGGTAGGAGCGGGAGGTAAATAAGCACAGACAGAATAGATCACATTCTGGCTGATTAATAGCTGTGTGCTACAGATATCAGGCAGTGTTTAGTCATCTTTAGAGATCCAGGCACTAACATCCATTTGTACCCAATGTAGAAAAAGTTTTAGGTACTTTCCTGTTTTTAAGCCTTCTTGCTACATTACACTTTAACCACCAAAGACAGTGGGAGGAAAGAATTGGAGAAAATTGGATGGTAATAAGGATGGTAATGTGAAGAGAGAAGACTCATTTTCTGTTATTCTTTCTCTAGAATAGTAATTAGACTAATTCACCTGCTATTATCATCATTTGCAAAACACCTAACAGCATAGTCAGAAATACCAGTCAAGATGTGGTTGTCTTTTCAGACTCACCATCATGTTTTCTGTGGGATGTAGTCAAATGCATTATCACTCCAGGAAGATCCACGCTGAATCTCTTTGTGGCTGTGGTACGTGGGCTGTATACATACATCAAACAGCTGTGCCAGGTAATGGGGATGAGTGCCAGAATGCAAGGGTACATATCATACAATGCTCCCTTCTAAAATAACAAAACTGTTCATGAGGAAGAAGCCTAAAACAACAGGTTTCTATATGAGCATAAGCAAGAAAGCCACTCTTTTTTTCTATATTTCCAAATAACATATAATTATAGAATGATTATGTAGTAAATCATGTCAATTCTTTTCTTCCACAGCTGTTGTTTGCAATATGGGAAAGTCATAATTGTTTAAAATAAGTGTATAACTTTCTTCCTCATTTAGTGCACTAAATACAAGTAAATGAGATTTTCAACATCTTTAAAAATGTTTTTAAAGACAAGTTAACTCTAAATTCTCAGAATTAAATAAAATGTTGTGGTTTATAAAGATCTATCATTTTATTGTTTAATGAGCACTGTATTTTTAGATCACTATGAGAGGTGAGTAGAACTTTCCTCTGAATTATTTTATTTTGATACCTTTTGAAGACCTAGTGGTTATCATCTTTAGCTTATATTTTACTAAATCATATATAGTTTGTTTTTATATCACTAATTTATTTCAACTTTATACAGTAAAGACAATTTTGTGAGTTACTTAAGAGCTCTTTGAATTTCTGTGAAAGAGCTTTTATGAAATATGCAAAATTAATCCCAATTATATTTTGAAGAGCCATGAAGTACTTTTACTATATCTGCAAAATTAACCCCCCTCAAAAAATATACACCAAAGAGTTAGGAAGAACAAGCAATTCTATTTAGGCCATAAATCTTTATACTCTGAGATTAGGTACCCTTCATGTTCCCATATAGTTTAGCATCATGTCAGTGAGACACAATTAATACCTATATTTGTGTCCCAAATATAAAGGATGCACATTGGATAAGTCAAAGACAACTGGTCCTGGGTATAAGATATTCCTTATAGATTATAAAGAAGATGGTAAGATTGCAACCAATCTTACATAAAGGGAAAACAAAGAGAAAAGGAAATAGGATAAAGAAATGTAAATGAAATATAATAGAATAAAAAAAAAACATGAGAAAAATGCTCAAGTCTAGGAGACTATGGAAAAAAAAAACTGCTAGCAAGAGTCATTATAAGGACAACACAATTTTCCTTGTTTGAATGGAAAGGGTATGTTTTACCACTGGGGCTTTATGCTAATTATCCATAGCCCTGAAACAAATTATCTCAAAACTGTGCCCTAAAACAACACGCACGTGTATTACCTTGCCACTTTGATGAGTCTGGAATCTGGGAGGCGGGGGGGATTGCTTATCTGTACCCTCTGCTGCAGGACCTTGGTGTCTCACAAGCAGCAATGAATGCTGAGACTAGTCACCTGCAGGCTCCCCGGAGAAGGACTGGCTTCCAAGTTAACTGGCTGTTGATAGGATTCACAATGGAGGTTGGCCATTGGTAGCTCTCAGTTCCTTGCCATATGGACCCTTTGAACATGGCAGCCTGGGTCATCAAAGCATACAAGCCAAGAAGGCAATACAGAGAGTTCACTCATGAGAAGGAAGTCACAAACTTTTGAAGGCCATTACAGAAGCCACAATTCCCCACACCACTGGCTGACCCTTCCTTTTTTCTTTCTGTCACACCTCTGTTGTAGAGGTTCTACAATAATTTCCCCCCTACCCTTCTGAATTCTTAGCTGAGACTCTTATATGAAAGACAGATGAACAAGAGAAAATGAACAGAAGTTGATTAATATGTATATCTCATCTCAACATAGGAGATACCCAGGAAAAATGAGCAAGTCAAAGATATGACTTTAGAATTCAGGATTAAATTTCATCTTAATAGGAAAAGGGAGGAGGAAAATAGGCCTCTTAGTGGAAAGTAAATAATTTTAGGAAAGATGAATGGACCCTTAGGACAATAGATGGGAAGTGGATGGTTCCTGACAAAGTTTACCCATGTGTGGTGTTGACTTCTAGTCTTTTCTGTGATAGCACTCAATTTTCCCTGGTTGATGAAATTCTTGGGAATGAGGGGATGTATGATAGTTGAATTTCTTTTGGAAGATCTGTTTTTAGGGAGGTAAGGGGAGTTCAGGCAAAATCTCTCCCTGTATGTGCTGTTTTTCAAGTGCCTTCAACAAACAATAGTATGTGCCAAAGCAGCATATTCTAGGATGTCATATCCTGATCTCTGACAGTGATGTTTTAGGATGGCATTTCCCACTGTAATTGGTGGGGAGAGATCTGTATCCCCACCTGTTACTCATGGAAGTGGGCTTCTTGTGATATCTGGAGACTGGCACAGGAGGATGAAATATAGGAAGCTTTATTTCTGTGGAATTATACCCCTGAGTTTCAAGGTCCTGTTTCTCCTTGTGTCAAGGAAGAACTATAGCTTTGGCTTCAGCAGACCTAAAATCAGAGCCAGTGTTCAGAGTTTCGTTCTACATCTGCACACTCCAGTCTAGCATTCAGTTAGCTTAGTTTGTGTTTCCCACTGCAAACTCTATTGCATGTGGGATCCACATGGTTATGGGCCATAGGGATGAATGTAAGAAAATCAAGAGAGCCAAGAATCACAAGAGCAAGCCAAAGGCCAAGAGAATATACTCCCTAGTTTGGAGGATTATATATCTCAAATTTTCACTGGCTTGCAGTGGCCCTATCTGTTCTAGCCAATGATCTCTTTCTAGGCTTGACTGACAAGCATCCTCCCAAGTCATCCTGACTCAGTGAACATGCATTCATCTCTCCTTGGTTGGATCCCTTCCCCAAATGACTGGTCTTTGGGAATGGGCCAGTGGTTCATGGGGGAGTGTGAAATTGCAGCTTCCGGGTGAAGCTGCCCAAATGGACATGCCTATAATATTTAGCTTCCTTTTTTCTCCTTTACTATTAATAACTAGAGGCCTGAAGCATGAAATTCTTGCAAGGAGCTCAACCCTTGCAGCTGGCTGCCTCACAGCCTCAGCTGCTTTACCGACAGGCAGCCCTGCCCACTGGTCATTCTGGAAGGTCGTTGTTCTGGCAGGTGATTCCACCATCTGGTCTAATTAGCATATTAGATCTTTATTATATAGGAGTAGCTAATTGTAATAGTATTTGTACTACCCTTCACTATCAATTAACTTTTTCTCTAAAAATATCAGATAGCCAACTGGCGTGGCTTAGTGGTTGAGCATAGACCTATGAACCAGGAGGTCATGATTTGATTTCTGGTTAGGGTATATGCCTGGGTTTCAAGCTCAATTCCCATAGGGGGCATGCAGGAGGCAGCCAATCAGTGATTCTCTCTCATCATTGATGCTTCTTCTATATATATCTCCCTTTCCCTTCCTCTCTCTGACATCAATAAAAATATATTTAAAATCAGATAAACTCCTTGCAGAGTTTTATTATAATAAAAGAATAATATGCAAATGGTCATCACACTGTCATGCCATCATGCTGTAACACTGATCAGCAGGGACCTGAGACTGTGCCCCCCCGGCTCTCCCCACCTAGCAGGACTTGACTGGGGACCTGAGATCATGCCCCCCTGAGACCACACCCCTCAACACCAGGGTCAGGAGACCTGAGGCTGCACCCCTGCTCCGGCACCAGGACATGAGGCTACATCCCCCATTTAGTGGAGATTGACTAGGGTGGGGCTGGCCAGGTCTTGGTGTCACCCAATGCGGGTGGGGTCGGTCGGACACTTCTATTATAGAGAAAGGGCAAGTAGCAATATTAAAATATTTCCTCTAATTCTTTTTTAATGTGCAAAACTTTTGTGCACTTGGCCACTAATGTTAAAAAAGAAATAGGAGCAAATATTGAGTGCTTGCTGTATACCAGGCACTTTACTATGTGGTTTTCTTATACTATCTCCACTGCAAATAGCAACTCAGTAAGGTATCTCTATTTAAGAGTTACTAAAAAGGAAGTTAAGTAATTTCATAATATCACACTAAACAATAGAAAAATTAAAGAAATAGGATTCTACTTCAGGCCTATCTTTGTTCCTATAGCCAGGCCCATTTCATTTATTACTTACTATGTTTTCCTTCCAAGAGACTTTGAATGTTAGTAGTCAATAATTTAAGTGAAAGAAATTAACCTCTAATGGTTGACTTTCAAATCAATAATACTAGAGAATTGGAAGTCTTTAGGCATTCTATCCCCTTCTTAGTCCTGTTCTCTGGCTGTGCATAATGGCAACTATTATCTGGTTTCTTTTCAAGATAAAATTTCTCTGGAATTACTATGGCTGAAGGTTTGTTCTCATCCCATTCTGAATATCCACAAATAACAAACTGGAAAAGAGCCTTAGGAGACTGTCTTTCAATGCTTTTGCTATTAAGTGAACCAGTTAATAATGGTGAATTTTGTAATCAAAGAAAACACAATAATTTCAAGGGAAACATCAAAAGTGATTTATTAAAAGTAATTTTCATGGCTAGCTACATATTTTCCCCACCTTTCAGGTAATTTGGATACCATTCCAATGTGCAAACCATTCAGAGAGCAAATTTTCCAGTTCTTTGTATGTTATAAAGTGCTGCTCCAAAAGTGCGTGTGCCATCGATCAAACCAAGTGGTAATCTGAAGGAGCAAGGTCTGGTGAATATGGTAGGTGGGTTAATACTTCTCAGGCAAGACCTTTTAACATGTCTTTAACTGGTTTTGAAGTGTGTGATGGTGCATTATCATGAAGCAAAATTACTTTGCTGTGTTATCTGGCACATTCTGGTCATTTCATGATCAAAGTGTGATTCAAATTGATTATTTGTTATCATTAGCAATCAGTATTAATGGTTTTACCTGATTTTAGAAACTCATATTATCTGACCCAACACAGAGCATTGTCTTCTTTCCAAAGCAATTTGGCTTTGCAGTCAATGTTGATGTTTGACATGGACCAACCCATGATTTTGTGCATTTGGGATTCTCAACATAAATCCACTTTTCATCACCAGTCACAATTTGATGTAAAAAGAGACTCTCTTCTTTGCACCTGAACCCACATTTTATTGGTGACATTTTGGTTTTCAGTTTGTCTTTCAGTCAGTTGGATGTGGCACCCATTTTCCTTCCTTTAAGTTTTTTTTTTTTTGCCATTGCTTGTAAAAAGATCAGAAATTGTTTGCTGAGCAACCTTTAATTTTTCTGCAAGTTGTTTTTGAGTTTGACATGCATCTTCATTCAATAATGCTTGTAATTGTTGGTCTTCAAACTTTTTCCATTGACCTGGACATTTTTTTACTTTCACATCAAAATCATCATTTTTAAAGCATTTAAACCAGTGTACACAAGTATCTTGAGATGGAGCATGTTCACCATAAACTTCCTGAAGTATACAATAACTTTTTCTTTAATATAAAGTACTGAATTAAAACTTTCTGCAAATGCTCTTTTTTGGCACGAAATTTGACATTTTTAAATGTAAATATATCTATGTTATTAACACCTTCAACAAATTTGACATATGAAGTTTTGAAGCTTGCTATCAATACTACAAAATAGCATACATATCAAATCACATATATCCCAATATATGTGTAACTGCATCTATTGAAAAAAATCTGCATTATTAACTGGTACACCTAGTAATTGTTCTAACTCCCCTGAAAAAAAATGGTAGTTGTGTTTTTTTGAACACATTAGCAACAAAAACACTTGTTTGTATACTGTTCTAAGTGCTTTCAATCCTTTAAACTCATGCCATTCTCACATCTGTAAGACATGGTAATTATACTTACCCTTGTTTATGGGTGAGGATACTGAGCCACAGAGATATTAAATCTAGCAGAAGTAATGCATAGGCTCTCTGAAAGCAGAGCCATTTCACACTTCTGCCTCTTTGTTGTAATCCTTATGCAATTAAGGCATTTTCTCTTGGGGAAGATAACTTCTTAACAATCGATATGCAAATACTTAGATGAGCTTTGGCTTTATTTATTTTTCACTTTTTTATTGAATTGATTGGGAGGTTCATAAAACAAAAACAGGGCACTGTCTCCATAAAACCTCCATTCTCTTCTGTGTGGCTTCCTAAGATATCCTAAATGGGGACACTCTCTGAGCAGGGCCAGTGCATTCTCCCAAGTAACAGGGTAGGATGAAGAATTAGATGACTATATTCTGTTTGGGCTGGGGGACAGGTAGGATACACACCCAGAACAATTGCAGAAAACAATGGAAGACAAAATATAAATAGTAGAATGTGTGAAATACAAGAAACACTTGAGATATTGACAGGATGAAGGACTCAGCAAAACCTGAGCAGTCAAGGAAAAAGTTTTGGGGATTATGGACTACCATTAGGGAACTTACAAAGATTTGAGAAGATGCCTCCTTTCCTTTTCTTGTCCTCCATTAAGAGCTTTGATTCACTGGTGTTTTTGTTTGTTTGTTTGTTTTTACCATGTTGTACAACCTGGAGAAATTAAGTGGCAGGTTAGAAGTGGTAGCCATTGTCAAGAATAATTTTGAGGGGGGTAGAAATGGTAATAACAACAATAAAAATTAAATTAAAAAAGAATATTTTTTTATTATAAAGCTATGTTCTTGGGCTTCCATTTCTACCTATGGAGATTTCCTCAGTGTTACTGTTTTCATACGTGGAGGAGGTGGCAGGCTGTAGAACATGCTTTACAAGAGTATCCAGGGCCTGAGGATTTGTCAGTGGACTGAATCTACTGTTTAGTTAAATAAGAAAGATTTAGAGTGTTAGAAAAGACTTTTCTTCGGGATCTTCAGCAAGAATTTTGTACTTTTCTCTGTTCGTTACTAATAGGGTACTTTCAGCTATGTTTCCATTCAAAAATAATGGAGAATTACGTAGGTTAGGCTCATCATGATATATTTCATATTTTTTAATTTGAATATTTCACCTGAATTTAATTTCAAAATGAAATATTATTTGTACATAGCCTTCTGGTTGTACATTTTAAAAGAAAATGTATAGTCCTGGCTCAGTTCGTTGGAGCGCCATCCCATACACCAGAAAAAAAGGTTTTGTGTGGGTTCAACTACACATCAGGGCACATATTTGGGTTGGGGTTCAATCCCCAGTTGAGGCATATACATGAATCAACCTATTAATGTTTCTCTCTCTCTCCCATATATAAACTTTCCTCAGGTGATGATAAAAAAGGCATATTATACTTCCAAATCCTGATCCTGCTTTGGTTTTAGGAATTTCCATAATGTATCTGAATACCCAAGGGTTTCCCAAAGAATGTGATATGCCAAAAGAATGTATAAACTGAAGACAGTCCAGAATTAATTTAATTGGAAATAGTTGCCTTCATAAAACATGGGAAGAAAAAAGATTATAAATAGGTTTTGACATGAGACATTAGCAGATGGTTTTATATAGGCTTGGCAGTATTGTCTTAGCATTCTGTTAAAAAATTATAGACATTGCTTATATTATATTTGTCAGGAATGATCATATAAATAAAAATAGAACATTAGAGTGGGAAGAATATATATTGAACACATTTCATGCTGCATATCAATCAGTTAAGAATGGAGTCATTTCCTTGTCCTTTGCTATTATTCAGTGCAAATTTATGAAATGTAGAAGGCATTATACATTTGTTATGTCATTCAATTAAAAGGTGTTTTCATTTGAATTTGCAACCTTAAATATTGCATTGCCTTGTAATCCTAGTTTTCCCTCCAAGTACATTTCCTAGTTAGGCAAGCAGATGTCTTTGCTGCGAATCTGATCATGTTGGATATGGTCCTTAGCTCTGTTCTACTGGCCAGACTCAGCTATTATTCCCTAATCTTATAGACACAAACTTTTAATAAATGTAATAAAATCCTTCCTTATACTGAATGTCATTAGCAGTGTGTCCAACTTGGAAAACCTACTCTTGTTTTATTGTGATTCATTTTGGATAACAGACCACTCTTTTATAGCATTAATACTGTTTAATTAAGGTTCCAAAAACACTAGTTTCTTTGTCTTATTTTATACTTAAGACAAAGAACATGACAAATCTTGGAAAGGCTGCTAAATTAGTTCTTAATACAGAAAGCAAGCAGAGATTTGTTTTCATCAGATTTGGATGAAATGCACCATCTGTTTAGTTAAAGAGCTTCTATTTCCAAAGCAGGTAAAAATAGAAACTTCTTCATTTTCATCAGCTTTCTGTACCCATGTGATTAATGTCTAAAGAGCCAGTAGGCTTTGGCTAGAAATAAGTGACAGAGATTTACTCAACGGTTTTAGGATTTGCAAATTATAAACACTAGCAGATAAGACTCAGAATATTTAGAAGGAGACAGAAAAGTTTGAGAGCTTTATAGTGAAAGGTTCGCTTTAAGAAATTCAGTCCTGCATTCTTAGCCCACAGATTGGCCCAGAACAGTAATCTTCCAACTGCCAGGTGGTCTGGATAGTGAATCATTTTCTCTTAAGCATGAAAAGTGGTTATATAAAGATATAAATATCTCCAGCACATGAACAGTCTCAAGTTCTTCAGAGGTTTGCATATGGAACTTAGGTGCATCTAGGCACTGGCCCACATGGAAAAATTCAAAAGTCTAAGTTCCCAGGCTAAAGTAGGAGTAGAATCTTAGCTTGTGCCCTAGCCTATTTGATTTTAATAAGTTAACATCTTGACCATAGTAACTCCATTTTACTTTTTCATTGTTTTACTCACTATATATCCAACCCTTAAAATTTATTATAAATCAACAGACTTTGCATGATAATGATCCTTTAACTTCTTACACACCAAGCTCTCTTTTGTGTGTGGGCTGGGTCGTGGGGCAGCTGACATCGATCTGGCAACCAGATTATAGATCTGAATTTATCTAGTTCTACAGGTTGGTATGCTTTTACTTTCATCCAGATTTTTCTAAAATCAGGAGCAAACTCTACTCTTTTTTTCTCCTTTCTATTTCCCTTCTCTCTCCTAGTAGCTGTGATTGACTACACATATACAACTAGTATGTGAAGGGGAAATAGGTAAATAACAACATAGGGAAAAATAGGGATTTCAAATACCTGGCTACGTGGGTCACTTTGTCCTGCAGCAGTGAGGATGGGTGTAAGTTTTTTTAATTAATTTATTGAAATGTTAAGAATTATGGTTAAATAAGATTGATCTGATGACAGATTAAGATGGTAAAGTGACTAACTAGTTGTAGCAACTAGTTAGTAGGAAGGCTTTTGGAGCAGTTCAGGGATAAGTAATAGAACCTGATCTAGGTAGGGACATTGGTTGAGGGACATTGATTGGAGTACATGGGATAGTAGACAGTGAAGGGGAAGAACTGGCCCTGCAGGGCAGGGGGTAAGACTTTGGTGGGAATGGGGGAGCAGTTGAAGAAAGTGCTCCAGAGTGACTTTCATCCGGAGTGACTGTGACAGTGGCATCAGTATCAGTCAGGAAAACGGAGACCTGTCAAAATACTTTCAGAACCTAAAGGGTTAATCCAGGGAAGGGTGCAAGGAGCAGAAGTGAGGGCTTTCACTAGCTGTCAAGTTCACAATGACCTGTGGTCCAGCCTTAAGAAGTTGTTACTGCTGCCAGAGGTAGAGGAGCAGCGAGAACACTGCTGGTGCTGTGGCAGCCCTCAGCCCTGAGATAGGTGGCAGGCAGGGGGCTTCAGAGTCCAGCAAAGAAGATGAAAACTGGTGGCATTGCAGAAACCTACATTGTCTCACCTCAGTGGGCAGGGGAGGAAAATCATCCACTTCTTTCAGCCTTAACAATATTGGAGTACACCTCCTTAGCAGAACCTGAGGACTGACAAACCTGGAAGCTTGAGTCTGAGAAGATGCGCTTCCTGAGGATTCCAGATGCTGAGCCACAGGAAGCTGGCAGATAAAGCCAGGACCAACAGGGGAGGCAGAAGAGGGCAGAGTCAGGGACTGTAATTGCAAGGGTGCTGCATGTGAGGTTCTGGCAGAGCCTCAAGTTGAACGAGTCCAGTGAGTTACTGGATTTAGAGCGATGGATAAATTGCAGAGGGAGACTGGGGACCAAGGAAGTTTCATTAGGATAAAGTTGATGCTAACTTGTTTGTCATCTGGTAAAGAAGGAACTCAGTGGGGGGGGGGGGGGGGGCGCTAGCTGGCAAAGGGCAGGATAAAGGCAAAGATCTAGAAGAGATAGGAGAGGAAAAATTCAGGAGTCCAGTAATGTCCATGACAAGCAGGGTTCATGGGCCTCCATATGTGTAAATTTCCTAATTGGCATTGCTATTGACATGCTCTGGTGTGCCAATATGTCCAAATATAAAATCTAGAAGTAAGCACCAACAAAACCACTATAGTTAATGTGTGTGCATGTTTGTTCTTCTGTACTGATGTATTTCCTGCCTCAAATAGCCACACTTATTCACTGTTCTATGATAATGACAACTTCCTGCTGCAGCCATTTGTTCTCACTGTAAGAAGAACACTGATATTTGATTTACTCAACTTCTATAGTTGATTTCATGGCTATGAGAAAAGAGAAATATTATTTTAGAGCCCCTATAACAGCCTAACAAGAGATGGATAATTAAGTCTCAGGGGACCCATGTTCTCACCCGTTACTGAAGAAGGGTCCTTTCCTTCCTTTCCAACAGGGGAGGAGTCTCCGCACCTTACAGTTAATGTGCTCTTCTTCATTCAGGGAGGCAAGGATTACTGGAAGGAAATTGAGTGTGCTCCTTATTACTGTTTTGAGGGGGGAGTTGCTTGTTTTTTTTGTTTAATATATTCTTATTTGTTTCAGAGAGGAAAGAAGCGGGAGAAAGATAGAAACATCAATGACGAGAGAGTCATTGATTGGCTGCCCCCTACTGAAGTTTGTGCTTGAAACCTAGGCATGTGCCCTTGATCTGAATCAGACCTGGGCCCCTTCCTCACAGGCTGATGCTCTACCCACTTGGCAAAACTAGCTAGGGCTATGGGTTTCTTTTTTTTTTACATTTTTGTAGTGTAAGTCTATAGTCTACCAATCTTACATTAAACTCACAGGGATGGAAGGAAAGCAGATGTTTGGATAGTTTCTCCTGTTTATATATGGAAAGGGGAGGGACTTCTGACAAATGAACCTGAAAATCCTAAGGCAATCCAGTTTTAAAACAAATACAAATACAATAGAGGCCCGATGCACAAAATTTGTCCAAGAGTAGGCCTTCCTTCCCCTGGCTGCCAGCACAGGCTTCCCTCTGGCACGGAGGACCCGGGCTTCCCTCATAGACCTGGCTTCATCCAGAAGGTTGTCCAGAAGGATGTCTGATCTAATTAGCATATTATGATTCTATTATTATAGACTAGAGGCCAGTTGCATGAATTCATGCATAGGTGGGGTCCAGCAGGCCCACCCTGATGGGGCCAAATGGGGACAGTCTGGCTATGGGGAGAGGCCACAGGCATTCTCATCATTCTACTGTTCAGTCAATTTTCACATTATCCTTTTATTATATAAGATTATATAGGTATAATGTCATGATATTTTATAGCAGTTTAATCAAAAATAGAATATTATCACTCATTACATTTTAAAAATCTCATCACTTGGCCAAGTTTGAGTGCTTATCAATGCTTAATTTCTGTTACTTTTCCTTTTGCAATAAATCTTAAAACTGTGCTTCTTTTTCTGTTTCAATTACATATCAAAGAAAATTTATTTTTTGAAGTTAGTTTCACTATGTAGGTTCTTTGTCCTTTTCCTTCAAGTGCCCTTGTTTCTTTACTTTTGTAGCATTGACAATTCAAGGATAAACAGGCACTATTTTGCCTAAAGTTACTATATTTCTAACATCTGTTTCTGGGCAGAGATGTGCAATATAAGTGCTATATGAAAGCTTGTATTCCACAAGAAGAAACACTTGGAGACAACTGGCTCTTATTTAGTGGCTACCTTTTGGTTGGATAATTTTGCAGTTATTCATTCTAGTTTTATACTAGTAGTTCTTTCTTAGTAATAGATAATTTGATGGGTTGTGCTTTATTTTCTCATAGACATCCAAGGTTAAGAAAGACATTTTCTAAATACCAGAGGACACATAGATATCCCAAATCATTGGAAATATATGCATATATATGGGGAACTTATTGAAACAAGCACTCCAAATATTAATATTATCGATTAGGGCAGCATCACCTAGAGTCCTAGTCAATATTGTCTGACATGTAGTTAATAAACAATGAATATAACTAACAATTATTAAAAAATGCTTTTATTTTATTAAAATGCCTACACACCTGTAGAAATCTAAAATGGAGTGCCCTACTTTCAATGACATATAGTCTGGTATGAACTCAAAGCACAACTATTATTAAGAAAATTCATAATAAGCAATTTTAAGTTGACAAACAAAATCATTAGTTATGGCTCATACTCCCTTTTCCATGAAGCTGAATCCTACTGGATTTCCAAAAGTTCAGCTCATGTCAACACTTCCAGTGTGTTTCTCAGCCTCTTAGACCTTTTCTTCTGCCACAATTACATCATAGGGTAACTGGTCTGCCTGGCTCCCACACTTGGTGGTTTTTCTTTATTTGAGCAACTGGTTCTTCCTCAAAGTACACAGTAGGTGTTGAACAGATTATTATCAAGTAAAGGAATAGAAAAATTGGTGAAGGGATATATAAATGAGCAGATAACTGAAGAGATAGTCATCCTACAGAAGACATTAGTTTTCGGTTTTTCATATCTGAAATTAACAGATTCATCAAAATATGCTCTTCTGTCTATTTTTTCAACATTGAACATGCTCCAAATAAAGCAAATCAGTATTCAATTTCACAACTACAGAAAAGCCCATCTGCTAAGGATAAATAAATAGGCATTGTGTGTTGCAGGTCATATAAAAAGACCTGAAATATACACTGGGGTCCCTAACAAGATGATAAAGTAGATGTTGAATGAAGATATTTCTAAAAATTGTTTTTGTAATATTTAACAGAGCCAGGTAGTATGTAAGTGTTTTGGAAGGACATGAAAGTAGAAGCAAGATTCTCATAGGTTAATGTGCAAGAATGTGCATATAAAAGGTGCAGATTCCTAATACTCTGATTTCTCTTCAGATTTCATAAATCTTTCGCCTTCCTGGCCTCCCTCCCAGAGATTCTGATTCACTAGGCCTCAGGTGGACATTGGAACCTGAAAGTTGATTGAGAAGCCTCAGTGATTTCCTATAAGTGTTCCAGGGAAAGCACTTGTCAGTGGGTTTAGGAGAGACTCCTGTGGGTCAGAGTTAACAAGAAAGTGGGAGAAGGGATTTGGGCTAGAGATTCAAAAAATGCATGATATTTGGATAGGCAAGGAGGGAAGAAGAGGAACCTCCTTTCTTTAGGGTCATTAACAGAAACATCTCTATCCAAAACCAGATAATTATGATGACTGACAAATTACACTTTCATGACATTCCAAGGTAAGGCATGCATGTTATGGTGATGCTTTTTGTTTTGCTTTTAATCTAACATAGAAGCATATTTTCAATTGACTAACTTTTTTACTTATTTTCCATTTTGCCTATTAAATATTGACAAGTTTATACACTTCAAAGTTTCTAAGGAACAAGCATGCCTGCTACTGCCATATCTTGAGTCATGATGGCATTTATAAAGAGTGACTCTTGCTTGGGTAATGAGAATGAAACATTAAAAGTGTCCCTTCAGTAACACTGCTGAGAAACCACATCTTTCATTTTCCTTGCCAATGAAACTTGGCAGGTTACAAAAGTTTTGTGGACGATCAAGCTTTTTCATGTTTACAGATATTTACTACAAAATAGGCTGCATCAAAGACATGTCTATTAGTTGTTATGCTGAAAATAGCTTGTTCTTCATAGCCAAGAAGACTTTGAAGGTGTTTGTGTGAAGATTCCTTTATCACTGGCAACACATTTGTAGACAATTCAGAGAGCTCAGAGAGACAATTTGTTTAAACAGGCAATCAATTTGTTCTGAGTGACAGAAAGGTGCCAATCAATATCTAGGTGAGAAGTGAGACAAGAGTCTCAATAATGACAGGTCAGTCACCCAGCAGAGATGGATAAATGACACCACATGGAAAGAGGCTGACAAGACCAACATTTGCTTGTCTTTCTTGAGTTTCGGTGTGCAGTTTCCTAGAGACCACTGCGTAGTCAGGAAGGAACTGCAGACAGTCACTAAGGGAGTTCCATAGGCGTCCTCATTCTGACAATACAGAAATTGCATTAGCACCAATATGATTTATTCTTGTCCTGGAATGAGGCAGTGAAAATCCCTACAAATTAGTCTCTCTTTTCCCAGCCAATGTTGAAGGCCTCATATGGAGAAGGGGGTGCAGTCTGAATACTTGAGTTATTCCATTGACAGGAAGATCAAAATAATGATCATACGACCAGGAAAATTTTTGGAGTGAAAAGGGTGCTGTTAATAATTATTGAGAATATTATGATCTACCCATTTTTCACAATTGCTCTCCTTTACCAAGTTCCCACCCCACCCCAGGTTGTCACCATCCTATTGTCTGTGTCCATAGGTAATGCATATATGCATATAAATTCTTTGGTTAATCTCCATCTTCTCTGAGATTCATCAGTCTGTTCCATGTTCCCATGACTCTGGCTCTATTTTATTCATCAGTTTATTTTGTTCATTAGATGCCTTCATTTATTTTTACTTTTAGATTCAATTTTTGATTAGATATGTATTTATTGCCATTTTATTGTTCATAGTTTTGATCTTTGTTTTTATCTTCTTCTTACTAAGTGCTTTTTTCTTGCTGCTTTTTAGATTCTTTGTCTTCAATGTTTGACATTTTAACTATGATGTGTCTTGGTGTGGTCCTCTTTAGGTTCATCTTAGTTGGGACTCTCTGCACTTCCTGGACTTGTAAGTCTATATTTTTCACCAGGTAGAGGAAGTTTTCTATCATTTTTCTTCAAATAGATTTTCAATATCTTGCTCTCTCTCTTTTTCTGGCACCCCATGATGTGACTAGTTGTATGCTTGAAGCAGTTCCAGAGACTCCTTAAACTGTCTTCATATTTTTGTATTCTTTTTTCTTTTTGTTTTTCTGATTGAGTGTTTTTTGCTTCCTCATATTCCAAATCGTCGATTGGATTCTTAGTATCCTCTACTTCACTGTTGATTCCCTATAAATTATTCTTTATTTCATTTAGTGTATGCTTAATTTCTGACTAATCCTTTTTCATGTCTTTGACATTCTTGCTAAGATTCCTGAGAGTCTCACTAAGTCCCCTGAAGCCCTCATTATTTATCATTATTTATCTCTCATCAGTGTTTCTCTCTCTCTCTCTCTCTCTCTCTCTCTCTCTCTCTCTCTCTCTCTCTCTCTCTCTCCAAACATATGAATCCACAAATGAAATTTTATCTTGTTCCATTGTTGAGCAGAAAACACTTGTGGTTTGCTTGGTAGCATTCAGGGGATTTCCTTCAACTCTATGTTGAAAATGGGACTTGTCAGAATGTATCTTCCTGCTACTCCAAAATCTTCTCTCTGTACAGTGAGCTCCCTGTTTGGGATCAGCATAAGCCTGCCTCTGAGAAAATTTATTTTACTTTCTCCTCACAGATGGATGGCCCTGAAGTGAATATAATACAATAATTCAAATTGGACTAGCACCTTTCGATCTGTTTATGAATGGTGTGGCATCCCTATGAGTGCATTAGAGCCCCATAGTTTCTGGGCAATGGTATTATTCTTGCAAAATTTGTGCTGAATTAAAACTATATATCATTCAGGAAAGAAATTAGAAATTCCAGCCCTTTGCCATTCATCCAGAGTGACATTCAGGTTCAGTGCAGTTTCCAGTTATCCTCCCTGTAGATTTACTTTGCCTGACTGTTGCCGCCAGGATCAGCAGTGATTGGGTGAAGAACTGCAAAGTCATGGCCAGCCTGGGGATTGTCCCTGCTTACATGCTTAGATGTGATAGCTTCTAAGTGAGCAAATTCTCATTTTTAAGGAAACAAGTTAGTGCAGTTAGACAGAACCCAGTTCTAAACCAGCAAAGTTTCCACCTGAACAGTTTCCTCTTGGAATTGAATATTCGTCAGTGTTTCTTTTCTCTCCCAAACTTGAGGGAAGTTTTGCGCTGCAATTAAAATGGGGAGGCAAGATAGGTTGTTGAGGAGAGTGATGGAAGTAGAATGAGAAAAATAAATTTAAAAGCAAATGATATGGGAGTCTAAGCAAAATTTATTCTTCATTAAAATAATTCGTTTGTCCTCTCTCTCCCCAGTAGTAGAGTAGTGGGCTGTCTTGGTAAAGGGTGTCTGAGCGAGACTGAAACTAGAGCTGTGGCCTTATTTGGATAATGTTCTAACCATCTAAGTTAATTAGCTGCAGCTTAACCATGTGTACTGCATATTTGATGTTATAAAAATAGCAGGGAGTTATTTCTGAAGATAGTTGGTTTGTTTTACTAATGATTGGGAACCCAGCATCTTAGCTTGATGTGTCACAGCTATGAAATAGCCCTTTCAGTCTGCTGGCACCTCTCCCTTGTCAATCCTTCTCTCTGACCATGTAGGTCTGTGGAGAGATGAAAATGTAAGTAGCGAGGGAATGAATGATAGAAAAAGCTATTCATTCACTAAAAATAATTTATTGGCTACCTACCCAGTGACAGAAGCTATGCTTAGTTGCTAGAGGTAAAATAATCAAGGCAAAGTTACTGACCTCAAGGAATTAGAGATCATTACTAAGGTGCTACAGTGCTGTGGTGAAGAGCTGAGAGAGTTAAGAAAGCAAGAAATAGGGCTTCTCCCTTAGGGAAGGAAGAGGTCAAATCTGTGGCATTTGGATGGAACGAAGAGTGCCCCAAGGCACTCTCCATGAATAGCTAGTATTAAATGCTCCAACAGATCTTTATTTGGGCTCTGTGTATAATAACAGCTATAGTAAAAGTAAACAGATGTTTGGGATTTAGAAGAACTTAATCTAATAGAGAGAATAGATTAATTCAAGTACAAAACATTTGCTATTAACTACCCAGTGATCGAGATATTGACATATGATAACAATATGGCAAAAAAAAATGTGCTTTATAGCTAAGTAAACACTAATATTTAAATGTTTGCCTGTGTGGTATTGTAGCACAGTATAACTATATTGTGAGTTTTGGAGTCAAATATTGTTTTTAGTATAACTCTCACCATGACAAGGAGGATGACCTTGAATGAGTTCTTTATTCTCCTGTATCCTCAATTTCTTCATTTTGAATGAATAAATGAGTACATATGTAAATAAATAAAACTAAAACTAAAAATGCAGATAATAGTACTCACTCTGTGGACTTGTGAGGATTAAATCGACAGTGCTTGCCATAGAGTGATTATGTAATGAAGTATAAATATAAATATTTATGTTTATTAAATCTGCATATTCTGTTTTGTCATTCTGAATACTAGAGCTTTTCTCTAGTTTTCCCTAGGACTTCAAAAAGAATGAGGGAAGAAATCTTCAAGGATGAGAATTAAAAAGACAAGGCCTTGTGGTCATGCTACCACTTTACACTATGATTACCCATATTTCATCATTCTCCCTCCTTTAATATACGAAAGGCTGCATAAGTCTCGATGGCCCATATCATAGTGCCTTCTCAGTGTGTAGGAACAATACTTTAATTCACCATCATAAATGACAGAAATAGACTTAGTTCAGAGATTGGAGTTGGAAAGGAGTCAGATTTGATATCTGAGAAGAAATGAGAAGGCACCCTTTTCAGGTGCTGGAGGTAGCTAGAAGGACAGATGAAGAGAAATAGAGAGTGAAAGTGTTACTTCAGTTGGTGGGTTACATGGAAGACAGATGGGTCTTTACATGATTGGTTCTCATTTAAGATGCTAGCAAAGGCCCAAGCCTGCGCATGTGTGTCTGCACACTAAATAGGGCATGGCCTTGTCTGCGTGGTGGTCCACTATCTCATGCCTAAAAGAGGCCTTGGGTTTTATCTTCCCAGCCTGCCCACAGACTTTGTGTGGTTTAGAAGCTGACTGGAGAGCCAATGGCCTAGTTTGGGGTCTGCTGTGCCACAACAAGGGAACCCTTACATGAATGTCTGGAGACATACACTAGATCAGCATGCTTGGAGGAAGGGGCATCTGAGATTCAGGGTACTACAGCCGGCAGAGATTAAGGTGAAAGTCATTCAGAGAGCTGGACATACCACTAAGCTTTGACCAAGCAGAACAAACAGACTGGCAATAGCCTTAGGACCCTCAGGTGTAGAGCCAAGAGAGTCGGAACAAACCTGGGGACAAATGACTACTGTCCAGGTGTAAAATGGTGTAACACTCATGTATCCCTCCTCTACAAAGACCCACCCAACCAGATTTGCATATGCTTAGCAACTACCTAGGGAAGAGAAGCAGTTTACTACTTTTCTACTGAGAGGCTAAACATGTTATCTATGAGATAAATATTTGGGCTACATAAAACAACCTTGTCAACAATTTGTTAAAAAAAAAAAAACTTAAACACAAAGAGAAATTGAACAAACTTTACAGTGAACACCATATACCCAACAACTAGATCCTACTACTCATACTTACTATAATTGCTCCATTGCATATCTAGCCATCTGGCCATCTATCTCTTCATCTGTAAATCTAATTTCTGATGCATTTCAAAGTCACAGGCATCAATACAGTTCATCTCAAATTATATATACATTTGAGCATGTGTATATTTAATTAAAGGTCCAAATTAGTTTACAGTTTTTTTCAAGATAAAATTTACAAACAATGAAATACATAAACCTTAAATGTAGCATTGGGTGGATTCCAACAAATGCATATACTATGCAATCGAAACCCCTATGGAGCTATTGATCATTACCCTCTCCCAGGAAGTTTCCATGTCCTTTCCTAGCCAATCTCTGCCCCATCTGTAACCCTTCTCCCCCATCAATCACTGTTCTTAAATTTTCCATCACAGACTAATTAGACCTGGAGAACTTAATATAAAATCTATATTAATAAAAGGATAATATACTAATTAGACCTGGAGAACTTCCAGATATCCTTTTGGATAAAGCCATGCTGGTGGGACAGAGGCGCTTAGGGGCAAGCAGGCCAACAGAGGGGGGCAGGTGGGGGCAAGCAGGCCAGTGGGGACCCAGTTGGGGACAATCAGGCCAGTGCGGGGGGCAATCATTCTGGTAGGGGGGCAGTGAGGGATGATAAGACCAGAAAGGGGAGCAGTTGGGGGCAATCAGGCCAGCAGGCAGAATAGTTAGGAGAAATCAGGCAGGCAGGCAGGTAGGCGGTTAGGAGCCAGTGGTCCCGATTGAGAGAGAGATATCCAGCTGCCAGTTTAGGCCCAATCCCCTAAACCAGCATTGGGACATCACCCAAGGGGTCCCAGAATGGAGAGAATACAGGCTGGGCTGAGGGGAACCCCCACAAATTTTTTGCACTGGGTCACTAGTGCAAAAATATTTTGCACTGGGTCACTAGTTATATATAAATGAAATCATAATACTTAGTATTTTTGTGTATGGCTTCTTTCACTCGGTATAATGCTTTTGATATTTTTCTATGTTGCATGCATCAACTTATTCCTCTTGATAGCTGAATAGTTTTCTAATAGCAATATTAAAATTAGAAATAGTATTCTAATAGCAATATATAACAACTACTTACTCTTTTGTTGATGGACACCTGTTTCTCAATGGATTTTAAAATCCATTTAAAAATTCATTATTCTAGACTAAGTCTAACATTTAAAATAGGATTTGAGACAAAAATTAATGCTAGTTAATTAGCATGTAGGGGCTCAAGAAAGAGATGAATTTGGTTATATACAAAATAAATTAATAATTTTTTCTGAATATCTCAGTTGTAATATGCTAAAACATTTAAAAATGTTTTTATTGATGCTTTAGGAGAGAGAAAGGGAGAGGAATAGAAATGTTGATGGGAGATAAATATCAATTGGCTTCCCCCTGCATACTCCCTACTGGGAGTGGAGCCCACAACCCAAGAATATACCTTGACCAGGAATCAAACCGGAGACCTCTTGGTTCATGGATTGATGATGTTCAACCACTGAATAACACTGGCCTGGCTAAACTTTTTACCTTTATAGGCCTTCAATGGAAGAGAAACAAGATTTTGTTGTAACTCTTCCCCCCCCCCCCCTGAAGATATCAGAAGTGTGCCTCTCCTCATTATGGCCACTGACCTTACAGGGTGAGTACTGTTCTCCATAGGGGGACATGTCATGCCATATTTCATAGGGAGAAGGTTCAAGGTAAAGGAGGGGCACTATATACCCAAGCCCCTCTATCCTCATTCTATTTTAAATCCAGTCCCTTTATTTTGTTCTTAAAGTGAAGTTTGATCATGGTATTACCCTTGCTTAAGATGACAGACACACTTTTTCTGAGAAGATTTGAAGTCAAATACAGTGAAACAAGGAAAAACAATTTGCAAATTCCAACAGCACCTCTTTGACAAGATTCTCAGTATAGGTAAATAAAGGAGAATATGACTTGTGCTTTTATTGTTTTTATTTCATCATTAATTTATGTGATTAATCAGCAAATAACATGAATAAACATTTCTTTTTTGAAAAACATATTTTTATTGATTTTAGAGAGGAAGGGAGAGGTAGAGAGAGATAGAAACGTCCATCATGAGAGAGAATCACTGACTGGCTGTCTCCTGACGCTTCCTCCTGGGGATGGAGCCCACAATCCCGCATATGCCCGGACTTGGGATAGAACTGTGAACTCCTGGTTCATGCGTCAACATTTAACCACTGAGCAACACTGGCCAGGCAACATGTTAAAATATTTCTTAAAAATATGACTGAGTTCAGCTTTCAGCTGAAATAGCAAATCTATTACCAGTTTGAGTTGGGGAAGTGTCTTCTGATTTTTTGTTTATTTTGTTATATTTCTGTCAAAATGAAGTTATGATAAAGAAAGTATCTGATCATAGGAATCAAATAATACTTCAGTCTAATGTTCTGATAATATTCTAGAATGGCATTAGGCAAAACACAGGGCTAGACCTGTGGAGGAAGGAAAAGATGTGGGGAAGTCCACATTCCTCTACATGCTCCCTCTGGAGCCTGGGGTCTGTTTTCTAATAGCACTTTCATTACTGAATGAATCAAGCTCTTCAGCACCCAAATCTCTGATTTTAAAGAAATCTGTTATTATCAGGCCCTGAATGATTAGGTGGTTTCCTGCCTTGAAAGGATTCAGAAAACCACTATCTTGTAACATTTACTTCCAGAAAGATCACCCTTTAGTGTCTAGGGAGACCCTCTCTGGAGAGATGGGATGCCGATCTAAGAATAAGGACCCCAGGATCTGTGCTTTATAAGGATGTACTTGACAGAAGTGGACCCGGGGAAAGAATTTTGGTGCAGAGCCTCACTAATCTTGCTCTGGTGTGGCCTTGAATTTTTTTAATGCATTCTTGTTAATGTCCAATTTTCCTAACTTAAGTTAGTGCCCCATTTAAGCAAAAAAATATGTTTGTTTGGGGTTCTTTTAGCTTCCCCAAATGTAAATTATAAGAATTCACTAATTAAATATGTACCTTAAAATATGAATCTATTTTTAGTAAAGTAATATAGCTAGCTACATTTATATCTGTTTCCTGAAATATACTGTTTACATATGAATTTGGCTTATTTTTTTCTGACTTGTGTAGGTCTCAACTTTAAAAAAATAGCTTATTAATATGTATTAGAAATTACATTTTACAAAGTATAATTTTTGGCCTATACATTTTTAGTCACAACAATTGCTTTTCCAGTATTTAGGGGAAGGAAGGACCTAGACTCCTAGACTCAAATTAGAAAAAACAAAAAATAACAAATAGAAGACATTATTTAAGGTTAGTATCTAACAATAAATTGCACCAATCAACAACTTAAACAGGTAGAAAAAAAAAAAACCTTCTGCACGCCTGACCAAGAAATGAATAGACTGATTTTTAGTCACATTTGGGAAACAGATGGTAGAATAATTCTGTGTGCAGACTGGTTATGCAAGCCATATACCTCAGCTGTCAAAATATCAAAACGAAGTAAAATATCATTGGAATTCAAATGACAATGCATGATGTTTCACAGTCTTTGATTTTCTGGAAAATAAACAGAGATCTTTACTAAATGAGAATTTAAAAAAAGAAAGAAAGAATGTGTCAGCAGGGAATAAATAATGGTATCATCTCATCAGGCTCAAAATATTTCCTTTGTGACCAAAATCATAGAGGTTATGAAAAGATGAGACAACTCAATTTGCTTCCAAGTATTGGGATCAGTCCCTGTGGTCTGTGCCAAGCTGAGGCTTAGAAATGTAACTGGCTTTAATTATAATTAATTTAATTAATCACAGTCATACTGTGAATCTAGGCTGCTTGAGATTCTATTTCAACAACTTTCTGTTTACCTCCACATTTTTCTTTTTTTTTTAATGCAAAGCCAATAAATAGTGAGGAAAGGTGAATAGATGTGTGTGTGTGTTTTTCCTTTTTGATCCATCCATTTGGCATAGAACATTTAATTATACAGAAGAGATAATTCAGCAAGATCTGCATAGTCACAGAATTGTATTTTAACTTATTTTTAAGGCAAGATTTTCATTTTAACTGAGTTCTACCAGTTGGACCATCTTTGTGCCAAATGTCTATAAATGAATGAGATAAGGATTGAAACTCTAGCCTCTGTGCTCAGGTGGGGAAGAGGCAGACTAATATTGAGAAAAAAAAAACTAGAGGTTAGTCCCTAGTATGTGGTACAGGAACTGAGTGATATTGGGTGAGTTATCACTGTTATCATTACTTTTCTTCTTTATGATACCATTAGGATACTTCCAGGGAAATGCACTGCCATTCAAGAGATTATTTCTGTTCATATACAATGACGTGGAGTATTTTAAATGGGCTCTGATCAGGTTTTATTTCAGAACTTGTGACATTTCCCAGTTAATTTTTTTTCCACATATACTTCATTTTTCTCTCCCATGCAATATTAAATTCTCCTCAGGTCAGAAGCAATATTGTTGCCTTCAGAATCCAATAAGTGTTTACCAAGATAACTCTTGATCAGTAGTAAGACTCTTCTTTACTTAACATTATTTTCCTGCAGGCTCTGGCCAAGTGGGTAGCTCAGTTGGTTATAGGGTTGCCCCAATATGCCACAGTTGTGGGTTTGACCCCCAGTTAGGGGCCATATAAGAATCAACCAATGAAGGCATGAATGAGTAGAACAACAAATCAATGTTATTCTCTCTCTCACTCCCTCCCTTCCTCTCTCTGTCTAAAATTAATAAATAAATGAAACTAAATAAAATTATTCCCCTACATGTAAATAAGGTCTTCTGGAAAGAGGCTGCTCTTTTTAGAGTCAGAAAAAAAATGGTTTAACCCCAACTCCCCTATTAACTAACCACGATCCTGTAAGTAAGCCATTTAACCTTTCTGTTGCCTTAACTTTCTCACCTTCTGCATAGATATAAGGATATTTTTAAAGCACACTATAATGAGTTCTTTGACAAGTTAAAAGTACTATTTAACTTTGAGTTACTATTATTAATAACATAAGATTTGTGAAAATGTAGGAAACAGATTTTGCTTTTCTAGGCAGATGTGTGGAGAGATAGATGGTTTGTGTAAATGTGTGGTCACATGTCAATCTCTGAATGCTCACAATCAGTGTCCATGTCTTATTGAAATCGCACCTGGTCCTGGTGCTAACCTGTGAAGGGAGAACTTCCTCATGAAGGGAGAACTTCCCCAGTTATAGTCCATGTTTGGACTGGACCAGTTCACCTGCAGTTATGTGACCTATTGGAAAGTTTGACATTTTGAACCATATTACCTTGCCTGTACCATGCCAACGAATTTGTGGGCCTCCTAGAGCCCTTAATTTGCAACCCTAGAAGCCCTGCTCAGGAGAGAGAAGCTGGGTCAGCCTGCTCTCTGTCTTAAGCAAGAATCTGAGTCACCAAGTTACAGCTTCCAGATGAGACTGGAAGAGACAGCCAACTCAGGTTCTGGGCAGGAGAGCACAGGCTAATACATAGTTCAGGTGTCCTGATCTCAGAGTTCTGTCCCCAGATCCTCATGGTTGGACCCTAAGGACAAGTTCATTCAAACACAGTTTGAGTACACATAGTGAATGCCTTACAAAGAGTAAGTACTTAATATTTTCAAAATCTTATATAATAAAAGCCTAATATTCTAAGTGTCCAGTCAGCTGTTCAACCAATTAAAGCATAATATGCAAATGATATGCTAAGGCCACTCAACCGCTCACTATGACGTGCACTGACCATCAGGGGAAGATGTTCTGATTGGTAGGTGAGCTTGCTGCTGGGGTCCGGCTGACTGGGACTGAGAAAGATGGGCTGGACACATTTTGGAGTCCTCCTGTGGTCCCTCCCCAGTTAGCCAATCTTCCACATCCCTCCTCAGGCCCAATTGGGGGTCCCTTGGTCTGGCCTGTACCCTCTCATAATCTGGGACTCTTTGCGGGATGTCAGAGAGCCAGTTTTGGTCTGATTCTGCAGGCCAGGCCAAGGGACCCCACTGGTGCACGAATCTGTGCGCCAGGCCTCTAGTAAATTAATAAAATATTCATGTAATATGTATGAAATACTACATTATGCAAATTCTGGGAGACACGTAAGAAACAATGATGTGGTTATATAGCATATATTTTAATTTTCTTCAAAAGACAATACAAGCATATATGAAATATTTGAACATTTAAAGTGGGAAGTTAAGTAATAGCATACTGATTTAAAGTATAGGGCTACCAGAATTCAAAGATGTAGGGAACCAGTGGCACAGTCTCTCTGGAAGTGAAACTGGAGATGGATTTTGAAAGATGGATAGGATTTGAGGAGACAAAAGGGTACAGGCATTTCAAGCATGACACAATGTCTAGAAATGGAAATAGGTGTGTTTGTTTCACTCTTTACTTTTGGGTGAATCAGGGTAGGGGTGAGCATTGGATGTGGGTATTTAAAACAAAATAGGTTATAACATAAAATATACATCATAATATAACTATTGAAAAACTCACACATGTGTACTAAGATGTACGTGTAAAAATATTGTTCAAAATAAAATGTTGCAGTAATTTAAATTCTGTCAGGGAAATGGTTAAATAATTAAACATACTAGGAAGTAGATGAGAAGAATATAGTAGGTCTCTGTGTGCTGACACAGAAAGACCACCATGGAAAGGCACAATAGTATATTAAAGATGAAAATGCATTTATGTAATATTTGTCAACTTTGAAAATTGATCTTTTAAAAATCAAAGTGGTATTTTAGGAAGATGAATGTGGTAGCGTTGTGTCAAGTTAAAAGGGAGCAATTGAAAGTGAAAGGGTATTGGGGGATGTTTGCTTGAGTACACACACGGGAGGCCAGAGACAGAAGCCTGAATAGTGAAGAGAAAGACCCCAGAGACTTTCTGAAGAGTGACTTTGAAGGACTTCCTGGCAGATTCTTGATAGAGGGAATGAAGGCAAGAGAAGGGAGATTTTTCAGGTTTCAGCTTATGAAATATACACTGAAGATTCATTTCTACTAAGGGGAGTAGACTGGTGCTAATAGGAAACCTTCAAAGAATTTCTGTATCTTTTTGTTTCTCAGGATGGAAGAAACAGTACGAAATCTATTGCAGAGTCAAGGACCTCCGGAACAGAAAAAAGAAGACACTGTTAATGTAATGGTCCAACAGGTACACCACAGTTCTTACACTTGAATGGGTACTGATTTTCTCATATTTCTCTAGCTTTGTCCTCCCAAATTCAGAGTGATATAAATAAGTATGTGCCAGACCCTGGTGCTGGGATCCATATGGTTACCTCTGTTTGAGGAATCATGTGCACATTTATTTAACTCATTGTTTTTTGAGTTCCTACTGTGAAACAAATTATAGATTATGGTTGTAGGAAGATGTAAAAAATAAGTTTTCTGTGAAACCAAAAGACATATAAAAATATTGAAGTATTCTGTGGCCAGGGCTATGAGAGAAGTAGCCCCCACACTCCCTGGGAACACAGGACAGGGGTGACTTACCCTGTCTAGAAGCTAAAGAATACTTACCAGAGAGCTATGCCACTTTTGGTGGGCCTGGAATAGAGAACAAGAGGAAGGACACTGGGGGCAGCGAGAAAGCCTAGCTGAGGTGCAGTGGTGTGTATTTACATGACGGGCGCATGGAGAATGGGAAGCTCAAGGTCATTAAATAATGGCCTGGGGAGATGAAAGGTTGACTGCAAGACTGAGGGTACACAGGAGACCTGGGTGAGGCTATGTTTATATGCTGGGCACATGGATGTGGTTTTTTCCCTCGTCGGTATGGAAATCAAAGAGGTTCACAGAGAGTAGGAGGTCAATGCAGTAACAGGCTTTCATCATGCAGGGGTCCCTCAGTCCCTGGCTTTTTAATACCAGCAAGGTGGCCAGGCTGGATGGTAGGACACCTGGCCTGAGAATGGCCCAGTTGGCCACACAGGTGAGAAGGCTCTGGCAGAGGGGAAGAAAAATAATAGCAGAAAGAGCACAGGTACTCTTTATAGATAAACTAGAGGTCTGGTGCACGAAATTCTGCACTCGAATTGTAGGGATCCCTCAGCCATGTCTGTGCCCTCTTGCAGTCTGGGAGCCCTTGGGGGGTGTTTGACTGATGGCTTAAGCCTGCTTTCCTCAGGGAGTGGTCTAAGCTGGCAGTTGAACATCCTTAGCGGGGAGAGGCTCCCACCAACACTGCTGCACTCACTAGCTATGAGCCCGGCTTCTGTCTGAGCAGTGTTCCCCTGTGAGAACGCACTGACCACCAGCACCAGGGGGCAGCTCCTGTGTTGAGTATCTGTCCCCTGAAGGTCAGTGCATGTCTTACTGACCGGTTGTTCTGCCATTCAGTTAATTTACATATTAGCCTTTTATTATATAGAAGAATTCTGTTGAAAAATCACTTAAATTCACAAATAGAGACCTAATATCCATTACACAACTATGTATAGAAAGCTAAAGAGGGTTAGGCAGGCAAGGAAGGGGGCTGAAATTTTAGGTAATTACCATCACAATGCTCTGTCTGCTGGCTAAGGAAGTGGGTTTGGGAGGTAAACATAGGAACCCAGAAGGTAAAGATAACCTTACACTGGCTTCCCTGAACTCATGGGTTTGGAGCTCTGCAACCTAACTTGTCATAAGAAAGATTGGGAGGACTCTAATCATAAAAGCCACAGTAGCATACAAAGCTAAGAATTCCAGGAAGAGTTGGCTTTAAAAACTCTTTGTCCTCAATAGATGACTCTGGAGACATGTGCAGGACTCCTTTAAGATGATGGAAAGCTGCTCTCCATCTCCACTGAGTATCATGCAAGGAGTTGATTTAAGATGCCTCAAAGGAGATTAAAATGAGTACCACGAGGACAAATAAAAATCACTAAAATCCACTTCTTGCAGAAGTACCATTTGTGAGGGATGTCTTTACACAGGAATGACGGTCTGCTTTTCCTGATGTGTGGTCACCTAAAGTTAGGATAAGGATTTCAGTCCTCCCAGCCCTGAGTCTTTCTGAGGTGTTACATCTGCTGTGGTAGAAAATTGAGATATAAATAAAAGTGGGGGGGGGGGTTGGGGAAGGGGTAAAGATGACTTGATTCTGCAGTAAGGGGTTCAGTGCAGCTTAAAAGAATCTGAACATAGTCCTGCTCCCCACCCTAACTCCTACCCCACACCCTGCATCCCAAGCCCAAGTTAGAACCAAGAACTCATATCCCGCTGTGCTTTTCCCAAATGCATCTTTGATGTACATCCAGATATCTTCTTTCTCTAAATCCGTGATGGTGAACCTATGACACATATGTCAGCACTGACATGCATAGCCATTTTTGATGACACACGGCTGCATGTGGTCGCATACAGTGAAGTATGGGGCCACATGCCGAGAAGGACGTTTCATCCTTGGCTACTGCATGGCCAGGCACAGTAGCCGAGGATGAAACATTTGCTGTGGTGTAGTGCAGACACTCTGTGCCAGAGGTTTGTAGGCCAAAACAACAGCACTCCGGCACAAAGCATCTAGTTCTGGGACTTCCAGTTAGGCCATTAGGGGATCTTTGACTTCACTTCTGGCCTGCAGAGCAGGGAGCAGAGGAATGCCTTGGGGGATGCATCTCTGGGGGCCCTGTGTTCGCCATTACTAGCAACCACATAACCACAGCAACCCTCATTCAATCTACCGTTCTGGGTGTCATGGATTTCTAATTGACCATCATTACTGAGATAAGTGAGGGGGAAGTTGGGAGAGGCAAGGGCCTGTGCTATGGGTGCCGTTTCCCGCCATTAGAAATGGTGGCAGCCATCTTAATTTATATAAGGAACGTCATTTTGCAGCATAGTGCAGACTCCATTTCACCACTATTACTGTTGTACATCCTTATTAACCCCTATTTCTGCTTATTAACCCTGTCCTTTCCTAAAAGACAGATACATGTGCCATCTTGTGATCACTTAGGCATTTAAACCCCTAATTGCCTGCAGGGCTAACAGGCTATATATAATTCTATCTTCTGTCACTGCCCCCCTTATGAAAAACCCCAAAAATAAAAAACTAAGATCAAGTAAAGGAAATGGTAGTAGCAGTAGTTGACCCTTTCAAGAGACATGGACCGAGATGTATGGCATTATAGAAAAAAATGGCAGATCATTTTGAATTCTACTAAAACAGTAGTAAGCAGAACGTGAACTATAAATAGACATTTTGAAACTAATCATTCCTAGCTCATGAAAAGAAGTGAGGATGAAAGGAAAGAATACATTTCCAGGCAGCTACTCCTTTATAAGAGCCAATCTAATTCCATCCTTAAATTTATAAAAGGCTCTACAAATTTAACATCTGCAAGTTTGAACATTGCTCATTCCATAGCTCAGCATGGAAAAGCACTCAGTGAGGGGGAATTTATTAAAGAACCTCTCTGAAGATGTGCACCAGTTCTGTTTCATGATATGAAGAATAAAGATGCAATTAATAGAATATCTGAGTTACCACTTAGTAGAAATATCATAAAAGACTGAATGATGAGACTGAACACAAACATACAACATCAGTTAAAGAGAGACATAAGTAATTGTAAATATTTTTCGATCTCTCTTGATAAAACTACTGATGTCACATCACATGCTCCATTGCCCATTATTGGTCAATATTATTATGGTCTCACAATGAAAGAAGAGTTGATCAGTGCCAACAATTACATCAGGAAGGGAAATATGTAAGGGTGTTATACAAACATTCTGTGACCTACATAAGCATTAATATTTCTAAAGTTGTGTCAGTGAGGACAGATGGGGCACCAAACATGGTGGGGGAAAAAGTTGGATTTGTCAAATTGTTTACTGAAGGAAGCTATTGGACATCTGACTGTGCGTTTTCATTGTATTATCCATCAGGAGGTTTTATGCGCCAAGGCAGGATTCACCAACTTGGACGACTTGATGTCAGTTGTTACAAAAATAGTTAATTTAATAGCTGCTTGTCCCTTTAACAAGCGAGAATTTTCTGCACTTTTACTGAAGGTTGATTCGTCCTATAGTGGACTGCTGATATACAATAATGTAAGATGGCTGAGCCGAGGCAAAGTTCTTGAGCACTTTGTGGAGTGCTTTGAAGAAATTAAGATATTTCTTGAGGATGAGGATCAGGGAAACTTTTCTCAGCTCAATGATGATAAATGGGTCAACACCCTGATATTTTTCACAGATCTCTCAGTTCATATTAATGAATTGAACTTAAAGTTACAAGGTTTTGGCAAAAGTATTAATGTTATGTTTGGATACATAAAAGCTTTTGAAAGTAAACTTATAATCTTCTAGCGAGATGTAGAAACTAAAACTTATGAGTATTTTCCTCGAGTAACAAAGTATTTTGAGAAGGCCAGTGCAGCTGTACAAAATGAAATGGAACCCTTGCATATAAAGGACAAGCATGTTTTAGACTCGTTACCTGACTAGTTTAGTGATATATTTAATCAATTTAGATGCCTAGAAAAGATCACAAAAATAATTAAGTATCCTGATGTTGTAGTCTACAGTAGTTTGGAATTAAATGGTTTCCAATAGATGCAAATTGATGATTTGGAGATGCAACTTGCAGAATTTCAAGACAGCATCTGGGGTCAGTTGTTTGTTGACTTGAGGTCAAAGCTTGAGAATCTGGAAAGGTACTTGGAGAATCAAGAGGAGTGCCACTCTGGACAGGAAATTTGGAGTGCCTGGAACCTATTACCAGACACTTTTAGCACCCTGAAAAATATAACAATGGTTTAACTCATAATTTTTTCCTCCACGTACTTTTGTGAGATCTTATTTTAAGCGTTAAATAATATCAAAACCAACACAAGAAACAGATTGACAGATGAAGTTAGTAGAGCTTGCTTGGGCTTGAAGTGCACAAAATACCAACCTTCAATTGAAGGTTTAGCAATGAAATTCAGCAACAAAAAAGTCACTAATAGGCAGGTTAGTTGAAGAATAACCCCCCCACACTTATCTTAGTTCATGCCTCCCCCCCTCACTAGTTAAATAATATCAATTTCAACAAAAGAAACTGACTGACAGATGAACTTAGAAGTCACTAAGCAGGTAAGTTAAATAATTAGTTTTTAGTTTATTAAATACAGTTATATATTACAATTATACATTTTTGCTAAACTATAAATATCGCAAAAATATGGTTTCTTTCTCGAAGTGGCACACCACCTGTGTTATGCTTGTTTATTTTGGTGAATTTTGACAGACCAAGCTCAAAAGGTTGCCCATCACTGCTCTAGATCGTTTGTTTATATTTCCACCACTTATTAGACATGAGAACATCATCATTGGAATTTAATTTTTAAAACTGGAAGCTACTTAGAAAACAGAGGCACTTTTAAAAAATGTGTTTTAAAACTATTTCCTCTCTATGACCCAGTCGATTAGGTTTGGCAACTCAGTGCCTCCCTCTAGCAGGGAGGCACTAAATCACTTGAATTGATAAGACAGATGGGATGTTTGAGTCATTGCTGTAGCTGGCCTCAGGCTTCTTATGTGGAAAATGGGAGACAGTCATGGGTTGTATGGCCCATAGGGTCATTTACACATTCAACAGATTTACTTAGCTCGGAGTCTGTACTGGGTCCAGCCTGTACTCTGGGGATTCAAGCAATGAGAAGGGGGAGAGAAATCCTGCTGGGCAGCACTGAGGCCAGGGTCCCTGGCATCTTCCTAACTTGGGTCTCCTAAGTGTGGCTAATAGCAGCTCAATAGGTTTGTATGAGCTGGGCCTGCTGCCACCAATTGAGCAGGCAGTTGACACCTTCCTGAAGTTAAATTCTTGGTTCAAATATGAGCTGGGAGATTTATTGCTTGATAGTGTGGGATGTTATGAGCACACCTGACTCAGACATTCCAACAGCAAGATTTCTCTGACTGAGGCCCATGCAAGGCTTAGGCCCATGGAAAAGTGAGAGTTGATTTCATTTTCCACTGTGGAAGTTCCATATATATATATATACACACACACACACACACACACACACACACACACACACATATATAAACATATATATAAACATATATATATACATATATATGTGTATCCTATCTAATAAAAGAGAAACATGCAAATTGACTGTACCTTCACTACGCTACAGCCAATAGGAGGAATATGCAAATTAACCCCCAAGCAAGATGGCGACCAGACACAAAGCCCAGCCCTGGCAAGCCTGGGTTGGCAGCTATGGTCCTGATTGCTGCAGCCCCAGCCCAGCAGGGGGTCCAGACCCCCGCTAAAGCCCAGCCCTGGTATGCCTGGGGCGGCAGCAGCAGTCCTGATCGCCACAGCCACAGCCCAGCAGGGGATCAGGACCTTAATTTTCACATTTGTAAAATAATAATAATAATAATAATAATAACGAAACAAGTATTTGGTTATCCACCAGTTCCAGTCAATATTGCATCCATGTGTTTTTTTGTTTTGTTTTGTTTTTAATATATTTTATTGATTTTTTACAGAGCAGAATGGAGAGGGATAAAAAGTCAGAAACATTGATGAGAGAGAAACATCGATCAGCTGCCTCTTGCATGCCACCTACTGGGGATATGCCCACAGCTAAGGTACATGCCCTTGACCGGAATCGAACCCAGGATCCTTCAGTCTGCAGTCCGACGTTCTATCCACTGAGCCAAATAGGTCTTGGCCCATGTGGTTTTTTGAATCAGAATTTCATTACATGACCTCAATACTATACAGTGTTCATTCCTTTCTATTAAAGAGATGCACATTACTGGGAAAGCACCATTGAACAGTTATTGAGCTAAACAATTAAGGCAATGAAAAGCACCTCGAGGCCCCAGTGCTCCAAGGCATATGCCCAAGAGGAGAGATGACACCAGGTGAAGAGATGACTCAATTAGCACAGCTACTTTTTTCTTTTTTTCTTTTTTCCTATGTGCAGGCTGGCTTCCTGGCTATTTGATCTTTGTTATTGTTTACTTGCTTTAAATAACAGTAGCAATGACATATAGACAATTAAAAACACACACAGTCTTAAATTATTTACCTGGCAATATTACAAAACAGAAAATAGGTCATAACACCTAGGAGAGTAAACTGCTTATTCCAAGATAAATTGATTTCTGAAATAGGCCAAGTTATAGGGGAAGCGATGTTGCACAGAGGCAAAAGCAATGGTTCAGGAGTAAGACAAAAACTGAGTTTCAATCCTGGGTAGACTACTTTCCCTTGCAGAGTTACTGAAGCCCATGTAAACCTCTGATTCCAAATCGGTAATCAGGCAACATGCCACGACTACTGGAGAGATACTGTAAAGATGAAATAAGGGGATGTAAGTAACAATACCAGGACAGTCCTGGTACTTACAAATCAGTGCTTCATAACTGGATCTTACATGTCCAGGCTCACCTGTCTCTCAAATTCGCTACATTAAATGAAGACCTGGCATCAAGTTGTGTTTATATGGGTGCCAGAAGGAACAGAGGAGTGATGTGGCAGGCAGGTATTAATAGCAATCTATACTAATAAAAGGGTAATATGCTAATTAGACCAGGAGACCTTCTAAATAAAGCCATGGTGGCAGGGCTGAAACAGAGGCTGTGAGGGGCAATCGGGCTGGCAGGGGAGAGCATTTGGGGGCAAGCAGGCCAGCAGGAGGGGTAGGGCATTTGAGGGCGATCAGGCCAGCGAGGGGGGGCAGTTAGAGGTGATCAGACTGGAAGAGGGGGGAGGGGGGCAATCAGGCTGGCAGGCAGAGTGGTTAGGGGCAATCAAGCCAGCAGACAAGTGGTTAGGGGCCAGTGGTCCTGGATTACGAGAGGGATGTCCAACTACCAGTTTAGGCCTGATCCCTGTGGGCCTAAACTAGCAGTCAGACATCCCCCAAGAGGTTGCAGATGGGAGAGAGTGCAGGTCAGGCTGAGGGACACTCCCCACCCACCCTCATGCATGAATGTCATGCACCGGGCCACTAGTGTGTGTGTGAGTGTGTGTGTGTGTGTGTGTGTGTGTGTGTGTGTGTGTGTGTGTGTGTGTAGAGAGAGAGAGACAGAGACAGAGAGAGAGAGACAGAGAGAGAGAGACAGAGAGAGACAGAGAGACAGATTAAATGGTGGAGCTCAACCTACACTCTGATTACTACCTAACTTGAGACCTAAACGTAAGCCTTTCCACTTTCTATCTAGAGTACTCTACATTCATTTATTCATGTGCCTATTCATTTATTCATTCAAATGACAGCTGTTCACTTATTTTTTTACGTGAGTGTGGTAGTTTCCCATTGATGCTGCACCAAACTTAGTGAGTTAAAACCGTAAGCATTTCTATTATCTTATAATTCTGGAGGTCTGAAGTTGAGGTGCTGGCATTCTTTCTGCAGCTTCAGCGAAGATCATTCCTCGCCTTTTCCAGATTCCAGCATCCCTGGTCCTATGCTCCTTCCCTCCATCTTCAAAGTGCAGGACTCCAAGCTCTGGTTCCATTGTCACATCTATTTTTCTCTAAGTTTGATCCTCTCCCCTCCTTCTAGAAGGACCACCCAGATAAGCCAGGAAATTCTGCCCATGTCAACATCCTCAATTTAATCTCATTTGCAAAGTCCATTTTGCCTTATAAGGCAGCATTCGCAGGTCTCTGGAATTAGGAGGTGGACACCGAGGGAGAAGGGGGGTACAAGGCATTATTCTGTTAATGGCACTAAGTGTCACATTCATCTAGTAGGCTGGTGGTACCTAGCAGCCAGCAAGCTAAGTGCTGGCGTACCAGCTGCCTGCCTGACAGGCCTTTCTTAGTGAGCTCTGTTGATAGGATGCTGGACATTGGGGAGGAAAGGCAAGTAATAAAATACTTGCAACCATGTGATGGGAGTCAGAATAGTAGCTTACATGGGATTCTGGAAGCAGGAAGGACGATCCACCAAACCCATTGCACTGTTGTCCCTGGAGACCCTGCCAGCTGCCTTACACTTATTTTTTAATAACCCATCCATACCTAGCACCAAGGACAATCTCATTTCATCAGGAGAAATAAAACACCTCAAAAGATTGTGTGTTAGAGGAGCCTGAATCACTAGAAATGTCATCAAGTTCCCTTCTGCTTTATTCTTTCTCCAGGTTATTCTCTGTAGGTGGTGTGTTATCTATTCTTGTCACCCAGGTCACCATCTTATTTAGTCAAGTAAGTTAGGAAACATGTTAGGAAAAAGATTCATAATTTTTTCAGATGTAAATCCCATGAGGCCTTGCTACATGAATGTGAAACAGAGTGCATCTGCCTGGAGTGCTGTGCCCACCACGATCCAGCATCACTGAGCACCTCCATGTACAGTCATGTGCTAGTCACTTTACAAGTGTGAGTGCTTGTCTTGTGACAAGAGCCCTTGGAACTAGTATTAGTATGTATCTTATTTTACAGAAGAGGCGAATGAGGCACAGAGAAGTTAAATTGCTTGCCCAAAGTGACCCATTTCCACTTGAGCTCCTTTACACCCTTTTAGCTGGGTTGATAGGTTGCCATAAAAACCGAGCTCTCTTTATCAGGAGCTGCAGTGACTCGCTGTCCCAGGAGAGAACAGAGAGGTAGGTACGTGCTCAGCAGTTTGCAGTGGTGTCCAAGTTTGCCTCTCCACCTCTTTATTTTATCCCCACTTGGTGGAGAGCCCTGAGCTGTGTGCTCCCTGAGCCCAGCTCCATTCTTTTCAATGATGGTCTATGCTCAGTTATTGACAGGATGGCCTGCGTTTAAAACAATTCAATATTTAACCCAAGTTATTTCCATTTGAAGTGATCTAATTGAAAAGCAAAATAACTTTTTTCCTGAAATAATTACTTAAAAGTATTCTCAGATGTGATTAAGCAGTTGATACTTGTGGAAAGGGAACCTTTCTAGTTATCTTAAAAATTGTCAATCAGCAAATAGTTATCCAGTTTCTTTTATCTACACAAAAGTGTGTGACAGCCTGGGACCTTCCCTGAAGCCCAAGGCCTGCCTGGCAGAAATGCTGCTTCCTTTACGAATGATAATTCTTTCCAGGGGCAGGACACGTTTGACTTCAAACTCCACCACCTTCTTCCCTAGCAATGACTTAAGCATCCTTTAAGCAAACTAAAAGCTTGAAGTGCACTAGAAAGAAAAGTTAGGGTTCATAAGTTATATTAAACAATGAATTATAAAAGATAACCAAGAAATTTTCCTTAAATAGCAAAATAGCCCTAAAATATTTAAAGTGTGTTTTCCCGGCTTCTAACCTAATAGCGTTTTTTTTTTTCTTTTTAATGAACACGAGTAAACACAAAGCAGACTGAAGTTCCGGGATTGAGGCCTTCAAGAGCTGTGAGGCTCCTGAGTCTATTCCTGGTTGGTACCAGAACTGCCTGGGGGAACCTGGACACATTCCATTGTCTGGGGACCTCCTTAAAGCTCCTGACTTAGAGTGATCTGTTTAGTTTTGTCATTTCCAAGTCTAATGAGTCATCTTCATCCCCTGTATTGGCAGCTGGCAGGCACTTTAGTACTTATTCATTAACCAGCAATGTCCCCTCATTGTGCAGAGGAGAAAATGGAGCTGAAGTTCACATCCCAGTGCTCAGTCCAAGGCAGAGCATCTGAGTGCTTCTTACACACACAGTACATGGCTCAGTAAGCGACCTTGCAGTTAGTTAGCCAAGAGGAGCAAACTCTTTAGAAGTCTTCAGAGAGCTGGACTGTAACTTATCCAAGTTACTCAGAAAAGTGCTCCCATTTTCTTTTTATACCTAAACAAAATAAGATAAACAAATACAAATACATGGATCAGCAGTCAGGACTGCCAATGAATGCACACAGCTAGAAAAAATTATCTTAAATTCTACTGTCTGCTGAGAGAGGAGCAAAGTCTTTGCACAGGGATTTATCAAATTATAATACACATGAGGATATGCAAGTTTATTGAGTGCTTTTATTTATGTCTGTGGCCTGTGATCTCAGGAAGTCTCAAGTGCCTTTGGTTCCCTTTAAGAAAGTTGGCCTTTTACCTCGCTGACCCAGCTGAATAAAGTGGTGTCATCATCCTCTCTCACCCCCCACCCCCTCAAAAAAAGAAAGAGATTTGGCCTTTTCTTTGAATTGCTGTGCACTTTGAGTAACTGCTGAGGGGCGTAATGATAATAAAGGGAGTATTTTTATTGCGTGTTAACTTTTAAAGGGCGAAAGTGTTCCTTGAGGAAGCAATTTTCTTCCTCTTTGTATTCTTCTTTTGCTTTTGTTTAAAGCAACATCCTCTATTCAAATACGTTTAGGTAAAGAAGGCAGTATCTGATGAGATTCAACACCACCAAAAAAATTGTCCTACCTAAAATATTTCTCTTCCCTTTGAAATAATTCTGTAAGACGAATTAATAATTGTACAACCTAGAGAAAGAGTTTTTTAGAATTCCAGCAGTTTCCAAAACAGCCTCATGTGGGAGCACCTGCGTGTTATCACACCTGGACAAGGGGTAACACTCACCTCTAATTCCAAGGTTGTGTTCAATTCTTGGGAAGGAATGGAGATGTTTTAAATCCTACTAGTAAGAGTTTAGTTACTTACTTACTTAATTACTTACTTACCGGGAATTTAGAACCATTGGTTTAATGGGTTCTGACTCTATTTTTTCTTTCTCAATATCTGCCTTAATTCTCTGATCAGACATAAATACTTCTCTTGTTAGATGGATTGAACTCTTACTAAGTAAAAGCAGAAAAGAGTCTCCTTGTTAAAACAAATGTAACTTCTGAATAAAATGGTGCCCTGGAAATGTACCTCTTCAGACAGATGAGCTGGGGTTTGCCCATGAACAGGAACCACACTCCTGGCTGGGCTCCACTCCTAGTGGGCCAGACCCTATCTGGTATATTCAGATAGTGCCTCAGGTTAGGAGGATCTGTGGATAGACTCCAATCCAGGTTTCTTGTTAGTAAGTATGTAGCTTGGGCAAAACTTGGGGCCCTTCAGATCATTAACCAGGCATATCAGCTATTTCTTCATTGTAGGAAACAAATACGTGAACAGAGCAAAATCACAATATCAGTCCTTGAACTTTGATCCTATTTTCTTAACTGACCTCAGGCTAAAAAACTATGATTTCCTTCCTTTTAGGACTTGGCTTATCAGTGCTTTATGAAATGGAGATAAAATAGTCCTTGAGGGAAAATGAACAATTTTCTAGAGATCTCTCCTATACAGTAACCTTTCAGCTATATCATCCTTATTGATTTTGTCTGCATGGTGAGCCTATGAAGGGGAATCGCCAGGTGTGGGTGAGAGAAAGAAAAATGGTCCGGCCTGGCATCTGCTGTCTGCATTCAAGTCATGGCAGCCTTCAGGTGTTCACTGGCCTGACCAGCCTACCTGAGGAAACAGAACCAGGCTTTTGAAGGCTTAGAGCTGGTCCCTGAGTCCTGTTCAGCAGATTCAGACTTAGGAAAGTGGCCCTGTGTAAGAAGGGACCATCTCCAGGGAACAAACATAGACAAGGGCTCAGACTTTGCTTAGGTCCTCAACCTACCTGCTTGCCAACCCAGAACACTTCACAGAATCCCCAGAGCCAAGACTGTGCCCGGCATGTTTAAAAATGTCCCCCAGGGAGTGTAATATGTCATTAAGACTGAGATCAGTCAACACCATGCTCCTGAAGAGCTTCTCTAGCCAGCTCAGATCTTTGGGGGAAAGTGCAGGAAAAGCTTTGTAAAGAGGGTTGACTCACAGAGTGCAGACAAATAGAGTTGGATGGAAATTCAATGACTTTTCCATCTCACAAGTACTTTCACTGTTGCTAGAAGGGCAGTTATCTAACCTCAGGTCATCTAAGGCTGCCCAGCTGTGCCAGTGACCAAGGTGAAGGATTTGCCCCCCTCTGTAAACTCCTCTGGCTGTCAAAGGGCAGAGAGTTAAGAAGTTCATTGAACACATGTTGTTTCCTCCACTCCATGGCGGTCTGTCAGCCACACATTCAAATACAAATGTAAGCAGGCTCTGTATTCTCCTTTCTCCTGTGTAAGAGTTCATGCAGGGTAGTGATGGGAAGAAGCAACCTGAGAAAAGGAGCATCATAGACAATTAAAAAGAATATCATGACTCACTGTGGAGAGACCACACATGCCAGATGGTTATTGGAGAATGTGAAGGGGAAAGTAAGAAGTTCAGGGTCAGACAGACCTGAAAGTAGATCCCAGTTTTCTCTCTCAATTACTTTTGTCACCTTGGGCACATTAATCATTTTGAGTCTCTCTTCTCTCTTCTCCAAAGAGGGTATAAGAAGGCTAACTGGAAAGGCTGCTGTCTTCCAAGGGCTTCTGCAGACCTGATTTCCTCTAACAATAAAGGCAGTGTATAATGTGCACAGCACATGTTAAACAGTGAATGAACAGCAGCTAGTACGTCTTATTATTACACATCTAGCCCTATCTATCTACTCAACTATTTTCTCTTCACACAAATTCTTCCTCTTACCCTGCATCACTTTAGCCCACCATGGTGCTTTAGCTAGCACCATGGAAACTGCTAAAAATATAAATGTCCCAGAATTGGAGAAAATGACAAGACTATGAGAAATGTAGACATGTCAGAAATGTTGACCCAGGGGTCAGCTCCCAGACAGGACTGCCTGTTGGGCAGTATCCTCTCTCATGCACAATCTTGGCATCCCCAGATTCTGTCTGCCAATATTTTCTCATTTAGATATGCTTCTTTAAATTTCTACCTATTAAATGCAAGAAACAAAGAGTGGAAAATAAACACAACAGTTCCTAAAGAACATTTCATTCAGCTTTTATTGTTGTTGTTGTTGTTGTTGTTAAAATGTTGATGAGAGAAAAAAATCACTTCCCAGCTGGGGCCTCTGGGTGGAGTCCCCATGTTCTCCTACATCTGCCTGGGTTTTCTCTGGGGACTCGGTTTCCTCCCACATCCTCAAACTGTGCACCTGAGGAGAATGGATGTGTCAAAATTGTCGCTGTCTGAGTATGGGTGTGTGAGTGGCCCTGGGATGGAAGGGTGCCCTGTCCAGATGAAGTCCCTCCTTGTTCCTGAGCTGCCTGGAGAGGCTCTGCTGCCTGCAACCCTGACCTGGAATAACTGGATTAGACAATAATTCTCTTACTGTTTTTATTAATGTTGCTTAAATGTATATAGAGCTCATGTCTATCTCAATGTTTAATATTAGCAGTGTTTTAGGTAACATTCTGATGTTTTGTGAACAGAAATATGCTATAGGAACTTAACTCTTGTTTATATCAATTTGCCTACAATACAGTTGTTTTTATTATCCATCATTTCACTTAAAAGTCACAGTTTCCCTAAACCTGTTCTTAAGGGAAGGTCATTCATATGTTAGTGTGAGCTGCAAACTCATCTCTGAAAACTGGAATTTAGGATGTGGGATATGGAGAGGAAGGAGACAAGAAAATAATTTTCCTCAGGTTATTCAGGAGCTTATAATCCTCTGTGCTGATTTAATAAGTCTGGGTGAGATTTCATCTTGAACAAAGGTACCAGGAAAGAGATGTCAAGACGTAGCGTTTGGATAGAGAAGTGAAGAGAAAGCCAGCAATTATCATGGACACATTACAGCCATCATTCCTATGGTTTGTCCAGTGCTACATGCATCCAAAAGGGGAGAAAAACCCCGGCTCCTCCTTCTCCTGCCCTCACGCTTCCAGGACCCAGACCCAGGCTGGACCAGCATAGTAACTGTTGACGGCTCGATATGCTAGCTCATGCCATTTCTTGCATGCCTTCTGTGGATGCACCATGTGGCAAAGTGACATTGCAGAGGCCCTTTTGCAAGCCCGTTGGGGTCCTATTATGAATAATTTTCTGCCCTTATCTGTTTAAGTGAACAAGCAAAGATTGATGGTCATTCATGATGATCTCTTGTTTTGTAAATATACCAAAGTATGTTTGCCACTCCACCCCCTCCAATAAAGTTGGCTTCTACACTAAGTAAGTTAGCATGGTAACTTCATTTCTCCTCATTTCAGCCAAGCCTATAGCTTACTCTGAATTAGGAAGCTGCTACTGTAATTATAAGTGATGATCTGAAAACTATCTCACTGCGTTTTCTTCTTTTTCATCTACTATGTGACTTGTAAATATATCCTTAAGATACAAATTAGGCTGCATGTCTCTAGAGTCATTATATTTAATTTTTTTTCTAATCCTCCTATTATTGTGTTTTTCTTCTCTTTGGCTATTTATTTCCTTTTTTCCTCCTGAGCATTGCATAATCACCATTGGAGAACTGGTAGTAAAAATTGCAGCAAGAAAAATTAATATGTGTTTTACAGTTTACACTTTCACATCATCTCATTTGGTCCCTACATTAACCTTTCCCAATAGGAAGGGCAGGGAGGGCAGCTTCACTTTGCAGGTGGAGAAGCTGTTTCCCAGCAGCAGCTGACTTTATGAGCATCATGCAGTGTCAGGTCACAGTGGGCTTGGCCTTTTGATTCCAACTCCCGCAGTCTTGCAGGGGAAGCATGCATTATTACATTCTATACCAGTGGTTCTCCCATCTGGCCAGGCCTTGGAATCATCTGGAGATGATAATTGATGTCCTGGTTCCACCCAGGATTCTGATTTCATGGTCTGGGGTATGGCCTGGTCATGATGATTTTAAAAATCTCCTCAGGTCAAGTTTAATGTGCAGCGTTGTTTGAGGTTCACTGCACTACAAGGTTTTAGAGTGACCTGCATTTATTTTCTTGCTCAGCCCCCTGGAGCTCCCTGCAGTCAGGGTCTTGGATTTATTGACCTACCACCAGCATTTCCCCCAGAGTAGCCAACTTGCTACCTTGTTTAGAAGACACATTGAACTTCAGTTGAGTTAGTCTTTGAAAGACAGTAAAATTCACATAAATGGAAAGGTCCTGTGATTCTATGGGTTCTCTGGTGAGAGACCACCAAGGAGTAGGGGTATTCCACCGAGATATAGCAAAGGATTATGGGCACTCAGGGGAGAAAAATCTGAGAGTTTTTGGAAACTTAAAAATCTTTAAGTTTACTGAGTGAGTCTCTCACAAGCTGTGAAATGTTGGTGGATTTGCTTTACCCTCAGGGCCTGGGGACCTCACTCCAGCCACTTTCAGTCCATGGGTTAGTAGTGAGCACATGCTGAGGAGGCTCTTATGGGTCAGCTGGGAAGACTTTTGGGAGAACATGTGGACGTGGGAAAGGTCAGTGAATCACGCAGGAACATGCTGGAGCAGAGGGGCCCGGTTCAGAGACCCCGGACAGGGCAGAGAACAGTGGAGATGCCTGAGGAAGTAGCAGTGCTGAGGAAAGCCCAGCTGGTAGGAAGGTGTAGCTGCAACTGAAATAATTCATTTGCATAAATAGAAGGGAACCATGGGCACAAAGAAAACAAGACACCATTCTGTTTACCCTGATTAGTGTTGCCTGTTAACTGTGCTTGAGGCCTATTTTCCTTTTTAAACATTAGAAAAATTAGCAAGTTTTAGAAACTTACCAAACTAAGTCTTTGTCCTTGCATTATGAAAACCAGGCCCTCGAAAGACAGTGTGAACCTGGCAGAGAGGAAGTGGGCAGCCGTGCGCCACAGCTGGCTCTCAGGGTAAACCCCCCATGTGGTCACGACCTGTTATGCAGTGAGCATTCTGCTCAGTTTTCACGGGGTCTAAACTCAGCTGACTTTGCCCGGAACCACCCCAGACCCTGGTGAGAGAGCCTTTCACTGGGCGCTATATCTGGCTCTCCCACCCAGGTCTGGGTTAGTTCCGGGAAAAGTCAGCTGGGCTCAGACCCCGTGAAAACTGAGCAGGATCCTCACTCTGTAATGGTAGTCATGGCCAGAGTGTGGCAGGGCTAGTGTTTAGTGATGGGAAGTCTATAAAGTGATCATCTGGTATCTTGGACTTCAGCTCTACTTGGAAGGGGCAGACAATCTCATAGTTTATTAGGGTGCCCAAGAGCATAGGCCATGTTACCAGCTGCTCATTGTCATGTTGCTGGGTGTAAGGTGGCCAGCCCCTGTTTCCTGTGATTTTCTGAGTAAATATTTATAGTGACACATGAGTGTCAGTCACTATGTCGAGATGAGCAAGTCCTAGATGCTCAGGAAAAAAGTTACTTGCAATATCAGCCACCTCATTTTGCAGGTGAGGAAACAACATCACAGGAAAACCAAGGGGCTTTGCCAAGACTGCACTGACCATGAGTGGCAGAACTGGAAGGAGAAACCAGTTCAGTGGCTGGTTTTGTTTCCCCTCTTCTGGTGGCTGCAGAATTGCTTAGCACTAAGATGGCTGTTGGAAGGATCTAGACCATTGTTAGTTGGAGTAAGTTGGAAGAACTCTGGGAGAGACTATTGTCTCAGATATCACAGCTTGCCCAGTTCATTATTCTTTAAATGCACAGAGGTTTTGCATGAAGAAATGGTTATTCAAATTTTCTCCAATGATCATTAGAACCATACTTATTTCTGATTTCTCTGAATTGTCTTCCCTCCTTTGCCCGATGAACCACCAGCAGGGCTGCAGGTGTCTGCAGAGCACTCCTTGACCCTCTGCTCCCACTGTGGCTGTGAGTGGCTTATCAGAATGTGCATCCCACTAGTGACAAAGAATCACCTAAAGTGATAGCTTCCTGCTGCTTTCAGGGGATAAAAATAAAAATAATAGTTTTAATGTCATAAAGCACACCAGGAAAGTATTCTGGTGAAATGTCTCCAATAAAAATCTCAAACAATGGAGCCCTGCTCCATGCACTGAATTGTGTCTGACTAGAGAGAGCAGGCATTATGTAAATTTTACTAAGAAAAAGGGTCATATTCTTGTTTAGCTCTAAGTTCCATTTAAGTGCACATAGGGGAAGCTTTCCTCTGTTCTGACATGCACCCCCAAGAGAATTAACGAGATAATCCATCCCTGACTCTCCAAGTACAACGAATGTACCTCATTAGAGCTCTGCTTTTAGGTAACCCCAGAGATGGGAGGTGGAAGGAATGGAACACCTTGATAAGGAGGGGGTCTGCCAGTCTCCAGAAATCTCCAGGGTATTAGGAGAGACAACTATGGCTTCAAAGGCCATGCGTCTCTGTGAGAGGTGTATGTGGTGGGATGGCGGTTAAAGGAGAAGCATGCAAAATCTCATGTTCTAGGGAGGAGTGGAAGTCAGTTTAATGCTGCATTTGTATTTCCTGCAAATATCCTAATAACCCATGGTATTATGTTTATGATACTGAAATACTTGCTTAAAAATGATTTTCTGTTAAAAGTGCTTAAGAATACATAGTTCAGCATTAAGCTTACTTACCATGTCATTGGAAGTAAAGGAAGATAATATCATCTCTCATTCAGCCTTACCATATTCCACAACAATGGACATTAGCTGAGCACCTTCTGCTTGTGCAGGGTGTGGTGAAGAGAATATGACATAGAAGCATTACTCTTGTCCCTGAGGGTCTTACATGGAACTGAAGCCTGGGGAACTGCACACAATGTTTGTTTATTGAATTTGGCATGACTAGTAGGCTTCTCTATATGAATTAATAATTATTATTATTATTATTGCATTTGTATTGGAACAGTTAAATAACTATCTTAGCAGAGGCAATTATCAGCCAATTCAATTCAGTTTAACAAACACAAAATATACATAAATATAAATATTTCTTTGCCAGCAATTTTGTGTATATATATATATATACACACACACATTATTGGTAGTAGTCTATAGTATAGTATCTGACATCTGACTGTATAATAGTACTGACCCATATCTTCAAACATTGGTCATCTGACAATTTATATTTGTGAAAATGGTAAAATAGAAAATTTTAAATAGCTTAAATTTACTTTAAAATTTGTCTAGTAATCTCAGACGTATACCTATTGTGGGTATATGAAAAGACATGAGTCCAGATAGCTCCGTTTGTTGAAGTGTTATTTCAATATGTCAAAATTGCAGGTTTGATCCCAAGTCAGGCACAAATAAGAATCAACCAAATGAATGCATGAATATGTGAGGCAAAATGTCCTCTCTCTCTTTCTCTCTCTTTCTCTCTCTCTCTCTCTCTCTCTCTCTCTCTCTCTCTCTCTCTCTCTCTCTCTCATCCTCTGCCTCTCCTCCTCCTTCTCTCAAATCAATCAATAATTTTTAAAGGCAACAGTAAATATACCCACCCACCTACCACTAACTAGTCAATGACTGAATTATTGGTTCGTTTGGGATGGCCACCCTCAGTCTATGAGCCTTCCCTCTGAGGACTCTCTGGCTTCTCTGACCAATGAATTATTTCAGAAAATGGGACAGGGGAGAAGAGAGAAGGGAAAAGGAAAGAGAGAGAGAGACTTTGAATGTAAATTTTAACATTAATTTCTGAGTTATTTTTAATGACTTCAAGTGTTTAAGTGTAATCACTAACCACTGAAATTTTTCATCTTCATGACTTTCTTACTGTTTTTAGTTTATTTTTGCTCATGTTACATTTAGACAGCCATCCATGGGCTATAAGGACATCATTTCTATTGCTAATCTTAAATGTCCAAGCACCTAGAGTATGCCTTGATGGAAAATTACAGCTCACTTTTTCACACTGTTCTATTCCACAATGGAGTTCCCTTTGTATAAAGTGCCTTTAGAATTGAACTTTTGATAAGAATATAAATGTTGCTGATAGATGGAACAGGCAATAAAAGCATCATCTGAAAATTTATTAATGTAACTTTACAGAGATGTTCAATATGGACGATAGGCTGCAATGCCAAGGAGTGTTTTGAGTGAAGAATAATAGGAAGTAGATGTGAATTGATATGCGAATGGTCGCGACTTCATATTAGAGACATAAAGAAAACACTTTGTTCTCTTATCCATCATACACATTTAATCTTGGGGATTTTACTGTGTGCTTAGTTCACTTTGTAAGTCAAATCCTGGGAAGAAAAAGAAGAGTTTTATATATTTGCCTGACAGTAGTAATCCTAAACTGTGAACAAATTGGGATGTTCTTTTAAAATCCTGTGATTTATCTGACGCTATTTTCTCTCTTAAAATTTAGTATGCTAGTGCTGAACAAAGGCTGCTAGTGATCCCTGGGAATGTTTTTATGGCATTTTTCGAAGTGCTCTCTTAAGTGACAATATATTCTGTGCACCCTTCCCGACAACAGAAAACAAATGAATAAATAAATCACAGAAGCTGACGCCACCAGGGCTCACTGTCAGCCAGATACCGGCCTCTGCATTTCCATTCAGCTTGTAATATGGTGTGTGTGTGTGTGTGTGTGTGTGTGTGTGTGTGTGTGTGTGTGTGTATTTTGAACTAATTGAATCATCACTAACTATGAAGTGGTAGTGCTTGGAAAACCTAATCTGCTGATAGTCATCTTAGGCTAGAGGTGATATCTCTGATAAGATCACCCACTTCCTGGGGGTGGCCCCGGAGCCCAGGAGCTGTCAGTAGCACTGTTCACAGATGAATGAAGATCACAGATCCTTGATAGAACCCCCACTAAGGGCAGCTGTGTTTGGGAAAATTAAAAGAAGTGACTGAGCTTGTGGAAAGAACATGACATTGGAAATCAGAACCGAATTAGAATTTTGGCCTCTGCCACTTCTTGTTGATGGGTCACTTAACTCATCAGAGCCTGTTTTCTCTTTCTTTTTATTAAAGTGTAGTAGATGTATGATATGAGTTTCAGGTGCACAGCATAGTGATTTGTCATTTATGCACTTTATGATGTGGTCATCATGGAAGTCTAGTAGCCATGTGTCACTGTACAAAGATATTACGATATTGACAGTATTCCCTGTGCTGTACATTACATCCCGTGACTCGTGTGTTCTGTAACTGAACAAAGCCATTACCTTGTCTTTAAAGAGTCTAGAATATTTGTCCTCTTTGCTATGGCTGTGAATGTATAAGTGATCTGTATGAGGTATTTTTTTTTAACTCCATGGTATTTCTTCTTTGTTGTATTTTGAGAAGAACTTAGCATTTCCTGCTGCCACCAGCCTAATCTCTGCTTATGTGATCATTTTTACTATATATTACTAGGTGGATTTAAAAAATGAGTAAATAGTCAAAATGAAACTTATGTACTAACTTCTGTAACTGACTAGCTTTCTGAAGGTGGATGTCTCTTCATATTGCTATGATTTCTTATTGCTGTCTTTGAGTCAGACAACCACATGTTCCTGGGGGGGGGGGGGGAGTTATGGTTTGTTTATTTGTTTATTTCGTGTCTTTTACTGAACAGTGGTAACAGGAAATGGCAGTCCCATTAGAAATGAATGAATAAGCTTGGTCAGAGCATAGCTGTCAGCAGCATCTTACATTCAATGCTTCTACATACAGGTGTCATGTTTGCTTCAGTTACAATGATGAAATAGAGACCAGTGAATTCTCTTTATTCTCATAAAGCCTTGCAACCAGGAAATACTTAGAATAATTCCTCCCATAAGCAAATGTCTTCAGAGGAACTCATGTTGACACCATTTCCTGTGAGTGTTGGTAATATGTTTTACTAAATTCTCGCTTGTTCCGTATGGCTCATCAGGCCTTTTTAGGTAACTTCTGTCATAAGGCCCAAGCACAATACAGCCAAAAAAAAAAAAAAAGGGAATTCATGCATGGGGGCACGGGGGGTGTTCCTCAGCTCAGCCTGCACCCTCTCCAGTCTGGGACCCCTTGAGGGATGTACAACTGCCCTCTCACAATCCAGGCTCCCAACCAGTCACCTACCTGCCTGCCTGCTTGCCCCTAACCACTTCTGCCTGCCAGCCTGATCATCCCCTAACCACCTGCCAGCCTGATTGACACCTTTCTGCTCCCCTGCTGACCCGACTGCCCCTAACTGACCTCCCCTGCTGACCTGGTTGCCCCAAACTGTCCTTCCCTGCAGGCCTGGTCCCCCCCAACTGCCCTCCTCTGCCAGCCTGGTCCCCCCCCAACTAACCTCCCTTGCAGGCCTGATTCCCTCCAACTGTCCTCCCCTGCAGGCTTGGTTGCCCCTAACTGCCCTCCCCTGCAGGCCTGGTCACCTCCAACTGCCCTCCCCTGCTGGCCATCTTGTGGTGCCCTTCTCTGATCACAGGGGGGCGACCATCTTGTGTGTTGGAATGATGGTCAATTTGCATATTTTTTATTATATAGGATTAGGCATGCTTTCTAGGCAAGTGTAACTTTCCTGTCACTCTGCATTAAATCCTGGAACTTTAGCAGTATTTTAAATACTTTTTTACAGATGATCAAAATTGTATAAGTTTGAGTTAGTCTCTTTCTATGGGTTTTCTTCACAAATGAAGAAATCGAAGAAGGTGGAGTTCAGGTGGCTTGACTAAAATCACATAGCTGGTTAATGGCAGAACTAGAACTGGAATGTAGACTTCTTATTTCTATTTGTTCTAACAATTGATGAAAGGGGGTTTGTGTTCCTACCTGGACAAGAATAGTTCAAAGTGAGATGGAGCTTCAGGGAACTCAACAAACAGATGCCATGACTCTCCCATTATCCTATCAAGTGAAATGCCAAGATCTGTCCCAAGGTGACATGTAGTCTTTTCCTTCTGTGCTGACTTGGGAATCCTCAATCTTTCTTACACTACTGTGCTCAGACCTGGTGCCATCCCAGGCCACCACATTGAGATCCAGGAAACCATACACACCTAGGGGGTCTGAGCATGGAGCAGGGGAAAGTGGGGAGGAGCAAGAATCTTTAAACTCTTTCATTACCTTTCTTATTGAAACAGCCCATCGTGACAACTAATTGCCACATTCTACCTCATTTAGGACATGCTGGGCAGATTTCTTCTATGTTATCTAATAAAGAGGGGATATGCTAATTGACCTTCATACTGTCACAAAGACATTGGCACCCTCAGCCAATAAGGAGAGAATATGCTAATTGACTGCCTACCCTCAAATATGGTTGTGCTCACAGCCAATAAGGAGGAAATATGCTAATTTCTGCCCCGCCCTCAAAGATGACATTGCCCATAGCCACAAGATGGCAGAGCCCAGTCCCCTCAGGCCCGCTGGGGCAGCAGGCAAGCAGCAAGCCCAGGCACACCCCCAGGCGGGCCCAGCCACTCCACATGCCTGCCTCTGGAATCCCCCAGTTTCCTCAGCCACCCACCTGCCTAGGGCTGGCCTGAGGCACAGGCAAGCCTCGGATGGCAGCTGCTCAGTGGCCCAGGGCCTCCCAAGGCTCAGATAACCAGCGCCAAGGGGAGCGTGCACTGCCAGCAGTGGCAGCAGAGTTGTGATGGGACATTGCCTTCCCCTAATCTCTGGGTTGCCTCCTGCCCCTGAGGGTTCCCGGACTGTGAGGGGGGAGGCTGGACTGAGGGACCCCTCCTTCGTTGCATAAATTTTCATACACCAGGCTTCTAGTTTTTTATAAAAACATAAAGAATAAGCAAGCATTGTTTTTAAATTAGGGAGGCTTTCCAAGCAGAAAAATTGGTTTCCTCCAATTTTGCACACACAGAAACTGTCTGTTGGAACCTCAGTGACTTTTGTAGTAGAAGCCATTCAGAATAGCCACAAACTGTAAGTGCCATCAGCTTCCCTGAAAGGCCCAGCCATACATGGTGGGCATTGCGCCTTCAGAACTCAGAGATTGTCCAGGGGTCTCTCATCATACCAACAGTGGCTAGCTTCTATTGTGCATATCAACAGCCAACATCTATTATTGAAGCAGTGCTTAGCAAACTCTGGGTGGTATGTCCCAGCTTGCTTGACTTACAACTAGAGTCCCAGTGTACTATTAAAAGCTATCCCCTTTACTCTCCCATGATTTGAATGATTAATAATTATCTGTTCATTTATTTATTTAGTAATTAGATCAAAGGTGCAACCTCAAAAATTTGCCTAAAGTGAAACTGACTCATGTTCTGTGCTGGCATATCTTTGTCCAGAGGCTCTTAAACTTCCATGTGGCTTAGAATTACCTGGGGTTCTCTGAAACTAGAGAGTCCAGGCTCCATGCTTAAATACTATGATTTGCTAGGGCCACAGTTGACCAAGGTATTCCAGTTTTAAATTAGAAACACAGCTCCCCTCTCCTCACTCTGTGGACTTTGATGCCAGGGGGCTGTGGGCCCATTCTCTGAAGAGCAGTGACCTAAGGAAACGATAATTTGTCATTTTGGAGGAACTGCATACTAAAGACTCAAAATTACAAGATGATTTGCAAACTATGATGTCTCATTCTGTGAGCTTGTCATTGTTCAGTCAACTCTTGCTTGGACTATTGCAGTAGCATCTTATTTTTCACACATCTCTGTTAACTTCCCTTCAACTTGTCCTTCAGACTGTACCAGAGTGCTATTTCAGACTCCAAGTCCTACAGTCACCACACACACACACACACACACACACACACACACACACACACACACACATACACACACACACACACACATACTTTAAAATGGTCAGTGGCTTTCCCTTGCCCATAGGGCCAAGGCAAAATTCCTCGATTTGTGGGATAGCCCCATTAGCTCATCCAGCCTCATTTCCTTCCCCAGCTATAGAAAGATCAGCTATTTTAAATCCCCCATCCTTCCTTCCACCTCGTGGGCATTTTCTAGTTCACTTTCCTGGTGTCAACTGTGGACATTTGCTTCCTGACCTCTCTTCTGTATCCCTCTAGTATTGATCCTTGAAGTTCCTGCAAACTATTTATACAGTAGGTCCTCAAGTGACATCGGAGATCCATTCCTACAGTGCCACGTAATGCGATTTTCATCGTAAATACCTATGTCACTCACATGGAGCACATACACAGCAGTAATGAAGTGAAACAGTCACAAAAATTAAAAGAAAGGTAATACCTGACCTTTACTTGTGGTAAATAAATAATAAAAAAACATAAAGCACATATGTACATGCATTGAAATGCTGGGACGTTTTTATATAAATACTGTAAATGGGAGATGGCAATGTAACCATGAAATGATGTACATGGAGTCCAACATAACCTGAGGACTGCCTGTATTTGACCATTTTCTGTCACCTTCTGTATTATCTTGAGCTTCATGAGAACAGGGTCTACCTGTGTTTTTTTAGTCATATTTGTATGCTCAGCATCTTCCATCCCTAGCTGCTCAATAAATATGGATGGATTAATTAATTAATTATAAATTAAGGTGGCCTCATGAAAACTTCCATAAATTCCCTAATGTGCTAGGCTTGGGAAGCTGGTGACCAGAGGATGAACAAGACCCTTTTAGGTAAGGGCATTTTGATGATCTCCCTCCATGATTGACTAAACAGTGGCTGGCCATCAGAAGAGTTCTGTTGCCTGTTCTTTGAACTAACTGAGCTCCCTGGATGGTCATCTGTCTGAGTTGAACAGATGCAACCCAGAGCTCTGTGTGGATTGATCCTATTTTACATAGGAATGATGGTGCTGACTATGTAAGAACAAGGTGAATTACTGCCCTGGTCCGCTTAGAGAAACTTACAGCTCTGAGGGTTGCTTTATGCTCCGCCATGGCCAAGTTTCATTTAAACCCTTGGATGTTCACTGAACGCCTCAGTCTTGAGCTTCCTATATACCAGCTGGTTATTTGTCAAGGTAAATAAGCACATGGTCTCAAACATATGTGAACTATGTGCAGAGTGCAAGTTGTCTGTGTGGTGGCCTCACTTTTATAGCCTTCACTGCTGATGGAAGTCCATAAAGACCTAAGACATAAAAACATGTTACCTCTGGGATCAACTTATTCTCTTCATAGTGTGACAATTTCAGGAGTTACACTTGGCTTATTTTTCTTGTGTCTTGCTGGGAAGTTCATAAGGAAATATATATTTTATTTAAAAATACGTTTCTGAACTTGCTCTTTCTTTTGACCATGTATATCAAAGGGATTAAATTTCTAATTTAAAAAATTCTAAGTTATTTACATGTGGATAGACTACGTATGCTTTTATGAGTTTAATGTAAGTTGAACAACTAGCAGTAGTGAACTGTCAATGGTGTAATTTCAGCTCTCTCTTCAGCCATTTTCTCTTTTGTTCATCTACTTACTTAAGGTGTGTTTTTTTTTCCATCTTCCCTCTTTCTCATTATTACATTATACTCTAACACTCTCATTGCGATGAAGAAGACAAAAGCAAAGCACGGGGCAGCTCACTTTACCTTTTGCATTTGTTTCAGGGCAGTTTAGTTTATGAAATACCAGAAAAGTGTGCTTTTTGGTCAGTGAGTAGTCTGAGCTGCATATACACATGGCCTTCTTCCCTGGGTGGCTTAATATTAGAGCAGCCACAGGCCTCCTCCTTCTCTGCAGAGGACACAAGCAGTCCCCTCCCTCCCCACCCCAAACAACCTCCAGAGGGCCTCCCTGGCTCCAGGCTCTCAGTGTGTCAAAGGCCACTTCCATGTGAGTAGCTTGCGAAGCTCGATGCCTATGGCAGGCTGGAATCCCAGGAAATGGACAACCTAGAAGTTGCCGTTGACTCAGGGCTTGGTGCATAAGCACTCAGCTTTCTCAACCCTGGGGTGGGGTGATTCTGAGGCCTGTATTTTGCCCCTTTCCCCTGATTTTCCCATGTATTTAGCTCAGGTTACTTACTAGTGTGTCCTTCAGTGGCTCCCTCCCTTCCCTGATTTGCTTTCCCACTGGTATTTTCTGCATCTCTCAAGTCAACTACATACACTCCTGTCCTTGTTCTGTAAGAATCCAGCCAGACACTAACCAATGATTTAGAAATACAAACTGGGAGATTAAGCTTCAAATTGATATGTGGCAGGGAATCACATTTGAGTGAGTTTAATTTCCCCTCCATTCCCTTCATCTCTGCCTTCTCTGCTTTGCAGCACACATCCCCACCTATGCTGTCTTCTCCAGTGGCCCCTCTTCTCTTCGTTCTTCAAACAACTCAGTTTTCTGTAACTTGAAAAAGGTTTCCACTTGACTCTGCAGTGCCCATGAGCCACAGTTCTTTATATTTCATTTCCTGCCTTCCCAAAATTTCAAATAAATATCTTAAAAATTGCCTCTGTTTTCTCTCTTTTCACTTTTTGCTTAGCCGCTGACAATTCATGTGGCATCATCACGTTAGACAAACAGCTCTCAAGTCCCCACTAACAGCCTTCTTATTACAGAATGTGGAAGTCCCTTTTCTTCTCTCTTCTCATCTCCATTACCATTGAGAGTATCCATAGCATTTACTTCCTGAAAACTGACTTGAGCAATTGAATTCTTAAAATGTTGGCACTTAAATGGACAGAGAGTCCAACCCTTGCATTTTACATCGGGGAGAAACTGATGGCTAAAAAGCTCAAATGATTTACCCACCAAAGTGCAAAACAGAAACGGGGCTTTGAGTCCAGGGCTTCTGACCTACCAACCCAGTATGAAAACTGCTTTTGGTAAGTTCTAATCTAAAACTTTCCAAGTATTTCTAATAAAGGCCTTCCTATATAAAGGCCTCCCAGCTCCTTTCTCCCGCAGCTTACACTTCACTATAGTAGTAAGGAAAATGTTTCTGAAACTTAACTTAAAACCTATCACTCTCCTTCCTATATAAAGGCCTCCCAGCTCCTTTCTCCCGCAGCTCACACTTCCTATATAAAGGCCTCCCAGCTCCTTTCTCCCGCAGCTTACACTCCACTATAGTAGTAAGGAAAATGTTTCTGAAACTTAACTTAAAACCTATCACTCTCCCACTTGCCTCCAGTTTCTCTTTTTTATACTTAGAATAAAATCCAAACCTCTTTCTACACCTTGCAAGACACTTCATGGTCCAGCTCCCTTGCTGGTCACATTTTCTACTCTTTAGTCTCTGTAAGTTGATCACGCAGACTTCGCACTGCCCAGCAAGATAAGTCTATATCCTGGCCACTGGGAGTTTGCCTTACTGTTGCTTCTCTTTTGGATGCTCTTCCCCCAGACCATGTCATGACTACTTCCTTCTCATCAGTTGGTCTCAGCTCAGATTGCCACCTCCTCAGACAGCCTTACACTGAAGTTCCATATCTAATAGTGTCCTGATCATACCACTGCCCATCTAATTATGATGCTTGATATTCCTTATAGCACTTACTGCTAGCTACAATGATGTAACTTACTTATTTAATTTCGGGTTGCCACCATTTAAATACATGTTCATGGAACTTGACTACATCTCCAGCATCTAGAACAGTGAATGGCCAATAGTTGTCCATAAACGTTTATAACATGAACAAAGGAATGGATGAATCACGTTGGAATTTTTCTTTCTCATATTTCATATCTCTCTTTTATTCTTTAATCCTATTCCTCAACTACTATCTCAGTATTATTTTCTATGCTATAATCTAACTTGTTTCCTCATAAACTCATGAGCTACATGCGGCTCTTTGGTCCCTTCAATGTGGCTCTTCCACAAAATACCACAGCCTGGGCAAGTCTATTTTGAAATGGCATTAGAAGAAGGTTAGGTTTAAAAAATTTGGCTCTCAGAAGAAATTTCAGTCATTGTACTGTTGATATTTGGCTCTGTTGACTAATGAGTTTGCCAACCCCTGTCACAAACCAATAAGGACAAAACTTACTCCTGACTGGAAGCCTTTGTTTCAGTTTTCTCTCTTTTTTAATTCCTTATTGAAAGTACTACATATGTCCTCTTTCCCCCCTCATTGTACTTTCCCAGCCTGCCCCTGCCCCTAGCTCCAGCCTTCCCCTCCACCTCCCAGTATCTGTGTACACTGGTTATGCTTATATGCATACAAATTCTTTGGTTGATTTCTTATCCTACACTCTCCCATTTCTCCTCCCCTCCCTTCCTTCTGAAGTTTGACAATCTGTTTGATGATTCTATGTCTCTGGCTCTATTTTTGTTCATCAATTTATGTTGTTCATTATATTCCACAAATGAGTGAGATTAGATCATGTGACATTTATCTTTATCTGAGCATCTTATTTCGCTTAGCATAATGATTTCCAGGTCCATCCATGCTGTTGCAAATGGTAAAAGTTCTTTTGTTTTATTTTTTACACCAGTGTAATATTCTATTGTGTAGATGTACCACAGTTTTTAATCCACTTATCAGCTGATGGGCACTTACACCATTTCCAAATCTTAATTGTAAATTGTTCTGCTATGAACACAAGGATTGTACTGTATATGTTCCTTCTGATTGGTGTTTCTGACTTTTGGGGATATAGTCCTAGAAGTGGGATTACTGGGTCAAATGGGAGTTCTATTTTTAATATTTTGAGGAAACTCCATACTTTTTCCCACATAGGCTATACCAGTCTGCATTCTCACTAGCAGTGCATGAGGGTTCCTTCTACTCCATATCCTTACCAGCACTTGTCTTTTGTTGATTTGTTGATGATAGCTATTCTGCCAGGTTTGAGATGATACTTCATTTGATTTGTATCAATTTTGATTTGTATCACTCAGATGCTTAGTGACTTTGAGCATATTTTCATGTCTAGTGGCCTTCTGTTTGTCCATTTTGAAAAAAAAGTATCTATAGAGGTCCTTTGCCCATTTTTATTGGATTATTTATCTTTCTTTTAAGTTGTATGAGTTCCCTATAAATTTTGGAGATTAAACTCTTATCAGATGTCACACTGGTAAATATGCAGTGGCCTTTCTGTTGTTTTGTTGATGGTTTCTTTTGCTGTGCAGAAGCTTTTTATTTTGATGTAGTCCCATTTGTTTATTTTCTCCTTCGTTTCCATTGTCCAAGGAGATGTGTCAGCAAAAATATCGCTATGAGCTTTATCTGATATTTTGCCGCCTATGGATTCTTCAAGATCTTTATGGTTTCCCATCTTATGTTCAAGTCTTTTATCCATTTTCAGCTTATTTTTTGTATTAATGTAAATTGGTGGTCAGGTTTCATTTTTTATAAGTATCTGTCCAATTTTCCCAACAACATTTATTGAAGAGATTGTCTTAACTTCATTGTATGCTCTTGCCTCCTTTGTCAAATATTAATTGAGCATGGTGGTTTGGGTCAATTTTGGGGTTTTCTGTTCCATTCCATTGGTCTATATGTCTGTTCTTGTGCAAGTACCCTGCTGTTTTGAGAACAGTGGCGCAGTAGTATAGCTTGATATCTAGTATTGTGATCCCTCCAACTGTGTTCTTTTTTTCTCAGAATTGTTACAGCTATTAGATGTCATTTTAAGTTCAATATTAATATTTGGAGAGTGTGTTCTTGATCTGAAAAATATGTCATTGGCATTGTAGATTGCATTGAATCTATAGATTGTTTTGGGTAGTATGGACATTTTAATGATGTTGATTCTACCAATCCATGAACATGGTGTATTCTTCCACTTCTTTATATCTTCCACTATCTTCTTTATCAATGTCCTGTAGTTTCATTAGTACAGGTCTTTTACCTTCTTAGTTAAGTTTATTCCTAGGTATTATTTTTTTGTTGTTGCAATAGTAAATGGAATTTTTTTTAGTTTCTAATTCTGTGAGTTCATTATTGGAATATAAAACACATTGATTTCTGAGTGTTAATTTTGTATCCTGCTACATTGCTCAATTCATTTATTAAATTAAATAGTTTTTTGATGGCATCTTTAGAATTTTCTATGTCCAATATCATGTCATCAGTGAATAATGACAGTTTTACTTCTTCTTTTCAAATTTGAATGCCTTTTATTTCTACTTCTTGTCTGATTGCTATGGCTAGTACTTCCAGTAACATGTCAAACAGGCGTAGTAAAAGTGGCCATCCCTGTCTTGTTCATATTCTTAGGGAAAATGGTTTTATTTTTTGTCAATTGAGTATGATGTTGGATGTTGGTTTGTCATATAAGGCTTTCATTATGTTGTGGTATGATCCCTCTATTCCCACTTTGCTGAGAGTTTTTATCAAGAGAGGATGTTGAATTTGTCAAATGCTTTTTTTGCATCAATTGATATGATTATGTGATTTTTGCCTCTCAGTTTGTTTATGTAATGTATAATGTTTGTTGATTTTCAGATATTGTCCCATCCTTGCATTTCTGGAATAAATCCCACTTGGTCATGGTGTATGATCTTTCTAATGTAATGCTGGATCCAATTTGCTAGAATTTTGTTGAGGATTTTAGCATTTCATCAGAGATATTGGCCTGTAATTCTCTTTCTTTGTAGTGTCTTTATCTAGTTTTGGAATTAGGGTAATACTGGCTTCATAGAAAGAGCTTGGAACTGTGCCTTCCTCTTGAATTTTTTGGAATAGACTGAAGAGGATTTGTTTTAGCTCTTCTTTGAAAGTTTGGTAAAATTCCCCTGTGAAGCTGTCCAGACCAGAGTTTCTGTTTGCTGGAAGTATTTTGATTACTGCTCCATAGTTATTGGCCTATTCAGAATTTTTTATTCTTCCTGATTGAATTTTATAAGATTGTATTTTTCTAGGAATATGTCAATTTTTTCTAGGTTGTCTAGTCTGTTGGAATAGTGTTGTTCATAGTATTTTATCTTATGATCCTTTGTATTTCTGTGGGGTTGGTTGTTACTTAACCTCTTTCACTTCTGATTTTGTTTATTTGAGTCCTCTCTCTTTCCTTCTTGGTGAACCTGGCTAGAGCTTCATCAATCTTATTTATCCTTTCAAAGAACCATCTCTTGGCTTTGTTGATCTTTTGTATTGTTTTTGGTCTCTATGTCATTTATTTCTGCTTTGATCTGTACTATTTCCTTCCTTCTACTTACTCTGGGCTTTTCTTGTTGTTCTCTTTCTCATTCTTTAAGTTGTAGGGTTAGATAATTTATTCCCGTTTCTTTTCTTGTTTTTTTGAGGTAGGCCTGTAGAGCTATGAGCTTCCCCCTCAGGACTGCTTTCACAGTGTCCCATAGATTTTGGAATGTTATGTTTTCATTGTCATTTGTTTCCAGGATGCTTTTTATTTCTTCTTTGATCTCTGTGATAAGCTAATCTTTGTTTAATTACATGCTATTTAGTTTTCAAGTGCTTGATTTTTTTAATTGTTTTTATTGTAATTGATTTCTAATTTGAGGCCATTGTGAACTGAGAAGATACTTGATATGATTTCAGTCTTCTTGAATTTGAAGAGAATTGGACTGTGTCCCAAGATGTTGTCTATATTTTAAAATGTCCCTGTGCACTGGAGAAGAATGTACCTCCCTTTGATTTCAGGTGAAATGTTCTGAAGATGTCAATTAATTCCATATGATCTAGTGAGTCATTTAGGATTACTGTTTCTTTGTTGATTCTTTGTCTAGATGGTTTATCCTATGATGTCAATGGCTATTAAAACCCGCTACTATGATTGCATTGCTATTAATCTCACCTTTGATATCTTCCAGAAGTTTTTGTGTTTTTTTTAATATATTTTGGTACTTCTATATTGGGGGCTTATTCATTTGCCAGAGTTGTATGCTCTTGTTGAATTGCTCCATTTACTATTATGAAGTCGCCCTCCTTATCTTTTGTTATGACCTTCATTTTGAGATCTATTTTGTCAGACATAAGTATTGCTACCCTAGCTTTTTTTTTTCATTTCTGTTTGTTTGGAAAGAAATTTATTTTATTTCTTTACTTTCATTCTGTATGAGTTCCTTGTTCTGAGGGGGCTCTCTTCTAGACTGCATATATATGGGTCATGCTTTCTTATCCATTCAGCCACTCTATGTTTTTTGATTGGAGCATTTAATCCATTTACATTTAAAGTTATTATTGATAAGTACTTGTTTGTAGCCATATTTATTTTTTATGCCTGTGTTCCTTCTTCCCTTTCTATTTATTCTTTTTATAGTAGTATCTTTAGCATTTCTTGCATTGCTGGCTTAGTGGGAGGTAATAAACTCTCTTAACTTATTTTTTTGTCAAAGAAGCTCCTGATTTCTCCTTCAATTTTGAATGATAATCTTCCTGGATAGCATATTGTTGGATTCAGTCCCTTGCTTTGCATCACTTTGTGTACTTCAATCAATTCCCTTCCCTTCTGGCCTGATGTGTTTCTGTTGAGAAAACATTTGATAGTCTAATGGGAAATCCCTTGTAGGTAACTTTCTGTCTCTCTCTTGCAGCTCTTAAAATTATCTCATTGTCATTAACATTTGCTATTGTAATTATCACATGTCTTAGTGTGGGTCTTTTTCAGTTCATCTTATTTTTGACTCCTTGTACTTGTGTGACTTTTTGTTCCCCAAGTAAGGGAAGTTTTCTGTCATTATTTCTAAAAATTGGTTTTCTAATTCATGTCTTTCTGGCACCTTTATTATACGGATGTTGCTTTGTTTTATGTTGTCCCAAAGCTCCCTTAAACTGTCCTGCTGCTTTCTACTTTTTTTTCTCCAATTGCTATTAAGATTGGATGTTTTTTTCCACTCTTTGTCTTCTAACTTGCTGATTTGATCCTCTGCTTCTTCTAATCTACTGTTAAAACCTTCCATTGTGTTCTCTATTGCTGCTATAGCACTCTAGATTCTTACATATATTGGTTAATTTTTGTTCTAGATGGTTTAGTATCTTTATGAACATTACTCTGAATTCTTTCTCTGACATATTGCTTCCTTTCATTTCATTTAGTTTCTTTTTTGGTGATTCCTCCTTTTCTTTTCATTGAGGATTGTATCTTTATTTTCTCATTTTTGCTGTCTCTTTATGGCCCTGGGCACCCTGCTTGGGGTCTGAGAGGTTGAAGCCCCTTGCAGTCCAGTGTTCCTAGACTCATTAGCCTGGAGGCCAGGATTGTCTTGAGTTTCACACCTTTGTTGTCTGTACTCTGAGTTGTATCCTCTTCTCCCATGGCTCTGGTCCCTCAGTTCTCCACTTCAGATACTCAGCATTGGTGGGGGCATGTGCACAGTTCCTTGGGTATGTGACTCCCTGTGAGGGCCCAATGCCTTATGTCATTCAATTCATTGTGTGGCAACACTTGCAGCATGGTCCTGTGACCTGTGGCTGGGTACATCAGATTGCATTGGGAGATCTGCCCTGAGCCAAGGGTGGAGCATGTACCAACTGATGCCTCTGTCTGGGTGGGTGTGGATAGCATGCCTGGGCTGTGACTCTGTACTGAGACTGGGGATGGTGTGGGGCAGGGGTACGCCTGGCTTGTCCTCACAGCACAGGCACTTGAAGTGCAAGATCCTAGGACACTGGCTCTGGACTCTAGTGAGAAGGCACAGCTCAGGAGGTCCCTCTGGTACCAGTGCACTCACTGTAGACATCTGGGAACCATGTGTGGTACTGCACTGTTCACTGCCAGGGCATGGAGGTAGTTTCATGTGAGTTATTGCTGGCAAGCAGCTCTTTGCACCAGTCTGGATGTGGTATCTGAAGTCAGTCTGGAGCTTGGTGTGACTGTGTTCCTGGCCTTTTTTACTCCACTCTACATGATGGCATGGGCTCTATGCCAAAGCCACTGTGGCCTGGGAGTGTCTGCTGTGGTAGCAGGGTCTCCCCATCTAGGAGAACCCGATCTGCTATTCCCTAGGACTCCTGGGTTATCTAACTCTCTCTCCCTCACCATAGAAGCACACACCACATGTCCACACACGGCCCTCCCACTCCTTTACTCTGTCACACTCTCTCTCTCCCTGCCATTTTGTCAGCAACCATGCTCCCAAGTCTCAGTTTTCTCTTTGTCCAAAAGTCCCACCCTTTGCCTGGCTTGCTAGTCAAGCTGCATCACTCTGCCAAAGCCTGAGTCATGGTCCATGTCCATAAAATACAAGCTCATAGCCCACATTGGTCACTCCTCCATCAAACGATGTACAATGGCTCTTGTGTTTTCTGTGATCTCAGTGTTCATACTTAATCCATTTTATCTTGAATTGCTTCCAGTTGTTTCATATAATATTTAGGCACTGTGTCTAGACACCTTAGATGTATGTGTGTGTATTTGTGTTTAGCAGATTTTGTTATTTGTAGATTCTGTATTTGTGAATTCATCTAACCCCTAAATTTATTTCCACTCCCCTGAATCAACATTTGTCTGATGACATTTTATATATTTCATCATTTATTTTTTTAAATGTAAGTTAAATATTTTTGAAACCTCCAAAGCACCTTCGTGAGCAGTTTGAAAACCTGTTTTTTGTTTTCCTCTTATGCTAATATTATTTTCTAAGTAGATTGTATAATGCCTAGAAGTTAAGGATCATATCTTTTTTGCTTCTGTATTTGCAAATGATCTTAGGTTAGTGCTGAACATAAAGGAGTTGATAATTCCTTTAGCCCATAGTTGTCAGCCAGCTATATTTAGATAAGGATTTCTGCAGCTTTGTGGTGAAAAGTCAGTATAATGATGTTTGGTAGTATCAGGGTCCAGATGTACCTACAAAATGGATGACATTTTTTTCTTCATATGATATTCTCTTGACATTTCTTTTTTCCCTTGAAAACAAGAGCCAGTGTTGAGGCTCAAATTAACACTTCTCAGCTTCCCAAAATGGCCAGGGACAAGGTTGAGTGAGGTGCTTCCAGCAGGGAGGCAAGACAAGATAACCATCTTTTCTGTCTGCCTTGAGGCTGTACTATGTATCCTGAAGTGCTAGAAAAGGGATGAAGGGGTCCTTAAGAGCTGTGTCATTACTGAGTCAAAGGAACTCATTCATGTCCACAGAGAATTCTGATTTCCAGGAATTCACTATCATATTGATTTTTCTCAAATACTTCTCTTAAGTTAATTAAAAGGCTTTCTGTCCAATGAATTTAATAATTCTTTTTTGAGGAGCTCAGCTGTTCAGAAATCAAGGGATAAGGTTGATTTATTCGTGCCTAGTTTAAAGCGCAGCTGAGTTCCATGATGCAGATAGAAATGGATTAACCGCAGGACTCCAAGGCTTTGTTGGCTAGGCCACTTCTCCAGCTGGGCATAGGATGTGCATATTCAGAGGTGGTGTCCCAATGGCTTGGACCTTTCAGAATTCATTAAAAAATGTTTACTATGATTACTAATTGAAGCACACTCAGAATTCATTTAGCAAAATGAATCTCTACCTCAGCCACAGAAAGAATGCAAAAGCAATAGGGAAATTCCATAATGTCCACCCATAGACAATAACCCCAGCAGGGGTTATTGCCAACAAGAATTCTCTGTTGCTTCAGGAAACGCTGTCAGAAAATGATAGAAAACACAAAGAAGCTTTGGAAGATCTTCACATGGCAGTCGATGAAGATTCTAGGAGCGAAAGCAGCAGTGCAGATGAGGGCAAAGAAAAGACCAAACTGCTGATGGAAAGACTGAAAGCTCTAGAGGTAAGTAATGAGACCATTTTTACACATTAAAAGAAAAACAGTTCTCTGCTTCTTTTATTGGCACTGGTTTTGAATGAGTATAAACATTCCCTTCTCAATTCTCAGTTCCCTAGACTTGGTCGGCAAACCCATTAGTCAACAGAGCCAAATATCAACAGTACAACAATTGAAATTTCTTTTGAGAGCCAAATTTTTTAAACTTAAACTTCTTCTAACACCACTTCTTCAAAATAGACTTGCCCAGGCCTTGGTATTTTGTAGAAGAGCCACACTCAAGGGGCCAAAGTTTCCAACCACTGCCCTAGACTAATAGGATCCAGTCTCTCCCTTTGTGATGCCTCTGTTAGTGATTAGCTGTCATCATCTGCAGTGCTCAGACTCATGGCCTAGTGACTGAGATTGCATTACCTTACAAAGAGTGCACTGGACAATGGTTCATTTTAAATTTGGTTCAGCCTTCGTACTGGATCAGGTCCCCTAATATAAATGGAAGAGGCTGTTCAATATTTCACTTCATTTACCCAATACCTAATGTAATGAATGAATGAGTGAATTAATAAATATCCAATACGATGTAAGGATGATTATAAAATAATTTTTTAAGCAGAACCATTATCCCCCCCCCCCCGCAAAAAAAAGCATGCAGAAGTTCACTGTGTAAAACATGGAAAGTAGAGGTGAAGCTTAGCTAATGGGTGCTTGAGTGAGGTTTTTGAACCATGACAATCCTCCAAAACATCTTTGAAAACGCTAGGCTATTGTTTAATGCCATTTGACTTCACTTCAAGTGTTAATTCCTGAATGTGTATAGCAGTTCTCAAAGAACATTCCAGTTATCAGGTCTTCGTAGGAATTATAGAGCTAAAAGGTTGAGTAAAGATGCCTTTTTCTGTGAGTGGGATCATATCCTTTTAATGAGTTTTTTGTTAGCATGTAGAACTGAGACTTAATCACTTTTAAGGAAAGGCTATGGGTAGCCAATCTCTTCTTAAACTAGGAACAAGGGGCCTTCAGAATCTCTAAAATGTAGTTCTCTGGTTGGGTCTGCAGAATTCTGAAATCTTCAGGAGGGTGAAGAAATAAGATTGGAAAAGTATTGTTTTCTATGGTTGGTTCCTGAAATCTTGTCTTGAATTCACTACAAGATTTATAGTGGGCATCCTACTCTTTTCACTCTAATTTCCTCAGAAATAGTAAAGCAAAATTGTTAAGAGTATGAACTTGGGAACCAGATTCCCATGGTGTGGTTTGAATCCCAGTTGTACTACTTTCTAGTCTTGAAACTTTGGGAAAGTTAATTATGCTCTCTGTGCTTCTGTTTCTTCAATTGCAAAATTGGGGCTAATAGAAACTTACCTTAAAGGGAAATAATGAGGATGCCATGACTTAATATTTGTACAGTTGTGCCTGGCATATGGGCTCTTCTGTCCACTTACTTCAATCTGCCTGCCATTCCTTAACTCATTTTTTCCTACTTATCTGACACAAAGATCAATTAAACAACTATGAATGGAAAATGTCAGCCAGGTAGATATGTCAAGCAAATGATGTCACACAGAGGAGAAGAAAGGGCAGCTCAGGGAACCTCAGCAGCTCTCCTTGGGTGAACAGCCAGGAATCACTCCTTTCTTCCCAAAGGTTCTCGTACTTTTTTTCATTTTTAAGATAGTTACTGTGAACAGTGGGAAAACCTTCTCAAGGGCCACTGAGGTTCTATCTGAGAGTTTTGGGAAACTCAGAGCTTTTTCTTCAGGATGACTTCAGTAGATTGAACAATTGGGATGATTGGATATTACAAGTTCTTACTTCCCTAGAACCACCTACTTAAATGGTTAGTTTTACTTATGATTACAGTAAAAAGCACTCCTACCTATTTGTCACTGAAAAAACTTTGTGAACAACAGTTTGTTTAATCAAATCCAGAGCTATTTAAAAAATTAATCTCTGGCAATGCATACTTCTTAAGCCTGTACTGAGTAAAATAGAAGCAGTAGTTTTTTGTACTTTCACAGAGATCTTTATACTTCAGGCAACAATGCTTACATCCAGCATTGGTTGGATGTAATGGATGATATTTCTAAGTGCCATTAAGCCCCACTATTTTAATTCACAAATCTATTTTATTTTCTAAGTTAATTGCCTCCAGGCAGAGTGTTACTGCTTGTTTTCTAAAATACTTTGTTCAATCTTTTTTTGTTTGTTTATTTGCATGTTCCTTTCTTTTTTTTACACCAAGGCACCTACATGGCTGCTTTTTTGCTTTGTTCGATCTTAAGTGTACACTCTCCTTGCTCCCAACTAGCTTACTGTTGTCTTTTTGAACAACTAGTAAAAAGAGATCTTCATTAAATATATGCAATATATGGATACACACACATATATAATCACACACATATATATGCCTCATCCAATTTTACATGAATTTTATGTTACTTTATTTTTATATTTTAAAAATTAACTGTATGTGCTTTCTGTATAATTATTTGCATAAGTTAGCAATTACTGTGTGAAAATAGAGAGTTCATTCTGACAGACCACATTTAAGGCCAACCTCAGAGACCCACACAGATTTATGCACTTCAAGAAAGTCTGACTCTGGAAGATTGCAGTGGCATTAAATATAATTCTTCAAAATTACTTGGGCAAATTATGATGATGTTGTACAGCAAGATTTTAGACAACCAAAAAAAAATACTTGTCATTGGCGTGTTTTTTAAACAACCATGTATGTGTTCTCTGACCTCTTGGCCTCTGATGTGGCAAGAGGCACAGAGGAATGGTCCTCTGAGTGATGGGGAGCAGCCCACCTTAATTCCTGCTCCCAAAACAGGTCCCAAGAAGGTGTGAAGAAGTAGTGGAGATGCTGAGTTGAATTCTATTAATACCATATTCTTGATTAATATCAGGAAAATATTTTAAAGCAATCAAAGTTGAGGAGCCTCTAACTTTGAGAATTAAGTACATTTATCCAATCAAAGTATCCCCCACTGAGGAAAGTGTGGCACCCCTACTCCGAAATGTTCCTTCTTTTGGGCCTTTTTGGGGCTGAATTCTTACTTGCACTCATATTTAAATCCTTCTTTCTTCTTCCCAACCTCATGTAAAACAAAGCCCTCTTTACTCAATTTTCCCCCAAATGTAACCTTACAAAGGATAGGTAGTCATGGAAGAATATTTCAAAGTCTAAGGGCTTTGAACTTTGTCTTTAGATGGCTCTGTTTTCTTTAAGTCCTTTAGGGCAGGACAATTCACACTTGCCCTTCTCAGTCCGCAGTCTTTTACCCTAGAGCACGGCTAACTCTTTCCGCCTTGTTTTCTCTCTCTCAGCCAAGTTCCCAGTCATTTACTGAGCAGAGATTTTTGGGTTTCTGTATTTAACTCACGGTATCATTCCATTCCACTCACAGAGTTCACCAAAGTATTTGCTAAAGAAGACATTTAACTCCCAAAAAGAACTCTAGAGCCAGCAGTCAAAATAATATTAATAACACATACATGCACACATATTTTCTTTCTCTTTGTAGCTGTTGTTTTCTCTACTCAGTGTCTTGGTTTCAGTAGTTTTCAGTTGTTCACGAAGAAGAGAAGGCCACTTACTCTCACCTCCCAGCAATGACTTCTCCAGGGACTAAATTATGTTAGTTTAGGATCTTGATATCTGGTGGAGAAACCATTTGGTGTATTTATATTTCTGCCATAAAGGACCCAATGAGTGATATGGATGCCACTTGAATTCATCCTCCTATCTAATAAAGAGGGAATATGCTAATTGACCATCACTCTATCACAAAGATGGCTGCACCCACAGCTGAGCCCAAGTTCTACTATGGAGTCTTAATGAGCAATCAGCAGGGACCTGAAGCTACGCCCTCCCCTACCCAGCAGGGCTTGACAGGGGACCTCTGGCCATACCTCCCGCCATGGAACCAGGCTGGGGAACCTCAGGCCACACACTCCACACAGCAGGGCTTGATGGGGAACTCAAGGTACCCTTCCTGTCCTGGTGCTGGGCTAGGGGATCTCAGGCTTCTCCTCCAACCCCAGCATCAGGCCAGGGGAACTAAGAATGCACTCCCTACCAGGTGGGGCTTGACAGGGAACTTCAGGCTGCACCCCCCGACCCTGGCATCAGGCCAGGGGACCTCAGGTCACACCCCCTGCCTCAACACCAGGCCAGAGGACCTGAGGCTGCACCCCCCTGCCTGGTGGGTCTCAACAGGGGACCTCAGGCTGTGCTCCCCACCCAGCAGGTCTGGATGGGGGACCTGAGGCTGTACCCTCCTGCCAGTAGGGCTTGACAAGGGATCTCAGGCCATGTCCCCACCTGCTGGGGATTGATGGGGGACCTCAAGGCATGCTCCCCACCCCATCTGGGAGACCTCAGGTCACACCTCTCATCCTGGTGCCAGGCCAGGGGAACTGAGGCTATGCTCCCTGCACAGCAGGGCCTGACAAGGGTGGGACTGGCCAGTTCTGGATCTAGCCCAATGGCAGGGAGAGGGTGAGGGAGGAAGTAGCCGGGTCTGGGTCTCATGCAATTTTGAGGTGCACGTGGGTGGGCGTGGACTTGACTTTGGGTTTCCCCTTTAATGTGTATAATAATCAGGGTGTTATTATTTTGTGTGTGTGTGCATATTGAGCTACCTATTAAACATTCAAGTGATGATGCCCCATAGGCAGTTCAATATCCAAGGCCAAGGTCAAGGTTAGAGATGTGGATTTTGGAGTCATCAGCATATAGATGACAGCCTATGTTGTGGGACTTCATAAGGCCACATCAGAAATAAGCGTAAATGTGGACCTTAAGAGGACAGAGCACACACCCTTCGTTGCCCCTCTAGTGGTGGTCTGGCTGAAGAAGAAGAGCCAGCCAACGAGACTGAGGAAAAGTAGTTCCTATTGTGGCAGGAAAGCAGAAAGGTGGAGGCATCAGAGAAGCCTGCAGAAGAAAGTGTTTCAAAGGCAGCTTTGTGGAATGCTGCTAAGAGAATAAGAAAGATGAAGCACAGAATCCCTCACTAGCTTAGAAGGAATGGGTCAGCGGAAAGCTTGAGAACCATTTCTGCTTGGAATACATAGGAAGGTTGGAAACTGCAGGTACAGGCAGCAATTGGAGGGGTTTTCCTGTGGTTAAAATGATATGGGGAGAGTCATGCTGTTACCAGCAGCCCAAGGACCCCAGAAAAGGTGTTATCAGACAGCCCCCTGAGTCCGAAGGCTGCCACCACCTCAGTTCTTGCCTTGCTTGTATAAATGAACTTAAATGAGTGACGCCAGATGATTGCATTGTGATAAAGGAAATTTATTTAAAATACAGCATGCACATTTATTGAAGAAGGAAGGCAAGCAAATCTATGCATTTGGCTTATGAAGTGCAGTTGAGCTCTCAGCTAATCTAAAGAGTCAGTTGGGTGGGGATTAAGGTGTTTTATGCCCGCCTGTCTATAGGTTGTAAAATTCCTCCCTTGAATATCTTGGTATAGTTGAATGCCCTGGGTCCCTTCCCAGAATTCATGAGAAGCACCTGGCAATGTTATTTTGCCAAGCCTGGAGATTTCTGGCTTCTCTGTTAGGGAATAAAAACAATAAGTAAAACTGCCCTTTTTTTCTTCCCCTCTGCCCCTACTTTCCTGCATTCTCTCCTTAGAAAGAATTTTAGCCATTTGCTCTCAAGTGTCCTTGCCTGGATAAGATAATGGCTTGTTATTTACAAGCCAGCTGCAAATTGCCCACACTATTTGGCCTTATTTTAACTTTCTTGTTTCTGTTTCCCTATTCCTCCTGACCTGGAATTTACCCAGCTTCTCACCGTCCTAAACAGTACCTGAAGAAAGACGTAATGCAAGAGAAGCTCTTTTACAAAGACCGGTGACATTAGGGCATGCTAGTGTACCGATGTGAGTGATCTGTGGAAAGGGAGAAATCCATAATGCAGGAGAAATAAATATAAAAGTACCAGTGAAATATGAGAGCAGACAAGAGGGATGAAACAGAACTTCTAAAAATTGAGATGCCTGAAGACAACCTGGGAAATTCCAAGTTTCTAGGTCCAAGATGGAGGACCAAGGGTGTTTTCATAAAACAAATGCAGGTGATTCTGGTGCACAATCAGAGTTGAGAGCCAGGAGACAGCATGCAGCGGGGTATTCATAACTTCTCCAACACCTGCGGTCTAGCTCAGTTCAGTTTAATCTCGGCTTTTTCTGTTCCCAGTCTTCACTAGAACTTTTCCTGAACTTCAAATGTAGATTCAGACTCCTTTCTCACACATGCCCATGCCAGAGAGCTTTTGTGCCTAGAAAAGCTTGTAGTCAGCAGTGCTCTGAGCACCTGCTACCTGCCTCTGATGGCTCCCTGACATGCTGTGGGATGATGATACACGCCGGGTTTGGCTTTGGCTCCTCGCAGATGAGAAAAGCTGCCTAACTTCTTAGTATTCCTGATTCACTTGGCTTGTTCTTTTTACTTTTATCCTCTTTGGAAAGTAATTCTGAGGAAATGTAAAATAAATAAATAAATAAAAACTTGAAGTTCTAAATCAGCAGGTGGTAGTCTGAAGAGAAATCCTTAATGGTTTCCTTCTATTCTTTAGAGTCTATGACATCTTGCTGACAGGTAATTCCAGACATGCCTGTCTTAAAGTATCAGCTGTAGGTCTTTCTCCTGATTCTCCTGATTAATTTGTATCCAACTGTGGGTCACCTGGCAACAGTCACTGCATTAGGATTAGAGACAAAAACTCCTCTTTATTTGTTATTTCCTGTGTCAGTATGTAACTTGTGCTAGCAATTTTCTGATTATAAAAGTGGTAAATAGTCACCTTGTAGAAAATTAGGAAAATATAAGGAAATATGTAAATTGTAATTACATCAAGCAGAACTGTATGCTATTGACATTTTCGTATTTATATTACCAGTCACTTTTATCCTCTGTTATAATTAATTAAACCAGGAAAGGACAAAATATCACTTTACACAATTTAGTAGCTTGCTCTTTAATTTAACATATAAAAATGATTCCCCCATATTCCTCAGTTTTCCTTAAAATAGGACTCAGTGGCTTTGTGAAATGTATCAAATGGATATTGAGTACCATTTATTTAATCCCTTTGTGTTGACTACTAAGGTTGTTGACCCTTTTTCATTATTGTAATGCTGATAAGCATCTGGGTTCATAAGCCTTTAAACACAAATATTTATTTATTTTTAAATAATTTTTATTGATTTCAAAGAGGAAGGGAGAGGGAGAGAGAGATAGAAACATCAATGATGAGAGAGAAATCATTGATTGGCTGCCTTCTGGATGCCCCCTACTGGGGATGGAGCCTGCAACCCGGGCATGTGCCCTTTGACTGGAATCAAACCTAGGACCTTTCAGTCCACAGGCCGATGCTCTATCCACCAAGCCAAACCAGCTAGGGCTATACACAAATATTTAAATAAGATATTTAAAACATGATTTTTCATTAAGTTATACAGGTAGTTTTCTTCTTACCCAATTAAGAACCAATGGCTCTCCAAAATTAAGGATGCCAGGAATGCCTCTGATGGGGCAGCACAGTTAGGGGAAAAGCACCCAAATCACCTCTAAGGAGCCGCCATTCCTGGTCAATAGAGGAGACAGTGATAGGAGAGGGGAGGGGCAGAAACTATCTAGTTCAAAGATGTAAGTCCTTGAGAAAATGTTACGATGCAGGCAGTCTTGTTATTTTGTCAAGATACTGTGTCTGCTCTTTCCATGGCAAGTTAAGGATGTCCTATACAGATTGACTGTAACATAACAAAGAGCGGTCATGTAACTAAAAATGACAGTATAACAATGGATGAAGTTGTGGATTAATGCAGTGGTTCAGACCAGGTCAGGGGGCCTTTTCTGTCTTGCAGCTTTGCTCTCTGCATTGGCAAAGTTGTCAACCAGAAGCTTCTAATTCTATACCCACTGATCAGCAGTGAAAAGGTTAATTCTATTTCCTTGTGGTTCCATCCAAAGTACTAGACTGCAGCGAGGATGTCAGGGCACAAGCTTGCATCTTGGCCACTGGAGGCTGGAGCATCACACCTGAGTGCCCCATCAGTTCCATGATTTACTATAGTTATTGGGTTTTAGTTATTTAAATGTCATATAACATCTAAGTAGCATCCATTCACAAAGGTAGAATGCTACTTAGATGTTATCTTTTCTTTTTCTTCTGTGATGTCTTCTTTTTCTCTTCCCCTTTCTTCTCTTTCCTTTTCTTCTCTTCTCTCTTCCCTCCCTCCCTTCCCCCCTTCCCTGCCTCCCTCATGACCCCACCCTTTTCCTCCACTCCTTTTCCCTTCTTGGCCATCTCTAAGCCTGGCTTCTGCTGGGTGCTGGAGTTATAAAGATCCACAGAGGATTTCTCTGCCCTTGAGACACATTGTTGGAGGGAAGACAAACATATGCTGATTTATATAATAAAAACAATGCACATTAACATTTTTAAAATTTAAAGTGTATGTGCAAGGGTCATGGAGTGCCAAATGGAAATATTTTTGGAGGAGGCAAGGTAATAAGAATGTACCCTTTGTGGCTTCATGCAAATTTTCATGGTAAGCAGTAAGAGGAAAGGCAGAAGGAGCAAAGCAGCAAAGCTTGCAGTAGCTTCATGGAGCTGCTGAATATGGTCAGCCTGGGGCCTGAAGTATAAATACGAAAGCAAACCTGAAAGACTTGGCCTGGCCTGTAAGTGCATGAGCATGAACTCCCCATCTATCCAACACATGGCAAGAAAGAGCTAACAGCTTTTGTTGTTGAAACCCACAGTGTGTTGTGTAACCACGCCTCTAATCTGTTTAGCGATGATCTTAACCCACAGCCCCCTGGGGTTTCCACAGCACCCTGGAGCTGCAGCTTCAAGGGGTACTTTTGCCCATCCTTATAGCATAGTAGTAAGTAAGGTGGTCAGACAATCATGCCAAGGAGTGGTACAGCAGACCTGAGCCACGGAGGGAATATGTCTGGAGTGAAGAAACTGCTTCAGAATGTCAAAAAAAATGTATATTCCATAAATTGAAGTCCTATCAATCACCAGTAGCCTTTGATCAGCACTGGTTGGATTTCTGCCATCTCTTCACCTCTGAATTGAGGGAATGGAACCTGCCTGCAGTTAAGTTTCCCAACAGTAATAGGCAGCTGAGGATTCCTCTTACCCTGGGTTTTGTTAACAGCCACAAAACTGTTTTACAGCAGCCCTTTTGGCCTTCCAGCCCCCTGAAGCTTGTTTAATTGAGAACGACCTTTTTATCAGTTATGAGCGACTGCTGAGGGGAAGGAGAGAGCTCTGTGCTGTGTGAGGTAGTGGTAGGGAGGGTGAGGGGCCTGTGCTGGCTCTGCATGGCCAGGCCAGACATGCGTGGGAACTTGTTAGCTAAACCTCCCGTGTTAGAAAAAGCCAATGTCAAGAATTAATCTGCATAAATATGTTACTTTGCCTGACTCTGATTTGTGTGAGAACTTGTAAGAAAACCCCAGATCTTATAGAAGGCCAATGCATCAAGCTCAAATCTCCATAAATACTCCAGGAGCGATCAAAGAAGAAAAATTAGCTGTGGGCCATCATTAATTGTGCCCAAAGATAATTAGAACAAAGTGCTATTAATTGTACGCTGGTTTGATGTTATGTAGCCATGGCCTTGCTTTTTTTTTTCCACTGGGAATATAAATTTTGATGTCAGAAACTGAAAGCAGGCTGGCTTGATTAACAAAGCCAGCTTCAGTTTTCTTAGTTACAATCAACTAGGCATTTTAATTCTTACTCTACAAAATATGATGAAGCCCAGTATGTTCTAAGTATAATTGGAAAACAAAACATCAGGTCTTGGTGTTTTTTGCAAGTGGGTGTCTGAGTGGTTCTAGATGGGACACTTCTACGTCATGTACCCAGATGACAAGCTGAGATTCAGAAAAGCACCACGATTGATGAGCTGCCCCCGTTACAGTATGGTAGCATTCGGTAAACTCTAACAGCTCACCAGGAGAAAATGTTTCCCCGCCTTGGGAAAGGAAACAGTAGTTTCTCCAGGATGGGGTCCAGAACAAAGCCCTTGTTACACCTTCACTTGCTGAGTCATCCTCATCATAGGGGAATAGGTGGTCAGCAAACTCATTAGTCAACAGAGCCAAATATCAACAGTAAAATGATTAAAATTTCTTTTGAGAGCCAAATCTTTTAAACTTAAACTTCTTCTAACACTACTTCTTCAAAATAGATTCGCCCAGGCCATGGTATTTTGTGGAAGAGCCACACTCAAGGGGCAAAAGAGCCACATATGGCTCAAGAGCTGCAGCTTGCCGACCACAGGGCTAGAAAATATAAGAAATTCACTCACTCTGAGTTCTGATGGAGGCCTTTTGAGGGTAATCTAATCCATTGGCATTCAATTCATCCCCACCCTAGTGCCTCACTACTTAGGGAGGGGAAATAAACAGTTTTATTTTATAACCAAAGCAGTGTGACTGAGATACCAGAATGAATCAGGGGTTTTAAGATTTGGACGTGGGAGGGAAGATTATAAATATAAGCTGTCCTGGGTATAAGAATCTCTGCAGTATTAGTTTTGATAATTACTCTATTTCATAACTACCTAAAGGATACCTTTGTTTTTCTTTGTGAATATAACTTTCTACATGCCCATGTCCGTGGTGTGTTGAATCCCACACTGTCCCTGGTTTCCTGGTTAGTTACAGCCCACCAAGGCAGGCTCAGCCTCTCCTTCAGAGCTCAGCATCCCATCCCAAGTCCTCAGCGGATGCAGTGCAGTGGGGATGGTCTCCAATGTCAGCTTCCACCTGCTTTCATAAAGACACAGCTTGTAACAGGTGCCTATTGTTTGTTTTAAAAGAACAGCATTTCAACATAGCAAAGAAAAAAAAGGAAATTCTTTTAAAATTACAACAAGGAATATTATCTGTGCAGAAATCTCGGATGTTTTCCTCAAGGTAGAAGCTTTTCCTTCACTTCTTATTTATAGTCCCATCCCCAGGAGTTTTCTTAGAAACATGAAAAATGTCTTTTCCCTTGACATCATTATTACTATTGGCTTTGTATGTGCCCAGGGCCAAAATCAAATTGCTTTTGGTAATCTCATAAAATACCAAGATGATCATGAAGTCATTTAGAGGAACCTGCCTCCACACATGTGGTGATTTGCGGACGTGGCTCTAGGTGAGCCCAGCTTAAGAAGAGAAGTAGCTACAGGCAAACAGCATGCATCGGGCAGATGGCCCTAACTCCGCATAAAAGAGGTTGGTTCCTCAGAAACCTAGGTACCCAGAAAATTCCTTGTAGGCTAGTTCTGTGAGAGAGACAAATAAAAAAACAAACAGGTTTTCTGCCTGAAACAGTGTGTGGGTACTGTCTGCATTGAATATAAATTCTTAAGCACAGACCCCAGTTATGGCCTTGCCCAGTCTCAGTGTCCAAACCTGACCCCAGGGCCTCATCAGGAAACATGGAAACTGTGCTCACGATCAAGTAATCATTATAATAGATTAATAAGTATATATTGAATAGTACTGATGCTATAACACATAGAGTATTGACATTTTGTGTGTTGTTTTGGTAAATTCACTGGTAGTGCATTTTAGAGGTAAAATATAAAAATATTTATCTAATAAGCTTATGTGACTCTTAAACTAGCTGAGCCCCAATTCTAAAAAAGGACTTTTTCAAAAGCATTTTTAGTAAGGTACATTCTAGAAGTAATGTACAGTGAAGAGATTAAAGTTTGGTTTAAATTTTTTTTAAATTATCCCATATTCATCCTATCTAATAAAAGAGTAACATGCAAATGTGACCATACCTTGGCTCCTGATTGGCTATGCTACCAGCCAATCAGGAGCAGGAGGCAGGGCCAAGTGGCACAAGTCCTGGGCCCTGGGGGTGGAGACAAAACTGCAGCAACAGTGGTGGCAAGCGCCTGGCTCCCAGGCTCGGAGACAAGGTGGCAGTAGTGGCAAGCGCCCACCCTTGGGGGGCAGAGATGAGGCGGCAGCAGCATGGCACTCCAGCCAGAGCAGAGAAGACTGAAGGCTCTAGCTGGAGTGAAGCCTCCAGCCAGCCAAAGCAAAAACAGAAGGCAACAGGCAGAAGGAAGGCCTGGGTCCCAGGTTCCAGAGGAAAACTGGTCCTGGCAGCCAGGGGAAGGAAAGCCTATTGCATGAATCTTCATGCAACGGCCCTCTAGTCTATTATAAAATGACTAGGGCCCTGGTGCATGAAATTTGTGCACTGGGGGTGGGTGGTCCCTCAACCCAACCTGCCCTCTCTCACATACTGGGAGCCCTCAGGGGATGTCCAACTGATGGCTCACCCCCAGCCTGCCCACAGCCTAAAGCCTCTGGCAAGGCTTTAGGCCTTGGGCACCCAACCATCGCCCTGTTCAGCTCAGCCCCAGCTGCCTGCGACCACCTGGTCCCAGGGGCTGGGCGCTCGCCGCCACTTCCGCTCACAGCGCCTGGGGGCCAGGTGCTCACCGCCACTGCCGTTTCATCTCCACCCCCAGACCCAGTGCTCATGCCACTTGGCCCCGCCCCTGCTCCTCATTGACTGGTAGCATAGCCAATCAGGAGCGAAGGTACGGTCAAATTTGCATGTTTCTCTTTTATTATATAGGATAATTCTGGAAGAGTTAGAAGGAAGTTCTTTGTGCTTCCTTTCCTGTTGTCCTTACATTCTCCTACACTCATTTACAGACATACACATGTGCGCACATGCACAGGCTGCTGGGACTCCAGAGGGGACTTTTAGTGAGTCACACAGATGACTTGGCTTCCAGACTCGTGGCCTGTTTTCTTAATTGCCGAGCCTCATCCTTCACTTGCTTGCCAGCTTCTTGGTCTCTTCCATCACTGTGGGTGTCAGAGAGGCAGGAGTGAGGTGTCTCTTGTCCCACTGCTCCCCATGTTTCTCTCTCTTGTTTCTCCGGATTCTTGTTGTTTTTGAATTGCAGTACTAGGCCTTTTCAGCCCTTCAGCATTTTCCTTTCCTTCCATATAAAGAATTGCTTACAAAGAATCAGCCGGTCACTTTATATTAATCAGAGTATTTGAGGCTCTGGCCTTGAGTATTTGTGCCTGGGAATTACTATCCACTTGCCAGAGTACTGGTGTGGGCGCGGGGGGAGGAAAATGTTGTCCAGGGTCTGCCGTCATTCCAAACACTCCCAGAGGCCAGGTTCCAGGTGGCCATCCTTGGTCTGTTATGGTGCCTTCCGTCTTCCACTTGGGTTCCTCACATATACCCTTTGTCCAGCGAGTGCATCATTTGTCTCTACCCCCTGCACCTCAACTCAAATTAGGTCCCCACACTGCAACTCTGAATGGCCACTTGATGTTCTCTCCAGCGGCAGGTCAGTGAGCATGCCTGCCAGATCCCTGTGTAGACAGCAGCCCCAATACCTTCTCTTGGGCACCTGAGATGAATCTTGTTGCAATGAGCTACAAACCTGCATAGAAACAAGTCACTCCTCAAACCAGACTTTCATGAAGGGCCCACACTAGCCTGGAACTCTCACTTGCATTGCTGCTTCAGGAAAAGTACAGAGAAAGTGGCCATAGAAAATAGTAAGTGAAGAGGTGACAAAAATTAAAACGAAGTTTTTATTATAATCTATTGTTACCCACATCAGCCAGCAAACACTTGTCACCATTCTCTCCCCTTCAAGTTCATTCTGGAGGCACCTGTAAGGGTGCCAGGGACTTGGAGAAAGATTCTGGATGTCCCCACTTGTCTCAGATCCGGCTTATGTCAGTGTTGGTAGAGGCTTGTATATCTCTACCCAGGGGCTAATTTCATCGCAGAAAGTATATATGAATCTTTTTCCCTGAGAAATGAGAAGTGATTCTCCTCACAAGACATGGCACTTAGTTGAGACTAGTGAAGGGATGCACTCTAAATATCCCCAAAATTAGATTTCCTCATTTATTCATCTGGGATTTACCTTCCAAAGAAACTAAGGGTCCTGTCATCCCTCCCTAAGGTGGGCTCCTGGGAAGCCAGGTCCTGGTTACAATTTCACCTGAATTCCTATTGGGCAGAGCTCACTGTGGAAGTGTAGCCTCTGCTTAAATCTCCCAGTCAGCAGACTCTGCATATAAACAGAGGTTTAAAACAAGGACAGGGACCCTGCCTAAGTGATGGCAAAGCAAGATACAACCGTAAGAGAACTAATCTCCTTTCTGTTCTTCAGCCACAGAGAGCTGTGCACTATGTGCTGAGGAAATCATTTCATTTTGAGTTACACTCTATTATTAATGCTGATAAACCAGGGAGTGACAAAGCCTAAGGTAGACTCACCCATTTTGCATCATTTTCAGTTTGCATTTATTTTACTATCAGTACATAAATTAGCATATCTTATTTTAAAATCAGCATTGCTGTGCAATGCCATTTAATGAATTTTAAACAAAATAACTAATCCATAGTTTGCCTTTTTTTTTTACTTTTAAAAAAATTTAGAGAAGAATGGAGAGAAAGAGAGAGAGAGAGAATGAGAAACCAATTTGTTGTTCTAGTTATTTATGCACCCATTGGTTGATTCTTGTATGTGTATATGCTCTGACCAGGGATCAAATCCACATGCTCCAGCCAACTGAACTATCCAGCCAGGGTCCTTTTTGCTTTTTAACATCCCAAATAAGAACTTTTCAAATACATCCCAACATTAACAACTTGAAAGTTTATAATTCTTAGCGTTCTTCCACTTGACTTACATGTTATAACATATTTAATTTGCTTTAATTTAAGGATCGCTACATGTATTTGAATTCACATTAAACATATGACAGATAAGAAACCATTTGGACCCTCGAGATGGAAGTATCCTGCCCCATGAGATTGAATTCTTATTGTATGTGTAGGAAATACCTGTTAATTTACTTCAGCAATTTTTTTTAGTTTTTTTTATCTTTATTGTTCAGTTTATTAATTACATTGTTCCCTTTTTTTCCCCCTATTGCTCCCCTTCACATGGTAACCATCCCACCCTCTGCCCTCAACCACCTCCACTGTCCTCTCCCATAGTTGCATGATTTTTGTCCAGTCTCTTGCTGCACTTCCCACACCCCTTTACTCCCCAAGAATTGTCAGTCCATTCCCTCTCTATGTCCATGATTCTGTTACATTCACCAGTTTATCCTGTTCATCAGCTTATTAATTCACTTGATTTTTAGATTCATTTGTTGATAGATGTGTATTTGTTGTTCATAATTTATACTTTTATCTTTTTCTTCTTCCACTTCTTAAAGAATATCTTTCATCATTTCATATAATATTGGTTTGGTGGTGATGAACTCCTTTAGCTTTTTCTTATCTGTGAAGCACTTTATCTGACCTTCAATTCTGCATGATAGCTTTGCTGGATAGAGTAATCTTGGTTGTAGATTCTTGCTATTCATCACTTTGCATATTTCTTGCCACTCCCATCTGGCCTGCATCGTTTCTGTTGAGAAATCTGCTGACAATCATATGGGTGCTCCCTTATAGGTAACTAACTGTTTTTCTCTTGCTGCTTTTAACATTCTCTCTTTGTCTTTTTGCTCTTGGCATTTTAATTATGATATGCCTTGGTGTAGTCCTCTTAGGGTTCCTATATATTGGGGTTCTGTGTGCTTCTTGGACTCGTAAATCAATTTCTTTCACCAGGTGTGGGAAGTTTTCGGTCACTATTTCTTCAAATAGGTTTTAATTGTCTTGCTTTCTCTCTTTTTCTGGCACCCCTATAATTCTGATGTTGGTATGCTTGAGGTTGTCCCGGAGGCCCCTTACACTATCTTAAATTTTTTGGATTCTTTTGGTTTCTTGCTATTTTAGCTGAGTGGATTTTACCTCTTTGTATTTCAAATCTTTAACTTGGTTCTTGGGGTGCTCTAGAGTACTTTTAGGTCTTTGTATAATATTTTTTATTTCAGTCAGTGTATGCTTAATTTCTGGTTGGTCCTTTTTTATATCCTTGAGAGTCTCATTCATATCCTTGTAGGTCTCATTCATTTCCTTGTAGGACTCATTCATTTCCACCTTGGTCTTGATCATTTCCTTGCAGGTCTCATTCATATCCTTGAGGGTCTCATTCTTTTCCTTGTAGGTCTTGCTTATTTCCTTGTAGGTCTCGACCTTTTCTAGGAGCCTCTTAAGAAGCCCTATAACCGTGGTTTTGAATTCCATGTCCAGTCATTTTTTGTTTTCCCTCCATTTCTTTCACATCTAATTTCTTTCCATGTCTCTGCATGGTGGCTGCTACCCTGAGTTGGCCAATTAGCTTTGTGTGGTAGACGTCCTACAAGGGACAGTGGCTCAGCCTCCCCAGTTACCTGAGGTGGATATGGGTTGCACAGTCTTGCTGAAGTTAAGCTCAGGTTAATCGTTGTTAGCACTTGGAGGGGTTGACCTCCAGGCCAATTGTCTGTGAAGTTCAGCTGTGCTCAGGTTGGATGGGTGGAGTCTCCGGGCCAAACAAACAGCGTTAGCTCCGCCTTATGTGGCCCCAGGGACTCTGTGCTGGGGGCAATGGACACCAGCACCTCTGAGAGAGAGCCACTGCCGAGCTCCACCACCTGCTAGAGAATTCAGTCTCTCCCCAAATGAGTCTGCACACCCAACGTCTCACCCAGGGTTGTAAAACAAAGCAGTCTAACAGTTTCCCGAATGAAAGAGCAAGTCACGAGCGCTCTCTGCGCAGTCAGGCAGCTGCGCTATTCCCAAGCTCACATGCACTCTGCACAAGCTCGCCTTCTACACAAGCCGGCAGACCCCTGCAGCTCCCGAGCTTCGGCGTGCCCTCCTACTGTCCAGTTTTTACCCCATATGATAGTGGGTTCTCTGGACTTCGCCCAGAGCTGGAGAATCAGTCCAGTGGGACATCTTTGTCTCCCCCGTTTGAGAAAACTGGCCGGTTTTCAGCCGCCTGCCCTATCTGCTGGCATGTGCTCCTCCAAACCTCTCTCTGTGGGTATCTTCAACGCTGTCCTCAGCCGCTCCTCCAAGTCACATTGTCTTATCTTCACTTTTATTTGTGGAATTTTCACTTAGCCAGCTTTCTGGTGATTCTGGATGGTGTTTGTTCTTTCGTTAAGTTGTAGTTTTAAAATTGTTGTGTATGATGGCAAGATAGGTGTTTTACCTATGCCGCCATCTTGGTTCTTCCTACTTCAGCAATTTTGATCAAATGCTTTATAACTCTCACTTTTCAAAACTAAATCTTGTAACAATTAGGCCTCATATGTGAACTCCTAAAGGTGAGGCAGCATTCATAAAGGGAGGCTGCCAGATCACTGGGGACACTTTCATTTACTTGCCAACTTTCCAACACAGATGCATGTAAAAAGAGACATTTGGGCAGGTGGAAAGCAGTGGTTGCCTAGTCGGCACCCACAGAAAGCTGGGTGGTTTTTCAGAGCAGTTGGCCTTGCAGGGTCATTTAAAGTCCAAAGACCAGCCAAACATGATGATTAGTCATTACCACTGAATTAAATCCAGTGCTCATCCTAAAGATGCTCTGGGTCCTAGATCAGTTGCCTCTTTTCCTCTGAATGCCTTGGAACAGTGGTCAGCAAACTCATTAGTCAACAGAGCCAAATATCAACAGTACAACAATTGAAATTTCTTTTTGAGAGCCAAATTTTTTAAACTTAAACTTCTTCTAACGCCACTTCTTCAAAATAGACTCACCCGGGCTGTGGTATTTTGTGGAAGAGCCACACTCAAGGAGCCAAAGAGCTGCATGTGGCACACAAGTCGCAGTTTGCCGACTACGGCCCTAGAAGATCACCTGCCTTGATTCCACTGGAGTACAGTCTATTTCTTAAAGAATATATTGTTGAGGTTCTCTCCCAAGCTCCTTCTGCAGAAGCAGACCTAGAAATTGATTGCCCAACAACCTGAGGGGCAATCACCTGGTCAGCCTCCCTTCCCTTCCTCTCGAATTATGACATCATCAGGACCTCTTCCATTTCACTCATTTCCTCCATTTTAGCTTCCGTCCCGGACTGCAGTAGTCAAATTAAAATGCAAATCTCTTAAAAAAAATAATAAAATGCAAATATATTGCGACAACCAGCACAATAAATATGAATTTTCTGCCAAAGGCAAGTGGGACTTGACTGTACCTATGAGCCAGAGAAGTAAAAAAATCTTGTTTTTGGTTCTGGACATTGAAATGTTCCTAATGTGGACGCTCTATGGTAGAAATGAGCGCAAAGTTTGAACTCTTCAGTTCTGGGTTCAAATTTTGTTCCTGTCACTAACTTTGGGGAAGTTCAACACTCTGAGACTCCATTCTCCAGCTATAAAATGGGAGTAATGAAACATATGCAAATGGATTAGATGAGAAGGTAGTATTGTTTAATTCTAGCATAGGATATGGCACAATAGCAAACACTTCTTGCTTCCTTTTAAATCTAAAACTTCAGGGTTATTCCCTTTAGATAAGACTGAGGCAATTCTTTTTACCCAGGTTGTAGAAAAAGGGACCTATTTTGGATGTTAAAACCCTGGGTGCTTTGCTCCCTTAATGTCTCATTGGGCATCCAGATGATGGGCTATTACCTCTTTCAATCTCCAAGTGCTTAGAGACCTTCCTGCTATTCCTTAGGTGAGGTTATTGCTGCCACTGATGCCCAATTCTCTTGCCCTACTTGTTTAACTGTTGGCAACACCCTTGATGGTACTTCTGATCATCTCCCCCTACTCCTCCCCTGTCCCCACAAGGACAAATCACCCTCAGGGTTCCAGGTTTTGAGTGGGAGTGACGAAAGGCTTGTTAGTTAGCCCCTTTCCCAGGGCTCTGATCTTTATGGAGTGTGGGTGTGGGTGTAGGTGTGGGGTGGGTATGGGGAGCATAACATCCAAGTCTTTCCTTCTCTCTGTATGCATATTGATATCCAGTCAGAGGATATATTTTATGTAGCTTATAATGAAGTTGCTGTCATCAGGCAGTATCAGTTGTTAAAATACAAAACATTCTCATTTCATCAGTGGTTATGTCTTTTTTTTTAATTTTTTTATTGATTTTTTGCAGTATAATAGTAGTACATGTTTTCCTTTCCCCCTCCCCCTTATCCTCCCCCCAGCCTCCCACACCCCCCAGCACATATCCCCAGCTTCCCCCCCTCCCCGCCCCAGTGTCTTTCATTCATTGGTTATGTTCATATGCATGAATACAAATCCTTCAGTTGATCTCCCCCCGCATCTGCCTCCCATCCACCCAAGCCTCCCCCTGTAGCTTCACAGCCTGTTCAAGGCCCTCCTGCCTCTATATCAATCACTCTCCCCTGTTTCTTTTCTTCAAAAATATCTTGCCTCTGCATACTAGAAATAAATGTATAAGAACAAAAAATGTTTCAGTCTCAATTTCAATGTCCAACTGTTCTGAATCCCAGTTTCAGTGTCAAATAATTCTTTATGTGTATAAGTCAGCAATGGTATCCAGATGGTGGACACATCGTGGCAATGCAAGATCCATCCTCTCTGGTTTGGTCCTGTGCTGCCTGCAGACATGCACAGCTGCCAACTGCTAGCATGGCAAGGTGTCATCAGTGTCCCCCATCTCTGGACCATCCTCGTGACTGGAACATATCCATCAGTTCCTCACCGTCGCAGGAACCCACATGGTCTTGGAATTCTCTGAAAACACACAAACACATTCTCGACCAAAAGTTAACAAAGGGATCCTCTATGCAAAATAGACTTGGGATTCTTTTTAATTTTTGCCTAAATGATTTTCCTTTGGCTTATTTTGACACCATGTGTGTTTTTTCATGGGTGTCCTGCAATTGTTTTTACGAATGGAATTTACTTTACTGGAGTAAGAATTTTCTAGATGTATTTTACTTACTCGATATTTTTTTTCCCTTACATGATATTACCCCGCTGTCCCCTCCCCTTTTTTGATTAATGGGGACTTTTGGAAATTTTATATTGCAGTCTTGGTAATTTTAAATTTTAATTTTTGCACACAAATATGACTGCTTTAAGTTCTTTGGATGTTAGGCAATTTTACAGTGAGATGAACTACTAATAGATTTTTTTAGTTAATGTTTTAGGAAAAGCTTTTTGTCCAGTACACTATAATTTTCTTGAGTACTCACATATTTCACTTGGCCAATTTAAATTAATCTGAAAACTTGATTACTATTTTCCTGTCAATTTTAATACTCAAGCAGAAATCTTAGTTTACCCTGTGAATACTAGTGGAAAGGAATATTTGCAATTTTGAGTAGGTCCTGAGCATTCCTGGTAATAGACTGAATTTAGATATAGAGCAGCTATTGCTGGCCGAGTCTCTGTCTGCCACCTGGGTCCCCGTATGAGTTGTGTGTGGGAGGCGAAGCAGCCGTGGGGGTAGGAGACCTCCCTCAGGAGGGTTGAGAATTCAAACCCCTGCAAGGTTTGTGGATGAGGGTCTATGCCCCACCTCTGTTGATCTTTTAGTTCTCTCCTGTTGGCCCCTCTGCGACTGTGCCTGTCTTAGGTTGTTCCTTCCCTGAGGAATCTTACCCGTCTCTGGCTAACCAGCCATCCTCCGGGGCCAAACAGGGTGATGTGAGGTTCAGTTCTGTCTCCTTTGTAGTCTATGCCGCCCTGTGGCCTCCACGTCCAGTACCTGCCTTGGGGTCCCCTCGCCTGCTGGCGGGGTACCGGTACTGATCACATATCTCGGGGGACCCAGGTTTCTTCTCCAGGGAGGGCCCAGCTCACACCATTGGTCGAGATACAGATCCATGGTGCCAGCTGCCCAGAGGCTTCAGCCACAGCTGGAACTGAAAACTCAGGCATCAGCTGTGTGTATTTGGATAGTAACAAGAAGGTCCCTCTTGGCAGAAAGGGCAAGAAGGGCCAATATAGAATGCTCGTATGCCTTCCCAGTGCCTTAATTCCTTCTGAAAGGGATTAATTTCTTTCCTATCCTTTTTTAAGTTGCTGCCCAACATTCAAAGAATTAGTTTGTAAGTTTATTTGGGATAATTGTATAATATGCTGTTGTCAAATATCAAATATTATAATGACATTGTAGAATAATATCATGTAAGGGTATTATGGTGTCATGGGAGGTTAAGTAGGGCCTAGCCTAAGGACTGGTCTCCATAGGATATGACAAGCTCTAGGCCATGTCAATTCAATGTCAGACTAGCTGCCATTTTTTTATAATTTTATATAAACTTTGTCAGGGATGTAAAAACACAAATCACTTACCTCAGTTCAAGAGTTCAAGTATATTGACTTTTCCACTTACTCCCACCACCTGCCACTTACCTTGAGGTTTGACATTCTGATGGACTTTTCTCAGTCTCTGGATCCATTCTTGTTCATCAGTCTATGTCATTGATTGTATTCCTCAAATGAGTGAGATCATGTGATATTTGTCTTTCTCTGCCTGGCTAATTTCACTTAGCATAATGCTCTCCAAATCCATCCATGTTGTTACAAATGGTAGGAGCTCCTTCTTTTTTTCCGCGGCGTAGTATTCCATTGTGTAAATGTACCATAGTTTTTTAATCCACTCATCTGCTGATGGGCACTTCGGCTGTTTCCAAATCTTGGCTATGGTAAATTGTGCTGCTATGAACACAGGGGGTACATATATCCTTTCTAATTCGCCTTTCTAATTTCTTGGGGTATATTCCTAGAAGTGGGATCACTGGATCGAATGGGAGCTCCATTTTTAGTTTTTTGAGGAATCTCCATACTGTTCTCCACAGTGGCTGTACTAGTCTACAATCCCACCAGCAGTGCATGAGAGTTCCCTTTTCTCCGCATCCTCGCCAGCACTTGTCGTTTGTTGATTTGTTGATGTAAGCCATTCTGATAGGTGTGAGATGGTACCACATAGTCGTTTTGATTTGCATGTCTCTCGGATAATTAGTGACTTTGAGCAAGTTTTCATATGTCTCTGGGCCTTCCTTTTGTCTTCTTTCGTGAAGATTCTATTTAGGTCTGTTGCCCATTTTTTATTGGATCATTTGTCCTCCTTTTATTGAGATGGGTGAGTTGCCTGTAGATGCTTGAGATTAAACCTTTAACACTAATAACATTTGCAAATATGTTCTCCCATACAGTGGGTTTTCTTGTTGTTTTGTTGATGGTTTCTTTAGCTGTGCAAAAGCTTTTGATTTTGATGTAGTCCCATTTGTTTATTTTCTCTTTAGCTTCCATTGCCCTCGGAGCAGTATCATCAAAGAAGTTCTTTTGGCATATGTCAAAATCTCTTTTGGAGATTTTTCTTCCTGTAGATTCCTTTAATATTTTTATGGTTTCCTGTCTTACGTTTAAGTCCTGTATCCATTTTGAGTTTATTTTTGTGTATGGTGTAAGTTGGTGCTCTAGTTTCATTTTTTTGCATGTATCTGTCCAATTTTCCCAACACAGAAGAGACTGTCTTGACTCCATTTTATGTTCATGCCTCCTTTGTCAAATATTAATTGAGCATAGTGGATTGGGTTGATATCCGGATTCTCTATTCTATTCCATTGATCTATATGTCTGTTCTTGTGCCAGTACCAGGCTGTTTTAAGAACAGTAGCCTTGTAATACAGCTTGAAATCTGGTATGGAAATCCCACCGACTTTGTGCTTCTTTCTCAGGATTGCTGTGGCTATTCGGGGCCTTTTTTTTTCCAGATGAATTTTTGGAGAGTTCTTTCTAGGTCTGTGAAGTATGCCATTGGTATTTTAATGGGGAGTGCATTAAATTTATAGATTGCTTTGGGTAGTATGGACATTTTAATTATGTTGATTCTCCCAATCCATGAACATGGAATGTTCTTCCACCTGTTTACATCTTCCTCTATCTCTTTTTTCAGTGTCCTGTAGTTTTCCGCGAATAGATCTTTTACCTCCTTAGTTAAGTTTATTCCTAGGTATCTTAATTTTTTTGGTGTGATGGTAAATGGGATTGCTTTTTTAGTCTCTCTTTCTGTAAGTTCACTATTAGTGTATAGAAATGCCATAGATTTCTTGGCATTAATTTTGTAGCCTGCTACATTGCTGAACTCATTTATTAAGTCTACTAACTTTTTTATGGAGTCTTTCGGGTTTTTTATGTACAATATCATGTCATCTGCAAATAAGGATAGCTTAACTTCTTCTTTTCCAATTTGGATGCCTTTTATTTCTTCTTCTTGTCTAATTGCAACGGCTAATACTTCCAGTACTATGTTGAACAGGAGTGGTGAAAGTGGGCAACCCTGTGTTGTTCCTGTTCTTAGGGGAAATGGTTGTAGTTTTTGCCCATTGAGTATGATGTATGCTGTGGGTTTATCATATATGGCTTTTATTATGTAGAGGTATGATCCTTCTGTTCCTACCTTATTGAGAGTTTTTATTAAGAAAGGATGTTGGATTTTGTCAAATGCTTTTTCTGCATCAATTGATATGACTATGTGGTTTTTATCTCTCAATTTGTTTATGTGATGTATCACATTTATTGATTTGCGGATATTGTACCATCCTTGTATTCCTGGGATAAATCCTATTTGGTCGTGGTGTATGACCTTTCTGATGTACTGCTGGATCCAATTTGATAGAATTTTATTGAGGATTTTGGCATCTATATTCATGAGGGATATTGGCCTGTAATTCTATTTCATTGTGTCGTCTTTATCTGGTTTTGGTATTAGGGTGATGCTAGCTTCATAGAAGGAGTTTGGAAGTGTTCCATCCTCTTGAATTTTCTGGAATAATCTGAGGAGTATAGGTTTTAGTTCTTCCTTGAATGTTCGGTAAAACTCCCCTGTGAAGCTGTCTGGCCCTGGGCTTTTGTTTGCTGGAAGCTCTGTGATGACTGCTTCAATTTCTTCCACCGTTATTGGTCTATTGAGTTGTTTAGATTCTTCTTGATTGAGTTTTGGGAGGTTATATTTTTCTAGAAACATATCCATTTCCTCCAGGTTGTCCAGTTTGTTGGAGTAGAGTTGTTCATAGTATTTTTTAACAATCCTTTGTATTTCAATGGGTTCTGTTGTTATTTCACCTCTTTCATTTCTGATTTTATTTATTAGGGTCCTCTCTCTTTGCTTCTTGGTGAGTCTGGCTAGAGGTTCATCAATCTTGTCTATCCTTTCAAAGAACCAGCTCTTGGTTTTGTTGATCTTCTGTATTGTTTCTTTGGTCTCTATGTCATTTATTTCTGCTCTGATCTTTACTATTTCCTTCCTTCTGCTTACACTGGGCTTTTCTTGTTGCTTTCTTTCTAACTCTTTGAGTTGTTGGGTTAGATAATTTATTGCCGCTGTTCCTAGTTTTTTGCAGTAGGATTGTAGAGCTATGAACTTCCCTCTCAGAACTGCTTTCACTGTGTCCCATAGATTTTGGATTGTTGTGCTATCATTGTCATTTGTTTTCATGATGTTTTCTATCTCTTCCTTAATCTCTCTAGTAACCCAGTCATAGTTTAATAGCATGCTGTTTAGTCTCCATGTGTTCGATTTCTTTGGATTGTTTCTATTGTAGTTGATTTCCAGCTTTATGCCACTGTGATCTGAGAATATACTTGATATGATTTCTATCTTCTTGAATTTGGAGAGACTTTGCCTAGGACCCAACACATGGTCTATCTTTGAGAATGACCCATGGGCACTTGAAAAGAATGTATATTCTGTGGCTTTGGGGTGAAATGATCTGAAGATGTCAATTAGTTCCATCTGGTCAAGTGAGTCATTGAGAATTGATGTTTTGTTTAGAGGATCTGTCCAATGGTGATAATGGGGTATTAAAGTCTCCTACTATGATTGTATTGCTGTCTATCTCTCCCTTGATGTCCTCTAGGAGTTTTTGTATATATTTGGGTGCTCCTGTATTGGGTGCGTATATGTTTACAAGAGTTATTTCTTCTTGTTGAATTGCTCCCTTTAGTATTATGAAGTGGCATTCTTTATCTCTTGTTATGTCCTTCACTTTGAGATCCAATTTGTCAGATATAAGTATGGCTACCCCAGCTTTTTTTTCATTTCCATTCGCCTGAATAACTTTTTTCCAACCTTTCATCCTCAGTCTGTGTCCGTCTTTTTTTCCAAGGTGGGTTTCTTGTAGACAGCAGATATATGGGTTGTGTTTTCTTATCCAGTCTATTACCCTATGTCTTTTGATTGGAGCATTTAAACCGTTTACATTTAAAGTTATTATTGATAGGTGCTTATATGTTGCCATTTTTGTTCTTTACCCCTGTGTTCCTTCTTCGCTTCCTATTTCGTTTTACAGCAGATCCTTTATCATTTCTTGCATTGCTGGTTTGGTGGTGATGAATTCCCTTAGTCCTTTTTTATCTGTGAAGCTCCTGATTTGACCTTCAATTTTGATTGAGAGCCTTGCTGGGTATAGTATTCTAGGATTCAGACCCTTCCTTTGCATGACTTTGTAAATTTCATTCCACTGCCTTCTGGCCTGATAGGTTTCTGTTGAGAGATCACTTGTTAGTCTGATGGGGGTTCCTTTGTAGGTGACTTTCTGTCTCTCTCTGGCAGCTTTTAAGATTCTTACTTTGTCATTGGTGTTTGCCAATTTAATTATAATGTGCCTTGGCGTAGGTCTTTTGGGGTTTATTTTGCTTGGGACTCTGTGAGCTTCTTGGATTTGTGTGGGTTTTACCTTTCCTATACCAGGAAAGTTTTCTGTCATTATTTCTTCCAACAGGTTTTCTATTCCTTGCTCAGTTTCCTGTCCTTCTGGAAGCCCAATTATACGGATGTTGTTTTGTTTCATGTTGTCCCAAAGTTCTCTTAGGCTCTCCTCCTGCTTTTTAATTTTTTTTTCTAGAAGCTGCTCTACTTGGTTATTTTTTCCTACCTGGTCTTCTAGCTCATTGATGCGATCCTCTGCTTCTTCTAGTCTACTCTTAATACTTTCTGTTGAGTTCTTTACTTCAGCAATGTCACTTTTCATTTCTTCATAGCTCTTCATCATTTCTTCCTGGGTCTTCCTCATTTCCTCTTGGTTCTTACTCATATTATCAAATTTGTCTTCCATTCTTTTCAGCCACCTTATGACCATTTCTCTGAATTCTTTCTCTGACAGGTTGTTAACTTCCATTTCGTTTACCTCCTTTTCTGGCGAGCCTTGCTTTTCTTTCATATGTGGGCTATTTCTTTGTCTTCCCATGGTCTCTCTTCTCTGTGTATCTGGTTATGTAGTTCTCACTCTCCTGCGTTGATTTAAAGGCACAAAATACAACACAACCAGGTGCAACGTACCAGGCACTGAACCGGAAAGTAGTCAAAGTAATTGTAATTCCAAATAAAGGTGACCGCCAGAGAAAGGCAAATTCGGTGATAGGTGGGAAAAAAGAAAGAGAACCTCCCCCAGACCCACACAGACACTCACACACCCACAATCACACAAAAAGAAAGAGACCCCCCCCACACACATACACTCACAAAAAAGAAAGACAGGAATGCCAAAATGATAATGGGAAAAGGGGGAGAAGAAAAAAAGGAAATAAAAGGAGTAAATTATAAATGTGGGGTGAAAACTCCTATAGGACAGCCCCTAATCCGAACCAAAACCTGCAACAAGTACTTGGAGATTGATACAAATTACATACAACTACTAATATCAAGAGAGTTGAGGGAACACAGAAGCAAAAATCTATCTCAAAAACAATGCAGATGAGGACAACAAAACAAGAAACAACACCAAAAATAAAAATAACCCCCCCTACAAGACAAACCAAAATAACAGAATAAGCAAATCAATCTCATAAACCTGCTTAAAAAATCAATATAATCAACAGTCAAGTAAACAACAACAACAGGACAGGGCTAAAAACACTTTAAGATAGTGAAGTCAGAGAAGCTAGAGGTATATATGCACTTGGATTAGGTGGTTAGAGATTAGATATATCAGTGGGGTGAAATTTTAACAGGGGTAAGGGGAAAGAATTAGGTAAATCTAAAGCGGAAAAAGTGTAAGGGAAACAAGGCACTAAATAGGGCAAGGTTAGCCAGAGAGTGGTGGTGTAAAGGTGAAGTTGAAGTAGAGTAAAAGATACTAAAGTGTAGATGAAAATAGACTGTATTCCCAAGGTCAAAGAGAAAATATAATCAATTCCCTGTCACATAAGAATCAATTTGTGATTTGGCCCCTGGGTGGCAGTGTTTCTAGATTGACTTCTGGGTCTATTGGTCCTCTCTATCCTGAACTAAACAATACTGCCTCTCTAATGGTGACTGCTGTTTTAGTAGCCAGAACCCTCCTAAAATCTTCCAGGTTTCCCTCCTCTGTCAGGTCCAAACCGATTGCGCTCCAGGGATCAACTCTGCCACCAGCTCCAAGGGCCCTCTCCCATGTTTACCAGCTTCAACAGCCACAGATTCTATTTCAGGTGCAGATCTCCAGGTTTTGAGTTTCAAGGTGCAGATCTCCCAGACTGCCAACCCCCTCAGTTTCGCGCCCAAAGTACCCCCAGGGAAATCTGACCTTTCCGTGCTGGAGTTTAGAGCTCCCTGGGCTCTGCGCGCCTCCATGCCAACTGGGCGCTGGTGCTCCGGGAGCCGTAGCAGTCTAGCTGGTACCGGTACCGTAGCTGTATATTTTCAGGCTCTTCCCCTTCAAGATGTAGTGGTCTGCCTCCGCGTGCCTCCTCGCGCAGTTGGCTCAGGGAGAGAACCCAGCAGTACTGGGGCCGCTCAGGCTAGGGAGGCCAGCCCAGCAGTCCTCTATCTTCTCCTGGAGCACAGCTGTCCCCCTAGTCGCCGACAAATGCTCCCTGCGCGACTTTCAGCTGCTCCCTCCCTCTGCCCTGTGAGCAGATTCAGATCGAATCCCTCTGTTCCGCCGCCATTTTCTCCGGACCCAGTGGTTATGTCTTAAGAGCAGATGGAGGCAATGGATGGTTTATGAATGAACAACCACTCATTGGGGCAAATCTAGAGAAAGCTGGTAGGGTGCTGAGCTGTGGCACTATAAAACTCAACTCAGAGTCTTCCCTAGTTTCTTATTTTTACAGTTTTATTGAGATAGAATTGAGGTACTATCCGTTATAAGTCCAAGGTGTACAGCACAATAATTAGGCTTACATATAGCTTGAAATGATTACCACAAGTTTAGTTAACTTACATCATCTCATTCAGATATAAAAAATAAAAAAATATATTTTTCTGATGAGAACTCTTAGAATCTACGCTCTTAACTTTAATATGTAAATACAGCAGTGCCAACTGTAGTCATCATATTGTACATTTCATCCCCAGTATTTATGTATTTACCTTTTCACTGAAAGTTTGTAACTTTTGACCATCTTGATCCAATTTCCCTTACCAATGTTAACCTCAAATCTGACCTCTTTTTCTCTGAGTTTGGTTTTGTTTTGTCTTAGATTATACATATAAATGAGATCATACTGTATTTGTCTTTCTCTGACTTATTTCACTTAACATGCCGCCCTCAAGGTCTACCCATGTGGTAACAAGTAGAATTTCCTCTTTTTTATGGCTAATTAATACTACCCTTTTCTATTGTTGAATTACTGGTATTCTTACTTGAATTAAATGGATTGGTACTATCAAATTATTACAGAGTAACGAGGCATTGCATCTGGAGATCAGCAGATCCTTTCAATTACACTTTCCTCTTAATGATGATTCAGATTAGCCAGGTCTTGCTGAACTGTTGCCTTGTTCTTCCTCAGAGGTACCCATCCTCTTGGCAGACAGAAGCCACTTTGTTCTTTTAGGCAGAGGTAGAAAGGCACCTATGAATTTGTGTGCTCCATTGCTTTGGCCTGGTGAAATTTCCTAATGCACCCTCTTCAATCTGGGACCCCTTGAGGGATGTCCTGTGGGATCTGCCTAAATCGGCAGTAGGACATCCCTCTCACAATCCAGGACTGATGGCTCCCAACTGGTTGCTTGCCTGCCAGCCTGATCATCCTCTACTGCCCTACCCTGTCAGCCCAGTCACCCCTAACTGCCCTCCACTACCAGCCTGGTCACCCCCAACTGCCCTCCCCTGCCAGCCTGATTGCCCCCAACTCCCCTCCCTGGCAGGCCTGGTCCCTTCCACCTGCCCTCCCCTGCTGGCCTGGTCACCCCTAACTGCCCTCATCTGCTGGCCTGGTCGCCCTTAACTACCCTCACCTGAAGACATGGTAGCCCCACGCAGCCTACTGCTCAGGTATTTGGGCACCCCTCCCTAACCCCCCTGCCAACCTGGTAGTCCCACACAGCCCACTCCTTGGTTATTGGGTCACCCCTCACTAAACCCCCTGCTAGCCTGGTGACCCCACATAGCATGTTTGGTTGTCCATTTGGTTGTTTCAGATGCAATTGCCACTTAGCCTTTTATATAGATAATTTAATTATAAATAAATGAGAAAAGAAGAATTAATATTCACTTAACTGCTCTTCCCATGGTACCTTAGCATTTTGTTTTGTTTGCTTATAGTATTTTTTCTGTATATTCTTCTTAATTATAAGCATGTGCCATGATTACAGACTCAGATCTTTGAAGAAGAATATATAAAATTTTACTACTTGCTTTTTAAATTTTAACATTTATTCATAAGAATATGCAACAATCATACTTTTTTATGGTTGAATAATATCCTTCCAATGATGTATCATCATATTATCCTGTAGTTAAACATTCAGATTGTTGCTAATTGTCTACAGTTACTGCGTTTCTATGTCACCTTCTGTTTGTGGAAGATAAGATTTAGATGCATCCAAGTGTTTCTATTTGACATGTTTTATACGTAAACAGCTCATGAAAGTCTAGTAGTGTAGCCTTGGCCCAATATTTGCAGAATCCCTATTCGATCTCTCCCCATAAGTAATCTTATGAGATCAGTCCTAGAACATGAGGTGCATAGTAAGTAAAACTGGGCCTGTAAAGCACTTGTGAAAAGTAGCATTCTTTCAGGTCAGTGATCAATAGGGGTGCTGGGTGCTAAGTCAGCAAGCAGTCAAGGAACTAAAGAAAAACTGAAAAGATCTTCCCTGCCCCTCCTACTCTCTCCTTGTACTTCCCCTCCATTAATGAAGTTCATCTATGCATGAAAGAAGGCCCGTTTCAGCCTATAGAGATTGCTGAAATTGTGGATATTTTTACTTTCCTTATTCAAGTTTAATTCATGAGTGGCAGTTCTATTACTTATGCATGAATGAGACTCAATACAATTTTCAATAAACTGCCTTATAATAGTTGTAGCTATCTATTTTGTAGGATGTTTAGCTCAGGCTTCTAATTATGGTGCACTGCCCTCTCGGCTTCCCTAATTTAAATGTCAAGATGGGTTTAGTTTTAATAAATGTAGCTGTGGGGAGAAGACGTAAGATCAAAAGTTAAATGTTTAAGTGTTTTTCAAAGGTCTTTTTTCTGCATCATCACTATTAAACAAATGAGGAAGCTTGTAAAAATTCTTCCCTAACTCTATTTTATTCCCCATTGGAGGAAATGATGATTTGATCATTTAAAATGTAAAAATAAAAGAATGCACACATGTATGAAATTCCCCTGCCTCCTGACCTAGTTTTATTGAAAATCTCTTAAAAATGAATTTGCAAAAATGTGAATGCTGCAGCTATACTTAGAGGAAGTGAGAGGGAGTAAGTACAAGGGTCAGATCCTCCAACCACCCTGTATCAATTCTGTTCCACTTTGCCCCATAGACACACCTTTGTACATTTGTCAGTAAAAGTCATTTCACCTTCTCCCACCCCTCCTTTCCTTCTCACTTCACTTCCTCCTTTCCCTTTCTTCCCACCATCTCTTTTTCCTCTTCCCCTCCTTCTACTTTCTCCATTAAAGTTGCTTTAATATATTACTATTCCCTTAGCTGCAGGAGAGATTTGTAAGAAGCAGGTACAGTGGAAACATTGGGATATTCCCCTTGGCAATCCTTGGAGAGGAGGCATGCTGTAGCCCTAAACCTTTAATGAGTGGAGTCCTCAGAAATGTCCCATCTGAAGGGGAGGGAGGGAAAGTCTCAATGAGAGATCACCAGCTAGTTAGGAGCCAGTCAGGCATGGAGAATACAGCTCTCCTGACTCTCTCCTGAGCTCCTTAACTTGTCATGAGTCATGGATTACTTTAAAAATGTCATGAAAGTCCTGGGTTCTTTTAGCTGAAAGTGTACTCATGTGCACACTGGCAGTATTTCTCAAATAATTTAATGGGGTCCCAGAACTCCCAACGCCTATTTGTTAAAGTCCCGTCCACCTTGAGTAGGAATCCCTGAGTACCTCCAATGCATCTTTGTTTTCCACTGTTGCCTCTGATTTCTGAAATGTCCAATCCTAATCAATTCTTTCTGGCTGAAAGGTCAGGGGAGGGAAACTATTTGGAGATAAAACAGGACTTTCTCAGCATACATAAAATTATGCCACCTTGGCAACCACCTGCACAGAGCTATGATTGGGATTGGAGAAGGAGATACCTTTGGAAATGTTTAGTATATAGTCCCCTTGTTGAAAAGAGAAGAGAGCTTCAGAGCTCAGAGGATGAGATAGCTTATTCCAGTCCATGTGGAAACATAGCATGGAACTCAGGGTCTTGCCAACCCCTGTGCCAATGTGTATGCTCTATATTTACAAATATGGAAAAGCATTGAGTTCATGCTGGGCCAACTTGGTTGGTCGATTCTCTAAAGTCTGACATTCTCTCTCCCTATCTTTCTCCTTTGGGAGTCTTAATTTGAAGATTCATAATAGATGCCAGCCCCATATCTATTGATGGAAGCTGAATAGTGTACATTCTATGCTAGCTGTTCTACATAAATTGAGTAATTCAGACCACCATTGATTTTTGCAAAGGTTCTTAACAGCTTAGCTGTCAGGAAAGGAAATTTATCTCCCCAAACTTCAGGCCTCTTGGCTCTCTGACAACAAATAGCAGTCAGTACGGTGTCCCCAATGCCATCCAGTTTTTATGTCCAGAGTCTGAATTTCTAACATATCCAATATAGAATGCAAGATTTTTTAAGTCTACTTTTACAGTAAGAAGTATTTTCTTACCAAAAGTGAACACTTTTAATATGAATGAACATAGTCATAAAATTAAAGTTTTTATATTTTTGAAATAAAAGAGTAGACTTTGTATTATGAATATCTCTAGCAGAGTTAGTCAGCCTTCCATGTGTATTCCCTCTCATCCCTTTGCCATTTTCCTGAATGCTCTTAACAGCCAGCAATTGTGGCTCTTGGTGAGCAAACTGACCAAGTTTTCCTACCTGCAAGGAGAACCATTTGCACCTTCAAGCCCAGTGAACAGCAGGAAGAGGGGAAATAGTCTCCAGTTCCTTTGACTTTAAGGGGTTGCCCTCAAGTTATCCCCCAAGGGACTAAGTCTAATGATATACCCTTGCTTGGTCTCCTTCTTTGATTAGTCCCACTTTACTACTCACCTACTGGTTTCTGCCAAGGACTCTTCTTCATAAATCACTTTCATACAAATCTGTATCCAATTATCTGCTTTTGGGGAATCCAACAGTGGCAGTGTCCTCTTAAAATTATAGAATTGATACATATGCATTTTAGGAAAAGAAAATAAAAACTATAAAGAAGTCAAAGAAAAAATACTCCAGTCCTACCCATTTTGGCTCAGTGGATAGAGCATCAGCCCACTGACTGAAGAGTCCTGGGTTCAATTCTGGTCAAGGACACATACCTGAGCTGCAGACTCAATCCCCAACCCTGGTCAAGTTTGGGAGGCAATCAATTAATGTCTCTCTCTCTCTGTTTCTCCCCCTCCCTTCCACTTTCTCTAAAAATCAATGGAAAACTAGCCTCAGGTAAGGATTAACAACAACAACAAAAATATCACAGAACTATCAGAAAGAGAAACTAAGGAAACCATCTCATTTTCAAGTGCATAAAAAAACAAAACAAAACAAAAACAACCCTGTAAATAAGTTGAAGCAAGGAGGCAAAAAGAACCATACTCAGAAAATTATGAAACACTAAAGACAGAAATTGAAGAAGATACAAAGAATGGAAGCTTATACCGTGTTCATGGGCAGAAAGAATTAACATATTTCAAATGCCCATACTACCCAAAGAAATCTATAGGTTTAATATAATCCTTATTAAAATACCAATGAAATTTTTTATAGAACTAGAACAAATAATCTAAAAATGTATATGGAACCATAAAAGATCCAAAACAGCCATAGCAATCTTGAAGAAGAAGAACAAAGTTGGAGGTATCATGCTACCAGATATCAATCTATATTATAAGTCTAACATAATCAAAACAGCAAGGTGCTGGCATAAAAACAAATTTACAGATCAATAGAGAGCTCCAAAATAAACCTGTGCTAATATGGCCAATTTTATATGACAAAAGAGGCAATAACATACAGTGCGATAAAGACAGTCTATTTAATAAATGATGTTGGAAAAATTGTACAGATAGATGCAAAAAAAATGACACTAGACCACTTTCTTGAATCATATCCTATCTAATAAAAGAGTAATATGCAAATTTTACTGTACCTTCTCCACACCCACAGCCACACCCACCAGCCACGCCCACCAGCCAATCAGGAGCAGATTATGCAAATAAACCAAAACCAAGATGGCTGCTTCCACTGGGAGCAAGAGGAAGGCTTGGGTTTCCCCAGCAACAGAGGAAGCCAAGCCTCCTGCCTTTGCCTGGCTAGGCCTCCACTCAATGCTACAAAGTTTCAATTATAAAAGATACAGAAATGGTGGCAGCACTGAGCTGGAGAGAACAGAGGCTTGGGTTTCCTTGACAATGGAGGAAGCGAAGGTTTCAGCCTGCTATTACTGGCCTAGGCTTCCACTCTAGGCTACAGAGTTTCAAACAGAAATGGCTTCCGCCACGGATTGAACAGAAGGCTTGGCTCTGCTCCAGGCTACAAAGTTTCAATTGCAGACATAGATTAATCACAGATCCCAGGGCCTCCACTTGGGTGTCTGGGGGGGTGTAGCTGGACTGCAAACCTCCACAGGCCCCTTGCCCAGGCCGCCCCTCGCCCCTGATCTGGGGACACTCTTCAGGGCAAACCAGCTGGCCCCCACCCATGCACCAGGCCTCTATCCTATCTAATAAAAGAAAAATACACAGATTGACCATCACTTCAACACACAAGAGGGCTGCCCCATGTGGTCAAAGATCCTGCCCCCATGTGGATACAAGATGGCCACCACAAGATGACCAGCAGGGGAGGGCCGTTGGGAGGTTCCAGGCCCTGCAAGGGAGGGCAGTTGTAGGCGATCAAGCCTGTAGGTAAGGGCAGTTAGGGGTGACCAGGCCAGCAGAGGGGGGGAAGTTGGGGGCAAACAGGCTGGCAGGGGAGCAGTTAGACATCAATTAGGCTGGCAGGGTAGTGGTTAGCAGGTGATCAGGCTGGCAGGCAGAAGCAGTTAGGGGCAATCAGGGATGCAGGCAGGTGAGCAGTCTGGAGCCAGCAATCCTGGATTGTGAGAAGGATGTCCGATTGCCCGTTTAGGCCCGATGGGATCGGGCCTAAATATGGCAGTTGGACATCCCTCAAGAGGTCCCAGATTGGAGAGGGTGTAGGCTGTGCTAAGGGATATCCCCTGCCCCCCGTGCACGAATTTCGTGCACTGGGCCTCTAGTATAATAATAAAATTAAAATGGATTAAAGACTTAAATGTAAGACCCAAAATGATAAAAATCTTAGGACAAAACAAGGACAGTATAATCTCAGATATTTCTGTTAGCAATATTTTTTCTGATATATCTCTTCAAGCAAGGGAAACAAACAAACAAAAAAGAAAACAATGGGATGACATCAAAGTACAAAAATTTTATATGACGAAGTATACCACCAACAAAATAAAAAGAGAACCTATTGAATGGAAGAAAATATTTGTCAGTGATACAGCTAAGAGGTTAATGCAAATAAAAAACACCATGAGATATCACCTCAAACCTGTCCGAATAATGCTTATCAATAAATCAACAAACAAGTATTGGGTAGAATGTGAAGAAAAGGGAGCCCTTTTGATCTGTAGGTGGGAATGAAATTTGGAAAATGGTATGGAGGTTCCTCAAAAAATTAAAAGTAGAAAATCTTATGAGCTAGCAACTTCACTTCTGTGTATATAACCAAAGAAACCCCAAATAGTAATTTAAAAATATATATGCACCTCTATGTGCAATGCAGCATTATTTACAATAGCCAGTATATTTGAAGAAACCCAAGTGCCCATCTATAGGCGATTGGATAAAGAAGCGATATACATAAACCATAAAATATTACTCAGGCATAAGAAAAAGAATGAAATCTTACCATTTATGACAATATAAATGGAACTAAAGAGTATTATGCTAAGTGAAATAAGTCACATAGAGAAAGACAACTGCCATATTATTTCACTTATATGTGGAGTCTAAAAAAATAAGTAAAAAATACAGAAACACTCATAGATGCAGAGAATAAACTGATGGTTGCCAGATAGGAGGGAGCTTGGGGAGCTGAGTTAAAAGATGAAGGGATTAACAAGTACAAATTGGTAGTTTCAGAATAGTCATAGCAAATATGGTCAATAATGTTGTAGTAACTAAGTGTAGTGATGAATTGGTACTTGAATTATAAGGTGAATTATTTCATAAATCATATAGTTGTCTAGCCACTGTTCTGTATACCTTAAACTAATATGAAATAGCCAAAACCGGTTTGGCTCAGTGGATAAACCATCGGCCTGTTCAGTTCCAGTCAAGGGCATGTACCTTGGTTGTGGGCAAACCCCAGTAGGGGTGGGTGTGAGAGAGGCAGCTGATTGATGTTTCTCTCTAATCGATGTTTCTGACTTTCTGTCCCTCTCCCTTTCTCTCTGTAAAAAAATCAATAAAATATATTTAATAAAAAATAATATGAAATAATATTGAATACTACCTATAATTGAAAAATAAAATTTAGGAAAAAATTACTCCAGATCCTACCACCCAGAGTTAATGAGTATAAAATTGTTGCTGTATATTTGTGTGTGTGTGTGTGTGTGTGTGTGTGTGTGTGTATTTTTTCTAAATTTTTAAAAGTGAAATGACATCAGAACAGTGCTTCTTTCCTCCCTAAGTCTGAACTATTTTTTGACATTGGTTATCAACTTCAGGGTGCCAAGGGATCTATTAGTAGTGGAGAAAGAGATGGTATTGCAATGAACATGTAACTCACCACCTTGCTGCAGCCACAGAGTGTGTGTAAGGAGGGACCTGTATTGTGGGGATGTGCCTTGCATAGAATATTACTAATCAATGAGCCATTCACAGAAAGATGTTAATAACTCACAAAGGGTCTTCTACTCATTTGGTAAATGTATCATGATTTATCTAACTTTTTGTTATTTTGGACTTAGGTTGTTTTTTTTTTTTTTTTAACTGCCTAAGAATTATATAAAACATATTCCAAAAAATGATTGAGGGTAGTTAACTTACTTTTCTTCCTGCATTTTTCTTCATGATTAATGGTAAGGTGCTGGACTTTAACACATTTTTCAAGAGTGAAACTACAAAGAGTATTTTTTCCTCTCTCTTTTCCTCTCATGGGATGTGACCAAATGATGTGTCCCATCAGTGACATCGACTTAGAACTCTTCCTCTCTTTTCTGTCTTCCCTGCCACTGTGCAAGGGAGGGCCTTGGTTGTCTCTCTTTCAGAGTACTATAAGAGCCATCCATGTTCAGCAAGAGCCATCCGTGTTCAGCTTTTTGTCTTCTGGTCCAAATGTTACCTGCCACCAGAGTTAGCAGTTCAGAAAGATCACTACACTGACTGGCATTGGGGTTTCACCTTTCACCTGTCTTCTCATGAGATCCTGAACACACTGTGTTTTCACACCTGTTTGCTTTTACTCTTGCGATTTTCTGACCATGGAAAGGGATCTTCAAACTTTCATGTCTACTATTCACTTGTCAAAATCATCCTCCCTTTTTTGACATCAGCTCTGATACCACAGCTCCTATTACAGTTATGAAAATTAGCATGCATTCAGCTGCAGGGAACGGAACTCTCAGTTTAAATTGCCATATGTTGTAGAGGAGTCCTGACATAGGTTAGGCTTTTGCCCCAACTTATTGAAGGCCCAGTTTCTATCCTATATATTAAAACGCTAATATTCAAATAGACTGAACTGTGGAACGAATGGCCACTATGATGCACACTGACCACCAGGGGGAAGATGCTCAACATAGGAGCTGCCCTTGGTGGTCAGTGCACTCCCACAGAGAGACTGCCACTCAGCCAAAAGCTGGGCTCATGGGGTTGGTGTGCGCAGCTGTGGTGGCAGGAGCCTCTCCTACCTCCACGGCAGCACTACCAACAGGCACAGTGGGGCCAGGGATGAACAGGAGCCTTGCCAGGTCCCTGCTCAGGCTCCTCCCTGGCTGCCTGCTGCTTTATGCAGTGCTACAACCCTCAGAGGATGTTGGACTGCCGATTTCAGCTGGAAACTGACAGTCCGTCATCCACTGAGGGGTCCCAGATTGCAAAAGGGCACAGGCCAGGCTGAAGGACCCTACCGGTGCATAAATCCCTGCACCAGGCCTCTAGTTTTTATATAATTTTATTGTGTTCACTCTTTACATGTGTTACATCATTCTAAAATAGCTTCTCTCAATGTGGATAAATGGTTGTAGCATATTTATGCTTCACATCTGCTCAGTATGTCACCAAAATATTTCTTACAGGAGTCCTTAAAAGGTACCAAACCATCTTTTACAGAAGTGCCCCGAGAGCGTCCACTTCCTGGGTCTCAAATTGATTATATACTCTTTCTGGAACCAGTCCCTCTGGTCAGAGAAAAGCCATTGGTTTATTTTTTAAATATCTTGACCAATCATATGACAAGGGGAATGACATAACTAATTAGTAAATACAGATTAGGGTACAGAGCCCTGAAAAGTGGGTTCATATAGACCAATCTTATGACTTCCATATATTTACAAACAAGAGATGAATGGATGTTGTGTAGACAACCACAGAGTTTCCATACTAGAGTAGATGACAGAGAGCATATTATATTACTAATCTGTGATTCCTTGTTTGTGGGGCTTAGAAATGGTCACCCTTGTATGACACCAAATAAGTCTTGAATAAATATCCTATCAAAGTACATGCTTTAATGAATGAAGTGTAATAAATTGCTTCAAAATATATTTTTTCTTTAACTTTGATTTCTAAAGTTCAGCCTTATATTGATATTATTTAACTTTTTAAAAAACAACTTTTATATATAGTGATTGTTGCCATATTTAATTATCCTTGACTCTACATGTTTCTACATGACATCATCCAGGGAAACTAACAATTGGCTGTATGTGCATCTGTTTTCTGTTATAATGTAGATGTTGATCCCAAGAGCTAGATTCATGCTTTGGTTTGACCAACAAGTTATACTTAAAGTTATAATGACTTGCCTATTCCATAGTTAAGATTAAAGCAAGTCTCAGTATGCTATGTTTGACACAGCAATTTCAAAGCTCTCAAAAGCAAGACATTGTAGAGAAGAGACCACTGGATTAAAAAGGCCCCTTTCTTTCTAATATGCCAAGTGAATAGATAATTTGCTGATGCTCTCAATAATTTATCCTGCTTTGGGAATTGTGCAAGGTATGCCTCCAGTTAACTTACAGCTGTTGTTGTAGCTCTTTTATTATTGTTTATTCTCTAAAAATACATTTTTTCCTGCAAATATATTTAAGATTCAGAACTCCCTGGCTTCTAGATAAAATCATCATAATGAGTTTGGTCTCCACATGTATGTGTAAATACCATCTGTCTATCTTTAAATTATGGTGCCAAAAAAAGCAACTCTTACATTTTGTTCATATCAAAGTTATTTATTTTGTGTTGAAGAATTTTAGGGATCATAGCAATATTGAAGGCTTTTTACCATTGCTTTTTGTGATGTTCAAATGAATAAATACCATTACCTTTTTTAGATGCAACTAAAAGCACCATAAATCCCAGAGAAACTAATGTTTTATCATTGTTACACATAGTTGGAAAAATTTCCATTTGGATCACTACCTCAAATTTGGGTTTTGAGAATAAACTAACAGAATTTATTTAATTCCACTCCCCCTTTATTGAGTACTTCTCATATGTCAGGCTCCATGCTAGATACATAGATGAATGAGATAGTTCCTGCCCTCAGCTGCAGTCTAATGGGAGATAGAAATGTACACTATATTTATAGAGCAGTGCAGGTACATGTGTAATAGCAGAAGTATAACAAAATAAAGAAGTGAAGGTGATTCTGTCCTGGTTGAGGGGTAGAATTAGGATAATTGGGAAAGATTTTCCTAAGGTCATGGCATTGAACTATGGCAGGTAATCTTTGATCCTCTCTCCATCACTTTTAAAACCCCATCAAGTTTGCCCCTAGAAGGAGGCTAAGAGTGAATTATAGTAACTTCCCAAGCATGGGTTGCATGACCTTCTCTTTTTTTGTGTGTCTTCTAAGTCGGTGGTCAGCAAACTGCGGTGAGTCATGGTTTGCCGCTCTGTTGACTAATGAGTTTGCCGACAACTGGGATAGGGACTTAATCACAAAGAACAACACTTGTAATTATTGAAATAGATAGTCTAGGTCAGTGGTCAACAAACTTATTAGTCAACGGAGCAGCAAAGCACGGCTTGCGAGCCGCATTTGGCTCTCAAGCCACACTTTGCCGACCCCTGTTCTAAGTTGTGAGTTCTAAGACATGTACCCAGAAGTGTCACAATGCATGTAGGATAGCATGCTTCTCCCCTTTTTAGTAATGTGAACCCCTTCCTAACATAGCCTCAGACACAAGAAAAATAACTAGCACAGCTGTGTTCCTATTATGTCCATCTTCTATCCGCCTCTTGTTACATTTCCAAATGCAATGTCACCATGACCCTTCTGGTGGGTGCCAATAGTACCATTTTACTTTATATGGATTAGCTCAGTACAGGTTTGACCAAATTCTGAAGGTCATTGGTTTCCACTCTGCCCTGAAAAAGTGATCAGCTCCTACTCTTCTTGGGCTGATTATCCAATTTTTAAAATTGCTTTAAACCCTGTATTATTTTCTTGCCTCTAACTTCCTGCCTGCCTTTGGGTTTTTTTTAACTCTTGGAAAAATTGTTGCTAAAAGTTGGAGAAGACAAGAAACAAAAAGGGGAAAAAGTGGTACTCGTGATCAGAAATTTTTATAATACTTACCAAAGATCTTCAGATCAAAAAACAACAAAACAAACAACAACAAAAAGTAGGCAGTAAGTCTAAAGAGAATAAAGCTGTGACATGCAAACCTGTTCTTTGGATTTTAATATTCATTGGAATAATTACATTTGTAAAATAAGTTGAATAACATTAATATCAATGAATAACATCATAATTATCAGCATCATCATCTTCATTATCAGTGAGGTGATCACTAAGACATGTCTGTCTAGTGTGTGCACAGAGAACCCAGGAGGAAATGAAAAGGACATTGCAAGGATTCCATGGTTCAATAGCCCCATAAATTTTCCTGTAGAGTAAATATGCACTGTTATTTTTAAAATATCTCCAGAGAAGAACACCAAGATGGCGGCATAGGCAAACACCTATTGTTCTGCCCCGCGCAACTATTTAGGAACTACAACATAACAGCAGAACAGACAAGCACCCAGAATCGCCAGAAAGCTGGCTGAATGTAAACTCCACTAATAGGAGCAAAGGTGGGACGCTGAGACTCAGGAGCGGCGGGAGCACAGTCTTTCAGACGAAAAAGGTTAGGAGCCGCTCTGGTCGCGCGCGCGCGCGCGCGCGGGCTGGGGCTGGAGCAGGGACCGGCCGGATTTCGCCCACGAGGAAGGGCGGAGGCGTCCCACTGCCCAGATTTCCCGAGCCGGGCGAGGTCCGAGATCCAGGGTAGGAGAGGTCCCCCTGCACAGATTACCCAGAACTGGGCGCGGTCCGAGGTCCGGGGGACGCACCCTGGAAGCGGGGCGCGGTGCGCAAACCCGCGACTTGCCCCCTGGAAACTTGGTTCCGGAAACCATTTATTTTACAGCCCTGGGCTGGACTTTTGGTGTGCAGGCACATTTGGGGAAAGGCAGAGTTGTCTGGCAAGGGGAAGAGACTAGTGGCTTTTTCTTGGAGGAGTCTGCAGCCATCCCCATCCAACAGAGACCTGCGCGCGCGAGCGCATAGGACCCAGCTGCCGCCGCCACCGCTGCCGCTGCGCGCAGCCCAGAGACTCCGCCCATCCAATCTGAACTCAGTCTCCCTTCACAGCCAATTGGCCTGGAGGTCAAGCCCTCCTAGGGCTAACAACAAAAACCTGGGTTTAAATTCAAAAACACTGAATACAACCCATAAAGGATTGCAGTAAGAGTACCCACCTCAGGTAACTGGGGAGACTGAGCCACTGTCCCTTTGAGGATATCTACCACATAAAGCAGCCACCATGCAGAGACATGGAAAGAAATCAGGTGTGAAAGAAATGGAGGAGAAAAGACGACAAGACATTGAGTTCAAAACCACGGTTATAAGGCTTTTCAAGAGGCTCCTACAAAAGGCCGATCAAATTAATGAGAATTACCAGGAAATAAACAAGACCAACCAGCAAATGAATGAGAATTACAAGGAGATGAATGATACTTACAAGCAAATGAATGAGACCCTCAGGGAAATGTACAAGACCTCTGAGGATACGAACCAGACCCTCACAGATAAAAAAAAGGACCAACTAGAAATCAAGCATACACAGACTGAAATAAAAAATATTACACAAAGTCCTAAAAGCAGTCCAGAGGGCCACAAGAACCAAGTCAAAGATTTGAAATACAAAGAACCAAAATCCACTCAGCTGGAAAAGCAAGAAACAAAAAGAATTCAGATAATTGAAGATAGCGTAAGGGGCCTCTGGGACAACCTCAAGCACGCCAACATCCGAATTATTGGGGTGCCAGAAAAAGAGAGAGAGCAAGTCAATGAAAACCTACTTGAAGAAATAGTGACTGAAAACTTTCCCCACCTGGTGAAAGAAACTGACTTAAAAGCCCAAGAAGTACACAGAACCCCAAAATATAGGAATCTAAAGAGGACCACACCAAGACATATCATAATTAAAATGCCAAGAGCAAAAGATAAAGAGAGAATATTAAAAGCAGCAAGAGAAAAACAGTTGGTTACCTACAGGGGAGCACCCATCCGATTGTCAGCGGATTTCTCAACAGAAACGATGCAGGCCAGACGCGAGTGGCAAGAAATATTCAAAATAATGAAGAGCAAGAATCTACAACCAAGATTACTCTATCCAGCAAAGCTATCATTCAGAATCGAGGATCAGATAAAGTGCTTCGCAGATAAGAAAAAGCTAAAGGAGTTCATCACTACCAAACCAGTATTATATGAAATGCTGAAAGATATTCTTTAAGAAGAGGAAGAAGAAAAAGGTAAAAATATAAATTATGAACAACAAATACACATCTATCAACAAATGAGTCTAAAAATCAAGTGAACTGATAGGCTGATGAACAAGATAAACGGGTGACTATAACAGAAACATGGACATAGAGAGGGAATGGACTGACAATTCTTGGGGAGAAAAGGGTTGTGGGAAGTGCAGCAAGAGATTGGACAAAAATCTTGCAACAATGGGAGAGGACATTGGGGAGGGGTAGGTGAGGGCGGAGGGTGGGATAGGTACAGGGGGGAGGGAAGATATAGGGGGATAAAAAAGGGGAAACAATGTAATTAATAAACTGAACAATAAAAAAAAATTGAAAAAAAATAAAATAAAATAAAATATCTCCAGAAGTTCTTATGATTAATAAAATCAATTTCACTTAAAAGCATTAACAAATGTGGCATTACTTTCTAACAGTTTTTCTCAATCAAATTATAGTGAAAATATAACATTTATGTAAATTCACAACTTTATGCATATATGTGATTAATACAGCCCTTTTATATGAAAAAGATACAAATCAATAATTTAATGACAAGGAAGCTAGGAGGAATTTTTGACATTGGTGATGCTGAAAAGAACATGTAGGAAGGTTGTATACACAGTCACAGTTTTTAGTACCTGATTTTATTGGAGATGGCAGCTTTCCTTCAAAAACTTTATAACATCACTAGAAGCCCAAAGCACGAAGATTCATGCTAGAATGGGCTTTCCTTTCCCTGGTAGCCGGCACTACTTTTCCATTCCAGCCAGCCCCTTTCTGCTCAGGCCCAGGAGCCACCTCTTTCTGCTCCAGCACTGCCTTCCCACACTGCCCAGAGGCCCTGAGAGACCAGGAGTTGGACAGAAATGCCTGTGTCGTCACCATGGTGATGATGCAAGCATTCTGCCCCAGTCACTTGGCACCTGTGTATGCAAATTAACCTCCATTTTTATTGGGTTAATTTGCATATCACTCCTGATTGGCTGGTGGCATAGCAGCAGTGTGGTAAATTTACATGTTTGTCTATTATTAGGTAAGATTCTCAGCACTTTAACACTATAGAACTGTGAACTTTTAAAGAACATTGAGAATATTGAGATCATTTTACAAATAAGAAAGTATTTTAGCATGGACTGTCCAGGACTACACAGCTAGATAGTGTGAAATTGGGACCATAACTAAAGTTTCCTGATGCACTATCATAGGTTAGCTTTCCTTCTGAAATATTGTTAAAAGGTGAAGTAATCAAAAAGTGAAAAACATTAAATATAGGTTGCTTTGAAGCTATGGAATAGTATTTGATAGAACATAGTACATAGATCCTGGAACCAGAATGACTGAGTTTAAATTTTGACTTTTCCACTTATTAGCAAGTTATTTCATTCTCTGTGCCTCAAAGCAGAGGAAGAAGAAATAAATGTACCTGTCTCATAGGGTTGTTGATAAAATAAAGTGAGTCTTAGCATTGCTAACCTACTTATAGTATGAGCTATACATGTGTTATCTTCCTCATAATCATCTTCATCATCTATCACATCTAAATCCCTAAGCCATTTCTTTAGCCTCTTAGGGGCTCATTGATTTTTCTCCATAAATGTGGAAGATTGACCAATCAGATGACTGGAGGTAACTTTGTTAGTGTTTTCATGGTCAAAGCAATGACCATACCAGAAAAGCAGGATCAGTGAATTTGTTACAGGATTTGGCTTACACAACTGTGGGGGCTAGTTTCTGTAAGACTGTCTCTGCATCTGATACAGTCAGAAAGGGATGATCACAGGCTGATATCCACAACTTAAGCTGAAATCCCAAAGCAGTGATCTGAAACTTGTATCCTTGCTTTTGACTTTGGTTTCAAGGGTATCCTGCAAGGACCCTTTGTCACAGAGTTTAGAACACAGACATGGCTCAGAAGGAACCAGAAGAAGGTTGAGCAAATGCAGGCTCAGGTGCTACTTTATGCCAACAAGGTGAATAAGCAGATCAGCAGCAACATGTGTGAGCTACCTAATGACACCGGTTCATTTCCACCCTCTAAAGCTCATAGGCATCTTTCTTGTGACTCTAAAATGTACAACAAAAGGGATTCTAGGAACTGTGATTAATGTAGCCAGGTTGACACTGCACAAATCATTGCAGTAACCAATAGTAGGAGGACAAAGTGGGGCAGAAGAGAGGACAAAATGAGGGAGATTCAAAGGAAATGAGATGCACACTGATCTTGTTTCACCCTATGTTGAAGGGAGTGTATATTGAGGATCATGGGCACAGTTCCACAGATCTCTATGTACTCCTGCTTCCAGTCCCTGGAGAACTAGCCAAATAAAGGAAAGATAATTGGGTTTGTTAATTAGTAGATACTTTCCCCTCAACATGATACTTAAAAGTATTCTCATAAACATAATAAATCTGATGTATTTTATATTTTTAAAATGTATTCCTCCAAGACTTTCTAGATATTAAAAACCATGTATTGTATTTTTTTTCTTGTACCTTGTACCTTTTTAACTGGCTCAGGTAACACAAATCAAGCAAAGTCAATCACATTTGCATAGAGAGTCAAGAATTCTCCAATTTAATTATAAATTTTGAAAATATTGAACATCAAACAACGATGGGTTAGAAACAATACAAGTGTTTTTGTGTGTTTTTCCTTCTTTACTTCATTTTGAATCTCTATATTTCCTTAATTTTCATTCAATTTTAAGAGTTCTGAAAACCATCTGAATAAATTATCTATTGCAGTGTAACAGACCACCTCCAAACTTTTAATTACTTAAAACAACCACCATTTTATTTGCTCTTAATTCTATGAGACAATAAGTTAGCCCAGATGTTTTCATGCTATTCTTTCTGACAATCACTTGTGCTGCTACAGGCATCTGGCAGCTGTCTAAGATGGCCCCAGTCACACATCTGGTGGTTGATGTCAGCCCTGCCATCTGATCTACAGAGCCTCAGCTAAGATATATCCTATCTGCTCCAAGTGTCCTTTCATTCTTCATTGGGCTAGACCGGGCTTATTTCCATGGTGATACAAGAGGGTGAAAACAGAAGCTGGGATGCCTATGGAGTCCAAGACTTGAAAACCCTATGACTTGGCTTCTACACTTTATTAGTCCAAGGTAGTCACAACACTATCCTAGATTCAAGTGGCTAGAAATAGATTATACATCTTGATGGATGCAATGGCAAAGTCATTGCAAAGGATATATTAACAGAGATAGGAAAATAAACTGTGGCCATTGTTTTGTCATTTACTACACCTTCCAGGTAGGTAATCATTGACATATTTTTAAGAGGTTAATTTCACCAATTTGACTTCTCATATGCTCACTTTCCTTTTAAAAAGTTAACAATAATTTTTATTTTACGATGTTCATTCAAAAATAGTATATACATTTCAAATGAAATGCTTCAGTAAGATAAGAGTCTAATTGCTAGAGTATATTAACTTTAACTTAGATATTGAAATTCATACACAACCCTGGTAATTTGTGTCTATCTGCTCCCCTGTTCCCCTCCACCACTTGGTATTTGGCCATTTAATTTACTTCAGCAATTATGTTTAAAATAGGGGGTTCCCTCAGCCCAGTCTGCCCCCTCTCACAGTCCAGGAGCCCTCAGGCGTGATTAGGGAAAAGTGATGCCCCATCACACCTCTGCTACTGCTACTGATGGCAGTGCAAGCCTTGGCAGGCCCTGGTTACCTGAGCCTTGGGCGACACTGGGCAGCTGGGCAACTGACATCTAAGCTTGCCTGTGCCTTTGGCATCAGCTAGACAGCCACCATCTGAGGCTTGCCTGTACCTCAGGCCAGGCCAGGATGGCTGGGCAGTTGCCATCCAAGGCTTGTCTATACCTCTGGCCAGCCCTGGGTGGCTGGAGGGGCTGAGGGGACTGGGGGACTCTGGAGGCAGGCTCATGGAGCGGCCAGGCACACCTTGAGGTGGGTCTGGGCCTGGTCTTGTTGCATGCCTGCCATCCCGGCAGGGCTGAGGGGACTGGCACTGCCATCTTGTGGCTGTGGACAGTGCCATCTTTGAGGGTAGGGCAGTCAATTAGCATATTCCCTCCTTATTGGCTGTGGGCACCACCATCTTTGTGACTGTGTGAGGGCCAATTAACATATTCCCTCTTTATTAGATAGTACTAGGGGCCCAGTGTACAAAAATCATGCACTGGGGAGGGGAGGCAACCAGACTGATCAGGGGAAGGCGCCAGCCTCATAACCCACTGCTGCAGCCACTGCCAGTCACTACAGCTGCCAAGGTATTTTCATCAACACAGACTCCAGTCTCTTCACCATAAAAAAAATGACAACTTTCTTTAAGCATTTTCAAGATGTATCTTTCATAGGATATGACATTTCTTTATTTTTTTTTTATCCCCACCTGAGGATATGTTCCCATTTATTTTTTTCCTTTCCCTCTGATCCCAGGCTAGGCCCCTGCCCAAGCCTAAAGCCTCCACCCCAGGCTTTAGGCCTGGGAAGAGGACCTGCACCTCTCCGATGGCCAGCTGGGAATGACCTGGGTGCCAAGGAGGTTCCTGGGACCCAGGTATGTATGCAAATTAACCACCATCTTTGTTGGGTTAATTTGCATACTCACTCTGATTGGCTGTGGGCATAGCAGAGGTACAGTCAATTTACATGTTTCTCTATTATTAGGTAAGATATGTGTACATACCTCACAGGGGAAAGGAAATTCCTCTGGTAATTCACTTGTTTTCATGGACTTTTAAGGAAGATGAAACTTTAATGAAGTTTAGATGTTAACATGACTACTTTGTTCCTCCTTGTGCCTACTTGAGTTTTTCAGCAAGCAGTAAATAATTACGAAGTACCTATAGGATAGGTATATGTGTTATAGCTATTATTTATTGTTTGGCTTATCTCAAATAATGAAAGATGGAGTTGTTCAACGTTTACAAATACTCAAACTATGGTTAGGGAAACTTCATCAGTTGCTGGGTAATATTCATTAGTATAGGTGCAAAGAAACATTTGACCATTCAGCAACCATTTTATTGTAATGCCGCACTTACATAATGCTTTGCCATGTGCCAGGCATCATTGTAAAAGCTTCATGAATAATTCACTAAATATTCACAGTAACCCTGTGAGATAGAGAGCTTTATTACAACCATTTTACAGATGGAGATATGGAGGCACAAAGAGGTTATGTAATTTACTCAAAGTCAGTTAGCTAATAAATTATGAAGCTAAACTTGGATCCCCAGGTAGTCTGAAATCTTCAGCACTAAGTACTCCATGCTGTTTCTCACTGCCTTCAAAACCATGCACCACAGTTGGCATATGGAGAAGTGTACAGAAGTATAAGAAATTCTGCCTCTACGTGGAGAGATAAATATATCTTATACACTTGAAACTGGAAAACAATTATAAATCTACTTGCAGGACTTTGCCTCTTCTCCATGAGAAAGAGAAAAGGGAATACAGTAGATGAACTTGTCTTGGGCACAGACAGCTACTTCTTACTGATAAAACCCAGTTCTTCATTTAAAGAAGATTTGTTATGTGATGAAAAGAGCATAACACCTAATAAGCAGGAAATCTCAATTTTATAACTTTTTATTCTCTACCTGTCTGTGCCACTATAAGCTGCCACTTTCTCAATTAGTCTAAAAGTTGCAACAGAAAACCTTTAGATTAGAATTAACTACCATCCCCCACAGTAGCATACAGCTGCTATGTCTGAGACAGCCAGTATCTGTGGGGATATGAAATGCAAAAGATATAATTCTGAATCAAAAGGCACCTTCTTACCCCCTCTCTTTCTAAAATTAAATCTCCATTGCTTTTTAAAATATGCCCTAATATCATCTCATGTTTTTGTGTGTGTGTTTTCATATTTTTCAATTCCAATTAAACTCCTTCCATGTATAAATTGTGATTTAGGATGGGTTTTTCTGTCTCTTAATTTATTCTGTTTAACACTCAAGTAATCACTACTTAGCCAAATAAATTCCCTGAAGTATATGCAAGGCTCTGAGATGAGTTATCATTTAAACCTTTTAAAATTGAATCCATGCTAAGGGATTAACCTGGACTAGATGTTAAGGGCTATCTTTCACCAATGATGCCTTTTGTGCTTTATTGGTTCTTGTTGATAAGAGGAAATTTCATTTTGAACTAATTAAAATAATATTTAGGATTCTACATGCTGCACTTAAAGTGAGTCATTGAATAAACACGATTAACACATACAGCATAAAAGGAGAAAAGTCTCATAGCATTTTATATATTTTCTTAATCTTTCAATTTGGGGACCTTTAAAGATTTAATATTTTTAAGTCATCCTCACTCCCATCTGGCTTGTTGCAACAAAACTTCTATCTACAATGCAGTCACTTTGCAATCATAAACTCTTTTATAAGACTAGGATATAGAACACGAAAAATGAGTCCATTTTGATGGCCACTGCAGTTATGAAAAAAAATTGTCTTTTTCCTTGGTGGAATGATGGTTTCTTTCATCTCACAAAGTCTCCTGCTTCTCATGACATTTTCAGGGCATAGAAAAGTCTGATTCTCAAATAGCAGCCTTAGGGTATGGGGTCGCCTGTCCATGGAGGCACCTCTGGGCACATCTCATCTGCAGACCTCGTGGCCCAGCAGTTACTATTCACCTGCATTTGTGGGACCCATTGCTTAGTTGCCCTACTTTCCTCAATCACGTTACTCAGGCTGGCTTAGCCAGGCTTGATCCAGCTTCTAACCTCTCAGGTCCCGTCCACTCCTGTTGGGGAAGGAAGGACTGATACACTTTTATATTCATAAAAGGTGCTTTTTTGATATAGGAAATTTTCCTTTTAATTTTCCATTTCTCAACAATCCCTTTTATTTTCTTTATTTTTTATTATTCTTTTGTTACCATAACTCCATTAGCTTTTTCTACTAAAGATTTATAAAATTGTTATTACATTTTCTAACAGTACCTCTGAAGATTTGACATCTCCAGTAGGAGGTATGCAAGAGCAGCTGATCGATGTTTCTCACTTTCTATCCCTCTCCCTTCCTCTCTGTAAAAAATCAATAAAATATATTTTTTAAAAAATATTTGATTTTAAAATCAAAACAAAAATGTTCTTTTATTTCCATTGGATTCTTGGTATCCAATTTGTGGTGTGCCTTCTTTCTCTTTTAGATCTTATATATCTCACTCTCTACAAAGGGGCTATTGAGTGATGATCAGTCTTGTCCTAATTAGAAGAAAAGAAAACATTCCTAGTTTGTGATCCTGCAAAATTGGTACCATTAAAAATGTTGTTCAGCCGAGACCGGTTTGGCTCAGTGGATAGAGCCTCGGACTGCAGACTGAAGGGTCCCAGGTTCAATTCCAGGAAGGGCATGTACTTGGCTGCGGGCACATCCCCAGTAGGGGGCGTGCAAGAGGCAGCTGATCGATGTCTCTCTCTCATCGATGTTTCTGACTTTCTATCCACTCTGTAAAAAATCAATAAAATATATATTTTTTAAAAAATGTTGTTCAATTTCGTGAGAAATTGAGTATAAATAAGGCAATGAAAATTCCGTCTGTAGTTAAATCAGTGATTTGCCCTGTTCATGACCCTGGCCAATCAGGCTGTTTTGAAGTCTAGAGCCTCTCGGAGTGAGCTATAACACAATTGATCCAGCTCTATGAGACACAGCACACTATTGCCTTCATTGATTTGTCCCCAGTCTATTCTCTACCATATCCCATTTAGCTGATCAATTAATTTCTGATATAACTCTTGCGCATTGGTTGAAAATAATGCAGCTGGTGGTATTTCCTCATCAGCAGTAGTGAGGAGTGCCACGTATGTATGAAAACCAAGAGGAGTTTTCTCAATGAGAGTCAGGTTTAAGGGGTAGATTACTATAAGCACCTTGAAGGCAAGGGCTGTAGCTTCCTTATGTCAATTCTGTAGCACAATCACGTGGTGCAGAACCGGGCAGGAAGGAGATGCTCAGAAGTGTTTGTGAACTAAAGGAAGAAAATGCTAGTGTGTTGGTTTTGTAGCAAAGTAATTTGAATTGATTGGTAAGCATCTTCAGCCCCCATGCCTGAAATTCTGAAATTTTATTTATTCCATTGAAAGACTAGGCTGTGAAATACACAGATCCATGAACCAGAAGCCAAAAGAACTGGGTTGAATGAGGGCAAAAAAGAAAGAGTGAGAACTGGTGTCAGACCCATGTGTTTAAATCCCAGCTCTCCTTCTACTGAGTGCATCACTTTTGATATTCTACAGATTCTCTACATGACTTTCTTTCCCCATCTGAAAAATCGGACATTGATACTCACTTTATGGGGCTCTTTTGAGGACTGAATGACATAACACATGTCATATGAAGGCACAAAGGCATATGAAGGCACACAGCATGTGTGTTTGGGAAACCAGAAATAGTTCTATTTTTCTGGAGCACGGGGCATCAGGAGAAATGTGGGAGGTGACATGAAAAGAGAACAGGAGCAGGCAGGTCATCAAGAGCCTTGGGTGCCACATTAATGGATTTGAACTTCATTCTGAAACCTTTGGGATGTCATTAAAGTATTTTAAGCAAGGGAGAGGAATTCTGATATCAGATTTGCATTTTATGATAGCAGTTTGGAAGAGCAACACCAAATTAGAACATGCTGGCTTTCAGCCTTCCTGCCTCCTCCAGATCTCTTCTCACACCTGTTCTCTGGTCTCAGAACTGTGCTTACAGAATGGGCCTTGGTGTCTTGGCCTCTGGGCTTTTGCATGTGTGATGATCTCTTCCTAGAACATGCTTTTTCTCCTTAGTGTACTATTAGGGAAAACTATCTTAGTTGCAAATGGAAGGAAGTCCATTAAGTTAATGAAGTTGCTCAGATGTAACTCCCTACATAGCTGTACTTATGAGTCCCAAAATCAGAATCAGGGTTCTTTCTCTGTCTCTCCACCAGCACTTTTTTTCTGTTTTTTTTAAATTTTTTATAATATCCATTATAATGGGTATTAGATGATATCTCACTGTGTTTTGATTTGTAGTTCCCTAATGATGTAGACCATCTTTTCCTATACTTATTAGTCCTTAGAGAAATGTCTATTCATTCCTTTGCCCATTTTTAACATAGTTTTATTGTTATTGGGTTATATGAGTTCTTTATATATTCTGGATATTAACCTCCTATCAATATGATTAGAAAACATTTTCACGTTGGTTTTTTTAAGGACTTTCTTATTCCCTGGCCCTGACCTTTCACCACCCCTACCCCCATTTTAAGAGGATCTATAAAGAAAAAGAAGCTCTTTATGTGTGCCTAACTTTTCATACAATCAGCCCATTGACACTACTCAATACATAGCCAAGGAAGGAAAATAATTGAGAATGGTTAAAGTATGTGACAGCAGAAAGTGCATAGGCACCTCCTCTGAAGTGCATGTTGTTACTTTTACCCAGGAAATAGGAAGCCTCAGAGAGGGTGGGTAAGATGTGGTAGAACTTAACTAAATGGTCTGATGTTAGAATTGACTTTGATGCATCACATGGAGCTTTCTTCATGACTTAGCATCAGGAATTTAATTAAAAGAAAAAAGTCAATAAAAAGCCTGTTATGATAAGGGGAGAAGGTGGCTGTCATTGGTCATTCAGTTGGGTACAGCATAGTGTGTAGTCAATGGCTAAGGAACAGCACACGTGCTGCTAGGATTTTAAATGATTCCAACTTGCTCTTCAACCAGACAAGGCATCAAGGCCACAAGGGCACCTTTCCCATCCATCAACACCTAAGGTAGAGACACACAAGCCAGACGTGGCCTCTTTCTGGTTTTGAGGGAGCTTTCTGCCCATGAGGGAGCTGCATGAGAGATAAACTAGACTTAGCATCTTTCAATGACTTTGACACAAATTTCTATCTTACATAAATCCTTAATTTCCCTGGAGCTGATGCAAGCTACTGCAGAAGGCATATAGTGCATCTTCTAGAGATCATATTTTCCCATAGCTCTCTTCATTTCTTTCTCTTTTTTTCTTTATTACCTTTTTCTTCTCTTTTTCTTCTGCTCTTGGCTTCTCCCTTTCTTCCTGTTGTTCACTTGGATCTGAATTCTGTAAGTTGAGTATTCCTGTTTACAGACACTATACCATCATCTTCCTGTTGATTTTGCATCAAATGTTGTATACTTAATTCTATGATTGGTGTTTACATTAATTTGTTGGCTTAGTAATGTTTAGTCAATTTGTGTGATATGTTTAGTGAGTGATTCTACATCAGAGGCAGTTACTGCTTACTCTTTTCTCCAGGTGCCCCAGCTCCCATAGGGCCCTGAGTGCCAGGGTGCAGAACACATTCAAAATAGGGTAGAGAGAAGCACTCTCTCCCAGGGCCTCTGAGCCTCCACATCCTCCAATCATAGGCTGTGTTGTAATCTTGGGATTCTCAATGGCATGGTAATTCATGAATTTGTAGCTGAAGTAAACACTGTCCTGGAGACTCTACCCATAAGTTCAGGCTCTTCTTCCTTTTCTGGCCCTGACTCCTCCAACAAGAAGATGCACCATTAACAGTCCAACCATTCAGGTTAATCTGTTTCTTTTCTTGTCACTGAAAATCCTCTTTGCTATATGAATGGGCATATTAATTAAAGTGAAATAAAAGAAGCTTGACAACGTCTATTTCCCATTTGACTTTAGGCCCATGAAATGAAACAATAGATCCTTTAGTCATTAAAGAACCTAACCCATATCTTCTTTTTATTTTATTTTATTGTTTATGACTTAACATGGTGCGAACTTTATGGATGAATACCTTGGTGACTGGAGGAAATGTCTTTGTTGTGTTTGAAATCAGATGTTTGAAGATATGAATTTTTGAAAATGTCTTTGAGTTTCATCCTGATACTCAGCATAGTGTAGACCATTTACTGTAGGAGACCTTCAGGCAGCAGATTGTGATGCACTGTGCAATGTCCAGGAAGCAATTTCTTTTCCTGGCTTTTTCTGCATTTAGAATCTTCAGAAAGCATTGTTATTTACATTACACTGACCTTTGAGCCAATGTGTATTTTATCTTTCTTTTGTGTTTTAGAAATATAGACATATGCAATGCTTTGGAAAAGGACCAAATATATGTCAGTGTTGTTAGTTTATAATAGTATTGCCTGGTCACTATTAATGTTATGTCATAACCATTATCATTATTTGTGTTACATTTTAGTTGGAGGGTAAACAAGCCAATAAATGTGTTCTATTATTAATATTTAACTATGGGCTATGGAAAAAAAGCCAACATTATATTATAAAAAATGCATTGAATATACCATGGCAAACTTAAAACCTATGTAGAAAAAAATATTCTCTGGCAAGAGAGAAACCAATGAAATCTCCAAGAAACAGGTCATTCTGAAATATCTAAGAGTAGAACTTTTATGGGAGTGCTTAAATATCTGATATCTTCAGTGAAGGGAAATGAAATGAAATTGCTTTGAGCACCACCTTTTAGAAATAAACTTGCCTTTCCTTATAACTGAAACATCAGAACAGAAATGGTACAAGTTCCTTCTAAGCTTCTTGCAAGCTTGGTATATAATATATTAAAGGAATCTGATTTATAGTGATGAGTTATTAAGGAGAAATTGAAAGATTCCCTTCCCAGAGGTTTTTTCATGCAAAATTTAAGGAAGCCTTTAAAGTCCATTAGTTTAAAAGGTAAACTTATTAAATCCTTCATGATAAAAGAGCTATATCTGATTTTATGGTAAAATTAAAAAGGCATGTACAGCATTTTAAGAATTGGTATAATACACTTCTTGGCTCTCCTTGCAGCCAATGATAGCTAGAGTTTAATGTGATGATTTAAGGATGATTTAAATTGGTCATTTTGCAGAAGGGGGAGGAAGATCCACAGAGAAACTAATTTATGAAATGATGTAAATGAGACTTAGAGTAAAGTGACGATGTGATTGGAGGGAAGTCATGGTCTATAGCCCACATTAAAAGGAGCCAAAGTTACTGGCCTATGTTTCAGATGGCTTTAATAAAGAGCCTGTGGGGGGCTGCATATTTAAGGCCCATGGCTGCATATGAACATAGGGACCCCTGCAAATCTGTTTTTCCTTACCTGGAGCCAATCAATACAAGGGATGCTAATTAATATTCTGCCATGTATCTACCTACTGTATGTTTGTTCTTCAGATTGGTCAGCAAATAAAATAATCTTGAATGTGTCTTCATTAAAGCCTCAACTTTTTATAGTGAATGAGCAAACCATCCCGATAGATAAAGAGCAAGCCACAAGTTTCCTCCTGGCATTTAAAAGGATCCATGGCCTGAGTCAGTGAATTATTATTTCAACTCCATTTTTTATATGAGAGTAAATGTAATCACAATGTAAGTTATTTATAATGATAAGTTAAAAAGTATATATCAGTACCAGAAGCAGTAGAACCAAGATGGTGATATAGGTAAATACAGTACTCACTGTCTCCCACAACCACATCAAAATTATAACTAAAATACAGAAATCTGGCTGAATGGAAATCCTAAAACAAGTAAAGAAGAAAGCAAACTGAGACTTGGGGCAGAGGTGTTGACAAGGCTGGTCCAACACCCATGTGTGGCATTTTTTAATCCAGAGGAAGATCATCCCTTCAGAGATCCCTCATGAGGAAGAAGGGGGTCCCAGCCCAACACCAGACCCCTCAATCAGGGTTTCAGTGCCAAGAAGTGAAGTCTCCATAACTGTGGGCTATAAAACCAGCAGGGATTATGGCTGAGTGACACAGAGTTTGCTGGAGTTCCAGCAGTTCCTCTTAAAGGGCTGGTGCACAGACTTACTTAAACTCACTCCCTCTGATCTCAGCATTGGGGCAGTGACTTGGGGGGATCCAGGGACATACAATATGAGAAGAACTGATTGTCTGGCATTGAGGCAAGAACTTGGTGGCTTTCTTCCAGACAAGGGTGCTCACAAGGTTCATTGTTCCTATGCTGAGACTTCCCCCATTGCAGAGTTTACTGGCATCCATATCAGAGTCTTCATCAGCCTGGCTCACACTGTGTGCTCTGGCTTGGTGATTCCCTGAGATCCTGCCCTATCCAATGTACAGACCTACCCAAGTGTATATAGCACAGCTTTTACATATAAATAGCCTGTCATGGCTTAGACTTCAGAATTTCTTAAAATCTCTCAAACAAACAGCAGGTAGTGTCAGCATGCCCCATCCCTCTCAATAAAAGGCCCAAGGCATGGCAGTAGCAGCAGCCTGCCTTGTTTCACAGCTTGGCCTCTCCTGAGCACTTCCAAGTCCAACACAATTAGAGCCATTTGCAGATCACTCTGTAGCTCCTGCCAGGTGGCCCCAAGCAGTTTCTGACTTTGCACCTTTCAGGAGACTCCAAAGCCAGTGCATCTGGTGGTCAGTTTCAGACCAGAATAGATTTCAACTCTACATTCAAAAGCTACACACTCAAGGACCAGATTCAGTGAGCACCAAAGCCCTCCTGAAGCTCCATAGGGGTGTCTCCTACACAGCAGTTATTCCACATTAGTCACAGCTGGTCTTCAGTGATTGGAGAGGCTGAACCACTGGATACCTACCACACATGGCCACTCTGCCAATTCCAAGAGACATAGCCGCTCTACCTAATACATAGAAACAAACACAATGGAAACAGACAAGATGCAGAGGTAAAGAAATATGTCACACATGAAAGAACAAAAGAAATCTCAAAAAAACTAACTAAATGTGAATGCAAACCAGCAAACTACTAGATATAGACTTCAAAATAATGGTTATAAGGATACTCAGTGATCTTAATGAGAGTTTCAAGGGAGTTAGTGAGAATTTCAAGGGTCTTAGAACATTAAAGACATGAAAAAAGGACCAGTTAGAAATTAAGCATACACTAACTAAAATAAAGAATAATTTATAGGGATTCAACAGTAGAGGGTGACAATAATCAAATAAGTGATTTGGATTATGAGGAAGCAAAAAACACCCAATCAGAAGAGAAAAAAGGAAAAAAGAATCTAAAAAATATGAAGATAATGTAAGGAGCCTCTGGGACAACTTCAAATGTACCAACATTTGCATTATGATGGTGCTAGAATGAAAAGAGAGAGAGCAAGGTATTGAAAACCTATTTGAAGAAATAATGACAGAAAACTTCCCCTAACTGATGAAGGAAATAGCTTAAAAGTCCAAAAAGTGCAGAGAGTCCCAAACAAGATAAACCCACAGAGGCCTACACCAAGACATATATAATTAAAATGCCAAAGGTTAAAGACAAGGAGAGAATTTAAGATTCTCTTAAATTTCTTAAATGCATCAAGAAAAAAGCAGTTAATTGCCTACAAGGGAAAGTCCGTATAACTGTTAGCTGATTTCTCAACAGAAATTTTGCAGGCTAAAAGGGAGTGGCAATAAATATTCAAAATGATGAATAGCAAGGATCTATAACCAAGATTACCCAGCAAAGCTATTGTTTAGAATTGAAGATCAGATAAAGAGATTCACAGACAAGAAAAAGCTCATCTGGTGGAGCTCATCACCACCAAACCAGTATTACATGAAATGTTGAAGAGTATTCTTTAAGAGGAAGAGGAGAAGAAGGAGGAGGAGAAAGAAGAAGAAAAAAAGATCCAAAATATGAACAATAAAATGGCACTAAATACATATCTATCAGCAATTTAATCTAAAAAATCAAAAGAAATGAACAAAGAATCTAATGAACAAAATAAATCTATTAACAAAATAAAACCAGAGGCATGAAGATACAGAACAGATTGAGGAATTACAGAGGAAAGGAGAGAGTGGGGAGCAAGCAGAGATAACCAAAGAACTTGCATGCACATATACATTATCTTTGGCAGTGGTCGACAAACTCATTAGTCAACAGAGCCAAATATCAACAGTACAACGATTGAAATTTCTTTTGAGAGCCAAATTTTTTAAACTTAAACTTCTTCTAATGCCACTTTTTCAAAATAGACTTGCCCAGGCCATGGTATTTTGTGGAAGAGCCACACTCAAGGGGCCAAAGAGCCGCATGTGGTTTGTGAGCCGCAGTTTGCTGACCACAGATGTATGGTCAAGTACCTGCACATCTTTCTGCCTTAGCTTTTTCATCTATAAAATAAAGATAATAAGAGTTCCTATTTCATGGGATTATTGTGAGAATTAAATAAAGCATGTAAATTGCTTAGCACAGTAGCTGACACAGAGGTACATAGAAATCATTTCATACGCATTAGTCATTGAATCTGCTCCAGTCTCACCATTATGTAAATCTTGCATTGGAGAATTAAGACCTAGGATGGAATGTTTCAACTAGATTACCTCAGAAAGGAGGCTACATGCTAACTTATACCCAGACTACAAACTGAGGTTATCCCAACCCATCTAAAGATGTAAAAGATGAGCTAACGCAGATCCTACCCTTGAGAAAATTATAATTTAAGTCCATCAAAAAACAATACTACTGATGTCAAAGGTTGTCTAAAAGTTGAATTTTAGAATTAAGTAGCTGGTACCATGTGGATACTATACTTCTGATTCTAAATCAACTTAGTTTCTTTAACATTTTACATAAACTTTAATTTTACAAATGTCTATTAATAGAAAAATTTAAAAATATAGGATTTAAATATCTTTCTATACAAGTACCATGAGGTAGTATTGCTACCAGCACCAGGATTCCCAGTCATTCTCTCCTAAGCACCCTTCTATTTTGGTAGGATCATATGTATATACTATTTTGAAACATGGTTTTAATAATTTCACAGCGGAACGTTTCCATGTTATAGTGTGTGTTTTACACTATCATTGTAATGGTTGTATGCTGATCCATTTGTAACAGTGGCTGTGGGCTTACAGCCCCATGCACACCTAGAATACTGCCAACCCAGTCACTCATCCAGTTACCCCCACTTTCACTCGCATAGTTGGCCAAGTTTTATCATAAAGCCTATGGTCCTCCTAGGTGTAAGGACATTCCTCACCCCAAGCAACATATACCAGACCTTCCTGGTCACCTCACTTTTCCTTTAGCCACCAAATTTCTTATCTTTGTTTGATGGTGAAGAAAGAGGGCAGGCTCTACAGACATGCATACTTCTCTTGTCCCTCTGGTGATCAGTTTCTCTGAGCTTTCGCCTCTGCTCAGCCTGGAATAGGGCTGTTCTTGGGGTAACAGTGGGGCTGTGAAATACATAGAAAATACACACTTTTAATATTTGAACAATAACTATGCCTTGCATCATATGGGTGTGTGGTAGTTCAGTTAACTAATCCCCTAGGTTAACATTTTATTTGTTACCAAAATTACTATAGAAAAATATAACCACTAACTCTTCCTAACTCACCTGCCTATGAGTCTAGATTGGGTCACACTAAGAACCCAAATGTGGCTAGCTCTTTTCTACTTCCTCCCTCCCAGGGCTGATACAAAAGCTCACTCTTCCCAAGGACAAATAGCTCCCCAATTATTTCAGAAGCTCCCAAGAAGTTCATGAAAATGTCTTCTTCCCTGCTGTAGGTGACCCTCCCACACACAGCCACTTAGAGAGGGAACCCAGTGTCCCTCCCCATGGGCTGACTTGTGTGTCTTGAGTTTCACAACTCATCTTGAGACTTCTGCTGTGCCTTGTTCTGAATATTTTGTTTCTGTTGCTTTGCATACAACACCCCCTTCCCCACGTGGCCCTAAAGTGGCATTCTGATGACCAGAGCAGTGGTTCTCAAATCCTGTTTGAAGATAGACCAGCCACCTCAGCCTCCTGCCGGAATCACACCTGGACAGGTGGGAAGCACACACCATGCCCTCCTTTCCTTTTCTTTCCTGCTAAAACACTATGCAGCACCCTACTTCTCACATTCCAGGCTTCCTTTCTCATGAATATAAACAAGCAAAGAGGGTCCAGGACATGCCCTGGCCAGTCGTTCAGTGGTTAGAGCACCTGCCCTGGCACTAAATGGTCTCAGGTTTGATTCCTGGTCAAGGGCACATACCTGGGTTGCAGGTTCCATCCTGGCCCCAACTGGGGCATGTGTTGGAGGAAATCAATTGATGTGTCTCACTCACATTGTTGCCTCTCTCTCTCTCCCTTTCTCCCTCTCCCTCCCTTCCTTCCACTCTCTCTAAAAATAATGAATAAAATATGCTTGGGTGAGGGGAGAGAGAGAGAGAGAGAGAGAGAGAGAGAGAGAGAGAGAGAGAGAGATGCCAGAGCAGCCCTGGCCATGAATCTAGCAAATGAGGCTCCCCACGTAAACAGTGCAGCAGCAGGCATCTTTCCACCTAAGACCTCTGGGCATGTCTCTAATTATCATTTAATTTCTGTCCTTAGATAAGTTCTCAGAAATAGAATTGCTGAAATGGAAGAGAGGCAATAGATATTCTTGGCCATAGCTCCATAGCTTGACTCGGTGCCTGATTGAGTTCTGGCAGCATATTGAATTGTCACGGGGAGTCTCAGGAAAGGATGTTCCTGCTGGTTTTCCTGGTTTGTCATCATACAGTGGTGTTGCTCTGACAGTGAAGCCACAGAACACACGTGCCAGGGATGTACACTTCCTCCTGGGATTGACCTCATCCATAGCCTCTGATAGCTCTCACTGTCCATGACCCAACGGAATCGCAGTTGTTCTTTTTATTGAAATAAAATTTATGGGTGGTGAAATGTATGAATCTCAAAGCTCTGAATAACTTAAGGGGTCATAGAATCCAGGCTGTGCAGCAAGATCATATAGTGTAAAAATACCTGTAAAAATACAGGTTTCACATATGTAATACCCTAATCAATAAAGAAATATTTTTTTAAAGTGGTGATATGCATGTTTGGTGGGGGAGAGCTTGTTTTAAAACTTGTAATCCATCCTGATTCTATTCCCTTCAACTTATGGAGTCTTAGGAATAAAGAAAAGACAGTGAAGTTACATCTGCTTAATAGTAAAATCTTCTCAAGCATGCAGTCTCCTGACCTTAGGTACAGGGCATAGTAACTCACAGAGAAACCAATGGGGAAGAAACAGTTGAATGTTCAATGAGCATTTCTGCCATAAAATGAGCATTGCTGACCATGTGAAGAGTTTCTGACACACATAGCAACACTATTATGATTTCATCTTTGTTTTTTAAAACATAAAAATAAAAGAGAGTTAGACCTAACTGAGGTAAAATGTGATGGATGGTGCCAGGGGTCAGATGTGAAAGGTGGTGTTGAGCCGTGAGAATATTTGCGAGAGTGGCCGGAGGACAGGAGCTGTGTCAGGCCTTGTTGGCCTCCACCTGAGGGAGACCCACTCCGGCCGCTTTCCTCTCCCACCTTCCTTCTACTTCATAGCTCATTTTTCTTTTCTGAAACTTTATGTAATAAAAGACTACATAATGAGTTACATTAACATAATAGTGTTACTGTTTTGAAGCATGTGGAAAGGTTTTATATTAATTAAAATGTAAGGAAGACATTTCTATGCCTTTTATCCCTGCATGAAAATTAGACCTTTTAAGTTTTATTAAAACATGGAGTTTTTGTTCTTTTTCCCCACAAATGTGATTCAGCCTCCTGGATTTTAAGAGACATAATGGACAGCTAGCATTCATACAGTTGTGCTATTTGAAAGGAAGTTGGCTTACTGCTGCTATTCAGGCTGCATTTTTATGTGTAGGAATTGATGTATGCCAAGAAAAAGACAAGTGGCAATTAAGACTCTTATGCTTAGTTTTCAAGGTGTACTAAACTACTTTGAGTTTTAACTATATGTTGACTTTAAGAAAGTTAAAGTTTCTTAAACTTTATGTTTAATAAATCCTGTGGGAAATATTATCCCATTGGGCTAAACAAAGAAGCAGATTCACTTTCATGAACAAATCTAAATTCTTTTATCTTCAAATTTACTTGTAGATTAAAGAGAGGATAAGTATATAATAGAGGATGGAGAGAATAGAAAATTATGGTGAGAATTTCCTCTATATAGTCAATACAAGCCCGGTTCTTTGTGTGTGTTTTCAAACATGGGAATATTAAAAATCCAAAGCTTATTTATTCAAATATTTGTTCAATAAATGTTTATTATAAGCTCATGATGTATAAAGCACTGTCTGAGATATATTGGTGGGATGCAAGTCCACAGGACTCAGCTGAGAACCTCAATAGACTTACATCTCAAAAAGGACATTCACATCTAGAGTGCTTAGAACCAGTTTTATGGGCAAACACTGATTTATAAATATTAAGGAAAGTTAAAATGATAATTGACATTTATTGAGAACTAACTGTGTGGCAGGCATATTGTAAGTTATTTCACCTTTTATTTCCTCTTGATAAAACCTTACTAGTAGTGCTTCTGTTACCTCCAGTTTACATCTGAGGATACTGAGACACAGAGAGGTTAAGTGTCTTGCCCAAGGTTGCACAGCTAAAAAACAGTGTCAGGACCCAGACAATCTCTCTTTCCATTACATGGCCTGAATATAGTCAGATCTGTGTTAATATTCTTTCATTAGTTACTCTTATTTCACTTGTACACTTGCTCTGCATGATTACCACATAGCAGTTCTGTGTAGCTTGTGTTAGGGAGAAATACATAGTCATTGACCAAAAACTGAATATTTTGTAATGTTCTTTAAGAATAAACATCAAGTTTGAAAGTTTACTGTAAACAGGTAGCATTCAGACATCAGTTGTGTCCAGTTGCATAGCATATGCGAGGAGGGATGAGATGTAAGACTGACATCAGAGAGAGCAAATGGAGGATGATGAATCTCATCTGATTTGAAAGGAGTCATCGCTGCAAGTAGTGATGTGGGATTTCAGCTATCTGCGTGTATGCTGGAGTGCAGCTGATAAATTCCTGAGTAGTCCTCAAAGTAATCTCTCCTTTCTGAAAGCAGAGAGAGCAATTCAGCAATTCAGAGAATTCTTAATCTGACATCTGCAAGGGTCTGATTCATGGTTTGGAAGTGAAGGAAAACTTAAGGAAGCAAAGCAGCATCAAAGGAACACTAGGAAGCAAGGCAATTGTTAGGCATTTACCCTCTACCTAGTCTTTAAGACACAAGATATCAAAACACTCCCTTATTTCTATGGAGTCACGAACACTGTCCCAAAAAGAACACAGTCCACAGAGGATTAAATGCTACAAACATGAAATATTAACCCTATATATTCTGGGGACTCTGACTAACTGAATATCTGGCCTAAAAACTGAGTATTGTTCTTCATTGAATGCATTGCCTTCTTCTCCTACTTGTGCTTGACTGAGATGCATTCCCTTCCAGGCCTGGAACCAGGCACACAGCATGCAGGCTAGGTAGGGCCCTCTTTCTTGACAGTCATAGAATCAATATCGCTGAGGTGACATGGTTTAAAGGTTGCTTGCACTGGATAGAGTACCTGTACTTGGGGCTGATGTGATTGGAAAAAAAAAAACACTTGTTACATCTTGAACTCAAATATGGTGACCTTCCCTCAAAGGTCTGGTGCCGTAGAGGGTGAGCATGGCAGACTCAGGCAGAGCAGTCCCTGTGTGGTCCTGCAGGAGGTCCCCAACCTGCCTATACCTGTCACTGCCACATAGTCCTCTGAGGCCAGCTTCTGACTTTGGACTGAAGGATTTGAGAGTTAGGCCTCTGCTGGCTGCTTTACCAGTTATCCCATGTGGCTCAGTTTGGTACATGTTTCCAAAAATATCCCTAACACACCAGCTCCTCTAGGTCATGCCTCTGACCACAGGAAAGAAGCAGTGATTGACCAATGCTGAAGCGGCCTGGAGAGCCTGGGAGAGCCACTGTTCAGCAGTCCAGTTCCCGGGAGCCATGAGAAGTTGAACAGGCATGTGTAATAGGTCCCCCGGGAGTAACAAATCTCTCTACCTTTTGTGCTGCAGAGACACTTCGGTTATCACTCAAAGATGGGAGCCAGGGCCATTCTCTTCTGATGTGTCCACTTAGCAAGGCAAAAGGCAATCTGTCCACACATATGGGAGGTGCAGAAAAGACAGTGGGATTTGCACCTTTGATGCAGCATGTTCACACACTCATAACAGGCCCTGTGGCTTACAGTAGGCAAATGGAAGGTCACAGTGAAATTTCTTCTATATAAAACCCTAATATGCAAATTTACCAAACAGCAGAATGACTGGCAGAATGATCAGTCGCTATGATGTGCACTGACCACCAGGAGGCAGATGCTTAACTCAGGACCTGCCCCCATCCCACAGATCCCAAGTGGCGATACCAGTGGGGACAGAGCCAGGGAGAGGGCAGTGCCAGGCCAGCCGAAGCAGGTGTGAGCAGGGGCCCCCAATCGCCCACCAGTTGCCCCACAGAGGGAGATGAATGGGAGCAACCAGGGGACAGGGCTGGTGAGTGGGTGGTGCAGGCCAGCCAAGGCAGGTGCAAGTGGGGACCCTGATCACCCTGCCAGTCACCCCCCAGATTAGCCCTGATCACTGGGCAGGCCTAGGGACCCTACCTGTACATGAATTTTATGCACTGGGCCTCTAGTCTATATGTATAAAAAGCCGGCAACAGGACACAGGAACAACCAGAATGACCGGTTGCTATGAAGCCCACTGCAGCCAGCCAAACTGCCCAATCAGCCAACCTCCTGAGTCCCACCCCCAGTCTGCCCCACCCCTGATTGGCCTCTGCTCCATGCTGGCTCCGCCCTAATTGGCCCCCATTGGGGTGGGCCAGCCAGACCTCACCCATGCATGAATTCATGCACCAGGCATCTAGTTTAAATATAATAATATTATCACACAGGCGTTCATGATAAAACCAGATTTTTAAAGGATATAGACATTCACTAGAAGAAAGGACTATTAAAAAATACAACAGGCTCTAGTATGCAGAAGCAAGATATTTTTGAAGAAAAGAAACGGGAGAGTGATTGATATAGAGGCAGGGAGGCATTGAACAGGCTGTCAAGCTACAGGGGGAAGGCTTGGGTGGGTGGAAGGTGGATCCTGGGGGAGATCAACTGAAGGACTTGAATGCATGCATATGAGCATAACCAATGAATGAAAGACACTGGGTCTGGGAGGGGGGTGGGTGGGGACATGTGCTGGGGGCTAAGGGAGGCTGGAGGGAGGATAATGGGGGGGAAGGAAAACATATGTACTACTATTAAATATAAGTTATACTGCAAAAAAATTAATAAAAAATATATTAAAAGTTTAAAAAAATACAACAGGCGTAACTTTAAAAGAACAGAATCATTGAATATAAAAGTTAATAATTGACAAAACTTGCCAAACAATTACAATGTCAACGAAATTGACCTGTTTAAAATGAAGTGCAATGTAGCATAGTGGTTAATATTATTGTTGCTTGACACTAACCAGTTTGGCTCAGTGGATAGACCGTCAGCCTGCGGACTGAAGGGCCCCAGGTTCGATTCCGGTCAAGGGCATGTACCTTGGTTGTGGGTACATCCCAAGTAGGGGGTTTGCAGGAGGCAGCTGATCGATGTTTCTCTCTCACTGGTTTGTAACTCTCTATTCCTCTCCCTTCCTCTCTAAAAAATATCAATAAAATATGTAAAACAATTATTGTTCTTGGTACCAGGAACACCTAAATTTGAATGTTGACTGCACATCTTACTAACTCTGTGCATAGGCCAAGTTTTTAACTGATCTAATTATAAGCTTTCCCATCTCTAAAATGGGAATAATGATAGTACTTCCATTGTGGGTTTATTCTGAATATTAAACAAGACTTTGTATAATGCATTAATGAGGCCTAGCACTTTGAGTGATGGCTTTCTAAAAGCCTATTACAGTTACTGTTTTTCTAATAAGAAATCATGCATAAAAAAAGAAATCATACATAGCTCCTCAATTACTTGGATATTTTGGTAACTTCATGGAAACAGCATCATTTGCAGCAGCAGGAGCTGCAAATGGCAAAGCTAGTCACTTCCTCTGTTCTGTCTGCATTCTGTGTAAAGTGTCACTTGCGTTGGGAAGGATGTTCAAGAGTGATGAAGCAATGGAATATGAGCAGTCAGCTATTCCAGATGAGGCATCATTCCCCCTCAGATAATTTACAGCCCAAGTACTGGATATTATTCTAAAACCACTGTTGACAATCCAAGGAGATGGAATATAAGAGACAAGCTAAAGGGCAAGGAATGGAAAACTATTGTCTTCATTTTTATAAAGGAAATAAAAAATTCGGGGGGGGAAACAATAACAAAACCACACAGGAAGCTTGAGATTGGTGCTTGAGAAATTTCCAGAAATAAACGAATAATAAAAAAATGATCACTAAGATACAGCATTACCTTACTAAAAATAACTTATTTTTTTAATAGATAAGACTCCAATGATTAGACATGAGACTGCATAACTTGGTGGTATCAGGATTTCTAAAAGGCATCTATTTTCTTGACTCATGATAATGGTCAGAGAAAATGAAAACATGTGTTGGCTGATCATTCAGTTGAATAGATACATACTCTTCTACCCCATTGTACTCATATATGGCCAAATAATGACCAATTAACTTAGAGAAATTGTTTAGAATTATGCTATCGAGGTCCATCTTGGGAACTGCATTACCCACAATATTGTACCAATGACATGAAGATTAGAAATCAAGCTTTTACAACTATACAAAATGAGAAGGGAAAATCACTGTGATCAGAATTCTAACTATCTCTCTGATGTTCTAGTATTCTGGAACAGCTGTAATAAACAAGATAAAATTTAACAGGAATAAATGTTAGTCCCTGCATTTTTGGCTTAAAAATCAAGTATTAAACCATGAGGCTTAAATGCAATTAGCAAAAATGTGGGAGAGTATTTGAAGATAAGCTCGCTATGAGTTGAGAATGCACTAAATGCTAGCTGGCAGATGCTCAATAAAAGGATAATATTCCTTCCAAAGACTATGATTAGTCCTGCCCCACTCTGCCCCATTCAGAACATACCTTACAGAGGCTGGTTCTTAACAGTCTCATTTCTAGGGAGAAACTTACACTCCAGAGTGCCTAATTTAAAAAAATAAAAACAAATAAAACCAGCCCAACAGTGTGGTTCAGTGGTTCAATTCCAGGTCAGGACATTTGCCTAGGGTTGTGGGGCTCAATCCCCAGTAGGGAGCATGCAGAAGGCAGTCAGTCAATGATTCTCTCTCATTATGTTTCTATCTCTCTCATCCTCTTCCTTCCTCTTCTAAAATCACATTTAAAAAAATTATTTAAAAGCAACAACTAAAATCAAACAATAAGATGGTGAAGAATCAAAACACCATGTTGTAGAAAAAGATGGAGAGAATACCTACTCAATTTGGGAAAATAAAAATCCACAAATTATAGTTCCGGTCTGTAAATATTTGAAGAAATTTCTTATGGGAATACATAGAGATACATTTAATATGGCTTTTAAATAAAAAAGGAGTTAATGAGTAAAGGTTATAGAAATGATAATCTATTCTAAAAAAACGAATTTATAACAGTTAGAAGTGTCCAAGTATTGGATGTGCTGCTTATTGGAGTTAACAAGCACTAATGTATAAAAGCATTGACCACCTAAACTGCTGAGTGTGAGGCTTTATGAAGAATGATGGCGTTAATGGGATGCTCACCTAGATGGCTCTAAAATGCGGTTTCCAGCGGGAACATGCATTTTGTGCTGCATTCACACTGTTTCTTACTTAATGCCAATGATAGCTTCGGGCATGTGGCGTGGGAAGTGTTTTTCTCTTGCAGAGCATTGAATGTGAACATGAGTCTCTAACGTAAGGCATCTTTATATCAAAACGATAAGAACTAACAAACATTGGAGAGGATGTGGAGGAAAAAGAACCCCAGACATTGTTGGGGGGAATATAAATTGTTGCAACTACTAAAGAGAATGAATATTCCTCAGAAAATTAAGAACAGAGCTACCATCTGATCTAGCTAGTCCACTTCTGGGTATTAATTTAATGAATATGAAAACACAAATTTGAAAAAATATAGGCAATCCTATGTTTATTGCAGCATTGTTTTTAATAATTAAGATATGGTATCCATCAATAGATGAATGGATAAAGAAAATATGATACATATACAGTATGTGCTATATAGTATATGTTTGTGTAACTATATATATGATATATATTATATGTATGAGTTATTGTATATGTGATGTAGGATATTATATATGTGTGTGTGATTATATATACATGATATACATTACAATATTACTCAGCCACAGAGAAAGAAAAAATCCTCTATGAAATCACTTATATGTAGAATCTAAAAAAACGAACAAAAAAACAATTAAAAACAAACTTAGATACAGAGAATAGATTGGCAGTTACTAGAGGGAAAGAGGGTTAGGGGTGAAGGGGTCAAGTGTATGGCAATGGGGGAAGGGGTCAAATGTACATTGATGGGTGGTAACTAGACTTTGGATGGTAATCACTTTGTAGAATATACAGATGTCAAATTCTAATGCACATCTGAAACTTACATAAATTATAAACAAATGTTATCTCAATAAAAAACAAAGAGTAAATTGGCATCTTCGGGTGAGAGTTTGTTTACCTCTCTGGACTATACTGAAGAGGCTTCTCTACATTCCTGTCAATTAGACCTGAGGCTTTCCCGCCTGGCGATCTTAACCTTCAGAATGCCCAGGTTAGAGCTAGGAATGTACTCTAGATGGTTTATCTTACGAGCAAAGATCAGGTAAAGTTGGGGAAAACCTTTACATTCAACCTCAGAAACACCTAATTCTGATTATGTGATAAATTATTAGAATTTAGTATGAACAAAAGGTTTTTTTATTTCTTACATACGTATTTATTCTTAACATATATTCTAAATATCCTGTCACTATTTTTAGATAACAATTTTTATTCCTATGGCCTTATTAATAAAAACAGTTCACCTAGACCCGTGGTTGGCAAACTGTGGCTTGCAAGCCACATGCAGCTCTTTAGCCCCCTGAGTATGGCTCTTTCACGGCCTGGGCAAGTCTATTTTGAAGAAGTGGCGTTAGGAGTTTAAGTTTAAAAAACTTGGCTCTCAAAGGAAATTTCAATCGTTGTACTGTTTGAGTTTGCCGACCACTGACCTGGACTAAGCACATAATGTATACTAGGCAATATACTTAGATCTCTAAAAACATTATAGATTTAATGAGAATTTTGGGAAGTGGGTACTGATATTATCTCAGTTTTACAGAAGGAAGCTGTAATCTGCAGAACTTTTAGAACTTGCTCAAATTGCTAGTAAAGGGCAGCTGGGATTCGAGTAATATCAGGCCCCATAATTTGAACCATAGCACTATGGTGTGGGTTCATAGACAGGGTACTCAGTGCAGCCCACTGGTTAAAAGCAAGTGTTGCTTTTCAATATAAAGAATCTATCTAGCTAGGCTCAAAATCTAGTGCCCCAATTACTGCTCCTCTGATCTGTAGTAAATTACTCAGCCGCATTAAACATCACTATCCTCCTCTGTAAAGTGTGTGTGTGTGTATTAATAGTACCAACACAAGATTACTTGGAAGATTAAGTGAGATGATGCATGCAAAGTAATTAGTAAATTGGTAAATAAGATTATTCAACAAGGCACACAGTAAATTCTCAATGAGCTTGGTTAGTCCTGATGTTATTAATAAAGATGCATTATGCTGTTTCAGTTACCCGGGACTCTAGAAAGCCTAGCCATTTGGATTTTGCAGTTCTACTCCAGGTACTTCTGTTTACCAAAACGTGAGCCATAATGCCAAGAAGAGGCTAAGTTCTTTATGTTTCTACTCTCCCAGGTTTAAAATATTCTTTTGGAATTTCAATAACAAAAATTTTGATTGTGGCACAAAAGTCACAATTCTAGTACATAGAATAAATTCAGTAAATTTTCTCCAAAATAATAAATTATTCAAGTAACATCTGTGAAGAAAAAAAATTCCTTTGGACCTTGAATCCTTTATCCATCATGTAATTCTGAATATTTAGAGGAGGTTTTCTGTTTCCTGCCTCCAAACTGCTAAGGTCATCTGCCACCAGGTTTCATGCTTCCCTCTCCACTCTCAACTCAGTGTCCTCGTGTCCCTCCCTCAGCCTTTCTGCTCATAAAGAGCTGCACTTCACAGGGGAATGTTGCTGACAGCTTTCAAAACCCATCACTCTCCTTCCGCTCTTCTCCCCCATCTAGGCACGCTGGTGGGAAAGCCTGAGTCAGAAGCTTTGCCCATGCAGCTCTGTCCCAGTCAGAAGCTTTGCACCATGCAGCTCTGGCTTCGCAGGCCATTTCCAGACCTGTGTGGGTGCCTTTTCTGACCTCCCTAGAAAGCCTCATTATGTTTATACCTTCACGTATGTATGTGTATGGGTCTCAGCATCACAACCAAGCTTTGGAAGGGTGTGATGGAACCATGTCACTTCTGCAAGGTGAGGACAAGAACCTTCCCACCTTCCACATCCCTCATCTGGAAAGTGTCCATCTGCTTCCACAGTGTTATTGGTGCTTCTATTAACAGCTCATAGGCTCCTTATCTAGTTAAGTCAGAATTCAGTCCCAGATAGCCTATGGACAAATTCTTGCAAAATTTCAAATATTAGATCATTCCCTTTTCTATTAGCGATTCCAGAAATTAAAATAGGATGGAAAGATACCCAAATCTGACAAAGACAAACATGCTCCTCCTACCTAAAGAAAATTATATACAAAAGTCTTTCAGTTAATTCCAGACCAATTTCCATTTAAAACTCAGAAAAATTAGAACTAAAGGCATAATTCCTTACTGAGATAAAGAAACTCTTAGTGTGGTAGCCAATATCACTCCCAATAGGAAAATGCACTATAGATATAAACTACAGTCAGGACCCTAACACTGGTGATTTGCATGGGTAGTTATCATTGTGGAAGTTCTGCCACATTCCCTACAATGTGATTCACAGGTAGAACCACAGCTACTAGAAAGGAGGAAAAAAGCATTGTTATTTGTGGGGGATATGACATACACTACAAACCTGATAATTAAATAGCATAATCAGATATGAACATTACTAAAATCATCTGTTTTTTGTTAGTGAGAAATAATGATTCAAAAATACATGGGGGAAATTCAGTGTATAATTGTAATGAAGGTCATAAACTATTTTTTTAATGTAGAACCCACTTAAAGTAAACTAGAAAATGTGTTGTGAGAAATAAAGAATTTAAAAAGAAGTATGCCATGTTCCTGGATGGGAAGGCCAAATATTGCAAAGCTAATACTTCTGAAAATAATTTAAAGTTTGAATTAAATTTTAAAATAAATTAAAACCAGTTGGATTAAAGGATAGGACTGGTGAGGACATAATAAAATGACTCCATAGATTAGGTAAAGAAACAAAATGAATAGTTTGAAAACCAGAGGAATAACAAATGAAGGTTTGCTCTCTCAGATATTAAAATGGAAAGAATGTACAATAATTAAAGCAGTGTCATTATGGTTCTAGTTCAGTAGATCAGTAAAACAGTACAAGTATTCTGGCAATAGACCTTATCATATTTATGATTTTATCACTTATGAAAAGGATATCACATATCAACAAGAAAACAAAGATTCCTTTGTTTATGGTCTGCCATAATTTTATCACCATTTGGAAAGAATAGATGTTTACCTGTCAGTATAGCACAGTATAAATTTCATGTGGATTAAAGAACTAAATATACCCCACAATAAAGAGAATTGAAACATTATTAGCATGAGGAAAATAAAAATGACTATGTAATTGCTTTCTGATGGGCAAGAGACTTTCTAATTATAAAAATCAATAAAGGAAGTCACAAAGAAAAAGGATTTGACTTCATAAACATTTAAAAGCTATGAACATGAAAATATAAAAAAATGAAAATATCAAAAACAAAATTATAGAAGAAGAAAAGAGAAAGCATCAGAACTAAAAGAATGTTTGCTATTTTTGATATGTGAAGATTTAATATATTCACAATAGAAATATTGTGGCAGGGATTTGGACAAAGGATATGAAGAGACAGTTCACAAAATACTATTAGCTAATAAGCACAGGAAAAAGTTTAGTCTGGTCTGTAATCAAAGAACTAAAACGTGAAGTAACAAAAGAAGATGTTTTGCTTACAAAATTGGCAGAATGTTTAGGTGGTCCACATCGGTGTTAGAGAAGGAGTAACGTATGCTCCCAGCCTTTCCAAAGCCAAGTGCATCAGGGATCCTGAGAACACAAGCACATTTACCCCTGATTCTGCTTCAGGGCTGCCATCCCAAAGGAATAATCTATGATTTAAAATAAGCCTTGTTTAAGCACAGTCTTCACAGAATTATTTTTAATAGCAGAAGTAGGAAATGATTAAAATATTTGTAGTATATTCCCACAATAAATTCTTATATATTTGTTAAATGATATAAAATAATTTTAATGGTATAGAAAAAGAATCCACACAAGTGAAAATTAAAATTGTCATCCAAAAAATGAGCTATAATATATAATACATATTTGTTATACCTCTGAATCATTCCCTATAATGCTAATGGTGGCTATCTATGGGTTGTGCAATTCTGGGCAATTTCTATTTTCTTCATACATTTGTGTATTTTTTCACATTTTTTCAATAAACTCATATTAATTTTGAATCTTTAACAATGAGAGCTTTATTCCTCCTGAGTAGCATCCCTTATTTTATTTGCTTCTTACTCGCCAAATTCCCCAAAGAATAAACATTATTTGCTTGTAGAACATAGATGCTCCACCCTATCTCTCCTCTCCATGAGATGAAAATGAAAGATCTCTAATATATTTAACTTACAAGGATATTGTGAGGAGAAATTGAGATAAAGATGAAAACATGATTTGAAAGAAGAAAATGTAATAAAAATACAATGAGCTGAAGGCTGTCAACATTGATTTCTCAAGTCAACACATTAAAGAATTTTTTGTAACTGTCAGGCATGGGCTGTGCTTCAGATCAAATAATAATGCCTATAAGTTATTAGTTAATACAATTTGAAAATATATAGATACCAACTGCTAGAATAGTACTATCAAAGAGACCTTTCCTAGGGTTAGAAATATTTATCTATGCTCTCTGATAAAATAGCCCTTTAGCCAAGCATAGCTATTGAACATTTGAAATGTTGTTGTTATGACTCAGAAACTAAATTCTTCATTTAAAGTCATGTAAATATAAATAGCCCCAGGTGAAAATGACAGCTCTACAAGGTAGCATGACTATGACTCAGGCATTCGCTTCAGTCCTTTCCATGTATTATCTCATTTGAATGTCTCAGCAACCTGTGACCCAGGTATTATGCATATCTCCATCTTATAGGTGAGGATTCTGAGTGGGAAAGAGGCCGAATGACTTGCTCAGGTGAGTGCTAACAAGTTATGGAACCACAGTTCACACTTATGCAGGCAGATGCCTGAAACTGTCCCCACCTCATCCCTTACTCCTTAGTGCCTCCCTCATCTAAGGCAGGACCAGGCACCTTGCAGTCACATGCGGCCAGAAGTGACAAGCTACAGTCAGAGAATTGTGTGGGATAAGCAGGATGAAGTCATTGTTCCTCCTTGGTGACTCCTCTCTGCATCTAATGTGTAGTGATCTGCTCTCAGGATGACTTTCCCATCCATGTCCATCAGCCATAAAAGCAATGACATCAATAAAACACCAGGGAAGGTACTCAAGGCTTCACGCTGGCTGAACAGCAGACTTTCTCATGAACCAAGCCCTTCACATTGAAAATATCTTATAGCCAAGATCCCAGACTATGCATAGGTGAGAAGGCCAATTTGCTGAGTACATCTGAAATATTTGGGCAGCTTTTAATTTACTCTACAGGATGTGACAAATGAGTGTCTGTGTAAATCAATAAACCTTTCTGTGAAGGGACGAATGGCTTTATGTGAATAAAAAGGCAACGCACATAGAGAGCGGTACTCTTGTTTCTTGTCAGTGTTTTTAAAGTTCACTGTCATAACTCTGTTCCCCTTGACCTTTATCGGTGATAATTTGCTCTGCGAGTTGAGTTCTAACTGGACATCTCACCTATCAACCCTTGTTCACATTTCCCTCAATGCCTGATAAATGTCTCCTTTCCATCTCCCCATCTCTTTGATTGCTCATTTCTTAACTATGTCTTGATTGCTCTTTGAAGAATAATTGACTTTATCATATTTGAGAATAGTTCATTCCAGATAAATACAAGATTTTTTTACTTTGATGCTGTAAAACTGGGTTTATCATTATTGTGATGCACAATAATTGCTTTTATGTGTAAGTGTTAAGTAAAAATCATTATGCATAGGATTCAGGGGTCCTGAAATGCTGTGAAATGAATAGCTCAAATGCTAATAGAAAATGAGAACCTTTGGTTTTGAAAAGAAAAATGCTTGTCATCCAGAAGTAGAAAAAAATCTTGTCTTTGCTCTCAAACATGGGAAGGTAATGTAACATCATTATGGCTGAAAACCCTCCACTAACATTTGTAAAATGCAACAGCTCCTTTCAAACCACTGACATATCCTTTCATGCAATTAATGCACAAGAGCAGCTCTGCTCTTTGCTCTCTATCAAAGTTCTTTTTATAGTCCTATCTCGATATTCCCTAAAAGCTACCTTTTAAAAATAACAGTAATTCTAGGACAGCTTAAAAAATAGAGGCTGTTTCTTTATGAGGAATTTTAAATATTTTTATAGCAAATATATTAAGCTGACACAATCCTATTTTATTTAACATCTTCACTTAATACATTTCCTCCCAGAGATGAAACATTTAAGTGGAATCGAGTTGTGGCAATATTTTGCTAATTAACCTCTGAATGTGGGACAGGGCCTATGTAAATAAAACTCAGCCTTAATGTGAGCAGTGTTCTCTGGGGCTAGACAGTTCTGAGACTGTGAAGTGTTAACTGCCATCACACTAGAGCTGTTGTCTGACTAATTTTAATGGTGAGAATATGGTCATGTTTCTGAGATGATGTTCCCTCCAAAGCAAGTGACTAGCTAATTGCACCCTGGCTGCCATGGGACAAATGGAACCACGCAGGTGTGAGACCTGAGCCTGGAGCTGTCCCAACCTGCCGCCACTGACTTGATGGAAGGGAACATCCCCTGTGAAGGTGTCTCTTCAAGTAAATTGGATACAAATTCTATCATCTGGAATGATAAAATTAACATTTATGTAATATCCAACTTGTCAGAGCAAGTGATCCAAATGACCAGTGTAATAGTAGAAGGACAGAAAACAAGAAGTAGAGCTCTCATTTTCTTGCCTGTAAAATAGAGTCTAGGTTTGATGAAGTTGAGATCTCTTTCAGCTCTGATATTCCTGTGTCCCATAACAAATATGGATCACAGTGGCTAAGTAGATGGCCATCATTTTACACCGCTAGGCTGCAGTTGCTTTCCTTTATCTATAAAATTATGTCATGAGAGTTGACATTCCAATTCCCTAAAGTACATACAATTTATACATGAAGTTGAAAGTGCCATGCAAGCAAGCATAGGTATGATGTCATTCATACATACACACACGCACACACACACACACACACACACACACACACACACACACACAAACATTCCAGTGGAGATTTGGCAAAGTCTAAACTTTGGTGTCCAAATTGGCTGAGGGGGATGCTACTGGTATATAGTGGGTAGTGGCCAGAGTTGATGCTAAACATTCTATAATGCTCAGGGCACCCCTCCAACAAAAGATGTCCTGATCCCAAATGACAATAGTGCTGAGATGGAGAAATCCTAGTGTGTGTGTGTGTTTGGGGGGAGGGGGGCGGGGGGAGGTTTTTTTTTCAGTTTTCATTTGATTCAGTTTGCTCCAAGGGTAAGATCAGTAGTAATTGGGATCACAGACATTAGTTCAATTGTATTACAAGCCTGATCAGTAAAACTTGAAAAACAAAAAGTTGGTATACAAGTTGCAAATGAAGTACTCCTGGAGGTCACTGATGTGATAGCAGGTGGAAGTGATAGAAATGGAACAGGTGCTAACATTTAGTACAGCACTGTACCCCATTCATTTTCAGGCAAGCTGGATTTCTGTTGCATGTGCTTTCTGTATCAGAGCTGATGACTGTGACGGGAAATAGGGCTCTGTTTACCACTCCCTAGGCCTCACTCACTGAGCTTGAGCGGTTCGCATTCCTACAGTACTGGCATATGCTATGTATACACAGAGATAACCTGCACACATGCTTTCTCACTCTACAGGGTAGCTCTTGGTATGTAATTGTTCTAACAGATCAACAAGACATTGCTTTCCCAGCCACCTGTTCAACAAGACATTGCTTTCCCAGCCACCTGTAGAGACATGGAAATACACTTTGTTTGTTCACAGCCTGACATTTTGTCCACGTTTGTCTTAATGAGTCTTCATTCAGGTTTGGTTACACTTCTCTCTGCTCAGCAGATTGCATCGAAGTCTAGAGTAGAGAAAGAAGGCCAGCTAGGCTCTGAGTTCTAGCAGATATTGGGTGACCCTCCCAGGGACTCAGAGGGAACATGTATGTTCAAAATGTTGTGAAAAGGATGCTTGTAAAAGAAGTTAAAGTATGATCCTCTTCATCATCTCTTAAGAATCATGATTTTATGATTATTTATTTTGGATAATTATTATATATGTTTTTAAAAACCTGAGCTTTTACAGCTAGTAATGACATGGAGATAACCTGGTCTAGTAGGATTAGCAGAAAATAACAAAGCCTACAGAGGTTAAGTGGCATTGTCAAGGTCACACAGAAAATAAATGGCAGAGGTTGAAATCTCATGTTCCTGGCTGTTTTCTCTGCCATATCATACTGCTGACAATGCTTTTAAAACCATGAAGCTACAACTAAAAATTGAATAATTATTACTAGGTCAACAAATGAAACATTGCCAGCAGCCAGATCTTGATATCACATTATTCTGAAAATATCTGTATTTGATACCATCTAGGTACCAAACACCCGCTTAGTACCTCACTGGAGAAGTGCACAGTGCACACAATGACTCAATATTACCTTGGTAAAATGTTGCATGATTCAAGTAGAAAAGTTTTAATAAAATTGGTGGCTGCCAGTTTCACAACCTACGTGTCTATTATGGCACCTGAGCTGAGCTGTAAGCTGAAATGTTTACTCCTCTTTTATCCAGACCTCAGTAAAAAACTACATTTCAGCTCCCCTCATCCCTTATCACCTCAGGGTCCTAAATGCTTAAAAATATCTGCCAGCTCCCACCCACTCCCCAGCACAAAGCAACCCAGGGAATTTTAAAATCTGAAATGAGAGGAATTATGGTGGTATAGAAATGGGTTGGCTTTCCTTTTCTTCCACAATTTTCAAAGCACATCCTGCTGCCTGCCCATTCTCTAAAGAGAAATGGAAGTTCACCCATCCCCGCTTACCTTTTAGACTTGCAAACATGGAATGTAGTTTCTAGAAGAGGATTCAGTTTAGCATAATTTCATTGTAGCAAAATAATGGAAAGTTCTAGAGTTTGCTTAGTGGATATTTTTTAAAAATATGCTTTTATTGATTTCAGAGAGAGGAAGGGAGAGGTGGGGATAGAAGCATCAATGATGAGAGAGAATCATTGATCAGCTGCCCCTGCACATCCCCTACCTGTTGAGAGGTTGATGTGTCCCTAAGGAAGAAACTTCACATTTGGAGTCCATGCAGTCTTCACCCAATGCAGCCCTAATTGTGTCTGTTTGCTATTATACAACTGTACTCGTGAGTTCAGAGCTTTCAGTGAGTTCTGTGAGTCTGTTTTGTTTAGCGAATTATCAAGCCTGAGAGCAAGAATCAAAATTGTGGGAACCTACTTTTCCAGCTGGTAAAAGGAGGATAGCCCTGGGCACCCCTGCATTTTAAGCTGATGTCTGAGGTGAGGACAGTTTGTGGAAGACTGTGCCCAACTTCAGGTACCTTGATACTGCTATTTCCCTTGCATCCCCATCCAGTTTGCCAGGCAATCTGCTGGTTCCAATTGCAAAGTATCTCCAGAATCTGATGCCTTGCCACATCTCCATTGTTTCCATGTGGCCTAAGCCAAAGTCTCTCACTTGAATGACTGCATTTGTTTTCAAATATATATTTCAGAGAGGAAGAGAGAGATAGAAACATCAATGATGAGGGATAATTAATTGACTGCCTCCTGGGAATAGAGCCTGTAACCCAGGCATGGGTCCTGACCAGGAATCGAACCATAACCTTCTGGTTCAACCACTGAGCCACACACGCCAGGCATTACTTAGCAGTTTAGAGTCCTCTTGATTCAGTTAAGTCTGTGTGACCTGAAGAAAACCACTTGACTTCCCCCAGCCTCAGGTTGCTCCTCTCTGAAATGGAGATAACAACAGTCTATCGGTAGTGCTGCTGTAGGAATTGCATGAGGTGAAGTATACATCTTCCCTGTGAATTCATAATCAAGGGGCAGTATTCTCCCCTGAAGAGAGTAAGGAGATGTGGAGTGAGCCATGTCATCACTAAACAAAAGGGTTTCATGAAAATACGCAAACAATGGAAAGAAGGGGAGAGGGTCAATGTGCTGTGCGGCTGGCACATCTTGCTTAAGAAGGAAATATACATTTGTTACGATTTTGTCTTCTCTGTAGAAGGGAAAATGTAATTATATGACAGAGGAATAACACAACTTATCTCACTTTGCTTTCCATTTCGATTCAACACCTATCACCCTCTCAAAGACCTGGAATTTATGCCTTCACATCACCTCTGATTCTTAGCTCTCCTTTTCATGTAGATAGTGAGTAGGAACTGATGAATCTGTTCTAAATTCTCTCAGGGGTATGTCGTCCTTGTCAGGATTGCTGCTGTCACATGTTTTCTGATGTCCCCTTTGCCTTACAGCCCTTCTTTGTCACTGGTGGGAGGGTTTGTTACTTAAAATACACGTTTGTTCATGTTTCTTCATGACAGCATCTGGCTTCTTCAGCTTCTCTGTCCTTATCCTTAATTGGTGTCTCTGCTCTCCACCCACTGACCTGTTACAGTGGATGTGGGCTGCCCAAGTCCACCTAGGCCCTTCCAGAAACCCCTTGCTTTCAAGCCCTGCCCAGTGCTCTATTACTTATTTGGGAAGGGGGGTTGGGAAAGCTGTGTATATTTACAGTTTAAAAATTGTAATGCAAAAAATTAAATAATTGTGATTAGGTCAACAAATGAAATATTTCCAGTAGCTCAGATCGCCCCTGCCCCCACCATCATGGGCTCCTCTCTTATCTCAGCTTCCTTCCCCCCTCACTAGAAGCAATAATTAATCTGACTTCTGTAATAATCATTTCCTTCTTTTAAAAAAATACCCATAGTTTTACTTCTATGTATATATTTCTAACCATATAAGTCAATTTCTTCAGTTTTTGAACTTTGCATATGGAATCATGTTGGGAAATCTCAGTGTGTGTGTGTGTGTGTGTGTGTGTGTGTGTGTGTGTGTGTGTGTTTAATTATATATCCTGCTTCTTTTACTCAATGCTGCCATTGCAAGATGCACCCATGTTGTAGAGATAGCTCTATCCCAATGGTTTTTGCTTCTATATAGGTTCCCATTATATAAACTTATCACAAACTTTCCATTGTGCTCTTCCACCTCACTGGATTGTTTCTGTCCTAGGACTGGTGAAAACAGAATGGTGTGAACATATGGATATAGCTCTCCTGGTATGTGTGTTCAAGGAGTCTATTGTAAATGTGCCTATAAATGGCACTGCTGGGTCAGAAGCATGAGTATATTCTCCTTTAGTAGGTTAAGGCTGTTTTAAAAATGATATCCTAATTTACACCACACCAGTGGCCTGTTATTGCACACTTGCCATGTAAGAGTTTTATATTTGTGCCAATCTGGTGAGTGTGGAACAATAAATCTTTGTAGCTTTGACTAATGTTTTTAAGTGATATTCTCTTTTGGGTAAAATGATTCCTGGAGCACACATGTCTGTGCTTATTTTCTTCCTCTGTTTGTCTTTCAGTTCCTGTATAGGACAGAGGTCAAAGATTCCTGCTTCTGAAGGAAGTCGCAGTTGATTTCCCAACCAGAAATGCCTGCTTTTTGGTAGAGTAGGAACAAACCCCTGGTCTCTTAGACATTTCTCAGTGTCTATGTTTTGTTCATCACAGTACTCACAGAATAAGGATATACCCTGTCACATAAAAGGTTTAGACTGACAGAGTAGTGTCTTTCAGTTTCTTTATCTATAAAGTAGAGTTTACCTACCCACAGTCCAGAGGCCTTCAATAAAATGAGGTCAAAAGGTTAAGATATTAATATGATGTTCTGCAAATCAATCAAGTTTTATATAGTTCAACTTCCAAAATAACTGATAGTTAACACCACCAATATTCTATACTCAACAAAATGACCAAATTCTGTCATATTTCTCAGTTCTGTGAAATTTCTCCATTACTCTTCCAAAACACAAAATTCACTCTAGTCCCCTTATTGCTTAAGAAGCACAGATCTGGTCCCTGGGAACACATCTGCAGGTAAAATATGTTTAAGGCTGTTTTACTAAGAATTTCAGAGCACTTGATGTTTTGGGCTGCATCATGACTTGGAAAACACTTGTTACTTCTTGAGTTCAAGTATGGAAATTTATAAATTGCTGAGGTTTTCAGTTTTAATAGAAATAATTTGACAACACTATTAAGTATTAAGAGTAATGAAATGTTTGTACATGTCTTTAAAAACACTCACTTGTCAGACACACAAATCTTCATTCCCAGGATGCCCAAGCACAGTCCTTAGTGGTCAAATAGATCCATTTTCTTCTTTACTTGGGGAGAAGGGGTTTGTAGGGGAAGGAGCTGCAGAGGAAGGGTGGCCAGGTTAGTACACTTTAACGAGTGTAACTACAAAGGCCACAACCTCATTAATGAGGGAGAAAGTGTGTGTGCTAACAGCTTTGTGTTGCTTTACCTTGAGTTTCTGAAACCAACCTGTATCAACAGGCCACAGGAAGAGAATGGAGCTGGGAATGGCATTCAGACTGAGGCCTGAGGGCCTCCACGGGGTCAACTCAACCTCTGGATGAAATTCCAAGAAGAACACAGTCACTAAACCCTTTGTATCAGCAGATACAAATGGGTGTTTACACAGTGAGGGCTACTCTCGAGCTGTTTGGAAGAAAGGGGCACCCATGGGCCAAAGCCAGCACACACCAGCTTTTGAGAACTAGTTATTTATGCAAGGATTTTATGAACCTTTCGTTAAACATGGCTACCATTAATAATTAAGTCATATCAACTTACATTTAATTAAAGACAAAGGTAATACACACCCAAAGCTCATCGCTTCCTAATTATTTTATAACATTGCACTGCTATCTAAACTCTATGTCCTGCATGGAGAGCGCGAGGAAGGAGGGGCAGCTGCTGTGCCTCTCCTCCCCATGCTGTGTGTAGATAGCTTGAGACCAGTCATGCTGGGAGCGTTTACACCATGGGAACTGGAGGAGAACCAGGCAGGCTCTTCTCTCCCAAAGACCCCTTGTTAGATATTGGCCAGGAGAGGAGTTTGTTGTTTTGAGGAGGTGAGAATGTGACCCGGCTGCTGGGAGGCTGGTGTGGGCATCTCCTCTTTCAGACCCACATGCCACTGTGACCACCTGTATCTGCTGCAGGCTGACTTCGTTATTCTCACTCATGTCCATCTGGAGGACCAACTTGGACTTTTTCATTATTGTTAATAACACTGGGACAGTGGGAATGGGACCAGTAACTGTGATGATTTGCCAAAATGTCAGACCAATAGCCTTTGCAAGTGGCAAGGTTTTGCAAAGTAATCTTGAGTAAATCAAGAAACAGAAACTTAGAAGTGTAAAATAGAATCATTCTTCCCCCTAAACCAATACTATTTCTTTTTATAATTCTAGTTGCAGTCCACATGCCTGGGATGCAGGGATTATATATGGAAAAGATCAGAATTACTAATGGTCCTGGTGCTTCTGCGTTCCAGGCTCAGGATGTGGGAAAATAACAGAGCAGAGCTTCAAGGAGCAATGGGGGCAGTGGGAACTGTAACCAAAGGATGAAGGTTAGGCACTTGGGTTGGTGGCATCCACACATCAGATAAGTAACTATCTGTGTATACAGTTTGGGAAGGACTGTGAGTAGCACATTGTTCCTTTTTCCTACCCTACAACATGGTGGACATGACCATGTTGAGGTCCTTCTAGGCCTTACAAGAAATACTGGAATGTGACCATTTTTTAATGATTTGGAGGTGATATGCAGTGTCCTATCCCAGCTCACCCTGCTCCCTGCCAGCCAGCCCACATTTTGACTCCTACAGCTGCAATTAGACTCACTCCCAATCCTCCTGTAAAATACAAATCCTCTGTGTTTTACTCATCAGCTTTGAATCTTAATGTGAGCAAAGGAATGCTTCCTATCTGAGGGCAGGCTTTCCTGTAGCGAGAGGATAGTAGATAGAAGGGCAGCTGGAAGAGAGAAATGAGGAGCAAGGTTAGAAAAGGGAGTGTGCAGGTGGCAGGAGCCAGTGCCTAAAACAGTCCAGGTGTAAAGTAGTTTAAAACACCTATGTCTGAGGGTCCAGGTTGCACTTCTCTTGCCTGAAACCTCCCAGTCAACAGGACAGCTTCCATCCTGACAGAGCTGTCCAGCTTTCCATGGAAGTTATTTTTCAGGGAATGGGAGGAAAGAGACATTGATCGAGTCCTGTAGAGAGCTGGCTCTGTTAGACATGCTCTCCGTCCATCTCATCCAGCCCCTGGAGAGTGTTGGGGATTTATCATTTTACTCCTACTTACCGGGAAGAGACAGGCTCAAGGAGTCCAAGTGATTTGCCTGAGGTAATGGTAGGCAAGAGGCAGCACCAAGATCAAAATAAACACTTACCTGACTTCAAAGACCAGACCTCTTTCTATTATACAAAATAAAAGTGAAAAGAAAATTAAAAAGGCACACTGTGACCTCCATCAGAACTCACACTCTCCCCCCAGGATGATGGATCCTTCTTCCGCTCCTACAACCCACCAGCTCTGCACACAGATTCCTTTCCTGTATCTCCCCAGAGGCAGGAACATTATCCATCTTTCTTTTCCTTTCTGCTTCTGTTATGAAACATTACCTTTTGTTATTTTCCAGATATAATTCAATATCAAATAATATTTGTCCAAATCACACACATTTTTTGTTACACACACACACACACACACACACACACACTGATATGGGGACAAGAGGCAGACTCATAAACAGAATAAGAGAAATCAAAGCACAAGATTGTATATTTTTATCTGTCTGAGTGAAAGTCGCATGACAGGTACTTTCCTGAAATGTGCAGGTAATGCACTGGAAGCAGAGAGCAGGCATCTTTGCGCCTTAAGAAATCTGTGACTTCCTGGTGAAGATTAAAATTATGGGACTACTTCCAGGTCCAGAGTAGCACTAAGAAACTCCTGAGCAGCTCAAAGAAGATGATAGCCCGGGCACTGCATGGGTGACTGGCCCTTTCTTGAAGCTGGCCCATCTGAGCACAGGTTCTCAAAGTGTGGGCCCCAGACCAGTGGCATTAGCTTCTCCTGGGACCTTCTCAGAGTGCATTTTCCCAGATCCTGCCCTGAATACACTGAATCCAAACACTGATGGTGCCCCAAACCCATGACCTAGCCAGCATCCTAAGTAATCAGATGCATACTTGAATTTGAAAAACACTGGTCTAAAGCCTCAATCAAGGATTTAAATTCTGGAAATACACAGAGGTTTCACTGTGAAGTGTTTTCTATTCAACTCTTCTAAAATGAACCTGTGACAGGTCATTCCTGACATGTTCTCATTGCCTGGGATCCTGCACTCCTTGAAAGGACTGCATTTAACTAAGATTTTGGTCCCCATGCCTGATGTGCTGGGCCTGGCCTTAGTGGGCTTGAAGAGTGTGTCTGTGCACGTATGGGCACACATGTGCCATGTTTATTCCTGTGGTAGATGAGCAAAGCTTATGACTGTTTCTGAAATTTTCTAGGATGACAAAATTTGCCTCCAAAATGCACAGCAGCCATAGACATTGCCTGGGTTTGAAGACTGCAGCTCTTAAATATAATTAAGTAGGAAATGTGCACAATTCCCTACACATCCATTACAGAGACTGACCACATATGACAAGATGAACAATCCAGAAACCCTATAAATTTTATTTGACATTGATAAAGGGAAGGAGACTCAATATACGGGTTCTGTTCTTAGTGTCTTTTGTACTCAGGCTTCCTGTCACTCTGCTAGATTAAAATATTCACACTTGGGTGGCTTGCTTGGTGGCACAATGAATCCTTCCTGTGATTCTTTCTCCTCACAATGATTTTAGACAGCTTTCAGAACAGAACAGAGGGCCATGTAGTTAGGGGTATTTCAGGGGATCTCCATGGTTTGCTTGGAAGGCTGAATCTGAAGTTTCATGGCCCACAGCCTGAAGTCGTAATGAGGCACTATAGATGGCAAGTATATTTAAATGGCACCACAGGACTGATTCAGGGTGGCAGTCCTAAAGAAACACACTTTGGGACCAAACTGTGATTTTGGAGAACTGCCTTTCTCCTAAACTTCTGCCTGTCTTTGCTATGTTGAAGGGTTTTCACAAGCTGGGGAGATGTCGTCTGAAAAAGCAGCACGAGTAAGAGCGGTGCAGCCATTTTGTTGCTATGAACTAGACTTTTTTCTTATTCTCTTGCTCTCTTTTTTCCTTCAGAGGACATTGTCCTCTTTGGACCCTGCTCCCCCTGCTCAATTTCTAACACTTTTGTTTGTTCTTTTTCATTATTCCTGAACTCAGTATTTTCTCTGCAGTGGATATTGGCCTCTATCTGGCAGTATTCACTATTTAGCATGGTTGGATAATTTATTATTTAATAGTTAATACAAGCCAGCTGTCATTGCATTGGTATTTTATTTAAAGGTACATTGTTTTCATCCAGTTTAATAAAGATTTTTGTTGTTGTTTTGGATGTCTATTGGGTAGGCTTTTAATCGAAAGTCAAGATCACCTCTTCAGGGAATATTATTCCTACTTCACTCCAAATTAGTTGATTTTTTTCCCTTTAATCCTGTTACATTATCATTTTCAATGTGAGAAATTAAGTTATTTCTTCCATTAGACTATTTTCTTCTTTGTGGTAGCCTATGTGTTTCTATACTCCAATGTGTCTCAAAAATATGTCTGTTCTGGTTATCTATTGCTGTAAAACAACAACCCTACAACTTTGAGGTTTACAGCGACTTTGATTTTTCTCACAATTCTGTGGGTCAGAAATTTGACAGGAAACAGCTGGATGGTCCATGTCCAGTCCCTGTGCTGTCAGCTGGAGCTAGAAGAGCCATTTCCAAGATGACTTGTTTACTCACATCTGGCATCTCTGTCTGTCTCCACAGGCCTCTGGCCCTAGAGGACTCCATTTGGCATGGTATCATACTGACACCACTCCAAGGTATCATACTTTTCATAAGGCAGTTCAGAACTCCAAGAGCTACTGATCTGAGAGGCCAATGTAGAATCTAAAAAAGTCATAGTTCAGCCTTGGAAGCCTAAAAAGTAGCACTTTAACCACATTCTACTGGTCAAGCCAGTCAGCAAGGCCAGTCCATAATGCATAATAAAGCATCTGTAACCAACTTTAATCGACCACTGTGACAATACTGGTGATGAGTGCAATTAACATTTACAACGCGTAGCCCATACTACTCAGTATAGAGGAGTAGAAACTAAATATTTGGTCAATTGTCAAAATGTGTCAGATGATGAATACCATGTTTTGCTCAGAAACTTAAGACATCATGTTAATAAATCAAATTATTATTGACATAGGCCAAGAGCAAATATTGTTTATCTCTTATTTAATTTCTTATTTATCTATCCTATATAATAAAAGGGTAACATGCAAATTGACTGAATGGCAGAATGACCGGTCACTACCCGCACCCCACAGGCCCTGACCACCCAATGGGGAATGGGAAACCAGGGGTGGGTGATGGGGGACATGTGGTGGTGCCAGGCCAAGGGCCTCACCCCACTGATTGCCCCACACACAGAGGGCAACCAGCGGAGGTGGGTAGGGTTGGTGAGCAGTCAGGAACAGCCAACTTCGTGGTCCCACCCCCCAGCAGGCAGACTCCAATTGCCCAATGGCAAACAGGGAACCAGGGGTGGGTGATGGTGGTTGGGCTGGTTGCTGGCAACTATGGAAGATGGTCCTGATTTCAGGACAGGCCCAGGGACCACAACTATGTATGAACTTTGTGCACCAGGCCCCTAGTGATATTATGAAAATGATACATCATAATGTATCCACACCTGTGTGTATGACCATATTGAAAGGAAATGGATAAAAGTGCCAGATATACTCCTTGCACAAACTCATTGCTATTAAGTCAACATAAACATCAAAATGAGTTTTAGTATTCACCCTAAACTATAGCAAAATGCATTCAATTTAATCTTAACCTTTTTAAACGAGGCATATAAGGTCTCAAAGGGCTTACATGCTAAACTACATAAAACTATTAAGCTCAATTGAAGGTAATATAATTAATGGTTAAAACATATGGCCCTTTCTTATGATGTCTCAAACCAATCAACACAGAGAAGTAAGAATTAAAAATCAATATATGTTTCCAAGACAAGAAAAAGCTAAAGGAGTTCATTACCACCAAGCCAGTAGTGCAGATAATGTTGAAGGGACTTAATGAAAAAGAAAAAGGAGAAAGAGGAGGAAGAGGAGAAATAGGAGAAGAAGAAGGAGGAGGAGGAAGAGGAGGAGAAAATATTAAAAATATGAGTAATAAAATCATGATAACCACATCCCTGTCAATAATTACCTTAAATTTAAATTGATGAAATGCTCCAATAAAATGATTTAGAGTGGCTGAATGGATAAGAAAACCAGAAGCACTCACATGTTGCCTACAAGAGACTCATTTTATTTTTTAACATATTTTATGGATTTTTTACAGAGAGGAAGGGAGAGGGATAGAAAGAAACATCAATCAGCTGCCTCTTGCATACCCCCTACTGGGGATGTGCCTGCAGCCAAGATACATGCCCTTGACCGAAATCGAACCTGGGACCTTTCAGTCTGCAGACCGATGCACTATTCACTTAGCCAAACCTGTTTCGGCAAGAGACACGTTTTAGATTGAAAGATATACAGACTGAAAGTAAAGGAATGAGAAATATATTTCCTGAACTTGGAAATGAATAAAATAATCACGGGTAGCAATATTTATATCAGACAAAATAGACTTTAAGACAAAGAAGGATCCAGCAATTCCACATCTAGATATTTACTCGAAGAAACCCAAAACACTAAATCAAAAAGACGTATGCATTCCTATGTTCAACAAAGCATTGTTTGCAATAGCCAAGATATAGAAACAACCTAAGTGCTCATCAATAGATGAATGAATATAGAAGATGTGGTACACATATTAAATGGAATACTATCAGAGTAAAAACTTGCCATTTATGACAACATGGATATACCTAGAATTTATTATGCTAAGTGAATTAATTCAGACAAAAAGACAAATACCATTTGATTTCACATATATGTGGGAAAACAAAGTATGCAAGCAACAAAACAGAAATAAACACATATATACAGAGAACATTTTGATGGTTGTCAGATGGGAGTGAGGTTGGGGAAATGGGGGAAAGAGAGGAAGTGATTATGATGTACAAATTGCCAGATATAAAGGTAGTTATGCAGATGTAAAGTACAGTATAGGAAATCCTATCTAATAAAAGAGCAATATGCAAATTTCACCATACCTTCACCACACCCACCAGCCACACCCACCAGCCAATCAGGAGCAAATTATGCAAATAAACCTCAAACAAAATGGCTGCCACCACTGAGAGCAGGAGGGAGGCTTGGGTTTCCCCAGCAACAAATGAAGCCAAGCTTTCCACCTGCCTTTGCTGGCCTAGGCCTCCACTCAATGGTACAAAGTTTCAATTATAAAAGATACATAATCGGAAGGCAGCCATGGGAGCGGGAGAGAGAAGAGGCTAGGGTTGCCCGGGCGATGGAAGAAGCCCTCCACTCTAGGCTACAAGTTTCAAACAGAAATGGCTGTAGCCATGGAGTGAGCAGAAGGCTTGGCTCCGCTCTAGGCTACAAAGTTTTAATTGTAGACATAAATTAATTTCAGATCCCAAGGCCTCCATTTGGATCGCTGGGGGCATGGACAGCCTGCAAACCATCATAGGCCCCTCGCCCAGGCTGCCCCACACCCTAAGGGAACCTCCATCCTGATCCAGGACACCCTTCAGGGCAAACCAGCCGGCTCCCACCCATGCACCAGGCCTCTGTCCTATCTAATAAAAGAGTAATACACAGATTGACCATCAGCTCAACACATAAGAGGTCTGCCCCCATGTGGCCAAAGATCCTGCCCCCATGTGGACACAAGATGGCCACCACAAGATAGCCAGCAGGGGAGGGCTGTTTTGAGGTTCCAGGCCTGACAGGGAGGGAAGTTGTGTGCCATCAGGCCATCAGGAGAGTGCAGTTGGCAGGGACCAAGCCTGCAAGGGTGGGCAGTTGGGGGCTATCAATCCTTCAAGGGAGGGTAGTTAGGGGTGACCAGACTGGCAGAGGAGGGAAGTTGGGGACAAACAGGCTGCCAGGGGAGCAGTTAGAAATCAATTAGGCTGGCAGGTAGTGGTTAGGGGGTGAGCAGGCTGGCAGGCAGAAGAGGTTAGGGGCAATCAGGGAGGCAGACAGAGGAGCAGTTTGGAGCCAGCAGTCCTGCATTGTGAAAAGGATGTCCAACTGCCTATTTAGGCCCGATCCCAATTGGGCCTAAATGGGAAGTTAGACATCCCTTGAGGGGTCCCAGATTGGAGAGGGTGCAAGCTGTGCTGAGGGACACCCTCCCCTACCCCCTGTGCATGAATTTCATGCACCAGGCCTCTAGTATAGTCAATAATACTGTAGTATTTACGATGATGGGTACTAGATTTACTCTGGTGATTACTTACTAGTAAGTTGTATAAATGTCTAACCACTATTTTGTATACTTGAAACTACTATAATATAGTATTTTATATAGGTAATTTAAAATATATTTAAAAATCATTATTTGGTAATCACCACTGTAATATGTTTTGGCAAAAAATTATTAATAGATACTAAAATTAATGAATAAAAGTATGGATATTCAAATGTTTGCACAATCTCAAAATCTTTGCATATTTACATAGTTTTAAAGTCACTTTCTAGACAATATTTACTGATTAAAAAGGAAAATTAATACTTTTTGGTGGATAAATCTGGCAGATCCTAACCTCACCAAGAGACTGAAGCTAACATAGTAGTAATGGGATAAATTGGTATCATGGGCCTCATGATATGATGTAATGAGAACAGGATATTATTGCTGTAGTATTCTTGCAAAAAATACATAATCTAACTGAAAAAAAGCAAATAAATCCAAATTAAAGAAAATTCTACAAATTAACCAGCCTGTACTCCTGAAAAAAATGTCAAGGTCCTGAAATACCAAAGAATTGTCCATATGCCAGGAGACTACAGAGAAATGATGACTAAGTGCAGCTCTGGGAGTCTGGATTGGACCCTGAACCAGACAAAAACATTAGAGGGATAACCAGTGACATTTGAACAAGGTCTGTAGAGATTAGGTATTGAATCATAGATAATTGCTTAGATAACTATATACAGTATTTTGATTATATAAGAAAATGTATGTTTTAGAAAATATACCTGCCAGTATTAAGGGTAAAGGGGCATCCTATCTGCACCTAGCTCACCAGTGTTCTTGATTTTTGCAGTGTCTATGGTTGTAGACAGGTGTGAAAGCAGTGGTAAAGCAAGAATGATAAAGGGATCCTTTCGGGAGTCAGAGTGAAAGGAGTTAGAGGATTGTTTGTAATGGTTCCAAATGCTTTTTCTACATGCCAAATGACTTTTTAAATCTTAAATACATACCCCCATTTAAGTATTTTAGCTTCAGATCTGAGCCAGACCACAAAACATTGGTAGAATAGAGAAAGGCCAATGGGAAGTGAAGCGTGTTCTAGGCAAAAGCCACAGCACTGAGGGCATTGCCTGGGAACAGACTGGATCTCCAGAAAAGCGGGGCTGGGCCTGCCTGGAGAGATGGCATATGACATTGAGTAGCAGCAGTGCCAGTGCGGACAGAGGTGTGGACTCAGAGTACAGGCAACTGAACAGCCTACAGTGGAGATGATATTTCATGCAGAGGGACTTGGTATATAGCACTCTCCTCTCTTGGCCCTCGGGAAAAGAATGTTGTGTGAGTCTGCACCAGCTACTGTAACAAAAGGCTATAGACTAGGTGGCTTGGAAACACATGCTTCTCAGTTCTGTAAGCTGAGAGTCCAGATCCAGGTGTCAGTATGGTCAAGTTCTGGGAAGGGCCCTCTTCCCAACTCATGGCCTGGGCCTCCTCTCGTCCTGTCATGCGGAAGGTGGCTAACAAGCTCCCAGAACCACTTTTACAGAACACACCCCATTCACTAGGGCTCCATACCCAGGACCTGAGCACCTTCCAAAGGTGCTGACCATTGCTTCAGGTATTAGTATTTCAACATATGAATGGGGGGGGGGGGGTGCTGTTTTATAGTGTGGAGAGCGTTTTAAATGTAATAAGTGTTAGAGAGTTGGAATTTGTGAGCATTCCAGAGAGGCTGTGGACTATGTCCCAGATAGAGTTGTCAGTGCTGACACCAGGCCAGGCCTTGAGATATGGTCTCATGGCCCTTTCCCAGCACGTAGGCCTTACAAGATAGAACACTGTCAGCTTTCTGAAGAACAGGATGACCGTGTGGGTCATGCTCTTCAATGGCATGACTATGATGTTGCTTGGGAAAAACTGTTTTATCTTGGGTTGCTTGTTCTGCAAAAACAGGATGTGGTTAATGTGCTTAAAAGTGGTTTTGCACAAAGGATCAGGGCTGATCTCTGGACTCCTTGTGTGGAGAAGGGCAGAGAGCAGTCGCCTGCTGGCTATTAAAGGCTCCCTAAATTTTAATTTGGTCTGGACTCTAGTGGTTGTTCACTCGCATTTGCTCCACAACAATCAGCACTTAGCAAGCATGTCAAACTCGCAGGCAGCTATGAGTTTGATATGCTTGACTTAGAGAATTAATGTAGAACAGTGGTTTAGCAGCATCAGTCTATTCAACCATCTGTACGCTCTGGTTAGTTTATCTAATCACAGAGCAGCATCTCTGAGTAACATAGTTCCTTTTAAATATACATTAATGTCTACCCATTCTTCACAATAAACCAAACTATGTGGATTTTATAAAGACATTTGAGGACTTTAAAGATGAAATCAGCACATATTTAAGTCCCTAAATTGGGAGTCATGGGGAACCACAGAGCAGGAGGTCCTCTAACTTGTGGGCTCAGCCCAGCACAAGGCCTTGGTGCTGCAGAGTAAAAGGCGGAAGAGAGAGACCCTGCTGTGCTCTTGTATCCTCTGGATGCACTAGCTTAATAACACTTATTTAAGGTGGGGAAGACCCGGGTTGCCATTTCCGTAATTCTCAGTAATAGCAACTGCTACATTGTCTTTCCCTCCCTGCTTATCTGTCCCATCCTTGCCGTGCAAATATCAACTGTTTCTTTAAATTGTTAAGTCCGGGACGCCCGCTGCTCTCACAAAGACACCAAGAGACGTTCTCATGCAAACAGCAAAGGGTTTATTCACCAAGCATGCTGGGGCTCACAACCTACCCTGAAGTCAGAGTAGAGGCTGAGAGCCCCGAACCAGAGTACAGCAGGGTATTTATACAGAGTCACAAACAAAAGACCTTATCTATGGGGGGTGGGAGTCAGGACATTCAGGGGTTTTCAGTTACACAGAGTTTGGGCTTCCTGGCATTGCAGCCCTCTGGCCTGCTACCCCGCCCCCCCCTCAGGCGTGACCCCTTATGACCTAAAGTAGAGTTGTAACAGGATTTATGGCCTAAAGTAGAGTTGTAACAGGATTTATGGCCTAAATTAGAGTTGTAACAGGATTTATGGCCTAAAGTAGAGTTGTAACAACATGAAGCCCTGGATGTCACAAAGGGAATATTTACATTTTGTTTTCCCAAGACCATGGTTTGGCAATTTCCTAAGACCCTTGACCAGCTGGGTGGAACGACCTGTGTTTCACCTCCTTGTTAGTGCTCTGGGGCATCTCACCCTGCTGTGATAGCAGGACTTGGGTCTTACTGATCTAGTCTGGCTGGCGCCTGCCGGATTTGGTGCCTCCTTACATTTTCAGGGTGCAGTTTACCGGTCACTGCTTCTAACTCTGCTGCCTTACAAAATCACATTTAATTAAGTGTTTTCTTTTCCTGCCTTTGTCTCATGTCAGTAGCAGGTTAATCCTGAATTTTTAATAAATGCAAATGGATTAAAGAAAATCGTGAGTTCAAGATTATTTTAACTTCATGGGCATAATGGTTAATATCTCCATTGTCCCCTGGGATGTGTAGGATTATATCAATTAAATTGGTCTCTGTAACTGAACACATTAGCCATAAATGTGACTATTGTGTCTTCACGAGCACCCGTTAGGTGTTTAATTTACTTGCCTGTAATAGATTGTCAGAGCAGTAAATGTGAGGCAAGCGATGTAAAGGGTATAATGACTGTAATTATCAAAACAGATCGAAGGCAGTGTTGTTGCAATGTGATATTGTGGGTAGGAGAACAATACAGACATCCCATAGAAATTCCCATTTTCCGCTTTATTTCCTTACCTATTTTTTCCCAACACATTTAAAGTAAAAACAATGTAAAACAGCATTGCCATTCTCTTCTTTATCTCTTCCCATTACTCTCATGCCATTGCCTCACTCAAACCAGCAGACTTTGCAAAAGCTACATTTCTCCTAAGAAAAGTTTCCTAGAATCAGAATTCCAGTGGTTTCCCCCCTCATCATGAACTGGAAGTCACTTTGTAGATTGGCGAGGTTGTTCCCTTAGGGCTATTATGTAAAGACTTGTAAGCCCAGCAAGGTTGAATGACCTGCTGAAGGTTACACAGCCCGGTATTGCCAGGTAAATGACAATGGAACGAAACTGGCATGTGGATCCAGCCTTCCCACCTGGGTGAGAAGAGCAGAGTTCTACCCACTGCAGTCCAGAGCAGCTGCGCTGTGATAGCCTGAGCGATCCCTGGAGGGCCAAGCCAGGAGCCAGGCCCAGCTCCCAGTCTGGTTTGGGTGGGGCATGAGGAGGAGAAGCAGTCGGTGCATGACCAAAGTTTTCAAAGTTCTAATAGAGGGTCAGTGTGAGGGGCCAAGGTACAGGCTGTGTAGCAGATATCTATCCTTGAGGGGAATAGAAAAACGTGGCAAAGTCTTGCCTCAGGGACAGGAAATTGGGGGTGTAGCTGAAACAGGGATTGGAGCCCGGAGGGAAAATGTGGAAGCCAAGATTAGAATTGAAACCTGAAGAAGAATCAGGTTTGAATCCTGGGCCTCAAGCTGTGAGTAAGGTCCAGAGGATCTAGGGCAAGAGCACCTGCAAACAGATCTTCCCTCAGCATACTGCCTCAACTCTTCACTCCAGTTTCATTGCCGAGTAACAAACTGGCCTAAATCTGAAACTTACAGTACATCTGAAAAAGAACAAAAACAAAAACCCAAAATACAACACACATTTAAGTCATCAGGAACACATACACACACACACACACACATACACACAAAACAACACATAACTCACACCTTCTGCATTACCAGAAAACAGAATAATATGATTTCAAATTTCTGTAAGTAGAAAAATGAACACCAAGTACCCACAGAACTGTGTGTAGTGTGTGCATCGGAGCATGGCAGTAGAGGGTGTGGGGAAAGCACTCCCCGAGAAGAAGGTCCCATGGCACATGCTCAGTACTGACCACAGGTGCAGACGGCTGGCTCCCCGGGCAGCTCTGAGCAGGGCAGGCCAGTGTGCGGCCTGAGGTAGCTGTCACACGGGTCAAGTTCTGGAGAGAAGGAAGAAAAGAGAAAAGGGGAGGTAGGCAAAGTGCCTTTTGTAAATGTGTTTATGATGAAAAGGGAAGGGGGGGATTTTATGATGGTATAGAAATAAATAGAAGTGTAATATCAGCCTCTCCATTCATCATCCATTGAGGAGGCTATAAAAAGGGAAAGAGCAAGAGTGTAAGTATAGTACATGAACATGCTATTCTCCAACAAAGTAGAAAGAATGAAACTAGGAAGTGGGTGGGAAAGGGAATAAGAGAGAAAGTAATTGAGTCATATGTAATAGGAAGAAGCTAAGGGGCATAACTTTAACTAGGTAGTCACAACTCAAGTCAGACGACAAAAGGAGTAAAGAACCTGAAGAGTATGGCTGTAAATGGGGCTGGGGGAGGAATACCTCACAGAGTGTACCTTTTAGTATGGTTTTGACTTTTGCAATCATGTTAATGTTTTTCCATGATCAAAAACAAAAACACAGCCAACAAGAAGAGAAGAGATTAGATTTGAATACTATCAGAAAAATGTAAGTGAACTGAATTTCAAATATAAGTAAGTAGCATAACCACACTAATGTTTTAAGGAACCAATCTAGTAATTGCTGAACACATTATTTTCACTATGTAACTTCATTCTAAAAAAAGTTGTGAATATTTTTTTATCTTTATTGTTCAGTTTATTAATTACATTGTTCCCTTTTTTCCCCCTATTGCTCCCCTCCACCCGGTACCCATCCCACCCTCCGCCCTCACCCCCCCACCACTGTACTCTCCCATAGTTGCATGATTTTTGTCCAGTCTCTTGCTGCACCTCCCACACCCCTTTTCTCCCCAAGAATTGTCAGTCCATTCCCCCTCTATGCCCATGATTCTGTTACATTCACCAGTTTATCCTGTTCATTACATTATTAATTCACTTGATTTTTAGATTCATTTGTTGATAGATACATATTTGTTGTTCATAATTTACACTTTTATCTTTTTCTTCTTCCACTTCTTAAAGAATATCTTTCAGCATTTCATATAATATTGGTTTGGTGGTGATGAACTCCTTTAGCTTTTTCTTATCTGTGAAGCACTTTATCTGACCTTCAATTCTGAATGATAGCTTTGCTGGGTAGAGTAATCTTGGTTGTAGATTCTTGCTATTCATCACTTTGCATATTTCTTGCCACTCCCGTCTGGCCTGCATCATTTCTGTTGAGAAATCCGGTGACAATCGTATGGGTGCTCCCTTATAGGTAACTAACTGTTTTTCTCTTGCTGCTTTTAACATTCTCTCTTTATCTTTTGCTCTTGGCATTTTAATTATGATATGCTTTGGTGTGGTCAACTTAGGATTCCTATATATTGGGGTTCGGTGTGCTTCTTGGACTCCTAAGTCAATTTCTTTCACCAGGTGTGGGAAGTTTTTGGTCACTATTTCTTCAAATAGGTTTTAATTGTCTTGCTTTCTCTCTTTTTCTGGCACCCCTATAATTCGGATGTCGGTAGGCTTGAGGTTGTCCCGGAGGCCCCTTACACTATCTTAAATTTTTTTGATTCTTTTGGTTTCTTGCTTTTTCAGCTGAGTGGATTTTACCTCTTTGTATTTCAAATCTTTAACTTGGTTCTTGGGGTGCTCTAGAGTACTTTTAGGTCTTTGTATAATATTTTTTATTTCAGTCAGTGTATGCTTAATTTCTGGTTGGTCCTTTTTCATACCCTTGAGAGTCTTGTTCATATCCTTGTAGGTCTTGTTCATTTCCTTGTAGGTCTCATTCATTTCCATGTTTGTCTTCTTCATTTCCTCACAGGTCTTGTTCAATTCCTGGTAGGTCTTGTTCATTTCCTCATAGGTCTTGTTTATTTCCTTATAGGTCTCAACCTTTTCTAAGAGCCTCTTGAAAAGTCCTATAACCGTGGTTTTGAATTCCATGTACAGTCGTTTTTTTCCCTCCATTTCTTTCACATCTAATTTCTTTCCATGTCTCTGCATGGTGGCTGCTTCCCTGAGTTGGTCAATTAGCTTTGTGTGGTAGACGTCCTACAAGGGACAGTGGCTCAGCCTCCCCAGTTACCTGAGGTGGATATGGGTTGCCTAGTCTTATTGAAGTTAAGCTCAGGTTAATCGTTGTTAGCACTTGGAGGGGTTGACCTCCAGGCCAATTGTCTGTGACGTTCAGCTGTGCTCAGGTTGGATGGGCGGAGTCTCCCGGCCAAACAGATAGCATCAGCTCCACCCTATGTGGCCCCAGGGTTTCTGAGAGAGAGCCGCTGCCAAGCTCCACAGGCTGCTGGAGAATTCAGACTCTCCCCAAATGAGTCTGCACACCCAACATCTCACCCAGGGTTGAAAACAATGCAGTCTGATTGTTTCCTGAATGAAGGAGCAAGTCACAAGTGCTCTCTGCGCGGTCACGCAGCTGCGCTGTTCCCAAGCTCACGCACACTCTGCACAAGCTCGCCTTATCCACAAGCCCGCCTACCCCTGCAGCACCCAAGCTTTGGCGTGCCCTCCCACTGTCCAGTTTTTACCTCGTATGATAGTGGGTTCCCTGGACTTTGCCCAGAGCTGGAGAATCAGTCCAATGGGACCTCTTTGTCTCCCCCGTTCAAGAAAACTGGCCAGTTTTCAGCCACCCGCCCTATCCGCTGGCACACGCTCCAAACCTCTCTCCGCAGGTATCTTCAACGCTATCCTCAGCTGCTCCTCTGAGTCACAGTGTCTTATCTTCACTTTTATTTGTGGAATTTTCACTCAGCCAGCTTTCCGATGATTCTGGATGGTATTTGTTCTTTCGTTAAGTTGTAGTTTTGAAATTGCTATGTATGGCAGCAAGATAGGTGTTTACCTATGCTGCCATCTTGGTTCTTCTCAAAAGTTTTGAATTATTTTTAATACTGTCTTTTGTGGTTAAAAATTGTGTATGCATTGTAGGATTAAAGAACTGAGTATGATCATGGCAGTCCATGTTCTAAGAAAAGAAGATACAAGTAGGAAAATAGGAAAAGGAAGAATTATTTGTTCTGGGGTTTAAGTGTGTGTGTGTGTGTGTGTGTGTGTGTGTGTGTGTGTGTAAAGGAAACAATGACTCCTCTGTAGCAAACGACACAGGTTAATAACAGGTCTTAGTTTCCAAATGGCATTCACCGAGGAAGCAGGATTCCTTGAGGAAATGATCCATTTCCGGGATGGGGCAAGGAAAAAGCAAATGCACCTGAAACATTTCCATGTGCCAAAAAAGGAAGAAAACATTTTTAACTAATGAAACAGGTCAAAAGGACACAGCATGATGGGGTTCACCTTCCCAAAGGGGAGCAATGTGATCATCCAAACAAATACTGACAGTAATAACTTCTGACCCTTGCAATAATATAAGAATCCAATCACTCATATTAATAAATGATTAGGAAAAGCACTTTCTTTTGATTAACTGAAAACTCAAAAATGTAGGTGGAGAAATTATAGAAACCACCATTTACAAACAAAGTTATCACTGATTCAGGTAAGACTCATGGATGGTTGCTAAACTCAGGCGATGATGAATGTTTGATGAGGACTAAGCTATTTTCATTACCTCAAAATATATCCCCATAGTTTACTTATTAATTGTAAAGGAAAATAGAGTAACTTTGCAGTGGGGATATTTGGCAAGTCCCATCTTAACCTAGTGATCAAAGTTAACTTGCCCAATGAGAAGACACATAAATATTGCATGAGTCCATGATGCACTGAGAAGGACCCAGCATCACCTGTACTATCCCTGCCAGGTGTGCATGAGGAAAGTTGAAACAGATCCAAATTAGGAAGGTTACAGAAAATAACTGGCCTCTACTTTTGGGAAAAAAGGAGGGAGGGAGAAAGAAAGGAAGGGATGGAGGAAAAGAGGAAAGGGTGAGTCAACAGCATGAAAGACAGGAGCTATTTCAGATTAAAGGATTCTGGAAGAATGACAAATAGATGCAGTGCATGATCCTGCATTGAACTCTGTACTGGAAGAAATGTGCTATAACAACATTGTTGGGACAGTGGATGAAATTGGAATAAGGACTGTAGATTAGATTGTGGCACTGTACTAATGTTATATTTCCTGACATTGAAAACTAAATTGTGTTGTGTAAGAGAATGTCTTTGTTGTTAGGAAATACATAGAAGTATTTAAGGCTATAGATCATCATGTTTGCAACTTGCCCTCAAGTTGCAGGGGAAAAAAAAACATTAAAAAGAATGAGATAGCAAAATGTTAACAATTGGTGCATCTGAGGAAAAAGTAGCAGTTCATACTATTCTTGCAAATCATCTGTAAGTGTGAAATTATTTCCAAATATAATTTTTATAATTTTTTATAATTTTTAAATATAATTGATAGGAAGAAACTATAAGGAAAACATGTTGGTCTATGGACCACCTAATCATTGTACCATAATTTTGAAATGATAATTTAAGAGCTCTATACCCCTTCCTCTGTCAGGGAAGTTGTAGGGAAGGGACTGGTAGAGCCATGATCGCTAGGGAAGTGGGGTGGGTGGGTGGTCACGGTCGCAGCCATGAGCAGGAGTAACTTGTACAGTTTGGCAGTTAGGCTGGGCCAACAGTGATAGAAGTGGATTCGGGCCACAGGATTCAGAGGGCAGTTCTTACACCACCATGGCATGATCCCCCTACCATCTAACATGCATATTCTGATTGATTTCCCCTTATTATTCCACATAGTAATGAGTGACCATATTTCATCTAGTACTTTAGAACAATCATGTCAAACTCGTGGCCCGCAGGCCACAGGCCTCATTTATTTGGCCTGTGCTAGCCTCTGAGTTTGGCATGGTTGGTACAGTAATCGATATAGCATTCAGATACACACATGACTCCGAGGGGCAGAAAAGTAGTAAATCTAAAATGAGAGAGAAACTGGGAGAAGGATGCTTAAGTATTATCCAATTCTTAAATTTTTCATTGTATTCAAAAGTTGTTGATTAATGGGAAAAATGTGTTTAGTTTGCATTCAGAATTGCACTTTGATGAGTTTACCTGAGATTCTTTTCTGTGTTCCACACACTTACTGGGTCATGAAGCTGCGGCAGGTGCTAACGAAGTGCATTGAGACATTTTTGAGATTTAGTTTCATAGGATGAAATGAACATTGTACTCTTTCTATAGGACACTTTCCCATCAGGCCCGTTGCCATGCTAGCTTCCACGCATTCAGGTTCTCAGGGTCACAGTTCTTTAGGTGGGGATGTATTTTGGTGATGCAGGAGGCTAAGACAGAAGTCAGCCCTGAGATATTTACAATGGTTCTCAGAGCACACCCGTCAAAGGCTCGCCTCAAAGGTTGCTCGGATCCTGAGGAGGTCTGTGGAGTGGCTGTATTGACTAGGTTGTCAGGAAATATAACACTTCATTGATCCATTTGTATTATTTTTGTTTCTTGCTGCAGGCAGAGAATTCAGCATTGGCTTTGGAAAATGAGAATCAAAGGGAGCAGTATGAGCGATGCCTCGATGAAGTAAGTGGGACGGAGAGCTCCATGATGAGGAACCACGCCATTTAGAATTTCATTTGTGAGATCCTAATGTATATCCATCGCAGCTCCATCTGCAGGGCAGGGGCACTTTGTCCTCCGAAGAAAGGTAGTAAGCATGCATAGTCAGAAGGAAGCTCAGTCACTCTCTCCCCCTCCCCTTCCCTCTTCCCTCCTCTCCCTGTTCCACTGTACAGGCATCTGTGGATTTCTCCTGTTATTGTTTAACATTCTTGGGGCACAGCTGGGTGTGCCTGCCTGTAGGATGAATTCCTCTGTCCAGCAAGTACAAGTCCAGCCTGCATTCAGTTCAGACAGGATGCCATTTCTGGAAATTCTAAGCCCTATAGACTGGGTGGGGTGATTCACGTAGTTATCAGCCAGAGTGAAAGTATCAGCATATTTGAGAACATGCCAGGAGAGAAAGGGACAAGAAAAAGAAAATTTGAGCAGAATGGAAGGAGACAGGGCCCATGCATGAGTAAATGAGAAATGTTATTTGATGGTAATGAAGAGATGAAGGCAGAGATGGTGAGGTGTTTCAGAATTCCTGAGAGGTGAGGGAGGAATTGAAGTTGTGTGCCAGGCCTCATTCTCCCATACTCCCCTGTCAGGTAGTCTGCTCCTACTGTACCCTCCAGTGGGACTAGCCATTCGCCGCACCGACAAGCTCTCGTCTGAGATTTGTTGGTGATCAGAGTTATTCATCTAATGGGATGACTTTCTTTGTTGTCTGCCCAATCTGTAAACTTGCACATGTCCTTCTAGGAGATTCAGTTTGACAGTTGTTATGCTACAGCTGACACAGATGTTAAAAAAAAAACTCCAGTTCACTGGGCTCCATGACCGTACCCATGGAAATGCCGCCACATCTTGTCTTTTCTTCCTCGCTAAGAACTGGACAACCTTTCCCAACAAACTCCTCTTGATCTTTCTTTCCCCTGTCCTCTCCCAGACAACACCCCCAACCCCAGTGTCCCATCAGGTGAAGGGTGTATTGTAAAGAACACAGGCTCCGACCCCAGTTCCGAGGTCATGACCACCATACCCCAATCTCCTCCCCCCACACTGTCAGTGGCCCATCTGCAGAGTCCCCTGTGCTAAAATTTGCCACCCCAGTGATTCCTGAAGGCTCACCCTGGACCAGCAGCATCAGCCTCACTTGGGAACTTGTTAGACATTCACATTCTCAGGCTCCATCCAGGTCTGCAGGATTAGATTTGAGGGGCCTGGCAGGTGATCTGTGTCAGCAAGCCTGCCAGGAGGCATGAATGCACCCCACATCCTGAGAGCTGTCCTCAGAGCTCAGGCCACTTGGTATTATATTTACTATATGTGGTAAAGGGATCTCAAAAGGTCTCCAGAAAAAATTCAATTAGCATTTAATATCCTAATTGTTTAATATATGCAGTTCAAAATGGTGTCTGCATTTCTCTGTCCTGTCAGGCCTTAAAAAGGCTCAGCAATCTCTACAACGTCCAAAGGTAAAGTTGACATAAAAGGGAAAATGACAACTCAGAGTCCCATGAGACCAGCTGGGCATTTCTCATCCCTATTCCCCATGTTCTTGGTCCAACCAGAGTTTAGAGCCAGAAAGGTCAAATAGATCCAAGGATGTTTAAGGGGACAGGTGTTTTCCTTGTGTCACATGTATTGAGCAGCAGAGCTTTATTTTAACCTCCTGCACAAAAATCTAATATGTATTCAAAAATCAAATTCATGTGAATCACACCACAGTAATGTCTTATTTGTCACAATTCCCCTGCAAGTCACCACTCCCCAGCAATCCAAAAGCTCACAGAATTGCTTTAAGGAAACTTGTGTTCTCAGTGCATGCATTCTCAAGATTCCCTCAGAACATGTTGGCAAAACATGTTTTCACCCACAAAATCATTTCACAGAAAGTTTTCACTGAATGCAGGATTTTCTAGAGCAGTGGTTCTCAACCATTTTAATGCTGTGACCCTTTAATATAGTTCCTCTTGTTGTGGTGACCTTAACCATAAAATTATTTATGAGTCGCCTAAGACCATCGGAAAACACAGATATTTACATTATGATTCATAACAGTAGCAAAACTACAATTATGAAGTAGCAACAAAAATAATTTTATGGTTCGGGGACACTACACATGAGGAACTGTATTAAAGGGTCAAGGCATTAAAAGGTTGAGAACCACTGTTTCAGAGGGAGTGCTCCTCTGTTCTTAATTGCAAACATTAGCTGTTGCTAAAGAGGTAATTTGCAACAAATAAAAACCTTTGAGCAATACAAATGTTTTGTATTCATGAATGCGGCCCAGGATTACTCATGCCAGTTGTTTTGTAACTAATTGCATGAAGGTAGGCAGTCCGTTTCCATGCATTGTAAGAGAACACTCTCAGAGGGATACTTGGATGTAGTAATAATGCCAACTGGAAATTCTTTTCAAGGCTGTTTATCCTAATTAGACAAACTAACAAGGTAAGGTATCCTGTAAGTGATTTCCTTGCTAGTAGGTTTCAGAAAACATGCACAGATGGATAAAACATAAATTTGAAATGTTCTTCAATCCATTTTGCACTACTTGTTATTTTCTGGGAAATGAAGGACATATTGAGGAGTTGGGGAGAACACTTGGGAGTCAGAAATTTCTTCTGTGTGTCCTAATGAATGGATATGCTTACTCAGAAGAAAATAGACCCATGTCCCTGGACACACACATACACACACACACACACACACACACACACACACACACACACACACACACAGGCTTGCTGGGCAGGCACATACACACAGATGCTCACATGCCAGTGCACGTACATGCTTCACTACTTCGCCATCATATTTGCTGCTACCTGGCTCCTCATCTCCTCGCCTTGCAACACAAAGCAAAGCCCAGGGCTGATCTTGAACTTTGCCTGGATGGTCAGGTTGTAATGTCTGAATGTAAGGTCTTCATCTAGCTGTTTGACAGACAGGTTTACAGGCAAGCAGTGAATTGCTGTTTATTCTCAGTATTGCTTTGACCAATTCCTTTAAAACCAACTCTTTCCCACGTAGAGAAGTGTAATGGCACATCAAAAATAAGTAAGATAGCATCTCTTCAAACCACTGCCTTGCATTTAGTAGATGGATTCACTTGTGTCCCTCAAAGCTTTACTGGAAGTCAACCTCCCCCTAGGCCTTAGGGTGCCTCCAGTTTAGCAGAAGTGAGGGGGTGGTTAGTCACAGGAATGATATAAGGGGGGCTGAATGGGGAATTGAGGTGCCCTGAGGACTGAGAGAGCACACAGCACAGTCACTAGGCAGCAGGAGGAGTGGTGGGTGGAGCAGGACGGGGCAATACAGGGAGGAATTGAAAGGGATATTTAGCAGAAGAAGCTGGAGCAGGTAACACTTGAGATCCAGAAGGGCATATGGTTCTAATTCTGACCTGCTGGTTGGACTTATCTGGATAGCTTTAAAAATACTACTGTCTGGGCTCCACCTCAGAGATTATCTGATTGTGGATGGAGTGCCCACCCCCGCATTAAAGTTTTTATAGTGTGGGGGTTGGGGAGTGGGGGGTGAGAGGGTAAAATGTGCAGCCACAATTAGGAACCACCACCCTCAAGCTCTCCGAATGCTGTGCCTTAGGGAGCATTTTTAGAAAGTTGCCATCCCATCCACTAAACTTGGATGTGATGGAAGAATAGCAGACACATGTAGAAATGGGGCTATTTCCAATTCACTAACAGTAAGCAGATGTAAAGCCTCTTTCAGTGCTTCTAGTGTGTCTGAGCCCTTCCCTGTCATAAAGATGTGTGGCATTGCTGCAAATGCAGGTCGTCAGACCCTACTCGGCCCTTCCAAACAAAAGGAGGGCTGAGGGCATTGGCAATGTCAACATCTGTCCCAGATGAGGCTTTTGCACACAGACGCTGGAGAACCTGCCTCCTTTGGACCATTGAGTTGGCCAGGCTTCTGTTCACTCAAGGAGGATACCACCATAGAGAGCTCTTCCTGTCTTCTGGATGCCTGCACTTCAGAGCACAAGGGCAGGGGAAATGAGGTCTTTGGATGTAGTTCAGACAAAGAAAAAGGGCCAGCTCTCCTTATAAACCCAGTCTAGATAAAGGCAGAGGAGGGTTGTGAAGAGTAGCTCTAAGCTTTTCCTCTGGTTCCTGTTTTGTACACCGAGACTGGGGTGTGGACTCATAGCAGCACACTCTCATGGCATATCCCACATCCAGGCTCTAGGTCATCTTTAACATCGATGTCTGCATAGATGTGGGGGAAGATGCTGCTGCTATGGCCCCTGCCTGGGTCAGATGCCCATTTCATGAAAGGATTGTGACATCAATAGAAATCTGCTTCCTGTGCCTGCCCCAGACCCCAAGCACATGGGGCAGCACCTATACCTTCGTCCCCATCGTTTCTCCAAGACCTAGCACCACTCTTGGCTCATACTTGGTACTTAATGCACATTTATTGAATGTCTAAATGAATGAATAGAAATGAATTTCCACATTAGTTTTCCCTGGAATAAATACCACATATATATTTAAATGAGTTTCTCCCACTCTCAGTATTTTATAGGATTTTTTAACAGGGTAAATAAATAATATAGGTGCTTACTAATTTATATTTACACATTCATAGTACACACATATATACACATCATCCCTTTCTAAATAAAACCCTTTATTCTTTCTAACTGATGAGCTGAAATTGCATTTTATTCTCTAAAGTTTGAGTGACTTAGTGCAGACTTAACATTTACTGGGCAACTACTTTATATCAGGAACTGTCCAAGGGGTTCCCCTGGTTATGTTCATCACTCCTTGTATTTTTCACAGTGTAGATAGGGGCCATCCTTCCCTCCCTGTACATATCATTGTTGTGGAGCAAACGCAATCCTTCCCTCCCTGTACATATCATTGTTGTGGAGCAAACGCAAGTGAATGACCACTGGAGCCCAGAACAAATTAAAATGTAGGGAGCCTTCATTAGTTTCCCAGTGACTGCTCTGCCATTCTCCATGCAGGGAGTCTGGAGAGCAGCAGCAACCCTTTGTGCAAGACCACTTTTAAGCACATTAACCACATCCTGTTTTTACAGAGCAAGCAACCCAAGACAAAACAGTTTTTCCCAAGCAATGTCAGGATCATGACATGACAACCATGTTATTCATAGGGTCATCCTGTTCTTCAAAAAGCTGACAGTGTTCTATGAAAGAAGACCTACATGCTGGGAAGGGGCCATGAGACCGTATCTCAAGGCCTGGCCTGATGTCAGAACTGACAGCTCTACCTGGAACATAGTCCACGGTCTAATTTGTGCTCAAAAATTCCCACTCTCTAACATCATGTCAGTAGATCTTCAATATCAGCAAGGGCAGTACTTGAATCCAAGCTTTCCTGTGATGGCCCAGTACTCCTCAGGACAATAGGTCAAGCTAAAAAGCATAGGAATCTTCTCCAAAGCAATTTTCCAGAGCTTGTGCTTTTTCACCCAATTATTAAATAACCTCCTTGATCTAGCCTTGGCTTGGCATGATACATTGGCATGTGCAAGGATGGCAGTGAGACCACCAGGTAAGGATAGGACTGCCAAAGCCTTCGTCCCTGTCCCAATACCCCACCTCCCAAAAAAATCCTCCCTTCAAATCCCCCTCCCCGACCCCAGCCTTGGGCTATCTTTCTGAAGTCCTGAGAACAGGTTCCTTCTCATTCAGCCTCAGGGACTGCTTTGCAATGAAATAACAATTCCACAGCCCTACCCCCTCTTCCCTCTGCCCACCCCTTGTAGGTGAATGCTGGGAGGAATCCTGACCCCTGGGAGCAACAGGGTGGAGGAGCAATGGTGTTCCAGCAGGTGTCAGGGGATCCGGCTTGTCTGAGATCTTACTGAGGATGGGAGAGGGGGACAGGGGCCTCTCCTTGGCATCCGTGTCTCACCCACAGCCTTGCTCAGCTCCCAGAGCAAAGCAAAATGCTGTTCACAGAGAGCCTGATGGAGGTTGTAAAACAAGCCAGGGGCCTGGGAGCTGTCAGCTTTGCTCAGTGCATCTCAGATCTCCCTGGAACAGCCCCGCTGCTGTTCTTCCTTTCTTTGCAGAAAAAAAGCTGTCAGGTGACACTGAACGTTATTTGTTTTCATTAGCTGAGTATGTGATTATTTGCAACCCAAGCACTGAAAGTGTAATGCATTGATGAGGACGGGCCATCCCCGGGATCATCTTGTGACCTATTAGAGGGCTTAGGTTCCAGACCAGGCTTCTCTTGATGCATCAGGGAAGCTATGCAGTTAAAAGTAGTACCAAAACCCAGGTGCTGTCTTCATAGACAACACCCAGGAAAGCACTTGTACTGCCTGCCCACTCTTCCACAAAGATCCTGCGAGTCCTTCTGGGTAATAAAACCCCATGTCAGTAAAGAAAGAATGTGTTCGTGTATCTCTGTTCAATTTTCAGGTAGAACAAACAATTGTCCAACGTACAGGCCAGGAGGAACTGTGTCAGAGAGAGTCTGTTGAGCCTGTAGGGCAACACACTTGATAGCAAAGACAATGGGTTTACCCCTGTGGGCCAGTGCAGTTAGGACATTCATTTCTGTCTCCTGCTAAATCGTGTGGAGAGCTGCTTTACACAGTCACTGTTCCACAGACTGGTTTCAGTAAGGAACCAATTGGTAGAAGAAAAGAAAATATTGAAACCAGGAAGTTTTATGAGAATGTAAATCAAATCCAAAGTTTGAGATCCAAAATAATTAAATTATTGATGATATGAATTAACTTTGGTACATTGTTCCCACTTCAAACATGACTAGTTCAATTCTTCAATGTGTTTTATATGCTAAGAATAAAGAAAATGATATATAGTTTGACTTTAACTTCTCAGTTCCTTACAAAATGGAATGGATGTTCAGAAATTGAAAGATTTTCAAGATTATGCTATTTGTGTGAGCTAACTAGCATTTATCACCATTGTGATCACATATAAATGAAATGATAAAGGAAGAAGAAAAAGTACCCATTAAGGAAAATATGGTTTACTTTGGCCTATTCTAGTTCTTGGGTTTGCTTCTTTAACTTGGTTTAAAAGAAATAGCTAAGAATATGTTTTTTTCAAAACTATAGTTTCAATAAAAGGCTTGTCCTTTTTACTTAATGTCAAACACATAAATTTGGAAAGAATTCTGATGGGGAAAAAATCCCTCTTGTGCACACAATTCAACTAGGCATTTATAGGTAATCTAGTCATGCACTGCTGTGGTGTGAATGCCTCTTAGCCACAAGCTGATGGCAGCCTATATTTCAATATTCTATGAGACTTACTGGTGGCAAGCTGTTGTTAAGAATGTGCTGTTCTATCAATATTGAATTAAGAAATAATTAAGCTCCCTGAAAACATTCTTCCCACAATCTGTCCAACTATCCTAGACAGGAATACAAGCACACACAGTTCAGCATGTCCAAAAATAAATTTGTTACCAAGAATAAATGATAGAAGTGTATGCTTCTGCCTTTTGTTGAATTGTGAGAAATATTAAATGATAATATGCTTGTAACACTGTGACATAATTGTGTTCTTGCTGACTTCCTACCAGATGTGCACCTTCTGATACCAAGGCACACATCCTACTCATCCTGCTTTGCAAGTACTCTATAGATTTATATTGAACAAATGAGGGATGATGAAATGAAGGAAGAGAAGTACCTGATACCTAGGATAGTTAACTGTTCTGACTTGATCTTTAATATTGTCAGGTTTAGTTATCACACTAAATGTTCATGTAGTGGCTGAAAAATATCACATAATTTACCTGTCCACCTTCATTTTATCAATAGAAGCCAGATTAGGTACAAAGCTTCAAGGTTATCGTGAAGTTTAGTAAATGATTTTCTTGTGTTAAGTACTTTTGAAATATGCAGGTGAAAAAAGAAATTTCAGTACAAATAGATGTAGAAATTTTGAGTGGTTATCTGGAGAAAATGCCAGATCCTTGAAATACCAGGAATGTTACATGTGGCCCTTTGCTGGAATTGTGGCCACTTTTAAGTCAGTTATTATAACAGGATGGGATTACCAAATTGGCTTAGATTAATGGAGACTTGGGCTGAGAGGAACCCAATTTCACTTACTGTCCCAACCTGCCTGATACCTGAAGAAAATTATAGTTCTGTTAATACATTATACTAGAGGCCTGATGCACAAATTCATGCAGAGTGGGGTCACTCAGCCTGGTCTGCAGGATTGGGCTGAAACCAGCTCTCTGACATCCCCTCAGGGTTCCCAGATTGTGAGAGGGCGGAGGCCAGTGCACAGTCAGGGCCAGGAAGAGATGTGGGAGATTGGCCAGCCAAGGAGGGACTGCAGAAGGGCTCCAGGGCATGTCTGGACCATCTCCTCCTCCAGATTGGCCGGACCCCAGCAGCAAGCTAACCAACCAGTCAGAGCATCTGCATCCTGGTGGTCAATGCCCATCATAGCAACTGGTAAACTCATTGACTATCTGCCCCCTGGTGGTCAGTGCATATCATAGTGAGCTGTTGAGTTCTCTTTGCATGTCATTAGCATACTGTGTTTTGATTGGTTGAATGACCAACTGGATAACCAGACACTTAGCATATTAGGCTTTTGTTATATAGGAGGATTTGGTTTCACATTGGGAGTAGCTCAAAACAGCAGAGGCTATGATATTTCCCTCTCAAATAGAAGTACAGAGATTAGTGCAGCTCCATGCATCATGAAGACCAGGTTTATTTTATTTCATTTTCCTGCCCAACTATATTTAATATGCGATTTCCATTGTCAAGGTGGCTGCTAAAGCTTCAGCCATCACTTTTATATCCCAGACAGAAAAAAAGAGGAAGAAGGGTGAGCCTCCTTCTTCTTAGAGACTTTCTACTGGCCAGAAGTTTGTCACAGAGTGATTACAAAGGGGGCTGGGAAATGTAGTTTCATAAGCCCAGTCAAAAAAATTAGGGTTTTTTAGTTAGGAAGAAGGGAAAATTGATATTGGAGTAAACAACTACTAGACTATTACAGGTAGCAATCACAAAAGGGTGGCATAAATGTGACATGGAGGAAGGAAGTAAAGTGTACAGATAACAATGGGTTGTCCCTCTTCTCCACCATTCAGTCTGTCTCTACTGCAAGTACTTCTATGCAGTGAAATAGCCCCACAGCAACAGAATAGAAAGGAGAGGCAAAGGACATTGTAAATCAGCAAAGTGTAGAAACTGTGTACAGATAATTAGAATCATGTTTTGCACTCTATCATTTTTTAGCTTTTTTGCATTACTTTACATGTGAAAAAAGATTATTTTTCCAAATATGGAAATTTGAAAATCAAGGTGTAAACGATCTTTCCAGAATAACTGTCTTAATTAGCAACAAGGTCACCTTTGGAAAAACGAACTATTACCTAGAAGGATAGGCTTATTATGAAAAGAATCAGTCTCCTGGAAGTAGAGGACAGAGGCAAATGAGGAGCTAATTAGGGACAGTAAGCTGTGGGAAACTTACTTCTAATTAGAGTCCATGAGTGTAGCCTCCTGATTATACTGACAACTCTTTTCTTTATTTTTTTAAAGGTAGCCAACCAAGTTGTTCAGGCTCTACTCACTCAAAAGGTAGGTCACTTTCTGGCTTTCTTATTTTCAAAGTACCTATGTGAATAGGTGGGAACTCATATTGTCAAACTAGGAAATTGTGATTGATAGATGCAATACTTTTCTATTTATTCACTTAGGTTAAAATTGTGTGTGTATTAGATGGTGTATGGAGTGACATCGATGAGGAACAGAATCATAACATTCAAACTCTCGGTAAAGTAATAGGAAGCCTTTTGAAGATGAAAGATTCCCAGGTACCCAGATGAGTAGCAGACCTATCATTTTCACTTAGCAAATGCAAACAGTGAACAGGTTGGTGGATCCCTTCGATTCCTGTAAAACAAACCTCTTACAGACAGCATTAACAAAAGCCAGGCATTTAGCAGAAGATCTTTGAGGTTACGGAATCTATTTAGTTTCTCTGGTGCTCAGTTTCTCTTCTATAAAATAGGAGTAGCAACACCCACCTCTCAGAACTGCTGTGGTGCCTCTATGAAAGGAAGCATGGTGAGCAGTTCCTATAGTGGTGCAAATATGAAAAAAAATGACGTATTATTCTATTTTTCAGTGACCCCTTTATTAAGCTAGGGAGAAAACTACTGGTAATGTCTATACTTGTGTCTTTGCTACCCCCTATTCTGCCCTCAAACAATCTAATAAAAGAGTATTATGCAAATTAATCATCACTCTGCTAGCCTCACAAGCCACACCCACAAGCCATGCATACCAGCCACTCAGGAGCAAGTATGCATGTTAAGCCCAACCAAAATGGCTACAGCCATGGAGCAAGCAGGAGGGATGCTTGGGTTTCCCTGGTGATGGAGGAAGCCAAGCTTTCTGCCTGCCTTTGCTGGCCCAGGCTTCCACTCAATGCTACAAAGTTTCAATTATAGAAACTTTGAACAGAAATGGCTGTTGCCATGGAGTAAGCAGGAGGCTTGGCTCTGCTCCAGGCTACAAAGTTTCAATTGTACAAGATAAATAAATCCCAGGTAACAGGATCTCCACTTGGGTCTCCAGGGGGTGTGGCCAGCCTGCAAACCACCAGAGGCTTCTCACCCAGGCCACCCTACACCCCAAGGTAACCCCCACCCTGATCCAGGACATCCTTCAGGGTAAACCAGCTGGCTCCCACCTGTGCACCAGGCATCTATCCTATCTAACAAAAGAGTAATATGCAGATTGACCATCACTCCAACACACAAGATGGCTGCCCCCATGTGGACACAAGATGGCCACCACAAGATGGTCAGTAGGGGAGGGCAGATGGGAGGGATGAGGCCTACAAGGGAGAACAGTTGGGGGTGATCAAGCCAGCAGGTGAGGGCAGATGGGAGGGACCAAGCCTGCAGGGGAGGACAGTTAGGGGTGACCAGGCCAGCAGAGGAGGGAAGTTGGAGGTGACCAGGCCTGCATGGAAGGGCATTGGGGGGGGGGGCAGGCCTACAAGGGAGAGCAGTTGGGGGACCAAGCCTCCAGAGGCAGTTAGGGGTGACCAGGCCTTCAGGGGAGGGCAGTTATGGGAAAACAGGCTATTAGGGGAGCAGTTAGGCATCAATCAGGCTGGCAGGGGAGTGATTAGGGGGTAATCAGGCTGGCAGGCAGAAGCAGATAGGGCCAATCAGGAAGGCAGGCAGGCGAGCAGTTGGGAGCAGCAGTCCTGTATTGTAAGAGGGATGACCCACTCCCTGTTTTGGCCCAATCCCACCAGACATCCCTCAAGGGGTCCTAGATTGAAGAGAGTACAGGCTGTGCTGAAGGACAACCTTCCCCCCCTCCCCTGTGCATGAATTTCACGCACCAGGCTTCTAGTATGTCATAATGTTATTGGGTCAGAGTTGGTAAATACAGATAATTGCCCAAAATTGGCTGGTGAATTTTATTGACCCTTACCCATCTCTTTCCACAGTGCTTCACAGAGATTAAGTTCTAGGTCCTTCACATTTTGTTTATTCTATCACTTCTCTGTGAGGTGAAGGAAATCTTAGATTAAATCTTATTCAGGAGGATGTGGCCAATGAGAGCAAAATATTTTATGACAGTTTGTTTTTCAGTTGAAAATAATTGCATTAGGGGTTGACCATTTCTCACAGACATAGTTAAATAAATACTATTTTAAATTTACATTACAGAAGCATGATGATAATAGTTTTGTTAGACTTTCCCCCTCCCCAATTACTTCTGTTAAAATATCATGTTTCCTCCTACAACTGATTTTAACTGCTTCAGGTTGTACATTAACATAGCATAGTGTAATGAGATGTCAGTATACTTAGGTAAAGTTAGAAATAAGTTTAATTTTGAATTAAAGAGATACCAAATAATAGTGGCTTACATAAGTGACCATGTTATTTCTTTCTCACATCCAAATCCACAGGTAGGCAGTATGGTGACACTGTTCCATAAAGTCCACAAGGACCCTGTTAACCCCACCTTCTATCTTTTATTCAGTGAGATATTGCCTCCATTCTCAAGGTTACTTCATGGTCCAAAATAGCTTCCCTGGCTCCAGTCATCACATCCACATTCCAGCCATCAGGAAGGAAGAAAAGCTGGGGGGAAAATGAAAAGAGTAAAGGGCACACATCAGCTGTCTTTAAAAAATACTTTCAAAAGTTTTCCTATCTCCCTACTTACACCTCCTTGAACAGACCTTTGCCATAGAGCTGTAAGGAAGCTGGAGATACAGTCTTTATTCTGGAAATGTGCCCCCTGAAAATGTATTGGCATATTATGGTGGAAGAATTGAAGAAAGAGATGTTGAAGAACAGTTTATGCTTTCTGTCACAGCCTATGTGAATGCCTTTCTTTTTCCAAAGGTTTTAATTTCTCAGTGGCCACCCTCCTAGTAGAAGCTGTGTCCTCATTTAATTACAGTCCTGGGGACAGAAGGAGCACTGTGTGTACCCTCTGAAAGACTTCTCATGCCTGGCTGTTTAATGGTGCCCCGGGAAGGAGACAAGGAAATAGTCTGGTACAATATTAAGGGAAGTGTGACTCTTCACATTAGCCACAAAAAATAGCTGCACAAATCCAACTTACCTGATGCAGTTAGCAGTCAGACACAGAAGGGCAGAGAGCATGCCTCAGAGACACCATCAGCAGGAGAGCCAGAGCTTCTGTGATCCCAAAAGAATCATGTTCTGCAGAAGCATGTGCCTCCTGGTTTTTATAGGGACTGTAAAACCGCCACAAAAATGACTAGAACTTCTTTAAGAGCACAATATAGGAAATAAAATGCCTCCAACATGCAGATGAGAAAGCCAGTTCTAAACAGGATGTACCTCTTAAAGAGACCCAGTCTAAACAGAAATCTTGAGATTTACCCAAGTCACATAAATAATCCTGGAGATGAAATTATAGTCATAACTCTTCAGGTTTAGAATATGTCACTTGTCATGGCACAAAGGCATGTCTGCCCTGGTGTCAACCCTTCTCTTGGAACCCAAAAGAGCAGTTTTCATGGCATACCCTGCATGGCCTGGGGGAGTATTTCAGAGTGTGCTTCTGGTCACAATAGTAATAGGAAAAATTATTTCCTTGGGCTGATCAGTTTTTATTAAATGTAAAATATTGTCCTCATCAACTAATTGAATTTATCTCAAAACTCTGTGGACTCCCTAAGAGAGCAGATTGTACCTCCTTTAGCTCCATGATGTTCAGGTGACAGTAATAAACTCAGCTCACTTCCATTTATGACTCTAAAGCATAGGTTCAATTCTACAAGTGCAATGAAATCAATAATTGGGCTAAACCCCTATTTTGTCTGCAATACATTTTATCTTCATTAAGTCAGTTACACTCACTGAAAATGTAACTCTCCAGGTTCTTCAATTTGTGTGTTTGCGCGTGTGTGCGTGTGCATGTGTGTTCGTGTGTGTGTGTGTGTGTGTGTGTGTGTGTGTGTGTGTTTTACCACTGACACCAAACTTAAAAGCAATTTTCTCTGCAGCTATTTTTCAGCATATCAACACCTCAGACTAATCTGCATGTTTTAGGGCAGCCAGATAGTTCTAGGGCATTTTTCCCTTCACCACCCTAGAATAATGCTCCCTTATCCTGACTCTAGCAATACAGCTAACCAGGTAGAAGCAGAACATAACTTGGTAGCTTGAAACTGAGGAAACTTCAAACCCCTACACGTTTTTGATCCGCTGGTCTAGCAATGGTGTGTGTAGCCTCTTGGTGCCTTGAAGAGGGTCTGTTTACATAGGATTTGGCAAAAGTAAGTTTATAGTTGTGAGTATATGAAACACAGAGTTTGTTCTTGCATTATGATGTGTTAATTATGGTATTATTTTCCATCTGAACAACTGTGTTTACTCCATGTCAGCCCTTTAAATGCACTGAATCAGTCTGTTCTCCCTGCAGCCCTGTGAGAACGAACTAAGAAAGCAGTTTGCCCACAGTTCTAATGGCAGAAGTGGCATAGCCTGTGCTTTAACCCAGTTGATTGTGCTGACCCCATGCGCTCGCCCTCTGCACCATTCAGCCTCCATTATCCCAGTCAGTCACTTGTTTCCCACTGTAGCTCAGCAGGCAGAGGAAATGCCATGGAACGCCACAGATATATCGAAACCCAACCATTAGTTATGATCGCAGGGAATAAAACAAAAGAGCAAGGTAGCCAACATATTTCTTAAAACTCCTAGAAGCAGGGCCAGCCCTCACCAGCAAGAACATCCAGGATCTGCCACATGGGGAGTCAGGGCTGCTATGCATTGGGAGTCACACTTTCTCAGCATCAATCTTAATTTGCACTGAAGAATTTCACAATGGCCAGGGACCTTAGGCAGCATTCAGTCCCGAGATCGCCAACTAGCTTTGGTAACGGGCTCGATTCACTCTAATTACTTGAACTGGTTCGCCATCAACCAGACTTCAAATGTGTAATCCAAGTGTCTGTAGGATGAAGGCTCACACTCTGCAGTCTGCCCAGAACCTCACCACTTCCTACTGATTAGAGCTGGCCGGAGGAGCTTACACACTTACTGACCTGCCTTGCCTTTAATTGGCAGTTGTTCGTGTGGAGGTTCATGATCCTTGGTTAATCTGGAATTGGCCAGCCCTTTCCTGAAATGGCTTTTTTTTTTTCAGAAGTCTTAGAAGTATTGAAAGGGAAAGGGAAGTGTCCATGAGAACCACTCTCCTGAGGAGAGGCTGGGGATGGGGTGTCTGCTCAGGAAGGATTCTGTGGCACTTTGCAAACCATCCCAGGAAACAGCAGGGCATTCCTTCTCTCCAAAGCTTGGTTTTGTGCAGTAGCTCAGGTTACAGGGGAGAAGCCAGACCCTACCAGCGAAAGTTATTTCCTCAAGGTCACCTGGGCCCAGAGCCCAGGCCCCTTACTTCCCAACCAGAGGGCTTAGTCTGGAATAGTTTACCAGTGTAATTTCATTTTTATGTGAAAAATAAGATTTACATAGTTTTCATCAATCATCTAGTGGTAATGTCAGTGAATATCCTGCTCTGAAGCAATCAGCATGTTCTTAAATTTACCTCAGCAGGGAGCCAGGTAATGGTTTTGCTCTAAATGCTGGAGCAACTGTTCTCCTCAGGTATGCACTGCAGTGAATCCACATCTCAATCCCAGTGCAGGGGGAGCTGTCCACGAGCTCATGGTCCAGGGAAGTCATGACTTGGGATTATTAAGGTGCACAGAGACATTTGGTATCAGCATGTCCCATTGCTCAGTTTATTTTGCCCTCACACTCAGCTATAATTCCTCACTCTCAGTTTCCAGTGGCTGTTGACATACAGATTGCAAGGAAAACAGGCTTGGCTGTTCTGTTAAACCCAAGACCATTATACTTTCTTACATGAGGTGAAATCAAGCCAAATCTTTGGCATTATTTCCCAATGGTATTTTGTGTCTCCTTTTTTATCTCAGAAGACATAACCCTATAGTTTCAATGGGTTCCTCTTGAGGCCTGAGACTCATGTGAGAGTCCAGGGAAAAGCAGCAGGAGAGGACAGGCAGTCTCACGCCTGCTGTGACCAAGGGCCCCAGACAACAGTGTCTAACAGAGGAATCACTTAAATATAATGTTTCCTTGGAAGGGTAGTCTCATTCTGGCCTCTCTAAGTGACAGGGTCCAAACAGTAGCTGTTGTACCCGCCCTAAAAGGGGCCAGAGGCTCCTTTACTGCGGTTCCCATTGTGGGCACAGGGATAAGCAGTCAGCCAGCTGCCTTCCTGCCTGGCTTGCACTGCCGAGGTCAGAGAGATGGATTTTCTTTCTCTCTTTCCTCCACTCCGTCGTCTGCCTCTGTCTGTAAATGTGCACGTGGATACACATACATGGTTTGGATTAGTTTCCTGTGATGACAGCTATCTGGCCTAAGTTACTGTCTATGGCTTGACTGAAGAGAACAAAAATATTTAAAAGAATGACACAGGCAATTCTTTTATGTCTGGGAGTTTTCAGTGCAGCTCACTGGTGTGTATCAGTGGCTGAAAGACCAGATTCACATCCTGGAAGCTCCCATGTCCCCTCTGCCCTGTGCTGGTCTGGATGAGCCAAGGTACGAATAGTTCTCCAGGTCGATAAATTGTGTTCCTGCTAATGGACTCCTACCACCTTCACCATAGTGCTGGACACTTGTACAGAATCTCTTTATAGAGTATATTGATTTCTTTATTTCCTTCTTCTTACTTTTTTTATCCATCTGAAGGCTCTTCCAAGTTATTCTCAGCTTTGCTGCTAGAAATTGTTGACGGTATTACTTGCAGGTCTGCATTCTTCTTGCAAATGCACATTTTGTAAGCTCCTGTCCCCAAAGCTTCTCCTGTGAATGAGAACAAGTGTGTTTCCTACCTAACTGGTCCTATAAATATTTATTTACCTCCCAGTCAAGTTTTATTAATTACTTAATTATCAGCAGTAACAACAATTAGTGTTTGGGAGCAAGAAGTGTTATATACATGCTAAGAACAAGCATTAACACTAATGAGACAAAGAGGCTGAATTCTAAATAAAGAAAATAAATTTAGCCTTTTAATTCGAACAAGGCCCCCAAAACGGCCTCTGGCAAGTGTTCACATGCATGTGTACACACACATAGCCCTGCACCTGCCTTGGATGGCTACCTTCCTAGACCTGGCACCCAGGTGCCTCATCTGCACATGACCTTTCCTTGCTCTGCTCTGCATCTGTAGGCGGCCATCAGTTGCAAACATCCTGTGCATAAGTTCCACCCATTTACCTGAAAAGGTGAGGAGAGTGGAAGCTGCGCAGTGAGCCACACCTGGGCCTGCTCCTTTGCCCCCTGTAACGATGAACAGCATGGAGATGGTGATGGCTCTTCAGGCAAAGTCCAGAAGGTGGATCTCTTTACCTTCACAATGAGGTTGGCACAAGGTTGTGTAAAAGGCCCACTCATATCTGTGATTCCTGCTTAGGCCCTGGGAGTCAGAGCCATTGGCCAGAGCTCTCTGTTGTTTATAGAGCCTTAGGTGAAGCCTATAGCTGACCTACATCCGAATATGGAGATGGACAAACTAAAGGAGTTGAGAAACTTTAACTCTCTTGATCACAGCATCTCTAGACAATAGGATTTGTCATCATCATCCCCTTTAATAAAATAATCACAGAAGCTCATTAAACCCCAACTATATGTGATGCTGTGCTAGGAGAGAGAGATTAAGAGTGTAAGAACAATATACTTGCGCTGTTGTCTATTTGACTCTCTTCTGGCACTTGCCTTTTGAGGAATGTGCCATCTAATTGACAAGACAAGTCTAGAGCATGAAAGATAAAATCAATTCAAAGTAACATTCGCTCAATCTCATGTAAGAGGCAGTGAGGGCTCACTGGAGCTCCACAGAAAGCTGTCTTTGAGGGCCCCAGATAAGAGTGTCAGAGGAAAGCCAGCTTGAATTGAATTGGATGTCACTCAGAACCAGTCTTGGCCCAAGAAAGAGGTGGATGAGAGGGGAACATGGTTGTGGCCTAGGGAAGGCTTTGGAGAACAACAGATAGACCCATAGTCTGTACATGGTAAGAACAGAAACCTTTTTTAAAAAATCATGAAATAGTGAAATTAAAGGTAAAAAATGTAGAAAGGAGCCAGTGTTTGAAGAACCTTGAATTGGGGAGTTATTCTAGTCTCTCTTGAGCACCATCAAGGAGAATGCAGACACTTAAGTACTGTTAGTGTTTATATGGCATGCCCTTGGGAAGGCAGATCCCTGGTGGGACTCAGAGAATCCTGAGGTTCCAGTGTCAGCTCCCCTCTTGACAGCGGGAAAGGCTGCGGTGGTGTCTGTGCAGTTCGGGGGGCTGCTCCCGAGGATGACAATGTGCTGTTACTCCACTTCCCCAGCCCCAGCACCAACGCCCATATTTAGAAATCCTCTAATTCAGAGACTGGGCAAGTTTCCTGTGGCCTTTTCAAGCCCTCACTTCATTCTTTCTTTACCCACACACTAAATGCATCACTGACTCTATTAGCCGCAGCACTGAGAATTTCAGCTCTTCGGCAAATGGCGGAGAAAGGCTCCATCAAAAGCGATAGTTTCTTTAGTTCATCAAATCTCTATTCACTGCAAAAACATTATTGTCCTTGTGGTTGGTGCTTTATGATTGCTTTTATGGAGACAATGAAAAGGCAAACTATACAGGTGGAAACTTAAATTGACTTTATATCGCTGAGGCTTACCATCTTCAAAAATAGCATGCTAGATTAATGCATTTCTGATTTCAAGGTGCTTTTATAAAAAAAATGGTCTTCCCTGCACACAATAATTCTATCAGACAATGGGCTGTGGAAGAAAACACTGTGTGATTTATTTCTCAGGGCTTTGAAGAACAAACGGATTGTTTTTTACTAATGTGTCTGAAATACCAGATAAAATATGGTTCCAATATGAGAAGCATATTTGGGAGCAGGACGTGTTATATACATGCTAAGAACAAGCATTAGCACTAATGTGAAGGTATGTTTCAGTTATAGACGTTTTTCCCTTTAATGTGTCTGTTGTAGGATTTAAGGGAGGAATGTATAAAGTTGAAAACAAGAGTGTTCGATTTGGAACAACAGAACCGAACCTTAAGTATACTGTTCCAGCAGCGACTCAGGCCAGCCTCCGAGCTGCTCCTCCAGGTATGTGAAAAACAATCTTTGCTATTTCAATGCTATTGACAAGAGATAACTTATGCCCAAATGTTAATGCTATCTCTATGGGAAAACCATATTATGTCATTAAAATTAAATGTCTTTCAAATTTCTGACTTTTTAAAGCTACATTTAAAGAAATGCACCAACAAATAATAAATGGTGAAAGGAACAATCAGAAGGTGTCCTCTAGTAAATTAAACAAAATTATGGGATGGACTCAGGAAATAATTGACTGCTTGGGGGACCAGTATTAGTATTCTTGTATTCCATAATAAGCAAGGAATAGTTTTAAGTAATGCCTGGGGTTTATTTTTCTCCTCTCTCTCTCATTCCTCCTCATAATTCAGCATTTTACAGGTTCTCTTTGTCTAAATACTCCCACCAAGCTCTTCCATTACTTACTTTTATAGCATATAAAGTCACACAAAGACAAACTGTTACTATTATCCAAGGAGAGCTGTGCCTATTCCCACCTGTGGCTGGTGGAAGTGGGCTTCTTGCAGTGTCACAATAAAAAGAATTTTATGAGACTCATAGGCAAGGGTGAGATATTGTAAAAAGCTTCATTTCTGTGGAATCAAACCCCTGAGTTTCCAAGGTTTCATTTCCCTTCACCTGCCAAAGAGAAAGTCCAGCTGTGCCTTTAGCAGAGGTAGGATTAAAGCTGTTGCCTAGAGTTCCATTCCGTATTGGGGAACAATCCAGGCCAGCATCAGGCTAGCTTAGATTGTATTTCCAGCTGTACTCCATCAGTCCATTGCATGTGGGGTCCATGGCCATGGGCTGTGCAACTTCCAGGAACACAGGAAAATACAAGAGAGCAGAAAGAGCCGAGAGAGTGAGGTCCTTTGTCTGGTGGATTAAGTATTCCCAAATTTTCACAGGCTTGCACTGGCCCCATCTCTTCATCACTGTGGATGCATCCATTTTCCCTTTGTTGGACCCTTTCCCCCAGTGATTTGCAGGGAATGGACCTGTGATGCCCTGGAGAGTGTGCAATTGCAGCTTCCTGGTGAAGCTGCCCAGATGGCCATGCTTATAATGTCAGGCCTTTCTCAGGCCCAGCACCAAAATGCTCCAAGGCATTTAGAAATCCTCCAGTTCGGAGACTGCGCAAGTTTCCAGTGGCCTTTTTAAGACCTCACTTCATCTGTTTCACCCACACTAAATGCATCACTGACTTTTTATCCTTTCCTATGCTATATAACAAAAGCCTAATATGCAAATTGACCAAACTGTGGAATGACTGGTTGGCTGGAGACAGGGCCAGCAAGTGGGCAGTGCCTAGCCAGCCAAGGTGAGTGCCAATGGGCAGAGAGAGGGAATTGCAATCAGGGACCAGTAGTGACTTGCAGTGGTGGAGGGGCAATTGGGGGGTGGGGCCAGATGCTCACTGACCTGCCCATCCCCCAATCGGCCCACAGGTTGCTTCCCACAGAAGAATGCAAGACTATGGCTTAGGTCTGCTCCCAGGACATCCCCCGAAGACTCCTGGTTGGCAAGAGGGCACAGGCCAGGCTGAGGGACTTCCCACCCCCAGTACATGGACATTCATGCAACAGCCCTCTAGTTATTAATAACTAGCTAATTACAAAGGTATCAAAACTATCAGCTAATTTTGACAAATTTCTCAAGAATATATTTGATTGCAGGAAGACACATGAATTAGCAAGGGGACCTGGAGGGTTGATCTTTGCTGTTGTCTATTTTTTTAACCCTATTAATAGGAATATTTGTTCAAACCAATTCCATAAGCTTTGTTCATAGCATCCTGAGTCTTGGCTAGCAAAGAGTATGGGGCAATGTACATCAATTTACAAAGAATAATGCCCAGCTGCCTGGTTTGATTGGCTGAGACAAAGAATAAAGACAAGGGTAGCCTCTAAACTACCCTGTCCAGCACTGTAGAAACTATTGAAATTGAAATTAAACTAAAATGAAATTCCTATGTCAAACTAGTCATATTTCAAGTGTTGAAAAGCCACATTTGATCAGTGGCTACCGTATCTATATCTATATCTATATCTATATCTATCTATATCTATATCTATATCTATCTATATCTATATCTATTAAGGTTTATGAATGTAGAATTTATTGGATTGTTAATTACAAACTGCTAGATGAAGAACTTTATAAATGAATTTTTTTGTTAATTCTTAAAGACCTTTATTTTTTTTACTGCCTCTCCACAAAGTCAACTTTATTTTTTTTTGTAGATTAACCCCTTGTATTTCTACTTCCTCTACATATTTCTTTCCTTTTTTTGCAGTATAACTTATATTTAATCGTAGTACATATGTTTTCCTTTTTCCTCCTATTGTCCTCCCCCAGCATCCCCTACCCCCCAGCACATGTCCCCACCTGCCCCCCACCCCAGTGTCTTGCCTCCATTGGATATGCTCATATGCATGCATACAAGTCCTTCGGTTGATCTCCCACACCACCCGCCCCCACCCTCCCCAGCCTTCCCCCTGTAGCCTGAAAGTCTTTTCAATGCCTCCCTGCCTCTATATCAATTGCTCTCCCCTGTTTCTTTTCTTCAAAAATATCTTGCTTCTGCATACTGGAAATAATGTATATGAACAAAAAATGTTTGAGTCTCAAAAAAACTGAGACTCAAACATTTTTTGTTCTTATTTTTAATTGATTTTTTACCGAGAGGAAAGGGAGAGGGATAGAAATTCAGAAACACTGATGAGAGAGAAACATCCATCAGCTGCCTCTTGCACACTCCTTATTCGAGATATGCCCACAGCCAAGGTACATGCCCTTGACCGTAATCGAACCTGGGACCTTTCAGTCTGCAGGCCAATGCTCTATCCACTGACCCAAACTGGTTTCTGCAATGGCAGTGTATTTATAGGACATTTCCATCATCTTGGAAAATTCTACAGGACAGCACTTTTTCAGATGATTGAGCCAGTGTTGCTAATTTACCCTCTGAATTTTGGCATAAACATCTTTCCTGGACTCCTCAGGGAATGATAAAAAAAAATTGCAGTTCATTTCAGAGAAGAAAGACATTCAGTAAAACTGAGCATCAAATGTAAATCCCACCCCCCCAAATTAAAATAAAACACTCTCTGAATTGTAAAATAGATCTCATCTCTTAATTTCTTCTCTTCTTTATCAGTTAGAGCATAATTCATAATTTATGGCTCAAAATTGTTTGGAAAAAAAATCATTCTCTCTTTGGATTCCTAGTCAGACTACAATAAATGTTGGTCATAGAGAATCTTGCATCTGTAAAAACTTTCTCTCTCATAATCAAGATCCTATATTATACTTATTTTTAAAAGCTGTTGGCTGTTCATGATTTTTTCTGCTTTTTCTGTTTTAACTTGAAGCTTTTCTGGAACAATGTTTTTTTGTACTTCCTGTTTCTGAGTCACGATGGTTTGTTTCAACAGTCAAGACAAGTGCCATAGATATTTAAGCTTTTTCATTGGCCAACACAAATTTCTTACAATCATATCCAAATGGCAGGGGAAGGTGTGCATGCTCACAATAGAACTCAGTGTTTATTCATTGGGTGTTCTCAGCCCACACACTCCATATTCTTCCCCAAGAAATCCTTACTTCCAGGAGTCATTCTCATGTAAAGGATGGATGTTAATAGTTCTGTGAGGAAGAATGATAGAAAGTGTGGTGCCTGCCCTCTCATACTATACAGCTCACAGTCATAGACAACATTGATAGCTTTTCAGGTGTTCTGCTCGTATTTGACTTATGACTGTTTATTTTCTGGTGGCACAAATACATATGGAGCAGTGGCTAAGGGAAAAGCAGCCAAAACTTGCTTTGTGCCTTTGAAAGCTCTGTCATTACCTATTGAATGGAATTATGAATAAATGACACAAATTTATTCTACAAGTTGGGGAGCTATTTTAAAAACCCCAAAGAAAATGTGATGTCTCCACCTCTCCTTCTGTATTTTTCTGCTTAATGTGGATGCTTCAGAATTGTGCTGCATGCAGAGCAGCCCAGTCTACCTGAGGGTGTGGCTGGTGGATGCGATGTGGCAAATTCACCACTGTGCCTGGTCCCAAATATTAGAGACCATATAGTTTTAGTCCACAGACCGAAGAGGCTTCTAAGACATTTTCTGCAAATATTAGACAACTGCATTAGTGGTCACCTGCTATATACAACCTAATGGTCCTCCGTAATCCGATGTAGCCACCTATAGAGAAACATAGACAGAAGATAGTGAATGAAACCATTGTGAGTTTAGTAGATACATTGTAAATGGTGGGAAAGAAAATAATTTATAAGAAGCAGCATATTTTTTGTCCCTAAAAAATACAGAAAAAGAGATCGCATGGATATTATTAGGCAACTCTTGTAGGAAGAACAAAAAGGGATAGTTCTAAAGATTAGTTAACAGATTCTGGGAAATTTTCAAAGGGAACCAACCAGGTCCATGAGGGGAAACAAAAAGAGCCTAACCTGAAAATTAAAATCCTTACAATGGTAATAAGTTTCTCTGTTGATTCCAATTTTCAGAATGACTTCTCTGGGACTGTGTGTAGTAACAAATATGATTAAGAGGGCTCTTTATATGGAAATCAAAAATTTAAGCTAAATTCTAAAGAATAGAGAAGCTAGAATCACAAAGGAAATCTAAAAGTAGTATCTTAATGGAACTAAATTTATTTGAACCTATTGGCCAGATGAACCAATTCTCACCACTTCCTTTTATCTGTACTAATAAAAGGGTAATATGCTAATTAGAATAGGAGACCTTCCAGGAGACCTTCCTGAATTTCTTCTGGGCAAAGCCAGGTGGTGGGTCTGAGGTAGAGATGGTGAGGAACCAAAAGAGGAGGGCAGTTGTGAGTGAGCAGGCCAGGATGGGACAGCAGCTGTGGGTGATCAGGTCAGTGGAGAAGAGGGGGCGTTGGTGGTGATCAGGCTGGCAGGGGGCTATAGTTGGGGGTGAACAGGCCTGCAGGGTGGGCCAGTTGGGGGCAAGCAGGCCATCAGTAGGGGTCAGTTGGGCACAATCAAGCTGGCGAGGAGGTAGTTGGGGGTGAGCAGATTGCTGGGAGGGTATTTGGGGGAAGAGCAGTTGGGGGCAAGCAGGCCAGAAGGTAGAGTGGTTAGGGGCAATCAGGGAGGCAGGCAGGTGAGCAGTTAGGAGCCAGCAGTCCTGAATTATGAGAGGGATGTCTGACTGCTGGTTTAGGACATCCCCTGAGGGGTCCCAGATTGGAGAGGGTGCAGGCTGGGGCTAAGAGCCACCCTCCACCCCCTACGCAAATTTCTTGCACCAAGCCACTAGTAAATCATATCATTGTGTGGGTTTTTTCAGATGTAAGTGCACTTATTTCTCTTACAAGTTGAGTTGAATGATCACTGAATGAATTGTATTTGTAACTCAGTATGTTTATGCCAGTAGTAGTACATGTCATGGTAATTATGTATTTTTAACTACTATATAAATCAATGAAATATGATGTGAAAAGAACTATTTCTATAAAACAAAGTCAAGTGCTTCAAAAGTAACTAGGAAGGCAACTCACTAAAAATAAATGTTCATGATCAAATGAAATATATTAGTAGGTGTCTAACGGTAAAACAATATGGGAAACAGGAAATACTGTGTTACATATAGAGGTATTCTGCATGCAAATTGCTTCTCAGGTGCTTTTAAATTTTTGTCCCACTGTTAAAAACAAAAACTAGAAATCAGACACAATGCTTTAAGCATGTGTTTGATAAAAAAAAAACAAATTAAAAAAAATCCACACAATTATTGGAGGACTCTAATATTAGGTTCCTTAGGCAAAGAAACATAGTTGACCTTAACAAATGCTACTTAACAAATGCATTGTGTTTATCATATATCAGATACTATTCTATAATATCTACAGTGTTCACCCATTTAATCTCCATTAAGATTCTATGAGGTAGAAACTATGGCTGCATGCATTTTACAACAGGGACATGGGCACAGGGAGGCTAAGTCACCAGCTGGTAATTGACATAGAGTGGATTTAAATCCATGGTCAGGCTCAAGTTCTTGCATTTGCCTCCTTTCTGCATGCCTTCAGCATGAAACACGGGTGGACAGGGGGGACATTTTTCTGATTCTGCACTGACAGTTTGATTAACTGGCCCACCTGTGCTCAAGTCGGATCAGAGGACTTCTGCAGCACAGTTGTAATAAGAAACCTGCCATTTTCACACATGTCTGAAAGGCTCTTGATTTGTGGCACCCAAGAATGTCTCCTCCTGTGTGTTCTGCTTTTGTCTTGTTTTGGATACCTGTGTTATCATTACCTTGATAGGACATCATTTTCATATTTTCTGCCTTACTTACTTTTTTCTTTTTCTTTTTATCTGATATATCAAAGAGTCCTAGTATCCATATCCTTAAGTCAAGTTAAAGATAAAACATGTTATAATGTAGATTATTCACACAAATAGTTGAAAATCTGACAGCTTAGAACCAAAGTGTAAAAACTTGCTGTCACATCTTAATATTCTGACTTTTTGTTTCCTGGTGTTTTATTTTATATTATTTTAGATAAGATGATTTGAAAAGTCTACTGGTGCTTCTGATTATTTTTTCCTATACCTAGTCTTTATTTTCAGAGTACAAATCTATTTTATTTGGCCACATGATACAGTCCCCTTTCCACCTGTCCTCAAGCACCAATCCTGCTACCACCTCTCAGGGGCCTCCCAGGTCAGAGAGGTTTCCCCTTAACTTTCCCCTGCAAAACTCCTGTGTAATTTATGACCCATGCCACACATTTAAGAAGCTCCTGGCCCAGTATGGAATCATGGAATCTTCATCTCTCATGGTGGAGATCATGCAGAGCAAGCCCTGGCACTAGGGATTTCATGTTACCTTTTTATTTCACCTGAATAGTCATCATCTTGAGGGCAAGACTGTGAAGGGAGTTTTGACCTTTCACATATGTGACCACTGTTCATAACACATATTCAGTGTCTACTTGTTGATGGCTTAGTACTTTCATGCTTGCATTTTTTAATTTAATTTTAATTTAATTTTCTGTGTTGGGGGATACTTCCTTTTCTTTTTGTTTGACTTTGTATGCAACAATCTCATTACCTTCATGCTTTTTCTTTCAGTTTGAGGTATAACTGACATGCAACATTGTATATGTTTAAGGTGTACTACATAATGATTTGTACATATATTGATCACCACAGTAAGTTTAGTTAACATTCAGCACCTCACATAGTTATAATTTTTTTCTTGTTATGATATATTCTCTTAGATTTCAAATATACAGCATGATATTGTTAACTGCAGTTACCATGTTGTACATTATAACTCCAGAACTAATCTACAATAATAAAAGAGAAACATGCAAATTCACCATGCCTCCATTATGCCCACAAGCCAATCAGGAGCAAGTATGCAAATTAACCCAACCAAGATGACCTTGGCCACAAAGCTGGAGTAAGCAGGAGGCTTGGGATGACCTAGCGATGGAGGAAGCCAAGCTTCCCATCCACCCAAGCTAGCCCTGGCCTTTGCGCAAGGCTACAAAGTTTCAATTATAGAAGATAAATAAATCCCAGATACTTGCTTCTAGCTGGCTCTGGCCTCTGCTCAAGGAAGTTTTGAAAAAAAAAAAGAAGAAGAAGAAGAAGAAAAGGAGGGGTGTGGAGCTTGGGTCATGGGGGGAGGAGGGGTTAATCAGGCCAGGATGGGATGGCAGTTGTGGGTGATCAGGTTGGTGGAGGGTGGGGCTGTTGGGGGTAAGCAGACCAGCAAGGGGGGAGCAGTTGAGGGTGAGCAGGCCATCATTGGGGATCAGTTGGAAGTGATCAGGATGGGGGGGCAGTTTGGAATGAGCAGGCCAGCAGGGGTGCAGTTTGGGGCAAGCAGGCCAGCAGTGGGGGGCAGTTGGAGGCAAGCAGGCAGGCAGACAGTCAGGCTGGTGAGCAGCTGAAGCCAGCAGTCCTGGACTGTGAGAGGGATATCCAACTGCCAGTTTAGGCCCAATCCCGGTAAACTGGCAGTAAGACATCCTTGGAGGGGTGCAGATTGGAGAAGGTTCAGGCTGGGCAGAAGAAAACCTGCCCCCATGCATGAATTTCATGCACCGGGGCACAAGTTTATGTTATAAATGGAATTTGGTACCTTTGATTAACTTTTTCAGTTTCCCTGACCCCACCATCACATGCCTCTGACTAACACCAATCTATTCTCTGCTTCTAGGAGTTTGTTTTGTATAGATTCTATATATAAGTGAGATCTTACAATAATCACGTTTCTCTGACTTATTCTACTTGGCATTATATATACAGTATATTACAATTTATTTTGTCCATTCACCCATTTTTGGATTGTTTCCATGTCCTGGATATTCTATATAATAAAGATCTAATATGGTAATTAGACCAAACAGCCAAACAACTATCCAGATGACTTTCCAGATGAACCTGGGGCTGGGAGGGCTAGCTGGGGCTGTGAGGGGCTGCGAGGGCCAACCTCCTTGCATGAATTTCATTGTAAATAATGCTGCAATAAATATGGAGTTACAGAAGATATCTCTTTTTTGAGGTCTTCATTTTATTTTATTTCTAAGTGGAATTGCTAGATCATTGTAGTTCTATTGTAAGTTTTGAGGGACCTCCATACATGTGTTCCACAGTGGTTGCACCAATTACATTCATACCTACTGTGCAGGAGAGTTTCTTTTTTCTACATCATCTCTAACACTTATATCTATTGTAATTTTTATTATAGCCATTTTAACAGATGTGAGATGATATTTCGTTGTGGTTTTGATTTGAATTTCCCTAATGATTAGTGATGTTGATCATCTTTTCATATGTCTGCTGGCCATCTGTATGTCCTCTTTGAACAAATGTCTATTCAGTTTGCCTATTTTTTAATGGGATTGTTTTTTTAATATTGAATTGAATGAATTTCTTATATTTTTGGATATTCATACCTTATCAGATATGTGGTTTCTCATTCATTAGGATGCCTTTTTAGAAATAGATATTTTTTTATTAATTTCAGAGAGAAAGGGAGAGGGAGAAAGATAGAAACATCAATGATGATAAAGAATCATTGATCAGCGGCCTCCTGCATGCCCCACACTGAAGACCACAACCCAGTCCTGTGCCCTAACTTGGAATGAAACTGCAACCTTCTGGTTCATAGGTCAATGCTCAACCACTGAGCCATGACAGTTGGGCAGTAGGTTACCCATACTTATTTGTTGATGGTTCCTTTAGCTGTGCAGATAACTTTTAGTCTTATGTATTCTCTTTGGTTTATTTTTTAATATGTTGCTTATGCCTTAGGTATCACACCCATGACAAGGAGTTTTTCTCTATTTATTCTAGGAGTTGCATGTTTTCAGATATTATGCTTAAGTCTTCATAGTGATTTAGTTTCATTCTTTTACTTGTGAATATATAATTTTCCAAACATCATTTATTGAAGAGACTGTCTTTTCTCCATTCAGTATTCTAGACCAATATTAGTTGGCCATATGTGATTGTGTTTATTTCTGTGCTCTTGATTCTATTCCAATGGTAAATGTATTTGTTTCTATGGCAATGCCATACCGTTTTGATTACTATAGCCTTGTAATATAGTTTAAAATAAAGTAGGATGCTTTCAGATGTGTTCTTTCTCGGGATTACTTTGACTACTCAAGATATTTTGTGGCTATAAATAAATTTTAGGATTGTTTGCTAATTCAGTAAAATATGTTATCAATAAAGATTGCATTGAGTCTGTAGAATGATTTGCATGGCCTGAACATTTTAACATTAACTCTTTCACTTCATGAACATAAGGTATCTTCCCATTTATCTGTGTCAGTTTCAGTTTCTTTCATCAGTGTCTTATAGTTTTCAGAGTAAAAATCTTTTACATCCTTGGTTACAATTATTCAAATTAATTTACTATTTTATTATTCTATTATAAATGGGGTTATTTATTTTTTCAGATTATTTGTCAGTGTATGGGAATGCTAGTTATTTTTTTATGGTGGTTTTGTATCCTGCAACTGTACTGAATTTATGATTAGATCAAACAGTCTATAGTGAAATGCTTAGGATATATATATATATATATATATATATATAAAATTATGTCATTTACTGGTTTCTTTAAAAATTGGATTCTATTTTTTCCTTACCTGATTACTCTAGCTAGGACTTTCAGTACTATGTTGAATAGAAGTAGTTTTGTTCCCAATCTTAGAAGAAACGCTTTCATCTTTTCACCATTGAGTATAATGTTACCTGTGGGCTTATCATATATGGCCTTCATTATGTTGAGGTATAGTTCTTCTATACACAATTTTTAAGAATTTTATAATAAACTAGAGGCCTGGTGCACAAAATTCATGCATAGGGGGCAGCGGATGTCCCTTAGCCCAGCCTGTACCCTCTCCAATCTGGGACCCCTTGAGGTATGTATGACTGCCCGTCTAGGCCCAATCCTTGTAGGATCGAACCTAAACCGGCAATCGGACATCCTTCTCACAATCCAGGACTGCTGGCTCCAAATTGCTCACCTGCCTGCCTCCCTTATTGCCCCTAACCGCTTCTGCCTGCCAGCCTAATTTATGTCTAACTGCTCCCCTGCCAGCCTGATTGATGCCTAACTGCTCCTCTGCCAACCTGGTCACCCCTAATTGTCCTTCCCTGCAGGCTTGATCGCCCCCAACTGCCCTCCCTTGCAGGGCCTGGAACCTCCAATGGCCCTCCCCTGCTGGCCATCTTGTGGTAGCCATCTTGTGTCCACATGGGGGCAGGATCTTTGAGCACATGGAGGCAGCACTTTTGTGTGTTGGAGTGATGGTCAATCTGCAAATTACTTTTTTATTAGATAGGATAGAGGCCTGGTGCATGGGTGGGGGACTTTGCCCTGAATGGTGGGTTTGCCCTGAATGGTGTCCCAGATCAGGGTGGGGGTACCCTTGGGGCATGGGGCTTCCTGGGCGAGGGGCCTGTGGTGGTTTGCAGGCTGGGGCAGCAACCCAAGTGGATGCCCTGGTATCTGGGATTTATGTATCATCTACAATTTAAACTTTGTAGCCTGGAGAGAAGCCAAGCCTCCTGCTTGCTCCATGGCATCAGCCATTTCTGTTGGGATATTTACCTTCTATAATTGAAACTTTGTAGCCTTAAGCAGAGGCCAAGGCAGGCCAGGGCAGGTAGAAAGCTTGACTTCCTCCATCGCCAGGGGCAACCCTAGCCTCCTCCTCTCTCCAGCTCCATGGCTGCCACCATATCTGTTGGGATATATGTACCTTCTATAATTAAAACTTTGTAGCATTGAGTGGAGGTCTGAGCTCGCCAAAGTGTGAGGTTAGCTTGCTTCCTCCATTGCCAGGAAAACCCAAGCCTCCCTCCTGCTCTCTGTAGCCTCAGCCATCTTGGTTGGGGGTTAATTTGCATATCACTCCTGATTGGCTGCTGGGCTTGGCTTGTGGGTATAGCAGAAGTATGGGCAATTTGCACATTACTCTTTTATTAGATAGGGTATGTACATTGTGTCAAATGCTTTTTCTATATCTTTTGAGATGACTATATGATTTTTATCTTTTACTAGACACCCAGTGCACAAAATTCTTTCATGGTGGTGGTGGGGAGGGTCCCTTCAGCCAGACCTATGCCCTTGGGGGATGTCTGACTGCCAGTTTAGGGGATCATGCCTAAACCAGCATAATCCTACTCTCATAATCCTGAATGCTGCATGCACCAGTGACCATAAGTTTTATACAAATGAAAGACATCTTGCTGTTGTATGGGCAGCTACATTTTTTCCCCTGATTATAAAGAGTAGTACATAACATGATCCTTCTGAGGCAGTAGTACCATTTTTCCCATCTTATGGGTAGAAAAACTGAAGCAGAGAGAAGTTAAGTAATTGGCTTTGTCATACAGTTAGACTAGTGTCAGAATCAGGGCTGATCAAAAAAATGTGCAAGCCAGAATCCATGCATATCATCACTACATCATCTGTTTTTTCAGTGTTAGAGTAGCCTTGCCAGGTTTGATTTTTAAATATAGGGTAGGGTCCTAGGCCTGGCCAGCAATCAGGGCGGACCTGTGAGGTGACTGGTGGGTAGGGTGATTGGGGGCCCCCCACTGGCAACTGCCTTGGCTGGTGGCCTGGCACCACCTGCTGGCTGGCCCCACCCCCCAATCGCCACCCACCCCTGATTGCTGCCTCTGTTTGCCTCCCTTTGGGTGGAGGGTGCGGGGGCGGGGGGAGGTCGGGCGGTAGATGGTCAGTGCAGGAGTTGTTCAAATCCACTTTCCATATAGATTCTCTGTCTGATCGTTATTGAGAGCAGGGTATTAATGTCTCCTGCATTGAGCATCTCCTGGTGGTCAGTGCACATCATAGCTACCAGTTATTCCTCCAGTCTTTCCACCGTTTTGTCAATTTGCATATAAGGGTCATAATATACTAGAGGCTTGGTGCACAAAATTCATGCATGGTGGCAGGGGTGTCCCTCAGTCCAGCCTGCATCCTCTTAAATCTGGGACCCCTTAAAGGATGTCCAACTGCTCAATTAGGCCAGATATCACTGGGATCAGGACATCCCTTTCACAATCCAGGATTGCTAGCTCCCAACTGCTCGGCTGCCTGCCTCTCTGATTGCCCCCTAACTGCTTCGGCCTGCCAGCCTGATTTATGACCAACCGCTCCCCTGCCAGCCTGTTTGCCCCTAACTGCTCTCCCCATCAGGTTTGATCACCCCCAACTGTTCTCCCTTGCAGGCCTGGTCCCTCCCAACTGCCCTTCCCTGCTGGCCATCTTATGTCTACATGGGGGCAGAAACTTTGACCACGTGGAGGCAGCCCTCTTGTGTGTTGGAGTGATGGTCAATCTACATATTATTCTTTTATTAGATAGGATAGAGACCTGTTGCATGGGTTGGGGTCAGCTGGTTTGCCCTGAAAGGTGTCCTGGATCAGGTGGAGATTCCCTTTGGGTGTGAGACAGCCAGGACAAGGGGCCTATGGTGGTTTTCAAGCCAGCCACACACCCTCAGCAACCCAAGCAGAGTTCCTGAAATCTGGGATTTATTGATATGCTACAATTTAAACTTTGTAGCCTGGAATGGATCCAAGCCTCCTGCTTGCTTTGAGGCTGCAACCATTTCTGTTGGATTTATTTATCTTCTATAATTGGAACCTTGTAGCCTTTAGTAGAGACCAAGGCAGGCCAAAGCTGTGGAAAACTTGGATTCCTACATCGCCAGGGCAACCCTAGCCTCCTGGTCTCTCCAGCTCTGTGGCTGCTGCCATTTCTGTTGAGATTTATCTATCTTCTATAATTGAAGCTTCGTAGTATTTAATGGAGGCCTGAGCCAGGCCTGTGGGGTGTGGGGAAAACTTGGCTCCCTCCATTGCTAGGGAAACTCAAGCCTCCCTCCTGATTTATCTGTGGTGGCAGCTATCTTGTTTGGGGTTAATTTGCATACTCACTCTTGATTGGGTATTGGGTGTGGCTTGTGGGTGTAGTGAGGGTATGGTCAATTTGCATATTGCTCTTTATTTAGATAGGATAGGATTTTATTATTGTAATGTACTGCATTTACTGGTTTGTGAATATTAAACCATCCTTTCACATCAGAGATGAATTCCAATTGATCATAATGTATGAGCCTTTTTATGGTGCTGTTGAAGTCAGCATGCTAGTAATTTGTTTAATTTTTTGCATTTATATTTATTATTAGGCATATTGGACTGTAGTGTTCATTTTTTTCCCCATATCTGCTTCTGTGCTGGCCTAATAAAATGAATTTGGGAATATTTTTTCCTATTTGAATTTTTGGAAGAGTTTGAGAAGATGGGCATTAACTTTTCTTTAAATTTTTAGTAAAAGTCACCATTGAAACCACCTGGTCCTGGGCTTTTCTTTGTTGGAAGGCTTACTATTACTAATTCAATATCTTTACTTGTTATTGGTCTATTAAAATTCTCTATATCTTAATAATTCAGCTTTGGGAGATTCCATGTTTCTAGGAATATTTCCCATTTCTTCTAGTTTATCCAATTCGTTGGTATATAATTGTTCATAGTAGTCTCTTATGAGCCTTTGTATTTCTGTGGTATCAGTTGTAATGTCTCATCTTTTATTTATCATTTTATTTATTTGGGTCTTCTCGATTTTTTTCTTGGTTAGTCTAGCTAAAGGTTTGTCACTTTTGCTTACCTTTGCAATGAAGCAACTCTTTAGTTTTGTTAAAATTTCTGTTGTTTTCTTGATATGCATTTTGTTTATTTCTGCTCTGATTTTTATGCTTTGACCTACTTGAATCTGCATTTGTTATTTTTATTCTAAATCCTTGAGGTGTCACATTAGTTTATTTAAGATCTTTCTTTTTTTGTGATGTAAGTACTTACCTGTATAAACTTCCCTTTTAGAACTGCTTTTGCTATGTTTCATAAATTTGGGTATGTGGTTTTTTAAATTTTCATTTGTTTCAAGATACATTTTTATTTCTCTTTGATTTTTTATTGACCCATTGCTAGTTCAGGAATGTGTTATTTAATTTTCATGTATTTGTGAATTTTCCAGTTACCTCCTATTATTGATTTCTACTTTTATATTATTGTAGTCAAATAAAAAGAAGTACTTGGTATGGTTTTAGTATTCTTACATTTGCAAAAACTTATTTTGTGGCCTAACATATGCTCTATTCTAAAAAATATTTTATATGTATTTGAGGAAAATGTGTATTGTTGGATGAAATATTCTATATGTGTCTGTTAGGTCTATCTGGTTTATAGTGTTGTTCAAATCCACTTTCTATATAGATTCTTTGTCTGATCATTATTGTGAGTGGGGTATTAATGTCTCCAACTATTATTGTATTGCTATTTATTTCTCCTGTTTCTTCTATTACTATTTGATTTTAAGTGCCCCAATGTTGGGTGCATAAATATTTTCATTTGTAATATATTCTTGATAGATTGACCCTTTATCATTATGTAATGACCTTGTTTGTCTCTTGTTCATTTTCAGCTTAAAGTCCATTTTGTCTACTATAAGTATAGCTACCCTTCTGCTTAAAATGTCTTTTTTATCTTTTTACTCTCAGTGAGTCTTTAAAGCTAACGTGAGTGTCTTTTACACAGCGTAGCATTAGATTATTTAAAATACATCCAGCCATTCTGTGTCTTTGGTTGGAAGAATTTAATCCATTTATATTTAACGTAATTATTGGTAGGTGAGGACTTATGCCATTGTGCTCATTGTTTTCTGGTTGTGTTGTAGATCCTTTGTCCTTTGCCTCTTATCTTACAGTTTTCTTTTGTGATTTGATGACATTTTGTAGCAGTGTGTTTACTTGTTTATAATAAACTTTTGAGTAAGTACTATAGACTTTTCCTTTGTGGTTACTATGAGTCTTTCATATCTCATATTTATAATATCTTTGTTGGAGCACAGCTCCTTCTCTGCTAGGGATTGTATCCCTGCAGATGCCCACAGTGGATTAAGACATGAGAAGTTGTAGGCATGTAAAAGAGATGTTATTGCAGACCAAGTAGCCATTGCTAACAAGAAGCCATCAGACAAAACAGTTCTTCAAAGTAGCCCCACAAAGCAGCCTCACACTGGCTGGTCAGTAACACATCTTTATACCAATTCAGACAAAAGAGGCTTCTTGCCGAATAATGACATCAGTATTTGGGTTTTAGGAAGGTATGTCCACACAGTGCATACAGTAAAACTGCTGTGTCTTTGCTTTGCACATGTGTCTGGCAAACTGGCCTTGAACATCCAGTGTACTCTGATTAGGGTGCCCATAATCCTATTTTATGATGACAACTATACTTAAGTAGCATATATAAACTTTATATTTTAGGTTATTGATACTATAATTTTTATAAAATTTTATAAAAGTATATATTTTATACTGTGTATTCAATAATAAATTTTTATAATTATAGTTTTTTAAGACTTTAAAGTTAAACTAGAATTGTAAGTGAACCACCATTATAATATTAGAGAATCTAACTTTGACTTTCATATGTACACTTATATGTTTTTATGATATTCATAAACATTTTTTATTCCATATAGAAGAATGTCCTATAGCATTTCTTATAAAGCAGGCCTAGTAGTAATGAACTCCCTTAGCTTTTGTCTGTTCAGGAATGTCAATCTCTCCTCATTTCTGGTATTTCCAGTTGTGCATTTAAACAAAACTTTAAAAAATCTTCCAGTCTTTATACATTTATTTCAGCAGAGACAATTCTTCATCATAATGTATATTATTTCTTTTGATTGTGTATCACAAGTCCCATAGGCTTTCTTTACTCTTTCTAATTCTTTTTTTTTCTTTTTGCTCCAAAGACTGGATAACCTCAAATGACCTGTCTTCTAATTCACTGACTTATTCTTCTGCTTGGTTAAGTCTAATATGAAGTTCTCTGTTGAATTATTCAGTTTAGTCATTGTATTCTTCAGGTCTAGGATTTCTGTTGAATGTTTTTTTCTTTTTGTTGTTGTTGAACTTCTCATTTTATTCTAATTTTACTTAGTTGCCTGTTTATGTATCCTTGTAGTTATCTAAAGTTCTTTAAGAATATTGATTATTCAGACTTCTTGATTGGACAGTTGTCTATTTCTTTAGGGTCAGTTAATGAGCTTTTTTTAGTTTAGTTTTTTTTTTAGTTTTGATAATCATGTTCACCTGATTCGTCATGATCCTTGATTCTTCGTGTTGCTATCTGCACATTTGAGTAAGCAGCTTCTTCTTCCAGACATTACATATTCACTCCACAGAAGCTGTCCTCCAGTAGCTCAGCTGAAGGCTCTGGACCACTCACCTGGAAGCATCGTTGGGCAAGTGGAACTTGCTATCTCTGTTTGGGCAAGGCCATTGCCTGAGATCTGTGTTTAGGGGTGCTACCAGTTGGGAACAGTTAGATAAGACTGCTGGCTACATTCCTTGCCCAAGCAGAGCAGTGGGAAGGGCTTCACACATGGCCAGATGGACTGGTCAGTCTTCTTAGTCAAATGCCATATTCAGCCATTGGATGAGACTGCACATGTGCTTCCTTCTCTGGGCAGGCCCATAGAGCAGGCTTCATAGCCAAGATGGCTCCCTGCCTGGGGACCAGAATCAGGCACAGCTGTCCACTGAGCTCTATGTTCAGACAAGAAGCCAAGACCAACTCAACTCTGTAGATGGGCAGAGCCACTAGCTAAATTCTTTGCTTGCAGTTATAGAGTGGGCCACACAGCCTCCTGGGTGCTCTGGTCAGGAGAGATAGAGCTACACTCACCAGTAGACAGGGCCAGGATCCTATTTCCCTGCACAGCCAGTGCAACAGAGCAGGCCTTAAGGCCAGAAAAGCTTGCTGACTGGGGACCTGAATCAGACAAATCTGTGCACTGTTTCCTGGTCCATGTGGCCACCAACTGGGTTCTGCAGATGGACAGAGTGTTGGAGCTGACCAACAGACTCTGAGCAATGGATGAATGGATTACTCCGACACATCATTTGCTGTGAAACAGAGGGCTAAGGGACTGGTTAAAAGAACTAGACAGCCTAGAGCAGTGGTCGGCAAACTGCGGCTTGCGAGTCACAGTTGCCTCTCTGTTGACTAATGAGTTTGCAGACCACTGGCCTGGATCGCCTGCCTTGTTAGGCTTTTATTGTAACAGCAGTTTGAGATAAAGTTTATCTTCTAGATACAATCAGTAGGATAAGTAATCTTGGGAGGGCACATGTGTTTGCAGTGCCCTTTAAGCAAGGATACCTAAAGATTAAATATAAGGATTCCCATAAACACCCAGAGGTCTGCACGTGCACAGACTTGTTTGGAAAGGTCAGGAATAATTAGGGGCACTGCCTTCGGCACTCCCCTAAGTCAGAATTCTGATAAACAGGGTGGGCTGCCTTACAAACACTTCCCTTTCCTCCGAATGCCCCCCTTAAAAACTTTCCAACCAAGTCTCATGCTTCCCCACAGACAGGGTTCCCTGATCAGAGTAGCTATAAGCTACACAGCTTTCTGGATACTCAGGCTAGGTTTCCTAGTCAGGCACAGCTATTTTAACAGTAGGTGGAGATACACATTTGTTTTCTGGCTCATGCAGGGAGGCAGACTTGTTCCAAAACCAACATGACTTATTCTCCGGGGACCCAAATCAGGTAGAACTGTGCATGAAGTAACCTGGGCAGATGGAGCGCCAGCTTGGCTCTGTAGATTGGACAGTCATTGCCTGGAATCTCTACTCCGGTGCTGCTGGAAGGAGAAACCTGGTTTGCCAAGATCCATATTCCAGTTGTTGCCCCCTTCTCTATCCCAATGTGATGACCAGTATCAAACCCCAGAGAGTCTCCCTGCAGTCCCTATGGCACAGGATCCATGTGGACCTCCTAGGAAGTGACCTGCAGTGGTGGAGAAGCTGGGTGTCTGCCTTGGGCTCTTTTTCCCACTAGAGAAACCACAGGCCCTGGGAGCCCTCTCATTGTGGCACTGTGCCACCCTGAGGAAAGGGTGACAGGTCAGTATTGCTGTTCCTATTACCCTCTTAAGGTCCTCCTTTCCCATCTCTGTGATCCCATCCCACGTCCTGGGATTTTCACAGTGGGTTCTTATTTATGGGTAGTTGCCATTTGGTCTTTTATGAGGGGGACTGAAATCAGAAATGAGCTGCATCACCATCTTAATGACAACACCATTAAGGGAAATATTTCTTATTGCAGTAAGATTATATAATCTTCGGCTGAAGACCATGCCTTTTTCTGTCCACTTAGGTGTATTTTTTAATCAATCCACTGTACTATGTGCCAAATTCATGTTTTAATTCCTTTTACTTACTTCCAAAAAGCAGATCTTAGCCATGTACACTCTTTGGCACGTTAGAGCTTGCCATTTCATAATGGACACAGCCACATAGAACTACCTAGAACTGATCAATTAAACAACCAATTTGAAGGCATCTTCTTTAGAGTAGGTGGTTATTGAGACAAATTGGAAAATATCAACCATATTCAACATCTTTAAATGCATATATTTTGCTCTTTAAAAGGTCTACACCTCTGCCTTTGAGGTATTTTCAAAATATATACAGTTGGAGTTAGATGAAAAGAAAAAAATCATTAAGAGTTCACTGGAATATCTGGTGAGCAATAAGGGAGGAGCAGGTGAGAGTGAGGATCAGGCAAGGGATGGGGCAATGCTCTGAGTTCTAGTGATGGAAACTTTTTCTTCTGGTTGATCAGTGCCTCCCTGGAGACACGAGCTAAGGAGACGAGAGAAGAGCCAACAAAATGCACCCAAGTTTAGGGCAGCTCTGACTCCCCACACTGCTAGGATGTAGTTTTGCCTTAAAGTTCCTGATGGATGAGCTTGTCCCTGGGCTGCTATGTGCCAGCCATGGAGGTGGCCCCAGCCGTGCCCTGCAGATCTAGTGTCACATTCAAACAGACCGCAGAGCAGCAGGAGGAGCAGGGAGTGATGTCTCAGTGTGCTGAGTGACACCAGGCCAGGAGGCCGGGGGCCCCCGGCAGTGCTGTGCCATCCTGCAGGATCACTCACCTGTCCAACATGGGACCATAAGGGGAATGTGCCGCAGGAATCCTCGCTCCTGCAATAAGCACCAGAAAGGACAGTAACCTGTCTGTGGCACAGGAAGTAGCCTCTCTCAGAGGGCAGGCACATTCTGAAAGGTCACAGGTCTCCTGTAGGGCAGGGCTTTCAATGATGAGATGCCCTGCTTGAGGATGGTTTGGGATCAAGTGAGAGCAGAAAAGGTGTGAAAGAACCTCCAGGGTTATGGAAAGTCAAGATTTCCCCTCCATAGTATACCCAGGGCCTTGGAGAGGCTTGATGCACCCTCCACGGCCTCCTTTTTCTTTGTTGATTGACACAGGTCCTTTACTCTTGCCAACCAGAATTGCCTTCACCTCCAGAGCACGGCCTGGGTTTTCCTTTAACTATTCCATTCTCTATGCTGTTGCTTGGTTCAGAATGGACTCCACTCCCAACACCCCACCCTGCCACTCCTCTTCATTCAGTTAACACATTTGGAGCACTGGGATTCAGTGGTGAATGCATTTCCACAGAAGCTGTGGTTTGCAGGTGCGCTGGAGGACAGAGGGATGCTCATGAGATGCTATAGGGGCAGCTTGGGGAGGGCCAGCCATGCTGGGTCAGGAGGTTGGAGAAGGGCTAACAGAGGAACTAAGACCTCAGTGTGAGTCTAGGCAAGTTAATAGGAATTTAGCAGACGGGCAGGGGGAGAATCAATGCAAGGCAGAAGAAATAGCCTGTACAGAGATGCGGCGGCATGAGAAAGCCTCTCCCCACCTTCAAGTCCTATTTCTAAATCCATATGCTTTGAAAGTTCTGCCAGAGTAAAAAACCCTTCCTCAGCCCCCTGCCACACCATGCTCCCTGGGTCTTAGCTTATATTGTGGGTCACTTAGCAAGTGTGCTAGCTCTGTTTTCACGCCTGCTTCTTCTTCCTTCCCATCTCAACTGAGGGTGGTTTTCCTCCTTTCCTTCCTCCCTCCCTTCCTCCCTCCCTCCCTCCCTCCCTTCCTCCCTCCCTTCCTTCCTTCCTTCCTTCCTTCCTTCCTTCCTTCCTTCCTTCCTTCCTTCCTTCCTTCCTTCTTTCCTTCCTTCTCTTTCTCTCTCTCTCTCTCCCCCCCCCCCCCTCTCTCTCTCTCTCTCTCTCTCTCTTTCCCAGGGTCACCAGTCCATGCATCATGATGTAGTGCTGTATTATGTTATGCTTCCTATCAGCATTATTATTGAGGTCAGGTATAGTTCCAATTCTTCACTTGCTTACTTTGGCTTTTATTCTCATAGGGACAAGGGCATTGCTTTTGACCTTTGAGTCTTCCAATACAGAAATGGAACAAATGTGAGCCTCGGTAAATGTCGCGTGAATTAATGATGGAGTGAACCTCTGAGATGTGTAGAAGAGCTTGCCAACAGAAGGCATGTAAGGACATGGCTCCACAAGGGGGTAAAGGAGAGAAGGCCTTGAGAGCAGTCCTTAGGCACTGGGTGCCTAGGAGAAGGCAGGCTTTGAAATATGGCTTAGAGAAGTCGAGATGACCTGACGAACTTACCTCTCCTTTTTAATGAACAACAGTTTGTTGTTATTTGTTTGGTTTTGCTTCAGTTTTTCTTTTATCTCTTCTTGTTGCTGGTGAGACCTCAGATGTGGTTTCATCTTGGAGTTTTCCATTCCCTGTAACTGCAGAGAATAGTGTTACAGAGATACCCTTTAGCCGAGGGGCTGATACTTCCGCATTGTTTCCTAGGGATGAGTTTTTAACTCTCCCATGCCAGACACCTTTCTTCCTGTTCTTTGTTTCCTTACAAAACTAGATGTTTCCCAAATAGGTATCAATTGCTTCTGGAAAGAACAAATATGTATGGAAAAAGAACTCTAGCATACTTAACAAAGTAACACATCAATACAGCTTGAGCCCTAGTGAGCAAGATGTGTGTAGGAGGTTGAGGAGTGGGTGCTTTTATTCTAGGAGAACTTTCAAGAGCTCACAGCTGGCTTTGCACAAACCATCCTCACACCCATAACAGTGAAAAGTCTCATAACTAACATGGCCAACTGAATGCCTAAGGGGCTGAGCCAGAAGAAGGAATAAGCAAAGTGGACTCTACTCTGCTGCCCGCTGTGCCCCTAGAAATGCCGGTGAGGTTAGATATTTTAAGAAACTGGAAATGCAGACTTTTTTATACAACTTCACAACTGTTAAAGGTTTGCACCTGATTCCATCTATTTTATGACACTGAGGAAGCCCAGAAAAATATCTGTGGGTCAGATCTGGCCTGCACCCTGCTTTTCCACCTTTGCTCTAGTGATGGTGGATTGACTTTATAATACGAGACACATTCTCAGAACAGTGGGCATCAGGCTTCACAGTCATCTTCATAGTGTAGCCAGGATATATTTCTGTATTCATTATTTTAACAAAAACTCATTGAACACCTACTGAGGACCCTCCTGCACGATATGAATAAACAATTGTGCAGGAGGGTAGGAAATGGAACAGAAATATTTACAAGCAGGGGTTCCCAGAGGAAAGAGCAATGAACACTATGTGAGGTTTCAGGGAAGCTTTTCAGAGGTGGTAACAGCTAATCTGGATCCTGAAGGATGAATAGGAGTTTTTAGGATAACAAGTTTCTAAATAAGCAATATGTGGACTACATTCTGATTTATATTTAGATCAATTCCAGGTCCTGGCTTTAATCACAAATATAAAATCATAAAATTGATTTAACCTGATTTGATCTTGTTTGGCCTTGCCAGTTCTTTCCAACAATATCAGATTAACTCATTGAGCTCTGCAGGGAATCTGAAGCCATGAGGAGAGCCGCACAGGTTGCATTCTCTGTGGTTGTGACCTTCAACAACTCCTTCCAGGTTCTTATGTGGGAAAGAATCTAGTGAAGCTGAATCAAGAAAACTGATGAAAAATGAACACCCTAAGTCTGTCTAAGGTTTGTTTTAAGCATTTCAACATTAAATTGAGGTTCAAAACCTGAACATAAATCAATATTATTTTGAAACAGACTAAGCGATTGAAATGTAAATTCAGGAATGCACCTTATAGCAAGCAACATTCATGCTGAATATTTTTTCATATTTCAAGAACATAAGAAACTTGATAATCCTGGATTTAATGAATTTCATGCAGTAACTGTTTATCATAGTAACCTTAAAAGCTCCCCCAATAAAACTTGTTGTTAAGTATTACATTTTCTGAGTTTGGATAAATGTGAGGCTTTGGAGATGCAAGGGACAGAATGCACTGGGAAAGACAGGGTGATGCTTACCTGGGGTTGAGTGTGCAGAAGGAAGGTTAATTTCTTGATGCTAGAAGCCCTGGACTGTCCATTGCTATCAGTGGATGTCACACCAGAAAAATCTTATTCTGAGAGTGAAAGATTTAGTAAGTCTCATCTGACGTGAAAGACCAGTGCTTCCAGGAGTGAGAAGCAGTTGTCTTTGTTCCACCACCTCTCTTACCCTGAAGGGGTGCTGTCAGAGACTGCCCTGACTACCCAGCAGGAGCCACTTTCTGGAAAGGCTGTGACTCGCAATCTGCCCCCCTATCTAGAGACGTGGGGACAATCTCCAGCCCACCAGGCTGCACTGAGGACGAATATTGTCAAGTCTTGGCTGCACAGAGAAGTAAGGGAGGGCAGGGTGTCACCAAGGAAATAAACAGAAGCATCGGAGTCTCTTAGCAGAACCCACCCAGAGCGGGCTGAGCCCCCATGAGGAGAGAACATGAGGCAGGTCTAAAGCTCAGTGCAGCCTGTGATGGTCAGAGGCTGGACACCAATGGGATTGGCCTTCAGCTGTGCCCACTCGGCTGCTGCTGCTAGAAATGTGCCAGCACTGGGCTCCCAGCTGCTCTCATCCAGATCAGGAGATGGAGATGGAGATTGAGAGGACTCTGCCCAGGGCAAAATGTTCTCCTAGCCTGATCCTCGGATGTAGAGCTTGGGAGTCTGGCTTCCCCAGAACAGATGGAATGGCTACAAGAGCAAAAAGATATCCCCCTCATCCACTTACCACCACTGCTTTACACATACACACACACACACACACACACACACACACACACACACACAGGCCCTAGAAAATCTAAGGAAACCTTCAGACAAGTAAGATGGTAGCTCATCTTTGTGAGGCTGGAAAACCAGGGAAATATCACCAAGTCTCTTGTACATCGAGCCATCTTCTTATGATCACGTTGTAGCAGCCTTTAAAGCAATTTGTATCCCTCACCAGGGTCAGTTTCTATCAATCACTGTCAGGCACATGTCTCAAAATTAAGAACTAACATAATGTCTTTTTTTCTCTCAAATCTTAGAAGTCAGACTCTTGACCTGCATGGAGCCCCATTGGGATGAGGCTGTAGGTGGGGTCCCTACTGATTCCCTGGTGACCCAACACTGCCACACAAACACTGCCTTCTTCCTTATTCTGTGGTTGATAAATCTCTACCTTGGCATGTGGCACAGGGAGGCGGATGAAGGACGGAGAGAGAACTTACCTGTACAGTAATGTGAAGTAAAAGGAGCAGTGGGTGTGTTGGGGGCAGGGAGAGGAAGCAGGGGGTTTCATTAGAGAAGTTAGCCATGCAGATCTGTCACCTTAAGGTGTGTTGTGTAGAGGCTGCAAGGTGCATTTCTAAAACTGTTTAGGGGGAAGGACAGTCATGGTCAAAACTAGAGTTTTCCAAATAAATATCTGTAGTTACATCTATAATAATAAAAGCATAATATGCTAATTAGACTTGACATCTTTCCAGGTGACCTTCTGGATGAAACTGGGGCTGTGAAGGAAGCCAGGACCTGGGTGCCTGGGTGTGGCCAGAGGAGGGAAGCAGCCCGGGTCCTGAGTGCCGGAGGGAAACTGGTGCTGGCAGCTGGTGGGGGTGGGGAGGGGAGGGAGGAAGGCCCACTCTTGCACAAATTTCATACACTGGGCCTCTAGTTAATAATAAAGCTTTGAGGTCATACCTCATTAGCAGACAGACCACATCTCGCTGAATCTATCCTGTAAGTCCCAAGTATTATTGCTTTTTCACAAATGGGGAAGTGAAATTTCTAGAGACCAGAGTTCTTCTCCTGGTCCGGAGACCAGTGGGTCTGAAGTACTCACTGACTGTGTAGGGCTTCATCTTCAACTATCATTTTCTCTCCCTTCCTCCAGGGCTGTGCAAGGGAAGGACATTGCAAGCTTTCAGCACATTAGCCAATTAAAAGGCATTTAACGGTCTGTTCGGATTTGGCAATGGGCTACACTTTGAACAAATCAAGTTAAATACACTTGGGTGGTGTCCTAATAATCTGAGTTGTAGACAACATATTGTGGGGATAATTGATATTTCCCTGACTAAGGACAATGAATCTAATAACCTCATAACATGATCAAATCACTTTCCCTAGAACATGTTTATGCCAGGAAATGCCAGAGTCAGAATATTTGCGATCATGTGATTTATGCTTGTTTCCTGATGCTCAAATGGATTCACTCCTGGTGCGAAGTTACAAGTTAGTCTGTTAGAGCAGAACCCAGGCATCCTGACTCCCAGCAGCTTGCCTTTCCCACCACACTCTGGGGCCATACATTTGAAATTTATCTGAATTCAGGAAGAGGGATGAGACCTGTTTTTTCAGCCCAATGAGCAGCTTTGGGAAATGAGATAGGTGTAATGGGCTGACTGGAGACATCCAACTTCAAGGAAGCACATTAGGGAGAACCAGAAAGGCAGGAGGGAGGAGAAATCATAGTGTGGGAGAGCAGAGAGTCTACTATGACCCAAGTTGTCTTGGTTCAAGTCCCCGCTTCAGCTGACCTTGGACAGGTTCCTGAACCTTAACTGTCCATCTGGACAAATAAAGAAATGGAAACGAGTCTAAAACACTGTGCACATCGACGCATGTTGAAGCTGAACAAATGCTACAATTCCTCCTTTCTCCCAGCAGTGAGGAGCCTGCAGCTGAGTGACAGGGAACAGGGGCACTGCAAAAGTGATCTCTTTGCTCAGCAAGGATATTCTTGACAAACTGGTCTGAGGAAATGAGGTAGTAGGCCCCAAATATACTATATAAATCAGTTTCTCTTCATTATCGACTTTTTGTTGTTGTTGTTTTTGGATTTTCCTGGGAGTTTATATTTCTGAGGAGTCTCTGGGGATATTTAGCTCTAAGTAGATCCTTGCAGACTTTTAGTTCAGTGACTCAGAGTGAATAATTAAGCAAGAATATGTGGCATGTGAGATCCACTGGCATTGGATGGGTTGCAAGCACCCCGAATTCAACTCTCTCTCTAATCTGGAGGTTACTTTGATGGTAGGGGGACTTGGCTGGATCACAGAATCCTTTTTGTTGTTGTTATTGTTAATCCTCACCAGAGGATATTTTTCCATTGATCTTTTAGAGGGAGTGAAAGAGAGAGGGAAAGACAGAGAGAAAGATCCATGTGAGAGAAACACATTGATTAGTTGCTTCCTGCATGCATTCTAATCAGCCTGGGCTGTGGAGAAGCCTACAACCAAGGTATATGCCCTTGACTGGAATTGAACCCAGGACCCTTTGGTCCATAGCCTGACGCTCTATCCACTTAGCCTACTGGCTAAGACTATCACAGAATCCTTTGAGAAGCTGAGCAAGTTGGTAGAGTCTCTTCCCACATATAGAAAGCAATTTTCTTATAACCTCAACATGTTCAGTGACACTGCAAAGCCTATCTATTAATTTTCTTAATTAAGAAACAAATTCCAAGCAAAGATTGAATCCAGGATGATGAACTGTACCATTACTTTCTTTTCACCTTTCATTCATTCACCTCTACTGGACACTTTCCATTGTATATCCTTCTTTCCTTTAAACCTGTTTTGAAACCTTACCAAATATGCTAGATCTCCGAATGCCCAACTTAATAAATTAAAAAAGTACAAGTCCCCCTAAACAACAGAATTATTTTCAGCTTTTTCTTTATATAATTGCTCTTTCCTCCCAAGCACCTAATACTGAATTGGAGAGAAAAATGAATAAAGAATTATGTCATAGGAACCATATTGCATAATAGGTATATTTCAAGGCAATTTTAATGTGATGAAAATCAGAATTTTAAAATGGAACGTGTTGTGCACTTTTTTGATAGGAGATGCATACACATATTTTTCAATAAATATTGCTCATTTTTCATTGTTATCTTTGACGTTGTTCAAGGCAGGCATTGAGGTCCTTAAATTAACATAAAGATCTCAGAATAATACAACAGCAAAACACCATTAGCATTAATGCTGCAGCATAATTTGTCATAAAAACAAGGGGATCTGAAATGAAAGAGATAATCTGCAAGCCAATACCTTCAATGCAATATGATCTCATTACAATGTGATGCCCATGGCAAAAAGAAAAATATCTCTGTGTTAATTCCACATCAAAACAGATGTGAGATGCACGTGTGCCCCTTGTGCAGCTTGATGGATTAGCACGATTGATTGCTTGCTGAGCTTCCAGACGGTTTATTTTAGTCGCTACATTGTGCTGCTATTCTCTAGCCTGGCTGCTGAAACACTGAGGGTCCAAGAGACATATTATTCATTTGGGACCCCGCAGAAGCAGTTCCCTGAGCTATCTTCCTCCTGGCTCTAATTAAGAGGAACCATTCAAACTGTTTTACCAATGGTCTTGGCATGTTCTGGAGCATGTTTGCATTATTGATTATCCACTTCAAAAAGATTCCCTTGTTCTCATGCCCAGTCAGTGCAGCATAACCCCTAGCTCCCCAGCCACAGGCAGCTACTGATCTGCTTCCTGTCACTGCGGATTAGTTGTGCCTTTCAAGAGTTTAATATAAGTGGAACCATCTAATGCAGACTCTTTTGTGTCTGGCTTTACTTTGCCTGGCAAATGTTTGATACTGATCCGTGTGGCTGTGTGTATGGGAAGTTTTTTCACAAGGACTTCTGGTTTGTCAATTAGTGATTGGATGTCATGAGTACTTCCTCAAAGGCATTCACAGAAAATCTGCAGTTAGTCAATGGCCAGCATTTTGATTGTAGATGCATTTGTCTCAGTCAATAGTTAAAAATGTTCCCAGAGCTTGTAGTTACAGTGGTGCCAAGTAGGAGGATGTGTATGTGTGTGTGTTTAACTAGATTTTAAGGAACATAGATAAATAGAAGAGTTAGAACAAAAGCTCTGGAGTTAAATATATCTAGGTTTCAATTAACTATTGTCATGATGTTGGACAAGTCAGGTTATCTCTCAAGTTCTAATATCTCCTCTGTGAAAGGAAAATAAAATCCAGTATTTATTTCTTGGTTGTTGTGTGTATGTTTTAGAGTTAAGTGAGTTAGCATATATATGAAGTACGAAGTATTAAATTTGCCAATAATAGCTACTTAATTATATCACTTCTTTATAATTTTTTACCCACTATGTTTATACTTCTTTGCTTCTCTCACAATACTTAGAGCACTTTTTTGCTTAACAACTTTTCAGTGGCTTTTATTTTCAAGCACTCTGATAATTGCCATCAGTCACTTTTCCTATACGTGTATACTGTTATACTATAAATAGGGTCAATTTTCTCCTTTTTAAAAGGATATAATTAAAAACCAACATGGCATGAAAAAACTTTTATATGTCCACATGCATTCATAAAATACTATACAAACCATTGGAAACTAAAATGGGTAAAGCTATGTGGAGAAGCATACACAGTTGTAAAAGAAGTTCAGTGAAGCCACTGATATGCCTGTTGTGTTAGAAATCCTAATTACCATTATTAAAGCCAGTGCAGTTCTACAAGGGCTACTCTACTGTGTGACCTTAGACAGGTCACATGGACTCTGTAGGTCTTAGTAGGTAAAATGAGGGATTTGGCAAGGAACCAGGAATCCTTTCAGGTATAGTTTGGTTAAACCTAATAAGATATATGTAAGATCTAAATGAATGAAACAGAAACCTTTAATAAGAAAAGAGAAAAGAAATGAATAAGTGGAACTGTATATCCACAAAAAGAAAAAAGTCAGTGTTATAAAAATGTTAATTCTCCTAGAGCCAATTTAATGCATTTTCAATAAAAAACCAACAGAGTTTTTATATAACTTGCCAAGCTGATTATAAAACAACTGAGAAGTTAAAAATTGTCTCCAATAGCCAAGATAGCTTTGAAAATTAAGAACTCCACAGAAGTCTGTGGTAGAAAAATTATCCTATGATACTTCAGAATATACTAAAAAACTATAGTAATTAGAATAATGTGGGTTTGAACCAAGAAGAAATAAATTAATTGATGGAAGAAAAGTCTAAAAACAGACCTATGATTAAGTGGAAATTTATTTTATGATAAAAGCAGTAATGATGAATAATGAACTTTGCATAAATGATTGGAGAATATTTGGCAATTCATTTAAAAATAATAATAATAATTAGAGGCCTACCTCACCATAAAGAAATAAATTTTACATAGATTAGTATCATAAATATACACAAACTATATAAATACTAAGAAAACATAAAAGACTACTGTTTTAATCTCAGTGTATTTGATGTTTTCTTAAACAAGGCATAAAACTAAGACATCATAAAGGAAAGGATTGTTAAATTTTATTACCTCAAAATTAAAAAATTTTGTTGACCATACTATTATATCCCATAAACATAGACAAAAGTAAGTAACAGACCAAGAGAAACTCTTTAACATATGTAACAACAAAGGACTAAACTCTAACGTATATAAATAATTCCTATGAATTAGAGTTTTGAATTTGTTATGAGTTAGAAAAATTGAGAGGGAAGACAGGTGGAAATAGACAATTGACAAGAGAGAAAGTGCACATAGTTAAGAAACTTGTGAAAATATGCTGATCTCACCACTAATCATGAAGTTAAAACACAAAATATCTGTTTCCACCCAATATACTTGGCATAAGTGAAATTGTGCTAATATTAAGTGCTATCAAATATGGAGTTTGCTACATGCAAAATAGTTTTTATTTTAGGCAATGGATGTGGTAGACATTCTGTAATGCATGTAGAAAACTGTAAAAAATGGTAGAGAGAAACAAATAATCTCATATACTGATATCCTATCTAATAAAAGAGACACATGCAAATTGAATGTACCTCCACTATGTCCACCAGCTAATCAGATGAAGTATGCAAATTAACCCAACCAAGATGGAGACTGCCACAAAGCTGGAATGAGCAGGAGGCTTGGGTTGCCCCTGGTGATGGAGGAAGCCAAGCTTCCCACCCACTCTTGCTGGCCCTGGCCTCTGCACAAGGCTAAAAAGTTTTAATTATAGAAAATAAATAAATCCCAGATACCTGCTTCTAGCTGGCCCTGGCCTCCCCTCAAGGAGGTGATGAAAAAAAAAAGGAAAAAAGGAGAGGCTGGGATCTTGGGTCACCAAGGGCTGTGGCCATCCTGAAAACAGCCCTCCGCTCTTCATCCGGGCTGGCCAGGCACCCCAGTGGGACCCCCATCCTGATCTGGGGAAACCAGCCAACCCCCATCCATGCACCAGGCCTCTTTCTGATCTAATAAAAGAGTAATATGCAAATTAACCATCACTCTGTTACAAAGATGGCAGCACCCATAGTAGCCGGGGCTAGACACTGGCATCATAGCCCCAGCAATGAGGCCACCTTCCCACACTGGGTTGCGGAGGAAGGGAGGTCCTCTGGGCAGTGGGCACATGCCAGGGGTGGGAGCATCTTGGAGCATGCCCTTATCCTAGCAGACAAAGCACAACAGCGAGTGAGCAGTGGGGAGCTACCAGCGGTGGTGGGGGTGGTGGCCCGGCTGCTGGGGCCTGTGCTAAGGCAACTGGTGGTTCCGCAAATGCAGGGGCATGACAGAGGCTGGGGCACTGGGACTGCAGCCCAGGAGGCGAGGTACCCAAGGACCTGGCTGCCTGCCACCATCCTGGCACTGAAGCAGCCTCCTACAAGATGTATCCTAGCCTAAGTCCCTAAGTGTGCAGGAAACGAGTTCAGGGAACCTCTCCCTTTATGGTGCCCAGAGCCCGGCTGTCAGAGGTGTGGCGAGGAAAGGCCGAGTTGGTTGATCAGGAACAGCAGACCCGCCCTAGGCTGCTTCTGCTTGGAAATTTGGAGAAGACCCACTTCCAGTCCGGAGGCCAACGTGAACATTGGACATCTTTTGAAAAATGAATGTTTTGCTTGGGAATAGGGTTTGTCTGTAGAAGGCTAGGAAAGAACAAAATATGTTACCAGTACTCCTCCAGACAGACACCCCTGGAGCTAAAAGCCTCAAGAACAAGCGCTCTCACACTCCCATCTCCAGTCTTACCAGTGGCAGAGGGGGATCTGGTGAGTAGGAGGCCACCCTGCCTGTCATCAGTTCAAGGGAGGCATGTCTGAGAGCAGTGAGAAGGGGCATTTTCTAAAAGAAGCATCTCTGTCATTAACCGTTTCTTAACTTTTTCCACTGATAACAAGACATTTACTTTTTATATATTCAAAGCAGGATAGTTCCCACATCCTCCAGTCGGTAGAATGCAGCCCCCTTCTCTGCACCAGTCACAGATGAAAAAATGAGATGCCCATTAACCAAATACCCTCCCCTCACAAACTTCAAAAAGTTGGGTTGGCTTCCCTTCCAGGGAGCTAGGACTGATTTCGGGGTCCCAGATACACTGGATCTGGTTGCCATGGAGCGATCTCCCTGCCCAAATGACAGGGATGGGATGGGACAGAGGATGTATTTGAGTTTTGTTCTGTTTTTCCAAAATTGCCTGTTATAAACACTTCTGCAGTAGTCCTCAATTGTTCTCAAAGTACTGAATTTCCTCCATTTGTACGCATACTCCTTTCTTCAAATTTTAACATTTTTGAAACCAGGATACATCTTAACAGAGAGGTTAAAAGAACTTGCTAGCTGCTAGGCATCTATGTGGTTATCTATTATATACAGGGACAGGGTGCTACCAAAGGCTCGACCAAGTGGGCAAGGACTAGCGAGAGGGCTGAAATCTGTGAGGTTCCTGGTGGCTGAGGGTGCAGAGCGGGAGTGTGGGAATGTGGGTGTGTGCATGTGTGTAGACCCGAGTGACACACACTCACACACCTGCACCAACACAGAGCCCTCGGCATGCCACCCATGCCTCCCTGGACCTCACCCTCCAGCCTAGATTCTCCTGGTCCAGCTTCCCATAGGTGGGGGCAGGAGTCAGTCTGGGGAAACTTTCTCAGACTTGCTTGGTGCTGGCACTGGATGCATCCAAGCTCACAGGCTCCAAGGAGGTTTCTGATGGCCAAGGGTGCAGACAGGAAGTGAGGGCCTGTGGGTGTATGCATGAGCATGGACCCAAGCGACACACACTCGCAGGCTCACACCCACACAGGGCCCTCAACTGTCACCTGTGCTTCCCTGGACTTCATCTTCCAGCCCAGATCCTCCAGGTCCCAAGACCTGGTGTTGCTCAAGTTTGGCAAGAGTTTGTGATTTGCCCAAGGCACGTTGAATAGTTTTCTCTTAACCCATTTGTGGGAATGTAATCTGACTTAAATGAACTAAACAAACAGAAGTACTTTCTAGAAAGTCAATTTGGAAATGTGGATCAAAATTCAAGTGAATTAGCTTTGGGCCAGGAGTTCCACGTCTGTGAATGTGCCCTAAGTAAATAGTCAAATAAGCAATTATGTTTACCGCAATTGATGCCAGGGGAAACCGAAAGCAACCTGCTTCACAATAAAGGATTAGTGAAGTAAACCATAGTAATGTCAAACAGTCAGGGTAACACTGTAGCCATTAAAAATTATGTCTGTACATCCAATTCCTTGACATGAAAAGAAGGCCATAACCAAATATTAAGTGGAGGGCAGGGGAAGATCAGAAGAGGACTTGTATATTTATATGTACATATATTTTATTTGTCAGGGAAATAATAGTTTTAAAAGCAGTGATTCTTCCTGAGTGCAGCAATTGTGTTAGCAAATTGTGTTTCAGGTGTGACAGGTGTCCTTTGGTGTCCCATACACACAGACATACTTGCCTGTGGGACAGCCTGAACCTTTGCTGAACCTGCCTCTCTCTGGTGTGGTTTTATTGGGCTGGTTTCCTTTTCTCCTTTGCCCAAACCATGCCTTTCCAACAAAAGAATATTAACCAAGCAATCCTTACAAGAAGTTTGATTGCCAACTGCAACTTATGCCCTATTATGCAAATGTTGTTGCTTTCAAGCCTACCAGATTGTATTTCAAAACTTTTATTTTTCTGCAACTTGACCATTTTTTATTCACTTAAAATATTCTGGAGTATTTTAAATATATATAGAAAAGTAGAGAATAATATGACAAATACTTATCTATACTAATAAAAGATTAATATTCTAATTAGACTGGACATCCTTCCAGACATCCAAGGACTCTGTGTGGGTGTAGGTGTGTGAGTGTGTGTCGCTTGAGTCCACACTCATGCACACACCCATGTAGAAAAAGCCACAGTGGTGGGGGCCAAGGCAGAGGTAGTTAGGGGCGACCAGGCCAGTTGGGGAAGGCAATTAGGGGCAACCAGGCTGGTAGGGGAGGGCAGTTAAGGGTGACCAGGCCGTCAGATAGGTGAGCAGTTAGGAGCCAGCAGTTCCAGATTGTGAGAGGGGAGTCTGACTACCAGTTTAGGGATCAGGCCACCCCCTGAGGGTTCCCAGAATGAAGAGGATGCAAGCTGGGCTGAGGGACACCCCTGCCCATGCATGAATTTTTGTGCACTGGGCCCCTAGTCTATACTAATAAAAGGGTAATATGATAATTAGACTAGGAGATCTTCCGGATGTTCTTCTGGACAAAGCCATGGTAGCAGGGCTGAGTTAGGGATGGTTAGAGGCCAAGAAGGGAGGGCAATTGTGAATGATCAGGCTGGTGGGGGGCAGAGCATTGTGGGTAAGCAGACCAGCATGGGGGACAGTTAGGGGTGAGCAGGCCATCAGTAGGGGTCAGTTGGAGGTGATCAGGATAGCAGGGAGGGACAGTTTGGAGTGAGCAGGCCAGCAGGGGGGCAGTTGAGGGTGAGCACACTGGCACGGGGGGGGGGGTCAGTTGGGGGTGATCAGGCTGGTGTGGGCATTTGGGGGCAAGCATGTCGGCAACAGGGGGCAGTTGGAGGTGAGCAGGCTGGCAGGCAGAGTGGTTAGGGGGAATCAGGCAGGCAGGCAGGTGAGTGGTTAGGAGCCAGCAATCCTGGATTGTGAGAGGGATGTCTGACTACTGGTTTAGGCCCGACCCCTGTAAACCATCAGTAGGATATCCTTCGAGAGGTCCAAGATTAGAGAGGGTGCAGGCCGAGCTGAGGAACATGCCCCTCCCCCCATCCATGAATTTCATACACCAGGCCACTAGTTAAAAATATAAACCTCATGCATTGCTGGCGAGGTTATAAATAAGTACAGCAGTTCTTAAGTGGCAATTTGTAAGAAAACCATCTACCCTCTCACCTAGCAAGCCCATGTATCCATATTTACTTTAAAGAAATTTGTACTCATGTGCAGAGGGTGACATGTAAAAGGTTAGGCACTATTTCAATAGCAATTGTACTAATTTGTAGAAACAACCAAATGCTCATCAAAAAACTGTGTAATAGCCGAGACTGGTTTGGCTCAGTGGATAGAGCGTCGGCCTGTGGACTGAAGATCCTGGGTTCCATTCCGGTCCAGGGCATGTGCCTTGGTTGCGGGCACATCCCCAGTAGGAGGTGTGCAGGAGGCAGCTGATCAATGTTTCTCATCAATGTTTCTGACTTTCTATTCCTCTCCCTTCCTCTCTGTAAAAAATCAATAAAATATATTTTTAAAAAACTATGTAATAAATATGCTATACAATATTATGTAACAGTTTCTAAAGAATAAAGTTAAACTATATTTACTCACCTGCATATATATAAAAAATATATGCCATACTTCCTTTAGGGAAGGGAATAGGATGAGGGATGGCCAATAACATTATCTTTCTTGTAGAGTTTGGGTTCTTTACAGTGAGAATTTATTCATATGTTACTTACATAGTTGAAAATACATTATTTAAATTAAAGATAAATTAAGATAATGATATCTGTCAATGGTAGGAATATGTTATAAATATTGAGACCATGTGGACATACCAGTGCACACAGGCAAGCTCACGCACACATTTGTGATGATAGATTTCTGAGAATTGTAACATATTCCTAGGGATTCTTGAAACAACAAGCATGTATTGCAACTGGCATTCCATTAGTCAGATCAGGGCTGGGGAGCATCTAGCCAGAGGGCTGTATAAGGCCCGAGAAATCATCTGGTCTGGTCCTGCTAAGGCAACCACAGACAGGATTCAAAATTCAATAAGTCTGTGAGCTTTTTTCATAGCAACATAAATTTCTATTAAGTGAATTATATTAAGTGAATGATGTTATAAATATTGAAATGGCCCTTGGCTGAAAAATGGTTCCTCACCCTTGGTATAAATCGTCAAATGCTAAGCTATCTATCCTCAGTAGAACCTTGCAAGGGGAAGTGTTAGGGAGAGAGAGGATAAAAGTGTTTCAGAGACCTCACCCAAGGGGAGAGGAGGAAGAGAAAAGGAGAAAGTATTTTTAAGGTCTTAATTTATGGGCTTAGGCTAGGGCAGTGATCGGCAAACCACGGTTTGCTGCTCTGTTAACTAATGAGTTTGCCAACCACTGGCCTAGGGAAATGCAAAGGTCGAGGAAATATTGTAACTCAGGGGGGGAAATAGTTGCTATCATGTTCCTCTAAATGTGAGGGGATATGTGTATAATCAAAATTATAACACTGGACATTTACATTAACAAGGGGGAAAATGAAACTAATAGTCATTTAAACCAAGAGAAATACTAAATTGAAAAGAGATGAAAGAAGAATGTAGCACCAGAGATCTAAAGGAAGATGAAAGGAAAGAAATTAGGTGCATCAACAGGACACTGCAATGTGTATAGATGGGAAGGGAAATAGGACCAGAGAGAGCTGAGTTGGAGGTGCTTGGATTCCGTTAGATAATAACACCCAGTGGTAACCTGTGTGTTTTTTAAAAAATAGTTGCAATGATAAAGAAAGGGGCAAATAAATTAATTGTTAATGACACCTGAGACATGAAAACATAAAGAAGACAAGCATGGAGGAATTACAATAGATAAGATAAAAAATTAAGGTTAAAAGCCTTATACAGATAATGAAGGACATTAAGTAATAAAAAAATTACATATCATGAGTAAAAATTTAATAGTCATAAAATTGTATGCACCATATACCACAGCAATTACACATGAAAAACAAAACTTAAGTGCAAGGAAAAAAATTTTTTTAAATACCTTTAAGGAAGTGACTTCAGAACACAAAGATATAGATTCTTTCACAATTGGGCAACTTTTGATAGACAGATAGAAAGTACATCATAAAGAAACAAAAATATAATTGATGATCTTGATGTAATAGCTGTGTACAAAACCCTACATTATATAATAAGGAACACCCATTATTTTTGTAAATCTACAGAACATTTGGAGAAGTCAATTATGCCTTAGTTACACAGAACTCTATGCCACTGAGATCAGCTACCAGCCTGTTCACTGTTTCTTTGAGGGTTTTTTAAGATCCTACATAAGCATGAAATCATATAGTAGCTGTCTTTGTGACTTACTTCATTTAGTATAATGCCCTCAGGTTGTTTTAAATAGCAGGATTTCCTTTTTATGGATGAACAATATCCCATTGTGCATATACACCAACTCTTCTTTATCCATTTATCCATTGATGGACACTTAACATTGTTTCCATGTCTTGGCTATTCTAACAAATGCTTTAAAGAATATAGATGTCTCTTTGAGACAGCAATTTTATTTCTTTCCAATGTATACCCAGAAGTGGAATTTCTGGATCATATGGTGTTGTCTTTTTGAATTTTTTGAGAAACCTTCTTCCTGTTTTGTATACTATCTGCACCAATTTTGTTTTATACACATTTCCACTAGCAGTGCACAAGGTCCGCTTTTCTCCACATCTTCCCCAGCATTTGCTAATTCTTATCTCTTTGAAAAAGGCCATTCTAACAAGTGTGAGCTGACATTTGATTGTGATTTTGATTTGCATTTCCCTATTGACTAGTGATCTTGAGTAACTTTTTAGGGGAAAGTGTCTATTCAGTTCCTTTAATCAGATTGTATGTGGTTTTCTACTATTGAGTTGTGTGAGTTCTTTGCACATTTTGGATATTAACCCCTCATCAGATACATGGCTTGCATATATTCTCTCCCATTTAGTAAGTTGCCTTTTCATTTTGTTGATGGCATCCTTTGTTATGTGTATATTTTTTAAAATAGTATTTGATATGCAGTTAGCACTTTAGAAGCTATAACTGTTATTATTATTCCAAAAACTGGATCCAAGTATCAGGGAGCAACCTGATAGTAGAAATAGGCTTGAGAGTTGGAGAAGGATAGGAGGATGTTTTTGTTTAAATATAAACCATTAAGTGGTATTTCACTTTGAAACTTTTATGTATTTTACTTGGATAAGATAAAATTAATTGACATGAAATTAACTGGCAGCCAAAAATTCAAAGGAAAACTGCAAAAATAGTGTTATGATTAGTATAATAACTATTTGAGTGAAAATTGGAATGGGAAAAATTAATCAATCTATTAAAGGCAGGAAAGTGAAAACATCAACACAATCATGCCCAACAAAGAAATTTAAGCAAGCCTATGTAGGACAAAAAGAGTAAAAATGAAAATAAATGACACTAGGAATTAGAAGATGCTGTGACGTAGAGATAAGGAGAGTTTTACATTATGAACTCTGAATGCATGATGTTCCAAGGAAGGTGGGAGCAGAGGAGTGTTTCAGGAGAAGGTAGGACACCTTAGGCAAACAGGGAGCACAGAGCAGAATCCAAAGGGCAGAGCTTCTGCACCCAAACAAGGCAGCAGTCAGGCCTCACAGACCATTTTCATCCTCATATCCAGCATTTCACATGGAAAGTTTCCCAACTCCTCTGTAAAGGTTAGGATAATGCAGACAGGGACACTGGACAAGGAGAGCCCATCTGAACACAAAGGGTAAGTCTCTAATTTATGAAACCCTAAAGGAAAAAAACCTAGAGCAAACATTAAAAAATATCACTCTGCGGAGCCTTGTCTTTCATTCCAAGTCAATCTTTCCCTATGAAACTGTTCCTGTAAACAACAAAACTGCCACCAGTTTGTGGCCTGATTCCACTGTGAACCACAGAGGAAACTTCAGTGGCTCCCCGAGCTGTGCTTTGCTGGGTGGTCTGGGTGGTAAAGTTTCATTAGAGAAAAACAGGCCACACTGTCCCCCTTGCTAGTGGGAGTGGGATCCGTGGCCCCTGGAAGGAGCACTTTCAGAGGCCCGCCTGGGAGGAGGAGATATGGTAAAAACTCTATTTCTGAGGAATGACACCCCTGCGTTTCCAAAGTCCCATATCCCTTATTCCAGTCATCAAAGAAGTGCAGCTGGGATTTCAGGGGAGCCAAAATCAGAGCCAGTGTTGAGTTTCCTTTCCATGATGGAGCCAGGTCCAGCTCTGCATCAGGCTAGCTGCAGTCCTGATATCAGTCCATTGTGTGTGGGTCCACGTGGCTGAGGACCACATAGACCAAAGCAGGGAACAGGGGAAAATGAGCCCCACAGGCTCAGAGTCACATGAGTCCAAAGAAAGCACAAGAGCAGCAAGAGAGTGGACGTCTTTGTTCAGGGAGTGAAATATCTCAGATCTTCACAGACACAGTGGCCACGCCCATTCTGGCCAATGACTTCTGTTCCCAGGTGTGACTGACAGGCAACACCTTCCCTGTCACCCCAATTTCACTGGGCATGCATCTGTCTTCCTTTTGTCCAGTCCCCTGACCTCCATGTATTACAGGGAACATTCCTATATTGTCTGGCCTTTCCTTCGCTCCCTTCCTGTTATTAATAACTAGCTAACTACAACAGTATCAAACGGAGTGTGTCCTTCTCAAACCAGCATCTGATGGAGTGAACTCCACAGGGAAGTTAGACCTGTGTTGAGAAGCGGACTTAAAATAGTCCTCATCTGCCCCTAACCGGTTTGACTTAGTGGATAGAGTGTTGGCCTATGGACTGATGAGTCCCAGGTTCAATTCTGGTCATTGGCATGTACTTTGGTTGCAGACACATTACCAGTAGGGGGTGTGCAGGAGGCAGCTAATCAATGTTTCTTTCTCACGGATGTTTCTAACTTTCTATTCCTCCCTTCCACTCTACAAAAATCAATAAAAATATATTTAAAAAAAAATAAACTTCATCTGGCTTTCAGTTCTAATTTGCTGCTACCATCAGCAACATTCTTTCTCCACTTCCCTCAGGTGGTTCTTACAGGGATGGCACACAATTAGTCTTGGAGAGGCATATTCATATCTTAATGAACATATAGGTAAAATATGTGTATTTCTATACCACAGTGGGGAGGAGAGTGAAGAGTAAGCCAGCCCCCCTTAATCAGTAGGACTTCATCTCACAGGTTCCAAAAGTTTAAAAATCAACTAAAAGCAAAAAATAAAATGGCTTGAGGTTTGCTCCCTTGAACAATCAGCATAAAACCTTTAGAGATTTTCATGTCCACATTTTCTTTTGTTCGTATCAAGTTCTGCAGGTTTCTAGTGCATATTTGACTTCTTTTCAAATGTACATTTTTTTCCCTTTCAAATTTAAACACCTGTGAGTAAAAGACCTACCTTTTCTGTACATCACAAACCAATTCTGGGAGCAGGTGAGAATTGGTGGGAGAGGGTGTCCTGAGTATACTCACAGTTAAAGAAAGCCTTTAATTATGATGCATGAAGGAATGGGATGTGAGGTTCCCAGCCACTAACTTAAGAGCACTCCCCTCCTGTCTTCCTGCTATGAGGTGGTGGGGGAAGGGGGGAGGGAAAGGTCAGTATATGGTTTTTAAAAATCCAGTGATGTATTAGAAGTTATAACAAATGATTGCCATGTAAAAGTTATTCCAGTGATACAGAGAAGTAGTGCAAAAATGGATTCCATTAATGTAATCTTCTACATAAAAAATAAAGGCTGCCAGAAATAACACTCCATTACCTAGTTTAAAAAAAAAAAACTCTTAGCAAGCTTGAAGATACTTGATAATAGTTGTCTGTTAGAATCCTACACTAAGTATATTTTTCAGTTTTAAATTAAAGTAAAAATAATCTGCTATATAATATATGTTAAATATAGTAAAATATGTGTATTTTAATGTACTTGTCAATCTAAAAAAAAAGAAGAAGTGGCATATCTATTGGAAAGACACATAGCTGTCATTATTTCTCAATAATGTGATCAATGAAGACCAAGAATATTACTAGCAAAACTTTCTAATAAAGTAAGAACATGCTCTAATATGTAATGTAAATGTGCAAAATAATCTACACCATTTTTACATACCAGTAATTACTAATAATAAAATTAATAAGAGAAATCCATTAATAGTAACAACAACAAACACCATAAAATACCTATAAATAAGTCCCTTTGAGAACTCTATAAATCATATATGAGGCTAACTATAAAATTATAACAATAGTAAAAGATATAAAATATGTATGGAAGGATATAATTTCATGGGTAGGGAGAATCTTCTGTGTAAAAATAACATATTAATTCCCCAAATTGGTGGAAATTAAACCATATCTTATTAGGCTATTTTATGGACGTTGATAAGAATGAAAATATTTTGGAAAAACATGATATGAAAGGGTGACTTGCCTACCACATTTCAAAACAAACAAAAACAGATCCAGAGACAGAGAAACATTAATCAGAATGTCAAACCTCAGAGAAGGTAGGGGAGGATGAGGGTAAGGGAGAGAAATCAACCAAAGGACTTACATGCATGCAAGTCCTAATCAATGGACACAGACAACAAGGGGATAAGGGCATATATAGGGAGGTTGGTAATGGGGGAATAAGGACACATATGTAATACCATAATCAATAAAGAAATTTTAAAAAGAAAAGAAAAAAATGCTACAAGAAAGCACTGTGATATTAGCTCACAATTAGAACAGTTGAAAGCTACAAAATGTTTCCAGAAATAATATTTAAATGGGAGTTTTGTTTACGATAGACATATTTTAAATCAGTAGAGGAAATGATAGACATTCATCAATATATTTTTAAAGTTTATAGTTCTAACTCATATCACAAGCACAAATAAATTTCAGATGGATTGAAGTATTAAATATAAAAATATGGAGGAGAATGGTTTTATAATCTTTTAATAGTAAGATATTACTAAGCAATTCACAAAATAAAATCCAAAAGCCAGGTGAAATGACTGATATATTTAAATGTAAAACCAAACCAAACAACAACAAACATAAACTTTACAACAGATAACATGATAAAGTGAAGAGACAAACATCAGGCAGGGACATTTTCCAGTATCACTGTTTATACTGCATACAGAGTCCCACAATTCAATAAGCCCAGGGAAAACTGATCAAAACCTCTGGAAAAGGAGAGGTTCTTTGCAAAGTTCAAAGCAAATGTTTCAGTGAAAAATTTGTTTCACAGGGAAAAAAAATAACCTCAAATAGCCAATGAACAATCAAGTGTGGTAGTAACCAGTGAAATGATGCAGGAAGAGCTCCAAAAATTCTGTTAAAAAAAAGTTTGCTACACTTCCCAAGAGCAAGATATGTACCATGTCATGCAGAGGCAGCCTGGGGAAGCAGTGGGGTAAGTGGTCAGGAGGCAGAAAAAGGGAGGGGGGATCATAGTCAAGAGCCTTTATTTCCATTTATTCTGAAGGAACTTGTGATGAATGGTAAGCAGGCTTAGGTTGGCTAGTTTGAATAATTTCAGTAGACTCTGATTTCGCTTTTCACAAGTTCAACCACTCATGGCCAACCATGGTCCAAAAATATTAGATGGAAAAATCCATAAATAAACAATTTATCATGTTTAAGTTGCTAGCCTTTCTGAGGACTGAGCTGAAAGCTTGTGTTGTTGAGCCCAGGCTGTGAATCATTCCTTCTTCCAGAGCATCCACTCTGTATACGATGCCTGGCCTCGTCTTCTTGTAGCCCTCTGGGTTATCAAATGAACTGTCTTGGCATTGAGGTGCTTGTGCTCAAGACACCCTAATACTGCATTGTGATGCTGCATCACTCACCTCACTTCACCTATCACATAAGCTTTGGGTAATCTCACAGCATCATAAGAAGAAGGGTGAGTGCAGTATAATAAGATATTTAGAGAAAGAGAGAAACCATGTTCACTTAACATCTATTATAATATATTATTATCATTGTTCCAGTTTATTTTTAGTTTGGTTGTGCACTGTGCCTAATTGATAAGTTAAACTTTATCAAAGGAATGTATATATAGGAGAAAACATAGTATATATGTATAAGTTTGATACTATCTACAGCAAGCATGTCAAACTCAAAGACTAACATGGGCCAATTAAATGAGGCATGTGGCCCAGGGCCACAAGTTTGACATGCTTAATCTACAGTTTGAGACATCCACTGGGGGCATTGGAACAGAGCCCCCTCCAATAGGGGGCACTATATCTAGGCAGTGGTTAACCCTGGGAGAAACAGTCTTTCAAGAGCCAGCAAGGCCCCGAGATGTTAAAACCTCAGAATTACATAAAACAAAAAAGCACAATAAATGCATTACATACATCAGAAGTGTTCTTTAAGGATGCACACCAAATATCAATAATGGTTACTTCTGGAGAAAAGAATAGGACTGATGAGGGAGAGGAGAGGGGACATTGTAAAGGATATTTTCACTTTTACTCCATATACTTCTGTTATGGGTGGGAGTGGGTGTCCTCTTCCCTCCTGGGTGCTGGGGGTAGAATCCTTATGGTATCTTGAGAAAAAGAATTTTCTGAAACTTGCATAGAATGATGAGGAATTTTTATTCCGAGGAATTACATTCACAGGTTTTCAAAGTCCCCTTTCCTTTCATCCGAGAGGTGATAAGTGTGTGTGCCCCTGGAAGAGGTGCAGCTTGGGGACGCAGCAGAACTGGAAGCAAGGCCAGGGTCCAGAGTTTCCTCTCCATAGTGGAGCTAGGTCCCGGTCAGCATCGAGCTAGTGGCAGTCCATTAGCACATTGTGTGAGGTCCAGTGGCTATGTGTCATGTGGGCGAATACAAGCGAGCAGAAACATGGGAGCCCCGAAAGCCAGGGGTCAAAAGAGCAAGAGCGCAAACTCCTTTGTTTAGGAGGTTAAATATCTCAAATCTATCCATGTTTATAGTGGCCATGCCCACCCCTGCCAACGACCTGTTCCCAGGTGTGTCAGACAAATACCTTCCCTATTTCATCCAAACTTTACTGGGCATGCATCTGTTCTACACCCAATCCAGTCCCTTTACCTCTTCCCCTGGTCATCCACAAAAAATGGACCTGTGGTTTCCAGAGAAGTGTAAAGCTGCCCAAATGCCTATATTATCTGACCTTCCCTTTGCTCCTGTCCTGTTATTAATAACTAGAGGCCTGATGCATGAAATTCATTGAAGAGTAGGCCTTTCTTCCCCCAGCTGCCAGCACAGGCTTTCCTCCAGCACGCAGGAGCCAGGCTTCACTCACAGCCCCAGCTTCATCCGGAAGGTCGTCCGGAAGGACATCCAGAATGCCTTCCAGTCTAATTAGCATATTACGCTTTTATTATTATAGATAAGTTAATTGCAACAGTATCACTTCTATATTATTTAAAGTATTTTAAGAGAATATGTTCACATATATATTTAAAAATGTAGGAGACCACTGAATGACACTAACCCTATTTATATTCTGTTGATAAATACTGTTTTATTCTTTTAACATTGAATAAATATGTATGCTTCTCTGTCCCAGTGAGAGAAAAGTTGCTTTGTGTTATTTTCATTTCCGCTGGAAACAACATTAAATATATTCAAGTATTTGATAGACGGGCAGGATAAGCTCATGTGTGCTGTCGTCTCTGTGGGATGATTTGAAGAGTGACTCGTTTCCCAAAATATCTCTTTTGTTGTTGGCCTCGGAGCCCACTTTCCACCCAGGTTCTTTGTTCTTTGGGTTGAGATGCAGCTTGCTCTCCTGGGTTTCTGTTCACCCTGCAAGGGGGGGAACTGAAAGCCACGATTGGTCCTTAGCACCTGGGCCTCATTATCAACAGCACCAATAAGCCAATTTAGCCTCCAGCCTCCTCCCATCATCCCTTCAAAAGGCAAACAAACAAGCATAAAACAAACAAACAACCAAAATCCTGGGAATCTCACTTTCTTTTATTTGTTTTCGCTTCTGTGTATCTTGTTGAAGATAATTTTTAAAACTTTGAAAGGAGGCTCTAGCTGGTTTAGCTTAGTGGATAGAGCATTGGCCTGTGGACTGAAGAGGGCCCTGGGTTCAATTCCAGTCAAGGGCATGTGCTGGGGTTGTGAGCTCGATCCCCAATGCGGGTGTGCAGGAGGCAGCTCATCAATGATTCTCTCACTGATGTTTCTAACTCCCTCTCCCTCTCCCTTCCTCTCTGGAGTCAATTATATATATATATCTCCATCCCCATGCGACCCTTTTCAACGCCTTTCCAAGTTTTTTGTTTGTTTGTTTGTTTGTTTTTTGGAAAGGCGTTGAAAAGGGTCGCATGGGGTTGTTTAATAAACCTTTGGTAGAGGAATGGAGGAAGCTGAAGGGAAGGGAATGCTGACATTAGAAACACCCCTCTGCTTCTTCGAGGAGGAGGGGGGAGCTGGTGTGGAAGAGGGGCTGGAAACCTGGGTTTTATGGGTGGTATCTGGGGCTGGAGTAGGAACAGGAGGGGAATGTCAACATCACTAGGCAAGAAATCTGAAAATTGGGCCAGATAGAGTAAATTAATGCCTCTGTGTTTATCAGCAGCCACAGGGCAAACTTAGTGATAAGTGTGTGTGCTGCTGGAATTATACAAGGGAGAGATCTGTTCTCCGTGTTAGGTCACTGACCAGCAGCCTCAGGTCACCTGGCAACATGTTAGCCATGCAGAGGCTTGGGTTCCAACAGACCTAGTGAGTGGAGAGCTGGCGGTGTGGCGCACAATCTGGTTTCATCAAGCCCTCCAGGCGATTCTGGTGCACACAGCAGTTTGAGGGCTACACTAGATCAGAGGTTGGAAAATTGCTTTTCTCTAAAGGGACAGATAATAAATATTTTGGTCTTTGAAGGCTATAAGGTATCTCTGTACTACTCCTTCTGCCATTGTAGAACAGCTGTAGATAATGTATAAATGAATGAGTGTGGTAATTCCTTTAAAATTGCATTTATAAAAACAGGGATTTGGCCCTGACTGGTTTGGCTCGGATAGAGCATTGGCCTGTGGACTGAAGCGTTCTGGGTTCCATTCTGGTTAAGGACATGTACCTTGGTTGTGGGCGCATCCTCAGGAGAGGGTGGGCAGGAGGCAGCTGATCCATGTTTCTCTATCATTGATGTTTGTAACTCTCTATTCCTCTCCCTTCCTCTCTGTAAAAAATTAATAAAATATATATATTTTTAAAAACACAAGGATTTGGCACTTAGGTTGTGATTTAAAAACCTCTGTTTTTGATAATAACAGCTACTCATATTTCTTATGGGGCTCTTTATATATGATCTCATTTATCTCCCCCAATATGCCATTTGGTAGGCATTGTTGCTGTCACCTGTAGGCAATGTCATGAGCTTCATACTCTCCTAAAGGCATTCCAGAATTCCAGTTGGCAAGCCCGAATCCAAGCCTTATTTTACTGCAAAGCCCATTTTGTTTACTTTAATGTTACATAAATGAGTCACATATTAGTAAGAATATTACTAGTAGTAAAATGTAGCCAACATTTTCTTCATTTTGTGAGTTTTGTTATTCTTTTAATAAAAGCAGAAAGGGATGTTCATAAATGCTTTTCCCTAGGTTCTTGCTACCTCAGTCTCCCATCCCCATTGTTTTAGAAGATGGGAAGTGTCTCCACTGAGTGAGATGACGATTCACCTCTGGAACCTACAGGGCGAGGACCGCCTGCCCCACAGAGCGCTGCCCAGGCCAGGCCTGCACGGTTCAGGGGCTCTGGGAAGGCATTGGTTAGCATGTTTCCTGTGGGAAGGAGGCTGTAGGAGGTCACCTGTGAGACTCAGTTGGCCTCTGGGACGAGATCATTTACCATTTACGTACACCTTGCACATGAGGGGAGTCGGGATAACAGTGATTATTTATTACTCACTCTCTGTGCTCCACGTTTCTTTAACTGCCTTACCTTTAGAATCTCCTTTTATCATCACGAGGAGATATTTCTATTTTACAAATAATAAATAAGATAACATAGCTGGTGAATCCCACGCCTTGGATTTGAACTTGATTCTGACTTCAAAGCCAGTGTTTCAACTATTACATTATAGCATTTTCCCTGTGAGCTAAAAATAGGTGCAGGGGCGATCTTGGACCACGAGTGGGCTTTGTTAATCCTGAATAACAACTCCATCAGAAACAAAGCTGAAGTGCACAGAAGCCTGTGTCTCTGAGAGGCCCCTATTCAAAAACAAGGACCAGAAAATAGACATCAAGGTCACAGTCAACAGAGACGCAGAAGCTCCATGCACTGTTTAGTCCGATCCTGACTGCTTCTCACTGAGTCACTCCTGAGCACAGAGGCCCCAGGCACACATTGGCTGGGTTGTCACCTTGAATGAGTTATTCCTCCTTCCTCTGCTGTTTCTTTGCCTATAAAATGGGATTGAGAACATGCCTACCTTGCAGGGGAGTCAAGAGGACTGAAATGCCACACTAGACCCTGACCCGCAGCGGCACAGCTTACTGTTGCAGGTGTACTTATGTGTGACTGTCCCACCACACTCCGACCCCAGATGGATGCCAACCTCCTGCAGGCATTTGACACTCGTTCCATGGTCTTCGGCTCCTGCATGAAGAGCAGTCTGGGTGTTAGCCCCTCTGGGAACCCTGTAGGTTCCCTTATCCCTAAACACCAGCACTTCCTTTTTCCAGGCCTCCACTCCTGCCTTGCCCATCGCCAGCCTGCCCAGCAGCCCCACATGGCAGGCGCTGGCACAGGAGTGGTTGAAATCGACTCTGAGCTAAGGGAACTCCCAGGTCCTTTACTTTATTCTTTGGTGGTCTCACCTCCTATTCCAGCTGCCTGAGCTCAGATTGGCCACAAGCCCTGTGTACAGGCTCCAGTGTTTCACAACCTGTTCTCAAAAGTCATCGTGTGAACAGGCTGGCGCCACACCTTGGCAAATGAGTATTTGGGCATATTATTGGCTGGGACAGTGTTTGGGGGGCATTACTGACATTTCATATCCTGGAGGCAAGGCTGCCAAGCCTGGTCCCTTGCACCTACCCCTGAGGTTGCACCTGGCCTTCATATGTGTCCATGATTATCTGATCAGAGAACCTAATTCCAGTTTACATAGAAACTCAAAGCATTTTGCTTTTAATAGAAGCTGAATTTTCTCAGACTTATTCAAAGGAGGAACTGAGCTTTGTTTTATTCTTAAGTTTTTAAATTCTCACCTGAGGATATGTTTTCATTGATTTTTCTAGAGACAGAGGAAGGGAGAGAGGGAGGGAGGGAGGAGGAGGGGAGAGAGAGAGAGAGAGAGAGAGAGAGAGAGAGAGAGAGAGAGAGAGAGAGAGAGAGACTTGGATTGGCTGCCTCCCTTACATACCCAACCAGGGATTGAACCTGCCCGCTTTCAATGCATGGGATGACGGAATTTTACAAGGAATTGTTTATTTCAGGAAGGCACATCACTGGCTGCAATGACACACATTGCATTTGAGTCACCAGCACAAGAGTCTGTGTCTGGGCTGTTGCATCTGTGGCAATTCCACTGTAAGCATCTGACCACTTTATTATGTCCTACAGGGAAATCAAGCCTGAGAATTTGCATATTGAAAAGCATGTGGTTCAATTATAAATTACATATGTTTTTCCTTTCATGCAAGTTTCTGTGTTCCATTTTTGAAAATATATTTGTCATAATGTCAAGACCCAAAGCAAACTCAGCAAAGGGAACAGGTGTGAAGTCTAGAGACCTGCCGCAGGCTTTCCAGATGCTCTGGTTAGGCACAGGGTAAACTCAGTCCCCACAGGGGGTTGTGACAGCACTTGTCCCATGTCTGCCAGAGGAGAGCCTCGGTGCCTGGATTTTTATTCAGAGCTGGCTGCCTCTGGTCCTTTTGCCTAGCACCTAGCAAGGTTCCAGCTCCCAGAAGGAAAGCAGGCGTTCAGCATAAACCATGTTATATACTCAAACAGTGTAGGCACAGTGAGCCATTCTGATGGGTTAGAGTTGGGGGAACCGTCTGAAATCCAGGTTGCAGCCCAGGGCCAACCTTTTGCTTTTGCTTTTGTTTTGTTTTTGCTCTTTGAGAGAGGAGGAGGGGGGTTGGTCTGTTGTTCCATTTATTCATGTATTTTCTGGTTGACTCCTGGTCAGGCATTGAACTCACAACCTTGGCATATCAGGATAATGCTCCAACCAACTGAGCTACAGGACAAGGGCAAGGGTAGGGCCAACCTAATAGGCCTGCTATGCTAATCCTTTTCTTTACAATAGGTTGTCCTACCTATTAATATCACTGGTAGACAATAAACAGACAATTAAAATGTATTTGTTTACAAGGGACATCAGATCTGATAGGTTGAGAACCATTGTCATAAACAAAATAGCCCTGCACTCCCAGATCCCTCCTTCAGCATGACAGACCACTGTCCCAGCTATGAAATCAGGTTTTTTTTGTTATTGGCATCATGTACCCCAAATCAAATTTCAAAGCAGAGATTAAGATTTTAAAGCAAAATGTAATACTTCTTTCTACCACCAACATTCTGTTAATGGAAGGAACAGAGTACTTCTCCCCTCTATTATTAACAAACCAAGAATGGCCTATTTTTCTCACATTATCATCTATAAACTCTGTTTTACTTGGCCTAGTAGATACTCAATATATGGCCATTGCCTCTGCTACTCTAATTGCAAATATGAACTCCAATTTTTATTTTAAACCTACAAATCCCACTGACTTTTGTTATGGGTTACAAACATGATTTTGACTTGAGAAGCAAGTATCATTCCAATATCATGGCACAGCACAAGGCATGTAATACAAACAAAATTATAATCCGGGGTCATGGGGTCACTTCTGATGGCCCCCTCGTTGACACCATGCTGTGGAATAAAATATAGTCCCAGCAAGCCCTCCTAAATAGAATTTGCATAAGCAACAGGTGTGCTGGTTGTTTTCTCATCATGGTGTATTTCACACCCTATAACTCCCAAATGAAAAACAAAAGAATACAAACAATTAAATGATTCAATGATTTAAAGGATTTATGCTTTTTATGGTAGAGTGGGAATCCATTAAAATCTTTAAAAGGAACTGTAACTATAACTGTTAATGTCCCATAAATATGTAATATTTATTTTTGCTTAAAAAATTGATACTTAAAATGAAGGTGACAACCACACACACATTTAGTGAGAGTAAAGCAACCCATATTCGTATTTTACAAAAAGAAGAGATTAATTATCTCACACCTCCTTTTAAATGAGCATTTGAAAGCTCCACAGAAATGTACATTATGCAACAATGGTCTTTTGTTCTTCCACTGCTGTTTTCAAATTCGCCTTTGACCTTTGAGAGTGAGAACTGGAGCATGACTGCCCAGCAGGGAATGAGTCAGCAATCACACTGAGAGCCACCCTCTGCACTGCACCCCTCGCTCAGCGCAGTTCAACCCAGATGAACCTAACCAAAGTCACATTAGTGATTTTGGGACATAAGCACATTGTGTAAGATTCTGTGTTACCACCTGTGGTGGAACCAACCATTTTGCTGGCATAAATCCATATGGCTTACCTCTCCCATCCCATTGTAAGACCAGGGATAGTAGTTAAAAGTGAGCAACAGGGCAACTTGAAACAGCTGGTTAAGCAACCCACCTCCATCATATTGCATTCTACTCAAATCCCTTTCCTCTTCCCATGAATTGCCCTCTTCCAATGTTTTGATGCTGTAGTCCTGGGGTCCTTATGGAAAAGCCCCATTACTATTGAGCAAGTTTCTATTGACTTTGCTGAGGATGTGAAATACTATACTTAGAGATAAAATCATATATGTAATGTAACTGAAGAGGCCATTAATGCATTAACTCTTAGTCACCTCCTCATCACCCCAGCCCAGCCCACCCCACTGTTTTTGTCTTCTTTTTAAGGGCAGACTCAGCAATGCAGTCATGTGAACTATGTCATTAACTAGGCTTGTCATAAACTATGCCATCTCTTATTATCATGCATTAAATTGGGATGGATGGTCATCCTGGAAGTTCATATTAAATTCAGTTGCATACCTTGAGCATGTTATGTTTCATTAGCCACTCATTTATGTAGAGACACGGAAGAGAGGGATAATTTGTCTGTGTCCATGGATAGTGCAAGGACAACTGTAACATTATGAATTAAAGCCCACTTAGCTGCACTTGAAGTAGAGAAAGTTGGCCTCCAGATATCATCCAGAAATCAATATTGGTTCAGATGTCCCTAATGCATTGGCCTACCCAAGACTCCTTTTTCCTTTCAAGCATGTTCATTCTGGCTGACATTTCAAGTCGACTCACTGAGTCAGTTGACACAGGCTGGGTTATACCAACATCACAAACAACTACAAAGTCTTAGCAGCTACAAACATGAAGATTTATTTCTTAGTATGTTATATGGCTCTTGTGGGTCAACAGGGGAGCTTGGCACATCTTAGACACTCAGGAGACATGACTGCTGGAGCAGCCACCAGCTCAAACCTTGCTAGATGCCAGGCCAGGAAGAAGAGAGTTCTGGGAGATCTTGTATTACTCTTAAAAACACTGTGGTTGGTAGCACTCATAATTCATTGGCCAGAACTAGTCACATGGCCCCACTTACCCACAAAATGGTCAGAATCACAGCAGTCATGCTCCCATAACGAGAGAGAAGTAGATCATATTTGATAGGCAGCACTCATGACCACCACATTCAATAAACGCCTTTCTCCTCTCTTTTCTCTGGTTTACTAATAGACGCTAGAGAGTCATCTATGCTGCTTCTAAGCTTCCCTTTCTCTTAGGAGAATCCACAGGAACTGGTTCTGGCCTGTGAGACCTAACTGGAAGTCTGCTATGGGATTATGGGAAAGCTTTTGTCTTCCTGGTAAAGGGGACAGACATAGCCATGGAGTTCTTCATTCACACTTACCCCCTTTTTCCATCTGAAGGTGGAGGCAGTGCCAGGATATGTAGCAGCCTTCTTGACATGAGCTTTCCCCTCCAAGAAAGAACAGCAGAAAAAATGATGGCAGAGCAAAATGATGAGAAGAGTTTGGTTCCTTGGTGATATCAATGAACCAGTATACTAGCCCTGGACTGTCCACCTTTGGACATCTTGCTATATGAGAAATGCAAACCCCTAAGCTCAAGACACTGTAAGGGAGACTTCCTCAGTTTTGTTTGTTTGTTTGTGCATGGGGGTGGGGGGTGGGGGAGGGTTGTAGTTGAATACAATCCTGACAAGCCTGAGACAGTTCTTATTTATTTTGAAATTTATAAGGAAAACATCTCATTTAGAATGATGTATTACTCACAGTCATACCAATAAAATAAAAATATGGGCCCTAGTCGGTCTGGTTCAGTGGATGAGTGTCAGCCCGCAGACTTAAGGATCCTAGGTTTGATTATGGTAAGGGCACATTCCTTAGTTTCAGCCTTGATCCCCAGCCCTGGTTGGAGTGTGTATGGGAGGCAACTAATTGATGTATCTCTCTCACATTGATGTTTCTCTCTTTCTGTCTCTCCACCTCCCTCCCATTATATCTAAAAATCAATGGAAAATATATCTTCAGGTGACGATTAAAAGAAAAAAATTAAAATATGGTTAGGCCCTGACCTGGACCACTCAGTGGTTAGAGCATCAGTCCATGCACAGAAGTGTCCCAGGTGTAATTCCCAGTCAAGTACACGTACCTGGATTGCAACTTCATCCCCTGTCCCAATCTGAGCGTGTGCGGGAGGCAACCAACCAATGTGTCTCTCTCACATCAATGTTTCTCCTCACTCCCTCCTTTACATTCTCTGGAGAAATGCAATGGGAAAAAACTATCTTCAGGTGAGGATATTTTTAATTAAAATATGATTTAGGAGATTTCTAACATGACCCTGTTTTAGATTACTTTTTACTTGGTTCTTTTGACTGGCATTTCACATTAGCTCACTTTATCAGTCAGGGTAGATTAAGTCAATGGTTTTCAACCTTTCTAATGCCAAAATCCTCTAATACAGTTCCTCATGTTGTGGTGACCCCCAACCATAAATTATTTTTGTTGCTACTTCATAACTGTGATTTTTACTACTGTTATGAATCGTAATGTAAATATCTGTGTTTTCCGATGGTCTTAGGTGACCTGCTAGCAGTTCTCAACCCATAGGTTGAGAACCACTGCTGTAGAGCCTACAGAGGAACTGTATTAGAGGGTTGTGGCATTAGAAAGGTTGAGAGCCCCTGGACTAGATTATGATGGAGTAACAAACAACTCCCAAATCTCAGTAACCACACCTCTGCACTTCTTGCTGTATGATTAAGCCCCTGAGTGTTGATTTTTCTATTTCTTATAGCTAGTTCAACCCTGACTAATATAGCTTCACTTATTCTTAAAAGGATGTTACCTGCAATCTGTGAATATTTTCAGGTTTTCTTATAAAGAGCTATCTGAAGAGTCAACTCCATGTAATACTTTGGTTAGAGTCCCCAGTGTATTTCCCATGATCTGCTCAAACCGCTAAAAATGTCTTTTATAACATTTTTCTTTCCCTTCCTTCTTTCCAAATTGAAGAACTTTCTAAAAGAAAAATTAATTTAGAATTATAAAGCTTTCATCCTGTGATTTTAAAAAGTCCTGTTTTCACATCTTTTTGGTGTACCTAAGACTCAGAGAGAAAACCTGTTAGAAATAAAATGAAGGAAGGCAAGAGAATAAATTGTAGTCCTGGAAACTTTACAAACTTGAAACTGGCTGGCTATGAGAATCCCTGCCTGTCCCGAGAATTTTGCAGAATATGGCTGAAGTCTGTCAAATGTAAAACACTTTCTAGAACAGAAATTGCAGCTTGTTCAACATTAACCGTGACAGATTCACATTTTGTCGTGTGCATGAATGAATGCCTCCACGCTTCAGAATTTGGTACCTCGAACATCCAAACTGAAGTAGGGTAGCCAAAGAGTATCCTTATTTCTTTCTCTCTTTCCACCTTCCTTCCCATCCCCATCCTCTTTAAATGCTTGACAGAGTAAGTGAATGACATTGAGAAAAACATCTATGGAGAGCCTCTTCAAACGCACTGTGGGATTCCTTGCTTGTCATCATGCTCACTCCCCAGAAGGACACTGCTTTGCTTCATGACCATTTATTGATCTCTAATATCTTTATTGACCATTGTCTAGTCCGTGCCTCCTGCAGGCAAAGGGTGAGAGTTAGATAAGTATTAATTTTCCAGACATCTGCACATGTGTTAAAGGCCTTTTGAAGTTTGAAGATAGTTTCTGTATGAGCCCACCACAGGGCTAAAATGCCATTAAGGTCTAGATTGCAACAATACATAATAATCATAGCTGCAGAGCCCGGCCTGGTGATAAAAAGAAAGCTCCTTCATTTTCATGGAGATTCAAATCAATGTAAGTTCCTTGCCCAACCACGGCCAATGCCTGCAGGTGCTGGAGATAAAGGCAGGACTCAGGTGGCTGAAATCCACCCATTGCTGCTTACACGTGGAAAGTCAGACCCAGGAAGGAAATCCTCCATGGCACCGGCAACATGAGGTGAAGGGTGGGGAGCAGTGAGGTGATAGGGACTCAGAAACCTTTTTTTTTTAGCCATGGTACGTGTTTTAAGATCAGAGAAGCATTTTCTCACAAAAATGCTTTTAAATATTTAAATAAAAGACATAGGATTATACAGGAATCAGTTATATTGAGATATAATTACTAAAGTACTTAAACACATATGCTTCATTTCTACAGCATGAAACAAGAAGCTCAAGTGGCAGTTCTCAGTTTTTTTTAATTTTATTTACAATATAACTTATATTTAATAGTAGTACATATGTTTTCCTCCCCCCCAATATCCTCCCCCCAGCCTTCCCTGCCCCCCAGCACATGTCCCCACCTGCCTCCCTCCCCACCCCGAAGTCTTTCATTCATTGGTTATGCTCATATGTATGCATACAAGTCCTTCGGTTGATCTCCCCCAGCATCTGCCTCCCCTCCACTCCAGCCTTCCCCCTGTAGCTTGACAGCCTGTTCGAGGCCACCCTGCCTCTATATCAATCACTCTCCCCTGTTTCTTTTCTTCAAAAATATCTTGCCTCTGCATACTGAAAACAAACGTATAAGAGCAAAAAAAGTTTGAGTGTCAGTTTCAATGTCCAACTGTTCTGAGTCCCAGTTTCAATGTCAAATAGTTCTTCATGTGTACATGTCAGCAATGGTATCCAGATGGTGGACACATCGTGGCAATGCAAGATCCATCCTCTCTGGTATGTTCCTGGGCCGCCTGCAGCCACACACAGCTGCTGACTGCTAGCATGGCAAGGTGTCGTCAGCATCCGCCATTTCTGGACCGTCACTTCTCAGTTTTTAAATAATGATTTCAGTGCACAATATTACAGATATTTTCAACTACTGTAATGGGACATGAAGATATTTATGACTTCTGTTGGTGACAAAGTACCAGTTTATACCAGTTAATGTAATTTGGTGCCTACATTAACAGTTGAAGAAAAAGCTAAACTTTAGTTCAAGTTTAGTGAAACTAAAGATTCATTTTCTTCCTCCAAGTTCACAAGTGATTTGATTTTATCCATGGACCACTGAGTTCTTATGTTCAGAAGCCTTGAACATCTGTCTTTTCCATTTTTTAGAAATTGTAAATCTGTGTAAACCAGTGGTTCCCAACCTTTTTAATGCCATGACCCTTTAATAGAGTTCCTCATGTTATAATAATCTTATGGTTGGGGATCACCACAACATAAGGAACTGTATTAAAGGGCTGTGGCATTAAAAAGATTTAGAACCACTGGTGTAGACAGAAGAACAGTTATTTGTGTTATTCCTCTCATGAAGAATTTAATATTAGACATTAGAAAGTCTTTGGATGACTATGCTGATACTTGAGGCCATCCCTGGCCATTTCTTCATGGAGCATGGACCCCGAGGTGGGTTCTCTGGAGTGGAGGGTCCTCTGGAGACACCCACACTGCTGTTTTCTTGGCCCTCTGACAATGAATGACCAGCCGTGCAGCTAGGAGCAACTTGGAAAGTTTGGTTCTCCCTCTTAGGCAAAGCTACCTGGCCAAGTGCTGGACCTACCAGAGGCAATAACATTATCACCTATTCTATCCAGCTGAGCAAGGTCACCACATGGATGGTACCTGCTTTATCATATCACATCTCAGAGAAGACAGGAAAAATGATTTCCAGGAGTACTGTGTACATTTCTCTTAGACTTCAACATTGGTTCTCCCATGGACCAGAGTTTTAAGGGTCAGAATCCAAATTAACCTGTGAATGTAATTATCTGGGAATTTAGTAAAATGTGTGAAGAGTAAGATTTAAAACCAGGAGAACTTTTAATTTCTTGTAGTATGCCAGAGGAGCTGGGTCAGCCAGTCCCATTATCATGATAAAGCAGCATTTGATAGCACCAGCCGATGTGATAAAATGATTATGGCAGCAGTGAGAAAGAATCTAATACGGGAATTGATCTGCAGATTCCAATTTTGTAAAAGCCAACATTGATCAACATAAATGCCAATAGTGAGGTCGCATTGAGAACTGCCTAATTACTTGAGATGATTCTGGGGTCTAGTGACAGATTCAAGAAGCAACTGTGAAAAGGAATCTTAAGATTCTTGCAATCACTCCATTGACCAGCAACAAACCTGACGGTATTTTGGTTGCACGTGACAAAGTCTCTCTTTGTCCCTGCTAAAATCAGTTAGAAAGAGAGATTGTTATTATGGAACATAATGACAGCTGTCACTGTAGTTAGGGTTGTAGTTAGACTTTGCAGCTCAGGGAAGAGGGGCAGGAGAAACCTAGTGCTCTTATGCCTTTGGCAGGCCATGTCTACAGTGGCAAGAGAAATGGTCATTTTTTAGAGACTGGCCAGGAAAGAGTACAGAGGATATAATTATGAAGTCATCATTTGCCATTTTATGTACCTTTATTAATTGTTTTTACTCAGACCTGTTTCTCAGCTTCATTTTATGTTAGGGACCATGAATAGCAACAGGACACCTGCCAGCAGGTGAAGTTTAGGGTCAGGACAATCAGGGAGTATTAAGCCTGTGGAATAAAGTGCAGGCAGGATGTCAGGTGGGAGGGTCAGAGGGAGTCCTCCCAGGCTTCCTGCCCAGGCATGAGCACCCTTCAGGATACAGGTGGCCCTCCTGTGGGACAGGAAAGAAATATGTACATGGAAACAGGCAAGAGCTTAGAACAAATCACTGTAACATGCTGATGATAAAGCAACTGGGACAGAATTAACAAAGCTCATGTCCAGGAAAGTACCTTCTTTCCCCTTGCTGCTGGTAGTTTTCCATTTCAGCTGGGTCCCCTGCTGTTGACTCTGTGGAGTCTGGGGTCTTGTCAGCATCACTTACATGCTTCCAAAGCCTGGTTCTTCGGTGGGGTCCTAGACCTGGAAGCTGTTTGGGGACTTGTTTAGGTGAGCATACATTTCTCTTTCTCCCAATTTGAGGATAGATGGGGGTGAGAAGGGAGGGGAAGAAGCATGCTACTCTGTTTTTGAAAAATTGTGTTAAAATCAAAAATTCCATTCTTACCTCAGGAAGCTTAGTAAAGGTCCCCTAACAGTTAGGGCCTACCTGATCCTTGTTCAGCGATGGTGTGCCTTTCAGAAGCTAATCTTCTCAGTGGCGGCGGGAACCTCCACAGCCACACAAGAGATGGAAGGGCCTGGGCTTCATTTAATGCTGTTTGAAATTCTTAATATCTTTTTCTACAAACAGTCCCCCCAACAGGACCCCACAAGTGCGTCACTGGCCCTCAGATACCAATATTTATTGAGCATTTAGTATGTCCCAAAGAGCTTAATGAATCGAAACTCTGTCACAACCTTGTAAATTCAGGAATTCCTTCTCTTAGAGCTTACATTGTTATTATTATCCATAAAGGAAACTGACATGCAAAAGATGAAGCAATGTGCCCCAAATCAAAGCCAGAAGCTGAACCCAAGCAGTACAACACCTGGGCCAAGTGCTCTTCTGCCTCCCTGGTTACGGATGTCACAGATGCTGCCCTGAGGGGAGGGGGGGTCATTGTGAAGCAGAACCCAGGATTTGTCCTGAGTGTTTAAAAGCTGGTTTTATGGTTGATCTCTCCTTTATTTTAAATACTGTGAGAGCTAATAAAGGGCTTGGGTGCAGTGGATTCCTGTGAGTCAAGGTGTTTCAGCAATGCAGTGACCATGGCCATGGCTGTGGACCTGAACTTCACTCTGGTGTGGAGTGATGTGGAGCATCTTCTGTGGCTCAACCATTGGCTTTTAGTAACGGATTCACATTTTACATAATGACTTTATTTTATGCATTAAAGTGCAAGGGAATCATATTTTATTTGTTTTTGATCGATAGAAAAGTATTTATGGAAAGAAATGTATCACCCCATATAACACAGAACAAAAGATAAGGTTTATGAGTAGTAAATATTTTGAAGCCCCTGGAATTATTAACATTGTGTCATTTAAGGAGAAAATTTGTTGTAGTCTTCAGTTCACAGTACAGGAAAAAACTTACATCTTTCATACCAGCTGATTGTTAGCAAGTGTTCAAAGCAGTCTCGTAATTTTACAATAAGAGTTACTTCTTGGGAATTTGGAGATCCCCATAGTTTCTAAAATGCATCTTTTCTCTATAATGTTCATTTCTTTGTAATAGTTATTTATAGGTCCATAACCAACTTCTCTGAAAAATAAAAACTCATTTTGATAATTCTGTGAAGTTGGAAATGCTGCACATGATATACAATGAAAGGAAAGCTCAAAGAAAGATTACTTTGTATCTTTTAAGAAAGTTGCCATGAAAGCAGTCTATCAAAATTAATAATTCTGTAGGGATTTGAAAAGAGAATAATTTTAAGGTTATGGTAACTGGCAACTGTCTCAGAAGAAAATAGACTATGTTATTTATATTTATGCATCAAATGCCCATTTGTGACTTCACAATTTCCACCCTAGGAGATTAGAAATTATTTTTCCAACTCCTTTTTTTGGTACCTATTTCACAAATTCCTACTGTTTACTGAACAGGCTGGATTAGAACAAAGTGTAGTGTGCCTGTGAAGTATGAGGAGAAGCCAGTGGAGACATTGTCTCCTGTCTTGCAGAGGACATGTCTTTTTCCTGCATTTTCTGGTGCACTTGAAACTCCCGAATCCGTCATACAAATGTTAGTAATATTACATCCATGCATTTCTCTCTCAGATTTTACAATGGGGTCTTTAGTCAATTCACTGGAGGATTTGCTGGGGAAACAAAGAGCAATACTGACTTGAAAGTTTGCCTTCATTTCTACCTCAGAGTCTGTCTTCAACGGCTTCTTTTAATATGTCTGGGGGAAAAAAACCCACAAAATTGAAATTTAAGTATAGAATAGATTAAGCAAACTAATAGAAAAATAAATAAATAAATCCACCTGACTTGATAAATCCCATGTAATGGCTGGAAACTGCCAGTTGCCAAGAAATGATTTAGCTCAGTGAAATGTTTTTTGTAGCTAATCCTTTAATGTCTGTTTTACATATTACCCTTCCCACTGTTAATATGGAACAATATTGTAAGCTAGTAATTTTTATGGTCTATATATCAAATTGCTATTAGGAAGCCACATAAATAACAATCCCAACACTTGTTTATAATACCATGAGGCATTTCTTACCATGGGGATTTAAAAAACTGCTTGTGGGAGAAAGCTACAGGGGCAGTAGCCACAGAAGCTGTAAAGCAAACTGAAGTCAGAAGTCTGAAACCTGAGAATGCACAGCTTAGTACTGCCTGTGAGGAGAGGTGACACTACAGGCCTTCGTTGAACATTTAGCCAGAAATTGCATTTAGGCGATGTCTTCAAAATGGTGTGAAATGAAGGGGGCTCTTGCCCTTTTAGAACCAAAGGAGTGCACATCACAAAGTCCTGTTCATCAGTGCTCTGACCCCCAGCTGCGCCATCACGCAAGGAAGTTTGTGAGAGTGTGTCTTGCAGCCTGTTAAGATCCCAGAAGTTATATAATTTCCCAAACTCTGAATGTCATGTGTTCTCATCTTTTAAAAAAAATAATGAAAGGAGACTCCTGTCTTATACATGATTCCATGTATATTTTTGAGGTTCTCCAAATCATTGAGGAGAAATTTTCCCTTCCTAGGAGATTATCTTCCAGTGTAAGCAGTGATCCTTTGATTTTCATGACTCCTCCTTGGGGTTGTGAGGGTCCAGCAGGCCAGGATAATGTATGCATTGCAGGAGTCACTCTATGTCTCCAGGATAATTGGCTGTGTCTCTGCAGTGCTGCAGGTGGTCATGTGCCCATTTCTAGCACACAGCATAGTGAGGAGCTCAGATTGAATCCCCACCACCCCTTTAAGGAAAAAGCATACCGAGAGGGCAGAGCAGCTGGGTGTGTGTTCAAGCATCTACACTTCCTCCCAGGGATCCTTCCAGTCTCTCCTTCCAGACCTTTCCTTTGTTGACATAGGTAAGGGTATTGGAGGCCCACAGCCAAGGTCAGCATTAGAAAAAAAATGTGGGGTGGGCAAAGGACTAAGGGAAAATACATGTATTTTGAAGAGAGTGCTGGATTTCTCTCCTTGCCTTCACCTCTGTGGCCTTGCTGAACTATCTGCAGGGAGATGTCACAATCTGTCTCACCTCCACACCTTTGCATAGTCTCTGCCTTCCATTTTTTAATTTCTTGTCTCCTTCACCTAAGTAGTCATTTCTTGTTTTTTAAATATCAGCTATATTACTTTGCAGGAAAAGCCCTGCCAGAGCCCTAGCTGAGGCCCCCATGGCAAGCAGAGTAAGGGTGCCTGGTGGCTTGGCCTTCTGCAATGCCTGGTGCCATGTGCAGTGGTTTTTCATGACCAGATACTACAGACAGAGGACAACTTAGTGGCAGAAAATGTCACAAGGGGCAGCCCTGAAGTACATGTCCAGGTTTAAATATGTGACATGAACAGGTCCTTAACTCCTCATGTTTTTCAGTTTCCTCATTCTGAAAACTGAGGTCATAATAGTTTCTGTTTCATTAAGTGATTGTAAGGATTAAGAGAAAAATAATGTAAGCACTTCACCCATTACCAGCATGTAGTGAGCAGTCAATATATGTTTGCTATTTTTCTCCTCAGTTTTATTTTTCAGTTAGATCCAAATTTATATGCAACATTGTCTTTCCCTGGAAAAAATATAGAGATGTAAAAAGAAATAATAATGTCACTAAACCCAATAATATTTCAAATGGAAATAATAATAACAATGCTGAAAATATGATTCTGAATAAGTGAATGAATGAAGTTTGAGTATGGTAAGAAAATATATTACATTGTTCTTGGAAATATTTCTGTTTTTTAAAAATCTTAGATCATTCATCTTATTTAATTAATTTGTTATTTTAGTAAATTGTTTACAAGCTATCATTACCCAGATTTAATTGTAAAATTCAGAGTATGACATCTGTGATCAGACTGCGAGGGATTTAAATACTATTTTTGTGACCTTAGGCAAGATTTTTCACTCTGTAACTCAGTTTTTTCATCTGTAAAATGCACATAATTGTAGCACTTCTTGGGAGGGTGTAACAGGATTTTAAAGGGTCCTATTTGTGAAACCCATACTTGGTGTTAAAAAGAGCCGATAAATGATGTTCACAGTGGTTGTTGTTACTGTTGCTGTCATTTTTTTTCCATTGTCTGTGACTTGCCTCTGAAAAAGGATCTGAACAGGAGAATCCCCAAAGCAACAGAGCTGACTTGATGGGAGGAGCCCACTGTGGGTGTGGGTGGGCACTTAGGCCCAAAGAAGCAGCTCAGCTTACAAAGAAGACCAAGAGGGTACGACTCCCTTCCTCAGGGAAAAAGCAAGCAGAAAGCCACAGAGAGAGTTTGGACTTAGAAGGCAAGTGGAGAATCCTGGCTCTGCCTTTTATTGGAACCTTGTGACAGTGGATAGTTTCCTTAGCTTTGGTTATCTTGAGTTCTTCGTCCCTGAAAATTAAGATAATCACTTCTTCCACCTGGTTAAGGATCTTTAAGATAAGGTCAGAGAAGGGACTGCACAGGGTTCCTTCTTCTCCGCAGGGCAGAGGTATTTCATTGCTTCCTAATAAATGGTACCTTGGGCTTCAGTGACCATCAATACAATATCCAATAGTCTGGTGAAAATAGAAGGTCAAGTTGATTCTTCCCTAATCCCTTTAGTTTCATGAAGTCAGAGGAAAAATTATTCCCCTGAGTGTGAAAAGCAAAAAGCTTCAGAAATCCAGGAGACTTTTTCAAAAAAATAAAGTTTGATTAAAATTGAAAATGCAGTGTAGGTAATTTTACAAAACAACCAGCAATTAGGAAGCATTTGTTAAAGAAGCTGTTAAAGAAATTAATGGAGATTTCAAGGTACTTCTCCCTCTCTCTTAAATCCCAGAAGAGGCTTAGGCTGCTCTAAATCACTTCCTCTCTCACATCAGAGACAAAGAAAGCCACGTGAGGACTTCAGAGTCTTACGGTTCAGAGGCATGTGGGCATGAATCATTCCACCCGCCAGGTCCCAGTGCCCTGCCCTGGAGCCCCAACCCTCCTCATGTTTCCCAATGTTACCACTTGCTGCTGTGCCTGGAGCGTTTCTGATTATTTCTGATGTATAAGTGGTGTGTGTGTGTGTGTGTGTGTGTGTGTGTGTGTGTGTGTGTGCGCGCGCCACGTATGCAAGAGACGAAGATATTTGGGAGCTTGAGTATGAGAGCTAAGCCTTTGTTGCCTGCACAGAATATTACCTTATTCATATTTAACTATGTGGCTACATTGACCCCCAACTCTACCCTCACTGTGCCCTCATATCACCTCTACTCTATACCAAGATCTCTTTTGCATATTCTGCTTTAAGAATTCCTATGTGTTGTGTTTTTTCTCATCTCTCTTAATGCTCCTCATTGATGTAATCAGCTCCACTAATTATCTTTCTGAAGTCTGCTCATAGTTCACATTCAGGACTCTGTACATAGTAGATGCTTCATAAGTGCTTCTTGTTGCACTAATTAGAGTGGAGGCTCCCGAGGGCAAGGTCTGCTGTCTGCATCCTCATCCATCTTCCCGCTGGTCCTTACCCTGCTGGTCCGCAGGGCAGAGTTAATGGAGTTTTGTAAGATGGCAGATTTGCAATAGTCTAGTCATCAGTCTAAGCTGGAGAGGCCCCGAATAAACTTCCCAGTCACCAAACCAAATGCTGCTCCCTCAGGCAGCCACCGGATGGATAATCAGGTTGTCATGGCAGCAGAGACCCTTGGAGGAGGCTTTGAATATAGCTGTGGAATAATTGTTTCAAAAGCATTTTTTAACCTTGGATCGGAGAAGTAGAAAAGGGAATGTAGAACTATGTCATTTGCAGAGGCACCAACCAGGCAGAACGTACTCGGGGCACCTGGAGTTTGCTATGCAAGGCACCCCAAGATTGCTATGCAAGGCACCCTGAGATTACTATGCAAGGCAAATCTGAGAATGATCAGGGGGAGTCATCATGGCAGCAAGGACTTCTGTGGGTGGCAAAAGAGAAAGAGAAATTAGCTGTGAAAATGCCAGATTCTGAAGTGTAATGGAATCTTGGTAGACATTTGTGAAAGGGCCTAGAACATTCGGAAGGCCCACTCTGCATTGCATCAGCAGGATGACTGAACGCAGGCATTGTGTTTTATCCCAAAATGGAAATAATTAATTAAACATCAGCTTTTATCCAAAAAGATTTTTTTCCTAGGCTTGAAATCTTGTAAATTTAATAAATGACTACATAATACTCAGTGATGTAATACATAGTTATATAATATTCAGTTTTATAATAAATTCTTAATGAAACAAAATGAAATGTGTGAAATGTGAACCAAGGGTTTGCCACACTATCCCTTGATGGGTTTTGAAAAGGCTGATAAAAAAAATCACATTTCTGAGTATGGCAAAAATATAAGTAAAAATATAAGGCTAGTGTGTGAATAAGGTAAAACTTGAAGTTTTGAGATGATCATTGGGTAAGTAAAGCTTCCAAAGAAAACTTACCTTAATCAGACTGAGCTGTTTTGGGAGATGTCTGTGAACTTTCTCTCATCGCTTTCTGCATGCCTCATGCATGCCTCTGAAAATGGCCTTATTGCCCACAGAAGAAGCAAGCAAGGCTTGTTTGCCTGGTTATGTCTAATTCAGAGCCATATCTAGAACAATCCTCATAAACATGTATTAAACCCACCACAAATGTTTTCTACCTGTAACAGAGGATACCCAGAAAGTGGAAATGACAGGAAACTATATGCAGTTAGTGATATCAAAAGGGGTTCAGAGGATTTCATAATAGCCCACTGGAGATCTGCTTCCCTGTGATGGGATTAAAGGGCTGGAACACACAGCCCAGGATCCACTTAGGGCTGAGTTAGGGGAGCAGAGTGGAGCTCTAGGATGCTTTCCGGAAGCTCTGAGAAAGAGATCAGTCTCCAAACTCCACAGGGGGTTTGAGAAGAAAGATAAGGCTATAGAAGCAATGAATTCTTCATAAAAAAAATGCATCTAATATCCAGACCACCATATTTGTGAAGGAGGTGACCCCTAAACAAGGCCAAGTCCAAATGAGCAATCAGCCCCAATAGTGGGTGCAGCAGCACTGGAAGGGGAGCAGACAGGAGCGGGTGAGGAGTATGCAGGAACCTGTGAGGGGTGTGCACGAGGAGGGGGTGCACAGGAGAGAGGAGGGGTGCACAGGCAAGTGGAGAGTATGGAGTGACCCTGCATAAAGATACCAGTGGTGAGTGGGCAGGTTCCAGAAAATTCCTCAATTTCTCCTCTAAATATCCTGCCATGAACTTCTGAAGAGTAGAAAAATAACTTCTAATCAATGAGAGGGGGTTCTGTGCATAAAATTCAGAAAAATGTCGTTGGTAGAGAAGATTCTGCACCTGATCTTGTGACAAGAACACACTTTCTTACTTTATAAATGAACAGGAACTCGGGAATTGTGGGCACAGGCACCATCCGCTTTGACTGAGAGATCTTTTCTGCAAAGGGGAAACACAAAAGGAAACATAAAACAGGTGGAGTAGGATTCAGGGCATCAATCCTGTCATGTCCACAAAGGATGCCACCACAGTGACTGCAGCAGATCAGATGAACACGCTAATTCATGTCCACTTCAGAGGGGGGATAATTATATGCATGAATATGGTATAAGATGAATTTTTTCACCAAATCTGAGTGAAGAGGAGGAAGCAATGGGAAAGTGATCCTTTTGTTTCCCTTTTTACATCTTAAACTGAGTTAATGACTTCAGACATCCTGACATGAAAAAATTCACACCTTTCTTCTCAAACCTTAGGAAGGAAGTAAAAGAGCTGCTCATCACCTACTTTACTTGATTATTCCAGCCTAGTTTTCCACGCTGCCCAAATTTCTCAGAGAAAGATATGCTTCTACCCTCACCTGGTGCCACTAAGGATGCAGCAGCCAGAGCCTACCCTAAGACGTCAGCTCTGGACCAAGCAGAGCTCCAGAGGCAGAATTCTATTCCCTGCAATAGGCCTTCACTGGGCATCCAGAAAGCCAGCTCCATGATGGGGAGAACCCGAAGTGGAGGCGGTCCTACAGCCCCGCTCTGAGCAGCTGGAGCACCCTGCAACTCCAGCTCCACTTCCATCATTCACCGGGAAGCTGCAGCCTCAGTGCCCACCGGTGAAGGGACCACCTCACCTCCTCCTGCCAGAGAAAGGACATCCAGTTCTGGGCAGCCTAACAAGGGGCATGTTTCTCTGCCTTGAATTACATTCAGCTGTGCAGAGAATGGAGCGCTAGCTGGCTGAAGTGGGCCAGCACCCACTATTCCTGCCCCAAGTGAGGCTCTTGAATGGCTGTCCTGGCATTGCCAGGTATGCAGAGCTGGATTTGATATTTTACACCATCACGAGGTGTGCTGTGACTGAGAATTGAAGTGCATCTTAGCTCATTACACGAATCCCCCCTCCTTCCCCTGGGTAGTGCAGAACAGGGGCTTTTTCCTGATGAAGGTGAAAGTCCTAGGGTGCAGTGTCACCATCCTCTGTTGATACAACCACTATACATACATGTGGGAATTGTGTGAATGTATATGTGATGTGTATGTGTGCATTATAAATACAGGTATTCCTGCTTTTCAAAAGTTTGCTTTTCACCACTTCACTTTAGCCAGCCCTGCATTAGCACCTGTTCTTGCTAACTGAAAAATCCACAGAGCGTTCTTATATTTACAGAAAAAGGTGAAAAGTAAGAGTAGCGTGCAGGCTTTGTTTCCCACCAGCTGTGGTAGTGGCAGCGTGTACCCACAGGGAGAGGGGCCCCGCCGAGCTCCTTCCTGGGATCCACACTCCGTGTCTCAGCATCAAGCACCAGAACTCTGGGCGTCTGGGGGCCTCTGGGCTTTATCTCAGGTTATTCTGTGCACCCATCAGCAAGATATGCCCTATGGCATCAAAAAAGCCTAAGGACTCGTAAGGGTGTCGCACTTCGAGCAATCCTGGACATAAGCAAACATTTTGATAGGGATGAACAAAATAGAGACATTGTATGTGCATTGAGTTGAGTTTCAGGGAATGCTATTAAATGCTTCCATGCAAAGTAATGGTCATTGCTTCTTCACTTTGACCCATTTTGTCTGAGGAAACTTGCATAGGACTCTACCTTTGGAGAGCAGGGGGAACCTGTGTGTGTGACTGAGTCTCTACCCTGCATGCTGCAGAATGCTAATCTTGGAGGAGGGCTGTATCAGCCAGGTTCAGACGTCACTTTAACCAACAAACCCCCAAATGAATAATAGCTCAAACCCAGTGTAAGTTACTTCTAACTCATGGAAAGTTCAAAAGAGCTAAATTTGGTCCCCATGTGGCTCTCCTCCAGTTCACAATTCAGGAACTTAAGCTCTTCCCATCTGGTGGCTGCATCTCTAATGTCCACCTCAGCCTACTGAGATTGCTGTGCGGAATTGGCTGCAACAAGCTGGTGGGAAGCAAAAAGCCTGCTGCACCGCATGCTGGAGATACTCTTGGGCCAGGACAAACATCACTTTTTCTCACACTTCATTGGCTAGAATCATCAGGTCACATGGCCACGCCTAACCGCAAAGAAGGCTGGGAGATGCAGTGAAGCCGAGTGCCCACAAAAAGTGGGACTAGGTTCCATGACAACTAGCCAGTCCTTGCCCCAGGGACAGTGCAGAAATATAGGGCGTGGCCTGCATTTTCATAGAGCTGATCATTATGTTGGGGAAAATAGACCCTACATGCGTGAGTAATTCTGCACCTGTGCACTTCAGATAAAGGGCCAAATGGGGGAATGCTGTAATCCAGCTGTGTGAGGAACCCACTGTCGCTGGGATGAGAGACCACCTTACAAGTGGGGTGTCAGTGCAGTACTGAAAAGGGGCAGGTTTTAGACCAGTTGGCAGTTGTAGGCAGAGTGTGGCATGGAAAGAAAGACAAAAGCATCTGCACAGAAGTGAAAGGGGATCATTCTGGAAACAATGAAACCTGTCTGGCAAGAAAGGAGATAAAGACTTTCATCATCAAAGAAAGCATTTGAGCTAAAAGATGGCACTGACCTCTGGTTTGGAAATGTGTCTATTTCTAAGATCTCAGTTACTGAAATAATGTAAGAGATGCTGTGAGGTCAATTTCAGACCTATATTGAATAATCTTGTTACTTCCATGTCTAAAGCATTTAAAAAATCATACCTAAATCCAGGATTTACCCAGATTCACAGGTTAAAGATTTCAAGTTTGCAGTATTGAAGGTGAGAAGTGTTATCCTAATAGACACTAACAGTAAACATGAACTATAGATAGGTGTGTGATACAGAATTTGTCCTTTAAGCAAGTAGGCTTTTTAAAAAGAAGTCATGGTATTCTCCTGTCAGTTATATTTCCTAAAAAAAACCTTAAAATTTTTTTATTCAAGTATATTTGGCATACAATATTATGCAGTTTCAGTTGTATAATATAGTGATTCAACATTTATATTCCTTATGATGTAGTCGCCACAATAAGTCTAGTAACCATCTGTCACCATACAAAGTTATTACAATATTATTGATGGTATTCACTGTGCTGTACACTACATCCCTGTGGCTTACTTATTTTATAACTAGAAATGTGTACCTCATATTTCTCTTCACCTTTTTCACACATCCCCCCACCCTCCCCTCTGGCAAGAATTAGTTTGTTCTATGAGTCTGTTTCTGTTTTGTTTTATATTTTGTTTTATTGGGATTTTTTTATTACACATTTAAGTGAAGTTATACAGCATTTTTTCTTTGTCTGACTTACTTCACTTAGCATAATACCCTCTAAATTCATTAATGTTGTCACAAATGGCAAGATTTCATTTTTATTATTAATATTTCATTGTACATGTATCACATCTTTATCAATTTTTAAATGGATACCTAGGTTACTTTCATATCTTTTGTAAATAATGCTGCAATAAACATAATGGTGTGTTATTTTTTTTTAACGAATACTCAGAAATGGAATTGCTGTGTCCCAAGCCAGATCATTTTTAATTGTTTGAGGAACCTCCGCACTGTTTTTCACAGTGGCTGCACCAATTTGCACTTCCACTAATAGTGCACAAGGCTTCCTTTTTTTCTAAATCTTCTCCAACACTTGTTATTATAATATTACATATACATGTAGAAGTGTAGCCTTTCCTTAAAATTTTTGTTATAGTAAGTGTAACATTTATGGGTTTATTAGTTTTGTGGCTACTTAAGGAACATTGTGTGAAAGAATAATGTTTACCTGCCATTTTCTTACCCACAGCCTTAACAAAGAGATAGATTTACTTTCCAAGACCGTTTTTATTCACCTTACATATCAGGAAACTATAACAACAAATGATTCATTTGTACCTTAAGCCTTTAAGAAATTAATTACCACCAACTCTGAATTATAGCAATCAATTGATGCAAAGCTGTATGAATTTCACCATACTATCTTAATTATTATCCTTTCTGTCCATGCAATACCTTTGCCTACCTGTGTGGCAGGTCAGGCAGCCACCTCCATCCCTCCATTCCAGGTGGGGAATCTGAGATGGAGATGTGCAGTTACAGTCGCAAGATCTGGGCAAACCTGAGCCTCAGATAGGGCTGGATCTCAGGCCCCTGGCCCCTTGCCCTAGGATCTGTCGCCTTTCCAATGTGACCATACCTATATCTGTGGAGGAAACTCACCATTTGGATAATAACTCCTGAAATGTAGCTTCTTTTAGGAGGATGGGTTTATATACACACATATTCATGCAGAAAGTGAAGGATGACATCATATCTGATAAGAAAGAGTGAAGTGTAATCATGAACTGCATGAGAAGTCAAATAACTAATCTATAAGTACTCTTCCTCCAAATCACATGATGTACCACTCAGATTCATTATTTTTGGTTGAATGTCATTTCCCATAACTTCTTGGACTGTTTGCATATTGATAAATGTACTTTTAGGTTTCAGACATTATAATTCTTTGGGCACTTTCCCAATCTTTGAAACTTATATGTTGGTGGGGAATATATAAAGCCATCTTTTTTCTTCATAGAGTACAATAAGCATCTGTGGGGTACTTACTGAATATTACACTGTGACAGGTCCTGGGGATTAGATAATCTGTGCTCCCAGAAAACTTAGATTGTACAGGGAGCTTGAGGTAAGGACTATAAATTTAGGCAGAAACATCATCCTAGTTCTGGTTACCTACTGATGTCTTGGCTTTGTTGGAGAAATTATATTTTTCAAAATAACAGGCAACCAATTTAGGACTTATGCCTTTTTGGTGAAATAAACTCCACCAACATGGGCAGAAAGAAGCAAGAGTAAAGAACTGAAGCAAATGGAGAGGAAGCTGCACTGAGAACAGATCCCTCACAGAGAAATGCCTTCGCTCCTGCAGAGGGAGCAGTACCTCCTCCCACAGCTCCAGCACAGGGGCCCTCACCTAGGTTCAGCCCCAGGGGGTCAGCTGGGGAACAGAACAAATGTGTCTCATTGTGGTGGGTTTTACTGTCCATGCTGACAACAGGGTGGATCTCCTGGGACAGAGTGACCTGTGTGGCAGCCCCTGCACTCCAAAGTAACCCTACCATTAATTAGTGCCAGGGAATCTCAGTCATCTCCCGATCAGCATCAGTGTGCAACGAGGCCTTCACGGGAGGACCAGGAAGAGAAAAGCTTTTCGGGGATGGGATGGGTGTAGAGGGGACTGGGAGACATGCTTAGCCCCATTATTTACTCACTCGATTCGATATTTTTACTGTCTGAAGTCACAAAGGTTGTAATTAAGAGAAACCAGGCTGCACGTACCACTTTTAAAATGTTAGCAGCCTAGCAGAAAGATTAGACATAAATCACAAGTTATATTGTATTTGCAATTAAACAAATCAAATTTAATGTCCACAGAAAAGCCTCAGTAATTAGTAAAAAGATTAATATAGTGAAATGTCCCTGGTCCAGCAGGCCTCCCAAGCAAAGCCGAAATAAAGAATTGAGCATATTATCAAATAGTGTTTGAATATGAATGTCCCAAAATCTAAGTCCCCAGGTCCCTGATGCAATTATTTTCCATTCACATTAATTGTTCCTAACAGATGACATTAATGACTTTGAGTTAAAATGTGTCCATGGAAAGATTTCACAAGATCAATGCTGTTTAGAAATAAGGTCACTTTTATAATCATTTACTCAGATTTTAACCACTGCTCAACATAATGAGGTTAACATGGTGATTGTTTTTTCATGTGAATACCAAAAGTTAATTTTCACACCAGCCAGTAAGTGTATTGGGGTGTTCACAGTTTTCTTACTACTGATTTTCCAGCCACTACTTATTTTTTTTCCTGCAGCTTATTTTCCATGACAGACTGACAGACTGTGAAAGTGTGATTATTGTTGATAAGCTATAATTTGTGCACACATGTATATAGAACACCGGTGAACTAGAATCAACTCTTTTGAGTCAGGATATGTATTATCCAATCGAGACATGTCAACTCTTTTGAGATTTACCTGTCCAAGGTAGGGTTTTGGAACGAGGAATTAAATCATCACAATTCCATGTTTCTGCTTGTTTTCACCTAGAAACTTCACTCACACATCTTACATCTTTCATCCGGAGATTTGCTCGCAGAGGTGGAAAGGAGCCGGAGTCTGACGCAGACACAGAGTGATGCTGAGACACATGTGAGTTCCCCCTGCCTTCAGAACTCTTGTTTAGGTGGTTGTTTCTCCTCCATCAAGTTCGACATCGTGAGGGAACCACGGTGTGCCTCGCTGAGGCATTATCAGGCAGATGAAATGCTTTCCTGTGATCTCTGAAACTCAGTCTCACGGCCCCCCCGCCAAGAGAGTGAGCCGGAAAGTGTCACTTTCGGCAAAAATATCATAAATCTTGGCTTTGTCCCCAGGATACCTTTTGGGGTATTGATTACATCTCAGAATCTCTGAGAAATGGTCAAGGAGCTTTTTATTAAAGCCCATGTTCCATATTCGTCATCCTCCTTTCATGATATATTATGTATGAACTTTTAAAAATTCATGGGCTGTACAATTTTTTCTTCAGCAGGGATTAGCTTTGTGCTTATTTGGCAAAACTTTAACCAGCATGGCTTTTAAGTATCATTGACCTAAAAAAAAGTAACTTGAAAAAAAGTCACAGCCAAATAAATATATATGGAAAAATATTTTGCTTAAAACAATGACAGATGAACATTGTGAATAACTGACTTTTTATTTTACTGTATAATTTTTATAAGGATAGATAGGATATCCTTTATCAAAAATAAGTGTTTTCAAGTTAGATTGAAATGAAATTTTAGTGGAATTCCATCAATTTAAATATTTATGAATATCTTAATGGCATCCTATCTGTAATATGGCCTTAAGGTCAGGAATATTTTGAGTGTGCAGTTTTTATACAAGGAACTCTTGCCTTCATTCTCTCTATCCTTTTTCTTAGCTGAAATTAGGGATTTTGTATTGCATTTTTTCATGGTAAGGATGTTAAAGCACATGAGTGATTGAAGATAGTAATCTAAAATATACTTTAAATAGTACAAACGGTATGTATTTTGCCAAGTTAATCAAAATAAGTTAATGTTGCAGTGGAAGCCAGTATACATTTTTTAAAGAAGAATTTTAATAGTTACCATTTTTATTGCAAATTATAACTATTCTCAGTAAGATATTTAGTGTATATGTCCAGGAGGTCTGCTGTTGTTAAGGCTTTGTTAAGGCATAGTGGCTAGGACTTGGGTCTGACATCAGCATCATATTGATTGGGTGCCCTTAGATATTAATACTCACCACCTTAGTTTCCCCATCTGAAAATGAGCATAATGATGGTTGGGTATTTTTTGTGGGTTTTTTTCCTGAGGATTGTGGTAAGGATTACATGAGATAATATATGAAATGTACTTAACATCATAGTGTCAATAATAAGCTCTCTGCTGCTTTAGCCCTCTTCTGTTCTTCAAAAGAATGTGGCACCATGCCACACCCACACAATTACATGACAAAGTTGGAGACTGATAACTGAGGATGGTATTTATTAGCATGTCTCTCTGGCAACTTACATCAGTGATCCCTGGAAACAAAATATGCCCTTTGTTGGCTGTTGTTCATCATGGTTCCTGCATGAAGGCATCAGACAATGATGGCCTGTCAAGAAGTATCATCTAGGGCCCCTGAGGGAGGCTTTAAATTTATTATTTAGTTAAAGAGCCAAGATAAGTATTTTAAAAATATTTTTGATAATAGTAGCAACACCTAAAAGTTACTAAGCATTGCTATACGCTAGGAGTTATTCAAAATTAACAATAATATTATGTAGGGTATATTTTCATTCTCTCCATTTATGAAGAAAGAAACTGAGGCATGGATGAGTTAAGTGGTTTTCCCAATATCAAAGTTAGCAAGTGGAATACCCAGGATTTAAACAAAACAAATAGCCTCAGAATACAAGTGCTCAATCACAGAACAGTGACTCAATAGAGCAGATAATCCTATATGATAATCATACTATGAAGAGAGGAACTACAGGAAAAAGAGCTCACTTTGCAGCTGTGATGTCAGATAGTCTGAGTCCCTTATTAAATTCAAACATGGGTTGTATAAGGTGGGAGAATGTTGGGATAATTTCCGAGTAAGGGAGGGCTAGCGGGCTAGCTGCTTCCTCTTCTCTCTCTCTCTCTCTCTCTCTCTCTCTCTCTCTCTCTCTCTCTCTCTCCTTTTCTTTCTCTCTCTCCCTCTCTCTCATACCCTCACACTCACACACACACTCCCCATTCCACTGCCCATGGCCATACCTTTGGTCCTGCTCAGCTCAGCCCAGGTTGGACTGTGAGATCACACAACACACTACCATGAAATCCACATCCTTCCTTCTCATAGCTGCTTCTAGGGGCTTTCTACACAAGGCACAGAGCCTGGGCCAGCAGCATCAAGGTACCTGGGAACTTGTTAAAAGTACCACATCTGAGGTCCCACCTTAGAATGAATGAAGATCTGTACTGAACAAGACCCTGGATGATTTGCGTCCACACTAAAGTGTAAAAGTCTGGCTTGGAGGATACGTCTCTGCTTAACCCCCCAACCCCACCTGCCTCCATGACATTGATGGGCCTTTCCCACCTCCTAGAGCAGTCGTCGGCAAACTCATGAGTCAACAGAACCAAATATCAACAGTACAATGATTGAAATTTCTTTTGAGAGCCAAATTTTTTAAACTTAAACTTCTTCTAAGGCCACTTCTTCAAAATAGAATCACTCAGGCTGTGGTATTTTGTGGAAGTGCCACACTCAAGGGGCCAAAGAGCACATGTGGCTCACGAGCCGCGGTTTGCCAACCTTTGTAACTAGAGAATCTCGTATCACACCTGGGCATCTCAAGTTCAAGGTCAAGGGAGAGGCAGCCATTTCTTCCTCCTCCAGCTCACTTTCCGAGTTCTAACTTGCTGTCATCTGAATCCAGTACCTAAGCCATGGGTATACATATGGGCAACAATTGGGCAAGAAAGAGTCCTTGTTAAAGGAGGCCTAGGAATGGAGTGAGGTTGAAATAACAATAATGCTGATAAGGTTATTGGGAAGAGATAGGTGGGAAATAGAAGCTTCAATATCTTGGGAAAAGGTGGTATATAAACTGTAAAGAAGCCATGCAGAGTATGAAAGGGCCATTGAGGAGGCTTAAGTCTGGGTGGCCATGCAACACACATCTGTTAGAGCAAAGGTAGTCCTGAGCAAACCACCATGTGCTTATCATGCAACCAAATATGAGAGAACAGAATGAGAACACAGGAAGCACGCCGCAGAAGTGATGCCCTATGTGATATTTCCGAGGGGTCCTTCAGGGTGTCCACATGGCCGCAGTCCCGAAGCCAGACACCAGGTGTGTCTGTGCAGTAAGACTACTGGTTGGAGGCATTGGTCAAGATACAAATATGAACTCACCTTAAATCACATCCAGCAATAAATAAAGTCATTTCAATAGATCTCATTAAAAGCTAGAATTTAAGACAAGTTTTTCTTGTAATTGATATTTACAGTCCAATTCTGGGCGGGGGGGGATGGAGTAGTACAATATTTTTTGGTCATTTTAAGATTACTTAAAAAGATTGTTATGCCACAAAAAAATGAAGTATTAATAGCAAGGCAGATGCCTAACAGCGGAAATCTAGCATGATTAAGCATTATGGATATTGATTAGGCAGAAAATTAAACAGGCCCTCTCTATGTAAGTAGGGGTTTCAGATTCACTACAAGTACTCTCAGTACAACATTCTCTTCACTTGCCGAGCCGGTGTTTAGTCACCGTCAGTTATAATTGCATTTGGAGGACACTGATAAGTACTCGGGTACTACAGGCACCTATAAAATGTCAATAAATTGCATACTTAAGAGGCTTTGCCATTCTATAAGTGACACAAAGATAGATGGTTCCCCATCTAAGTGTTCCTGATACAAAGCTTTACATAGATAGGAGAGCGAAATGAGACGGTAATGGAGAGAGTCCATTTCCATGGCTGGATTCTCAATTAATTTAGCCTGTCCAGTTTGTGCTGCTTCATCTGTTAGGTGAGGGGCCCATAAAGTGACTGTGAAAAAGAGCTGGGATGTTTACAACTTGGTCACCTGTGCCTCATGCAGACCCACTGGAACTTGAACCACCTGAATCTTCGGCATGGGTACCAGATCTATTTGATGAGACAGCCTTTACCATTTGTACGCCAACTGATAATGAAAGTCCCATATCTTTCCGAACCTCATAGTCCTGAGGTTGGTGTTGCACTGTGCATGGCCTCTTGGAAAATGGCACAGAAATGCCCTGGCATCGGATTACTGGCTTAGCATGAGGCATCAGAGCTGGAGGGTAATCTGGTAGAACTGCCCTACTCTACAAAGCCCATGGGGTCTGTGGAAGTCAACTGGTTTACTTGCTCAAGCTCTCCTATCTGTGGCCGTGTGTATCAGGTGCTAGGCTCCCAATCCAGTGCACATGTTCTTAAACTCCAGCCAAAGATATGACTCTGGTTTCTTCCTTTTGTAGCATTAGAGTCATGTTTTGATACTGGTCTGCTTCCTTGACCAACCTGACTAGATAAAATGGGAAACTTCCATTGTGACCTTCTACCTAATGAAGATGGTGGCTCTCAATAATCAGGCACTACCTAGTCCAGATACTGTGCCATATGCCTCCCATCTAGAACCTCATCTGCTCCCTGCAGTAAACCCTAGAAGGCAGGCAGTATTGTCATTATTCACTTTTTATAAAGAAAACTGTAGCTCTGAGAGATTGATTTGCTCCATTCACTTCTGCCTCACTAGTAGAGTGGTATTACCTGTCCCCTGAGCCAAGCCCCAGCTCAGAGCTTTCCTCCTTTTTCAGGAATGCCAGCTGAGTGCCAAGTCAGGAGCCCCTGCTTTGAAAGGCCCTGGCACAGGTATTGTCCTCCCAGGTCACCTCTGTCCCCGCAGTTGCTGCAGCAGCAGTGAGCTGTCTCTTTCCACCACCTGCAGCGAGTACTCCAGCGGCTCCTCCTGCACATGGCATGATGGGAAGAACATCAGGAAAAGGGTAAGGCCTCCTTTCAAGGCACATCACCATCAGAGTAAACCAGAAAATAACCTTCTAGAAGGAGGGTGTGAGGGAGAGGGATAAGAAGGAAATGACCATTTTTCTGAGTACCTGTTAATTTACTCCTCACAAAAACTATGTAGGGAGATAATGGTGTCCCCATTATGAGGCAGAGGAACCAGGCCCACACAAGGTTAAGTTACTTGCCAGAAGTCACACAGTACATGAGGAGTGGAATGTTGATTTGATCCTCGATGACTTGGACATCGTGGGAGGGAGTTGGGAAGACGAAGACAGTTCCTTCTGTGCTTCGGTGGAGCCTGGAATGTGGAGTCCTGGCCTGATGGAACTGTCCAAGCTACAGATCAACTCAGATGCTTCCCACTCATTTTATGGACATTCCCCATCACTGGGTTGCTCAGAGAGGCATACTACTATTCAGGGCTAATGAGTCAGCAAGACCACTTGCAATGCCATTTCAGACTGAGCATCCCATGATAGTGCCAAGAGAATTTTGCTTTTTTTTTCCCTGAAGAATAGGGAGAATGGTAGATTATCTCAATAAATGGCCAGAATTTTTGAAAGTATCATTCACTTTGTAAAAATATATTGCTCAAAAATAGCATATATGATATTAACCTTCTCTGCTCAATGCTACAGCCTCATAAAAGGTTAGGTTAGTTGCCAGAAGTCCCACAACGAATTGACTATAAATTGGAGGGTAGCATGATAGAGAAAGAAAATACTATGATAGATGACCAGCCAGTGAAGGTCGCCATGGCCCTGTTTTGATGCTGGGAGTCCCTTTACCAGGCTTGCAAATAACTCCTCTGCTGTAATGAGTCCCATCTGCAAAGTGGGCTCACACAACTGGAGATTCCTTCATGCTTTTTACAAATATCTTTGCACAGTGGTGTGAGCCAAATATTTGAAATCGCTGTTTTTGCAGTTTCCTAATATTGAAGAAAAACCAAGAGTAAATGAGAATAAAAACCCCAAATCAGACTGTTTAGAGGTCATTTTTTTATTATTCTTATAAATTAAGTTTACAATTTCAGAAGCATAGAAACCAGAAAATTCCATTAACTTCCAGAAAATATTGGTGAAGGGGTAACTTTGTCATACCCTGAACAATAACTCAGGGAAGGATTTTAAACTAGAATTCAAGGCTTATTTCCTTAGACTCAGACTTCTAATACAAAATGAGCAATCTGGTGCATTATCAAAGCTATTCCTTTGAAGGAGATGTTTGGGGTTCTCAATAATGACTGCTCGGGGCCTGGCTCTTAACCAACTGGGAAGATGGTCAGGGATGTCCCTCCTTTGTCACTGGCTCCCAGTGCTCCTTGCAGTGCTGTTTTGCCCTCACACTCTTCCTTTTTCTCCCTCTCAGAGCCTTTTTTCTTACTTTCTTTCTACATTTTCGCTGAAATTCCTCCAATTAGAACAATATTTAATCTTCTAGGGAAATCTCTTTCATTAAAATGGAGCAATAAGGTTCTTAGGACACTTCATGCACACTCAGGTGGGCGTGTTCCAGAGATTTCAGGGTCCTGGCTCAGAATGGCCATGATATACCAGCACACCTGTCACACGGCACAGGGAAAAGTCCCAGTTCTCAGGGACCCAGCCAACTAGACACAGTCTTGCAACAACAGCTCAAATTCATATTACTTAAGGAACTTCTACAGTTCTGACTGTGTGCCAGGTACTCATTTAGTATTAACTTATATGATAAATACATATAATATGAATTTGAATGTGAATACAATATTAACTGGCATATATAGCCAATGGCTCTGATATACCTTTTTAGTACTGTTTTGTTTGGAAACAGAAAGAAAACCCGCATGAAATATTCAACCTGCCCTCCATGGAGTAAGTTGGCCTCATTAATGAGTAACTATCATGTGCCAGTTTTGTTAGCACTTCCTAAGTATTAGCTGATTTAATGTTCAGGATACCTTATTAAATAGCACCCCTACTCCCCCATCTTATAGATGAGGAAACTGAGATGCTGAGAAATAAAGGAAATAACTCAAGATCTCATAGCCAGTAAGAAGCAGAGCTGGCTGTTGATTATAGAACTTTCACTCTTAACCACTCAACTATACTGGCCTTGTTGAATCAGCCCAAAACTTGTTGGGATAGATTTTTTCCCAATAAGACCAAGAATGTACTCTTAAAAAATGTCTAGAACTATAGTCCAGTCAGGAAATAGGAAAGGATTGTGAATTAATATATATATATATTTTTAATTATTTTTATTGATTTTTTGCAGTATAATAGTAGTACATGTTTTCCTTTCCCCCTTCCCCTTATCCTCCCCCCAGCCTCCCCCACCCCCCAGCACATATCCCCAGCTTCCCCCCCTCCCCGCCCCAGTGTCTTTCATTCATTGGTTATGTTCATATGCATGCATACAAGTCCTTCAGTTGATCTCCCCCCGCATCTGCCTCCCATCCACCCAAGCCTCCACCTGTAGCTTGACAGCCTGTTCAAGGCCATCCTGCCTCTATATCAATCACTCTCCCCTGTTTCTTTTCTTCAAAAATATCTTGCCTCTGCATACTAGAAATAAATGTATAAGAACAAAAAATGTTTCAGTATCGGTTTCAATGTCCAACTTTTCTGAGTCCCAGTTTCAGTGTCAAATAATTCTTTATGTGTATAAGTCAGCAATGGTATCCAGATGGTGGACATATCGTGTCAATGCAAGATCCATCCTCTCTGGTTTGGTCCTGGGCTGCCTGCAGACATGCACAGCTGCTGACTGCTAGCATGGCAAGGTGTCGTCAGTGTCCCCCATCTCTGGACCAACCTCGTGACTGGAACAGATCCATCAGTTCCTCACCGTCGCAGGAACCCACATGGTCTTGGAGTTGTTCTCTGAAAACACACAAACACATTCTCGACCAAAAGTTAACAAAGGGATCCTCTATGCAAAATAGACTTGGGATTCTTTTTAATTTTTGCCTAAATGATTTTCCTTTGGCTTATTTTGACACCATGTGTGTTTTTTCATGGGTGTCCTGCAATTGTTTTTACAAATGGAATATACTTTACTGGAGTAAGAATTTTCTAGATGTATTTTACTTACTTGATATTTTTTTTTCCCTTACATGATATTACCCCGCTGTCCCCTCCCCTTTTTTAATTAATGGGGACTTTTGGAAATTTTATATTGCAGTCTTGATAATTTTAAATTTTAATTTTTGCACACAAAGTGACAGCTTTAGGTTCTTTGGATGTTAGGCAATTTTACAGTGAGATGAACTACTAATAGATTTTTTAGTTAATGTTTTAGGAAAAGCTTTTTGTCCAGTACACTATAATTTTCTTGAGTATTCTCATATTTCCTTGGCCAATTTAAATTAATCTGAAAACTTGATTACTATTTTCCTTTCAATTTTAATACTCAAGCAGAAATCTTAGTTTACCCTGTGAATACTAGTGGAAAGGAATATTTGCAATTTTGAGTAGGTCCCGAGCATTCCTGGTAATAGACTGAATTTAGATATAGAGCAGCTATTGCTGGCCGAGTCTCTGTCTGCCACCTGGGTCCCCGTACAGGTTGTGTGTGGGAGGCCAAGCAGCCGTGGGGGTAGGAGACCTCCCTTAGGAGGGTTGAGAATTCAAACCCCTGCAAGGTTTGTGGATGAGGGTCTGTGCCCCACCTCTGTTGACCTTTTAGTTCTCTCCTGTTGACCCCTCTGCAACTGTGCCTGTCTTAGGTTGTTCCTCCCCTGAGGAATCTTACCCATCTCTGGCTAACCAGCCATCCTCCGGGGCCAAACAGGGTGATGTGAGGTTCAGTTCCGTCTCTTTCGTAGTCTATGTTCCCCTGTGGCCTCCACGTCCAGTACCTGCCTTGGGGTCCCCTCGCCTGCTGGCGGGGTCCCGGCACTGATCACATATCTTGGGAGACCCAGGTTTCTTCTCCAGAGAGGGCCCAGCTCACACCATTGGTCGAGATACAGATCCATGGTGCCAGCTGCCCAGATGTTTCAGCCACAGCTGGAACTGAAAACTCTGGCATCAGCTGTGTGTATTTGGATAGTAACAAGAAGGTCCCTCTTGGCAGAAAGGGCAAGAAGGGCCAATATAGAATGCTCGGATGCCTTCCCAGTGCCTTAATTCCTTCTGAAAGGGATTAATTTCTTTCCTATCCTTTTTTAAGTTGCTGCCCAACATTCAAAGAATTAGTTTGTAAGTTTATTTGGGATAATTGTATAATATGCTGTTGTCAAATATCAAATATTATAATGACATTGTAGAATAATATCATGTAAGGGTATTATGGTGTCATGGGAGGTTAAGCGGGGCCTAGCCTAAGGACTGGTCTCCATAGGATATGACAAGCTCTAGGCCATGTCAATTCAATGTCAGACTAGCTGCCATTTTTTTATAATTTTATATAAACTTTGTCAGGGATGTATGGCTGTACTAGTCTACAACCCCACCAGCATTGCACGAGAGTTCCTTTTTCTCCGCATCCTTGCCAGCACTTGTCGTTTGTTGATTTGTTGATGTAAGCCATTCTGATAGGTGTGAGATGGTACCGCATAGTCGTTTTGATTTGCATCTCTCGGATAATTAGTGACTTTGAGCAAGTTTTCATATGTCTCTGGGCCTTCCTTTTGTCTTCTTTCGTGAAGATTCTATTTAGGTCTGTTGCCCATTTTTTTATTGGATCATTTGTCCTCCTTTTATTGAGTTGGATGAGTTGCCTATAGATGCTTTCTATTAAACCTTTATCACTAATAACATTTGCAAATATGTTCCTTTCCTATACCAGGAAAGTTTTCTGTCATTATTTCTTCCAACAGGTTTTCTATTCCTTGCTCAGTTTCCTGTCCTTCTGGAAGCCCAATTATACGGATGTTGTTTTGTTTCATGTTGTCCCAAAGTTCTCTTAGGCTCTCCTCCTGCTTTTTAATTTTTTTTTCTAGAAGCTGCTCTACTTGGTTATTTTTTCCTACCTGGTCTTCTAGCTCACTGATGCGATCCTCTGCTTCTTCTAGTCTACTCTTAATACTTTCTATTGAGTTCTTTACTTCAGCAATGTCACTTTTCATTTCTTCATGGCTCTCTTCATTTCTTCTGGGCTCCTCTTCATTTCTTCATGGCTCTTCATCATTTCTTCCTGGGTCTTCCTCATTTCCTCTTGGTTCTTACTCATATTATCAAATTTGTCTTCCATTCTTTTCAGCCACCTTATGACCATTTCTCTGAATTCTTTCTCTGACAGGTTGTTAACTTCCATTTCGTTTACCTCCTTTTCTGGCGAGCCTTGCTTTTCTTTCATATGTGGGCTATTTCTTTGTCTTCCCATGGTCTCTCTTCTCTGTGTATCTGGTTATGTAGTTCTCACTCTCCTACGTTGATTTAAAGGCACAAAATACAACACAACCAGGTGCAACGCTCCAGGCACTGAACCGGAAAGTAGTCAAAGTAATTGTAATTCCAAATAAAGGTGACCGCCAGAGAAAGGCAAATTCGGTGATAGGTGGGACAAAAGAAAGAGAACCTCCCCCAGACCCACACAGACACTCACACACCCACAATCACACAAAAAGAAAGAGACCCCCCCACACACACATACACTCACAAAGAAGAAAGACAGGAATGCCAAAATGATAATGGGAAAAGGGGGAGAAGAAAAAAAAAGAAATAAAAGGAGTAAATTATAAATGTGGGGTGAAAACTCCTATAGGACAGCCCCTAATCCGAACCAAAACCTGCAACAAGTACTTGGAGATTGATACAAATTACATACAACTACTAATATCAAGAGAGGTGAGGGAACACAGAAGCAAAAGTCTATCTCAAAAACAATGCAGATGAGGACAACAAAACAAGAAACAACACCAAAAATAAAAATACCCCCCCCTACAAGACAAACCAAAATAACAGAATAAGCAAATCAATCTCATAAACCTGCTTAAAAAATCAATATAATCAACAGTCAAGTAAACAACAACAACAGGACAGGGCTAAAAACACTTTAAGATAGTGAAGTCAGAGAAGCTAGAGGTATATATGCACTTGGATTAGGTGGTTAGAGATTAGATATATCAGTGGGGTGAAATTTTAACAGGGGGTAAGGGGAAAGAATTAGGTAAATCTAAAGCAGGAAAAGTGTAAGGGAAACAAGGCACTAAATAGGGAAAGGTTAGCCAGAGAGTGGTGGTATAAAGGTGAAGTTGAGGTAGAGTAAAAGATACTAAAGTGTAGATGAAAATAGACTGTATTCCCAAGGTCGAAGAGAAAATATAATCAATTCCCTGTCACATAAGAGTCAATTTGTGATTTGGCCCCTGGGTGGCAGTGTTTCTAGATTGACTTCTGGGTCTATTGGTCCTCTCTATCCTGAACTAAACAATACTGCCTCTCTAATGGTGACTGCTGTTTTAGCAGCCAGAACCCTCCCCAAATCTTCCGGGCTTCCCCCCTCTGTCAGGTCCAAACCGATTGCGCTCCAGGGATCAACTCTGCCACCAGCTCCAAGGCCCCTCTCCCATGTTTACCAGCTTCAACAGCCACAGATTCTATTTCAGGTGCAGATCTCCAGGTTTTGAGTTCCAAGGTGCAGATCTCCCAGACTGCCAACCCCCTCAGTTTCGCGCCCAAAGTACCCCCAGGGAAATCTGACCTTTCCGTGCTGGAGTTTAGAGCTCCCTGGGCTCTGCGCGCCTCCGCGCCAACTGGGCGCCAGTGCTCCAGGAGCCCCAGCGGTCCAGCCGGTACCGCGTACGGCAGCTGTATATTTTCCGGCTCCTCTCCTTCAAGATGTCGTGGTCCGCCTCCGCGCGCCTCCTCGCGCAGTTGGCTCAGGGAGAGAACCCAGCAGTACTGGGGCCGCTCAGGCTAGGGAGGCCAGCCCAGCAGTCCTCTATCTTCTCCTGGAGCACAGCTGTCCCCCTAGTCGCCGACAAATGCTCCCCGCGCGACTTTCGGCTGCTCCCTCCCTCTGCCCTGTGAGCAGATTCAGATCGAATCCCTCCGTTCCGTCGCCATTTTTCCCCTCCTGAATTAATATATTTTTTTAAAAAGAAAGAAAATATGCTAGAGAGCATTATAGCCACATAAGCCAGTCAGGGAAAGATAAGTATGATCTCACTCATATGTGGAATTTAATGAACAATCTAAACTGATGAACAAAAATAGACCCAGAAACAAAGAAACACCAAACAGACTGTCAAACCTCAGAGAGAAGGCAGGAGAGGGGAGGATAGAGGAAGGAGATCAACCAATGAACTCATATGCATAAATGTACAATAGGGTAGTGAATGCCTGGGGCAGGGAGTAGGGGGACAGAGAGGAGTGGTAAAGATCAGTAGGGGGGAAAGGGGGACATATGTAATACTTTCAACAATAAGGATTTTTTGAAAAAGAAAAAAAGAAAACACAGATAAACAATATATATTATTGATAGCAAGAATAATTTTTAAGAAAATCTCTTAGATGTAAACAAATGTTCACAGCTTACTGAAAAGCTGAGATTCCAGTGTAAATGTCTGACACATTTTCAACCTCTGCTTATGAGCACATGGTTCGTGTTGAGAGATATGGAACCGAGGTTAGCTGGTGTGGAGACGCCAATGGTAACTGCATTCTTTGTCAAGAAGAATTAACGGCAAAATTATTCACCATTAATTTTGTAGCCTTAAAAAAAGGCATTAAGCCAGTGCCCACATCCTACCAGGTCTCCAGTGTGCTGGTTTGTGATTAAATTGCAAGTTCCATTGGAGAGTGGTGCAGCAATAACCTATGATCTCTATTATGGGATTGACTCATATTGAGGAGAGGAGAGAAACTGAGCTTGGCTCTGGGAATATGGCATCAAGATGAAGTTGTACAGGCCTCAGAGCCACCTTGTTTCTGAGCCTCACGTGGCCACTTTGGAAGTCAGTCATAGGAAGAGCCCAGGAAACTAGAGTTCACACCCTTGCACCAGCTCTTCCTGTGCTGTGAAATTTCCAACAGACTGATCTTGTTGAACCTCAGGTTCCTCCCTAGTAAACAGGATGGTAATGTTTCCTTCATGGTGTTGTTCTGAAAATTAAGTCAGAGTGCTATGTAAGTGCTCTTCCATTTCCTGTTAGCAATACTATGAATGTCTGTGTAGAATGCAGTATATTTTTCTATGTCATTTCTTGGTCAGGTCTCCAAAACTAACCCTAGTATTGGGTAATGTCTGAGGACAAGAAATTGACTTTTTTCAGTTAGTAGGTGAATCATCACTACAAGTTCTAACAGCAAATGCCCACTGCTATTTGTGTGGGTGTATTCCCTGCCTATCAAAGTCATGGAGTCACATGATGTTGTAACCATCCTGTGTTAGAATGAAAGGTACCATAAAGACATGAGCTAACTTACTTTTCCATTTATCCTCTACCCCTCATGTACCCTGAGGCCATACTGTCTTTGGTTATTCCCTAAATGTACCTTACAGTTACTTTCCCAGTTTGGATCCTTGCTATGACATTTCTTCTGGAAATCATTTTCCCCATTTTTAAACTAAAGCAAACCTTGCCATTTTTCAATGGCTACGTAGGTTTTTTAAAAAGCAACACCTTTCCTTATGTGGTTTTTGAGATTTTTCCAAAGAGACGTATGGTCGCTCTCCCATGAATTTCTGGAGCACCCATTTGTTTTCAGGTCCTTATTCTCTTCCTTCTTCTTTAAATTATATACTGCTTTAGCTCAGAACCTGGCAAAGTAGAAATTTGCTTCCTAGTTAATTAAGTTGCATTAATTAATCTATGCATTTATTGTGAATATTTATCAACCACTAGAACAAAAGAAGTTTGGACTTCTGTAATAAAAGTGTGAGCCACACGACTCTATCATTTCTGATCTCTGGTTTTCTTTTCCAGCCATCATCACAAAACTGGGACTCCTCACTCCCAAGTGGAGTTCCTAGTCCTACTGATGAACTACCTCCGACACGTATCAAGGAAAGCCACATTTTGGAAGGACTAAGAAAGCTGCAGAATCGAAAAGTGTTACTTGAACCCCCCTCAATGATAACCAAATGGGGCTATAAAGATTGCATGAACTCCAATGAAGGAATATATTCTCCAGGAATTAAGAGTAGCCCCAAGGAGCATCCCTCCTGCAAAACAGCAGACATGGGGGATGCATGCAGGGAGCCTCACCAGGCATTTGTTTATGACACAGATTCCCACGATGACGCCGATGAGGACTCTTCCTCCTTAGCATGGAGCCAGCCCCTTCCCAGACAGGCCTGCAGGCTGCACGGCTGTAGATTGACCCACAGCATTTCCGACAGTCTGTTCAGCTGGGAGCTGAAGGGAAGACGCCTTTCAGAAGGCCCCTCGCTTTACCCCAGAGAAAGACCCGAAAAGCTGAGCAGCTGTGCCAGCAACTGTCCTTCGGAGAGGAAGCAGGTGCCTCAGGGACAGAGAGAGAGGGGTCCCCGCAACCGGGGTGGCGTGGCTGTCAGCCTCCAGCTTTCAGACACTGATGACAACGACACCCTGGACGAGCTGCACATCGAGAGCAGCGATGAGAAAAGCCCCTCGGACCTGTCATTGGCCACTGACACCGACAAGTCCACGGAGAACCTGGACACCCTCGTGGGGATTGGGAGGCCTCCACTCGGGCCCCCCGGGGAGGAGGAACGGGCGCCCGCCCACCCGGAGAGGCCGAGGACCCTGGGCTTCCTGCGGCAGCAGCGGGTGGTCCGGAGGACGTCTTCGGAGGAATGTGTGACTGTCATATTTGATGCGGAGGACGGCGAACAGATCGAGTTCAGCTCTCAGCAGACGGGGGTTGTCACCGTCACCAGGAACGAAATCTCCATGGCCCAGGGGCCGCTCCCCACGGCGGGGCACGCGGACCGCTCAGCGCAGGGCACCGCTGGCCTCCAGCCGGCAGCTGCGCGGGGCCGCGCTTTCGCCTTCGCAGAGGGGCCCGTGGGGAGGGCCGCCGGCGTCCCGGGGGGCAGCGTGGGGACGGTCCCGGCCCCCGAGGCAGCCGCCGAGCCCCTCAGCCCCAGCACAGCACCCCCAAACACTCAGAGACAGAAACCAGCCAGACCCGCGCGGAGCACGTGCCAGAGGAACTGCAGGTCGCCGGTGGCCACGGGCATCTACCAAAAGCCAAGTCTGACCAAAATCCCAGCCAGGGGCAAGCCCTCCCCTCAGAAACCCAAACTCACGGAACCCGAGGCCTGCAGGAGGTTCCCCTCCTTGGGCCTGGTAACCCCCGAGAAGTCCACAGCTCTGGCTCCTGGGAAGTTGCCCCACGGCAGGAGGGCCGAGGGCCCCGCGCCCCCCTGTGATCTGCAGCCCGACTCACACTTGGCAAAGCGTGTCTCCCAAACGTCCCACAGGAGGGAGGGGGCCCAGCTGTCGGCGCCTCTCGGTGGGCCTGGGGGCCAGGGAGAATCCCTCCTGAGGGACAAGCACTGCCCAGAGCCAACATCCCCTCCCCCTCCACCCCCTCCCGGCAGGTCTGTCTCCCTGCTCATCAGGCCCCCGTATGACTGTGTGCCGCCGGCCCCGGCTGCCCGGCACGAAGCCAGGGCCCCCCACGAAGCAGCACGGGCTGCCTTCAGACACCCCCTCCTGAAAGGATCTTCTGCGTCTGTTATTTCCTCGAGTCAGACAGAAGTGCCGGGGAGGAAACCTTCCGTAGCCTTCCAGAAGCCACTCCTTGCTCACCCCCTGACTGCCCCAGACATGGGGATGCAAACCAGATGCCCCTCATACACCCCCTGCAGCTCACTGGTCATGATGGCCCCGGGGCCTCCTAAAGGCTCTTCTAGGAGAGGCGTCCCCAATCCCCCACCTCACCAAACACTTGGGCCCCCATACACAGACACGGGGTTACGGATCCCCAAGAGCTGTCCTGCAGCCCATGAGCCACTGGAAGTAGCAGCCTCCGACAGCCAGTCTCCAGGAAGAAAAGGACCGGTGGATGACAGCGTCTCCGCATGGCCCAAGCCTTCCTTCCTGGGGGTGAACGAATCACCACCATCTCAGGGCAGCAGTTCCTCCGCCTCCTCCAGAAGCCATAGCGCCCCCCACGTGGGTGCAAACCCTCCCGAGAAGGGGGTGAAGCCGCGCCTCCAGGCCGGGCTCCGAGCCCTCATGAAGTCCCCGCAGCCGCTCAGGAAGAGCTCCATGGTGCCCGGGAAGCAGGAGAAAGACAGTCTCAACGAGGCCTCCAAAAGCTCCGCGGCCCCGAGCAAGTCGAGGCCTGCACACTCGGGGAGTCCCATAGGCCTTGAGGCCGCGGTGGGTGCGGGACATAGCCCCCCACTGGGTTTCCTGGCACCAGACCGCCTGGCCAGGGTGCTGCCCCTGGCAGCAGAGACGCCAGAGACACTGGAAAATCGCGCCCCTGGGGCCGCTGGAAAGGACGGGGCAGAAAGCAGGTCTGTGAAGAGATCGCTTTCCTCCAAGCCCCACCTGAAGCCTGCTCTGGGCATGAACGGGGCGAAGGCCCGCAGCCAGAGCTTCAGTGCCCACGCGGGGGACAAGCCGCCCACGCCGCCCATGGAAGGGCCTGGCAGGGTCCGGACTCAGATCATCACCAACACGGCGGAGAGGGGCAGTTCCCTCACCCGGCAGAGCTCCTCCGAGGGCTCCCCCAGCAAGACCCCGGCCGCCCCCACGCCCGAGGGTCTCCCCGGCGCTGGGAGGCTCCCGCAGGCGCCCACCAGGCAGGGCTCCCCGGGCAGCACGGGCAGCACCTGCAGCCAGCGGGGAAGCCCCAGCAAGTTGCCTTTGCGGATCCCTCCACCATCCGAGGACCTCCTCGCCATGCCTGGCCCAGAAGACCCGCCGGCCTGCACCCAAGGAGGCTGCCCGGGTGTGGTTGTCCCTGAGGGAGCTGGCAGTGATCCCTGCGAGGGCCCACCAGCCACAGCAGGCTGCCCACGGGCCCCGCAGAGCCCCGGGAGCACACAGTGCCCAAGTGATTTTGAAACCAGCAGCACCTCCAAGCTAGAAACTTCTGGAAGGTATCCAGATCCTTCTACAACCAGGACTGCTGCTGCGAGCCCAGAAGCCCCCCTCTCACCCTCCATCGAAGAAAAGGTCATGTTGTGCATTCAGGAAAATGTGGAGAAGGGCCAAGTGCAGACAAAGGCCCTGTCTGTGGAAGCGAAGCCGAGGCCTGGGTCTTCCTTTGCCAGCTGGTTCGGTTTTCGGAGGAGCAGACTCCCCGCTCTCAGCAGCAGGAAAATGGAGGTCTCCAAACCCAAAGTAGAGAAGAAAGACGCGAAAGGCTTGGGCTTTGGACACAAGCAGCTAAAAGCAGAGCGGAAAAAGGAGAAAAAGAAGCCTGAGCTGCAGGGTGAGGTGGAGAGTGAGCTTCACAGGGACGCCGAGCTGGCGGGTCCTCCAGACTCTGGCTTCCACAGCAAAAATAGTCAGAAAGCAGCACAAGACATTTGCGAGGAAGTGAAGTTTGAACCGAGAAATAGACCCAGTCCTGTTGCATGTCCAACAAAAGATACCTTTATGACCGAGCTTTTGAGCAGGTAATGCGTGGGCCAGGAGGGGTGGGAATGTAGAGGGCCCCTCCCCACATCACAGGGAGAATTGTTTGCTTAATGAACATTAAATGCCAGCCAAGCATGCCTTTCATACAAGCAGAAGCACATAATAGCAGTCTTTTATACATTAGCCAGAATTTAAACAATGAAATAAAAGTTAGCAATAAAGTGATAATTTAGTCCATGTTACTTTGTTAACCAAACCAATGGTCTTTGAAATTAAAGAATGGTAAGTTTTATCAAGGTTGAAAGAAATTCAGCCCACACTAGGAAGCATGAATGTACCCACATGGCATGAAATGGAAGCAAATTAAATGCACGATCCAGAGTATGCCAATCTCATTGATTGTACCGAGCAAACGGATACTTAGAAACTTCCAGAGGAAATTACATTCCCTGCCAATCTTATGCCAGAAATGTAGTTAGCAATCACTTTACAGTGTTTTTTATCTCCCAATCTCACAAGCAGTTATAAAAATATTCTATTATCAAATCTAAAGTGACACACTCCTGGAATATCAGGTAAAGATGTGATCAAGGTCATGGGGAAGCGCTCTCACTCAGAGAGTTAAAGACAGAACAATCTATGGCGGTTACTTTAAACATTAAGGGACTGGGAAGAGTAGAGTGATTGAAGACGAACAATGTCATTTATCAGAGGAATCACTTTCTACCTGCAGAGTTGATAAAAGAGCAGCTCAACAGACAGAAAGTGGATCAAGCAATGTTTCCTACAGGAACGTGTTAAAGGGCAGCTCCCAGGCCTCCTGTCTCACCAGTGGCTCCAGCAGCGCTCAAGGAAACCACAAGAAAACCCTCAAAACCAAAGCCGAGGCAGAGATACCGAAGGGCTCCCTGGTAAGTGCTCCACCATCCTGGGTTTGAGCTGTTAGATTCTATGACAGGTTGGTTGGGGTTCTTCCTGTCCTTTGCTGATGAAAATATATGGGCAAGAAATTTTGGGGGTAAAGAGAAAGTTAAAGCAGAAGAGAACAAAAGAGAGAAAGCTAGGTGGCAACTCTTAACAGAGAGATGGCTCGCTGTCAGCTCCCTTTTCAGAATGATGATAATCACAGCACAGGCAAAGGAGGCTGCTGGTATCATCTTAAAATTACACCCTCACGCTGGGACTCTGTGGGGATGGTTATTTCCAGCATTTCAGCAACACAGAAAGGGAATGATCATGATTGTGAAAAATAAAAGTGCTAAACTATTGAAGAGAATGTTGACTATTTTGACTATTTTATTTAAGCATTTCTTATTTTCCTGGAAGTGGTGTGTTCTAGTTCACTCTATCCAAATAGGTGTTAAGACTAAGATATTCTTTCTGGAAGTTGACTTCCTAGTACTTAGTTTTTTAATTGAGACGTCCAGAACAAAGGGGGACATTTCTTTTTAAAAAATAGTAAAAGAAGCCCTGGTAGGTGTGGCTCAGTTGGTTGGGTGTTGTCCTGTACCCTAGAGGTTGTGGGTTCTATTCCCAGTCAGAGCACATGCCTGGGTTGCAGGTTCCAACCCTGGAGGGGGTGCAACCAATCAATGCTTCATGTTTCTCACATTATTTATCTCTCATCAGTGTTTCTCTCTCTCTCTCTCTCTCTCTCTCTCTCTCTCTCTCTCTCTCTCTCTCTCTCCCTTCCTCTCTCTCTAAAATCAATGAAAGTATATCCTTGGATGAGGATGAAAAGAATAAAATAACATTTTTACATTTTCCCGGGGAAGCTGCACTTACTGTCCTTATATTCTTTCTGTTCTTGAATAATTGATTTGTGATGTTCATTCTTTCATTCCATAAGTTCTAAAGCAATTAAACAAAACAAAAAAAAATCTCTTCATGGAATTACTGATTGTATCATATATTTTTATCCTCCTATAAAAGAGATTTTAAAGTATAATACATGCTCTCATTTTTATGGGGAAAACTTGAAATATGAAGTAATTATACATTTTTTCTAGAGAAGTTAAAAAATAGATGAGGTTTTGGAAGCAAGTATGATTGGCATTATTAGTTTAATGACTAATTGATATTCAGGATTCCTTAGCATTTCACTGACATACTGTAATTTGAGGCAAATGCACATAGTAACTCTGACTCTAAAGAGATACAAGACCTTTTATTTTCAAACTCTGGAATCATATGCAGACTATGATTTTTGCAAAAAGTTTTTTTCCTTTTCTTTCTGCTTTTCTCTATTTTTACTCTTGACTTCCTTTGATATCATTTCTTCTTTGAAAATGTGGACGCCCCCTGCATTATAAAACCACGAGTTATAAGCATATCTGAAGCTGACCTTGTAGTGTCACTGTAAGAAAGGAGAGAGAATGGAACGTGTGGAAATGTGCAATATGCCAGAAATTCAATCCAACTGATAGAAAACTGTGATAGCCCAGCAGAGCCTCTTATCAGGCACACTCAGTTTAACTGCGTCCCATTTAATGTAACTCTGACAGCAGAGGGTATATATTCACTGTACAGAAGTCCCTAGGAAAACACAAAGACCCTCTGTTTTGCTTTCACAGTTTCATTTTTGCTTTCTCATTGCTTCCTAATGCCAAAGTAATTTGTCATGCTTGTCCTCTCTCGTCTGCAGCCTTTCACGGGATAGTAATAAATATCCTTTGGTCATTCCAGAATAACTGTCAGAAACAGTGTTACTATTTTCTGTGTAGTACAAAGATTGCCTGACCATCCCAATGTATATAATCAATAGGGGCATGCTAATTTTTCTAGTTAGCTGCAAGACAAATTGTCATGCTGGGAACTTCCCATACAGAGGCATATTATTAACCTGCATAGTTGGCCAGCTGGTCATTTGTTTAAATGTAAAATGCAATGTTTTTCATTTCATCTCCATAACCATCAGTGTAGTTTGGGCTAAAATTAGTAATTTCAAAAATGACATTGCCATAGTCTCCTTTGGGACTAGTATAAGAACAGCATTGAAAATCTGTTTATTCTGTGTTATCAGCCTATATAGAAAGGAGATTAGGTATAAAATAAGATGTATTCTAATACTGTAGCACATTGATATGAATACTCATAAACCTTTTAAAATTCAGAGTTTGAGGGAATTTCCCCCCACTAGGGCTCAAGGTAACCTTGCTTATCTCCTTATTTCAAAGTGTGCTGCAAAGAATTCTTCTTGTAGTAATTTTGGATGGAAAAATAACTGCACGTAATGTATTACATATCACACTATTTTCTGAATAAAACCAATGTTTCAGAACCTTATAATATCACCATCTCTTGCCATTTACAAACTAGATCGTATTTAGTTTTGAGAATCCTAAGGCATTGTAATTATTTTAATTGACAGTGATAATAGTGGAGGATTATTTCCATATATATGACAAATCTGTGGATGTAGCCAGCTTCCATTTACTTCACTAGAACCTGAAATGTTCATTCTCGGGAATTCTAGATATAGTCTGACATGTAAAACTCTCATTCATGCTTTGCTGAATTGAATTTTCTCTTTTTGAAACTTTTATTACAGGCTTATGTCCCCATTGATGCCATCACGGACCATTTAGCTCCAACTTTTCTGTAATATGAACAAGAGCCATGTTACTTTGTACTGTTAGTTAAATTATATAAACGCATTATAAGAGGGGAAAAGGCATCCCTGGGAAAGATGGCATCAGTAGTAGTAAATAAGTCAGAAGGAAAGGCATACTGCTTGCTACAGGTTGTAGGTCCTTCCTTCCGATAGATTTAGATAATTTTCTGAAGCAAGAAGTCTCAGAAGAAGGAAGCTCCAGCTTCCTTGCTGTCAGTGGTCAAAGCAAAAACGTAACAAAATCAATGAGACCATACGAATATACTAGTACCTTCATCATGCAGTGGAAAGAGATAGCCAATTTAATATGGGTACGTTAATTTAAATTACGAGTATTCTCTTCACCTACTATCACATAGTCTGAAAAAAAAAAAGCACATGTTAATAAAACATCAAAATTTATACCATGAAAATGTTTAGTGGTGATAAAATAGCACAATAATTATACAAATTATAATCTAAAATTCTCCAAAAATGTTATACTTTCAACATACTTAATGGAGCAGTTCTGTTCTAAATACTGTTTTGATGCCAATAAGAAGCATAGGTATTTGTCCTCCTCGGCAAAGTTGTCTAAATGACCAACTTTCCTAAGACAATGCCTTCCGGGAGTTCCGCCTCCAAAGAGCACTTCCTGTCTCACTGAGCTTCCGTGTTGTTTACCTTTACAAAGAGCTTTAACATCCAAATGTCATTTTCTTAGGAAACAATTAGTGTCAGGATGATTCAGAGAAGAAATATATGCAGAATTCCAAAAGAAGGCCATCCCCAATTTTGGGGTTTAATTCTGAAATTATGTTTGTATATTTTTTAGTGATGGATTATTTTCTCCCTTTTCCCCATGTCTTTTGTAAGTTCATTCTTCCTTGCCTTTTCTAATGATGGGAGTTAACACATTATAATGGGCATCCTGATATTTAATGGTTACCTGCTATAGTCTAGTATTTAGTACAGTTCTTAACTACAACTGAGCCCAAAAGAGTTGGAAATGGACTATTAGAAGACACCCAAGTACTGACAACCAAAAATATCCCATAGTTGTTGCCTATGAGTCACCTTCTACTTCTTACCAAATGGGACATTACCAATTTGTATCTGTTCCTGATAGAGTAATGGCTGAGAAAATTTTAAATCACTAACTACCATTCTTTTCTGAGCCAAACATCTTGGTTTTGTGAGCACTTCCATCATTGAAATGCCTTGCCATGTGGAGTTGTTCCTCTTGTGTCTATCTCTGGAAATTTTTTAATCTAGAGTGGGCAGTCCCTTACTCCCAGGAAGCTGCCCTCAACCTCTCATCAACTTCCAGCACTGTGTGACCATGAATGAAAGTTGATGTTAATTTCTGGCTATGAAAAAAAAATGTAATTAACAAGGGGAGTCTGCTGCCAACACAAATTATGCCCTTATTGTCAAAGGCAAGTGGAATTTTCTAGTAACTCACCACTTTGCATTGAAATCTGTGCTATGGATAGACTCGACAGGTATGCCATTCCAAGACACACCCCCATTTCACATTCCTTTGTGATTCTCCATCTATCAGATTCAAACTCAAAATTCCTTCTCAGGGGTCATCTGCTCCTCATGGGTCATTAGTCCAGGAGAGCTAAAAGAACTAGGGACCTTGTCTGCAAGCCCAATTTCTCTGATGAATCCCTACAGACCACATTTAGCATTAGCTGTTAAGTTCATAAAGCCCTGGAAGGTTCTGACAAGGAGCTGACAGGCATCTTTTATTTTCTTTCTTAAATATGGTACTTGGAGAGAGATGATAGGTAAGTCCTACAGAAAGGTCAGTAGGGAAGGAAAGCAGGGCAGTCTCACACACACACACACACACACACACACACACACACACACACACACAACACCCACTCGTGGAAATTTTTGCAACTCTTAAATAAATGTGGTTTATGTATACCTGGAATGCTGCTTACATATCTAACTGCCAGACACTAAGAAAAAACATAGTAACTCTTGGGAGGTCTACAAAAGAAGGTGATACCATATGGTGAATGCTGAAAAACTGAGTTACAGCAATGAACAAGGATAAGGAGTGCTCACACTAAAACTGAAATCCTATATGCCCTGGAACAGATCACCAGCCCTCTCTGAGCCTTTTTTTTAATCTATAAAATGAGGATCTTGTTCTAATTGTTAAATTCTTTGGTTTAGAATTTTATAGGCTGATGGAGATTATTCACCTATACTATATCAGGTAAGTTAGCAGGGCACCCCTTTAAGTTTAAAATGGGTCATTTTAGAAACACCTAAAGGAGAGAGGAGGATCCAAGATGGTGGCATAGGTAAACACCTATACTGCTGCCTTGCACAACATCTAAAAGATAAAACTGACATCATTCAGAAACACAAGAAAGCTGGATGAGTGGAAATTCTACAACTAGAAGGAAAGATAAAAGGACACTGAGACTCAGAGGAGGTGTAGAGGGCAGAGGTGCAGAGATGCGGAGACACTGAGACACACAAGCAGAAAAGGTGGGCAACTGAATATGTGGCTGGTTATCTCGAACAAGGAGGGAAACAAAGGCTCCACACTGCACTGAACCCCAGTTCAGGGTGAGTCTTGGGAAATCCAGACTCATACATGGTGAAACTGGACTGTCAGGAGGAAGCACACTGAGAATCAGGAGCTGCAGAGGCGCACGAGCTCATAGGGAAGGCACGCAGCTGAGCACATGGCTGGCTCTCTTGTTTGGGAGAAAAACAAAACCTCCGACTGCACTGTACTCCAGTTCCAGGTGAAACTTTGGGTATCCAGACTCATTCGAGGAGGAACTGGACTGTCTGGCAGCAGGCAAAAATCAAGGGCAGTTTTCTCTCAGAGGTGCATGCAGCCTTTGGCACCAGACATGAAGACCCAGGCACCACTTAGGGCAGGGCTGAGGGAAACCAAGGCTGACTGCTCAGCCCTGAGACTCCACCCCATCCAAGCTGAGCACAGAGGCTCTCCCAGCATAGACATAGCTGATCCTCACAGCTAATTGGCCTGGAGGTCAGCCTCTCCCAGTGATACCAACAACAACTTAGGCTTAGCTACAATAAGACTATGCATCCCATAAAGGGCTGCACCAAGAGTATCCACCTCAGCTAACTGAGGAGGCTGAGCCACTGTCTCCTAGAGGACACCTGCCACACAAAGCTACTCGACCAACTCAGGGAAGCATTAAAAATGCAGAGACAAGGAAACAGATCACAATTGAAAGAAATGGAGGGAAACAAATGACTGGACATAGAGTTCAAAACCATGGTTATAAGGTTTTTCAGGAATTTTCTAGAAAAGGCCGATAATTTTAATGGGACCCTTGAGGGTATGAAAAATGACCAACTAGAAATAAAGCTTACACTGACTGAAATAAAAAATATTATACAGAGACCTAACAGCAGACTAGAGGACCACAAGAATCAACTCAAAGTTTTGAAATACAAAGAAGCAAAAAACACTCAGCCAGAAAAGAAAAAAGAAAAAAGAATCCAAAAAATTGAAGATAGTGTGAGGAGCCTCTGGGACAACCTCAAGCATAGCAACATCTGAATTATGGGGGTACCAGAAAAAGAGAGAGAGCAAGATACTGAAAACCTATTTGAAGAAATAATGACTGAAAACTTTCCTCACTTGGTGAAAGAAATAAAAGTCCAGGAAGTGCACAAAACCCCAAACAAAAGGAATTTAAAGAGGACCACACCAAGACACATTATAATTAAAATGCCAAGAGCAAAAGACAAAGAGAGAATATTAAAAGCAGCAAGAGAAAAACAGTTAATTACCTACAAGGGAGCACCCATAAGATTGTCAGCTGATTACTCAACAGAAACTATGCAGACCAAATGAGAATGGCAAGAAATATTCAAAGTGATGAATAGCAAGAACCTACAACCAGGATTACTCTACCCAGCAAAGCTATCATTCAGAATTGAAGGTCAGCTTCACATATAAGAAAAAGCTAAAGGAGTTCATCACCACCAAACCAGTATTATATGAAATACTAAAATGGATTCTTTAAAAAGAGGAAGAAGAAGAAAAGGGGAAAGATAAAAATTATGAACAACAAATACATGTCTGTCAACAAGTGAATCTAAAAATGAGTGAATTAAAAATCTGATGAACAGAATAAACTGGTGAATGTAATAGAATCAGGAGCATAGAAAGGGAGTGGACTGACAATTCTTCGGGGGAAAGAGGTGTGGGAGGTGCAGCAAGAGACTGGACAAAAATCATACACCTATGTATAAGGAGAGTCGGGGGAAGGAGGGGAGGGTGCTGGAGAACGGAAGCTATGGGGGAAAAAGAGGAACATTGTAATCATCTGAACAATACAGATTTATCAAATTAAATTTTAGAAAAGCAAACACCTAAAGGAATATGACATACTAGGTGGAGGAAAATACGGAGCATATTGCCATAACAACTGGTATGTGCTGAAAATACTGATTTCCTTGCTGTTTCTATAAATAAAGATATATGGTTTTTGTTGGATTGTTCATTGTGGCGTTTGGGGACTCCTTCAGTGTGTCTTTTGGTGGCCATGTCACAAAAGGGTCATGAGCTTTGTGAACCTCAGAAGGCAAATAAGTATCCTGTTGGTCTCAGTAATGCTCAGAGCACTTTTCCTCTCTGCCATCCCTAAATGTGCCCTGTTAGAAACAGCTGTGGAAGAAGCCAGATACCCCCACATTTTTCCTCTGGAAATGCTGATATACAGCAAAGTCCATGCAGAGCAGACAGGATGGGAAACAAAATGAGGAAACTTGGCCTCTGGATATTCCACCCTAACAGCTCTGCTTGTGCGGTTCAGGTGGCCCTCCACACCCTCTCTTGAGTTTGCCATTTTCTGTCTGCCAGCATGCACAGAATAAGCACCAATTACATTCTAACATTAAAACTGTGGTCATAAAATGTAAATAATTGTTCTTACTACATTAAATAAGAAAGTAGGAGGTAAAAAGTAGAAAGCTATACTCAGCTCAAGGTCAGGATGCAAACATATGACTTTCTACATGAATATAACATTAAGGGTTTCTTGGCATTCAACTCGAACCCCTGAGCAAATCTACTGGCACTCTCTTATATATGCCTGGGCAGAACACCCATTGCACAGTTCATCTTGTTATTACTGGCTTCCCAGGTTACTGGCTGGGATATATTTTTAAAAAGCTATTTCAGGTCATTCTGCCAAAAAACATAAGCTGTATTGACATTGAGGCCAAGCCTCTACTCAAACAGAAATTTGAGAATAAAACAGTACCCCCAAAAAAACACAGATCTCAAGCCAGAGTTGCTGTGTTTGAATCTCAGTCCCATCACTTGTGCAGTCACACATTCAGTGTGTTTCTCCAGGATCTTTATCTCTAAAATGGAACTAACAGTAGCACTGCCTCCTCCTATTTCTGTGAGGCCTGTGAGACCATGGGTGTGAAGAGCACCTGCTACACAGTGTTCAGTAGTTCCCTGTTTGTATCATCATTAGTGTTGTACATGATATTATTACCGGTGCTACTAGAGTGGGAAGTAGTGGGCCTGGGTTTTAGTTCCAGTGCTGCCACTTAAGACATGTTTAAGGAAACTTGCTGAATCTAGAATCCTCATTTGTAAAAGACTGCAGTGTTAGTAGATCCTCTCTAGATTTCCATCTGATCCCATGCCATTCTGCATCTGGATATTTCAGCACAAATATAAGGGAAATGTTTTTGACCTGGCAACTCTAGATAAATGCCTCACTGCTCTAGTTCACTGACCACATGTCATAGTCACTTCATCTTTCATTGTGGAAAGAACAAAAAAATATATCATTTTCTTAGAGAGTTATAGTCTTGGAAAGGGTCAGCTTATCTAAGTATATTTCTTTACTCTTATTAAAATTTGTAATGGAAGTCACTGACTCTGGAGAAATATTATATTTCCTTAGACTTTAATTTTTCCTTACAGCTCTGTGGTACTGACTTTATTAAGTATTAAAAACCAAAGCTGATATCTCCAAAATCTTATGTAGAATTAGGTGCCCGATAAATCCTCATTTTCAGAGCTGTGGTTATATTTTGGAAAATATGCTCTTATAATTAAAACCTGAACTAGTAATAAAGCCAAGTGATAGAATGGGGAAAAATGGAAGGGAAAGAATTCTATCTAATAAAAGAGTAATATGCAAATTGACTGTCACTCCAAAACACAAGATAGCTGCCTCCATGTGGTCAAAGATGGCTGCCTGAATGTGGAAACAAGATGGCTACCACAAGATGGCCAGCAGGGGAGGGCAGTTGGGAGGGACTAGGCCTACAAGGGAGGGTAGTTGGGGGTGATCAAGCCTTCAGTTAGGGGTGACCAGGCTGGCAGAGGAGGGAAGTTGGGGACAACTGGGTCTGTAGGGAAGGACAGCTGGGGGGACCCAGGCCTGCAGAGGAGAGCAGTTGGGGTGACCAGGCCTGCAGAGGAGGGTGGTTGGAAGGAACCAGGCCTGCAGGGGAGGGCATTTAGGGGTGACCAGGCCTGCAAGGTGAGCAGTTGCGGGGGACCAGGCCTGCAAGAGAGAGCAGTTGGGGGTGATCAAGCCTACAGGGGTGAGCAGTTGGGGGGAACCAGGCCAGCAAGAGAGGGCAGTTGGGGGCGATCAATCCTTCAGGGGAGGGAAGTTAGGGGAGTCCAGGCTGGCAGAAGAGGGTATTTGGGGGCAACTGGGACTGAAGGGAAGGGCAGCTGGAGAGGAACCAGGCCTGCAGGTAAGGGCAATTAGGGGGGACCAGTCCTGCCAGGAAGGGCAGTTAGGGGTGACCAGGCATTGGGGGGAGAGAAGTTGGGGGGATCAGGCCTATAAGAGAGGGCAGTTGGGGGCAATCAAGCCTGCAGGGGAGGGCAATTAGTGGTGACCAGGCCTGCAGAGGAGGGAAGTTGGGGGCAACCAGTCCTAAAGGAAAGGGTAGCTGTGGGGGGTAGGGGGAGCAGGCCTTCAAGAGAGAGCAGTTAGGGGGAGACCAGGAATGCAGGGGAGGGCAGTTGGTGGTGGTGGTGGGGCCCAATCATCAAGGGAGAGTAGTTAGGGGCAATGGGGCTGGCAGGGGTGACCAGACCAACAAGGGAGGGCAGTTAGGGATAATTGGGCTTGCAGGGGGAAAAGTTAGGCTTCAATCAGGCTGGCAGGGGCATGGTTAGGGAGTGATCAGGCTAGCAGGCAGAAATGGTTAGGGGCAATCAGGAAGGCAAGCAGGTGAGCAGTTGGAAGCCAGCAGTCCTAGATTATAAGAGGGATGTCTGACTACCCATTTAGGCCCAATAACACAGCCCCCCTGCCCCCCTCTGTGCATGAATTTCGTGCACCGGGCCTCTAGTCCTCTCTAATAAAAAGAGTAATATGCAAATTGACCATACCTCCAATCAAGCTATGCCCACAGCCACACCTACCAGCCAAAGGGTACAAATAAACCCCAACCAAGATGGCTGCCACCACTGAGAGCAGGAAGGAGGCTGGGGTTTCCCCGACAACAGAGGAAGCCAAATTTCCACCTGCCACCTGCCTTTGCTGGCCTAAGCCTCAGCTCAATGCTACAAAGTTTCAATTATAGAAGATACATAATCCCAACAGAAATGGCGGGCAGCCATGGAGCTGGAGAGAGAAGAGGCTAGGGTTGCCAAGGCAATGAAGAAAGCCAAACTTCTGCAGCCCAAGTGACTAACCCTCCACTCTAGGCTACAAAGTTTCAAACAGAAATGGCTGTCACCACAGAGTGAGCAGAAGGCTTGGCTAGGCTCCAGGCTACAAAGTTTCAATTGTAGAATATAAATTAACCCCAGATCCCAGGGCCTCCGCCTGGGTTGCTGGGAGGCATGGCCAGCCTGCAAACCACCATAGACCCCTCGCCCAGGCCACCCCACATCCCAAGGGAACCCCCACCCTGATCTGAGTCACCCTTCAGGGCAAACCAGCTGGCCCCCACCCATGAACCAGGCCTCTATCCTATCTAATAAAAGAGTAATACATAGATTGACCATCACTCCAACACATAAGAGGACTGCTCCCCTGTGGTCAAAGATCCTTCCCCCATGTGTACACATGATGGCCACCACAAAATGGCCAGCAGGGGAGGACAGTGGGAGGTTCCAGGCCTGAAAGGGAGGGCAGTTGTGGGCCATCAGGCCAGCAGGGAAGGGCAGTTGGAAGGGACCAGGCCTACAAGGGAGGGCAGTTGGGAGTGATCAAGCCAGCAGGGGAGGGCAGTTAGGGATAACCAGGCTGGCAGGGAAGCAGTTAAACATCAATTAGGCTGGCAGGGTAATGGTTCGGGGGTGATGAGACTGGCAGGCAAAAGCGGTTAGGGACAATCAGGGAGGCAGTTAGGCGAGCAGTTTAGAGCTAGCAGTCCTGGATTATGATAAGGATGTCTGACTGCCCCTGCATTGGGCCTCTAAACGCATAATAATCTGGCCACTCAGTGTATATTCTATATAATAAAAGTCTAATATGTAAATTGTCCCCTCGACCAGGAGTTTGACCAGCAGGCAGGCCAGCCAACCACCAATGTCCCCTCCCCCTAGCCATGCTGACTGGACCCCACCCATGCACGAATTCATGCACTGGGCCTTATTATCTTATTATGTCTTCAGAGATCATAATAATCTGGCCACTAAGTGTGTGTGTGTGTGTGTGTGTGTGTGTGTGTGTGTGTGAATATATATATATATATATATATATATATATATATATATATATAATGCACATGCTAGAGATTCTGGCTTTATTCTGAGGATGGAACTTAGAGTAATTTTTTGTTGCTGCAGGTAAAAGAGACAACTGAAAATCTGCAAGAGGATGAAGAAGATACAGTTGTAGATTCTGCATTTCAGAACCACATCATAGGTAAGAATTTATGTCTTGATACATCTTTAGCTGAGATATTTTCTCTATGAGATCTTCTTTCAGAAGTTGTGTTCCCACAGACCATGTCTGTGCCTTCACAATCAAGATTGGGTCTTAACCTCTCACACGTGGTAACCTTCATCTTCTTAGACATTGGAAGCTGCCATAAAATAAATGGATCAAAGCAGAACCTATGAAGAAGCATAGGTGTATGCAAAGGAATTGCAAAGCAAATGGATCAGAAATACTTGTCAATACAGCATGAAATAATACTGAATATAAATAATAGTTCTCTGAGGAAAAATATCAACTTGGAATCGATCCAGTTTCTCTAGTTTGTGCATCTACTCTTTGTTAGAAATGTGGGTGGGGTGCTAGCTTTCTTGAGTTGAATGCTTTTTAAATTGGATAATTATTACACCAAATAATCAAAGAGATTAAATACATATGACTTGCCAAAGTTTTCAACTCATTTTCTTTGTTATTTCTGCTAAAAACCTATTTATAGATTATCCTGTCTCTGAAGCAATTTTGGCTTGTCAGCTATTTCTTAAAAGTATGGATAACCTTAGCTTGAAGGAGCTCAGGTTCACAGCTACAGGGACTTTGCTGACCTGTTTTCAGCAGACAGAAGTAACTGTGATGGAGAAGCTGTCTGTGATAGATCCTTGCCAGGAGATAGGTGTGGTGATAACTTTAACAGCTCTGGGCTACCAGGCACACTTGCAGAATTAGTTCTTCCTCGGGCTCTAAAGAACTGTGAATGCAAGCACGCTGATTATTTACTGTATGTAAGACACCAAGGCATGGTGGCATAGTTTCTGCAAATCACTTTGAGGTGTGGCAGACAGTCTTGAATCCCATGCCCTGGGGCCGTGGTCAGCAAACTTCGATCGCGAGCCACATGTGGCTCTTAGGTCCCTTGAATGTGGCTCTTCCACAAAATACCATGCCCTGGGTGAGTCTATTTTGAAGAAGTGGTGTTAGAAGAAGTTTAAGTTTAAAAAATTTGGCTCTCAAAAGAAATTTCAATCGTTGTACTATTGATATTTGGCTCTGTTAACTAATGAGTTTGCCAACCACTTGTCTAGGGCATGAGAGCCCCATGGATTTCTGGGTTCTGGTATTATCAGTATCTGCCACTCTTGCCTTTTCAAGGAAGGACCTTCAGCTGCCAATTCTCAGCATCTCACTGCTCTTAGCACCACATTGCTTCACTTTTCGGCTGATTTTCTAGTCTACCCAGCAGTCTTCGCAAACTGTAATTTACAGTTTATCTCAGAGAGTTATTATGCTCCCACAGCTTAATGAGATGGGCACACCATTATTATTCTTTTCATTTGTAATTGGGAATACAAAAGACTTGACAAACAGCTGAATATGCATAGTCTCAATAAGATTATTATTCCAGAAAGATAGCCTTTATTATAGTTGTCAATGTAAAATGCTTAAATTGGTATCAGTTCTGCATAGTTTAGCTAATACGCAAGTTAAATATTGTTTAACAGCCTTCAAGCACTACACTGTGTAAAGCCCCCATGAGTCATCATTTCTCCATAACGAGGTGTTCTTGGGCCTATAAAACAACATACATAAACTTAAAAGCTGAAATTTCTCCCAAAGAACTGCATAATCGCAATAGTTTTTTTGTTTGTTTGTTTACTAGTCTATCCATTATTTTGATCTGTGCTATTCAGCCCTATATCTGGTAGCTACATATAACTATTTCCATTTCAATTTAAATTAATTAAAACTACATAAAATTAAAGCTTTACTTCTTGAATTGCACCAGCCACATTTCAAGTGTTCAGTGATCACACATTCTGTATAGTCCATTTGAACACCTCCATCCCGCCTAAAGTGCTTTGGAATGTGCTGCTTTAGATTCCTCTCATGGACATAAATTTCGTCACATTTCTGATAGCTGGCTTGGTCTTCACCTAAGCATAGATGCACCCTAAGCTGGTGGAGCACTATGTGAATAAACTGCTATGACTGAAAACAACAAAACTAGCCATTATTACAGTAATAAAGTCATTTAATCATCTTATTTAATTAAAAGTGTGGAGGAAGGCAACAAAGGAGGTACAGCCGCTTAACAATCTTATCAAAGCCCTGGCTTTCAGTCCTCGTGCATGTTGCCTCTGATCGTAGGGTGATTTCTACTACCCTGTCCACATTCAAAGCATAGAGTATAAGGAAGAGTAAAAGCTCCTCCAGAAACCACTCCCACAATACTACCTTACATGTCACTGGTGAGAACCCATCATAAGGCCAATCCCAGCTGCAAAGGATGTTGGGAAAGAATGTTGCTTGCTACACTCTGTGGCATGAGGTAGTAGGATGAATGGCATTGAGAATGGCTCCTGAGTTAACCAATCAATAAGATTGTCACAGACCTTTAAAAAAGTTCACCCATTTCAAGGCTGAATGCAACTCCACATGTCCAGTGGTTATTTACCTTTATTCCGCAAGAAGGACTGAGAAGATACTTTTTAGCACTCTGATAATCCCAATGTCCTTATTTTTGTGGACGAAGTGTTGCCACATGTCCTCGCAATATTTTGTAACCACAGAATATTTCCAATCATAGCAACAAAGCAAATCTAACCAAGTATCAGCCAATGTCTTTGACAAAGAACAATCAGGAAATGTGTGCATCTGAATGTTTGCATTTCTGTCATTTAAGAACAATCATGCTATAAAAATTTTATTAATTATTTCTAAGGCAAGATATTGTTAATTCAACCTCTATATTGAATTTTAAAATTTATAAAATAAGTTAAATATTACAATGAGATGGTTTTTTTTAAACCATCCTAATAAATGTCAAGAATTCCATGTTAATAAGAAACAAGTGACTAACCTAGTCTAGTAAAAGCATTAACACAAATGGTCACAACCAGCATATTTCTAATTGTTTCCTGAGTAGTTAAGTATTATAACAGATCACACCATATGTTATCCTATATAATAAAGAGGTAATATGCAAATTGACCATCACTCCAACACACAAGATGGCCACCACAAGATGGCCAACAAGGGAGGGCAGTTGTGAGCAATCAGGCCAGCAGGGGAGGGCAGTTGGGAGAACAAGGCCTGTAGGGGAGGGCAATTGGGAGAGACCAGAACTAAAGGGGAGTGTGTTAGGGGCAATCAGGCCTGTAGGGGAGGGCAGTTAGGAGAGACAAGGACTGCAGGGGAGGGCAGCTGGGGGGGAGGGGGACCAGGCCTGCAAGGAAGGGCAGTTGGGGGTGACAGTTAGTGGTGACAGCCAGTGATAGCATCAAAAATGATCCCCTAAATGAAGACAGAGGATTTGGAAATTTTATAATGAGGAGAAAAATGTCTTTGGAAAAGTTTAAGAAGCCAAGTTGAATCAAGGAATGTCCAAGAAAACATGGCAGACTCGTGAAGTGAAGGATATATGTTATTTTTCCTAAACCTAAAAGAGTTACAAAAAACAATCTGTCCAATAGCCCAGTTGGCAAATGTCCCAGTGTCCCATGGCTGAATGAAACCTGTTTACTCTCCCCCATTGGTGGAAAGTGCACGCCTACTTTCTTCTGCAGAACCCACATGGTTCCTGCACCAGAGGAGAGCATGACAACGCACAGGTCAAGCCCTGAGGTTCCCGCCTTCTTCTTCTTTGGCTGGCTGTGTGGAGTTGTCTTGGTGCTCCCCTTCATACCCCAGGAATTGTCTCCAAGGGATCTTTGTGGTATCTTCCTTCCCTCCCCAGGTGGCCTTAGCCAGTGCTAAAGTGTTATGCAGGGGGTAAATAAGGGCTCAGTAAGTACCCTTCCCCTTTTACTTATTAAACAGACTATACATTATTTAATTTCTTCATGTTGTTTTAATTTAGCTAATATGGTAAACTAGTCCTGTCAGTGGAGTAATGGATTAAACAGGCATCCTTTCGTATCACATATTTGCATTATAACAAGGACTCAAGGAAAGTTACCTCTAGCTAAGCGAAACTCTTGGGAACTAAATTTTCAGGCATTCATATCACTGGCTTGAGTGAAGAAGAGAGACAATGAAAATCAGAGAAGCAGTATCAGGAGGAAATGTTGTTTGTCATTTAAGCCTACTTTTGAGAGATGGCCTTGCCTGAGGGCTAAGTGAGGTAGAGCTATGTTGAGCCAAACAGAGGAGACTTGGGTCATAAGGTACAATGTCCATTTTGCCTCTAATATGCAGGATATATTCTTGTAACCTTTTATCATCTATAACAATAAATGCATAATATGCTAATTAGACCAGACGACCTTCCAGATAAAGCCAGGGCTGCAAGGGAATCTTGGGCCCCCTGGGTGCCTGCCAGTGGCCTGAGGGAAGCTGGTGTCAATAGCTGGGGGAAGAAAGGCCTATTCTTGCAAGAATTTCATGCATCGGGCCTCTAGTCCAACCATAAAGCATCTCATCCATGGTAGCAATGCGGCCAGTCTGGAATTTGGTGGAGACAGATGGAGGAGAAGAGCCATGTGACAGACTCACAGCTATAGTTGTCAAGGAGTCTGCACACTGATTCCAGTGATGCCCCGCAAATGCAGCAGCCTCTGTACCTACAGGAGGAAGAAGGCCTGGACTGGTCACATGTCAGTGGCTGTGTTTTTTCAGGGGAAAATAGGTGTCACAGACTCTTGAATCATGTACCTCAGTTGCATGAGAGACAAGAAGCAAGGCCTATATGCTTATCTCATCTGAACAGGAGGAATCTAGAATTATTATATTATAGCCCTAATAAAATATGGCCAGCAATTGTTATCCATATATGGATTACACAGTTTGAATTATCTAGCCCACAATTGTTTTTAAATTCAAGACAGTATTTCCTTGCCTGTTCATACCAGTGGCATTGAGTACACCAGATGGGAGTGAAAGAAACTCCCAAGTACAGTGGTTTAAGTAAGAACAGAAATTCTTGCTGTGGTCTAGGCTGGTTGGACAGTCCCAGGCTTCTCATATCTTGTCCCTCTGCCTCCCATGCTTTTCAATCCCAGGGTCACTTCATGGTCCAAGATGGCCGTTGAAAAACCATTCCTTATGTTCACTTCCCAACCAGCAGAAAAGAAGGGAGGAGGAAGGATATGTTCATGTCTTTAAGAACACTTCCCAGCGATTGAGCCATCCCTTCTGCTAAAATCTTTAGCCAGTGCTTAGTCACATGGAAACCTTACTCCAGGTGGGAGGCCTCACAGCCAGTAAAGTAAAATGGAAGAGGACTCTTCTTAACTCTGGGGGAAAAGGGGGTGGATGCCAGCAGACATGCAGCAATCTCAGCCTGCTGCTGCCCCCCAACACTGTCTCCCTGTAGGAACACAAACAAATGTTTACTGTCATTTAAGAAAGCTCTAGGCAAATAAATTTGGAGAGTTGTTGGAAAAGATATAATTAATTTCAATGATTTATGCTTAGTTTTTGTTTTGCACAATCTGAACCACCACTCACTGCTCTCTAATTGTAGTTAATCTTGAGTAACTTTTTTGAGAAAATGTATTAAACTCGGATTAGTTTTCCACCAGAATGCTTATGAATAAATACATAATTGATCATCTACCAAGTTCTTGGGGTTCAAATAAATCTACAGAATACAAAGCATCTAGAAGTTTTATTTCTCCAAAATTAAAACAAATAGGACAGCAGGGCTCTCAGTACTGAAGCTGCCAATCAGTTAAAGTCCTTGATAATTAGCTGTCTTATTTCAAGAGTATTACTAATTTTCCTTACTGTGAAAAAGCGTGGGTGGGGGATAGTTTAGAAATTCAAACTTTTTGACATATTTAGGCTTAATTGTAGGAAGTGGAAAGTACAAATGTTCTCAGTAACAACTTGGGCAGGTAATGTTCTGTTGACTACTGACATAGGTGCCAAACCAAAAACTACTTAGGTAATAATGGCTGTGGGTGATGAATAGGATAGAGTGGTTTTACATCATTGCAATCTCATATTTATAGTTCCCAGGATGATGATTTCTGCATTTCTCCACATACCAGGTAATATCTGAGGGGTATGATAAAGTAACCTTGAGCAAGGAAATTCCAACACAGCTGCACTGGGTTCACCTGTTTAAAATTGCAAGTGACAGACTCCAAAGGGGAGTTTTATATCTAGGCAGCTTGAACTAGGAACTCTTCCTGTTAGGAAGACAGACCCAAGGAAACAGGATCATGTGGTGCCTTTGACCAAGAACTGGAAATAGTTATGTGTCTACTTGATGCATATCCACTGAGTATCTACTGTGTACGAAGCCCTGTGCTTGGAGATTCACTTGTCACCCTCCTTGCTTCTCCTTTGTGGCTGATGCTCTGCCATCTGTCAACTGGCTCTAGGATGGCTTTCCTCGAATGGCCAGAGACTGTCCTGAGATCAGGCTTTAGTGAAGTTTATGTGTTTTTTGAGCATGCTGGGTTCTAGTCTATGACTTCCTTCTTCTAAGTTTTCACAAGGGAAAGAAAATTGTAGAACTACAAAGTTAAAATATGTGTTCTTACAGATTGCACCGGAGTTCTATTCAGTTCCACAAAACTATATTGTATCCCTGGCTGGTGTGGCCCAAACCCTCTCCACTCATGCCCTCACTCCCCTGGTGTCTGTATCCAGTGGCTTTCTGAGTTTGTCCCATGCACTGAGAGGTCACCAGTTCAATTACAGGTCAGGGCACATGCAGGGTTGCAGGCTTGATCCCCTTTAAGGGAGCGTGTAGGAGATGGTCTATCAATGTTTCCTTATCACATCAATGTTTCTCTCCCTTTCCCTTCTTTTTTCTCTAAAAAATTCGATAAAAAACTTCCTTTAAAAAAAAAACAAAACTAAATTATGAATCTTCTAGAAGCCACTCCCTGTATCAGATGCCAAGGGACAGTGCCTGCACTATATGAACTGCATCAAGTAGGGAGACAGAGAAGCAAATGGATGATTCTGATCAATATGATCGCAGATAAGAATGAGGTGTGATCTGCATGCATATGAGTGCACCAAGCAATCTGTGGAGCCCAGCTTTAATGAAGCTGGAAACGTTGGTTTTTATCTATAGGGAAAAGACAGGAGTGAGAGAGTCAGATATTGAAGTTTAAGAGCATTTATTATTTATCACAATGGCTCTCTGACTTTGCTGCACATCAGAGTCATCTAGGAATCCTCTAAAAATGCTGATGCCCAGATCACACCCATAAAAAATCACTAGGTCTAGGGATAAGAGCCAGTATTCATGTTTTCCTAAAGATCCCCAGGTGATTCCAATCTGGTCAAAGGTTGAGAACTGCTGTCCTAAGGGTTAGGGTTCACTGGCAAAGGGGAAAGTGATGTCTTTCTGTTTTTTAAATTTCTTTATTGATTTAAGTATTACATATACTTATTCTATCCCCCATACCCGCTCCACTCATGCACTGACTCCCCTGAGGTCTGTGTCCATAGGTGAGGCTTATATGTGTGCATACAAGTCTTTTGGTTGATCTCTCCCCCTTAGCCCCACCTTCCCCTACTTTCTCTCTGATCTGACTGTCAAAGGTCTTTCAACTCCAGGGAAAAGCATGAGCAGATGCCTGGAGGGAAGAGCATGCATCTGCAGAGGAGACGGGTTGGGCGAGACCGGCTCAGCTGGCACAGAGGGAGGCCTGAGGATGAGGGACAGATAGTGCAGGTTTTGTAGGATGAGCTGAGCAATGGAAACCTTGAAAGCCAAACTTAGATGTTTGAACTTGTTTCTAGTGAGAATAAATAGACTGTGTAGATTTTTAAAAGGAAATCAACATGATAAGAAGTGACCATCCAATCACTCTGTTGATCACATCTCAACTTGTAAAATAAAACTCGCTTTCATTTTCTTTCTTAGCCTTGGACCAAACAGATATGCTGGTTCCCATGTGTCGTCAGCCATGGTGTCCTGTGGTAGAGTCATGTAATTATGTAAAAGGCTGGACAGCCAGGTTCTGTGAGGCCCCCAAAGGTTTGTCTCCCTCAAAAGATCCCTGCTGGCAACCTGCCAGGATGTGTCTGAATGCTCTACCCACCGGTAATGCCTTGGGGGAGGCTCCTCAGGTTCCTATTACAGACAAATGGCCTCTGAGAAGAGCATACATGAGTGTCACTGACAGATGGCCTCTGTGCATCTCAGGTTGGTGCCAGCAAGGCCCAAAGGGATGGCCAGGAGCCGGATGGTTCTCCGCCAGGCCACTGAGAGGCACAGGAATGATTGGGTGTTTAGAGAGGTGAAGGTGGCGTCCTGCAGGTGGTGCTCCGCTGTCAGGAGCAGAGACAAACCTGGGATCCTGGATGGAGTGAAACTACAGGTGCTGGAGGGAGAATAGCCCTCTGAACAGGTAATAGGTGGACTTATTAGACACATAAGTTTTTGCTGTTCTTTCTTGAGACCTATTGCTCAAAATGCAAGCGTGGGGAGACCCCTTTTTGTATCATTCCCTCAATTTTGCAAAAGGCAGTCAGTGCACTTGAAGTTAATGCACTGGAGTGTATGTGTGACTATGGCATAGTCAAGAATAGGTGGATCAAAACAAAGCTGAACAGCAGAGTGCCTCAGCCCAGCAAACAGAAAGCTACCCCATGTGACTGAAAAATTCAAAAGCAGTAATACTAACATCTCCTCTTAAGAGTGGAACTATGCTGGGCACTGGCCAAAGTCTTTGATGTATGCTGCCTTGTTTTATCCTCACATCAACCCTACAAGTTGGGAACTGCGGTTGCCCTTCACCACAAAGAAGTGGGTGCTCTGAAACAGGGCAAATGTGGAATGGAACCAGCATTCAAAAGCAGCTCTGTCCACAGCTGTGAAGTAAAGTCTAACAAACACCCACAGGTGCAGAATGATGACTAGGTCCTTGTTCCATCACTGTTTTGGTCACCCAGGATCCCGTGAGTAGATTGCTTGGCCAGGGGCTGCAAACTTGAATGAGCCCTGAGTCAGAGGAGGGTGCTGGCCTTGACGTGCACATGCGCACAATCCCAGGCAGTCAGACATCCTTCTCACAATCCAGGACTGCTAGCTCCAAACTGCTCGCCTGCCTACCACCCTGATTGCCCCTAACTGCTTCTGCCTGCCAGCCTGATCACCCCCTAACCATTACACTGTCAGCCTAATTGATGTCTAACTGCTCCCCTGCCAGCCTGTTTGCCCCCAACTTCCATCCTCTGCCAGCCTCATCACCCCTAACTGCTTTCCCCTGCAGGCTTGATCATCCCCAACTACCCTCCCTTGCAGGCCTAGTGCCTCCCAACTGTCCTCCCCTGATGGCATCTTATGGTGGCCATCTTGTGTCCACATGGGAGCAGGATCTTTGACCACATGGGGCAGCCATCTTGTGTGTTGCAGTGATGATCAATCTGCATATTACACTTTTATTAGATAGGATAGAGGCCTGGTGCATGGGTGAGGGCCAGCTGGTTTGCCCTGAAGGGTGTCCCGGATCAGGTTGTGGGTTTCCTTGGGGCATGGGGCAGCCTAGGCGAGGAGCCTGTGGTGGTTTGCAGGCCGGCCATGCCCCCCAGTGACCCAAGTGGAGGTCCTGGGCTCTGGGATTAATTTATGTTCTACAATTGAAACTTTGTAGCCTAGAGTGGAGGCCTAGGCGCTAGGGCTACAGAAGCTTGGCTTCCTCCATTGCCTGGGCAACCCTAGCATCTGCTCTCTCCAGCTCTATGGCTGCCACCATTTCTGTTGGAATATATCTTCTATAACTTTGTAGCATTGAGTGGAGGCCTAGACTGGCAAGGGCAGATGGAAAGATTGGCTTCCTCTGTTGCCAGGGAAACCCAAGCCTCCCTCCTGCTCTCAGTGGCCGCAGCCATCTTGTTTGGGGTTTATTTGCTCCTGATTGGATGGTGGGTGTGGCTTGTGGGCATGGCTTGATCAGAGGTATGGTCAATTTGCATATTACTCTTTTATTAGATAGGATACATATATCTACCAGCTTTTGTGGCTCAGTGGATAAGCATTGACCCATGAACCAGGTGATCATAGTTTAATTCCCAATCAGGACACATGCCCAGGTTGTGAGCTCAATCCCCAGTCAGGGTTCTACAGGAGGCAACTGATCAATGATTCTCTCTCATCATTGATATTTCTGTCTCTCTCTCCCTCTTCCTTCCTCTCTGCAATCAATATAATCTTTTTTTTCTTAAATGCACTGTTGAATTATAATTTCTCAGAGGCTATGGTTAGCATAAAAGCTTGAATCCGAGGGGGTGGAGGGAGTGCTATATTCAGCATTTGCCCAAGAGATGTGTGGTAGTTTCTGGTGATCTGGAGCCAGATCACCAACTGCCCCAGTTGCCTGAGACTTCCTCAGTTTTAGGAGTAAAAGTCCCACATCCTATGATATGTCTCAAGCTTGAATGAATGAGGATAGTTGGTCACCTCACCTGAATCCTAGTCTTAAGAAACTGAACTGTTGACAAGATGAAAGCCTAGGGCCTGAGCAGGGTGGATGCTAGATCAAAGCATGCTTCCTTCCTCAGCCTAAAGCTGACTCCTGAGAGCAGTGGAAGCAGACCTGCCCTGCAGAAAGAGGCCCTGGGGATAAGCTCTGATTCGGCCTCAGTGCAGCCTTGACTCTGGTGGGGGGAAAAAAGAAAAAAAAAATGTCTTCTCTGAAGCTCACACTCATGCAGATCTCTCTGTGTGTCCCCTAAATCCCACAGCGTGAAACTTTTAAATGGTCTGAGTTATGTTTTTAAATGCTTCAGGGAAGAAACTGGGGGAAGGAATATATAAAACATGAGTGGCAGAATATTATATTTTTAAAGCTGGGCAATGGGTATATGAAGACACATTACACTGCTTGAGAATATTTGAATTTATAATAATGAAAAATTTTTTTAAATGCAGACTCAGATTGACAGTACTCCCAGGACTGGCAAAACTCAACTCTTGAGATACCCACTCTAAAGTTACATACAGATAAATTTCCAAGGAAAGTTAACTTACAACAGAAAATCACTAAAACATAAGGGGGAAATGACTTCATATGAGAGTCAGAAAAAAAAATCAAGCTATAGAATGAGTCCTTCAAAAATAGTACTGATCACCACTTAAGGCAGAATTAGTGCATTAGAGATAGAATTGAGACATTGCACAAAATGTGTCACAGAGAACCAAGGATGTGGGTTACAGGAAAGAAAGTTTAAAATACTTCAGGTGAAAAGTAATAAAACCCACATGCAATGAAGTGTAGCTCCCCAAAGAGAAAATAGAATGAATGGAGTAACATAATACTAAAAAAGTGAATGACTGCCGGGCCAGTGTGGCTCAATGATTGAGAGTTGACCTATGAACCAGGAGGTCACCATTTGATTCCTGGCCAGGGCACATGCCTGGGTTGCAGACTCAATCCCTAGTGTGGGGCTTGTAGGTGGCAGCCAATCAATGATTCTCTCTCATCATTAATGTTTTTTTTTTTCTCTCTCTCTCCCTCTCCCCAATCAAGAGCAAGGCAGCAGGCCAAATGCCCCTTCTCTTCTCCCCTCCCCCTCAGCCTGCCCCACCATGATATGCTTGAAGTCCCTCTCCCCAGCCAGCCCACTCCTGATCATACCCCCAACCTCAGTAGGGGGCGGGGCTGGCCAGCCAACCTCCTACAGCCACTCCCCCTAGTCACCCCATCCCAATCACTCCCAATTCCCAGTAGGGGGCGGGTCGAGTCAGCCAATCTCCTGTAGCCCCTCCTCGAATCCAGCCCCACCCCAGATTAGGCCCCCACCCCAATCGGGCAAGACTGGCTAGTCAATCACCCATGGCCCCTCCCCCAGGCCACTGGCCCTTGATGGACACCCTCACCTCATTCGGGGATAAGGCTGGCCATCCCACTACCCACAGTCCCTCCCCATGGCCAGTCCCATTCCCAATCAGCCCCCCAACCCCAATTGGGGGCAGAGCCCACCAGCCAATCACCCACAGCACCTTCTCCCAGTTGGCCTGGCCCTGATTGGGATAGGCCGGCAGGCCAACCTCCCACACCTCTTCCTCCCAACAGGCCTGATTGGGGCCAGGCTGGCCGGACCCTACCTGTGCACAAATTCATGCACTGGGCCTCTAGTTTTGAAATAAAATCACTATATTGAAGAGAGATCTGCCCCCTCCCCCATGTTCACTGCAGCATTATTCATGATAGCCAAGAATTAACCTGGAGTACATTATGGTAAGTGAAATAATCCAGACACAGAGAGATAAATCATGATCTTTCATGAGGAATCTAAACATTTCAAACTTTTAGAAACAGAGTAGAAGAATGATCCTAGGGGCTGAGACTTAGGGGTAAAGGGGAGAGGGTCAGAGAACACAAGCTTTCAGTTAGAAGATGAGTAAGCTCTGGAGACCTTATATACATGTGACATTGTGGCTGTAGTTAATGATAATGTATCTATATTTGAAATGTATAGATAAAAAATTAAAAGTTGCTGAGAAAGTAGATCTTAGTGTTCTCATCACATACACAAAAAGTAACTGTGAGGTAACAGATGTGAGAATTAGCTTGATTGTGGTAATCATTTCACAATGTATGGTATACATCTATGAAAACATCACATTGTGTGCCTTGAATATCTACCATTTTTCTTTGTTAATCATACCTCAATAAAGATGGAGTGAGGGAGAAATTATACTCAGGCACATCTTGGTGAAAATGTAGCACATCAAAAATAAAGCAAAATAACCATTATCACCTCAATAAATTTAAATATGTAAATAATAAAGGAAAGATACTAAAATAAATCAAAGATAAAATACAGATTATAAAGATGAAATCACCTAACAATGCATTTCTCAGAACATATCCCCATTGTTAAGTTGCACTTTTTTTTTTCTCTACATTAAACAGGAAAAAAAAAATGTCTCCGGAAGGTCAGAAATTCAAGTAGTAAATATTCTCTAGATAAAATAAATGTGCTTTATAATATACAAATGTACCTGATGCACAAAATTTGGATAGGATCCCTAGACCTGGCTAGCAATTAGGGCCCATCTGTGGGGCAACCGGCGGGGTGATGGGGGGAGAGGGGGTGCGCGGGTCCTGCTGGCATCCACCTCGGCCAGCCTGACACTGCCCACTTGTCAGCACCCGCGCCCCGCCCCCGCCTCCACTACTGCCTCCCTCTGCAGGGCAATGGGTGGGATGATTGGGGGGGGGGGGGGCGGGCACTGGCACTGGCCTTGGCTGGCCTGGGGTCTGCAGACTGGGAGCAGCTCCTGTGTTAAGTGTCTGCCCCCTCGTGGTCAGTACATGTCATAGCAATGTCATTCCTCCAGTCCTTCCACTGTTCCATTGATTTACATGTTAGGCTTTTATTTTATAGGACTACAAAAATACATCAAAATAGAAATAAATCCTAGATATTAATAGAACTAAAAATGGTTGGAAGTGGTGGTAAGAATTATAGTATTATAATGCCCTTATACTGTTGAGAATATATTAATTTGGTAAGTTATATATGCATTTTAAAATTCCTAGGGTAACCACTAAAAGTAGGTAGAAATTTTACATATTTCCAAACTAATAGAAAAACTAGATGGAAAAGTAAATAATGACACTAAATCCAAAAGAAAACATAAGAAATACATTAAAAAGATAAGTAGAAAGCATAAAATGAAATGGTAGAAATAAACTGAATTAATGAGAATTTACAACCAATGTAAATAGTTTAAAATCTCTAGTTTAAAGGACAAGATTATCAAGCAGCTATTGCTGTTTAGATTTTACAAACCTAAACCTAAGTACATAGGGAATTTGAAGGAAAAAGGACAGAAAAATAAATAACACAGAAATGTTAAAGAAACTTGGCATAGCTATATTAATAACAGAGTAGACATATTTTAAATGAGTTTTTTTAAGTTACACTAATTAAAGAGTCATGAAATCAATATGGTGGGTTAAGGACAGCATTTGTTTGTTTTGTTTTTATTTCTTTATCTTAAATTAGAGGCCTCATGCACAAAATTCGTACAAGAGTAGGCCTTCACAGCTGTGCAGCCCTGGCTTTGTCCAGAAGGTGGTCCGGAAGGACATCCGAACAGTCGTTCTACTGTTTGGCCATTCCTTTGACTTGCATGTTACGCTTTTATCATTATAGGTAACTTTTGGAATACATACAGGTCATAAGAACAAAAGTAGTAAAAATAAGTAGTAAAACATGTGACATTTAGATTACATTTAGATATAGTTAAATTTAAGAGGTATGCTGGTTTATGGTGTAGAAATAAAGTACTTTGTATTGTTTAGTAGACAAAAATTTTGAAAGATATGATGCTAGAAAAACCCATGGCAAGTATATCAGGGTATGTATACCACAGTAATCATAGTTACATTTTCATATAGCAAAAAAAATGGAAAAGCACTCAAATGTTTGTCACCAGTAAAAAAGATTTAAAAAATTGAAATATACTATGGAATATTATTATACAGCAGTGAAAATTAATCAACTCCATGTGCATGTACCATGATAGATTCATCACCAAAACAATCTTGATTGAAAAGAGGCAACTACAATAGAATACTTATAGTGTAATTCTACTTGTATAATGAGCAAAACTAAACAACAGTGTCTAAACAAACACAGCAAGTTAATGAGTAACATGAAATTTAACAATGAAGGGTGTGACCAGAGAGGGTGCAAGAGTGGCTTAAAAACAGTGATCTGGGCACTTTGTAATGAGGCAGACATGCAGCCAGGGCTCCACTGCTTCTAAAGAGACACCTTGTCGTTGGAGCTGGAAGTGCCAGAGAAAATATCAATGTCAGTCTTAATTTCTTTCATCAGCCCATTGATGGAATTTGAGAAGAGACATTTGGCAATCTTATCAGTGGTACAATATCTGCTCCTTCATTTTGCCCATGATCAGATAACAGGCTGATGTTTGCGCTGTCTTTGCTTCGCCACTCTGGTGCAGCTAAAAGCTTTTCAGGAAGTGAAGGAACTAGCTGAGAGGTTACCTGGTTCTGAAACATTGTCACCGCCAAGCCAGGAGCATTGAATCAATATCCAATATGTTTCTTATGTAGCTTAAACCCGCTCTCCAGAAATGTTCCAGTTTGATTGTAAAAGCAGGAGGAATTTGAAGAGAGACTTTCATGTCACCATGATAAACACTCTCAGTCTGTAATTCGATTGTGGCAACTCCCAAACTGAGAGGAAATAAGCTATAAGGTGACTTTCTGTCCATTTGGGACTCAGCCATATGTTCTGCCTTCAGAGCCCATTTGGAAGGAATCCTGTGTGTTAGGAGGCACTTGGAGTGGACACCCGCCCCGCTTTGGAGTTAAAGGATTGCAGAGATGTTAGATTCCAGGACCTGACTCAGTCATCAAAATGTTTCCTTGATTGAGAGTATCTGTGTATAATTCTGCTTTAAAACGGGTCTCTTTGCTATGTGACTCATAACTTAAAAAATAAATGTGCTTCTTAGATGCTAGGTTACAACTAAATCCAATCATAAGAAAAAAGTCGTGAGGAGGAGGCAGAGTACTGAGGAAATCAATTGGGGAGGAGCCAAGTCCGTTCTGGATTTCAGCTTAGTACAGAATGCTTCATGCCTGTGTCCTCCATTATCAGTCAAAGGACTTAGTCTGATCTAGATACTCTCTGATATATTTTCAGGCCCAAACTTCTAATACTCTTTGAGGGGGGGAAGTATACCTGAGGTTCAAAATTCCTGTCCATGTCAAGTTCCCATTCCCCATGAATCTGAAAGGAAACACAGGGTCTGAGTAAACTAGGAAAGTTGCAAAGCTTATATAACGATTTCTGGGCAGGACTTAGACCTCATTAGTAACAATAGTGCTTGCCTGGAGTTTTGCTTTCGTCAGTCCCACCACAGAGCCTTGCAGCCCAGGCTGCAGTCGTACAGGCCCACATTCCAGCTCCCCCTCAGCCACCTAACCAAGGCTGTATGCTTGAGGAGTGTCTTGAATTTCGCCAAGCCTCCATTCCCTCACCTGCCAAGTGGAGATCATAGCAATACCTGCTTTGAAATCTTGTTGGGCTCATTAAGTTCTTTTGCATATGAGTACTTGACACTGTACCTGGTGCTAGCAAAAACTCAGTTGTTGATCTTCATTCTTATTGTAGTAACAATTATTAAGAATGGTATGGATAATTTATAGGTAGCTATAGATATCTTTCTTTTTTAAATGTATATTTACTTCAGAGGGAAAGGGAGAGAAAGAGAGAGAGAGAGAGACAGAGAGAGAGAGAGAGAGAGAGAGAGAGAGAGAGAGAGAGAGAGAGAGAGAGAGAGAGAAAGAGAGAGAGAGAGAGAGAGAGAGAGAGAGAGAGAGAGAGAGAAAGAGAGAGAGAGATGTTGATAGAAAATCATTGATCAGCCATCTCCTACACACCCCCTACTGGGGATCGAGCCCGAACTGGGGCATGTACCAGATCAGGAATCCAATTGTGACCCCCTGAGTGACCTGCTAAACCACGGAGCCATTCCAGCTGGGCTCATCTTTCTTTCTCTTTTTAAGTTGTTCTCACAGCTCTGAGTTATTACAATGAAAGAATACAAATCAAAACCAGCAAAGAGAACTAGCATGAGGGGCAACATCAGGTGGTAACTAGGCCCAGGCTTCCAGTGGTCCTTTCTCAGTGGAGTCATACAAGAGGCGCTCAATACCCCAGCAACACCTGTGAAATTTGACTACCTGAGCTCATCAGAGGCCAGAGGCCAGGGTTTTAATTGGGAAGTGGTCACACAATCATTGTCTGCCAGCTGACATGAAAATTCCCATTTCCAGAAGCAAAGCCAATGTTTGCCATAAACCATATTGTTTGCACAATTTAGGCACAATGAGCCCCTTTTACCAGGGAGGGTGGTAGGAACCCTCTGAAATCTACACTGAGTGGCCAGATTATTGTGATCTCTGAACGCATGATAATCTGGCCACTCAGTGTATATCCTATATAATAAAAGGCTAATATGCAAATTGTCCCCTCGACCAGGAGTTCTACCAGCTAATATGCAAATTGTCCCCTCGACCAGGAGTTCTACCAACTGCCAATGTCCCCCCCGCCCCCGGCCAGGCTGCACGAATTCATGCATTGGGCCTCTAATATATATATACTAAGTGGCCAGATTATTATGTGTTCAGAGATTATAATAATCTAGCCACTCAGTGTATGTTTGTAGGTGCTAGGGAAGGGCCAGTCTTGCATGCAGGATTCCCATGTAGGGATGACATTCTTAGGCTGCTATGATAGCACTTTCTACCACGGCCCATCACCATGGCCCTGTCCACAGCATCTTCACAGTGAAGTTAACCGTAGGACCCCACACAGCTAGGTGTTGTCTTCAGGGGTTTCAACTAAGTTGAAGGAACCTGAGGTTCTACCAGGCAGAAGCAGGGTCATGACAGTCGCTGATGGGGTGCACAAAGGAGGACACTCCATGGGCAGCCTATGGTATTTCTGAAAACAGAGTTTACTATGATTAGTGAGACAAAACAGGTTAACAGGCTCCCAACCCAACTTCCCACCATGGTGCTTCCAGCCTCATGTCCTGATCTCGCCTGAAGCGATTCACTTCCGCCCGGTTTCAGAGGCACTGAAATCAACCCAAGCAGCTCTGCTTGTCTGTGGCACCCGGTTGTCAGTGTCACCAGGGAGGATGACATCTGTCAGTGCTCTGTGTGGGACCTGCAGGAGCCGGGCCACCTTCACTGTCTTAGGTCGGTGCTAGAGCCATGACCAGAGGCTCAGTAGTCGGCTTGGATCCAGGCCCTCCCAGCAGCTTGGACAGGTAGCAAGGGAGTGTTCCTTCAGGAAGGGTGCCTTCCGGGAACAGCTCTGGAAAACAGATGTTCACTCTCCCCACCTCACTCCCATACCTCTGTGCCATTGGTACAAACACAGCATATCCTTACCATGATCAAAACATCACATGCTTTCTTCCACAAATGCTCACCTAGATTCTTGGTCTGGAAGGGTTGTATGCAGGAGGAGCAAGAGTTTTCACAGAAAAAAAAGATATTTTTATACAGCTTAATCAGAAAGATATCGTTTTCAGAAATTGGACAGGATAAAATCATGAACTTTAAAACATTTTCAAAATGAGTTTCTATGACCTTTTACCCCATTTGTCCTGATTTTTTATCCAGTGAGAAGCTAGAGAAGCCTGGCCTTTCTGGATCCAGATGCATTTAACAGTTAAACCACCTAGTGTGCACCAGGAGAAAGATGAGAGGAACAGGCAGGGCATTGTCGTTGTTGCAAACTGCAGCTCCTCCAGAAGCCATCTCCTAAGTGAGGAAACTGAGACACAGTGAGGTTTCATGTCCATGATTCATAGTAGTGAGGTGGCAGCATTCATATTGAAGATTAACATGCATTAAAGGTGATTGGATTTGATCTCAGGAGTTCTTGGCCATAAGTCCCACATGTAGAGAGAGAGGCCTAAACTGGCCTCCTATTTCCCCAGCCAGGATAGCACACCCACACACTGCAAATGGACTTGAACTGAAACCAGACACAATGGTTCCAAGACCATTTGTCACTATGTGAGCCAAATTAAAATTTATTCCAATAATGCTGACAGTTTGGGGAGAGCAGTCAATCACTCTAGAAATTCTACTCTGACTACCTTCACCAGTTGGCTGATTATATATACACTAGAGACCTGATGCACAAAATTCTTGCATGGTGAGGTGTGTCCAATGCCTGGCCTGCACCCTCTCTAATCTGGGACCCCTCAAGGGATGTCCAATTGTCCAACTGTCCAACTGGAGGATCGAGCCTAAATGGGCAGTCGGACATCTCTCTCACAATCCAGGACTGCTGGCTCCCAACTGCTTATCTGCCTGCCTTCCTGATTGCCCCTAACTACTTCTGCCTGCCGGCCTGATCACCCTCTAACCACTCCCCTGCCAGCCTGTTTGCCCCAAACTGCCCTCCCCTGCAGTCCTGGTCACCCCTACCCTTCCCTGCAGTCCCAGTTGCCCCCAACTTCCCTCCTCTGCCAGTCTGGTCACCCCTAACTGCCCTCCCCTGCAGTCTTGATCGCCCCAACTGCCCTCCATTGCAGGCCTGTTCTCTCCCAACTGTACTCCCCTGCTGGCCATCTTGTGGTGGCTATCTTGTGTCCACATGGGGGCAGCCAGCCACCTTTGACCACATGGGGGCAGCCATCTTGTGTGTGGGAGTGATGGTCAATTTGCATATTACTTTTATTAAATAGGATAGAGGCCTGGTGCATGGGTGAGGGCCAGCTGGTTTGCCCTGAAGAGGGTCCCAGATCAGGATGAGGGGTCCCTTGGGGCATAGGGTGGCCTGGGCGAGGGGCCTACGGTGGTTTGCAGGCTGGCCACACCCCAGGTGACCCAAGCAGAGGCCCTAGTATCTGGGATTTATTTATCTTTTATAATTGAAACTTTGTAGCCTTGAGCAAAGCTAAGTCTCCTGCTTGCTCCATGGCTGCAACCATTTTTGTTGGGATTTATTTATATTCTGTAATTGAAACTTTGTAGCCTGGAATGGAGGCCTGATCCGGCCAGGGTGTGCGGCTTCCTTCATTGTCAGGGAAACCCAAGCCTCCTACTCTCTCCGTGGCTGCAGCCATCTTGGTTGAGTTAATTTGCATATTCACTTCTGATTGGCTGGTGGGCATGGCTTATGGGTATAGCAGAGTGGTGGTTAATTTGCATATTACTCTTTTATTAAATAGGACTAGAGGCCTGGTGCATGAAATTCATACATGGGGGGGCAGGGTATTTCTTCAGCCCAGCCTGCACCCTCTCCAATCAGATATCCCTCTCACAATGTGGGCCCGCTGGCTCCTAACCACTCACCTGCCTACCTGCTTGATCACCCCTAATCATTCTGCCTGCCTGCTTGATTGCCCCTAACTACCTCTGCCTGCCTACTCCCCTGCTGGCCTGATTGCCCCCAACTGTTTTCCTCTGCCAGCCTGATTGCCTCTAACTGCTCTCCCCTACTGGCCTGGTCACCGCCAATTGCCCCCCATGCAGGCCTGGTTGCCCCTTATGGTCTTCCCCTGCAGGCCTGATCTCACCCCCAGCTGCCCTCCCCTGCTGGCCTGATCATCCCAAACTGCCCTCTTCTGCTGGCCTGATCACCCCTAACTGCCTCTGCCTTGGCCCCAACCATCATTGCTTTGTCTAGATAGAAGTCAAATGTCCAGAAGATGGCTGGTTGACCTGGTCTAATTAACATATTACCCCTTTTTTAGTATAGGTAAATTATATAGTATAGGATTGCTTAAATAGGAGGGGAAGCTTTTTTCAGCAGACGGAGATGCTCTTTGCAGACAAAAATACATAATCCCTATATTTAGACTGATAGCTAGCCATATGCACTATACTGCCAAACCGGTCTTTAAAGAATTGAGCCCCTTTCTTACACCTTACTTACAGCTGTTGCCCTTAAAACCCCTCCTCTGCTCCAACCTTAGGTTCTGTCTTCGCAGTTCACCCAAATTAGGTTCTGATTGGTCAGTTTCTATGTCAGTCAGCATCAAAAGCTCGCCTCCTAGGCAGCCATTGGCTCTTCTGGGAAATCCAGAATGGCCCGCTGACAGCTGTCTTTCTCTACGGACCTATCTCCAGGCCTGGTCTGCAGTGTCTGCAGTAGCAGCAGATCAGGCTTTGCCACTCTTTTCGGGCCTCTCTCTGGGCCTGGTCCTCAGCTGCCATCCCATCTTGCCCTGATCACCCCCACCCCACCCCGCATCACCCCACCTGCCTGCCACCAGCCTTTCTGTGATAGGAGACTGTGGACCATGGAGGAGGGACTGAGAGGTGCCTCATACACTTTCTGTTGACTAGTCATTTGGTGATTTAGGTCATGATGGCCATAGGCTATTATTACAATAGACTAGAGGCCCGGGGCACAAAATTCGTGCATGTGGGAAATAGGGGGATGTGTCCCTCAGCTCAGCCTACACCATCTCCAATCTGGAAGCCCTTGAGGGATGTCCAAATGCCCATTTAGGCCCGATCTTACTGGGATTGGGCCTAAACGGGCAGTCCTCCCCCCGCCCCAACTGCTCTCCCCTGCAGGCCTGGATCCCCCACAACTGCCCTCTTCTGCCAGCCTGGTCACCTCTAACTGCCCTCCACTGCAGGCTTGATTGCCCCTAACTGCCCTCCTTGCAGGCCTGGTCCCTCCCAACTGCCCTCCCCTGCTGGCCATCTTGTGGTGGCCATCTTGTGTCCATTTGGGGGTAGCCAACCATCTTTGACCACATGGGGGCAGCCGTCTTATGTGTTGGAGTGATGGTCAATTTGCATATTACTTTTATTAGATAGGATAGAGGCCTGGTGCATGGGTGGGGGCAGCTGGTTTGCCCTGAAGGGTGTTCTGGATCAGGGTGGGTGTTGCTTGGGGCATGGGCGGCCTGGGAAAGGGGCATCTGGTGGTTTGCAGGCCAGCCACACCCCGGTCATTAAAGAATTGAACTGCTTTTTTATACCTTACACCAAACAGCCGTTGCCCTCCTCAGCTCCAACCTTAGATTCTGTCTTCGCAGTTCACCCAGACTATGTTCTGAAGGCCTGACTTAGAAACTGACCAATCAGAGCCTAACCTGGCTTCCCATGAGGAGGCCCTGGTATCTGGGATTCATTTATCTTTTATAATTGCAACTTTGTATCCTTGAGCAGAGCCAAGCCTCCTGCTTGCTCCGTGACCACAGCCATTTTTTATGGGATTTATTTATCTCCTATAATTGAAACTTTGTAGCCTTAAGTCTGGGTGGTTAGAGTATGTGGAAAGCTTGGCTTCCTCCATTGCTGGGGAAACCCAAGTCTCCTGTTCTCTCCATGGCCACAGCCATCTTGTTTGGGTTTATTTGCATATTATCTCCTGGCTTGTGGGTGTAGTGGAGTGATGGTTAATTTGCATATTATTCTTTTATTTCGTAGCATGAGGGAGAAGATAGGTAGGAGCTGCGAGTATAACATGGAAATGGGAGGGAAAAGTCTGCATGCAGTCCAGTCTTCAAGAGCTCAAAGTCCCAACAAGGTGGCTAATCCTATCTAATAAAAGAGTAATATGGAAATTGACCGCACCTCTGCTACACCCACAAGCCATACCTGCAAACCATGCCCATAAGCCAATCAGGATCAAATACGCAAATAAACCCCAATCATGGTGGCTTCAGCCACTGAGAGCAGGAGGAAGGGGTGAGTTTCCCCAGCATTGGAGTAAGCCACACTTTCCACCTGCCCTTACTGGCCTAGGCCTCCACTCAATGCTACAAAGTTTCAATTATAGAAGATACATTAAACCCAATGGAAGTGGCGGTAGCCACGGAGCTGGAGCGAGCAGAGGCTAGAGTTGCCCAGGTGATGGAGGAAGCCAAGCTTTTGCAGCTCTGGCCCACCTAGGCTTCCACTCTAGGCTAAAAAGTTTCAATTATAGAAGGTAAATGTCCCAATAGAAATGGCTGCCACCACAGAGCAAGCAGAAGGCTTGGCTAGGCTCCAGGCTGCAAAGTTTCAATTGTAGAACATAAATAAATCCCAGATAACTGGGCCTCTGCTTGGATCTCTGGGGGACATGGCTGGCCTGAAAACCACCACAGGCCCTGCACCTCGGACCCCTCACACACACCCCAAGGGAGCCCCCACCCTGATCCGGGACACCCTTCAGGGCAAACCAGTTGGCCCCCACCCATGCACCAGGCCTCTATTCTATCTAATAAAAGAGTAATATGCAGATTAACCATCACTCCAACACACAAGACAGCTGCCCCATGTGGTCAAAGATCCTGCCCCCATGTGGACACAAGATGGCCACCACAAAATGGCCACCAGGGGAGGGCAGTTGGGAGGGACCAGGTCTGCAAGGGAGGGCAGTTGTGGGTGATCAAGCCTGCAGGGGAGGCCAGTTAGGGGTTACCAGGCTGGCAGAGGAGGAAAGTTGGGAGCAAGAAGGCTGGCAGGGGAGCAGTTAAACATCAATTAGGCTGGCAGAGTAGTGGTTAGTGGGTGATCAGACTGGCAGGGAGAAGCGGTTAGGGGCAATCAGGGAGGCAGGCAGGTGAGCAGTTGGGAACTAGCAGTCCTGGATTGTGAGAGTGATGTCCGAAGGCCTGTTTAGGCCTGACCCCACCAGGATCAGGTCTAAACAGGCCATCGGACATCCCTTGGGGGGTCCAAGATTGGAGAGGGTGCAGGCTGGGCTGAGGGACACCCCCCTCCCCCGTGCATGAATTTCCTACACCAGGCATCTAGTCTATCTATATAAAAGGCTAAGTGTCAGTCTGACAACTGGTAGCTATAATGCACACTGACCACCAGGGGACAGATTCTCAATGCAGGAGTTGCCATGATGTGCACTGGCCATTTAAAAATAAATGGCACCACAGACCTGGCACCAACACAACAACATTTGGCTTCCCCCAAGTGGGATACAGGCCTTGCTGCCACCTCGGAGCAACATCCTACCAAATCACAGCCAACACTGCCAAGACCCCATGGTGCAAAATGCAGCCCACAGCCCAGCCCAGCCTGGAAATGGTTGCTGTGGGTGCTGGGTAATGACATCATGTAGCAAAGTCCAGCTTCCTCTCCCTAGCAACTAACCTTCTTTCAGTTTCTTCAGCCCAGGAACTTGACTTGCTTTATAGCCAGGTGCAAATATTTTACAGTTCAATAAAACGTTTATGAAATGTTTTCCCTTGCCTTATCTCATTTGATCCTCTCAGAAGTCCTGTAGTAGGTAGATAGGAGACTCGGTAGAATTTTATTTTAATTAGCCAGAAGATGGAGATTTTGAAAGTTTAAAAACTCGATCCAATTGAAAAGAAGTAAGAAATGGTAGAACTTGAAAATGACTTCAGGTTTTCTCACTATGCAGAATATAGTCTTATCACTGTTGCAGTTAAATATTTTGCCCTTTGTTCTCCCTGCATGATCTACAATAATAATCTGCTTCATGTTGATATTTACTACTGTGTTGCTGACAATTACCTAAAAGAGAAGTTGGGGTGCTTCACTAGGCTGGAAAAAGCTTAGCTAAATTAGAAAGCAGGCCTAATTAAACAAGTTTGTTGTCTGTTTATAAAAGGCTAAGTTGACTGGCGCATGAGCGATACATATAAAACAATGGTATGTGTGTTTCAATCTGTCATTGTTTATCATGAATAGCAATATTAAAGTACTTCTAATTAATTTCCTTTTAATGTGCATGAATCTATGCACTGGGACACTAGTCTTTTATGATGTTACAAACAGCTCAGCCTGTTCCTGGAATCAAAGAATAGTCAGTGTTCCTGAGTGGGGTCAGCTTCTGAGCACGGCAATCAAATCGAAGTGTGTCCTATCCTTGGTCTGTTCTAAAAATGTATTTCTTTTCTGAGTAATGGATCCCTGGAGGCATCTTATGTTTTTACAGCCTTGTTTCATCCTCCAGTGTCCCAAGGTCTATAAGAAAACTTCTTCTTTATAGTAAGGTGAATAATTATTAAACAACTGTAGTTCTATTCTTATTACATGCCCTTCCCCACTATCATTTCCCCTTTGTTAGTATTATCATCTCATATCTGAGATCAGTTTTATTTGGAAGGTGTCTTGTTGTTGAACTGTATTAGTCCCGGCCTGTTATATTTTTCTCTTATGGATTTTGACTCTGAATCCTTTCAGGGGAAGAGACCACTCGGTCTCTTCTATAACTCCTTCCTGGTGATGTGGGTGGAGTCCTGAAGTCCTCCCATCTGACAAGTGAAGGAGGGAGGTAAAAAGGGGGAAAAGGTTTTAAGTGAAGCTGATAGACCACCCATGTTTCATTGACTCAATTATAAATACAAATTGTTGAGCCTTACTTTTAGGACACAGTGATGTAAATGGCTTTTATCCTGAGGCCCATACTGTGTGAGTAGGCAATTAGATAAGCAGAAATGTAGGCATGTATCAAAGTAAAACAATGTTTACAAATGACCAAAAAAAAAAAGAAAGAAACTTAAAATGACAGAGTTATAAAATTAATTATAATGTAATTTACATGGAATCTGTCCTTTTTGTAAAACACAACATTCCAGAATAACAATCAGAGTTAAAAATAAAAGTTTATCAAAATTTTATAGACCCTTGGAGATTTTTTAATATAATCTCTAGAGCATCCATTTTAATAATCTGTGTATATATAAATAGCATGCAGTTTTTATTTCCTTACTTGACAGAGCTTCCCACATACCGTAAGTATAAAATTTTCCTTTATAAGGAGAAGAAGCAAATTCTTGAGGCATTCCAGGAGCTATAGGAATGACCTAAAGCCAATTCTAGGTCAAGAAAAAGTTTCTTGTAGGATTGTGGACTCAAATGGTTTGTTGAAGAGAATGCAAATGCAAGACTGTTCTGGGGACCATCAAAATGTATTGGTCACTATTATTTCTCAATAAAAGAGTCAGCAACAACAACAAAAAACAAAAAGTTTTTTAAAGTTTAAACTCTGGGAAGATAAGTGAAATACATTAGACCAAAAGATTATTTATTATTATTATTAAACATTATAAAATAATTTATTAGTTTAAAGTGACAATCAAAGATATTAAACACAACATAGGCTAGTAAAACATCAATGCTTATGATTAAGAAGATGGGCTTTTAAGTAATCAAATTCCTGACTAATATAACATATCTATTTCAATAATATAATAAAACCTTTGCTTCCTAGGCAAATACAGGAAAAACGTTTTCCTTTTTAACAGACTGGAAAAGAATCAAACAAATTCTGTATTCATTTGTCTAATTAGATTTATTATTTAGTATACCTATAATTTCCTTTTAAGATTTCTCTTCACAACTCTTCTGTGACTTTCACAACCTTCTTACCCATTCAGAAATAACCAGCTTTAGAACAACCCACTTTCTTTTTTCCTTTAAAGTGCGTTTCCATACCTCATGCCTTCTATTACTAACACCATACAATTTCTTTCCAATTAGTTAGAATTCTTAACCCTTAGAAATAATTTTTAGGTAATAAGTAAGTAATTAACATTTTTTCAGGTTAGCAAAAATTCACATTTTTAAGACATATATTTCAAATAAAATGTAAAATATAGTCACTAACAGATATAAATCAGTTCTCTAGCTTCTCTGCAATAAGAAGCCAAAAGTAGGCAGAATCAGATCAATTAATATTTCAGTAACCTAAGTATTTAATAATTTTTATTATTTAAATCATCAAGACTCCAAAGTTTTAAGTTATCTAAGTTACCAAAGACTTTGGAAAAGTACATTTAGATAAATATAAATATAATTATATTGTAAAACTTCATCAAACCCTTTATTTTAGTTACATCTATTTAGTATGGCTTAACAACTCTATGAGATTGTTAAGTCAGTTATTACCCAAGGAATATTTTGGACAAATTTTGTAACAGGGATAACATAACCTTGAGAACTTTTAGGAGCCTGGAGAAAAGGTGAGTGGGAGGGGGGGTTAAAAAATTCATAACCAATGAATACAAGACATTGAGGGGGGGTGGGAAGGTGAGGGTATGTACTGGGGGGTAAGGGAGACCAGGGGAGGTCAGGGGAGGAAAAAAAGAGACATATGTACTACTATTTGTAATACTTTAAGCAATAACAAAATTATTATAAAAAATAAAAAATAATAAATAATAAAATAAAAGATTCATTTCCCATATTTTTTTTTCTGAGTGGAATCCTTATGATGTAACAACATGAAATCTTGCATATAAAAAGAGATCTTACCCCTCATTAAAACAGAAACAAAAACAACCTCTAAAGTAAAATAAATGAGTACTCTCAAAAAAAAAAAGTGACACTAGCCTTAGAATCTTATCTCACACCAACCTGCATAGCCAATGACCTTCACAAGGTCTGAGTGGCACAAAGCCCAAACAGCAGAGACAGGAGTTTCCCAGTGTTCCTAAAACAGTGAATGGCAAATCAAGTCCCCAAAAGATAAGAAAGCAAGCAAAGACATCTGTAACCAAAGTTACGTTACAGAGAGACAAGAACTCTTGCTAGCTAAGCATTACGGCAGCCAATGTCTTGAGAGGGAGCGCAGAGAGGGTCGGGTCGGCAAGATAAAGAATGCTCAGCAGCTACTGGGACGTTCTCTAAATTCTTGCCCCGGGTTCATCCTGCCACAAGCAGCTGGGGCCCCCAGCCAAGTGGGATATACCCCCATCTTTAAACAAGTTAAACCAAACAACAAAGAGACACAAAGCAACAATCAAGAGACAATCCATGTAAAACCACAGACAAGAACTTCACACCATGCTCCTTGTCTGTCATGACACAGAATCAACAGAATGCCCTGCATTTAAAAGAATACTCCGAAAGCAGAGCAATGCCTCTCGTCCCAGAGTGTATCAGACTGAGGGCTCAGAGACCTGGCGAGGACCGCCAGAGGCCTCTTGCTCCCTGGACCTGACCAGGCTTGCCCAAATGAGAGATAGTAAATGCTTCCCATGCCTTACAAAGAAGCCCAGACAAGAGTCTGCAAGTACTTCTCCCATCATACAAAAACACTAGATTCAACTTAAGTAGAAGGATGGGGATTGGTGGAGCTGAGAGTGGACTCCACAGGAAAATTCCTGGCAGCACTGCGAGTAAAGAAATGTTCCCAGTTTCAGCCCCAGGACCCCCAGTCCAGGCAGCCAGTGGGATCTCTGTTACTTACCCGGAAAGAAAACCTGCTTGGGATCCTGTCATGATCACCAAATTTGAAACCAGACACGATGGGTCCGAGGCCACTTGTCACGACTTGAGCCAAATTAGGCAGAGATAGGGTTGAATCATATATGAGTATTTCGAGTATTTATTCCAATAATGCCGGCAGTATGGAGAGAGCAGTTGGTCACACTGGAAATTCTTCTGTGAAATCCCCCCCCAACCCCCCCGCCAGTTGGCTGGTTATATACACAAGAGGAAGAAGATAGCTGGGATCTGCAACTGTAACATGGAAAGGGGAGGGTAGAGGCTTCAGTCCAGCCTTCAGGAGCTACAAGTCCGATAACAAGGTGGCCACTCTTCTAAGATGTTACAACAGCTCAGCCTGTTCCTGGGACCAGAGAATGTCAGCGTTCCTGAGGAAGCTCCCGGAGGAGTTTGCCAAATCAAAGCATGTCTTGTCCTTGGTCTGCTCTCAAAAATGTATTTCTTTTCTGAGTAATGGACCCATTGGAACATCTTACATTTTTACAGCCTTGTTTCACCCACCAGTATCCCAGGGTCTATAAAGAAATTTCTTCTATATAGTTAGTAAGGTGAGTAATTATTAGACAACTGTGGCTCTAATTACGTGCCCTTTCCTACTATCAGAACTGACAGCCCCCAGTCACAGGTAGGGTTTCACCTGCACCTGCTGCCAGCCCACTGCCTTCCAGCCTTTCCCCCTCCCATACTGCCCTCATGTGCTGGTGCTATGCCCGTTTGCTAAGTTCCAGTTTGTAAGAAAGGGCTACTGAGAAACCCTATAGCCTCTACACAGGTAGGGTGCGTCCTTTTCTGGTGCTCAGATCTCAAGGCATAGCCATAAACCAAGTTCAGTCAGTTACTGAATATTGATTAGGCATTGACTCCACAGGCACTGTGCTGGACTAAGATATAAAATTCAGAATTCATGGGCTCTGGATTTGATGAGTTGGGATGATTCTGAACCAGAATCCGTATGCACATATTTTCCTTAAAGATAGTTGAAGAATCAATCACTCTATTATTTTGCCTCATTACTGGACTCTACCCAAAGGCCTGTTTTTAACAATGTGGTTGGGCATTATTTTAAAAACTGGATGGCTGTGGATAGCCCTGTCTTTGTAAATAATCAAGAGCTTGCATATCTTACTGTCTCCTAAATTGTGTGAACTTACTCTTCTTGACATGCTGGCAGAGACAAATAATTTCTTTAAGACAGATGGCATGTGAGCATCTTTTGAATGTCAGCTCACTGCCATTTATTGCTTTGCTTCTCCAGGGAGATATTGGAATGTTGGGCTCACCTGGGCACTTGGTCTGTGATGCAAAGAAGATGGGAAGCTTAGTTGTGTATTAGCTGCTAATAAAACCTCTTAGATATCACAATATGGTATGATAACAACAGATAGTATAACCAGGGCTTTATTTTTTATGATTGTTAGACCCATGTGCATTGCTGCTTTATTTCAATAAAATAGTTGCATGGCCTTTGTTAGTTCTTTACTCTGCTTTGCAGGATTATAAAGACCTTGGCAACAGTCCAGTTTGGGGTCTCCAAGAAGTAGACCCAGTGAAAAGGTTTCAAGGGCAAGAAACTTATCAGGAAATACAGGAAGACCAGCAGGATAATCAGACAGTGAAGGAAGCTGGCCAATGAGGGCATTACCATGCCAGCCGCCACCTGAACTGGCTAATAATTTGCACAGCCTATGGCAAACTAAAGGGCAGGGGCTTTTGTTCAAAAGTTAGGAAGGGTTTCAAGATGGTGACAGCAGAGCACAAGACCCTGTGTGACTACATAGGTCACACTTGCCACTGGCCTTGGCTGCCACGATGATGACAGAACTCAATCTCATAAAAACTCTAGGATATGAAACTCAAGCTTAAGAGATTTCCTGCTGGTGGGAGTGAGGAGCTGGGTACCAGTCACCACCTCTCATTACTGATCAGTAATTATTGAGGGCTCTTGTGGGGGCTGTTACTGCAGGTAAGGAGGTGAAGGTATTGGGGATTGGGAGTTCAGCAAGGGCACCCTCAGGTCCTCACTCAGAGCCAAAGGTAAATTCTTGGACACTATGACTTTAAATGAAATTACATAAATTGAGACCAACTTTATCACAGGCTAATTGATATAAACAAGTGTTAATTTCCTACGACATATTTCTGGTCACAAAAACATCACAAAACTTACTCTAAATGAAGACCGAAAACACTTCTGATATTAAAGATTGAAATAAATGTGAGCTATACATTCATTTAAGAAAGAGTCAGAAAAACAAGATCATTATTGTCCAACCTGCTTATTCCAGTTCCTGGTCTCGGGTGACCAGAGCCTCTCCCAGCACCTCAGGGCACAAGGTAGGCATCCACCTGGACATCCACCCTTCCATACAGGGCCACTGACCTGACCCACCCACACTCACTCAGATTGGGACAAATTAGTCACCCCAGCAACCTGGCTTAAGGATGTGGGGGGAAACCGAAATCCCAAGTGAAAACCCACACAGACAAGGGGAGAACATGCAGACTCCACACAGTGGCCCTGCCTGGAATCTTTTTCTTTTTTCTCATCAGTATAATGAAACAATGTTGAATGACACGATGTTACTCAAGGACCGGAAGGTGGCCCAGTCAGCAACCGTGTCCAGCATGCTACGCAGATACCATAGAATCCCCTGCCAGTGCTAAGTGTCTCCAAAAGTGAGCCACCATATGGGAAGGGGACACCTGCCAACCTTCTCCCCTTTAAAAAATAGCGCCATCTTAAGCCCTTGCTTTCCACCTGCTTCTGAGTCAACTAGTTAATGGCCAAGGTACCCATCATTTTCTTTTCTTTTTTTATTTTATTGTTTAAAGTATTACAGATAGTAGTACATATTTCTCTTTTTTCCCCCACTGACCTCCCCCAACCTCCCCTATCGCCCCAGCAATTGCCCTCGTCCCCTTGCCTGCAGTGTCTTGTATCTGTTGGTTGTGCTTATATGCATGCATACAAGTCCTTCTGTTGCTCTCTTACCCCCCCAGTGCTCTCTTACCTTCCCACTGTAGTTTGACAATCTTTCTGATCGTGTTCTATGTGTGAAAGTTTCACTGTACTTGTTTTAAAAAGAGAAAAAAGCCCTGTACTCCTGGGTTCTTAAAATGCAGGCTATTCGTTTTCTAAATGTTCTGATTCTAGATGGGCTAGTTCTTTCCCTGTTGCCTCATTTCCCTCATCTGAGGAGGATTGGAGTGATTCTGTCTGTTTCCATCAGATCTGAGGGGTGCACATAAGAAAAGACTGGGAGGGCAATGTTAGCAATCTTTATTCCCAGGTAATAGCGATTCCCTGAAAGTGTTGGGGTGGGGGTGGTATGAACCCCCAGCTCAGGGGGGTTTCCATGAGCTTATCTCACGTAGGCCAGCCTGAGAGGAGTGTTCCAGGGTGATGGAGGTGTTGTAGTAGGAGCAGACAGTAGCTGTGGAGCATGTCTTGCTTCACAATCAGCCATACCCATTTGTGAGTTGGTATTTACAGGAATAAATTACTCCACTTCCAGGGTGACACTCTGCAGGCACATGAGGTAAAAGTAAGGACAAATTTTGCAGAAACATGGGTTGAGCTGCATTGTTCAGTGGGAGTTTCCCCTGTCCCTGCACATTTAAGCAGATTTACCTGTCAGACACCTTTGAAGCTCCATGTGTTCTATGATACTGTAATCCTCGGAACCTCACAGAGAGACCACTCAGTCTCTACCTCATTATCCTCACTCTGTTCCCTTCTGACACTTTCCCAGCCAGCCAGGGAGAATGAGGACCCAGGGACTGCTAAGTGTCCTGTGACTCATTTGAGCTTGTCAGAAACATTTTCCACCTTTATATCCTGAAGTTCTATAATCCCACCTTCAGCATTACTGTCTGTTGTAGCTTTTCTTTCTACTTCCCAAGAATTTCTATTTACAAGCAAAATCTACAAGCCAAGATCTAGACATTTCCAGCATGACCTTCAGCATTATGATTCCATTCAGCTTCCTCTTCTCCACATCTTTCTCCTCTTCCCTTTTCTTCCCCTTCCCCCTCTTCCTCCTGTGTTCCTACTCCTTCTCCTACTCTCACTCTTCCTCTCTCTCCTCCTTCTCCCCCTTCTCCTTTTCACCCTCATCCCCCTCCTCCTCACCATGGTTACTGTCTTATTAGGATATCTAACTTAACTCCTTATTTTAAAAGCCCCCCATTATGGTACCTCCAATTCTTCACATTTAAAACTGAGAATTTTCTTTGATGCCCCTTTCATCTCTTTCTTCTTGCCTTCAGCATATAAAGAATCAATAGCAGTTCAATATTATTCAACATGCACTGATAACATCCTTCTGTTGGCAGGCCAAGTTATGACAGTGCCCTTAGATGGTACCAACAAACATTCTTTTTTTTAAATATATATATATATATATAATTGATTTTTTACAGAGCAGAAGGGAGAGGGATAGAAAGTCAGAAACATCGATGAGAGAGAGACATCGATCAGCTGCCTCTTGCACGCCCCCCACTGGGGATGTGCCCACAGCCAAGGTACATGCCCTTGCCGGAATCAAACCCGGGACCCTTCAATCCGCAGTCCGACGTTCTATCCACTGAGCCAAACCGGTCTCGGCCCAACAAACATTCTTGTTAACATCTTTTGAATTTTTATATCTTGGTCTTGGGTTGAAATGATTACAACTTCTCATTAGATTTTCTGTCAAGTCTTGCTTACTTTTCCTGAACCAAAGAAAGGCCAAAAATAAATAAGATTCAAACTTAAAACCGGGGTCAGAGGTGCTCACCTAATTCCTGGGCCTTCACATCTTTCATAAAACTCCCCTGACTTCTTGTGAATCAAAATTAGGCAGCTAAACAGCACTCAGCCTGGAGCCAGTATACGACCGGCTTCAGTTACAATGTTCTCCCTTATTAATTAAGCAGATATCTGCATCTGCAAACTGAATATACTGGTCTCTGCCTTTCCCAACTCAGTGTACGATTGTTAGGGAACTCAAAGGGCATGAGGTTTATGGTAGATGGGCCCAAAGTGCACAGGACTCCTTAGTACCAGCATCCGGGTCTCTGCTAGTTACTGAAGCCACAGTCATCTGCTGGCCAGTTTATATTTTCCATTCCTGTTGCAACTCCAGCTGAAACTCTGTTCTGTGTGACTAAGCAGATATCTGGGGGGTTACTTTTCATGTCATTTTTGTTATATTTTAAGGGGCAAGATGCTACCTATGACACTCCTGCTTCAAAAGCCCAAAGGCAGGGCCTGTTTATTTGGTCCATTATGGAGAATGAATACAGGTGGTGAGCGCCAAGAAGCCTGGGGTGTGGTTTGATAGTATGTTGATGGCAGATGTGTAAAACGAACTTGAAAAGGACAGTCTTTTTGAAGACCAGATCATTTTAGAAAGTGAGATTGAAGAGGAAAAGGAGAAGAAAGCCTATAACCCACTAAATAGGTTTTAAGGTAGTTCTGACTATGCATTTATTTTAAATGATAGCTATAAAACCTCATTAGAAAGGAAATACTGGGGGAAAAAGCCCCCGACTTGGTTATAAATGGCTCACTAGAGTCCATGTAAAGTGGTTATTGAATTAGACAAAAATGATGATAAATATCAGAGGAGAAAACCTAGAAGATGAATATGTCCTCAGCAACATCTTAGAATTCGGTCTAAAGAGGGAGAGAGGAGGCGACTTTGAGTCCTGGCTGCTGTCTGCTGTCTATCACTACAGTTTTGTATTTTCTAGAGTTTCATGTAAATGGAATCAATTATACAGTATATAGAAGTTGGGGTTTGGCCTCTTTTATGAGAATAATGCTTTTGAAAACAATTCATGTTGTGTGCGTCTGCAGCTGTGTTTTTGGTTTATTGCTAGTTTACGGATATATGATGACTTGTTTATTCACTAGCTGATGGACATTTTTGTTATTTTCAGTTTGGGCTATTATGCATAAAGCTGCTATAAACATTTTTGTATGAATCTTTAGGTGGGTATATGTATATTCTATATATATTCCTTTCTCTTGGGAAAGAGAGTTATTACTAGGTCAAATGATGATTAACTTTATAAGAAACTGCCAAACTGTTTTCTGAAGTAGTTTCATCATTCTGTAATCTTCTAAATAATGTCTGAAAGCTCCTCTGTCCCACAGATTCACTGGCATTCAGTATTGCTCTTTTTAATTTTAGCTATTTTTATGGAGTGTAGTAATATCTCATTGTGGTTTCAACTTGCATCCCTCTAGTGATTGGCGATGTTGAGCATCTTCTTCAGTGTTTATTTGCCATCAACGTACATTGTTTGTAGACATATTCATTGAAATATTTTGCTCAGTTTTTTATTGGTTTCCCAGTCCTCTTATTGTTAGTCTTTGAATTCTGAATCCAAATTCCTCTTCAATCTGGGACCTTTCAAGGGATGTCTGACTGCCTGTTTAGGCCCAGTGGGATTGTGCCTAAATGGGCAGTCGGACATTCCTCTCACAAACCAGGACTGCTTTCTCCCAACTGTTTGCCTGCCTTCCTGATTGTCCCTAATTGCTTCTGCCTGCCAGCCTGATCAAACCCTAAGCATTCCCCTGTCAGCCTGATTGATGTCTATCTGCTCCTCTGCCAGCCTGCTGGCCCCCAACATCTCTTGTCTGCTGGCCTGGTCACCCCTAACTGCCCTCCCTTGCAGGTCTGATCACCCCTAACTGCCCTTCCCTGTAGGCCTGGTTCCTACCCACTACTCTACCCTGCAGGCCTGGGTCCCCCCCTCCCAACTGCCCTTCCTTGCAGGCCCAGTCACCCCCAACTTCTCTCCTCTGCCAGCCTGGTCTCCCCTAACGGCCCTCCCCTGCAGGTTTGATCACCCCCAACTACCCTCCCTTGCAGGCCTGGTTCCTCCAATGGTCATCCCCTGCTGGCCATCTTGTGGTGGCCATCTTGTGTCCACATGGGAACAGGATCTTTGATCACAAGGGGCAGCTGTCTTGTGTGTTGGAGTGATGGTTAATCTGCATATTACTCTTTTATTAGATAGGATAGAGGCCTGTTACATGGGTGAGGCATGGTGTGGCCTGGGCAAAGGACCTGTGGTGGTTGGCAGGTCAGCCACACCTCCAGCTACCCAAGTGGAGGCCATTATCTGGGATGCATTTATCTTCTACAACTGAAACTTAGTAGCCTTGAGCCAAACCAAGCCTCCTGCTCACTCTGTGGGGGCAGCCATATCTGTTGGAATTGATTTACCTTCTGTAATTGAAACTTTGTAGCCTGGATTGGAGGCCTAGGCCGGCCAGAGCTGCAGAAGCTTAGCTTCCTCCATCGCCGGGGGAAACCCTAGCCTATGCTCTCTCCAGGTCCGTGGTTCTCACCAATTCTATTGGGATTTATGTATCTTCTATAATTGAAACTTTGCAGCATTGAGTGGAGGCCTAGGCCAGCAAGGGCAAGCGGAAAGCTTGGCTTCCTCCTGCTTTCAGTGTCTGCAGCCATCATGGCTGGGGTTTATTTGCATATTCACTACTGATTGGATGGTGAACATGGCTTGTAGATATAGTGGAGGTATGGACAATTTGCATATTACTCTTTTATTAGATAGGATTTTGCTATTTTATTCCAAGTTGTTACTTGCCTTTTGATTTTCTTAACAGTGTCTTTGAAAAGAAAATCTTTTATTTTTATATTTTTATGGTTCATGTTTTTGAATTCTATTTAAGTAATTATTGCCTAATCTAAGGGCACAGAGATATTTTTATTTTTTTCTGTATTCTTCTAAAATTTCAGTGGTTTTAGGTCTTAGGTTTTGGTCTGTGCATTAATTTTTATATATGGAAATAATTTTTGTGAAAAAAGAGGTGAAGTACATTATTCTTAATATAAAGAATATATTTAAAGTGCATTTCTTATAGACAGCATATAATTGGGTCTTGCTTTCTTTTCTCAAATTCAACAAACTTGGCCTATTAATTGGCATATTGAGGCCACTTATATTTAATGTAATTATCCAAATATTTAGGTATAAATCTGCCATTTTACCATTTATTTCCTATTTGTCCCATCTTTAAAAAATATTTTTGCTTCTTTTTCTGCTTTCTTTTAGGGGAATATTTTTTCATGATTTCACTCTATCTTCACTTCCAAATTATTATCTGTACCCCTTAGTTATTAATCTAATTTTTTTAATCTTTATTGTTCCGTTTATTAATTACATTGTTCCCCTTTTTCCCTCTATAGCTCCCCTCCACCCTGTACCCATCCCACCCTCTGCCCTCACCTCCCCAACACTATCCTCTCCCATAGGTTCATGATTTTTTCCACTCTCTTGCTGCACCTCCCACACCCCTTTTCAATCCATTCCCTCTATATATCCATGATTCTGTTATATTTACCAGTTTATCCTGTTCATCAGATTATTTATTCACTTGATTTTTAGATTCATTTGTTGATAGATGTGTATTTGTTGTTCATAATTTATATTTTCACCTTTTTCTTCTTCCTCTTCTTAAAGAATATCTTTCAGCATTTCATATAATGTTGGTTTGGTGGTGATGAACTCCTTTAGCTTTTTCTTATCTGCGAAGCACTTTATCTGATCCTCAATTCTGAATGATAGCTTTGCTGGATAGAGTAATCTTGGTTGTAGATTCTTGCTCTTCATTATTTTGAATATTTCTTGCCACTCGGGTCTGGCCTGCATCGTTTCTGTTGAGAAATCCGCTGACAATCGTATGGGTGCTCCCCTGTAGGTAACCAACTGTTTTTCTCTTGCTGCTTTTAATATTCTCTCTTTATCTTTTGTCCTTGGCATTTTAATTATGATATGTCTTAGTGTGGTTCTCTTTAGATTCCTATATTTTGGGGTTCTGTGTACTTCTTGGGCTTTTAAGTCAGTTTCTTTCACCAGGTGGGAGAAGTTTTCAGTCACTATTTCTTCAAGTAAGTTTTCATTATCTTGCTCTCTCTCTTTTTCTGGTACCCCTATAATTCAGATGTTGGTATGCTTGAGGTTGTCCCAGAGGCCCCTTACACTATCTTCAATTTTTTGGATTCTTTTGGCTTCTTGCTTTTCCAGCTGAGTGAATTTTGCTTCTTTGTATTTCAAATCTTTGACTTGGTTCTTGTGGTCCTCTAGATTGCTTTTAGGTCTTTGTATAATATTTTTATTTCAGTCAGTGTATGCTTAATTTCTAGTTGGTCCTTTTTCATATCCTTGTAGGTCTTGTTCATTTCCTTGTAGGTCTTGTTCATTTCCTTGTAGGTCTTGTTCATTTCCTTGTAGGTCTTGTTCATTTCCTTGTAGGTCTCGGTCTTTTCTAGGAGCCTCTTGAAAAACCTTATAACCGAGGTTTGAACTCTATGTCTAGTCATCTTTTTTTCCTCCATTTCTTTCACACCTGATTTCTTTTCATTTCTCTGCATTGTGGCTGCTTTCCTGATTTGGTCCATTAGCTTTGTGTGGTAGATGTCCTCTAAGGTACAGTGGCTCAGCCTCCCTAGTTACCTGAGGTGGATACTCTTGCTGCAGCCCTTTATAGGTTGCACAGTATTGTTGAAGTTAAGCCTAGCTTATTGTTGTTAGCACTAGGAGAGTTTGACCTCCAGGCCAATTGATTGTGAGGATAAGCTGTGTTCAGGTTGGATGGGTGAAGTCTCTGGGCTGAGCAGGCAGCATCAGCTCCACCCTATGCAGCACCTAGGTCTCTGTGCAGGGTGGTAATGGCTGGGTGCACCCTCCGAGAGAAAGCTGCCGCCAATCTCCACCCTCTGCCAGACAACTCAGCCTCTCCCAAAATGAGTCTGCACACCCAAAGTCTTACCCAGGGTTGTAACACAATGCAGTCCAGTGGTCTCCCGAACAAGGGAGCAAGTCACGAGTCCTCTCTGTGTGGTCGCACACTTCTGTTCCCAAGTTTACGCACAAACTGCTGTTCCCAAGTTTACACACACTCTCCTCAAGCTTGCAGACTTCTGCCGCTCCTGGGCTTCAGCATGCTTTCTCACTGTCCAGTTTCACCTTGTATGGGTGTGGTTTCCCCAGACCTGTCCTGGAACTGGGGAATCAGTGCAGTGGGACGCCTTTGCCCTCCCCGTTGGAGAAAACCAGCCGGGTTTGCAGCCATCCACACTCTCCGCTGGCGTGCGCGCATGGCTCCAAACCTCTGGCTCAGTGAGTACCCTCAGCGTTGCCCTCCGCCGCCCCTCTGAGTCACAGTGTCCTATCTTTACTTTTATTTGTGGAATTTTCACTCAGCCAGCTTTCTGGTGATTCTGAATGATATTTGTTCTGTCGTTAAGTTGTAGTTTTGGAATTGTTGTGTGGGGCAGCAAGATAGGTGTTTACCTATACCACCATCTTGGTTCCTCCCTGATTAATCTAATTTTTAAATATATTTTGATTCCATCTTTAGCAAATCAATCCTAAATAATACATTACATAATATTTTCATATAATCCTACCCACCCTTTATGTTATTTTTATATATTTTATTTCTACATCTTAGAAGCTTTGCAATGTTACTGTGTTTGCTTTAGTGGACTATCTTTTAAATATATTAAAAAGTAATAAAATATAAAAATATGTTATGTATATACCACATACTTACCATTTCAGTTTTCTTCATTCTTTTGTATATAATAAGATCTTGATATTCATTTTTCACATACCTATGAAACTTCCCTTAATATTTCTTACACTAAAAATCCTCTGGCAATGAATTATCTCACCTTATGTTAGTTTGAAAAAAATTTTCTTTGATTTTTAAAATAATTGAAAAGTTAAGTAGTTAAAATTAATTTTTATAATATTGACAGGTTTTTCTTTTTTTTTCTCTCAGCACTTTAAAGATATTATTCCATTATTTTTTGGCTTATGTAGTGTCTGACATGAAGTCTGACATAATTTTTTAAATCTTTATTGTTGAAAATATTACATGTGTCCCATTCTTCCCCCCACTGACCTACTCTAGTTTATTCTCACCCCCACCCCAGGCCTTTACCTCCCTATTATCTGTGTCCATGGGTTATACACATATGCATATAATTTCTTTGGTTGATCTCTTCTGATCACCTACCCTACCCCTTCTTCCATCTGAGGTTCAACAGTCTGTTACATGCTTCTATGTTTCTGGATCTGTTTTGTTCTTTAGTTTATTTTGTTCATTAGATTCTACATATGAGTGAGATCATGTGATACTTATCTTTCTCTGACTGGCTTATTTTGCTTAGTGTAATACTCTCCAGGTCCATCCATGCTATTGCAAAAGACATCATTTTTTATCTTTGTTCCTCTCTAAACTTATCCTTGCTTTTGAGATTCTGTCTTTATCATTGATGTTCAGCCATTTGATCATGCATGCCTCATGTGGTTTTTTTCTATGCTAGTTCTTTCTCTTTGGATCTCTTAGATTTCAGGTTTAGGTTTCTTAAGGACTATAATTAACTTGGGTAACTTTTTCTCATGGTTCTTTTCTTTCCATTTCTTTCCTTTACTTCTGAAGCTCCAGTTATACATATTTAGACTACTTCATATTGATTCCCATTTCATTGATGCTCTGCTTATTTCTTCGAATCTTATTTTGGATAGTTTATATTGTTATGTCTTCAAATTCACTGATTTTTTTCTGCTATATCTAATATCTCTGCTAATCTTGTTAACCCTATTTAATGTATTTTTTGTTTAAATGTACTTTTTCCTATCTATAATTTTCATTTGGGTATTTTTATTATTTTAATGTCTCCTAATTATGTTCAAGTTTACTTTATATCTTTGTACATATTTATAATATCTACAATATTTCCAAGTCCCTGTTTGTTAATTTTGTTATTATTACTGTGTTTGTTTCTATTAATTAATTTTCCTTTTAGATATAAATATTTTCCTGCTTTTTTTGCATGCCTGGTGATTTTTTTAAATTATTTTTCAAAATATGTTTTCAGTTCTTTTTAGAGAGAGGGAGGGAAAGGAACAGAAATGAAAACATTTATGAGAGAGAAACTCCTGAATGCCCCTTATTGAGGATCCAGCCCACAACCCAGACATTTGCCCTGACCAAGAATGGAACTGTGACCTTCTGGTTCATGGGTCAATGCTCAACCACTGAGGAACACCGGCTAGGCTAAGATTTATTTTTCAAAATTGTAAGTTGGCCTACAATATTATGTTAGTTTTTACATAGAGATTTCACATTTATATATTTTTGCAAAGTGATCCCTGATAAGTCTAGTATCCATCTGAATTTCTGGTTATTTTTTACCAGATGCCAGAGATTGTAAATTTACATTGTTGAGTGCTTAGATTCAAAATTCCTATGAAAACTGTTGGATTTTATTCTGGGGTACATTTAAATATTTGCATATTAGTTTTCTAAGGCTTGCACTTAAGTTTATAAGTCCAAGAAAGGCTTTATTCTAGGTGTAATATACCTAAGGCTTGACCCTTCTAAGGACTCTATACTATAGCCCACATATTAGAAGGTTTATCCTTTCAGGGTGGTAAAATTGTAAACTATTTTCAGCCTTGTGTGAACTCAAAAAATTATTTAACCTACTGCCCCATAGTGATTGCCTCATTAATTTCACTTCATGCATGTGCAGGTCAGTGCCTAGTCGAAGACTGTAATGAGACCTCTGCTATGATCCCTAGTTTGAAATACACTGCCCTGGAAATTCTAACTGCCTTAACAATCCTCCCTTCCTGGACACATACACACATGCCTATATTTATTTCTTCATTTCAGCAGGACCTTCAGAATTTGTGTATGTTCCTTCTCTATGTGTTTCAGTCTGGAAATCACCACTGCATAGTTGGCTGGAAAAATTGTAGAGCTCACCTCATTTGTTTTCCACGATGCAGAGATCAAATTGTACGCTGCCTATTGTCCAATATTTGAAAACTGTTTAACAGTGTATGTGTATGCCTGTTACAATTAATCCTTAATGGACAGCAGAAAAATATCTCTATATTTTTACCCATACCCATATCCTCTGGTCTACTGGATTTCATTACTTCTTAATTATCTTCCTGTATAGACAGTCATGGAATATCGGTGAGTGAAGAGTGGCAGGGGAATTTGAAAGATAAGGTCACATTAACTTCAGTCTTTGTTGTACCCACATTTCAACTACAGTTACATAAAAGAAAAACAAATGATCCTTGAATATTCACTTAAACTAGATTTATAATAATTAAAATCCTGAACCAAGTAGCTAAGGCATGGTAAAGTGAATACTATAAAAAAGTTTATCGATATGAAGACTTGAGCTTCCTTCCTTGCTGTATGTAATTATAAAAATCATTAATACTTATTAAATACAGAGACAAATAGAGAAGAAAAATATATGAACATTAAAATGTTATTTTTCTGGAGACTTTTATTAAATATCTATAATTGTAGTTTTATATTACAATATAAGCAAACTAAAATCATGTAAAAGTTTAACCCCCACAGAAATGGTTGCCCAAAGATAAATTTTTAATTTAAAAAACTTAGGGTATGTTTTAGATCTTGTGAACAGCTTTAATAAATATTTATCTGTTGCTAAATTGATGAGTCTGAACCTCCCCATGCTTCTCTGTTTTTATACACTTCTTACAAAAAATAAGCTATTTTGAATATTTTCCTGCAGCGCTTTAACTCCGGTTTACTTTTTTTGCCCCTTCCTTTACTTGCCTTGTGAAAGCAGTTGCTGCCGTAGCTGGTTTTGCTCAGTGGATAGAGCGATAGCCCATGTACTGAAAGATTCCAGGTTTGATTCAGGTCAAGGGCACGTACCTCGGTTGCAGGCTCCATTCCTGCCCCTGGTCAAAGAGCATGCAGGAGACAACCAATTGATGTGTCTCTCTCACATTGATGTTTCTCTCTTTCTGTCTTTCCCCCTTCCTTCCACTTGCACTAAAAATCAATGGGAAAATATCCTTGGATGAGGAATAACAAACAAAATACAAAAAAGAAAGAAAGCAGTTATTCCAGGTATGGGAAGCTTAGAGTAGAGAAAGTTGTTCATAAAATTCATCAAAAACTGCAATGGAGTAAAAGAGATTGAGAGAGACAGTTTCCCATCATGGCCTTCTGTACCTATCAGATTCACGATATAATTGAACAACTTTTCACTTCATTTTGGTAGGAGAGATAGAAATGGAGTGAATTCATGAGAAAGGCTAGATCATTGAACAGATATAAGAATATCTGCATCTTCTATAAAAGAAAATTGGTCACGAAGTAATCATAAGCTTTGTGGAAAGTTAGGAGGGATCTGTGTTAGACTCTCATTATCAAGGCCTCTGACCCAGAAGTGATGACTCCTAAAGCAAGATGTAGGAATCTGGGATCCAACTCTGTTCCTAGATCAGCTGACAATTCAAACAAACGTTGGTTGTTAAACTGTAGTGGACACATTAACCTACTCTTGTGTATCACCGTAATACTGCACATAAGTCTGGCCTTGTTTAACAGAATAAGCATAAGTAGAATACAAGACATAAATGAGTTATGTGAAAAATATTACGAATTTTTTTCATTCTAGAGGAATAGGAAATTAGAGATAATTATTAAAAATTGTCAAATCAAGAAAAGTTTGGAGATTTATATCACACTTCAGAATACTATGTCATGAGCAATCTCTAGAATCTTAAAAGAGGTAGTTTTAGTGTCAGTGGTGAGGAAGTGTCCATCTTACAGCAAACTTAAGGATTTTTTCTCAGGGCTTATACCAGCTGAATATGTAAATAAATTTGAGGAGGATTTCTATGAATTCATGGACTTTATGGGCATTTGGGACACACTTCTAACCTTTTCCAGCTTATATCCTGGAGTAATACTCCACCACAATATCTTATATGATGCTGCTATCAGACATAGACTATTGATTCATAGGTTACCAACCCAGGCTGAAGTGTATTATTTTCATTTAAATAACTTGTACTTCATCTTTATGATCTGCTTCTTTCATTTTCTGTCATGTCAACTCCCTATATTTTTCTCAATATGCATCCTCCATGAAACATCTGATCTTTACACCAAAGAGATCACATTGGATTGGAAAACAAATGCACTCTCCTATGCACTTTCAAATCTGGAAAGCTTAAATCCAGTTTGAACTTAGAGGCTGAGCATTCCCATGCATTCTGAAGCCATCAAATTGAACTTATCCTCCCAGAAGGTCACCCATGCCACAGCCAAAAGTTACCCAATGGTTGTGGATAATTAACCAGTACAGTTATTTTTCACTACTTTGACAAAACCATAGGGTAAACTTAGGATGAATAATATATATTTAATTTATGTTGCTTTGCCAACAGCTTAGTTTGGTGTTTTTCTTAGAATGTTTCAGCCATGCAGATGAAGAGAAGGATGTGCAAACAAAGAGATCTGTTCCACCATCTGTAGTTGAAGTTTCTGTTGCCAATACAACCCATAGCTTAAAGATGTTTAGAAAACTGTAGATAATGGATACAATGACTTTTTACATGACCACATGCATTATAGGAAAGTCTGCCAGTTAATATGCTCTGAACATGGAACACCCATAAGTTGCTCTTATTGGCTGTTGAACTGTGACCTCGTTGCATGTTTTGTTAAAAATGTAGATAAGGATTAAAGTTCTCAAAGTAAAAAGAGTTTGAGTTATAAGATTTTTATTTGCTAGAATTTATGAATATTTAAGAGGAAGAAACGGTAATTACTAAAGTCTATTTGTTTGAATCTATAAGGAAGAGCAGATCATTGTACTGAAGCAAGTATAACTTTTTAGGATAGATATGTATATCTTTACTAACTGAAAATCATGGCTTACTGATCTGGAAATGTTCCAGGAACATACAATCAGTCTGTGAACAAAGGAGCATCAGTAAGTGTCAATTACTTAGGTTTTCTTTTAAAAAAAATTTTTTTTTCTGGGAGCCAACTACAAAATGGATTTCTTGAGAAAACAGACTCTGTCCTTTCTATACAGGAGGCAACTTGAAACCAACTCTAGATGTGTTGCTTCATATTCATAATTGGTCATTAATAACAGTGATTACTAACCCTCAAGAAAATGACTGCAAAAAAAAAAAAAAGTAAATGCTTAGGGAAAAAAAAGGCCCCTAGGGAGAAGCAAAGATGGCGGCATAGGTGAACACCTATTGTTCTGCTCCGCGCAACGATTTAGGAACTACAACATAACAGCAGAACAGACAGCACCCAGAATCGCCAGAAAGCTGGCTGAATGAAAACTCCACTAACTGGAGTGGAGGTGGGACACTGAGACTCAGAAACGGCGGGAGCGCAGTCTTTCAGAGGGAAACAGGTTAGGAGCCGTCCTGGTCGCATGCGCACGGGCTGGGGCTGGAGCAGCAACGCCCATCCCACTGCCCGGATTTCCCAGCACCAGGCGAGATCCGGCCGAGGTCTGTCCCACTGCCGGGATCCCCCAGCCCCCAGCGCCAGGCGAGGTCCGGCCGAGGTCCGGGGGATGCACCCTGGAAGCGAGGCGCGGCAGAGGCTCCTGAACTGCGAGTTTTCGCGAAAGGGTCGCGCAAACCCACGACTTGCCCCCTGGAAACTTGCCTCCTGGTTCTGGAAACCATTTATTTTTACAATCCTGGGCTAGACTTTTGGTGTGCAGGCACATTTGGGGAAAGGCGGAGTGGTCTGGCAAGGGGAAGAGACTAGTGGCTTTCTCTTGGAGGTGTCTGCAGCCATCCCCATCCAACAGAGACCCACGCGCGCGAGCGACGCATAGGACGCAGCTGATGTTGACGCTACCTGCGCAGCTCAGAGACTCCGCCCATCCAACCTGAACACAGTCTCCCTTCACAGCCAATTGGCCTGGAGGTCAAACCCTCCTAGGGCTAACAACAAAAAGCTGGGTTTAAATTCAAAAATACTGAATACAACCCATAAAGAATTGCAGTAAGAGCACCCACCTCAGGTAACTGGGGAGGCTGAGCCACTGTCCCTTTGAAGATATCCACCACATAAAGCAGCCACCATGCAGAGACATGGAAAGAAATCAGGTGTGAAAGAAATGGAGGAGAAAAGACGACAAGACACAGAGTTCAAAACCACAGTTATAAGGCTTTTCAAGAGGCTCCTACAAAAGGCCGATCAACTTAATGAGAATTACCGGAAATAAACAAGACCAACCAGCAAATGAATGAGAATTACAAGGAAATGAATGAGAACCTCAAGCAAATGAATGAGACCCTCAAGGAAATGAACAAGGCCTCTGAGGATACGAACCAGACCCTCACGGATAAAAAAAAGGACCAACTAGAAATCAAGCTTACACAGACTGAAATAAAAAATAATACACAAAGTCCTAAAAGCAGTCCAGAGGGCCACAAGAACCAAGTCAAAAATTTGAAATACAAAGAAGCAAAATCCACTCAGCTGGAAAAGCAAGAAACAAAAAGAATTCAGATAATTGAAGATAGCGTAAGGGGCCTCTGGGACAACCTCAAGCATGCCAACATCCAAATTATTAGGGTCCCAGAAAAAGAGAGAGAGCAAGTTAGTGAAAACCTACTTGAAGAAATAGTGACTGAAAACTTCCCCCACCTGGTGAAAGAAACTGACTTAAAAGCCCAAGAAGTACACAGAACCCCAAAATATAGGAATCTAAAGAGAACCACACCAAGACATATCATAATTAAAGTGCCAAGAGCAAAAGATAAAGAGAGAATATTAAAAGCAGCAAGAGAAAAACAGTTGGTTACCTACAGGGGAGCACCCATACGATTGTCAGCGGATTTCTCAACAGAAACGATGCAGGCCAGACCCGAGTGGCAAGAAATATTCAAAATAATGAAGAGCAAGAATCTACAACCAAGATTACTCTATCCAGCAAAGCTATCATTCAGAATTGAGGATCAGATAAAGTGCTTCGCAGATAAGAAAAAGCTAAAGGAGTTCATCACCACCAAACCAACATTATATGAAATGCTGAAAGATATTCTTTAAGAAGAGGAAGAAGAAAAAGGTAAAAATATAAATTATGAACAACAAATACACATCTATCAACAAATGAACATAAAATTCAAGTGAATTGATAGGCTGATGAACAAGATAAACTGGTGACTATAACAGAAACATGGACATAGAGAGGGAATGGACTGACAATTCTTGGGGAGAAAAGGGTTGTGGGAAGTACAGCAAGAGATTGGACAAAAATCTTGCAACAATGGGAGAGGACATTGGGGAGGGGGAGGTGAGGGTGGAGGGTGGGATAGGTACAGGGTGGAGGGGAGATATAGAGGGATAAAAAGGGGAAAACAATGTAATTAATAAACTGAACAATAAAGAAAAAAAAAGTAAATGCTTAGGAAATAGCCAGGGTAGATGTCTCAGGGACTGCAGTGGGATACCAGCCACACTGAGGAAAGGATGGTCGGCCTTGGATTCCACAACAGTGTGTACACTATGACCTCACCGGGGCCTCAGCTTGCCCTGAAAGCCACTTATGGAAACTTATTGGCCATCTATTTGTAATGGTCACTGTGCCACGCTTACTACAGATGAGCTCTGATTATATGAAGTTAGAATAGTTTTAAAAATCACTCATTGTCACACTGCCAGCAGGTAACCAAGAAAGTCTTCAAACCTAGTCTTTCCAATTTGGAAGCCTGTTTTCTTTTAACTTCATTTTTCTGAGTAATAAGAGGAATTAGAACTCAAGTCGGGTTTTCTTAAGCCTCACCTATATAATAGTATCTTCAGGCAGATACATTAATAATACCAAGAATCTTGGTTTACAAATTCAAGTGATTAAAGACTTGTGAACCACAATTTGCAAGAAAAAAATTGAGATACTTTAACCTGAAGAAGAGAAGACTGAGGAAAAATAATTGGTGGCATTTTTCAAACACTCAAATTTATTGCTAATTCAGAACCCACTAACTTGGAAACTTGTATTTACTGAAACAGTGTTAGAAATAGACATATCCCCTTGCAGCTATTTTTTTTAAAAGTTAATGCTCCTATGTAATGGAATAGTACAAAACAAGTTTGGAAGAAGCATAGACAGCACAATTAAGAAAATGAATTGTTTTAAAAGAAAAACACTCACTGTTTTATGTAAATAAATCCAGGGAGTTACTGAGTGAGTAATCTCATCTACTCACTACCTATTGTCCCCAGGAACTCGACTCTGTGAGAACTAAGTCCTTGTACTTCTACTAGAGACCCAGTGCACAGAATTCATGCACTCTGGGGTTCCTCCGCCTGGCCTGTGCCCTCTTGTAGTCTGGGAGCCCTTGGGGGATGTCTGACTGCTGTGGAGGTGGGAGAGGCTTTCACCACCACCACTGCTCTCACCAGCCATGATCCCAGCTTCTGGCTGAGCAGCACGCTCCCTGTGGGAGTGCACTGACCACCAGGGGCAGCTCCTGCATTGAGCATCTGCCCCCTGGTAGTCAGTGAGTGTCATAGCCACAGGTCATTCAGCAGTTTGGTCTATTTGCATATTAGCCTTTTTTTATATAGGAATTATATAGGGTGGGTGCTGATGTTATAAGGTATGCCACGCTCAGCATGGCATTTAGAATCCCTGAGGACAAGGGCCAGAGTAATGATTCCACACTGGCTTTTGCTATACCTGGGACCTACTGACCCAGTGATGCTTTATGGTGGAGGTGGGGACTGAGGAGGATGCTAAAGCAGCATTCCATGGGCTATCTCTCATCCTGGTCACTGACCCTTGCTCTGAGGGCTTTAAAGTATTAAAAAAAATCGGTCTTTAAAATATTCAGTAATTCTGAATGATCTTATCCCTCTGCCTATCTGAATTAATAAAGTGGCTATATGTAAGAAGGGGCTACACAGAAGAAGGAAGTTAGCTGTTTTCTCTGGTTGCTGGAGTCAGAACAAAAAGCAGCAGATTGGGGTTTCAAAAGGAAATGTTCACATTCAATTTAATTTCAGGAAGAACTTTCTAAAGATTAGAATTGCTCTTTATGCACCTATTCTTCCATTATATTCTGTGAGCACAGACTATGCATCAGGTGCTGTGCTGAGCAGAGCACTGGTGATAGTGAAGGTAGCAGATACCATGTCAGCCTACAATTATTATCAGCTCTGTCAGCATATAATTAATTACCTACTGTGGAGTAAAGGCAACACGGAATGAGGAATGGGCTGATGGGAATATTGAGGAGATAAATAACATTCACTCTGCACCTAGGATGTTCACAGTCTAATAACACTGATTTTTAACATTAGTGGCATTTTCTAGATAACAGTTATGTACATGCTGGATATATTGTGCTATGTTATTACACATTTTAATAAACATAGCATGATGTCTAGTTCTCAAAGCACCCCTAATTTTCAGGTGAGGACACTAAAGCCACCTGTACAAGAAGAAGCACCTGTACAAGAAGAGGCTCATTGGCCAGCGAGTGAGGATTTTGTATTATGCACCTTAAGTTCACACTTGAAAAATCCCTCGTGGAAATATTTCTCCAAAAGTTCTTCTCTACCACCACCCAGGCAGACCCTCATGCTTCTTGCTTCTTGGCCGCTCATCCCTTGGCTGCACCCCTCCCTCTAGGGCACAATAACCCCCCTCAAAGTTCTGATGCCAGAAGGTATTCCTAACCCAAGCACTCTTAATGATCATCCCCCAAAATGGAGCGCCTGCAGATTCCTAAAGCAGCTGCTAAGTGACCAAAAAAGTCTCCATCTCCTTGGTACTGTATTCCCGATGTGAGTAAAGAAGACCCCAAGTCCACACTGTAAGTAAGCATCACGACATCTGCTGCTCACATGCCCTCATGGATCCTGGGGTGCTTAGCTGCTGAGCTGCAGTGCTTAGGCGGCCAGTGCCCCTGGGGCAGCTGGTGTTTATCTCAGGGAGACGCCTATTTTCTGAATAAGCTTTGAATTTAAAGGAGTAGGAAGGTCTGCTGTAAGTCATCTCATGCCTGGGGCTTATTGGCAGTAAGGGAGAGAACCTATCTTGAGAAAGAAGGCAGATAGGACAATGGAAAGAAGGTGGGAAGGCAGACTGGGGTCAGAAACATAATTGGTGACCTTGGAAGAATAAAATCTGCTGGTCCATCCAGCAACCTGACCCTTGAACTCATTAGCAAGGTCCTATTGGCATCTGTTTTCTCACAGCCACAAATGTGTAAAGCTTTTGTCAAGATCAAGATTGAGTCAACTCATTTGGGATGCAAGGCTGGCTTGCCCCTTTGAACTTTGTTCCTATCACAGCCATTTAATTATTTTGTGAGTTCTTGTAATTCTGAGGGCAAAGCTGACTCCAAAAGTGCAATCCCTCATGCTTTTTCAGGTTCTGATGTTTTTATGAACTGGGAGAAACTTACAGTGCCTTAAAGAAACTACATAAAGAAGGTGTCAGCATTTCTAACATAAGCTCCATTTCCACAAGTTTATGCGCTCTCAAGAAACTTGCTTTGTTAAGTCCGAGACGCCCGCCGCTCTCACAAAGGCACCAAGAGACGTTCTCATGCAAACAGCAAAGGGTTTATTCACCAAGCATGCTGGGGCTCACAACCTACCCTGAAGTCAGAGTAGAGGCTGAGAGCCCCAAACCAGAGTACAGCAGGCATTTATACAGAGTCACAAACAAAAGACCTTATCTATGGGGGGTGGGAGTCAGGACATTCAGGGTTTTCAGTTACACAGAGTTTGGGCTTCCTGGCATTGCGGCCCTCTGGCCTGCTACCCACCCCCCCACCCCCCCAGGCGTGACCCCTTATGACCTAAAGTAGAGTTGTAACAGGATTTATGGCCTAAAGTAGAGTTGTAACAGGATTTATGGCCTAAAGTAGAGTTGTAACAACATGAAGCCCTGGATGTCACAAAGGGAATATTTACATTTTGTTTTCCCAAGACCATGGTTTGGCAATTTCCTAAGACCCTTGACCAGCTGGGTGGAACGACCTGTGTTTCACCTCCTTGTTAGTGCTCTGGGGCATCTCACCCTGCTGTGATAGCAGGACTTGGGTCTTACTGATCTAGTCTGGCTGGCGCCTGCCGGATTTGGTGCCTCCTTACATTTTCAGGGTGCAGTTTACCGGTCACTGCTTCTAACTCTGCTGCCTTACAGCTTGAAGGTGAGACTTGGCATATACTAGTAGTGCCCAAGTCCCTGAGTGTCAACACCTCATTTCATAGGTACTTACAAAGGAGTCCTTCACATTCACTACATTTGGCATCTGTAATTTTTAGAAATAGAAATGGCTTTAATAGTAGGTGGTTTTTGAATTTAATGTCAGCGCACGCAATTCTCAGAGATGTCAGGAATACCAAAAGTCCCGGTTTATAGATTCTGGTAGGACAAGAATATGAAGGGAAAGGAAAACAATTTAAAGGGACATATGCCAGAAAAGGTTGGTGTTCTCAGAAGGGCACCCGACATAGACTGACATCATTTCTCCTACCCCAGGCCGTCCTTGCCCTATTTCCTGCCTTGTGTCACAGGCTGGGCCATGGGCTTTGGTCAGAAAACCACTGAAAAGGCCAGCAAGAATCTCATATTGCTTTTTGAGTCTCCATCAGAGGAGACTGTGTTAAATACTCTCTCAGCCATAAAACGCCTGAGGGGAGAGAGAGAGAGTTCTTAGACAAAGCCAGAAAAGCATTACCCCTGGCGGTGAAAGAATTCCAGGAAAAGCCAGCACAGAACTCTACAGATGAGGTCTGAGAGGGCAGAGGCAACTTACTGAGTGGCTGTGGTTCTCAGGGATGGATCAGTCAGGATATGTCGGCATCTTGGGCAGCAACTACCCAGATCCTGGGAATGTGGACAGTGGATCTCAGCCTCCGGATGGAGAACATGGATCCAGGGGCCAGCAAGGACCAAGGTACCTCCCCCACTTTCAGAGGAGAAGCTGGGTGCCTTGTCCAGGAGCAGGGCCATTCTGTGAGCCTTCCTCTCATGAGGCTGCCTCAGTGGCTGCTTTTTCAGTGGACCTTACTTCTGGATTTATCTGTGCTTTGGGGGGTGGGGGAGAGAATCAGTATAGCTTCATGGTTAAGCACATGGTCAAGTCCAAGAGCTTTATTTTTAGCAGTTGGCCTTGGACAAGTTAACCTTTTGAGCCACGGTTCCTCATTTGTGAAGGGCGATAATAGCTCTTACCTTTAGAATTGTGAAGATGAAGAGATGGTACAAAGAAAACGGTAAACTCCTGGTAGCTGTAATAAACAGCCAGACTTGGTGACCTATCTTCACTAAAGAAAGAGAGTCTCCAGCATCCTCCATGCTGACCACTCTATGGTAGATAATCCAAAAGATGCTGGGAGTAAATTATTATGGCCAGTAGTCTGCATACAGGGACTAAGACCTGAGCTGCTATATCCCACGAATTTTTTACTTCTATCTTAATTTGATGCTCACCAATTAGTATCTGAATTCCAGAATTTGCTCATTCTAATGAAGATCCATTTCTAAGTAAAACTGAAATAGTCCAGACATTTAGAATTGCCCCAGCACAACATGTAATGTACTAAATCTGAGCATTGTATATCTAGGTTAAAATAAAGGACACTGAATTCTGAATAGCAGGGTCTTTCTTTTCAAACTCCTCTGGCAACGCTTCCCCATACAAACAGCTGGTCCTTTCTCCACAAGGCCATTCTGTAACAGTGAAGTCTCCTTAACTGAGGAAAAATGAATGGAGAGATAATGAATCATCTGTAAAGCTAGGTGAGACTAAAGCTGACCAGTTGGAGTCCCTGAAGTGAGGGCGTCTCAAACTTAGCCCTTGTGGTCCTCGGGTAATCTCAGACCATGGCCATGTGATCCAGGCCTCTGCAGTCCATGGCCAGCCCAGGTGTGACAGTGTATGAGACTGCTAAATGGCACCACAAACTAGCTGCATCTTCCTACAAATATCCCTGTGGAGACTAAAGATTCTCTTCTGACATGGACCTCATCATCCTAGCACGTCCAAAATCAAGCACCAAACCTACTAGAACCTATAAATGTCAACTCTTTACTTTCTCCTTAGTATTAGGACATGCAGAATTCTACTCAGAGCAAAGAGGTTTCAGAGTGGGGAATGGGCAAATTCTGGAGTTCAGATATTAATTGGTGAGCATCAAATGAGATTGTATAGGAAATGTGGTGAAAGATAAACTATTTATCTATCAGATATATACTAATAAATATACTAGGCATTTTGTATATAACATTCTTTTTTTTTTCAGCTATGCTAGATAGCATTCTGAGTTCAAGAAATTCGATGGTGAACACATTTTTATTCTCATAGCAGCCTTATAAGGAACCTGACACCTTGAGAGACTCAGGATCTTCTGTAGGGATTCACACAGTTATAGACAGAGACCACACCCCAAGCCACTGCTCCATAAAGCACCACAGAAATGTTAGCTGTTGAGCCTCTTGATGCGAAGATTATATTGTATTCTGTTATATTCCCTACCGTGCTGAACACAATGCCTAGTTGTGCCTCTTCCCAGTCCTAAATGTATAAGATGCTGACATAAACTTTACTAAGGACATTTCATCCTTATCGTATAAACAGGAAACCTGTGGGGTGACAACCAGATCTTAGAAGCTGTCTCATTGGGTTAGATAATCCATACCACCATCTTAGAAATTAAATATGTAATAATTTTTTCAGATAATGTATCTGTGAAGATAATATATAATTAGCAGAATATGTCACCTATGATGAAATCAACTTAATTTGTTTTAGGGAATAGTGGCATCCCTGGGAATGACAAGAAATCACAAAAGATACTGGTGAGTTTGTCATGGCATAAAGTGTGAGTGAAAGACAGAAAGTAGTTCTATGGTCTTCTCAGTAAGACTACAAATGACATTGGGTCCAGTGAAGTCCACATGGTAAGTGATGTTACCATGGTAACTCCAGGATGACCTTATAGCCTGTGAATCACTCATTCTCACAGTCAGATTGAGAGGCCACAGACTCAGTTAACAGCTGAACAGATGATGAACCATGCAAGGGGGATGCACAGTGATCTTTGTTGGGACATCAGTTTGTTATGTATGCTCATTACTCTTATTTCAGTTAATAAATTCCACTTGATTCGTTGGTTGAAGTCATATAATTCCCAATTGAAAGAAGGAGTATCAAAATATTGTTTTTGTCTCTAACAACTGTTCTTTTCCTATTATAACTCTAGAGAACCATCAGGGTATATATGCACATGTGACTCTTGCTGCCAGTAAAGGGGGCCTTCTTACCTCATGCTATGTGAAGGGAATATGTTCATGTTCAACTAAATGTCTGTTTCATACCACTTCCTGGAAATTTACTTCACCAGGAATAGTGCTTCCTCCTTCTAGGGGTCCCTTTCCTCAAGACTATGCCCAATGCCAGGACCCTTTCTCTTTTTTGTGAGCCACCTCTAACCCTCACTCTGTTACTCTGTCCAGAGTCCAACTGCCAGATGAGGACCCTCGATAGTGGAATTGGAACCTTCCCACTCCCAGACTCGGGGACTCGCTCAGCCGGACGGTGTATATGCCAAGCAGATCCCTCTGGGGATACGGAACCTGACCTGTGTCTCCAGCCAGTCCTTTGTGCAGCCCCTTTCATCCGAGCCCAGACCCTTGAACGAGAAGTGCCTTCCTCCGCTGACAGCCAGGACTTTGCAGACAATGCTATCGTTCACTCCACGTCTGACCCCACCATGACTGCCAGGGGGACGCAGCCTCTACAAAGTCACCTCCCCAAACCAGCCTCCTCAGGTAAAGTGCCTATTACCTTCCAAATTAGATTGTTTTTCCACCCAAATCATGCACTTGCTGACAAAATGGAAAACACGCCACAGAAAAAGTCTCTGCCAGGAAGTCAGTGAGTGACCTCTGCCCAGTGGACATGTGGTCCCATGAAAAGCCCTGTATGTCCTCCACCAAAAAGTAAGAAGACAAGCATTAAGCATTATCTGCTCTTAGGATTATGGTAAGGAGTTGTACATACATATAAAGGAAGCAAGCACATAAGTACAGGGATATGGATATGTAAATTGATTAAGAAAAAAGAACACAACACACGTATGAGCTTTTATCTTTTAAAACTTAACTCTGATTATAGATAATTTAGATTCAATATAAATTTAACTGAAATGCTGTTTGCCCTCTAACCAGAAACATATGTCTTCTGATATAATCCTATCCTGTTCAAATGTGTGTATATGCTGAACTATACAATCTTAGTTGGATGCATCAGCAGTAGATTGCACATTCACTGCAGTGGAGCGGTATGAGCCTTCCCACGGACAAGTACCATCTTTGGCTGCAATCACTGGAAACAATCTTTCATGATTAAATATAGGACCAGGCTAAGGATCAAATTTTTTTATTGGCCCCTCAAGATTAAAAAATATTTATTACAGCTCAAGATGACACTGCATAATTTTTTAACTTGTATGGATCATGTTGCACTTGTGACATACATAAGCATATGAAATGGAACTCTGAAGACTTGCCTTTATTATTTGATGCCGAGAAAGGAGCCACAAGTAGAGATTATATTAGAGGCTCCTGAAAAATTAGAAAAGAAGACTTTTAATTAAACATCTTTGAATCAATGTGATTGAGCTATTCCCATGGCTGGGTTCTTCCTTCTCATTGTAATACTAAATGCCATGAATGTTTCATTGCAAACTTCTGCTTATTTCAAGCCCAGGCTACATTTTTAAAAAGCTGGAATGCATATTATTTTTGAAATACATGCATTGTTAATTAATGACACCACCTCCAGAGATTCAGGGGAGAGATCTTAGTTATTGATTGTGCTCCATGCCTGAATAGTCACATGTGTGACCTCAATTCAGCAGCAGGCTGCCGAGTAGACGCCATGATTAAGCACTGTCATTATAACAAATTGAATAGAAACTACAAGCCTTGAATTGCTTCATAAGAAGGGGATAGGAAAGAGATTGTTCTGATCTTGCTGCAAGAACTCACTGCACCAGTTTCCTAAGGTTTGTGTCTTAATTAAATTGTCATGAAGAGTTGTAAAAAAGTAGTATATGGCCAAGAGTGAGGTCGACATGGGGAGGGATACTTTGGTGTTGCCCACCCTGGAGCTTTCTGTCTACCAAATGATATTGTCAGCGGGGTTCTTCGGCCAGTTTTCCAAGGGCCCTCTTTTATCTGTGGCCATTGGATACACATTTTAAAAATTAAGGAATGGAGAACTAGCCGCAATGAAGGAGAGTGGTTTAGAGCAATCACTCCTTCCTTAATGCATGCATTTAAATTGGTTTTTCTCTTATCTCCATATCACAAATGAAAGTAACTGTGCAAATATCAATCATCAGTTAACAGCCAAATGGCTGTTAATCAGGTATTGATAGAAATACAATTACTTTGCTTCTACCCATAAGCAAAACGCTATTGAGAGGCTATCCCAGGCTTTCGCCTTAATAACCACTGAGGGGAGGCTAATTGCAGTCTCCCTTTTCTGGCATGAGAAGGAATAAACTCTTATGAGAAATAGAGGACTTCCTTTCCTTGATCTCTGCTAATTACATCCTCAGTCCTCAAAATGGGATCCATGGCCAGCATCAGAAGCAGCATCCAGGAACTTGTCAGAGATGCAGACTCTCAGGGCCCGCCCCAAAGCTACTGAATCAGAATCCGCAGTTAAATTAACAAGAGCTCAGTGGATGCACGTGTAAATCAAAGCTTGAGGAGTCTGGCCCTGCAGGATTTTTAAGGTCCTCTGAGTGAAGTTTCCCAAACCACATCATTTAAAATGACCTTCACAGGTATTCTAGGAAAATCAGGGTTCCTTGCTCAAATATGTTTGGGAAAAGCTGTTTATTTAAATCTCCCTTTGGAAGTTATGACTGTCCCCATTAGCACAATGAAAGCTCTGAGAAGCACTCCAAAAGGAAACCTGTTAGACATTTGATGAAAAACACTATTTGATAAATAACCAGTGTTTCACAGTTTGTCCCCTGAACCCTTTCTTAACATGCAGAGCTTATCAGCATTTCATGGCAAAGTGGTCCCAGGACAGTTTGCCTTTGGTCTCCAAGGTGGACATTCTCTGTGGTCGTGCAGAACTGTGCTGATGTGTCTGTTAGGACCGACTTGCAGAGAACAGAATGCTGGAAAGTGCAGTTTTCACCACATTGGGACCTTTCTTATTATTTCTGAATATCTCTCCCATTCCTTCTTTACATTTCCATAGAATTTAAGAAAGCTGACTGTAGTTTCATATACATTTCCTCATTTAGGAAAAATCCATTCCCAAAAGCAGGATGAAGCCGAGCCACGGCCTCAGACCTGCTCGTCAGTATGTGCTGAGAACACACTGGCCAGGGAGCTGCTTCCAGACTGGCGGGGTGAAGACCCCCCTGCGGACACCCAGGTGAGGGAGGCCAACAGGTGGGCAGCCTCCACCGTTGGTCCTGATTGTGAAGAGTGAGCTCCTGAAACACTTTTGTAAAGAGTTAATTTTAAATCAGGTTTGTTGTTGGTTCATTAACAATAGTAGACTCAAGGCTCCTTTTCGCCCCTGAATTGTTAAGTAACCTCATGGGCTTTTGGGCAGGATCCAAAGTGCTTTCAGCCACATGCCCCAACCAGACGTTGCAGGCTTTAAGGATGGGAGCTCTGCCCCAACCTGACATTGCAGAGCAGGCGTTGCTCTTCCAGGCATAGGAGCACCATTTAGAAGGATTGGATGATATTTTCCCATTGTCCCCTCAGTTCCTCTAACCTCTACCTTGTCCCTATGAGACAGGTAATGCAGGTTTGATTAGACTCCTTTTAGGGATGAATAAACTGAGGCCTGGAGTGATTGTGGGCTAAAGACTTGCCAGGGACAGTGAGACCTGCATTTCTTGAATCTCTATCATTTGTGCTGTGTATACTCCATTACCCTGAGATGGCACAGAGACCTAGGGAGGGGCTCAAGGCTCAGGGACTCCTCGAGCCTCCTTCTGGGTACCTGGTATTCCCGTCTATAGCCCCTCCCATTTACCAGTTTCAGCTAATTACCTGGACCACATCCAACCTGCCCACTATTTCTCAGCTTGCCCTGGGACTGGCCCACTTCGGGGTCTTTGGTGGCCCCAGCAGTGAAAGATGGGAGGAAGGACATAAGGACCAATAGTGGCAAAGTGGTTTGGGCAATTCCAAGAAAGAGAGAATTATTCAGTGTGCCCCCCCCCCCCATACACACACACGTGCTGACAGGCACTCCTCACCCAACATTCCTATCCCCCAAATACATACCTCTTGGGGGTCCCCTTCCTCCTCATCTTCCACAGGCTCTGCCCATTGGAAATCCTGCCCATCTTGTAAGAGTCACCACCACAACTTGGAACTCGGAACTCTGGCTCATTGACTACCAGGGAGGGAAAGTTTAAAGCAAGAGTTAGCTTTGTATTTCCAGCTCCCAGCATAGCACCTGGTTCCATTAGTGCTTATTGAATAGACAGGTGAAAACATGTATCTCTCCATATCCAGAAAGACTTCCGGCGCCCTTTGGGAACTCGAGCCATGAGGCTCCCCTGGAACCATAATCTGTAGACTTGTCATCCTTAATAGACATCATTCTTGCTATTGAAATCTCTATACTGAGCTCTTTACCCCCAGAACCTAGCACCCAGCTTGGCACAGGGTAGCTACTCAATAAGCCTCTGTTACATGGGTAGATGAATGAGTGAATGAATAAGGGAATAAAGGGAAGAATAAGTGTTCGAATTTACAACCGCAGCTGAAAGAGCTCACATCCTAAAATGTGTTTTTATAATTTCCAAACAAGTGACACTCCCAGTCGGATTTTGGAGACCTACCCCGTACATGTGCCTGGAGGACAGGAAAGCATGGGCTCTGACCGGGCTGAGGCCCAACACCCTGAGTCCCCCCTGGGGGCTGCAGTCCTAGACCCAGTATTCTGCTTGTGTGCACGGAGGAGAAATGTTCATACAGTACCCACGCCTCCACAGTTCCTGAATGTGCTGATCACAACACAGTGACACCTGGTGGGCCAGGCTGTGTGTGCGTGTGAGCAAGGGGGAGGAGACTGGGTCCCTGAGCCTGACCTCTGTCAGTACCTCTAAGGGTTATACAGGGTCGTCAATTTTGTGCTTTCCTAAAGGCTCCTGTCCTTTCAGAGGCTGGGAGAAATATTCTAAATTGTGCAAAAATTTATTCTTTTGTTCCCAAGGTTGATCTTTTTCATACCCTCTGATACTTGAAAGCCTGTAATGAGATCAGTTAAATAAATAAGACATTAGGTTTGGAACAGTGACTCTAACAGGCTCTTTAGAAAAGAGGACCCATAAAGAAGTGTACCAAATGCAGAGCAGGTGATGCAGAGATGTGTGGCTGCCTGGGACAGTGCTGTGTGGTCAGAGACTCCATGAACCCAGGCCTGACTACAGCTCCAGTGATTGACAGACTGGCAAGCCCAGTCATTCCTGGGAGTGAGGGCATTAGGAATGGCATTCTGTGCACCAGCAGTAGCCGAGGGTGAACTGCTTCACATCCTCCCAGGATTTCCTCACAGGAAATCCAGCTGTCAATGGCTGGATTTATGTGAGTCATCTTAACAGTCTCATGTTACTCATTTAGGACAAGGGCCCCAGAAAGTGCTCATACTCTACAAGTGGTGGCAGTGATAGTGGCAGTGACCGGGCTGTGGAAATAATCATTTTCGAGCTGGAAGGGGCAGGTTAATGAAAGCAGTGAAGAGCGCCACCCCAGGTAACACAAGCCAGCATTTGGACACTGGGGCTCCTCTGTCTGGGAAGCCAGTGGAGTGCTTTCCCTGTGCTCTGTCTCCTCCTGCCCCAAGATTTCACTTCTCAGCTCATCTCTCCTGAGATCTAATTTTCAGGCACGTACAGAAGAGTGTCTGCAAACATCAATTTGTTTTCTGGTATAATTTTCATGATGTTGCAGTGCAATAAGGATTTTATTTCCAAATCTGGCATCTCCCAAAAAGTCTCCAATTGAGTTTTCTCGGTAATGAAGGAATGGCTATAAAGATAAGTTTGTTCTTAATCACATACTTTGGTCAGTCCAATCGCCCAGTGAGCCTGGATAGAATCGCAGGCTGGACCTGCAGCCACGCCATTGTGAGCAGGTCTCTTTATGAGGGTGAAACTCCCTCACTCCATTCCAGTTGGAAGCAGAATTGGCAGCAGAAAAGTCATCATCCCAAGGCACTTAAAAATATGTATATTCAAATGCATTTCCATGCACACAGAAGGACAGATGTGCACCAATGTAAAATGTGGTCTGGGCTCTGCCTTTCTTCTAATCTATTCTGGATTGTCAGTAGTCCTAAATAATAAAAGGCCAATATGCAAATTGGTCAAATGACTGAATAATGGAATGACCAGTCACTATGACATGCACTGATCACCAGGGGGCAGATGCTCAATGCAGGAACTGTCCCCTGGTGGTCAGTGAGCTCCCACAGTGGGTGTGCTGCTCAGCCTGAACCAGGCTCATGGCTGGCAAGCGCAGCGGTGGTGATAAGAGCCTCTCCTATCTCCACAGTAGTGCTAAGGATGTCTGACTGCCACCTTAGGCCCACTCCCCAGGCCTAACCTGTCAGTCGGACATTCCCTGAGGGATCCCAGATTGTGAGATGGTACAGGCTGGGCTGAGGGACCCCCTCCCAAGTGCATGAATTTCATGCACTGGGCCTCCAGTATTTTAATAATGCACTAAAGCAGCATTCTTTTCACATTAATCAACTTTTTCCTCCAATATTAATTTAGCAACGACATGATAAAACCATGATTTTTTCCTTAAACAATACTGATGTTACTTTAGGGGAAAACATAATCTAGCAACCATGCGTGTTTCCAGTTTCCCAAGAGCCTTGGTGTTTGTGGCGTGTCGGGTTAGGAATGACATGTGTGACTAGCCATTACCTGGGGCCTCTACTCTGCTCCTCACTCCCTGCCAGCCCTCAAGAGGCAGGACCAGGCTGCATCCTGCCAGGGCTCACCAGGAAGAAAGTGGCAACCATCGCTGGCATTTGAGTTTGGTTGTTGTCCCCATTAGGTCTCTGTGGTTTGTCAGTGTCTCCCTGGTTGTGACAGATAAAAGGGAAGGGGAGTTCATTGTCCTGAGGCCTGCCCCATGAAGACGCTTAGGGCCAGGCTACTCCTAGTCCAAGCTCTTCCCTGGAACCTATCGTGAGTCCAGTGAATAAAGCCCCCTCTATGACCCCTCAATTGCTCCATCCAAGAATGATGTCCAGGGCCCATTCCAGCTCTAAAACACCACTCAGTTAGGCCTGAGCTCCAGTGTGAGTAACTGGACAAAGACTCCTGTCAGATACTAAAACATACATATAATGAACTAGGAAATGCATCCAGTGGATAAGGGCTATGGACCAAAAAAGGAAAGCAATGTGGTATGGGAGAGCAGGACGCTGGGAAGGGCGCTGGGAGAGGCAGTGTTAAAGTGGAGCAGTCCCAGGAGCCTCGCTGAAGAGGTGATGTTTCCGTAGAGGTGAAGGGGGAGAGGGGATCTTGGGGAGGAGCATTCTGGGCAGAGGGCACAGCCCGGGCAGAAGTCTTCAGAGGGAGCAACAGGCAGCAGTGCAGCTGTGGTGGAGAGCAACCTGCAAGGTTGGGAGAGGTCAGACAGGCGAAGAGGCCAGAGCGGGAAAGGCCTTAATGGCCAGCCTGAGGACTTCCTTTCTGAGAGACACATGTGGGGGTCTATGGACAACTCTGAGAGCCATGTTGTAAAAGGATGACTCTGGCTGTTGTGTTGTAAAACTTGAAGAAGCAAGATCACTAAGAGGCTATTACATCATCCAGGCAAGAGCTCTCAGCACTTGGGCTTGGTGGTCACAATAAGCTGCCAACGGCTGGGCTAGGTGGCTAAGAGAGCCCTTCTCAGTGATGGCAGTGCCCAGCCAACAACTAAGTGGCCCATAAGAAACTGAATGTGGCTGGTGCAAGAAAGGAACTGAATTTTTAAATGTAACCTTTGCTGTAATTTTTCTAAGAGTTCTCTCTTGAGCCTCATCTTTTTGCTCTTTTTATTAATTTAAATATGAATAGCCACACACCACTTGTATCACACAAGGAGTGAGATAGACTGATTCCAGATCTAATTGAAAATACAACTCTATTCACTGATTGGCTGTAAGTGGGGTGGAAAGCAAAGCACAGTCCACAGTGGGTCCAGGATTTGAGTCCTGGGAGGGAGGGCTCTGCTGCCTGAAAGGGAGAGGCTAAGGTTGGGGCTGGGAGGCAGGTTATGGTGAACTTTGGATGTACTGAGTTTGAGGGGTTGAGCAAGCAAGTGGAGGTGTTGAGCACACCGTGGGCTGTGTGTCTGGAGTTCAGCAGATCAGGTCAGGCCTGAAAACATGAAATTGAGTGTCAGCCACATAGGTGTCATTTAAGATATTGGGTCAAGATGGGAGCAGGAGGGGAGGGAGTGTTGATGAAGAGATCATGTCCTCCTCCCAGAGTTAGAGATCACGGAGGGAAGAAAGAACCAGCAGAGGAGACACAGCAGGAACAGGCAGTGAGGGAGGAAGAGGGGGACTGTGGCACCTGAAGGGACAGGTGAAGAAAGATGTGAGAGAGGATTCATGATTCCACATGTGGTTATTACTAGAAGAGAAACAACGATCCATCCTGTGGCCCTGTTTCTCCTTTGGCAGGGGCTCCAGTGGGGAGTGAGGAGACAGAAGAGAGGGGAAGGGAAGGCAATTTGAATACATCTTGAAAAAGGAAACAAGATAAGCCAAACTGTCTAACTGAATGAGGGAAACCCAGAATATGGGCACACTTACTTCAGGATTGCTGTTTTACCATGGCTTTGTTCAGACCCCTGTACAAAGCACTAGGAATGAATATGAGATGTCAGCTATAGATTCTGGTGAACAGTGAACTCCCATATACCTCGTCTTCTGAAAATGAAGATAGCCTGGGCCTGAGCTGTTTCCTCCCTGTATTCACTTTGCTTATCCTTTGTGAGCAAATCCCTTCTTTCATTCTATTGCTTTAATGCCTGGGCAGATAGTGCTTCTTGGGGTAAGACATTGAGGTATAGGCAGAGCAACCCTGAAAGCTGCACAACCAGCAGCAGGTCCCTCCCTCTGCCTTTAAAAGTTGACCTATAGCCAGACTGCCATGGTTCAGTGGTTAAGCATCGACTTATAAACCAGGAGGTTTGATTCCTGGTCAGGGCACATGCCCAGGTTGCAGGCTCAATCCCTGGTGTTGTGTGTGAAGGAGTTAACTGGTCAATAATTATCTCTCATCACTGATGTTCCCCCCCCCTTCCTCTCCCTTCCTCTCTGAAATCAATTAAAATATATTTTTAAAATAAAATTATAAAAGCAGACCTGTTATCAAGAGTTCTGTCATCTGCACGCAGTGCCCCAACCCAGCCGAGTACTGCTCAGCCCTGCTTGATGCCAGGCTGCCAGGAAGGAGAAACCTTTGCAGACAGCTGGCCTGGCTGTGGGCATCTGCTGGCTTCTGACAAATTCCAGGAAGAGGCGTTTAAGGTACATGCAGCACCATTGACTTTTTAGGTATTGGAAAAGATGATCTGGAAAGAAAACAGAAACAATTAGGAGAAAAACAGTAGCTGGAGTCGTGCCTGGGTGTGCAGGAGAGATTTTCTTCCCTGCAGGTCGCAGCTCTGCTCCTCTTACTGCGTGCGCCTATGAATGTGAGATTGCCCGGCCCCATTCCCTCTTTAAGTAATAAGGTTTTATAATAGAGGTCCCAACCTACAGAATGAATTTGCCGGTGGATCTTGAAATCTTGCTGGATGCTCTCCAAGACAGTTGCTCTTTCTCAACATGTTCTTCCTCCCTGACTCCCTGAAATTTCCCTCAGTGACAGAAGGGCACTGACAGTGGTCATCTATCCTTCAAGGAAATGCACACCCGGAGACCACACCTTGTCACCCTACACCCAATTGGCTACTCGAGCACTAGCCAGACACCCTGTCTTAGAGCATGCCTGGGGCCTCCCAGTAAGACTGAGTGCCCTGCGATGACTCACTCCCTGGTGTCTCATGCCCACTTGCTTCCCTGAATCACACCCAATGTAGCAAAAAATAAAAAAATAAATAAACCTGCTTTCCAAAACCCTGCCTCCAGTCTCATAAAACACTAAAGTAAATATATATCTTTTCTTTCAAGGTTGGTTTCTTTAGCTTGACTTTGAAATATGCATTAAAAGTCCAGGTTGTTAGCTCAGAGTCAGCAGTGGGAACAGGATTTAGGAGCTGGGTTGGTGGCCCAGCAGGTGAGGTTGCAGACAGGAGTAATTTTGTACCTTTGTTTCCACAGAGCTACCCACAATAACTTGCCAGGCTGGCCATACAAATATCCCTGCCCCTTTCCTGCAGGTGGGGCCTCAGAGAAGGCGTGAGCAAGGGATAGAGATGGAGAGAGTGGGACAGAAGGAACCAGGGGCAGGATTCAGGGAATGGCAGCAGTGAGTGCCCATCTCAGAATGAAGGGAGTGAGAGGAACCTCATCCCAGCTAACCCTGTGGGATCTGGTGATAAAAAGTAACATAATTGTTAGTCCAGACTTCTCCCCAAGCCTCCGATTCATCTGCCAGGCTGCTCACTACCATCACTGACCGTGCCTGGTACCTCTTGGGCAGAAACCCAATCTGAAACCTCCCCTTTTCTCTCTAGAATCTCTGCTTCTTAGGTTTTGCCTTAACTGTTTTCTCGTCATCTCTTTAGGAATACATCCAGCCCTCTTTAACCATAGGTTATGCATCTGCAGATTCAACCAACTGCAGTTCAAAAATACCATTATCCAGCCTGTGATGCGGAGGGCTGACTGTGTGCACTGTTCTCTGCCTTTTTATCTAAAGGACTTGAGCATCTGTGTACTTTAATATCTGTGGGGGTCCTAAAACCCATGGATACTGAGGGACAACTGTACAGCTGTGAAACTGGAAGTGTTCCTCAACTCTTCCTGCAAATTCTGGGTGTCCTGAGTTCTGCTAGCTACCTTCCCAGATGCTTCTCAAATCTGGCCCCCTCTCTAGCCACTTTACCATGGTGCCTTCATAGTGCTACATCAAGTCACGTCCTCCTTTTGCCCTGGCTTCAGTCAACCTGCTGCAGTCCCATCTGTACTGCCACCAAAGTGTGGAGTTCCATCAGTCCATTTGCTTAAAACTCCTTAAGAACCTCCATGATTCACAGACAGGATTCAATCTCCTCCTCTTGCAAGGTTCACAAAGCCCTTCTGACCTCATCTTTTCCATCTCCTATCTTTACTCTATGTATCATCAAAACACTCTCTCTGTCCTGAGTGCCTGATGCAACAGCTTTGGCTGTTGTGGTCTTGCTTCTTAGAACAGCTTTCAGACCAACACCCTTCTTCTCTAACCTTCAGGTAGCTTCTACTTACTCTGTAAGATTCGATCAGATTTTACCTCCTCCAAGAAGTCTTCCCAGATGCTCCTACATCAGCGACACCCAATTACTTTTCCTGTCTCTTCTGCAAAACACTATCTTTAATTCTTGTACTCAGCACTTGAGATAACACTTATTTCTTTGCATTTCAGCTCTCTCATTCATGCCAGGGTTGCTTCTTATTCATATTCTGCACTTAGCACAAGGTCTGGTACATCAGAGGTGTTTAATAAATTTCATAAATGCTGAATAAAAATGCATCTAACTCATGAGACTGGATAAGGCTTTGATCAGCTCCTTGTGCACATCCACCATCCATTTGAGCCTTTCCATGTCCAGAGACACGGAATCCAGACCAGTGGCTACAGAGAGAAAATGAATGAGGACATTCCTCCTTCTCTGAGGTCTATGCTAGAGAAAGCAGAGAATCCATTTGTTTTGTTTTGTTTTGTTTTCATTTTTTCTCAAGAAAGCTGAATTTTAGCTTACTCTTAGATGATTTTTCAGGATCTTTTTTTGTTTCTTGTAAATGGCCCCATGCTCCCGGCTTGGTCTGCATCATCTCTGCCCCAATTTGGGAATTTTTGTCACAGAGTCACTCTTATTGGTGAAATGCATTACACCCTTGAGATCTGAAAGAAAGAGAGGCACAAAACCTGTGCTCTTCTGATTACTCGATCTCTGAATTTCTCCAAATTGAATGGGTTAGTTGATAAACAAGATTGGCAAAAACAATAAAAGCAGGAGGATCTCTAGGATAATCTGTTTTGGTTCCTTCATCTCTCACGCTGTGTCCAGGCCAGTAGAGGGTGCTGGTGGTTGAGGCAGGTCAGTGACATTGTCCTGCTCTCTGGGTACTTCACACACAGAGACACACAGGCTTGAAGCACCTGTGTGAGAAGAGCTGCTCTAGAACCTCAACAGGTGTATTCTACTTTCGAAGGCCATGCCGTGGCTCCACAGAGCGAGGAAACAAAATTCCTAATTCTTTTTAATTTTATAAATTTAGTTCAAATTAAAGCCCTCTAGGGTCTACAGATCACTCACTGCAGAGCTCACTTTCAACAGCAGCCCCTCACTCTTTAAGTCCCGCCCTCAAAATACATCAACCAGACTAAGTAAGCCAAGCAAACTGGGCCCCGTGATGATGCTCATCTAATGAAGCCCCAATTTCCTGAACAAGGAGAACATTCTCTTCATTTGAAGGTGATTACAGTCAACAAATTACAAAGAGCTGGGGCAGGTGAATTAAAAAGCAATTGGTTTTGCAGTAATTAGAAAAACACAAGGAAATGATGACAGTAGAACAATATTAAGAGGGACGCTGAAGGAAAACGGCTCCAGTTCCTGGCTAACTCCTCAGCTTGAACATTTAGAGATTCACAACTAATTATGCAGAGATGATGAATTTTAAATGTTAAAAACTCGGCCACCCTGCCTTCCCAAAGCCAAGTTTGGCTATTAATAGAGCAATCAGATTTTTCTGTATTATGGAGAATTCATACCAAGTTGCATGTATTTTAAAGTATTCATCTGACACATGACTTAAAGATGACAAATCTCCATGATGTGCAAAATCAGCATTGGGTTCAACTAAATCCATAGTCATTAGAATCACTCACAGTTCCCCCCAGAGAAGCCTGTTGTTTAAAATGGACACTACAGGTGAGAGTCATCTTTAGTCCTTCCTGGAACTTCTCTCTTACTAGGTCCTTTTAAAGATTTGCTTTATTTCTGACAAGCTCATTCCAGTTCTATGAGATTGGACAACTGCAATAAAACAACTGGGATTCGTCTCCTAGCATTACACTTTGCTGGGTAACAAATGGAAAGTACTGACCATGACATGAACCAGAACCAGGGTTTCTTTTTTTTTAATCTTTATTGTTCAGTGTATTAATTACATGGTTTCCCCTTTTTATCCCCCTATAGCTCCCCTCCACCCTGTACCTATGCCACCCTCCACCCTCACCTCCCCCTCCCCACTGTCCTCTCCCATTGTTGCAAGATTTTTGTCCAGTCTCTTGCTGCACTTCCCACAACCCTTTTCTCCCCAAGAATTGTCAGTCCATTCCCTCTCTATGTCCATGTCTCTGTTATATATTCACCAGTCTATCCTGTTCAACAGCCTATCAATTCACTTGATTTTTATGTTCATTTGTTGATAGATGTGTATTATTTGTTGTTCATAATTTTCACCTTTACCTTTTTCTTCTTCCTCTTCTTAAAGAATATCTTTCAGCATTTCATATAATGTTGGTTTGGTGGTGATGAACTTCTTTAACTTTTTCTTATCTGCGAAGCACTTCATCTGACCTTCAATTCTGATTGATAGCTTTGCTGGATAGAGTAATCTTGGTTGTAGATTCTTGCTGTTCATCACTTTGAATATTTCTTGCCACTCCCGTCTGGCCTGCATCGTTTCTGTTGAGAAATCCGCTGACAATCGTATGGGTGCTCCCCTGTAGGTAACCAACTGTTTCTCTCTTGCTGCTTTTATTATTCTCTCTTTGTCTTTTGCTCTTGGCATTTTAATTATGATGTGCCTTGGTGTGGTCCTCTTAGGGTTCCTATATATTGGGGTTCGGTGCACTTCTTGGACTCCTAAGTCAATTTCTTTCACCAGGTGTGGGAAGTTTTCAGTCACTATTTCTTCAAATAGGTTTTCATTGTCTTGGTCTCTCTCTTTTTCTGGCACCCCTATAATTCGGATGTTGGTATGCTTGAGGTTGTCCCAGAGGCCCCTTACACTATCTTCAATTTTTTGGATTCTTTTGGTTTCTTGCTTTTTCAGCTGAGTGGATTTTACCTCTTTGTATTTCAAATCTTTAACTTGGTACTTGGGGTGCTCCAGAGCACTTTTAGGTCTTTGTATAATATTTTTTGTTTCAGTCAGTGTATGCTTAATTTCTGGTTGGTCCTTCTTCATATCCTTGAGAGTCTCCTTTATATCCTTGAGGGTCTCCTTTATTTCCTTGTAGGACTCATTCATTTCCACGTTGGTCTTGATCATTTCCTTGCAGGTCTCATTTATATCCTTTAGGGTCTTGTTCATTTCCTTGTAGGACTCATTCATTTTCTTTGTGGTCTTGCTTATTTCCTTATAGGCCTCGACCTTTTGTTGGAACCTCTTGAAAACCCTGTAACCGTGGTTTTGAATTCCATGTCCAGTCGTTTTATTTCCTCCATTTCTTTCACACCTGATTTCTTTCCATGTCGCTGCATGGTGGCTGCTTCCCTGAGTTTGTCAATTAGCTTTGTGTGGTAGACTTCCTACTAGGGACAGTGGCTCAGCCTCCCCAGTTACCTGAGGTGGATATGGGGTGCACAGTCTTGCTGAAGTTAAGCTCAGTTAATCCTTGTTAGCACTTGGAAGGTTGACCTCCAGGCCAATTGTCTGTGAAGTTCAGCTGTGCTCAGGTTGGATGGGCAGAGACTCAGGGCCAAGCAGACAGCGTTAGCTCCGCCCTATGCGGCCCTGGGGACTCTGTGTCCGGGGCAATGGCTGCCAGCACCTCTGAGAGAGAGCCGCTGCTGGGCTCCACCGGCTGCCGGGGAATTTAGACTCTCCCCAAATGACTTTGCATGCGCAACGTCTCACCCAGGGTCGTAAAACAAAGCAGTCTGACGGTTTTCCGAATGAGAGACTAATCGCAGAGCGCTCTCTGCGCCGTCATGCAGCTGAGCTGTTCGTGCGCAAGCTGCCTTCTCCACAAGCCGGCAGACCCGGCAGCACCCGAGCTTCGGCGTGCCCTCCCACCGTCCAATTTTCACCCCGTATGATAGTTGGTTCCCTGGACTTCGCCCAGAGTTGGAGAATCAGTCCAGTGGGACGTCTTTGTCTCCCTGTTCGAGAAAACTGGCCGGTTTTCAGCCGCCCGCCCACTCCGCAGCGCTTGCTCCAAACCTCTCTCCGCGCGAATCTTTCAATGCTGTCCCGCGCCGCTCCTCCGAGTCACAGTGTCTTATTTTCACTTTTATTTGTGGAATTTTCACTCAGAACCAGGGTTTCAAATTTCTCTCTGTCACTATTTATCCACTGACAGAACACCCACAGCCCTCTCACATGTTCAGACTAGATGTTAAATAGGCTGAAGTTGGGAGATTAGTTGGGAAAAGTGCCATGACAATTACAAAACAAAATGAAATAAAATCAAAACAAAAATCCTTATTAGCTTCTAAAATCACGTGGTCAGAAGCTAACCATCACCAAGAACCCGCTGTGCTTTAGACAGGCTTGAAAAGGGAAGCTGTAAAGCGACCTGCATTCAATTATTTAAGCTGCATATTGTGAGGCCCTTAAGAAAGCAAATGTCAGGATGGACAGAATGAGTTTATCCTCTTGTCGAAAGAGCAGTGTGCGTGGTGAAGCCGTCTCTCAATGAAATTGGACTGCAGGGTGCAGAGAGTGGAAGGCCAAGTCTGGGAACTAATGAGACATTTTGGAGGAAAGAGAGCCCCCCTCCCTGGAGTTTGTTACTCTTTATGACGTTCTTCCTCTGTCCCCCCATCATTATCTCAGCACCCCCAGAGCTACCCACCTCCAGTTCAAATGTGTTGGAGCGGGAAACATTTAAGCAGGAGCTTGCAAAGTAGAATTTCAAAGTAAAAAGCCCCTGGTTGTTGCTTGGCACATGGGAGAGCAGATGATACCTAGTGCTGTGCAAATGAGCAGTCTGTGGCTGTCAGAGCTGAGGGGAAGCCAAGCAAGGGGTCTAAAGCTAAACACATGAGCAATGAATTAGATGACATTTCATTTGTGAAAACGTGTATGTTCCTCGGCCTCAGGCAGGAGCAGCAGAAGGAAATGTAACTTGGCAAGCCTCCCAGGCAGCCCACAGCCTATTGGAGGATGGCTTTTTGTAGAGGTCACCCATAATGCAAGGAATACCCCCAGTGCTCACACTGGATCATCCAGCCCCATGGCTCTCAAACAGGGGGGGACTGTGCCCCCCCCCCAGGGGACATTTGGCAGTGGCCAAAGACATGTTGGGGTGGGGGAGAACTGCAATGGGTGTATAGAGCCTGGGGATGCTGCTAAGCACCCTATAATCACAGGGGAGCTCCAATAACAAAATTATCCTATACAGAATATCAGTAGTGACCTAAGAAGCCAAGCGATTGACCGATAGGCATCAGAAATGTCCAATGCGAGGAAAAGCTGTCAATATTTGTGACAAATTGTGATAGCAGCCAATGCCGCTGCCTGCCCAGTGGGCACCCCAGGCCTGGCCAGGTACCTGCTTGGATGGTTGGGATGCTCATTCCTGAGGGGCTTTGAAAGGGAAGCTCATGCTCCTGTCTGGCCTTTCACACTTGGCCTGGCATCCTGTTACGGTGCCTCTGTCCAGTGCTAGGGATCTGAAGTGGTGACACAGCACAGAGTACTTGCTGCTGCTGCACATTAAGTCATTAGTATTTAATTTCTGTCTCTTAGAGAACCTGGGCCTCGAGGAGGTGGGAATCCTTCACAGGTTTGTAAGAAACCCAAGGACATTTGCTCTCACTCTGCTCCAGTGAAGCAGGTGAAGTGCAATTAGGTCAAACGTGAAGAAAAAACAGTAAACAGGGTTTGGTTTCCTTGGGGACCTTAGAGTTACATGATTGGCTAAAAAGTACAGTGACATTTGGAAAGGGTCCCTTGCTGACTCTTCCCGCCGAATGGCTAACCCTAGAAGATTAACGTCAGTCGCAGAGCTAAGAATGCTGGGTCAGCAGAAGGAGCTATGTTGGAGAAGTGGGTAGGTGCAGGGAAGAAAGGGTTTGGGGTTCAGGCAAAGGGTAGAAGTAATTAAAGTGAGCAACATGAGAATACTAGGTGTATATCTTTGCAGTGTTGGAGGAAATTCCTTAGAGTGCTTTGTTCTCCGATTTCAAGGATAAAGAGACCATTTCCAACATTCTCCCATTCCAACTGCATCTCCCCAACCAGCCAAAAACCTAGAAACATACACATGTACTATACAACCAAGCAAATTAGCTCAAGAAAAAAACAAAAAAAAACCAAACAAAAAACAGGTTTCTTTCTAACCCAGGAGTTTTGCTAAGAAAAATGTCCAGCATCCTGCAGTGAATCATAAAACTGCCTGCTCTCCCCATATCTCTTAGGACTTGGAACCCAAAAGGCATGGCCATTTGGCTAGATGTGGTCAGCATGCCCATCATTGGGAATTAGAATGCCTGAGTCTTGTGCAGTCTCTGCAAACAGGCTTTGTGATCCCAGATTAACAATGTTAGCCTTTCTGAGAGTAAGTTCCCTCAGCCCCCCAGTGCCCACACTGCCTTCCTCTTGTGGAGTACTCAGATATGACAGAGGTGATAAGGCTTACAGCCTGCACAGTGCCAAATAAATATGAGAAGTGTTATGGTAAATCAGCTGAGAGAGAGAACAGTTCCTGGAATTTGAGGTTGAATATATTAGAAGAGGGGAGGGGAGCACAGGGAACTTGCAAACTGGGGTACAAAATAAGGTGAAGCGAAAGCCCCAGAAAGGTACACCTTCCTCATAAATTAGCCAGGGTTATACAATTTCATTAAGGGACATATCATATTATCTTTATCTGCTGTTAAAATGTAGTGGAAGTAAAAAGAACTGATTTAAATTTTCCTGAAACAAGCCTAGCAGTGTTCTCCTTGCTTATTATTTGTTTTCACAATAAGTAGCAATATCCCAAGCTATCACTCAACATCATTTTCAGATTCAATTACATGGGAACCAGAAATATGGTGAGGTTAGGTCATCTGGGGAAAAGCTCCAGTTTTAATTAGACCAGAAATTTTATTATAAATGAATAAATCAGCCCAACCTTTAAGGACTTTAATTGGAAAAGAAGACCACATCCTTCCCATGGTATTGGCCAAGCGGGCTCTCCCCACTGTGCAGAGAAGTTAGTGGTTGGCTCCCAGCTCCCCCAATTAGTTTGCTTCTCTGTTTGGGAGTCCCCAGAAGCATCATGAAGAGTGCTTCTTCCACCATCATCTTTTTTACATTTTTTAAACTTCTGTCCCCTTGTATCTTGGTTTGCTTGGCCCATCCTTAGCTATAACATATCACTTTGACCTTTTTCATCCTGGGATTACCCACCCCCTACCCCCCACCCCCCCCCCCCACCCCACCACCACCAGCAACCTCCAGGTATCTTCCTGAGTTTGGTGAGGATTCCATGAAAGGAAAGACTAAAGGGTCAAACTTTTTAGGGAAGGCTGAAAGCCATGCCAACATTGTTCTATGGCCCAGAAAACCCTTGCGATATGCACAAGAACTCAGATACCCAATTTGAAGTAAGTATGTATGTTCTTGGCCACGACTTATTAGTGATCTCCAGATTCCCCCAGGCCTAATGTTCTATCACTTGAACAAATGCTATAGTGACTTGGATGTCAAGCTTTATGCTTCAGTATTCAGTAGTCTTGGCCATTTGAGGAGATTCTTAGAGTTTTTTTTAGTTATCATTTAAACTTTTGATTTTATTGTTTGAATCACAGAAGTCTCTCTCCTGACTCTGTGTCCCTATCACCATATAGGTTAACCATTTTTATTGGTTTTTGGTTCATTCTTGTGAAAACTAAATGAATGCCAATAAATATTTCGTAGATAAGAAGAAGCACAACATATACACTGTTCCATAGCTTGTTTTATTTTCTTCCATCTACCAGTAGATCCTGGGATCATCCCATGTCACTAGGTAACAGTCTTCCCTGCTCTTTTCGCAGTGACAGCATGTGACTGCACATTCTTAACGTGACTAGTCCTCTAAGGAACAGAGTCCCAGAAGCTGGAGTATTAGTCAGAAAGCTTATGAATTTTTGGAGGAGTTGTACTCTTTTCACATCCACCTGCATTGATTTACATGTCTGGCTCCCCAAAGTTTCACCAACAAACTTAAGGTCACATTTTTGTGTTCTGCCAATCTTCCATAGGAAAAATGATTTTCCAGTGTGGCTTGAATTTGATTTCTCTTATTAAGAGTGAGGTTGCTTAAATCTATTTAAATGTCATTTGTGTTTCTATCTCTGTGAATCATCTGTTAGTGACCTTTACACAGTTTTTTATTGGGTTGTTTTTCTCTTTCATCTCAATTTCTAAGAGCTTTTTAAAAGTTAGGGAGAGTATTCCTTCATTTTTTATACAAGCTGTAAATGTTGTTCCCAGTTTTTCATTTGCTTTTGATGTCACTTGTGATGATTTTATTTTCATGTGGTCAAAGTCATCAGTCTTTTGTTTTATGACAAGCCCTTCCTCAAAGTTATAACAAATTGTTAAAAAAAATAAAAATAAACCCATTTCATGCTTCCTCTAGTAGCCATATAGTTTGAATTTTTGTCTTCATATATTGATCCACCTTTTTATTTAATTTGACTATACAGTTGTTCCGAGTCAGTTTGATTTTAAAGAGATAATTTAGCAAATGGAATATCAATCAGTTTTTGTTTGTTTTTATGACCAGCTGTGAAGGAGACAATTTGGTAACTGGGTAAAATAAGAAGATCCCGGTTTCATCAATGACAATTATTTAATTGCCTAGCCTGACCCTTTTATCTCCACATTCTGGAGTTTGCTATCACTCATTTCACTATCAGGTCTAATTAAGGAAAAAATGATCACGGGAGCCATGCCCACGTACAGGAACATCTTTGTTTCCGAGGGCCTCTTGGTGATTCGTGGACTGTGCTGTCCTATCACTGACTGGTATTGGGAGGACTTGTATTGCAGACCTGAAGATGGACGAGTTAGACTCCCAGGCCATTCAGGCAGAGTGACACCTCCCCATTACCTTTGGCTAGGAGAATGCTCAGTCAGTTTTTGTTGCAGAATCATCGTGAATCATCACTAAGTGCTGTGGGAAATAGAGAGGAACCATGAGACATGGTCCTGCCCACAGAGGGCTTACAGGCTATTTGTCATGAGAAGAAATTACAAATTTTAAAAGCCTGCAATACAAGTCCTCCCAAAATCATCACAAGTAAGCATATAAATAAGTTCCCAAAATTATGGTACAGAGACCCCTACCCTATCAGTGCCTGCTTATCCCCTTTCTCTGTGACTATACATAATGGCCAAATGAAGACTTAGTCTCTCATTTCAAATGGATGAGATCATTTCAAAGTCAGAACTGTAGATGTAGGCTTATGTCCTTGCTCTGTGATACCATATTTCCCTAGTCTTATCATGACCACCAAATTGGCATTATCCTTGTGACCTTCCCTGCTTGATTTTGGTTTTTAATGGCAAGAATTTCGACCTCTTATATTGAATCTCTAGCACATAGCAAGGGCTTACTGCATGTGTGTTGAAGAGATGCATGAATGAATGATCTTTGACTCTGAGGCTGAGCATCAATAAGGTCCCCAACAAAAGGAATAAAGTAATCAGGAAGTCAGCAGCTTCTGGGATGGGCCTTGAAGAATCATGTTGGGTGGGCATTAGAAGAAGGGAGTTTCTCCTAGGGACAAGTGAGTGAGCTGGGAAATAAAGAGGTTCAACAGAGAGCAGTGACTTGCGGTGACTGCCCATGTTCCCCCTCAGACAGTTAGCAGAACAGAAGGTCATATGCTTTGATGAGTGACTTTAAGATAAAGATGGTGCCAACTGGCAGTGGTTTTGATCTATCTGTTCAGTGCATTTGAGAGGTGCACAGAAAACCAGCACAGAACACAGATGGGAACAGGCCTAGATCTGCAATCACTGCCCCAAAAATCTGCCCTTAAATTTGAATCTGTCCTATGGCCTTTGTTGAAAACAACAAACAACCTGCCTCTTTTTCTGCCTCTTCTTCCCACTTCTAATAACCTAAAGCTTTTGTGTTGGAAGAGAAGTTAGAAGTGATCTTATCCACTTTTCCTTTCAAAGTCAGCTCCCAAAGGACAGGGATTTTTGTTTATTTGGTTGGTGTCATAGTCTCAGAATTCCTGGCACTCAGTGTTTACTTGCGGAATGAATGAATGAATGAATGAATGCCTCCTATTCTTATTCAACCTCTGTTTGGACTCCCCATTGGTAGGAAATTAGGGGTTCACCACATTACAAATCAGATTATTCCATGAAAAAAGAACTCTAATGTTAAAAAAAATTAACTGAGGGAAGAAGAGGAAAAAGGATCCATCCGCCATATGGGTTGCACAGTATTACAGAGCTAGGAAGAATATGGTATTGATGGATTATGGATAGACTACCCTCAGCATACACTCAGGAGAACAACACAAAGTCCAAAATTCTCTTTGATATGTAACTCAGCATTTGCTGAGATAGTGAACGAGATCATGAATGCATGGATGTTTGAATGAATGGGTCAAACAGGTATACTGGGAAATGTTTATGAAGGCTTCAGAGTCAGAAAGCCTTGAATTAATATCCATAATTTGTGGAATCTCTGAACTCCTCTGAGTCCAGATTCCCATCCATCAAATGACAATAACAACACCTAATGGCAGGATTTAAATGAGACAGTGTTGCAACATGCTTTTTTGAAAGGTGCCCTTTCAATGCTACTATTATTGTTAATTAATTTACCAAGAAAGGCTCAATGAGCTGTAGCTCTGGTGGAAAGTAGTGACAGGAGCCAGGAAGGTTTCTCTTCTTATACCTAAAATGTAGTAATAGAAGGTTTTCTAAAAGAAACGGAAAGAGCACAGTGGGACAGGGGATCCTTATTCTACACACCAGGATTCACCTCTGACCTCTTTATCATGAGCAACACTCACATGTTTCTGGAAGTATAAGCAACACCAGCACTGAAAGTTTTATTCACCTATGTGTCACCAGTACCTAGAAAAGTGCTGAGTACCCACCTCAGAGGCACCTAGTAAATATTTCTCAAATGAGTGAAAGGCATAAGTCATTCTATTAACAAAAACGCAGGTGCATTTTTTAGAGCAAAGCATAATGCAGTAGAATTTCTAGGACCTTTATCAAAAGTGGGGGGAAAATGTAAAAAAGTTTTTAAAAATTTATCACTTCAGTGCTATAAAATGTCTCTTTTAGTTCTCCTTGGGGTGGGAAGTTCACACACATAATACAGTTAAATTACAAATGTTATTCAGTATAATACTAGTTGGATCATAAGATGAACGAAATTATGGGCTAAAACAGCTCTTTAAGTTCTGCATTTGTTAAAGAAGAAAAAGCAAAATGAGTTTAATTCCTTGGCCCCAGAGTGAGATGGTATTTAGCTTGGATAATACTCCTGGATGTACAACCCACTATGTCAAATTATATTTTTTTCCTTTTTCTTCTTTCTTTGAATTGATTTCTAAAATATGCAGTGCTACTGAGCATTCTTTAAAAAAAAAAAACACCTTGAAAATGTCTTTGGGTCTAAAAACACCTGTTTTTCAATTTACATTTAAGGGCAAAGTTAGTATGGAATACTATGAAATGAATATATGAGTCAAAAAAATCTCCAATCACCGTTGACTTGAAGTGGTAACAAAAGACATTCTTGTCTTGTTGCTAGTTTTTATAAGGGATACTGCCAGTATTTCTTCATTTAGGATGTTGCTGTTTGTTGTAACATTTTTATTTGTTTTCAGTAGATTAATTTTATCAGGTTAAAGGCATTCTCTGTTAGTCCTAGTTAAAAATTAAGATTTATATATTCATGTTGAATTTTATCAAAAAGTGTATATACATATACTGGGATGATTATATGGTTTTACTTTAATCTAGTAATGAAGCAAAATATAATTATATATTTTAAAATTTAAACCAGACTTAGATCCTTGAGATAAACTTAATTGAGCTATGACTTAGTGTATTTTGTATATATTGGTAAATTTATTTAGCTAATGTTTTGCTTAAGATTCCTACACCTATATCTAATAAACCTTTTAATTTGTTATCACCATTAACCCATTTCATTAGTGGGTTGAAATGACCCAGTGTTATTTTCTTGTGCTTTCTTTATTTTGTACTTTCTTGTACTTTGCTATCAAAGTAATACTGGTCTTACAAAATGAGTGGGGACTATTTCCTTTTTTTCCTGTCCTTTTTTAGAAGTTGTCTAAATTAGAATGTATGAGAAAATTTATCTGCAAATCTATGGGCCTGGTGTTTTCTTTGTGAAAATTACTTCTTCAATTTTATTAATAACTAGGGACCCAAGGCATGAAAATTCATATACTGGGGGTGGGGGGGGGGGTGGCTTCCACCTGGCCTGATACCTCTCACAGTCTGAGAACCCTCAGGGGTGGGAGGCAACCTGGTGATCAGGGAAGGTGATGCCTCCAATCACACCTCTGATGCTGCCACTGCTGGCAGTGCAAGCCTCGGCCAGCCTTGGTCACCTGAGCCTCAGGTGGTCCTGGGTGAGGGGTAAGCTGATATCTGAGGCTTGCCTGTGCCTCGGCATTGGCTGGGCAGCAGACATCCAAGGCTTGCCTGCGCCTCGGGTATTGGCTGGGCAGCTACCATGTGAAGCTTGCCTGTGCTTTGGGCCAGCCCCAGGTGGCCGGGGGGCTGAGGGGACAGGGGGACTCCAGAGGAGGCTTGCACTACCGGCAGTGGCAGCAGCAGAGGTGCTGCACACCTGCTGCCCCAGCTGAGCTGATGGAACTTGGTGCTGCCATCTTGTGGCTGTGGGTGCCACCATCTTGAGAGCATGGCAGTCAATTAGCATATTTTCTCCTTATTGGCTGTGGGTGCCACCATCTTTGTGAGGGTGTGGTGGTCAATTAGCATATTCCCTCTTTATTAGATAAGCTTATAAAAGTTTTCAGGCTTTTTATTTTATCTTTTGTTAATTCTGATAATTATATACATTTTTAAATATATTTTATTGATTTTTTACAGAGCAGCAGGGAGAGGGATAGAAAGTCAGAAACATCGATGAGAGAGAGACATTGATCATCTGCCTCTTGCACGCCCCCTACTGGGGATGTGCCCGCAGCCAAGGTACATGCCCTTGCCGGAATCGAACCCGGGACCCTTCAGTCCCCAGTCCGACACTCTATCCACTGAGCCAAACCGGTCTCGGCAATTATATACATTTTTTATGGGGCTATGTCAATTATTTAAATATTTTTCACAAATTTGTGGGAAATCTGGCAATTATGAACCTTTTACCCTCAAGTGGAAACAGACTTAATTGATAAATCCTAGAAATTCTTCTGTATCTCAGGTATATCTGCCCTGAGGTTCTCAGAACTATAGTGACCCTGGGAGGACATGATGGGGAGGCTTGGGAATCACAGCTGAAGGTGACCTCCATTACAAAACTTAAAGATATGGGGGTGCAGTTCTCTTGGTGGTGACAGTGTTAGGAAGATATGATGACAAAAAAAAGAAAGAAAGAAATCAATAACTGTTCTGTAAATGGTGCAAACAAACGACAACTTCCCCATTTGTGTGAACCTTGGGGACAGTTTGGATTCAGTCCAGACTCTTAGGAGAAGATAATTGTATCTCTGGAACTCTCTCACCCTCAAGATTGACCTCTTTATGGCTTGTTAGTCTCATTCCTCCGTCTCTTTCTCTAAGGCCAACATCACCTAAAATGTTTCCCCATCACCTGAAAGGGAAGAGAAGGAGCTGGAGCTTCTTTTAATTTCTGGGTTCTTGACATCTAAAGGAGCAGCTGTCCTTCCTCACTGCCCATCACAAGGCTATGGATTGACCCTGGCCAGGAGGACCTTGAAGAGTGGAACACGCCACTCCATCCTGGGGTCTATCTGCATTTTCATTTGTATGTGGCACAGAGACACTGTCCATGATTACCCACCCTCCTCTGGATCTGGATGGGAGTAATTGCATTTCCTCAAATAAAAGGACACTTGTCTTATGCCCTGCCACTGTTAAATCTATGCAGTTCACTTAATTGGAGAATATTCCAGGTCATTTGTCAAGAGATCAGACAGATGTAGTCATTGTGACTTACTTCACAGCACAAAGTACAGCCTTCCCCATATCATTTGTCATTATACATTCTTCATCCCTTAGGATTTAGGTTAGATTCCAAATTGCCTCCAGTCACCTCTGGGAAAAGCAGTGTTTTCCTGGAACCTCAGCATTTTTATCTTCAGGATAAAAGAAAGGTACATTGAATGTAGTCAAATTGTGGAGGGAAGAGCTATAGGTAAGGCAGCATTTTTCCTGGAGATGCACACCATGTGTGTCTCTCTCTCTGTACCAGCTCCTTGAGAACAGAAATGCCTTGGAATCCCTGTGCCCAGCCCTCAGCATAGCATCTGCCACAACTGTAGGGACTTCCTCTGTGTTTGCCTGCACTTTTAAAATAGAGTCATAGCACCTCTTATTCCTGAACCATAGCTCAAAGGAAAGAAAAAGGAAAGGGATCCTTAAGCCACTGATAGAACAGGTGGTTTTATAATTGATTAGCAATGAGAGCTTAGCTAAAACCATCTTCTCTGGGTCTTAAGATTTTTCAATAGAAAAAAAAAACATTACATCAGAGGTTTACAAACCTTTTTTACTCATAAGAAAAACTTTCTTTTGCAAGAAAAATATTACAGAGACCCAAAATGTAAAACAGAACAAACTACAGAATGTTTGTAATGTAAATAAAGCAGATTTGGTGGACACAGGTGGTGCCCTGTCTCCCAGGTCACTGTGGTGTGGTATAGATTTCATTGGTAATCGTATAAGAGGTTTCTCAGCCCTATGTGGACCTCAGAAGGTTGCCATATTTAACAAATAAAAACACAGAACATCTAGTTAAATTAGAATTTCAGATAAGCAACGAAATTATTATTTAATATTTACCTAGGTGTCCAAATTTATTCAGTCTCCTGTGTTTTATCTGGCAATGCAACCTAAGGAGCTTTTAACCAACTGAATTCTAGACCAATTAAATCAGAACTCTGGGTAAGGTGTTCCCATTAGGATGACTTAAGAGCCCTCAGAGAGTTTTTAATATCCTCCCAGGAGGGAGATCTACTGAGCTCTGAAAACCAAAGTGGATCATCTGTGAAATGACTTCCACTTCTAAAACTGAGCAATTCTAAGCAGATCATAACTTGTGGTTTTGGAATTTCTAAAGTAGTTCCACATCTTAAACCCAGCCTAGTGGGTGTGGGTTTGTGTGAGGGAAGGGAGCGAAGGAGTGCTGTTGTGTTATGTCCAGAAGAACTGAGTCTCCACATCTCCACCTACACTTTCAGTGCTTTAGCCAGGTTTATAGAACTGACTCTGCTGTCCCACAGAGAGTGCGGGATGGAGAAGTGGGCACTCCTGCCACTCACTCTGCTAGCAAGGTCTGGATGTGCTTTCCAGCTTTGTCATCACTTGGCTCTGTGCTAACTTTCTTCTTCTGTGTAATGGGCATAATAAGAGAATGAGAAGAATTGTTATTCCTTGAGCTTCTAAAAGGTGGCAGGCAAGCCTTCTGTCTTGATCACAGCTCATCTCTACAGCAGTGGTTCTCAAACTTGAGTGTATATCAGAATCACATGGAGGCCCCCACCCCCAAAGTTTCTGGTTTCAATGCATCTGCAGTGGGGCCTGAGACATTGCATTTCTGACTAATTCCCAGGTGCAACTGTTGGTCTAGGGATTTCACATTGAGAAATACTGCTTTCCAGCTACTTCACAGCATTTCCATACTAAATACAATAAAAGTGCACCTTAGAAAAGATCACATTCATATCCAGGTCTGCCAAGTCTGTCTGCCTTCTGTGCTCTGAGAGTTATTTTGAAGACTAAAGCAGGTTGTATAATTTTTATAATGGGCTATTTTGAGTTTTTAAAGATAAATATAAATTTTAAAAGATGAATATAAAAAACAGAACTAATTTGGTCTTTTTTAGAAGGAAAAGATGAGCAGTTGTCAGTGTATGATGAGATCCTAAAATGTGTGAACTCAGAACCCCATCAGATTGGATGACAGAACGCTACCAGATGACTGCATTTCGGGTGGGGGCTGTTTGTCCTGTAGAATTGTGCTGCTGGTTCTGAGAACCAGAGGACAAGGTCTGCATTAGCATATTCTTACCAGCAAAATGCTCAGAAATGGGAAGGAGCTCCTGCAACACAGGGGTCACAATACGGGCTAATAAAAAGTACACAATGACAGTTTATTCATGAAATTTTGAAGCCATTGTTGATGTGTTTCACATTTTAACAAGCAGGCAGAAAAGAAAACCTACACAAGTAGGAGTAATCTATTTTAAAGAAGTCTGATGGAAAAGGAAACATTTTCTCTAACAATGAATTTGAAAACCAAAAAGACTCTTCCTTTCTCCTGTTGACTTGGCAGCCATTTCTCTACCTTTCTTGAATCCTTTTAGTTTCCCAAATGGTTTTAACTTATATTTAAATAAAAAGTCATTTCCCTGTTCTCTTCAGGCTGGGAAATAGATTAATTATATCAAAGTGAAAAATGTCATTGTATACACTTAGCTTCCATCAGGACATGGAGAAAAAGATGGTACCTGAAGCTGGCCTGTGGAAGCCTCTAGAAAGGTCAATAGAAAACAATGGCATAGTTTTTTCTACTTTTGTTAATGTTCCCAGCCTTACTTTCATTTCTCAAGAAAAATAAATAAAAAATTCCAAACAGGAAATATAATCTAATATGGCATCTTCTCAGAGGGTGCAGCATTCCTCATAACAAAGAATGATGAAGCAGATTTGGTCAATGTATTACCACTCTGCACTTTAAATACACAAAATACCCAAAGGGTGTTGTCAAGTCAAGTGGCACTTGTCACAGTGCTCAGTCTGAACTGACCTGCATGCATTCTCAAGCACATACTGATAAGTACCCCCTCCACCACCACCACCAATTCCTCCAGGTGACTCTTCTCTAAAGGGACCGTGGTTAGATGTATGGGGATATGAGACCATTGGCCACCCTGAGTTCTGTCTCGCCCTTTTGTCACTCCTCTACTGTGTCCTCATTTATGATGGTGAATGTGATCATTTTAAAGACTTGCAAATTGTGAGTCCGGAGAATTTCTCCTTTTTTTCATTTTATCTCCTTTAATACTGAGAGCTTTTAAAACCTGTCTACATTTATGGCCAGTGAATATAGATGATTAAACTTCCTGATAATGATTCCAATAAAAAATACTAAGAGTTCTGGAATCAGAAAGCCCTTTTCTCCCTAGAGAAACTCCTTAACTTTACTGAAACTCAGTTTTCTGGGCATAACAGAATCTATTTCCATAAAGTTGCGGGAACGTAAAGGGAATTGGGTGCATGCAGCCTCTACCACAGTGCCTTGAACACAGGAACTATTCAATAAGTGGTAGTATGATCACTATCTCCACTAGGGCCAATTAGCTTTTAAGAAAAACAATAACATTAACAACTGCTCACAAAAATTGGAACATCCCAATTCCATAGGTGTGAGCTCCTAAACATAAGCAGGACTAGACTCCATAGAAAGGATCAACAGTGAGTAGAGAAATCTGTACTCTCTACTGAACAATAGAAGCCATGAAATCTGTCCTCTGTGAGGTCGTGATGGCCTCATATGTACATACAGAGCCAGTGCATTAGATTTACTCAAAGTCCATGTAAACATATATTTGCTACTTTAAAATAGGTGCATGTACCATCACATTTGCTGAAGTCTAATTACACTGAGTGCTGGATTTTCAAAACAAACCAGGATTTATAAGTTTGGGGTTGTGTGATACAAAAATATTGACAGGAAAGTTAACAACTAGTGTAGGTGGTATTTTGAAACATAGGTACCCTTCAATAGAAAAAAGAAATTTAAAGCTAGGAATAAGAATATACACCTCTGAAATAAGATGCTTTTAAAGATTTTTGCAGTTAAATGAAAAACAACTGGTCAGCAGGGAAGATGTAAAACTTTATGGTGGGTAAAAGTTTGAAAGAATCAAATAGGGGCAAATGCAGATTTTCCTGATAGTGGCCAAGCTGGAGCTAACAGGAATGGCAAAAGTATCCTTGTATCTTGTTGCAAATATAGGCACAAATTTTCATTATAAGGCCCAAATCTCTATGGCTTTTTGTTTTATCTTGTCTTGTTTTTAATTCGTTTCCACGTAATGCACAAAAGGTCATAGACCTAAGACTGGCCCATTTCCTCTTGAATAAGGCACTTCCACTGAGAATTTGTCAGGAGTTGTCATTTACTTAGGGCTTTTGCAAAGGCACAAGGTGGGAATCATGATCAGGAATCAAGAAGAAAAAAATTAAATAAAAGGAATATTCAGGATCAAAGGTCACTCCTCTCATCAGGATGCCATTTCCGTCTTCCAGATTGTTTTCCCATCATCAACCAGGTGTCACTCTAGGCAGAACTCCCAATGCAGAGATGCTGCTGTTAGTTCTGAAGCATCTGCTCTTGACCAAGAAAATCACAAATGGCCTTTCTGTTCCAGTAAGAGTCTTCTTCCATCATCAGCAAAGTTGGAGTCACAGCTTTATAGAGGACCTCGCTGGAGATGTGAGGATGAATCCTGAGCTCACCCTTTACTCATATTTTTGGACCTGCCTATCTATTTTTTATGACACAACAGGGACTCTAAAGACAACCCATTTATATTTCACTTGATTTTAGGAAAAGTTTTCAAACAAGTTGGTCATACTCTGTTTATTGCTCCAGATCCTCCCCTCCTCGGGTTGGCATGAATTTAACTTAGTCTATAACTCACTTATTTGATTACCACACCTGACCAAGTGAAGAAAGTTAAGCCACTGATATTCACAGCCCACCAGGAGTGTTCCCCCAGCACTGTGGAGAGAAATTCCAGCTGGGAGTAGAATCCTGAGTCTAAATCCAGCATTTTCAAAATTTTAACAGAGAATTGAATTTGAATTTATTTTTTAAAAATACCAAAAAACCTTGGGACTAAAACTTTAAAAGAGTTTGGGCCAACTACACATTTCAAGGCAATATGGATCACAGTTTTCCACCCCTCATGGAGAGAGCTGACCAGGGAATGGTGTAGCACAAACCAGCACAGCCAGCATGCTGAAAGAAACATCTGTGAAACGTGGCATCACATTACTCCTGATACTCTAAATAACTCATTTACTTCCTGATTATTTTTCCTTTTCTAATGAAGCATTTTTAATATTGTACAAAGCTAAGTAATCATAGTTTCAACATTTTACAAAGTGTAAAGTTAAGTTTTTATTTTCAGCATCCCATTTTTAAGTCGAATAAAGAAAAATAAGTGCAATAAAAAGTTTGCCTTCTTTCTATCCATCATTTAAAGAACCTCATATGTAATATTTATAAAACCTGAAATTTTAGTGTCTTCAAATGGCTCTTGTTGATGAGTAGTTCAGGGAGGACTTGTGTCAGCTGCCTAGAGTTGTCATAATGGGATGAAATATCATAAACCAGGAGGCTTGAAAAAACAGATGCATTCTTTCTGTTCTAGAGCTACAAGTCTGAAGCCATGGCTTGGACAGGGCCATCATGCTCTCCAGCCTTCAGCCTCCTTGCCCTGCATTTGCACTGCCTGGTTTCTGTCATCACGTGGCTGCCTGCCCCTGTGTGTCTGCCTTCACAGGGCATATTCCTCTACATGTGCATCCCCTTCACACCTCCTTCCACTGTGCATATCTGTCTCTGTACCCCTTCTCCTCTTCTTATAAGGACATATTGGATTGGGACCCACCCTATTCCAGTGTGATCCATCTTAATGTACATCTTAATTATATCTGCAAACACCCTTTTCCCTAAAAAGTTACATTCACGGGTATCAAGGACAAGAACTTCAACATATCTTTTCAAAGGACACAATTCAGCCCACCAGGATACCCAAATCCAAAAAAAAAAAAAAAAGCTGAAGATGATATAGGGTACAGGAATTAATAATACTTTTTACTTCAGGAGGAAGAAATCAGCTTTGACCTACTGAGTTCCTAGGATTGTTTTGATATTGTATCCCATAGACAAATGGTCATTCCTATCAACAATTCTTGGCCAGAAGAAGTGGTTGGTGGGCCAATAATCCTAGATATCTCAGTTGTATTTTTCTACCTTTTATCATTAAAACAAGCAAATCAAAGGCCTTTATTCCCAGCCTGACTATCTAGTTCCTTTTAGCACATGCAGACTTGAAAATCTTTTCACATCACTTAGTAGTACACTAACTACAGATACTGAGAAGAAATGCCAAGAAGTAAGAAAGGTAGGGGCGTGCAATGGGGAAGAATAAATTGTGGGATTTTTCTCCCCGACCACAGTCCACTCATGAGCTCAGCTTGTGTTGTAACTAACAAGAAATATTCTGGTTTGCAGCAAGTGTCCATTTGAACATGTGTATTGACTTGATTTGAAAAGTGTTTATGTTTGGTCTTATTCTAATAATATAAGTAATTATTTTGTGTCGCTTGTTTTTCACAGTGTGATAGAGATTCCTAACTTGTTATTCACCAATTCAAGAATATTTATAGAGATCATAGTATTTAGTAGTCAGCATTCTAGACAATGAGGTTAAAACAAGTTAAAAAAATATGAGATAAAATTTTGCCTTTATGGTTTTTATGTTTTAGTACAGTAGAGAAGACAGATAATAAAAAAACAAAATGTAATTAATTTCATATAGTGATACCAGTGATTAAAAAGCCAAGCAGGATAGGAAATAATGAGGATATGCTTCAGAGAGTGATTGAATGAGGTCTCTCTGAAGGGAGGTCTTAAAGAGGTTTGAATGAAGTGAAACACTGAAGTGTGCCTGTTGGAAAGAGGAGCATATCAGCAGTGAGTGCAGAAAGTGCAAAGGCCCTGAAGTAGGTTTCTGTATCCCCAGACCAGTCTGGCTAGAGCAGGCACAGAGAGAAGGGGATTGGGGTGGAGAAGAATCAGGAGTCCATCACATAGGGCCCTAGAGGCTGTGGGAGTAGCCTCCAGTTTCATTCTCAGCAAAGGGAAACCATTAGAGGATTTTGAATAAGGGAGTGACTTGACATGATTTATTGTTTCTGGCTGCCCTACAGAGAACAGGCAAGGGCAAGGATGGAAGTGCCAAGACCACTTAGGAGACAAACCACTGCAGTCATCCAGGAAAGAGATGATGGTATCTTGGCCTAACATAGCAGCAGAAAACAAATGGTGGAGAATGACCAGATTTAGAATATGTTTTAAAAGTAGAGCAGATAGAATTTGATTGTTGTACTGGTCAGGGTCTAGAATGGAGTGCAAACCACTTTAGGTGTATCTATAGAAGAATTTTAATATAGATAATCACCCAGGTGGTGAAATAGTTGAAAAACTAAACAGGGGACAAGCAGACAAGCCAGAGGTTAGCAGGAAGTGACAACCATTCCCTAGGGTTAGAGGGGCCATAGTAGAAGGTGACATTAAAACCCAGAAGCTGGGCCATCTAATGGGAGCTAGAACCAAGGGAGGGAGGGGCTGTCTGGCGGAGACAGAGCCCTGGAGGAGAAGCAGCTGCTGCCAGGATCCCACAGCTCACAGAGAATGGAAGAAATGTCTTATTTCACACCTTCCAGGCCCTGCCATTGACTTCCATTGGCTGAACCTCCCCAGAAGCCAGAGAAAGAGGAAGCCTGGGAAATGCAGTCCCCTATGATACCTAGCAAAGTAGGGAAGAGGAGAAGAATGTACCTGAGAATAAGCAGGCAATTTTCCAGAGGACAGGTCGATGTGAGGTATGAGAGAAACAGAGAAGTCCAAGATGGCTTCAAGTTTCACATGTAAGATATCTATATACATATATCATATCAGTCACATATACCTACCCCATTAACATACAGATACTCGATATATATATATATATATATATATATATATATATATACCTTATGCACACACATACCAAATGGCCTTTGTCTCAAATGCTGAGAACATTCAGAGATGGCCTGAATTACTGTATTAAAAAGGGTTTTGAGGCTGTATCCACATTCAGGGGAGGTGGAGCAGAGAAACTGCTTACTGGTGTGGGAGGTGGTTGCCACATGAGGGCCAGGTGTTAGCCACATCTGCACTGAAGCAATGCCCTCCATGCCTCAGAGGCAGGGTAACAAGCCCTCACCTGTAGCACTTCATAAAGGATCTCTGCTATTGTCTTAAAGATAATGGTAGCTGCCTATTGTGATCCCTGTAGAAAGTACAGCCTTTATTAAGCTGAAGTTTGTGGAAAACAGGTATTCTCCATCTGGCTCTTCTCCCAGGAATTTAAAGAGAACATCCTAGGCACAAGGACTGTCAGATTGACCCAGTGGATCATCCAGTACACTAGTGAGCACACATGGCAACTCCCGCAAGCTAGGTTCCCTTTGTCCCTTCATCTTTCTATAGATACATCTAGGCCATGTCTTGGGGCCAGCTCTTTGAGTTGATGGTCTGTTATGAGGTTAATCTAGAGGGATGTTGTGTTCACTCATTGCCTTCTCATTACAACTCCATGCCCTTCCAGTTATTTCCCTGCATACTCTGGATTTAACCCTTGCTTGCTGATGGCTCCTCAGCAGATGCTGGGATGTTCTGTGCCTCAGGCAGGCTTTCCATCTTGGATAGGAAATTCAAATAGGCTTTAGGAATTGATGAAGTGACAAAGTGATGGTCAAGGATCTCTTTGGAAAGAAGTTTTGAAATGAAATCAAGTGCTCTTCCACTCAAGAGCCAAGGTTGGGTTCTCCAGTCTATACCACCCCGGGTATGGATAATCCTCCCTCCAGCATGCTCATGGGCAGGGGGAGAGCGTGGTCCTCACCCCACTGTTTGTCTTCCCATCGCTCTTTTGTGTTGTGAAACCTGTTCCATCTCCCCGGAATGAGGGTTAGGGGGATTATCTTTAATACTCTGTTGATGCCTCAGGTGAATAAAATTCTTGGTTTAACTAATTCAGATAGCAAATTTATGTGATTATTACCTCCAAATGAAAATCTTTTAATTTTTTTGTTTTTAACTCCGGTGGAATAACAAGTTATTTTATTATTCAAATGGGGCTCACTTCTTGCTGTTTTCAACATGATTTTTAATAAATATGTAAATCTTCAAATTAATTTATAGCTTACATGGGAGGTCTGATTTTGGAAATGACAAAAATGTGATGGATTATAAAATTATTCCCCTTAAAATCATCAGTCATAGTTTTTTCTTCATCTTATCTTCTGTTAGGGACTCACTTAAAATTGATTGGAAAGCAGTATCTTTCTTAGGCCATGATTCATTCCCAGATTAATTAGGTTTTCAGTTAATATCCCATCCTCATGTGAGATGGAAGCCAATGGTGGTTGGTGTGGTGCTGATTGCTGTTCCCAGCTGACCGAAGCCACCAGCACCAATCACTAACCACATTCCCACCCCAGAGGCAGTAGCAGCCCTAACCACACTTCCTTTCTAGCTGGCTCACAGCAAGAGATCCTCATTGGCTCCGACCAGAGACCAAATTGCAGATAAGGAGGGTGATTCTTCTTTTTTTTTTATTCCTTGCTTAAAATGACATTTCTGTACCAGCTTCTGAAAGTATTAGAGATAGTATGAGTGTGTGGTTGTGTGTGTGTGTGTGTGTGTGTGTGTGTGTGTGTGTGTGTGTGTGATTGTATCTGTGGTCATGTGATTGTGTGTTTGAGTGTGTCTGTGTGGTTGTGTGTGAGTGTATATGTGTGATAGTGTGTTTAAGAGTTTGAGTGTGTATGGTTATGTGTGTGTGTGTGTGTAGTTTTGTATGAATATGTATGTGAAATTGTGTGTGTGTGTGTGTGAGTATATGGTTGTGTGTCAGTGTGTGTGTGTGTGTGTGTGTAGTGTGTGTGTCTGTTTAGTGTGTGTGTTTGTATCTAGATGTCCATGCTTAGCAGGCCTGAACTTAAATATCTTTTTACAGAGATCCCTTTATGAAGTTTGCTAGTCACTTTAGGAGCAGCCTTGGGAATAATATTATAATTTTTAAAAATCCTTGATGCCACCCAACAGGAATATTGAAGAGACAGTTTGTCAGTAACTTCCTTAACACTGTTTTCAGGAGAAGTGTTTTTTCTGGCCTCTTAAGAGAACTATAGTTACACATGACAGAGAACACAGGCACAGGATCCAACAAAGAGAGGTACCAGCCCACTCACCTCTGATGGAAACTCTGGATTTTCCGGGCTGAAGAAAAGATTGATAACCTCCCCCTGCCTTCCACTCACTGCCGGAGCAGGTGCAGTTCCAATGTGTGAAAAATCGCGCCCCTGACATTGATCTGCTTCTGCCATGTTGCATTTCTCCTGTGTGCATCTGAGGACCCAGCCAGGCCAAACACCCACGGAGATGACCCTAAGGGGTGCAACCACTTTGGATCTCTCAAAACATATTGTATTCTTTCAGGACATCCAGTGTTCTTTAGTCATCCTAGCATTCCCAAACCTTTACTCTAAGGCAAGTCCCATTGTATTTTGTGCACTTTGAGGATTTTTTCATTCCCATAAGACTACTTGGATGTTCAGCCTTTTCATTGCTAGATGACTTAACCCCTACTTATTTCATTTCGTGTGTTTGAAACTCTAACCTTGGTTTATGGCAATAGAAATGCTTCTTAAAAGTCATATGATAATCAAATTATTTTGAAAATCTAAATCTACTCTACTCTTTTCTTACTGGGGAAGTTATTATCTCCACTTTCTAAATAAAAGGAAATTTAAATGTCCTCTGGGGGGTTAGATCACCAACCACCCCTCAAGAAATGAATATTCCCTGCCAGGCAGTACAGCATTTGTCCTTGGAACTTAATCACTTTCAAAAACAGAAGAGGGTGTTAGAGAGTTGAGATATAAGGTTATTGGCGGGGGGGGGGGGGGGGGAGATGACTAGTAAGAGATATAATTAGCATCTTTCCTTCATTCTAGTAACCTTTATGGTCTTTCTAGGTGTCAGGCTTGTCCTGGGCACAAGGACTGCACAGATAAATAGGTCCTTGTACCCGGGTGGAGACTGTGCCACCTGTACACAGAGCTAGGCTGGCTGGTGCCGAAAGCAGTGTGCACAAGGAAGAAGGGTGGATGAGGGAGCCATGGTCAAGGCTCCTAGTCCCAAAAAGGCTCATAGGAGAGTCCCTCCACCTGAGTCTCCAGATATGAATGGGCACTGGCCAGCCTGAAGGCTTGGAAGGACATTCCAGAGAGAGGACAATGTGTGAGCAGGTACTGGGAGACACTCACTGCCTATCTGGGCTCAAAATTCAGCCTGTCACCATCCTCAGTGGCAGGCTAAATAATGCACTTGATGCCTATCCGCATGTTTTCAAGGTGTTGCTGAGCACTTTCGATTTTATCTCTAAGGCCTGGGCCATTTATATTGTGATGACGTTCGAGATTGCTCTTTTACTCTTGCCCCTGCACTGGCTGGGCACAGCCTAATTGAGCCCATTGATTCCTGAGCCTACATCTTTGAAATGCCTTTCCATTTCATCACTGGCTTTTCATTTTGGCACAGAAAAAAAAATGCTAATCACTGGACCTGCCATGTTCCTAGATATTAATCTAAATTCAATGTGTTTTTAAAAAAAGAAAAGCTTGTAGTCCTGTTCTGTGTAGCTCATTTGATTGTCATCCCATGCACCAAAAGGTCTCGGATTCAATTCCTGGTCAGGGCAATGCCCAGGTTGCAAGTTTGGTCCCCATTTGGGAGGAATAGGAGAGGCAACAGATCGATGTTTCTCTCGTCCCCCTCTCCCTGCCTCTCTCAAAAAATTAGTAAAAACATAATAAAAATAAATGTAAAAAGAGCCTTTAGACTGCAAGGGTATGCTGGGCAGAGATCCCACATTTTTGCAATGCACACTGACAGCTGTGGGAATGCAAGGGTCTTCACTGTGAAACTGGTTTTGATGATTTCTTATCTTTTACGCAAATAAGTTCTAAAGCTCTTGTGGAAGAAAGGGGATGTGCACCTCCCCCTGGAAAAATATCCCGAAACCTCTTTTGCTGATGATGTGACCAAGGGAAAGGATAGAAAATCTGTATTTTATTAGAAGAAATGCATCTTCCATTTCCCTACTTTGGTTAGGCTGTGGCAGAGCAGGTGATGGCCAGCTGGATGGTTGAGTTTATAGACCTCAGAGCGTTCTGTCACCTGCGATCCTAATGCTTAAAGTTTTGCTTGTTTGTTTGGTTTTGGATTGTTGTTTGTTGCGTGTGTTTTGAGAAGAGGGCAAGGAATTGAGAAGCACTGAGGAGTATACAATGTCTGCTTACAGTGCACCTACCCCAGGGTGGCAACCTGTGGAATCAGCACCCTTTGCCAGTACTTCAGGCAGCCTCTGTTTGACTGTCTCTAGGTTTTGGTGGATTACAATACAGAGGAATCACATATTAATACAGATTGGTCTTGTTTGAGCCTCACACTTGTTTTAAAAGTAAATATTGGGAAATTTCATGTAAAATTTCCAGATTTCCATTTCTCTTAACTCCTGTAATAAGTGGCATAATTAACAGTACCTGCTTCTAGAGTTTTGCCCAAACCTTAGGGCAATTACAAATGCTACAGAGGGATTTGCTAAATAAGCAATAGCAGCCCCTCTAAATGGGATGAGTGCACTGGAGCTCAACACAGCCCTCACCCCCGCTCATGCCATTCAGGACTTTGTGCTTATGTCAGACCCTCCCAGTGCCCCAAGACAAGGCCTTCCCCCGCCCCGCCCCCCGGGTTCTAACCTGGCCATCCATCAGCCATCTGTGGGGGGATGGGGGCGGGCGGCGTTTAAACAAAGGTAAGAAGGAGTCTGAGGGGAATTTATGGGAAGGATCTTGTACCCACTCCTGAAGTTAAAATCTGTGTCTTCAGTTGTCCACAGACACCTAAGTATAAGAACCATAAAAGGATGGACGGACAGAGGGCTCTGCCCTAAAATGCTGGGCCTGTACTCCCACCACCACCACCCAAAGTGCTTGAATCATAATCATGGGAAGTTGCTATTTCAACTGCAGCTCTCTTCCTGATCTCTGAGACCTTGCTTCCATGGGAGCATGAGAGGCAGGTGCTTCCCACTCCCTGAGCATCTGCTGCTTAGTGTGAAGGGGAGTATGGGGGAGCAAGGCGGGATGCATTAGGATCCATCCTTTCCTCAAGTTATTCACAAGTCAGAAGGTTTAAAATGTGCTCCACCTGTCACCAGCCAACATTCATTTTCAACAGCACTGGGCGAAGGGCTTAGGCTTCTCTTTCAAGGTACTCCAAGGACACTGCCCCCATCGTCCTTTGGGCTGCTGGTCACACATAAACATGGGCAGCTCTGTCACATGTGGAGCATGCTCTGTGCATCCTGGGTGAACAGACACTTTCACAAACATTTTGTCCTGTGCAGTGTTTTCCATGAGGCCGGAGAGAGTCCCTCTCATTATTTATCTTGAGAATTTGAAAGCCTCCTTTCGGGAGGTCATTGTCTGCAAAGGCAGAATAATCATAGGATTTCTGGACAAGCTGGTAAAAGAAAAATGATTCATTATTTCAAGAATTATTTTGCCTTCACTCCCAAAAATGGATGAAGGCTTCTAACAATATGTAAGAGGGAGCAAGGCTTAACTTTCAAGGGAAAAGAGGTTCAAACGTTACATTTTTAGCTCCACCACAATGTAACACGGGTCAAGGCGGTCCATCAGTTACCCCGTCATCTTCTGGTTGTTATTGTACTAGTCCCTTCACAAAGGGACTACCTGCCCTCCTTCTCTTCTCATCCAGGTGGGCTAATGAGCTTGGGAGACATTTTTTTCCCTTTGGTTCTATTCAAGCAGTATCCCCACCTTCTGGTCCTTTTTAGAATATCAGAACAGGTAATATAACTCATTCATACAGATTCATCATGACCCCACATGTTCTTGTCCTGTCACGCAAAATTGTGAATCTTCACAGCACAATATATTGTACTGATGGGGGCTGTGAGTGTGGTTATGTGTAACTGCTTAACTGTATGGATAGTATGATGCAGTAGACCAAAAAGCAGTTTATTATACAATTAATGCATGCATGTCTGGTACCGAGGCACTTATTATGTTGGGTTATTTTGGCAATCAAACTTGTTTGGCATTAGTGCAAGCCAGATACCCAGAATGAGGCAGCTTGACTGATAAAGACACTGAATTTTAAAATGAAAACTGCAGAGGCTGAGGGATCAATATGACCTTGGCTACTCACAAGCCAAGTAACTTATGGAAATAATGTAAAGACCCTACGAACTATTTTGCCTAACAGAAAGGTTTTAAATAATGTTTTAAGAAAATCAAAAGCAAACATCCTCTGGACCTTCTTTGCAGATTAGATCTGAAATGAAAGACCCAGAGTTACACAATTAACTATTGATTTTGTTGATCCATATTTAATTCACATAGCAATCAAGTTGTGTTTACACAGTCATGTGGGGCAGACATTCTTCACTTGGAGCTAGGCACCTTTTGCTTTTACATTAATTTAAAGATTAAATTGTTCTGTGCATGTGAGACAAAAATATAGTTTATTTTTGTTGTAGCAGACAGCTAACTTAAACCTCATAAAGTAGCATGCAGTCAGCTTAGGTGGCTCATAAAGAAAATACCTGTTAAAATGCAAAAATCAGGTTGCCAACTGAATATATTATAGGTGGCAGAGAGAGAATCTGCCTGCTTCCTGGGACTAGCATATTGTACTAAGGCACTTAGCTGCAGTTTAACTTCTGGATTTGATCCATCCAGTATTATTTGGGGAGTTATCATCTGAATAGTCAGTTTTGTTGCTGCCCCTAAGCATGTCATTATTGTCATGTTCGCACTCATTCATAACACCAAGTTTGCCCTGTCTGAAGGAAATGGGAATCTGAATGTGAGCAACTTGCCTGGGACTGTCTCAGCCCGGCGAAGCAACACTTGCTAGTTGATGGGAGCAATTAAAAAAAAGATAGAGCCAATCTCTGCATCATCTATCATGGGCCTGCTCTTTTCCATAACATTTTACGCCATGAGGAGCTTACTGTCTGGCCTCTTGCTTGGAAGCAATGGCAGCTGCTGCCTCACCCATGCTGGCCAAGCCCACCTGGAGGTGCAGCAGAAAGCTGAGGAGGTGCAGAACAGAGCTGCCTGGCCAGCATAGCTATGAGACATGTTTGCTCTTGACAGAGAGAAAAACAATTGCTTCTTCCATAGTAGACAGTAATCAGACATGCGTGAATCCAAGGGCCACCCTGGTTCTTGATGCTGACCTGGAATCCCAGACTATCCCACTGATAGTACCAGTATATCTAGGAGCTGGAAAGCAGCTGAGCCTTTGCAGGTCAGGGGAAAGCCTGAAATGATGCTATTTTATGTCTCTTCATCATGGAAAAGCAGACATTATAGAAAACTTGGTCAAGTCTGAGTTCCAGAGGGAATGCTGTAGTGAAGATAGATCTAGTAGTGACTACGCTAATTGATATGCAGTGGATATCAACTCTAAGAGACACAAGACGTAGTGCCAGAATTGGAGAAAGAGAATAGAACCTAGTCCATGACCTCAAGAAGTGTAATCTAATTGAGAGGTAAGACATTGATTTTTTTTAAAGAACCTATATAAGAGAATGGATATAAGTTCAGAGTCAATGGATAATTTGGCTATTTCAGCTAGGAATTTATAGAGAGAAATATCCCTCTGGATAAGCTATCATAGAAATAAAACCAGCAGTTCTGAATATCTAAAAAAGAAAAAAAGGATCCAATTATAGCACTTGATTACTATTGACAGCACTATGGACTATAGAAAAGAGAAGAAATTCCAATACCAGCATGTTGAATTTTGAAAGTTAAGAAAGGTTATGTAAATTAGTTAACCCATGAAAACATTTGCCCAAATAATGTTACAGACTAAAAATGGAAGAAGATCAAAAGAGGCTAAGCAAGTTTGGGAAGTGATTTCAAAAATAGGAAGTGGGTAAAGGAGCACATCCACAACTCTTTGAGTTTAACAGGATATGTAGATTCTAGATGCCATTTTCAGGTCAGCAGAGTGGATTTACTATTCTAACTCAGTGCCCAGGGATTCATCTCCTAATAGCTCTAAAGCCCCGTTCTATATGGATATCATATTAAAGAATTCTAAATATGGACATTCTTGTGAATAATAATTTTGTCTCCTATACCATTGTATTCCCAGTGTTTAGAATACTATCCAGTGAGTAGTAAGTCTCAATAAATAGCTGTTGAATGAATAAGTAAAAAATGATGTGGCAGGAGTAGCATAATCCCTATTTAAATATGTATTAAAATCTGGATAGAGAGCTGAAGTAATGATTGTTTGTCACTGTCTTATTGTGACAGAGCAAGGGATGGAATCCAGAGTTAAAGCAGTTCCTATTGGCATACTCCCAGCTAGCACATGCTTCCATTCTAGGAACCCCAGTGCTTACTGGGTAACAAGCATCTTACAATTGCCACTATAAATGAAAATGCAATGTCTAGCAGTATGACTCAGTGCTGAACATTGGCCTATGAACCAAGAGGTCACAGTTCAATTCCTAGCCCGGGTTTCAGGCTCCATCCCCTGTATGGGGTGTAAAGAAGGCAGCTGATCAATGATTCTCTCTCATCACTGATGTTTCTATCTCTTTCTCTCCCTTCCTCTCTGAAACCAATAAATATATTTTAAAAAATGAAAGACAGAATATAAAGCTTAATGTTTCTAAATACTAAAACAATTCCCACCAAGAAATGTTCTCTTTAGTACAAGATCAATAAATTAGTGCTGATTCTGAGTTGCCCTGGCTCTCAGGATTTAATATGTCAAATATCTTTAGGAAATAACTTTATCCAAAACCCTATAATTGAAATATGAATGCATTAGGAGATGAATACCTTAAATATGCATACAGCGAGCATCCTTACATGCACAAATATCAGTGTGTTCCTGGGTGGACCTTTGCTTGCAGGTGATTTTTATCACATCTGCTGTAAAATGCCTAACAGATTGGATGTCACAGGGCGCTGTGCTTCCCACATGGTCTACCAAATGCTGTGAGGAAGGAACTCCAGGTTGCCTAAGTACTTATAGTTAATGAATAACAGAATGTTTCTCCCTGGCTATGGCACCAGAAGCATCCTTTATAGTAAAACTTTCCACTTTCAGGTATCTATAATAATAAAAGTATAATTTGCTAATTAGACTGGACAGCAGAATGACCTTTCAGATGACCTCCTAGAGGAATCTAGGGCTGTGAGGGCTGAGCCCCTTGCACAAATTTCATGCATCAGGCCTCTAGTACTTTTATGATGTACATCATTATGATAGTATTGGAGATGTTTCTTTGTGGGGAGAGCTTCCATGAAAAAAAAATAGTATAAACTTTTTCACACACAGCTGATCCCCCCAAAAAGTTAATTTTATTTTTCTTATAGTAGCAGTCAAATGCTTATCACTTCAGAGTGAAAACAAAGCTTATGCCGCTAGAATATATAGCTGGTCCCTTCATGCTGGGTTTTCCCTAACTGACTCTAAGCCAGACATGACCTAACTTGCTGGTCAGATGGGTATCATACGTCAGACATGGCATGATGGAAAGAATAGTCCCGCAAAATGGCTAATTTGTATTTTAAGCCAAGGGAATAGTGTACTTATTGTTTGTATTCATAATGGTGCCTATAAATTAATGTCAGAAAAGCTTGATGCCCTTGCTCTCATCAGACAGAATCATTAACCTGACATTATTGAACAGATTTAGCAGTTCCTGGCCCAGAACCTGTTCAGTTCTCATCCCTAAATAAAATTGTAGTTAACATTATTATGCTGGAGGAAGAAAGAAACTAACAACACAGATAAGCACGAGCTATTTAGTTAAGCTAATTACACAAGCTGATGTCAATGAGCTGGCTGGTTTTCCTGATTCCAGGTCAGTATAAAACGGCAAATTTTAATGGTGGAGAAATTGATCAATATTGATAAAATCTGATGCATGACTCAAGGTGATCAACCTATATTTTAAATTAGATTTGTGGATCCATCCACCACTCTGGAAAACAGCAATAAAAAAATGCAAGTTTTCAAATGGACATTTCAAGTGATGGCACTAACGTTAGAGTTTACAGGAGTCATACACATGTCCTTTGTGTGTTCATATAAACATTTCACTACCCAGGTGGCATGGTTCAGTGGTTGAGCATTGGCCTATCAATTAGGATGTCACAGTTTGACTCCTGGTCAGGCCCTGGTGGGGCATGCAGAAAGCAGCCAATTAGTGATTCTCTCTCATCATTGATGTTTCTCTCTCTCCTTCTCCCTTCCTCTCTCTAAAATCAACAAAAACATGTTTAAAAGCAAAGAAATCTGTCACCAAAACTTATAATTGCATGCCTTTCCTCTTCCCAAATGCCCTTCTCTACATAGGCCAAGTCTGTGATTATCTTTGTGTTTCTTTTTTCTCTTCCCACATCTCCCCCAATTTTCTATATCTGGGAACATTTTCCATCTCTGTGATAAATGGTTTCTCTTTCCTTCTGTCATTTCGATGTGGTCTTTAAATGTCCTCTGTGACCATAGTTTACCTCCAAGCTGAATTATTTTCCCTTCCACAAGGTATATTATTTTCTAGCAAGCCTAAGCTTCATAGTGACCTTCTCTCAGCTTGCTTTTTTTTTCAACAGCCAGCTCATTTTCCCCTCTGGGTTCAGGGGTTCCAGCAGAGGTCACTGAAAGTCATTGATCATGTAAAGGACAGCAGCGTAGTTAATGATACAGTCATAAAAGCACATCTCGACTGAAAACTATTCCTTCACCTAATAAAACCAGCTTGCCCTGGAGATCCCGAAGAACCTTCAGGCCCAGGGAAGACACAGAGGGCTGGAGAGTGCCAGTCACATCTTTGGTGTGTGGGTGGATGCAGAGTGGCTCTCTATTACAGATATAGAGCATTAATTTTTCAAAAGGGCAAGTGAGGAGCGATATGTCCAGTTGAGGTAACAGTGGGAACTGAGCACTGGGAGAAAGTAATTTTCCAAGTTGGAATTTGACCTGGTTAACAGAGTTAATACCACAGCTCACTAGAAAGGTCTGGAAGGTCTCTAGTGTCCACCAAAGGTCGAGCTATTTTTATGTCTCATCCAGGAAAGGGCTCCACCAGGAATCCAGTAGGAAGTGGCATCAAAGAGAGATTAGCTGGTGCCTCTGTGAAAGAGAAATGACTTCAGCTGCTCTTTCCCCTCAGGCTGGCCTGCCACCAGTACATATGACTAACAGACTGCAGTGTGCACCAGTCTTATTCCCACAGGCAGAGCAGAATCACTCTTCCCAGGCCCCAGCTTTGCTCAGGAAAGGGTTGGGGAATTATCCCTTCAACTTAGACCAAAAGCCCAATCCTGGCCAGACTGTCCCTGTATTTGATTTATCTGCTTCCAAATGGAAGCACTCCCATCTTTCTCATCTGCTAAATCACCTACCTCCTATTTTCTGCCCATGGAGAGGTTTCTCTGCCCAACCAAACTCACTGTTGTCTATGCTTTTTTCTGCATCTGTTTCCTTAATTAATGTTTTAAATTGCAACTAAGGAGCAAAGCATTTACAAATTTGATTTTTTCCCCAATTATTGCTCCCTGCATCTTCTTGGCCCCCATGCACATATTTTCCCTTGAAATCTGCATCATCATATGTCATGAGAACTATTGGGTGGTGGTGATACTAACTCTTAACATAGGGTGTTTCTCTCCATGAGGAGCAAGCTCCCCAGGACAGCACTCCTGGCATCTCTGAGCCTCTCTCATTCTCTTCTCATGAGGAAGAAGGGTGGCTTGTTTAATTATCAAGTATCGGGGGGCAAACAGGGATGATGCAGGCCTGCCTTTGGCTCATCTCACCCCTTCTCTGTGGTCAGGCTGGCTGCGGGAGGAACACGTTCTGTTCTGTTCCTTCATGCTGCAGGGCAGCGACTTCCAACCTTTTCCATTTTGTGGCACAGAGACACTAATTATTCAAATTCTGCAGCACACCAAAACTATATATTGTTTGCCAATCTGACAAAAAATAGGTATAATTTTGATTCATTTACACTGGAGGGCTATTGTTATGTTGGCTGTTGTCATTTTTTTAATTTGACAATCCCAGGGAAAAAGAGGTCAGTGCCCCTGACTAAGTAGTCAGGTATTGCATGTTTTATAAATTCTTGCAGCACACCAGTTCAAAATTACTGCTGTATGTTTAAAGGGTAGACAGCTACCCCCAGCTCAGGACTGCTGGTTACTAAGCCTGCCTATTTCTGGAGACCAGTGACAGGGAATCCACTTCTTTGTGATAGAAGCCTCATTCTTCAACATTAGATTTCTCAATAGTAAAGCTGATATTTTAACCTCCCATCAGCCCTTTTTCTTTATCTTAGCCAATTCATTTAGAACTAGGGAAGAGAGTTATTATTCTGCCACCTCAAATTCCAATCATAGATGCACAGAAGGCACTAATTAAGAATATTTTAAAGTCAAAGAGCTTTACAGAACAGGAAGAGTTAAAAAAAAAACTTCAATGTAAAGAAACTCGGGCCCTAGCTGGTTTTGTTCAGTGGTTAGAGCATCCACCTTCAGACTAAAGGGTCCTGGGTTCCAGTCCTGTCAAGGGCACATACCTGGATGGCGGGCTTGATCCCCAGTAGAGGGTGTGCAGGAGGTAGCCGATCAATGATTCTTTTTCATCATTGATGTTTCTATCTCTCTCTCTCCTTCCTTTCCTCTCTGAAATCAACAAAAATATATTTTATAAAACAACAACAGCTCAGGTTCAGAGGAATTACACAGCCAATTAGCAGGGGCTGACCACTGGTTTCCAAATACCTGTTCTAGTGATTAAGATTCCACGTTCTTAGTCACAATGCTTCTTCTTAAACCCTGACTCTCTAACTTATTGGCCCTATGTATGTGGCCTAATAATCAAAACTCTTTACCCTGTATTTTCCCATTTGTATAACGGAGTGAGAAGAGTGCTGTCTTGGGGTTACTGTAAGGATTAAATGAGATAATTTGTGACATGAGCTCAACCCAGTGCCAGGCATGCAGTGAAAACATCTTATAAATGTAGTTATTATTTCCTACCACATATTCCTGAACTGACTGGCAGTGACTCTCTGTTGCCATAGAGAAATAAGAAATTTTGTTGATGAAGATATGTTTACATTAATTTGTGCTAACAGCTCAGTCCTCCTTGTAAGTCTGCGTGCCCACCTGAGGAATGATGCTGCCTGAATTTCACAAGTAAATGTTAATCTCTTCCTGACATTGTATAGTAGACATACTAACCAATATTTTCAAGATACAATCAACTGATGGAAACATCTTTGAAGTAATGAAAGAGGAGCCTTCATCATGGAACAATAATTCATTGCACTATGTCATGAATCTGCTACTTGCCTCTCTCCTACTGTGGGCTAGAGTTTCTGGCTGTACATGCATATATAAAAACTGTTTGAAGCTGATATCATTATACCTATACATATATGTTTCGTTTATCACCTGAGTTTTTCTGTATTGCCTTGCCATCTTTTCCTATGACAAGGATGTGTTTTGCCTTCTATTTTATCCTTCCTGGTGTTCAGGAAATCAGTCCTGGCAGAATCTCTACTCCATGATTTTGTTGACTGTGGGGGAAAATAGTATGCATTTTCAAGTGGCTGAAAATTAAAGAACCAAATTTCCAGATCTAATTTCACCTGAATTTGAATTTGTGTGAACTGCAAACTCCATAAATACCCCATGTAAAGTTCAGCTGACATCAGCCACCCTGGCCTTCCAGGCTGATATAAGAGCAGTGAGATCAGGATGGAAAAACTCTTTGGAAATAATAGTTATTTATTATTTATAGCCCAAGTTACAAATTATTTATAACCCTAGGTTATAAACTGGGGTGATACTTTCCTGAGTCTGGTTAGGATTCTTTGAACCCCATGGGATAGACATATCTTTATTTTTGTTTCTGTCTATGGTGATTCTGTCCATTATAGAATCTAAAAGGGCAAGAGAGACAGACTATCCCGGCATCTGCTGGGCCTGAGTAGACTGCAGAATGGTTGACAGATGCAATAAGAAATTTCTTAGAAGGCCTTCCCTTTTACCTACTGTATATCTTAGTCTTATCTACCCTTTAAAATCCTTCCAAGTGTCCCCTCTACTATGAAACTTCCTCTGAGAATCAAGATCACACAATTATTCACACAGAGCCAAATGGATTTGATCGACTGGCTATGTGACCACAATGAATTAAGGCCATGGTCTGCAAACTGCGGCTCGTGAGCCACATGTGGCTCTTTGGCCCCTTGAGTGTGGCTCATCTACAAAATACCACGGCCTGGGCGAGTCTATTTTGAAGAAGTGGCATTAGAAGAAGTTTAAGTTTAAAAAAAATTTTACTCTCAAAAGAAATTTCAATCCTTGTACTGTTGCTATTTGGTTCTGTTGACTAATGAGTTTTCCCACCACTGAATTAAGGTATAATTCTCAATGGAATTCTGGAGGATATGTCCCTAAATGTTTCTTGCCCAAATTATCACTAATAATGCCATGACCATACTAAAGACAAAACACTATCTTAAGAATATGCAGAGCTTCTTTTCCAACGAAACACCAAATGGCAGATGACACCGGTGCTGCGGGAAGGCCCGGAGGCCCCGGAGGCCGGGGAATAGGAGGTCGAGGCGGCTTCTGTGGAGGATTTGGCAGCAGCATCTGGGGCTGGGGTCGCGGCCGGGGCTGAGGCCACCGAGCTCGTGGAGGCAAGGTCTAGGACAAGGAGTGGATCCCTGTCACCAAGCTGGGCCGCCTGGTCAAGGACATGAAGATCAAATCCCTAGAGGAAATCTATCTATTTTCCTTGCCCATGAAGGAATCTGAGATCACTGACTTTTTCTTGGGGACATCCCTCAAGGATGAGGTGTTAAAGATCATGCTTGTGCAAAAGCAGACACATGCTGGCCAGAGGACCTGGTTCAAGGCATTTGTCGCTATTAGGGACTGCAATGGACATGTTGGTCTGGGTGTTAAGTACTCAGAGAAAGTAGCCACTGCCATCCATGGAGCTATTATCCTGGCCAAGCTCTCTATTGTGTCCCTGCGGCGAGGCTACTGGGAAACAAAATTGGCAAGCCCCACACGGTTCCTTGCAAGGTGACTGGTCGCTGTGGCTCTGTACTGGTGCGTCTCATCCCTGACCCCAGGGGTACTGGCATTGTCTCGGCCCCTGTGCCTAAGAAGTTGCTGATGATGGCTGGTATTGATGACTGCTACACCTTGGCTAGGGGCTGCACTGTCACTCTGGGCAACTTCGCCAAGGCCACCTTTGCTGCCATCTCTAAGACCTACAGCTATCTTACCCCGGATCTCTGGAAAGAGACTGTGTTCACCAAGTCTCCCTATCAGGAATTCACTTGACCGTCTTGTAAAGAACCACACTAGAGTTTCCGTGCAGAGGACCCAGGCTCCAGCTGTGGCCACCACATAATTTTATACAAGAAAAATAAAGTGATTTAAGCCTGCTTAAAAAAAAAAGAAAAAGAAAATGCAGAGCTATTTATTTAAAACTAGAGAATATAATCTCACCTGCCCTCTTTAGCTCTCCTTTTGTTCTCAAGTGCAATAAAAAGTCCACCAAAAAGTGAACTGTACAACTGTTGCCACCTATAGGTGACAACTGTAGTATATGAATGTTATCATAATTCTGATGAAGCATAATATATAAAGGAAATGAAGCATAGTATATGAAGAAAATAAAGATGTTTTATGGAACCTACACAATCATCATCAAACATGAATCTTTACTGGGTTTGTTACTAATATTATTGTTGTTTGATAATTCTTATTTTAGATGCTCCCCTTAAAGATAATTTTGATTGATATTTGTTTAGTTATTTTTCAAAATAGAGTTAAAAGCTTTGACTCTGTAGGCAGGCTGGCTCTGTCCAAGTCCAGACTCTATTATGTTCTGCTAAATACTTTAAATAAGCTTCCTCAAGCTTTGATTGCCTATAAATGGAGATACTAAACATATCTACCCATAGAATAGATGTGATGATAAAAACAGATAATCCATGCAACATGCTTAGCAGAGAGTCTGCACAGAATAGGCACTCGATTAAATGTTAACTGTTATTATCATGATTAGTTTGCAAAGCACCTTTGCACACAGTTGCTACAAATTAATGAGCACTATTTTGCTTTAATTCAACAGACTTAATCATTAGCACATTACTATTTGAACTCAATCCCTCCTTCCTTATATGTTAAATTAAATATTATTTGACTTCAAATATTTAAAAAATACCTGCTATCTGACAAGACAATGTTGAGGCTAGTTTGGTATGTTTCTAATTGCAGGCAGGGAAGTAAGCTACTTTAGTGTTTTTATACCTAGCTAGCAGAACCACTGAAGAAACCCTAGCCAATAGGGTGAAACTGCTGATGCTAGAGAAAGCTGAATCCATCAACAAGTCTCCATTGAGAATCTACTGATGATTTAGCACTGGGTTAAGCCAGCGATTTTTGTCCTTTCTCATCTCATGGCATACATAAACTAATTACTAAAATTCTGTAGCACACACAAAAATACATTTTTTGCCAATCTGACAAAAAATAGATATAATTTTGGTTTATTCACACTGGATGGCTATTGTGTTGGCTGTTGTCATTTTTTAATTTAACAATCTAAGAGAAAAGAGGTCAATGCCTCTGACTAAATAGGTGTATGTTTTAAAAATTCTTACAGCACACAAATTGAAAATCACTGGGGTAGGCATTTAGGGAAAAATCTGGCAGGGGTTATGGTAGGATACAAATAAGAAATGTAAAGTATGATCTCTAGCTCAGAAGTCAAAAACAATGCAAAATTGCAATTTGGCATAAATAGTAGGGGGGTTTTGGTTATTATGTTTCGTTTTTATCTTAATATTAGAGGCCTGGTGCATGAAATTCGTGCACTGGGAGGAGAGGTTCCTCAGCCTGCACATTCTCACAGTCTGGGATCCCTCAGGGGATGTCCACCTGTCAGCTTAGGCCCGCTTCCCTAAGCCGGCAGGTGGAATCCCTCTTGTAGTTCAGGACCCCTTGCTCCTTATCACTTAACTCACTGCTCATTAGTGCTGCCACAGAGGCAAAAGAGACTCCCTCCACCTCTGCTGCACTAGCCAGCTTATGAACCTGGCTTCTGGCTGAGCTGCACTCCCCCTGTGGAAGCACACTGACCACTGAGGGTAGCTCCTGCGTTGACATCTGCCCCCTGGTGGTCAGTGCACATCATAGTGACCAGTCCTTCTGGTTGTTCTGCTATAACAGTAGCTTAGGCTTTTATTATGTAGATAAACAAATAACTGAAAATCAAAGATTTTAAATATAAGCAAATATTGTTCTAGATTTATGGCCTCACCTTTAAAATCAAAAGATAAGGACCCACATTTCTGGACAGCAGCTATAAGCTAAATTTAAGTACAGGAATACCTTGTTTTATTGCACTTTATTGCACTTCACAGATGTTGCATTTTTACAAATTGAAGGCAAGAGACTTTACCAGCAAAGAGATTAGGCCTCACTTTGTCGTGATACTCTTGAACTGAACTCACAATATCCCACAGGGTTTACCTGTAGCTGCTCCTCCCTTTAAATTAAGCACCTGCTCATGAACTGACCACAGTCCTCACCACTATTGCTCCCCAACACTGAAGTTAGCTGCCAGTTGGCCCTCATTGTCACTCTTGTGCAGGAGAGAGATGAGTACAGAAATGTTTCTTTACTATAAGAACTCTTGATGCCCGAGACTGGAGTCACATCTTGACAGGTGTTGCCCTGGTGTGCTAGAGTTCTCAAGAGAGAATCTGCTGGTCTTGGTTTACTGGTGAGGGCAGTAAGTGCCCCCAGAAGAGTCCAGATCAGAAACATGGGGGGTAGGGGGAATAAAGAATTCTTGATGTAATCGCCTTTCTTCAAAACTGAAAATAAAAGGAAGACTGGGAAGACTATGTAATTTTTGTTAAAGCTTATTTCCATCACCTTACTGGCCAATGTAGATGCTATATTTAATTGAATAATGTTGTTATAACTAATTGAAGAAACAAACCTATAAGCATGAAGCATTTGGAAAGCATGATTTGTGTCCAATAGGCAGTGAGTGTTTTATGATAACTACATCTCTTTCCTCATCTCTACCTAATATATTGTTATACTTTTCACATCCTTTCCAAGACTACAAGTTCTTTTAGGCTAGTGATTCTCAAATTTTAACATGTATAGAATCACCTGATGAGCTTGTTAAAATTTGAGTCTTAGCATTTCTGATGTAGGAAATCTGGGTGGGATTAGGAATTTGCATTTCTAACAAGCTCTGACATTATACTGTTGTTGGCCTGGAGAACACAGTTTGAGAATCACTGTTCTAGAATAAAAACTCTGTCCTACTATTATTTCTTTATTGTACTATTTATTGAGTATCTATTACTATGTGTCAGGATCTTAGGGTGTTGTATTTCTAATATGTCAATCCTGAAATAAAGGTGTCTCTTCTCACCATTTATACCTGAGGAAACATGCTCCTGGGCACTGACCCAGCCCATGAAAGGGAAAACCTGAGTGAGATTCAGATTCAAATCTGTCTGCCTCCAGGGCCCCACAGGATGCAATTTTATTCAGTTTTATATCCTCAGTTTCAAAACTTTTCCCCTGCCTCAGCATAGAATTTCTAATAAATGTTTATTAAATAAACTTGAGATCCACATTGACCAGAAATAGTGAAGGAAAATGCTTGTGGTTCTTGAATGAAGAAAAGTGAGAAGATATTCAGATGAGGAGAAAATCATATTGAATGCCCTTTATTTACCCTCATTTAGTATAACCAAAGCACTTCCAACTTTCTCCATGTATTTTAGTATTGTACTATATAATTCTTTGTTTAAAATGTCTAAAAATTGATGTGACATAAATAGGAACCCTTGCATAGAGTTATTCCTAAATATGGAGCCCCTCTTCTGTAATCAGCTAGGAATCTGTTCCTCAGCCCACCTATAGTTGCAACGTAGCCACCTGAGACTGAAAATTAGCTCTGTAAGCCATGCACCTGCACATTAATAGTATAATAAGATAAGCACCATTTCAAGGATGATTTTTCAAGTATTCTCGTAGAATTAAGCTATTTTCCATAGCAGAGAGAGAGAAACTCTGACCCTGCTCTTGTAATATTGAAGCCATCCACTTCTGTACCTCTTTCAATTCTCTTTCCATTAAATATTTAACATGTGAATATATAAAGAATAAAATGGTAATAAATAAATACCTCTCCTAATATATAAAGAGTGAGGGTCCTTAACATCCAAATCAACCAAATGGACAACCAAATGCAAGGCTGTGCATGCAGCAGGCTCAGGTGGGCGGGGACTGGTGAGCGGGCTGAACTGCTGATCTCTTGGTCCCTCCTGGGTCATGGCCATCCTTGGTGACCCAGCACGAACTGCTGGCGCCATGGCAACTCATCACTGACTGCTGCCACCAAGGCGGGTGTGATGCAACTGGTCAGTGGACCCCACCATCACCCAATGATTGCCCCACAGCAGGAGACCCAGGCCACTGGCCAGGGGGCTCCACGGTCACCCCAAAGAGGGGGGCCCAGCCTACCTGGCTGGCGACGGTGGGCAGGGCCTCCCTCTGCAGGGCAATCAATTGATAGGCTCCTGGACTGTGAAAGGGTGCAGGTCAGGCTAAAGGACTCCCTGCCCCCAATGAGTGCAAGAATTTTGTGCACCAGGCCTTTAGTCAATAATAATCTTAAATGTAAACAGGTAAAGGCTCTAAGCAAAAGGCATAGGGTAGCTGAATGGATAAGAAAACATGACCCAGGTATATGCTGTCTCTAAGAAACACACTTTAGAACAAAAGTTACACATAGACTGAAAGTGAAGGGATGTAAAAAATATTCCATGTCAATGGAAATGAAAAAAAAAAGGGTGTAGCAATACTTACACTGACAAAATAGACTTTAAAACAAAGGCCATTACAGGAGACAAAGAATGTCACTACATAATACTAAAGAGATTGATCCAACAGAGGATATAACCCTGGTAAACATGGTAAACATATGTGCACCCAACATAAGAGTACCAAAATATATTTTTAGAATCTTGGTGGACATTAAGGGGGAGGTTGACAGCAAGCAATACAGTCATAGTAGGGAATTTTAACCCACTGTCATCATTGGATAGCTCATCCAGACAAAAAAATAAACAAGGAGCCCTGGCTGGGTAGTTCAGTTGGTTAGAGTGTCATCCCCATATACCAAAGTTTTGGGTTTAATCCTCTGCTGGTATACCAAGGTTGCAGGTTCAATCCCCTTTGAGGGCACATATTAGAATCAATCAGTGAATGCATAGATCGATGAACAGGAGATAGATGTTTCCTTGTCTCTCCTTGTCTCTCTCTCTCTCTCTCTCTCTCTCTCTCTCTCTCTCTCTCTCTCTCTCTCTCCTTCTCTCTGTCCCATTCTCTCTCTCTCTCTAATATATTTTTTAAAATCTACAAGGCAATAGCAACCTTAAACAACACATTGGATCCGATGGTTTAAATTGATATTTTCAGAACATTTCATCCCCAAGCAACAGGATATAATTTCTTCTCAAGTGCACATGGGATATTATCAAAGATACACCACATGTTAGGACACAAAATTAGTCTTAAAAATTTCAGGAAGATTGAAATCATATCAAGCATATTCTCTGACCACAATGTTATAAAACTAGAAACCAACTACTGTAAAAAAAGCAAACAAACAAACAAAAACCTGAAAAACATTCAAACACACAGAGGCTAACTAGCATGTTATTAAACAACTGAAGGCCTGGTGCACAAAATTTGTGCACAGGGTTGGGGTGGTGTCCCTCAGCCCAGCCTGCACCCTCTCCAATCTGGGACCCTTCATGGGATGTCTGACTGCTGACTCCCAACTGCTTGCCTGCCTGTCTTCCTGATTGCCCCTAAACACTTCTGCCTGCCAGCCCATTCACCCCCTAACCACTCCCCTGACAGCCTGATTGATGCCTAACTGCTCCCCTGCCAGCCTGATTGTTCCTAACTGCCTTCCCCTGTAGGCCTGGTCACCCTAACTGCCCTCACCTGCAGACCTGCTCCCCTTCTCCCCCCCCCAACTATGCTCCTGCAGGCCTAAGTTGCCCCCAACTTCCCTCCTCTCCCAGCCTGGTCACCCCTAAATGCCCTGCCCTGCAGGCTTGATCCCAACTGCCCTTCCTTGCAGGCCTGGTCCCTCCCAACTACCCTCCCCTTCTGGCGTGGTTGCTACAACTGCCCTCCCCTGCTGGCCTGACCCCTCCCAACTTCCTTCCCCTACTGTCCATCTTGTGGCAGCATCTTGTGTCCACATGGGGGCAGCCATCTTGTGTGTTGGAGTGATGGTAAATTTGCATATTACTTTTATTAGATAGGATAGAGGCCTGGTGCATGGGTAGGGGCCAGCTGGTTTGCCCTGAAGGGGATCCTGGATCAGGGTGTGGGTTCTCTTGGGGTGTTGGGCAGCCTGGGCAAGATTCCTATGATGGTTTGCAGGCTGGCCACGCTCCCCAGTGACCCAAGAGGAGACCCTGGTATCTGGGATTTATTTATCTTCTATAATTGAAACTCTGTAGCCTTCAGCAGAGGCCTGGAATTTGGCTTCTCCATTGCTGGGGAAACCCAAGCCTTCTGCTTGCTCTGTGGCTGGGGCCATTTTGTTAGGATTTGTTTATCTTCTATTATTGAAACTTTATAGCATTGAGCAGAGGCCTGGGCCAGCCAGGGCAGGCCAGGAAGTTTGACTTTCTCCATTGTCAGGGAAACCGAAGCTTCCTGATCACTTTGTGGCCGCAGCTAACTTGGTTGGGTTCATTTGTACACTCGCTCCTGATTGGCTGGTGGGTGTGGCTTGTGGGTATAGCAGAGGTATGATCAATTTTCATATTACTCTTTTATTAGATAGGATGAATAGGTTAACAATGAGATCAAAGAAGAAATAAAAAAGTATTAGAAACAAATGAAAATGAACACACCAACAACCCAAAATCCATGGAACACATCAAAAGCAGTCTTGAGAGGGACATTCATAGCATTACAGGCCTTTCTCAAGAAGCAAGAAAAATCTCAAATGAACAATCTAACTCTACACTTAAAGGAACTATAAAAATAACAATATGTGAAGCCCAGAGTAAGTACAAGTAAAAAAATAATAAAGATCAGAGCAGAAACAAATGACATAGAAACTTAAGGAAAAAAAATCACTTAAGCTAAGAACTGGTTATATGAAAAGGTAAAGGGCAACAAGATTGATGAACCCTTAACCAGACCCATCAAGAAAAAAAGAAAGAGGACCCAAATAAATAAAATCAGAAATGAAAGGGGATATATAACAAACAACATCACAGAAATACAAAAATTGTAAAAATATATATATATACTGTGAACAATTATATGCTAATAAATTCGACAACCTGGTTGAAATGGACATATACCTAGAACAATACCAAAATATAATCTTCCAAAACTGAATCAGGAAGAATCAGTTTTGATTCAGACTGATCTCAGCTAATGAAATTGAAGGAGTAATTTAAAAACTCCCAGTAAACAGAAGTCCTACACCAGATGCCTTCATAGACAAATTTTACTAAAAATGTAAAGAAGAATTAACACCTATTCTTCTCAAATTATTCCAAAAAACATCAAGAGGAGGGAAGACTTCCAAGCTTTTTTTACAAAGCCGGCATTATTTTAATTCCAAAACCAGATAAAGACACTACAAAGAAAGAAACTATAGGCTAATATCTCTGATGCACATAGATGCTGAAATTCTCAAAAAATATTAACAGACTGGATCCGGTAACACATTAAAAAGATCATAAACCATGATGAAGTTGCATTTATTCCAGTAAGGTAAGGTTGGTACAAAATTTGCAAATACATAAATGTGATACATCACATAAACAAAATGAAGGACAAAAATCACATGATCATATCAATAGATGAGAAAAAGCATTTGATAAAATCCAACACCCATTTATGATAAAAGTTTTAGCAAAGTGGGAATGGAGGGAACATAACATAATAAAGACCATATATCATGCCCACATCATGCCCAGGTTACAGCTTGACCCCTAGTAGGGGGCATAAGGGGGGCAGCCAATCAATGATTCCCTCTCATCAATTGATGTCTCTGTCTCTCTCCCTTTCCTTTCCTCTCTGAAATCAATAAAAATATTTTTTAATATATTTTATTAATTTTTTTTACAGAGAGGAAGGTAGAGGGATAGAAAGTCAGAAACCCTGATGAGAGAAAAACATCGATCAGCTGCCTCTTGCACACCCACTACTGGGGATGTGCCCACAATCAATGTACATGCCCTTGACTGGAATTGAACCTGGGACCTTTCAGTCTGCAGGCTGATGCTCTATCCACTGAGCCAAACCAGTTTTGGCAAAATATATATATATTTTTTTAAAGTATAAACTCAAAATGAATAAAAGATTTAAATATAAATCGTGAAACCATAAAGTTCAAAATAAAACATAGGCAGTAAAATCTCAGACATCTCTGGTACCAATATTTTTACCGGTATATCTCCCGAGGCAAAGGAATAAAACAGGACTTCATCAAACTAAAAAGCTTCGTATGACAAAAACAAACAGACATCAACAAAATGAAAAGGGAACTCATTGGATAGGAGAACATAAGAACATATTTAACAATGATACATTTGGTAACGAGTTAATTTTTAAAATATATAAAGAACATATAGTATTCGACATCAAGAAAATAAACAATTCAATTTTAAAAATGGACAAAGGACCTGGATAGACATGTCTCCAAAGATGACATACAGATGGCAAATAGACATGAAAAAAATGCTCAACATCACTAATCACACCTGCCAGGAGGAGATGTCACCACAATGAGATATCAGCTCACACCTGTCATAATGGCTATCATCAATAAATCAACAAACAACAAGTGCTGGTGAGGATGTGGAGTAAAGGAAACCCTAGTCCACTGTTGGTGGGAATGCAGACTGGTGCAGCCACTGTGGAAAACAGTATGGAGTTTTCTCAAAAAATTAAAAATGGAACTGCCTTTTGAACGAGCACTTCTGGGAATATATTCTAAGAAACTCAAAACACTAATTCAAAAGAATATATGCACCCCTATGTCCACTGCAGCATTATTTACAACTAGTAGCCCTGTGCATGAATCCGTGGGCTGGTAACTCGCTGCCGCCCTCCAGTAGCTCTCTGCCCACTGCCCCACCATCATATAGCTCACCCCATCCCCTTCTTCCTGCCTCCCCTCATAGTTTGCTGCCTGCCCCCTCCTGTAGCTCTCCACTGCCTGCTTGTACCTCCCTGCCCCACTCTCCTGCTGATCTGTGATCCGGTCATTATGTGGTCAGTTGTTATGCTTCATGGCGTAATGACCATTTGCATATTACATCTTTATTATATAGGATAGCTAAGACCTGGAAACAGCCCAAATGTCCATCACTAGACTGTTGGATAAAGAGCTGTGGTACATTTGTACATGGAATACTATGTGCCATAAAAAAAGAATAAAATCTTTTTCAATAGGATGGATGGACCTGGAGATTATGCTAAGTGAAATAAGCCAGTCAGAGAAGTACAAGTGCCTTATGATTTCACTCATATGTGGAATATAATGAACAAAATAAACTGACAAAATAGAAAGAGAGGCATGGATACAAGAATGGACTGACAGCTGACAGAGGGAGAAGGGTTGGAGGACTGAATGAAAAAGGGTGAAGGAATGAGCAAAAAAACAAAACAAAACAAAAATCCCAAAAATTGTGTACATAATACCTAGACAGACAATAGTGTGGTAATAGCCAGAGAGAAAGAGGGTGTAGGGGAGCCTGACCTGGACTAAACGTGGGATAATGGGGACGGAAATGAACTTTGCTTGGGGCGATGGTCACAAGATTCAGTGTGCAGACTATGTTTTGTTTTGTTTAGTTGTACACTTGAAACCTGTATGGTTTTGTGAACCAATATCATCCCAATAAATTCAATTTAACAAATAAAAAATAAATAAAATATTTAACATGCAAGAGTCATAGTAATTGGATGTGTTGTGTTCCCCTGAATCAGAAAGCAATTTCCTCATTTCACCTCTGTATGTCCATTGTGACAATGCAAGGATGGGCTGAGGAAATAAATTGCACATGGTAGAGCCTTGGACAGTAGTGGTAGAGATGGGTTGGCAAGTTAAGTGGAATATTTGGGTGGCAAAATAAAAAAAATACAGGACACCTTGTCCTTTGTTACATAAGAGCATGGAAACCAGCCAGACTGGAATTCAAGGCCTGTTCTTTATCACTTGCTTAGTGACCATGATCTGGTCACTCTGAGCCTTGTTTTCCTCCTTAAAATGGGGATGTGTCTCTTGCAGCTTTGTGAAAGGCTTATAGATAAAAGATGTCCCATGTCTTTTACATAGTGGGTGGTTAATAAATGGTAGTCTCTAAACCATGTCTGTACTTCTTCCTATGTTAGGGTGGAATTTTTGCACCAAATAGGAAAAGATGAGAAATGAGTTAGTAGCTCAACCACCTCCACACTGTTGCTTTTGGCAACTGGACCTCCTTCTCTACTCCCACCTCAGACCTTAGGTGCCATTAGAGCAGCTGAATATAGTAATGTTCATAGGGTTAACCTACAATAATTATTTAATCTGACTGCAATGTTTTATAAAGTTCTAGAGACTACCAGTAACATCCTAAAAATATCCCTGTTGAAATTGGTGTTACTAAAACCTCCTGGAGGGGTGTGGTTACTAAGGTATAGACCTATTACCATGAATTTTAAGCCCTTGGGCCTTCTAGAATCTATGCCCACTGGCCTGGAGATCTCTTTCAAATACCTTAAGACTTGTAAAGGGACCAAATACAAACAATACTTCTGGTAAGTTTAACATATACTTAAATTTCTAGGCAATTTAAGGGTTCTTATATTTTTGTTTGCTTGCTTGTTCTGTTTTTACATATAATCATAATTTCTGGCTGAAATTCAACCCTATCCATACTTAGCAACAGGATAACTAATACTATTTAGTAAGAAAAGGGAGTGGTCTGAAACTATAATTAAGAAAAATAAAACACTTTACCTGAACAAATTTCAAATGGATCCATTTAAAATGAATCTAAATGGCACTTAACTGGTTTGCAAATTGGGACCTATTTGTCTCAGGGAAAATGATTCAAGTCTTAATTTATCCCTAAAGTTGGCTTTATTATTACATTTAATTATACTAGAAGCTTGTTAAAGACTTGTAGGTTCTCTCTATCCTTTTAAACTGCACTTTATACAGACAATAATTAAATATTGGAAAGAAGAATTTGATTTCCAAAGAAATATGTTTCCAATATTTTTCTCTTTTCATTGCAGAAATCGAAACAAGTTAAAGAAACAAAAGAAGATCCTGAGAATAGATTATCTAAAATTTCCCTGGAGTCGTTCAATAAATATAATAGCAATACTGTGATTTTATTAGAAAAAGAGAAGAACTCTCCATGCAAGGTTGAAGGACGAAAGGAAGAAAAAGAAAAAAATGAAGAGGCCTCTTTGAGTAGCTCCGATCGGCCTGGGGTAGACAATTTGGAATCTTTGAGTGATTCTTTATATGATAGCTTCTCTTCCTGTGCCAGTCAGGGTTCAAATGATGCATAAAGGACTGTTTCCCCCCCTTAGTGAGCTAGAAATGGAGCACTGAAGAAACAGGGGTTGGGAGGGGCAGGTAGAGATGACAACAATAAACTATTCCAACACCAGAGCCTGTGTTTTCAGGTTCGCAGTAAGCGACCCACTGGAGCTTTCTTCTCTGACAGGGCAATAAAGATAGACTCCATGTGTTGTGTTTCATAAGGATTGAAGGTAAACACACCCACAATACAGAAGTCTTAATTTTGCACTTTTTAAAATACTTGTATAGAAGTTGTAAATTTTTTGGAAAAGAAATTATATTTGTAGCAAAAAAAAAAAAGCAATAAATTAAATCAGTGCCATGCTCTTGAAATGATGTACTAAGTCTTTTAGAAGTTGATGATAATATATTTTTAAAATTCCAACTAAAGTTTTTGTCCAGGTCATCTTCTAGTGCTTAAATTGTTTGTGGGTACACTCAGGGCCTGCAAAAAAAAAACCAAACAAACAAACAGAAAACAACAACAGAGGCTCATTCTTGATTTGATATAAACTTTAATTCTAGTGTAATTTCAAAATTGCTGGCAGAACTATTGAGGCTTAGTAATGAGTATAATTCTGTTTCTACTGAAAAATGTAAAGAGTACTGAAGTGTGACACTGATCCGTGAGGATGCGTATCAGAAGTGACCTAATTATATTTTCAATAGCAGATCTTCTTTCCAAACATTTCCTTCCACCTCCTCTACTTAGTCCTTCACTATGATTCGAAACACTTTTGTTGATTTTTATTTTCCTGCTCTTTTTATTAAAATCTGGGCAAAATAGAATGAAAGCAAATTTCTATTTACAATGTTCACTTTAAAAAATTTTAATGGTTGGTGCTATGAAATATTCTTACTTTTTAATATTCCTTTTTTCTACAAAGTGTTTATATGTAAGGATAAATTCTATTTTAAAGGTTATGTGTATTTTTTCTAGATGTGAACTATTTATAATGGTTTTTGTACAGGAGCTTGTAAACTAGGCATAATAGAAATATTTTTAGACTCTGTATAGTTACTTTAGTATACACCTGTTTCTTTAAAAACTATTGTATAATCAGTGTTATTGGGTAAATTTGTGCAATTTGTTATATTTGAATTTTGTTGTCTCAAATGGAAATTATGTAACATGTCATTGTCTTTCAGACTTTTAAAAATTCTTTTGTTTCATTTCTGAATAAAAGTCATATCACAATCGAACCTGTGAAAGCTTAAAGAAACTTGTTCAAGAGTCTTTGCCCATTTTAGTTGTTGAATCTCACACGTGCTCCAAGGATGAACTGCCCAAGGAATAAATAAACCGGCCCTCTAGCTCCCGAGATAGTAATTCAGCCACTTGTCGGATCCGAGTCTGCTGGCAAAGGAGTAATGGTCAGAGCATTTCAGTCTCCCCGAGGGGTTAACCGGCTAGAAGTGAAAGAAGAGGGGGTGCAGAAGGCAAGGAGCAGGAGGGAGATCGGGACTGTTCTGCAGAGGAATTACAAGAAAGTCCTTGAAGCCCATTTCCAGCCCGCGCGGCCGGCAGGATGGGGAAATGAAAGATGAGCGTCCCGCCCTGCGAGAGCTCCTCCCGGAGGTGGCAGAGAAGGTGAAGAGAGGCAATGCGTCTGAAACCTTTTCCACAGAAAGAGGTGCTCCCTAGGGATTTGGAGGGCGGGTGGGAACTGCGGGATTGGGGGCGGGGGCACCGAGGCTCTTGGCGGGCCAGCGAGCCAGCGAGCCAGCGGACCCCCGTGCCACCTGCTGCAAGGCTCTGTGGCGAGGGCGGTGGACGCGGCCAGCGCAGCCCCGCGGCTTCCCGGCGCTTCTCTAGGTGGGTCGCTGGAGCCGAGAGGAAGAATGGGGGTGGGGAGGAGGCAGAGCAGCGGGACCGAATGCGAGTGCGGGGCTGGGGAGGTGCGGTACCGGGGCAGAAGCGTGAGCGTATTCCAATGGCCCACGGATTTGAGAACAGGAGGAAGCTTCCCGGCCCGTTGGGAGAAGGTGATAGGGCAACTCCCTTCTCCATTCCAATTTGCTTTCTAGTGGGAGGTCGCGGCGGGGCCCCTGAGCGGCCCTCTCTTGGTGCAGTCTCGCCACACCCACCCGCGGGGCCCGGAGGCAGAGGAAAGGGGGGCTGCCTGGAGCTGGCGCCTGGGTCAGGGCAGGGCCCGCCACACCCGCCCGCCGGCCGCAGCTGCAGCCCAGCCTGGTGACGGCCCAGGGGCTGCTCCGGGAAAGAAGGCGCAGCTGCGCGGAACAGCCTGGGCGGCGGCAAGTGTGCAACTTTGCCGGCACTGGAGCGCGCTCCCGCCCAGCTGGGAGGACCGGTCCCCGCCGGCCGGAACCTGCCAGCCGCCGGGCACTGGCCAGCGGGGGAGTGCAGAGGTCCCTTCGGGAGCGCAGTCCGCCGACCCCATCTCGCAGGTCTCGCAGTCAGCGCCTGGCCCGTCCCTGACGCACCTGCTGCGCCCTTCTCTCGCTTCACCAATCTCACCCCCGCCCCCAACCTCGGAAAACTACACTCTCTGCCTGGGCCTCCCTGTCCTCGGGCGGTGCGGAGGCTGGAGAGGAAGGCGATAGGAAGGGGGTGGGGACATAGACAGTCCCAGCCTTCCCCGCCTGCCACCCCCCCCCCCCCCCGCCAAACTCGGCAGCCGTCACGTGGTGCCTGGAGTGGGAGGTGAGGAGAAGAGGCTAGACTTTTTGGATGCTCGCTTCGCCAGTAGTTCCTTCAGTCTCAGCCACCAACTCCGGGGACGCAGCACCCGCCCGAAAGAGCCGGCAAGAGGAGCAGCGACCGCAGCCGGGAGCCCCGCGCGGGCGATGCGGGCGCCGCTGGCGGCACCTACGGCTCCTTTCGGCGGCGACGGTCGCCTCGGCGACAGCAGCGAGGGCCACCGAAGCTCAGGCAGCCACCGCCGCTGCAGCCCGGGCAGTACCCGCCGCGTTCGCCGCCTCGGAGGCACCTGCCCGCTCCCGGCCCCGCGGCTCCAGGAGGATGTGGATCCTCGGCATCGCAGCAACGTTTTGCGGATTGTTCTTGCTTCAAGGTAAGAGGAGAGGCCGGCAGCCCAGCCAGGAGCACGCACCGCGTCCACTGCCGGCCCCTGGCGCCCAGGGCTGCGCAGAGGCTGCCCCGCTGGAGTTCGGCGGCGGCTGGAGCCCGGAGGCACCGGGAGGGAAAGTCTCCCGGTTCCGCGCCGCTGGAGGAGAGCAGGAGGCGGATTTGCAGGACTCGAGCTGCAGACGCTCGGTGCTCGGACTGCACTGTCTGAAGAAGCAGCACGGGTAGGAGAGAGGGTCCGAGCTGTGCTGGGGCCTCCGCGAGGGACAGTCACTGGTAGTCCCAGCCTCGCCAAGTTGTCAGGCGTCTCTAGCAACCCGTGGGAGTGGCGCCGCCGACAGGTGAACGGCGCGCGGGGCAGTCGGTGGCGGGGCGTGCCCGGGCGGTGATCGTGTTGCTAAGACCATTCTGGGACTGGGGGGGGGGGGGGGGGGGGCGCGAGCTTGGGAACCAGACTCAACTGTGCGGGAGCTGGGGGAGTTAGGTCTAGACCGAAAGCTCCTGGGTCCCAGCGGAGTAGCCAGGCTGGAGATGCAAAAACCGTCTCGATCCTTCTTTCCATTACGCGACCGTCTTCCGATTGAGGTCTGCAGAGCTGGGACCCCGGCCGGGCACCCTAGCCGAGTGGTAGCCCTCATAGGTGGGAAGAAAGGGCTGTGGTATAGCAGCCAGGAGTGCAAGCCGGCGCGCACACTCGTGCCCCTCCCCCTGCCGCTGCGGGAACAGTCCCGGAGGAAGGCCGGGACTCGGGGCTGCAGGGGACTCGGTGTCTGGCACTTCCTTCCGGGTTTCCGGGTGGTTTCCTGGGAGTCTCCGAGCCACAGGAAAGCTGACTTCAAAAATTGGTAAAACTAAAAAGGCGTCTGCGAATGCAGTCGCAAAGTAGTAATTAAGTAATTTGTAACCAATTAACAATTAGGCAAATCCTTCAGGGTAGACTGGAGCTGAAGCTTGTCTCTGGAGCTATTCGGTCGCACGGGTGCACCCCTCCTCGCAACTTCTGAGTTGGAAGGCCAGGTGTGTTGCTGTACTGGCTGTTTGTGAAGAGCTTAGGGCCAGGTGTATCGGGCAGACCTCCACTTCATCCTTCAGGACCCTGGATGCCGCGCCGCCCCCTGCCGGCTTCAGCCACGTAGGCTTTACTCGGAAACCCTGCTGCCAGGAGCACCCAGGCGGCTGGATGGGGAGGGGAGGTCGTGGTATCCAGGGGCTCTTTGCAGGGGCTGGATCTGAACCCCACTGCGTCTGTCCCGCAGGCTTTGCGCTGCAGATCCAGTGCTACCAGTGTGAGGAGTTCCAGCTGAACAACGACTGCTCCTCCCCGGAGTTCATCGTGAACTGCACGGTGAACGTCCAGGACATGTGTCAGAAAGAAGTGATGGAGCAAAGTGCGGGTAAGAGCCTGCAGCCCTCCACCTCTCCCAGCCCGGGCCGTTGTGAGTGAGGGAGCCACTAAATTACAGGAAAAGGGACTGACTTTGATTCATGCCTACACTCTGGTTATCACAGATTTACTTTCACAGTGCTGGGAAAATGAAGAGTTCCAAGTTACTTTAATCTCATTAGACTTAATTACCAGGGCTTCTCCTCCAGGGACTCGGGCGGGGAAGTGCATTTAATGAGTGACTCTCCTCTTTTTATTTACTCTCTTCACCTCCCTCTGCTAAAAGCTGATCTGGAGGCTGCAGAATATATGGATAACCAGCTCTGCTTGGACAACTAGACAGTGCCCTGTGCGCAGTGTCAGCCTGAAATATGAAGCTAGTAGAAGTTCCCAGAGGTCAGAGCTTGAAAAATGGGTTATGTCATAGAGCCATCCCGTATTTCTCTGAAGAATACTACAGGGTCTTTATTCAATTTCAGAACTAGTGCATCACATTCCAGGCACAGATTGCCAGGGTCTTTTAAAGGAATGCGGTTCCCAGCCCCCTCCCCACCCCCTCCGGCTCAGTGGCTGGCTGGCTGGTGGATGAGAGGGCCTGGGCATTATGTGAGGGAGGAAGGGGGTCTTGGGGGAGGAAACCTCCTTGTTCACTGCGGCTGGGCTGTCCAGTCTTCTCAAGAAGCTGGACTGCCCAGCTCCTCCCAGCATTCTTATCATAAAACAAAGCCCCTAAAAGTGTAATTGGAACTTTGGGGAAATGGGTGGAACTCTAGCTTTACTTCCAAGGTCAAACTCATAGACAAATATTTGCTATTTTAAGAATATTGAGAAAATGGGAAATAGCATCCCTTGGGTGGAAAGCCCCCAAAGTCTCAATTAAGGATTGATTCTGAAAAACTGACATGTAGCCTTATTCAAATTCCTAAGAGCTTTAATAACTTACATACCTAGGAAAGCTGCTCTCCCAGTGGTGGCCAGCCTGGAGGAATCCACCCCCTTCCAGGACAAGGTCTCTTTTGACTAGGGGGTTAACAGTAAACCAGTGGCGTGGGTAGTCATGTAGACCACCAGAAAGGACAATGGATGCCTCAGTTAACAGATACATTCAGGCAGTTAGAACACTCTGTGCATTTACTAAGCTCTTCCCTGGAGCCTGACCTTTATCTCTGGGCAGATTTTGTGTTTCCCAGGTAGTCAGCCATGTCTGATGAGTTAAACAGAGTCCAACATTTTCTTGATACCTTTGCTGCTGGAGTCATACTACATTTAAAGTGAGTTCCCCTACAGCAGTGGTTGGTCAACTGCGGCTAGGGACCCACACGCAGCTCTTTAGCTCTTGAGTGTGGCTCTTCCACAAAAACCCAGGCCTGGGTGAGTCTATTTTGAATAAGTGGTGTTAGAAGAAATTTAAGTTAAAAAAATTTGAATCTCAAAAGAAATTTCAATCATTCTATAGTTGATATTTGGCTCTGTTGACTAATGAGTTTGCCGACCACTGCCCTGCAGCATCCTCTGGTGAATGCTGCTGAGTGAACCAAAGCCCTGCTCCTCTTTGGTTTGCTGACCTGCACTGCCCACAGAGCCTGAGGAAGGGACTGAACCATCAAATGACCCCCTTTTTAAAAAATGAATGTATAGGGGGTGAAACGGGTTAATAAAATTATACAGATTTCCATAGTGTCTACTGTGGGGGTCCCCAGTCTTATGAGAGTTCCAGCCACTGTTCTGGGAGACATTCATCCTGAGGGAGAAACCCAGTTTCTGATTAGGTTGGAGAACTTAAAAAAATTATACATGTTTCAGGTATATAATTCAACATCTTTATAGTGTATTGTGTGTTTACCACCCCAAGTCAAATGTCCTTCCATCATCATTTATACCCCCTTTACTTCTTCTGTTCCCCCCACACACCCTTTCCTCTGGCAATCATCACTTAAAAGACCTCCTTAACCAATTGGCAAATTAAAGCAAGCGTTGTCGTTTTTAAGCCAGTTTTCCCTTCTTGGGAAAGTAATGTCTTCTCGGAAAAGGGCCTGAAATGTTTTGTTGCTAACTGCAGTTATTTGGGGAGCAGATGGCTCATCACTGTGCTATGATTTGGTGGTGTGTGGTTTTAAAGGTTCTTACTGGTCTAGGTCTCGATTCTTGCTGCCAAAATTTCTCTTCTGGGAAATCTTCAATGTAATTTTTCAAAAGAATAAACTGTCCTGAGATAAGCAGTATGCATTGCTTTGTCATATGGGATTCTGGCTATTGAAAAAGTAAAACAGAACAAAACTTAGTTATGATCCTTTAGTCAAGATTGAAACAGATGATTTCGACAAGCTGTTTCGTTTCTACCTGTTTCATTTCTGAGCACTGTACCTGAGCAAAAGTTACTGCCCTTCTGCCAATGAGGCTGCTGTGATGTGAATTGGGATCCCTCTGAACACTCTGTTACTTTAGAATATGTGCAGCTTTCTTTTGGGCAGTAGGTTAGAGCCAGAAAAAAGGGCTCTATACTGTGGACACGTTAGTAACTTCAAAATCCTCGAGGCCACTGCTTACCTGGATATCGTGTTTTATAAACCTAGGATCTGGTGGAGATAAGGAGAAAGCTATGAACCAAATTACTGCCAGAAGTGGTATCCTTTTTCAAAGAGAAATTTCTTCTCTCTAAAAGTACATCTAAGATGAATACCACACATCATTTCAATGTGCTGTGTGTCATTGGCTTCATTCTCTTCTCTAAGCCACACTGTAAAAAATGTCCAGCAGGCATTGTAACACCCACTTATCCACAGAAAACTGCAGCACAGACGTGGCAAGTGCCTGGCCTGAAGTTGCTATTAGCTTGGTCAAGATGAACACCTTATTTTCAAACCAGGTTCCTCTGGACGTGTGTCCTAGACCCAGGGGGCAGAGATGAAAGTGATAAGGTGGTCTCATTTGTGAAGGCTGAGAAACACACAGTTGATGGGCACAAAGGAAAAACCAGTTGTGAAGGGAAGGATGGGAGTCCTGTGCATGTGGAAACAGGGCATTTCAGAGCCTGAATTCGATAGAAAGCAGATAAATACATGTTCCTGAATCAGAAAAGTGATGTTCAGGGGGGCTGGTAATTCAAAGCACTTCCATTTTCACCTCCAGGTAATTGTTAGAGACCAATCAATTAAGTGACTATAAATTATCCTCTTGTTGGTAGCAATGAAGAGCCAACCATTGCTGATGGTTAAGTGACCGCAGTGTAGTGCAATCATGGAGGTTGTGCCCTGGGCTTCCAGCTCTACCTTCAGGCTCCGCGCTTTACTTGGAGTATTTCATGCAGTCTTGTGGTCAGTCCTCTTCAGAATCCCTTGTTTCCTGAGGTCAAAACCCACCAGCATTCAATTCTACTGCAGTGCCAACTTCTCTAATCTGTAGAAAATAATGTTAAATGATACTATTAGGAATCAAAGTCAGAATTTTTGTTTGTTTGCTTGATCAGTAGCATATATTGTGCTGAGAATCTTTGTGTGTTAGAGCTGAAAGGACCCTGTAAATCACAGTAAAGGGGTACACATAGGGCCCCTCCTGCCTACCCTCAGCCCCTATAAGAAGCTAATTCCCTAAATCTGCGGTATAGCTGCCATGGGTCTTCCATAAACTCCCCAAATGACCTTGAGGTGCCCTAAGTTGTAAAGTGCTGATCTGGAGCATACTTGAGTATTCCAGGGAGGAAAGCAAGGGCCAGAAAAGTTAGGTGTCCGATCCAAATCCACCAGCCAGCTGTTATGAAAAGGCACTTGCTTCCTCAGCTCGCACCTTGTGTAAAATATGCTGCCAGCTTTGCCTGCAAAGTTCAAGGAGGCAAAGTGTTAAAGATTCAGACAGCTCTCATGTCTGCCAGATTCACCTGAGCAGGCACAGCGAACAAGCTGAGTGGACAGGCCACAAAGTGGATATTGAAAGAATAGGAGAACCTAGCAAATGATTTTTAGCTTGAGTGTTATGTGGACTGGCATTTTTCGTATGTAATACAGAAAAAGCAGAGTTTTAAATGGGCTACAAGATTTTAATGAACCAAGCAAGTTTGACATTAAACAGTAATGAAAGACATACTCTTTCCAAAAAATACCAGCAATGCAATATGCCCAGGCATTCAGTTAGTCCTTCCTGGATTAAGTCTGCAAACTCAGCTCTTTGAGTTTTGAGGCAGCTCATTTAGTTTTCAGTTGGGAGGTACATTTAAAATTAACCTTTACCTATTCCCCAGGGTGCCATTCCTATTAGGCGCTGATATTTATTTATTTTCCACCACTCTCTATCCCATTGGCCATTTCTGGAGCAATAATGCCCAGCTCTGGGGAAGGGACCTTTGGTTCTGCCTCTTCCATGGTCCTTACTAATTGATATTTAAATGTTTGCAGAAGGAATGCCTTGCTCTCACTAGCTCTACAGGTAATGAGTTAGCAACTACTTACCATCACCCTTGATAGTGACATTTCTTTTGCTCTTGCTTTTTACTGCACTCTGAAAAATATTTCACATATTGATTCTCATTTCAGAATAGGAGCTCCCCACCCCATTTGAGTTGTTACAACCAGGGTGTAAAGAATGTGAATTTGCATTTGTTTGACAGTGCAATCTTGTAATTAGAGTTCTTCCTCTTGACTAGATACAGTGAAGGGGGCATAATTTAATTTTTATAGACTAGCCAATTTCTGCCCTTAGTAAAATATAGCTCTGTCAAGTGAGCAAAATGTTACAGGTTCTCCAAAACCTTATTTAAAAGTTAAATGCAGTATACTGAGAAAAAGTTCATGGTCTGAATCAGTAACCTAATCGATCTCTTCACCCATCTTCTGCAACATGCATTAATCTATTTGTCTGTTTTGCAATACAAGAATTACTGATTTATATGCCATATTGCAACTGCATTATGGCTGTATAAGCAATGGCGATTTTCTTTTTGGATTACTTAGTTGCTCATTCAGTTGGGCAGGGAGAACTCCATTCCTTGGGTAGGTTAATTTTATGCCTTATTTTCTCATAAACTAAATAAAAGATGGCAAGTGAGGACTCTAAAAGAATCAGTCATCCACTCATGACCCATGTTTTCTTAAGTCCATGCTCTGCTTAATTTCATCAAAATTTAAAGTATTAGGCTATAACTTGTCATTGGGGTGGACCAGTTCTGCTAATCAGTATTAATCGCAGTCCCTTGACACCTGCATTCTCTTCCAGGTGTGTACCTGCACACATGCACACACATCATACCTATGATTGTATATATATTGTTACATTTTTGCCTGTACAGATACTTTTCAACTTATGATGAGGTTAGTTCTGATAAACCCATTATAAGGTAAAAATATTCTTAATTTGGAAATGCATTTCATGCACCTCAGCTATCAAACATCATAGCTTACCTACTTGGTTTCTATAGAGTGCATATTGCTTTCACACTATCAAAAGTAGAAAAATCATAAGTTGAACCATTACAAGTTGGGGACTGACCATCTGTATATATCTGCACACACATATATATAATTCTTACAAGAAAAATGAAAATGTTAAGTCCCCCTTTTTTACAGATGTTCAGGACATTAATTACTTATCCCTGTCGTATTACAGACAGGAAGGTGCTTTCAAACAACTTCTTTTCCCAGAACCATTTTGCTAGGATCACCTTGATATCTGTGTATCTTCAAGGGCCCCGTCTGCCCTGTATCTTTCCTTACCCTCTCAGTGCTCTCTTGGTCTCCCTGTTAGATATACCACTTCCATTCTTTATGCTCTTCCCTCCAAACCATTTTGAATCAATCAAAAGGGTGGTAGACTATGCTCTAAGAATACAGTTTAAAAATAAAGATTTAAAAAATTGCCATATTTTAACTTTGCCAAGACGACTTCAACAGGTTAAAAAACTTTGAAGAAGATTCAGATGTCAAGAAACATATCCTTGTGTATTAACATCCGCCCTGCTAGAAAGGTTTCCGTGTCGACTTCAATAAAGTTATGGATCACACAGGGAAAGGTTCTGTACAGAGAATGTCAATATAACTTCCTCCTTTCTGGTGGGACACAACACTTTCTCTCCAGGGCAAGGTATTTTCCAACAAGTTGCTCCCTTAGTTTTGTAAAAGCGTCCATATGTCATGCAGAGGGCATCACTGGCATCAGAGGCAGCATTTGCAGAGGGAATGTCAAATGGCTCTAGTCCCTTGGCCACTAAATTAAGTGGAGCATTTGTTTATGTTAACTTTTCAACTGAACAAGCCGCCAAAGATGACCTGGCATCTCCATAGATGAACCCTTTGAAGATTGATCCCATCCTGATCTCCCCTAACACTAATTCCTCCCATCAAGACTTCATGAAAGCTTCTCTCATTGATGGTTTTCCTAATGAGTTTAAACAGGCTTCAAAGCAAGAGTTTTCTCCCAAGTGAAAAGTGAAACTAAGGATGAAAACAAAACTGACACTGTTTCCTTTGAACTTTGTAAAGGAAACTGCTTCCCTGATATATTCCTGGCACCAAAAGATCTGAATTTACAATTGAGTTCCTCTGCCTCCCTGCCTCTCCCTTTTGTCCCAGACATACTTCTAGAATGATTGACTGACTTAGGCTCTAGCAAATCTGGCAAAGTTTTATTAGCACATGGTGTGGAAGGCTTCAGCACTCAGTCCTGTTTTCAGTTGTCAGATGGAAAGGGTATTCCACTTCATTAGGGAAGAAAGCACTCCTGTCCCAGCTTCCCAGGCTTGATAACTTTGAAGAGGGTACTTCATGTCCCCAAGAGCTCAGCTTCCCACCCCCTCTAGAAAATGCAGAGGCAGGCCATCTGTTTTCTTGTGAGATACAGAAAGACAGTGAGAAATAACCATCTGAAGGAATTAATCCTAGAAAGGGAAACCTGCAGGATGCTCTCCAGGACCTGATCCAGCCACCATCTTCCTGCCTCAGAAGGCTGCCCCCAGCTTTGCCTAAGTTACTCTGCACACCACTTCCCGTCTCTCTCACTGAAGAAGTCCTTGAATTCAGCCTTTAATTCCTTATAGTAGGATCCACATAGCTGTCCTAGAAGGTTCACAGTGAAACAATATCCTCACTTAATGGTTGGTGAATCTGAGATGCAGAAAGGTTCAGCAATTTGCTCAAGACCACACAGCCAGTGGGACTGAAATTCAAACCCTCGCCTGTCCCCAGGAGGTTTTCAATCATTATAATAAAATTCTGTATATTTTTCTTTTTGTATTTTTAGTAATAATTTTATTGAGCTACTAGAGGCCCAGTGCACGGCATTTGTGCACTGTGGGGGAGAGGATTCCCTCAGCCTGGCCTGCACCCTCTCGCAGTCCAGGAGTCCTCAGGAGATGTCCACCTGTGGGATTAGGCCCACTCCCCGCTTCTGGCTAAGGCGCACTGACCACCAGGGGGCAGTTCCTGCATTGAGCACCTGCCCTCTGGCAGTAAGTGTGTGTCATAGCAACGGTTGTTCCATTGTTTTGTCGACTTGCATATTATCCTTTTATTATATAGGATAACCCTTTTAATATGAACAATTCAATGGCTTTTAATATACTTAAAGTTGTGAATATAAATGAATTGCAGATATATTTCTAACGTCAGAATATTTTCATTTGCCCAAAATGAACCTCTGTACCTGTTAGCAGTGTACTTTCTGTCTCTGTGGATTTGACTGTTCTGGATATTTCAGATAAATGGAATCAGACAGTATGTGGTCTTCATGACTGATTTTCACTGAAGATAACATTTTCAAAGCTCATCCATTTCACTTTCCATTTTGAGATGCATCCTTCCTTTTGCTTGTGTAGGGATCTGGAGAGAAAAACTTAGATTTGGCAAATCCCTGAATTAGAGAGTGGAGGTAGGATGGGGCATGCTGTGAACCTTGGGACTGCATTGACTAATTAGCCAATTTGTTGAGTTGAACTAAAAATTTGTGCCAAGAGCAAGTCATTCCAGTGAGCTGAACAGAATTTGTGTTCATCAAGCATCTGCTTTGTGCGAAGCACTGGGCTTCCGTCCGTTGCCTCTTCCTCCACTGCCATGTATTAAAGAGTTAATGTGCTTTTCAATGAAAAGATCTTGAATTAGTTTATGAACCACAAGAATCCTCAGATACCTGGATGGGTTAAGTCCTGATTCCTGAAGCTGTTATCAGTGATACCAACTGCCCATTCTTACATCTGGCCTCACCCATAGGCCACACCCTCAAGAATCATTTACAATAGCCAATATATGGAAACAATTCGGTGTCCATCAATAGATGAGTGGATAAAAAGGCAGTGGTACATATATACAATGGAATATTACTTGGCCATAAAAAAGAATGAAATCTTACCATTTGTGATTGTATGGATGGGCTGACTAGAAGGTATTATGCTAAGTAAAATAAGATAGAGATAGACAAGTATATCATTTCCATTATGCATGGAATGTAAAGAACAAAATAAATGAACAAACAAAACAGAAGCAGAATCATAGACACAAAGACTAGATTGGTACTTGCAGGAATGGAGAGGGGTTTAGGGGACTGGGTGAAAGAGGTGAAGGGGTTAAGAAGTACAGATTGGTAGTTACAAAATAGTCACAGGGATGTAAGGTATAATATAGGGCAGACCACTTAGAGGAGGAGCCAAGATGGCGGCATATGTAAACACCTATACTGCTGCCCCACACAACAATTTCAAAACTACAGCTAAAAGAATGGACATCATCCAAAATCACTGGAAGGTTGGCTGAGTGGAAATTCCACAGACAGAAGGAAAGCTAGAAGGACACTGTGACTCAGAGAAGCAGTAGAGAGCAGAGTTGCAGAGACGCGCAGAGAAAGAGGTGCAGAGCAGCATGCAAGCGGAAAGGGCAGGTGGCTGAATAGCTGGCTGGTGTTCTCAAATGGGGAGGGAGACAAAAGCATCCCACTGCACTGATTCCCCAGTTTTGGTGAGTCTCGGGGAACCCAGACTCGTTTGGGATGAAACTGGGCTGTAAGGAGGAAGCATGCTGAAACTCGGGGAACTGCAGAGGTCTGTGAGCACACAGAGAAGATGTGTGGCTTGCTCTCTCATTTGGGAGGGAAAAAAAAAGGAAACCATCAGACTGCATTGTTTTTCTAACCCTGCTTGAGACTTGGAGTGTGCAGACTCATTTGGGGAGAGGCTGAACAGTCTGGCAGGGGGAAGAGCTCAGCGGCAGCTTTCTCTCAGAGGTGCATGCAGCCATTACTGTGGGGCACCAAGATCCAGGTGCCTCTTAGGGTAGAGCTGAGGGGAAACTAAGGCTGTCTGCTCAGCCCGGAGACTCCACCCCATCCACACTGAGCACAGCAACACTCTCAGTGTAAACACAGCTGATCCTCACAGCCAATTGCCCTAGAGGTCAAACCCTCCAATGATACCAACAACAATCTAGGCTTAACTACAAGAAAACTGTGCAATTCATAAAGGGCTACACCAAGAGTATTCACCTCAGGTAACTGGGAAGGCTGAGCCACTGTCCCCTAGAGGACACCTACCACACAAAGCTACACGACCAACTCAGGAAAGCAGCCAACATGCAGAGACATGGAAACAAATCACAATTGAAAGAAGTAGATCGGGGGGGGGATGACTGGACATAGAGTTCAAAACCATGGTTACAAGGTTTTGCAAGCGGATCCTAGAAAAGGCCAATAAATTTAACGAGATCCTTGAGGATATAAGCAAGACCCTCGAGGATATGAAAAAGTACCAACTAGAAATTAAGCATACACTGACTGAAATAAAAAATATTATACAGAGACCTAACAGCAGTATAGAGGACCACAAGAATCAAGTCAAAGATTTGAAATACAAAGAAGCAAAATCCATGCAGCCAGAAAAGCAAGAAGCAAAAAGAATCCAAAAAATTGAAATAGTGTAAAGAGCCTCTGGGACAACCTCAAGCATACCAACATCTGAATTATGGGGGTGCCAAAAAAAAGAGAGAGTGCAAGATACTGAAAACCTATTTGAAGAAATAGTGACTTAAAACTTCCCCCATTTGGTGAAAGAAATAGACTTAAAAGTCCAGGAAGCTCACAGAACCCCAAACAATAATCCAAAGAGGACCACACTAACTCACATCATAATTAAAATGCCAACAGCAAAAGACAAAGAATATTAAAAGCAGCAAGAGAAAAACACTTATTTACCAACAAGGGAGCACCCATACAATTGTCAGCTAATTTCTCAACAGGAACTATGCAGGGCAGGCGGAGGTGGCAAGAAATGTTCAAAGTGATGAACAGGAAGAATCTACAACCAAGATTATTCTACCCAGCAAAGCTATCATTCAGAATTGAGGGTCAGATAAAGTGCTTAGCAAATAAGAAAAAGCTAAAGGAGTTCATTACCATAAAACCAATATTATATGAAATGCTGAAAGATATTTTTAAGAAGAAAAAGGTAGAAATAAAAGTTGTGAACAACAAATACACATCTATCAACAAGTGAATCTAAAAATCAAGTGAATTAAAAATCTGATGAACAGGATAAACTGGTGAATATAACAGAATCAGGGGCATAGAGGGAATGGACTGACAATTCTTGGTGGGAAAGGGATGTGGGAGGTGCAGGAAGAGACTGGATAAAAATCATACACCTATGGATGAGGACAGTGGCGGGGAGGTAAGACCAGAGGGTGGGATGGGTACCAGGTGGAGGGGAGTTATGGGGGGTGGGGGGAGACGAACATTGTAATTAATAATCTTAACAATAAAGATTTATTAAATTTTTAAAAAGGTATAATATAGGGAATATAATCAATAATATTTTAATAGCTGAGCATCAACTTGTGGGGGACATGTGAGAGGCAGCCTATCAATGATTCTCATCATTGATGATTCTGTCCCTCCCTCTCCCTTCCTCTATGTGAAATCAATAAAAACATATTAAAATAATATTGTAATAATAATGGTGCCAGAAAATATCAGGGGTGGAGAATCACTTTGTAAAGTATATGATTGTCTAATTACTACGCTGTGGTTAATACAAAATAATATTGAAAGTAAAAAAAAAAATGTTGTACCTCTTAGTCTAGGAGAGACCTTAATTTAAACTTTACAGATGAGAAAGCTGTGGTGCAGAAAGGACTTTTCTTTCCTGAGGCCGATCATCGTGATCAGTCTATTTCTCTCTTCCCTTGAGAAAGCTGAGGTGGGACAGGTGCAGAGGGACTCTGGGGAGAGGTTTTTGTTAAGGAGATAGGATTTAGGCACAGGCTGGTCATCTACACTGAGTACTCAGTGAGTAAAAGTCCAGCCTTTTTGTGCCAAACCAAATCCTTGATTATGCCATTTATCCAGGCAGAGAACCCTTTACTCCTCTAGAAGTGGGAAATATCTTCTTTGTAATTATCTTCTTTAAAACTAAGCTGATTCTTCCTTACCTTATAGTTTTCATTGTGGTAGAAGGGATTGTATTATAGGGCCAGGACAAGCTCAGTAAATGACAGCATGTTTTCTTCCCCAAACTCCACAAAAGACCTTATCTATAATTTAGGAATCTCTGTCAAATCTGTGATGAATCAATCAGCACGCAATAAAACAAAAGAATTATAGTAGTATACTAGGGGCCCAATGCATGAATTTGTGCACCTTGAAAGGAACTGTGGGCCACGAGGCTGCAGTGGGCACAGGGGCAGGTCTCAGCCCATCCTCTATGCCCCCACATGGACCCTCTCAACCATGGCCCCGAGTCCCCTGTCTGCTGGCAACCTTGCTTGCACCCACTGACAGCGCACAGAGTGATTGCGGCCAGCACCAGCAGCAGGTGCGAGCTGCAGCTGCCAGCCCCAAAGGCCCTTGAGGAGCAGAGGGAAGTGGAGAAGCCTTCAGGGGCAATCAGGGCTGCTAGCACCCACTGATGGCACTGAGTGATCAGGTGTGAGTGCCTGGTGGGACCGTGGCTTGTGCAGGAGCAAAGAATTTTCAGTAACCACTGGAGGCTCACCCCAATGGCAGTGAATGGAGCCCCCACTCACCTCCACCATCCCACTGTGGCCAATGCCCACCATGTTTTGCATTCTGCCTCCTGCTGCTGATACTTGCCATGTTCCATGTGTGCCCCATGGTGGTTAGCATACATCATAGCAACCAGTCCTGCTGTTCTGCTGTTCGGTCTATTTGCATATTAGGGTTTTATATATATATAGATGCCATTTATTCTTGCTCTCCAGTAAACTGCAGACTGTGGCTACATTGTGATTCAGAAACTGTCTTCATTGGCCAGAACTCCAGGGTAGTGATTTTCAAATGGTGTGCCACAAGAATTTTTAAAACCTGCAATACCTATTTAGCCAGGGTCACTAACTTCTTTCCCTTAGATTCCCAAATTAAAAAATTAGATTTCCAACAGCCAACACAACAATAGCTTTCCAGTGTAAATGGATCAAAACTATACTTATTTTTTGTCAGATTGACAAAATAGATAATATAATTTTTGGTGTGCTGCAGAATTTTAATAATGAGTTTATGTGTGCAATGAGATGAAAAGGGTTGGAAATTGCTGCTATAGGGCATGTTATCTTATTAATAAATTGCTTTCAACTTTCTGATTGTCTCTAACAGTTCAAAGCAAAGCAGGAGATGAACTGAATTAAGTGCTGTAGGTGAGGTGAAATCATAGAGTTCGTAATGAATTGCCTTTTTTTTTTTTTTTTTTGGAAAGAATAAAATAGAATAAAGCCCTGATGTTTCAAGGTGTTGTTTCGGCTTTATGACTTTGCAAAGCAGGAGAGGGATCCAGATGCAAAAGTAATGGAGTGCTGTATTATTTTAAGGAAGTTGTGGTCCTTGGTCCAGTGATTTTCATTTCTCACTGGACATGGACAATAGCTTTTTATGTTTTTCTATTTCTTGGGCTTTTTCGGGAGAGCAGGGGGACTGGAGACAGCGCTGGAGGCAGCGGCGCCAGGCGCTGCTCAGCCCCAGAGTCAGTGCGAGCGGTGGTCAGTGTGAATACAAATGTGCAGGCAGTCGGCCCTCCAAGGAGGCTTCTTCAGAGCATCCAGGAAGCAGGTGTGCTATGTGACACTGGGCAATGGGTTTCTGACCCTGTTTACTGCCTATGCAAAATCTAGCAAACCTCTTGGATTTCCAGGTCTTTTTCAGAGAATCTGTTCATAAACAAGAGGTTGACTAGTTTTCCACCCCGCGAAGGCATCCAAATTAGGAGCACAAGGGGATCTGGGCTTCAAAGCCAGCCCAGGATCCTTTGGAGAATTGTGCTGCCTTAAGAGGCAAAGGCAGGGAGTGGGAGCGGCTCCTGGAGAGCGAAGCGTCAGCTAACTTTCTTTGAAAGGCAGGGCAGCTTTCTACTCAGACTGCCACTGACTATAGGAAGGGAAAGAAGAATAAAGTGCTTATTGAATACTGTTAGTACCGCTCTCATCACACCCAGGCGGAAGCCACCATAGCTCTGGCTGCAGTGGCTCCTGGGCATCAAGGTGCATGTGGTCTGTCCCCTTCCTTATTCTATGGGGCCTGTCTCCTTCCTTAGTCTATGGGGCCTGGTTTCAAAAGAGGAGTAAGCCGCTGCCAAATTCTGTTATGTTCTTGCCTCTACCCTAGGCCTCACTTTGTGTCACTTAAGAATGGTTTTGCTGCAAGTAACAGGGACTTAAACCATAAGACATCTATTGTTTGCCTAATAAGTTAGTCCACAAGTAGGTGTCCTTGGGGTTATTCTCACAGCTCAGTGATGTCATCAAAGACCGAGGCTCTCTCCGTTTTCCTACTCACTTTCCTAAGCACGTTGGCTTTTTAGCTACTGGCTTGTTGCCTGTTGGTAACAAGGTAGCCTCTTATATTCCCATTAAAGGGGAGGGACAGCACCAAGGAGCTGTTCTCTTCAGCTTTTCCTTTTAATAAAAAAACAAAGCTCTCCCAAAGTCCCCCAGTCGAATTCTGCTTACCTTTCACTAGTCAGAATGCCATCTCATGGCCACTACTTGCTGTAAGGACGAAGGCAAGTGGTGGCTGTGGGTGGCCTCCTGTCAGTGTCTGCCAAATCACCTTTTGAGAAATCCCTGCTCAAAATTGGGGAAATTCCAGTACAGTGCTTCCAGGGACCCCTAGGGGAAGAATGGGGTTGATTTGCTGTCCCGAACATCACCTGTCCTTTTGCCTAAAATGAATGCCAGTGCCTCATCATGAATCATTGTCACAATTTGAAAGGGAAAGAAACTCATGTACCAGCGAGTTTAGTCAAGATGTACATGACATTCTAGAATTTTGGTTCACCGATACCGGAACATAAGTATAACTACGTTTTAGTGTGAGGATATTTTCTGTAGATAAGAATGCCATGTTCCTGGTGACAAATAAAAGGGTGCTTCAGGTTAAATGCTTGGATATTCTCTATTCATCCCATCTGGAGCCATTATGCAACCAAGAACTCCATTTTTCCTACATTTTGGTGAATTTGTATGCAAGAAACTGTTGATGAATCTGTGTGCTCCACTATGTAAATCTTACCACTTCAGAACAATGATCTGAAAGACTCCAAGGTTAAAAATGCAAGAGCAGTTTCATAAATCATTGAAGGGCACTGTTAATGCTGAGATAATAAGTCATAAATATCTATTCCCTCCATCCCCTGTGGCAAACTGGAGGAGAAAGACACCAGCTGAGGAAAAGCAAGTGACTGTGCAGAAACCTTTCTGGCTCAGAAAATTATAAATGAGCAGAGAATTCCAACTCTAATGCAAAACTAAAGTAAAGCTAACAATTTGTCTCATGCATTATGGCTTGGTTGTTTGCTTGCCATAATTAAGTTGGCATCAGTGGTTAACAGTCTTGAAAATGAAACTCAACAAAAAACTTTGGGAAGGGTAATCAGAGGCTTCTGAGTAATGAAATCCACCCACCCCTATTATGAGGAAAATGAATGTTCTTGTTGGATCTCATTTCATGTCTGTTTTGTTCTTGTTGCGGCTGTTTTTTAACTGGCACCTTTATTGTTACTCTCAAGGGCTGTTGACACTCTTAGCATTCCTCTCTCTCTCTGGTCTACCAGCGAGGCTGCAGGGACTGAGGCTCAGCGTCAGCATGGACGTGTAGTGCAGAACTGCTACTTCCCTTTTGGAGAGGAAGGACTTTGAAAAATGGGTTGTTAGCATTTTCGTTTGCTTCATATAGCCATCTGCAGCTCAAATGGACAGGGCTTCTTTGGGTTTTAAAATAGTTACATCCATGGGAAAGGCAAAGCAGGTAAGATCCAGGACACAACACCTCCCAGAAAGGACCACCTTCCAGGTCTTCTCCTCTTGTTATGCCTGAGAAATGGTGCCCATGGCACACATAAGGAAAGCATTTTCTTCCCAAGATGTTCCCACTGAGATGCAGAAACTGTAAGATTCTTCACATAGTGTTCTTTAAGACAAAAACAAAATACATGGGAACAGATCAGAGATCCATCTTCTTGCACTTTCTTTCAAAGCTCAGTGAAATGCAAATAGTTCATTCCAATTACCCACTTCAAAGCATTTTTCTTTGAGGAGCTGTTCCTAGTCCTGCATGAATGTTTATGGGGACATAATCATAACTCTGGTGCAGATAGTGCTGGTTATTTTTCGAGTAGAGGAAGATTAGTCTCACTTCCAAACGGGTATTCACACACGTGGCAGTTTGCCATGGAAGTTCAACTTTAAAACCAAATTATAGAACATGAGGTGAAAACTAATGGACTGTTAAAGGCTCTGTTTAGAAATTTCCATCTCTGCAGCAGCACAAAGATCAGAGGCAAAGAAAACTATTGGAAAACATAAATGCAAGATGGTTCATAAAGAGGAGAAAACACATGCTTCATGCCCCTATTTTAATTGACCATTGGGACAGAGACTAAAGTAAGAAAACCAGAAAAATGACTTATTTTAGAAGCATGCGTATAGCAAATAGGTCCTACTAGAACTGCAGTCCCATTCTCTCTGCGATGGACCAAAACTGCATGCCCATCAGCAGGAGAGAGGTGAGCGCAGTGCTCCACATCCTTTTTCTGAACCAGGGCAGCTCAAATCACCAGCAAAACCAGGGCTAGGTGGCTACCGTGTATGAGTCTCAAAGGCCAGAGGCTATGTAGAACAGAAGAGCAGTAGGCAAATACTTCTACCCTCGGAGAGAATTGCCACCAAAGAATGAGGTTTTAGGAGCACATGGAACCGGGTGGCGTCTGGAGGATGCTCCGTGGTTATGTCTTTTTTTCTTTCCCATCTTATGAGCATACTGAGAAACAAAACAAAGAACAAGGCAGATGAGGCAAAAATCTCACCGTTGTTACTAAGAAAGACTAGGTTGGCTCAGCTGGTGTGGCTCAGAGGCTGTGGTCAATTTATGAACCAAGAGGTCACAGTTCGATTCTCAGTCAGGGTACATGTCCGGGTGTAGCTTGATCCCCAGGACTTAGCATGCAGGAGACAGCTGATCAATGATTTTCTCTCATCATTGATGTTTCTATCTCTCCCTTTCCCTTCCTCTCTCTGAAATCAATAATAACATATTTAAGGGGGGAAAAAAGAAAGATGAGGTTGGAAGGAATAGCATTGGGGTGAAAGTCAAATGGGCTTCCAAATTATTATCTTCAAATTAGCTGCCCCAGCCAGTCACAGACAGGCCAGAGGGACGTTTCTTGCCCTGAGGAGGAGAGCAGAACACCTCTTTGCTATAAGGTACTCCCAAGAAGGAAAAGGGTATGACCAACATGTGCCCAGTTTATTCATCCCATGTTCACCAATCAGATATGTCACTCTGTTATCACTACCAGAAAGGGAACTTGGGTGGGTCTGCCTAGGGTCAGCCAATAATGTGTGGGCTCTTACCTTCATGCAGTAAAAATTTCACAACAGGTGTCAGGTGACTATGAGGTACACTTATTAAATCTGGCGGCAGTCAAACAAGAAAGGGTTTAGCATAGAAAAAGCAACAGGAGAGCCTAGACTTGGCTGCCTTAGCTCGCTGGGAAGTCAGAGAAAAGGGGTCCTTGGGATCTGGTTAAGGGGTTAACCTGCAACGAGCTGTTGCTCCCATTGCTCCCCTGATTACAACTCTCATGGGATCCTTTCAAGTTTAGGAGATGCACACCTATGGGGGAAGAAGAGGAGAAAGGGGGAAGGAGAAGGATGGGAGCTGCTCCCAGAGGGAGAGCATATGTGTATTGGGTTCTCCTTGAGGCTTTTATCTTTTCTTGCAGGCAGGAATCTTAGCGGAGGTATGTGTCGGGAGGAGGTTTCTGCAAAAATATGCATCAGTTTTCCATGCTCCTTCACAGTCCAGGTCTCCACCGATTGGTCAGTTGTCAGGACAGGAGGTCCTTAGTAATTGAGCTGGTCCTGGTGTTGCCCATTTGGATTTGCTGCTTTTCTGGTCTGGAGCTGAAATATGACTGCGGCCTAGATGTGATCTCTGGAGGCTGTGAGGCTCCGTGCCTGCTATAAATTGCTCTGTCAGTTTGGTCAGCTATCTGTCTCAGTTTCCCTATTCCACTTGTCCTGGCTTACTGGCCTGATCAATTCCATCTTCTATGGAGAAGCAGGAATAGAAGGGTCGAGAGAGTTAAGAATTATTCTACTTGAGTTCCCTTCCTATGGAAGAAAACATCAGGTTTCGGAGACACTATTCTGCAGTTAGTATTCCTTTAAGCCCATCACACTGAAAGGCTTATTCCAGGAGCCCCCAGGGCTTTGAATTGTGAGTGAAGTAGTGAGATAGCACTAATCTTTGGGGTTGGGTCAGTCACATACACTCTCATTGCTTTGGTCCTAGTATGTTTGCATGTTTCAGTGAAGCATTTGTTTGGGAAAACATAAAAAAAATGATACAGGCTTTTCTTTTACGATACCAATGCTTTTCATTAAAATGGTTTCTCCCTAGCCAGTTTGGCTCAGTGGGTAGAGTGTCACCTCATGGACTGAAGGGTCCTGGCTTCCATTTTGTAAAGGGCATGTCCTCAGTTGCAGGTGCTATCCCAGCCCTCGTTGGGACCTGTGCAGGAAGCAACCAATTGATGTTTGTCTTTCTCTGTCTCTCCCCATCCCTTCTAATCTTTCTAAAAATCAATGGAAAAATATCCTCAGGTGAGAATTAACAAAAAGCAAAACCAAAAAAATCACAATTTTTATTTTGAAATCATTTGAAATTTACAGAAAAGCTGCAAAAATAGTAGAGTTCCCATGTACCCTTTACCCAGTTTCTGCTAATGTTAATAACTTGTGTGACAGTAGTATAATGATCAAACTAAGAAATTAACATTGGTGCAATACTATTAATTAAGCCATGGTTTGTATTAGGATCCACCAGTTCTCCCTTTTTCTGATCCAGAACCCCACATTTCCTTTCATTGTCATGTCTCCTTATCCTGCTTTCATCTCTGCCAGTTCCTTGTCTGTTTTGTGATCTTGACCTTTTGGGGAAAGGCAGGTCAGCTTTTTGTACACTGCCCCTCAATTTGGGCTGGCCTGATGTTTTCTCATTGTCAACATGAAGATGTCCAAACCTATAGACAATTTTTATAAAAATGTATTTGAGCAAAGCAGAGATACACCTGGAAGCAGGGCCTCAGTAGACGGAGAAAAACGCTTTCTAGAGTAATTGTTGGCAGTTCCCATTATGCATTTGAGATGAAGGAAGGAAGGTAAGGAAGATTAATTCCATGGAAGTGGGCAGAAGCAAGTCAGGATTCAAATTACAGAATAGTTAAGACTATGTCCTCTCATGAGGGGTCTGAAAGGATGGTCAGGTATTAGAAGGAGGGATCAGAAAGGGAGCGTTTCAAAGGTGTGTTAACTGAGCTGTACAGAAACAATGGACAGGGCTTGCTTAAGGCGAAGAAGTAAGCCTTTTAGTAAAGATGTTGTAGGCCTGGGCCATGGCTACCCACAGTGATCTGCCCCATTAGGAATTTATGACCAGATCACCTGTGACATTACTCTTCATAGAACCCCATTTTGTCCACATATTGATCAGGTTGAGTTTTACAAGAATACTCGGAAGTAATGTGTCACCCATCACTCTCAGGGCATCCTGTCAAGAGATGCATAAGTTAATATCTTATTACTGGTGATGCTAACTTTAATTACTTAATTAAGATGCTGTTTTCTGGGTTTCTCCACTGTACAAGAACTGTTTTTTCCCTTTTTAATTAATAAATAACTTAAAGGAGTTAATGGGAAACTATACAAAAATTGTTTCCTCCTCAAACTTTGATCAGTAATTTCAGCAACTCTTTGTGGTTCTCTCTCACCAATTATAACTGTTAGTGTTCTAATCTTAATGTCAATTTTCCTCATTACTTCTGTATTTATTACTTGACATTCTTCTGTAAGGAAGCACCGTTTCTTCTTCTCCAAACATGTATTTATTAAATTAGTGATTTATATCCGTATGAACTCATGGATATTCACTTTATTCCATGGGTTCTAACATAGTACTATTGCTATTTATTTTGTTGCTCCAATTGCTCCAGCTGTCCACTAGGAGTTCTTTCAACCTGACCCATTTTTTTTTTAATGCATCCTTATCTTTTTTAATACTTCCAGCACCTTGATCTTAGACTTCTAGGCTCCAGATCTATAAGAAAATGGCTGTGATATTTTGTTATGGCAGCTAACCTGACTAATACAGTCTGTTCCTATCAGTGGGGTTTTATAGGAACACAACCACACCCCTGTGTTCATGTGTTAGCTATGGCAGCTTCCGTGATAGAATATTCAATTGAAAAACTGTGACCAAGACTGTAAGGCCTGCAAAGGCCAAAATATTCACTATCTAGCCCGTTACATAAACAGTGTGCCAACACTATTTGGAATAGAAATTTACCATGTATGGTGTAGGTTTTGAACAGGAAAAGTCACCCCAGTGGGATATTAAAGGACCAAGGAGAGGAAGCCACCTTAGGGGGCAGTGGCCACACTAGCATTTGCCCTGGTCATCTCCAGGAGTGTCCTGAACTTCTAACTTGGTTAGCTTGAACTTGAATGAAGTGGTTAACAGTGAATATGTGAAATGAACAGTATCTAATGAGTGGGCTAGGACAGGTCAGTCATGACAGGGCGGCGGGGGCTGGGCGGGGTAAGAAAGGGAACAGATGTGGTCCTAGAAGAACATGGACAGCAGTGGAGAAGAAAGCAGACATCTCCCCTCTCCACACTGCAGATCATGGTGTGTTGGAGGTGTCCCTGCTGCAGACCAGGAGCCGGGTTGTAATGCAGAATGATGTCTTTGCCAGCAATGACAAGACTATTCACTGGATAAGTTACAATGTGCACTTAGAGTCTGCACATGCTCTCTCCCTGCAGAAGTGTGGAAGTTCAGACCCCCGTGTCCAAATCCTCTGAGGCTTGTCTGGAACCTGTGTGTTTAAAGAATGCCCAGGCAATCCTTCTGCAGGTGGGTGTCTGCGAGCCACGGCTGGCACAGCTCCTGCCTGCAGAGTGCTGCCTTTCCTCCCTGGGAATGGGCCAGTGTCATCAGCCTGTCCTGAAGAAATGTGATAAAACAGTTTCAGCCAAAGGGTTAGCATCTCACCAGTGACAGGACATTAAAATGTGTTCATGTCTGCCTGGGGCCAGCAATGCTCTGTGTCTCATTCCTGTGGAATTTCAAAGTCCAGACCACTGCTGGGTGGACAGATTCAAGCAGGGCTGTTTCAGACGCCTTCCATTCTGCCCACTCAGTCTGCAGTGATCCAGTATGTTAGGAGCAAGCAAAACATGCTGGACTCAAGCAAAGAGAAAACACCATCTTTCTTCTTTCCCTCATGTAATCAATAATTCAAACCTTAAAGCAAGCCCGACACCTGACGGAGTGCTTGCTGCAGAGAAGCAGACAGGTGCCATCCAGCATCCACATCCTCTCTGAACACTTCTCTCTCTCTCTCTCTCTCCCTCCCTCTCTCTCTCTCTCTCCCTCTCTCTCTCTCTCTCCCTCTCTCTCTCCCTCTCTCTCTCTCTCTCTCCCCCTCTTCCTCCCTTCCTCCCTCCCTCCCTCCCTCTACCCCATCTCTGGCCTGCCCTTGGTCCTTCTCCCAAATGCTGTGCTACCTGTCTGCTAAAATGTGGCCCATATAGTCCAGGAGGAACTGGGATAGAGTGTGGATAGCTGTGGGGGAAAGAGAAGCCAGTCATTTTAAATGGTAGAGCAGATCATCAGTGAGGATTGAAGACCCTCTCCCCTCTAAGTGATGCACCATGAGACGCATAAACTCAGCAAGTAGCTGCTTATGTGAATTAAGGATGTGTGAATCACAAAGTGCCTCATGGTCAGCTGATGGTGATGATGATGATGAATGTGATGGTGATGATGATGATTAATGTGATGGTTATGGTGATGATGACGATGATGATGAAGGTGATGGTGATGATGGTGAGGGTGGTGATGGTGGTGGTGGTGATTAAAACCACAGTAGCACTTACATAAAACCTAATTTGTGCTTTTCCCAGTGCCTTACACATGGTTCCCTTGACTCAAAAGGATCATTCCTAGTGTCTGTAAAACAAGGAGGACCCATTCACAATGGAGCAGAAATGTGTCTGTACCATTTATTTGGATGCATTGCAATCCAAATATAGAATTAATTCTAGTGTGTAGGGTACAAAGGACCTAATTCTTTTTTCTTTATAAATAGGTTCTTATTGATTTCAGAGAGGGAGAGAGAGAGAAACATTAATGATGAGAGAGGATTGTTGATCAGCGGCCTCCTGTAAGGCCCCAACTGGGGATTGAGCCTGCAACCCAGGCATGTGTCCTGATGGGAATGGAACCATGACCTCCTGGTTCTTGGGTTGATGCTCAGTCACTGAGTCACACTGGCCAGGCTCCTTTTTTGTTACGCCCATGTCTTAGTTTTCAGCATCAGTTTGGAAGTATATTTCCTTCAAAGTCAAATTTCCAGATCCCAGAGGAGAGGCACAGTCGCTGCCGTGGAATGGGCTCTCCTGGAAGTAACCTGTATTTTTTGTACCTTTTCCTTTATTCCTCAGCATGCACATCAGTCACACTCTAAATGAGGCAGAATAATAGCGGCAGCTTCCCCGAAGCAAGCAATTTGTGGTGTGCCAGACTTAAAGAGGATTAAAGTTTTAGACGCCGGGTGTCTTTTTTAAAATATATTTTGAGAGGAAGAGACAGAGAAAAACATCAATGATGAGAGAGAATCATTGATTGGCTGTATCCTGCACACCCTGTACTGGGGATTGAGCTCGCAACCTCCTGGTTCATAGGTTGATGCTCAATCGCTGAGCCATGCCAGCTGGGCAAGGTGCTGGGTGTCGTGATTACTGTGGTGACAGAGGGTATATGTTCCACAGGCACACTTCTGCTCTCAGATGAGAGCCCTGAGAAATGGCTTCGTACTGCAGGACACGTCTCTGTGCCCTGTGGGTGGAGAGGCTGTGGCTGGCCCAAGCAGGGATTAGCCTGGCTATGCAGACAGGCAGCCCTTATTCAATCTGCCCAGCCTGCTGGCTCTAGGTCTGAATCCCTATTACTGAGTCACAGCCTCTCCCAGACCTGCCTGTATCAACCCAAACCTCGGGGTGTGTCTGAGCTTCATGAAACCTCTGCTACCTAGGCCCCGCCAGCCTGGGAGTAAAATTTCAGTTGCAACTAGTCAGGAAAGCACTCAGTATCATGGGACTTCAGAATTTCCTTCAAATTGTCCTTCTTTCTATCTTTTCCCCTTTCTCCATTCATTCTCTCACTCATTCATTCATTCAGTAACTATTTATTGAGCCCTGATTATATGCCAGGCACAGTTCTAGTTGTTGGAGATGCATTCCATTAATGAAGACCCAGTAATAAAATCAGCAGTGTGTTGGCAGTGATTAAAGTCAAGCAGGGGAGAGGCATCCTTAACTACTGGGGAGCTTCTCACTCCTGCTCTTGGATACTGCTCTTTGCAGTGGCAGCTGCCGAGAGGCCCAGGATAGCCTTAAAGCTGCAGGAAAACCCAATCTACAGACACCACTTTCTGCCCACGACGCTGCTGAAGGCAGGCAGACCCATGGCATCCTCACCCAAGCCCACCTGAGGTTCCAGGAAAGCTCTGATGCCATGGAGCTGGGCCAAATTCTGGCTGCAGTGAGTGGACCCCATGGCTGCCATGTGCTCCAAGGCTTGGAGTTCCCTTTATACTTTTTATTTCTCTTAGTTGGTCATCACAGATGCAATCCATGAATGCATCCTCACTGTAAATCCTTTTGATGCCACAAATAAAGTGCTTTCTGAGTGGGGCCCAGCTCTAAGGGACTACCACAGCTCAGGGATAAGCCTTCTGGACCCCTCTCTTCGATTTCACTCAGAGATGTGTACACACACACGACCCTACCTACAGATATACTGCATTGCACACATTGTATTGCTCTGTGTTTTTTCTTTTATAAATGGTATATTTGTAGAACAGTTGGAAATTCATTTTTCCGATTACAGTATGTCCCGGGTTATGTCGGAGATCAGTTCCTATGGCACGACATAATGCGATTTTCGCAGTAAGTCAGAACCCACCTACATAAGCACCCACGTGACTCACATGGAGCACATACACAGCAGTAATGAAGTGAAACAATAAAAAAAAATTAAAAGAAAGATAGCAATTCCTGACCTTTACTGGTGGTAAACAAATAATAAAAAACATAAAGCACATACGTACATATGTCAAAATGACAAAACATTTTTTATATATAAATAAATGGGAGATGGTGACGTAACCATGAAACAAAGTACATTGAGTCTAATGTTACCCTCTGTCTAATGTAATAGACAGAGGACTGTCTATATTTAGAATCATGTCAATATAGGAATAATTCAATAATCACTAAATTGAGCTAGATCAATATACAGCTCTGCACTTTTAACGACTGCCTAACATCCCATAGTATAAATGTACTTTTTCCTGTCAGGGATGTGCACACGTGAGTTTGTTTTGAAGGATAAATGCCAAGACAAGGAACTATTGGATTTGTATCTTTTTAAATTATCAGCGATCCTTCCAAATTGCTTTTAGGCCAATTTATGCTCCATCAGCAAGGTTCCTTCTGGTTCACCTCAGCTCCTCCTCACCTAGGCCCAGATCTGAGCTCATGGGGCAGAAAAATGGACAGAGAGACAGACACAAGTGCCCTTGCCATGTGATCCTGAGATTTGGGCTTTGAGGCAACTCTAGTTCTCTCTCTTCTGGAGGGTGTGTTCATACCTCAGAGCCCCCTGGTGGACACAGCTAGGAATGGACAGCTACCCTGGGAAAGAAAAGGCTCTGATCATAAACAGCAGGGGCACTGTTATTGTAGAAGGTTAAAAAAAAGTTCTTCATTTGTATTGTTCTGACTTCAAATGGGTCTACAGTTTTCCATCGTACCCTATCCTGTGGCTACCCAGTACGCCTAGCCAGAGACAACCAATAGTGTCTCTTTCTTGTGTACTCTTCCAGAAATATTTTATGAGTATGCATACAGAATGTATATATGTGCATGTAATTTTTGCTATGTTTTCCCTAACAGAAACATATTATACCATGGTAGACAATAGAGCAGAGTCCTTAAAAGCAGCTATTCTAAAGCCAGGATTCCTGATTTCAAATCCTGGCTCTATCATATAATTATCTGCATGGCCCCTAAGCAAATCACTTAACCTCTCTCTGCTTCAGTTTTGCCATTGGCCTATTCTTGCTAGAGTTATTACAATGATTAAATAAGTTAATATTTGTAGAACTTTTATATTTAATATTTGTATATAGTGTGAAATGATCACCTCAATAAATCTAGTTAGCATCCATCACCATTCATAGCTTCAATTGTTTTCTTGTGATGAGGATTTGTATGATTTTATCTTAGGAAACTTTCAGGTATGCAATACAATATTAACTAGTCTCTGTGCTGTATATTATCTCTCCACTAGAGACCCGGTGCATAGATTTGTGTACCCATGGGGTCCTTCTGCATGGCCTGTGGGGATCGGCCAAAACCGGCAGCCCAACATACCCCAAGGGAAGTAACAGTGTGCAAATTGGCAGGCGGCTGGGAAGAAGTCCAAACCCAGATTGGGTGCTGCACCACTCCCGCTCATCCCGGGCCCACTGCGCCTGCCACTGCCACCACTAGGTAGACTTGCTGCTGCTCTGCTGAGGGCACTGCTGCAGCTGCCTGGCAAGTGGTGCCCATCAATCAGCTGAGCGGTGCTCCCCGTGGGGAGTGCACTGACCACCAGAGTCAGCTCCTGCATTGAGCATCTGCCCCCTGGTGGTCAGTGCATGTCATAGCGACTGATTGATTCAGATGACCAGTCACTTAGGCTTTTATATATATATACTAGAGGCCTGATACACAAAGTTTGTGCACTCGGGGGAGGGGGGGTGGTTGGCCTCAGCCTGAATTGCAAGAGGGCACAGGCCAGGCCCAGGGACCCCACTGGTGCACAACCAAGGCTAGGGAGGGATAAGGGAGGTTAGCCAGGGAGGAACTGCAAGAGGGTTCCAGGGCATGCCTGGCCCATCTCCCTCAGTCCTGATCAGCTGGACCTCAGCAGCAAGCTAACTACAAGTTGGAGTATATGCCCCCTGATTGTCAGTGCACATCTTAGCGAGTGGTTGAGTGAACCGAGCATATCATTAGCATATTATGCTTTGATTGGTTGAATGGATGACTGGACACTTAGCATATTAGGCTTTTATTATATAGTACTCGAGGCCCGGTGCATGAAATTCATGCACAGGGGGTGGGGTGGGGTGGGGTGTCCCTCAGCCCAACCTGTACCCTCTTCAATCTGGGGCCCCTCGAGGGCTGTCTGACTGCCCGTTTAGGCCCAATCTTGGTAGGATCAGGCCTAAATGGGCAGTCAGACATCCTTCTCACAATCCAGGACTGCTGGCTTTAAACTGCTTGCCTGCTAGCCTCCCTGATTGTCCCTAACTGCTTCTGCCTGCCAGCCGGATCACCACCCTAACCACTACCCTGCCAGCCTAATTGATTTCTAACTGCTCCCCTGCCAGACTGTTTGTCCCCCAACTTCCCTCCTCTGCCGGCCTGGTCACCCCTAACTGCCCTCCCCTTCAGGCTTGATCACTCACAACTGCCCTCCCTTGCAGACCTGGAACCTCCCAACTGTCCTCCTCTGCTGGCCATCTTGTGGTGGCCTTCTTGTGTCCACATGGAGGCAGAATCTTTGACCACATGGGGGCAGCCCTTTTGTGTGTTGGAGTGATGGTTACTCTGCGTATTACTCTTTTATTAGTTAGGATAGAGGCCTAGTGCATGGGTGGGAGCCAGCTGGTTTGCCCTGAAGGGTGTCCCAGTTCAGGGTGGGGGTTCCCTTGGGGCGAGGGGCGGCCTGGGCAAGGGGCCTATGGTAGTTTTCTTACTAACCACACCCTTCAGTGACCCAAGCGGAGACCTGGGATCTGGGATTAATTTATGTTCTACAATTGAAACTTTGTAGCCTGGAACAAAGCCAAGCCTTCTGCTAGCTCTGTGGCAGCAGCCATTTCTGTTTGGGTTTATTTAAATTCTATAATTGAAACATTGTAGCCTAGAGTGGAGGCTTAGGTGCTAGGGCTGCAGAAGCTTGGCTTCCTCCATCTCCCAGGCAACCCTAGCCTCTGCTCTTTCCAACTCTGTGGCTGCTGCCATTTTATTGGAATTATGTATCTTCTATAATTGAAACTTTGTAGCATTAAGTGGAAGCCTAGGCCTGCAATAGCAGGCAGAAAGCTTGGCTTCCTCCATTGCCAGGAAACCCAAGCCTCCCTCCTGCTCTACCTTGGTTGGGATTTATTTGCTCCTGATTGGCTGGTGGGCGTGGCTGATGGGCGTGACTTGTGGGTGTATCAGCAGTACAGTCAATTTGCATATTATTCTTTTATTAGATAGTACTAGAGGCCCAGTGCACAAGATTTGTGCACTTGGAGGGGGTGTCCCTCAGCCTGGCCTGCACCCTTTTGCAGTCCAGGAGTGCTCAGGGGATGTCTGAATGATGGCTTAGGCCTGGAAGGAGGACATCAGTTAGACATCCTTAGTGCTGCTGCAGAGGCAGGAGAGACTCCTGTCACCACTGCTGCATTCTCCAGCTGTGAGCTCAGCTTCTGACTGAGCAGTGCTCCCCCTGTAGGAGCACACTGACCACCAAGAGGCAGCTTCTGCATTAAGTGTCTGCCCCCTGGTGGTCAGTACATGTCGTAATGACTGATTGTTCTGCTGTTCAATTTGCATATTAGCCTTTTATTGTATAGGAATAGAAGCCCACTGCATGGATTCATGCACCAGTGGGGTCCCTTTGCCTGGCCTGCACCCTCTCGCAATCTGGGATCTCTCAGGGGATATTGGACTGCAGGTTTTCGCCCAATCCCCACAGGCCAGGCCAAGGGACCCCAGGCCTTAGTATGCATATAAAATCTTTGGTTAATCTCTTCCCGCCCTCCTCCCTCCCCCACTTCCTTCTGAAATTCATCAGTCTGTTCCATGTTTCTATGCCTGGTGGTCAGTGCATATTATACTTACCAGTTGAACGGTCCAATGGTCCAACAATTGCTTAGGCTTTTATATATACTAGAGGCCCGGTGCATGAAATTCATGCACGTGGGGGGGGGTAGTTGTCCCTCAGCCCAGCCTTCACCCTCTCCAATCTGGGACCCCTACCTGGATCGGGCCTAAACGGGCAGTCAGACATCCCTCTCACAATCCAGGACTGCTGGCTTCCAACTAATTGCCTTCCTAATTGCCCTAACCCCTTTTGCCTGATCACTCCCCTGCCAGCCTAACTGATGTTTAACCACTCCCCTGCCAGCCTATTTGCCCCCAATTTCCTCCTCTGCTGGCCTGGTCACCCCTAACTACCCTCCCCTGCAGGCTTGATCACCCACAACTGCCCTTCCCTGCTGTCCATCTTGTGGCAGCATATTGTGTCCACATGGGGGCGGGCAGGATCTTTGACCACATGGGAGCAGCCCTCTTGTGTGTTGGAGTGATGGTCAATCTGCATATTACTCTTTTATTAGATAGGCTATAGCCCTGATGCATGAGTGGGGGCCAGCTGGTTTTCCCTGAAGGGTATCCAGGATCAGGGTGGGGGTTCCTTTGGGGCATGGGGTGGCTTGGATGAGGGGCCTGTGGTGGTTTGCAGGCCGGCCATGCCCCCCAGAGACCCAAGCGAAGGCCCTGGGATATGGGATTAATTTATGTTCCACAATTGAAACTTTGTAGCCTGGAGTGGAGCCAAGCCTTCTGCTCGCTCCGTGGCAGCAGCCATTTCTGTTTGGCTTTATTTATCTTCAATAATTGAAACTTTGTAACCTTAAATGGAGGCTTAGGCCTGCCAGGGCTGCAGAAACTTGGCTTCTTCCATTGCCTGGGCAACCCTAGCCTCTGCTCTCTCCAGCTCTGTGGCTGCTGCCATTTCTGTTGGGATTTTGTATCTTCTATACTTGAAACTTTGTAGCATTGAATGGAGGCCTACGCCAGCAAGGGCAGGCAGAAAGTTTGGCTTTCTCCAATGCCTGGGAAGCCCAAGCCTCTCTCCTGCTCTCAGTGGCCGCAACCATCTTGGTTGGGGTTTATTTGCATATTTGCTCCAGTTTGGCCAATGGGCGTGGCTTGTGGGCATGGCTTGTGGGTGTAGTAGAATGTGGTCAATTTTCATATTACTCTTTTATTAGATAGGATAGATAAATAATTTAATTATTTTTAAGTGCAAGTTTATATTGTTGGACCTCCTTCACCCATTCCAATCACCCCTATCCCCCCATTTTCTTCCTCTGGTGACTACCAGTGTGTTCTCTGTATCTATGAGCTGGGGTTGTTTTAGATTCCACAAATATGTGATATAATATGGCATTTGTCTTTGTCCAAGTTATTTCTCTAAGCACATTGCCCTCCAGGTCCATTCATGTTGTCACAAATGGCAGTATTTTATTCTTTTTGTATGGCTTTATAGTGGTTTATTATATCTTCTTTATCCATTCAGCAATCTATGGACACTTAGGTTGTTTCCATAGCTTAGCTATTACAAATAATAATCATCATCAAAGGGTAGTATGCAAATGGTCATGGACCTGAGGCCATATCCTCTGCCACAGTGTAGGGGATGGGGAACCTGAAGCTGTGCCTCGCACCTTGGCACTGGGCCAGGAGACCTGAGGCCACACCCCCTGCCTTGATCCCAGGACATGAGGCTGCATCCCCTGCCCGGCAGGGCTTGATAAGGGTGGGGCTGGCCAGGTCTTGGTGTTGCTCAATAGGGGTGGGGCTGGCCGGACACTTCAATTATAGAGGAAGGGCAAATAGCAATATGAAAATATTTTATCTAATTAATTCCCTTTTGATGTGCATGAATTTTGTGCACCATGCCATTAGTAATGCTATAATAAACATAAGGGGTGCATATAATTAGTATTTTTGTTTGTTTTCTTTGGATAAATACCTACAAGTTGAATTTGCTGCATGACATGGTAGTTCTATTTGTAACTTTTTCAGAAATTTCCATACTGTTTTCTGTCATGACTATACTAGTTTTGATTTGCATTTTCCTGATATCTCATTGTGGTTTTGATTTGCATTTCCCTGATGATTCATGATGTTGAGCATCTTTTCATGTACCTTTTGGCCATTGTATGTCTTTTTTCAAAAAATGTTTATTCAGATCTTCTGCCTATTTTTTATTTGATTTTTTTGTTTGGTTGATTCTTTTTGTTGTTATTGTTTTTTGCTATTGAGTTGTATAAGTTCTTTATATATTTTGGGGTATTAACCCCTTATGAAGTATATAATTTGCAAATATTTTCTCAAATTTGTTAGGTTACCTTTTTTTTCTGATCACAGCCTGTTTTTGTTTATTTTTTATTTCTTTATTAAGATATTACATATGTGTTCTTATTCCCCTATTACCCCCACCTCCCATTCATGCCCCCACCCTTCTGTTGTCTGTATCTATTGATGAGGCTTATATGCATGCATATAAGTCCTTTGGTTGATCTCTCCCCCTTACCCCACTCTCCCCTACCTTCCCTGAGGTTTGACGTTCTGATTGATGTTTCTCTATCTCTGGATCTATTTTTGTTCATCAGTTTATGTTGTTCATTATATTCCACAAATAAGTGAGACCATGTGATATTTATCTTTCTCTGCCTGTTATTTTGTTGATGATTTTCTTTGCTATGGAAAAGTTTTTAATTTGATATAGTCTCATTTGTTTATATTTCACTTTCATTGCTTTTACTTTGGGTGTCAGATCCAAAAAAAAAAAAATCATTGTTAAGATCTATGTCAGAGAGCTAGCTACCTATGTTTACTTTAAGGAGTTTCGTGGCTTCAAGTCTTATGTTCAAGCATTTAATCCTTTTTGAGTAAATCTTTGTGTAGGGTATAGGATAGTGTCCAGTTTCCTTTTTTTTTTTTTTAATGTGGCCATCCAGTTTTCCCAATACCATTTTTTAGAGAGACTACCTTTTCCCTGTTGTGTATTATTGACTATTTAGTTATAAATTAATTAAACATAGAGTGTTTTGTTGTTTTTTTGTCAGATTATACTGTGTTGTTGTTGTTTCTGGGTTCTCCATTTTGTTCCATTGATCTGTCAGTTTTTATGCCAATATTATACTGTTTCTATTACTATAGCTTTATAATATAGTTTGAAATCAGGAAGTGATTTCAACCTTTGTTTATCCTTATCAAGATTGCTTTTGTGGTTCCATACAAATTTTAGGATTGTTTGTTCTATTTCTTTGAAAATTTTTATTGGAATTTTGATAAGGATTGCATTGAACCTTCACATTGCTGTGGGTAGAATGGACATTTTAACAATATTCATTCTTCTAGTCCATAAAGATAAATTGAATACCTTTTCACTTATTTGTATCATCTTTAATTTCTTTCATTAATGTCTTATAGTTGTCAGTGTACAGGTCTTTCATCTTTTTGGTTAAATTTATTCAAGGTACTTTATTATTTTGGATGCGATTGTAAATGGAATTGTCTTAATTTCTCTTTCTGATAGTTCATTTTTAGTGTATAAGAAATGTAACAGATTGTTGTATATTGATTTTTGTAATCAACTTTACTGAATTGATTTAGTTCTTCATTTGTGGAGTCTTTGGGATGTTAATATATATAATATGTCTTCTGCAAATAGTGACATTTTGCTTTTTCCTTTCCCCTTTTGGAAGCCTTTTATTTCTTTTCTTGGGTAATTGCTTTGTTGAATAAAGCGGCAAATGTGAACATTCTTGCCTTGTTTCTGATTTTAGAAGGAAAGCTTTCAGCTTTTCAAGGTTGAATATGATGTTAGTTGTAGGTTTGTTGGATATGATATTATGTTAAGGTACATTTCCTCTATATCCACTTGGTTGTGAGTTTTTATCATAAATGGATGTTAAATTTTATATATTTTTTCTGTATCTGTTGAGATTAGGTAATTTTTATCTTTGATTTGGTTAATGTGGTGTATCACCTTGATGGATTTGTGTTAAGTTATCCTTGCACTCCTGGAATAAATCTCATATGATCATGATGTATTCTTTTAATGTATAGTAGAATTTTCTTTGCTAATATTTTGTTGAGTATTTTCATAGCTGTTTTAATCAGAGATATGGCCTATAATTTTCTTTTCTTGTGCTATGTTTGGCTGGTTTTGGTATCAGGGTAATGATGGCCACATAAAATGAGTTTGAAAGTGTTCCCTCCTCTTCTATTTTGGGGGGAGAGTTTGGGAAGGACTGGTACTAATTTTTTTTTTGAATGTTAGGTAGAATTCATCTGTGAAGCTGTCTGATTCTGGACTTTTGTTCGTTGGGGGATTTTTGACTATTGAATCAATCTCCTTACTTAGTCTGATAAGATTTTTTATTTCTTCATGAATCAGTCTTGGCAGGTTATGTTTATAGGAATTCTTTCATTTCTTCTAGTTTGTACAATTGTTGGTGTATAATTGTTCATAGTAGTCTTTTATGATACTTTGTATTTCTATGACATCCGTTTTAGGTCTCTTCTTTCATTTCTGATTTTGTTTCCTCATTTTTTCTTGGTGACCCTAATTAAAGGTTTGTCAACTTTGTTTCTATTTTTAGTTTCATTGATATTTTTAGTTTCTAGTTTATTTATTTCTGCTCTGATATTTTTATCCTACCTTGGATGAACTTTGGACTTTATTTTTTTCTTCTTTTTGTAGTTCTCTGATGTGTAATGTTAAATTGTATGAGATTTTTCTCGTTTCTTGAGATAGGCATTTATCTCTATGAACTTCACTCCTAAAACTACTTTTACTATATCCCTTAAATTATGATATACTATCTCACTTTCATTTGCCTCAAGGTTTTTTCCTTATTTTTTCTTTGTTTTATTTTTTGACCTAATGGTTTAGTAGTATGTTGTTTAATTCTCACGTATTTGTGAATTTGCCAGTTTTCTTGTAACTGATTTCTAGTTTTGTACTATTTGGTCAGAAAACATGCTTAATCTGATTTTAATCTTATGGTTTTTTCTTAATTTTTAAAAAATATTTTTTATTGATTTTTTTTTTTTTTTAACAGAGAGGAAGGGAGGGTGTTAGTTAGAAATATCGAAGAGAGAGAAACATCCATCAGCTGCCTCCTGCATATTCCATACTGGGGATGTGCCAGCAACCAAGGTACATGCCCTTCACCAGAATCAAACCTGGGATCCTTCAGTCTCAAGGCTGACACTCTATCCACCGAGCCAAACTGGCTAGGGCTAATCTTATGTTTTTAAGATTCATTTTTGTCCTAACTTATTTTCTGTGCTGGAAAATATTGCATATGTACTTGAGAAAAAAATGTGTATTCTCTTGTTTTTGGATGGAATATTTGTATATATATGAACGTGTGTGTAGGTATATATAGAGAGACAGATATAGATACACACTGAGTGGCCAGATTATTATGATCTCTGAATATATATACATATATATATATTAGAGGCTCAGTGCATGAATTTGTGCATAAGTAGGGTCCGGCCAGCCTGGCTAGGGAGAGGGGACATGGGTAGTTGGCCAGCCTGCCAGCTCGTTTAACTCCTTGTCTAGGGGACAATTTATATATTAGCCTTTTATTATATAGGATATACACTGAGTAGCCAGATTATCATGCATTCAGAGATCACAATAATCTGGCCACTCACTGTGTGTGTATACATATGTAGTCCATGTTGTCTAATGTGCTTCTTAAGGCCAATGTTTCCTTATTGATTTTCTGTCTGGATGATAGATCCATTCATGAAAGTGGTATATTAAAGTCCTCTACTATGATTGTATTGCTGTCTATTTCTCCATTTTGCTCTACTAATATTTGCTTTATATATTTAGCTGCTCTTATATTGGGTACATAAATATTTGCAAATGTTGTATTCTCTTGTTGGATTGATCCTTTACCATCCTATCTAATAAAAGAGTAATATTCAAATTAGACCATACCTTCACCACACCCACAAGCCATGCCCACAGTCATGCCCACCAGCCAATCAGGAGCAGATTATGCAAATAAACCCCAACCAAGATGGCTGCCACAACTGAGAGCAGGAGGTAGGCTTGGGTTTCCCCGGCAACAGAGGAAGCCAAGCTTTCCACCTGCCATTGCCTGCCTAAGCCTCCACTCAATATTACAAAATTTCAATTATAAAAGATACAGAAATGGTGGAAGCCACTGAGCTGGAGAGAACAGAGGCTTGGGTTTCCCTGGCAACCAAGGAAGCCACCCTTTCCACCTACTATTGCCAGCCTAGGCCTCCACTCTAGGCTACCAAGTTTCAAACAGAAATGGCTGCTGCCCTGGAGCCAGCAGAAGGCTTGGCTCTACTCCAAGCTACAAAGTTTCAATTGTAGACATAGATTAATCCCAGATCCCAAGGCCTTCGCTTGGGTCACTGGGGGGGGGGGGGGGGGGGGCACGTGGCCGGCCTGCAAACCTCCACAGGTCCCTCGTCCAGGCCGCGCCTCACTCCAAGGAACCCCCACCCTGATCTGGGACACTCTTCGGTGCAAACCAGCTGGCTCCCACCCATGCACCAGGCCTCTATCCTGTCTAATAAAAGAGTAATTTGCAGATTGACCATCACTACAACACACACGAGGGCTGCTCCCATGTGGTCAAAGATCCTGCCCCCATGTGACACAAGATGGCCACCACAAGATGGCCAGCAGGGGAGTGCCATTGGGAGGTTCCAGGCCCTGCAAGGGAGGGCAGTTGTGGGCAATCAGGCCAGCAGGAGAGGGCAGTTGGGAGGGACCAGGCCGGCAAAGGAGGGAAGTTGGGGGCAAACAGGCTGGTAGGGGAGCAGTTAGACATCAATTAGGCTGGCAGGATACTGGTTAGAAGGTGATCAGGCTGGCAGGCAGAAGTGGTTAGGGGCAATCAGGGAGGCAGGCAGATGAGCAGTTTGGAGCCAGCAGTCCTGGATTGTGAGAAGGATGTCTGACTGCCCGTTTCAGTCCAATCCTACCAGGATCAGGCCTAAATGGGCAGTCAGACATCCCTTGAGGGGTCCCAGATTGGAGAGAGTGCAGGCTGGGCTAAGGGACATCTCCAAACCCCCGTGCACAAATTTCGTGCACCAGGCCTCTAGTTTTCTAATAATACACCATCTTGGTCTCTTATTTCAGTTTTTGTTTTGAAGTTCATCTTGTCTGATATAACCATAGCTACCCCAGTTTTCTTTGGGCTTCCATCTGCGTGGGCTATTTTTTCCTACCCCTTCGTAATGTGAATATGTCCTTGTATCTGAAGTGAACTTCTTGTAGACAGCTTATGGGATGGGTCGTATTTTTTTTTAAATCCATTTAGCCACTTTGTCTTTTGATTAAATAATTTAGTCTATATTTAAAGTAATTATTGATAGGTATATACTTGTTGCCGTTTTGTCAACTATTTTCTGTCTGTTTGGTAGTTCTTCTGGCCCTTTCTTATTTCACTGTTCTCTTCCTTTGTGGTTTGATGACTTTCTTTAGTGGTATTCTTAGATTCCTTTCTCATTATCTTTTGTGTTTTTGCTTTGTGGTTAGCATGAGCCTTACACACAACAACTTATATTTTTCATGTAAATGATTCATCTTCATCTTGTTTTATTTTCTAAAGTTTTATCTTATATTCTTTTGTTTCTTCATTTTCCATGACTCTGTATTTTAAGTTGGTCATAACGTAAGTCTGAATGCATCATAAAGCTCTACATTTTTATTCTACCCACATTTCATGATTTTGTTGTCACATTTTACATCTTTTTATCTCGTGAATGCTTAACTAATTATTGTGTTATTTTTGCAACATCTGTCTTTTAACCTTCATACTGGCTTTGCTTTTAAGTGATTAATACACTAACTACTATATGTTTACTGTTAGTAATGGATTTATACTTTCACTTTTTTTTTTGTTATTAATTAGCATCCGTTCCTTCAGCTTATGCAAGTCCCTTTAACATTTCTTGTAATTATGATTTAGTAGTGATGAACTCCTTTAGCTTTTACTTGTTTGGAAACTCTTTTTAAAAAATCTTTATTATCACTCTTTTAGTTCTGAATAACTTTGCCAGGTAGGATATTCATAGTTGGAATGTTTTCTTTTAGGATTGTTAAGATATTGTTAAGATATCCTGACCTGGAAAATTTCTGCTGAAAAATTTGATAGCTTCATGGGGGTTCCCTTGTACATAAGTTTTTCTCTTTCTACTATCAGGCTTCTCTCAATGTCTTGAACTTTTTAAGTGTAACATTCCTTGGTATGTGTCTCTTTGGATACTTCTTATTTGGAACTCTGGCTTTCCTAGGTCTGTATATCTGTTTCCTTCCCAAGGTTAAGGAAGTTTTCAGTCAGTACTTGTTCAAATAAATTTTCCACCTCTTCCTCTCTTATCTTTTGAACTCCTATTATGTGAATGCTAGTCCACTTGATGTTGTCCTTTAGGATATCTTAACTTTATTTTCATTCTATTTCTTTTGGCTGCACTGATTGGGTGAGTTCTACTGCTCTGTCTTTGAGCTAACGGACCCTACTGCTTTACCCAGTCTGCTGTTGAACCCTTCAGTGTACTTTTCTGCCCAGTTATTGTATTCATCCCTTTTGTAATTTTATTTTCTGTCTCTTTGTTGAAATACTAACTATATTCATTCATTCTACTACCTAGTTTAGTAAGCCATTTTATGACCATTACTTTGAACTCTTTACCAGGTAAATGATTTATCTTCATCTCATTAAAGTTTTATTTTCTGAAGTTTCACCTTCATTTTTTTTTTTATTTCTTGACTCTCTGCTAGTTTCTAGGGATCAGATAAAAAAGCCCCCTCTTCCAGTCTCAAATGGTTGGCGTTGTGTAAGAGATGAACCTCATCACTCAAATCTGCCCTATCTCTTGATTGTCTCTTGCACCTTGTGATTGCTCAGGCCACCTATTTTTAAAAGCTCCCAGTGGTTTAGGGTGTGCCACAGCCAGACAGTATCCTGAAGAGGAGGAGATCAGTTAGCACCTAGATTCAGACTAATTGGGAGCCAGACTATCAAGTAGCTTTAAAAATATACAGCCCTGTGGGACCACAGTGTTAAGCCCCAATGGCCAACAGAGCCAAGAAACCTGGAGGTATTTGCTGGTGGCAGTTTCAAAATTCAAGCTCCCCTCATGCATTATATAGCTAATTAACCTACCTCATGCTGAGCCCTGCGGAGTTAGGCTTAAAAATAAATCCTCAGCTATGTCACTAAGTAAAGATGCAAATTATAGAACAGCACATAGGATGTGATGCTGTTAACAAATGCATGTGCACACACACTATTTCTCCATGGGCATCTATGTAAGTGCACAGGAATAGGCCTGGAAGGGAAGCATCCGAAACTGATGAGAGTGCTTCCCTCTGCGGAGAACTTGGGATTGGAAGTGGTGGTCACCTTATCTGAATGTTTTTCACGGTGGAAAATATATTCAATAAACATTTTTGAATTTTTAATATTTACTTAAAGGAAAAAGTTTTATAAAGTTGAACTGGCAAATAATAGTATTTTTAATATTGAAGAATTAAAAGATAGTGAGCAAAACTTAATTCCCTATCATAGGCAATGGATAGAAAGTGTAGAGACTATATAGCGGTTTCCATAGAAATTCAACAGTGCCTCTTCTCTCCCCTGCCCCCATGGGCATTATCTCACCAGAGAAGCTACTTTCAGGATTTTCTAACGGTGTTAGAACATCAATCCTTACAGACACATATAGAAAAAAATGAGAAAACTGTGTTTTAATGTAAAATTGCCCCCTCTTCCAGTCTCAAAAGGCACCTCTTTACCTCCTTCTTGGAAGTTTTGGGCAGTTGGTCTTTACTGTTTCTCCTGCACCTAAAGCAGCCATTCTCGGGGGGCCTCAAACCAAAGTGACACCTGCAAACACACATCTATGGGGTGTCAGGAATTCCTTGGCCACTACCAGAATGGATCCTGCTGCTGTGCAGGGCAGCAAAGAGGCAAAGCCGTTCACTTCCAGGACAAACTTTAGCATTACCAGTTATCTGACCAGAAAGAATAATTCTGTCAATTATATCTCAAGAAAAAACTTAATGATAGAAAAGAGCCATACACACATCCCAAAAGCTATCTTCAGAGAAAAGCCTTCCCCCCACCCCAAAGAAAACAAAACCCCTCCGTGGTATATTGGTCTCTGCTTTGCTACACAGTAATATAGACTTGATAGCATAGAGCCAGAATACTAGGTTTAAATACATTTTAGTAATGTGACTTTGGGATAGTTAGCTAAACCTCTCTTACTTCAAGCACCCAACCTTTAAAGTGTGGATGATCATGGGGGCCTCTCCTAGATCCTAGTAGTGAAGGATCTACGACACCACAGCTCTCTGAAGAGTGCCTGGCATACAGGAAACCACTTACGTAAGCTGAACTGTTAGCATCACAATTGATATACTTCCAGCTTTAGGAAGTCAGGATGGTCCAAGACACCCTAATTTGAATGCTATGCTGCAATGTGGACATGACACCTGTCATCCTCAGATGAGCCCACCAGTCTATGTGCCCACATGGTGCATGGTAAGTGCTAGCTGTGAGATGCTCACTGGGCAAATGACCACATGTTCTTCCCTGACAATAAGGCTGTTCTGCACACATGGAGAAATCAGGGTCCCTTCACAAGGGATCTGACCTATTCCCATTGGGACTTGATCTTTGTTGAGAACATTCCATTATTTAATAAAAACATAGTAGAGACCTATCTCGGTGTCGCTGATAGAGTGATAATAGAGATGAGATCTAGACAAACACCTTGTGGCCCTCTCTGGCATGACATAGTTTGAACAGCAACAAGGTAAAATGCTCTGTATCTAGTACACAGTGTGAGTTCTGACTTTTAAAAAAGTGGACTTTGGTTCGACAGCTCTTTATTCACTGGCACTGCATCTCAGATCATTTTTGGAATAATTCTGTCCAAAAGGGTGCAATGAGGACTGCCTTCTTCCCGGGGCACCTTGTGTATTGGGGAGGCTCAGCAAAACAACCAAAAGCACCCCCCTGCCCCACCCAGCCTCTGGGAGGGAGGACACACCGGGAGCTGGGCTCAGTGGGGGGGCTGTCCGTTGCCAGCACAGGTTAACCCAGCTCCTTTGGGCATGTTGCAGGGATCATGTATCGCAAGTCGTGTGCCTCCTCTGCAGCCTGCCTCATCGCCTCGGCCGGGTACCAGTCCTTCTGCTCCCCCGGGAAACTGAACTCGGTGTGCATCAGCTGCTGTAACACCCCTCTGTGCAACGGGCCCCGGCCCAAGAAGAGGAGCAGCTCGGCCTCCACCCTCCGGCCAGGGCTGCCCGCCACCATCTTGCTCCTCAAAGTAGGACTCCTCTTGGCGCGCTGCTGAATGAGATGCCAGCCAGCCTGCATCGTCCTCTGGCGCTTGCTCCCTGGTCCATGAGCTCTCTGGGCATGCTTTGATTCTGGGTAGGGAGCCTGCGTTCTCTTTTAGTTCCTTTGCAAATAATGAAAGAGCTCAGTGTAAAACATTCTTGTAAGCTCTGAATAAATTCAATCGGACTGAATGTTCAGTGTGTACTTAGAAGGGAGGGGATGGCAAAGTCCCCATCTGAAACCAGAGTCAAGGCGGCAGGATCAGCCCTTCGGAGACCTGCGGCTGGCATCTGCCTTCCTGAGGCCCTGGTGCGGGAGCAGATTATTTGTCACAGCTGTGTGCGGGGAATGTTGCTGTCACAGGCAGGGCTGGTTTGCACGCCAGGCTTCATAACGTGACATTCACACTTCATGCTCCTCAATGCCGTTCTCTGCTGCGGAACTGACTGGTTTCGTCTCCCACTTGGGCTCTGGCGACTGGGGACTCGATGGCTGGGCCTCAGACTCGGGCTGGGCTTCGGCCTCGCTCTGAAAAGTGCTTAAGAAAACCTTGGGGGTTGTCCTGGCAGAGGAACTGCGCCTGGAAGCGAGGCGCAGGAGTGGGCGGCGCGAGCGGGCGCTGTCGGCGGGGGAGGCGGAGGCGGAGGCGGAGGCGGCCAGGCCGCGCAGGCGCCGCTCCTGGTTGGCGTGCAGCAGGCTCAGGCGGCAGCGCAGCACCTGCCAGAACACCGCGCGGAACTGCCGCGAGGACACGTTGTACAGCAGCGGGTTGATGACCGAGCTCAGGTAGAAGAAGGTGTCCGAGAACGGGAGCAGGATCATGTACGCCTGGAAGTAGGACCGGGTCCAGTCGTGTTTGGGTCGGGCCGCAGCCATGATTCTCCGGACCTGGTTGGGCATCCAGCAGATGGCCAAGGTCAAAACGATCAGCCCTGAGCAAGCAGGTGTGGGGTGGGGGGGGGGGGAGACAAAAACACAACATGAGAACAGCAAAACCATCAGGTTTTTACCCTCCGTTCTGTGCTCACTGGCCAGGACACGGTACCCGTTTTTCAATGTTGTGTTTGACAGCTTCCGCAAAAAATTTCGCATCGTTTCACGGCTGGGGGAGTTGACTGTATTAAAGACCATTAAATGCTTTAGACAGTTTATTGATACCTGTTAATTTAAAAATTATTTGTGTATCCAGAAAGCACTTTATGTAGTCCTTTAATCTAGTTATATCTTTTTGTAAATCAGTGTATACAGTATAGCCACATCAGATGAAACATTTGCATTTTAAAGAAGACCCAATGGCATCTTTCCAGACAAATGGAAATGGTAACAAAGAAACATATTTAGTGATACTAATCTCACTCAGTTTCTAGGGAAGCAAAGTCAGGAGGAGCCTGTCACTGAGAATTTTTACATTTATGAGGTTTGCACACCTGTTATAATGCTCAGATATGCAACAGCGATTGCTTCTTTTTAAATGTTTTCTAAAAAAAACAATTATCCAAACACAATAGAAAAACTTCCTTCACGTTCAGCCAGTTGATGCTCATTGCCGTGTGGCACAAGCATTAGCTGACCGCCTGGACATATGTCTGAGTGCTCACATGTCTGCATTCCAACTTACACAATCATCACTATTTCTATGACCTCTGACAGAGAGAGCTTTGGTTAGGCCACAATCAACTGTTATCACAAGTTTCATGAGCATTTATTCTACAGTGCCTCCTACCCTCCTCCCCGCCCCCCCCCAAAAAAAAAACACAACAAAACAAAATAAAACAAGCAAGAGATGTCAGATCAGAAAGCAGCAGCAGGGTGAAGTGGGAGAGTGGGCAAGGGATTAGAAGGTAAGTGAGCAGAGCTGATATCCTAAAGCTGTGTTTCAGATCTCCAGAAATGCTTCATCCCACTCCTAAATTTGAATAATATAATAAGGGAAAATTCACATTTTACAAACCCTCTGATTTTAGGAAACCACAGGAAAGTGGTTGTTGGGAATGGTTCCTTCCTGCCTCTGATCAATGGTAAATATTTTACTAATTAATGCTCCAGGAAAAATGCCATGTTTACCCATCCAGGGTGGGCCTTCTTGCACACTTTCACCTGAGCATCCCCTGCCTGGTGGCAGAGTGGTCCTAGGGTGTATTCTATGGCACTGAAATAACCCATTCCTCCCTCTGCCCCCAGTAACAAACCCTCCAAAAATTGCAGCTGTTGGCAAAGAGAGCTGTAGGAACTCTGCTCCCTGTTAATTTCCAAGTGTTTCTCTGGTCAAATCTCAGCCCAAACTTGAAATACACCCCAATTTGCTTATTTCCTTACTTTGAATTTGCTACCTTGAAAATACTCAGTAAATCTAAAAATAAAGCAGACAGTCACATTTCGATATGATGAAAAGGCAAAAGAGAGCATCTTAAGCTAAGGGTGTATTCTGAATCACCTAGTTATAGCAGCTGGATGGGAACACAAATCAACATTTTTCTGATTTAAAAAAAAAACACGCTTGGAGAAAATTGGGGGCTTTTTTGCACTGTTTTCGGAAGCACGGGTATTCCTAACCCCCTCGGCTATTCCATCTGTGTTCTTAAGTCATTTCTCCTTGTTTTGATCTCACGTATCTCCGACTGAAAGGATCACCTCATTAACTGCAAGGGAACTAAGCCTTGACACACCTAGGGAAGCTATGTCTTCCCTGCCACTGACTTTCTGAGAACAAGTACAGCTATCTTCATCTGAGGACTTATTTCCTAGAATGGAAATTGAGTACATGGTTAGATCAGTGCTGTGCTACACCGTAGGAGGCTGTACTTCAGGTGGTAAGAATCTGGAAAAGCAATAAGAACTGCCTTGTACTTTCCACAGCTTGAACATAGCAGTTTTTAAAGCCGGCAAAAGAAAGTGAGAAAAGAAGGCAGGGCTGTGGGTGGGTGGAGAGATGGCATCAAAGTGTTCTTCTGCTCTCCCTGCTCCTGTCCCATTCATCTCCTATTTGTATGACCCTGTTATTCTATTACCTTCACCCTTTTGCCTTGCACCAAATATCCTTGATTGTTCATCGAATGAAGCAGAGTCAGTAAAAACAAAGAGCCCAGCATCCAGTATGAGGCAGGGGGTAGAGAGTGACAAAGAGTTGTGGTCTGGTTTATAGTGGTAGCCAGAGAGAGAACTCTTGCTCCTAAATCAAAATGAGCGAAAGTAGGTAAGTGAGAAATACCTTAGTCTGGAAAATGAGCAGAACATAGGGAAACAGACCCAAGGTGCTTCAATGAGGAGGAAAAGAAGGGAAATCTCAGCTTCCTGGATGTAGAATTCAGGAGATGTGACACCAAATGCAGACATGGACAAGAGCTAAGCAGTTGAGTTAGACATGAACCTGGATTCAAGATTAGGCATCCAACAGGTCTTGAGAATAATGTCAAATTTCAGTGGACTTTCCCTATGTCAGGTTCTGCACTAAGCATTCTCTGCTAATTTCCTGTGCATTCCCCACTTCTGATAACAACCTGGTAAGATGAAAATTGTTATCTTCACCTTACAGATGCAGGTGAATCTCAGACAAGGTTAGCTAGCTGCCCATGTGCTATAACAAGGACCCATGCTTACCGACTACAAAATCCAAGATAAGTACTTTTCCCTCAAATACATAATATAGTCTGTTTCTCATATTTCCAGGTTGAAAAATATAGACAACACGGAGAAGTAAGCATGAGCCATAATTCTACCATGCAAAGTGGATGTAAAGCAGCACTGTCCACTAGAAATATAATGTAACCTACTTGGGATTTTAAAATCCAAGTAGCTACATTGGGGAAAAAAAAAGAGGGGAAATGAATCTAATAAGAGCCTCTGTAACCCAATACACCCCAAATATTTTCATTCCGCATATACTTTCAATCTGGAATCAAGCTAATGTTATTTATGAGATGTTTTACATTCTCTCCTTTTTTTTCATACTAAGTCTTTGAAACCCAGTGTGGCTTCTAATGCTTATAGCATATTTCATGTAGGACCAGCAAGAGGTGGCTGGTGGCTACAGCACAGCTTAAATAGCCTTTGTAGCGCCCCCCCCCCAAAAAAATAGCAGGGTTCCCTATTTCCTCCCATTCCCATTTCCTCACCTGCTCCCTTCCCAGCCACATACCCAGACAGTCCTGTCACACCAAGGACACTCCTGGCCTGGATTTATCATCCTCAGGTCTGACCATGCAACCCAGGTTGACCCTCAGCCATGGTGTAAACATGTTTTATCCATCCTTTCCCATAAAGCCTTCCATATAAGGGGCTACAAATTACCTAAAGCCTAAAGAATAATGAAAGCACATACTTCTGTTTTGCATTGCTCTTTCTAAATGTTGCCTACTCACTTTGGAATAGCATAGATTGTGCCAAATTCCTGGCAAGGATGTTGGGATACACTTCCTCTTCCTCACGAGAGGTGGGGAAAGTGACTGGTGTCTTTCCTCCTGTGTGTGAGAGAGAATTTTGTTCTGGGAAAATGGAGCTTTGGGCTTATAGGTACAGCCAACAAATGAGAGTTGTGTGCCTGTGGATGATGTCATAGACATTAGCCTCTGCTGGGCGAGGGGGACAAGCCAGCATCCTTGTAAAGTTTGTCATTTCATAAGAGCGGGTAATTGCTCACTTTTACATTCGAAAAAAGTTCATTATTTCACATGACACATCATTGAGAATAAACATCATATCCAAAGGTGGTTTTATTCTTGCTGTTTGCAACTGGGTCAGCTCTAGTCCCAGCTACTCTGCAGCAGAGACAAAGCTTTAAAGTGTTATTCACGCCTTAATAGAGCATATTAAAGATTTGACTAACTTTACATTGGGCTGCAATCAATTTGGACTTGTATATTACACTTGGAAAAATCTATAATGCTTTGGTCCGTGTAATGTGATGTGCAGCCCGCAGTTAAATAACTTGAGTGTGAACTTGGAAAGGAGATCAGTGAACTGAACCCAGTCATGTAAAGTAGATAAACAGTTTTAAATGAATTATGGATAGATCTGCATTGTACTCCAGACAGCTTTGTGCTCTGGCTTAAGAAATACCTTCAGATTTTATCTTTTTTCCCCCTCACTTAAGATATACTTCCATTTTCCCTCTCTGATCACTACACTAAAATGACAAGAGACATTAGGCGGTGACAAAGACTTGTTCTTGGCAGATTGAAGTTGTTTAAGAGACAGAAGGAATGGCCGTATGCAGCAGCATCCCACACTCGGCATTTCCACAGCATCCAGCTTCGATTAGTCTGCAGAAGGGCACTAAGCCACCGCCAGAGACTGCCGATATTCATACACCTGATCCCCTCTAACATTTAAAGTGGAGACAGCTATTTGTGTGTCCCCAGAACTCTCTCAGAGTCATCAGAGAGCCAGAGACAGAAGAGAGACCCGCTACAGAACCCCACAGATGTGATTCATTCGTGATCTCAGGGGAGGGAGGAGTTGGGGGGGAAGGATGCCTTTGATCTTGCCATATTGCTCAGAACACTGAATTCTACCCTAAATTGACAATCAAGCCCATCTCATTTAAATGCAGTTTTGTTTTTCAGTGGTAGACTCAAGTGCTGACATGCACAGCATGGAATGCCACTAGAGGCAGGACCCTCTGACCCCAGGGAAAGTCAGCACATTTCAATATTCTGTCTGGATTCAGTCCTGGAACCGTGTCTCTCGAGAACAGGCACAGACAAAACTCTAGAGCACAAGTACCCTCCTCCCCCCAAACACACACAGATCATTTTTAAAAATTGATTTCAAAGAGGAAAGGAGATGCAGAGAGAGGAACAACAATGAGAGATAATCACTGATTGGCTGCCTCCTCACACCTCCTACTGGGAATCAAACCATGAGCACATGGTTCACAGGTTGATGCTCAACCACTGAGCCACCCCAGCTGGGCTCACCCACCCTTTTTTGAAGTTTAATCAAAGGGAGCTGAAGAATGTTTAGAAAAAAAATACCCTGTTTCCCCAAAAATAAGACAGTGTCTTATATTAATTTTAATATAAGATGTGCTAGATCTTATTTTCGGGGGGATGCCTTATATTACAATGAGTAGGCCTTATTTTCAGGGGATGTCTTACTTTCAGGGAAACGGTATGATTCTACATCATGACTTGGTAACCAATCCTATAATGACTCTATGCATCTGTCCATCCATTCATCTATCTGTCCATCCTTCTATGTATCTTACATAAGTATCTGCTAGAAAAGAATACTTAGCTAGTACTAAGCAGAAAAAACTCTGGACATTTGATCTTTCCCTAAGCAAAGATATTTTCTGTGGCTTAAAGAAATCCTGAAGATGTTTAAGAGATAGAAGGAATGTCCACGTGCAGCAGCATCCCACACTGAGCCTGGCATTTCCACAGCATCAGCTTGGATTAATCTGCAGAAGGGCACTAAGCCACCGCCAGAGACCACTGTTCCACCTGGTGTTGAAGTCCCATTTTCCTGAATCATTCAAGCCTGGGGTTGCTGAGGGGGTGTTAAGTATGCTTTAGGATTCCTGTGACTAATACAGTTTCTCCGTCCTCTTCCTGCCCCCAGCATTCTAACTTCTCTCTAACCCTGGCTGTAGTGATCGGGAGGTAGATTGGCCTCCTATACAGCCCAATTTAAGTTCTTTAGACTTTGTTTATTCACTCAGCAAAGACTTTTCAATGGGCTGGAACCTATTATGAACCCTATTCTATGTACTGATGATAAAAAGCACAGAAGACAGGACAGCTGCAGCCAGGTGACGGTTTGAAGGGTCATGAGAGCAGTCTAGACAGAGCATATGGCAGCAGTGAGAGGGACTAGCTGACCTTCACACGGGATGGAACGCTCAGACAAATTAAGAAAGAGGAAAAGTGAGCCTGGAAAACAGCAGGCAGGCAAAGACACCACATGAGCAAGGAATGAATGAATGCTATACCTGCTTACCTTCTGAGAGCTGCAAGGCTCAGTGGGACCAGGACAAAGACGGGGGAAGAGACAGGAGGGGGTAGGAGGATGATTGGAAAGCACTCCATCAGGGTCTGCAGACAATAAATTAACTTGCATGTAGTATGGTAAGCAACATCTGTTTGTCAACTGACATTTAAATAGCAATTGCCAGTAGAAGGTAAGAATATGGTTAGTTGAATGAAGAGCCATGAAGAGACAAATCCGTCCAATAAAAGGTTTTAGCATTCTTTCTCAATATTTTTGTATTTGCCCAATCTGCTTCTGCCCTCCAGTTGAGACACTGATGACACTCATTGACTCTGTCCAACACGAGGACCCCAAATTAGCACTGACCTTGATTTAATCTCTAACCTCTAAGAGAGTGGTTCTCAAAGGAGGTTTGGGGGGTGGGGGAGATCCTGGAACAGTAGCATCGGCCTCACCTAGGAACTTGTCAGAAATGCACATCAGGACCCAATCCAGACTTACTGAATCGGTGGCTGGGGCTGGGTACCCACAGCCTGGGCTTCACAACCCACTGGTTGACTCTGATATTCAAATCTGAGAACCACTGAACTAATTGAGTCAGAGACCAAATCTGTGGGCATTTGGGGGTCCTATCATCGCCGTGTGTTTGCTTTCCAAGCCTCACATTGAGTGTCTGCAGTTTGAGCAGACAGAGCTCCTCCCTCTAGTCTCTCTCCATGACAACCACCCAGCCAATCCCTCTCAGTCCTGAGCGCAGCCCTCCCCTAGTCCTGTCTCCCACCTTCTCTCCTTTGTCACTCTGCTCCCCTCTTCTCCCTTCCTTTTCCCTTTCCCCTTTCCCCGTTCTCCTTTCTTTACATGTTTCTCCAGCAAGTAAACTAATGGCTTCTATCCTTTCCTTTTTGTCTGCTTTTATTCCCCTTCCTCCCCTCCATCTTTTCCAGAGTTCACCACAAACCAAGCCATACACAGCTTTGCCTATGCTGCCAGCACACACCTCTTGCTTCCCATCATTTTCTTGGATGACTTTGAGAAGATGACTGCATCAGCTGTGGGCAAGTTCCTTAACTGCTAACAGGGGCTGTCTGGGACATGGCTGCCACACATTGCGCAGTTTGCCAAAGAAAAGCAAGAAGCCACACAGATAGGATGTGAGGGCTGTGGGTATTGGCTGTGCACTGAGCATCTCAGTGCCCTATGCCCTCTGGCCCTGCCAGGGCTTGCCTGGACACCTCTGGTCACCTTCACAGTGACTCATCAGCTTAGTGACCTTCATTGACACTGGTCTGCCTTCTTGCCCTCTTTCCTACTGAGAAACATTCTACAGGAGAAGATAGAGGGCTCCCAGGATTCAGTTTTCAGAGAAGGGCATAGGCCACAGTTTCAAATGATGGAAAGGCCACAGCTGGCTGCTTCTGTATGAGAAGACAGATGGCCCAACGCCCTGTCCTCACTACAGTTATCTGATGGAGCCCAGGAAAGGACTCTCTCCCCACTGTGGCTCCAACCACCACAGGGAGGCCAGAGACCAATTCCTAATGGCCTGCAAGTTGCTCAGCATCCATCCATTTCTCTCTGTTCTGCAAGCTTTCATATTAAGAAAAACATATTTATTAAAAAAAAAACTGAATTGCTACAACCACAGATAAATATATAAAACAAGTCCTCCTGTCTGGAGCTATAGGACAGGCACATGCATGCAAAGCCAGCAGCATGCAGGGCCGTCACTGTGGTCTAGTGCCTCCATTCTGTGATGACTGCATGGCAAATGATTCATGGAACCATTAATAAATATTTTTCTACGTGGATCTTGATTGTATGCACCTGTGTGGGGCTTTCTATGTAAACCATCTTCCAACCCTACTGCTAGTCAAGTCGCCATATTCAATGTCCTCAGAAGCCATAGCTAGTTCTCCGCAGGACACAGCCCAGGAGTGTGTGGTGGTCAGGAGGGCCATACCCTCCCCCCCAACCCCCATTCTGGCAGGGAAGCTGTGGTCCATATGATGGCTGGGCCACCCACAGTGAATCAACTGAGACCATCCAGCACTGGCCCAGACATTTGTAACACTAACTACTGCTGGTAGGCTGCAATTTCTAACAGAGTTTAGTCCCTGCAAATGGGAGAGAATGAAAGCCCCAGAATGTTAGCACTAAAAGGCCTCAGAGATAAATCCCCTGGTGAGCCAGCAGAATCCCCAGAAAAATAGGATGAGGGGCCTAAATTTAAGGAGCCCAGGAGCCCAAGCACAGGGCCTCCCAGTGGGGAGGTGTTTGCATTAGTCATGCATACCCTGGAGGCCAAGTGTCACCAGGCAGCCCCCCCCCCCCCCAAATGAAACAGCACCAAGCCCAGGACACCCTGCAGAGGCAACCAGGCATTTCAGGAATGTGGGGCCAGTTACCTGCTGGCAGCTCCTGCTCCCTGCCTCTCCCCTGCCCAGGTCCCTGCTTATGCTCCTTCTGTGGACTCTTGTAAAACCAGCGCAGAGTGCTGTGACTGAGGCAGGCCAGGCCTAGCAGGGGAGCAGCCCCCATATTCTCTGTTCTATGTTCTCCAGGAGTCTGTGTTGATCTCTCTGCCTAGACCACTTATTCTTACTCTATGCTCTCTCTTCTCCTCTGTCCCTCTCTCTTTCCATCTCTCACCCCATCTCCCCATTCATTGCTCAGCTCTTATTCGAAGTCTCTGCTTAGGGTCACTGCCTCCAGGAAACCTTCCTGGTCTCCATAGGCTACATCCAGTTCTCTCCTGTGAGCTCATTCCTGCCTTTTCCACAATAAACACTACAGTATCAACTGGGCCATAAACCCCACAAAGGCAGAAGTCTCCATCCTCACTGCTGCATTCTCAGCACATAGAAAATCTTTACAACCGCAATTGTTCAGTCCACCTGGTGGAAGGGAGGGAGGCAGGGTGTTGCAGATCCCAGGTGAGGAGCTGGGTAGGAGGGCATTTAATGTTCATGCATTTACTGGATACATATAGAATCAATTTGAAGCAGTTTCCCTGACAGAGGTCAGTACTAACCCTCCTGACCCAGGACCTGGTGCCTGGATCATGTCCATTCCCTGAGAAGAAGAGAAGGAGAGAGTGGGAACACAGAAGGGATCACCTTCTCATTTAAGCAGAAATAGGATCCCAGGCCCAAGAAAGCCAAGAACCCCCAAGACCAACAGGTCTAGACTGGGGTGAGGAGTTACTGGTTCTAAGAGTGCCCTCAGGAGCCACAAACTTTAGCCTCCCACCTTCGGTGTGCAGCCAGACCTGAGTTTTCTACACTAAGAACTCCTTTTTTCCCCCCTTTCTCTTCATGGGGTACAGAATACAGGTAAAAGTCAACAGGTGAAACAGAAGAGCCACATTTACTAATAAGACTTGTTGGAGGATATACACTTGTCCCAAAGTAAGTCCCCTCAGGGGCTCTCTAAATCACAGTCTTCTGTGAAGATGCTACAAATCTTTGTCAGAGAAGCTGCAGGCCAAGACCCAAAGCATAAGTGTTGGGGTCTACAGCCGAGGGGAAACTTAAAAAGGATGAGAAAGCACATAGGAAAACATCTGCTAAAAGTGGTCAGAGTCTGCTTCTATACCATATGCCGCCTGGCCTCAGGAGAGTGACTCTTGCCATCGTAACCCTAACTTTCCATTGAACACAACTTGGTTGTCAAGGGAGAGAGTTTGGGGAGAGCAGAACATGACTACGGCCTGATGGACTCCCCACTGCTCTATGCCCATCACAGATTTTCCCATAACGTAGGCCCTGACCTCTCCAGCTTCATCTGATCCACCCACCAAGCGATGATCAGCTAAAGCTCAGGCTCCCATTTGTAACATGGAGATAACAAGAACTGCTGAGATGATTAAATGAGATAGTGGGTGTAAAGTGCTGAGTACAGTGCCTGCTGCCAGGTAAGGGCTCACAGTTATAACCATCACCACCTACAAGGTCATCTTGACCTCCACCCTCATCACCACCACCTCCTCTGCCACCTCCCCACCAACATCCTTACTGCCCCCAAGGCAGCTCGGAGGTCAGACACCTAAGGGTAGACTGACTAAATAAAACCAGAGGTCGTCAGACACCTTCCACTCCTAAACTCACAGGAAGGTCCAAAAAGATTCCATGCTTTACCAGGATTATCCTGCTAACCAATAGCAGAGAGAGGACCAGAATTTAAGTCTCCTGATTTCCAGGCCAGTGTTCTCGCCCCTACCTGGAAATGGGGCTCCCCCTACTCTACCTAAGGCCCTGACTCATGTATTCCTCCCCTAACACACATACAGCTGTATATCTGAGGGTTGAAGGAGCTAGAGAAACAAGAAGTGTGGGGTCTAGTAAAGGAGGCAATTGACAGAAGGCAGGCTTGCAAGAAGAAGGAAAAATTCCCAATTCCAGGAAGATGGACGGTGGATCCTCTTCCCAACTCCCTATCCTCACAATTCCTCTCCAGGAGAAATGGCAGGGGCATAGCTGCCTGATCATCTGGTCAGTTTGACTAAGAAGTCCTCCACTCCCAAAGACCCCGCTGCTCCTCGATTCCTTTCTCCATCCTCACTCTGCCCTTGGGCACACACCCACACTCTCACCCAGTGTCCTGTGGCCAGGTAGCCAGAGGCTTTGAGCTACAGTAGAGAGGAAGGAGTAAGAGGAGTCAGATAGACCCAGGTTTAAATCTCAGCCTTGCTATTCCCAGCTGTGTGGCCATAGGCTTATGTCTCTGAGAAATGGATAATAGTATCTGCTTCATGGCGTTATTGTAAGCAAAGCTAAACAAGATACATGCACATAAAGCACTGGGATGAATGGCAGCTCATATTACTCATTGCACTATCCAATCAGATGTTCCGTCTGGAGGCCATGCTAGCTAAAAGTAACACAGTGCATGGATATTTCAGACACTGTTCTAAGCATTTACCTTATGCTTGCTTCCTTAAACCTTGCAAAAAGCCCCACATTGAGGGCCACTATTGGATTTCATTGCTATTATGCAGATAAGCAATTTGTTTGGATAGCTTAAATGGCAGGGCCAGAAGTTAGACCCAGGCAGGTGGGTCCAGAGTCCATGCTTTTGGACACACTGCTGAGCTGCCTGCCCTCAGCTGAAAGACCCCTCAAAGGATCAAAAATCAAATGCTCACTGAGTCCCAAATTCCAATGAAGCATTTCAATTCAAATGGCCAGAAGTTCAGGACTAGGTTCCTGGTGAGTGTCACAGTAAAGAACAAAATCTTTGGCTGTCAAGAAATAAAGACTCCACCCCCCAACACATCTCTATGACAAGGGAAGGTGTACTTCCTGAAAGGGCCTTCTCATATTTAAGGTGAAAACAATGAACTCGTTACTGCGAGACAAGCTTAATGGAATTCAAGAAAGCAAACTTCTGGCCCTGCCATTTAACCTATCCAAACCTCAAATTGCTTATCTGCAAATGAGCTTTGAGTAGAGTCTAGAGGGCTCCTCTCCTGCAGAATGTCTGCTTTTGATTTCATTTATTTTATGAGAGGCAACAACCTCTATCCCACCCTTCCCCCATGCACAGGAAGAGTTCTGGGGAAGAACACTTTCCTAGGAAAATTCCTTAAATTCCGAGTTGAAGACTATTCTTGCCTATTAAAGACTGGCTCTTCCCCTCCCCATAAATACAACGTAGAACTTGGTTTCCAAGTAAATTAGAAAATGAGTTCGGGGAGAAGCAAGATGGTGGCATAGGTAAAACACCTATCTTGCGGTCATACTAAGCAATTTTAATACTACAACTTAACGAAAAAACAAACACCTTCCAGAATCACCAGAAAGCTGGCTGAGTGAAAATTCCACAAATAAAAGTGAAAATAAGACACTGTAACTCGGAGGAGCGGCGGCGGACAGCTTGAAAGATTCGCACGGAGAGAGGTTTGGAGCGCGCTCCAGTGGAGAGGGCGGGCAGCTGAAAACCAGCCAGTTTTCTCGAATGAGGAGACAAAGATGTCCCACTGGACTGATTCTCCAGCTCTGGGCGAAGTCCAGGGAACCCACTATCATACGGGGTGAAAACTGGACAGTGGGAGGGAACGCCGAAGCGCGGGTGCTGCAGGGGTCTCCCAGCTTGTGGAGAAGGCAGCTTGCTCAAACAGCTCAGCTGCGTGACCATGCAGAGAGCGCTCTTCGAGTTGCTATCTCATTCTGGAAACCGTCAGACTGCTTTGTTTTACGACCCTGGGTGAGACATTGGGTGTGCAGACTCATTTGGGGAGAATCTGAATTCTCCGGCAGCCGGTGGAGCCCGGCAGCGGCTCTCTCTCAGAGGTGCTGGCGGCCATTGCCACGGACACATAGTCCCTGGGGCTGCATAGGGCGGAGCTGATGCTGTCTGCTTGGCCCTGAGACTCCGCCCATCCAACCTGAGCACTGCTGAGCTTCACAGACAATTGGCCTGGAGGTCAACCCCTTCAAGTGCTAACAACGATTAACCTGAGCTTAACTTCAGCAAGACTTTGCAACCCATATCCACCTCAGGTAACTGGGGAGGCTGAGCCACTGTCCCTAGTAGGAAGTCTACCACACAAAGCTAATTGACCAACTCAGGGAAGCAGCCACCATGCAGAGACATGGAAAGAAATCAGATGTGAAAGAAATGGAGGAAAAAAAACGACTGGACATGGAATTCAAAACCATGGTTATAGGGCTTCTCAAGAGGCTCCAACAAAAGGTCCAGGCCTATAAGGAAATAAGCAAGACCACAAAGGAAATGAATGAGACCTGCAAGGAAATGAAGGAGACCCTCAAGGATATAAAGGAGACTCTCAAGGATATGAAAAAGGACCAACCAGAAATTAAGCATACACTGACTGAAATAAAAAATATTATACAAAGACCTAAAAGTGCTCTGGAGCACCCCAAGAACCAAGTTAAAGATTTGAAATACAAAGAGGTAAAATCCACTCAGCTGAAAAAGCAAGAATCCAAAAGAATCCAAAAAATTGAAGATAGTGTAAGGGGCCTCTGGGACAACCTCAAGCATACCAACATCCGAATTTTAGGGGTGCCCGAAAAAGAGAGAGAGCAAGACAATGAAAACCTATTTGAAGAAATAGTGACTGAAAACTTCCCCCACCTGGTGAAAGAAATCGACTTAGGAGTCCAAGAAGTGCATGGAACCCCAATATATAGGAACCCTAAGATACATCATAATTAAAATGCCAAGAGCAAAAGACAAAGAGAGAATATTAAAAGCAGCAAGAGAAAAACAGATGGTTACCTGTAAGGGAGCACCCATACGATTGTCAGCGGATTTCTCAACAGAAACGATGCAGGCCAGATGGGAGTGGCAAGAAATATTCAAAGTGATAAATAGCAAGAATCTACAACCAAGATTAGTCTACCCAGCAAAGCTATCATGCAGAATTGAAGGTCAGATAAAGTGCTTCGCAGATAAGAAAAAGCTAAAGCAGTTCATCACCACCAAACCAATATTATATGAAATGCTGAAAGATATTCTTTAAGAAGAAGAAGAAGAAAAAGATAAAAGTGTAAATTAGGAACAACAAATACACATCTATCAACAAATGAATCTAAAAATCAAGTAAGTTAATAAGCTGATGAACAGGATAAACTGGTGAATGTAACAGAATCACGGACATAGACAGGGAATGGACTGGCAACTCTTGGGGAGAAAGGGGGTGTGGGAAGTGCAGCAAGAGACTGGACAAAAATCATGCAACTATGGGAGAGGACAGTGGAGGGGGGTGAGGGCAGAGGGTGGGATGGGTACCAGGTGGAGGGAAACTATAGGGTGAAAAAAAAAGGCAACAATGTAATTAGTAAACTGAACAATAAAGATAAAAAAAAGAAAATGAGTTCAGCTCCCTGTTATGTAAACAAATAATGTAAATTAGCAAAGACATTCCTAGAACAACCTATAGCCAAAGGCCAGAAGAGGAGGCAAAAAATAAAATCAGCTGATGGGAGAGATACCCAAAGAGGCTCCTCACATAGGAGCTGGGCTCATACTGTGTCTGATGCAGAGCAGATGGTCTCAGCTGAAATCAGTAAAGCTGTCAGGGAAGTTGAAGTGATGGTATCAGGCTTCTGAGATTAGGGTTCTGTATGAGAACTATCAGATGACAGAGCTTCCTTGATAATGATTTGAAAATGGAATTACAGGTGCATGACATGATAAAAATAATTTCCTCCTGGTGGGATTCACTTTTAATGGGGGCAAAAGAACTCTGAGGAACTTCAATTATAATCTCACCTATCCAAGTGCAGCAGTAACTGCATGTTATTACAGGTGGTAAATTCAGTCCAGCCCAACAATCATAGCATCCTAATTTAATGTTTAAGGTAACCCCTCACCTGTTAGCTCACTTGCTGAGCACCTCCAGGTGCTGACTTCTTATCTCTCTCTTTCCCTGGTACCCCCTCCAAGCCTCTGACTTGAAATTCCATCTCTAGGGATATACAATTCTCAAACCAATGTTGCCAGCCTCAATAGACATCATACCCAGACCCCTAAAGCCAATTGTCTATTCAACACTATGGCTTAGAGAGCTTATCTGTACCTATAGGGGACATGTCCATACTGAATTAACGACCAGCCACACACCTCTCTGCTCTCTCTTTACTGCTCCCAATCGTAATAAACTCTACAGTCACTCACTGAATTTTCTAGCTGGAAACCTACAAATTGTCTTGTTCTATTTCCTCCCTCTCACTCTCAATCAATCCTCAAACCTGTCAGTGTTACCACCAAAATCTGTCTCTTTCTCACAATCTTCACTACCAACCCCCTAATTGGGGCTGTGATTGTCTCTCACCTGGACTAGGAAGAAGCTTACTAAGTGGTTTTCTTCACAATTACTCTTGCCTAAGCCATTCTCCACTCAAGCCAGGATCATCTTATTAAATTGAAAAGTTCATGTCACCCCTTGCTTAAAATCTTTCAATGGCTTAGAATAGAGACCCAAATCCTTAACAAGTCATGCAAGATCCTAGCTTCTTCCTTCAGGATCTTCTTCTACAGCTTCCCTGATTACCATGTCTGCTCAGAACATTTGCCCCTGAAGCCTGCCAACTCCCTGCTGCCCCTAGGCTCATGTCCAGCCAGGCTCCCTTCTCCTTACCTTGCTAGCTCTTGCTCATATTTCATTTCTCCTCTGAAATTCCACTTCCTCTAGGAAGCTGTCTGAGATCTCATGTTAGAGCCCTATGTCATAAGCCCCCTTACCCTATATTTGTTGGCTGCACTTTATGCATACAGATGTATTTAACTTACAATGTGTGTCTTTCATGTCAGTCTTCTCAGACATGTGTGTTCCATTTGGGTTAAGGGCTGGGTCTGTCCTGTTCTATGTTTGTAGTGCCTTTTCAATGTCTGACACATAGTAGATGAACAATAAAGGTGTGAAGACCTGCCAATTTGGCATTCTCAACCAGGTAACAAGATAGATGGGGTCAGGGCTGCTAGCACAAGTTTTACTGATAAAAAGGATGACATGCATTACATTGCACCTGATTTGGTTCTGGTTACAAAATATAAATGAGTAGAATACAGAAAGCCTGAAGTCTGTGATCTTTCAATCCAGGATGTTTATAAATTCAAGTACATTACCCCAGCATCTCATCTCCAAGTCTCTAATCCTCTCTTCCAGAAATCCCATCCTGCACCCTCTCCCAGAGCTTAGCAGAGAGAGGGAGGAAGTCTAGGGCCTTTCCCAGGAGCGACTGAAGATTTTCATCCAACCTGCATAAGTGAGTAACACATTCCAATCACAAATACCTGGGCTTTCCAATCTGAAAGGCCTCAGAGATGACACATGAGTTGCCCCACCTGGAAAAGGAAGGGTTAACTTAGACTTCTGTGGCCCTTTCTAGCTATAAATTTCTGGTTGTTTAAATTCCCTGGACTCCAGGATCTTTATCTAAAAATTATGGGTGGTATAAATCACAGGCATATTGTGCAAATTAGACAATATACCTCCACTTTTTAGTCTTTCCAGGTACACAAATTCAAGGGATTATAAGCATTCCTTTGTGTAAAGTACTTCATGATACCTAATTGCCTTTACCCTTGCTACTCAGAAGGTGGCTATGGCATTCCCCAAAAGCTTGTTAAAAATACAGGCTATAGATTGGAAGTTCCAACAACCCTCTACTTGGGTTCAATTAATTTGCTAGAGTGGCTCACAGAACTCAGAGGAACATTTCACAGACTAGATCAGTTTATTATGAAAAAATGTTACTTGGGAACAGCCAAATGAAAGAGATGCTTAGGGCAAGGTCTGGGGAAGGATATGGAGCTTCCCTGTCCTCTCTGGGGTGCCACTCCACCCCATGTGTCTATGTGTTCACCAACCCAGAAGCTCTCCAAACCCAGTCTTTTGGGGGTTTTATGGAGGCTTCATTAGATAGGCATGATTGATTAAATTATTGGCCACTGGTGACTGGACTCAATCTTTAGCAGCCTCTCTTTTCTTCCCAGGAGTGGGACTGAAACTTCCAACTCTCTAATTACCTAGTTGGTTTTCCTGGCAATCAACCCCCATTCAAAAGCAATCTCCAAAAGTCACCTCGTTAACTTAACAAAAGACATTTTGATTGCTCTCATCATCTTGGAAATTCAAAAGGTTTTTAGGGGCACTGGGCTAGAAATGGGGATGAAGACCAAAAATATATATATACTAGTGGCCCGGTGCATGAAATTTGTGCACATTAAAAGGATATTAATTAGAGGAAATAATTTAATATTGCTTTTTGCTCTTTCTCTATAATAGAGACTAAAGAAAATTAGTTAAATGTATATGAAAACCTTCCTCCTATCAGAGTTTGGGGCGCACCACAGGACCCAAAGTCAAGTCCCCACTCACTCACATGTGCCTCAAAATCACATGAGACCCAGACCCAGCTGCCCCCCACCCCAAGCATTGGGGTAGATTCAGACCCAGCCAGTCCCACCCTTGTCAAGCCCTGCAGGGCAGGGGGCATCCTCGGGTCCCCTGGCCCAGCACCAGGATAGGGGGCATGGCCTGAGGTCCCCCATCAAGTCCCACCAGGTGGGAGACACGACCTGAGATCCACTGTCAAGCCCCGCTGGGTAGGGAGTATGGCCTGAGGTCCCCCATCAAGCCCCACCAGGCAGAGGAGCTCAGCCTCAGGTCCCCCGGCCCAGCAGCAGGAAGGAGGCACAGCCTCAGGTCCCCCGTCAATCTTCACTGGCACAGGGGCAAAGGCTCAGGTACCCTGTGAAGCCCTGCTGGGTGGGGGACATAGCCTCAGGATCCCTGTCAAGCCCAGCCAGGCAGGAGGGGCAGAGCCTCAGGTCCCCTGGCCTGGTGCTGGGGCGAATGGTATGGTCTGAGGTCCCCCAGCCTGGTGCCGGGGTGCGGATGTGGCCTGTCAGGCCCTGCTGGGTGGAGAGAACAGTCTGAGGCCCCCTAACCCAGCACCACGGTGGGAAGCACACCTTGAGATTCCCTGTCAATCCCTGCTGGGTTGGGGCATGGCCTTTGGTCCCCTGTCAAACCCTGCTGGGCAGGGGGAGCAGCCAGAGGTCCCCTAGCCCAGCACCAGGATAGGAAGTACACTTTGAGGTCCCCCGTCAAGCCCCACTGGGTGGAGGACATGGCCTCAGGTCCCCTGGCCTGGTGCTGGGGTAGGGGTCAAGGCCTGAGGTCTCCTGTAAAGCCCCTCTGGATTGGGGGAGGGTGTAGGCCACCCGTCCTGCTGCCACGACCACCTCACGCTCTCCGGAAGCAGGTATGCATAGGGAAGGCTGGGCCAGGATAATTGGGAGGGAGTGATGGGGGGGCCAGCATCCTGGGTGAGCTGGGCCTCACAGCCTCTCTGCTTCAGCTCCCAGCACCCCGGACCTAAGGATTAGTGATTTCACAGAGGCCTGGCAGGCACTGGATATGGCGATGCCTTAAAAACAGAAGAAGCCCCCTTTAACTCTGGTTGGAAGTGCGTTGAGAACTTATGGTCAGGGGAAGCAGCCCAACATCAGGGCTGAAATAAGACCTTGGGTAGCCTCTGGAGAGGAGACTTCAGTCCTTCGCTGTGGCCATGGCCCCTGATGGCTTCCCATCCCACTGTATGCTGTGCCGCTCTGCCCTCCCGCCCTTCCACGCACTGTGTCACCCCGCCCTCCCGCTCCTGAATGGCTGGTAGCGTAGCGAAGGTACAGTAATTTGCATGTTTCTCTTTTATTAGATAGGATTTATTATTATAAATTACAATATCATAGTCAGTACTGGTAAAGTAGATATCAGATTCTGTGCTTTCCTAGAATTAAGAAATTGTAATTTCCTAATTCTTTTATCCAGTAAAAGCACCCTGACAGTGCTTTGAGAAGCCACCATCCCCAACTCAATCTCTGACTTTTAGGTTCAGGTTCAGGTTCAGGTTGACTCCACTCTCCATCCTCAAAGGTAGTTAGATAAGGAAGGAGTGGATAATCAGAGTCACTGTGGCTGGTTCAGTGATGGGCAAGGGACCCAGTCAAGCCAAACAGGGATGTTTGCTGGAACCACTGGAAAATAAATACTCCACTGCTAGTGCTACACCAGGAAAATGTAAGCCTGTATGCCTGTGTCTATGACTGCCCCCAAATGGGAGAGCCTTCCTTCAAATTGATGCCAATGCAAAGGAAGACAAAGTGAAGGATAAAGCAAGACAGAGGGGGAGGGACTTCAACATTATTTGAGCCTAGATTCTGCCAGGCCTGAAATAAGATCTACCCAGAGACTTTTTAAATTACATGAACTAATAAATACATTTCTTACTTTATTTTGCTTAAGCCAATTTGAATATAGTTATCTCTTACTTCCAACCATAATAATCCTAATTATACAAACGTCTTTAATTTAGTGACCTACAGGGTCTCTAAGTCTCCCAAAATAGTATCACTCAGTCTACTGGGTATCGCCTGAACCCCTCCTCCTGTAAATAAACATTTCCTTTTACACATTCGAAATAAAAGAGAGTGGGAGCCATGGCTGCTCTCCACCAGTGGTACCAATGGGACTTTACCTTCTTGAAGTCTGATCTTGCCTTTCTCTTTATTGACTAAAGCAACCCAATCCTTTCCTTTCATATGAAATCTATACTTATTTACTTGTTTCCTGTTGCAAAAAAAAAAAAACCCTAGCTAGTCTTTCTCTCCCCTTAAAGTTAAAAGGGGTATCAGAGGTCATTCCAGGGGAGCCTTATTTGGGGGTCAGTGAAAGAACAGGGGGAGTGCTGAGCCTGATACCATCAATGGCTGGGTCTCTGACTTCCAGGTCAGTGCCTCCCCTCCACTTCCCAATATTCCAACAAATATCAATTGTTTTGCAATGATCTTGCACACAATCAAAGGCACTTATATGTTTATTTAAACACTGAATATTTATCTTATCAAAATGCTTTACAAAAAAGTAAGACTCTAGTCTAAGTTCTGTACTAACCAGCTGTAGGATCTTGGTGATGTCATTTACCTAGTCAGTATTTTTTTCATTAGTAAAATTAGATGTTGGATTAAAAGGATCATAAAACATCATAAATTTAATAATTCTAAGGCAGATCACAGACAGTGGGAGAGCTGAGTGCTGGATCAGTAACATCTGGGAATAAAAATTCATCCCAATATTGCTCTCTTTAAAGGTGAAAATAACCAGGAAAGATGCAGGAAAGGAGGGAAATAAGGGCTCTGGGAGCCTGTGTACTACAAACAAGATGCTTCCAAGATGTTTCTTACCTGAGTCTCTGGTTCCCTCATATTTGCCTTTTTAATTCTTGTAAAAACTGGAACACACTGTATGTTGACTATTTGAGTTTGTCCAAATAGCCTAGGATGATCTTAGTTTACAACATTTGTCCCACCTTATTTATCATTTGCTCCCTCCTTTTACTTTCAAAATTGTTCCACAATCAACAAGGGACTCACAGAGAATATATGAATGAAGCATTCCCATAAAAAAACAAGTTAAAGATAGACAATCTAGTAGAAAAAAATATACAGAAGACTGAATCAGCACTTCACAAAGGAAACTATCCAGTTGCAAAGATGTTCCACATCATGAAGCTTCAGGAATATCAAATTAAAACTATAGTGTGATATTATCACACACTCATCAGAAGAGCTAAAGTAAAAATATCCTATCTAATAAAAGAGTAATATGCAAATTGACCATACCTCCAATCAAGCCATGCCCACCAGCCACGCCCACCAGTCAATCAGGAGCTGGGGCGGAGCCAGCCAATAAGTGCACGGCCCCTGGGGCTGGGTAGTCACCTGCGGCTGGGGCTAAGGCCTGGGCCGAGGGGGCGGGGCCAAGGGGGCGGGGCAGAACCAGCCATCGGCCCCATTGCAGGGCGATGGTTGGGTGCCCAAGGCCTAAAGCCTTGAGCAAAGGTTTTAGGCCTTGGGCAGGCTGGGAGTGAGTGATCAGTAGGACATCCCCTGAAGGCTCCCAGTATGTGTGAGGGGCAGGTTGGGCTGAGGGATCACCCACCCCCAGTGCACAAATTTCGGGCACCAGGCCCCTTCTATGAAATAAAAAACATGCACAGGCAAGGATATGGAGCAACTGGAATGCTCATACTGTCATTGCTAGTGGGAGTAAATTGGTCCAACTACTTTGTAAAAGGATTTGGCCATCTCTACTAAAGCTGCACATATGCATAACCTGTGACCCAGAAACTCCACTCCCAGGTGTACACCCACAAAAATGCATGAAATATGTCTAACTAAAGACATCACCAATGTTCATAGCAACCTGTGTCCATAACGTTTCCCAAGTGGAAACTGCCCCAAAGCTCTTTAGTAGTAGAATGTGTAGATAACTTGTGGAATATTTTCACAATGAGATAGATACTATGCACTGCATACAGCAGTGAGAAATCAGCAGAATACGACAGCACCTACAACATAAGTGAATATCACAAACATAATGTTGAATGAAGACTGCAGACAAAAAGTTACATTCTATATGATTGTATATATACAAAGAATAAGAACAGGAAAAGCTAATATATGGTGTTGGAAGTCAGGATAATGATTATTCTTGGGGGAATAAGTGCAAGGGGACAAAAGGAGATTTTGGAGTACTGATAATAATCTATTTCTTACCTACTTATGTAAATGTGTTCAAGCTATAAACTTACAATATGTGTACTTTCCAGTATGTAAGTTATACTTAAAAAGTTCAAAAAACTAAGTATTCCAGCATGGACAATATATATCATGATCACTGTGATGGTGTTATGGTTTTGTGTCTCCCCCCACCCCCACAAAATTTATATGTTGAAGACCCAACCCCCTGTACCTGAGAATATGACTGTACTTCGAAGCAGGGTCTTTAAATAGGTGATTAAGTTAAAATGGGTTCATTAAAGTGGGCCCTACACCAGCATGACCAGGATGCAGACAAGACAGAGTAACAACCTTGTGAGGACACAGCAACCATCTGCAAGCCAAGGAGAGAGCCTCAGAAGAAATCAAACCTGCTGAACTCTTGATCTTGGACTTCTGGCCCCTAGAACTGTGAGAAAATAAGTGTGTGTTGTCTGAGTGACCCTGTCTGTGGTATTTTGTTATGGTGGCCCTAGCACACTAATAGAGTCATGCTGGTTATTCTTAGCTCCTTTTACTCATAGTATTTATATATAAGCACTTTCCTGGGAAGTAGAAGAGGCTCAGCTGCCATGGGTGGAGAGGTGGTAGTGTGTGTGTGTGTGTGGGGGGGGCTGTTCCTCTACCCCAGCATCGGCCCCCTGGCTGCTTCTGGCTTTCCCTTCATCCTAGACTCCTTCCTAGATGAAGGAGGAAAGATCAAGCCTCCTTCCTAAGGCAATTGTGCTGGCTTCCCATCTTTGAAGTAATCACAACAGTAAGAGCGATGGAATTTTTGTTAAATAATAAGACATTTTTAAAGCTAGAAGAGACAACAAAGATCATCTCATCCAACCCTCTCATTTCTAAAGGAGGAGAGCAAGGTCCAGAGAAGTTGAGAAGTTTGCCCAAAGTCACACAGCCAGTTAGTAACCAGGACTAAATCTGCCCTGAGCCCCAATTTCCAGGAGGGTGGAAGAAAGAAGAGGAGGGGAGAAACTACTTTAGCTTCCTTTATAAGCTTTATCTTTGTCCTTGCCTTAAGAAGCGGCACCTAGCCGAGACCGGTTTGGCTCAGTGGATAGAGCGTCGGACTGCGGACTGAAGGGTCCCGGGTTCGATTCCGGCAAGGGCATGTACCTTGGCTGCGGGCACATCCCCAGTGGGGGGTGTGCAAGAGGCAGCTGATCGATGTCTCTCTCTCATCGATGTTTCTGACTTTCTATCCCTCTCTCTTCTGCTCTGTGAAAAATCAATAAACTATATTAAAAAAAAAAAAAAAAAAAGAAGCGGCACCTACACAACTTTACTGTCCCCTGTGCTCCCCCCCTCTCATTACCCCCACTGTCCCTTCATGACTCCCTGCCAGTGTTGGATCCTGGCATTGGTATGTGGCTCCTCCACTGTGTGGCTTCAGACAAGTCCCTGCAAGTCTGTGCTGAGGCTTTCTCATGGCCCGACCAGCACCTGTTGCCTTCAGAGGACTCTCCCAGCTAGGAGTCCTCCCTGCCCGAGGGGCCAGCCAGCATGAGTGGACTTGGGAGGAACAGTGACCCTCTCGATGCACACCCTTTCATCTCCAGCCTGAGCTCTGTGGCACCACACCAGCCCCCCATGGAAGGGGCTGCAAATGATAGTATGCGGAAACCAAAGGGCTACTCTGGGTTGCCTGGTCCACAGCCCAGGGGGTGCTTACAAATTCAGTCCTCACAATAACCTAGGAAGCTGGGCACCATTCAGTCCACTGAGACAGGAATATAGACCATCCAAGACACGATCCAGAGCAGACATGATGAGCCAGGGGTTTAATTCTGGGTGCCTCTGCCTTGCCATTCTCACCCCTTTTGTTACATCCCAGTTGCCCCTACCAAACCCTCAAAATGCCAGTTTGGTGAGTATTAGAATAGATGGGCCATGTGCCCAGGTGATAGAGACTTCTCAGGCCTGTCCATCCCATAAGGAGCTGGCAATGGTGATGGCAAAACTGCCTCCTTTGCATGACTCAACTAGACAACAAATTAAAAATATGTGGGACTGGCCCTCTCCACTGGGTCTGCTCACACCATGGGCATCAGCAGTTCTAGACACAGGCACAGGGAGCTGTAAGCTGTGAGTTTGCCGACCACTGACCTAGACTCTCGATTCCAATAATTACAGATTGTTGTTGTTCCTTGTGATTAAGCCCCTATCCCAGTGGTCGGCAAACTCATTAGTCAACAGAGCGGCAAACCGTGGTTCGCGAGCTGCAGTTTGCTGACCACTGGTCTAGGGCATGGGCAGCAACACTGATGACACCCTCTGTCACTGTTAACCTGCTCTTTGAGAGACATTTCGGGAATGAGTGGAGGGAATTCACCTGAGCTCGGGGACCAGCTTCTGCCAGCCAGCTCCAGGTGAGTGGAGACCTGGAAATCTCCAGGGGCAACAAGGGGAAGGGCTCTGAGCCCAAAGGAAAAGCACTCGAGCATCAGACATACACAGTGGGCCGCCCAGATCTCCCTGGAGAGAGGATGCATGGGAACTGCAAAGGCTGTGGTGTGACGAGTTAAATGGGGTGCACTGGTGAGAAGAGAGAATGAGAAAGGAGAGGGGCAGGGAAATATCTGCATCTAGGAGACGCCTGGGTGGGCAGGACAGACTTCTTGTAGAAGCAGGAATCGCATCCCAGGCCGCTCCCGGCTGATACAGAGCAGCTGATCTCATCCCGGGAAAGAGGCTCTGAGCTACATGGATCCCATGAGGTAAAGTGCGGGCATGGTGGGCAGTGTTTGCAGTGAGCCTGGGGATAGTGTGGCCTTTGAGATCCAGAGTCTCAGAAATTTCAATGGCGAGAGGAGAAGAGGAGATGTTTGAGTGGATAATGGGGTTCCCTCTCTCTCCCCAGAATATCCATTGCATGACTGTCACACATTGAAAGGTTCAGAGAAACCCAGCACAGGGCACCAGGAGGCATCCAGGGAAGACCTCCAGTATCCAGGGCTCACTTGTCTGAGGCCCTGCTGTGACATGGTGGGACCAACTGTGTGGGGAGCTGGGACCTCCTGTCTCAGGAGGGAACTGTGCTGTCAGGGGAAGGGAATACTTAGACAGCAGGCACTGACTCCCCAGCATCTGGGAAACTCTTTGGGAACTGTGCAGCTGGGCAAATGACCCCTGGGTGACAGCTCAAGGGATTCTAAGGTCCCAGGACCTAGTGGTGGCTGGCTCAGATGGCTTGGAGCAGGGCCCAGGTGTAGGCCCTGATTTCCTCCACAGGCAGACAGCAGTGCTGATATGGCAGTCTGGAGTGGTCAAGTCTGGAGTGAGCAGAACTTGTCTCTGTCCTACCATACAAATACATGTGAACTCAAGTAGACAGCAGAACACAGTCCTCTGATGACAGGGACAAAGCTCCATCAAGTTGAAATGACTGAGCATGGTCCAGTCGTTCATTCATTCAAAACCCATTAGTACCAGGCACACCCTTCCCCTTTGTTTCCCCATTAGGCCATGGGACTCTGGCCCATGTAGAGGGGAGGTGGAGAGCACAGCACCTTGTGAATAGCTAGTGGAAGGATCAGGGGGCAAGAAGGCCAAGGGAATTGTGGGTCACATTCCCAGTGAGGAAAGGAATTGTCCCTTCCCTCCTCTCCCACTGGAGAAGGCATTGGCTGCCCAGAGGGTTGAGAAGCTCCTAGTCTCACTGGGCAAGGCCTGGGGACTGAGGAGTCTACAGAAGGGTAGGCTCAGCACTGAGGGAACTGAACAGCCAGGTCAGCAAAAGTGACAGTCATGGGGCCACACCGAGCTCTTCTCCTTCTGGCCTGGGGACCCTCCAGCTCCTTTTCTTTTCTTTTTTCTTTCCTTCTCTTTTCTTTTATTTTTTTCTTAAGTATGTTTTTATTGATTTCAGAAAGAGGAAGGGAAAAGGAGAGAGATATAAAAACATCAATGATGAGAGAATCATCAATCGGCTGCCTCCTGCATACTCCCCACTGCGTATCGAGCCCACAACCCTGGCAGGTGCCCTGACTGAGAATTGAACCATGACCTCCTGATTAATGGGTTGGTACTCAACCACTGGGCCACACCAGCATGGATTGGTTGGGTTTCTTAAACTCTTTGGGTCTCACTTGTAAAATGGGGCCATTGGCTGCCACAAGGGTTTGGCCCTTAAAGCCTGGGAGGAGGTTAGTTGCCTGCTCCTGTGGGGTGCCAGCGAACTGGAGGCCCTCTCCATGTTACACTAACCAATTGAAAACTGCTGTAGGGATGGTTTTCATACTTGAAAGGCTTTTCATTGGATTTCTCAGTCACCCAGCCCACATATGGCCTGGGATTGCTGCAACAGGTGTCCCAATCTGGCCACAAGGAGGCCCTGAGTCCTGCATGTTAAAGAGCTCATGTGTGCCCTTCAGTGACCTTGAGCTGGGCTGAGTTGGCCTCAAGTCCAGGAGGAAGTATGCTAGGCTGCAGAAGCTGCTTCAGGAACCCAGCACCCTGGAAAATCACTTGGTTGGATGCAGCAGCCAGCATCTCAGAGCAGAGTTGGATGACATAAATGCTGCAAGCAGTCCTGTACACTGGAAACCCATGTTCCAGGCCAGACTATTGAGTCCAAAGCCACTGCCCAGAGTGGGCACCTGCTGGTAGGTGGCCATCACACCATTGGAATGCATCCCTCCAGCTGCAACATCTGCAGACCCCCAGGGAGCTCCAAAGGTACTTGGTGGATTTCTGCTACAAACCAGAGGCACACAAAGGCAGGGCCCCTTCACCCCCCACATATTGTTCCCAGGGGCTGCAGGGCCTCCCTCCCACTTTCTGAAGGCCATGGGCAGAAAGCTCGGCATTAAGTGAAGCTTGCCATTAAAGGCATGGCAAAGCTGTGGGAGGGTGATGCTGAAGATAAAATAAAGATAAAGATAAAAGAGGATGGAAGTTGGGTGAGTGGTGATCAGAAAGCCCAGGCAGCCCTGACTGGTTTGGCTCAGTGGATAGAGCGTCGGCCTGCGGACTCAAGGGTCCCAGGTTCCATTCTGGTCAAGGCATATACTTTGGTTGCTGTCACATACCCATTAGGGAGTGTGCAGAAGGCAGCTGGTTGATGTTTCTCTCTCATTGATGTTTCTAACTCTCTATCCCTCTCCCTTCCTCTCTGTAAAAAATCAATAAAATATATTTTTTAAATAAAGAAAGCCCAGGCAGACTACAGAGTCTATGCTCCCAACCCCCATAACCCAATAAGTATTCCACTCAGGTAGGGAGGGGGCTTTGTGTACCCCTCAGTCTGGGGATTGTGCATCCCCAGCCAAGTGCCCCAGCCCAGGCCAGCTCCCATCCACCAGTGGGCCTTATTTTCTTGGGTGCATTGCCACCCACACAGGAACTGGCTGTGTACCTAACACTTCTTGATTCTTTGTCCTCATTTAGTCATAATAGAAGCTGTGTTCTCAATCTATTGTCACATTTATGATCCAGAAAGCCCTAATTTCCTGCAATAATCTTAAGTGACAATTCAAGGCTAAGTGTATTTTAATGTTTTGTAATGCTTCTAAAACAACATCTTGATATTATAATACAGCCCTTGAAATTACTAGTGAAAGAGGGAATGAACAACTTGAAAACTAAATAAAAATCTAGCAAATTGATCTAAGGCTGAAATAATGAGGTTCAACAAATTTCATGGATGCAAATGGGAAAATCTGGGGTGATCTTTGTCAGGTGGCAGATGGCTTGCCTGCTGGAACAGACATGGAACTCAGGGAATGTCTCTTCTTCCATCTTCCCTATTAACTGAGGTTGAGACAGCCAGAGCCTGCCCACCTGGATTTTTCCCAAAGTAGGTAAAGGAGGAGGACGTTTGGGGGAAATGAACAACCCAGACCAAGGAGAAGCATTTTATTTAATTTATTTATTTATTTATTTATTTATTTATTTATTTATTTATTTATTTATATCTTTATTGTTCAGTTTATTAATTACATTGTTTCCCCTTTTTTTATCCCCCTATAGCTGCCCTCCACCCAGTACCCATTCCACCCTCCGCCCTGACCTCCCCCCCGGCACTGTCCTCTCCCATTGTTGCAAGATTTTTGTCCAGTCTCTTGCTGTACTTCCCACACCCCTTTTCTCCCCAAGAATTGTCAGTCCATTCCCTCTCTATGTCCATGTTTCTGTTATATTCACCAGTTTATCCTGTTCATCAGCCTATCAATTCACTTGATTTTTATGTTCATTTGTTGATAGATGTGTATTTGTTGTTCATAATTTATATTTTTACCTTTTTTTTCTTCCTCTTCTTAAAGAATATCTTTCAGCATTTCATATAATATTGGTTTGGTGGTGATGAACTCCTTTAGCTTTTTCTTATCTGCGAAGCACTTTATCTGACCTTCAATTCTGAATGATAGCTTTGCTGGATAGAGTAATCTTGGTTGTAGATTCTTGCTATCCATTATTTTGAATATTTCTTGCCACTCCCGTCTGGCCTGCATTGTTTCTGTTAAGAAATCTGCTGACAATCATATGGGTGCTCCCCTGTAGGTAACCAACTGTTTTTCTCTTGCTGCTTTTAATATTCTCTCTTTATCTTTTGCTCTTGGCATTTTAATTATGATATGTCTTGGTGTGGTCTTCTTTAGATTCCTATATTTTGGGGTTCTGTGTACTTCTTGGGCTTTTAAGTCAGTTTCTTTCACCAGGTGGGGGAAGTTTTCAGTCACTATTTCTTCAAGTAGGTTTTCATTATCTTGGTCTCTTTTTCTGGCACCCCAATAATTCGGATGTTGGCATGCTTGAGGTTGTCCCAGAGGCCCCTTACACTATCTTCAATTATCTGAATTCTTTTTGTTTCTTGCTTTTCCAGCCAAGTGGATTTTGCTTCTTTGTATTTCAAATCTTTGACTTGGTTCTTGTGGCCCTCTGGATTGCTTTTAGGACTTTGTGTAATATTTTTATTTCAGTCTGTGTATGCTTGATTTCTAGTTGGTCCTTTTTCATATCCATGAGGGTCTCGTTCATATCCTCAGAGGTCTTGTTCATTTCCTTGAGGGTCTCATTTATTTCCTTGTAAGTCTCATTCATTTCCTGGTTGGTCTTGTTTATTTCCTCATAGTTCTCATTGAGTTCATCGGCCTTTTCTAGGAGCCTCTTGAAAAGCCTTATAACCATGGTTTTGAACTCTATGTCTAGTCATCTTTTTTCCTCCATTTCTTTGACACCTGATTTCTTTCCATATCTCTGCATGGTGGCTGCTTTATGTGGTAGATGTCCTCTAAGGGTCAGTGGCACAGCCTCCCCAGTTACTTGAGGTGGGTACTCTTATTGCAATCCTTTATGGGTTGTACAGTATTTTTGAATTTAAGCCCAGCTTGTTGTTGTTAGCCCTAGGAGGGTTTGACCTCCAGGTCAATTGGCTGTGAAGGGAGACTGTGTTCAGGTTGGATGGGCGGAGTCTCTGAGCTGAGCAGGCAGCCTCAGTGTCAGCTACGTCCTATGCGGCACTTGCGCGAGGGTCTCTGTTGGATGGGGATGGCTGCAGGCACCTCCATGAGAAAGCCACTAATCTTTTCCCCTTGCCAGACAACTCTGCCTCTCCCCAAATGAGTCTGCATACCCAAAGTCTCACCCAGGGTTGTAAAACATGTGGTTTCCGGGACCAGGAGACAAGTTTCCAGGGAGCAAGTCGCGCGTCTGTGCTGTGGCACAGTTTAAGTGTGCGCAAACTTCTTTTTCAAGCCCCCAGCTTCTCCGCAGACTAGGAGACCTCTGTCATGCCCGGCTTCCAGGGTGCGTTCCCCGGACCTCGGACCTTGCCTGGCGCTGGGGAATCCATGCAGTGGGACGTCTCCGCCCTCCCCGTTGGCAAAATCCAGCCGGGGTTGCTGCTCCAGCCACCGCCCGCGCACGTGCGCGACCAGGATGGCTCCTAACCCGTTTCCCCACGATCTTCAAGGTTGCACTCCCACCGCTCTTTTGAGTATCAGTGTCCCTCCTTTACTTTTATTTGTGGAGTTTTCACTCAGCCAGCTTTTCTGGTGATTCTGGGTGATGTTTGTTTTGTTGTTATGTTGTAATTTTTAAATTGTTGTGCGGGACAGAACAATAAGTGTTTACCTATGCCGCCATCTTGGTTCCTCTCCAAGGAGAAGCATTTTAGAGAAGAACCACAGTAGGATAGCAGAGGGAGGGTGAGGCAGCATTGGGCCAGATAGAGCCTCCTTCTGACACCCTAGGTGGTTCTCTGTAACTCCATCTGCCTTTGTCAGTGCTTGCTCTCTGCCATTGCTCATTTATCCCAGCATTACTCCTTAGTATCAGATGAGGACCCTGAGGCTCAGAGTGGTTAAGGGATTTATGCAAGTTCACAGAGTAAGCTGTGGGCCTGTTTGAACTCAGATCCAAGTTCAAAGCTAATATTCTTATTTTAGAGTAAAGAAAATATAATTTTTAAAAATAATTACTTATAAAAAGGTTTTCATTAATAATAATAATCCATAAAATAAATTTAAAGATAAACTGAGGGAAATGCTTCCTATATATAGGACAAATGAATGCCAAATTGGCCCAATATGAAAAGAGCTCTTTGAAATCAATAAAAGACAAATAATCCAAAAGGACAATAGACAGAGGATATGAACAGGCAATACTAATGGAAATAAACAAAAAAAATAATCACTTTACCAACCTATGACAGACATGTAAATCAAAACAGCAATTAAATCCCATTTCATCTTTCACAATGGCAGAATTTTTAAACATTAGCAATATACAGAATTGATGAGGTTCAGATATGGAAGTAAGGAAGAAGTGTTCCCATTCAGGATTTAAGCCCCCATGGCGGCAGTTTTATAATACCCCCCCACCCCGAAACCAGAGGAACATACCATTCCCTCAGGAACACCATCTGTTAGGACTCCAAGCCATAAAAATATCTACTAAAATGTGCAAGTATTTTAGTACAAGAAAGTTCATACCAGGAAAAATTTTTAGAGCCCAGATACTCAGCACTGGAAGATATTAAATAACTATAGTACATCTATACATAGATGTTAAATAAATGGAGCAGCTTTGTGTGCATTGAAATCACTCCAAAACTACCTTACACTGTTAAGTGAAAAAAGGAATCCATAAAACACATGCATAGTGTGACCGTATTATTGGGGGCGGGGGGGGGGGGGAGGTAAAGAAATGTGTGTGTGTGTGTGTCTGCTGTGCATTTGTATTTGTGTATATATAACCTCTGATGAAGGTTTGTCAGATTCAACAGTGGATACCCCTGGGCAGGGAATTGGGAGAAGGGAAGGGAGTTTCCATTTCCACTTCATGTAATTATAAGTGCTGCGATTCTTTAAAACAACTTTGTTGGAAAAAAACACATTCTCCAAGAAGGTAGTAACAGAAATCCCAGATTTACACCTGGCATTATGGAGAAGCACAACTCCCTCAGGAGCTGAAGCTAGATCAGAAACTTCCCTCAGAGACCACCGTACAATAGATCCTTCAAACTAGCAGAATAAAGACCATGGCAAGACAGCACAATTTCATTCTGCAGAGGTAAGCTGGGAGTGAGAGGCTGGAGAGATTCTTAGAGAGTTACGCTTGCAATGGGCCTTGCTGGTTGAAAAGGAAGAAGAAAGTGTCCAGAGGGAAAAACATGAGGTAGGCACTGAGAGACCCTAGAGTGCTAGGCAGAGGGGAGGTGCTAACAGGTGGGCTAGGCTATCCCCAGACAGAGGAATCCATGGAGTTTCCTCTCAGCCCACTACTGTCCCCCTCTGGCCCACTCTTAGAGCCTGGGTCACACTTACAGCCTGTATGAAGAGGTCAAACTGGAGAGTGGGGCTTCTACAACCTTCCCTTAGCATTGCCTCCAGGATCTCCTCTCTATACATTCCTTTCTTGAGCCCCTGGGTGCTCTAGCTTTACTCTGCTTGGTAAGTGTCCTCCTGAATGAAAGGAAAGCTCAAGGAGTACAGAATGCTGGGGGAGCAGACAGATCTGAACCAAACCCTGGCTCCACCTCTTCCTGGCTGGGCAAAGAACCACCTCTGACAACCTGTTTTCTCATCTGCAAAATAGGAATAATATCACTAACCTCATAGGGTTGCTGAGAGAATCTTATATAATAAAAGGGTAATATATAAATTGAACCTAATGGCAGAGTGACCGGTTGCTATGACATGCACTGACCACTAGGGGGCAGACACTCAACACAGGATCTGCTCCCCAGTGGTCAGTGTGCTTCCACAGCGGGAGTGCTGCACAGCCAGAAGCCAGTTCATGGCTGGCCAGACCAGCGGTGGTGGTGGGAGCCTCTTCCGCCTCTGTAGCAGCACTAAGGATGTTTGACTGACTAACAACTTAGGACTCTTGTGCTGCCAGAGGGGTGTCTAACTGCCAGCTAAGGCCCAATCCCCCAGGAAGTGGGCCTAAGCCGTGTTGAACATCCCCCAAGGGGTCATGGACTGCAAGAGGGCACAGGCTGGGCTGAGGAACCCTCACTCCCCGAGTGCACAAATTTTTTGCACCAGGCCTCTAGTGATAAATAATAAGCAAGAGCAGACCTAGCTCAGAACCCTCAACAAATAGTAGCTCAAATAAAGGGCAGATATGCACTGACAAAATATTTCAGGGTTCAATAGAAAGCTCTAAGGGAAGGTTTTGAAGAGCATTTCTGTGAATTTCACCATGGATACTTAATCTGTGTTGAGGGATCACCTGCTGGAAACAATTGGATCAGAGAAAGATAAGATTTCACTCACATGTGGAATTTAATGAACAAAGTGAACTACAAAACAAAATAGAGACAGACTCATAGACGGAGAGCAGGCAGACAGCTCTGTGGGGGTGGGGGAAGGTGTTGGTGAGCTGGTGGAGGAATTGAGGGGGGAAAATAAAAAGAGAACTCATGGACATAGATTACAGTGTGATTGTAGGGAATGAGGGTGAGGTAGAAGAAGGAATAGACGGGATAAATGGTGATGGCAAAAAAAATAGGGCTAGGAATGGGGTTAGATAAGTGAGGTGCCTATGGCACAACATTTAAGGAGGTGCCCCATCTCAGGGCCATGCAAGTGCAGGGTTGACACTTTAGAGTGAGCATCTCCTTAAATTTTCCATCCTAGGCACCTAGTTTGCCTTACTACAGTCCTTGTCCAGGTCAAAAGAGTGGGTAAGAAGTGAACATGTAATTAGCAGGATTTGAATTAAATAGAGTTATTGCCTCAGGGAGAAGCTAACAACTGATGCCCCTAGGTAGGTGATGTATTTTTCTAGGGGTGAGAAGAAAGGGGGTAAGTGAGCTTGCAATTAGTTATTTATAAGAGCTTGCATTTACAAAGATCCGATCTCACTGGTTCATTTGTCCTACCCCTCTCCCAGCAATTCTCTAGTCAGCTGGCATTAATATGCTCTCCCATACAACAGACTGTCAGGAGCTGCCCTGCTGCCTGGCCTATCTCAGGGGGTGGAACTGGGTTTTCAGTTGGAAGGCAATGTGCAATTAGGTTTTCTAGAAAGTCATGCAAATTGAAGATAATACCAAAGAAGGGGCAGGCCTCCAGGTAAGGCTGAAGGAATGAAAGTCGCCTGCCTGTTGGAGATGAGGGATTCTGGAAAAGAACTTAAGAAGTTAAAATAAAAGGTCTCGATTTTTGGAGCAACAAAAGTACCTAGCCTGAGATTTTGGAGTTTATGATGGTGATTTAAGGAAGCCACCCAGGACACTGCACATCTGGAACGGTGGAGAGAGATGAGAGGATTATCAGCAAGAATAGCTTCTGGGAAAAGGGAAATTCACACTGAACTAAGGCTTTAGTTGTGGCTTTAGACTTATAATTCCACAATATGCATATCACAAGCTGTTACCCAAGTTATTCTGTATGGACCTCAGTTTCATATAGCAATGACCACTCATCAACTAGTTCATTCATTTATTCATTAACTCATTCATTCTTTCATGCCTCTGTTAGGTGTCTATTAAGGGGCAGACACTGTATGAAATACTGAGGATATAAGCATAAAAGATAAGATTTTTACCCTTGAAGACATCAAGGGTATGATCTAGTAGAAAAGACAGATAACTTAACAAATTTAGCCCTGATAATGATGAGGGACATGCTTCAATATCTAGATGAGGAGAAGGAGGGTGAAGACAAGGATTAGGGTATGGATGATGATAAGCTAACATTTATGCAATGCTTATGGCATGCCTGGCACTGTGTAAGCAATGGTGACATCGTAATGAACATTGTAGATCTCTGTCCTTGAAGGGTTTATAGTTCAGCAGGGGAGACAAATTCATAAATAAGCAATATCAGCCTTATGCTGGGAGAGTTGTGCTTAATCAGTAGGTAATTTCCACTCCCTGTACTCAGTCTCAGTGGGATCAGTGAAATCTTCCTGAATAAGTTTAAACGGAGACTTGAAAAGTATATAGGTTTTACCTAAGCAAAAAGAATGCAGACTGGGTTGTCTGTGGGGATGTAATAGCACACAGAAAATCTTACATAAGAGGGGAGTTTTTAAAAAATGTTTTATAGACATGTTTGTTATCTTTATAAAACTGTCTTATCTATTTGGAGTGGGAAGAAACTGGAGCAGGTAGCCAGTGCAACAAGGCAAGGGAACAAAGGCAAAATGGTTATATACAATGAAGGAAAACTATTATTCACAGACTACAGAACTGTGTACAGAAAATCCAAAATTATCTACAGAGAATCTATTAAATCTAATAAGTGAATTTCGCAAAATCTCTAGATACAAAGTCAATTTTAAAATAAAATTTTCAACAACATTTTTAAAAAATCAGATATCTAGAAATAAATCTTAAAAATATCAGCAAAACCTCCCCATTAAAAACAATGCAACATTAGTGAGAGATAATAAATAAAGCCTTAAAAAAGGTCTATACCATGTTCATGGATTAAGAAACTCATTGCTCTAAAAATGTAAATTTCATCCAAATCAAGTGTAGACCAATCAAAATTCTGGAGTTATATTGTAGATATAACTCTAAAATTTATATAGAAGTACAAAGGACTAGCCCTAGCCAATTTGGCTCAATGGATATAGCATTGGCCTGTGGCACATACCTCCATTGGAGGCTCAATCTCAGGCCCCAGAAGGGGCACATGTAGGAGGCAACCAATGGAAGTGTCTATCTCACATCAATATTTCTCTCTTTGTGTCCCTCCCCCTCCTTTTCACTCTCTAAAAATCAATGAAAAAATATCCTTTGGAGAGGATTAACAAAAAAAAAGAAGAAAAGAAATATAAAGGGCTAAGAATAACCAAGGTAATCTTGAAGGTGAAGAAAAAAGGTAAAAGGTAAAAGACTTATACTACCAGATATCATGACCTATTACAAAGTTATAATACTTAATACAATGTCATATTAATACAAGAATAGACAAACTTCCCAAAAAACAAACAAACAAACAAAATGATCTAGAAATATATTTCACATATATGGTCACCTGATTTATAATAAAGTGAGACTACAGAGCAATAGGTAAAGAATGGACTTTTCAATACACAGTGCTTGATATATTTGATCTCCAAATGGCAAGAATAAGTTTTGTGTCTAACTTGAAACCATACATAAAAATCAGTTCCATAAGGATTGAAGATGTAAGTGTGAAAGACGGCTTTTAGAAGGAAGCACAAAATACCCTATGCCTTAGAGTATCAAAGATTTCTTTGCAGGCACTGTTTAAAACTGGACCTAATTAAAATCACAGGGTCAGAAAATTAAAAATGCATCTCTCCTGTCAGTAAAGAACAAATCAACCAAGATGTGCGTATGTCTGTTGGGGGCAGGAGGTGAAAGGAGCAGTAAACAAAGAGGACAGAGATACATGGGCCCAGGGGAAGTTCCTGAGATGAACAAACTTTGAGTCTAAGAAGGAAGGAGAGCTGAGAAAGATTATTTAGGTCTTTCTTATTGAAGGAAGAAAAAGAAAGAGAAGAAGGAAGGAAGGAAGGAAGGAAGGAAGGAAGGAAGGAAGGAAGGAAGGAAGGAAGGAAGGAAGGAAGGAAGGAAGGAAGGAAGGAAGAAAGAAAGGAAGAAAGAAAGGAAGGAAGGAAGGGAAAATCTGGCCCTAGATCCTAGAACTTAGCATGGTGATTTAGGATAATCAATGCAGGGCATTGCAACCCTGGATGGATGGAGAAACATAGTGCAACCATGAGCAAGATGAGTTTCCAGGCAAAGGGAAATGCACACTGAATTTATGCATTTGCTTCTCCTTAGGCTGAAACTTCTGAAATATGTAAGTATGTGTATAGATGAGCAGCTCAGTTTGGGTTATAGGAGCATTCACCTGATTCCACATGATAAAGGCTAATGCCTCAAATTAAACACTTCATTAATTACCCCCAGAGGAAGGGAAATTCAAGATGTTTACTACATGTAGGCATCAATAGAAGGAAATTACTTCAGAACAAATGCAAGTTAATTTCAATAATTGATAGTGTATAACTCAGGCCCCACATGAGGGCACTGGGAGTCTGGGTGTTCTGAGAGTAGAATGGCATTATCTGGTAAAGTTTCTGGCAAGGGTTCTTTGAGCCATGCCTTAGAGCAGTGGTCAGAAAACTCAGTCAACAGAGCCAAATATCAACAGTACAACGATTGAAATTTCTTTTGAGAGCCACTTCTGCGCATGGGCCACAAAGTTTCAATAGCCCTGTACGTGCGTACCTGCACATGGTATTTTGTAGAAGAGCCATACTTAAGAGGCCAAAGAGCCACATGTGGCTCGAGAGCCGCAGTTTGCCAACCACTACCTTAGAGGAAGCTCCTGTTTTGCAAATCAGGTTATTCAGGCAGAGTCTGCAGAGCAATTTTCTGGAATTGGTCATAACAACCACAAGAGATGGCTAGAAAAACTTAATTGAATCAAGCTGAGATATGCAAAAAGTTTAGTCTTCTCCCAGTATTCTGAGGCTTCTCAACTACAATTGCACTTGCTTCATCACTTGAAATAAAACCCTTCATGGCCAGGTAGTTCAGTTATTTACAGCACCATCCCGATATGCCAAAGTTGCAGGTTTGATCCTCAGCCAGGGCACAAACAAGAATCAACCGAGAAATGCAAAAATACGTGGAACAACAGACCAATGTTATCCTGCCCTCCTCTCTCAAACCAATAATTTAAAAATTAAAACTGAATCAAGTGATAGACTGTTTCCAGAGAAAAGACATAGAAAAGAATGCTTTACCCGGGTTAACCTCAACTTGCCAACTTGGCCATCAATCTTCACCCACTGTTATGTTTGAGACTCTTTGACAGCTAAAAGAGGCCTACTAATTCTAGAAGCCCGTCCTTCTACAGTTTTGTAGGTTGCAAATAACTAAAAGCCATGGATGTAGCCACTAGTGGATTGAGCTGGATGTGACCATGTTCTTCCTGTTCTCTCATGAGGAAATAATACATTGTAGACCAGTAGTTTTATTGCTAGCTTTTCCCAGTGGCCAGGTAAGTTTCTATTGAATGAATACAAAAAAAAATGAGTTACATAAATGCTAAAGGCACACTTTAAAATTAAATACTCACTGCATTTAAGTTATTTATTATATGTTCTTACAAGCTAATATCTCTTTAAAATATGATTCTTTGTAAAACACTGTAATATGAAGCAAGAATTCTCATGGTCTGTCCACAATGTGTTAAGAAGATGCACATTGTTGATTATGGCAGAGCCTCAAAGTGGAAGAATCATCCTAGGTTTCTGAGTGATCACTTGGGGATGCCTCCAATCAGGCATATCCACTCTAAATTTTATATGAGGGAGAGATAAACTTCACACCGGTCAATACTATCTCCTAAATTCTGTACCTGATATATTTTGGAGTCAACAATGACCCCATGGCTCATCTGAATCAGAACAGCAAAGGGCAAAGGGCGTAGAATAATAGGTGTGGGAAACAGGGCCAGGACTGGGGGGGGGGGGGGGGGGTGTGCCATTTCTGCCTTCATTTCATTGGCTAGATCACATGGACATGCCTCACCTGCAGGGAAGCTGGGAGATGTAGCTCCCTGGGGGCCAGTTTCTGCCGCATTGTTTACTTGACCACAGCACAGTCTGCAGGACTTCAAAGCATCCAGCTATCTCACTCCAGAAAAATGTCATCTCAAATGCCCATGGATTCTCTCCTCCCCCCTCTCTCATCCAGCCCTAGGCCCAGTTTAGCTGCCAGGGAGCTAAATGGCTACTTAAAGGTGATCGGACCCCAGATACTCTGGGGTGCCCAGCAGGGCCCTGGGTAGCCGAAATGCTGAGAAATGAATAGATGCCCTGCCTAAGGTCGCTGCCTGCATGAGAGACTGGTTCTTTCTTGAGGGGCTCGGGGGAGCATCAGCATGTGGACCTGTTAATGGAGGCCAGCGTGTTCGAATGCCAGCCAGAGACAGGACCTCTCAGTAGGCCACCATTTGAACTACAAACAGCCATTTGACAGATGACAGCATTTTCTAGATAACAGAAAGGAAGGAGTGAGACCAGACCTAAAGAGAAGAGATCCTGACAGACTGGAGCTGACAAAATTGGGCCTGGGAATGACAGAAGCCACGGGCCTGCTCAGAAGACACGTGTGGGCTCTCTTTGTGACAGCTGGGCCTGGTCACCAATGCAACCGTCTCACCAGTGCCTCCAGCACAACAGGCTTGCTGCCCACTCTCAGAAATTGATTTCAAGGAGCAGGTATTTTGTGGCTGTCATTATTATTTTATCTTAAGTGTAATTACCACTAAAATACTGAAAACGTTTCATTGTCAACAAATGACTTTCACCTTTGCTTTCTAAGTGATGGCCTTCTGGGGTTTTTCCTTCCTTAAGTCACAGATCTCCCCGTGGGGACAAGTGGCAAATTTAATTGTACATCATATTTCTCCTCTCTGGAGGTTTCATTACAGGCCCGGAACCAGAGAATTGTTCTGCCACTTCTTGCCTTTTCTTCCAGTTATTTCTGGATTTTAATAATTATTTATTAATTGCACATGATGATAAGATCCTCACTATTTTAAAACTTCCTCCCTCTGGCTTCCATACTATTAAAGATGCTGATTGTCTGTCAAGAGCATAAAATTAAAAATCAACAACTACCTCTGAAAATTTTAGTATGTGCCGTATTGAATGGGTTTCTGCAGCTTACAGCCATTTTATTGCATCAGCCGCTTGAGGAAAAGTGCAACTTTACGTTGAAATTGTTCTCCTTTGAAACATAAGTCAACAGGCCCAGCATCGGGGAATTTTTCTCACAGCTGTTAACTCCTTTGGATGAACAGCTTGTTTCCCCAAATGAAATTTACCTTTTGCGGATGTCGGATCTCAAGGATAACAGACCACAGGAGAGAGGCTCCCTTAAGGTTCTCTAAATCATAGACAAGCATCGGTGTGAAAGGGTGAGTCCCACTCAGACAGGCTCCTGGGGCCATTAGAAACAGAATCACAGACCATTTCCTGTAGTGCCAGGAGCTATCGCCCTATTCCTCTCCCTCTAATGACGGGGTTCCCATTCCTTTGGGGAAGAGCGAGAGACTGACTTCATGGTCAACCCAATACATTTTACATAGGGGTTCATTCAATATAGAATAGATGAATGCAGAATGAATGAATGAATAAAGACAAACTTAGCAAAGGACAGGGAAAGGACAAGCTAGAATTTCTAAACAAAACAAGTAACATCTTGCAAATTTTGCTATTACTGTCACCCAGTGAAATCTATGGCCCAGAGCAAGCTAATATTTGAGAGACAAAACAAGACCCACATCACTTTTACATGTGCCTACTCTCTGCTTTTTTTTATGGTTGTCATGGAAGCCCTCATCCATACCCCTCCCCCTAGCCTTTCAATAGCTTTCTCAGTAAGGAGTCAATTAGAAAAAAAAACAAAACAAAAAACATCAAGATCAGAGCAAGTTCCCACTCAAACGTCTTTCCCTGGCAGTGGCAAACCATTGCCTTGGGAAGAATGTGGTAGCCTCCTCTGTCCTTGAGTCCAACCCTGCATTCAACCCCCAAGGACATTCTGGGGTTCCAGAAAAAAACTTGGGGCTCCAGGATCCCAGGAATGACTTAATGGTTAAACATAATCTTTTTGGCTAACCAGAGAGGAGAGAAAAAGAGGATAGAATAATTTGAATTATAAGAATAGAAATGAAGAGCAAGGAAATTGGACATGCGCTGAGCATTTTTTATTCAATTTGAATTGTTCAACCCTGGACAAGTAGCTCAGTTGGTTAGGGTATCGTCCCAATATGCCAAGTTTGTGAGTTTGATCTCTGGTCAAGGCACATGCAAAAGGCAACCAATGAATGCATAAATGGATAAATCAACAAATCAATGTTTCTTTCTTTCTCTCTCTCTCTCTCTGAAAAAAAAATCAATAAAAAGAACTTATTAAATATGAATTGTTTAAACTGTCCATTGTTCCCCCTACCAACAGAAGAAGACCTCAAAACTCCTGGCACCTAAGACCTCTATGATGGGTCCCAAAGACTCCTGGAAACTCTCCACTGGCCAAAACAAATCCTCTCCTCCAGAGAATTCACCTAAACTCTGAACAAGGTTGGCCTTGACTATGGATTTGCTCATAGTTCTTCTCCTACTAGAATAACCCCTCCATTCTATTACTCAGGGTTCTTAGAGAAACAGAACCAGCAGAATATGTATGTATACATGGAAAAAGAGATCTATTTTAGAGAATTGGCTCACGTGATTGTGGAGGCCTGGTGAGTCCAAAATCTGATAGGGGAGGTCAGCAGGCTGAAGATTTCAGGGAGAAGTTGTTGGGAGTCCAGAGGCAGTCTGCGGTAGACCCAGGAAGGCTGGATGTTGCAGATAAATTCTGAAGGCCAACTGTTGGAGAATTTGTTCTCGCTTCAGGAGTTCAGCCTTTGGTTCAATTCAGGCCTTCAACTGATTAGATGAGGCCCACTCATATTGGGAAGGACAATCTGCTTTACTCAAAGTCCAGTATTTTAATTGTAAATCTCATCCAAAAAGCACCCTCGCAGAAATATTCAGAATAATGTTTAATCAAGTATTTGGGCATTGTGGCCCAGCCAAATTGATACCTAATATTCACCATCACTGCCTTTGTCTGTGAATGTTCTTATAGATCTTCTACTTTCCTCAACTACTCCAAATTTGCCCTTGCTTCAAAGTCTGGCTGAAGTTTTCTCTTCTCTAAGGACCTTTCCTGGTGAAGGTCAGGGTAAAGCCCGCTCACATTTTCTGCCTGGACTTCCTATTTTCTGCTTATCTCATATGGCTGAAAGCAGTCTTTTCCTCCTACCAAAGTCAAGGAGTCAATATCTTAAAAGTTTCAGGTGATCTTGTACCAAATCATATACTTATGCTCTTTCATTTGTATCATTCCTTCAAATAAAGTAATTCGGTGCACCCCCACCCCTAAACTTTCCAGGTGCTCCTCATGTTGAACAGCATGATAGCTGAGCTCAAGGAGTACCTGACCATTAACAGTTCACTGTGAACTTTGTTACCATGTCTTCATTTAGGAAATGGCAGGCACTTCCTCCTGGCACATGAAGGATGTCAAACCCCAGGTAAGCTGGGAGTCCAAGAAAGTACAGACACTTTGGGAATCAATTTACCTCTATATAGTACAAATAAAGGTTCTCTTTCAATTGTCTACTGCTATGTAACAAACCATTCAAAAACTTAGCAGCCTAAAATTAAAATTATTTAAATAGATCCCACAATGCTATGGATGGACTGTGCTTAGCTGGGTGGCTCTGTTTCACATGATTTAGCAGTTGGGGCTGCAGTCATCTGGGACTGAAACATGTCAGTCAGCTACCTCTTGTATCTTCCCTCGTGATGGGGATGGTGGAAAGCCGAGCTCAGCTCGAGCCCTGGGATGGTAGGATGTTCTCTCCTTTGATGTAGTACTAGGCCTCCACCTCTCTACACCAAAGCCTCTCCATGTGACTTCTCTATGTGATGTCTCCAGCAGTGGGACCTGGTGTTGTACATGGTTTCTCAGGGCCCCCAAAAGCACAAAAGTAGAAGCTGTCAGGCTTTCGTAATGCTAAGCCCAAGGTGGACACAGTGTCTTTTCTGCTGAGGTTCACAGCATGTCACCAGCCCAGCCTAGATTTGTGAGGGAGGAACTACACAAGAACATGAAAATTGGGAGCTAGCACTGTAACATGAAAATACCTGTGATTTTCATTGGTGACAGAATGGCAGGTCCTGCTAATATAACTATGATTTGTTACCTAGACACATAAGGAAGGGAGATACTACATTTCAAAGAGAAGCTTATAAAAATAAAGCATTTGTTTGTATTCCAGCCAAGTTCATGACTCTCCTAAATTCTGTTCCATGAATCCTTATGGCTCAAAGGATGTGAGATTAAAAACCCTAAGCTAGATCTTTTTGCAAAATTGACTGGTTGGATCCTGTTACTGCAAAGCTGACCCATTTCCTCCCTTTTTTTTTATACTTTTACCTCTGGAGATCTTCATATTTCTCTCTAAGCTTTTCTAGCTAAATACTTAAGTCCAGCTCTTTCTTACAATCTACCCTTTTGGTGTTTTTTGTCTTTCTCCTTCAACTCAGCATCATGAGTGTGGATTCAGCTTATCCCCAGAGCCTGCCCTGCTCCGAATCATCCAATTCTAGGGAGCCTTCACCAGTGCCTGAGATTTGTGAGCCTGAAGAAAACTATGCATCCTTGCAAATGTCATCTGCTAAGAAACAGGACCCATATGAGATGGCAGTCTCTACTCTTCCTTTCTCCATGGACCTGCTTATTCAGAACAGCCCTGATTTTTCCACCAGTCCCAGCAGTCCCAGCGCAACACTCCCCACTTCTGTAGAGAAGGGGACAGGGAAGGAGGAGAAAGCCCAGGTCAAGAAACAGAAGATCCAAACCGTCTTCTCACAGATCTAGCTCTCTGTACTCAATGAGAGATTTCAAAGAAAAATCTCAGCCACCAGCAGATGCAAGAACTTTCCAGCATCCTGAACCTTAGCTACAAACAGATTAAGACCTTGTTCCAGAACCAGAGAATGAAATGTAAGAGGTGGCAGAAATACAACTACAACTGGCCAAAGAATAGCCACCATATGACCCAGATGAGCTCAGCAACTACAGAGTACCTGGGCCTCTCCTCCTGTCACCAGGGATGCCTGGTGAATGCTTTCCATGTGGAGCAACTATTCCTGGACCAGCTCATCTTGGAACTACCCTGCCTGGAATAGTCAGACCTGGTATCCCCAAGCCTGGAATAACCAGTCTTGGAATAACCAGGCCTGAAACAACCAATTCTGTAGTTATGCAGAGGAATCCCTGCAGCCCCAGATCCAGTTCTAGCAAAATCCTGTCAGTGATTTGGAGGCCTCCTTGGAAATTGCTGGGAAAGCCTATGATGCAATACTGCAAGCCCCTAAATATTTTGGTACTCAGCAATCAGCGGATTTATTCCCAGATTATTCCTTGAACATACAGCCATGACCATAGTGGATATATTACTCAATCTCAGTTGGGCAGTGGCTGTATTACCTCTCCTAGGATTTTTTACGTATCTCTGCTTTGATATGCTGCTTCTCATTATGCTTAAGAAGCTGCTATAGTTTTGCTGCTGTTAGACAAATGATAAAAGATGCCTCTGGCTATAAATAATTATATATAATACTAGATCTAGTGTTTGGATAACCCTAGATCCAGAATATTAACCTCAAAAAATAGAAGGTAAAAGTACAAAGGTGTGTGATGAAGTATTCCTCATGTTTTCTGTGATTGGGAGGCTTGTTAAAAGCCTCAGTTCAGGTGAATGATTAAGCTATAATATACTTCACTGATTTCCCTTTTGCTGTTTTACTACAACCTTTTTTTATTACTCAAGTATTTGTAAGAGATGTTTTTTTGTATTTTGCTGACATGACAATAGTACCAGTTTGGCTGGTTGGTTTATAAGTTTACATACAAATAAATAAAACGTCTATTTTATCATTAAAAATAAATAAATACATACATACATACATACATACATACATAGCCCAAGCTAAGAGCTAAGGGTAGATGCAATAAGGAATTAGAATATTGGTACAACAGAGTACAAAGGGATCTCAGAGTTCACCTATTCAGTCAATTTTGAGATCATAAACTCATATGCCTTCTGAGGCCAGATGCCTGGGGAAAGGTGAGGAGTCAGGCAAAGAGAGAGTCTCCACTTGAGGTTGAATGAGAGAGAAAGTTCCTGCCCATCTGAAGGAATATGTCCACTCTGTGGCCCTTGGTCCTAGGGCAAGCCTCTGGCTCTCATTTGGCTCCTGCATTACAGAAGAACAAAGAGTTAGGGATGAAAGATACTTGTCAAGGTCACAGAGCACAGGTCTAGAGAACCCAGGTCTTGAGTTTTCTTGGCCATGACTCTGGAAGCAAGTCCCAAGATCTCAACTCTGCCAGCTGCCAGCTGGACATTGTTCAGGTTGTCCCTCGTGCCTCATCTCCACTAACAGCCATCCTTGGAAGAGAAAGAAACACACACCTTGAAAAGTGACAGCAGAAAGCACTGCTGCTTTCTTCCTCCACATCTTTTCCCCAAACCACCTCTAAAGACCTGCCACACCCCCAGACTTTCCCTAAAGACCCCCACATTCCAAACCATCCCTAAAAACCCCCCACATAACCCCCGACCATCCCTAAAGAGCCCACATACCCCCAGACCACCCCTAAAGACCCTCCACACTCAGACCATCCCTAAAGATCCCCACACCCCTCAGACCATCTCTAAAGAACCGCACATACTCCTAGACTAAAGACCCCCACACTCCCAGATCATCTTAAAAAAAAAAACCCACACAACCCTAAAGACCTCATACACACTCCCAGACAATCCCTAAAGACCCCTCACACCCCAGACCATCCCTAAAACCCCCCACACTCCCAGACCATGCCTAAACTCACCACGTGAGTCTTTCCCCTGAAGACCTTTCCTCAAAGATTAAATCGAAATCTTCAGTTAACCAAATTCTCAGTGTCATCTCCTATAGAAAACCTTACAAACCCATTAGGGAGCCCCCAAGTAACTTTTGTTCTCTCCTTCCTGAGCTGATGCAATGACACAGGGCCTTGTCTCCGCAAATTATAAAGATTGTCTCAACTTCCCTATCCACACTGACCTCTCCCACCCTTCTGAGCTCATGCCCCCACCACCACGCCCAGGAACTGGTCCTCCACACCACACTCTTACTGTAATGAACTCACAAGCAGACGTGACATTAAAAAGAAGCCTCAGAGAGCCAATGCCTAAGGGTGAGGAAGGCGTTCTGAAGGGTGAAATCACACAAATGGTGGTATACTGGTTACCATGAAATACCCTGCCACAAGACTCATTTACCACACAGGATTTTTAAAATTTACTTTTATTATTTCCAGAGGATACTTGGCATATTTTGTTAGGTGTTCTGTATGAGTCTATGGTCAATACTATGCTTAAGCCCATGATACAAGTGAGGAAACTGAGGCACAGAGGAGTTCAATAGCTCACCCATACCCACACAGCTGGGATATTGATGGGAGTTAAGCAGGCCTCCACCCCTTGTCTGTGGAACTAGGACGCTTATTCTTGTGCTGTGTTAGAATGTTGGTTTTGCAGCTTCTTGTCCGGGTTGGGAGAGAAGCCCACAGAGTAAGCAGCCAGTTGCAGACAACAGCCTCCTCTGGCGTGTTTCTCCCATCCCATTGGGCCCCAGCTCCTCAGGGGGAGGCCGGGAGGCCATGGCTCAGCTAGCCTGCCGCAGCTCAGATGACAAGCCCTCTAAATGAAAGTGGCAGCTGAGCCCATGAATACGTTTGTAAAAAGACAAGTCAGCGTCTCAATTTAGCTCCAACAAAATTCAATTTCACTTGGGGAGCGATCTCCTCTTGGCTCCTGCTACCTGTCCTGTTTCTTATTTAAATGTGAGCAGCCGGAACTTTCCACTGCTCAGTGGCTGAACACCTCAGGGATTCAAAATGGGGAGCCCAGCTCTGCTGGATTCACTAAATTCCACAGCCAAATCCCAGTCCACACCCAGGAATACTCGATAGATAAAGTACTTAAAAAACCTCCCACAGCAGAAGGGAAGAATGGCCTGTGGGTTTCCTACAGGCAGCTATCTCCCTCTGTATACCCCACTATGCCCCCCAAATGAGGAGAAGGAAATGGTACAGAGAGAAATTGAGTAGAATTGAATTTCCTGCGCATTCTAGAGAGAGCAGAGATGCTCTGGAGAACTCCAGTTACATGTTCACTTGGGTTGTGCCTAGTTACTGACCTGACAATGGACTAGGGCAACAGCCCTAGACTATTGGTTGGCAAACTCATTAGTCAGTAGAGCCAAACATCAACAGTACAATGATTGAAATTTTTGAGAGCCAAATTTTTTAGACTTAAACTTCTAACACCACTTCTTCAAAATAGACTCGCCCAGGCCGTGTTATTTTGTGGAAGAGCCACACTCAAGGGGCCAAAGAGCTGCAAGTGGCTCGCGAGCCGTGGTTTGCTGACCATGGCCCTAGACCATATACATCCCTACATTGTCTTGATCACAGCATCCTTCCTTGCCTGGGACATCTTCCTACCTCCTCTTTATTTATTTCTGATATTTTCTCTTCAAAGCCACATCTCCCTAACCATGTCTGTTGAATCTTCAGGACTCCTACAATATTCACCAGCTAATAGCAAAGTTAACAAAGGGCACCAGATTCACTTGGTTCATGAAAGGGACAAGGACTGGTGTCAGGCTGCCTTGGGAAAATTTATTTTCTAAGTCCTCATTCATTTGTACCTCAATTTCCCCCAAAATAAGATGAGGCAAATAGTACCTACATCATCTGTACATTTTAAAGATTAAATGAATTACAGGTAAAGTGCTTAAATAACATGTAAAGTGCTGATACCTCAAAACCAATCAATAAATGTTTATTATTGTCATATAATTATATTTCTTGTCCTCCACACTCTACCCAAATATGTATCGTTAGTTTTAGCCACATTAAGCTACTCTCCACTTTCCAAATACCATGTATTTAAAGGTCTTGTCTGCTTTGAGTTATCTCTACCTAAAATTGTCTTTCACCTCTTCTCTGCCTAGCAGACTTCTACTCATTCTTCAAAATCTAATGCAGATCGCCCTTTCTCTAAGAGGCCATCCTTAAGCAGCCCAGATAGACTTGGCTCCTTCTCTGTGTGTTTACAAAACTTTATACATAACCTTATACATAAAAGGCATTTATCCTACTGGTTTATGGATCATTGTTCAAAAGTCAATCTCTGCTTTTACACTGCAGACCTCTCAAGAGATGAGTTGTATTCTTCTTTATGTCTGCAACTCCAAGCTCAGAGCTGTATGCTGGGTTTAAGTAGATCCCTCTGTGTGTAGGCGTGTGTAGGACTGTGAGCTCAGCTTCTTGTGATGCCAAGACCAGTGTCTTTTCTGCCTTTATAGCTCAGAACAAAGGTTTTGTTGGTGATAATGGATGCCCTCCACAACAGCCAGAGCTTCTGACAGGCAGTTCTTAGAGTTATAGTGTTTGAACAAAGAACTTGCCTTTTATTATTTACTAGAGGCTCAGTGCACAAAATTTGTGCATGGGAAGGGGGTCACCTTAGCTTGACCTACACGCTCTCCAATCTGGGACCTCTGGCTCCTAACCACTCACCTGCCTGCCAGCCTGATCCCCCTAACTGCTCTTTCCTGACAGCCTATTTGCCCTAACTGCTCTCCCCTGCTGGTCTGGTTCCCCTAACTGCTCTCCCCTACCTGCCTAATTGCCTCTAACCTCCTCTGCCTTGGCCCCGCCAACATGGCTCTGTCAGCAAGAACATCCAGAAGGACATCCAGAAGGTTGTGCAGAAGATGTTCAGTCTAATTAGCATATTACCATTTTATTAGTACAGATGCCACCTTGTCCTATAAGTGCAGGTTTTTCCCAGGTTTTCTTATTGTGGAAGGGGAGCCTGCAGTAGCATCCTGGGTTCTGACCAGGGCTTATGTGCTTGTGCTTTATCTCAGCAGATTCCTAGAAGAATCTTCGGTGTACTTTGAACATTTCTATCGAATTTGCCAAATCATCCTCCAAAAATGTTGAACCACTTTAAACTCCCACCAGCAGCCATGTATGTGCCCTCCATCCCACTTTGATGCCAATATCATTGATTTCTCCCTAGAAGCTTCCCTCCCATCAGCTGGGACTGCTTGGTACTTGAACCAACCTCATTGTTCAGCTGGGGACTTGATTTCCCAAGATAGAATTATGGAGGAGGAAAAATAGCTTTCCTCTACCTTTCTGAGTTCTTAGTGGAGGCTCTTGTAATGAAAGACAGATCACCAAGAGAAAAACAAAAGTTCATTAATATGTGTACTTTGTGTATATGTGGGAGATCCCAGGGGGAAAAGAGTAACTCCCCAAGGTGGCTTAGAATGCAGATTTAAATACCTTCTTCCTAGGGAAAGGGGACGGGAGATATAGGCCTCTTAGAGGAGAGTAAATGATATTTAGGAAAGATGAATGGGGTGGGGGGAAATAATTTGTAACAAAGTTTGGGTGTGATGTCAACTACTCTCCTGTCCTGTGACAGGAGTCAGTCTTCTCTGCCTGATGACACTTCTCTCATCAAGGGGACCTATGACATTTAAGCTTCTTTAGGGTGGGGTCTGATTTTAGGGAAATCAGGAGACCTCAGTGAAATCCTCCACATGCATTTGCTGTTTTTCAAGCATCTACAGATCAAGATCATCGATATAACAACACAGCATATGTTGGGGTGGCATGTTCTTTGACCTTCAGAATAAACCCAACAAAAGCTTGTTTCCTCTCTTAGATGATTTGCCATAGTAGCATTATTCCCTGGAGACGGTATTCTGACCAGACCTTCCTGGGAGTGATCATAACATTATCCTATGTATGTAGAAAGGTGTTGACCACAGCATTAAATAATCCAGGGGCAGTTTTCTCATCTTGTGGAAAGGGAGATAAAGTTATGATAGTTTATCTCTCTTTCCGCAAGTTTCTTGCAAGTTTGTGTCTCTGCTGCCCCAACCCACGCCCCAGCAACCCAAGCCCCTCCACCTCAGGCCTTGGGGCTGCTGGGTGCCAGGCCTGCAGGTTATTGTCTTCAATCCACCCCCCACCCACTAAGCCCCAGGTTTGCCATGGCTGGGCTTTGGGTGGTGGGGGGCCGGATCCCCTGCTGGGTCTGGGACTGGGGCTGCAATCTGGACCTTTGTCACCCTAAGCCCAGCCATGGTCGGGCTTTGGGAGGGGGAGGGGGAGCATATCCTCTACTGGATCAGGGGCTGCGATCCAGACCCCACCACCCCAGCAGTGACATGGCTGGCATGGGGCAGAGGGGGCCTGCCCGCCATCTTGGTTGATGGTTAATTTGCATATTGCTCCTATTGGCTGCTGGCGTAGTGAAGGTACAGTCAATTTGCATGTTTCTCTTTTATTAGATAGGATTCTTAAATAATTCTGACAAAGGCTGAGTTATCTATTATGTGCCCAAGTATGAGCTGCTTGCTGTGGAGAGGAGGAGGTGGTGGCACAAATCAGGAGACCATTTGCCTGCTCAACAAAATTGACAGCCACAGAATAGTGCCCTGACCTAACCCTCTCCCATGTGATACATTATTTCATACACACACACACAGAGAGAGAGAGAGAGAGAGAGAGAGAGAGAGAGAGAGAGAGAGAGCCTGTGGTTAAGAGTAAAAGCAAAATAACAAATACTCTGACATTCATGCAGTAGAAAGAGGATGAATGCAAACTCAGTGTGGCTCAGTTAGAAAAGAAATTCCAGAAGGTGACAAGTTTAGGCTGCATTTTGAAGTAAAATTATTCAAACCTACACACTTACCACAACACACACTTTACACACATCCTCAAGTATGTGAGTGTCTCTGTGTCTCTCCCCCTTCCCATGCCCAGAATTCTGCCATCACTATAGGTCATTGTTCAAAAAGCAGGCCTAAATATCAGTGTCCTCTCTGTCCTCAGTCATGAATCAGTGGCCTCCTACTTCTTGGAGGGCTATAGGCATAAAAAGAGATAGTTGAAAAAAATGTCAATATTTCCAGCTTTTGATGAATAAATCCTGATTTCATTGGATTTCAATAACTCCTTACACACAAACACATAGAGGCACACCCTCTGTCATCACCTGTTGATAGGACCTCTGTTTATCTAAGACAGCAGGAGCCTCCAAAGCATAGGCAGGTGTGGATGGCCCCTGTTTGGGGAGACTCAGCCATGGAATGGAAAGCTGATGTGGACTGATGGGCAGCATTCATGAACAGATACACCAGTGTCTAATAAGCTATTTTTTTGCCCATATTTCTCCCATGGATAGACATATGGTGTCATTAGGAGTGATTTCAAATGTAATCTCCTTGCTGAGACTGCCACAGGCTATGTCCAGGTTGGCAAAGGGAACTGGAGTTAATCCCAACTTCACCTCGGCCCGCGAATGAGCCCAACTTCCACATACATACATGATGGTCCTGCAGTCCTGAACCCACCAGAAACCCAGATGAATGGGCAACTCCCAGTGTCCCCACTCCCATACCTCACTCCCAGATTTATCCCAGGATAGGGCATTACACATGCTCCCTATAAGTAATTAGCCATTTAGTAGATGCACTGGTTAATAATGGAGAATTTTGTAATCAAAGAAAACACCATAATTTCAAGAGAAACATCAAAAGTGCTTTATTCAAAGCAATATCCATCACTAGCTACACATTTCCCCATCTTTCAGGTAATTTGTAGATACTGTCCCAATAGAACTTTTCTTGTTTTGAGGCACACCATTCAGAGATACAATTTTCCACTTCTTTTTATGTTTTGAAGTGCTGCTCAGAAAGTGCATGTGCCAGCGATCAGAACAAGTGGTAACCTGAAGGAGCAAGGCCTGGTGAATACAGCAGGTAGGTTAATACTTCCCAGGCAAGATCTTTTAAGGTGTCTTTAAATGACTTTGAAGTGTGTGTTATCATGAAGCAAAATTACTTTGCCATGTCTTCTGGCACATTCTGGTCATTTCACAATCAAAGCATTGTTCAAATTGATTATTTGTTGTCTGTAGCAATCAGTATTAATTGTTTCATCTGGTTTTAGAAGCTCATAGTATACCACACCTTCCTGATCCCACCAAACGCAGAGCATTGTCTTCTTTCTGAAGCGATTTGGCCTTGCAGTCAATGTTGATGGTTGACTGGATTAACCCATGATTATGTGCATTTGGGATTCTCAAGATAAATCCAGTTTTCATTGCCACTCACAATTCAATGCAAAAAAGACTTTCTTTCGTGCTGTTGAAGCAACATTTTACTGATGACTTTTTGGTTTTCCATTTGTTTTTCATTCAGTTGATGTGGCACCCATTTTCCTTCCTTTAAAATCTTTCCCATTGCTTGTCAACTATTGAAATTGTTTGCTGAGCAATGTTTAATCTTTCTGCAAGTTGTTTTTGAGTTTGCCACACATCTTCATCCAATAATGCTTGTAATTGTTGGTCTTCAACTTTTTCAGTTGACCTGGACGTTCTTTGTCTTTCACATCACTTTTAAAGCATTTAAGCCAACATCTCAAGTATCTTGAGATGGAGCATGTTCACCATAACCTTCCTGAAAGATAACTTTCAGCAGCACTTTTCTTCAAAATAAAAGAACTAATTAAAACTTCCCACAAATGCTCCTTTTTTGGCATAAAATTCAACATTTTTAAGTGTAAAAATGATGCTAACAACTTCAGCAAATTTGACATATGAAGTTTTGAAGCTTGCTGTCAATAAACAAAATAGCATATATATTAAATCGCACATATCTCAACATATATGTAACTTCATCTATTGAAAAAAAAGCATTATTAACCGGCACACCTAGTAGTCTAAATGAGGAGGTATCAGAGCCAGAAGAAACCTCAAGGACCCCCTAATTTTCTCCAGATGTGGATACCAAGACTTACAAGGGGAAAGTAATTTGCTCACAATTTCACAGCTTACTTTGCGATGCTGAGACTAGAATCCACGCAGTCTAGAAGAGGAGCTTTCATCCCATGCAGAGAACAGTCCTCTCCCATCCACAGGTACCACCTCTATCTAGAGCACAGTCCTCTCCCCATCCACAGGAACCACCTCCATCTGGAGAACAGTCCTCTCCCCATCCACAGGAACCACCTCCATCTAGAGCACAGTCCTCTCCCATCCACAGGAACCACCTCCATCTGGAGAACAGTCCTCTCCCATCCACAGGTACCACCTCCATCTGGAGAACAGTCCTCTCCCATCCACAGGAACCACCTCGATCTAGAGAACAGTCCTCACCCCATGCACAGGAACCACCTCCATCTAGAGCACAGTCCTCTCCCCATCCACAGGAACCACCTCCATCTGGAGAACAGTCCTCTCCCCATTCACAGGAACCACCTCCATCTGGAGAACAGTCTTCCCCCCTTCCACAGGTACCACCTCCATCTGGCCTTTGTCAGTTTCCTTAGAAAAAGTTTTGCGAAGGCAGACCAAGGAGAGAACAGGATAGAACACCAACCTAGCTGTCCATTCTCCTGGAAAAACATGTCAAATCAAACATTTCACTAGGTTTTTCTAAATACAGAGCAGCAGAAGCATCCTGACAAATGAAGGAAAACAGATATTTTTCTATTTTTAAAGCTTTATTTCAAAGGCCCATGGGGAAGAAAACACACAAGCTCCTTTGGAAGCTTGTTACAAATCTAGTCCTCTTAAAACTGGCATACTCGCCCCCCCCAACCACGCTCAAACAAGAGCCACTTTCTCGACTTCCACTGCAACTAGACCTGAAGGAGCTCTCAGCAGAAATGGAGAGCTCATCATCCTCCACATGAACCAGCTCATGCAGTCTCCACAGGTGTGGGATCGCCACTCAGCCTTCCTGCCTCCTTATGAGCAGACCTTGTGTGGTTTTCACTTCACATCCACATGTTTTCTAGCTGCCCATCCCTTGTTCTTTCTGAGCTCATGTGCTCTCCATGGGCCCACCTATGCCAAATCCATACTAGTTCTTTGAGGACAGGACCTTGCTATATGTATGTCTGGGTCCCACACACAAGAAGGTGCTGATTATGTAAAATCACTGGGCCCTAGACTTTCTAGCTCACAGGGACCCCAAGATCACCTGTCCAATCAATGGTTCTCAAATACTGATGTGGATCAACACTGAGTTGATGCCTATTTCCCTCTCCCACCCACTGTGAAAGGCAACTTTAGTCTACCTAGAGTTGGATTCTGAGCTTCTCCCTGGAAATTCTGAAGTTTTCACTTTATGAAGGAGTCACCTGACCTTTCCTTGGTTGCACATCTGGAGCTCAGGAATGCAAACCTGAACTCAGAAATACCAGAAGTCAGCTGCCTTCAGCCCTCTCCATGTGCTTTCCATTAAATCCACATCCTCATTCCTGAATAAAAAAAATAAAAAAAAGCAGCAACTAATTGCTTTTTAAAAAACCACCCTCAAACTTTGGGGATAGGGCTTGGGGATCATTATCTTTCTTTAATCCTGACCCTCCTTTATAATTCACTAGACTTCTCATCTGGCACCCTGGCACTCTCGGGCAAAACCATATGAATAAATACATGCTAATAAGTGCCGTAAGTAATGCAGGCCTTAAATTGATCTGAATGCATCAGCAGGTGCCTAGAAACTAATACGATAAGGTCACGTTCTGCAAGGAAAGTGAATTCTCAGCTTCCAAAGGCACCACCACCAGCTCCTCAGCTGCCTCTGAGCTAGAGGCTGGGGCTGCCAAACTGGCTGCCAGGCTGTCTGCTGCCCCAGCTTGCTGGAGACAGGAACTGTCACTGGTAGGTTAGCTGAGCTTAGCCAGGCTGTGCTGGCTCAGCACCCTCAGCAAAGAACAATGAAGTCAAAGGAACCAGAGCTGTTCCCTATGCGTGGGTGCTGGGCTCTAGCCATTGGACGGGAGCTCTTCCACATGAGCCACCCTGGGGGCAAGCAGGCTCCCTCCTGAGCTTTGAATTTGAGGACATTCATGGCTAGTAGATCATAGTATTTGGAACTCCCCTCACCTGTCACCTGGTAGAGAAAGTTCCACAATCGGATTCATGTTACCTTTGTGAATTGAGTTCCCTTATAACTACCAGAAACTTCTCAACCAATTTATAAATGGTTGATGAACTTGTACAGTACAAAAATGACACACTGAATGCCTATCCCTTTAGAGAGTTTAGAAAGGGCCATGCTCAGCCTGAAAACCTGAACATCAGCCTACCAGGCAGGTTTCCCTGAGGTTTTCTGGACTCATTGCTTCCTTCTCTCCCTGACAAGGGGCATCCAGAAACTAGAGGCTCCATGGTTGTGCCTTTCCTATTTCTCCGAATTTGGACATCACATTAGACAGGATCAACAGTACAGTTTCAGGGGCCCCTTTCTAAGCCCCTCTGCTACTCCCATCCTGACCAACACCTAGTCTCATTCCCTTCATTTCTCAACTGGTCTCTTGACAACCTTGGAAGACGGGCAAAGACCACAGACCCACCCTGGAAGCCAGCAGGAGAGAAAATGCATTTCACCAAATGTGAGATTGAAGCATATCAGGTAAGCCACCTGGAGACATGCTTAATAAGCCACAGCAATATAAAGCTGGCTTTGCACAATACACAGGTTCCAATAAGAAGCAAGGCAGTGCTTCTCAGCCTGGGCTGTGCATGGGAATCAACTGGGGAGCTTTCAAAATATACTGATGCCTGAGTTTCGTTTCCATAAACCCGATTTAAGTGGTCCAGGTTTCAGTCTGGTCATTACGAGTTTTAAGATGTTTCTCCTGTGATTACAATGTTCCAAGCCAAGGTTAAGAAGCATTGAGGCAAAGGGACACTGTACACACAAAAGTGGAGACCATAAGAGTGGCAAGAAGAAGAAAAGGAAGGAGAGGAGGAGAAGATGGGGATTAAAATCAAAAGAGTGTGTGTGTGTGTGTGTGTGTGTGTGTGTGTGTGTGTGTGTGTGTGTTGCAGGGGGGCAGGTGGGGATGGGGTTAGGGACAGGGACCCGTGTCAGGAAGCACAGGGTGGGGGGTCGTATCAGACTGAAGCAGATAATTCAAATGACTGGTGTGAGGAAGGCAGGGAACAAGATAAAAGAACAACAAGAGAGAGAAACCAATAAACTAAGCAAAGATCCAGATGGCAGGGAAGGAGAACGAACAATATTTATTGAAAGCTTATTATGCATTGGAGGCTTTCTTTATGAAACAGAGATGGGGCAGCAGAAGGGAGAGGGAGAGAGCGCGCTTAAGGAGAACAAAGCCCCCAGACACAGGCCACCGCAAGAAGAGAAAAAGGAGGGAACTTTCATAGCAAAAACTAAGAAATTAAGCTAACTCATGCAACCTGTCGCCAAAATGCCTGTCAACAGCACCTTCGAACCAAGTTATTGAAAATCTCAGTGGGGACAATAAGCTCAGGTTTTTCATTAAGCCTGCTGCTTTCTCCTTCCCAAGAGCAATTAGCCTCCAGCACCTTGAAGATGCTCTGCCTGCACCATGGGGAGCAGGCCCAGGACAGGAAGCAGGGCTTCCAGACCAGGAGGAATCGCTTCTTTGTGAGGGTAGGATAATGTGGCTGCTTTGGAGAGCCCAAGTTCACCGAGGCTCCCTAAAATGAACTTGTAACAATAACTCCATCTTTTTCCTTTTCTGAAAACAATCAAAAGGAAGAGGCTGCCAAGGGAGCCCAGTTAGAAGGATGGTTTTCTTAGCATTTTCATAGAAGCCTGCTTCAGTGATTTTACATCTGCAGGGAATCCGGGGCTGCACTGCTTCTCAAGGCTCAAGGCCTCAGTAGGAGCTGAAATTTGCTTTGATCACAACAAAAACTCACACTGTGATAATTGGGCCATAATGAGGGGTAAATGCTTCTAGGTACTAAACTGGTTCCTGCTCTCCCACACACAAAGAATTAGTTCACAAAAATGGAATGAGCCACCTTGGTGTCTAATGACTAGAACTCACAATTAGCAGGAGAAGCCTTTGTAGTAATTGTTGGGGGAGGGAGGTGAGTGTTTCTGTGGGGATATCGGTGGGGTGTTCTGTTCCCCCAGGTCTACACCTTCACTATGGTCACCCAGAGGTGCAAGACCCAGACCTACAAGCTGCAGCTCTGACACAACAGGGAAGGAAGCTCAATTCTCACATGAAAGAACCAGATTTAGGCCCTTAGGAACCACGCCTGGGGTGCTGACTGCTTGAGGTCCATGCCACAGATGTTGTTGCCCACCTGGCCAGTGCTGACTCCATTCAGACCTAAAACAAAGTCAATGCAACTCCAAATGACCACCACTCCTACAGCCTTCCCTGTGGCCATGCCCTAGTCCCACATGCCAAGTGCTCTACAAACAGTAACTCGTTTCATGCTCAAATCAGCCCTAGGAGGTCAGTACGACCATTTGATTTTATAGATGAAAACACCAGAGCACAGAATGGTGACACCAATTCCCTCAAGAGAGTTAGTAGTTGATGACTAGGGATAAAACCCAGCCAAGCACCCTGATCCTAGAATTAATCCACCTTACCTTTAAAAGTTATCTCTCTCAGTTATATATTATTTATGTATGCAATCCATATATGCACACACACTCACACAGAATAAAGATGAAAATTGATGCTATTTTAAAGATTATTCAAAACCTAAAATACTCTGAACCCAGAGCCCAAACTTTTTTATTTGGATGGGGGGCAGGAGAGAGATTTAAATTGTTTTAATTCATTGCTATTGAAAATTAAGTGAGCTTATACTATGTGCCAATTCCTATTACAGAGGGCTATAGAAAGGACATACTAGATGGAACCACACAAAATCAGGTCTATTCTGCTCTGAAATCTACTAACATCCCTGCCATACAAAGGTGACTATCTGTTTTTAGGCAGGACACACAGATGCAGACCATTCACACACATGACCAACAATAACACATGCTCTAGGTAGACTTAGAGATCACTTTAACCAAAAGGGGCCCAAGATCATAAAATTCAAACTTTCACCCTAGCTGGTTTGCTCAGTGGATAGAGCATCAGCCTGCAGACTGAAGGATCCCAGGTTCAATTTTGTTCAAGGACACATGCCTGGGTTGCAGGCTTGATCCCCAGTGGGGGACATGCAGGAGGCAGCCAATCAATGATTCCCTCTCATCACTGATCTTTCTATTTCCCTCTCCTTTTCTCTCTAAAGTCAATAAAGATATATATTTTTTAAACCAACCTTCCATTTTATAAAATGTACCAAACAACCCCAGAGGGCTGAAATGACTTGCAGGTCCCTTTGCACGATTATGGGGAATTTGAAGGCAGCACATGCCAAGTTTTAAGTATTCCCCAATGATATGGTAGCAAGTGACAGAAGGTCATCTGATAGCTAAACCAGTAAGACCATCCATGTCTCAAAACAAGAAAAATTCTATTGGGACTATATCCACAAATTACCTGAAAGATGAAGAAATATGTAGCTAGTGATAGACTTTACTTTGGATAAAGCACATTTTATGTTTTTCTTGAAATTATTGTGTGTTTTTTTTATTACAAAATACACTATTATTAATTGGTACACCTAGTATATATATTTCAGAGAGGAAGGCAGAGGGAGAGAGATAGAAACATCAATGATGATAGAGATAACAATTGGTTGGCTACCTCCTGCATTACCCCTACTGGGGATTGAGCTCACAACCTAGGCATGTGCCCTAACCGAGGCATGTGTCAAACTGTGACCTCCTGGTTCATAGGTTAATGCTCAACCATGAGCAACACTGGCCACGCTGCATTAGCGTTTTAACCATCCTCGTTTTTACTCTTACTCTTAGTGTCTGCTATTCTCAAAACTATATCCAGAGGGATCATTTCAAACCTTCATCAGATCATGTCACTCCTCAGCTCACTCCCTCCAATGGCTCCACATCCAGGAAAAATACCAAGTCTTTACTAGGATCTAGTCCCCTTCCCACTACTTTTCTAACATACTTCATACTGCCCCTTCTTCCCTGACTGCTCAGCCTCGAGCCTCACTGAACATACCAGGCATGCTCCCACCCTTCCTGTGACCTCTACCTGAAATGCTCTTTCCCTAGACACCCACATGGCTCACTCCTTCACCTCTTTCTGGTCTTTGTTCAAATGTCATCTTCTCCTTGAACCCTTGCTAATGACCCTATTTAAAATTGCACTCCCATGTTTCAATTTTGTCTTTAGCACTAATCCCTATTTGGCATGTTATATATGTAATATTTGCAGGATTTATTTTCTTATTCCTCCATCAATTAAAACAATAAATTCCATGATAATAGAAATTTTGTCTATTCTGGTCCCAATCTCTTGAATACCCCCTGCCATTTAGTAAGCCTTCAACAAAGATTTATTGCACAAATGAGTCCTTGTTTAGCAATAAATTTATGAGTACAATATAGTTCTCATTCACTGCTGATCAGAATGCAAAATGGTGCCACTACTTTGGCTATAAACCAATCACACTCTGGCATGGGCATACACCTACCATATGACCCAGCAATTTCACCCTGGCTATTTACCCAAGTGAATTGAAAATCTTATGTCCCAAAATAGAAACAACCAAGATGTCTTTCAAAAAGTGAACAGATAAGTACAATTTAGTTTTCCTGCAGCATGCTCATCTACTGTGACTGTGCTGATCTGTGAATACAAACACTGGATCTATATAAGATGTGTTTTTCATTCTGTGCTTCCAATATAATCAAACTGGCCCTTGAGTTTTTATACACTCATCTCTTTAGATTGTTGGTGAGTCAATCCCTGAGAGATGGACCTACATTCACTATGCTGACAGCAAGGGTCAGAATCAGTGCTTGGCCTTGGTGACATCAAAGCAAGTTTCCCTTTCTACAATCTCTTGAACTCTGAAGTCCCGAACTCTGTGTTTGCCCTTGTTGTCTCAATGCAAAACCCACTCACATAGCTTTGAATCAAAGACTGGTAGACATCATTGAGCCATAGGTCCTGGTTCACACTTCATTCTGCCCATGTAGGAAAAGGGCTGAGTGCCTGTCTAATGTTACACAGCTAACCAGTGGCATTCTGGACTAGAACCCAGGGCTAGTCCACACATGTCTGAGTATTTTCAATGTCACTAGTTCTATTTCCTCTTTCTGTCTAAGAGGCCTTGCCTGTTCATTCCTATTCCTTGGATTTCACTTCTTGATCTGATAATAAATAAACTTGTTAGCTAGAAATTTCTAGCAAAGAAAACCAATGTGTGCTTTTTTAAGCATTCCCTTTCAGTATTTTTTGACTTTCTGTTCCTCAACAGCTTCAATATTTTGCTTGGTTTTGACCAAACTCAGTACCATGTCAAAGGACTGATATGTAGTTCAGTTCTAGCATATGAAAAAAAAAAATGCTCTTAATTTTTACAAGGGACTATGTGTGGTTCCTTTAACAAGAACTAGCACAGGCATAGGGATTACTGAGAAATGACATCAGTCATTTCCTGCCACTAAATTCTAGTGCCCCGCCCCCCAGGACCCTCCCAATTCTCACTTCCCTTAACAAAACAAAGACCAAACTCATTTCTGAGACACAGCTGCCCCATATCCCACAGATTCAGGGAGAGAAAAAGAACTCCTTCAAGTTAAGTCTAATTTAAATATTTATGGGTATGACACTTAAAGCAATGGGGTACTTTTTGTTTAGGAAATACTAATATCTTGATCTGATAAAGAATAAAAGCAAATAGGGTTTGGGTAAAGCTCTTCAAGTAAAAAAAAGGGGGGGGGAGGGGAGGAAAGGTTTCACAACTAGCTGCCCCCAGGAGTGAAAACCACTTGCCCCTTGGGCACACAGAGTCCAGATGCTCTTCAATGTGATGGAGTGAGCAGGGACCTCTGCCCTGGATAAAACATCCAGGCTGGAACTCAAAGAGGAGCATGGCGCCTATTAGTTCTATGAAATGAGCTTAAAGAATATGAAAATTTTATCAGATAAGCAAAATTAATTGAAATTACATCTCTGCCTAGAAGATATGCAGACAGAAAAGATCAGATACCATGGGACAATTAAAATCTAATTATGTATCCAGTCCCCAGTCATCCATGGGAGATGAGAGCTGGTGAAGGGAAGGCTGAGCCTCCTGGCTCCAAAGCCCATGTGGAAGAATCTTGGCCAGGAAACTGGTTAGTAACCAAGGAAGCAGAGGGTTAGGAGGAGAATCACTTGCCAGAAAGACCCCTCTAAGGTTTTGTTGCAGACACTGGCTGTGATTGCCTACTTGTGTCTACCTAACAGAACACAGTCCCAGGCAAGGTGAAAAGCTCTTGGTCAGTCAATTTCTCTTTGGTTTAGACAAACCCAAATGACTAATCTGACGGAGTTTTTAAAAAATTTCATCAGCCTGACCAATCCGGTGTTTCTGCATTGAGTTAACAGAGTCTAAGTTATAGGTGTTCTAAGGTGAGGCTGGAGCAAGAACGTGCCAGGTGTGACCTGGGGTTTTATTTACTTGGTTCCTCTATCTTTCTACCCATAGGGATTATGTTTTCCAAAGGTTAATGCAACAGGATCTCTCATCCCAGATGCTCCTTTGCAATGTGACTTTGTCACATCCCATCCAGAGGTGGAGTCCAATCTCCTCTCCTTCAGCCTGGTGGACCTGGGACTTCTACCAATTGTATGGTGGTAGTGGCAGTGTGCGACCTCGGCAGCACACATAAATATCATGGAGAGTCTGCCTCGTTTGTTGAACATGCAGGCTGAGAGCAGTGAACCTCAATATAAGAAGATTTAAGTCACAACCTAGCTGGTTTGGCTCAGTGGATAGAGTGTTGGCTTATGGACTGAAGGGTCCCGGGTTCCGGGTTTGATTCTGGTCAAGGGTACGGATGTCAGTTGCAGCCCTGGTCCAGTGTGTACAGGAGGCAACCAATTGATCTGTCTCTCCCCCTCTCTTCCTCTCTCTAAAAATCATTGGGAAAATATCCTCAGGTGAGGATTAACAAACAATAAAAGTAAAAAGATCTGTGAGGGTTAACAAAAATAAAAATAAAAATATTTAAGTCTGACCCCTTGGAAGCTATCATATAAAGAAGCCAAGTGACCTAGCAGCCCAGGTCCCAGACAAGTGAGGATAGCAGTCTCCAGATAACTCCTGCCCCAGCTGTCAAGCCAGCCCCCAACCTCCATGCTTTCTATCTGAGATCCCAGTCATCATAGAGCAGGCAAGACATTCCCACTGTGCCTGGTCCTGACCTACGGGACATGTGCATAATACATTAGTAGCTGGTTTAAGCCAATTTATCTGCAGCAAGCGTGACTATAATAAGATCCTTGGCCACTTTGATATTGTGATATAACAAGAAATATATATTTGGTTTTCCTCCAGGTTTCTGGCACAGATCTTCTAAATTCCTTGTGATTAATGTCCTGAGTGACAGGGGTAAGTGCAGTGTCTTTTGTTATTCACAATAAGCCCCATTAAACCATACCTGAGTTATGTTGAGGATGGAGGCTGATTGCCAGAGGAACCAACCCTGTGATTACAGGTTCAGAACTTTCAGGCCCTCTCCACCTCCCATAGACCTCTGGAAGGTTAGAAGGGCTTAAACACCAATGGCCAGTTACTTCATCAGTCATGCCTGGGTAATGGAGCCCCCATGAAACCCTAAACAATGAGGATCAGAGAGGTCCTGGTGGTGAACATATACACTTGCTCAGAGGGTGGCACATGTCATGGGGACTGACGCTCCTTTGCTTGGGACACTGGCACACCTTGCTCTGTGTCAATTTGCAGCTTTCTCATATATTCTGTAATAAACTGGTAAACAGAAAGTGTCCCCCTCAATTTTCTGAACTGTTACAGAAAATAATCAAATCTGCAGAGGTGGTCATGAGAACTCCAGAGTTGGACAGAAGTATGAGTAGCCCAGGAACCCACACTTGCAAATGGGGTCTGAAGTGGGCAAGGAGTGTCTGTGGGACTGAGTATAGAGCTTGTGCTATCTCTGGGCTGTTAGTGTCAGAATTGTGTTAAATTACAGGATACCCAGTTAGTGTCCACAGAGAACTAGAGAACTGCTTGGTGTAGAAAACCCAGCCGTTTGGTGTTAGAAATGTTGAGTTGAGAAACAGTCTTCCTTTAGCCATCCTTCCTCCCACCAGAGAACTCATCCCTCCCACCGTCTGCTAAGGAGGGAAAAGGCATGTGTGGGAACAGCCTTCCCCATAAAGGGGTTCAGACAGGAGCCAGGCCAGTCCCCAAAGGCCTTTGCTAGCCACTCCATGCCTTAATGAACTCCACTGGCTTCTTCTTCATAATCACCCACACCTCTTCCTTCATCCCCATCTCCCACCTTCTCCAAACCTGCTTTCCTGGGCTAACCCTGAAGCCTGCAATCGCATGTCCCATACCTCATGAATTCCACTCAAATTAATGCGCTGGGTAAGAGACCTTGGCACCGCTAATGGGAAACTCACGATCCTTACAAAAAAGCTGGTTCTCATTCCTTACTTTTGTCACAAGTCTTTACGGTCATGATAACCTGCCTGCTGTTTTCCATCACCAGAAACTGCAAAGCAAAGTAACTTCTTTTAACATTTGTTAAAGACAAACCTACACAGGAAAGCAAAGATGTTCTCATTTTTTCAACTATTTCATGGTAGTTCAAGGCCAAATGACATAAAACATATATATTTTTATGAAGGCCCTTAACCCTAACATTTGTCCCAGCTATGAGAGGCGGCTATTGTATAATAGCATCCTGGTTCTTGGCTTATTATAATAGTGTTAGCTAAAAATAACTGGAGAAGTGGCCAAAGAGCCAGAGGTTTCCTAATGTGTTATAGAGACCTTGGTTTCCAGGCTTTTTTCTGTTTGGAGAGAATTTTTTTAAAAGATAGCACAACTTCACCGAATACCTGACAGCTTCCACATGCAGCAGGCACAGTGCTGGTGAAATGCCACAGCCTTCAACCAGAACTAGAACAGCTTTGGGCCATCCTGGTCCCTCCTGAAACAAAGCTGTTAAATGTGGTTCCCACTGGGGACCCTTCACATTGTTTCACTTCAGACTTTTAGTGCTGCCAAGCAGAAAACCAGACTCAACGCATAAACTTTCTCTTACACAATTTGAGAGATGCCCAAATTTTAAAATCCACCACATCAGTTAACAATATCAGATATCTTTTGACAGAAACTTGAAAGTCTAAAGAACTAAACTAACCATGGTTTCCTAAAGAAACTGGAAATATTGCTAAAAGCTGTTTGAAACCAGATAGAGGGAATGTGGGGGGTGGGTATCAAGAATCCCATAAAGTGGTCACTCCATGCCTCAATGAACTCCACCGGCTTCCTCCTCATTGCAGCCAGTGCCATGTGCATTCCAAGACCCTTCAACATGCACCATGAAACAACTCCCTCCCCTGAAATATCTCCAATTATACGCCTGAAGCCTATAAATGTGGTTTAAATATGGAGCGTGATGTTTGTAAAGGTAATTCCAGCAGCTTTGCTGAGGGAATATCTGACTGATATCTAACAAGGCAGGAGCAAAAGTTGCTAAATTGTTCAGTGCTATACAGGGTTTCCAGGATCCCCTAAGGTGCCTTAGCTGATGAAATCTCTAGGTGCCACCAAACACTACAGACAACAGGAGTTCCTCCCCAAGAGGAGGTGACAGGACAGGGGCAACCTGTGTAAGCCAGGGGCTCTTCCCAATCAGTCAGGAGTTTCTGCCACAGCAGCCGGCTCTGCAGGGGGCTCCCTGAGTAATGCAGGGCACAGGGTCTGCATCTGGCACGGCACTGTTGGAGCCACTGACAGACTGCTCTCATCTATAAATACCGACTATAAATGTTGCAAGTGGACATCTTTATTTTTTTGGTTGTGCCCTTCCCTCCTTTTCTTTTTTTATAAGAGTTGGCGGAGACAGCAACACTTTACTATCTGTCTGTGAGAAACAGCAAATGCTGTACCAGTGTTATTAGCATTCGCATTAGCTGAGCTGATTTGCTCTCCCAGCAGCGGCCTCGCTTCCCACCAGCGGCAGCAGCCTGTAATCAGGGAGCACTAATGGGCCTGCTAATGAAGTTTTGCAGAATTGGTCTCTCTGAGAGGGGCATTAAAAAAATCCATCCAAGAGCCCGATTTCTGTGGTTTGATTTCTCTCCTTCTGCCCTCGCTCCCACTCCAAATAAAAGCAAGGAAGCACTACCCAGGACCCCCCATGCTGCCTGCACAGGAGCACCAAGGGAATGGTTTCCAAGTCTGGAGCAAACAGCGCCCCCACCCTCTGTGTTCTGTCTGTCCAGCTCCAGCCACAGGGCCTGGCACAGGGGAAGGAGGGAACAGCAGCCTTCCTGTAGAGAGGCCAGGGCAGGGAGGCAACCCAGCAGCCTGACCCCATCCTCAGAGAACACCACTTCCAGGGGAGTTTGCAAGATGTGTGCGAGTGCAGTCATATCAGTCATCCTGAGCACCAGAAGGAAATATACTGTATATCTCCACACTGGTTCATGTGTGTGTGTGTGGGGGGGGGGGGGGGGGGGGGGAGGGGATCTGCCTGAGTCAGATAGGGGCTGAGGGCCAGAGACTCCTTGAGAACCAGAGTTGACTCCCCTCCAAAAGCCTAAGGAGAGCCCGGAAGTTCCAGAGGAGAGGGGAGGGGATGGAGTTAGGGGAAGGCCCAGCAACAGCCCCAGCTGTCCTGGCTTCAGGCAGGGAGCATTTGAGTGCTTCTCAAGGACCTCAGGAAAGCCCCAAGGTAGCTGGGGAATAGCAGTAGGGGTGGAGGTGCCTATCCTAGGTCAGACTGTCTGGAAAGTCAGGCAAACACCGGGGCCTTTTACTTATTTATACACGAGCTGCTGGTATATTAAAGAGCACCAAGTATCATGCAGTGCCCAAACATGGGTATTGTGCTGAGTCCTCTCAGGAGTCTATGAGTGGCCTTCCTGGTCCCCCAACCACCCAACCCATGGTGGGGAATTGGACAGCCTCGGCCTCCTCAATGGTCACCCCCAAACCCAGGCTATGGAGGATTTTGAGATCCCTGGAAATCAGTCTCCAGGAATTCTCTCCCCCATTGTTAAAGGTCCATAAATACAATTTTGATTTGGCAGGTTATCCACATGAATGCCTCTAGATGGGGAGGATTATTCCAGTAAGGGAGAGCAAACACTGCTTGGTAATCATGTAATAGGCACCCCATTTCCCACTAAATTACTCTGAAAGCCTCATTTGCTGGGAGCCTGTCTACTTTCCCAAACAGGGCGTTCTTTCTTAGAAGCCTATGGAAGTGGACGCTTCCACACGCCTTTCATCTTCCCTTTTGAAATGCAACCCTGACCTTGGCCAGCCCTCCCTGCCAGGGCAGACCCAGGTCCCTGGCTTCCCAAGAACAGGGCAAAGTTACCAAGGCCCACATTCCTCCCTCTGAGGACACCCCTGGCTTCCCTGTGCAGGGGCACAGCAGCTCAAAAACAAGTTGCTCTGCCAGCAGCTCTCCCGCCCCAGAGCCTCCCCTTTCCTTCTGCATAGAGGCCTCTGCCCTCTGATCTTGGCCTTAGGTCACTGTCCTTTCTGTTCAAGTACAGTCTTTCCTTCAAAGAAACTAAAATACCCCCCCCCAAAAATAAAAAATAAAAAAAATAAAACAGCAAAAATCTAGCTGTGGCATTTTAAAGACTTTTCCACAAATTCTTTGTTACTCATGCCTAGAAAGGTGGGAGCTGTGTCACTACCCTCAGTGACTTGTCTAACTGTTAGAACACAGCAGAGGTGACCTCCTAGCTCAGAAGGGCCACAGTCTTACCTGCAGGGAAGGCATTCTGTGCTCTCCCAGCCTCTGGGAGCATTAAGGGCTCATGTGTGAGCCTTCTTCCAAACTCAGAGGCTACCACAGGCACGAACCTTACTCCACTGCCTGGCTAATGCTCCCACAGCCGCTTTCTTTTTGTTTTTAATCATCACCCAACAACATGTTTCTATTGTATTTTTATAGAGAGAAGGGAGGGAAGGAGGAAGGAAAAGGGAGAGAGTGAGGGATGGAGGGAGAGGAAGAAGAAGGGAGAGGGAGATAAGGAGACATCGATAAGCTGTCTCCCCTACATGCCCCCAACTGGGTACCTGCCCTGGTGGAAATCTAAGCTGCCACCTTTCAATGTAAGGGACAAGATCCAACCAAATGACTACACCTTTTGGGGCCACTTCTAAATTTTAAGGCCGATTAAATGTGTCCGACTTAGGGGAGATGGCAACACTTCTTTTTGAGGGATATATGTGTACATGAGAAATCGCATGTCTGGAAGTACTGATTCCTAGGAAGAGAGCCTGTAGCTTTAAAACTTCTGACCCACAGTAAAGAAATACATTTTCCACCGTTACCCAGTGCACAGACAGCAAGTACACCCACGTCCACTGGCCGGAACTGTGCACCACTGGTGAAGAATTCTGACCTCTACTCAATTTCACTCTTTCCAATGCTCCTTGTGATCCACCAAATCAAATTCACAACTCATTCAGATTGCCTCACAGCTGGAAACCTCACTGCTTTAAATAGTGAGGTCAGAAAGGGGGTGGGAACCTGGCCCAGCTAGCCAGAGTCTGGGAGGCACTGTCAGCAGCCATGTCCCTCCCCTACCCCCTGAGTCCAGCCAACTGTGCTCCCAGGCCTCTGAGATGCCCCACCCCCTATGCTGGACCCATCCTGAGAATCCCCTGGGCTCTTCGAGGTTCCAAGTGGGAGGCCCAGACCTGCCACTGTCCTCATTGTCTCCCCTGCTCTAGCCAAGCTGGGCACAGCCAGCAAACACTCTCTGTTCCCATGAGCCTTCTAAGACAAGACTAGCCTTCATGCAGACCTGAAATAAAGCCAGCCTAAAAAGCGAGTTGCAAATCACTGAAGAGCATCCTGCAATTTCTTCTTTTGTGGAATCGTGAATCGATACACCATAGCGCACTAGGGCCTTTAATACTAAGTCTCACTCAAGCAGGAATATGATTTTATTCAGATCCTACAGCACAGCTTCCTCCCTGCATGCTTCTTCCCCCAGCAGCCCGGGGGCCAAACCGCCCTCCTCCCCCCTCGTCCCTTTCGTTCGTCCTCTCTCCTCTTCCTCCTCCCTCATCATCTGTAACTTTGACCCACACCAAGGCAGGCCACCTGAAGATGGTGTGTAACAGGCCTGAGGATGGGAGAGCTGGCCTGACCCCAGCACACCTGTCGCTTAATCACCTGCTCAGATGTCTGCCAGGTGACTCCAGAACCAGCAGTCAGAGCCAATTAGCAGTTTGTGTGTCTCCTAACCACTGAGTCATTCACCTTAGTTTGTTTGAATCCTTTTGTGTGTTTATGTGTGTGTGTTTTTATTATTTTTTTTAATCTCCACCCAAGGATATTTTCCCCATAGCTTTTTAGAGAGAGTGGAAGGAAGAGGGAAAGACAGAGAGAAACACTGATGTGAGAGAGACACATTAATTGGTTGCCTCCCGCATGTCCCTAACCAGGGCAGGAACCTGAATCTCAGATACCTGCCCTTGACTGGAATGGAACCCCAGAACCTTCAGTCCACAGGCCACCGTTCTACCCACTGAGCCAAACCAACTAGGGCTCCTTTTGTTTTTTAAACTACTGCAGTAAATAATGCCACAGTCGTAAAGAACTCAATAAAACTAGAGTTCATATCACATATATTCTTATTTGGATAACTAGTTTAAAAAATGAATCACTCCCACGGGAAGGTGGGTCCATGCTTCATTTGCACTGAAAAGCTTCTCAAGCGAGAATTCTTTCCCTGAGAGGTTAGCTGTGAAAAACAGTTTGGTCGCTTTAAATATGTTTGCCTCCCTCCAATTACTATGAGAATCTGTCTTTCTCACCCATGGACCTGAGGGCCTCAGTGCCTAGGGACCCCACTGCATGTTCCGTGAACACTGGGAGTCAAGCTCGGGAGCTGGCGGTCAGTGTCATCCCAGACACCTGACTCCAGTTTCCTGATCTTTGATGTGGAGAGCCATTGCTAGAGATAGGAAAGGGGGCATCAGAGAAGATAATGGGGTCACCAGCCAAAGGGAATATTTTTGTCCCCATGCAATATTTAAAAATATCTGGGAGGCCTTATTACAAAGTCATTCATTGCATGGCTCCTGGGGATCCTGGGCCTGTTGGGTGGTTTACTAAATTTAACCCAGATTGTTCTCCCCTAAAAAAAGTCACTACTTTCCTTGTGAAGACTTCCCACTGGGTATTGTGTCAAATGGAAAGAAATACCTAATAGAGGACTTAAAGGTTTCCTGCCAACTGCCCTTTCTTACTCTGGTCTCCTGTTAAAATGATTTAACAAAATGAAACCCACAGAGAGAAAGTCACTGCAAAACTAAGATACTTGGCGAATCTTCCTAAAAACTGCTCTGCTCAGAGGTCTATCCGAGGTTTTCACTGCCTTCCCTTTTGCCCCTTCTAAGCCAATGATGCAGTTGGGTTTTTTAAATCTTTACACCTCTTTACAGAGAAGTTAGTTCTGCTGTTAATTTTCAGCATGCCCGATCAAAAGGAATAATTACAAAGCTGGACTTGACACTCCACGCTGCATTTGTTTCAGAAACCTGGCTCTCTCCATGACTAAGGTGTACCTAGGAAAGATGAAGATTCTCTGCACAATGGCCAATCAGCATGATTAAATACACAAGTAAACATACTTTCAATTTCTAAATATGATGTTTCTGGCTCATGAATTGGTAAAATCGACCATTTCCTAGCCACCCATACTTGACCCGTTAAGTGTCCCTATGATGGATAGAATTCCTTTGCATAACTAAAAGGAAACTGTTTCTATTGTGGGAAAACTTTCCAGGATGGGATATAAAGCCAACTCCAAACTCACTAGTGCTCTCTCTTTTCCCAACTGAGACCATAAAAACAAAAATTTAGTGATCACTTTCACTAAGTTACCCACTTGATCCTTAAAACAGTCCTAAAACCTTTCACTCCCATTTCCTAAATGAGAAAACCATTAGACTTTACACAATTGTCCTAAAGCTATACAAGTTAACCAACTATATAACTCAAAGCCCAAACTTTGCCTCTAAAGTTCATAATTTTATTCATCTTGCTAACACAGCCTTTGGTAAAACCATTTCCAAAAACTCTGAATTTAACAGTATACTTTTTTTAACCTAATATTAATTAAGCCAACCTGAGACTAGCAACTGAAATTACAGACATTTTATAACCAATTACCCCAATGTTACATAACCCTTATGTCTCTTCGCAAAGAACACAGTCACTTTATTCCCTCTTGGAACTTTGAATGTTAATAATTAAAAAATGAAATGTACTTGATGCTGAAGAAACTTTATTCTGGTATAAATTAAAGGAGAAAAATTATACCATTTTTCAATATATTAAAAAAACCTTGCTCAGAAATACAACAATGAAAATTTTAGTCAAGTAAGTGTTATAGACCACATTCTAATATAATTAAAATGCCTGCCAAAGATCAGCAGCTAAAAACAAAGCAAAAACTGTAAAAACAGGAAGGACAAATGTACAAACCCAGAATTATACTTGGAATCTTCAGCACTACTCTCTCAACAAATAGAGAAAATTATTAAGAACTCAATACCTTTAATCAACAGAACACTCCACCCAATGACTGCAGAATATACTTTCTTTTCAAGTTCCCAGAGAACATATACCAAAAATAATCCCTATCCTGGGCCTAAGCGACAAACTTCAAGTTTAGAAGAATTTAAATTATGTAGTTTCTCTGACCATAATGAAATAAAACTAGAAATGAGTAACAGAAAGATAACAAAAAACTCCATACACTTAGAAACTAAATGAATCTCCTAAGTAGCCCAAAGAGGAAGTCTCGAGAAATTTAAAAATACATTTATATAACTGAATGAAAATGAGAAAGCAACACATCAAAATCTATGGGACACAGCTAAAGCAGTGCTAAGAGGAAAATTTATAGCACTCAAGGTATACAGTAAAAAGGAAGTGTCTCTAATGATCTAAGCTTCTATGTCAAGAACATAAAAAAAGAGCAAAGAGGAAATAATAATAAAGGCAGAAATAAATGCAATTGAAAGCAGAAATACAATAGAGAAAATAAATGAAACAGAGAGCTGACTCTCTGTTGAAAATATCAATAAAGTTGAATAATCTCTAGCAAGATGAATAACAAAAAATGAAACACAAATTATTTGGCATGAATGAGATATTACTACAGATCTTGAAGACATCAAAGAAGTAATAGCGCCCTGCAGACATCAAAGAAGTAAACAGAGACTATTACAAACACCTCTATACAGTACATTTAACAACGTAGATGAAATAGACCAACTCCTCAAGATATTTTACAATAGCTCACCGAAGATGAAATAGATGATCTGAATAGCCCTATAACTGTTAAGGAAATTGAATTCTTAATTTAAACACCCCCCTCCCCCCAAAAAAAGAAATCTGTAAGTTCAGATCATTTCCCTGATGAATTCTACCAAATGTTTAAAGAAGAATTAATAGCAATTTACACAATTTCTTCTAGATGACAGGTGAATAAACACTTTTCAGTTCATTTTGAAATGCTAATATTACCCTAATACCAAAATCAGATAAAGGCAGAACAGAAAAAGAAAACTAAAGGCCAATATCAGTCATAGATGTAAAGATCCTTAACAAAATATTAGCAAATAGATTTCAGCTATATGTTTAGAAATGCATATAGTATGACCAGTAAAATTTATTCATGAATGCAAGACTGATTCAATATTTGAAAATTGATGTAATACACCATATCAACAAGCTAAAGAAGAAAACATTATATGATCATATTATTTTATGCAGAAAAAGCATTTGACACAATCACAAACCCATTCATGATTTTTTTTAAATCTTGGAAAATTAGAAATAAAAAGGAGTTTTCTAACTTGATAAGAACCCACAAAAACAAAACAAGAAAACAAAACCACTACAGCTAACATTATACTTAATGGTTAAGAACTGAATACTTTTCCTCTAAAATGTCTCCATTTTAGAGGAACTGTCTGTTTAGAAGGATGTCTGTTCTTACCACTCTTACTCAACACAGTGCTACAAATTCTAATCAGGGCAATAATGCAAGGCAAGGAAATAATAGGCATGCAGAAGAAAATGAGATGAAGAAGAAAAACTGTCCCTATTTGCTTATATAGAAAATTCCAAGTCATCTACAAAAAAAAAAAAGGCTACAACAAATACATGAGTTCAGCAGTCACAAGATACAAGAGCAACACATAAAAATCAATCACACTTCTACACATAATAATGAAAAACCAAAATTTAAAAGATAATACCATTTAAAATCACTTGGAGAAATACTTACATATAAATCTAACAAAATACATATACAACTTGCATGCTGAAAACTACACAAATGTGCTGATAAAAGAAACTAAAGATGAACTAAATAAATGAGACACATATTATATTTATAGATTGGAAAATGCAACACAGTACAGATGTCAATTCTCCTCAAACTAATACACAGATTTAATATAATTCTTTTTAAAATATCCACAAAAGTTTTTGTTGATATATACCAATGATTTTTAAGTTTTTCATCTCATGGTACACATAAATGAATTAATAAAATTCTGGGACACATCAAAACATCTTTTCTGCAGATCTGACAAAAATCATAGGTATAATTTTGATTGATTTATAAAAACAAAACAAACTAATGATAATCATTACCTATCATTTTTGCTCCAAAGTGACTTTTTAAAAAAGGATGTGCCTATATTTGTGTATCAGGATTTCTGGTACCAAAAATAAACCAATCAGAGAGAAACCAAGACAGCGGCATAGGTAAACACCTAAACTGCTACCTTGCACAACAATTTCAAACTATAACTAAAAGACAAAATGGACATCATCCAGAACCACAGGAAGGCTGGCTGAGTGAAAATTCTGCAACTAGAAGAAAAGAGAAAGGCACACTGAGACTCAGAGGAACAGCAGGAGGCAGAGGTACTGAGACATGCGCATGGAGAGGAATGGCAACTGAGTGCGTGGCTGGCTTTCTCAAGTGGGAGGGAGACCAAAGCTCCCAACTATGCTGAACTTCAGTTCCAGGCAAGACTCTGAGGACCCAGACTCATATAGGGTAAAACTGGTCTGTCAGGAAAGAGAAAAGCATACTGAGACTCAGAAAAACTGTGGAAGGCAAAGGTACAGAGGCACGCACGCGGAAAGGGTGGGCAACTAAATACGCGGCTGGCTTTCTCAAGAGAGAAGGGGACAAAAGTTTCTGATTGCACTGAACTCCAGTTCCCAGAGAGACTCTGGGGACCCAGGGACTCATTCATGAAGAAACTGGACTGTCTGGCAGAAGGTGGCTTTCTCTCAGAGGTGCTTGCTGCGATTACCACAGGACACTGAGACACAGGGGCCTATTAGGGCAGGGCTGACAGGAAACCAATGTTGTTTGCTCCACCCTGAGACTCCGCCCCATCCAAGCTGAGCACAGAGTCTTTTGCAAGTCTTGTCTTATAAGGGTGTCTCCAGCACAGAAGTTCTCCCAGCATAGACACAGCTGATCCTCACAGCCAATTGCCTGGAGGTCAAATCTTCCCAGCAATACCAACAAAAATCAAGGCTTAACTACAACAAGGTTGTGCACACAGTACACAAAGGGGTGCACCAAGAGTGTCCACCTCAGATAACTAGGGAGGCTGAACGACTAGGCCCTATAGGATACCTAGCACACAAAGATACTCTACCAACTCAGAGAAGCAGCAAAAATGTGTAGACAAAGAAACAGATCACAAATAAAAGAAATGGAGGAAAGCAAATGACTGGATATAGAGTTGAAAACCATGGTTATAAGGTTTATCAAGAATTTTCTAGAAAAGGCCAATAAATTTAGTGAGACCCTTGAGGATATGAAAAAGGACCAACTAGAAATTAAGCATACACTGACTAAAGTAAAAAATATTATACAGAGATCTAACAGCAGACTAGAGGATCATAAGAATATAGTCAAATATTTCAAATAGAAAGAAGTAAAACATCTTACCAGAAGAGCAAAAAGAAAAAAGAATCCAAAAATATGAAGATAGTATAAGGAGCGTCTGGGACAACTTCAAGCGTACCAACATCTGAATTATGAAGGTGCCAGAAGAAGAGAAAGAGCAAGCTACTGAAAACCTATTTGAAGAAACAATGACTGAAAACTTTCCCCACCTGGTGAAATAAATAGACTTACAAGTCCAGGAATCACACAGAACCCTCCCAAAAACGGAATCCAAAGATGAACACACCAGGATACATCATAATTAAAATGCCAAGAGCAAAAGACAAGGAGAGAATATTAAAAGCAGCAAGAGAAAAACAGTTAGTTACCTACAAGGGAGCACCCATACAACTGTCAGCTGATTTCTAAAAAGAAACTATGAAGGCCAGATGGGAGTTGCAAGAAATATTCAAAGTGATGAATAGCAAGAACCTACAACCAAGATTACTCTCTACCCAGCAAAGCTATCATTCAGAACTGAAGGGCAGATAAAGAGCTTCACAGATAAGAAAAAGCTAGAGGAGTTCCTCACCATCAAACCAGTATTATATGAAATGCTGAAAGGTATTCTTTAAGAAAAGGAAGAAGAAGGAAAAAGGTACAGATAAAAATTATGAACAAGTGAATCTAAAAATCAAGTGAATAAAAAAACCTGATTAACAGAATAAACTGGTGAATATAATAGAATCAGGGGCACAGAAAGGGAATGGACTGACGATTCTTGGGGGGAAAGAGGTGTGGGGTGCAGGAAGAGACTGGACAAAAATTGTACATCTATGGATGAGGACAGTAAGAGTCAGGGGTAAGGGCAGAGGGTGGGATGGGAACCAAGTGGAGGGGAGCTATGGGGGGAAAAAAGGAACAATTGTAATAATCTGAAAAATAAAGATTAAATTAATAAAAAGAATTAACCAATCAGACACAACTTTATTATGCAATGGGACCAATAAGATGCAACTCTACTATATAACCAATATATTTATGGCTCAAGACAGGGCATTCTCACTGGATGGCTATTGTTGTGTTGGCTGTGATCATTTTTGACAGTCTAAAGCAAGCATGTCAAACTCCTGGCCCACGTGCTGCATGCCTTGTTTATTTGGCCAGTGTTAGCCTTTGAGTTTGACATGCTTGATCTAAGGGAAAAGATGTCCATGCCCCTGACTAAATAGGCATTTTCATGTTTTAAAATTTCTTGCTGCATACTAGATGAAAATCCCTGATATAGATAAAATGATTTAAATATTTATAAGAAGCAAAAGAGCTATAATATCTTAAACAATTTTGAAAAAGAATGAAAATGGAATGAAATGGAATGAAATGAAATTATTTCAAGACTTACATCAGTACAATTATCAAGACTGTGTAGTATTGACAAAGACATAATCATATAGATAGTCAATAGATCAGAATGGAGAAAACAGAAACAGACCCATAGATATATACCCAATTGATTTTTTGCAACTGGGATGAAATCTCCAAACAATTATGCTGGGTGAAAAAAAGCCAATCCCCAAAAGTCACATACTGTATGATTCCATTTAGATAACAGTCTTGAAATGGCAACACTACATGAGTGGGGAATAGGTTAGTGGTTGCCAGAGATTAAGAACAGAGAGAGTGGGATGGAAGTGAGTGTGGCTATAGGAGAGCAGCATGAGGTACACTTGAGGAGATAGAAATGCTTTGTCTTCACGCTCCAATGTCCAATCCTAGTTGTGATATCTTATTATAGTTTTTAAGAGGTTAACATTGAGAGAAACTGAGTAAAGGCTAGGAGGTTCTGTCTCCATTATTTCTTACAACTACATGTGAATCGATATTTATTTTGAGTGTAATTTAAAACCACACAGGAAGAAAACACAGATGAGTATTTAAGTGATTAAGGGTGGAGGAAAAGTTTTAAGCACACAGATCAATGGATAAAATTATAAATGAAAGATCGTTAGATCGGACTACTTTAAAAGGTTTGTAGGTAAAAAAAATTATCATGAATCATTCAATGGAGTACACTGCTGTCATAAAAAGAACAAGGAAGCTATGTACTGATAGAAATGGACTTGAAAATAAGAGAAAAAATTGTACAAGAGTAAATATATTTATTATTTGTGCATAAAGAAAGCATACATGTAAAATATGTTTATAAATCTGTCATGTGTAGAAGTCTACATAGTAATAACAATGAGTGATTTCAAGAGGGCAACTAGGTGATAAGATAGCAAGCAATATGATTGAAGGAACATATTATGAATACTCTTTAGACTGTCAAAGCTGGAATCATACATACATGTGCTACCCTTCAAAAATAAATTGTTATTTATTAAACAACAAATATATCTTCTACAAAAAAGTTTTAAATAGAAAAAACAAAATGTTAGCAATAAAACTAAAAACTATTATAACATCCTTCATATGTAAACATATCTTTAAATATCTAATATACTAATAGAGGAATATGCAAATTAGCCAGGGCACCGTCATGTCATGACTGATCTACAAGCTGCAGAGAGCTACAGGAGGGTGGTGCAGTGGGCAGAGAGTGGCAGGGAGCAGTGGAGAGCTACCAGTGGCAGCAGGCAGGGTGACCAGCTGAGGCAAGTGGCAGTGAACTCCTCATGCACAGATTTGTGCACAGGGCTACTAGTCCTATCTAATAAAAGAGTAATATGCAAATTAACCATCACTCTGCTACACCTGCAAGCCATGCCCACCAGCCAATCAGGAGCAAATAAACCCAACCAAGATGGAGATGGCCATGGAGAGAAGGAAGGAGGCTTGGGTTTCTCCAGCAATGGAAGAAGCCAAGCTTTCCATCTGCCCTGGCCAGCCTTGGCCGGGGGTGGAGCAGGGTGATTGCAATGTGCTGGAAGTCCCCTGCCCAGGGCCTGAGCCTCAGAGCCTCAGCCAGAGACTTACAGCCTTGGCGGGAAAAAGCCTGGCGATCACAGTGAGCTGGGGGTCTCATGCCTACGGCCCAAACCTCAAAGCCTTAGAGCCTTGGAGCCTCGGCCAGATGCTTGTGGCCTTGGTCGGGGGCTGAGCCAAGCAATAGGAGCGAGCTGGGGGTCCCCTACCCAGGGTTGGTGGCTTTAGGCCTCGGCAAGGGCAAAGCTGGTGATAGGTGTGAACTATAGAGGAAACACCTTTTCTGACTGCTCATTGGCTAAGCTCCCTGTATGCCACTGGTAACATTCTTAGTAACTTGGGTATAAGAATCCAAAAAGGTGACCTAGGACTTTTGCACCACATTCCTGGAGAAAAAAATAAAGGTTTGCTGCTGGGGGGCTAAGAAATATCACATCCTGCCCTAGGTGGTTTGGCTCCGTGGATAATGCCTAGGTTTGCCAACTGCAGGGTCAGGGTTAGATTATGATCAAGGGCATTTACCTATGTTGCAGGCTCCTTCCTGGCCAGGGCCCAGGTCAAGGCTCATGCAGGAGGCAACCAATCAAAGTGTTTCTCTCGTTTTGATGTTTCTCTCTGTCTTTCCCTTTTTCTTCCACTCTCTAAAAATCAATGAGAACATATCCTCAGGTGAGGATAAAAAAAGAAAGAAATATCATATCCTATGAAAGACACATCTTGAAAATGCCTAAAGAAAGTTATTATTTTTTTCATGGTAAAGGGACCGGAGTCCATGTTGATGAAAACACCTTAGTGGCTGTGGTGACTGGCAGTGGCTGCAGCAGTGGGGTGATGGGGCTGGTGCCTTTCCCTGATCAGCCTTGTCGCGTCCCACAAAGGGAGGCCAGATTGCAGCTTAGGCCATCAGTAGGACGTCCCCTGAGGGCTCTCAGTATATGAGAGGGGGTAGGCTGGGCTGAGGGGACCCCCACCCCCAGTGAACGAATTTCGTGCACTGGGCCCCTAGTATTAAAATAAACATCCTGTTCACCATTAAGAAAAATCTGCAAAGAGCATAAAGATGTTTTTCAGAAGTTGAAATACACATGACATTCAAAACAATATTTATCCTGATTAGCAATCAAAGATAGAAGAATTAAAGATAAACTATTTTGCCTATCAAATTGACAACAAATTTAAAAAAATACTTAATACTTGTAAGCTGGAACAACTTATAAAATATTGGAAACAGCCAAACTGACCAAAGAGAAAAAAATGTTGAAATGCAGTATGGTGGGCAAGAGCTTTATGGTTGTGGGCTCTCCAGCTCTGCAGGATCAGGAAGCCAAGGATCCATCCTCATACCCCACTTCTGGTGCCTACCTGCAGCTTGGCCACTGCCCATGTTAGATTCCTGAGGCCTTTTAAATGATTGATTAATGATGGATATGGATGCAAAATAATAAAAGACTTCTCTACTGAAGCAAGAGAATATTCTTCACATCACCTTCTAGTAGCTCAATTTCAGTCTTCAGGAAAGGGCAAAACAAGTGAAATTCAGAAAACTGAAGAGAAGAAAACCTCATTTTGGAACTCTTTCTCCTCGACTACTCCTTAACCCATCTTTCTACTTATTTCAATTTTGCTGTGAATTCATAAATAGTGAAGAACAAAGAAATAGAAGATACATTTGGGAGCTTTATACCAAGAAATTTGCTTTGAAAGCTGCTATTCTTTGGAGGGAAAAGTATATCAAGTTCCTGTCTGATTTTTTTTAACAAGATTTCTTATATCCTTAGATCTTGAAGAAAACAAATATAAATATATATCTGTACACTATTTTTAGCAGCTGTGTAAGAATAATAAGATTTGTAAATTAAGGACTTTGTCATGTGGATGTTTTGCCACTGAAGTTAAATGCTCAGAAGATCTTTTATAACTCTTTAATATTATATTTTTGATCTGTCCACTTAGATGACATTATTTGCCCTTGCAAATCCACCTCTTCTTCTAGTTATGATCTTGTTATGAACAGTGTTCATACTCACTGTGCAGATATCCATGTATTATCTATTTAAACAACATCATTAAGCCATCACTCAAGGAAATTGAATGAAGTGAACATAGACATAGGTCTTCCCCCCCACCCCCTTTTTAAATGAAACAAATACTTTTTTTTATCTTCCACTTCCCCCTCCCCCTTTTTTCCCTTTTGGAAACCATGTCAGGAACTAGGTAGTTTAAGATAAGCAATTGAGGGGACTGAGAGAGTGAACCACACAGAACCTGGCTTCTTTGTGCTTCATAATAAGGTGCGCTGCTGGTCAGCCTCATTAAGCACCCTTCTAATGAGAAGGTCGTGAGAAATCTAGCTGACAAGACTGAAGGAGTTCCAGAAACAGGACCACAGAGTTTACACCCAGGGATCCTTGCTGAAAAGAGACACTGGACCTAAATGGCACAGCAAGACTTGGTTCTTGTTTGGCTAAACTTTTCAATACCATAGGCAGTTAGGTCACCGACAGCTACCCGAAAAACACGGAGACCACCTACCTTGAGGAGATGGAAGATTTGGAGTAAGCCGTCATAGATGTAATTCCTCTTATGGATTTTTTAACAATGGACCTCTATCAACTACAGGAGATTCCTGGCACTAGCCCTCCCTGTTTCACCATGATTCTGTGGACTCGGGTGTCTCTAAAGGAGCATATGCTGGAATCACAGGAAACCTATCTGGTTGGCATGTGCCTTTCAGGAAAAGCCATTTACAGAGATTAGGGAAGAAAAGAAAGAGTGGAAAAGTTGTGATTTGAAGAGGAAGACTTCCCTTCTTTGAATCCAGAAGCTGGCAAACAGAACTAGCCATGCAGACCTATTGGGACCCTTTCTGGGGTACGGGAAAACCCACCTGGTGCCAAACAAACCTCCAAAATGCTAGTTATCAGAAGTTTCCAAAGAAGATCCTGCTGCTTCCTTCCCTGCTGCATTCACCTCACCAGGATCTCACTATGAAAATGGTAACAAATCATTCAACATGGTTCCAAGTGTCTATAAGAACCTGGTCCCTAAGCCTATACCACCTCTTTCCAAGCCCAGTGAATGGAAAGCTATGGAATGGAATGCAAATCAGGATCCCTTTCCTCTAGCTGGGATTCTTTTTTTACCAGTCCAATCTCTGTTTCCAAACCAGTGGTACTCACTGGCTGGTGGTGCAGTTTTAAGCTCTCCCAAAGAGAGTCCGGACCTCCAGCATCACGCCTCTAATTGAGATTAGCTCCTCTCCTCTGACCAAGTTGACGCGACAGAAAACGCAAGTTTCTGAAGACTCTGAAGGATGACTGAAATGGAGACTTCTCAGAGAACAGAGACTGTGACAAGCTGGAAGATTTGGAGGACAACAGCACATCTGAATCAAAGGAAAATGGAGAGAAAGGCTGTCATCAGAATGGTCTCCCTCTCCTATAGAGGAGGAAGGGGAGGTCCTCTCACACTCACTGGAAGCAGAGCACAGGTTATTGAAGCAATGGGATGGCAGAAGTATCCTGAAAATGATGAGAATCACATTCCCCTCAGAGAGGATGAGCTTAAAGAGTTCCATATGAAGACAGAGCAGCTGAAAAGAAATGGCTTTGGGAAGAATGGCTTCTTGCAAAGCCGCACTTCTAGCCTGTTCTCCCTTTGGAGAAGCACGTGCAAAGCAGAGTGTGAGGATTCAGACACAGAAACCAGTAGCAGTGAAACATCACATGATGATGCCTGGAAGTAGGCACATAAATGTTCAGTTAAATCTGACCCATAAACTCAGCTTGTGTAGTTATGGGGAACACACAAAAAAATCCTTTCCCTTTCTTATGTTGTTGCTGAATATTTCGTGAGCAGGGGAAATAATCATATCCCAAAGAGGGAGTGATTGGCTTGTTTAGCTTTTGTTGTTTTCCTTTCCTGTTATTTGCTTAATACAGAAAATTTGTGTGATGAGAAATATTTTTAAATTACATCACTAGTAAATATGGGGCAATGCACAAGTGGGGGCTGCAATAAGAAAAGCAATCAGGAGAGGAGGAGACTCTGGTCTGCAGCAATAGCTCCCACCAGCCCTTAGGGCACTCACTCCTGTGCTCAAGCAATCACTGTCAATGAAAAGTGACTACTGAAGTTATAATTGTATTAAATTAATGCTAATAACTTGGATATTTTATTTTATTTTTGGCTGTTTGGGAATGTTAGCCCCTAACCAAGCATATGTGCGGGGACTTTTTTGTTTGTTTGTTTGTTTGTTTGTTTTTTCTTTTGGGGGGGGTACAGCTGTGAAATATTTGGTTGTCAAAATGTATTATTCTTGCAGCCTTGATATTCACGGTGGATTGTAAAATATAAATTTTTGTGAGATTTCAAATATTAAGATTATTTTGATAACACTATTTACAGATTTAAAAGATGTCTTGAGGGGGGAATTACTGCATAAAATAACTAACTTAGAATAAATATTTTGCATTAAAAAAAAGAAATGCAATATGGTATATCCTTATCCTAGAATATTATTTAGCCATTTTTGATGTCTGAAAAATGCAGTGGTTTACAATATTCATTATATAATAAAAACATCAATATGTAAAATTGAATATACAAAATTATGACAGTTAAAATGTTAAAATTCTAGTTGTGAAATTTCTGGATTGCAAGACAGCAATAAATACTTTGAAAAATAATTAAAACATGGTATTTAACTGACTTTTGCCAGGGCCTCAAAAGAACTTAAATTGAAGTTCAAGAAACCTTTCTTACCATTTGGTTTTTCTCTCAGCTCTGGAAAGTTCCTTGGCTAAAGGTAATTCTCTCCTTTCTCCTCTCTCTCTATGGCAGCTGACATTCCCATTCAATTAGCTTCAGAGAATCCCCTAACACAGCTCAGAATCTTGGACATGGAATCCTTTCCTTGCCCAGTGACCTTGTCAATCAATCCATCAGATGGGAGGGACCCCAGGGAATGGATCTTGAAGTTAAAAGAGCAAAAACCAATTTATCCCCCTGGCATTGCTTCCATTTTGGCTCTGTGTCTGCCTCAAAGGAAAGTGGAAAGTGATTCTGATTACCCTCTTGTCATTCTGCCTGCTGGAGGGCCTGTCTGCCAATCTGGCTGCGTGGTTGGCACTCTGTCCTTGTGCGGATGTTCTGCTGGCACATGCCTGGTCCTCTCTCCTTTTTCCTCTCTCATCATTCTGAAACCTTCCTAGATTGCTTTTCTTATTTGGGAAGCCAACGTGTCGATCAACAAAATGAGAAACAACCAGTGAATTGGATTGTTAGAAGAAGTGGGCTGTTAAATTCTTACTTCCACATTCACCTCATTGGGTTCACCAGGTGGGAGGAGTGCCTCTGTTATAGAATGTTCCTCCCTCCCTGGTCAGCTTCTTCCACAGAGGAGGGAGAATCAGAGGAAAGGGGAGGAAAAGGAGGCTTTTGGGGGAGCCCTCCTAATTTTTTAAAATAAACTTATTTTCCAGTTTTCCCAACTTAATCTGTGTCTTGCCTTAGTTAAGAGTGCACTTCCTATCCAAAAACCTCAGGCCAGCTGAGCACCTCTGAAGAGTGAGTATCAGAGTTAGAGCAACAGCCTAATTCGGTTATCATTGGGGGAGCAATGATTGCACATAACAGCTGGTGGCCATCGGGAGATGGACCACCATTTCTCTTCCACTTTGGACTGACACCAGTCCAAAAGAAGTGAGGAATTTAGCCAAGGTCCATTCTTTCTTCTGGTAACAGATGCATCTTTCGTTTAGGGAAATGCCACATCCTGAGTCCAACCTCCACTGGGCACATGACCCAGTCCCATTTCCTTGGCCAAAATGATTCAGGGTTGAGTTGATGATCCAAGGTAGACAAATCACAATCAATTATATGACTGCTTCCCCAGGATTATGGGGGAGAGGACTGTTTAGGCAGGATGGCTAGCTGGCAGAGGAGAAGCCTGTTGCTGCTGGTGGCCATTCTTGCTACTATTTGCCCGAGAGGATGAGCACAGCAGCCTCCTTGTCCACCTGAGATCACCTGGATTCAGCCATATCCCCAACAGTCTGATTTGAATTGCCCATTCAGTCTACCTGCTTATTTTTACAAAGTAGCTTTTCTTCCTATGCAAAGATCTTCATTCTAGGACTTTTGCTGGATTTTTTTAACCCCTGATTTTCTAAACTTACAAATTGTGGGGGAGGGCCTGTGTTACAGAATTTTAAAAAATGTTTTTTTACCTGTTCACAACCAGAATAATCAACTTTTAATTGCAGAGTGATATTAATTTAACCGTCCTGAATTTAAACACCAAATCAAGATGTGACTCCCCTATGGACAGATACTTCAAAGGCACCTCTCCTGCTCAGTCATGAGATAGATTCAACTGTCTGTAGAAGGTATCAAGTTAGAGGGTGCTCAAATTTAACACTAGGATGACAGCCTTTGTTTAATTATCTCTTAATTGGAAAATAAACCAGAGACATAGTAAACAGAATGAGGTGAATGTGGAAGTGAGAATTTAAAGTACCAGATTAAGATTAAATTTACTCATTCAGTGAACATTCTGAGCTTCCACTCACAGAAGCCACCCATAGTAATCACAGAGCACTGAACAGAAGGCCTGCCTGTGGTCCTTCCCCTAAATGGGAACTATGATTATTATTGGGTGTTTGGGAAACACCTCCTACCCAAAAAAGAAGTGAGGAATTTAGCCAAGGTCCAGTCTCTCCCAAGCTGGGGGGGGGGGGGGGGGGGCGGAGGGCTGAATTCTAACCGAGGCCCATACTCCAGATCCACACCCATTCCCCTGTGGACTCAGAAAACACTTGGGCTGAGCCACTGGAGGCTCATGGTGTCTAGGGGGAAGGACATAGTGTTCAGTAGAGAGAGGAGAAGCCACACTGCTGATAGCTAAGAAGGGGTGAGGAGTGGGGAGACAGGGAGGCAGAGTCTGGACAACTCTTTCTATGGAGGAAAAAAGGGGAGGCCCAGATAAGAGGGGGAACATTCTCAGAGGAAGGGTTCTTAAAAGATAGAAGATACCTGAACATATTTAAAAATGAATGAGAAAGAATAAGTAGTGAGAAAGAGACTGAAAATTCTGGCAAAAGATGATGGTTGATAAAGTGATACAGCAAGACCTCCAGAAAGGCAGGAGGGGAGGAACAATATGGGTTTGAAGTATAAGGGAATGTAAGAGTAAAACAAGAATGATGGAAACCAACGCACACAAGTGAGCAGGGCAGCACTACTGACTGGAGGGGAGAATGTGCAGGGGGAGAAACTGAGAAGCAACCAGGTGGGCAGCAGGGAGCATTTGAGAATCATGGGAAATGAAGAGCTCACCAAAGTGACAGCAGCAGGTTTTCTGGAGAATCCTAGCAGGGACCAAAGTGATAGGAGGGCAGGGAGAGGATAGCTGGGGCCCAGAAGATGGTGAAAAGAAGATACTATAGCTGAGTCAAGGCCAGGAGAAGCACAGTGAGGGGAGGAGGACACATAGATGGACCACAGACCCAGAGGAAGGAAGAAAAGGGGAGGGGACCCAGGGACCCAGCACTGAGACTTCTGGGGTGCCCCAATTAAGCCCCTTAGAACCAACTAGAGTAAGGTCTGATACATCCTCAGCCTTATTGCCAGGACACCAGATGGGGCTGACATTGTAGGAGAGGGTGGGACGCCCCACTGTGACAGCACTCTGAATCTAGGGGACACTGGATTCCAGGACTCAGCCCCAAAGCTGGAGAACCCTTTCCCTGACAGACTACCTAGCCCCCTCTAATCTTCACAGCTCCTGTCCCAAGTGAGGTGCAGTTCCAGAGAAGAGGTGACCCCGGCTCAGCCAGCAGCAGGCAGCTGTGGACTCCAAGAATCAATCAAGCCTGTCAGCAGGCGGAGCTGGAATGGAGCTCAGTTCCAGGGAAACAGCATCTATGCTGCTTTAGCAAGTCAAGCTGAATTAGGTAGATTCCAGGAGAAGACTACAGGAAGCACTTCTTCAGTCTTTCTAAACTGTTAAAGTAGTAGTCAGGCCTGGAGAATCAAGCACCTCTCTTCTCATTCTTTGCAGTTATTTCAACTCCTGCTCATTGTAGCATAATGAAGGTGAATATATCAAAAATAGCAAAAACTCCCATTTACTAACAGTAAAAACTTGCAACATGCCAGGCACTGCGCTAAAGCCATTAAATGAACGATGGCAACAACACTTGGAAGTAGGTGTTCACCTCATCAGATAGATGATAAAACAAACACACTGAGCTGGATCGGCTCAATTCACACATCAGTAAGCAGGGTCCAGGCCCCAGTCTGCTCACCTCCAGCAACACTCCTATGGCCTTCACTCGCAGCACAAAGCACTCACTGGTTCTTAAAGGCCCCCCCTCCCCCAGGTGAGCTGCTTCTTCGGAGTCGGAGGAGCTTTACAACCATCCCTGCGCAGCAGCAGGGCAGACCTCAAAGCCTCTCTGGAACCCGGAGCCTGGGATCCTGATGGGCTTGGGGCCCGGGCCTGCTGCAAGATGAGTGGAACAGGTGCCTTACAAGGCAAGCAGCCTCGAAGAGAGGAGCTTCCCAGCTTGACTGATTTAGCAGCTGGCGACATGGTTCTTTCCAACATTGCCCTCTGCAATTCTCTCAGGGGAGTTTCAGATCTCTGGCATGATACCCACAGTTGGCAAAAATAGCTGTGTGGCCTGGAGCACCTCATCCTTACCCCACAATTCCAGAGACCATGGAGGAGAAAAGGGGAACATCCTTTCCTGAGGGGCAGAAACCTTTTTCTAAATCCCACCCTATCCCTGTGTTCTCATGTGTCATTGGCCAAATTGGCATCATCTGCCCAATCCTGAATCAAAATTGTTCTAGAGTCTAGACCAGTGGTCGGCAAACTGCAACTCTCGATCCGCAGTTTGCCGCTCTGTTGACTAATGAGTTTGCTGACCATTGACCAATGATCCTTAATCCTGGCTGCACATTTTAATCACCTGGGAGCTTTAAATACACACTCCAGACAAATTAAATCAGCATCTCTTCTAGTGAGGCCTAAGTATCAGCATATTTTAAAGAATAACTTAGGTGTTTTTTCCTTACCCCTGAGGATATGTTCTTTTATTGATTTTTAGAGGAGAAAGGGAAGAAAGAGAGAAACATCATTACGAGAGAAACATCAATTGCCTCCTGTATGCTCCCCAACTGGGTATCAAACCTGGGTATGTGTCTGACCAACTGAGCCACCCAGCCAGGGCACTATCTCAGGTGTTTTTAATGTCCAGCCATGGTGGAAAACCACAGCTGGACTAAACAAGTTTCACCCTTAGGCCAGATGCCAGAGGAAATTCTGGATTCTGCTGGCAAGAAAGAAGGCAGATGGGATTGGGGATGGATAGGCCATTGATTGTGGCTGTCACAAACAGATCTCTCAGCAGAACTCAGGATGAGAGAAACTTCATGGAAAGGAAAGGGTCTTAGAGGGAGGATAAAAGCATAGACCAAGACCCAGAGTGTCTACGTGGGAGGGTAACACGGTGTGGGGGCCCCAGGATTTATTATAAACTTCAGGATCTCTCCCACCACAGGACATCCTTTGTATCCCCCACTCCTCCCAGGCACATCCTCACCCATAGCACTGGGTGCTTTTTGTTGTATCCATAGCACCCAAACAACACTGGAAAAGATTGATGAGCCATGGAAGATGAGGATAGTGAAAGCAATGGGACAGACAGCAGCCCCAGCAAAAATACCCTGGAGAGAGGAAAGGAAACTGAGGAAACACTCCTGGTTTTGAGATGTGTCTGTGGCCTAACCTTGCTTTTTGTCTCCTTGGAAACTCATCCGACTGCATGAGCTCATAGAGAAGCTAAATACTTCTGTGGTTCAGAGGGAGGAAGGTTGGGACTTGAGAGATGTTTCCCTATGGGTGTCCTTCACCTGTTTTCTCAATCTCTCTTACTTATAAATACCAGTAGAGCCCTAGAATCACCTGGGAAACTTCTAAAAGTCCCATTACCCTAGGGGTCAATCTTCACACCATTAAATCTGAGTACCTCTGGGACGGTTATAAGCATGAATAGTTTTTAAATCTCCCCAGAGTGACTCCAAGGTGTAGCCCAATTTGAGAACCACTGTTCTAAATTTAAGATCCAAATAAACCTTTGGTTGATCTCAACCAAAGGACTTATATGCATCTATATAAGCACAACCAATGGACACAAGACACTGGGAGTGGGGGAGGTGAGAGCATGCGACAGCGGGTAGGGAAGGCTGGGGGAAGGGCAATGGGGGGGGAAGGGAGATATATGTACTACTATATATAATACTTTAAACAATAAAAAATGAAAAATAATCTAAATAAACCAATAACATCATTTTCCTTTTTAAAAACTTTCGTATGAGAATCCTCACCAGGAGCCATGGAGTTGTTAGAGAGGATCCCTCCATGTTAAGCCTGTAAGTCTGGATGGGGGGTGAGTGGTATCACCGGAGCCTTTTATCAAAAACACAGATTGTCTTTTTCAAGAAGGTGCTGATAGCTCCCAATTTGCCACCAGCCACAAGGAGGGAGGTGCAGTGGAGGGCACAGTCTGCAGCCCACCTACTCAGGACAAGCACTAACTCACGTTTGACATCTGTTAACAAATACAAACTGAAAATTATTTTGAACACAGGATGAAAGGAGAAGGGAGGGAAACGCCATTAGCAATGACCCAGAAATTTACAATAATTGAACCCACTCTCTGTTTATTATTAGTGCTGCCACCCTGAAAGCTTCCAGGGAGGGATGGGCATCTGCGGAGGCCATTGGAGTCACTCAGGCAGCCGGGAGCTCAGGATGCTCAGTTGTGGCCCAGGCAGCAACACCCTCATGTCACAAGTTTAATCTGTGCACTAAGGCAGGCGGCTCCTCTCCCTCCAGCACAGATACCTGTTTTCCAAGGGGAATTCTGTCTCTGCCACCTCGGGTCAGCGGGGTGGATTAATATGTTCCCCACAAGCTGGGTTTCTCATCTTCTTATGACAACGAATTTTTTCAAGATAAAACGGGCTCTTTTAGGGGCTGTGGGAGGATGAGTCACAGCTGGGGCTCCAGCACTTTGCTCTCCATTAAAATGTCCAGCGAGCCTTTGCAAACCCTGTGTGCACACCAAGCTGCTTCCCACAGCAATCACAGCAGCAGCTGGGTGTGGGGTTTGGGGAGGCACCTGGTGATTCTGCCTGCAGCCAAGCTTGAGGACCAGTAAACTGGAGGCATGAGATTACTGCCCACCCCTCACCCCCAGCTACACGTTCTGATCTGCCAGCAGCTTTTCCAACTACCAATACCAGTGTCCACTCCTGGAGACACTCCTCTAGCTGACCTGGGGTTAGGCCACAGTTGGGGTTTCTGAAAGTCCCAGGAGGATCCTACCAGGAGCCAGGGTTGAGAAGCATTGTGCTGGAGGGTGGGGCTCACAGCAGTCAGATGGGGGTCACCTCCTCCAAAACCTCCACAGTACCCAAATCTCCTCTCTAAAAGACTCTGGACAGAGGGACTAGGCCAGTGCTAATAGGTGAGCCTGAGCTCCCTGTTGGATTGGTGCCCCAGGTGGTTGGCATACCCACCCTCTCATTGGGGAGGCAGGACCAGCCCACTGCCTTTGTGTAGAACGTGCAGTTGCATATGCCCTGACATTTTAAGCTGCATGCTGACTTTATTTATTTTTATTTTTAAAAATATATTTTTTATTGAGTTCAGAGAAGAAGGGAGAGGGAGAGAGAGAGAAACATTAATGATGAGAGAGAATCGTTGATTGGCTGCCCCCTGCCTTCTTCCCTTGACCAGAATCAAACCTGAGACCTTTTAGTCTGCAGGCCAACATTCTATCCACTGAGCCAAACCAGCTAGGACTAGATGCTAAGTGCTCAGGGAAGCGTCCGTTTGAAAGAGTCCTGTGGCAAACAGGTCTTTGGTAAAATTAATCATAATTTATAAGTCTAATCATCCGCTCTCAACACTTGGTCTGTTTTCAAGCTCTGTGTTCCGTGTTCTGACCTAGTGATGTGCTTGTGCTTGCATCCCTATGGTGGCAACTCCTTTGTATAATAGCTCACTCCTAACCTCGCCTCTGGGATCAGAGTGAACACTGGACTCATCCCAGGGTCTGAGCAGCAGCAGGCTGCTGTGCCAGGCATCTGAGAAACTGCTGCTTCTCTAAGGGGGCAGTCTCACCTGTTGTGTTCACATCTGTGTCATTATGAGAAATGTCCAAGCTGCATACATTTCAGATTGAAGTCTTTGGCCTAACAATTCAATGAGCTTTAAACAGTTTTTCTGTTTAATTGCCTGAGCTTGCTGTTAGGTTAGGGATGTGGGAAGTGATGGGTGAATTCATTGTACATGTACTGAGTTCTGGGCTTGGCGCTGTGTTAAGAGGAGACCGCTCCTGCCAGCAGGCAGCTCACTCTGGTGGTGGAGACAAAAAGGGGTGCAGGGGAGGCAGTGCCAGGTGCTAGGAGGTTCAGAGAGGGAATACTTGACCTAGTCTGAGGGGTCCCTGAGGCTTTTTGTAAGTGAACAGAATCTTGAGGCATAGAGGGGAGGAGTTGGCGGCATGGGGTGGAGGCCAGCCTGTACCCTGGACAGAGGACTGAGTGTATGCAGGTGGAGAGCCCTGAGTAAGCTTGAGGACGTGGGTCTGAATGGCCTGGAAAGGTGCCTCAGATGGACCCACGTACCCACTGAGGTCGGGCTGGAGAATTAGGGCCCGTCATAAAAGGTCTGGGATTACACACCAAAAGAGGCTTGTATAACACACCCAATAATTTTCCAAAGGCACTAGAAAATCATCGAAGAAATGTTGAACAGTGGACCAAACATAATCTAATTGGATAAAAACTGAGCTACAGGAAGAGGAGCCAGGAAATGAGGCTGGGAGGGATTAAAAAAAAGAACCCAGGACCTTGAGAGCCATTTAGGCCCCATGTCAGGCAGCAGTCGTCAACATGTAGAGGGCTGTGAAGACAAGCAGGACCAAGACTGGCATCCTGGACTGGGCAGAGGCCACAGCTGGTACCAGACAAGCCATGTCAGTGGGCAGGAAAGCAGAAGTCAAAGAGGGGCACACGTGCAGAGAACAGGAGAAGGGGAGAAGCAGCAAGTGCGGACTTGCTCTTTGAAGAAATCAATCTGTGAGAAGGGATGAGAGGTCAGACAGTAGCTAGAAGGGGATTCAGAATCAAGGCCATTTTCTCAGTGGGGTGGGTGCAAGAAAGGAGAGCCCTGGGCAGGTTTACTGTAGAAGAAAGAGCTGGGGAGAAAGGGGTGGGAGATACCAAAAGAGAGAGAGGGATGAATGGAAGGCCCACGAGAGGCCAAAGGAAAGAGAGTATAGCTTCGAAAACACAGTGGAACTCAATATTGGGCAGAGGGAAGAGGAGGGGAGAAGGAGGAAAAGCAGGGAAGGGGCAGGCAGGTTCTTGTGGGGGGAAGGAAAAGAGAGAGGGACAAACTTTAAGAAAATTCCATCTGGTAACCTTCCTTTTCTCTATAAATTAGAAGGCAAGGTTCCACTAAGGCCATGATGGCAGGTGAGGGTAGGAGATTTCAGAAAAGTTCTAAAATTGAGTGTCACTGCTGTTGGGACTGGGAGAGGGAGTGCCTGAGGGCTACAGGCAGTGCCCGGCCTGGGCTGGGAGTGGCTCAGATGCTATAACCTGCTGGGGGCAGCAATCAGCCCAAGGGGCCCAGCCCTTGCCCTCTCCCTTCACCCATCCCACCCCCGGTTTCTCTCCTTCCCTCATGCCCCACCACTGCCCAACACAAAGGCTGGGCTCAAGCCAGCAGACTGACCATAGGCCAGGAGCCTGATGGAAATGGACTCTCTCAGGTCTCAGCTTGGACTTCCTGTGACAGGATGGCCCAGTGACTGTGGCGCCCCATGCCAGTGGAGAGCCCCCGCTCTGGCCTCTCCCAACGATGGTTCTTGTTGCCTTTTAAATATGCTATATGCTGTGTGTGCTGAACACTCTGCTGGGAACACTGTTTCCCTTCTTTCTCGCCAGTTCTCCCCCTTTAAGTCTCAATGTCTTCCTGACTCCATCAAGACTCTACTAGGAAGAACCATTTTCTGCCTCGAATGTATCTCCACAGACTCCATGTGGGCACAGCCATGTGTCCTCACAACCACCATGGAGCTGGTGTGATGCCAGCGCTCCCTAGGGTGACTATGTTCACTGAATGGAACAGCTCAGTGTCCTCACCATGCACAAGTCCGCATGCCTGTTTAGAAAATGTATAGGGCCACAGTTTAAGCCCCGAACTCCTCCCCTTGCATCTGCCTGATATTACCCCAAAACTTAAGAAAATATTGGATTTGTTTTCTTCAGAAATTCAAAGAGCCCTCTGACTCTTTCAAATGACCTTACTCTCCACAGAAAGCTCAGACCTCAGACCCCAACCTTGGGAAGGCTCTATCCCAAGTGGCTGTGAAGAAATGCTATATTTCACACCACCAGGAATGAACTCAGCACTTAGTTCTCCAAGTGTGGAAGCCCTTCTACTTATTTCTGAGCACATCAAGGAAGGTGTTCTAATTTACCTTAAGGCAGTGATCAGCAAACTCATTAGTCAACAGAGCCAAATATCAACAGTACAATGATTGAAATTTCTTTTGAGAGCCAAATTTTTAAAACTTAAACTTCTTCTAATGCCACTTCTTCAAAATAGACTCGCCCAGACCGTGGTATTTTGTGGAAGAGCCATACTCAAGAAGCCAAAGAGCCTCATGTGGTTTGCGAGCCATGGTTTGCCAATCACTGCCTTAAGGTCAACTAAATTACAAACATTAAAAACCTTTTAATCTACTCTGTATATTCCTGAGTATGAAAATCAGGTCCTTGGCCTTATTTTCTTTTTTTATATAAATATATATATTTTATTGATTTTTCACAGAGAGGAAGGGAGAGGGACAGAAAGTCAGAAACATCGATGAGAGAGAAACATCCATCAGCTGCCTCCTGCACACACCCTACTGAGAATGTGCCCGCAACCAAGGTACATGCCCTTGACCGGAATCAAACCTGGAACCCTTCAGTCCAGAGGCCAACACTCTATCCACTGAGCCAAACCGGTTTCAGCCGTTGGCCTTATTTTCAATCCCTTCTGGGGCTTGGCACATAGTTGGTGCTTAATAAATGTGTCTGATCCTTCTTCCGGGTCCAGGTCTGCCCTTATCATTTGAGTTGTCCTTTCCAGACCTGGGCTTCCTGGCTGATCACTCCAACTCAATACCTGCCTGCTATACTGCTAAAGTGCCTGGGACCCAGGAGCCTCAAAGCAGAGAGAGCAACGAAATCCACCCCCTCTGATATGAATCCCATCACCTTATAATTGGGTTGGGCCCTGAAGAATTAGCTTCCTTCTCATTCTAAACATTCCCAGAAATGCTAATAACTCATAATGCTTTCCTTCCCACCCCATCTGCAGCTCATTAGGACCTGCCAGTCACAAAGGATTTTCATCTCTGAGTGCGTAATATTATCTTAGAAATTGTAAGAATTTACAAATTCAAGGAAAAACAAAACAACCAGGTCCCACAAAAGAGAGAGAGAGAGAGAGAGAGAGAGAGAGAGAGAGAGAGAGAGGGAGAGAACATGGCGAGTCTGGAACAGAAATGTGAATTTCCTTCAGATAAAGTGGGAGGACTGACATGTCTGCTCCCTCAGGGCTCCTTTCTAGTAGATTATCTCATTTCATCTTCACGAAAGATGTGCAGCCCTGACCAGTTTGGCTCAGTGGATAGAGCGTCGGCATGCAGACTCAAAGCTCTCAGGTTCGATTCCAGTCAAGGGCATGTACCTTGGTTGTTGGCACATCCCCAGTAGAGGGTGCGCAGGAGGCAGCTGATGGATGTTTCTCTCTCATCGATGCTTCTAACTCTCTATCCCTCTCCTTTCTTCCCTGTAAAAAACCAATAATATATATGTAAGAAAGATGTGCAAAGTGGCTATTACTGGTATCATTTTTCATACCAGGTAACTGAGGCTCAGAGATGCTAAAAATGTTTCCCAGGATGTGATACTACTATGGCTGTTAAGGAGGGCGCTCCCATGGGGCCTTGTCCTCCCTACCTTGGAAGCCACGCTTTGTTTTTAATTGCACTAAATTGGCATGCACCCTTTTTTCTAAGAACAAAAAGTAGCATTATGGGATACCCCAAAAGGCCTTCCTACCAAAAAACCTTATTCCACATATCTCTCATGGTAATTGAAATTCCCAAATCACTCACCCTTTGGTATTAAGGCAACTGAAGCTTTCTGTTAGAATGGCAATGTTTCTGCCATGGAGAGAATTTCAATTTGGAACTCATTAAATGTTTTTTATTAAGTGTTTCTTTCACCCGAGGCCCTCTGATAGATGCTATGAGGAATACGCACACACACACACACACACACACACACACACACACACACACAAATATGTGCCCTCAAGAAGCTTACAAGTTAAGTAGCAATTTCAAATCTAAACAACAGTTTTGGATGGTAATAGATGTCACCAGCCCCCTACAGGGTAAATTGCCAAATATATTTCCATGCAATTTCTATGGACCCTTAGACATTATACCCTTAATGGGCATCCTGGCAGTTCAAATAAGCATTTTACTCAAGTGGCTTCTGACACCCACCCTGAGAAAACGGGCTGTGGGAGAGGGACATTTTCAAAGGGAGGAAGTCTCTATGAGTTTAATTAGAAGGCCTGCAGTCTCATTAGAATGGACCATACAAGGGGTGTGTGTGAAAAGAAAATTCCCACTTTGTATTTACCTATGCCACATAGAGCTGTCTGCGTCATTATATACCACTTTAGTGTTTAAAGGTCTCAAACACTCCAGGCAGGAAGAAAACCAGGCCTGCTGCTTGCCTACTTTAGCATACCAAGGCCTGGCTGTTAGAATTAACTGGCCACTTCCACCTGGACTGCAGCCTTCTTAGAACCACACAGGGAACGGAAAGAACTGGCTTTAGTGATGCAGGCTATGAAACACTCAGGCATCTGGTAATCACTGGCCGAGGTGGAGCACAGGCGCCAGAATGCTGGCAAAAGTTACAACTCAAAGCTTTTCCTTTTTCTGTTTTTTTTAGGGAGAGTTTGCCAGCACATCACTGTTTAGAGCTGTCTATATACTGCCTTTTCTCTGATTGGTTACATTAATTCGGTGTCACTCAGTGAACCCCCAGTTTAAGATGGTATGCTTAAAGAATTTAACCATTTGGTATCCAACTCTAAGAGACTAGGGTGTATTTGCATTGAAGTAGGTTTTCTTTAAGGGCCACTAGCATCTCTATATAAATTTAGAAGTTGCTCTCAAAACATGGTCCTGGATCAGGAACATTGTAATCACCTGTTAACTGGTACCAGGAGGGAAAGGCCAAGAGAATCAGATATTAGTCCTGACATCTCTGAGCTGCTAAAGTAAAGCCATAGCCTCTTATGTCCAGATTTCTTGTCATGTCATAAAAATGAACCATGTTCATTCAAGCAATGTGATCGGGTTTGGTTTCTTGCAGCCAAAGGCATCCCTAAATAATACCAATGGCAATATACTACAACAGTGTATCACAGCAACATATCACTAAAACCGGAGGAAGGAGCTATAGTAGATATTTTAATGACTTAACAAAGCTGCCTTTCCAAAATTATTCTTGGTAAAATCTAGGACAAATGTTGGAAAAATTCACCAAAACTAACAAGTTTAATCAGCATTATAAAAACTTTCTGGATGGAAATACAGCTTGGTATAATGGATGAGTCACTGATACATGAGTCAGCAACCACAAATTCAAGCTCTAACTAGCAGTAATATTGTTGTTATGATAGGCAAGTCATTATTCTCCTATGGGCTTTGTTTCTCATCAATATAATGAAGGCATTAGACTGAGTCATCCCGGGGTCCCCTTCAGGTTTGACATTCTATGTAAACTGAACTGAAATAAATTATCTTAAAAGCACATACAGAGATTAGGGGAAGCTGAGGATCGAATCAGTGGATTAGAAGACAAAGTTGGAAATATCACTCAATCAGAGAACCAAAAAGAAAAAACAATTTAAAATCAAGAGGACAGCTTAAGGGAGCTATGGGACAATGTGAAATGTAACAATATTAGATTAGCAAGTGTGCCAGAAGAGGCAGAAAGGGAGAAAAGCATAGAAAAGGTGTTTGAAAAAATAATGGTAGAAAATTTCCCTAATCTGGTAAAGAAAAAAGTCACACAAGTTCAGGAGGCACAGAGAACCCCAAACCAGAAGAACCCAAACAGGCTGATGCCCAGACAGATCATAATTAAAATGCTAATAATTAAAGACAAAGAGAGAATCTTTATTTGCCATTAAAATGGCAATAAAATAAGTATCTATCAATAATAACCCTAAATGTAAATAGATTAAATGCTCCAATCAAAAGGTGTAGGGTATCTGAATGGATACAAAACATAACCCAATTATATGTTGTGTACAAGAGACCCCCACCTCAAAACAAAAGACACACACAGAACCTAATGATGTTGATTCTACCAATCCATGAACATGGTATATTCTTCCATTTGTTTATGTCTTCCTCTATCTCTTTTTTCAATATCCTGTAGTTTTCTGATTACAGGTCTTTTACCTCCTTAGTTAAGTATATTCCTAGCTATCTTAATTTTTTAGGTGCAATGTTGGAGGTTATCACAATACCAGATATCAAGCTAAATTACAAAGCCACTGTTCTCAAAACAGCCTGGTACTCACACAAGAACAGACATATAGACCAATGGAATAGAATAAAGAACCCAGATATCAACCCAAACCACTATGCTCAATTAATATTTGACAGAGACAAGAGCATACAATGGAGTCAAGACAGTCTTGACACAAGATGCAGATTTGCTCATGCTGAGCAACCCTTATCCTGGTGATAAGCACGAATTCATTGAAATTAAAAACAGAACATAGAGAACCAAGAATGAAAAATAGAGCAAGAAGGAGAAAAATCCAGCATGTGAGAAAGTGAGTGAGATTGAGAGACACCCAGGCATAACCATGGTAATAGAATTTAAATCAACAAGCTCCTAACAGCCCCCCTGAGGTACAGGCATCAGAGACTTTGGTGAATAGAGGACTAAGTAATGTCCCTGACTCCACAGGCTGGACGCCAGTGATTGGCCACTTCTAGTAATTGAGTCTGCAAGAAGCCCTCCAAAAGGTTGGCAAGGAAGCCCAGTGCCAATCCCACCAGCCATCTATGTCCAAGGGGAAGGCCAAGGGCCACTCATGCTTAGAGAGTGAGTGGACATGACACCTGCTGCAGCTGTGTCTCCTCTACCTCACTCTCCCTTATTTCTCCTGCCTTATTTCTCCTTCCAGTGAAGTATGATCATGCTCAACTGTCCCCATCCCCACACAGCCCACCTGGAGAGAAGATTAATGCCCTGTTTGCTGACATAATCATCGCCCTCTTAGCAGCTGCTTTTGAAGCACTTGGAGGACTGTATAGATAAGTTGTTCCAGCTGCCACTGCATGGTAATTAGAGTTCCCAACTTGGAAATGAAATTCTGACCACACTACCAATGAAGTCAGGAAGAGAGGAAAAGCAGGAGAGGGAGAACTTCTAAAGGAAGCAGCAAACCTCTACAGAAGCCTCTCTGTGCAGCTCAAGTGTTTAGAAGATAAGGGCAAAGGATGGGCAGAGACGTGCAAGTCAGGACAAGTTGTAAAAGTATGTCGAGGTCTTGTAAGAATCACATCCAGGTCAAAGCCCAAAATTCATATGAGAAATGAAGACAATAGAGCATGGTCTGATAATACCTGGAGCAAACAAAACAGAGGTGCAGACCCATTGATTGGTCAAAGTGTTGCATCTTCCCTGGCAATGAAAAGAGGGGTCGGTATAGACCCAGGGTCTTAGGAAGCAACTGATGTCTTCATCATGGCACGAGAGAGTAGGAAATAATTAAGCTACTCAACGTGATCAGGAGTCAGATCAGCAACATTACACCTAGGTGTGGGGGGAAATATTCAAGAAAAACTTCAGAGAACCAGTAACTCCCCTGGGCTCCCCGAGAAACCAGGAGACAGGATTTGAGCCGACGTCCTAGTTCCAGAAAGAAGGACAGGCTGATTTCAGAAGGTGCAGGCAGCTCACCCTGACCTAAGTCCTCCTTAAAATTGTAAAACAGATTATTAAACAGGCTGTTTGTGAGCATCACAAAAAGACATACTGATTTCCTGGCATCGATGTAAGTTAACTGAAAAAGAAGCCATGTTCTAGACTGTTACATGAAATTCTTAGAGCAGTGACTTCAAAGTCATTAGTTAAGAAAACAGTCCACAAATTGAGATGACAAAACAACCAGGTGGGGACATGGCCCTGCTGCTTTTCAGTCATGTTAAATCGTGAAGTAGACATTGGACCCTTAAGGAAACTTACTTCTATGAAAGGAGGGGCAAAGCTTGGTGAACACACAGTCCTCATCAACAGAGTAACCCCCTCTGGCTGCCCACCATGCACAGGCTCCAGGTGTGACATGCTCTGGGCACCAAAGATGATCAGCCCTTTCCCTGAACCAAAGCATTCCCCCTCTGACAGTCCCTCATGTAGACACTGCAGCTTGCCTACTGTCCGTTTCTGAGTGTAGCAACCTAGGCTCCATGGAAAGGAAAAGCCACGATTCCTGCCTGAGAGACTCCGTAGGCTAGTTTGGAGTATGAAGGTACAGTTTCTATGGCTATTTAAGAGAGAACAGGAGACCTGAGCTGCTCTGAGACTTGAAGAATAGGTAGGATTTGGAATAAAAGAGAACTTGTTCTAAGGATGGCAATACAGGAAAAAGGCTGAACATGACATGCCCAGTTGACTAGAATAAAGGATTCAAGTTCATTCATTCATCCATTCATCTGTTCATTTTAACCAATTATTTAGGACTAGACGCTATTGCAGCACTGCTACTGTGGGATGACTGGGACAGACCTGCCTCCGGCCTCATGAAGCTCACATTCTAACTGAGGACAGAGACAGGAAACAATTGATTTCAATATCCAAGGTTTGGGTTTCTTCTTTATTATATTTTAGAATATACTATTTAATATGTATGCCAAAATTTCATAAATGTAACTTGTAAGGCATTTACTGAATGCCTGGAAACTTACCACCCAATCTAAGATTGATTTTTTAACTATACTTTTATTGATTTCAGAGAGAAAGGGAGAAGAGAGAGATGGAAACATCAATGATGAGAGAGAATCATTGATTAGCTGCCTCCTGCATGTTGGACCAAGCCCACAACCAAGGTACATGTCCTTGACCAGAATCGAACCTGGGACCCTTCATTCCACAGACTGACACTCTATCCATTGAGCCAAACCAGCCAGGGCCAAGATTGATTTTTGAAGAACAGCCAGGCATGGGCTTGGCTAAATAATGTCAGGAGTAACAACCATAGCTAAAACTCACTCCGTGTTTTGTGGACTTACTATATGTTCTGCTAAACACCTCTTTTTTTTTTTTTTAATCCTCATCCGAAAACATTTTTCCACTGATTTTTTTTTTTTTTTTTTAGAGAGTGTAGAAGGAAGGGGGAGAGAGAGAAACATCTATGTGACAGACTCATCCTTTGGTTGCCACCCACATGTGCCCTGATTGGGGGAAGGGCCTGCAACCAAGGTACGTGTCCTTTACCAGAATTGAATCCAGGATCCTTCAGTCTTCAGGCTGAAGCTTTACCCACTGAGCAAAATTGGCCAAGGTGGTACACCATTTATTTGATCCTTAAAACAAACTCTACAGTAGATCTTGCTTCCTCTATTTTGCAATTGAGGAAACTGAGACTCAAAACTATTTTGAAATTGAGTAGTATATGCAAAAGCTGGTAAATTGAGGAGTTGACATGTAGCCAGATAGTGTGAGAAACAAGAAAAAGTGTATCTGCTGTTTTAGCATCGTTAAACTCCTTTCACTTGACTGGGATGATGCACTTACAAATAAGACATATTTATTCACTAAGTCTATCCATTAAGCCTCTGATACAGGGCACTTCTCTAAGCTCAGAGAAGATGGTCTAACTCCCATGGCAAATGAACCTATAGCTAAATTTATAGCCAATTAGTGCTGGGAGGCAATAGCATTTCCTCCTATGGAAGGCTTGAGATCATTTTCTATCATAATATTATTTAATGGCAAGATCCCAAGTGGAATATTCTAGAAGACCTATAGCAATTGTGCACTGCATGTTATTTAAACTAAAAACAATGCTATGAAAAATTGCACTTCAGCACAAGCTACAGAGAGCACATCGGCTGGCTGAAAAGGAGACACAATGATTGAAATATTTTCCAGACTATTACACCCTGGAAAGGTTTAACGGTGAGGAGAACGACAGGGAAAGGGAGGAGGAGGGTTAGGGTGCTTCATTTAAGAACAACAGGATTAAACTGACCTTGGGGTGGGGGTAATGGCAGAGGGTGGTAGGGGAAATATCATGTAAGACAAGAATAGCTTCTCCAAAGGGAAGTGTGCTAGGCTACAGAATTTTCCAGCCCAGCCAGGTAGCAAAACTATCTATCATTAAAGTCATGTATAAGCAAACTTGATAAATTGCTGAGAAAATATGTAATGGGACACATGCCCAGTCTTAGGAATGGACAAACTAATAGGTGTTTTTTTTATCCCAAAACTGGGAGGGTGGGAATGGGGGGAAATCTGACTATTCTTTGAGATTTGTGTCAGTCCCATTTCCTCAACTTCAAAATGGTTATCAACAAGTAAGTCACCCAACTTGATTTGAGGGTGTCCTATCAATTACAGCTCTAATAAAATTTCAACCCAGGGAAGGTGATGGATTGCATTACAATTTTTAAACATCTATCAACTGAACTACTGTATTAATAAAGCTGACTTCTTAAAATCAGTTTACTTATAATTTGTAGTCAGACTGCATAAATTCTAAATTACACAAAGCAGCCAAAAGATTAAAAGAATATTTCCAGAATTAAAATCCAGCAGACCCAAACATTTATTGACTTCTCAGCAGACTTAGGAAAATCACAAGTTTGCTAGTGGGGGATGGTTGGGTGTGACAGACACAGCATTGCCGGCTCTAGTCATCATCTGTGAGCTGCCTCAGCCACCCTCACTGCCTTGCTGTTTAAGACCATGCTAAACTCCCATTCACATGACCAGAATTAATGTTTGTGCATTGCTGCCCCCTCCTAGAGATATGAAACCCATGTTTTTTAGGGCCCAAGGAAATGCCATTTGCAAATTTCAATTACTTTTCAAGTCCCTGTTCTCCCATCCCCCACCAAAAATAGCACTCTCCCCAAAGGACTGTGTTAGGAGACAATTCCCTCTGAACTAATGGGCAAACATCCCTTATAATACAATTAGTGGCATTACTCATTCTGCAACCCCAGTGACCCTCCATTAGTGTGGCTTGACAGAGGCAGTGAAAAATAGGAAACATATTGTCTTGCTGCTCCTGGAATCTCTTTATGAAAATATTTCATTGAATTAACATTAATTCAAGCATTGTGTGTGTGTGTGTGTGTGTGTGTGTGTGTTTCTCAGAGGATTCTGAGGCAAACAAAATGTCAGCCAGTCCTCCCCTACTCTTCCCCTTCATTTGGTATTTGTATAGAACGCCTCTTTCTTGCTGATGAAGCTGCTCTATCCTGCAAACCATCCATCTCCAAGCACCTAAAACTGAAGGCTCTGCCCAAGCTCCAGAGGCCCCTAAGCTATCAATGAACTCCCAAGTTGCCAGTGTCCACTGAGGCGTGGTGGGAGTAGATGGGGTCTTCATTTTCACAATCAGAAAGATTGGGGGGATGGAAGAAAAGTAAGTTTGGCTGTGATGAACACGTCTTTACTTTGGATGATCAGAATACCCACATGGGTGGATACACAGTCCCCCACTCTTAGGCAGCTTATAGCTTAGTGGTCAGTTCTCAGTGCCTTGTCCCTACCAGCTGGGTCAAACCAAGAATGGAGTCTCAGCCCAGAATTAAGGAAACTCCCTCCAGCAGCCCTCTTGGCAGATTTCTCTGCCTGCGGGCCCCCTGATGTGGCCAGTAATCACCCCTACCCGAAGAGAGTGCCACCACTAGAGACTTACAAATGCAAATTCCTGGGTCCCAGCCCAGACCCACTGAGTTAGAAACTAGGAATACAGGTGTTACAACCCTTCCTGGTGGTTCTGATGTTATTGGAGAAATGCATGGATGGTCTTTCTCTGTTGCTGGTGGGAGTGGGGTTCTTGGGGTGCTGCTGGAATATGCATTTCCAGAGGGCCCCATGGGAGGATGAGATGTTGTAGGAAGCTCTATTCTTGTGGAATTATATCCCTGTGTTTCCAAAGTCCCATTTCCCTTAATCTGGTCCTGGAAGAGGTGCAGCTGGGGATTCGGCAGAGCTGGAAGCAAAACCAGCATCCAGAGTTCCCATCCTAGGGTGGAGCTGGGTCTGGGACAGCATCAGGCTAGTTACAATCCATCAGTCCACTGTGTGGGGCTCACATGGCTGTGGGTCATGTGGGAGAGTGCAGGGGAGTGTGACTCCTGCAACAAGAGTCCCAAGAGAGCAAGATAATAAATTCCTTTGTTTAGGAGCTTAAGTATCTCTAATCTTCCCACACTTGCTCTGGTCATGCCTACTGTGACCAATAACCTGTTCCCAGGTGTGACTGACAGACAAGTACCTTCTCTATGTCACTCAGACATCACTGGGCATGCGTCTAAATTGCAGCTTCCAGGAAAAACTGTACAAATGACCGGAATATTTGGCCTTCCCTTTGCTCCTTTCCTAGTCATTAAAAACTGGGTTTGTTACAACAATTTCACTTATGTACACTCACATTTGAGAACTGTTGCTACACATGTCTTCTATTTTTCTCCACATGCCAACTCCCAATGAAAAAATGAATCTTGGTTATGTCTTGTTAATGCTTGGGGGCGGGGGGAAGAGTAAGAAGTCTGATAAACTATCCTTCATACCTAGTACTAATGCTGATGGCCTATTCATCCTCCACGAATGTGAAACGGCTGGGGGAACCTTCGCCTTATCCTCCAGCCTCTGACCAAGGAAACTGTCCTTCCCTGTCTCAGGTGAGCCCTCAGCCCTGGGTGGTGGGAGTCATCGTAGAATCTCACTGTCCCTTTTTATGCAGAGTGGAGTCCTGGACCAGCCTCATCTGCATCTCCTGGGAGCTTCTTAGAAGTGCTGGCCCCACACCTGGACCTGCAGATCCTCACAGTGGGCTCAGTGGTGCTGGAGAATTGTCAGGATGCTTTCTGCATAGGCACAAGCACACACCTACACACACAAGCACATGAACACACACAAGCACACATCTGGATTCTGGCATGGTCTGAGGACAGCCTGAGCTCTATTCAACTCTGAGTCTGGTATTGAGAGCAGGGCCAGACAAATTCACTTTCAGCATTAGAGCGTGTTTGGAGAGTGAACAGTAAGTGTGAACAAAGGCCTTATTTTTCAGCAAGAGACTTATGGAGACTCTAATGACTAAACCCAGGAATAAACTCTCATGGTGTGTTTTGAGCCCATGGGGTGAAGTGGAGTCTGCTCGTGGTTATGGATGGGGGCCCTTCCACCGCATCACACTCCCAATTACAAACGACTGGCTGCTCGGAGCTTGTAAAGCAGCTGCCTCGCATGGGCTGCCTGGCTGATTTGTCAGCCTCGCCAGGAAAGGGAGTGAGGGGCTGTCAACTGCAAAGTGGCTGGTGTGGAATCTGGAGAGATTCAAAGTCAGAGAGCTGGAAAACGTCAGTCCCAGGGGCAGGCCCTGCCATGTCACATGTGATGGGGGCAAATCTGAGAGGTGAATGCGCTGCCACCCCTGCCCTAGGCTTCCAAGGGCAGGTCAGGGTCTGGGACCCCGCCTTTGGCCTATGCTATGCTTTATGTACTAGCACTTACTCCTCTTCCCTACCTGCTCCCCCCTCCCAACCTGTATCACTCCTGTATTCATGATATTTATGTCATTGCTAAGATATAGCCTAAGACCAAATAATAAGAACATTTGTATTTCTCTCTTGAAGAAATCCAAGCAGACAGGTGGCCCAAAGGTTAAAGTGGTTCTGCTACAGGTGGTTCTGCTCCAGGTGGTCACCCAGGTTCACCATTCTTATGACATCATCTCATGCACAAGGTGGAAACTGGACCTGTTCCGCCCTGCTGGGGCCCAGAGCGGGAAGGTAGAATGATGCAGGGAAAGGTGAGCAGCTCAAGCAACTTCCCTCTAAGGGATGGGGCCCTTAGCTACACAGTTCACTTCTGCCACATCCACCTGCTGGGACTTGGGTCACTTGCCTTATTGAGCTGTGAGGGAGGCTGGAAAATGCAGGCTCCAACTCGGTGGCCTGTGTGCAGCTCAAACCACAGGAAGGAGTGGATGCTGAGGGACAGTCTCCACCCACAGCTCATGCTTCTCTAGCAGATGAGGCCATTTGGGAGCCTGGTGTCCATGGGTTGTTTGCTTCTTTGTTTGCTTGTTTGTTTGATGCTTTAATGGAGAGAAAGGTCTGAACAGGCGGCAGAGAGAGCAGGGCAGGGATGAGAGGAGTGGAACACCCTGCATATACAACTCATTACTCCTTCATTAACAAATACTAAATGTTGTTGTTTCTATAGCCACAGTCACACACACAGAGATGTATTCATCCTCTCCACACTCAGGGTTCAGGTTTCCCATCTGGGTGACATGGCAGTTGGCTGGTAAAGCCATGAATCCCTTGAGCATGGAGCCCCCTCCACTCTCTCCTCATGTGCGTAGACCTCTCCAGGTCACGCTGGGCATGAATGACCTCTGTGACCACGAAATTACTGTTCTGGCCTCCTGTCTGGACTACGAGACCCAGCACTCCATCACCTTTTGCCTGGGGGAGCATCTCTCAGCCTGCCCTGGGGTCTCAGATGTGCAACTTGCACAAGGAATGATGCACCAGCTCTTTCCCTGGGACCTGGGCCCATAGCACTCACAGCTCAGTGAGGGGAGACATCTGACCAGATGAATCAAGCTCATTTCAAAAGCATCTCAGAATAATTGTACAGTCTGTAGTGAAGGCTTATACTTGAGGACACCTCCCCAGCAGCCACCCTGTCCCCTTTCTCCCCATCCCCCTCTGCTCCCCAGCTCTGGCCACTCCCACACAGGGCCATCTTGCTCCAAGGCCACTTACACAAAACTCCAGAGATAAGCAGCTGCCTCTGGAGCCCCTGGCGGGCCTGGCTTTCCTACCTCTACTCCCATCCCTATCTGCATCAGTTCCTTCCCCCCAAGGTCTGTGGTAGGAGCCCTATTGATCTTGCATTTTCCATAGGAGGTTCATAACATTTCTAGCAGGAGGGGCTTCGAAACTATCTGCTCCAGTCTTCTTGTTTTATGGGAGGGGAAACTGAGGCACAGAGAGATGAAAGAATGTGATCACATGTTAGCTACTGGTAAATCTGGGGTCAGGACCCAAGGTTGCCTGAGGTCAGATGGTACAGCAAACTTCCTTTTCCACACCCCTCACTCACTCACTGCACTGCCTCTCGCTTTATTCCTCCATCAGTGAACACTTACAGGCACCATTCGTGGTGCTTTGCACATACTGTCTCCCTTAGTCTTCCCATCTGGCCCATAAGGAAGATATTTCTCTCACCTGCACTTTGTTGATGAGAACACAATGCCTAGAGTGGGGGAAACCTATCCGGCAGCCTCTGCCTCACAGATGGCAGTGGCAATCAATGAGATGGGAAACTCAAGCCCACTGCCCCCACCATACCCCAAATCACCCTGACAGCCTTCCCTAGCTGCCCACTAGGGTCACCACACTCCCCTCCATGCCCTGTGCCCTGAGTCTGTCTGTCCACAAAGCTGGCCCTTCTGCATCATTTTCTTTGATGTTGAAAGTTGCCAATGATGAAGGAGAGAGTGTAAATGATGGAAAACAATGAAATAGCCAAAAGGTGTTTCTTTTGCTCTGAGAATCTGGAATATGGTTTTAATTTTCTGGAAGGCCTAATATCCCAATTCAGGCTTAGGCTTGTTATAGAAAAATTTCATGTCTCTTTAACTGACCCCCATTTACAGAGTGAAAAGGGGGAGCAGGAGAAGCTCACGGGCAGGACAGCCGAGTCAGGATGGCCGCCTCTGGGAAGCCACCAGGCACCAGCTTGGAGTATGGCAGTCAGATGCACCCCCTGGTTTTATAGGGATTCTTTCCCCATCGAAGATAGCGCATCTGGAGGAGATAATCCCGTCCCAACTCAATTTCCATTTCACACACACTCAAGAGTGGAAGGACATGGTCAGTGGTCAGCAGGCAGCTGGCAGTCTAAGCTGGCACTTCACAGCGGTGGCACTGAGATTGCCTTTAATGGCAGACTCCCAGCGATGGGCAGAGATGAGACGCAATTACAGACCCACAAGCCCAGGGTCCCGATGACTGCTGTTTTAACTGCCCACATGAAGGCGCTTCCTGGCAGGCTTCCTCCTGCCCATCAACCCAGCCCAGCTCCTGAACTGGACGGCCCGCCTCCAGCTCACACACACCTGCAATCATGGATCCAGTGCAGGGGGTGGCTTCCACAGGAGGGAGGATAGTGTGCCAAAGAAGGGAGCTAAGGCACCAACAGACCTGGCCTTGGCAGTGCGTGGCCCCTTGGTACCCCTGGGTGAGGTGGCAGCTAGGTCTTCACCTTCCCCACCACCAACCACCTCTCTCCACCAGAGGTGCCTCTTCTGTTCCGTAAACCTCCAGGGCTTGGGGCCTGCTGCTCCTGTTCTCACAGATGTTGCTGGAAGCCTTGGCTGGAGCTTTAGTGAGCCTGAATACCAAATCACAACTTTTCTATTTTACAGCAGAAGAAAGCACTTTCTGCATGTCTTAGTAGTTTTCAGCACCTCAAGGATGGGGGTTCAAGAGATGTAGAGATGAGGGGGTGGGTACAATATGGGTGGGTATGGATTTTCTTGGTCCTCCTAACACGAGCGTCCTTTTCCTTTGCTGCACATACATTTTTAAAATCTTTCTTAGCTTCTCTGCACCGCAAGTTCCCTCCATCATCATAATTCCTTGCACTGGGGAGGGAGGAATCAGAGATTCCGCCCTGTGGGCATCTGGTCTGCCAGAAAGCCTTGTGGACAGACTTTTTCCAAAGGGGGTCACTCGCTCCCACCTCAATGCTCCTGGCATGGATCCTGGGGCTCTGCATCAGGAGGGGGCCCTTTCTTCCCCCTTGAATGCGGGCAGGCTGGCGACCACTCTGACCAGAAGGATAGAATCACCTGCTGTGTCCACATGGGTCAGAGAACCACCCAGCCAAACACTCCTCGAATTCCTGAGCAGTGGAACATGGCTGCTCTAAGCCCCCACTTGGGTTTGAATCCAGTTTATTAAGCAGCATCAAGTAATCAGAACAGCTTCCTCTGCCCAAAATATTTTCCCTGATTGTCTAGCCCAGTGGTTGGCAAACTCATTAGTCAGCACAGTGGCAAACTGCTGGTCTCTAGCTCATTATTTGAAAACCCTCTTTTAGTCAAACCTCTGGATTAAAGCACAAAGTCCCTGTGCTAAAGTATAAGTGGCATCAGATATAAAACCAGAGCCTACCCCACCTATTAATATCCAAGCACTGTTCAGTTAGGATGTTAGCACCTAATAGGACCCAGGAAGATGGGGCATTTTCCTCACACACCATGCATGGGCAAAAGAAGGGAAAGCCCAGCCTGTGCAGGCTTAGCGCGAGGTGGCATGGCATCTGTGACCAGAGGGCCCTGCAGCAGCGCCGAGGCCGCTTTCCTGAAAGTCTGGGCTGTGTTTCTCCTATAAGGAACACATTTCTGAAATGAGGAAATGATTGCTCTGGGCTTCAGCTTTAGCTGTAGGTGAGCTGGACCTGCCTGCATTTCAAAGATACAGGCCTGCCTGCCCAGTTGGAAGGAACATTTACCTGTGAGCCCACAGACAGGAAGACAGTGGGAGGATCCCTCCCTGGAGGCCTGCATAGTCCCACCATCCTTGGCTAAATCCCTGGGGAATAGCCAGATTGGTTAGGAATTGGAAATCTCTCAGGGTTTAGAAGGTGGTACAGCTCATCTACTGAAGGCTGCCAATTACCCCAAAGGCGCTGGGACAGTATTCTCTCTCTCTCTCTCTCTCTCTCTCTCTCTCTCTCTCTCTCTCTCTCTCTCTCTCTCTCTCACACACACACACACACACACACACACACACACACACACACACACACACCTGCCATGAAAGGCAAGAATTTTCACACTCAGGTTGGTCCAGGTTTACTGCCAAGTAAGTCATGGTCAGTTTCCAGTTTTCAGAACTTTTGGGGTCTGGGATTGTGGACCTTTTTTGCTCATCTTTGGTCCATTTTCCTCCCAGGGCCATTGGTCATGAAGTCATTGAAGAGGCTGTTCCCAGGCAGCTGCTGGGAGATGTGGATGCCAGCTTTCCTGGGGATTTTATCTCAGAGGCTCCCAGGTACTGCGCCCTCCCGATTCAAGCACCATCCGGCTCCCCATCTCACCAACAGCCCCTCAGACAACGAGTGAGTGACACAAAGGAACACGCATGTCTTGTCACACACATGTCCTATGTCTCCAACTGGCCTAGGTCCCATGTCTGAAACCTCTTGTGCCTCCACCACCATCTAGAGCTGGGCCTAGCCCAGGGCAAGCCCTTGTTGTGTGTCTCATGGACAAGGAAGACGTTCATCTTCTCCATCTTACAATGAGATGGGGCAGAGACAGTCTCCATATGTGCAGCCTGACCCCTCCTCAGTCCTCCTGTGTGCAAAGCATTAGGATCTGTGAACATCACAGATGAATCAAAGGGGTGGCTTTGCCCTCAGGCAGCTCAGACACATGCAGGCTGCACCACAGATGGTGAGGAAGCTGGAGGCACTCAACATGAGCGATATCTTACCTGTGACATATAGTATCCCTAACCTCACAGTCCCCTACACCTGTCACACCCGCTCTCTCAGCAAGCCTGTCAGAACACATCATGATCCAGTTTACAGATGAGGACACTGAGTTTGTCAAAGAAGCCTCCCGCAGAGAAGGGCCCCACTGAGCCTGCCACCCTGTGCTCAGAACATGGGAATATAAAAAGAAGTTTTCCCCAGTGGAGGGTGAGTGGGTGTGAGAGACGTGCAGAGAGAAGATTCTGAACTTTATGGAGCGTGAGGCATTTGTACTGGGGCTTCAACAGCAAGGAGGGTCTGAGCAAGCGCAGACAGGTAGCTGGTGGGAGGGGAGCACGTCAATCAGGGGTCCCATCCAGGGAAAGGCAGGGGGATGGGAGCACTAGCTTCCATGGCTCAACTGCAGGCTGTGACTTGCAGAAGAAAGTTCCAAAAAGATTTTAAGGAGTGAGGGGAAAGAAGACTTATCTGTAATATTTTTGCGCGCGCGCGCGCGCGCGCACACACACACACACACACACACACACACACACAGATTTAAAAACCTGTCAGCCTATTAACCTGTTGATTTGAGTATGTGTTATACTATTCTCTGTGCTTTCTAGAACTTTAATTTACTTGGTAGCACTAGATTATGGAGCACTTGTGTTCAAGGCCAAAGACTTTGAGTTCTGTGGGTGCCTTGTGAGGGTGCCATTTTGATTGGGAGCATGACCCGGTCTAAATTGCACCGTGGTACAAAGATTGTGGCACTCCCTGCAGCAGCGGACTAGAGTAGAGTGTATAGAATGGCAAAGCAGTCACATTACCACCTGTGAGCCCCATCCAGTGGAGGATATGACAGACACATGGAGAGGAGGGAGGCAGGGGCACACAGAAGCCAGATGCAGCCAGATTGGGGTGCAGGGGTGGGATCCCTGCAGAGCTATGCTCAGCTGCTAGGTGGAAGGTAGGGACTGGCATCACAAGCTTACCCAAGAGAAATCTAACAGGACAGGCAGGCAGGTGACCCACGATGAACACATCCAGGTAAAGCCTCACTTCAGGAGGAATGGATAGGTGGGACGGTGCAGCTTGAGCCGGATAATTCCCAGGCAGACCCAGGCCCTCAGTCCCCTCTGCATGGGGCTCTGGGAGCTGTCAGAGTCCAACTTCTCCACAGCAGCTGCCACAGTGGCTGCTATAGCTGCAAGGATGGCAGTTTTCGCTCCATCCCTAGCTCTCATCCTTGAGCGTGCACCAAAACCACCTGGAGGGCTGCTTACAATACAATTTGCTGGGCTCCACTCGATAGTTTGGATTGCAGCAGGTCCAGGGAGCGCCTAGCATTCTGTTTCTCAAAAGTTCCCAGGTGATGCTGATGTCACCTGCTGAGGATGCCTCCTTGAGAATCACTGCTCTAAAAACTCTAAGCATGGTCCAACCTCTCCTTCTGGTAATGGGTACTCAACATGCACCTCCTTTAAGCATCACAGGGAAAGCAACCCCAGTCCCTAGAGGAGGAAGTTAAAAGCTCAAAGGTGCTAGGTGAACTGCTCCAAGCACACAGCAGAGGGCCGTAGGGCTAGCACTGGGCAATTCCTTTCTACATCACTTGTTCCCATACACCGGCCTTCAGTGATGCCCGTTGCACTCTCACAGGTCCAAGCTGACTTGAACAAAACAAAGGCAATGTGAGTTGTTTGTTATGTTAACCATCGGAACTCAGTGTAATGGACTATTCCTTTGGCTCTAAGATAATCCCATTTATATTCTCGGAAGTTAAAGAGTTTTTACTGAGGGACTAGACGTACAGTGCATGAAATTCATGCACTGGTAGCGTCCCAAGTGGCTGCTGCTGCCAACTGGGTATTCCCTCCCTTCCCCGCAGCCTCCTGCTGCTACTGTGGCCACCAGCAGGGGCCTCCCTCTCTTCCCCCAGCTGGCCCTGCCCCTAGTCGAACTCCCTGTCGAGGGGACAATTTGTATACTATGCTTTTATTATATAGGATGGTGGGAAGAGATGGTCTTTTTCTTTTACTTTTCCCATTTTTCAGTGTTCTTACTTGGCAAAATAAATAGGTGAAGACCTAATTTGAGTCCTATCTCTTTTTAAAAAAAAGCTGATCTGTAAAATTTCTGGAGGGAGCACACTGCCATGTTGCCTCCCAGGGGCACTTGCACTTTATAGTGTAATGATGGCCTACAATAACTTGTCATGTGAGTAGATGGTGGAGAGCCACATACCCCTCAGCTAGTCCTCTACCCATTGGCCCTACTGCAGGTTCTTTAGAGGGCCCTGTGCCATATGGAGGGCAGATCTCCTTTCCCAGAGCTACTGTAGTCACACACAGGCCTTGGGGAAGTGTGAGGACACTTTTCTCCCCGACTTGGCATCTACTAGGCAGTCCTCGGGCATTAAGAAAGGCCCATATGGCCAGTGTGGCTCAGCAATTTAGCAATGATCCAAAAACCAAGAGGTCATCAGTTCAATTTCCCATCAGGGCCCATGCCCAGGTTGTGGGTTCAATCCCCAGTAGGGGGTGTGTAGGAGGCAACTGATCGGTGATGTTCCTCTCTCACGATGTTTCTCTCTATTCCCCTCCCTCCCCTCTCTCTAAAAATCAATTAAAACATTTTTTAAAGGATAGTTAGAAACATTGACAAGAGAGAAGAACATCATTGATAGACTGCCTCCTGCATGCCCCCTACTGGGATTCGAGCCCACAACCCAGCATGTACCCTGACTTCTTGGTTCCTGGGTGGATGCTCAACTGATGAGACACATCATCCAGGCAATGTTTCTATCTTTCTATCCCTTTCCATTCCTCTATTTCATAAATAAATAAATAAACAAACAAACAAACAAACAAACAAATAAGCAAGCAAGTAAATAAATAAATAAAGGTTTAGAAAAAGAAAGCCCCCTATAATTCTGCTTCCTGAAATTTGCAGTTATTTCTATTCTGTGATGGTTGTTGGAGTTCCAGAAAGTGGGTTGGTTTCCCCACCTGGAGGCCCCTGAGTCAGAGGAGGACAGCTCTGTGTCCTGGCCCTAATGCCATGTAAACCAGGGTGGTTTCAAGCCAGAAAGCAGTGCAGTTTGGGTATAGTCAGGTGGGCTCTGGCATCACAGGCCTTGGGCCAGGCCTTGCTCTCTCCTGTATTGGCTCGGTAAACTTAGGTGGACACTATATGTCTTCTCTGGTTTAGCCCCTTCACCCATTAAATTGGGAAACAATGCCTGCTTCTGATTTAGTTGTAAAACTTAAATCCATTCATGCATTTAAAGCAACAGCGCCTCTCACAGAGAGCACATGTGCATGTTGGCTTTTATAATAGCTCAGTTCTTCATGATTATGCCCCCACCCTCTCAGGGGCCCTAGGGAGACAGACATGGATAGAATAAAGTCTCTCCTTTCAAGAATCTCCATTGGAGTTCCATTAAGTGGATGAGCTTATTATAGAGGAAGAACTGTATGTGCAGAAGTATGGCTCAACATGGAGTGGAGGATGGGCACAGAGAGGACTTCTGACAAGTGAGGACATATGTGCTGATCATTCACATCACTGTATAGCCTGACTGAATGGCTAAGGGTGTCCTCTGAAGGCACAGGGACTCTAAATGCCCAGCATGCAGGCCCAGGGAAGGCTATGGGGTAGCAAAAACCCACTCCATATTCCAAGCTACATTTACACCAGCGACTATTAACTTGATATAAAAGCAGGAAACAAACAGCCATGAATATTCTCAGCTCAAATTATGAAAGGACAGTAATTTGAGTAGCTGTTCAATATTCATAATTATTTGAGGGTGGGAAGAAGCCTTTGTTCCATTACAGACATACACAGAAGAGGAAATCCCATCATATAAATGAGGACACAGTACATTAAAAATGTAAATTAAGAATTAAAGAGCAAACAATGGAATTCTTCCAATTTTTAAAAAATTGCTATACAAATTGCTAATCAGCATCCAGCGTCATGTTGGTTAATTTGTTCAATAAAAGCAAAAAGAGATAAAAGCCCCGCAAATGGAGATAGGCAATCAGCCTAGTGAAAGCAATTGTGTGCAAAATGTCAGAAAGACCTTGACCTTCGAGGAGATACTTCCAAATAGTCTACTGAAGATCTGAGTTAGGGATCTTTATTCCAAACTGGAGATGTGGACATACAAGAGACCCTCCTCTATGGTATGAGTCTGAGGCAAAATGGGTAGGAAGGAGCAAAAGCAATGAGTCAGTCCCCTTTCAACATAGAACCTACATTCCAGTGATGGGAACAGCCAACTAACAAGTGAATAAATCAGCAAGACAAATCCAGAGTGTTCAGTGCTGTGAGGAAGATAAAGGAAGATGCTGCAAGGCCAGTTGCCCACTCAGTATCCATTCTTTCCTTCACTGTTAGCAGAACCCCAATTTTGTTGGGGCAACATTTTCCAGACTCTTTTATAGCTAATGATGCCCATGCAACTGTGCTCAGACAGTGAGGTGCCACGAGAAGTCAGGACAGAGACTTGGCAGCTTTTGACTTTGCCCTTTGAACTTCACCTTTCCTTCTTGTTCCTGCTGGAAAGGTGAAGCCATCCAGTAACCTTGAGAACAAAGGCTATGTGCTAAGAAGAACAGACAAGGGCAGATGCTAATAGAGAACACTGAGCACTGATGCACATCAGGCACAGGACTCACAAGCGAGCGAGGCAAGGTCTTCAGATGGCGATGTGCACACACAGCATGAGGAGGGATGCTTGGGAATCCTGAGGGATCACAGCGCTGAAGAGCACAGACCTCCAACCTGCCTGCAGTGGAGTCAAAAGCGTGGGCGAACTTTCTGGTGGAGGGGAGCCTAAGTAGGGTCTTAGCAAGATATTGGGTGAAAATCCTCCTCGAGGACAGGCCTGAGGAGGGAGTGGGGGAGTGCTAGAGGGACCTGGAGCTGCAGAGATGCAGGGACAGTGAAGAAAAGTCAGACAGAAGCAAGTGGGGAGGAAAAGAGAGAGGATGGGAAATCAGCAGGGGGCCAGACCATAGGAGGGCCCAGATGCCACTGTCAAAAATGCATGGTCTCCAACCCATGGGCAACAGGGAGCCACCGAAGTATTTTTAGCAGCGAGTGATGGACTTCTGTCTGCATTTTAGACAGAGTGCTCTGAAGGATGCATTGGAGGAGGACATAGCTGGACATGGGCAGACAGGTTGGGAATCCGCAGCAACCTATGCTGCCCGAGAGGAAGGAGGTAGAGGAGCAGTCTGAGACCGCCAGGTGGAGGTCTGTCTCAGAAGGATCAGGGGGCCTCCTGTGCTGCTGAGTGGCAGCGGCCGCGAACATCAATGGAGCAGCCATCCTCCTCCTCCTCCCCCTCTCATCCCATTTCACTCGACTGTGAGGGTTTCCGAGTGATGAAAATAACAGAGTTCACATCACATCACACATTTCCTAGTTCTCAGTAACCAAGTTCAATGACAAATGGTGTCCTTGCCTTCGAGTTCCTATTAAACTTTTATAACATCAAACAATTAAAATACTCTCCTTGATTTAAGTCAGTGCTGTCTTCAGAACCAGTGCAGCGAAATAAAATATTCAGAGGCTCCTTGGTCTTCAAACATATATTTGACAATATGCTACCTGTTCTGTCTGATATCAATGCAATAAATGTTGGAGTCAGGCTTCCAAAAATGTGTGCTTTTCATGGCAACAAATAATAATAATATAAGAAAACTTTTCTTTTCTATGAGGCCACAACTGAAGAAGCCGAGCTCTGGTAATGAGAAGACAGCATGTTTATGCAGCTGTTCTGCCTTTATTAGTGTGTAAGGTGATGGTGACAGGAGCTGAAGCTAATTCATCGAGCTTATAAATTTACCAATGAGTTGCAAGACTAACAGTAGAAAGGAAATGTATTTTCTCCTGCTGGTATGTTTTGCATGTTCTTTATTGCCACTGAGCACCTAGAGCCTAGGCCCTTCTAACCCCAACCTGCAAGCCCTGAAGAGGAAAGTGATACCTCATTAGAACTGAAGAAATTCGGTCCAGACCTGACCTGTCTAATACGGCAGCCTCCAGAAACACGTGGCTGTTGCTCATTTGCACCAAGGCTGGACTGAATTGAAGAATGCTGCAAAGGCATTGAAGGCGTAGTACCACAAAGGAATGCAAACTAGCTCATTAATATTTTTCTATTTTTTGCACACTGAAATAATATTGTGGCTATACTGTGTTAAATAAAATATATCAAAATTAATTGCACCTGTGGCTACTGGAGACTTTTAAGGTACAGATATATCTCGAATTGTATTTATACTGGTTGTAATTGTAGGTACTGATGGGAGAACATTCAACCTGGAGTTTGACAAATTCATGCATGGGTGGGGTCCCTCAGCCTGGCCAGCAATCAAGGCCTATAGAGGGGTTGGCCAGCTGGGGAAGGGGCCCTGAGAAGTTGTCCAGCAGGGGTGAGCAGGAGAGGGGCTGTGGGAGGTTTGCTGGCAGGGGGGAGGGGAAAGGGATGCAGGAAATTGGCTGTGGGAGCACACTGATCACCAAGTGGCAGCAACTGCATTGAGCATTTGCCCCCTGGTGGTCAGTGTGCATCATAGTGATTAGTCAACCGGTTGTTCCAGTCATTCTCGTCATTCGGTCATAAGTCACTTAGGCATGTATGTATGTGTGTGTGCGTGTGTATGTGTGTATGTGTGTATGTGTGTGTGTGTATGTGTGTGTGTGTGTGTGTGTGTGTGTGTGTGTGTGTGTGTGTGTATATATATAATCAGACAACAGTCTAGACCAGAGAATCAATAGAATTCACTCAAAAGGCAGCCATCAAGGATGAGTTGGCAGAGGAAATCCATCTCTGAGGACCTCTAACAACTCATTAGACATTGGTCAACCAGGAGACAGAGCTGTCATGAAGTCCAAGGACAACCCCCAGGTTTCTCACCCCCAGACCTCAAGCTGACATCGTTTCCCTGTGCACTGAGGTGCATTGAGGTGAAGGAAATAAAATACAATAACAATTTTTATAATGAGCTGATTTTGCTGTTGCTCATTAGTAGCTACGAGCTAAATTAATCTGAGCTGATTGTCCCCTAATTGGAAAGGGACATAAATCCAGGTGAATGTGCCATTATGAATGACACCTTGATCCCGAACAACCTCAGCCTTCTGCATTCACAATGCTCTACATGGAGGAGAAGCCAGCTTCTAGTAATTACAGTAAAAATGATGATTATTGACCAAGGACATTATAATGAATGGCAATGTGCTAGGTCAGAATGTATTTTCTCAGTAAGGACATCGATCAAGTCACCAAGTTAATATGTTAAAGCCTGATTATAATGACTCAGGAAATTGCCAATTGTAATTCAAGTTAAGAATATAAGCCACTTATGCCAATACATTTATAGCACAATAATGATTTATCATTCCTCCCCAAACATAGCAAAAAAATTTTTTAAAGGTTCCTATGGACATGTGGTTTCCACATACACATATATGTATCTGACTTTCTTTACCCAAAGTTGCACCTATGAAGACAGATATTGTTCGAGGAGCAAGACAGAGGAGGCATTGAAACAGAGGCTGATTTTAGACTTGCCATCTTGGCAGGTGAGGCAAGTGATATCCATACCTGAATTTTACAAATTTTGTCCACAGTTAAAAACATTTCCTCACAAAACTAAATTTTTTAACATAAAAACTGCCACAAATTTGGAGATTAAGAACATAATTCACCCCAACTGAACAGTAAAATGGCATGTCAGTATCTAAGCCAAGCCATTCTCTCTTTCCTCCCTTGTAAATGGCGGGCAATGACTCAGATGAAATACATTTGGCCAGAATGAGAAGGATCAGATTCTATTTGAAATCAATTTTGTTGTAATCAAGGGAGAGCTCCAGTCACACGCTACACTGAGCACTGGGTAGAGGCTAGCTGGAATGCTCCCCTGACTTGAGGGACTTATACAGGTTTTTTTGGACTTATACAGAGTAATACGTTTTCCGTGTGCAAAAATTATAAAAGACATAAGATATGTATGTATAATACCTAAGTGCGTGTGTGTTTGTGTGTGTGTGTGTGTATACACACACACACACAAACACCCACACATATATATATGAGGCCCAGTGAACGAAATTTGCACACGGGGGTGGGGGATGTCCCTCAGCCCAGCCTACACCCTCTCTAATCTGAGACCCCTCAAGAGATGTCCGACTGCCCGTTTAGGCCCGATCCTAAACGGGCAGTCGGACATCCTTCTCACAATTCAGGACAGCTGGCTCCAAACTGCTCATCTGCCTGCCTCCCTGATTGCCCCTAACCACTTCTGCCTGCCAGCCTGATCACACCCTAACTACTACCGTGCTAGCCTAATTGATGTCTAACTGCTCCCCTGCCAGCCTGTTTGTCCCCAACTTCCCTCCCTTGCTGGCCTGATGACCCATAATTGCCCTCCCTTGCAGGCTTGGTCCCTCCACTGTCCTCCCCTGCTGGCCATCTTGTGGTGGCCATCTTGTGTCCACATGGGGGCAGGATCTTTGGCCACATGGGGGCAGCCCTCTTGTGTGTTGGAGTGATGGTCAATCTGTGTATTACTCTTTTATTAGATAGGATAAAGGCCTGGTGCATGGGTGGGACCAGCTGGTTTGCCCTGAAGTATGTCCTGGATCAGGGTGGGGGTTCCTCTTGGATAGGGGGCAGCCTGGGCGAGGGGCCTACGGTGGTTTGCCGGCCAGCCACACACCCCAGCAACCCAAGCAGAGGCCCTGGGGTCTGGGATTAATTTATGTTCTATAATTAAAATTTTGTAGCCTGAAGCAGAGCCAAGCCTTCTGCTCACTCCGAGGTGACAACCATTTCTATTTGAAACTTTGTAGCCTAGAGCAGAGGCCTAGGCTAGGGCTGCAGAAGTTTGGCTTCCTCCAATGCCCCGGCAACCCTAGCCTCTTCTATCTCCAGCTCCATGGCTGCCGCCATTTCTGTTGGGATTATGTATCTTCTATAATTGAAACTTTGTAGCACTGAGTGGAGCCCTAGGCTGGCAACAGCAGGTGGAAAGCTTGGCTTCCTCCATTGTGAGGGAAACCCAAGCCTCCCTCCTGCTCTCAGTGGTGGCAGCCATTTTGGTTATAGTTTATTTGCATAATTTGCTCCTGATTGACTGGTGGGCATGGCTTGATCAGAGGTATGGTCAATTTGCGTATTGCTCTTTTATTAGATAGGATAGATATGTATTTGTATAGATGATATATATGCATATATGTATTTGTATATATGATATATATACCCTATAATAAAAAGTTTCCTCTATGTCTCCTTTTCTCCTCATACCCCAAAAAAGTAACTAACTTTTATTAGTGTCTCGTGTATTCTTTCAGGTTCTTTTGCTTATATGACACCGTCCTCTGGAGGAGCAACATCTAATGGGTTTAGAGTTCCACCGAGATGGGCTTCCCGCCACCGCATCCCTGACGTCTGTCTTTTGAGTGAATCCTGTGGTCCAGACCACTGTCTGACATAAATATAACTCGAGGCACCTCTGTAACTTAAAACCTAAGTATATGGTCTAATTTTTTTCTTCCTTTTTTTCACAAAATTAGTCTAGTGCACACACCAGAGTGACTTTGCTTTTCATACTTAATATCCTGGAAATTTCTTCATATCAGTACATAGAAAGTGTCATAATTTCTTTAAACTGCTGCATTGATGTAATTACGTAGTTAATTAACCACGGACTTCTAAAACAGCAATGCCATCATCCATATAAAATAATTATCTTCCCACCCTCATTTCTCATTTCTTCATCCACTTATTCACTCCACAAATATTCACTGCGTGTCCACCTGTGCAGGTGCTGCCCAGGGGAGTGTAAGGGTTACATCACATTGGCCCATCACAGGTCAAAGGAGGGAGGAGGATAGAGTTACATGTGAATACAGAGAGCAAATCACTCACAGCCCACACTGGTTATAATTATAGGTACTGATGGGAGAACATTCAATCTGGAGTTTGACTAGAGAATTTCCCATTTACTTGGCCTTGGACGAGCCGCCAGCACTGCCCTTATATATTCTATGCCCTATGCTGTAGGGAAATATTCAGATAAGGAAATGATGATCATCTGTAGTACCTTCTATTTCCCAAAATACCCCAGATCATTCCCTGAAATGAATCCCCACTGCCTCCTCCAGATGCTCACCCACAGCCTGAGGTAGTATTCCATATTCTGGCCCATTCCAGGCACCCCACCTGCTAACAAAGCCTGTGAAAAACTCACTGCTCATTCCCTAGAGACCAGCCATCTGCTGAGAAACTCTGACTTAGCCAAAAACTGTGCCACCTCCTTGGAGTCTTCCCCTCAACTCCAGCACAAGGCACACATCTTGCTGAGAAGGCCTGTAAAGAGAACCAGTGATAATGATGCTGAAGATGTCACTCCGCAGGAATGCCTGGGGAGCGTAGGAGTGGACATAGGAGTGAGCATCTGTAGGCTGGTCTGGCTGCAGGAAATAGAAACAATGGCACAGGTAACACAGGTGCCTGGGAGGACAGTAGCTCAATATTCTATAAGCATTTACTGAGCGTACACTATGTGCCAGGCACTGTTCTAGCTGCAAGGGATAAGCAGTGCAGTCCCAGCCCTTGGGAGGTTACATTCTGGTTGGAGAGATCATCAGTCAATAAATAAATGAAAGAACAGCTCTGCTAAGTGGCAGCTGGTGAGCAGCTCCCATCTGCTCTCCCACTGCCCACAGGTGGTCACTGTGGCCAGGTGACAGTCACAGAAGGAGGAATAGCAGGCTGGAAGGCACCCTGGGGACATATGTGGAAATGACCTCAGCAGAACATCGCCTTCAATTGTGGCCTCCCAAAGTCACATGGCACGTTAATATCAGAGTGACCAGGGCTGCTCTGCCACCAAGAAGTGAGTGAAAGACCTTGATGAGATAATGACCACCACAGCCAGCTCCTATTTATGGAACATGTTTTGCGGGCACTGGACTTTTCATTTTGCATTTCTTTGAAAGAATGTTTAAGCAGCCAGAGCCTGCCAAACTGCCCTTGTAGGACTGGGGATGCAAAGGGCCTTGGGAGATAGAGATGGAGTATAAAACTTGTTATACAAGAACTCAGAGAGAAAGAAAGAGTTGTTTGGGGGGTTTGTGTTGTTGTTTTGTGTGTGTGTGTGTGTGTGTGTGTGTGTGTGTGTGTGTGTTTCATCAAAATAGGATTTCTATGTTTTCTGTTGAGTCATTAATCTTGACTGCCAAATACTGTCAAGGAATGAAGTCTTCTTTAAATTTCTCTGACATTTATTTACTATATCCAGAACTCGGCCTAGAGAGCAAGGTCATCGGCTCTTCCCAATGTAAGCACTTTGCTTTGTAGAGAGAACGCCATTCGTGCATGCCTGCTAGGGGGATGCTGTGGGAGCCTGCAAAGCCAAGGCCTGTCCCTGGAGGTCAGGGACTGTGAGAGGCATAGTAGTGGATAGCTGGAAGGAAGAAATCAGGTGGGTATCAAAGACCTAGCCACACCTCACGGAGGGATCAAGTGGGAGGGATGTAGACACATTCAGCTGAGTGTGGGGGAGTCTGTACCCATCCAAGCTGTCACTTTCTGCAGACATACAGTGAGAGAACCTCCACCGGAGAGAGGTGGAATCCATGTCTCCTTGCTTCAAGAGTATAGTGACTTGCTTGGCCAGTGCAGACAGAGCTGCTGACTTCTGAAGCCGAATTATAGGAAGCACTATAGCTCCCACCTGGAACTTTTGGAATGTTGGTTCCTAGATGCTTCTGCTTGGAGCCCAGCCACAGGCCAATTGGAGGACACAGTTAGCTGCAGCTAGAGAATTGAGCCACCTTGGACAGAATAAGTCCCATTGAAAGCCTGGTGAGTACAGCCCCTGCTGACTTCATGTGGAGCAGAGCAACCTGGATGAGCCCAGTCAACCCACGGCATCACGAGAGATAATGAAATGGTGGTTGTTTGAAGCCATTATGATTTAAGGTGGTTTGCTACATAAATGACAAAAAATATTAATTGGCATGTCTGTTTCTTAGTCATCCAGGGGGATACAAAAGAAATGCATGCATGCCAGATCCATACATGTGAGTGTTGTATATGTATATGTTAGAGAGAGACAGCAAGCCCCTCAGTGCAGTACAAGGTGTATGACAGTGTTCTCTGCAGTTACTCTGGGCCAGGCACTAGCGGGTACTTTGTAATCACAACTTCACTCAGTCCTCACAACGACCATGTTAGGTGAAAGCTATTGTTAACTCCAGAGTACAGATGAGGTCACAAAGGCTCAAAGAGGTCATGTCATTTGCCTAAGGTCACACAGCTGATAAGAAACAGAGGTTGTAACCTAAACTGGAGTTCCCAACTTCTGCTCTGCCTGAGGTCGTTTCACAAAGACAAACCATGACTACCCAGGACAGCCAGAACACATCCATCTGGAAAGAACTAGGGGTGTGAGAGAATATTAGACAATGCCAGAAAGGAGGAAGCCTTGCCCACCCTTAGCCTTGTGGGTGCCTATGTCTCTATATGAGTATGTCTTCCAGAAGCCCTTCCATCTTCCCCGCTGCTGGATGGGACAGTGTGCTGAGCCAGCCCCAGGAAACTAAGGACTATTCTCCCAGCAAATGGTTCACTACTTATTCTAATATCTGTATGCTTTCGATTTCCTCACAGCTCAGCTGCTCCCAAGGAATTCACATGTGTAGAACCACGGAGGTGAGAATGAAGAAATATAAGACACACAACATAAGCAGTCAGCCAAGAGTCTGTGTGCTTTGTTGTAAGCACACAGCACAGTGGGTCATGAGTCTGGAGCCAGACAGGCTGGGTTTGAGGCATCACTTTGCTGGGATCACTATACCTTGGTTTCCTTATCTGTAAAATGGGGATGGCATTGCTAATGCTTTCTGCCTCACAGAGTGAGTGGGAGGGTTAAACAGGGAATGTTAACACATTTGATTAATAATGCTGGGCACATACATAGTAAGCAATTTGTGCTTGCTGTTAATAGCTAAGACAGCAATTGGCCCCTGACCTTACTGTGCAACTTTAGGGAAAATTAATCCCCATCACCACCCCACATGTAACACTGCCCATCCACAAGCTTGTCAGAGGAGTCCTGGAGCCCTGCTTCAGAGCTTTACCTTCAGTGCTTTCTGTGAGCCCTGCTCGCAGAAAACGTGATCTTAAACAAATGCCTCCAGAATTTAACACTATTTTGTCATTTTGCTTAGAATACCTTACAGAACTGGTTTTAAGTGTAAAATATTTCATTCATATTAGTACTAAAGAATGCATTATAAATTTTATTTTTCATTATATTTAATAATATTCATAATATATAGTTAAATATGTAATTGTTTACATTTACCAAATGAGGCACACAATTTAATTGACTCTAGATTAATTATGTAAGAAAATGTGGTTTGTTGACAACAAATTTTAAAATGTCATAATATATCAGGTTTGGTTCGGGGACTGAATAGATATTAAAATGTGTTGCCATATCTGAAACAGACAAGCTCTGCTTTCACAATGTAACGTGGGGGATTCTTACACTGTGCACGGCGAAAGGAAACATTAATTTTTAGAATTTTTGTGTTTTCCTTTTAAATAATGAGATAAAAAGGCTTTATTTTTTAGTTTTTTTAAAGCATATCTGCAGACAACACATTTTGGGGTAAAGAAACTCTTTATTCTGAATAAATGAAAAGCTGAATTGGACATAATCACCATTTTATTTTCTCTTTTGCCCAATGGCTTTTGGAGTCGGGAGCTACTCAGACTATCTCTTTTGTGCACTCGTGATGAGCAAATGAATTCAATGTACAATCAGATAAAGATCATCTTGAGGCATATTTGAAGAATTATCACCATGTTTATGCTCTTTATTCATTTCATATATTTCAACATCAATGTTCCTTATCCATTTTATCACCTCTATTTGTGATAGTAAAGAAAATATAATAAAACCAAGAACAAAAAGAATTTAGCACTGTAGCTCAGCCTAAGCCACCATCACGGCTAACCTGCCAGGAGTCATGCAACCTGTCGAGACTTTACCAACAGCATGGCCACGAGCCTATTCATGTGATCCACACTAATGGCCCCTGGGACCTCTCAGTCATACATGGGGGATATATGTATTGTTACAAATTAAAGTTATTTGTTGGCAAACACCTCTCTCCTACCCATCCTGGTGTCCCTCCTTGCACCGATGCAGACAGCCCCCTGAGAGCCTCTCTCACCAGCTACACACACAGGCCCCTTTCCTCTGCGCATTGTCTAGCGTTTTCCTTCTGGAAGCTTCAGGACCTGGGCATAAGTCTATAGTCAGATAAGCCATAGGGGGGCTGGCCAAACTGTCCAATGGGGACAGAGTCAGAGAGAGAGAACTGGTGGTGACAGCCACCTGCTGCACCACCCACAGAGTGCCCGCTCCTCCTCCACTTTAATCCAGTGGAGACCTTCCACGCGCCCATGCTGTGAGTTAGGGATCACTATGCCTATGAACAGAAAGCTGCTAGAAAACTTGCTGAAGGTCATGACTACCCAAAGTGTTGTTTTCAAAGAATTATAAGGAATGAAAAGATAATTATAATACAATGTAAATAAAATTCTTCAAATACTACCTACAAGCATATCATCTCCATGTCCAAATCTATTTAGTCACCAAGTTGAGACAATAAGTAATCAGAAGGGAACATACAGTGTAAACATACATGGAGAGGTATCTGTGCATGTTCAAGTGTGTGTGCATGCACAAGTATATGCATGTATGTGTTTAGTGTGTGTGGTGTTTGGGGTGAGGTTGGCTTTGCTTTTAGATGAAAAAATACAAAAAAAAAAAAAAACCCAGCAAATTTATCAAGTGGTTATCTTGAGTTATAGAATAGGTTGTGGTTAGGGACATTATTGTGTTTTCTGTTCTGACTTCTATTCACTTTCTCTCTGTAAGTGCACATATATTATTTGAACAATCAGAAAGTTTGAGGTTTTTTGAAAAGCCAAGCACTACATAATAAGGCTGCTCATTCCCCACATCCCTTCACAGCGAGGTGAGGGTTGGCCTGCCTCCCTGGCTGACAGGCAGAGGGAAGAAATAATGCTGAGGAGAAGATGGAGCAATCAGGAAAGATCTGGGAACCAGTTCCCTCTGGTTTCTCATTTCTCAGACCCTCCCTCAGAGTTTCTGACCTGCCTCCTCCCTACCTCCATGTCTGCTTCCTCTATCCTGGGAAGCTGAGGAGCCAGGGGATGCACTGGCGAATTCCTGCTCCCTGCACACACTGCACCTAGGAGCTCTGGGCCCCATGGCCCAGCGAGTATGGATGGGTGGGCCATGAGAACATAAGATGTGAGCAGGCATTTCTCGTCCAGGCCATCTGTGACCCATCCTCCTTCAGCAGCATTTCTTTCTGAAATGGTGAATCCCTTACCTCTGTTGACCCCTAGTAACTGACAGCAGGTGGCAGCCCGAGGGCATATAAATATGATTTTTACTGCAAGTAACAAGATGCTGTGCTGGGTCTCTGGGGAAAGCCCTTGTGACGTGGGTTCCATTTAAATGTGCAAAAAATGTTTGCAGTCCAAATGGGTGGCTTCTGATCTTTGCAGCAGAAATCAACATTTTCACCTTGAGAAACTTGCTAGAACCCTGAACATTCAGCCTCTAGGTATTGCATAATATTATTCCTTAGTTATCCATTTTTATCTCGTGTCTACGTGTAAATAAAATTATTTTCCATTTGCGTACCGATTTATTAGCATATCACATGAAAAAGCTGGACAGTATTTCACCGAATTTGGAGAGGTAATCTCACTATGAATACAAGCAGGCAGTGCACACACAGTTTCACTTTAGGGACCTTTGGAGCACTTTGATTGTTTTCCTTTTGTACCAAGAAAATGTTATTTTGAACATTTCAACAAACAAACGCAATAACTACATGTATTTTCTTAATTATGCTAGAATTTTATACGTGTGACAGGGAGTCACCAAATGCTCATTGATTTTTAAGTTATTGCTTTCATTGTATTTTATGTGGAAACAAAGATAATGTGCCCACAAAATGCCATATTGAGAGCTAGCATTGAGAAGGATGAGGATCCTGCAGTCAGCATGGGAGGCGCTCTGTGTGGGGCCAGTGGGAAAGACAGGCTCTTCCCTGGAGAGGGGAGGATGCTTGCAGAAAGAGCAGGAAGCCTGCCAGGTAAGCAAGTGGTCCTGGGATGGCTTCCAATCCACAGTGTACTTGAGCATCCAGAAGAAGGGAAGCAGCTGCTCAGAGATGCTGGAACCAGGGCCCAAGTTGGAACCAACTCACACCAGTTGGAAATGGCTTGCTCTTTCCTCTACAGGTAACAGGAGCCAAAGTTCCACTGAGGGGCATTTTGTTGTCAGTCAGTTGACATACAAAATTCATATTGGCTGCAAGGTTTGAAGAGCATTAGCCATTCGTATGCCGCCAGCTTTTTTAATGAACGACTCCATAATTCGACTTTTTTTTTAATCTTTATTGTTCAGTTTATTAATTACATTGTTCCCTTTTTTCCCCCCTATATCTCCCCTCCACCTGGTACCCATCCCACCCTCCACCTTCACCCCCCTCCAATGTCCTCTCCCATAGTTGCATAATTTTTGTCCAATCTCTTGCTGCACTTCCCACACCCCTTTTCTCCCCAAGAATTGTCAGTTCATTCCCTCTCTATGTCCGTGATTCTGTTACATTCACCAGTTTATCCTGTTCATCAGCTAATTAATTCACTTGATTTTAGGTTCATTTGTTGATAGATGTGTATTTGTTGTTCATAATTTACACTTTTATCTTTTTCTTCTTCCTCTTCTTAAGGAATATCTTTCAGCATTTCATATAATATTGGTTTGGTGGTGATGAACTCCTTTAACTTTTTCTTATCTGCGAAGCACTTTATCTGACCTTCAATTCTGCATGATAGCTTTGCTGGATAGAGTAATCTTGGTTGTAGATTCTTGCTATTCATCACTTTGAATATTTCTTGCCACTCCCATCTGGCCTGCATTGATTAGGTTGAGAAAGCCGATGACAATCCTATGTTTGCTCCCTTATAGGTAACTGTTTTTCTCTTGCTGCTTTTAATATTTTTTGTCTTTTGCTCTTGGCATTTTAATTATGATGTGCCTTGGTGTGGTCCTCTTAGGGTTCCTATATATTGGGGTTCAGTGCGCTTCTTGGACTTCTATGTTTTTGGTCACTATTTCTTCAAATAGGTTTTCATTACCTTGCTCTATCTCTTTTTCTGGCACCCCCATAATTCGGATGCTGGTATGCTTGAGGTTGTCCCAGAGGCCCCTTACACTACCTTCAATTTTTTGGATTCTTTTGGTTTCTTGCTTTTTCAGCTGAGTGGATTTTACCTCTTTGTATTTCAAATCTTTAACTTGGTTCTTGGGGTGCTCTAGAGTACTTTTAGGTCTTTGTATAATATTTTTTATTTCAGTCAGTGTATGCTTAATTTCTGGTTGGTCCATTTTCATATCCTTGAGAGTCTCGTTCATATCCTTGTAGGTCTCGTTCATTTCCTTGTAGGACTCAATCATTTCCACGTTGGTCTTGTTCATTTCTTTGCAGGTCTCGTTCATATCTTTGAGGGTCTCGTTCATTTCCTCATAGGTCTCATTCATTTCCTTATAGGTCTCATTCATTTCCTTGTAAGTCTTGTTCATTTTCTCGCAGGTCTTGTTCATTTCCTCATAGGTCTTGTTTATTTCCTTGTAGGTCTTGGCCTTTTCTAGGAGCCTCTTGAAAAGCCTTATAACCGTGGTTTTGAATTCTATGTTCAGTTGTTTTTTTTCCCTCCATTTCTTTTACATATGATTTCTTTCCATGTCTCTGCATGGTGGCTGTTTCCCTGAGTTGGTCAATTAGTTTTGTGTGGTAGACATCCTACAAGGGACAGTGGCTCAGCCTCTCTAGTTATCTGAGGTGGATATGGGTTGCACAGTCTTGCTGAAGTTAAGCTCACATTAATCGTTGTTAGCACTTGGAGGGGTTGACCTCCAGGCCAATTGTCTGTGAAGTTCAGCTGTGCTCAGGTTGGATGGGCGGATTCTCCAGGCCAAGCAGACAGCGTTAGCTCCACCCTATGTGGCCCCAGGGACTCTGTGCTGGGGGCAATGGCCGCCAGCACCTCTGAGAGAGAGCATCTGCCAAGCTCCACCGGCTGCCGGAGAATTCAGACTCTTCCCCAAATGACTCTGCACACCCAACGTCTCACCCAGGGTCGCAAAACAACACAGTCTGATAATTTCCCGAATGAAAGAGCAAGTCACGAGCGCTCTCTGCGGGGTCAGGCAGCTGTGCTGTTCCCAAGCTCACGTGCACTCCACACAAGCTCGCCTTCTCCACAAGCCGGCAGACCCCTGCAGCACCTGAGCTTCGGCGTGCCCTCCCACTGATCAGTTTTTACCCCGTATGATAGTGGGTTCTCTGGACTTCGCCCAGAGCTGGAGAATCAATCCAGTGGGACGTCTTTGTCTCTCCCATTCGAGAAAACTGGCCGGTTGTCAGCTGCCCACCCTATCCGCTGGCGTGCACAGTCCTCTAAACCTCTCTCCACGCATATCTTCAACGCTGTCCTCAGCAGCTCCTCCAAGTCACAGTGTCTTATCTTTCACTTTTATTTGTGGAATTTTCACTCAGCCAGCTTTCTGGTGATTCTGGATGGTGTTTGTTCTTTTGTTAAGTTGTAGTTTTAAAATTGCTGTATGGTGGCAAGATTGGTGTTTTACCTATGCCGCCATCTTGGTTCTCCCCATAATTCTACTTCTTGAGGCATCTTTTTTAAGAACCGGGGTACATCACAACATTTGGAGGCCCCAGTGAGATCTGCCACAAGGTGGGGCTAGTCTGGACACCAAGGGAGGCCAACCTCCCTTGGACCAGTCATGAGACTAAGGGGTCTCTCAGGGTTGCGCACCCTGAGAAGCCCCAGGGCCCTGGAGAACTTCCCTTTGGATCCAGTGAGCAGACAGGGAACATTGACATATCCCTACAAATTTGTTTCGGAGTCTTGAAAACCCACCTGGAGGTGAGTTCTGTTTTCTTCTGGTGGACCAGTCATCTGGTGGGGTTAGTGGGAAGGGCTGGACATAGCCGGACTTCACCCTCCTAGAAGTGCTTTGAGACATCAGAGGTACTCTTGTTTTCTGGTTTATGGATTGTTTGTTTGGGCCCTGTATGTACTAGTTGTCAAGGTTTTGATTTGTCAGTTTGTTAGTTTGTTGTCAGGTTGTTGAAATCCTCTTGGAGGACATTGAATGGTTCTTCTCTTCTTGTTTGGCCTTTAACTGTGTGTATCAAGGTTCCTTGCAGGATTTCACCTCTCCTGAAATAACTCTCTGTGTGTAATCTGCTCCTCCCTGACTGAGCACTCTTTTTCCAGGTCAACATAGGAGTGCAGGATGACTTTCCCATCACAGTCCTTGGCAGACTCCTGGAGTAGTTTTAAGTTTTTTTTTCCTTCACACAAACCTGTCCTGCCCAGTGACCAGTGGCGGCAGCATTTGCAAGCCCTTCCCCTCCCTCAGGGTGTTTGCTGTGCCCCCCCTTCTGGCCACGCCCTCATTATGGGAGGCAGACCGAGCTCCCAATAAACTTCCTAGGTTGTAGGATCGGGTATTTATCTGTTTGTTGTGTCTATTAGTCTTGTTTCCTTTGTCCAACATGAGTGCCATTTCTGTTTTGCTGAAACATGGGTATGTTTATTTGGTATTTTGTTTATTTGCCTGGATATAATCATTTGTTCATGTAAGTTGGAAGTCTGTGAGAGAAAAAAAAAAAAAGGAAACATTTGGTTTATTTAAGGCTGAGTGCTCTGACAGGTAGCAAACCTCCCTGAGTGGCCACTGGGATTCCTTTTTCCCAGGGGTGCTTCCTCTCTGTCAGAAGAAAATTGGCCGGTCTAAAATTTCTGTCTATGTTTATTAATTTGATAAAGTTGTAACAATTGTAGTCCGAAGAGTTTTAAAGCAGGGACCAAATTCTAAAGTTAACTATTTACAAGAAGGAAGCTGGAGCTGGCAAAGTCACCAAGCCTGCCCAGAAAACTCAGAAAAGTAAATGAATCTTATTTCTGACACCTGCCACTACACAGTCTTAATCATTGGTGGAGGAGCGGTCTCAGAACTGTTTGTCTCCATTGACCATTTGAGTTTAAGATGCTTAATGACTAAGTAAACCTTTAGCAGGAAAGGAAAATGTTTTGTGGGCCACTTGTTCCTTTTCTGTGTGTGGCAAGTCTTAAGTTATTAGTTTTTAAAATCAGTCCTTTAATGGAAACACACTCAAGCAGAGGGGCTTATTCAGAGAGGTCAGGGAGTCTGCAATGTAAGGGTCACCAGTTCCCCGCCATGCCACCTTCGTTGGCAGGAGGCAAGCGCTTTTCCCAGTGGGAACAGAGAGAGAATTGCCAGAAAATGCCTTTTCCCTCGATGGGACCATCTCCATTCACCACCTAGGAACCCACACCAAACTCCCTGCCTCTTCCCACCTGATGCCCATCCCCTCCAGGCATTGTTTTGAGTAACTGGAGGTGGAGGGCGAGGAGAGAAATTCCCTTGTGACCCCCTGCACCCCAATGAGACCCAAGAACCCCTGGTGACTCCTTGGACACTTTTCAAGGTATTCTGTTAGGATGCTTAAAGGCAGCAACTAGAAATTCACGTTTTCAAGCTTATCAGAAACTGAGATCCTTATCTCTAGGAAAGTTTAGAATTCGAGCAGCTGAAGGTTCCATCCTCCCACTGCCTGTACAATACTGAAACATGTTTAGAAATACTTAATGGAAGGTTTGAGGCATGGTTATGCATTTTTGAAGGACACAGAAAGAAGGTTTGGGGCACGGTTATGCATTTTTGAAGGACATAGAAAGAAAGTTTGAGGCTAATTTGAAGGTGTGAAGGTTTGTGCATGTGATAGGGAACAGAGAAAAGAAAGAAAGGGTAGGAAGCAGTTAGGAAAGAATCAGTGTGCTTACTGTAAAAAGCAGGGGCACTGAAAGAGAGAATGTCCTGGCAAGTTAGCCAGGGAAGCAAAGGGGGAGACTCAGACTCCAAGAGTCTTTAACTCAGAAGAAGAGGACTGATAGGGCCGGGGCTCCTTTCCATTAAGCCCCCAAGAGCTCAGGGTAACATTACAGGTTGGGGGCAAACCTCTTAGTTTCCTGGTAGACACTGGGGCAGCCTATTCAGTTTTGACAGAGCCGATGGGACCCATTACCGCTAAGAAGACATCAGTCCAGGAAGCCATGGGATACATTGCCTGTTTTCCTTGGACATCAAAAGGACTGTGGACCTCGGAAGGAACATGGTAACGTTCATTTCCTTGTCATGCCAGCATGCCCATACCCATCACTTGGACGTGCCACCATACCCTTTGAGAAGACGGAACACACCTCACCATGGATCCAAGGAACCCAGGTCCGGTTATATCCTCACCTGCCTGTACTCTTTTAACCTGTCCTTTCTCAGAGGAATGTATCTTGCAGAAAACAGAAAGAGCAACGCCAGAGGAAGAGCATAAGCCCTCCACCTACTTGGAGGAATTACAGCATCTTTATCCCATGGTCTGGGCAGAAAACAACCTCCTGGGATTGGCAAGTCATCAAGCTCCTGTAGTAGTTCAATTGCAAGCCACCGCCACACCAGCTTGGGTAAGGCAATATCCCCTGAGTTTAGAAGCAAAGAAGGGAATTGCTAAACACATTTGCCGGCTGTGGGAAGCGGGAATTCTAATTCCCTGCCAGTCCCCCTGGAATACCCCCTTGCTTCCAGTTTTAAAGCCTGGGACTAAAGACTACAGGCCAGTACAAGACCTAAGGGAGGTGAACAAGAGGGTTGATACTGTACATCCCATGTCCCGAACCCTTGCACTCTGCTAAGTGTTCTGCCTCCAGAGAGACAATTCTACACAGTCTTAGATCTAAAGGATGCCTTCTTCACTATACCCCTGGCCCCAGTCAGCCAGCCTATCTTTGCATTTGAGTGGAAAGACCCAGAGGGCGGATTCTCAGGACAATTAATCTGGACTAGACTGCCTCAAGGTTTCAAAAATTCTCCTACCCTTTTTGATGAAGCCTTGAGCTCAGTCCTACTTGCCTTTAGGCAGGAGCATCTGGAATGTACCCTACTCCAGTATGTAGATGATCTTCTGCTGACAGCAGATACTGAGGAAAATTGCCAACGAGCCACTGAGGGCCTGTTATGCACCCTACAAGCACTAGGCTACTGGGTGTCAGCCAAGAAGGCTCAGCTATGCTCCTCTGACGTCACATACCTAGGGTACAACATTAGCAAAAGCAGATGGACCCTCTCCCTAAATCAAACTGTGGGAACACAACTGCTGAACTGAACCGAAGTGGAAAACAGGTCTTTGAGGAGCTAAAGAAGGCTCTCGTCTCAGCACCTGCCTTAGCCTTGCCAGACATCACCACGCCCTTCCACCTCTATGTGAGTAAGGTAAAGGGCATTGCCAAAGGGGTTCTCACTCAGACTCTAGGTTCCTGGAAGAGACCTGTTGCCTATCTGTCTAAGAGACTAGACCTCGTGACAGCAGGGTGGCCAGCGTGTCTCCGGGCAGTGGTCACCACAGCATTGCTGGTAAAGGAGGCAGATAAGCTGACCTTGGGCCTGACAACACCCCATGCTGTAGAGGCTCTCCTTCAAGGTGCTCTGGAGAGATGAATGTCAAACACCAGGATCACCCCATGCCAAGCTCTTCTCCTGAACCAGCCCCGCATCTGGTTCCATAAGACACTGGCCATCAACCTTGCCAGCCTGCTCTCAGATGATGATCTGGAGGAATCCATTCATGACTGCTTAGAGGTAACAGACGCAGTACAAACAGCTTGCCCAAACCTGCCAGATGTCCTGCTATTACCACCAGGTAAGTACTGTTCACGAATGGGAGCAGTTATGTTCAGGATGGAATCCAATATGCAGGGGCAGCAATAGTCACCCTGGACCACACCATTTGGGTACAGTCCCTGAACAGGGGGACATCAGAACAAAAAGTCAAACTTTTGGCCTTAATTCAGGCCCTCCAATGGGAACACAATGCCATCCCCCAGGAAAGAGGGTTACCAACTTTAGTCAGAAAGAATATTAAAAATAGGGAAGAGATTTTAGCCTTATTAGAGGCCATCTGATTTCCAAGGTCAGTTGCAATAGTGCACTGCAAAGGACATCAGAAAGGGGAGACAATTGAAGCCAGAGGAAATAGAGCCACAGAACAAACTGCCAAGGAAGCCACCTAAAACCAGTGGGGCTTTTACAAGTCTTAGTGACCCTGCTGGACTTGGACCTATGACAGACCCCCTCCTGTACCAAACAAGAGGAGGAATTAGAACAGAAGCAAGCCATCAAAGGACCAGATGGTTGGTGGACTCTACCAGATGACAGACTGGTGGTCCCAGAGGCTCTAGGTCGGACGTTAGTTGCCCGGTGACACCAGCAGAGGCACCAGGTTACCCACCTAGGAGTCACCAAGACTTCTGAACTTCTGCAAGGCAGGTACTATATACCAAGCTTAGATAATTAAAAGCATAGTCACTAGAAGTACTGTCTGTGCACAGGTAAATGCTAAGCAAGGTAAGAGGGTCCCTCTGGGAATTCAGGCCCCAGGGAAATTCTCCAGGAGAGCATTAGGAGGTAGAAGTCACAGAGATTAAGCCACCAGTGTCAGGGAATAAATACCTGCTAGTTCTTATAGACACCTTATTGGGTTGGGTTGAAGGACACTAGGACAGAAACTGCCTCTACAGTAGTCAAGGAATTACTCCAGGAGATTATACCTAGATTTGGGATACCAATAGTCATAGGAACAGTTAACAGCCCCACCGTTGTAGCCAAGTTATCTCAAAGTATAGCTCAAGCCTTAGGCACAAATTGGAAACTCTATTGTGCATACCAGCCACAAAATTCAGGACAGGCATGAGTTTAATTAAATTTGTCATAGATACTGGTGAAAAGTGGACCAACCTCTTGCCCTTTACCCTCTCATGGACCAGGTGTATCCCCTACCGGGAGATACAACCCCCCCCTTTGAGATCATGTATAGTAGACCTCCCCCCATCCATCCCAGGGTCAGGGAGAAACTGAAAGCTGGAATCGTAACCATTCCTTGCTCAAGTCCTTACAGGCTCTGCATAAGCTTGTTCGAAATGCACTGCCAGTCCCCACCACGGACCTTGTACATCCCATCCAGCTCAGAGACTCAGTGTGGGTAAAGAAGTTCACCGCCCAAGGACTCACCCCAACCTGAAAGGGACACTACACTGTTATCTTGAGCACACCCATGGCTGTTAACGTAGACGACATCCAGACCTGCCTACACCATTCCCAGCTCTTGCACCAGGAAATTGCATGGATCCTGGCAACTATCAGCCTCACCCATGAGATTCCTAGCCTGGGCTCCACGCAGGCAAAGAGTAGACTCGACACCTGCAGGAGGGAACTGAACTTCAGTGAGGATAGTACTAATGGGACCATGGGTCTAGGGGCCTTGGTAACTGTGGGAACATTTTTGCTAGCCAGTGAGAAAGCACAGGGCCAAGTAGGGCTAGATGTGCTGGGGGATGGTAGAGCAGGAACTGAACAGAGAATCCCCTTAAAGAAAATGGGATGAGTAAATAGAAAACTAATTGTGCCAAGCAGGCAGATTAGAAAAATTAATGCAGTCAAACTACTTGTAGTTAGGAGGCAGTACAAACATCTCCCTAAATGAGTCCATGATTTGACTCATGCACTTAAAACCAGTGGGGAATGAAGTATGGTAGCAATCATCTCAGGTAGAAACTGCTGTTTGGGTTCTGTACTTATTTGATTGCTAAAACAATAGAAAGTTATTTTGATTTTCTGAACTTATGTATGATTGAATACTATGGTTTGAATGTCCCTTGATTGTGACCTCATTAGTTGCTGAAGGACATTCTTCTGGGAACTAGGGCACCTCAATTGTTCCAAATGATCTCAGTAGCTACAGATAACTGAGTTTTCAGTTGACTCAGTGATCCTGGAATTAGGAGAACACAATTATCCTAAATTGCCTCAAGCAGCTACTGATAGTGCATTTCTGTTGACTCAGTAATCCCAAATCGGGGCAGCACAATCATTCTAAATTGCCCAGGCGGTCCCAAATAGTGTGTTTCTGTTGATTTAGTGATTCTTAGATACTAACCTGCTCTATTTCTGCTTCTGTAAAAATGCCTTTTTGCAAAGCAGGGTCCTCATTCCATACCCAAAGATATAATCAATACCTTTGTGATATTCTGCCAATATAAGCCAGACATGTTGAGCTATTCAGGGATGCAAGGTTTAAAGAGCATTAGCCACACGTATGCTGCTGGCTTTTTTAATAAATAACTCCATAATTCAACATCTTGAGGTGTCTTTTGTGAGAACCAGGGTACATCACAACACAGGTGGACTACATAAAATCCATTGGTGATAGATTAGAGAGGCAGGAGAAAGCAAAGTGGGGAATCCTCTGGATAAAGATTAAAATGATAGACACATAACAGTCAACAATTAACATGATAACAATAACAATGAAGGAATTTGTGGTCTTTGTCCTGGTACTTTGGCACATTAGGTTGTGCCCCAAAGGATTTGGAAAAAGGGAAGTTACAAATTAACCAGACATTTCAAGGATATGTTATCACAGATGCAAAAAGATGAATAGGCTCACTAAAGGTGCAGGCTGACCTTGTCGCTGAAGCTACCAGCCTAGGAGGTGACTATCCACCATCACTGTTTCTAGTTCAAGTTTAATTTCAGATCATCCTTTGTGGTTACTTTAGGTTTTTGAGTTTGCAAGACCTCCATGCAGGCCTTCCCTGAGCTTGTCAGGTTAGCATGTGGCCCCTTTTGTTCACATTTGAAACAAATAAAATAATAAAATAGTCAAATTTATAGAATCAAAGAGTGGGACAGTGGTTGTTAAGAGATGGGGGAGAGAGAAATAGGGAGTTCCCAATCAGGAGGCATAAGTTTCAGTTAAGCAAGATGAATAAAGTCAAGAGAACTGTTGTATAACATTGTACTCATATTGCACATTTTAAAATTTGTATCTTTCTGTATTATATCACACACTTTAACATTTATTAAGAATGTAGATCTTATGTTAAGTGTCTCTTACAATAAAATAACTTTTTTTTAAAAAAAGAAAATGCATATTTAGCTGCTCTGACAAGAGGAAATGAGTGATGGTTTTAGACTCTCAGTTGCTAAAGAATCTTATATCCAGCTAATGTTAAAAAGTATACAGAACTGTCACCCATAATTGAAGAGAGAGCGTAAATGATGCTTCTCTAATGATAAAGGCAGGCAGAAGCCTATTACTCAGAATACAGGACATTTTCCAGGTAAGAGCTGTGCATCTCATAGGGTGTAGTTTAGAGAAATCTTGTTACTATATTCCTGCTGAGCCCTTCAAAGCACCCCTCTCTCCTTCAGATCTTTACAGAGAGGACCTGTTTTCCTCAGTAACCTTAAGTCATTAAGGCAGACACTGAATGATGGAGTTAAGATCTGTCTGAATAGCTCCCCACTGAGCAGCTTCCTTCCTAGTGGCAGCAGGAATCTTTCTTATGCATTCTCAACCATAGCAGACTAAGCAGCATGTCAGAAAGAGCATTGCTCCAAAGACTCTTAATTAGTTATGACAATTACATAAAAGAATTAAAGGACCCAACATTCATTGTTTTACCTTTTGCATAATGATAGATGGGCAAAAAAAAGTAAGATTCCAAATTCCAGTGAAGGACACTCTGCTCTCCATCTAAAGTGGTTTAAGAAGAGTTCTGGCCTAGAGAGAGATAGGAAAATGGCTGCCAACAGGAAGGCAGGCTGCAAGATAGTGTTTGAGTGAAAGAATGAAAGGAGAGTGTGTGGAAGTACAGGGAGGTGTCTATTTGTGAGTGACGGACTGCCATATTCCAAGGCACTGTTGGGGAATGCTGGACTGGGCTTCCCTGACTGGGCAGCCTCCACTGCTGCTGAAATATCTCCTAGAGTGATGAGCAATGCCACAGACACTGTGCCATCTTGAAGGGGAGAGTTGCTGTGATCAGAAGCCTAGCTTTACCTTCAATGGGGAAAAAATGGATACCTCACAGGACCCTACAACCACAACAACCAGGGACCAGCAGCAAACCCACAAACACCAGGTCTCAAGCAGAGTGAATACGCGGACCCAGATGAGCTCTGCACCCTGTAATAGAAAGGTCAGATTTTGCCAAGAGAAAGTCAATACAGGAAAGAGAGCTACATAATCAGACACCCGGAGAGAAGAGATCATGGGGAGACAAAGAAATAGATGCATTCAAAAGAAAAGGAGGCACCACCAGAAAAGGAAGTAAACGAAATGGAGGTAAGCAATATGTCAGAGAAAGAATTCAGAGAAATGGTTATAAGGTCGCTGAAAAGGTTGAAAGAAAAATTCAACAATATGTGTAAGAACCAAGAGGAAATGAAGAAGAACCAAGAAGAAATGAAAAATGACATCACTAAAACAAAGAACTAAATAGAAAGTATCAACAGTAGACTAGAAGAAGCAGAGGACTGCATCAATGAGCTAGAAGACAAGATTGGAAAAAATATCCAAGCAGAGCAGCATCTAGAAAAAAAGATTAAACAACAGGCGAGCCTAAGGGAACTTTGGGACAACACAAAATGAAACAACATCTGCATAATAATGCCAGAAGGAGAGGAAACTGATCAAAGAATGGAAAACCTTTTTGAATAAATAATGACAGAAAACTTCCCTGATATAGGGAAGAAAAAACTCACACAAATCTAAGAAGCTCACAGAGTCCCAAACAAAATGAACCTCAAAACACCGACACCAAGGCATATTATAATTAAATTGGCAAACACCAATGACAAAGTAAAAATCTTAAAAGTGGCCAGAGAAAGACAGAAAGTTACCTACAAAGGATCCCCCATCAGACTAGTAACTAATTTCTCCACAGAAACACATCAGATAAAAAGTAATTGGAACGAAATATACAAAATCATGCAAAGGAAGGGTCTGAGTCCAAGAATACTATATCCAGCGAGGCTATCAATCAAAATTGAGGGTGAAATCAGAAACTTCACAGACAAAAAAGTACTAAGGAAATTTATCACCACCAAACCAGCAAAGTAAGAAATGCTGTAAAAAGAAGAAATAGGAAGCGAAGAAGGAACTCAGGCATAAAGAATAAAAATGGTGACAAACAAGTACCTATCAATAATAACTTTAAATGTAAATGGATTAAATGCCCCAATCAGAAGACATAGGATAGCTGAGGGAATAAGAAAACATGAACCATATATCTGCTGTCTACAGGAAACCCACCTCAGAAAAAACGACTCACACAGACTGATGGTGAAGAGATGGAAAAAGATATTTCAGGCAAATGAAAATGAAAAAATGCTGGGGTAGCAATACTTATATCTGAAAAATTAAACCTCAAAGTGAAGGACATAACAAGAGATAAGGAAGGCCACTTTATAGTATTAAAGAAGTAATCCAACAAGAAGATATAACTCTGGTAAATATATATGCACCCAACACAGGGGCACCCAAATATATACAAAAACTTCTGGAGGATATCAAGGGAGAGACTGACAGCAATACACTCATAGAGGAGACTTTAATACCCCACTAACACCACTGGACAAATCCTCTAAACAAAAAATCAGCAAAGAAATATCAATCCTAAATGATACACTAACTCAGACAGAATTAATTGACATCTTCAGAACATTTCACCCCAAAGCCACAGAATATACATTATTCTCAAGTGCACATGGGTCATTTTCAAAGAAAGATCATATTTTGGAACACAGGCAAAGTCTTTTCAAATTCAAGAAGATAGAAATCATATCATGCATCTTCTCAGATCACAGTGGCATAAAACTGGAAATCAACTACAATAAAAACAATCCCAAAAAACCAAACACCTGGAGACTAAATAACATGCTATTAAACAATGGCTGGGTTTACCAGAGAGATCAAAAAAGAAATAAAAAACATCATGGCAACAAGTGACAATGAAAACACAACAATACAAAAATCTATGGGATACAGTGAAGGCAGTCTTGAGAGGGAAATTCATAGCTCTACAAGCCTATTGCAATAAATAAATAAATAAATAAATAAATAAATAAATCCAACAAGAAATAATGGTAATAAATTACCTTACCTTACAAATCAAAGAGTTTGAAAGAGAGCAACAAGAAAAGCCCAGTGTAAGCAGAAGGAAGGAAATAATAAAGATCAAAGTGGAGATAAAAAACATAGAGACCAAAAAAAAAATACAAAAGATCAACAAAACCAAGAGCTGGTTCTTTGAAAGGATAAACAAGATTGATGAACCTCTAACCAGGCTCACCAAGAAAAAAGAGAGAGTACCCAAATAAACAAAATCAGAAATGAAAGAGGAGAAATAACAACAGACCCCACCAAAACACAAAAGATTGTTAAAAAATACGATGAACATTCTATTCCAACAAAATGGACAACCTAGATGAAATGGACATATTCTTAGAAAAATACAAGCTCCCAAAACTCAACCAAAGAAGAATCAAAATACCTGAATAGGCTGATAACTACTGAAGAAATTGAAAGAGCAACCAAAAATCTTCCAGCAAACAAAAGCGCTGGTCCAGGTGGCTTTACAGGGAAGTTCTACCAAGCATTCAAAGAAGAACTAAAACCTATCCTCCTCAGACTATTCCAAAAAATTCGAGAGGGAGGCACACTTCCAAGCTCTTTATATGAAGCCAGCATTACCCTAATCCCCAAAGGAAATAAAGACACCACAAAAAAAGAGAACTATAGGCCAATATCCTTGATGAAGATAGATGCTAAAATCCTCAACAAAATTCTAGCAAATCAGATTCAACAATACATTAGAAAGATCATACACCATGAGCAAGTGCTATTTATTCTGGGGATGCAAGGATGGTACAATATACACAAATCAATGATTGTGATCCATCACATGAACAAACTGAGATACAAAAATCACATAATCATATCAATTGATGCAGAAAAAGCATTTGACAAAATCCAACACCCTTTCTTGATAAAAACTCTCAGCAAAGTGGGAATAGAGGTATCATATCTCAACAAAATAAAAGCCCTATATGACAAACCTACAGTCAACATCATACTCAATGGGCAAAAACTAAACTAATTTCCCCTAAGAACAGGAACAAGATAAGGATGCCAACTTTCACCACTCTTTTTCGACATAGTACTAGAAGTACTGGCCATAGTGATCAGACAAGAAGAAGATATAAAAAGGCATCCAAATTGGGGAAAAAAGAAGTAAACTGTACTTATTTGCAGATGACATGATACTATACATAGGAAACTCCAAAGACTCCATCAAAAAACTACTAGATCTAATAAATGAATTTGGCAATGTAGCAGGATACAAAATTAACACCCAGAAATCTATGGCCTTTTTATACACCACTAATGAACTCACAGAAAGATAAATGGAAAAAAAATCCCATTTCCATTGCACCAAAAAAAAAAAAATTAAGACATCTAGGGATAAACTTAACTAAGGACATAAAAGACCTGTACTTTGAAAACTATAGGACATTGAAAAAAGAGATAGAGGAAGACATATCATATTCATGGATTGGTAGAATCAGCATTATTAAATTGTCCATATTACCTAAAGCAATCTATAGATTCAATGCAATACTTACTAAAATACCAATGGCATATTTCAATATCTAAAACAAACTCCATAAAAAATCATATGGAATAAAAAAAATACCCCAAAAAGCCACAGCTATCCTGAGAAAGAAGAAGAAAATTGGAGGGATCACAATACCAGACATCAAGCTATCTTACTAAGCCCTGGTTCTTAAAACTCCCTGGTACTGGCACAAGAACAGACATATAGACCAATGGAACAGAAATTGACCCAAGCCATTATACTCAATAAATATTTGACAAAGGAGGCAGAGCATACAATGGAGTCAAAACAGTCTCTTTAATAAATGGTGCTGGGAAATTTGGTCAGATACATGCAAAAAAATGAAACTAGATCACCAACTTACATCATACACAAAAACAAATTCAAAATGGCTAAAGGATTTGAATGTAAGACAAGAAACCATAAAAATCTTTTTTTTTAATATATTTTATTGATTTTTCACAGAGAGGAAGGGAGAGGGATAGAAAGTCAGAAACATCAATGGGAGAGAAACATCAATCAGCTGCCTCCTGCACATCTCCAACTGGGGATGTGCCCGCAGCCAAGGCACATGCCCTTGACCAGAATCAAACCTGGGACCTCTCAGTCCGCAGGCTGATGCTCTATCCACTAAGCCAAATCAGTTCGGCAAAACCATAAAAATCTTACAAGACTCCATAGGCAGCAAAATTGCAGACATATGTTATAGCAATATCTTTACAGACACAGATCCTAGGGCAAAAGAGACTAAGGAGAAAATAAATAAATGGGACTACATCATCATCATCATCATCATCATAAAAAACACCTCTGCACAGCAAAAGAAACCATCAACAAAACAATAAGAAAGCCCACTGCATGGGAGAACATATTTGCCAATGTTATCTCTGATAAGGGTTTAACCTCCAACATTTACAGAGAACTCATACAACTTAACAAAAGGAAGATAAACAACCCAATCAAAAATGGGCAAAAGATCTAAATAGACACTTTTCGAAAGAGGACATTCAGAAAACCAAGAGACATATGAAAACATGCTCAAAGTCATTAATCATCAGAGAGATACAAATCAATACAACAATGTGTTTGTGTGTTTACAGAGAACAACTCCAAGACCATGTGGGTTCCTGCGACGGTGAGGAACTGATGGATCTGTTCCAGTCACGAGGACCGTCCAGAGATGGGGGACACTGACGACACCTTGCCATGCTAGCAGTCAGCAGCTGTGCATGTATGCAGGCAGCCCAGGACCAAACCAGAGAGGATGGATCTTGCATTGACACGATATGTCCACCATCTGGATACCATTGCTGACTTATACACATAATGAATTATTTGACACTGAAACTGGGACTCAGAAAAGTTGGACATTGAAACCGAGACTGAAACACTTTTTGTTCTTATACATTTATTTCTAGTATGCAGAGGCAAGATATTTTTGAAGAAAAGAAACAGGGGAGAGTGATTGATATAGAGGCAGGATGGCCTTGAACAGGCTGTCAAGCTACAGGGGGAGGCTTGGGTGGATGGGAGGCAGATGCGGGGGGAGATCAACCGAAGGACTTGTATGCATGCATATGAACATAACCAATGAATGAAAGACACTGGGGCGGGGAGGGGGGGAAGCTGGGAATATGTGCTGGGGGGTGGGGGAGGCTGGGGGGAGGATAAGGGGGAGGGGGAAAGGAAAACATGTACTACTATTATACTGCAAAAAATCAATAAAAAATAATTTTAAAAAAATAAAAATAAAAATAAAATAAAATAGTAAAAAAAAAAAAAATACAACAATGGGGTACCACCTCTCACCTGTCAGAATGGCTATCATTGACAAATCAACAAATGACAAGTGCTGGGGAAATGTGGAGAAAAAGGAACCCTTCTTCAATGTTGGTGGGAATGCAGATTGTTGCAGCCATTATGGAAAACAGTATGGAGTTTCCTCAAAAATTTAAAAATGGAACTGCCATTTGACTCAGTAATACCACTTCTAGGAAAATATCCCAAGGAAACAGAAACACCAATCAGAAAGGATATATGCACCCCTATCTTCATAACAGCACAATTTATAATAACTAATATTTGGAAACAGCCTAAATGCCCATCAGCAGATGAGTAGATTAGAAAACCATAGTACATCTATGCAATGGAATATTATGCTGCTATAAAAAAGAAGGAATTCTTACCATTTGCAGCAGCATGAATGGAACTGGACAGCATTAGGCTAAGTGAAATAAGCCAGTCAGTAAAAAAAAAAAAAAAATACTACATGATCTCACTCATTTATGGATAATAAAGAACATTATAACCTGATGAACAAAAAGATAGATACAGAGGAAGAGAAGCATGGAACAGATTGTCAAATTACAGAGGGAAGGCTGGAGAGGGAGGGGCAGTTAAGAGATCAATCAAAGGACTTGTATGCATGCATATGAGCATAACCAATGGATACAAGACACTGGTGGGGGTGGGGGGAGAAGGGCATGTGGGAAGATCAATGGGGGAAAAAGGAGATATATGTACTATTTGTAATACTTGAAACAATAAAAAAAAAGTTTTAAAAGAATCCTGGCGTGGATGGTGTGGCTCAGGTGGTTGGTTAAGCATCATCCCATGCAGCAAAAAGTTGCTGGTTCAATTCCCAGTGGGGGCATGCAGGTGGCATGCAGGGCCACAGATATCCCCCCCCGCCTCTCTCTCTCTCTCTTTCTCTCTCTCTCTCTCTCCCTCCCTCTCTCCAACCCTCCCTCCCTTGCTCTCTAAAATCAATAAAAATATTTTTAAAAAGAAGAGTTCTCTTTGAAGGTGGCAGTAGTCACATGTGTTCTTAAAATCTGCTTCCAGTAGGAGCCAATCAATGATTCTCTTATCATTGATGTTTCTATCTCTCTCTCCCTCTCTCTTCCTCTCTAAAATCAATAAAAACATATATTTTTTTAAAAAATTCTCTTTCAGTTGCCCACACCCTTTTTGGGGGGTTCCTCCAATTTAACCATAACTCACTCTTTCTTTCACATTCATCCTAAAAATAACAGCCAACAGGTGAGTAAAGAGAGGAGAGAAAGAGAGGAGAGAAAGACCCATGACAATGTCAAGAAAATTTCCAGTTGCTTGAAGTTGTCTATTTCAGGAGCCACATAATGGTTATTTGAAATTTATATGCAACTGAGATGTTGGCCCTGTGATGACAATACTCTTAATGTGCAGCTATACACAGGTCTCTACGTCTGACCACTTGTAGGGCAGGATGTACTCCTCTGGAAAACCCCAGCAGTGACCCCTGAGCTTTAAGAGAAACTCATCACAAGGAGGACATCATCCAACAATTGTTCCATCAGAAAGCAAATTTTCAACATAGCTGCATAGATATGAAGGGAAAACTCAGAAACCTAACAGATATTTTTAAATCAGTGGAAGTCAGTTCTTCCCCTCCTGCCTTTGACATTTCAGTTGCTCTTCTGTGTGCTATCCCGCACATAGGAGCCCCCTATTACTCATGTAGAGCTGTCAGAGCTCCCTAATCTGATTCCTCAAGGTTGCTAATGGCTCCTGGCACAAGGGGGGAGGGGCTGGCAGCCCACAGCAAAGGTCGCCCAGCCACCCCAGGCAGAGTGCAGTTGACAAGTGCTCACATCAAATTTGCATATATTTGCACAGCATGTTGTAAATAACATCTAATCTCACACCGAGGTGGAGTGGCGGACAAGTAGAGAGAAAACAAAAAGGGTTTGGTGGAGGGGATGCCAGAGCTTGGCGAGGACCTGGAACCTCCAGCAGAGGGCAGCTACAATGGTTTCATTGCCTTGATGATCACTAATAAAATTACCACCCAGGAATTTTTCAGGTTGCTGCCTTTGTTTTCAGGTAACTGATTTTTTTTTACTTTCTGCAGCAGCAAAGAGAGTTCTGATTAACACATTTTCCTGCTGGAGGGCTAACATGTGTCTTCATGTTCCAAGTAATTGTGGGTTTTATTGTGATGTACCCCCATCTTACAGAGGAGCCTCTAAAAAAAAAAGTCGAATTATGGAGGCATTTTATTTAAAAAGCCGGCGGCATACGAGCTCTGGAGAAAAGGCGCTCCAGACTTTGCAGCCCCGAATAGCTCAACACATCTGGCTTATATTGGTGGGATAGCACAAAAGTATTGATTACATCTTTGGGTCTGGAATGAGGAACCTGCTTGGGGGGGGGGGGGGGGGGAGAGCATTTTTTCACAGAAGCAGAAATTGAGCAAGTTAATATCTAAGAATCACTAAATCAACAGAAACATATTATCTGGGACCACCTGGTTGGGCAATTTAGAATAATTGAGCTGTTTAGATTCTGGGATCACTGAGTCAACAGGCATGCACTCTCAGTAGCTGCTTGAGGCAATTTGGGATAATTGTGCTCTCCTGACTCCAGGACCACTGAGTCAACTGAAACTCAGTTATCTGTAGCTACTGAGACAATTGGGATAATTGTCCTGTCTTGATTCCCAGAGGAATGTTGAGCTCACAATCAATAGGATATTCAAACTATAGTATTCAATCATACATAAGTTCTGAAAATCAAAGTAACTTTCTATTGTTTTAGCAAACAAATAAGTGCAGAACCCAAACAGCAGTTTCTACCTGAGATGATTGAAATTGACAGCACTGCACTCTGATACTGACCTGTCTGGCAGGGGAGACTGGGAAACATCCTTATTTTCTGAAATGAAGGAGTGTAAGTCTAAATGCTCCAGCCAGTGAAGGGAAGTGGCAAGCAGACAGTGTGGGGCTCCGCCACATCCTGCCTTTTCAGGAGCACTAATGGGGAATGATTGTATTGCTCCTGCAGCCCAATAGCTGTGAGTCTCTGGAAGAGACTGGTTTCCCAGGCCTTCCCATGGGCTGTTGTCTGGCAGGAGTGAAAACGGGAAGTCAATGGCTCATTAAAAGAACCTTGGAAAAGAAAGTTGCTTTTCGAATTTTAAAGATAGTAATGAGTAACTCAGCAGACTGTGCAGAGAAGGCCTTGTCTTTAAATTAATTTTCAGTGGCTAGGGATCCAAGGGGAGCAAAGTCTTTAAAGATAAGACAATGGGCCCAGGCAGGGGAGGGGATAGATAAGGAGAGCAAGGAGGGGAGGGGAGGGGAGGGGAGGAGGAGGGATAGGTAGGGAGAGTGGGGAGGAGAGGGGCGAGGAAAAGAGAGGAAGGGGAGGAGAGAGGAGGGGAGGAGAAAGGAGGGGAAGGGAGGGGAGGGGATAGATAGAGAGTGGGGAGGGGAGGGGAGGGGAAAGAAAAGGAAGGGAGAGGAAGAGAAATGAGGAGGAGAGGGGAGGGGAGGGGAGAGAAGGGGAGAGGAGGGGAGAGGAGGGGGAGAAATGAGGAGGGGAGTGGAGGAGAGGTGAGGAGATAGGTAGGGAGAGCAGGGAGGGGAGGGGAGGGGAGGGGAAGCACATTCTCTAGCCAGACACTGATAAACTTCTGGAAGACTGCTCCTCCAGAGGAATACTCACCAGCTGCTCCCTGGCAGGAAACTTTACACTGTCAAGAAGTTCCATTTATTGCTGGCTGATTAGTTGGCAAGGAAGGTGTGCTGTGTGTGCATTAAGTAGAATTTCAACAGGCGTCTCTACTCACACTGAGGTCAGCAAAGACAGCAGATTGGAATGGGCAGGAAAGAGCATGGTTATCATCCAGAAAGCAGGGCCAGGAAAGGCAGGTCACAGCAGCCAAGCAAGAGAGAACAGGTCCTGTCCTGTCCTGTTCTGACCTTGGCAGAGATACCCCTACCCCGGGGCTTCCAAAAGGTGGTCCACAAACTGAGCTCTACAGGCCACAGCAGTCTTAGTTCCAGCTGATGCCTCCTTCCCAGCATGGGTTGATCCAGAAGTCCAGCCACCTGGCTCAGGGGCGACTGCTACTCTCAACTCTTTCTTGACAAAGATGAGATTGAATTGTACTACATAGATCCTATTCCTCTTTAAGGCCGAACTGCCCCAAGTTTCCTATGAAGCTTCTAGAACATGCCAACACATATGATGATCTCTCCTTTCTGACATCCCTACACCACATCACCTGAACCATTTATGGTGACATGTGCTATCTCTCCTTGTTATATGATTATTCTCTTCCCGGATCTGTGATTCATCTCCAACAAGGTTGAAATCTGGAAACCCAACAGAGCTGTGACTTAACCCCTCCCATTACCTGTAATCTCAGCCTCTTCCCAATTTCACTTCTTTTAAATCTCGAAAATGAATTCCACACATTTTCCTCTAGTTATAGTTACCAGCCCATCTTTCCCATTATTGCTATGAAAGCTCACTTTGTTTCAAAAAAGTATTTAAAAGAACTTAGAAAAATGAATTCAGGAAAAGAAAAATATTAGGAAATGTGGAAATCATAAAAAATGGAAAATAAAGTGAGGAAAATTTAAGCTGAAGCTAGGGGTATGTTGTATGAATTCACACAAAAACATGAGCCTGAATATATTCTATTAGTTACTAAAACAGGATGTAAATTCAACCCTGTTTTCTGGTGTCCGAAGTGTAAGGACAGAAAAAAAAAAAAAACAGCCTTTCTTTTTCTTTGCTGAGGCCTTCCACAATTTATGAGAAGTACGGGGTAATTAAACTCCAAGATTGCTAGCTCCTCTGATTCAAACAGCCTCTCTGTTCAAATTGAGGGAAAAGATAAACTACTCTCAAGGCCACATTCTTAAATCCATGTCCTCCCTGCTTTTTCTACAGCATGGGGATAATTTGCACCAAGGAGTTTCTAGTTACTAGAAAGTCCCCTTCAAACAAGCCTCTTCTGAACTTTCACAACTTTTGCTCTAAGCATGTTTTACAGGCTTGAGGAAATGCTGATAAGACACCTCCCCAGGACATCTGCCTCCTAAAAGGCAAACAGACTAACTTTTCAAGACATCCCCCCCCCACCCCCTAATGTCTGCTCAACTTCAGCCCCAAATCCCCCTCCCTTCCTTGTCACTTAGCAGCAGCCAGGATTTAAAAGAGCAGGCCACCATTTGTTTCTTACCCTGTATTGATTAGCAATGCACCAGCTCTTTTCCTTCATGGAAATTAAAATAAACTTCTTTCACAGCACACATCACCAGCAAATCCTAACATGAAGAGAGGAGCAGAATCAGAGGGGAGCATGAAGTAGGAACAGTATAGTGTCTGTGATGAAAACAATTATCCTGCTCAGGAAAATCAGGTCTGGAATCAAAATCTGGGGGAAATGTCTCCTCTGGGTCCCCTAATATGTGATGAACAGAGCCCATCATGAATAACAGTTATTAATGCCAACATAGAACCAGTCACTACTTAGTGAGGGGGAAACAGGAAAGATGCCTGCCTTCTGGACCATGGGTTTTACTAGAAGAGAGGGACAATAAACATGTTCATGTCACAGTGGTTCAATAGAGAGACTGGGAGAGGGGTGCCTGAGATGCGATGTTCAGGGGAAGGTCTTCCTCAGAAGGACGGAGAGGCACTAACCGGGTAAAGACTTGTAACATCCCCTGTTCTGGCCAGAGAATCCAAACCTGACTCAGAGAAAGCTACTTTATGAGGGCTCTTATCTTGTCCCACCTCTTCATGCCTCAGATTCTTGGAAAAATGGCCTACCATGCTTTCTCCATTCGCTCACTTCCCAGCAGCTCTCAGCCCCTGTATCTACCTTCTCCCATCCTTCTCTAGACAAACCACACCAGCCATGGGGCCAGTGCAGCCACACTGCCACTTAGAAACCCTTTAGTCTTTTTCGATAGGAAGTATTAGTGCATTTGTTACTAGTGGTCATTCCTTGCTTGGAGTCCCTCCTTTGGCTTCTGTGACCCCTGTTTGGTCCTGGTTTCCCTCCTACCACCTCAGCCACCCTTTCTCCATCAGTTCTATAGCCTTGTCTTCTTCAATTTGCTTCTTAAATACTGACCTGCCCTAAATGGGGTCTTCTCTACATCCTTTCACTGACTCCTAAGTCTGTAACTAGTTACCCCCAATACTGCTCTGTTAACACTCAGTCTTATGAGATCAAGGCACTTCCCACTCAACAAGTTCAAATGTTGACTTTCCAACTTGATTCCTCTCCCAAATTCCTACACTCTTTCCCTTACCCAGTCCTGTTGATTCTACATCTACAAATATCTCCAATTTATTCCTTTCTCTCCATACTCACTAATGACAATTAACTGAATTCTTACTATTGACTGGCACTGTTCTAAGGGCTCTATACTTGGCATCTATTGTGTCACAAAAACTTTACAAGCACATGATGTAGCAAGCGTTATTAGCCTCCACACTCCACAAGGGAGGGGAATGAGGCAGAAGTTGTGTGACTTGCCCTAGGTCACCCAGCCAGGAAATGTGAAGCCAGGACTTGAATGCAGACAGTTTCGGACATCCTTCTGACACCATCATGGCTTTTTTATCACTTCTCACCAGATGACTGCAATCACTTCCTCAGTAATCACCTGCCTCTATCCCCACCCCCTTCTCTGAACTGCTGCCCCAGGTTGATCCTTCAAAACCATGATCTGAGCTCACTGACCACAGCTTAAAATCCTTCGGTGGTCTCCATTGGCTTTTAAACTAAACTTTCAGTGAAGTCATTTTATGCCACTAGCCCACCTCTCCTCCCCTCTGACACACAAACATACATACACACACACACACACACACACACACACACACACACACACCTGTCTGTGCTAAGATCCCTGGGCAATACAAGATGCAGCCCCTATTGTCCAGAAAATGTGGATTAAGCAGGCAAACAAATGTACAAATGAAAAGTTAAACATAAAAAGCCCAAGGTTTCAATTGAAAAACAATGTCACAAGGCAGGATAACTTAGTGGTGAAGAGGGCAGACTCTCAAACCAGACATCTATCACACACAGACTGTCTGTTCTAGAAGACGATTTTCCATCTCTAACTGGCACTTGAGAATGGTCAGTTCAATTCTGACATTGTTTGCTAGATACTGTAATGATCCCATACTGTTTCCATTCAATACTTTTAGCAAATGAATAGGGTTGGTCTGGCTCAAACTGCCAGCTAGGTGATACTGTTTTTGAAAAATCTTTGGTTCACTGTTCAGCTCAGAGTGAGGAATAAAAGGTTAATTTGGGGCTCAGGTTGGCTCAAGCTTTGCAGATTAGACCAGTTCGTTCCAGCTGTGGTTAATTCTTGAGCTGGCATGCAGTTAGGAATTCAGCTCTAGGGCCTGGATGTCCACAGAGCCTCCCCAGCCACCCAGCACTCACCGTTCACCTCCACTCCCTCCACCTCAGGTGATGAGCGGGAACTCCCAGCCCAGCAATACCTCCCTGGGGGTGGGGCCTACCAGCTTCTCCTTAGCTGAGGAGGGGTTACTTGGCTTCTGTCCAATATGAAGCAAACCTACCCACTCACTACCATGAGACCCACACTCCCTCAAGTCTTGAGGCCTCTGCTCATGTCATCTTGCCTCTGAGGCCTTCCCTGAACATCCTTAAAATAGCCACCTTTCCCTCCTCCCACTCTTCTGCTCTATCCTTTTTCCTGCTCTATTGTTCTCTGTAGCATTTGTCAGCAAATGGCCAACTTTATATTTTATTGGCTTTTGGTCTACCTTCCCCATGTCCCACCCCACTAGACTGTCAGCTCCATAAGATTAGGATATTTGTCTATCTTCTTCACTGTGCCCTGCCCCCTTCTCCCTGCCCGCCCCCCCCCCCCCCCACACACACATACACTGTCTGGATTAGTGCCTAGAATATAATGGAGGTCTATTAAATATATGTTAAATATTGAATAAACCTCTCAGTCTAAATCCAGAGCTTCTGATTAGAGATCTCCAAGGAGAAGTAGAAGCAGGATTTGGCCTGAAAACTCTATTTCTTTATATTATAAAGGATATCTCATTCTTAGTGGGTTTTCCTTGTAATAAATTCCTCCCCAACTCCCTTTCCATCTCCCCACTGTCCCCAGTGCTAGGGTGAAGCAAAGAAAAGTAGATGTGTATTAACAGGTTGCCTCCTTCCCCTCCTACCTTCCTCTTCTTCTCTCTCTCACCTTTGCACCCTCAATGAGCTGGACTTTGGTGGAACAGCATGCCTTGCTGAGTGGATCAGACAGCAAAAGAGAGTGGAGGTAAATAGGAAGCTACAAGCAAGGTGCCTAGAGGGCCACCTGCTGAGAAGTACAACTTAGCACAGACTCTCATCAGAGCTAGCCCTCTGCCTTCAAGCTCTTGGGGCCTGTGCCCAAATGGAATTTGGGTCTGAGCCTCTTCTACCTACTGCAGTAGCTCTTGAGCTTTGAGTTACAGTTTAGATTTACATTTATATTAAAAACTGACATGATGTATGGCATTACTAACATGGCAGGATTTCTTCCATTGTAGTACACATGTACAAGAAAAGGGGCAGAGATTTGGTCCGCCCAGTAACAGTACTCCTATTTCATGGTTACTGATCAATTAAATGTGTCCCTTTTTCCTGTCTGCCACTTTCCCATGCCCACACAAGTTGTTTCCCTCACCTAATACATGCAAGTCACAGCAATTAGCCACAGAGAAAGTCATGGCACTCTCTAAAATAACCATGGAGGAATCCTCTGGGAAAATTAAGACTGTAACCATACAACCAAGAAAATCCAGAAGAAGGGAGTAATTTATTTACTTACCATTAGTTTTCCCTGCTGGCCCATATGGAAAGCAAATAGCACATAAAAATGGGTTGATTTTTAGAACATTGTATCCCCTTTTTTTTTTCTATAGTGTTTTTTTATATATATTTGTCTCTGGTATTACATTTTCCCTGGGCTGTGTCTAGGTATGAATATTTTTATATATGACCTTGTTTAGATTTAGTGGATTTCCTGAATCTGCTTAATTGCATCATTTTGGAAGTCTTAACAATGATATCTTTTAATAGAGCCTCTTTCCTAACATTCTCTTTACTCCTTCGGAAATTTCACTCTATCTTCCATGACTCTTAGCTTCTAGTTTTTTTTCCATCTATTTGCCTCTCTGAACTGCATTATGAACAATTTCTTTATATGTATGTCAGATCACTAATCTTCTTTTCAGTTAGGTCTAATTGGCTGTTAAATCTGTTAAATGTAATAGTTAACCCTGAACTCATAATTTTCATCCCAAAAACTTTTATTTGGTACTTTATCAATTCTGCCCTACCGTATAAAATCCCATGCTCCTTTGCTATTTTCTAATCACTTTGTTTCTCTAAACGTATTATTTTCTCATCTGTGTTTTATAGTGCCAATGTCTAAAATCCTTGTGGATGAGCTGCAACTGTTTGTTGTTTCTCAGGCTCTCACTCTCAGTGTTTTGTAATTTGCTTTCAGAGTATAAGCTCAGGTTGCCACCAGAACATTATCTGTGAGAATTCCCTGAGGCTTAGGTTAGAGGTGAATTTCTCCAGAGATTTATTTCCTTCTGCCCAATGCCTGAGGCACAACCAACTTGGACTTCAATTTATAACTCCATTTTCTACCCAAGATTCTTCCAACCACCCATACAGTGTGAGTTCAGGCTACAAACCTATGTGAGGATATTCACGTGCATGACCTCTTGCGGAAGAATATCTCCTGTTCAGAATCAAGGGTTGAAAGAGCCAATCTCCAGGGCTTATTTCTACCCCCTCCTTATGCTGAGGCTATGGCTCCTTGGGTCCTAATTTCATGTCAGTTGGGAAAGGCAGAGTCTCCTGTTAGACTTCCCGGTGGGGAAAAGGTGGAAGAGCAACTCAGTCCTGGAGTAATTTAGAGAAACCAATTGGACTTCCCATTTAGGGCCCTTTTTGTCTGTTACCCATGGATTGCCAGTGGTCAAGTTCACCTAATCTGGCAAATGCCCATAAGGGTTCAGAGAACCTCTCAGATATAAATTTTCATGTCATTTCTGGCATTTAATGTTCTTATATTTGCCAGTTCATCAATGCCTTTTGAAATATTTTTAAATGGTTTAGCCAGTATTTTTTTTTTTTTTTTTTTTTTTTTTACTTCTTTGAAGCAGAAAATCTGTCATCAGGGTTTCTAGTCTGCTAAGCAGCTTGATAAAGGGAGACACAGAATTGTCTTTGCCATGCAGCCCCAGGGACACATTAACATCCTGCAGTTGGCCTTAGGCATGTTCACTGGAATATGGACCTCTGGAGCTGGCCATAGGCCTGTAGCTAGAGCAACACACTAGTGCTCATGAGTGAAGGTGAAACTGCACTAAAAAATACGCTTTTAGCTTTAGAGAGTTGCCTAAAGGACTGAAGATGGGTCATTAACCCAGGCAGGATCCAGGCCCACATTTTATATTCAATTCCTTGGGGTTAAGTATATGCTGCTAAGTAAAGATATTCCTATCAAGGTGAGGAAAAATTCCTATACTCTGATTCACCACTAACAGGAAAGCAGCTGATGAACTACTCAGATTCCGAGGACAGCACATTCCCAGCCACCTCCGATCTGAGAATCTTACAGTAACTTCTATGCAAAGCGCACAGAAGAAGCCCTCAGCCACCGTGAGGTCTGTGCCACATACCCGGGGAGAGAATGTAAGGCTAGAGTTCCCAGTGGTGAATCTGAGTGCAGTTTGGAGTCTTTGGTGATATCTAGTGGGGAAAAGGTGGAAGAGCAACCCATTTCTAGAGTAAAATAAGGCCAGGAATAGCTGCAAGTTAGATATCTTTTTATTGAAAAAATATTATATGGATTTCAAAGAGGAAGGGAACGGGAAAGAGATAGAAACATCAATAATGAAAGAGGATCACTGATCAGATGCCTCTTACACATCCCACATTGGGGATTATGCCCATATCCTGGGCATGTGCCCTGACCAGGAATTGAACCCTGACCTCATGGTTCCTAGGTCAACACTCAACCACTGAGCCGTGCCAGCTGAGCTAGATATCTTTTTGAGAGACATGACCCAGCCTGTTAGTGAGGTCTGGGGTAACACCAAAGAATGACATCAGTCATATAACTATGAGCCCAGAACTGCCCGTTGCAACCTGACAATATGGCTGGACTGCTCCCATCACAACATGGAAGATGCACAACAGCACTCCATCCTTGTTAGTGCAAGTGAAACTAACAAGGAGGGCCATGCAGCATCAGCAAGCTGGATAAGGCAATAGAGATGGGACCCAGTTGTGGGCCAGAACTCAAGGGATTCCACTGATAGGTGAGAGCTGACATTGTACCTTGGTTGCTCCACTGTCCCATGCACATCCTGCCCCAAATCCAGTGCTGATCAGCCTGTGTCATAGCAACAATAGTTGACACATCCTGCATGCTACTTATGTGTCAATATGCTTCTGACTACATTTAATCTTTATAACAGTTCTATGTGCTTGTGTTATTTCCTTTATTTTATGTATAAAGAAATGGAGTAAAAAAACTTCAGAACTTTTTCAAGGTTACATACCTCATATGTGGAAGAATTCATGTTCAAATTGGGGCAAGCTGGTTCCTTTGCTGCACTGTGGAACCATGCCCCATGCCGAGATGCTCTTGCAGAACTAAATGCTGTATGTGAGATAATTCTGTGGGTTACGTTACCTACCCACTAAACACATGGTAAATATTTCTTTTTACAGGACATGTGGACATGATTCAATTCTGTTAAAGCAAGGGAAGAAATTTCATTCTTATAACTATTTTGACCCCCACTGATAGGAAACTACTACAAATAAGGAATCTAGGGTAATAAAATCGGGAGCTTTGAAAACGTATGTTCACTGGCACCCAAAAACTAGAAACAGTTTGGTGTCAAACTGTCAAACTATTGATGCACCCAAATTTAACCTGACTTTCAGTTAAGTATTTTCCTTCAATTTTGCCCTATTTCTGGGTCTATTTTAACCATTATCTGTATATCACAACTCAATAGTTCCTCTCAATATTTATAAAATGGTAGTTATTTGCAGAGTTGCTTTGAGAAGTAAACACTATATTGAAAGTCTTCAGCCTCATATTTAACTCAATAATGACTGTAAGTGGAGGATAATTTTCCATGAGAAGTAGTCCATCAAAAAGCAATGAAATAAGCCAATGTTATATTACTCCACATATAAATCCATTCTATTATCTAATTGGTGTTTCAAAATCTTCAGTCTGTTAAGTGTGAGTCTAATACTTGCTTCCGATTGTCAGTCATGCCTGAATATTTTGATGACATTTGTTGTGTCTCCTCTACCATTATTACCTAGCACTCTAATTAGAAAGGGGATTTTCAAAGGAGTGGAGAACCTCAATTTGTCCTCTAATAGGTGAAAAACTTAACTATTCAATGATCGGGGCCAAACAATGACCTCAACACTTTTTCTCCTTATCATTATGCCTCTTGATTTTTTACTAAAGACTTAAAAATATCAACAAAAAGAATTATCAAGAAAGCTGTTATATGCTAGCACTCTATAAAGAAATTCAGGTAGCCTTAATAGGAAATGGGTTTCCCAGTTTGCCGAGAAAGTACTGTGGACAACAACTTTGCAGCACAGGGAGTTTAGACTATGGGCTCCCTTTATCAACCCCACTCCTTCTCCATCTTTAATGTGAAAGAAAGAAAGAAAGAAAGAGAGAGAGAGAGAGAGAGAGAGAGAGAGAGAGAGAGAGAGAGAGAGAGAGAGAGAGAGAGAGACGGAGGGAGGGAGGGAGGGAGGGAGGGAGGGAGGGAGGGAGAGAGTTGGAAGGAAGGAAGGAAGGAAGGAAGGAAGGAAGGAAGGAAGGAAGGAAGGAAGGAAGGAATCCAGAATAATTTCCCCTCTAATCCAGGGGAAACTAGAGAACCATGAGAGGTAGTACGGCCAAATGGAAGAAAACTGGGTGTTGGTGGTGAACACACCTGGATTCAAATGCCAGTTCTGCAGCTTCCTAGCTATATGTACTTAGCCAACATCTCTGAGCCTCAATTCTCTCTTTATTTTTTAATATATTTTTATTTACTTCAGATAGAAAGAGACGGGGAGAGAGATAGAAACATCAATGATAAGAGAGAATCATTGAACGGCTGCCTCCTGCACACCCACCACTGGGGATGGAGCCTGCAACCAATGTAGTGTTTACTTCTCAAAGCAACTCTGCAACATGTGCCCTTAACTGGAATCAAACCCAGGACCTCTCAGTCCACAGGCTGACACTCTAACCACTGAGCCAAACCAGCTAGGACTCAATTCTCTCTTTAGTAAAATGGTATTTATTTGCAGGTTTGCTTTGAAAAGTGAAATAAACATTGCATTGAAAATGTTTAGCCTTTAGAAAATGGAACTGCCTTATTATGATAATGGTGACTGACATTAAGTCTGTGATAGAGTTTGTTGACCACCAGTTAGCTGTAGGGTAACCTCCATATGCTCCCAGTGCCACCAATGCTTTCTCTACCCTCCCTCCCTTCCTCCTCTACTTCATATGCCACTGTCTATGCTGATTTTCCTAATGCTACAAACAAGAATGACTTTGAACAAAGTCAACAGAAAGCGCATATTTAGAAACACGCATTATATATTTAGTGGGAAGATTAATGCTGGCCAGAGTTCTAAGTGCCTTATAACATTTCTGAAGGGCTGGCCATTTGTCATGCGCAGCCAATGCCTTTAAAAGTATACGCCGTTTGACATAGTCTATTTTAAGAGGTTTATGCTAAAGAAACATTAATAGATACATACAAACAGTAAGTTATCACACTGTTTTCATAGCATTTCTTAAGGACACCTTTGAGATAAGGAAATGCTATTAATCATTAAGCTGGGGATAATAAGTGTACACCAATAGTGCAAAATGGAATCAACCTAAATGTCCAGCAGAGAGGACTTGTAAAATAAAAACCATGCAACCTTTAAAAAATATATATTAAAACAGAAAAGGTAGTCATCTGGCAAAACATATCTGAAATATTAATTTAAAAAGTCAGGTTGCAAACTAAAATGCACAGCATGGTCACACGGAAAATGCACACACACTCCCACACACAGACTACCAGTTAGCTGTAGTCTACCCTCCATATGCTCCCAGTACTGCCAGTGCTTTCTACACTCCCTCCCTTCCTCCTCCACCTCATACACCACACTGTCTATGCTGATTTCCACAGCCCCCACAATACTGGACAGATGACACGATGGTGACAGTTGTTATTCCTGGGGTGGTGAGAATTTGGGTCATTTTTTTCATCTAAATATTCTAAAATTTCTATAATAAACATGTATTCCACTTGCTATTTCAAAAAATATTTATTTACAAAAACAATCAAAATTGTTTAAAAACTTGTCTCAGAATATAACCTGTTCTCTAAAGCCTGAGGTGAATTTTCTAAGAATTTGAGCCTTTCAGGACTGAGATATTCATGCAACGTGTTAGACAAGCTCAACCTTGCTCCAACATTTGCCACCATTTGTCCACAAATATCAGTAATAAAAATGATTTTGTACCTAGCAGACACAATGAAGCCCATAAAATTGCATCCCATTACAATCCCAGATTCTGGACTTTGAAAATATACCCAAATGCCCCTCCCCCTCCACCCCAGAATGGCAAGCATTAAAAAGACACTTTGCAATGCTCTTGGTGATAAGGTTTGTTGACCAGTCCATGCAGGAGTAAAATCAGGCTGTTTCATAGCTCTCTTTTTCCAGCCTCAACAGGATTCCCTGACTGTGGAAATGCAGTTGGGAATTACAAATCTGCTACTGCCACCACTCTGGGAACCGGGAGGTGGTGACACTTCTGAAGCACTGACATGCATGCACTTCAGCCTCAGGTCCCTGTGAAATGCCTAAAGTGAAAAAATAAGCTCACACCTCCGTCCGAGGCCACTGCCTGCTTAGGTGAATGAGGTGCACAGGGAAAAACACATGGGCACGTGGCCATTTGACCAGCTTAGAAATGAAGTGTCTAATGAAAGGGAAGAGAAAAAAAATTTAAGAGGGAAACAGGGCATTTTTCAGTAAAGGAAGCCTCATACCTTCCTAATTTTCACAACTCCTGAGAACATCCATCCTCTTATGGAAGGATTCAGCGAAAGAATCCATTGGAGACCAACGTGACACCCATGCTAATTTGAACAGTTAGGGATAAACCACTGAGCAAGGCCAACTGAGAAGCCAAGAGTGAAACACCTGCACAAGTGAAAGAAAACCTGAAACAAAACAGCTTCTAAGCAAACTTTAAAACAGAACTATCAGATCCGCTCCAGCACAAGCCATCACAAGGCTGCAGTCAGAATTAATGCAACACCAAATTCTTCACCTTCCCAAAATGTCACTCTTTCTGGGAGGGATGAGGGTAGGGGGGCTCCATCACTTTCCTATTCGAACAGGTGGAAGACCTCCAAGGTATCCCTGGCTCCTACTCACTCAATCCAACCTCCAGCAGGCACCCAACTTGCTGATTCTCCCCCTGAGAGCTGCTCTCCCTGCCTCCTGTCCCCGTCCCATTACCACTTCTGAAGGCAAAAACCTCTAAACTGATGTTCCATTTCCTTTCCATTCCAGCCCCAATTCAACTCACACCACATTGCTCACCTGTATTCTTTCTTTTTTGTTGTGATTAAAAATACATAATCTGACATTTAACACTTTAACCATTTTTAGGTGTACAGTTCAGTATATTCACACTGTTGTTAAGTAGATCTCCAGAAATTTTTCATCTAACAAATCTCACATTCTATTCCCATTAAACAACTCCCTATTCTCCTTCCTCCCCATCCCTGACAATCACTAGTCTACTTCCTGTTTCTATGGATTTGACTACTTTAGATACCTCACATAAGTGGATTCATGCGGTATTTGTCTTTTTGGGAGTAGCTTGTTTTATTTGGTGTAGTGTCCTTAAGGCTCTTCCATATTGTAGAATGTGACAGAAGTTCCTTCCCTTTAAGGCTGAATTTTTTACTGTATGTGTATAAACACATTTTGTTTATCCATTGATGGATACTTAGGTTGCTTCCACCTCTTGGCTATTGGGTAATGAATCTGTAAACATGGGTGTACAGATATCTCTTCAAGGCCCTGTTTTCAATTCTTCTGGCTATATATGCAGAAGTGGTAATGCTGGACCATATGGTAATTCTATTTTTTAATATTTTGAGGAAGCTCCATAGCATTTTCCATAGTGGTTGCACTATTTTACTTTCTCAACAACAGTGCACAGACTTCCAATTTTTCCACATCCTCACAAACACTTATTTTCTATTGTTTCAATAATTGACATCCTCATGGTTGTGAGGTGTTACTGTGGTTTTGAGTTGCATTTCTCTGATGATGAGCAATGTTCAGCATTACATCTGTATTTTCATTCCTTATCTCTGGTCAAATCCCTTCCCTTCTTAGAGGCTGCCTAACAAATCAGGTACAACTCACTCAAGGCCTTCCACAACTGCACCATACCCATCTTACCTCATATTACCTCTTTTTACAACTCTTCCACACTAGCCACATGAAGTGCCTCATCATGTTCCAAACAAGTTCCTTCCTTTCTCTTTCTCCTCTAAATATTTACTAGTATAGCTCCTATACCCTCTCCTCTAAGAACCCCACATTTCCTCAGTCCTCAGCACTTGCTCTTACATCCAGAACTGTGTAAGAATACCTCCTATTCATAATCAATGGTTTGTGTTTTATTTTTTCTGATTTTTTCCTTGAGTCTTATCTCACTGAATGCAAAGTTCCTTAAGGTCATAGGCTCAGTCCTGTTCAGCCATCTATTTCCTACAGTGTCTGGAATACTGTGGGCCTTTAATAAATAGTTGTTGAAAAAAGGACTCAACATTTTAATGTGCAATCAGCTGTTTAAGCCCATCAAAATGTCCACAATTTTAAATCAATAGTGCTGTTCTCATTTTTTTTGTGACTGGACAGAGGGAGGTGGGGATGGAGAAAGATATCAGTTTTTGTTTTTCAGCCATCCAGACTCATCCTAACTTTCCTGACCACATTAATCAACTTCCAAATAAAATATATATATTTTGAATGCCAAGTACAGTCTACATCTAGTAATTGCACAGCCAGCTGGCTGCTGCATTTAACCTCCTAGTGGTTCCAAGCTGCCATTTAAATATTCTTTCTTTCTTTCCAAATATTAACCACATACCACTGGTCACTTGGGTTTGAAATGTTTGATGAAGCATATTTCGAATACAATTCTGGAAAAAAATATTCAATTACTTCATTTTCATTTTACTCCCTAATTGTAACTTCCCTCTCAAGTTCAATTAAACTCACTTGAAATTAGAATGCACAAGAATGCATTTCATTTAGATTTACTAGAAGATGTCAGGCACCAGTTAATTGGTCTTAAAGCAGCATAGCCATGAGGTCCTTCTCAACTGAGCTCTCCATCTTTGCCACGTTGCTGTTCTTGTTAGATAGCATTGATTGGGTAGCTCATACAGTAGGGGCAAACCAATGGTTATTCAACACTGACCAATAAATTACAGGTAGATTTCAAATTATCTGTGTGCACCCCATAGAGAGTTTCAGCCTGGGTCTAGCAATACTCTGTGTTCTGTGGCCTGAAAATTCTCACTTGGTCGGATAATTCAACATTTACCAAGAACTCACCCTGTGCCAGGCACTATCCAAGATACTTCATTTATTCAGCAAACCTTTATTAAATTCCTTCTATTTACCAGGCTTTTTTCCAGGATTGGGGATTCCCATTCACATATGCTGTGATTCCTCTTCTCAAGAAATCTAGGAAATATTTCAGACTTGTGCTTAGTGACTATGGAAACACAATCTTCATGTTCCACAGTTTCTGGCTTTCTAAGAGTCACTAGCAAGAGTCACTATTAAGCAGAGTTCCAATTAACTTGGATTTTCTAGAACAGTCAGATTTCAAATACTTGGTTTATATCCAATTATTTATGAAACAATGTGTCAATTATCAATATGATTAGTGCAAACAGTCACAAAGAAGCCATCAGGAGTGAACTTGGGGGGTCCACAGATGGGGGCACATAACTTCTCCCCGACAACCTTGCAGGGGCCTGATCCCTCACCCCTTCTGAGGGAGGTCTACTACCCCCATGGCTGCTTCGCTTTCCATGCCCAGCACAGACCAGAACCCAGGTAACAAGTAAGAGACTTGGCCCAGCTCAAATCAGGACCCAGGTAACAGAGAGACTTGGCCAACAGTTGCCCTATATCCAGCCCAGCACAAAGGCCTACTCAAGAATGCAAACAACCCTTTCCATTAATATTTACAGGATAAACTAAGATGATTGTTAGAGTATTAAATTTGACAGTAAAATAGTAATCAAGTTTTCAGATTAATGTAAATTTGCTAATTGAAATAAGTGAATATTCAAGAAAATTTAATTGTACTGGAGAAAAAGCTGTTCCTAAAGTATTAACTAAATTTTTTATTGGTAGTTCATCTAATGGTAAAATAGCTTACCTAACATGCAATGAACCTAAAGCAGTCATATTTTTGTGCAAAATAAATTAAAACTTAAAGTTATCACGACTGCATTATAAAGTTTCCAAAAGCCTCCATTAACCAATACATACATACATACATAAATAAATAAATAAATAAATAAATAAATAAATAAATAAAGGAGGATGGTGGGGTAATATGTAGAGAAAAAAATCCTGTAAGTAAATTACATCTAGAAAATTTTTACTTCAGAAAATTAATTTTAATTTGTAATACTAAAAGCAAGACACCCATGTAAAACACACATGATGTCAAAATAAGCCAAAAGAAAATTGTCTGTACAAAAATAAAAAGAATCCCAAGTCAAATTTATAGAAAAGATTCCTTTATTAACTTTTGGTCGAGAACATGTTTGTATATTTTCAGAAAACAACTCCAAGACCATGTGGATTCCTGCAACAGAGAGGAGTTGACAGGTCTGCTCCAACCACGAAGACAAGAGGATAAACATTCCAGAGATGGAAGATGCTGACGATGCCTTGCCATGCTACCAGTCAGCAGCTGTGTGTCACTGCAGGTTACCCAGGACCAAACAACAGAGGGTCAGACCTGCATTGCCAACATTTGTCCACCATCCAGCTACCATTGCTGACATGCACACATAAGAAACAGTTTGACATTGAAACTGGGACTCAGAACTGTTGGTCACTGAAATTGGATCTCAAACATTTCTTGTGCTCATATGTTTATTTCTAGTCTGCAGAGGCAAGATTTTTTAAAGAAAAGAAATGGGGGCGGGGGGCGAGCCGGTTTGGTTCAGTGGATGGAGTGTCGGCCTGCGGACTGAAGGGTCCCAGGTTTGATTCCGGTCAAGGGCATGTACCTTGGCTGCGGGCACATCCCCAGTTGGAGGTGTGCAAGAGGCAGCTGATCTATGTTTCTCTCCCATCGATGTTTCTGACTTTCTATACCTCTCCCTTCCTCTCTGTGAAAAATCAATAAAATATATTTTTTAAAAATTTAAAAAAGAAAAAGAAAAGAAATGGGGGGAATAAAAATAGATACAGAGGCAAAGAAGCATGGAACAGACTGTCAGACTACAGCAGAAAGGCAAGGGAAGTCGGGGAGAGGGGTGCTGCAAGAGATCGACCAAAGGACTTGTATGCTTCCATAAAAGCATAACCATAGGACACAAGACACTGGGGCAGGGGAGTGGGGAGGCAGAGGAGGGAATGTGCTGGGATGTTGGGAAATCCGGAGTGAGGTCAAGGGGGAAAAAAGGAAATATATGTACTACTATTTGTAATACTTTAAACAATGAAAAAAATACATGGTTAGTGCAAAGGGGGCAGAATAAACTGCCCCCTATTCTTTGTAGGTTATGTCATTGTTTTAAATTTGTAAACATATTAGGATTAACTCTCTATTTGTTAAATTAAATACTTTTTATAAAGAGTGAGAATTCTAGCCCAGCTGGTATGGCTCAATGGTTGAGCATTGACCCATACACCAGGAGGTCACAGTTCAATTCCTGGTCAGGGCACATGTCCGGGTTGCAGGCTTGATCCCCAGTGTGGGACATGCAGGACACAGCTGATCAATTCTCATCATCAAAGTTTTTATCTCTCTCTTCCTCCCTAAAATCAATTTTTTTATTAAAATAAAAAAGCATGAAAACAAAACAGAAAAAGAGAACTCTAATCAGTACTTACTAAGTGGCCATTATGCCATCAATTATTTGTCTCACAAAGAAAGAAATGAAAGGAGAAAGACAATTCACATATATTCAATACCTACACTGTATTATACTTATATTTTTTTTACATCAGGAATTTATAAAGGGCCAGAGAGTAAATATTTTAAGCTTTGTAGGCCATATGATCTCTATTACAATGAGTCGATTCTGCCATTGTAGAATAAAAATAGTATAAACACCCTGTTTGGCCCCGGAGGATGGCTGGTTAGCCAGAGATGGGTAAGATTCCTCAGGGAAGGAACAACCTAAGACAGGCACAGTCGCAGAGGGGCCAACAGGAGAGAATTAAAAGATCAACAGAGGTGGGGCACAGACCCTCATCCACAAACCTTGCAGGGGCTTGAATTCTCACCCCTCCTGAGGAAGGTCTCCTATCCCCACGGCTGCTACGCCTCCCACGCACAACTCACACCGGGACCCAGGTGGTAGACAGAGACTCGGCCAGCAATAGCTGCCCTATACCTAAATTTAATTTATTACCAGGAATGCTGAGGACCTACTCAAAAATGCAAATATTCCTTTCCACAAGTATTTACTGGGTAAACTAAGATTTTTGCTTGAGTATTAAAATTGACAGTAAAATAGTAATCAAGTTTTCAGGTTAATTTAAATTGGACAAGTGAAATAAGTGAATACTCAAGAAAATCTAACTGTACTGGACAAAAAGCTTTTCCTAAAACATTACCTAAATTATCTATTAGTAGTTCATCTCACTGCAAAATTGCCTAACATCCAAAGAACCTAAAGCAGTAATATTTGTGTGCAAAAATTAAAATTTAAAATTACCAAGACTGCAAGAAAAAATTTCCAAAATCCCCTATTAACCAAAAAAAGGCGGGGGCGGGGGGAACAGTGGGGTAATATCATGTAAGGAAAAATATCCTATAAGTAAAATACATGCAGAAAATTCTTACTCCAAAAAATTCCATTTGTAAAACCAGCTGCAGGACACCCATAAAAAAACACACATGGTGTCAAAATAAGCCAAAGGAAAATCATTTAGGCAAAAATAAAAAGAATCCCAAGTCTATTTTGCAGAGAGGATCCCTTTGTTAACCTTTGGTCGAGAATGTGTTTGTGTGTTTTCAGAGAACAACTCCAAGACCATGTGGGTTCCTGCGACTGTGAGGAACTGACGGGCCTGTTCCAGCCACGAGGATGGTCCAGAGATGGCGGACGCTGACGACACCTTGCAATGCTAGCAGTCGGCAGCTGTGCATTGCTGCAGGTGGCCCAGGACCATACCAGAGAGGATGGATCTTGCATTGCCACGATGTGTCCACCATCTGGATACCATTGCTGACATGTACACATGAAGAACTATTTGACATTGAAATTGGGACTCAGAACAGTTGGACATTGAAACTGACACTCAAACTTTTTTTGCTCTTATATGTTTGTTTTCAGTATGCAGAGGCAAGATATTTTTGAAGAAAAGAAACAGGGGAGAGTGATTGATATAGAGGCAGGGTGGCCTTGAACAGGCTGTCAAGCTACAGGGGGAAGGCTGGAGTGGAGGGGAGGCAGATGCTGGGGGAGATCAACCGAAGGACTTGTATGCATACATATGAGCATAACCAATGAATGAAAGACTCTGGGGTGGGGAGGGGGGCAGGTGGGGACATGTGCTGGGGGGTAAGGGAGGCTGGGGGGAGGATATTGGGGGGGGAGGAAAACATATGTACTACTATTAAATATAAGTTATATTGTAAATAAAATTAAAAAAAATAGCATAAACAAATGGGAGCAGCTATGTTCCAATAAAACTTTATTACAAAAAGAGTTGGTGAGCCAGATTTAGCCCCTGGCCATGCTTGCCAAGCCTGTTTTATACCATCTCCTATCTCTGTCCTTTGCTCCTGCTAAATGCTCTCCCTGAGAGGCTCTGCCATGTGCCCTCGTCTATATACCTCTACCTGTGCTGCAAAGGCCGGCTCAAGTCCTCCTCTCACTCCTCTGATCCAAGGTCATAAAATCTTCAGGTAAATAATAACTAGCTTTCCTATAGCACTGATACTCTTCAACATGTTTTTCTCTCTTACAGCAATCTTTCAAAGTAGGCAAGGCAGGTATTCCCACTGGGTGCATGAGAAACTGAAATGGTAAATTGGAGGATCAGAGGCATAACAGGGGAAGAAGGGACCTGAGAGATGGAGGTTCTTCCCACCACATCCAGAATCCATCTCGCTCCCCCACAGCTGCCAAGAGGTTGGCAGACAGCTGGGAAAGGAAGGACAGTGAGTGCTCTGTGGAAAGGCACTGGGAGGCTCGGCCTCTCCCCTCTTCCCCACAAATGGCTGTTCTAAGGCATAACAGCCCATCCTACCCAGGAAATTGATTCATTTACATGTGGTTGTCTTTGTGACTTTATGGCTAGCCTAGTAAAGCATCAGATGCTTCCCTTACACCCACCTCGTTTCCTTCCCACCACTCCATTCTCAGTGCCCTGGGATTATGTTCCTCAGTAAAATACATGGCACACACTTTGCCACAGACTTTGTTTTCTAGGAACCTTGAGCTGAAAAATTGTGGGACCTGAGCCTATGAGGCTAAGACTTTGAGTTGAAATGCCCACTGTTGGGAGAGAATTGTCCATGAGTCTCTTACAAAAGGCATGGCCCTACTAAGACAAAGAAAAGGGACTCTGCCTTCTGCCAGCTTCCTTCTGCTAAGTTGTTGGTTCCACACTAGAGTATAATCTTACTCTCCATAGTTCTCAACACCCACCTATTTGGAAAAAAGAGTGAGCCCACTGCTGGTGGTAGCTGACTGTAGTAATCCCTGGTATAGAGTGATGTCACAGTTGGCAAAGCTTTCGCCGTTGGTTGAGATGAGGTGTAGGTAAAGTGCAAGACAATGGAAGGTCAAATGCTGCATCCTTGAGTTGATAGGGGATAATGACAACTAAAAAGGTGGTTATGTGAAATAGTTGTTTTGGAAGGCATTTGAGGCCTGGCAAATAAGGGAATTAAATCTGGCCACCTAATTGTCACCTTTGGCATGACTCAAAAGTGTTAATATTTCATATCATTTTAAAAGAGACTTTCAACTCTTACAACTGCAGGGCAGACTGTGCTGAAAATCAAGCCCAGAATGTGATTTTTACATAGGGCGTATTTGCAAAGGAGATTAAGTGTGCACCTCAAGCTGTGTCCTCGTCAAAATCAGAGACTTAATGGGTAAGAGTGAGACGCTGATACCTAGGGACCTTTTTACATTTAAACCTGGGATCTTGGACCCCCATTGTCAGAGGAAAATTGTTCTCTCTCACCTCCTCCTATCAGCTTGCCTAGAGAGCATGGACTGGCCTCAGCTGAAACAGGTGCATGGCAAAATGGCCTTTATTCTCCTTGGGACCTGATCCCCACTACCCCTCATGGCCTCTAGACCAACAACCAGGGCCAGGACATACCACAGTGTGAGCAGACATATACAGGCCCTATTCTGTGAAGTAACAGACTACACACCAAAGGAAATGGGACTTTGCATTATGTGCAGAAGTGAATCTTGAGAGTGACAGACCACAGGGCAGAGTGGAAGGAGAGAGAAGGGACAGTGATTGACATTAGGGCACTCATCTTGAACTCAGGATTCAATGAGCTGATAATACACCTGAAGCCAATCCTAATGCAATGCTGAGCTGACTACTGGGGACATGGGCATACTGAAGGCCTACAATGGGCTGCAGACATTGCAACTTCCCTGGCATAGTTCTGAGGCAGAAGACTCAGAGAGGCAGAACTGTTAAAGTGGATTTATTGTGAAAAACCTGAGATTCCACCATATGATTAAATTCTCTGGGAGAGCCTAAACCAGTTTGGCTCAGTGGACAGAGCATCGGCCTGCGGACTGAAAGGTCCCGGGTTCGATTCTGGTCAAGGGCATTTACCTTGGTTGCGGGCACATCCCCAGTAGGAGGTGTGCAGGAGACAGCTAACTGTCTCTCTCTCATCGATGTTTCTGACTTTCTCTCTCTCTCCCTTCCTCTCTATAAAAAAAATCAATAAAATATAGTTAAAAAAAATTCTCTGGCAGAGCTCAAAGGGTACTTCCTTCAATAAGGCTACAGGAACTGTACTGTTACAAGGGCCTAAAAAGCATTGAGATGTTTGATGGTGGTGGCACTCTGTAGACAATAGGTGCCATAAATATGCTGCCATGGAACCAAGGTCCCTGATATAAAGGGATGTTGGGATCCCAGAAAAGGCAAAGGTCAGAATACAGCATTTGACATGATAGGCGAGTGAACACAGCTACCATAAAGTACAGCAAGGTTAGAGTAGCATTTGGGATGCCTTGAATGACAGCAACTGATGGTGTTGGGTAATAGATAGTCGTGTTCCAAGGGGCAAGCTGGGTAGTTTAACTAGGTTGTTGCTTGATTTCTGTAATTGCACACACACACACACCTATTGATATACACAAGAGCTGAACAGAAGGTTCACCCAACCACAATGGAAAATCATAGTTGTCTATTTTCCAGATTTAAGTCAGTTCACAGACCCAAAGCTCCATACTCAAAATATATATGAGCAAAGTCCTACAATTTCTTTGATGTATAGTCTATTACTTCCTAGAATAAGGCTTGTTTATCCCTGCTCACAGTGGTGAGTCCTGGCTCTGATTATTGGTCTGGTGGCCACAAGAGGTTAGAGAGAAGCAGGTTGAAGAGGAAGTTAGGTCTCCTTGAGGAAAAATTCTGCAATGCCAGTGTAAGTATGAAGAAAATATACTTCGTTCTTCTCCCAAAGGGACTTCTGATCATTTTCCAAGGTAACTCAGCCCTTGAGAAAGGGGAAAATCCAGAAACTTCAAAAACTGTTCAATAGCAGGTGTGAGCTGACACTAATACCAAAGGATCTAAAAATGGCACCATGCCCCTCTGCTCAGAGTAAAGGCTTACTGAAGCCACATGAGAAGCACCTAATGAGCCCACCAATGAACACTGGGGTTATTTCCTCAGTCACTAAGTGAGTAATTCAGATAGATACCCTAGATCCTCACATTTCCTACCTTATCTGTTCAGTAAGAGCCATTATGGTAATACCAGCCACGTACAGTCTACCGGAAACTGCCCCCTTTTGCCAAGATAACACATACTGCATTCCTAAAGGAACCACAATGATTAATGCCACAATTAAGACTTTAAAAAGGCAGGCATAGTTGTCACACCATATCTCCCAATTCACCTGACTGGCCTCTGCTGGGTCCAGGTTTATCATGGTAGGGGGACCATATGCTACTATGAAAGTAACCAAGCACTAGCCCCGATAGCAATGGATATTTTTACAAAAACACGTCAGCACAGACTCCAGTACTTTTTGAGTAGATGAATGCTTTTATTCTTTTGATATCCATTAGAGACAGAATCAGAAGTAATTTTAACTGCATTGCACCTTTAATGTAATCGCTTTAGGGCTCTGTTAATTATTTGGTTGTAATCTAGTCCTCAGGAAACTTGACATTCTGCAGACTGTCTTGACATACTTCAGCACTTTGGTCAATTAGGTCAGTGATACCCTAATCATTGCACTGAAGGGTGGGAAGTAGCAGGTACTTTAGAGATTTCAATAAGAGGATACACACATGTTGGAATATGGAAATAAACTCCACAAATACTTGAGGTCTGCCAAAATCAGTAACATTTCTAGAGCTTCTAATAGCTGGACATTCCTCTAAAGTAAAGGAGAAAATGTTGTAACTTGTACACCTGCTATGACGAAAGCAGCACAGGGCTTAGAATTCTTGGATGTTAATGTAACTTTTAGCACACTTGGAAAAACTCTTCAAATTTATTTATCAAAAGGCTGCCAGGGGAAGAGAAGACTTTGCAGTAGGTTCAGGCTATGGCACAAGCTGCTCCACCACCAGAACTGCATGTTACAGCAAGCTAGATGGGGCTGGAGGGATCCATGGTAGATGAAAATTCTGGGTCAGTTCCAAGATCAGATCTGTAGTGTAAACTTATAGATTTCTTAAGCAAGACTATGTCCTCTGCAGAAGTGAACTACTCTGTTTGAAAAATAGCTCCTTGTATGTTACTGGGTCTTCGATGAAACTAAAAGCTGAATTTAGAACACCGAGTGGCTGAGCCTTCCTATATCCATAGAGTTGAAGCCCAAGCTAAGTGTAGTACATGTCCTCTCTATATGGTTAAAGTGGTGCCTTTGGTATCATATTCAAGCAAACCTAGCAAGTGCAAGTAAGCCGCATAAAAAGATAAATTCCATTGTCAGGTGACTATCATGTCACTTACATTTGTGGTACCAACATGTGTTTCCCAATCCGTATCTATGCCTTATGGGGGATTCTCTGTGATCCATTAGTGCCTGTGTTAAAGGTGCATGAAGAAAGCCAGGGTGAGGAATTAGGAGGCTAAGGGTTAACTTATCATTTAAAGCCAAATGCTGACACCACCCTTGCCCCCTCTGTCTCCTCTTCCTGTGCAGAAAAAGATGTCCCTTCTCTATGCTCACATATGCTCCCTTTACATACTTGGATCTGTACATTGGCCTCATTACACTTGATTGTCTGTTTTCATATCTGATTCATATCAGTCCACTGCTCAACTATTATAATTAGAGTAAAAGTCCTTAGAGTGGCCAACAGAGCACTTTATAATCTGTCCTTAACCCCACCTCTCTGACCTTTCCTCCTTGCCCACTCTGCTCGTCACACTATTTTATTCTCTTTATTGCTTCATCATCCAGCACACTCCCCCTTGAACACTCTTCTCTAGACATCTTCATTGCTAGCTCCTTGGTTTCCTCAAGACTTTGTTTCAATTTCACCTTCTCCGGGAGGTTACCCTAACTACACAACTGAATATTTATTCCTGCTCATCTTCATTCCTTCCCTCTCAAGCATTCCCAACCCCCACTGCTAACAAGACAGCAGCCCTACGCCTCATTTCTGTAAAAATAAATGCTCACCAACTGTGAGAATATTATAGAGCACAAAGGTATTAACACCCAGTCCCTCAACCTCAGAAACAAACGCATCCTAAATAAGGGTATCAATTAGAACCTTGTCCAGTTGAGGTGAGTATTCTAACTGTTCTAAGAAGCCACACCATCTTGTGTGACCACCCACCGCTTGTCTTGTCTTCAGCCCACACCCATCACATCACTTCCTAATATTTAACAACCTTGCATCCTCTGAACTTTGCACACCTTTGTCATCTGCTCTGAGAAGGGGAAGTTTTGACTAACAATGTCTAACTGTTGGCATTTTCCTCAAGCGCACACAAGAACTTCAGGATTTGCAGCCACTCTGGAGAGGGAGACCGGAAAGGGAAGGAGGCAGCCACTGATTTTCCTCCAGTCTGCATGCTAAGGGGGGCTCGTCTCCAGCTGGTGCTCAGAAGAGGTGCCATTAACAACAATGGCCCCTCTGGATGTTTTAAAGGCTGAACCAGCTCCTGGATGCAACACTCCCCGTGGGAGTGTAAGCTGCTGAACTCACTGTGTAGGGTGGAGAAATCTCTCCATTAGTTATTCAGCTCTGCCTCCTCCACCTCGCTTGTATAACCAGACGGTCGTTTATATACACATGCTCACTGTCTTTTTAAAGCCAAAAGAAGCAGAGACCTCAGTCTCTCTGCTTATTTCTGAAATGTGTTATTTGTGATTCAATTTCGCATAGCCTGCAGAGGCAATAAAGGGCAAGGGAAATTACCCTGCAATGTATTCCAAAAGCACTCCCTACACACCCACACTCCCGAGGATAACAATTTGCCAATATAACCTTTAATTAAATGAACAGAAATCATGCAGACCCCATGGTGTAGGGAGTCACTAAATAGAGGGAAATTATGTATGAGTTGCCCCCAGCCACTCATTTTAGCTTGAATAGTATCTGTCAGGAGGGGCTGTAAAATGCTCTAAGATAAAAATGGGAGACTACCCTTTCCCCTGCATCTACAAGACCATAGGATGGGGTGAGGGGACAGCGCCACCTAGAGGAGTTGCTCAGAGAGAACTGAGCAGCTGAGACACCCACAGTCCCTGACATGCTTCCCAAGGCCTTTTAGTCAACTCAACAGCATCCTAGCCAGGTAGACTCTTGCCCTCATTGTCAAATATTAAGACCAGCATTTTCTTTGTGGGCAAAAATATTAGATTCCTACGATCATAAAAGTACTGCCTGAGTGACAGTGTTAACTTACCTAGGGAGGAGGAAAGATACGCAAAAGGTCTCCCTGCCTTCTCCTCTCCACCTATCACCTCCTTTCTAGGCCCATTGGCACTACCCTATTTTCAGTGTTCATTAAGGTCTGACCAGAATATGGTCATATAGAAGGAGCACCAACCTGTCCTGCCCATGCCAGTTGCCTCCCATCCTCAATTCACAAGCACACCCCCCTTCAAATCCACAAATATGTCTAATATATGACAGAACGAGTCTAAAGTTCATCCCTTTTCTGCTCAAATTCTTCCAGCATCTTCCCTGCCCCAAGGATAGGCCCAATATCATATTCCCATTCCTGTCTCCATCCTCAGCCAAACATGAACAATACCCTACTCCTGTCATCTCTGTGTCTCCACTCACAACAAGCCACTCCTGGCCTCATCTTCCATGTGTATATTTATAAATTTCACGTGCTTCTTATGGATTTGCCCCATACCCTCTACCTCTATGAAGCTTTCCCCCACAGGGTTAATCTTATCCTTTTTTGTTACAGCTTCTCTCCTATCTTGCAATATAGCTATTTTTTTATTCTAATCTAGAAAGTACAATCTTTTAAGGGCAGAAAACTATTCACTGCTGCATTTGAGTTGCACTGTATATATGAAAAACCATAGACCTGATAAATGTTGGTTGGGTAGAATTTGAACTTTAAGATTAACTTTTGTGGGATTAGCACAATGACTGGCTTTATTTAACACAGAAAAGAATTCCCCATTATGCCAAGCATTAGACTGAGTGTTGGGGGACAGGACTTCTAATGAGAATATGCCAAGAGCTGAGGCTTTGTGAAATGGGAGGGATACTACAAGATATGTAAGTCTAAGTGAGAAATGGGTAGAATTTAACAGCTAGATTTTATTAGTTCAGGGCTACTCAGTAAATCATCTAAATTCTCCTGGAAAATTCTCTGGGGCTTAAGGGAAGTAGAAGCAGATTCACTCTAACAGGTATAAAGAGTTAGTCAATGTAGACACACTGGACCCATGGATCCCAGCTGTATTCTTGCCTTCTGCAGGAAACATTCCTAACTGTTCTGGACCACTGTGTTCCCTGCCTTCACTGACTTTAGTACAATATGGCTTAGTGCCAAATGACACATTGCCTTTATTATCTATTAAAGTTTCATTGGAAGTACCCATATCTCACCAATTTGACTATGGAGCAATTAAGTCTGAAGCTTCTGAATGTCCCACTGTGGCAATCGCCCTGCTAAATATGAGCTGTGCTCAATACTTGCCTATGGACTGACACTCCTCTTGGGCTTTCCATAAAGACTGAAATGCTCTAATAACTCCAGTTGGCTCCAAAAGAGGTTGGAGAAGATTTCTTGTCATGTTTTCTCTTGCTTAATATTTCTCCAACTCAACTCCTACAGCTCCTATTCAGGTTTCACTGTCAATTAATAAACAAGTACTTTTCAAGACATTAAAAAATACAAAACATGAAGGGTGGGCAGCCTTGCCATGCAGGCAAATGGTCTAATATGGGAGGGAGAACTTCTATACAGACAGTCCCCTGGTTATGTCAGACTTGACATAGTCATTTTATGGTTATATCACCATCTCCCATTTATTTACTTTAAAAAAAAGTTCTGTCATTTTGACATATGTAAATATGTGCTTTATGTTTTTTATTACTTATTTACCACAAGTAAAGGTCACGAATTGCTATCTTTCTTTTAAATTGTTTTGACTGTTTCACTTCATTACTGCTGTGTATGTGTTCCATGTGAGTGATGTAGGTGCTTATGTAGGTGGGTTCCCACTTTCGGTGAAAATCACGATACATTGCACCATAGGAACTGATCTCTGACATAACCTGGGGGCCTACTGTATACCTAAAATAATAATAGAGCAAGTCAGAGAGTGCTGGCTCAAAGAACTTGTTGAGAGGGCAAGTGCTATCCTGAGGACAGACACCATCCTCTGAATTCTGAAAGTATTCAGTGAAATGAAAAGCTCTGAAATCCTCTACTAGTCATTCTCCCCTTAGAGTGTTGCAAACTTGAAGAGAATACCAACCTAGATGGCAACTAATTTGCACACAGTAGGAGTTCACTCTGCCTATGTGCTGAGTTTTCTGAGAAATGTTCAGGACCATCAGCCTGGAAGTTATGCTGCCCTTTCTATACTTCCCCTGCAAGGGAAGAGCAGCCTTGTAGCCCAGCACCCCAGAGATTTAGCTGACTCCACAGACTTCAGCTGACTGGCCCCTTAAATGGTCCTCAGCTCTACAAAGCATGATAGAGCCTCCCTGACCTTTCCTGGAAAGTGCATTTTATTACTTGGTTGGAGGAAAACAAAAACTAAATCACAAGGAAAACAAAGTTGGAAAAAAGGACAATCCTACACAAAAGAGTAGACATTTACCCCTCTTTTTAGAAGGTAATCCTGCTGAGAGGTGACCCTGCTGAGAGAAAATGATTCTGATGAAAAATCCATTCAAATTATAATTACTGAAAAATTGAGAAAATATTTGAGGTACTTTACCTATGGCAAGGACAAATCTTTCTTCAGTTGCTCAGTAAAGAAATGGATCCTTCTACGCTCTTATTGATGTTAATGCACCATGACTGCTTAGAGCCCAAGTTCAAGATCATGCTAAGCATCAGTGACCCAGGAAAAGTGCAGCTCAAGAAACAACATGTCAGGCATGGCAAGGAAATGGTTTTAAATTTAAGCATTTCTTTTCAAATCATCTTCTCCTCATAATAAAATACTTGTTTATTACAGAAAATTTGGCCAATATTATATATATTAAACAAAAAGAAAAACATGTCACTTAGATTTCTATCCCCTAAAAAGGACTCAATTGGCCTTTCGGCCAGAACCGCCATCTTCCAGTAATTCTCCAAAGTGACTAACACAAAGAGAAAGAGGAGAGGCTCCCCCTATATGTTCTCTAGGCCTTTTAGACAACATGGAGTGGTTCCTTTGGCCACATACATGCGAATCTACAAGAAAGGTGATATTGTGGACACCAAGGAAATGGGCACTGTTCAGAAAGGAATGCCCCACAAATATTCCCATGGCAAACTGGAAGAGCCTACAATGCCACCCAGTATGCAGTAGGAATTATTGTGAACAAGCAAGTCAAGGGCAAGATTCTTGCCAAGAGAATTAATATACATATTGAGCATATTAAGCACTCTAAGAACCAAGATAATTTTCTGAAACGTGTGAAGAAAAATGATCAGAAAAATAAGGAAGCCAAAGAGAAAGGTACCTGTGTTCAATTGAAGCGTCAGCCTGCTCCATCCAGAGAAGCCCACTTTGTGAGAACCAATGGAAAGGAGCCTGAGGTGCTGGAACCCATTCCCTATGAATTTATGGCATGATAACGGAAAAAATAAAAAAGACTTCTGTGCTGATAATGTTTCTTTTAATTGAGTGGAAGTGTGACATCCCTTCCCCCAAAAGAATAATTAAAGAAAACTTTGTATCACTCTAACTGGTTTGGCTCAGTGGATAGACCATCAGCCTGTGAACCTAAGGGTTCTGGTTTCAATTCCAGTCAAGGGCACAAGCCCAGGTTGTGGGCTCGATCCCCAATAGAGGGTGTGCAGGAGGCAGCCAATTAATAAAAAGAAAAAGAAAAAGAAAAGAAAAAAAATGACTCAATTGAAGAAACATTTCCTTTATGCAAGACACCATTTTAGATACATTATATATACTATTTCATTCTATTTTGCACAACTGCTCTGAGTTTATGCAATTAAGAATCAGAGAAGTTAGTTAATCTACCTGAGGCACACAGCTATTAAGGGCAAGATAAGAAAGAGAACATCACTGTTAAATTCTAAGTCCTATACTCTCCTTTTTATAGAACCCCCTTCTCATCCTCAAACATTTAGCAGGTTCCTTCAAAAGCTATGACTATCATAGTGTATTGGATGGACTTTATCTTAAACTTGCTGACAGAGATTCATATGCCTCCTCCTTAGCCACCAAGTTCTTTGCTACCCAGGGATCTCCACTCCCCAGCAAACAATAATAGTTGAAAACAAACAAAAAGACTAGTGATAGCGGACAGAGGAGTGGCTCTCACCTTCATTGCCAATAACACCAGTACAATGAGGTAGAGGGGGGCGGGGTATGGGGAGACAGGGTGAAGAGTTCCATGGCTGACTTTCCCTCTGGCATAGTTCCATGTCCCAGCAGCTACTGGACTCCAGTGAAATGGGTGATGGTCATCACCTAGTATAGAAGCAGGCAAGGAGGACCTATTGGAGACTGGCCTAGTTATCTGTCCTTACAAATTTGTTCCACGTGATGTCTCATTTTGTTTTTGTCTCAATCAATGCCTTTTTACCTAGTAAAAGGTGCTATACAGGTGAAACCAATCACTTTTACACATTCCTAATTACCATCAACATAGTGTTACCAATTAAATAAATTACACTCACATATCCAAATAAATCCTGCTATTAAGCAAGTCTAATCATTGTTTCAAATACTGGTCTCTAGTCAGCAGCCCGGTAGGACCCCTGGCTAGAGTGAAATGTGATATCCCTTCCTGTCCAGGCATAAATGCTCCCAAGCTTATTTTCTGGTACTGCCCCATGACACATGGAAATTAGCTCCCATCTTCTTAGAAGACCAAATCCATATGACAGATCAATGGGCCAGGATCCCCAAGACCATCCTTACAGTGGGAAATTTGCTAAAGCTCATGGCACTTAGCATGTTGTATTTGAGGCTATGATTTATTGCTGAGCTATAAGAAGGACACACACAATCCCATCAAAAGGGGAAAGTCACAGATAGAATGGGAATGCATGCACAGGCTTCCTTCTGCTCCCCCTGACACAGGTCACACAGAGTCCACTCTTCCTCTAGCAACAAAATGCAGCAGCATGAATGCCAAGATTCTCTTAGCCAGCTAAAGAGAGACTAAGAATCCAAGGTTCTTATTGGGGGCTAGTAATAGGCATATCTCTAGTATCTACCAAAATCCAAGACTTCTACAAGAAGAGCAGGTGTTTAGAATAAACCATCTTGTTTGAACAAGTATTCAAGACACAGGACCATCCTCATCGGTTAGGAGAGAGTGGGAACCCTACTGAGATCCAGTTCCAAGAGGCAAGCTAAGGACCAAATTTCATGCAGGCCTTTCCCAGGATAGCAGACTGGGGCCTGCTTTGTGAAATGTTTCCTGCAAAACTGAACACCCACAGTCTATGTCTACATATAGACCTGGTGGTTTTAAAGTAGGAGAGAAAATCAATCTAATTGATGATTTGACTCTGGACATGTCACTCCTCATAAGTATGCTCAGTTGATAAGATGTGCTTATCAGGTCCTCAGTAACAAGAACTATGTCATTTTTTATTGAACATCTATCTCACCAGCAAGAACCTGGGGTGGCCTAGTGAGTTCTTGTGACCAATACAATGCAGCAGAAGAGACACTGTATGGATTCCAGAACCAAGAACTCAAGAAGTCTTACAGTTTCTGCCTTCACCATGTTGAACTTTCTTGAGTCCACCATGTATAGGAATTGGTCTGGCTTCTTGAAGGAGGAGGAAAAAGGTGTCCCAGGCAGCAGCCAGCACCAGCTTCCAGACACATGAGCTCATTTGAGTTCTTCCAGCCATGCCCATCCTGTAGCTGAATGAGAGAGCCCTGGCAAAAACCAGCAAAGCAATTAACTAGCTACCAACGGGATCATGAGAAATAATAAATCATTGTTTTAAGCTAGCAAATTTTGGAGTAGTTTGTTATGCAGCAATAAATAACTGATAACAGTGGGGCTTGCTTTTCTTGAGCTTCTCTGCACTCCTGCAAAGCTTCGTATTTTATAAATCAAGTTTAACTTCCAAAAGTAGGTCCTCCTCCTCTTTTTACCTCTCTTCCCCTCCCTTTTTCTGTCTATTTTCTGTATTCTAGACCAAAATGATGCATAAACTCAGTCAATAAGACAAGACCCTCGTTGGCAGGGTGGGAGGGAAATGGGACAGGGGAGGGAAACCATAGAAGACAAAGAAAACATATCTGTATGTAGGAGCAATAGGGTTAAGCCTCAGATTGACATGTGGCAGAGCCACAAACAAATCTTAGTTTAGAGGGCACAGTCCTCTTAGCATAACTAAGCTTGATCTTATGAAGCTCCCTAGGTCCTTTCTAGGTAGCTAATGGGCTGTGGGAGGTGCAGCAAGTGCTGCCAAAACAAGTGAAACCCACAAGAACATTGTGACTATGTTGACTACAACCTTGTTTATCTCTGACTGTAAAATAAAGCCTCAGCTTATAGGCAGGGTCTTTCTGTATCCTTATCCAGGCAAAGAAGACCCACCAAGCCCCAACCATATTCCTTTGTCTGTCTTTTCTAAATGTTTCACTGCCCTCCCTCAGGTTTACCCTTGGCCCTGCTGGCGTGGCACAACATACATTCCCTTTGGAAGTCAATATCAAACAAACTTGTCACTATCACCAAACAAGAGAAGAAACAGAGAATCTGAAGCCCTCTGGGCACCTCCAATGCCCGCTAATGAAAGAGAAACCCCACATTCTCGCAGCTGCCTTGCATACAGGAACTAAGTCAACCTCTGATTGTCTCATTATTTGTCTTCCTTCAGAGCATTTTTTTTGCCAACCATAATTACTAGTATATTTCTGTTTATTTGCCTGTTTTCTGCCCCCCGCTGCCCCCCACAATAAGGTGTAAACCTCAGCTCCTGCCTTGTTCACCAGGGATTCTATCACCTGGAATGGTTCCTGTTACACGGCAGAGGCTCCTAAGTAAGTGTATTGATTGAATGGTGGTTGAATGGAGAACAAATGAAGAGTTTACCAATGAAGGAATGAATGAATGAATGAAAAAAGTACTTTTCTTGAAATGAGCCTATGCTAACTTTAACCTTGGAGAAAAAAATAGGGGGGGAAAGCTGGAAAAAACAAACACAGAATAACATCATTGATATAAACTTTACCCAGCTAAACATATAGATTGTACCCAAGATAATCCTAATATTAGTGCTGACACAGCATGCATCAGGCACTGTCCCAAAAGCTTTACCACATTAACTTTACTCCTCACAATACCCTGGTGAGGTAGGTAGTCTTCTTAATATCATCTCCATTTCATAACTGAGAAAACCAAGCACAGAGAGGGAAAGTGATTTGGCTATCATCACCCAGCTAATGCATGGCCACGCCAGGCTGGCTGTCTTACAGTCTGTGCTATTAGCCATGGATGACACAGCCTCTTAAAGAAAGTCAGGCAAGACTGAAATATAAAAAATAAACACACACACACATAGATGGGAAGAGTTGGAGAAAATGGAGGGGAGCAGTCTTTGCCATGGTGGTGTAAGACCTAAAATTATGGCTCAACATTAGTGGCTTTCTCTCCAAACAATTCTCTTTATCAAACGGACCTTGATAGTCCTTGTTTATCCCTGAGTCTTGTGTCTCAGTTCGGTGCCAGCTGCAAAATTATTCAAACAAGCCAATTGCATCCTCCTACAAGGATCAGGGGGCACCCCACTTTCTTGGGACAGTCATACTCCTTATCTGCAGTTTCACTTCCTAGGGTTTTAGTTACCCATGGTCAATCACAGTCTAAAAATATTAAGTGAAAAATTCCTGAGATAAACAATTCAAATTTTTTTATTGTCTTTTTTTTTCATCCTCACCCAAGGATATTTTTCCCATTGCTTGTTTAAAGAGAGTGGAATAGAGGGAGGGAGGGAAAGAGAGAAAGGGAGAGAGAAACACTGATTTGAAAGAGACTCATTGATTGGGTGCTGAAGATCAGGGATTAAACCTGCAACCCATGTATGTGTCCTTGACTGAGAATTGAACCATAGAACCTTTAGAGCACAGCCGACACCCTGACCACTAAATAACACCAGCCAGGGCATAATTCAAAATTTTTAGATTGTGCATCTTTCTGAGTTCTGTGAACTCTCACACTATCCCTTCTGAGACATGAATCATCACTTTGTCCAGCTTCTGCATCTGTACATGCTCCCTGTCCTTCAGTCACTTAGTAGCTGTCTGGGTATCAGACCCACTATCGTAGTATCGCAGTGCTTATGGTAAGTCGCCGTTATCTTATTTAATAATGGCTCCAAGTGCAGGAGTAGTGATGCTGGCAATTTGGATATGCCAAAGAGAAGCCATAAAAAACTTCTTTCTAGGGAAAAGAAATTATGTATAGGAAAATGCATACTATACATAGGTTTGCTACTATCCACAGTTTCAGGCATCCACTGAGGGTCTTGCAACGTAAGCCCCGCAGATAAAGCAGGATGACTATACTATGGAGTCTGCCTCCATAGCCCCTGATTGTCCTCCTGTTCCTGAGTGCACCCCTGTGTGGCTAAGTGGTGTGCAGTTTCCTCCTTCCCCCAACTGAGGGTAAAGTGGTATAAACTGCTGCTGCTCTCATCAGTGTAGTTTCTGGAACCTCGCTCACCAAGGAGGTGAACACGAGATGATTAAAACAGACCCAAGGATCAATCACAGCAGGGAGTGGTGGATGGACCTGTGATGACCTGGCTCCAGCCAGCCTGACTGTGGTATGTGCCATCAGGTGGCCTCCTAATGGAAGAAGGGCCATAGAAAAGCCTCGAGCTCCCATACTTGTGTGGGGCTCCTGCTAACGTGGTTCCCAACTTTCCAAATCCCTTGGCATGTCAACGTGACTATCACCAAGGCGACGCTGCCAGGAGAGCCTGAGCACAGGGAGCTTAACAACATTTATTGAATTAATACAGCAAAATGCCTTAATTCTATGGTTAGTAAATGCTTGATGATTAAGCTCTTTGCAAATATCCTACCGCTATGAAAGTGGTTATGAGGTAAATTACTTACAACAAAAAAGCTATATGAAAACAGCACAAAATGAAACTGTTTGTGCAATGCAGTTTTCATTGGATTTTCTAAAAAGCTAAATGTATGAGGAAAATGACCAGAAGGCCAGAGACCAAAATAATTACAGCAGTTGTGTTAGCAGGCAAAGATTATTTTAACGTTCCTGTTCTTGCTGTTTTCAACATTTTCTGCAATGTGACACGTCACTTTCAAAACTGAAAATGTACTTACTAATAGTTTTAAGTTAACTCCTCTCAGACTAGAATTAATGTCATAACAACTTTTTCCATGGCATTACCTCCAGCATGATATCAGGCATTTAGAAGGAGTTATTAAATACCTGCTAGCAGTGAGAGAGAGAGAGAGAGAGAGAGAGAGAGAGAGAGAGAGAGAGAGAGAGAGAGAGAGAGAGAGAGAGAGAGAGAGAGAGAGAGAGAGAGAGAGAGAGAGAGACTGTGGAAAGATGAGGTGAGCCCAGAGGTGAGGCTCCAGACTGAGCTCTGTCCAGTAGCTGTAGTCAAGCCACTCCATTTATTGGCATCTCATTTTCTTCTGCAGAATGAGAATAATGCCCCCAAGGGTACTACATTATTATTCCAGGGCAGGAGTCAGCAAAGGAGCCAGATGGTCCTGGGATTTTCCTGGCAGGGCCAGCACCCACTCTGCTGCTCATTGTCCCAGCTCCCCATCCCCAAACTCAGTACAAGACAAGCCTCTTCGAAGCTCCATCCCTCTCCCCAGCCCATTCCCCTCCCAGACACGCACAGCCTGTACCAGGGAGTTCCAGAATGTCCCGGGCAGCCATTCTTGGCTTTGCTGATCTACACACCCAAAGCCTTAACCCACAAGCCCCTCACCAGGGCTGGCTGCGCTCTGTAGCTATTGCATCTCTTTTGCATCTGGGGTTACAGTGACAGGTGCTACTGATATTTAAATAAATAAAAAATACTACTATTTCAGCAACAGAGAAGTTAAAGATAAGAAAGAAAAAGTAAAGATAGAGGAAAAAAATATTGGCAAGCTTTCAAATCCATCGTGTTTTAAACATACCTTCCCAGAAATTGGAAAATTAGCCTTTCCCTTTTTTCTTCCTTGGAGAAGCAATGGTTTATTCCATCAAGTCTCCAGCTGGCTGAAGTTAAACAGGCTGCTCTGTTTCAAAATTACCATTTATGCTTTTCTCCCCCTTTATCATATTCGGGCATCTCAGCTTGAGCACAGGCTCATCGATTGCTGTCTAATGCACAGTTCCCATTCTGCTGCAATGGCTCCATTTTTCCTAAAATAGTGTCTTCTCCCTCCACTCAGCCCAGCTCAGACACAGAGACTGACTTTTAATGAGATGACCCTCAGATATATCACATGCATCCATCAGAGAATATGGCCATCTGTGGTTTGCGGATTATCATATGAAGGGCAAGCGCGAGAAAGCAGGCCGGGAGAACACATGGGCAATGTGTTACCCTGAACAAACCACTTCCTCCTCGGTGCCTGCTTCCAAAGAGGAAGCACCGCATTGGCTGAAACTAGCCTGGGGGTTGGGGTGGACATGGGGGGCAAATTTCTAAGAGGTTTTATCAGGATTATGTGGAGGTGTTTTGTCTGTTCATTTGCTTTTCAAACTACCTTGCAATTTCAGGTTTTGAAAGGCTTCTACTTAAAGAGGGTTGAGGGCCCTCTGAGAATCATTGACCTGATGTGTCCCTTTCACATTTAGATCGGACACTTTGGAAGATGACCAAGGAACACCATCACATAATGACAAAGGTTCAACCCAGGGACATGGTTTTAAAAGGAGCCCTGACTTACAGAATCATCAAGACAACTAGCATCATCTAACTTCAAGGAGAGTGCTTGCTTATAATCTGCATCAGAGGCAATGCATGTGTTATAAAGTCCTCATTGGCTGAGTACCGATCATATATAATACATGCTAAGTCAAGAAGAAGAATAGCCAGAAGGAAGTGCACAAACTCAAAGTTGATGAGGCACAATGCAAATATTCCAAACAGTAGAGCAAAGACTAAAGGAGTGATCCATTAACATGAACACAGCTCCTACCCCACAGAACCTCTGGTGTAAATACTAGAGAGGACACAAAGTACACAAACTGCAGACTGTGCCCCAGATGCCCGGTAATTAATTAGTGAGTGAAGCACACATACATATAGAAAGATAGTGCAGTGCAAGGCAGGAGATGCTGCACTCAGTATCGACCATAGCACCGTGGGATTTAAGGGCAGATGCCAGGGTAAGGCTTTCTAGAGACAAAGAATGTGATCACTTGGAAACCTAAAAAGGGCCGGAAAGGGAGAAGAAAGCGGCTGCTTCCTGGGGGACCAGAGGTGTGGGAAACAGACTTTGTGTTAATAAAGAAAGGGATTGCTCAAAAGGGCTGAGGTCTTCCCTGTTGAATGGGGTAGCACCCAAGTAGCATTCATTCTTTTCTTCTCAACAACCACCATGAAACAAGAGACACAACACAAATTCTACCGTTGACAAACCAGGAGACATGGAGTTATGAGTGCAGAGCAGTCAGAAAGAAGACCAGAGGATAGAGAGGACACCTAGGGTTGCCAGTACAGATGGAGAAGAAGGGAACCCACCATGAAGAGGAGCACACCCAGGGAAGAGAATCAAAATCCCTGGTTTTGAACAATGGACAGAGGTTTCAAAATGCTGTCAGCTTGAGCCTGGGCCAAGTTTTACTCCGAGGAGCAAATGTGGGTTGAAGAAGGAGCTACAGACATGTCCTGTGTGCAGAAAGCCCTCCTCCCCCAGGACAGAGAGAGAGACACCTGGCCTTGTGAATAGCTTCATGAGGCGTCCCTCCTAGCCAGACTTGGCGAAGGATAAAAGGACCCACAGGAAACACTAGAATGAAGGAAAATGCTGCCTCGAATACTGTCTCTTCCCTATAGAAACCTCCTACAAATTATAGATGACTGGTCTGGGGGAAAAATCAACTAATTCAAAACTAAATTATTAGAAAGGAACTAGTACCATGTCTATAAATATATGACAAGAAAAATAAGAAAAAAACAAACAGAAAATATAATGGCCAAAGCTATTTGCTGGAGAAACGTTGCCAAGCAGTAGATACAAAAAAACACAACTAAACACTTTGCCATGAATTTTTTTAAAATTAATGAAGCAATCACATACTCACACACGTTCACCTCACACACACATGAACAGCAGATATATAAGAGCACATAGACAATGTGGTAAGACAAAAGAGTTTGAAACATAAGCTAGCAAAAATCTAAACTAAAAAAATATTATAGAAATCAAGGCAAAAATTAAAAGCAGCATAAGAAAAATAAGACATTCCTAAGAACACAGAAACAGAATAAAAACAGTGAGAAAAGAATGAAATGGAAACAAAGATCATAAAGGGACTAAAGAGACAATGACAGAAAAATACTGCCAAAAAACACAAAAAGGTATTTATACATGTTATTTAATAATTCCCAAAATAAAAGGAGATTTATGTACATTGAAAATCACACAGGAGAAAAAATTTGATAAACATGATCTGGTGCATTTATAAGGCTTCAAAAATAAAGAATCTTTGGGCAGCCAGGCATACCTCACTTATGATGAAGTAAGGGATTGGCCCCAGACTTCACCATTACATCATTAAAGACCAGAAGACAATTTGGTAGCTAGTCTTAAAAAAACAAAGTATGACTCAAGAATTTTATATCCAAAAATCTGTTATAATGGTAAAAAACCAACATTTTTAAACGTGCAAAAATTTAAGGCACTTTGTTCCCATGAGCCTATCCTGAAGAAACTATTAAAGGAAGAACTTGCCTTATACCCAAGAAATGAATGGAAATCAATAGCAAGACAAGACAATAGTACAATGAATAGCAGAGAACAAGGAGGCAGGGAGGTAGAAGAGGATGTAGGGGGCTAAATGGCGATGGAAGGAGACTTGACTCTGGGTGTTGGGAACACACAATACAACACAGGTTACATATTATAGAATTGTATACATATTATAAAATAGTGTACTTGAAACCTACATAATTTCATTTACCAATGTCACTCCAATACAGTCAATAACTTTAAAAAAATCATAAAAAATAATAGCAAATGTCTTGGGAAGAACACTGAATCTATTTAAATGTATGTCTGAGACTAAAATGAACTAAGATTTATTATTTGAAAAGGGCGGCTGTAAATGTTATAAACCCTGACAGTGTATATCTAATATAACTAACAGGGTGGGGGGAGGGGAAGGGAGAAGCTACCATTCCTTATCTTCTGTACCTGAGAGGTAAAAAGATATTATTCAACACTGATAAAAAATATTTACTTAATGGCACAAAGGTAAATCCTAAGAAAGATAGTATAACCACTGAAATAGCAGGGATGAGAGGAAAGGAAGGAGAGTACGCTAAGAGGGTGAATCTGACAGCTTCCTCCCACTGGGCCTGCTGACAAGCCTGTCTCACTTAATAACCTCTCACCTAGCTGCTTCCTGCCCCAGGCACCGAAATGTTTACCCACCCACTCATCATCCCTTCAGCAAATATTCACTGAGGACCGGAAGATGAGTCATTGCTGAGTCTAGGGCAGCCAGTACAGTGAACATGGTTCCTGCTCTTGGAGTTTACAGACATTTAATGGGGGAGACATAATATAAACAAATAGCTATGTAATGCAATGCCAAGAGTTGTGAGTACTCTGAAGAAAATCAAAGCAGATGGGGACGGGACAGAGAGTAATAGGAGGGCAGTGGTGAGAAGGTCAGAAGCCAGAAAAGAAGGTTGGGTGAGCCTTGTAACAATCAGAGTCTAAGCCTTCCGGGAAGATACACAGCAAAGACATGGAGGCAAAGGAGGGTCTGGCAAGTGTCTGAGCGAGTCAGGCCAGAACTTATACAGCCTGATTTCTATCCTCCCAGGTAGGGAGTGTTTTACCCAGCACTGTACATTCTAGCCCTGTGAACGCAAACGCTCGCGCGCGCGCGCGCGCGCGCACACACACACACACACACACACACACACACACACACACCCCACACACTCCACAGGCAATCAGTATGTCTGCCATGCCCCCGGGCCCCACTCTGAGAAGCAGCCTCCTGGTTACCTCTGCCTCGGGCCTCAGCATCTGTGTCCAAGCCTCTGGGGGCAGCTCATGGCCTCATGGACCTCCGCCTTTGGCTTCTACCTGTGAGCACATGAAAAGGCTGAAAACCAGAGAAAACTCCAGCACATATGGCAAATCGAGTCGGATTGCTGAAGAAAACTTGGGTTCCTTTTACCAAATTGGTTCCACAGTTTTATAAGCAAACTAAAAACAAAACCCTACAGTCTGCTAGAGCGATGTGAAGCCTCGGAATTGGAGATACCAATTAGAGGGAAATGGTTGGTGGTTATTGATCTTATGTTAGCTCAGCTGGGTGGCAGCGAGGGAAGAAGTTCAAATGCAATGCAGTCAGCTTTCTTGTCTCTTTTCTCCGTCAGCACTCGGCTCTGGGTCTATTCCCTAGGCACCCTCCAGCCTGCAAGGGCTTCAGAGGGTATAGGCAAAGGAGGTGGGAGGGAGGAAGACACACTTACAGAGGCTGACAAGTGCCTGGCACCAGGCCAGGTATCTATGAATGCCTTCCTACGGAACAGAATGCTACATCTCCCAGGGATGGGGAATAATGATAATGCAGGTAAAAATGTGTCACAAAAGGTACAGACCTCACAGCTGAGCTCCTGTAATCAAATGCCCATTACAAAGTGAGGGCCAGAAGAAAGCCGCGGTCAGCTCACTTACTCCGGGATCCTATGAAACATCACGCAAGGGGACGGCTGCAGAGAACACAGCACTCGAAGCCGCCTGCTTTCATGAGTCCTGTGCCAAGGAGTGGCGGAGGCCTCGGCAGACACAGCGACAACCCGGGGACCCAGGAGCTTCATCGGGAACCCATAAGAACAGCACGCCCCTGTGGAATCAGTCCAGAGGCTGTCACCTCAGACCCTCCTGAACCTGCCAGGACCTGTCCCCTGAGCAAAGGATACTGAAACTGACAAAGGGCAGTGGGGGTGCTGACAGCTTCATGCCACAGAGCCTCCTGCAGCAAGGTGACAGACAAAATTCTGCCATTGATCTTTCACCTGGGTGCTTTTTCTCTTTCCCAAGCTGTTAGCCAGCCCAGGCACCACTGCCTCAGGGGCTGTGAAGGGCCTGGAAAGGATTAGTCCAGGGGATGCTAGGAGGCTTAGGGAAGGAAGAGAAGTGGGGAGTATGTGGGGGGAAATGGGCCTCTAGAAGAAGAGAAATAATTCCAAAAGTTCTTTATATTCTACACAGAGGCCGACAGAAATGATAATACGCATCAATTATCTAGACCCCTGAAAAGCACTTTTCAAAAAGGGACCGGTACTTCATTAAAAACACACTCTCAGTGCAACTGAGGAACAGAGATGATGAGAACTGAAGTGGCATGTTTTTGAAAAGTAAAAATAACAGAAAGAAGGCTGATGAAAAGCCCTTGAACCCAAGATAGCCCATTGGATATCCAAACAGCTCCATTAAGGAAGGGAGCCCCAAGCCAAATTTGTGTTTGGGGAGGAAGGTGTTTTGCAGAAACCCTGCGTGTGCTGATGGCAGCCTGGCCCCAGCCACTGCCCACCTGCCATCCCTCAGAAACTCGATCACTTATTTTGACCACTTAGTGTTCAACTCATGCTGCAAGTAGAGAGTTTAATACCATCTGTGGTGGGATTTGAAAGCTGCATTTTGCCAGCAGCCCAGTGGGGGTTTGCAGAGAGCTGGCTGGGAAGAGGTAAAGCTATTTTTTCCTGAAATTTGCATCACCCCATATAACAAAGCATTTGCCTTCCATTTCACTCTGGATGGTACCAAAAAGGTGTCTGCAACTGTACTGTCTGGACAGAGGGGAGAAAAATCAATTTCGGATTCCCTGGGCGAGATTTTGCTGCATGATTAAAACAAGGAATGATTCCCGCAGTGCAGTGAGAGGTGAATTGGTGGCAGTTGGCATGAAATGGAAGAGCATGCGGCTTTCTGACCGAATGAAATGTGAAATAAAGTACATTGAAGTTACCAGACACTTTCATCTGGTGGTCTCTGCATTAGCAAACACCTCCAGACAGAGAAATGTCAAGAGAAAGACAAACACAGGAGCAAGGGAAGACAGACTCACTACACCTGAATGGCAGGAAAGGCTTGCACAGCTGAGTGAGGATGGAAAGTCAGAATCCCATGGCATGGGATAAGCTCCCAGGGGCAGCACCCAGCAATCTGCCGACAATCTCATCCATGGAGCACATTTACAGGGACAGAGGCCTCCTTTGCCTACGCAAAAATCCAGACTCCCAAGCACAACTTTAGAGAAAGGCTTTCCTTCTTGTTGTCTTCCTGCCATCTATTTCCTCCTGCAGGGCTAAATGAGACCAAGGCTACCCATCCTACATCCAGCTTCTGTCTACATGAGCATGGTGCTACTATTCCTCTGCTACAGTCATGTCCAACTCTTCCAGTGCCTCTTGCTCAGGCAGGTAACTTGACTGTTCATTGTAGGGAACTTCCAGAAGGACCCATTAACTCTGACATTGAAAGCATTCATCAACAGACAGTTCCCAACCTAGAATTCTTTGGATCCTTTGCCTCAAAGATCCTTGCCTTGCTGTTTCCACCAATCCTAAACTGCTATAATAGGATCTTTACCCACCCTAACCAAGTCCCCCTTAGAAAGATCTAGATCTGCCTTAAATCAACCTTCCACTCTTCAGCAACCATGCCTTCTGCTCTCAGACACCACCCACACTGTGGAAGTGTTGCTCTCCCTTACTGCACAAACAATAGGCTCAGTTTTGTCTCATCAACAGATTGCACTCACTGTGTTGGTGATATCTATAGAGCAGGCATTCGAAAACAAATTGAAGGATTAATAGCTTTATCAAAAAAGCCAAGTCATATTCCTCTTACTCTGATCTTCTAGAGATTTGTAAGGTATTCTTCTCTACTTGTATACTGCCCAAATATTTTAGAACACCAACGATGTGCTGGTTAAGACTCTGAAAGAGCCCTCCTGTTCTCAAGCAGTCTGCAGGCTAATTGGGACACATTCAGTTATTTATTCTAATACAAACCTTCTGAGAAATGTGTGACCCTAGACTGTGGTCAGACCAACAGCTGAGGCTCTCCATAAGTAAGGAAGAGAGTGGGAAATGACAATCCAGAAGAAAGGAAACAACCAAAGCTTAGAAAATGAAAATTTTCAGTAACAGCTCTCCTGAAACCTTAGCCAGCTCCATACTCCACTTGGCTCTGGCTTCTGCTTCTGAAAAAGCTCCCAGGATCATACAAATCTCCTTTGTCTCCTAATAGCTATGAGGCCCCAGAAGAACAGACTTTGTCATTAATTATTTTTCTCTTTCTATGGGCAGAATCCACTGTGCCTGGCCTTAGCGGGTGCTAGAAGATATTTAATGAATGCCTGGAGGGATAGGCAGGGGTGAGGACTGAGTATAGAGACCAGATTGGAGGTTACTGCAACAGGTTGGCTATTCAAATTCTGCCAATGAATAATTTACAACCAGAGGTGCAAAATTCAACCCTTCCTTTAACCCGGCTGTGCAGTACTTCGTGTGTTATGTGTTCACATGGCCTACCCAACACCATTATAAATCCCTGGGACCAGGATCAGGTCACCCCTTCCTTAAAAATGAAAGGTATCTTCAGGACTAACCATTTGCTTTGCATCTCCACTCCATTACACACTGTGCTAGAAAGCCACCGCTGCCGACACAACAGTCCACCTCCCTCTTCCCTGACCCCATCTCCTTCCTTATCTTCTACTCCACTCCACTCTATTCCTTTTCTGCCCCATCCCACCTCTGTTACCAATTTCCATTCCACCTCCACTTCTTCCCTTTTCCACTTCTGAGCCCCCCACTCCATTCCTACCCCACCCCACATTCATTGCTACTACCTACTCCCACTTCCCTTTAAACTTAGCTTTGGCAGCATCTCCTCCAGGAAGCCTTCCAGGGCCCAGGCTGAGGCACCAAAATAATTTCTCTGGGGAAATCCTGGCATCAGTGGGCTGTCAGATCCACAGGGCAGGGATTTTTGTCCACTTTTCCTCCCTCCTATATCTCTGGCACCTAGCACAATGCCTGGTACACAATAGAAACTTAGTAGACATGCCTAGTGAGTAGTGCTTCCATGCACCTCACCATGCATGATTCTCTGTTAGCACTTTTTGGTCTGAATGATAACATCTAGTTTATGTGCCTGTCTACTTAGCCCATTAAACTAGAAGGAAATAGAAAACAGGCCATTTCTTAATCTAGTTGTGTGTCAGAGATCCAGCACATGCAGGACATTGAGGAGGCTCAGTAATGCAGAGTGAATGAAATGGTGACACAGTATGTGAGCCCTGTACAAAGTCCCAATAAAAAATGTATATACTGCTCCAGTCTACAGGTCTCTACCTCCATTAAGAAATTTCTGATAATTTGATTTAAAAATCTGCTTTAATCCAGTAACTGTGTCTTCCCTATTATTTCAATTCTTGCCCACATGCTTCTCAAATGAGTCATAACTCTGTACCCCTCTTCCTCAAAGAAACTCCCACCAGGCCTTGTTTGCCATCCCTCCCCTAAATTTCCCTGTGCTGATCCCTGCCACTGAATGAATACTTGTACTAGTGAGCTTCGCCCGTCCATCCCTTCTCCTCCTGAGGTTTCCGGGACCTCTCATCAGTAACGAGGGGAGAGGAGGGTTTCCCTTGACTGGTACCTGATACAAATACCAGCAGTGGCTACTTTTTAATGTAGATGTTTCTAGAAGGATCCAACATCACAGGGCAAATCTCATTTTCCCATAGTGGAGTATTTATTGGAGAGTTACATTTCAAGGTTGTTCTCTGAGAACAAATTAGTGACAAATTACAGATAGGATACAAAATTTGTCATAAAAGCAAAAACAATAAATCTCTGTATACAGTTTAAAAGCCTCATAAAACAATGAAGAAGAAAAAAAGACCTAGAAAGCAGGCCCATACATCCTGTATACATCAATTATATGGGGGTGTCATACATCAAGGTTAACTCTGTTATATCATAAAACTGCACCTAAAATAAATGTGCTAACTCTAACATGAGCATTAATTAGTTAAACTTTTGATTTCCAAATCATCTCCTTGCCAGGGTTGAAATCAGCCAGGGTTTTCAGGAGTGATTTGGAGGCCACAGAACTAATAAAACTAGTCCCTTCTTTCACTCTCAAATTTCCATGTAACAAAAAGCCATTTAAAATCATTCCACTATATTATCCAGACTCTAAGAATGGAAATTATAGAGACTATGGGAGCTCAGAAAAAATATGACATGACATTTAAAACAAAAAAGAAGAATATAAATAATATATACATGTGCTGGTTGGAATAATGCAATAATGTGTGTAGAAATTAATGCCACAATAAAAACAGATGTGTCAGGATAATGAATTATGAATGATTTTAAATGATTATTTTATAATTTAAAAAAAACTATAATGTCGCCATCCAACTTTAAAGAAGGGAATGGGGAATGAGTTTCTAAAGCAACTAGAAGGACCTTGACTAGAGCTATGTATGTGTAAGTCATTGGGCTCTCAGTAAATGGGATGCCATCACTCAAAGATCTGGTTTTCTGTAGCAAGGACTGGACCGACTCAACATTGTTCACTAGGTCCTCTGTGATGTTTTCAGTTTATTTCAGAAAACAAACTAATCTGGAGGCCCTGCTACTCTGAACTAAATTACGGCAATGCCAAAGGAACGAGACACTGAGCCATTCATTCTCTCCTCCAATGCTCTCTCAGCTCATAGCTCTGGACACTTCATCAAAGGCAGCTTTGAAACAATTACCAGTCCTAACAAGTGCTCAAAAGCAGCTGCAAAACATCTTCTCTCTGCATTCCACAAGTAGGTATAATCCAGACTCTAGCACATGGACGAGGACAGAAGCCTAATTCCAGCACTGAGTTTGAACAAATCTCATAGCCCTGCATACTAGTAACAAACAGAATTCAACTGTTTGCTGTGAGCCTAGGGGATAACGAACAGTTTGTGTAACTCTGATTTGTCATCAATACAAGAAAACAAACGGACGCCCATATAAATAGTTTAAGGTTATGAATCAAGCTACCAATTTATTCAATAAGCTGTAGTCCAGCCTCCTTCCTTGACAAATACACCTTTCTAACAACAAATTTTTTTATGTGTTTAAAGTTATGATTTTTATGTGACTAAAAGTTGCAAAATATCAAAGATAAACAAATGTATTAATGCTTATACATGCCTGGGTATTCTGTGAGTATTCCAGCAATGTTAATGAGTGATGCAATGAAAATGTAAATAATTTATAAATCACTGTACATTTGTTACATGAAATTTATTTACCGGGTCTTTATTTTAGAAAAAGTGCTCATTACATTGTTAAAATTCAACTTCTTAATGTGTATTCTACTGAGATTAGTGATTTAAATTATAAAATATACAATGGGATTGAATTCAGTCTATAAAATTGGAACATATTTATATAAAAAATTTAAATTACAGTAAATGTAAAAACTTATCTTTTCAATTAAAATTAGAAAGCAAAACAATAATTTTATTGAATTTACACCACCAATTCATATTAAGGTTATTTAAATGAAGCTGGTTTTAATTGAGTTTTTAATCTAAATTAAGTCTGATTAAATATTTAAAAATAAGACTATCCCTATCTATAGCAGCCAATGCCTCTCTAACTGCCAGTGTAAAACATCTATTACCACCTAAACCTACCAAGTTCAGATAGATGTGGAATTTTTAACATTGAAAGTCGTTCCTTAGTCACTCACTACATGCAGCTGTTGGGGACCATGATTACCTCCAGAACCACAAGTTGGAACAGAAAAGAGGCAAGAAAATGGGTGCTCAGCACTGCTGGGAAGCCAATATTCATTAGATGAGAATCTGCCGCATCTCCGCCCTCGGAGAATTTGACAAGATAATTAAGTTGTTTTCCCCTCTTACCTAAGCATGTCTGCCATGCACATCTTCCCTGCACATCAGAGCAGCAGCTGTCTGCAACCCAACAACTTCCACTGGGTCAGATGCGCTCACCTTGTTGTTTCAAGGGCAGTGGCAAGAGATGTGGGGGAGCATTTCCCTGGGACCCTAGTGGTGTTGATTCCAGTCAAGAGAGTGGCTGTTTACAGTTATAGGTAGAAATGAGGCTCTAGGGGCAAAGCATCTATGTGCTTATTGAGTTCCGTGTGTGTTTTGGACATGCAGGGTCTTCTAAAACACGGGGCTGAGCGAGGACCCCTGGGGTTCAGATGTAAGTGCCAAACTGCAGAATGTCGTGTGGCTTAGAGGGAGTCTGAGATGGGATGTGGGAAGCTACACTTGTCTGGACAGGTTCCGACCACTGCTTGCCTCTAAGTGCATGTGTCATCACCATTCTGAGTCTAATGTTTGTACTTCAAGGTTCACATTGTCCTGTTTCTCCTCCCCAGCTCTCCTACCTGCTTTCCAACTGAACAACTATGGCCTGTTCCAACACAGAATGAAAAAGAGGCTTGGTTAGAATCACCAAAAGAGGGTCATCTGGTCTCCAATGTGTTGTCCTTTTGCCTTTATAATGACTTTAGAACCCAAATACACAAGAGGGAACTCCACCATTAAGGAGAAACAGCCTCTGAGGAGGTGTGATGGAGATTGAAACAAAATCTCAAAAAGCAGGTGAGCCCTAGCTATTTGGCTCAGTGGACACAACGACGGCCTGTGTTCTAGAGGGTCCCAGGTTTGATTCCAGTCAAGGGTACATGCCTGGATTGCAGATTCGACCCCCAATAGGGGGCATGCAGGCGGCAGCCAGTCAATGATTATCTCTCATCACTGATGTTTCTATCTCTCTTCCTCTCTGAAATCAATAAAATATTTTTTTTTCTTTTTTAAAAAATAAAGCAGGTGAAATTCATAGACGGAGTCAAAGCAGAGACATTCTGCAGAGGAAGCATCTCCTTTTAGGGCCAAACCTTGGAGAAGCTGAGTCTTAGATCATCAACAATTTCCTTTCAGGGGATAACCAACACCTTCCCCACACTGAGACCTAGTTGTAGTCAATTTAAATTAGTTTCAACAAGTTGCTTTCCTCCTAACACCTAGCATAACAGCTAAATTAAAGAAATGGAATCTTGAAGCTCATAGAAAAAAAAAAGAGTAATTCAGGTGCATTAATTACTCCATGGACTAGGGCCCTTCCTGATACCCCTACATCCTCCATCCCCCACTCCAGTGTATACCACCAGCCATTGCATTGGCGTGTTAAGTACAGATGGCTCTCATCCTGAAGAACATTCGAAGTCTTATTCTTCCTGGTGTTCTCAGGTCCTTCCATGTAGGCCTGAGTAAATATTTGTTGTCTCAAGATATACATATAGGCACGGAAAGGTCTCTACTGGAAAATGAATCCAGTTTCTAAACCAAGAGTTTATAAACTAACTTTTGGAATGCAACACATTTGTAAGCAGAAAATGGCCTGTCCCACCCACCATACTGCTCGGGTTTGCCTCCTCATTGCTGTTATATCCTTCTCTTGCCCTGGTTGTAGGCAGCACAGAGGGGTCCTCACATGGCCTGCAGCAGAGGCTAACATAAAACCGGAATACCACACTCATTTTCATAATAAAGCAAGGAATGAAGAATAGTAACAGCCACTGGAGGAGGCAGGCTTCTATAATGAGCTTTTGGGCAGTCTGCTGGTGATTACAATTTCAATAGTAATTTCTGTTTGCTACGGCCTTCACTTCCACAAGACAAAAAGCAGAGAGCAGTGTGTCCTTCAGGCCAGGAGGGCAGGCCAGATGGAGTGTTAGGCTAGCGCACTCAGATCCCTGGGGCTGCTAACAGTTTGCCCTACACAGGGCCCATGTGTCTCTCATCTCCATGGACAAGAAAACATTCCGAGATGTCCTATATTAATTACAGTGGGCCAGAGGGTGGGAGGAAGAGACAAAGAAGTTAATTAGTTGGCAGCCGCAGGCCCCAACCAACCACAGACTGCCCACATTCCTGAATGTTCACTGAAACTTTGAATCAACCTCCAGGCAGCTACAGCAATTGTATAAAATGAATAGCTGAGTGCCCACGAATCCTGCGTACTCAGGAACTTCCCAGATTGCTGCCCACAACCAATCCCAAAGCAACAATTTCTTCTCTACACCTATCCCACAACTTTCCCCACTTCCCCTGTTCTCACCGTCCTATTGACAGCCAATGAAAAGTCTCCCAGAAGACGTGAGGACGCCGGCGGGCCCTAGAGAACATTCAGCTGCCTGTATACCTCCCTGCATCCTACATATTCTCCTCACTGGGTTGGCACTTAACCATGCAGCGGAGACCAAGAGGACTGAATGCTGGGCTTATTCTGCTCCTTTCTCAAATCTTCCATGTCGGCATCAATAATATTCCACCTGTCACCCTGGCTACTTTGGCTGTCAACACCTGGTTCTTTCTGAGTCCTCTGAAGCCACTGTATAGCTCCTGCCTTAGCGTGGAGAAGTGTTACCAAGAGAAAGACTGGCAGCGCTTACTGCTCTCCCCCTTTCACCACGTGGACGACTGGCATCTGTATTTCAATATGGTGTCCATGCTATGGAAAGGAATACATCTGGAAAGAAGACTAGGAAGCCGATGGTTTGCCTATGTTATCACCAGGTTCTCCCTACTCACTGGCGTGGTGTACCTTTTCTTGGAATCTGCTCTTGCAGAGTGTATGGGTGAGCCCGACTTCAAAAGGAGTTGTGCTGTAGGTTTCTCAGGAGTTTTGTTTGCTTTGAAAGTTCTTAACAACCATTATTGCCCTGGAGGCTTTGTCACCGTTTTGGGCTTTCCTGTACCCAACAAATTTGGTTGTTGGGCAGAACCTGTGGCTATTCACTTAATCTCTCCAGGGACCTCCTTCGCCGGGCATCTGGCCGGGATCCTCGTTGGACTCATGTATACTCACGGGCCTCTGAAGAAAATCATGGAGACATGTGCAGTCATTTTTTCCTCCAATAATGGCTACCCAGGTCAGCAATACTACTTTAATAATTCAGGCTACTCTGGATCTCAGGATTATTACCCATATGGCAGGCCAGGTTACCAGGAAGACACATCCAGGAACTATGATGCCTACACAGCAGGACTGAGTGAGGCAGAACAGCTGGAGAGAGCACTGAGAGCCAGTCTCTGGGACCGAGGAAACAGCAGGACCACGCCCCCACCCTATGGGTTCCGGCTGCCACCAGAAGAAGAAATGAGGAGAATGCGGCTTCAGAGATTCGACCACCAGTGAGGATGCACAGCATCCCGGCAGAGAGCAGTGGTGAAATTACTGCCTATGTGGTTCCCTCCAAACCCTGATGACTGTAAACAGAAGCAGAGTCCAGACCGCTTAGATCTGCCTTGCCTGTCTGTCTCCGGTGGCCCCAGGAGCCTAGAGTCCCAAACAGACTGGTTGCCCTGAAGCCAGCCTTGCTGAACAGCCTCCTGCGAGCAGCCTTTCTCCTGGCCTTGCTTTCTCTCACAAACAAGGTCAGTGCCTCCATGAAGGGACCGGTTTCCACACTCCATTCTCTCCCTGTCGACTCCGTGGCGCCTCTGCCTTGTTTTGTTTTTGAGGACTCTGACCTTCACCAGGAGGTGTGTCTCCACCAGCTCCAGCTCCTAAGATGGGGTTTTATTCCACCTGGCCCACTCCGTGTTCTACTTTGTAGGAAGTTAGGAGCCGTGCTTGCCATGGCGACTTCCCAGGACCAGGATGTGGCTCCCACTGCACTGTTTCCATCTCCTTGTGCAGGAACCCCAGCTCCTTAGGTCCCAGCATCTGGGCGATGCTGGCAGTGCACTTGATTTGGTCCTATATTGCTTGGCCTTACAGAGCGTCTGACCGGAAAAGCTTTAGTGAGACCAGGTGGGGAAAGCGCACTCAGCTGGACATCAAGTGGCACCAGCATGGGGCAGCCTCCCTAGTGGCCTTCTGCGTGCCTGGGCGGGACTGCTTTGTAACCAGTCAGCAAAGCAGTAGGTGCCACATGCTGAGCAGAGCCAAGTTGGTGGTGGTATGTTCACGGAGAAATCGCGCTTGGGGAAGACTTTTCTCATCAAAGTGCCTTTTCACTGGCCACAGTAATAGCCACTCATCTACTCAAGTTTCCAAGACACTCCCCTGCTGTCTGGCCAATCATTTAAGTGCTTCCTGGTGCTTCTGTTTTATGAAAAGGACAGTCAATATCACTGATGTCTTAGTCACTGAGATATTTATTTTTTAAAGAGTTGGCAGCAGCAAATATCTATTTCAATTTATTTAGGATGTATATAGAGTTTTCTGATTATGAAAGTAATATACATGTCCCTTGTATATGTATATGCATAAAGCAAACATGTTATGGAAGAAAATAAGCTACATGTTAACAGAGGTTATTTTGAGGAATGGAGTAAAAGGATTTTGCTTTCTGTTTTTATAATTTTATATTGCTCTTTTATATGTGTGTGTGTATCACTTTTGCAATAAGAAAACTGACTTATAATAATAAATCATGAAATATATACAAAAAAAAAAAAAAAGAAAAGTCTCCCAGCTTTCTTCCCTAAAAGGGCCCGTCAGCCAAGGGTTGCAGCCACCTTTGTCTTCTTGGTGCAGCCATGACCCGGTCCTTACTCTGGCCAGCACATGGCTCAATAAACCCTTTCTTTCAGAAAACCTTTCAGCCTCGAAGGTTTTTGTTTAACACCATCCCGGTGCCAGCTGCAATTGGGCTACGTTAGTCTCTTTTTATTTTTTAAACAAACACCCTGTCATTCATTCCTTTTAATCTCTAAAACGGAAACAGTTTCAAACCAGAAGATGTTCTGAAGTGCTTAGCTGTGCTCACCACCCGCCTCCCTCCCTGTGACCTTGGCCTCTGTGGTCGTTAAGCCAGTTAACCAAAGCACCTCTCTCTTGTGCCCATCCAGTCATCAATCTAAACGCCAGGTTGGCACTCACCTGCCCACCCATGGAGCTCATTAATGTCAAGGGCATCCCAGCTGCCATTCCCCTTTCCTCTATCAAGTTGTCACCCACTCACCATGCCTCCACCTAAGAAGCTGCCCATCCTCTGAGCTCACACCCCCAGGAAGGGGCAGCAAGGGCACTGGAACCCAGCAGTCCAACTCTCCAGTCCATTTTCTGCATCCCCTGGATCCAGTCTGGCCTAGAGCCATAGCTCAGGCTATTGTGGCGCAGACACAGAGGGTGACTCATAACTTTCTTCCACGTCAGTACTCAATGCAACGGACACGGTCTGAAAACTGTCACTGGGGCTGGGCTGGACATTTCTTCCAGGGGCAGCCCCAAGGAAAGGCCTGTGTCTGGGAGAAGGCTAGGAGTGTGGCCTGCTGTCAGCACCATGGGACTCTGCCTGTTTTCCAAGAAGCGGAGTTGAGCTTCAGGGAGCTGCCTGTCATCTACATACCAGTGTGGCCAGTGTTCTGTAGCCACAGGCTGGTGGGGCAGGAAGAGCAAAAGCAGGTGCCATGCTCTGGTGCAGCCCCAGGCCTGGCCCACAGCTCTGGAACACCAGTTCCTCTGAGGGCAGGGTGTAAGGCCTCCAACATAAAGCAGCCCAGAGGGAGGGGAACCTTGGAGACCTATACATGGCCGTAGTCAAATTCTTTAAATAAAGAAACATATATTGGGCCAAGCAAACAACAGTAGTCCTGGGTCCCTCTGGGCTGTGTGCTGAGATCTGCTTGAGGCCCAGGAGAATGGATGGACACTGTGTTCCCTCAGACTTTTAAAGTCACAGTTCTCTTCTGAGCCAAGTTAGGAATGGAACCACGTCAGGAGTGACCCCCAAACAATCTTCTGAAGCAAACTGAAGTCTTTTTCCCCAAACCATCCTTTTTCTGGAAGGTATTCAATCATCATGTTCCTTCGCAACTTTCTGTTCTCTTTGTAGGTGGTAGCATTTAGCCAAATAGAGAAGATAAGGACAGTCACAAACTTAGCAAAAGATATCTAGTTCTCCTGTAACAGAAGTCCCTCCGTTGTCTAGGAGAGCATGCCCGCACGCCCGCACGCCCACACAGGATGCCTGTTACAGTAATCTGTCCTTCACCACCTCTGCCAAGAGCCTCTTGGCAGACTGCCTCTGAGTCTCTGAACAGCTATTTCTACCCACAGTATCTTTATTCTGAACTGCACATTAGCTTGTGTTCAAAAACCTATTACAAAAAAAAAAAAAAAAGTGGTTGCTCATGTTTAGTTTTCTCCTGATTTTTTAAAAAAAAATAAACAAAGGTCTTGACCACATTGTGGCTTCCCAGGCTAACTGCTTATTATGATCAATTTCACACTGCAGCTTGTTATAAATAGCCAGGTAGAGCATGAAGAGAAATCATGTTTGCAATTTGGCTTACCAGGTTATTGATGTTGGAAAAAATGGAAAGCTGGTCAGAGGGAAATATTCTATGGCTGTTATTATAAATGGTACCAAGACCGTTGCCCAGCACTTTGGCATCGAGCACTAATCACTGACGTGCCACATGTCAAAGGAACTGAACGTACCCATGCTCAGCGCCACACAGTAGCATGCCTGGAGAGGAAAGTGGTGCAGTCCCGGAGGAAATAAACGATTGTGTGCATATTTTCCCTTCTCCCCAGGGTGCAGGATGTGACAGGAGCCAGGCAGAATGACTAAACAGTGATTCAGAATGAAGTAAGGCCTCCAACATGAAGCAGTGGTCCTGGCACAGGTCAGCAAGAAGTCAGGAAGGTGCCTGCATTTCCCAGGGGCCATCCCGGCAGAGCCTCACAACAGTGCAGCACACAGTGAGGGCTCAGAACCACCTCGGTCTGACTTAGAGGTGAAGCCCAGACATGCAGGCTGGGAAGACACAAAAGACCATTAGGTACAAGGCAGGAAAGGAGAGTAAGGCAGCTGCTGCTCGCTCTCACCCACAGCCCACATACAGTCCTTCAGTCACAGACGTTCACCCTTACACGTTCTCATCCCCTCCAATACCCGCATGTCCCCATCACACATGCTCCCTGCAGCTCTCTTCTCAAGCTCATTCCCATGAGCACCTGGGAAGTAGTATGGTGTAGTGCAGAGCTTTTCAAACTATGGGTCATGAACTATTAGTGATCATAAAATCAATTTAGTGGCTCAGGTTGGCATTTTTATTTATGAAATGAATAGAAAAGACCAAAATGCATTTCACATTCTAAGGTGAGGAAGGGTAAATATTGTTCAGTAAAACTTTGGTTTGCTATGTGCATGTTGTGTGTGGGTGGGTGTGTATACTGTGTTGAAATATAAAAGTTCAAGCAATTCTAAGGAAATGGTAATACCACAAGACCTGGAGCCCATCTGCCTGGGCCAAACCATCCCTGCCACTTAGGCAAGTTCCTTAAACTCTCTGTATTTCAATTTGTTGACTTAAAAGTTAAACTAGAAACCTGGTATATGAAATTCATGCACAGGTAGGTTCCCTGGGCCTGGCCGGTGATCAGACTGATCAGGGCCTTCTGGCTGCCAGCTGGGACCTTCCTTCCTGGCTGCTGGCTGCTGGTCGGGGCCTTCCTTCATTCCGAGCTGCACTCTGGTGGTCAGCACATGTCATAGCGGTCTACCGCTCAAACTCCCAAGGAGATACTTTGCATATTAGCTTTATATATATATATATAACTATACCCACCTCATAGAAATTTTGTGAGATTTCAATGAAAGAATATATAAAAGGCTTTTAGTACTCAAAAACCCCAGAAGCTCTCCAGCCAGTTTGGATCAGTGAATAAAGTGTTGGCCTGTGAACTAAAGGGTCCTGGGTTCCATTCTGGTCAAAGGCACATGCGTAGGTTGCAGGCTTGATCCCCAGTAGAGGGTGTGCAAGAAGCAGCTGATCAAAGATTCTCTCTTATCACTGATGTTTCAATCTCTCTCTCCCTCTCCCTTCCTCTCTGAGATCAATAAAAATATGTTAAAAATAAACAAAAAAACAGAAGTGAGTTATATTACAGTAGTACTCAGTCATGCACAAAACAGTGGGCAAGGATGCACTTGTTATCCATTTGACTGATGAAAACTGAGGCAGAGAGATGGGCAAAGCTGAGAGCCAATCCAGAACCCAGAGTTTCCACCTCTTAACTGCCCACAAGGCAACACTCTCCTCTATTGCTGAAATTTCTCCAGCCTTGGTGGCTCTTTACTAAACTTAATACACTTACAAGTATCACCTGCTGCCATCGTGTGCTGCTCTGTGATAAGGATTGATGAGATGCTGTCCCGAAAGTGCTTGGAATGCCTTGCAGACAAGTGCAGTATAAATGTCATTTTAACATTCTCATTATTATTAAAATGAGCAAAATGAAGAGAACATGATTTCAGCAGTGCAATTTTAATGGGAATCAGGAATATGGATTCTGGGAACAATTGGTTACCACAGAGCCTACATCTCAGACCCACCAGCATGACATAAGTAATGTCTAAGCCATCAACTTTGTTTATTTCAGAATGAAAGGTTATCTTCCTTCTCCACCCCCACCCTCACCCCGGCATAGTTTTTTGTGTTTTGGGAAATAAAGCTCAGCTTGATGATACTCTTCCCAAAATTCATTTTGATCTATCGATTGCCACAACCAATATGCTCTGGCCTTACAGGTACATGAAGAAAACATCAGGTTCATTTATCAAAAACGTTCGTCTAGGATGGGCTCCAAGGCTTGGAGTCACTCATGTTCTTCCAGTAATTTCTCACAGGTTAAATGTCAAAGGCAAAAAAATAAATAATAAGTGAATAAACCATGAGAGAGAATTCACTATAAATAAGCTTCATTAAGATAATTTTTAAAATAATAATTTTAAACAATTTCAGAACTGAGGGACCTCAGAGAACTTCTGACCCTAAATCTCCCCATTTGGGAGGAATGCACAGCTCCAGTCACTTGAGAATGTTCTATCAAGAAACACATTTCCACCCTGGCTGGTTTGGGTCAGTGGTTAGAGCATCAGCCCATGAACTGAAGGGTCTCAGGTTCAATTCAGGTCAAAAGCATGTACTTCAGTTGCAGGTTCCCTAGGCTCCCCCTCCCCCTTCCCTGTAGGGGTGTGTGCTAGAGGCAACCAATCGATTTGTCTCTCTCATGATGATGTTTCTCTCTCTCTCCCCCTCCTTCCTCCTTTCACTCTCTCTAGAAACCAATGGGAAAAAATATCATCAGATGAGAATTAAAAAACAAAAAAGAATCACTTTCTCTGGGCTGCCACTTTTACTCTGTGAAAAGGAATATGAAACATTTGCACATGGCACCAGGCAATAACATATGACAGAATGAAAGGCAAGTGTCCTTGCAACTTTACAATAAAGAGGAGACTTCACAGATCCTACTCCATGGAATGCTTTGGTGTTATTTCTACGAGACCTTTAAGACAAACTCCGTAAGTGTACCCCCTTCATGCTTCCTTGAGGAAGTGAGCTGAGATTAGGTGATACATCAGTGGCCCAGCAAGGACTAAAAGTTCTCTCGAGTCCTCAACCAGAATTCTTCTTGTAACAAGGTCACCATAGGAAACCAGATTTTATTAAAGACCTACTCTAGATCAGGCCCTGCATGGAGGCCTCCATATACACTGAGTGGCCAGATTATTACGATCTCTGAATGCATAATAACCTGGCCATTCAGTGTATATCCTATAAAATAAAAGGCTAATATGCAAATTGTCCACTCGACCAGGAGTTCAACCAGCAGGCAAGCTGGCCAACTGCAGATATCCTATCTAATAAAAGAGTAATATGCTAATTTGACTGTACCTTCGCTATGCTACCAGACAATCAGGGCGGAGGGAGGGAGGCCGAGACATGGGCGAGGCAAGGAGCACCTCGAGCCCATTCTGCTGCTCCAAGGGGCCTGCGGAGGGACGGGGATGCAAGGGGTGGGAGGAGTGGGCCCATTCATGGAGGGACGGGGATGCAAGGGGTGGGAGGGGTGGGGCCACCACAGCCCTGTTGTTGAGGACACAGGCTGCAGAGTGGCTCCTGAACCCCCAGGCACCCAGCCATGTTCCCTGAGGCCAGATCCCAGCCACGAGGCCCCTGTCAGGTGGAGCCGTGGGAAATGGCAGTTCTATTCCTGGAACTGGGTCAGCCAGGCTGGGTGCTGGGGGGGTCTCGGTGCACCCCAGAGTTGCTCTGAGCCTGCATTGGCTGTCCAGGTGTCCCAGAGGCCCTTCCTACGGCCGCTCTGGCCAGCTCCCAGCTGGCTGCACTGTGGGCCCCTCAGCTCTCCACCAGCTGCACTATGGGCACAGGGGCCCCTAGGCCTCATGTCAATGCCCCAGCATCGCCTCCTACCCCCCAGGCTGGGCCAGCACAGAGGGCACTGCATCCAAGTGGGCACCGAAGCTATATGCCAGGCTCTCCCCCTCAGAGGCAGCGGCATGTGTCCCGATACCGGCTTCCTGGGTCACCCTCACCTCCTAGGACCCAAGGGGCCACCAGGTGTAACAAGGTTGAGTCCGAGGCCTCAACTCTCTGCTCTTCTCCAATGAAATGACAGGTGGGCCCCACGGCTGCCGAGTGGGGTGATAAGCGTTCCTGTTGCGCAGGCGAGAGGGGCTCGGCTTCCACACCAGGCCTTGCCCACAGCCCTGCTTGACTACAGGCCAGATAGTGCTACTGCCCCTCAGGCCCTGCCCTTCTCAGCAGCCCCGGCCAACAGCTCAGTTGGTTGAGCGTCATCCCAGGCGAGACAGGCCAGACATGCCCCGGAGCCCTCCTGAGGCCCCTCCCTGGCTGGCCAACCTCCCATGTCCCTCCCCAGCCCTTTTTGTGCCCTGGTGGGGTCCCTTTGCCTGAGGGACCCCCTCCCCCACTGTGCACGAATTTCGTGCACTGGGCCTCTAGTGTGTGTGTCTCATACACACACACACACACACACACACACACATACACTGAGGAGCCAGATTATTATGCATTCAGAGATCATAATAATCTGGCCACTCAGTGTACTTCCCACTGAAGCTCACATCGACCTTTGGAGGCAGAGTACTTCCAATGTAGAGATAATGCAATTGAAATTCTGAACTGCTTTGCCCGAGGTCACACACACTTGTGAGTGACGGAAAGGGTATTGAAATGTGTGCCTTTCTTGCTGTTCCACTGCATTTCTTTGTGGTTCAGGAGACTGTACTCACATACCACATTCAATTTATGCTGGCACTCTTTGCCACCTGTAGTGGGCTGACATATGTCCACCCAAAATATCAAGACCTAATCTCTACAATTTATAAATGTTATCTTCTAAGAAAAAGGGGTTCTTTACAGATGTAATTAAGCTAAGGTTCTTGAGACAGACAATTATCCTGAATTAACAGAGTGGGCCCTAAATTACATCACACATGTCCTTCTAAGAGGGAGGCAAAGGGAGTCTTGACATACACAGAGAAGATGATGATGAGAAGACAGAGCAGAGAGAGATTTGAAAATGCTGGCCTTAAAGATTGGAGTGATGTGGCCACAAGCCAAGGAGTGCTGGTAGCCACCAAAAACTGGAAGAGGCAAGGAAGGATTCTCCCTCAGAGCCTCCTGATGGTGTGTGGCCCAGGAAAACCGGTTTCAGACCTCTGGTATCCAGAACTGAGAACATACAAACATTTCCAATCATTTAACCCACCAAGATTGCAGTAATTGATTACAGTAGCCACAGGAAACTTATACACTGCTCTTGCCATCACTCACACCACTTCAGACAAAGTCCTTACATACTTATGGCCCTGTCAACTGAGAAGCCCACATGTGTCACACTATCTCCACCTGTTCCCATGTGTACAGCTCAGGGGAGGCTCCCCAGGGAGGCTCAGAGTGCATGTGACTCCACTCAGGAGCCCCCACCAGGAGGAGAGCCTGTGAGGAGAGCAGCCTCCCTGCTTCCCTGCTTGTCCCTATCAGCCCTCATGATAGAACCTAGCTGATATGGAAATCAAAGATTAATCAGAGTTTCAACATGAATCCCAAACACTGTCTTAACAAAACTCCACAAATGACTATTTTGTTTCTTCAAAGGACTATTCTGAATGTCTAGAGGGGCCTGGATGCCCTTTGCTCATTCCTTGTTTTACATGGTAAATATCCTTGACATGAAATGTAGGATTTTACATCTGAAACAAGGAACCCTGACTTCAGGCCACTATCATATGAAGGCTTAACTGAAAATGCCCAGGAGGCAGAGGGCACACCTGATCCTGAAGCACAAACACAGACCTTCATTCTCCAGGCCAAGGTTCAAACAGAAACTGATTTTGTAATTATGAAAAACCACAATCCAATACCTGGTCGCTGACTGGGTGAATGAGTCATGTTCCCAGGCAGGATGCACACCCCATGGATTTGGCATTAACCAGCCTCCTGAAAGCTGCATTAGGAAGGGAGGGGTTCTGCCACTGGTCCCGCCCCATCCCTCTGACGGGCTCACACACTAAGATGACCTAAACCCTGGGGAACAGCCACGAGGACTTGGCCAGGGAAAGGAGATACAAACAGAGTGGGAGGAAAGTCTGCCCGGAATGGAGAAATGCAGGAATGATGGACTAATTCCCCAGCTCCTGAGGCCTTCAGGGGGTCTGCTGCTCCTGTCCTGCCTGCCACCTGCTTCCTGAGCATAGCATCAGTTCTCCTGTGGGACCAGCCTCCCATTCCATGGAGTCTGGTGACACTGTCCCTCATGCTGCCCTACTCTGAGCCTCCGTCACCAGGAGTGGCCGCACCTCAACCCATCCATTGAGAGCCTGGGAACTTGACCCTCCATGGAGTGACCACAGAGAGGGGAGAATGCCTGAGCTGTTATCTCCTTGACAGTGGAGCCTAAGCACGCTGTCCATGAATTTCTTCCCCTGGATCCCTGGACACTCTGGGTGCTTATCCTTCCTTCTGACTCTCTGAACCACACGTAATATTTTCAGAAAATTTCATTTTTTTTCTTAAGAAGTCAAGATCAAGTTCTGTGGCTTAACGTCAAAGATCCTTGGTATAGCCACCAAAGTCAAGGTCTGCAGAGCCAGGCCCAGCCTGCCTTTCCAACTCCTTCTTCCCCACTCTCAGTCCTAGCCCCACTGTGGAATCATCCATAGAGCTTAAATTATATGGATGCCAGGGCCCCACACCTGAAGTGAATAGAGTGGGGCACTGTTTGGGTAGTTCCAGTGGGTAGCAGGGTTAACACTACTACCCTCATGACCTTTCATGGTCAAACCTGTCGATTCACTGTTGATTCAGAACCCATTTCACACCTGTGCTCCTCACACTGCCTCCTCTGCCTGCAAGACACACAGTGGCATTAGTCTTCTTGCTCACCTTTCTGCCACTCCCCTTTTCCAAAGCCTTCCATGGCTCCCTACTGCTTCCAATACGTGGTCCGAATCCTTTAGGTTAGCTACCAGCTTGCTCCATACTTGACCCAATCTACTCTCCAATCTCAATTCATTATCCATCGCTCCCCCGGGTCCCCCCTGTCTAATTGCTCTATTATTTATTAGCTGACATACAGAGTTCATAGTATAATCAACAAAGGCCATTCCGGTTTAAACTGGAAATGAGGCTATTATTGTTTTTGTCCCCCGACACACATACCTGGGAGGACTAGAAAATCGGGTATGCAACCAAGAATCACATCAGATTTTCCCACCAGACTGTACCAATGGAGACCCTACTGCAGAGGCACTGCCAACACCTTCATTGTCCTGCTATTGTTCTCTCTCTCAGGGACACTCTGAAACACAATGGCCCTGGTCCCAGACACGCCCCATGGCTACTGCTTCTTCCCATCACTCTCTTCCAAATAAATTGCCGTGCAGATGATTGATGCAGCCCAGGTCACATGCTGCACCTAGGCCACAAGGTATACTGGGAAAACAAGGCATTCTCACCACTACCTTGAGAAAGCAGGACTCAAAGAGAAAGAAAGTCCTCAAACAGAAGAGGGGTACTCAAAAGTTTCTGGGAGGCCTGAAAGCAAGATAAACACACACCAGATTTGGCATCATGGTTTCTTGCCTCCCCTCTGCCTTTACCACCCACATTGCGTCTCCCAGCTGGAGCACATTCTATTCTCTTTTAAGAGCTTACCTCTCTGCTCAGGGAAAGAACATGGACTTTGGGGACAGATCCCAGCTCAAACTTCAATGGGTGATGACCTTGAACAATTCTGGACTATAGACATAATTCTACCCTCATGCTGGTGAGGAGCAGGCTGGCCCTCGGCTGGATGGTCCCAGTGCTCGGCCAGCTTGACAGCCAGGTCCTAGAGCAGAAGGAGCAACAGGAAACACTTGAACAACACAATTACTTTGAATTCAAATGAAGGGCCAAGTGCCTCGTTTCTGGCATCTCATCAGCCCCCTTTGAATTTTCATTCAACATGAAAAGGGGAAGCCTCCTCCAAAGGAAACTGAATTTTACCTCTGCAAATAGTGGGTCAGAGCCAGGCTTCAGTTTCTTTTTGAAGATATAGCAATGTGAAGTTTCTTATGCCTAAATGTCATGGAGAAAATTCCCTCCTGTCACAGCTACTGAGCAAGCTGCTCATAGTTCTTACAGTGTATGACAAGTGCAGTCACTCCCAACTCCTCCTTTTCTATTCTTTTTGAGTTAAAGAAGCCCCTCCGAAAGAAGGGTTGTGGATAAGCACTTCTCACTGTCAACGTGCACAGGAATCACAGAGACCTGTTACAATGCAGAGTCTAAGTGAAGAGGTGTGGGGTGTGGCCCAGCGCTCTGCATCTGGCTATTTCTCAGGGGATGCTGTTCCATGGACCACACTGTGAATAGCAAAATGGCAGACAGCATCTCTGGGATGGATGAAGTCCAATTAACCATATCATTCACAATTCTGGAGCCAGAACCAGTTTACCTTATAAACAGCCAATATTTCCCACCTTTCATCAAGGCTTCCTTCTAGAGGGCTCCATCTCTATACGTTGTTGCCCCAACTAGAGAAATACTAATTAAACTCTTTGGAGGGGAGAAACAGCATCTTCAGCTCTACAGTCCAAAGGATATAGTGCACGTTTTAGACTTTCATAAATAGTTGATTAACAAATCACCAAAATGAAATGCAAAGATCTGCTGGAGTAATGAGAGCAGGGTAAAGACAATCCAGGAAGGCTTCCTGGAGGAAGTAGGCCTTTGAGAGATTCAACAATGAAGAAACCCCAGGCCCAAGGAAAATAGCCTGCATCCTCTGAACAGCAGCCTTCAACCATCAAGCTCTCCCATTTGCTTCCTGTCAAGACAAGCAGTGACAACCCATCAGCTGCTCTTTAACTATATAAAATATGCAGCTGTCATTTCAACATATTTAATTCTTAAAAATTGCAGCATATAAATGGTAGGTCCATACCTTTCCCAGAGAGTCTTGTTTCTGCTGAGTATATTATGTCTTCCAGAAAATAGAAACACATAAAGCCAGAGACCAAGTGACCAGCTCTGCCCAAAGGCCTGTGTCTAGCGCTTCGTTTCTGAGGTCAGCTGGATTTCCTTTTCCCCTTCACTAGAGAAAGAGGATGGCTTCTCTGCAAGGTCAGTGAACCCCATTGCTGCCAACTAGGCCTGCCTCCCACTTCCTAACCAGTGAGACATTTAACAAGTACAATAGCAATTTGATGCTACAGCCTTATCTCCTGAACCCTGTCTGTCAGATTCTGGTAATACCACTGCTCTCCAAGTACCGCCACCCTTGAAGTGTGTAAGCAGTGTGATGATATGTCTAAAAAGAGAATAGCTCTTACACACAGTAAGTGCAAACAGGAAATTTTGTCAAGTTTCTCGATTGGCAGAAACCCTAACATTGAGAAATGGTGAAGCGTGTTAGCCCAAGACATCTCTCTTCTTCAGACTTGCTTTCAGCACTGGGATTGGAAGCCTCTGGGAAGCAGCGAAGCTGCCTATTCACTGATTTACCAAACATTTATTCAGCAACTACTAAGTGCCAGGCCATGAGGAAAAAGAGTTACTAAAAAGAATTCTAACTGGCTCCATCCACTACAGTGTTTCTCTTCAAAACTGCGTTATCCAGGATTCCAAAAATCTACCCAATGGGACACAAACCCACAAATTTTTAATTCCCCAAACAAAATTCTATCAGTCCAGCGAAAAGTCCATGTTGCCCTGGAACTTGATAAACTTCCTAATCACCAAGCACTTAGCAGGTGCTCAATAAAAAGCCCCTGGGTGCAGTGCTTAAAGGGTGGAACTTTTTAATGAGAAGGTTCTGGAGATTGGACCTGTCTTGAAAGATATAACTCAGGCAGGAAAGGTATTTACCTTGGAGCCCCCTATTAGAGTTCAGAGAAGGTACCTGTTTTCTATTGCTACTTAACAAATCAATACAAATTTAGTGGCTTAAAATAACCTATAGATCAAAACTCCAGGCACAGCCTGGCTGGGATTGCTGCTCAGGGTCTCAAAGTGTTGAGGCTGTAGGGGGAACACCACCTCTTAGCTTAGTTGTGTTTGTTTCCCACTGCAGTCCATCAGCTCATTCAGGTCCTCATTCCCTTGCTGGCTCTCTTCCTAAAAACCACAATCCCTGCCAGTGGTCCCCTCAATCTTCAAAGCCAGCAATGGAGAATTTCTCTCCTATTATGCACTAAATAACTGACTTCCCCTATCTCTGACCTCAAGACCCAGATTTAAAGGGTCATGTGACTTGACTAAGGCCACACAGAAAATCCCCCTTTTGATATCAACTGATTTGGGACCTACATTACTTCTGTAAAAATCCCCTCACTGCAACATCTCAATTAGTGGTAGAGTAAGGAGCAGTCGTGTGTAAGGGTCCAGGAATTTCGGGAACCATCTCAGATTCCTGCCTACAGAGGAGAGGAAAGGCAGAGAGAGCTGAAGCAACTTCCGGAGGATCAGTTTGTGTGATTTCCCACCTTTCCAGGAGAAGCAGCCGCTGTCAGGGATTTTAACCCCTGAACCTACTGAATCAGATTCCAGCCCACATTCCCTGCCAGTGGTTCCCTCAATCTTCAAAGGGAAGGCTGAAGAAATGTGATGATTCAAGATCCCTGATTCCCAGAAACTCCAAGGAGAGTCAGGGAAACAACAGCTGTGCCCCCTTCTGAGAAATGACTAACACGGCTCATCGTTCCTAGGAAGATCAGTGTAGAAAGGCTTCAAGGAAGATGTGAGGACTTTAAATTTTCTGAGCCGGCCACTGCACAATAGAGATGTTAGAGCTGCTCTCACCCAGCACAGCTCTCTGGAGCTGCCTTCTGCCCTAAGCAATGTTGGGGCAATTGGGGTCTCTCTGCTGGGAAAACATGAGCAGCTGAATGGAGGTGTTACTGGTGGAGAGTGGTCTTCATCCCCACCTGTTGCTGAAGGGAGTGGAATTCTTGCAAAATCCCATGGAAAGTAATTTTCTAAGGTACATATGAGAACTAGTGATTTTTATTTGTCTGGAATGAAATCCCTGAGTTTCCAAGTTCCCCTCTCTCTCTCAGTCCTGCCATAAAAGCAGTGCAGCTGTGGCTTTGATAGGGCTAAAGTTAGAGCCAGTATCCAGGGTTTCTGTTCCAGGTTGGAGCAATTCAACACAATGAGACTAGCTTGGTTTGTGTTTCCTGTTATAGTCCATCAGTGCATTATGTGTGGGGTTCCCTGGCTCTGGACTGTATGGGTGAATGCAAGGAAGCAGGAATGAGAGAGCCCCATGAGCTAAGAGTCACCAGAATCAAAGAGAGAATTCTTTTATCTAGGGTATTATGTATTTCTAAATTTTTGAGGGCTTACAGTGACCATGCCCATTCTGACCAATAATATCTGTTCCCAGGTGTGATTGTCAGTCAAGTGTCTTCCCCATTTCAGCTCAACTCCCCTTTGTTGGCCTCTTCCCCCAATGCTCGGTGGGGAATGGGCTGGTGGTTCCCTGAGGAGTGTGACAATGCAGCTTCTGGTGAAGCTGCCCAAATGACAGGCCTATAATGTCCGGCTTCCTCCTTTGATCCTTTTCTGTTATTAATAACTAACTAATTACAATAATATCAGAAACAGAGTCATTCTCTGGCCATGGAGGACTAATAATTGAAAAAACCAAGAGCCAGAAGTCTGGCTAATGGCTGGAAGACCCAACTGGCATCAGCTGGTCCACCAAGATTGCACCTCAATGAAGGGTCATCTCTTTTTCACTCTAGAACATGACCAGGCCTGAATTTTGACTCAAATTGCAATGCAACAAATACTGTCACCTCAGAGAAGCACCAAACATTTAACTGTGGTACTTTACTCCTTAAAACCCTTCAGTGGCTTCCAAAGAAACATTTCAAACCACTTAACTTTGGTCTTGTCTGAATTGGCCATGTGGTGCCTGATCTATTCCACCAAGCTGGGCTTGTGATGCATTAAAGGGAAAACTACAGAGCTGAGCAATTCTTCTTCACCCTTCACAAAGCCCAAGCTTTCATGACAACTGCCTAGCTGAACAAGACAAGAAATTCAGCTTTTTTATTCAAAACTGATCATGTGTACTATGCAGTACCTGCTTTGTTCTTCCCTGAAGTGATAAACTTCATGGCTCAGACTTGTGGGTGATGGCTGCAAGTAAATGCAACTTAAGGGGGAATAAAAACATATTGGTTGACATTTGAAAGAAATGGAGTGAAAAAATGAGTGGACATAGAGTTCAAAATCATGGTTATAAGGTTTTTAAGAGGTTCCTAGAAAAGGCTGATAAATTTAATGAGACCCTCAAGGATATGAGCGAGACCCTCGAGGATATGAAAAAGGACAAACTAGAAATTAAGCATATATTAACTGAAATAAAAAAATATACAGAGACCTAAAAGCAAACTAGAGGACTGCAAGAATCAAGTCAAAGATTTGAAATACAAAGAAGCAAAATCCACTCAGCTGGAAAAGCAAGAAGCAAAAAGAATCCAAAATATTGAAGATAGTATAAGAAGCCTCAGGGACAACCTCAAGCATACTAACATCCGAATTATGGGGGTGCCAGAAAAAGAGAGAAAGCAAGATACTGAAAACCTATTTGAAGAAATAGTGACTAAAAACTTCCCCCACCTGGTGAAAGAAATAGATTTAATTCCAGGAAGCTCACAGAACCCCAAACAAAAGGAATCCAAAGAGGACCACACCAAGATACATCATAATTAAAATGCCAAGAGCAAAAGACAAAGAGATAATCTTAAAAGCAGCAAGAGAAAAACAAGTAGTTGCCTACAAGGAAGCACTCATCCAACTGTCAGCTGATTTCTCAACAGAAACTATGCAGGCCAAAAGGGAGTAGCAAGAAATATTCAAAGTGATGAACAGCAAGAACCTACAAACAGGATTACTCTACCCAGCAAAGCTATCATTCAGAATTGAAGGTCAGATAAAGTGCTTCACAGATAAGAAAAAGCTAAAGGAGTTCATCACCACCAAACCAGTATTATATGAAATCCTGAAAGGTATTCTTTAAGAAGAAGAAAAGGTAAAGATAAAAATTACGAACAACAAATACATGTCTATCAACAAGTGAAAAAATCAAGTGAATTAAAAATCTGATGAACATAATAAACTGGTGAATATAATAGAATCAGAGCCATAGAAAGGGAATGGAAGAGGCTGGACAAAAATTGTACACCTATGGATGAGGACAGTGAGGGGAAGGTAAGGGTACAGGGTAGGATGGGTACCGGCTGGAGGGAAGATATGGGGGCGGGGGAGGGAGAAGAGGAACATTGTAATAATCTGAACAATAAAGATTTATTAAATTAAAAACAAAACAAAAATAACATATTGGTTGAAAATATTGAACTCAATGCATCCTCTTTCCATTAACCTGAGTAACCCCCTTGTTAAAGCTGCAAAAATTCCTGCTACGAAGTTTTTTAAGTTGTCCCACTTTAATCCTGTTAAACAGAGTTTAAAGGGGTTGATAAATACCACCCTAATCACTTTCATTTCCTGATTACTTCTGGCAGTTACATATGGTAAAGCTAATCTTCAGGGCCGATTAACACAGACTATTCCTTTGCTCATAGGAGATAATATCTTAAATGTCCTCTATGATGGCTCGACTTTTTAGAGGCTTGAGAGGAATAAGACCCTTTTCAAAAAAGGCACCTTTAGGTTCCAACTCACCAGAAAATTTTTGAAAAACTTCTATAGGAATGCATGCCTAATGGAAAACACAACACTGTTTCCCAATTCCAAACTAAATCTCATTCATTTATTTAATCAACAAATATTCATTACAAATCTGCTGTGTGCCAGGCACTCTGCTCAGAAGTTAGGAAGCAAAAGTAGGGAGAGTTCCTGACCTCAAGTATTAGAAGGAAGAGACGTCAATCAAATAATATCACAATGAAATATAAAATTATAACGGTGAATCTTTTTTCAAGTAGGTTTAATCAAGTCAGGGAGGTTGTGCCAGGCTTGGTGAAGGGACTGGTGGAGCCAGGTAGAGCATGGAGTAAGAAAGGAAAGCATTCCAGGCAGAGGAAATAGCATGTACTAAAACCAGTGGGTAGGAGAGAATCTGGTCATGGACCACTGCAGAAATTGAAGGATGCTATGGTTTAAACTGTGTCTCTACCCCTACCCCATTCATATGTTAAAGCCCCTAATGTGACACTATTTGAAGATAGGGCCTTTGGGGAGGTAATTAAGATCCAATGAGATCATGAGTGGAGACCTGACCCAACAAGACTGGTGTCCTTATAAAAAGGGTAAGAGACACCAGAGAACTCTCTCTCTCTCTCCCTCCCTTTCCCCTCCCCCTCTCTGTGGGCACACAGAGAAAGGCCCATGTGTGGACTCAGAAAGAAGGCTGCTAATTGTAAACCAAAAAAGATGTCTCACTAGAAACCAACCCTACCAGCACCTTAATCTCAGATTTCTAATTTCCAGAACTGTGAGAAAATAAATACCTGTTGTGTAAGCCACTCAGTCCAAGCAGAGGGGCACTTGGCTAGAGAGGCCGCCAACCATGAGGGGCTTTATGTTAAGTTTGATTCTTGATGTAAGAGCCATGGGAAGCCATTTACAGGCTTAGATTTGAAGGAGTTTTGGTTGGACTGTCAATGAGATCCCAGTGGCTACAGCATGAAGAACAGCCTGGACAAGACGTGAGTAGATGCCATCATTCCTCCAGTGATGACAGGTCAAGTCAAGGTCCCTCACTTAGAAAGTAGACTTCTGGAAGCAAAGTAGAAAAGGCATTCCAAGAGCTTGAGCTCTCTGAAGGGGGTTGCAAAGGAGGTGCCCACTACACAGCAGGGCCCAGGTGAGGCTGAGCACTTGTCTGTTTACAAGAATGTACAGCAGCAATGACAACCCATCTTCTCTTAATTGCTCAGTAAGTAGCCAAAGAGTAGAGGTATAGGGTCAGTTGGATTGTCCCAAAGTTGCCAATGAGGCAGAAGGAAAAGACAGTGAGAGATGACCGTGTCATCCAAGTGGTAGATGAGAAAGCCTTATCTACTGGAGCAGGATGGGGCTCCTTGACTCCCAATTTGTTTGCCTCCTCTGTTCTGTTTTGGCCCATAGATGACTTTTATTCTGAGTGGGTGTAGCATTAATAAGTGGAGGCTTCTGCTGCCTAGCTACATTTGGCAACCCCCATGAGGCATACAACTGAGACAGATGAATAGGCTTGCTAATGAATGGGGACTGGGATTCCAATATTCCCTTCCACAAGAACTATGCATGCATGTCTCCAGCAGAGTAATGAAATCTTTGAGACAGCCTGATTATAAAAATAAAGCAGCATTATTATATTTGTCTGCCAGGCTGATCACAAGACTCTGCAATGTGTGACAGATGTCAAGCAGAGAAATAGGCATAAAATGTCATGCATTACAGGCACATCTACACCAATAATGGGAGGAAGAGAATAGAGGCAATGGCCTAAATCAAGCATGTCAAACTCAAAGGCTAACACAGGCCAAATAAATGAAGGCACATGGCCTATGGGCTGTGAGTTTGACATGCTTGGCTTAAATATTTGAGGCCAAACTTTTTCCTGAAATAGCCAAGCATTTGAGTCAAAATAATTCCTTACACTTTAAAAAGTCACTAATTTTGGTACTATTCCCTTGAGAGACAGAGTTGGCATATTCCTATATACTATAGAAAAAGCCTTTGCTAAGAAAATTAATGACATACACATGATTATAAGACCAGTATTTAAACTAATCAAGAAAACAACTATTGGGAGAGAACCAACATGGTGGCATAGGTAAAACACCTATCTTGCCGTCATACACAGCAATTTTAAAACTACAACTTAACGAAAGAACAAACACCATCCAGAATCACCAGAAAGCTGGCTGAGTGAAAATTCCACAAATAAAGGTGAAGATAAGACACTGTGACTCGAAGGAGCTGCTGAGGACAGCATTGAATATACGCACAGAGAGAGGTTTGGAGGACTGTGTGCGCCAGCGGATAGGGCGGGCGGCTGAAAACCGGCCAGTTTTCTTGAACTGGGGAGACAAAGACATCCCACTGGACTGATTCTCCAGTTCTGGGCGAAGTCCAGGGAACCCACTATTATACGGGGTAAAAACTGGACAGTGGGAGGGCACGCCGAAGCTCGGGTGCTGCAGGGGTCTGCTGGCTTGTGGAGAAGGCAAGCTTGTGCAGAGTGCGCATGAGCTTGGGAACAGCGCAGCTGCCTGACCACGCAGAGAATGCTTGTGACTTGCTCTTTCATTCAGGAAACCATCAGACTGCATTGTTTTGCGACCCTGGGTGAGACGTTGTGTGTGCAGACTCATTTGGGAAGAGTTTGAATTCTCTGGCAGCCAGTGGAGCTTGGCAGCTGCTCTCTCTCTCAGAGGTGCTGGCGGCCATTGCCCCCGGCACAGAGTCCCTGGGGCCGCATAGGGTGGAGCTAATGCTTGGCCTGGAGAATCCGCCCATCCAACCTGAGCACAGCTGAACTTCACAGACAATTGGCCTGGAGGTCAACCCCTTCAAGTGCTAACAACGATTAATCTGAGCTTAACTTCGGCAAGACTGTGCAACCCATATCCACCTCAGATAACTGGGGAGGCTGAGCCACTGTTTCTTGTAGGATGTCTACCACACAAAGCTAATTGACCAACTCAGGGAAGCAGCCACCATGCAGAGACATGGAAAGAAATCATATGTGAAAGAAATGGAGGAAAAAAAACAACTGGACATAGAATTCAAAACCACGGTTATAAGGCTTTTCAAGAAGCTCCTAGAAAAGGCCAAGACCTCCAAGGAAATAAACAAAACCTATGAGGAAATGAACAAGACCTGCAAGGAAATGAACAAGACCTACAAGGAAATGAATGAGACCTATAAGGAAATGAATGAGACCTATGAGGAAATGAACGAGACCCTCAAGGATATGAATGAGATCTGCAAAGAAATGAACAAGAACAACGTGGAAATGATTGAGTCCTACAAGGAAATGAACGAGACCTACAAGGATATGAATGAGACTCTCAAGGATATGAAAAAGGACCAACCAGAAATTAAGTATACACTGACTGAAATAAAAAATATTATACAAAGACCTAAAAGTACTCTAGAGCACCCCAAGAACCAAGTTAAAGATTTGAAATACAAAGAGGTAAAATCCACTCAGCTGAAAAAGCAAGAAACCAAAGGAATCCAAAAAATTGAAGGTAGTGTAAGGGGCCTCTGGGACAACCTCAAGCACACCAACATCCGAATTATGGGGGTGCCAGAAAAAGAGATAGAGCAAGGTAATGAAAACCTATTTGAAGAAATAGTGACCGAAAACATAGGAGTCCGAGAAACACACCAAACCCCAATATATAGGAACCCTAAGAGGACCACACCAAGGCACATCATAATTAAAATGCCAAGAGCAAAAGACAAAGAGAGAATATTAAAAGCAGCAAGAGAAAAACAGTTAATTACTTAGAAGGGAGCACCCATACGATTGTCAGCAGATTTCTCAACAGAAATGATGCAGGTCAGACAGGAGTGGCAAGAAATATTCAAAGTGATAAATAGCAAGAATCTACAACCAAGATTAGTCTACCCAGCAAAGCTATCATGCAGAATTGAAGGTCAGATAAAGTGCTTCGCAGATAAGAAAAAGCTAAAGGAGTTCATCACCACCAAACCAATATTATATGAAATGCTGAAAGATATTCTTTAAGAAGAAGAAGAAGAAAAAGATAAAAGTGTAAATTAGGAACAACAAATACACATCTATCAACAAATGAATCTAAAAATCAAGTGAATTAATAAACTGATGAACAGGATAAACAGGTGAATGTAACAGAATCATGGACATAGAGAGGGAATGGACTGGCAACTCTTGGGGAGAAAGGGGGTGTGGGAAGTGCAGCAAGAGAGTGGACAAAAATCATGCAACTATGGGAGAGGACAGTGGAGGGGGGTGAGGGCGAAGGGTGGGATGGGTACTTCTGTTTTTCACAATGAAATCCCAATCAAACCTCTCTTCACATGAAATTTTGGACTCATTTTAAGAAACAAATTTTAAGAGTATTTTTCAGGTACTGATTGTCCTCAGATAAAGAGGGGCCACTGTCAACATCTCAGTTCTCTCTCCGCCTTCCAGCCCTCCCCCATTCTCTCCCTGTCTCTCTCTCTCTCTCTCTCTCCCTCTCTCTCTCTCTCTCTCCCTCTCTCTCTCTTACTCCCCAAAGTTCACGTGCATGTGTGAGTGCAAACATATGTGACTTGCCTCTAAATCTGGGGACTAAAAACCAATAGGATGTGATTCTGATCTCCCTGGCCCACCCCACAAATATGTAAATATCCATCAATGTTCCTTTTGTGGTAATCCATTACAGCAGCAATTCTCAGTCTTTTTTTCCTTCAAAATACACTGATGAGCAGCTGAAATAGCTCAGTTGGGAGCGTGTAAGAGTGAAGATCAAATGCACATGATGGATGAAACCATATTCAAGGTTTTCTCCCATGAGCAACCCAGGTTGATATGCAAATCCTGCCACTACATGCAATTCCTTCCCTTTCTTTCCGACTCAGGAGAGCAAATCAGAATTCAAACAAGTGGAATTATTAGAGTCCTCAATCTTCTGTTTCTTTAATGTTATAATTTCATGATTATCTGTAAAACTTTTCTTCATAACTAGAGTTGAAAATCAATCACTGCCCTACAGATGTCTAGGAGGTAGCTATAACCTAGTACCAATTACTTATGCTCTTGCAAGTGACTAAACTACAGTATCCTTCTTTTACTTTTAGCACTTTACTAGAAGTTTTAATAAAATTAATTAAACATACTTGATCAATGTATCTTTTTCTTTTACTTTGTATTTATACTCCAAGGTCATTTAATGTGTCACACATACACAAGTTGATTTAAAAAACAAAAACATTCCATGTAAATATTTTTACCAACTTTGAACCAGGAATTCTGACTGTTCAAGTAGTCCAATTTTATTGTTACAGCAATAACTAAAGGTTGTTTTTATTGATTTAAAAAAACTCAATGATTTATCACATTTTTTAGTTTTTCTTCTGATAGTTCCATATCTTTCTCACCAATATTTCTATTTCACTACCTACTCTCCATCCCATGGACATACACTTAAGTTCTTTAAAATGTTCCATCTTCTATTAAGTGGAATAATTTTTGGTGTCTTCATTAATGAGTTGATGTGAGTCTAACTGATTTGGACATAGTATATGAACAATAAATTATGACTATTAATATTATTGCTCATCAGTATTTGTTCTTAATATTTGCTTCTGAAAATTCTCAATATTCTTTTATATTTTAACTTTTAAATAGACTGGTTTTGTTAGTTCTTCTCTGCTATTAAAATAAGTTATCACAAATTTAGTGGTTTAAAACAACATAAATGTATTATGTTATGGAATTAGTTTTATTGAACTAATATCAGTGTGTTGGCAGGGTTGCAGTCCTTTCTGAAGGTCCTAGAGGGGAATCTATACCTTTACCTTCAGAGACACTTGTATTTTGTTTTTAGTAACTCAAAGTTTATACTTCTTATTCCCTTTTACCTTTTTTACCCACTCTAGAACCCTCCTCTCCTTTGGCAACTATCAGTTTGTTCTCTATTTCTATGAGTCCATTTTTGTTTTGTTTTATTTAGGTTCCACATATACGTGAAATCATATAGCATTTGTCTTTCTCTGAGTTATTTCACTTAACATAATATCCTCTAGGGCCATCTGTGTTATTGCAAATGGCAAGATTTCATTTTTGTTAAATATATTTTATTGATTTTTTACAGAGAGGAAGGTAGAGGGATAGAGAGTCAGAAACATTGATGAGAAACATTGATCAGCTGCCTCCTGTACATCCCCTACTAGGGATGTGCCCACAACCAAAGTACATGCCCTTGACCAGAATTGAACCTGGGACCTTTCAGTCTGCAGGCCAATGTTCTATCCACTGAGCCAAACCAGTTTCAGGTTTTTTTTTTTGTTTTGTTTTGTTTTTTTTTACTGCTGAATAATATTGCATTGAATGCATGTACCACATCTTCTATATCCATTCATCTATAAATAGACATCTAGGTTGTTTCCATATCTTAACTATCCTATATAATAAAGATGTATTATACAAATGGTCATTACGCCTTGATGCATAATGACCACCACGTAACAACCGGATCAAGGATCAGCAGGAGGGTGGGGCAGCGAGCTATGTGAGCGGCAGAGAGCTATAGGATGGGGCAGGGCTGCAAGCTATAAGGGTGTAGCTACAAGAGGGTGGGGCATTGGGGGAAGAACTACTGGAGGGTGGCAGTGAGCTACTGGCACACATACTTGTGCGCAGGGCTATTAGTTGTAAATAATGCTACAATAAAATAGAGGTGCACATATAGTTTCAAATTAGTGATTTCATTTTCTTCAGGTAAATGCCCAGAAGTGTCATTGCTGTGTTGTATGGTAGTTCTGTTTTTAATTTTTTGAGAAACCTCCATACTACTTTCCATAGTAGCTATACCAATTTACAACCCCACCAAAAAAATTATATATAGTATACTTTAATTTTAACCACTTTAATTTTAAACCACCCTTTCATCTCACTTGGAATGGATGATATCTAACAGCAAGCCATATGTGCAACAAACACAAACAAGGGAGGGAGTCCACGGACCCAGATGCCACAGACATTGAGAACAGTTCAAAGGGAGAGATGAGAGACATGGGGTGGGAGGTCTGGAAAAGCCTGTTGAAAAGAAAGCTCATTTTGCATATCCTTCCAAACTATGGGATAAAAAGCCAAATGCAGCAGTCCCTCTCCTCTAGAGCAGGCAGGGATCCAGGCCAGCAGACAAGTATTACCTTGACCACATTAGCCATAACCTTGCAAAAGGTAGTGAGTCTAGCACTAATTTCTCATTAAGCTGACAAGAGGCATGAAGAGACACACGTTTCCAGGAATGTACACTTTTACAGTATTTTTGTTTTCTCTTGCAAATCAATTGGGAGCTAGGAGTCATTCCAGCATCTTTTTCTTCAGTGTTCCCAATTTGTTTCATTAGTCCCCCACCCAGCACCTCCACTAGATTGAGACGCAATTGCAAAAGACATCGAATGGAAAATTAATATTTTCTACAGACTTCCTCATCTTGGGTAGATTTATGAATTTTGCTTCTGTTATGCAGAAGTTAGCATTTTTAACAACAAGGCTGGCGGGGGCGGGGGGGGGGGGGAGGAGGGGTCCTTAATTGTTTTTTTATTGCCTCGAGAGCACCAAAGACATCATGTGCTATGTCATCATTTACATTTCACATTAAATGCAAAATGTTTGAAATAAGCAAATATTTGTTTTAATTTGATACATCTGTTAACTGAAATACTAAAAAGACAGCTAATTCACTATATTAAATTCAGCAATTTGTAAACAATTTATATGTTCATTTGTTCTGGTTATAAATGCCCCAAAGCTTATGTTTTATGAAACCCACAAAGTAAATGGCATTGTATTAATCTGATGTATGCAAGCCATGATTTATTCCTCTTCACTCCATTAATTTATTTCCTAACTTGAGTTAATTAGCAAGGTTCCTATTTTTAAAAGCTCTTTAAATTCCTTGGAATAGGAGCACATTTGCAAGAACTGCTTTGAAAAGCTACTGCAGAGGAAATTGGCTAAATACAAATGGTAAATTTTCCCCAGACATTATCACACATTGAGCACCTGATTGCCATTCAACCATCTTTATGTGGGGAATACATAGTTGTTATAATAAAGAGGGAGAGAACCAGACGGAAGGGATGAGAGCAGCAGTGAGAACAAACTCTTTTCAGGAGATTACTATCTGCATGAGATATCTTCAAGGTCCTATTCATCCTATATAATAAAAGCCTAATATGCAAATCGACCGAACAGTGGAATGATCAGTTGCTATGAGACACACTGACCACCAGGAGACAGATGCTCACTGCAGGTGCTTCCCCCAGCTTGTAGGCCCCAGGTCAGCCAAGGCGAGTGCCAGTGGACCCCCACAATTGCCCTGCTAGTCACCTCACAGATTGGCCCTGATCACCGGCCAAGCCTAGAGACCCTACCCATGCATGAATTTCATGCATCAGGCCTCTAATGAATGCATAAATAAGTGGAATAACAAGTAAATATTTTTCTCTCTACCTCCCCCTCTAAAGTCAATTTTTAAAGTTTTAGGCTGCAGCAAAAGCAATATACTAAGTGGAAAGTTATAGCATTATAGGCTTACATCAAGAAAAAAAAAAATTCCTCCCAGCCAGTGTTGCTCAGTGGTTGAGTATTGACTTACGAACTAGAAGATCATGGTTTGATTCCTGGTCATGGCATATGACTGGCATTGGCCCTGATCACCAGCCAAGCCTAGAGATCCTACCCATGCACGAATTTCATGCATCAGGCCCCTAATGAATGCATAAATAAGTGGAATAACAAGTAAATATTTTTCTCTCTCTACCTCCCCCTCTAAAGTCAATTTTTAAAGTTTTAGGCTGCAGCAAAAGCAATATACTAAGAGGAAAAGAGGCTTGATACCTAGTTTGGGACATGCAGGAGGTAGCTGATCAATGATTCTTTATCATCATTAATGTTTCTATCTCTCCCTCTCCCTTCCAAAAAAAAGGGGGGGGGGGAGAAAAGAAACAAGAAAAATCTCAAATAGCTTAACATTTCATCTTAAATAACTAGATGGCCTCACTGTTGAATTCTACCAAACAATAAAAGAAGATTTAATACCTATCCTCAAACTCTTCCCAAAAAATTTGAAAAAAAGGAATACTTCCTAATTTATTTCATAAGGCCAACATCATTCTGATACCAAAACAAAGCAAAGATAACACAAAAACAAAATTATAGGTCAATATCTCTGATAAATATAGATCCAAAAATCCTAAATAAAATACTAGCAAATCAAATACAAAAGACAATACACTACGATCAAATGGGGTTCATTTCAAGGATACAAGGGTGTTCAACATACACAAATCAATCAATGTGATATATCACATTAACAAAATAAAAAATAAAAATCATGTGATTATACCAATAGATGCAGAAAAAAACTTTGACAAGATACATCTATTTAATATTAGAACACCCAATAAAATGGATACAGAAGAAAAGTACCTCAAAATAATAAAGGCCATATATGACAAATCCTGAGCTAATAACATACTCAATTGTGAAAAACTGAAAGCTTTTCTTCTAAGGTCAGGAACAAAATAAGGATGCACAGTCTCATCACTGTTATTCAACACTAGTGATCTGGTGCACGAAATTCATGCACATTAAAAGGGGATTAGAGGAAATAATTTAATATTGCTATTTGCCCATTCTCTATAATAGATGTGTCAAAGATGGAGGAAAATTAGTAAAATGTATATGAAAACCTTCCTCCTGTCAGAGTCTGGGGCTCACCACAGTACCCAGAGACAAGTCCCCACCCACCCACATGCACCTCAGAATCGCAGACCCAGCTGCCTGCCCCCTGCCACATTGGGCTAGATCCAGACCTGGCCAGTCCTACCCTTGTCAAGTCCTGCTAGGTAGGGGGCATAGCCTTAGGTTCCCTAGCCCAATGCCAGGACGGGGGTCATGGCCTGAGGATCCCAACCCAGACCGGGGTGGAGGATGTTCCTTGAGGTCCTCCATAAAGCCTCCCAGGTGGGGAACATCCCTGAAGTCTCCCGTCAAGCCCCTCTGAATGGGGGCATGGCCTGAGTTCCTCCAATCCAGCACTGGGGGTGTACCTTGAGGTCCCCTGTCAAGCCCCACTGGGTTGGGGGCATGGCCTGAGGTCCCCTGTCAAGCCCAGCCAGGCAGGGGGTATAGCCTCAAGACCCCTGGCCCAGTGCTGGGGCAGAGGGCATGGCCTGAAGTCCCCTGTCAAGCCCCACCTGGTGGAGAATGCAGCCTGAGGTCCCCTGGCCTGGCGCTGGGGCAGGGGAAGAAGCCTTAGGTCCCCTAGCCTAGCACCAGGACAGGAAGTGGACCTTGAGGTCCCCCCCATCGAGCCCCGCCAGACAGGGAATGTGGCCTCAGGTCTCCTGGCCTGGCACTGAGGTGGGGGGTGTGGTCTCAGGTCCCCTGGCCTGACTCCAGGGTGGGGGATGCGGCCTGAGGTCCCCTGTCAAGCCCCATGGGGACAGGGGAGGGTATAACCTCAGGTGGCTGTTGAGCGTTCATTAAGGCTCCTGATGGGAACTTGGCCTCAGCTGTGGGTGCAGCCATCTTTGTGATGGAGTTATGGTCAATTCACATATTCCCTATTTATTAGACAGGATAATACTGGAAGTCCTAGCCAGAGAAATTAGACAAGAGAAAGAAATAAAAGGCATCCAAATTGGGAATGAAGTAAAACTGTTACTATTTGCAGATGACATGATTAACATGATTCTATATATACTAGACCCTAAAGATGCCACCAAGAAACTATTAAAAATAATAAACAAATACAGTAAAGCTGTAGGATGCAAAATCAATGTACAAAAATTCATTGTGTTCCTATATACTAACAATATAATTTAAGAAAAACAAACAAACAAAAATTTCTTTTGCAATTGCAACAAAAAGAATAAATTATCTAGGAATAAACTTAATAAGGATAAGGATGTGAAGGACCTATATAGTGAAAACTATAAGACGTTATTAAAAGAAATTGAAAAAGACACAAATAAATGAAAAGATATTTTGTGTTCATGGATTGGAAGAATCAATATAGTTAAAATGGCTATATCACCCAAAGCAATATACTGATTTAATGCAATCCCCATCAAAATCCCAATGGCATTTTTCAAAGAAATAGAACCAAAAAATCCTCAAAATTGGTGAAATCACAAAAGTCCCCAAACAGTGAAAGCAACTCCGAGACAAAAGAACTAAGCCAAAGGTATCACACTGCCCAATTTTAAATAATACTGCACAGCTATAATAATCAAAATAGTATGGTATTGGCAGAAAAATAGACATAAAGACCAACGGAACATAATTAAGAGCCCAGAAATATACCCAAACATATATAGCAACTAATTTCCGACAAAGAAGCCAAAAAACATACAATGGATAAGAAAAAAAGACCCTCTTCAATAAGTGGTGGTGAGGCCCAGGTAGCTCAGTTAGTTGGAGCATCACCCCAATATGGTTCTGGGTTTGATCTCTGGTTGAGGCACATGTGCAGGTAACCAGTGAGTCATGGGTAGGTGGAACAACAAACCTCTCTCTCTGAAAAATTAAATAAAATAATTTTATTGTTAAAAAAAATAGATGGTAGAGAGAAAATTGGAAAGTCACATGCAAAAGATTGAAACTAGACTGCTATTTGACACAATACACAAAAATTAACTCAAACTGCCTTAAAGACCTGAATATAAGACCTTAAACAATAAAATACATACAAGAAAACATAGGCACTAAACTTATGGACTTTGGTCTGAGAGAGGTTTTTGTGAACTTGATCCTTAAGGTAAGGGATGTAAAACACAAAATAAATTATTTTGTGTTTTACATCCCTTACCTTAATGATCAAGGTAAGGGCTGTAAACAAAAAAGCTGCTTCACAGCAAAGAAACCATCAACAAAACAGAAAAACAACACCAAATGAAAGGAGTTATTTGCAAAAGCTATCCCTGATATACTCCACTAGCTCTCATATCCAAAATATATAAAGAAGTAATACAACTCAATAACAACAATTTAATTTCAAAAAAACACAGGACCTGAACAGACATTTTTCTCAAGAATACATAACATGGCCTGGCTGGGTATTCCATTGGCTATAGCATCAACCTGATATACCACGGTTGCAGGTTCAATCCCCAGTCAGGGCACATATAAGAACCAATCAATCCTATCTAATAAAGAGGGAATATGCTAATTGACCTTCATACCATTGCAAAATGGCAATGCCCACAGCCAATAAGGAGGGCATATGCTAATTGACCATCCCACCCTCAAAGATGGCAGCACCCACAGCCAATAAGGAGGGAATATGCTAATTGACTGTCACACCCTCAAAGATGGCGGTGCCCACAACTGCAAGATGGTGGCACCCAGTCCCCTCAACCCCGCCAGGGTGACAGGTGCACAGCAAATCTGAGCCCAGCTGCTCCACATGCCTGTCTCCAGAGTTCCCAACTCTCCTCAGCCTCCCAGCTGCCCAGGGCCAGCCCAAAGCACAGGTTCAGGTAACCAGGGCTGGCCGAGGTTTGTGTGACAGCAATAGCAGCAGCAGAGGTGTGATGGGGCATCACCTTTCCCTGATCGCCAGGTTGCCTCCCTCCCCTGTGGGCTCCTGGACTATGAGAGGGGACAGGCCAAGTTCAGGGATCCCCCTCCAGTGCATGAATTTTCATGCACTAGGCCTCTAGTCCTATCTAATAAAAGCATAATATGCAAATTGACCATACCTTTGCCATACCCACCAGCCATGCCCATCAACCACATCCACCAGCCAATCAGAGCGAGTATGCAAATTAACCCAACAATATGGTGGTTAATTTGCATATCTAGGCATAGAAGGCAGCCAACCACTACAAGAGGGAGCAAAGCTGTGGAGAAGTAAGCAAGCAGGGTGGGGAAGAAGGGAGAGAACCAGGCAGGCTGTGGAGAAGAAAGGGAAGCAGAAATGGCAGGGAGACGGGAGGGAGCGATGCAGCAGAGAAGAGAGGGAGTGAGGCAGAGGAGATAGGAGGGAAGGAGGCAGCAGAGATGAGAGGGAACGAGGCAGCAGAGAAGGAAGGGAGCTTTGCTTAGGCCACAGGAAGCCCTATTCTTGCAGGAATCTTCCTGCAACAGGTCTCTAGTCTTTAAATAAAAAGCATTATGATTTTATGCTACAAAATAGAGACTGACTTTAACTTGAAACAATACCCCCTGGGAAAAGAAATGTCCATTGAGAGAAATATTTTTTAAAAATTGTAAGAGTTTGGTCTAATAGAGAATAAAGATAAATATTTTCCTTGGTCAAATGCAGCCTTAATATTCTCAATTAGAATAGTAGATATAGTGCCCTGAACTAAAATAAATCAATAAATAAATGAAGGAAAAGAGGGAGGGAGGGAGAAAGGGAGGGAGGAAGGGAGGAAGGAAGAGAGGAAGGGAGGGAAGGAGGGAGGAAGGAAGGAAAGAAGGGAGGAAGGAAGGGGAAATTAATTCACATTCAAGTATAAATTACTGAGAAATGTTTAAGATATGCCTAAGGGTGTTTGAGGGAAGGGAGAACTAGTCTTTCAACATATGTTCAAACTTTAAGCAAATGTAATGCTCATTCCACCCTAGAATATTGGGGGCAGCAGCGAGTGGGTGGAAGAGATTGAGTTGGGTCGGGTAACCTTCCCAAGTCACAAAAGTCACCCACTTACTTACAGAAAGGCTGGGCCTAGGAGGCAGCAACACCACCAGCCCAATCTAGGCAGCACCTTCCTTGTCCAAGTCCTGCTTTATTTCATTTTCCTGTAGCCAATCATTTCCCTGCCCTGAGAAGCAAGTTGAAAATCTGGAGTTGCATTTACATGCATTTGAATTAGGTCTTCTCTAAGCCTTGAATTCTATGAGATGGAAAAGTATCAGTCCCGCAACACAGCCCTTGATACAGAGTAGGCATCCCCAAACTGCAAACTCCCTCCTTTCATTTCCACAGGCACCAAGTCAAGTCAGTTGTGGGGGCACAGCAGAAGCCAGAGGCAGTGTGGGGACAAGACCAGGTGCGTTCCATTCTTCTCAATTGCCTTCAAATTTTCTTTCAGGTCGAATGCCCAGTCCTGGAACCTGTTGCCCAAGTTTCCCTCACCAAAACAAACAGCACCATGATTTATTCCTCCTGCTGGTGCCACACTGGACAGGGGAGAGGGAAGAGAAGCATGTGTTCCATCAACTCCTCCTTAATTCACACACCCACATGTTTTCTTATTTCTGCTTTAAAAAATAAATGTTTTTTCAAACTTTTGCTAGCACACACATTTTATGTGCCTCCATGAAAGCCGAGCTCCCAGAGGACAGGCCCCAGGCCCATCTTTTGAAGGCATGGGGGTCTGCAGATGGGGGTCCTTCTTTCCTGACCGAAGGGCCTAACTTTAACTATCTGCATCAAAACAAAAGTTTAGAAAATAAAGAGTTGCTCTCTATGGAAATCAGGTGTTTTGGCTGGTCAGTCAAGTCCCAGGACTCTGAGAAGCCAGATTTTCTTGATCAGACAGGCGAGTAGGCTTGCTTCTGTGCTCTGGGAAGAACAGACCCACCACAGCAGAATTGCAAGCCCACGGTGGGGAGTGCTGGGGCTGAGAGCCATGGTTTCTGAAGACCCCATAGGAGATCACCCCTGGGAGTAACAGCAGCCTGGAGAGTGTTTCCCTGACAGCTTTGCTTCTCCACAGAAGAAAAATGGGAACAAATCTAACTACCTGAGGAAGGGTCTCCAGAGAAAAGAGGGACAAGATAAGAATGCTCTTTTTTATCTCTGCAAACTCGGTCCCTCTCAGAGGCCTTGCACCTCCCCTGCATCACCTCATTGGACGCTCACATTTGTCTCTATTATCACCCCCCTTTTTACCCAAGATATACTGTAACTGGCTGGAGGTCCCATAGGTGCTGTTCTGGAATATATCCCGTCTTCTGACTCCTGAATTAGTGCTCTTTTCACCCTAATCTTAATTCCCAAAACACAGAGAAGAAATATCCAGAGACTCAGAGTGATGCCTCTTTGGCCTCCAGAACTTAAGTTTACACTTTTAAGAAAAGATTTGCAGTTAAGAAGGCAAGGAGGGAGGGGGGCGGGCTGCTCCCAGGCTGCCCTCCGCCAGGACTCACTCAGGAAAAGGATGGTCTGTCTCCGGGCCGCCCTGCTCTCCTGGCTCTCCGACTTGCGCAGCTGCGCCTGCTGCCCCTTGGCGGCCAGCGTGCCCTGCTTGCTCCGCCTGAGCACCTGCATCATGTTCCAGCACATGAAGGCCACGGCAACCAGCACCACGAGGTAGACCACGAAGGCGCCAAAGATGCTGGACTGGAACACGGTCCAGCGGCTGGAGAGGTTGGTGCAGATGGACATGTTGGAGGTCTCGGGCTGCTCGTGGTGGCGGGTGCGCGTGCGGTTGCAAGAGAGACCCCGGTGACTGTGCACGTACACCAGGGGGTACTCCACTCCCATGGCAAAGAGCAGAGGCAGGGCCACCAGGGCGGAGGTGACCCAGACGAAGCCGATCAGCAGCTTCACCTGGCAGGGCCCCGACACGGCCTTGTAGCGAAAGGGGTGGCAGATGGCCACGTAGCGCTCGAAGCTGAGTGTGAGCACGTGCAGCAGCGTGGCGTAGCTGCAGGTCTCGAAGAGGAAGTTGTGCAGCTTGCAGGACATCGCGTAGCTGGGCGTGGTCAGCGGGTTCCAGATGATGCTGTAGAACTCCATGGGCATGCCTATGAGGAACACCAGGATGTCGGAGCAGGCCAGGCTCACCATGTGGTCCGTCACCTCCTTCTGCAGGTAGCCCTTCTTTTGCAGCACCTGGGTGGCGCGGATGGTGACGCTGTTCCCCAGGATGCCCAGCACGAAGATGAGCAGGTTCACCAGGATGAGGGTGATTTTGATCCAGGTGGCCACCTCGAATTCGGGGATGTGGCTGTGATCAATGACGTGGGAGCAGTCGCCTCGGGGGCCGCTGGAGGAAGCCATTGGGAAGGAGACCGTCTCAAGTCCCTCTTCTCAGCGGAGCCCTAGTTACTGGCTGCGCTCAGGAGGCACTCGCTCAACCGCACTAACCTGGGAAAAGTAACTTATTTCAGGTGCTTTCATGGGAACTTCCTGGAGCAGCCCAACCTCACAGTGACTCCGGAGGCTCCCGGGGGTGGAGTTTGGGGAGAGCGCGCAGGAAGGCGGTTCTAATCTGAGCCCATAGCCCCCAGAGCGCCCGCCCTCCTCCTGGGTGCCCCTGGCGCCCTGCCCCGAAGCCCTCGCTCCCCTCCGCCGCCCGGCACTCGCCCGCCCAGCGCCCCCTCCGGGAGCACCCTCTTGGGCTGCTGGAGGCCGGGCGGTCAGTGGTCAATCATTAACCACGGCTGACTGCTCAGTGCCCGGGCTGTGGGCACAGCCCTGCGGCGGGCTTGACTCAGCTCCCAGGCATGGTCCCCGAAATCAGATCTGGGCTCTGGGCGGCGGGACTCCACCTTCTCCGCCGCCCACGCGGCCACTGGGAGACAGCGGCCAGCTGCCCCGAAGGCACCCCAGGAGGCTCGCCCTGAGGAAGGTGGAGTGCGCTCCAGGATTGGAGTCCAGAACTAAGGCTGGGAAAGAAAGTTCCATCTCCTGCCCTGCCCCCAGCTGCCAGCGCTGCTCTGGGGTTCCTTCAAAGGCGGGGCCACCGCCTGCTGGGGAGCAGCTGGATCCTGGCTCCAGCCTCGGTCACAGGCCAATTGGCCGGGCTGCCCGCACTCTCCTCCTCAGGGCCCTGGGGTTACTGCGGTGAATCTAAGGGCTGTGCGCTGCCTGGAGCCACTGTCAGTGTTGGCGCCACCAAGATCTTACCTAAAGTCCCCTTTCCCCGCAGCCTCCCGCTGCTCCGCGCGGGGGAGGGGGGGGGGGGTCGGAGGGAGCTGCTTGGCCTTCCTGGGGAGGGGCCAGCAGAGCGTGGGTGCCTTTCAGTGCTGCTCAGGCCCCTCGCCCAGCGGGCAGGTGAAAGCTCTAATTGGGGGCGAGTATGAAGGTAAGAGTGAGAGTGAGGGTGAATATGAGGGTGGGGTGGGGGTGGAGTGAGGGTGAGGGTGCCACACCAGCAGGGCAGGGGTGCTGCTGGTGAAAAGCCGTTCTAGTCCTCAGGAGGGGGCTGCAGCCAGGACAGCAGGAGGCGCCTGTGGGCAGTGGGTACAGGGCCACCAAGGGAAAATGCCTTAAGGATGATGACATTTTATATATATGAGAGAGAGAGAGAGAGAGAGAGAGAGAGAGAGAGAGAGAGAGAGAGAGGTCAAATACATGCATTTTCATCTTCTAATTCCAAAATCAGGGGAAAGGGGTGGGGGTAACCAATGCATTGTAGAATATTTAACACATACATGCCCCCAAACCCCCACCCCCACCCCCACCCCAGTTATAGCCAAACGCCTCTGAGAGAGCAAAGCGCCCCCAGGTAAGGCGCCTTGAGGGAAGACCTTTGGTCTGGTCATGCTCGCTCTTGCACTGGCTCTGTGCCAAAAGCAGCCTTAAATTATCCACCCACCCCTGTCATGTGAACATTTGAAGGATGAAGACACTGGAGTATGAGAACAGGTGCTTCCCCAAGGCCATAAGGATGAGAGACTTGAAACTAACCCAGATCCATCAAACCCTGAGTGTGTACTCCTAACAGGGAGAGACTTCTGGAAGTGCAGTAGGTGCTCAGAATGAGTTCTGAGTAATGCTTATAAAGAAGGAGGGACTCCATTTTCTGACCTTATGGCTAGACACATGGTCTGAGAACCTTGGGGAATATTTAACTGTGACACCATCTCAGGTGAAAAAAATATTTTTTTCTCTATTAGTTTTCTTAGTTAAGTTATAAGTTCCAAGGCCAAGAACTACATCTTCTCACTCTGACACCTCCACAGCACCCTATTAATGTTTTACCAGGAGTCTTTCTCCATGCTCATACGTGCTATTTGGCCTACTTGCTGCCTGGGGAACTCCTAACCCATTTCTCTGCTGGTGCAGTGTGCTTAGCTAAAGGACCTCAAGAGCCACATAGCTATCCCTCAAAGCTCAGGAGGTAAGCATGGGCTCTCCAGGCTTCATAATTACAGAGTAGCAACCTGAATGGACTCCTGGCAAAAGACCATGGTTCTTTGCTGTCCCAGAGCTATTGAGAAGAAGGTGATCTAGGAAGACTCACACCCAGCCTGCCTCCCCCTCCTCCACACCCCAGCATACATACACAAGAAGTGGCCTCTGCCCACTTCTTTCTTTTCAATAGGAAACAGCAGGAAAACTCATAAGGATTTCTCAGTCCAGCCATATAACCTACCTTTGAAATCCTCTTGGTCATTTATGGAACCCCTATTATATGCCAAGCACCTTAACATAATTAATTTCTTTCAATCCTCAGAAGGCTGCAAGGTGGACATTATTATCCCATTTTACAGATGCAGAAACTGAGGATCAGGGGGATTAAATGCCCTATCATCAGTGTCAGAGGCAAAATTCCAACTCAGGTCCCCTGACACTAAAACACTTTCCACTCCTGGCTGCCACCTCTCTGCAGGACAGGACTGTGGCACTTTGGAGAGAAGAATTTAAGTCACCAGCCCTGATCTCCTCCCCAGCTGCAGCATGTGTTACCTGCAATATAGTTATAGTTCCAATTTGTTCTGCTCAGACAAGATTCCCATTTTTGTCCAATTTCTTTCATCAATTTTTTCCCCCACAGTGTGAACAAAGATTACAAATGCATGGCCAAACAGTATGAATCAAGCTAATTAAAATTCACTCCTTATAGTGGAGCTGGAAAAGGCATTTTGAACAAAGGTCCAGAATAATTAAATTTTCATTTCACCTTTGCTTATCCTAAGACCAATTAAAAACTATTTTGTGTGCTCTCATTTGTTGATACCAGATTGGTATAGCACCAGGCCTAGGTCTGTGTAATCTAGATTGTTTTAATTAACATATTGTATAGAGGAAAGAAAGAAAAGGAATTAAAACTGAGAGGAAAGAATACTTTAGGTACCCTTTTATTTCAGCTCTACTTAAAGGTCACTGTAGGGCCGACACAAATCTATATTCACATTTTACACATTCCAGCTGACCTTCGAGGTTATTGAGGCTAAAGGTTTTCATATACTTTCCAAAACTGAAACTCACATTAAAATTAAATCTACACTGACACCCAAAGTAAAAGAGAATTTAAAAATACACACACATTGTCCTGGCCAGTATTGAAACACCAGCCCACACACAGAGGTGTTTCTGATTTGATTCTCGGTCAAGGGCAGGTACGTGGGTTCCAGATTCAATGCCCTGCCTCTGTTGAGGCTCCTGTGGGAGGCAATCAATTGAAGTGTCACTCTTACATCTCTCTCTCTTTCTCTCTCTCAATGCATTAAGCTACAAAGAAAACTTCAATGATTTTCAAAAATTATAAAGAGTATAGATAACTTTATAATATCAAATAACTAAAAGTTAATAACAGAAGCAGGAAACTGAAACATAAAACTTCTCAATTTTTTTTTAAATATATTTTATTGATTTTTTACAGAGCAGAAGGGATAGGGATAGAAAGTCAGAAACATCGATGAGAGAGAAACATCGATCAGCTGCCTCTTGCACGCCCCCTACTAGGGATGTGCCCGCAGCCAAGATACATGCCCTTGCCGGAATCGAACCCGGGACCCTTCAGTCCGCAGTCTGACGCTCTATCCACTGAGCCAAACCGGTCTCGGCCCAATTTTTTTTTAATCTCTGGAACAATTCTTAGTCAAAGAGAAAAACAAAACTCCAAAATATCTTGAGAATAAAGACCACAAAAATACTGTATATCAGAATTCTTAAGAAATAGCTAAAGGAGTGCTCAGAAAAGGTTCATAGCCCTAAATATTTATTCTAGTAAACAAGAACAAATACAAATAAAGGTACACAAAATACAATTAAGTAAAACCAGAAGGGGTTAATAAAGATGAAATTAATTATGAAAGAATTAAATAGAACTAATAAATCCTAAAACTTATTTTAAGTAGGACTGTGATCATTAAGAATAACTAGCAGAAGCTGTATTACAAAGCCACTGTTCTCAAAACTGCCTGGTACCTGGTACTGGCACAAGAACAGACATATAGATCAATGGAATAGAATAGAGAACCCAGAAATGGATCCAAACCACTATGCTCAATTAATATTTGACAAAGGAGGCATGAACATAAAATGGAGTCAAGACAGTCCCTTCAATAAACGGTGCTGGGAAAATTGGACATGCAAAAAAATGAATCTAGACCACTACCAACTTACACCATAACCAAAAATAAACTATAAATGGATGAAGTACTTAAACATAAGACAGGAAACCATAAAAATACTAGAGGAACCCACAGGTAGCGAAATCTCAGACATTTGCCGAAGCAATTTCTTCAATACAACTCCTAAGGCAATGGAAACTAAAGAGAAAATAAATGAATGGGACTGCATCAAAATAAAAAGCTTTTGTATAGCAAAAGAAATCATCAACAAAACAATAAGAAAGCCCACTGCATGGGAGAACATATTTGCCAATGTTATAAACAATTAAGGTTTAATTTCCAAACATTTACAAGAAACTCATACAACTTAACAAAAGGAAGATAAACAACCCAATCAAAAAATGGGCAACAGACCTAAATAGATTCTTTTCGAAAGAAGACATAAGGAAGGCCAAGAGACATATAAAAAAACATGCTCAAAGTCACTAATCATCCCGGAGATGCCAATCAAAATGACACTGCAATACCATCTCACACCTGTCAGAATGGCTATCAACAAATCAACAAATGGCAAGTGCTGGTGGATAAAAAGGAACCCTTGTGCACTGCTGGTGGGAATGCAGACTGGTGTCACCACTGTGGAGAACAGTATGGAGCTTCCTCAAAAAACTAAAAATTTAATCCATTTAATCCATTGATCCCTCTCCTAGGGGATCAAAAAATTAGAAACACCAATCAGGATATATGTACCCCTATGTTCATAGCAGCACAACTTACCATAGCTAAGATTTGGAAACAGCCTAAGTGCCCATCAGCAGATGAGTGGATTAAAAACCGTTGTTACATCTATCTACACAATGGAATACTACACTGCAGTAAAAAAGAAGGAATTCTTACCATTGGCAACAGCATGGATGGAACTGGAGAGCATTATGCTAAGCGAAATAAGCCAAGTGGAGAAAAATAATCACATGATCTCATTTGTGGAATATGATAAACAACAAACTGATGAATAAAAACAGATTCAGAGACAGAGAAGCATTCATCAGACCATCAAACCTCAAAGAGAATGTAGGGAAGGATGGGGGTAAGAGGGAGAGATCAACCAAAGGACTTGTATGCATGCATATAAGCCTAACCAATAGACACAGACACCAGGAAGGTGAGGGCATGAGTGGGGGATGGGGGGCAATGGGGGATAAAGACACATATGTAATATCTTAATAAAAAATTTAAATTGATGGGGGGGAAAAAGAATAATTAGCAGCAACCTAGTTACCTGCCACCCCAACTCCCACTGCACAACTGTGGTCCCTCAGAGAAAAGAAACCCTTGAGGTGAACCCTAGCATCACTCAGACGTGCTGCCTCCAGGCACTTTCCTGATCATGTGTGGGGAGGGGACTCCCCAAACACAGGGATCTGGCCAAGTTGAGGACACAGATGGGCAGTTGGGAGGTAGATGTTGCTGGACTCTACAGAACAGGGTGCTGAAAAGAAGGGAGCTATGCAGAGAAAGAGTTCAGGAATCTGTATCAAGGGTTTCTTGAGTCTTGGGCTGAATAGTGGACATGAATGTGGGTATGTGGAGGTGAGACTCCAGGAGCTGAGCACAGTGCACTGCTGGGGAAAGAACAACTTGGGGGGCTGTAGGCAAGGCTATTCCCAAAGTCATACAGGACCAAGACATTGTTGAACCAGAGTGAAGAGGTCTCATTGAACCAATTCTGGAAGGGCCAGACCTTAGTGGGAGGACTGAACTAGTTGCAGAGCTGAGGCTACTCTGAACCTGCATTAAAGAGGTATTGACCTGAGCCATATAATATAGTAGCTGCAAGTCATTTCCAGTGACTAACTCTACTGGAAATATAGCTAGTCCAAACTGAGATGTGTTGTAAGTATAATACACACCACATTCTAATGTCTTTGTGCAATAAAGAATGCAAATATATTAGTTTTTATATATTGATTTCATGTTGAAATGACAATATTTGGCTCTAAGGGTTAAGTAAAAATACATTACTAAATGCAGTTTCACCTCTCTTTTTACTTTTTAAAATGTGCCTAATATTTTTAATTGTATGTGACTTGCATTTGTGGCTCACATGATATTTCTATGAGACAGTGATCCTACAAACAAATAGATAATGAAACAAAAGAGCAAGGTGTTATCACACAGATAATGAAACAAAAGAGCAAATGAAACAAATACTTATAAGAATTTCACTTATATTATTGGTAACACTTCAAATTAGTAGAGAAAGATGAATTGGTCAATAATTTGTATTGGAACAATAGGTTAGCCATATTTTTAAAAAGTTGGATACATACCTCCACACTTCACTATAATACAAATCATTAAATGATAGACTAAAACACTAGATAATTTTAAGAGTTAACTTTGATTGTTTAAATTATATTTTATAGACTTCAGACAGGAAAGAGGAGAGAGATGGAAACATCAGAGATGAGAGACTCATTAATTGGATGCCTCTTGAATGCTGCACCCTAGAGACTGAGCCGGAAACATGGGCATGTATCCCAACCAGGAACTGAACTGTGACCTCCTGTTTCATAGGTCAACACTCAATTTGAGACATGCAGGGTGGGCATTAAATTGGATTTTAAACCTCATAAATCCTAGAGACTATACCGGAAAAGATTGATAAGCTTTATTTTATAAACATAAAAATGTGCTGCAAAGCAAGAAACAACAGGTAAATGACAAATAAACACAGAAAATACATATAGCCGAAACCGGTTTGGCTCAGTGGATAGAGCGTCGGCCTGCAGACTGAAAGGTCCCAGGTTCAATTCCAGTCAAGTGCATGTACCTTGGTTGCGGGCACATCCCCAGTAGGAGGTGTGCAGGAGGTAGCTGGTCGATGTTTCTCTCTCATCGATGTTTCTGACTTTCTATCCCTCTCCCTCTCTGTAAAAAATCAATAAAATATATTTTTTTAAAATACATATAAATATTATCACACAGTAATGAGTTATTTCCACAAAAATATGCACTTATTCCAAAAATTAATCTATAGATTCACTATAATCTCTTCAATTAAAATTTCAACAGATCTTTCTGAGGAAAAACAGGCAACTCAATTTAAAAAACGAGCCAAAGAGATGAACAGACACTTCACAAACCAGGAATCCAGATGGACTATAAACAATGAAAAACTACCCAACCTTTTTAGTAGTCAAGAAAATGCAAACTAAAACCACAATTAAATACAACTACACACATACCAGATTTACTAACATTTAAAGACTACCAATACCATAAAAACTAGGCAATCTGATTCTAAAATTTGCAAAAAAAATGTCAAGAGCCAAGAATGAGCAAGATACTTTTAGGAGGTGAGAGGATTTGCTCTCCCCAATATCAAATCTTATTATAAAGTTACTAGAGGCCTGATGCACGAAATTTGTGCACAGTAGGCAGGGGGTGTCCCCCAGCCCAGTCTGCACTCTCTCCAATCTGGGACCCCTCAAGAAATCCCAGTAGGATCAGGCCTAAACGGGCAGTCAAACATCCTTCTCACAATGCAGGACTGCTGGCTCCCAACTGCTCACCTGCCTGCCTTCCTGATTGCCCCTAACCACTTCTGCCTGGCAGACTGATCACCCCATAACCACTCCCCTGACAGCCTGTTTGCCCCCAACTTCCCTCCTCTGCCTGGTCACCCCTAACTGCCCTCCCCTGCAGGCTTGATTGCCTCCAACTGCCCTTTCTTACAGGCCTGGTCCCTCCCAACTGCCCTCCCACACTGGCCTGATTGCCCACATCTGCCCTCCCTTGCAGGCCCTGTCCTACTGGCCTGGTTACATGGGGGCAGGATCTTGTGTGTTGGAGTGATGTTCAATCTGTATATTACTCTTTTATTAGATAGGATAAAGGCCTGGTTATTAGATAGGATAAAGGCCTAGATAGGGGGGCTGGCTGGTTTGCCCTGAAGGGTGTCCTGGATCAGGGTGGGGGTTCCCTTGGGGCATGGGGCAGCCTGGGCGAGGGGCCTGTTGTGGTTTGCAGGCCAGGCACGCCCCCCAGCGACCCAATCGGAGGCCCTGGTATCTGGGATTTATTCGTCTTCTACAATTGAAACTTTGTAGCCTGGAGCAGAGCCAAGCCTTCATCTCACTTCATGGGAACAGCCATTTTGTCTGGGTTTATTTACCTTCTATAATTGAAACTTTGTAGCCTGGAGTGGAGGCCTAGGCCAGCCAAAGCTGCAGAAGCTTGGCTTCCTCCATCACTGGGGCAACCCTAGCTTCTGCTCTCTCCAGCTCCATGGCTGCTGCCATTTCTGTTGGAATTTATGTATCTCTATAATTGAAACTTTGTAGCATTGATTGGAGGCCAAGGCCGGCAAGGGCAGGCAAAAAGCTTGGCTTCCTCCATTGCTAGGGAAATCCAAGCCTCCCTCCTGCTCTCAGTGGCTGCAGCCATCTTGGTTAGGGGTTATTTGCTTCTGATTGGCTGGTGCGAGTGGCTGGTGAGCATGGCTTGTGCACGTAGTGGAGATGCAGTCAATTTGCATATTGCTCTTTTATTAGATAGGATAGTTTATAAGGCATTGTGGTTTTGACATGGGGGTAGATAAGAATGATCCAGAAGAGAGAGCATAGAAATAAATCCATTTGTGTGTAGACAGGATGAATAATAGGGATGGCACTGTGTGGCTGTGCATCAAATATGGTCTTTCCATTTGTGTAGCGGTGACTCAAGGGAAGTGAGTGGAGGGAGAAGGCAATGCTCTGATTTATAGCATTTACTGAGATTCATGGTATAAATACTCTCACCCTGACTGATGTCAAGCCACCCACACTTTAGTAATCTGCTCATAAAAATCCTGAAATTCTAACCATCAACTCTGGTAAGCTCCAGGATACCACTCTTCCCAATAAATGCTACTTGTAGCAATCAAGTGCTCATTTGGATAAAGTTCATTAAAAAAAAAAAGACAACCAAATTTTTTAAATGAGCCAAAGAGCCCTGGCCAGTGTGGCTCAGTTGGTTGGAGCACTGTCCCATTGACTGAAGGGTCTTGGTTTTGATTCCTGATCAAGGCACATACTCACATTACCAGTTTAATCCCCAGTCGGGACACATGCAGGAGGAAACCGACCCATGTTTCTCCCTCACATCAGTCTTTCTCTCTTTCTCCCTCTCCCTTTCTCTCTCTCTAAAACCAATAATAAAAAAAAAAAAACCTTAAAAATGAGCCAAAGAGATAAGCAGGCACTTCACAAAAGAGGAATACAGATGGACAACAAACAATGCAAAGCTACCTGACCTTTTTAGGAGTAGTGAAAATGCAAACTAAAACCACAATTAAACAAACTACACACCTACCAGTCTGACTAACATTCAAAGATACCATCTGTCTGTGAAGCTATGGAGTAATGGTTACTCTCATACACTGCAGATGGAAAAGTAAATTGGTACAACCATTTTGGAAAAGAGTTTGCAATCTACACTAATAAAAGAGAAAGATGCAGATTGACTGTACCTTTGCAATGCTCACCAGCCAATCAGGAATGAGCATGCAAATTAACCCAACAAAAATGGATGCATACATAGGCATGAGTGGCTGGGACACAAGGTGTGTCGCACCACCCCAGCTGCTCTGGGCCTCTGGTCAGCATGGGAAGGCAGAAAGGCAGCTCTGGCCAGAGTGAAGGTGGTATCAGCAGCCAAGGGAAAGAAGGCCCATTCTTTCATGAATCTTTGTGCATCAGGCCTCTAGTATCTAATAAAATTATATATATATGTATATATATATATCCTGTGACTCAGCAATTCCTCTCTTAGGTATATAACCTAGAGTTCATGAACCAAAATGACCTTGATGAGCCATATAAGAATGTGTATAACAACATTTTAAGCTATGATGCATTAAACCATAATGATTCAAAGAAGAAGAAAGACATAAAAGAATCTGAGTCCATTTACATAACACTTAAAAACAGACAAAACTATAATATTTTGGGATGTACTGTGTATGTTATATGGTTATATATGTTATATTATGGTATATAATAAAACTATTTACTCATTCATTCATTCATTCATTCATTTATAAAGCAAAGATGTCCTTTCCATAAAAGGATGAAGGTCATTCTTATGGAAACTTCCAAAGGCTGACAGTATTCTATGTCTGGGAAAAAGTGACATAATAGCAATTACATGATGTTTTGCCTTATTACTTTTTTTACTAGGTAGTTATTCGTGTCTTTTGTTCTTTATTCATGCTATGTTTCATACTATTGTAAAACCATCTTTTTAAAAAGAAAAAACAACCATCACATTGGGGGTTAAGGCTTTTAAATATATAAATAAATGAATAATAAAAAGGAAAAACACCCACCTAGTCAGTTGGATCAGCTGAGTCAACCCTGGTTTTCACCCAGTGGGAAAAGTGCTGCAGCCAGATCACTCTTAACGACAAAGTAACAGCTCCCACTATTAAAAACCTATGATGACCAGAGCATGCTTGTTCAATGCTCAAGAGAGCCTTACAAGTTGAGTGTTACTATTCCTATTTACATGTCTGTAATTCACCCATCAAGTGCTAGTCTACCTAGGACTTAGCTCATGGCCCTGATTATCCACATTCTTGCAGAGCTTACTGTCAAGATAAGTGTAACTCAGTGACAAGTTGGACCCTGATGAATCATTGACATGTAACCTTGAGGCTTTCCCCATTTGTCCCTCCTTCCTCCCTCCTTTTATCTCTCCTTCTCTCCCTTCCTCCTCTCCCTCCTGGAATGTTATTAAGCAAACAGCCTGAGGATCCAGCTTCCTGGACATAACAACAAGGCTGAAGAAAACCCTGTGAGAAATGGCACATCTTTATGGAGGCTTCAGCTTTATAAACAGAGAAGGTTGCTGGTCCTTCTAGGGGGCCAGATGGCATGCTGTGCCACCTCAATTCTTACTGAAGTGAGCCCTTGCTGAGAAGTCCCAGATTTCTTCTGGGAAATCATGTTCTTCTTTTAAAAAATGTTTTATGGCTCTAGCCAGTTTGGTCTGCAGACTCAAGGGTCCTGGGTTTGATTCTGGTCAAGGGCACATGCCTGGTTGTGGGGTCAATCCCCAGTATGGGGCATGCAGGAGGCAGCCAATCAATTATTCTCTTACTATTGATGTTTCTCTCTCTCTCCCTCTTCCTCTCCCTTCCTCTCTAAAATCAATAAAAATATCTATACTAATAAAAGGGTAATATGCTAATTAGAACAGACATCTTCTGGTTGTCCTTCCAAACAAAGCCACAGTGGCAGGGGCCAAGGCAGAGCCAGTCAGAGGCGATTAGGCCTGCAGAGGAGAGCAGTTAGGGGCAATCAGGCCAGCAGTGGAGAGCAGTTAGGAACCATTAGGCTGACAGGGAGAAGCAATTGGGGGGCAATCAGGCTGGCAGGGGGAAGCAATTAGGGGGCAATCAGGCCAGAGAGGGAGAGCAATTAGGGGTGATCAGGCCTGCAGGCAGGCAGACAGGCAAGCAGTTAGGAGCCAGCAGTCCTGGATTGTGAGAGGGATGTCTGACTGCAGGTTTAAACCAGCAGTCGGACATCCTCCAAGGGTTTCTGGATTAAAGATGGTGCAGGTTAGGCTGAGGGACCCTACCCCCACGTCTCCGTGCATGAATTTTGTGCACCGGGCCCCTAGTATTTAAATAAGAAATAACAAACAAACAAATAAATAAATATGTTTTATGTGTTAGGTTCCACTTCTTTCTCCACCTAGAAAAAATTATTCAGAAAAGAAAAAGTGTCCCATTGGTTTGGGTAAGCCAGTGACTTATGGTTTTAGTTCAGCTCATATCTTTTTTCTTTCTTTAACTAAGAAATTTTGGGCTCATTGAAATGAATTCATTTTAGGGGACTTTCCCTGTTGCTGGTTAGACCCTCCATCCCAAGGAGGTGGATAACCTCTGAGATCAAAGCAGCCACTCAGTCCAGGAACATCCAGGGGGAGACCAGTCCATGTACTCATCCCTGTTTCTCCCTGACATACCTATATCTTTGTGTACTAGCTGTAGGCCAGTGCAGACCAGAAAATACCTGCCACCTGGGCTGCTTGCTCCTAGTTGCATGCCCCTCACATCACAAGCCCCACACATCATGTGCTCTGCACATCGCATGCCCTGCACATTGCATGCCCTGCACAACTCCAGCTTCACAAACAGAGAAGGTCTCAGAGCACAAGGAGAGAGAGCACCTCAGTTTCTGTGCTTATCCTATCCACACCCTTATGAAGAAACAAAACCCCTGGTCCTTGATCTCCTTATCTTAAAATACTCTGAGCAAAGAACCTAGGATTTCTCCTGCCTGGCACTATGTCCCCAGCCCACTTAGGAAGAAACCCTGCGTGTCCCCTGCCCCAGTAATTGTTGGGTGCTTCCCAGACTTGATAGAAATTTCAGTGATATTTTCTTATACGTCAATCACCACCTCTTGCTATGTAAAACAACACAAATCAATCCAGGCCTGACATTGTATCCATCCACAGCCTCTTCAGAGAATGCTACGACGGGATGACTGAAACAGGCTCAGAGCCAGAAGCCTTGGGTTTGCATCTAGGCTCTCCACACTGCTTCTTTGCACCTTCGGTTCTTCACCTGCAAAATGTATACAAAAATATTATATCCTAGGTTTGTTGTAAGGATTAAATAAGGTTACATAAAATGTGTCTAGCAAGTAGTATGTACCTATATATGTATTAGCTCTTGTCAAGGGGTATAAACCCAGACTCTGCAGCAGACTGCCAGGATTTGGATCTGCTCTTCCCTCGCTGTGTAACCTTGGGCACCTTTCTTATCTCTCTGGTCTCTAGTTTCCTCATGTGTCCACTGGAGGATAAATAACAATACACATTTCAAAGGGTTCTTTGCAAGACCAACTGGCATAATATACTAGTAGGCAAAGCACTCAGAACAATGCCATGCACAGGGAACATGACGGGTAGGAGTTCATCATCATTAACGGTATGTCCACAGTCCATTAGCTGCTGCTGTTCATGCTGATGAGCCCAGAACCCTGCAAGGTCCTGCAGCACATTCTAAACCCTCCAGGTGCCATTACTGTGTGAGCGAGCATTGTTAGAGTGCTGAGAGCATCTTATTGAATTCCACTAAAATTAAATCAGCAGACACCGCTCAACGTAGCCTTGCAGGAAAGCACTGTGGGGAATAGGAATATGAGGCAGTAAGACAGTCGCTCCTCCTTGGGGGGTTATTTGCAGCGCAAGCCAGAAACGTGTAAATTGTTAAATGTCATGAGAGCAATTGCCAACTGATGGTGGCAGCAGTAAGTGCTTTAGATGCTAAAAGATGGCATATGTCCTCACAGATGAAACAAGATTCCAGGTTTCTGAAAATTGGGGGCACATGTATGACACACAGGGAGTCTTTATAACAACCAGCAGAACTCCCTCTTTTCAAAACAGACCACACAACACAGGAAATTTACTCATCAACAGAGACTCTACACGCTTCAACTTTATCTTCTCTAAACATGAGCTTCGAGTGGTTGCAGAGCTGTGGCAATCAATGACAACAGCCGAGCATAAACACACATTTTATGGCCTTATGGTGCTTTTTCTACATTTAAAATGGAATGGCCACTCTAAGAGGGATTCAAAGCATGACCTTAGTTGCATTAGCATCGTGTGTGTGCTGGTGGCAGTAGTCAGCTACTTACAGAACAAGCAGGGCCTCCCCGCTGTTCCACGTTTTAAGTACATATAGGCTTCATTGTGAAACCCTGGGGTACCCTTAAAAAAAAGTTGGCTACTGGGAGATGGAGAAAATGGCGGCGGAACGGAGGGATTCGATCTGAATCTGCTCACAGGGCAGAGGGAGGGAGCAGCTGAAAGTCGCGCAGGGAGCATTTGTCCACGACTAGGGGGACAGCTGTGCTCCAGGAGAAGATAGAGGACTGCTGGGCTGGCCTCCCCAGCCTGAGCGGCCCCAGTACTGCTGGGTTCTCTCCCTGAGCCAACTGCATGAGGAGGCACGCAGAGGCAGACCACGACATCTTGAAGGGGAAGGACCTGAAAATATACAGCTACAGTACCAGTACCGCTGAGACTCCTGGAGCACCGGCGCCCAGTTGGCGCGGATGCGCGCAGAGTACAGGGAGTTCTAAACACCAGCACGGAAAGGTCAGATTTCCCTGGGGGTACTTTGGGCGGAAACTGAAGGGGCTGGCAGACTGGGAGATCTGCACCTTGGAACTCAAAACCTGGAGATCTGCACCTGAAATAAAATCTGTGGCTGTTGAAGCTGGTAAACGTGGGAGAGGGCCCTTGGAGCTGGTGGCAGAGTTAATCCCTGGAGCGTAATCAGTTTGGACCGGACAGAGGAGGGAAACCCGGAAGATTTTGGGAGGGTTCTAGCTGCTAAAACAGCAGTCACCATTAGAGAGGCAGTATTGTTTAGTTCAGGATAGAGAGGACCAATAGACCCAGAAGTCAATCTAGAAACACTGCCACCCAGGGGCCAAATCACAAATTGACTCTTATGTGACAGGGAATTGATTATATTTTCTCTTCGACCTTGGGAATACAGTCTATTTTCATCTACACTTTAGTATCTTTTACTCTACCTCAACTTCACCTTTATACCACCACTCTCTGGCTAACCTTTCCCTATTTAGTGCCTTGTTTCCCTTACACTTTTCCCGCTTTAGATTTACCTAATTCTTTCCCTTTACCCCCTGTTAAAATTTCACCCCACTGATATATCTAATCTCTAACCACCTACTCTAAGTGCATATATACCTCTAGCTTCTCTGACTTCACTATCTTAAAGTGTTTTTATCCCTGTCCTGTTGTTGTTTACTTGACTGTTGATTATATTGATTTTTTAAGCAGGTTTATGAGACTGATTTGCTTATTCTGTTATTTTGGTTTGTCTTGTAGGGGGGGGGTATTTTTATTTTTGGTGTTGTTTCCTGTTTTGTTGTCCTCATCTGCATTGTTTTTGAGATAGATTTTTGCTTCTGTGTTCCCTCACCTCTCTTGATATTAGTAGTTGTATGTAATTTGTATCAATCTCCAAGTACTTGTTGCAGGTTTTGGTTCGGATTAGGGGCTGTCCTATAGGAGTTTTCACCCCACATTTGTAATTTACTCCTTTTATTTCTTTTTTCTTCTCCCCCTTTTCCCATTATCATTTTGGCATTCCTGTCTTTCTTTTTTGTGAGTGTATGTGTGTGGGGGGGTCTCTTTCTTTTTGTGTGAGTGTGTGTGTGTGAGTATCTGTGTGGGTCTGGGGGAGGTTCTCTTTCTTTTTTCCCACCTATCACCGAATTTGCCTTTCTCTGGCGGTCACCTTTATTTGGAATTACAATTACTTGGACTACATTCCGGTTCAGTGCCTGGTGCGTTGCACCTGGCTGTGTTGTATTTTGTGCCTTTAAATCAACGCAGGAGAGTGAGAACTACATAACCAGATACACAGAGAAGAGAGACCATGGGAAGACAAAGAAACAGCCCACATATGAAAGAAAAGCAAGGCTCGCCAGAAAAGGAGGTAAACGAAATGGAAGTTAACAACCTGTCAGAGAAAGAATTCAGAGAAATGGTCATAAGGTGGCTGAAAAAAATGGAAGACAAATTTGATAATATGAGTAAGAACCAAGAGGAAATGAGGAAGACCCAGGAAGAAATGATGAAGAGCCATGAAGAAATGAAGAGGAGCCAAGAAGAAATGAAGAGGAGCCAAGAAGAAATGAAAAGTGACATTGCTGAAGTAAAGAACTCAATAGAAAGTATTAAGAGTAGACTAGAAGAAGCAGAGGATCGCATCAGTGAGCTAGAAGACCAGGTAGGAAAAAATAACCAAGTAGAGCAGCTTCTAGAAAAAAAAATTAAAAAGCAGGAGGAGAGCCTAAGAGAACTTTGGGACAACATGAAACAAAACAATATCCGTATAATTGGGCTTCCAGAAGGACAGGAAACTGAGCAAGGAATAGAAAACCTGTTGGAAGAAATAACGACAGAAAACTTTCCTGGTATAGGAAAGGAAAAACCCACACAAATCCAAGAAGCTCACAGAGTCCCAAGCAAAATAAACCCCAAAAGACCTACGCCAAGGCACATTATAATTAAATTGGCAAACACCAATGACAAAGTAAAAATCTTAAAAGCTGCCAGAGAGAGACAGAAAGTCACCTACAAAGGAACCCCCATCAGACTAACAAGTGATCTCTCAACAGAAACCTATCAGGCCAGAAGGCAGTGGAATGAAATTTACAAAGTCATGCAAAGGAAGGGTTTGAATCCTAGAATACTATACCCAGCAAGGCTCTCAATCAAAATTGAAGGTCAAATCAGGAGCTTCACACATAAAAAAGGACTAAGGGAATTCGTCACCAACAAACCATCAATGCAAGAAATGCTAAAGGATCTGCTGTAAAAAGAAATAGGAAGGAAGAAGGAACACAGGGGTAAAGAGCAAAAAATGGCAACATATAAGCACCTATCAATAATAACTTTAAATGTAAACGGTTTAAATGCTCCAATCAAAAGACATAGGGTAATAGACTGGATAAGAAAACACAACCCATGTATCTGCTGTCTATAAGAAACCCACCTCCGAAAAAAAGACGCACACAGATTGAGGATGAAAGGTTGGGAAAAAGTTATTCAGGCGAATGGAAATGAAAAAAAAGCTGGGGTAGCCATCCTTATATCTGACAAATTAGATCTCAAAGTGAAGGACATAACAAGAGATAAAGAAGGCCACTTCATAATACTAAAGGGAGCAATTCAACAAGAAGAAATAACTCTGGTAAACATATATGCACCCAATACAGGAGCACCCAAATATATACAAAAACTCCTAGAGGACATCAAGGGAGAGATAGACAGCAATACAATCATAGTAGGAGACTTTAATACCCCATTATCACCATTGGACAGATCCTCTAAACAAAAAATCAATAAAGAAACATCAATCCTCAATGACTCACTGGATCAGATGGAATTAATTGACATCTTCAGATCATTTCACCCCAAAGCCACAGAATATACATTCTTTTCAAGTGCCCATGGGTCATTCTCAAAGATAGACCATGTGTTGGGTCATAGGCAAAGTCTCTCCAAATTCAAGAAGATAGAAATCATATCAAGTATATTCTCAGATCACAGTGGCATAAAGCTGGAAATCAACTACAATAGAAACAATCCAAAGAAATCGAACACATGGAGACTAAACACCATGCTATTAAACTATGACTGGGTTACTATAGAGATTAAGGAAGAGATAGAAAACATCATGGAAACAAATGACAATGATAGCACAACAATCCAAAATCTATGGGACACAGTGAAAGCAGTTCTGAGAGGGAAGTTCATAGCTCTACAATCCTACTGCAAAAAACTAGGAACAGCAGCAATAAATTATCTAACCCAACAACTCAAAGAGTTAGAAAGAAAGCAACAAGAAAAACCCAGTGTAAGCAGAAGGAAGGAAATAGTAAAGATCAGAGCAGAAATAAATGACATAGAGACCAAAGAAACAATACAGAAGATCAACAAAACCAAGAGCTGGTTCTTTGAAAGGATAAACAAGATTGATGAACCTCTAGCCAGACTCACCAAGAAGCAAAGAGAGAGGACCCTAATAAATAAAATCAGAAATGAAAGAGGTGAAATAACAACAGACCCCATTGAAATACAAAGGATTGTTAAAAAAAAATACTATGAACAACTCTACTCCAACAAACTGGAAAACCTGGAGGAAATGGATATGTTTCTAGAAAAATATAACCTCCCAAAACTCAATCAAGAAGAATCTAAACAACTCAATAGACCAATAACTGTGGAAGAAATTGAAGCAGTCATCATAAAGCTTCCAGCAAACAAAAGCCCAGGGCCAGACGGCTTCACAGGGGAGTTTTACCGAACATTCAAGGAAGAACTAAAACCTATACTCCTCAGACTATTCCAGAAAATTCAAGAGGATGGAACACTTCCAAACTCCTTCTATGAAGCTAGCATCACCCTAATACCAAAACCAGATAAAGACGACACAATGAAAGAGAATTACAGGCCAATACCCCTCATGAATATAGATGCCAAAATCCTCAATAAAATTCTAGCAAATCGGATCCAGCAGTACATCAGAAAGATCATACACCATGACCAAGTAGGATTTATCCCAGGAATGCAAGGATGGTACAATATCCGCAAATCAATAAATGTGATACATCACATAAACAAATTGAGAGATAAAAATCACATAGTCATATCAATTGATGCAGAAAAAGCATTTGACAAAATCCAACATCCTTTCTTAATAAAAACTCTCAATAAGGTAGGAACAGAAGGATCATACCTCAACATAATAAAAGCCATATATGATAAACCCACAGCATACATCATACTCAATGGGCAAAAACTACAACCATTTCCCCTAAGAACAGGAACAACACAGGGTTGCCCACTTTCACCACTCCTGTTCAACATAGTACTGGAAGTATTAGCCGTTGCAATTAGACAAGAAGAAGAAATAAAAGGCATCCAAATTGGAAAAGAAGAAGTTAAGCTATCCTTATTTGCAGATGACATGATATTGTACATAAAAAACCCGAAAGACTCCATAAAAAAGTTAGTAGACTTAATAAATGAGTTCAGCAATGTAGCAGGCTACAAAATTAATGCCAAGAAATCGATGGCATTTCTATACACTAATAGTGAACTTATAGAGAGACTAAAAAAGCAATCCCATTTACCATCACACCAAAAAAATTAAGATACCTAGGAATAAACTTAACTAAGGAGGTAAAAGATCTATTCGTGGAAAACTACAGGACACTGAAAAAAGAGATAGAGGAAGACGTAAACAGGTGGAAGAACATTCCATGTTCATGGACTGGGAGAATCAACATAATTAAAATGTCCATACTACCCAAAGCAATCTATAAATTTAATGCACTCCCCATTAAAATACCAATGGCATATTTCACAGACCTAGAAAGAACTCTCCAAAAATTCATCTGGAACAAAAAAAAGGCCCCGAATAGCCACAGCAATCCTGAGAAAGAAGCACAAAGTGGGTGGGATTTCCATACCAGATTTCAAGATGTATTACAAGGCTACTGTTCTTAAAACAGCCTGGTACTGGCACAAGAACAGACATATAGATCAATGGAATAGAATAGAGAATCCGGATATCAACCCAATCCACTATGCTCAATTAATATTTGACAAAGGAGGCATGAACATAAAATGGAGTCAAGACAGTCTCTTCAATAAATGGTGTTGGGAAAATTGGACAGATACATGCAAAAAAATGAAACTAGAGCACCAACTTACACCATACACAAAAATAAACTCAAAATGGATACAGGACTTAAACGTAAGACAGGAAACCATAAAAATATTAGAGGAATCTACAGGAAGAAAGATCTCAGACATATGCCAAAAGAACTTCTTTGATGATACTGCTCCAAGGACAATGGAAGCTAAAGAGAAAATAAACAAATGGGACTACATCAAAATCAAAAGCTTTTGCACAGCTAAAGAAACCATCAACAAAACAACAAGAAAACCCACTGTATGGGAGAACATATTTGCAAATGTTACCAGTGATAAAGGTTTAATCTCAAGCATCTACAGGCAACTCACCCAACTCAATAAAAGGAGGACAAATGATCCAATAAAAAAATGGGCAACAGACCTAAATAGAATCTTCACGAAAGAAGACAAAAGGAAGGCCCAGAGACATATGAAAACTTGCTCAAAGTTACTAATTATCCGAGAGATGCAAATCAAAACGACTATGCGGTACCATCTCACACCTATCAGAATGGCTTACATCAACAAATCAACAAACGACAAGTGCTGGCGAGGATGCGGAGAAAAAGGAACTCTCGTGCACTGCTGGTGGGATTGTAGACTAGTACAGCCACTGTGGAGAACAGTATGGAGATTCCTCAAAAAACTAAAAATGGAGCTCCCATTCGACCCAGTGATCCCACTTCTAGGAATATACCCCAAGAAATTAGAAAGGCGAATTAGAAAGGATATATGTACCCCTATGTTCATAGCAGCACAATTTACCATAGCTAAGATTTAGAAACAGCCGAAGTGCCCATCAGCAGATGAGTGGATTAAAAAACTATGGTACATTTACACAATGGAATACTACGCCGCGAAAAAAAAGAAGGAGCTCCTACCATTTGTAACAACATGGATGGATTTGGAGAGCATTATGCTAAGTGAAATTAGCCAGGCAGAGAAAGACAAATATCACATGATCTCACTCATTTGAGGAATACAATCAATGACATAGACTGATGAACAAGAATGGATCCAGAGACTGAGAAAAGTTCATCAGAATGTCAAACCTCAGGGTAAGTGGCAGGTGGTGGGAGTAAGTGGAAAAGTCAATATACTTGAACTCTTGAACTGAGGTAAGTGATTTGTGTTTTTACGTCCCTGACAAAGTTTATATAAAATTATAAAAAAATGGCAGCTAGTCTGACATTGAATTGACATGGCCTAGAGCTTGTCATATCCTATGGAGACCAGTCCTTAGGCTAGGCCCTGCTTAACCACCCATGACACCATAATACTCTTACATGATATTATTCTACAATGTCATTATAATATTTGATATTTGACAACAGCATATTATACAATTATCCCAAATAAACTTACAAACTAATTCTTTGAATGTTGGGCAGCAACTTAAAAAAGGATAGGAAAGAAATTAATCCCTTTCAGAAGGAATTAAGGCACTGGGAAAGCATCCGAGCATTCTATATTGGCCCTTCTTGCCCTTTCTGCCAAGAGGGACCTTCTTGTTACTATCCAAATACACACAGCTGATGCCTGAGTTTTCAGTTCCAGCTGTGGCTGAAGCCTCTGGGCAGCTAGCACCATGGATCTGTATCTCGACCAATGGTGTGAGCTGGGCCCTCTCTGGAGAAGAAACCTGGGTCCCCCGAGATATGTGATCAGTACCGGGACCCCGCCAGCAGGCGAGGGGACCCCAAGCCAGGTACTGGATTTGGAGGCCACAGGGGGGCATGGACTACAAAGGAGACAGAACTGAACCTCACATCACCCTGTTTGGCCCCGGAGGATGGCTGGTTAGCCAGAGACGGGTAAGATTCCTCAGGGAAGGAACAACCTAAGACAGGCACAGTCGCAGAGGGGCCAACAGGAGAGAACTAAAAGGTCAACAGAGGTGGGGCACAGACCCTCATCCACAAACCTTGCAGGGGTTTGAATTCTCACCCCTCCTGAGGGAGGTCTCCTACCCCCAAGGCTGCTTCGCCTCCCACACACAACTCATACGGGGACCCAGGTGGCAGACAGAGACTCGGCCAGCAATAGCTGCTCTATATCTAAATTCAGTCTATTACCAGGAATGCTCAGGACCTACTCAAAATTGCAAATATTCCTTTCCACTAGTATTTACAGGGTAACCTAAGATTTCTGCTTGAGTATTAAAATTGACAGGAAAATAGTAATCAAGTTTTCAGATTAATTTAAATTGGCCAAGTGAAATAAGTGAATACTCAAGAAAATTTTAGTGTACTGGACAAAAAGCTTTTCCTAAAACATTAACTAAAAAATCTATTAGTAGTTCATCTCACTGTAAAATTGCCTAACATCCAAAGAACCTAAAGCAGTCATATTTGTGTGCAAAAATTAAAATTTAAAATTACCAAAACTACAATATAAAATTTACAAAAGTCACCATTAATCAAAAAAGGGGAGGGGACAGCGGGGTAATATCATGTAAGGGGAAAAAAAATATCGAGTAAGTAAAATGCATCTAGAAAATTCTTACTCCAGTAAAGTAAATTCCATTTGTAAAAACAATTGCAGGACACCCATGAAAAAACACACATGGTGTCAAAATAAGCCAAAGGAATATCATTTAGGCAAAAATTAAAAAGAATCCCAAGTCTATTTTGCATAGAGGATCCCTTTGTTAACTTTTGGTCGAGAATGTGTTTGTGTGTTTTCAGAGAACAACTCCAAGACCATGTGGATTCCTGCGACTGTGAGGAACTGATGGATCTGTTCCAGTCACGAGGATGGTCCAGAGATGGGAGACACTGATGACACCTTGCCATGCTAGCAGTCGGCAGCTGTGCATATCTGCAGGCAACCCAGGACCAAACCAGAGAGGATGGATCTTGCATTGACACGATGTGTCCACCATCTGGATACCATTGCTGACTTATACACATAAAGAATTATTTGACACTGAAACTGGGACTCAGAACAGTTGGACATTGAAACTGAGACTGAAACATTTTTTGTGCTTATACATTTATTTCTAGTATGCAGAGGCAAGATATTTTTTAAGAAAAGAAACAGGGGAGAGTGATTGATATAGAGGCAGGATGGCCTTGAACAGGCTGTCAAGCTACAGGGGAAGGCTTGGGTGGATGGGAGGCAGATGCGGGGGGAGATCAACTGAAGGACTTGTATGCATGCATATGAGCATAACCAATGAATGAAAGACACTGGGGCGGGGAGGGGGGGAAGCTGGGGATATGTGCTGGGGGGTGGGGGAGGCTGGGGGGAGGATAAGGGGGAGGGGGAAAGGAAAACATGTACTACTATTATACTGCAAAAAAAATCAATTAAAAAAAAAGTTGGCTACTCAAAGCTACACTTCCTTATTTTTAAAAGGGCAGATAGACTTTGTCCTGCAAATGATTGTACTTAATACTGGCCACAGCTGTGCTTTCAGTTCTCAGACTCCCATCACCTTTGCCATTAGAGCTCCTGGCTTACAAGGAATCTGCTGACTGGGTTCAAACTTACAGAAATGGGGAAAGGCTAGGGGGACAGGGGGAGGGAGGGAGGCTGGGCCAGCTTCAGCAGCTGCCTCGGTGCCTGAGCTGGGCTAACCTGTTCACTGGGTGATGCCTGCCTTCCTCCCTTGGCTTACATTACAGATGAAATGTGCATTTGTGATGTGCCTGGCCAACCTGTTATTCTATGAGATAATGTTTGTTCTTAGCTCTAAACTTTTGAGCACAACCCCCTTCAAGTTGGGAACAAAAGGAAAGTCTTTGTATTTTTTATAACATCGTCCTCCTGTCCTTACAACCAACCATCTCTCCATTGGGGAATGTCTGTGGTTTGACAAATATGAAGAAGAACAAATTCTCTTATGATTCCTTCCAATGACTGTCTTATAGCAATAAACATATTTCCCATTGTTGCAAAGAGAGAAGTCAACAAAGAATGGAGAACAGGGACAGAGGACACTAATCCAAAACTCAAGTGGCCGCTCCTCTCCATCTCTCAGGAAAAAAACAAACATCAAGGCAATTATGTCCTCCTCTTTCACCCTTCTAACAGGCTGGATGAATACCCTTGAGAGAGACCAAGGCTTTTAATGGAAACAACTAGTGACTTGGAGGCCATGACTATGGAAATTGCATTTGGTCTGGATCCAGTAAGCCTTGGTAATAGAATCAGTATTAAGTATAACATGTTCTGCAAGAATAGACATTGTAGGTTTGGCCTATTCTTCTTTGAGCTCTTGGACAATAAGCTGAAATTCCAACTAAATGTGCTCTAACAATTTTGATACTCCGTGTTGTTTCCAATATATCCCATCATGGAACACCTCATTATCACCAGCTCAAGTACTGAAACATGTGGCTTGTGCCAGCTAGAAGGCAGGCAAGAAGCATGGCCGGTCTGGTCTGATTTGCTATTATTGCTCACTTGGGCATATAAGCATTTGGATCCCATGTACTGAAGAACCTTCAAATGCAAAGCCCTGGTAATTTAGGAAGATTCTTTAAAAAATACTTAAAACACAATTGCTGATAGTCTCTTCAGAGGTCATCACAATTGCTGGGGATGATGACCTACACTTGTGAAACTGTGGAGAATATCAGCAGCCACTATATGAATTACTCCCAGAAAAGATAGATATGTAGTTAACTCTTAAATAACATAAGGGTCAAAAGCACTGATGCCCCTGTGCAGTCACACACACACACACACACACACACACACACACACACACACACACACAAATTTGAGGATGCTTAAATTCCCTATGTAAAATGATGTAGATCCATGCATACAGTCGACTCTCTGCATCCATGGACTCCCAACTGCAGATCAAAAACAGTGCAGGTATTTATTGAAAAGCATCTATGTATATGTGGACCTGTGCAGTTCAAACTAATGCTGTTCAAGGCTCAACTACAAATCATGGTTTCCCTCTCCTTTTCTTCATGGAGAGCTGATTTTTAAACATTGAGCACACACCACAGGAGACACTTCTCAGTTGGTATCCATCAGGGGTTAACTTTTGGCATAGGTGACATTACATTAAAAAAAATGGATCCTCATCCTACTTGGTTTGGCTCAGTGGATAGAGCATCAGCCTGAGGACTGAAAGGTTTCAGATTCGATTCCAGTCAAGGGTTATGGGCTTGATCCCCAGTAGAGGGCATGCAGGAGGCAGATAATCAGTGGTCCTCTTTCATCATTTATGTTTCTATCTCTCTTTCCCTCTTCCTTCCTCTCTGCAATCAATAAAATATATGTATTTAAAAATGGATCCTCTGGTTTCGATTCCGGTCAAGGGCATGTACCTTGGCTGTGGGCACATCCCCAGTGTGGGGTGTGCAGGAGGCAGCTGATCGATGTTTCTCTCTCATCGATGTAAAAAAAAATCAATTAAAAAAATGGATCCTCTGGGAATAAAGCTCCTTAGAGAATAACTGGAAGTGTTGGTGGAAGGATGAGAAGGGCTTCCTAACACTTGGAGAGAACTGCTGGCAGAGAATGATTTGCTTTGCTATGACAGCTTGCTAGATGCTGGGTTTCCTTGCTTCCTGTCTTTCTCCCTCCTTCCCTTTCTTCCTTCTTTTCTTTCCTTCCTTCCTTTCTTTTGATGGATGTTGTGAAAATTTCACAAGCCTACCAAGGTGATTAGTAGGTAAGTTTAAGCATCCCTCAGGCTTCAGTATTCATACACCAGAAAGGAAACTATTTGCTATAGCCTGACCTTTGGCCTCTAAAGCAATAGACAAACATTTCTCCTATGCACCGCCTGCCTGCTCAGCTTGCACACCTGCCTATGGAAAGAGCTACTTCTCTACTACACCTGCAGCATGGATGTGACGATTTATCATGGAGAAGTTTCCTTAAGTTGCAAATGATGTTTTCTTGTTATTATAAGCTGAATTGTGTCCCCTCACCAAAAGATATGTTAAAATCTTAACTCCTAGTACCTGTGAGTACGACTTTACTGGGGAAAAGTCTTTGCAGATATAATCAAGTTGCAGTAAAATCATTAGAGTATGACTGGGGTCCTTATACAAAAAGAGAAGACATATACAAACATTGATCCCAGTTGAGGTTTTATATTCTATTCTGGTAGCCATGATGTATTTCACCAGTGATTTTATTCCTGTAAGAAGTACTGAACTATCCTGAGAAATATATTTATACCATCCCCAATATTTCCACAAACCAAACTTTTCTGTAGCTTCATAAATAGTATTACAATTTTTTACTGGCATAGCATCCCCTCTCTCCCATATGCACATGACACGTATGTGAACAACCAGAAGATTATGAAAATAAATGCTATGTAATATGCTGCTTATCATCACCACTCTCTCTATTACATCTGTTGTATTAGGCCTCACCCTGTATAACGAGTGAGAAACTGTGTAGTGACGTTTTACATCTCTCCTATGGGGCCACCACAAATACATGGGCCCTGCTCTAGGGGTTTTGGCAAACTTTGCCTCTTCATATGCTGCATCGGCATCTTCTTTTTCAATCATACAACTTTCATCCTCTATTGATCGTTCTTTCACAAGCAGAGAAATCACATGCTCAAACTTGGAAGAAGGCTCCATTGGTTTGCTTTCCTAAGTTGAGTCAGACACCTGCAGCATGCCACGCAGACCCCCATAGCAAGTGTTTAGCATGCCCATGGGCCCAGGAAACCCCTCCAAGTAGCTGAAATAACAGTCTCGAGGGATAAAGGGGTAGTCCTCCTGCATGGCACTTTAGTTGTTATCAGTGATAACTGGATAATGTCTGGGCTGCAAGTTCTTCTTGACCTTCATGTGAACCACATGTCTTCAGTCCCTGAAGTGAATCCTGTAGGAGAGCTGGTCTTGTACCCCAGCTCCACTGAGCCTGAAGGATATCTTCCTGGAATCACAATTTCAGAGGAAGTGAAACGTCATCCTGGTAGCGCATGGGAGCAGCAGACCTGGAACACAAGTAGCCAAAGGAGAGGCAGCTAGAGATCCCCTGTCAAGTGGGCCTTGGCCCAGGCAGGCACCATGAGTGACCATAGAAAGTGCAGGCAAATAGGAAACAGGCAAGACTATAGCAGCAGTAGCATCTTTTCTAGCAGGAGGAGAGTTGAGAGAGGCTGGAGGTTTGGCCCTCTCAGAGACTGGGAGGGGAGAGAAGTAGCTATACATAACAATGTTGCATTCTTTGTAGGAGGCTGTGCTCAGTGATGTAGGGAGTCTGGGCTGAAAGGTCCCCTGGTCTCTTAGAGAAGACTCAGGGGAAGGATAAGTGGATTTGGTGGCAATTTTAAGACACGTGGTGACTTTTCTTCAAGTCTAAAACATAATAGGTCAACATAACATTAAAATGGAGAATAGCGAGGAGTGTGGAAGCTTCTCTGTATAAGAATTTTGAGGAGAGAATAGATTCTCTCACACTTTATAAAAATTAAATGCAGTTGGGCTAAGTGATGGAAAGGAAGTATAAAAAGATGTCATGGATAGAAAATTCAGGGTGTATAACTATAGTTTCTCATAGAGTGAAACTCACACCTACTCTATGTCACTGAGATTGTAGTCCTAGGAAATTACCCACTAAGACTTGCACATGAATATTCATAGCAGCATTACTCATGAATTTATCTCACCAACTGGAAAAAAGCAAGCAGTACTCAATAGACAAATGGATAAACAAAAAAGCATATTTGTCCAATAGAATATTTTCAGTAAATCAGAAGAAACTCCTGATACATGTAAGAACATGAACGTGTCTCACAGATATGATGATGATGATGATGATGATGATGATGATGATGATAGAAAGAAATGGGACCAAAGCAACTTAATATATGATTTGATTTTTATAAAGTTCTAGAACAGTCCAAAATCAGTTCTGGGAATAGAATTTAAATCAGTACTTTCTTGACTTGGGAATGGAGGAATGGAGGAATGGAGGGAACTTTCTAGAGTAATGGAAAACTTGTGTATCTTGACTGGGATGTGCTGTATATTGTTTGTGTCTTTCCAAGAAAAGAAAAAGAAGAAGGAGAAGGAGAGGGAGAAGGAGAGGGAGAGGGAAACGGAGAAGGAGAGGGAGAGGGAGATGGAGAGAGAGAGAGAGAGAGAGAGAGAGAGAGAGAGAGAGAGAGAGAGAAAGGGAGAGGAAGAGGGAGAAGAAAGAAGAAAGAAGAAGGAGAAGGAGAAGGAGAAGGAGAAAGAGAAGGAGAAGGAGAAGGAGAAGGAGAAGGAGAAGGAGAAGGAGAAGGAGAAGGAGAAGGAGGGAGGAGACACAGAGAAGAACATGAACAGAGGAAAGACTGTGAAGAAGAACATGTACACAGAGAGAATGCTTTATAAACTTTGTTTACAAAAAACAGGCAGTGGGCTGGATTTGACCCATAGACTATAGTTTGCCAACTCCTGACCCAAATCCCCCCAATGAAGGGGTACTGTGCACATGTCCTCAATACTTCCCCAAGGTAACTAAATGCTCTCAGTTTAGTCCTTCTCCAAGGACTATCTTAGGTGGAGAGCTGCTTCATCCAAGGTCACACTCCCTTCAGAGAGCAGCCTAGAGCCAGTGATTGGTAGATATGGGGCATAGAAGCCCAATCTATTTGCCTGAATTATGGACAATTCTAAAATGCCATCTCTATGCTCAATGAGATATCCTGAGTACTTTGCTAAGACTGCATCATAGTTCAACTTCTTCCAAGTTCTACTCCCTCATTCCCCACTTTCCTAAATAAACCTTCTATGTGGCTCCCAGTGCCTATAAGTAAGAAAATATTTGAAAGAATAAAGGGTAGAAAATCACTAGGAAAAAAATAGCCAAGTAAATTCCAGAAAAAAATACTATAAAGAAAATATCACTATTCTGACATCAACAGAGTCTACCACAATTCAGTTCTGACACTTACTTCCTGGACTTAGTGCAGACCTCACAAATTAAGAGTTCAGTCCTCCACAAGATTGCTCTCACCTCAGATGCCAAATGCAAGTTCATGAGGTCCCAGGCCACCCATTCTTCTGACTGACCTATGTAACAAATGTAAGGGTTCCACATCTCCTCAGGTTTGGTAATTTGCTAAAATGCTCACAGAAGCACTGTACTTATAATTATAATTTTATTATAACATACATAGGTCAGGAAAAGTAAAATGAAGACATGCATAGGATGAGGTCTGGGCAGGTCCTAAACACAGAACTTCTGTGTCCTTTCACTGCAGAACCAGGACCCATCACCCTCCTGGCACAGTGATTGCTTCACCAAACAGGATGTTCCCCTGAGCTTGGCACCCAGGGTTTTTATTGGGGCATCCATAGGTAGGCATGATTAAATAGCTAGCCACAAATTTGAACTCTATCTCCAGCAACCCCTCTCCTCCCTGGAGGTCAGGCTGGCTCAGATTCTAACTCTCTAAGGACATGATTGGTCTTTCCAGTGACTAGCATCCATCCGGACACTTCCTAGGGTCCCACCAGGAGTCACCTCATTAGCATAGCAAGGTAACTCCATCCACTCAGGAAATCCCAAGGATTTATGATGCTCCATGCCAGGAACCCAGCACAAACACCAGATGAATTCTTTATTATTCCACACCTACCTAGACACATCAGAAAGAAATTTAAATTTTAAAAAAAGAGCTCATTATCTACAAAGATACAAAAACCACCTTGATATTGTTACCAGCAAGATGATGAAACCTTGGCTCTTGACTTCATGAAGAAAAGATTTCAAACAAGAGATTAAGTGTAGCAAAGCAAGCAAGTAGTTATTGGCCACAGCAAAATCACACTCAGGGCAGTGAAACAAGGAAGGGCTTGGCATAGGAGAAGCAGCAGGAGAGCCTAGGCTGGGCTGCCTTGGCTCACTGGGAAGTCAGAGAAAAAGGAGCCTTGGAGACAAGTTCAGGGGGTTAGTCCAGGACAAACTGCCACTGCCCATTGCTCCCCTAGTGGCAAGTCTCTTGGGGTCCCTTAGAGCAGTGGTCGGCAAACTGCTGCTCCCGAGCCACATGCGGCTCTTTGGCCCTTTGAGTGTGGCTTTTCCACAAAATACCATGGCCTGGGAGATTCTAATTTGAAGAAGTGCGCTAGAAGAAGTTTAAGTTTTAAAAATTTGGCTCTCAAAAGAAATTTTAATCGTTGTACTGTTGATATTTGGCCCTGTTGACTAATGAGTTTGCTGACCATTGCCTTAGAGAAAAGAAGAGGAGGAAGGAATAGTATGGGTGCACTTCCTTGAGGGAGAATATATGTTAGGTCCTTCAGCCTAAGCTTATTTATCTCTCTCTTGCAGGTGGAAATATTAGCGGAGGTTTTAGGCGATGGTCTCAATAGACTATTCATCAGCTTTCCAGGTGTGCTTTTTCAGGGTCATGATCTCCACTGATTGGTTGGCATAAGGGCAGGGATTATTAGGCAATGCCTCTGGTCCTGAGGCAGCCACAGGATCACTTTTCTGGTTTTGCTGTCTTCCGAGCCTAGAGTTGGAATACAGCTGAGGCCTAGATGTCATCTTCAGGGAGGAAAAGGTCAGGGGATCCAAGCTGCATGCCCAACAATACTCTAGGGGAGGAAAGTTCCCCTCAGGGAGAGGTCCTTGTTTCCTCAGTTCTGTCTGTTGCTAGGCACTGGGGGCTTTCTATTTCGGCACTGGTGGCTTTTTTGTAACTGGACCATTCTCCTTGCTTTGTTCAGGTCTGACTAAATGCCTATTACAATATCACACTTCCTATTGACATAACTAGAGAACAAAAAAGACTTCTGAGTAATATTTTCAAAATGTGGAAAGAAAATAACTCAGGTCTCAGAAGTGTGTGTGTGTGTGTGTAGATCATTTTAAGATCTATGCTACTCTATCATATTTGTACATTTTTGCAACACCATTGCTATCCTGAGACAGAACTATTTCATTACCAAAAGAAATCCTTCTCTCTCTCTCTCTCTCTCTCTCTCTCTCTCTCTCTCTCTCTCTCTCTTTCTCTCTCTCTCTCTGTCCCCCCCCCCCACACACACACTGAGTGGCCAGATTATTATGACCACCTGATGTTTGTAGGCAAATTAGCCATACACTGCATCATATAGGATATAGAAGCTGAAGGTCTGTTCAAACACCTTTGCTGTCTGCAGTTACCAAGATAAAACATCTCTAATTCGCACAAGAACACAAGGATTGGACACTCAAGCATTGGAAAAAAGTCATGTGGTCTGATGAATCACATTTCCAGTTGCATCATGCAGATGGTAGAGCGAGAATTTTTCAGAAACAGCATGAAAGCACGCACCCCACATGCATGAGTACAACCCTTCAAGGTGGTGGGGCCAGTGTTATGGTTTGGGGCATGTTTTCTTGGCATGATTTGGGCCAATTCATGTGGAACAATGTCTGATTTAGCACAACATACCTAAGTATCATTGCTGGTCAAGTTCATTCTATCATGTTGATGGTGTATCCCAATGGAGATGACTTCTACCAACAAGACAATGCACCATGCAACAGTGCTTGTATTGTGCAGGAGTGATTTCAAGAACATGAGGGAGACTTTACCTTGCTTAGGTGGCCCCCAAAATCACCAGATCTCAATCCAATTGAGCATTTGTGCGACAAAGTTAAAAGATCCATCAGGCAGCTGGTTCCACAACCATCAAATCTCACAGAACTGGACAGTGCTATTCATCAGGCATGTCAGATTCCTCATATCACCTTTCAGCATCCCATGGAGTCAATGCCAAGAACAATCACTGCAGTATTGAAGGCAAAAGGTGGCCCAATGAAGTACTGATGGGGTGGTCATAATAGTCTGGGCACTCAGTATATATATGTATTAATTTCAGAGAGGAAGGAAGAGGGATAGATAGAAACATCATTGATGAGAGAGAATCATTGATTAGCTGCCTCCTACATGCTCCCCACTGGGGATCAAGCCTGAAACTTAGGCATGTGCCATTGACCGGAATCGAACCTGGGACCCTTTAGTCTGCAAGTTGATGCTATATCCACAGAGCCAAACTGGCTAGGGCATAAATCTCCCTCTTTCTGGTCATGCCCACCCTCTTGCCCTTCACCATCCCTAACCCCTGATAAGCACTAATTTGCTCATCATATTTTTATTTTGTCTCTTTGAGAATCTTGTATAAATGGAATCATAAAGCATAGGACTTTTTGAAGTTGTGGTGTTTTTCTTTTCACTTGAAATGTATTCAAGTTGTTATGTATCAATAGTTCAATCCTTTCATTCCATGGTATGGATGTGCTACAATTTTTTAAAGCATTTACATTTGGATTGGTTCCAGTTTGGCAATTATAAATGAAGTTGCTATGTACAGTCATGTACAGGTTTTTACGTAAATATATATTTTCATTTATCTGAGGAGTAAGATGTCTGGGCTGTGTTAAGTGTATATTTAGCTTTACAGAAAACTGTTGAACTGTATTCCAGAGTGTCTATACTATTTTACATGCTAACCAGAAAATATATGAGAAACCCAATTTCTTCATATCCTCAAGGGTTAGTGTTGTCATTATTGTTAGTTTTAGTTATTCTAATAAGTGCGTTGTGATATTTCATCATGGTTTTAGTTTATATTTTCCTAATGACTGGTGATGTTGAACCTTAGTATCCTGGAGATACTAAAGTTCTGATTGGCATCAAAGGCTGAAAGAGACAGAGCTGGAGAGCAACTAACATTATAGGTGATGCCAGGTGATCATGTACAAGTTCATATTCCCGTTTCCCTTCCCAATGACCTTCTAGGTTCTACAATGTTATCCCTTCTACAGAGCATGTGAATGTATGAAGAAGAACTAGACACTGATTAATTGAATTTTCCTGACAAGTTTAATTTTCCTTTTTATGAGGCTATTACAACAAAGTGCTTAGAGTCCTACCTCTTAAAAGGACTTAACTGTGATCTTACAGCTGTTGGGAGGTTTTGTTCGGAGGCCCCCAATAGCTCTCCTTGCCTGTGAAATGGTTTTGGATAAACCAGGCAAGGCACTCCTGGGGGAGTACCCACCTTGGTCTGTGTGAAGTTAGTCTCTCTTCATTACACAGGGACAACACCCCACTGCTTGATGATGAGGCTATTTTCTGGCCATCTGAAGGGCCAGCTGTTGAAGAACACTGCTGTTCTATAGCAGCCTGAGCTCAGCATGTAAGCACTAGTCCTTTATCTTCCCCCTTACCTATTCTACTTTACTTTTGTACTGTTCCCTACTAGAAAAGTCCCTAATTAGAAGCTTTCTTCAAAAAACTATCAATAACTAGGCAGGAGTGTCTTGGCATTGCCATGAATGTGTCATCAGAGATATTCTAGGGTAAGGAATAAATCACAGGTTTGGAGAAAGACTACTCTGGATTTGAAATCAGCCCTATCATCTTATGTTGGGTTCCTATCCATTGGGAACCTCAGTTTCATCATATCTAAAATAGGAGTAATACCTACCTCAGTGAAATGGCATAGGATTCAATGAAATAATGTATATAATACATAACAGTAGGCACAAAAACATAGCACTTATTAACTACTAGTACTAGCTCCTTTATTTTCTAAAATGTGAAAATTACTTCCTGGGAGGAGAGTCGAATTATACTTAGAGGACCCTGAAACATGTGAGACATGGAGCCTATCACACCCACCATCGATATATATATAACCCTAATATACAAATAGACTGAACAGCAGAACTGAATAACCAGTCACTACGACATAAACTGACCACCAGGGAGTATGGGGGGCTTTGGCAGCAGGCGGCAGAGTGCAGAATTTGGCGGGCCTTGGCTGCGGTGGGATGTTGGAGCAGGTGAGCAGGGGCGCCAGACCAAGGCAGGAAGCCAATTGCTGTCATCAGTGTAATTACTGAAAATTCTTTGCTCCCATGTACCGCAGTCCCACCTGCCACTTGCATCTCCTGCCCAGCACTGACCCTGATTGCTCTACGCTATCAGTGGATGCAAGTAGTGGCTACCAGCCCTGATCGCCCTTCAAGGCCTTCTCCACCTCACCCTGTTCCTGAGGAGCAATCGGGGCCAGTAGCTGCCACACCCACCCACTGACAGCACTGGCCTCACTCATACCAGATGCTGGTGCCAGCCCCAATCACTCTACACTGTAAGCAGGTAAAAGTGGGGCTGGCACTGTCAGCAAGTGGGAACAGCAGCAGCAGAAATGGGGCTGCCAGCAGACAGGGGACTGGGGGCCATGATGAGAAGGGTTGGGTAGGGCACAAAGGATGGGCCAGGAGCTTCCCCTGTGCCCACTGCAGCCTCGTGGCCCACAGTTCCTTTCAAGGTGCATGAATTTGTGCACTGGTCCCCTGGCCCCATTATAATTAAAGTGTCCAGGAGAGTAGCTCTAGGTGATTCTTGTACAAGGCTTGTGGTCATTGAATAGACTGGTGGCCCCACACTCATTTCATTAATATGGCCAAAGACCCATGAGGTTCTGCCCAATGGATGAATAATAGTGAGCCAAATCAATGAAGCTAGTTACTTCAGAATTTGAACCATATCTCTAAGGCAGGGGATGAGCCAGGCAAGGGGCGAATGAGAGATGCCAAGTAACAGAGACCAAGCAAGCCACAAGAGAAAGACGAATCCATCCTGAAAGACAGAAGCCATTCATGGAGCCACCCTGCTCTTCTCCCCATCTTCCCAGATCCCTCAGCAACTCAAGTGTTTCCTAGCACTAAGGCCCTTTCCCTCAGTTGGCTTGAATGGATCTTACTTAGAACCAAGTACTTTTCACACAAATCTACAATATACCTTAATGTCAGGAATAGAGTTTTCTCTTCTCTGTGAGGAAAATAGGAATGCAATTTAGACTGACCAATCACACAGAGGTACATGAGTAAAAAGGTCAGGGGAGAAACCAAGATGGCGGCATAGGTAAACACCTGAAATTGCTGCCTTGCACAACCACTTCAAAACTACAACTAAAAGACAAAATGGACATATCCAGAACCACAGGAAGGCTGGCTAAGAGGAAATTCTACAACTAAAAGGAAAGAGAAAGCACACTGAGACTCACAGGAACTGTGGAAGTAAAATGCAGAGGTACAGAGGAGCACACACTGAGAGGGCTGGCAAATGAATACACGGCTGTCATTTGCAATCTGGAGTGAGATGCAAGCTCCCAACTGCTCTGACCTTCAGTTCCAGGTGAGACTCTGGGGACCCAGCTCATAGGGGGAGAAACTGGACTGTCTGGCAGTGGGCGGAACTCGAGGGCAGCTTTCTTTCAGAGGTGCTTGCAGCAATTACTGAGAGACACTGAGACCTGGGGGCCTCTTATGGCAGGGCCGACAGTCAGCCATTGCTGTTTGCACTGCCCTGAGACCCTGCCCCATCCAAGCTGTTCAAAAAGGTTTTTGCATTTGAATGGCTTGGTCCATTTAAATCTAAAATTATCTTAACAAACTGCAGCTGAGTCAGAGAGACCCAGAACATCCAAAAGAGGACCCAAAGCCCAACAGCAGCTTGCATTGATTCACAGTGGGACCTCATCTGGGCACCTCCAAACACCAAACAAAGAAGAGAAATATGCAGATATCTTCATAGCCCCTGCTGGGTGAACTCAGGAAGAGGCTAAATTAGCACTTCCTTGGAGATCCAAGAGCCAGTGTACCCAGTGGTCAGAGTGGGACCATCCAGATTACAACTCCTTACATCTATAGGGGACACACTCAGGGGACAGACTCAGTGGGCACCAAAGCCCCACTGAAGCAAGTCTCCAGCACAGAAGTTCTCCCATCTTAGACACGGTTGATCCTCACAGCCAATTGGCCTAGAGGCCAATTCCTCCCAGTGATACCAAAAACAATCAAGGCTTAACTATAACAAGACTGTGCACATAGCCCACAAAGGGGGGGGGGGCACCAAGAGTGTCTACCTCAGGTAAATGGGGAGGCCGAGCCACTGGGCCCTATAGGACACCTAGCACACAAAGCCACTTTATCAACAAAGGGAAGCAGCCAAAATGCAGAGACAAAAAAACAGGTCACAAATGAAAGAAATGGAGGAAAGCAAATTACTGGATATAGAGTTCAAAACCACAGTTAAAAGGTTTTTCAAGAATCTTCTAGAAACCACTGATAAATTTAGTGAGACTCTTGAGGACATGAAAAAGAACCAACTAGAAATTAAGCATACACTGACTGAAATAAAAAATAATATACAGAGATCCAAGAGCAGACTGAAGGATCACAAGAATCAAGTCAAAGATTTGAAATACAAAGAAGCAAAAAAATACCAAACCTGAAAAGCAAAAAGAAAAAAGAATCCAAAAATATGAAGATAGTATAAGAGCCTCTGGGACAACTTCAAGCGCACCAACATCCGAATCATGGGGGTGCCAGAAGAAGAGAGAGAGCAAGATACTGAAAACCTATTTGAAGAAATAGTGACCGAAAACTTCCCACACATGGTGAAAGAAATTGACTTATAAGTCCAGAAAGTGTAGAGAACCCCAAACAAAAGGAATCCAAAGAGGACCACACCAAGACACATCATAATTAAAATGCCAAGAGCAAAAGACAAAGAGAGAATATTAAAAGCAGCAAGAGAAAAACAGTTAATTACCTACAAGGGAGCACCCATACAATTATCAGCTGATTTCTCAACAGAAACTATGTAGGCCAGATGGGAGTGGCAAGAAATATTCAAGGTGATGGATAGCAAGAACTTCCAACCAAGATTACTCTACCCAGCAAAGCTATCATTCCGAATTGAAGGTCAGATAAAGAGCTTCACATACAAGAAAAAGCTAAAGGAGCTCATCACCACCAAACCAGTATTATATGAAAGGCTGAAAGACATTCTTTAAGAAGAGGAAGAAGAAGAAAAATGAAAAATAAAATTAGAACAACAAATACATATCTATCAACACATGAATCTTAAAATCAAGTGAATTAAAAATATTATGAACAGAATAAACTGGTGAATATAATAGAATCAGGGGCATGGAAAGGGAATGGACTGACAATCCTCGAGGGCAAAAGGGTGTGGGGTGGGGGAAGAGACTGGACAAAAATCATACACCTATGGATGAGGACAGTTTGTGGAATGGGTAAGGGCAGATGGTGGAGAGGGAAACTGGTGGAGGAAAGTTGGGGGGGAAAAGAGGAACAACTGTAATAGTCTGAACAATAAAGATTTATTTTAAAAATAATAATAATAATAAAAATTCCTGGGAACTGCTAGGACACCAACCATAGAAAAGCACACATCAAGCCCTAATTGGTTTGGCTCAGTGGATAGAGAGAAAGCCTATGGACAAGGGTCTCAAGTACCTCAAGAGCATGTACCTCAGTTACAGGCTCTTCCCCGGCCTAGAACCTGGTTGGAGCTTTTGCAAGAGGCAACCAATGGATGTGTTTCTCTCACATTGATGTTTCTCTTTGTCATTCCCTCTGTCTTCCATACTCTCTAAAAAATCAATGGCAAAATATCTTTGGATAAGAATTAACAAAATAAATCAAACAAAAAAAGAAAAGAGAGAAAGAATAGCACAATAGGTAAAGGACATGATTCACTTGGTAAAGTGACTATTTATCAGATTTTCTTCTGACTCAGCCTTCTTCCTAGTCCTTGGACTTCCCCACAGTGACTTTTGGTGGTGGGCAGAGCACAGCCTGTCATAACAAACAAACAAATAAAATACTGAAAACCTATTTGAAGAAATAATCACCTCTCTTTCTGTTTCTGGCATCAAGGGTGTGGGTACATAGCCCCATTTCAGACAATTGGGAATTCACAGGAATCTGAATCTCAAATACCATATGATTTTACTTATATGTGAAACCTAAAAAACAAAGTAAATGAACAAACAAAATAGAAACAAATTTGGTATATACAAAGAGCAAACTGATAGTCGGCAGGTGTGTGGATGTTGGGGGCTGGGTGAAAAGGATGAAAAGATTAAAAAGTACAAATTGGAAATTCAAAATAGTCACAAGGATATAAAGTAGAACATAGGGAATATAGTCAACAACTCAGACAGATACTGAAAGATACCATTGCATTAGATGTGCAGTGGCAGCCATATATAGCAGGAATGAATAGTCACTGCATTGTGTTCAGGAGTGATGGGGCAAACAGTGGGGGTGTAGGTTGAGGATATGAAGGTCGTACCTTTGCAGTTTCCCATCAGAATTATTTCTGCTGTCCTCCCTCCTTTTGCATTTCTTCTGGCTTTCTTTTGATTCTAGGAGCTACCAGCCATCTTTCCCATAAATTATTTGTGTATGTGTGTATATATGAAGTCTGTAATGTTTTATTTTTTAATTTTTTAAACTTTTTAATTATGTTTTACATTCAGTATTATATTAGTTTCAAGTGTACAATATAGTGGTTAGACATTTATGTAAGTTATGAAGTTGTCTCTAGTACCCACTTGACCCAAAAGCCCTAGTACCCACTTGACACCATTCATAGTTATTACAATATTATTGACTATATTTATCTTTCTCAGACAGGGATAGGGTAAAAGAGAAAGAGAGAGAGATCAATTGGTTGCCTCCTGCATACACCCCAACTGAAGCAGGGGATCAAACCAGTAACCCAGATACATGCCCTAAACCCAGAATCAAATTCATGGTCCTTCCCTTTGTAGACCAACACTCTAACCATTTTGCCACACTGACCACTACTATTTCTAATATGTTTAATGATTGTGCATAAATTTATTTTTTCCAATGTTGTGCTGATAAACCGACTCAAAAAAAGAAAAGAGCCTTAATTTGTATCATTTGCCAGTTTCCATAGTGTAAATATTTCCACCATGATGGGAAACTACCAACATGACATTATAGAAACGACTACTGTGATGCCATTGAACATGGAGTTGGGAAGAGATGCTAACAAATAGCTGGTGTGAACCAGTTCCATTGTTATTTCCTTTTAGCAGATGTGACAGAGATTCACATTCTCTTTGGGATGTCTTCATGGGCAGAACTAAAACCCTGACTTCATTGTCTTTTAAAATAAGGAAAAATCAATATCTGACATAAAATGAAATCAGTTCCAAAAGTGGTTAAGATCCTTCCTCAAATTCATCTTGAAAACCTGGATTCTTTCTACTCAGCAATAAAAAATAAGGAAATCCTATCTTTGGCAACATCATGGACAGACCTGGAGAGTATTATGCTAAGTGAAATAAGCCAAGTACCATATGATTTCATTCATATGTGGAATCTAATGAAACTAACAAACAAAATAGAAACAGACTCATAGACATAGAGAACAAACTGTCATCCGTCAGAGGGGAGGGAAAAGGGGTTGGGTGAAAAAGTAAAGCAATTAAGCAAAAAAACAACAACAAACTCATAGATACAGACAATAATTACCAGAGGGAAAGGAGGTGGAGGGAGGTAGAAAGGGGAAAGAGGGCATAGATGGTGACAGGAGACTTAACTTTGGGTGGTAAACACACAATACAATATACAGATGATGTATTATAGAACAGTACATTTGAAACCTATATAATTTTATTAACCAATGTCACCCCAATCAAATCAGTTTTAAAAAGTATACCCTGTGAACATCCAAAGAAAGAAAAATACAAAACCTGATTCTTTTATCTTTCTACTAGAGTCCCAGTGCACAAATTCACGCATAGATGGAGTCTGGCTGACCCAGCCCCAATTGGGGTGGATTAGGGCAAGGCCTCTAGGGAGGAGGAGATGGTAGGAGGTTGGCCAGCTGGCCCGTCATGCTTGGGGCCCCAATCAGGGCTGGGTCAGCTGGGGAGAGGACTCAAAGGCAATTGGCCAGCATGCCCCACCCCTGATTGGGGTCAGGGACTGATTGGGGATAGGATCAGCCTTGGGGAGGAGCTATGGGGGGTGGGCCAGCTGGCCACACCCCTGAATGTAGGGGGGTGGATTTATCGGGGATCAGTGCCCTGGAGAGGGAACATGAGAGGTTGGTTGGCCATCCCCACCCCCAATTAGTGCAAGCAGGGGTGGGGGTTGATCGAGGGTGGAGTTGGCAGGGTAAGGGCCTGTGGGCTGATCAGGGTGATGGGGGTTGATCAGGGGTGAGGCTGGCCATAGGGAGGGGCTGTGAGTGATGGGCCAGCTGGCCCTGCCCCCAAATGGTGTGGGGGGAACCAATCAGGGGGCAGAAGCAGAGAGAGGGGCTGTAGGAGGTTGGCCAGCCAGCCCCACTCCCTATTGGGGTGTAGGGGCAATCAAGGGCAGGGCCGGTGATCAGCGGCAGGGCCAGCGGGGGGTGGGGGGAGGGCCAAGGGGGAAGTTGGCCTGCCTACTGCCTCCTGCCACTCAGGGTGAGGCTGGCTGAGGGTAGGGGCCACTGAAGGTTGGCAGGCTGGCCCCACCCCTGATGAGATCAGTTTGCTAGCTGCACTGGGCATCATAGCGACTGGTTGTTCCAGTTATGGCAATGTTCTGGTCACTGGGTTTTTATATACTAATTAGAGGCCTGGTACACAAAATTTGTGCACACGGGGGGATGTCCCTTGGCCCAGCCTGCACCCTCTCCAATCTGGGACCCCTTGAAGGATGACCGATTGCCCGTTTAAGCCTGAACCAGTTAGGATCAGGCCTAAAGGAGCAATTGGACATCCTTCTCACAATTCAGGACTGCTGGCTCCCAAATGCTCACCTTCCTGCCTTCCTGATTGCCCCTAACCGCTTCTGCCTGCCAGCCTGATCACCCCCTAACCACACCCCTGCCAGCCTGTTTGCTCCTAACTGCCTTCCCCTGCAAGACTTGTCACCCCTTTCTGCCCTCCCCTGCAGGCCTGGTCCCCCCAACTGTTCTCCCCTGCGGGCCTGGTGCTCCCCAATGCCCTTCTCTGCAGGCCCAGTTGCCCCTAACTGCCCTCCCTTGCAGGCCTAGTCCCTCCCAACTGCCCTGCCCTGCTTACCTGATCACGCACAACTGCCCTCCCTTGCATAACTGGTTCCTCCCAACTGCCCTCCCCTGCTGGTCATCTTGTGGTAGCCATCTTGTGTCCACATTGGGCAACCATCTTGTGTGTTGGAGTGATAGTCAATTTGCACCTTGGGGTGTAGTGCGGCCTGGGCTTGGGGTCTGTGGTAGTTTTCAGGCTGGCCATGTCCCCTGGCAACCCAAGCAGAGGCCCTGGTATCTGGGATTTATTTATCTCCTATAATTGAAAGTTTGTAGCCTTGAGCAAAGGCCAGGGTTATGGGGAGCTTGTCTTTCTCCATTGCTAGGGGTAACTTAAGCCTCCTGCTCTCTCCAGCTCCGTGGCTGCCACCATTTTTGTTGGGGTTTATTTATCTTCTATAATTGAAACTTTGTAGCCTTGAGTGCAGGCCTTGGCCAGCCTGGATGTGCAGGAAGTTTGCCTTTCTCCATTGCCGGGGAAACTCAAGCCTTCTGGTCGCTCCATGGCCACAGCCATTTTGGTCAGGTTAATTTGCATACTTGCTCCTGATTGGCTGGTGGGTGTGGGTTGTGGGTATAGTAGAGGCACAGTCAATTTGCATATTGCTCTTTTATTATATAGGAGGAAATATAGATGCTACTATCTCAGAATGCTGTCAATTCCAGACACCTAGCATGACAATATCTACTAATCAGAGGAAAGGGAACAGTTACCTCTCATGTGTCTTTTTACCAAAAGGAAAGTCAGTACAGGTATTAATACAGCTCTTAATATATCTGCATTTTTCACTGGAGTCAGAAAACACATGCACTGGGTCACATTCAAAGAAGATGAAATTGCCTGTCTTTGCACGATGAGGAAACATTTCTTGCACAGTTATCCACCACTGTCCTCTGGTCTTTCAGCAGTATCCCAAATGTCTTTCATCCACTGGGAGAATGGGGTGAAGGGAGTAAGAAGACCTGGCTCAGATCAGTCATGTGACTTCTCTTCCATTTGTAGAATAAAGATACTAGATCAATGAAGGTATAGAAATTTACAACTTTATATTTCTAGATCCTAGAATCTTACAAAAGATGAGCTGAGGTCATGGAAAGTGAAACAATGAATGCACCATGCCCAGAATGTACCAAATCTCACTTTCCTTTCTCTTCCTTCCTTGCACGAAACTTCTTCCAATTCTGTGAAACTTCTGGGGGTAAAAGTATGCAGGTATATAAAAGCAAAAAATAAAACATTTCCAAAAGTGTTTGTCAGCTATTATTAAAGGGAAAACTGTGCTTTTAAAAGCAATGTGAACACTGGTGGAGAGAACAAATCACCACCGACACTCTAATCTCCTCTGCCTTATAGGTCTGCTGGTCCTCATCCCGTCTAATAACAGAGTAAATGCAGAGAACCAAGATGGCGGCATAGGTAAAACACCTATCTTGCCGTCATACTCAGCAATTTTAATACTACAACTTAACGAAGGAACAAACACCTTCCAGAATCACCAGAAAGCTGGCCGAGTGAAAATTCCACAAATAAAAGTGAAAATAAGACACTGTGACTCAGAGGAGCAGCGGCGGACAGCGTTGAAAGGTTCGCGCAGAGAGAGGTTTGGAGCGCGCACCAGCGGAGAGGGCGGGCAGCTGAAAACCAGCCAGTTTTCTCAAACGGGGAGACAAAGATGTCCCACTGGACTGATTCTCCAGCTTTGGGTGAAGTCCAGGGAACCCACTATCATACGGGGTGAAAACTGGACAGTGGGAGGGCACGCCAAAGCTCGGGTGCTGCAGGGCCCTCGCTGCTTGTGGAGAAGGCAGCTTGCGCGCAAACAGCTCAGCTGCGTAACCGCATAGAGAGCGCTCTGCAACTTGTCTCTCATTCGGAAAACCATCAGTCTGCTTTGTTTTACGACCCTGGGTGAGACATTGGGTGTGCAGAGTCATTTGGGGAGAGTCTGAATTCCCAGGCAGCTGGTGGAGCTCGGCAGCGGCTCTCTCTCAGAGGTGCTGGCAGCCATTGCCCCTGGCACAGAGTCCCTGGGGCTGCATAGGGCAGAGCTAACGCTGTCTTCTTGGCCCGGAGACTCCGCCCATCCAACCTGAGCACAGCTGACCTTCACAGACAATTGGCCTGTAGGTCAACCCCTCCAAGTGCTAACAATGATTAACCTGAGCTTAACTTCAGCAAGACTTTGCAACCCATATCCACCTCAGGTAACTGGGGTGGCTGACCCACTGTCCCTAGTAGGAAGTCTACCACACAAAGCTAATTGACCAACTCAGAAAAGCAGCCACCATGCAGAGACATGGAAAGAAATCAGATGTGAAAGAAATGGAGGAAAAAAAACGACTGGACATGGAATTCAAAACCACGGTTATAGGGCTTTTCAAGAGGCTCCAACAAAAGGTCGAGGCCTATAAGGAAATAAGCAAGACTGCAAAGGAAATGAATGAGTCCTACAAGGAAATGAACGAGACCGACCCTCAAGGATATGAACAAGACCTGCAAGGAAATGATCAAGACCAGTGTGGAAATGATCAAGACCAACGTGGAAATGAATGAGTCCTACAAGGAAATGAAGGAGACCCTCAAGGATATGAAGGAGATTCTCAAGGACATGAAAAAGGACCAACCAGAAATTAATCATACACTGACTGAAATAAAAAATATTATACAAAGACCTAAAAGTACTCTGGAGCACCCCAAGAACCAAGTTAAAGATGTGAAATACAAAGAGGTAAAATCCACTCAGCTGAAAAAGCAAGAATCCAAAAGAATCCAAAAAATTGAAGATAGTGTAAGGGGCCTCTGGGACAACCTCAAGCATACCAACATCCAAATTATAGGGGTGCCAGAAAAAGAGAGAGAGCAAGACAATGAAAACCTATTTGAAGAAATAGTGACCGAAAACTTCCCACACCTGGTGAAAGAAATTGATTTAGGAGTCCAAGAAGCACACTGAACCCCAATATATAGGAACCCTAAGAGGACCACACCAAGGCACATCATAATTATAATGCCAAGAGCAAAAGAGAAAGAGAGAATATTAAAAGCAGCAAGAGGAAAACAGTTAGTTACCTATAAGGGAGCACCCATACGATTGTCAGTGGATTTCTGAACAGAAACGATGCAGGCCAGACGGGAGTGGCAAGAAATATTCAAAGTGATGAACAGCAAGAATCTACAACCAAGATTACTCTATCCAGCAAAGCTATCATGCAGAATTGAAGGTCAGATAAAGTGCTTCGCAGATAAGAAAAAGCTAAAGGAGTTCCTCACCACCAAACCAATATTATATGAAATGCTGAAAGATATTCTTTAAGAAGAGGAAGAAGAAAAAAATTAAAGTGTAAATTTTCAAGAAAAAATACACATCTATCAACAAATGAATCTAAAAATCAAGTGAATTAATAACCTGATGAACAGGATAAACTGATGAATGTAACAGAATCACGGACATAAAGAGGGAATGGACTGACTACTCTTGGGGAGAAAGGGGGTGTGGGAAGTACAGCAAGAGACTGGACAAAAATCTGCAACAATGGGAGAGGACATTGGAGGTGGGTGAGGGTGGAGGGTGGGATGGGTACCAGGTGGAGGGGAACTATAGTGAGGAAAAAAAAGGGAACCATGTAATAAATAAACTGAACAATAAAGATGAAAAAAAATTAAAATTAAAAAAATTAAAAAAAGGAAAAGCTAAAGGAGTTCATCACCACCAAACCAATACTATATGATATGCTGAAAGATATTCTTTAAGAAAAGGAAGAAGAAAAAGATAAAAGTGTAAATTAGGAACAACAAATACACATCTATCAACAAATGAATCTAAAAATCAAGTGAATTAATAAGCTGATGAACAGGATAAACTGGTGAATGTAACAGAATCATGGACATAGAGAGGGAATGGACTGACAACTCTTGGGGAGAAAGGAGGTGTGGGAAGTGCAGCAAGAGTCTGGACAAAAATCATGCAACTATGGGAGAGGACAGTGGAGCGGGAGAGGGCGGAGGGTGGGATAGGTACCAGGTGGAGGGGAACTACAGGTTGAAAAAAAAAGGGAACAATGTAATTAATAAACTGAACAACAAAGATTTTTAAAAAAGGAAAAAAAGAGTAAATGCAAATTGATCGTACCTCTGCCACACACATAAGCCATGGCCACCAGCCAATCAGAAGTGAAATTGCAAATAAACCCAACCAGCATGGCTGCCAGCCACAAAGAGCAGGAGGGAGGCTTGGATTTCTCTGGCAATGAAGGAAGCCAAGCTTTTCACCTGCCCTTGCTGACTCAGGCCTCCACTCAATGCTACAAAGTTTCAAATATAGAAGATAACGATGGCCGCCACAGAGCTGGAGAGAGTGGGAGGCTTGAATTGCACCCAGAGATGGAGGAAGCCAAGCTTTCCACCTGCTCTGGCTAGCCCAGGCCTCCAGTTAAGGCTACAAAGTTTCAATTATAGAAGACAAATAAAACCCAACAGTAATGGCTGCTGCCATGGAGCAAACAGAAGGCTTGGCTCCTCACCAGGTTACAAAGTTTCAATTGTAGAAGAAAAATAACTCCCAGATACCAGGGCCTCCACTTGGGTCACCAAACCACCACAGGCCTCTCTCCCAGGCCACCCCACGCTCCATGGGAACCCCACCCTGATCCAGGACACCCTTCAGGGCAAACCACCTGGCCCCCTCCCATGCACCAGGCCTATCCTATCTAATAAAAGAGTAATATGACCATCACTCCAACACACAAGAGAGTTGCCCCAGGTGGTCAAAGATCCTGCCCCCATGTGGACACAAGATGGCCACCACAAGATGGCCAGCAGGGAAGTGCAGTTGGGAGAAACCAGGCCTATCAGGGAGGGCAGTTGTGGGTGATCAGGCCAGCAGGGGAGGGTTGGCAGGGACTAGGCCTGCAAGGGAGGGCAGTTTGGGCCAAACAGGCTGGCAGGGAAGCAGTTAGGCATCAATCAGGCTGGCAAGGGAGTGGTTAGGGGGTGATCAGGCTGGCAGGCAGAAGTGGATAAGGGCAATCAGGGAGGCAGGCAGGCACACAGTTGGGAGCCAGTAGTCCTGGATTGTGAGAGGGATGTCCAACTGCCTGTTTAGGCCTAATCCTAACTGCCTTCACATCCATCCCAGATTGGAGAGGGTGCAGGTGAGGCTGAGGGATACTCTCCTCCCCACCACCCTCTATGCACAATTTTTAAAAAAATACATTTTATTGATTTTTTAGAGAGGAAGAAAGAGGGATAGAAAGTCAGAAAAATAGATGAGAGAGAAATATCGATCAGCTGTCTCTTGCCCCTCCCCCTACTGCAGATGTGCCCACAACCAAGGTACATGCCCTTGACCGGAATTGAACCTGGGACCTTTCAGTCTGCAGGCTGACGCTCTATCCACTGAGCCAAACTGGTTTTGGCTCCCTGTGCACGAATTTTGTGCACCGGGCCTCTAGTTCTATATAAATATGCTAAGTGTTCAGTTGTCCATTCAACCAATCAAAGCTAATGATATGCTAAGGCCACTCAACCACTTGCTATGACATGCACTGACCACCAGGGGCTGACAGTCATCTAATCGATATGATGTGCACTGATCAGCAGGGGCAGACACTCCAATCAGTAGGTTAGTTTGCTGCTGGGGTCCAGCCAATTGGGACTGAGCAAGATGGGCTGGACACACCCTGGAGCCCTCCTGCAGGCCCTCTCTGGCTGGCCAATGTGGAATCCTTTTCACGTCCTGCATATCCAGGGTTCCCATGTCAGGGTTCAGCATCTGGAGGAGGCCGCACACAATGAATAGAGACTTAGAAAAGCATTAATTTTGGGGAATCATGGGGGCCAGGCAGGAGCCCATCTCTAGTGGAGGGACTGCTCCCAGCTCTGGCTTTCCTATCCCCTTTTATTAGGGCCAAGTGATACATCCATCAATCAGCAAGAATTAACACAAGACAAAAGGTGTGGAAGCTTTTACAATTACAAATGTCTCACCTAAACAATGAGTAAACAGTTACATTAAGCTTTGACCAGGTTTCCTGTTTGTTCTATTTACATCTCTATTGGTGAGGCAATGTCTGGCTTCCCACATCTCCCCCCTATCCTTCCACTCTTAAAAATTATGGCATCTGTAGACCAGAGTCCTAGCTTCAATGTCCAACAGTTTTAAGTCCCAATATCGATGTTCAAAAGTTGTAAGTCCCAATATCGATGTTCAAAAGTTGTAAGTCCCAATATTGATGTTCAAAAGTTCCTTATATGTATATGTCCGCAGTGGCATCTGGATGGTAGACAAATGGTGTCAATGAAGGTCCAACCCTCTCTGGTTTGGTCCTGGGCAACCTGCAGTGATGCACAGCTGCTGACTGCCAGCATGGCAAGGCGTTGTCAGCACCTTCCATCTCTGGATCGTTTTTCCTCCTGTCTTCATGGATGGAGGACGCGTGTCAATTCCTCTGCTTTAGGAATCCACATGGTTTTGAAGTTGTTTTCTGAAAATACACAAGCATATTCTCGACCAAAAGTTAATAAAGGAATCTTTTGACTTGGGATCCTATATCTTTTCCCAAACAGTTTTCCTTTGGGTTACTATGAAATCATGTGTGTTTTTTATGGGTGTCTTACTGTTAGGATTACATATAAAAATAATTTTTAAAGTAAAAATTTTTAATGTACTTGTAGGAATAATTTTTTCTTACATGATATTGCTCCACTATCCCCCTTTTTTGTGAATTAAATGTAGGCATTTGGAAACTTTATAATGCAATTTTGATAACTTTAAATTTATAATTTTTTGCATAATAGGTTCATCTCATGTTAAGCAATCTTACCATGAAATGAACTACCAATAGAAATTTTAGTTAATACTTTAAGAACCGCTTTATATCCAGTACAATTAAATTTCCTAGAATTTTCACCTATTTTCTTTTAGCCAAATTAAATTAATCTGAAAAACTTGACTGCTATTTTACTGTCAAATTTCATACTCAGACAACAATCTTAGTTTACCCTGTAAATATTAATGGAAAGGATTGTTTGCATTTTTGAGTAGGCCCTGAGCATCCCTGGTGCTAGATATAGGGTAGCTGCTGTTAGCCAAGTTTCTGTTTGTTGCCTTGGTCTGATCTGGGCTGGTCCAAATCTTTGTTACCTGGGTCCCGATATGGGCTGGGCGTGGGAAGTGAAGCAGCCATGGGGCAGGAGACCTCCCTCAGAAGGGGCGAGTGTTCAAGCCCCTGCAATGCTGGGGGTGAGGTTCTATGCCCCACCTCTGTTGGCCCCCATGTTCTCTCCTGATGGCCCCTCTGCGACTGTGCCTGTCTTAGGTTGTCCCTCCCATGAGGAATTTCACCCGTCTCTGGCTAACCAGCCATCCTCAGGGGCCAAGCAGGGTGATGTGAGGTTCAGTTCTGTCTTCTTGGTAGCCTGTGCTCCCGTGGCCTCCACGCCCAGTGCCTGCCTTGGGATCCCCTTGCCTGCTGGCGGGGTCCCGGCACTTGATCACATGTCATGGGGAACCCAGGTTTTTTTTCTCCAGGGAGGGCCCAATTCACTCCATTGGGCGAGAGACAGATCCATGGTACCAGCCACCACAAGACTTCATCCACAGCATGTACAGAAAATTCAGGTAACAGCTGTGGGCAATTAGATTGTGAGAAGAGGATCCCTTCATGGCAAAAGGGCCAACATAGAATGTTCAAGTGCCTATCCAAAAAGGCCATCCACACAGTGGAAGGGATTAAATCCTTTCATGTCCTTTTTAAATTGCTGCCAATCATTCAAAGTTTTAGTTTATAAGTAAGTTTGAATTAATTGTACAATATGCTGTTGTAAAATATCAAAAGTTATAATGACATTGTAGAATAATATCATGTAAGAATATTCTTTGCTTTAAGCCATGACATTAAATTTCCAAACTGGCTGTCAATTTCTTTTTGTATAGACAAAATCTAATTACATGTTCTGTACCTATCCTAGGAGCAAGTGGTGATAGTAAATGTGTTATAGTTTTTGCCTACCCTCCTTTGGTGTCCATGCAAGGCGAAGCCTTTCTTTAATTTTGCACACAAAGGAGTAGTGGTTTGAATTAGTGTCATAAAAAGAGAAGCTGGGTAGCGACACCTATGTAATTATACTTCCTTGCCCCACCCCTGTTACTCTTGGATGAACCAAGATGTTTAGTACATAGGTGATTAACCCACATAAGGGTTCTTACCCATGAAAGGTCAGGAACATAAGTCCAAAATACTTTCCCATTTTGCCCCAGGTAATATTACCATACGGTTGATCACTGCTATTATGGCCAGAAAGATGTCCTCAGGCATCTGTACCATCTTCTTTACCATGGTCTGGGTGGTCTCTGGGCTGTTTGTTGTCCTCCTGCTGTTCATCTTCAGTAGATTGCTTGGAGTCGCTGTTTTCTGTGTCTGAGGTAGCTGATTGTCTGCAGCTGCATGGTGTGGCTCCAGGTGTAAGGTCCTCATAATTCTGGCTAGTCTCCCTTTTAGATTCCTGATGCAGTTTAATATTTCTAGCAGGGATCCACACGGGTTTGGAAAAATTCTCTGGAAATATGCAAGCATACCTTCTGCCAAAGGTTAATAATGGATCAGGTCCCTTCCATAAACCGGATTCAGGATCCTTCCATTTAACTAGACCACTTTCTTTTGTTATATTCTGGTGCCAATGGGTCTCCATAGGCGTTTTCCCATTTTCGCCACAAGTGAAAAAAATTTAAAGCAATTAAGGCTTGGTGCAGCCTACCCAACGGTGATTTCTCCATAATCCCTCCTTTTTGTTTTTCAAGTTGGGATTTTAACCTTTGATGCTGTCATTCAATAATGGCCTGTCCTTGGAAATTATAAGGTATCCCTGTAATGTGCTGAATTTTCCACTTTTTACAAAATTCCTGGAATTGACAGCTTATATAAACAGGCCCATTATCAGTTTTAATAATTTTTGGAACTCCCCTGACGGCAAAAGCAGCTAGGCAGTGATTAATAACCTGTTTTGCCGTTTCTCCTGTAGATGCAGTAGCCCATAGGACTTTTGAAAAGGTGTCTACAGAGACATGTAATGCTCCAAGGCGTCCAAAGGGAGTATAATGTGTTACATCCATTTGCCAGATATGGTCTCTTAAACCTCTAGGGTTGATTCCTGTGTTAGGCCCTTGAGGTAGATGTAACATACAAGTGGGACATTCCTTAATAATCTGTTTTGCCTGTTGTCGAGTGATTGAAAATTGTTTAGACAACATTTTGATAGGCTGATGTAAAAGCTGATGAGATTCTGAGGCTTCTTTTAATAAAGCAACCAATTGATCAGCATGTGCATTTCCTTTTGTTAAAAAGAACCAGACAGGACACTATGAGCCCTGATGTGAGTGATATAAAAAGGATACTTTCTCTGTTGTACAATCTGCTGAACTTGTTTAAATAATAAAAATAAACTTTGATCACTAAGCCATTTCAACTGGGCAGTTTCAATTCTATTCACTAAGTTTGCAGCGTAAGAGGAATCAGAGGCAATATTAAGAGGCTCTTGGAAGTCCTGCAATGTAGCCTTAATAGCTTTAAGTTTAATTCTTTGTACAGAAGTATGACTGCTCAATATGACTCCATCTGAATATATTGTATGATGGGCAGCTTTCCCATTAGATGATCCATCAGTAAAAACAGTTAAAACTCCAGGAATAGGTTCCTGTCTAGTATTTTTTGGTATAAAGATGGAGATATTATATGAAAATTATAGTAATTTACCTTTTAATAGGTGACAGCTAAGTTTCGCTGAATAGCCACTTAACGCAATTTGCCAATTCACATCAGTCTGAAACAACATTTCTAATTGCTTCCCAGTATAGGGGAGGTAGAGACACTGGGGCTCTTCCCCTCTAAGCTGTTTACAGCGTTTTCTAATTTGAAATAATAATTGGGCTATTAGTTCTACATATGTAACTGCAGTTTTAGAGGATTGATGTCATAGGAGGACCCATTCAATAATAGTAAAAGAATTTTTATTTTGAAAGATGACTCCAGTGGGACTATGTCCAGTAGGATTAATTTGTCCCAATAAAGGCAATTTGGGCTGGACCCATGCTACTTGGGCTAAGGAGATTGCCTGCTCAACTCTTAGCAATTCCTTCTTAGCTTCATCTGTTAAAGCTCTAGTAGAGGAAAGATTATAGTCACCTCTAAGCAAATTAAATAAATTTGTCATTTCTCCTGTAGAGATCTTCAGATAAGGTCTTAACCAGTTAATGTCCCCTAATAATTTCTGAAAGTCATTTAAAGTTTTAAGACAATCTTTCCTTATTTCCACCTTCTGAGGCCTAATGCATTGGTTTTCAATTATGGTTCCCAGATATTGAAAAGGCGTTTCTTTTTGTACCTTTTCTGGAGCAATTCTTAAACCCCATTTAGGGAGTTCCTCTTGTAACTGGGAGAACATAGCCAAAATCTGATCTTCCCGTGGGCTTGCTAAAAGCAAGTCATCCATATAATGAATAATATAACATTGGGAGTATTTGTCTCTTAAAGGCTGAACAGCTTGAGCCACATATTTTTGACACAAAGTAGGGCTATTGGCCATTGCTTGAGGCAAAACTTTCATAACATTTAATATTTGTATAAGTAAAATATATTGATTAATTTTATTTGAAAAAATTTTCTATGCTATTTCAAGTATAATTTAAAAATATTTAAGAGAGAATAGACTTTTGAAAACATTTCTGGGCCCTTGAAATATCCAAAAGTTATGCTCACGGTCTTGAAATATACTTGGAAAGATCAAATATACATATATGTATATATATGATTTAAAGATTATATATTTAAATTACTTTTAAAGAATATCAATTAAATTTAAACTGGATCATAGAATTCTCCTTTTTAAATTTAGACCAACAAGTAAAATATTTTGAATTTCTAATTACCAGAGAACACATAACTCCTTTTTTTTTCCCCAAAAAACAAGTTATACTTATAGGCATTTAATTACCACATTTATATAATTTCTCCCAATTTAATTTGCACTTTGAATTTCTAAAGCTGGAAAGTTAAACATTTAGCAGTTCCTAGATTAATAATAGTTCACATTTCTAAGAAAAATACAAGGCATTATCAATTAATAACTTCAATTCTGTCCTCTAGGTTTTTCTCATGAGGAAGTAAATATAAACTTTTGACTTTTATTAGCCAGTGGCTCTGAAAAACCAATTTTGATTTTTTCAAATGTAAATTACCACATTCCTTAAAGATGGCTACTGGCAGGAAACTGGTTCTACCTTTGTGCCAGGGGAAGGGCAACTACCCTTCTTCCTCCATTAACAAAGGGCATAGCCAGTTACCTGGACGTTTTAGGTCTTTATAATTAACACATTATTTATCGATTTTCAACAATTTTTGAGTTTCAAATCCAATTCCAATTATTTTAAGACATTTACTTTGAATAAATTCTTTTGTAACACAATTTACTGATTTTCTTAAAGGCCTTTGCTAGCATTTTAAAAAGCCACTCTTTATTATGGAAATACTAGTCTGCTCCTGGAACTAGCTTGAGTTGTATTCTGCTGGTTTATATCCGCCATCTTCCTTGGATTGAAAACACTCAGGTTTTTATTCTGTACATAGTAAAAGGTTAAGTTCAGCTTTAAAAACTCTTATCTAAAATGTCTCAATTTGGACAATTGCGCGTGTCTTAGTTTTAAAACTGTCCTTTCCCTTTACAGGTATACAGAAATCCCCGGTGCATTTAGATTTTGTAAAAGTTTTAAGTTACTAAAACTGGAAAAAACAGGGCGAAGATGAGACCCTTTTGTAATGACCTTCTGGGGGTGGCGTCCACATTGGCTCGCCACGTGGCTCCCTTCCCCCACATTCTGCTTACTTCAGGGGAAGCATCAGATCTGGCTGAATTTCTTTTCATGCTTAAAAGAGAAAGACAGATCTTAAATCTTTTCTTTCTTTTTTGCTTTCTAAAGTAATAACTAATACGCAATTTGGCCAAAATTTGCATTTCCCTGCGAGTTCTTTTATAATTTTTAAATACCTTAAGCAATCTCATTGTGGGAGAGCAGATAGCCCTGCCCTCTTTTGCCACCTTTGAAATTCTCCGCACCAGAGGCGGTTTCAGCAGTGGAATTTCAGTTCTCTTTACAGTTTTTAGATTCCAAATACAAACTAAGATTTTAATTTGAACACGAAACCACATTATTTTATAATCTAATCCTTCCCCGTTAGCCTGGTTTAGAAAGACGTTCCCACCCTACTTATAGACCGCGGCTCTGAAGTTAGTCCGTGGGCTTTGTGTACGGTGAAATTTCCACACCTTCCTTGGTGTATTTCCTCCTTCGCTCTTTTAGGCGAAAAATATCATCTCCTTCGCTCTAGGTGAAAAAAAATATAATTACCTCCAGACGTTTCCAGGTCGGGCGCCAGATGTGGAATCCTTTTCACGTCCTGCGTGTCCAGGGTTCCCATGTCAGGGTTCAGCATCTGGAGGAGGCCGCACACAATGAATAGAGACTTAGAAAAGCATTAATTTTGGGGAATCATGGGGGCCAGGCGGGAGCTCATCTCTAGTGGAGGGACTGCTCCCAGCTCTGGCTTTCCTATTCCCTTTTATTAGGGCCAAGTGATACATCCATCAATCAGCAAGAATTAAAATAAGACAAAAGGAGTGGAAGTTTTTACAATTACAAATGTCTCATCTAAACAATGAGTAAACAGTTCCATTAAGCTTTGACCAGGTTTCCTGTTTGTTCTATTTACATCTCTATTGGTGAGGCAATGTCTGGCTTCCCACAGGCCAACCTCCTCCATCTCTCCCCATCCCCAATTGTGCACTGGTGGGGTCCCTTGGCCTGGCCTGTACCCTCTCACAATCCAGGACCCCTTGGGGGATGTCAGAAAGCCGGTTTTGGCCTGATCCCCCAGGCCAAGTGGAGGGACTAACTAGTGCATGAATTTTTGCAGCGGACCTCTAGTTGTTAATAAGGAAGCTCCAGGGCCTTCATTTTCTTTCTCTGTTGCTAATGGTAGAAACAAATGGCTCTAATTTCATGGGGCAGGATCACAAGTTTGCTGCTCTTGGAACTTTCAGATTCCTACAAGCTCTGAGGGCAACCTGTCTTGTCAGCAAAGTCTAACTTGTCCCATTGTTCAGGAGGGCCTGCCTGCACATCCATCCCCACCTTCCAGTGGGCCTCATTCCTGGCAGCTGAAAGGAAGACAACATTGACAACGCAATGCACAGTCATTTTTAAAGAAAGAGCTGCTGGGAGTGAGGCATTTTGATAGTGTAGAATGAATAAGGTGCTTTTGCCCAGTGGTTTAAGGCTTAGGAAACAATTGCCAAGCACAGTGGTCAGCAAACTCATTAGTCAACTGAGCCAAATATCAACAGTACAATGATAGAAATTTCTTGTGAGAGCCAAAAACCAACTTCTGCCCATTGGCCACAAAGTTTCAATTGCACTGTATGTGTGCACCCGCAAGTGATATTTTGTGGAAGGGCCATACTCAAGGGGCCAAAGAGCCACATGTGGCTGGTGAGCTGTAGTTTGCCGACCACTGGCCAAGCACATCCTACAAATTATCTTTAATGCTCTCAGCCACCATAAGAAGTTATGCAGCACCCATCTCAGTGATATTCCATGTTTGCCCAAGGTCATCCTGCTGACCCAGGCTTTGATTCACAACTGTATCATGGTAAAGCCTCCAAGTTTAATTCTGGATGCAACCTTGAGGGAAAAGATAAGGCTAGAGAGAGATTTGGGGTCATCAGGCAAGAGTCCATGGGCGGACCACAGTAATGCCTGAGCAATCTTAGGGAGAAGATCCAGAAAGAAAGGCAGGAGCCCCAAGTGTGAATATAGGTAGTAATCAGGCAAGGGAAGAAGGATCCAGAGAACCCCTAACTAGAAGAGAGGTGAGAAAGTAGATGAAAGGACAGTTATGGTAACCCTAGTTCTGATTTTTCAAATTGTTTTTTTTTTAATTTTTTAAAATATATTTTTATTAATCAGAGAGAGATAGTAACATCAATGATGAGAGAGAATTATTGATTGGCTGCTTCCTGAACACCCCACACTGGGGTTGGTGCCTGCAATCCAGGTATGTGCCCTGACCATCAATCAAACCATGACCCCTGGTTCATAGGTCAATGCTCAACCACTGAGCCACTGCAGCTAGGGTCAAATGGAGTTTTTTGAATGATGGAATGATTTATTCACTATCCACCCAGCAGTTTCTGCTAATTGCTTATTTCATAAACTCACAAGCTGAGCCTCCTCCAGGGCCAAGCAGGTGAGCATTACCAAATGATGTGGCTGGCAACAGGGACAGGTTACGACTATGGAAAAATCCATCATTGTCACAAAAGGCCAGCCAGCACTCAGGGCCAGCTCACTGAGACCTTTTTTTTTTCTCCCATAAGAAGCTGGAATTCTCAGTCATGTTCTGTCAGCAAAACAGTTCAGCAGCTTGGAAGTAGCCATCTCTGCTCTAGAGAAAGAGAGCCTGTCTATCCTCAAGAAATATAAACAGAAGCCCCAAGATTGGCCAGGTAATGGGGAGTCTTAGAGGAAAGCTAAATGGTAGTTTTCTTTCTTTTTTAAAAATCTTTATTGTTAATATTATTAAAGATGTCCCTCTTTTTTTTCCCCATTGCTCCCCTCCACCCGTTTCCCACCCATTGCCAGGCCCTCGCCACCCCACTCTCTATGTCCAAACGTACTGCATACATACAAATACCAGGTGTACTGGTTAATAATGTGGATTTTGTAATCAAAGAAAACATGATAATTTCAAGAGAAATATCAAAAGTGCTTTATTCAAAGTAATGTCCATCGCTAGCTACACATTTCCCCTATCTCTCAGGTAATTTGTAGATATCGTCCCACTAGAACTTTTCTTGTTTTGAGGCAAACCATTCAGAGACCCAATTTTCTACTTCTTAGTACGTTTTGAAGTGCTGCTCAGAAAGCACATGTGCCAGCGATCAGAACAAGTGGTAATCTGAAGGAACAAGGTCTGATGAATACAGCAGGTAGGTTAATACTTCCCAGGCAAGATCTTTTAAGGTGTCTTTAACTGGTTTTGAAGTGTGTGATGCATCACAATGAAGCAAAATTAGCTTGCTGTATCTTCTGAAACATTCTGATCATTTCATGATCAAAGCATGGTTCAAATTGATTATTTGTTGTCAGTAGCAATCAGTATTAATAGTTTCACCTGGTTTTAGAAGCTCATAATACACCACACCTTCCTGATCCCACCAAACACAGAGCATTATCTTCTTTTGGAAGCAATTTGGTCTTGCAGTCTATGTTTATGGTTGACCTGGATCAACCCCTGATTTGTGCATTTGGGATTCTCAAAATAAATTCATTTTCCATCACCAGTCACAATTTGACACCAAAAAAAAAAAAAACAACTTTCTTTTGTGCTGTTGAAGCAATATTTTACTGATGACTTTTCGGTTTTCCATTTGTCTTTTGTTCAGTTAATGTGGTGCCCATTTTGCTTCCTTTAAAATCTTTCCATCGCTTGCAAATGATTGGAAATTGCTGAGCAATGTTTAATCTTTCTGCAAGTTGTTTTTGAGTTTGACACACATCTTCATCCAATAATGCTTGCAATTGTTGGTCTTCAAACTTTTTCAGTTGATCTGGATGTTCTTTGTCTTTCACATCAAAATCATCACTTTTAAAGCATTTAAACCAGTGTTTACAAGTATCTTGAGATGGAGCATGTTCACCATAAGCTTCCCGAAGTATTCAGCAGCACTTTTCTTCAAAATAAAATAATGAATTAAAACTTCCCACAAATGCTCTTTTTTGGGGAGCACAAAATTCTATATTTTTTAGCATAAAAATATCTATGATGTTAACACCTTTGGCAAATTTGACATAGTTTTGAACCTTATTGTCAATACAACAAAATAGCATACATATCAAATCACATATATATCAACATATGTGTAACTCCATCTATTGAAAAAATCCACATTATTAACCAACACATCTAGTAAGATTTTTGTCCAATCTCTTCTCGTACCCCTCCATATCCCTTACCCCCCCACACAAGAATTGTCAGTCCACTCTATTTCCATGTCCCTGATTCTATTATATTCACGAGTTTATTCTGTTCATCAGATTTTTTATTCATTTTATTTTTATATTCACTTGTGGATAGATAAGTATTTATTGTCACTTTATTGTTCATAATTTTTTATCTTTACCTTTTTATTCTTCTTCCTCTTCTTAAATACCCTTCAGCATTTCATATAATACTGGTTTGGTTGTGATGAATTCCTTTAGCTTTTTCTTGTCTGTGAAGCTCTTTATCTGACCTTCAATTCTAAATAATAGCTTTGCTGGGTAGAGTAATCTTGGTTGTAAGTTCTTGTTATTCACCATTTAAAATATTTCTTGGCCCCACACAACAATTCAAAAACTACAACATAACAACAAAACAAACATCACCCAGAATCACCAGAAAGCTGGCTGAGTGAAAACTCCACAAATAAAAGTAAAGGTGGGACACTGAGACTCAGAAGAGCGGCGGGAGCGCAGCCTTGAAGACGGAAACAGGGCTCTTGTTTGCTGCTCCACAATCCTCTGGCACCTGAATAAGCTCATGTGTAGTGCCAGAGCCAGTGCTGGTGAGATGCTCTCACCCTGAATCTGGACAATTCAATTCCTTTGTGTCTTTGGTGCTTTTTAAGCTGCTGCCCCAGTGCTGGAGCTCAGAGCAAGGACATGGAGATATTGAAGTTTTTCCCTGATGATTCTGTAGAAATAGTTCCTTCATCTTAGTGTGAGCCATGTTAAAAACAATATCTAGCTTGAGATGGAGGATGACTTGGAATCAAAGGACAAAGAATGCTGCAGTTTACAGTGACAAAGTCATCTCCTGTCCTGGTGATTTTGTCATCTGTTCAAAATGAAATTTCTGCTTCCCTCTATGAAAGGAGTGGTCTTGGGGTTCATCATGCAAGCTGCTGGGCAACACTAGAGTGGGTGACCCAGTGCTGGTTGGTAAGCCTATTATTGCACTAGTACTTGCTGGTACAAATGTGGTCACTACCAAAGCCTGTATGAGGTATCTTTTATCTAAGCTACATTGTTCCAAATATTAGGGCCAATTATATCAGGAGGAGTAAAACTTTTAGATGAAAATAAAATAAATAAATAAAATAAAATAAAATAAAATATTTCTTGGCATTCCCTTCTGACTTGCATAGTTTCTGTTAAGAAATCAGCTGACAGTCGTATGGGCACTCCCTTGCAGTTAACTGTTATTCTCTTGCTTCTTTTAAATTATCTTTGTCTTTTGCCCTTCGTATTTTAATTATGATGTGTCTTGGTGTGATCCTCTTTTGATTCACCTTGTTTGGGGTTCTCTGCACTTCTTAGACTTGTAAGTCTATTTCTTTCACCAGGTGGGGGAAGTTTTCTGTCATTATTTCTTTAAATAGGTTTTCAATATCTTGCTCTCTCTCTTCTTCTGGAACCCCCATAATTTGGTTGTTGGTACACTTTAAATTGTCCCAGAGGCTCCTTATACTATATTCATATTTTTGGATTCTTTTTATTTTTGTTCTTCCAGTTAGATCTTGTTTGCTTCCTTGTATTTCAAATTTTTAACTTGATTCTTGGGATATTCTAGTCTACTGTTGAATCTCTGTATCTTACTCTTTATTTCAGTCAGTGTATGCTTAATTTCTGACTTGTCCTTTTCCATTTATTTATTTATTTATTTATTTATTTATTTATTTATTTTGCATTCTCACTAAGATTCTTGAAGGTCTCACTAAGTTCCTTGGAGCTTTTTAGAAGATTCTTGAGAAACCTTATAACTGTGGTTTTAAACTCTATATCCAGTATTTTGCTTTTATCCATTTCTTTCATTTGTGACATGTTTCTTTGTCTCCACATTTTGGCTGCTTCCCTGTGTTTGTTTCTATGTATTGGGTAGCTGCTAAGTCTCCTTGAGTTGATAGAGTGGCCTTGTGTAATAGGTGTCCTGTAGGGCCCAGTAGCTCAGCCTCCCCAATCACCTGAGGTGGATACTCTTGGTGCACTCCTTTGTGGGCTGTGTGCAGAGTGTTGTTGTAGTTTAGCCTTGATTGCTGTTGGTATCACTGGGAGGAATTGACCTCTAGGCCAATTGGCTATGAGGACCAGCTTTATCTATAATGGAAGAGCTACTGTGCAGGAGCCACCCTTATGGGGCAGGACTTGCTTCAGTGGGGCTTTGATGCTCATTGAGTCTGCCACTTAAGTGTGTCTCTTATGGATGTGAAGAGTTGTAATTTGGTATGGTCTTACACTGACCACTGGGCACACAGGCTCTTGGAACTCCAAGGAGCTGTAATGTCAGCCAGTGCCCAGGGCCACCCAAGCAGGAGTTACAGAGAGATCTGCAGATTCCTCCTCTTTGTATTGGTTTGAAAGTGCCCAGATGAGCTCCACTGTGAAGCAAGGTAGGCTGGTGCTGGAGTGGCCTTGGGCCTTCTTTTGATAGCTTTGGGGCTCCCTGACCCAGCTGCAGCTTTTTGACAGGTTTTAGGCTGATAAAGGACAAGCTATTCATATGCAAAAGCTGCTGCCCACAGCTTGGATGGCTTTGTAAATTGGGTAGGGCAGGGTCTCAGAGAATCTTCAGAGCAGAGCAAACAGCAATGGCTACCAGTCTGCCTTGCACCTGGGAGGGCCCAGCACAGGAACAATGACCATTGTGAGCACCTCCATCTGGAAGAAAGCCACCTCCATGTTCCTGACGCAATGCCAGACAGTCCAGTTTCTCGCTGTATGTATCTGGGTCCCCCAGAATCTCACCCAGCACTGGAGCTCAAAGCAAGCAGGAGCTTGTATCTCCCTCCTGATTAAAAAAGCAGCACATCTGGTGCCAGCCCATTCTGTGTCTCCACACCTCCTACCAGTATCAATGTGCTTTCTTCTTAACCTCTTCAGTTGTTGTGCTTCCACTCAGCCAGCTTTCCCACAGTTCTGAATGTTAATTGTTATGTATTTTAGTTGTAATTTTGATATGGATGTGGGAGGTAGCAAGTACAGGTGTTTACCTATGCCACCATTTTAGTTCTCTACTAAATGCTAGTTTTTCATGTATACTTTTTAAATTAGGAATAGAGGAGAAATCCATGTGTCATTTCTGTGCCTTGATCTGATTAGGAAAAGCAGAATGTTGGTGGAAGTAATTAGTGTTAAATCATGACTATACCAGAGGGAAAAAATGGCTCAAATGAGGAGCACATGCTTTGAAGCCAATGGCTGGAAAGAGGGCTTTTCCAATGACTTTGTGAACAAGGACTTTTATAGAAAGGATGAAACATGAATAATAGTCAATGAGAAGCACTGTCCAGGTGGCAAGGGCCTTTCATTTTCCCTCTCAACTTCTTCCCTTAATGGTTGCTGTGCTTACTGCTTTTGACCCATCCAAAACACTTCTTAAAATAAGAAGAGAAGGAAAAAAAAATAACTTCTACAGACAGTCCCCACTTTGTAAACCATGGGAGAACAGGCTATATTGAGGGAATCTGAGGAAACTTGCATTTGGTATCTGATATGTTAATAGGATACCATTGACTCTAATCAGTCAATAGTGCAAGGAAAACAAATTTAGCGGTAATCTTCTGGATTCCTCTGTGAGCACATGTGTTTCTGTGTGCTTACACACATTTCTCAAAGCCATGCGTGTAACATTCCTGTGGAGAGAAGGGAGGTCCACTGCATTGCATTGGCTGCACCATTGGTTTTGCAGAGACCAACAGCTTCATTTCCCGTACTGTACTGGTTAATGAGAGTTAAGTTTCTCTTGTTCATGGTTTCTGCTGACCTGCCTACATAGTTAGGATCTTGGGGCCATTGAGCCTCACCTATAGTCTCAGTCTGGTAATTCCATGCTTCAGGATTTGACATCAAGTCACCCTTGTTTATCCAGCCCTCAACCCTTACTTTTGCCTCAGTTCTGAAACCTTGTACCCTTCCCAACACCCCTTCCTTATGGAGGTGGAACCCTACCCACCTATCCCCAGTCTATGGACAAGACTGGTGACAGACTTCCCTGATATCTAATGTTTGCCTGTACTTTCCAGTGTTGCTTCCTCTGGCATCCTAGAACAATGGTCTGCCAGCCCAGTGGGAGGCCTGCCTGCCCTCTGACACATCCTTCCCACAGCCCCACAGTTTTTGTTGCACCAATTGCACCCCTGATTACCTGTTGCAGTTTGTCTGTAGGACTATTTTTCATCCCAGCCTTACACCATCCCTTGCAATTGGGTCTATCTCTCTAGCTCCTACCTACCGTCATGATTAGGTTCAAGTTCCATGTCTGCCTTTTCTTGCTTCTATGGTCCAATGCAGTTAATCAGACCATAGCTGGTTCTGATTCAGTTCCATGGGGAACTGATACCATGGAGAAAAATTCATAGACTAAGTTAGATCTGCTTTCCTCCTTTTATTTTTATTCACTCTTCCACTCTTGAAATATTTGATATATAATATATATTGTCCTGTTAGACAAAGGAATTAATAATAGTTATCCTATCTAATAAAGAGGGAATACGCTAATTGACCATTATACCCTCAGGAAGATGGTGACACCCATAGCCAATAAGGAGGGAATATGCTAATTGACTGTCATGCCCTCAAAGATGGCAGTGCCCACAGCCACCGATGGCAGTGCCAAGTCCCCTCAGCCCCACCAGGGCAGCAGGCACATGACACGGCTGGGCCCAGCTCCAGGTGGGTCTGCCACTCCATGCACCTGCCTCCAGAGTCCCCCAGTTCCTTCAGCCTCCCAGCCACCCAGGACTGGCCTGACACACAGAAATCCTTGGATGGTGGCTGCCCAGTTGCCCAGGGCCACTTGAGGCTCAGGTAACCAGGGCCGGTTGAGGCTTCCACTGCCGGCAGTGGCAGCAGCAGAAGTGTGATGGAGGCATCGCTTTCCGCTGATTTCCGGGTTGCCTCCTGCCCCTGAGGGATCCCGGACTATGAGAGGGGGCAGGCCGGGCTGAGAGACCTCCCTCCAGTGCATGAATTTCCATGCACCAGGCTTCTATTAATACTATAAAGCAGATAATATTGATTTTGACTGCATTTGGCTAGTGCATTATATTGCTTTTGCAAGATTCACTAAAGATGAGGCGCAGTACAAGCCAACAATAATAATAACATTTCTTCTGAGGATACTATTTATATTTTTAATCACCTTCATTGGATTCATTCCACAGATATTTACCAAATGCCTACTGTAACTCAGACACAGTACCAAGCATATTACTGAGCACAGAATAAAAAAGAGCAAAAGGATATTAAGACAAAGTCCCTTTTATCAAGTTTATAATCTGCTATCATTTATCACAGTGATTTAAAAGAAAAAGAAATTAAATTTTCAAATAATCTTACTTGGCACCTATATCCATCAGGATAGACCATGTTATGTTACAGTGACAAATGACCCAACATTCCAGTGGCTTACAACAAAAAAGCTTTCTTTCTCATTCATGTTTTATGCCCATCATGGCTCAGCTGAGACTCTGCTCATATCCTCTTTATTACAGGACCAAGGGTGATGGATTAGTCTTTATGTGGAACACTGCTTGCTGGTCTCACACATAGGAAAAAGAGAATTTGACAACTCATATCCTAGCTCTAAAGCCTCTGCCCAGAAATAACACATGACACCTCTACTATCATTTCATTTGCCAGAGGAAGGAAGTCTTATGACCAAGCCTGGCATCCCCAAGGTATTAAAATATTATCTTCTCCATGGAGGGGAAGCAGATATTATTGAAGAATAATGCACACAGCACTTCAATATAGAAAAGTAGATATAGAAAGATTGATAGGTAGGTATATGTCAATATAGGTAAGTAAATATGTAGTTTCACATATTAAAGTAGCATCCCTTTTTCTGAGAAAACTCTGTGGAATTCTAAGTCTCCATGGAACTCAGTTTAGAAACCATCAACCTATTATCTAATCTGAATTCACAAGCACCTAATGAAGACAACACAGAAATTGTCATTGTCTCCTTCTGAAAGGGAAGGAAACTCTCTGAGAACCAGTAGAGAGGGATGGTGCCTCCTTCTTCACAGCTCTTCCTGGCCCTGCATACATGGAGCCTTTTTTCATGATACCCATGGAATTTCTGAAACCCAAGAAAGCTGTCTCTTATCTATTCAGTTTGAGCACAACTGTACTTTGTCCTAGGTATAGCTACAGACACGGCCACACCATGCCAGATCACCACAGAAATCTTGGCTGGGCCCGACCTTTGGAATGTGCTCACAACACTGTCTGAAAAGCAGCAGACAAGTGTGCCAGTGCACCAGCAAGCAGTTCAGAAAATGAGGCCTACGAAAGATCTCATCAGACAAAGGGAGGATCATTTAGTCTAAAGACGTGGTAACATCGGGTGACAGAGATGAGCAATAGCAGTTTTGTTATCTGGGAAATTCATTCCTGGTCTTTTGGAACAGAACCTAGGCTTCCTTCAGTAGAGGGTTATGAGCACAGATTATGTACCAGGCAAATGAATAAGAGTCAAGAATGGTACAAAGCCATAATCCATGCCCCTGAATATTTCAGAAGAGCTGGGAGATGGACTTGGGTATGGTGTTAAGGGCTGTCACTGTTTAGGAGAAGTTGCACAGCAGCAACTGGGGGTGAAAAGAAGAGAAGAGGGAAGCTTCCCTGAATTCAGAAGCTAGATGGCCAGCATTCATGGGGTGAGTGGGCACATGTTAACCAGTACCACCGGTTATGTGCAGATTGCTATCCATGTGCAGGAAAGAGCCATGGCTTGGAATTATAGGAATCATGCTTGCCTTCCAGCCCTGTCATTTAGTTTCCATACAACCTTAGGCAGACCTCAAAGCCAGCGATTTTCAACCAGTTTCATCTCCTTGGACACATACTAGTAATTACTAAAATTCTGCAGCACAACAAAAATGTGTTTTTTGCCAATCTGAAAAAAAATAGATATAATTTTGATTCATTCAAACTCGACAGCTATTGTGTTGGTTGTTGTCATTGTTTAATTTGACAATCTTAGGGAAAAGAGGTTAATGCCCCTGACTAAATAGTCAGGAATTGCATGTTTTAAAAACTCTTCCACACATTAGTGTCCCTACTGCTGCTTACCAGTTGAAAATCGCTGCTCCAAATCCATTAAAGCCCCTGTTCCTTGTATATAAAGAGGAAATAAATAAAACCTGCCTTGGCTACTTCACATGATGGTAGTCAGGGCCAAACACATTGCGATGGAGAAACTGCCGTGTTATATGGGAACTTGGCCTATCGTCATTGTCGCCCCCTGAACTCTGTCTCAGTACACAAGGGTGACCACTTCCTCTTGTTTTGCCTAGACTTCCTTAGTGTTAGTGGTGACTCTTACATCCCAGGAACCTCCTCAATTCCAGACAAACCAGAACAATTGGTTTTTCTATCACCTATCAGGACTACAGGAATTGTGAGATCCCAGATGGTCATCACATTTTTTTTTAATTTCCTACGGTGTACAATTCAGCAGATTTCAGTATATTCACAGGATTGTGCAACCATCACAGTTATCTAATTCCAGAACATTTTCATCACTTCAAAAGGAACTCGTTTGCAGGCAGCCCGATTCTCTCCTCCCCTCAGCTCCTGGAACACAGAAATCCACTTTCGGTCTCTGTTGAACTTTCTATTCTGGATATTGTACATGAATGGCATCAAGTACTAGGTGGCTTTTGTGTCTGCTTCTTTCATTTAGCATCATGATTCAAGCTTCACCCATGTTGTAGCATGCATCAGTGCTTCATTCCTTTTTGTGCATGAATAATATTCCATTGTGTGGCTATACATTTAGATATACATCAGTTGATAAATACTTGGGTTGTTTCAACTTTTTGGCTACTAGGAACAGTGCTGTTATAAACACTGCATGCACAAGTTTTTGTGTGTCCATATGTTTCCATTACTATTAGGTGGTAACTCTAGTTAATGTTTGGAGGAACCATCAAACCTTGCCAAGCAGCTGCAACATGTTACATCCCACAGACAATGTATGTGGATTCCAATTTCTCCATACCCTTGTCAACATTTGTTAGCATCATTCTTTTTTATTGTAGTCATCCTAGTGGGTAAACGATGGTAACTCATTGTGGTTTTGATATGCATTTTGCTGATGGTTAATGATGTTGAGCATTTTTCATGTTCTTATTTGGCCATAGCACTTAAATTTCAAAATAAGAGGTCATGTCACTGTCCTGAGACTCTTCATTGAGAACACAGGAGCTCTGGCAAGTTACCAACTCCTGGGTATGTCCTGCCCAGGACAGAGGCTCAAATGCCTGTCCATAGCTGCAGAAGGAAGTCCAAACTCTGTCATGGAATCCAAAGCTCTTCACTATTAGGCTCTGATTTGCATTTGCCTCCTCAACCCATCTTTTCTCTATGAAAACACTCCACTCTAACAGAATAGATCTATTTATTATCTCCTGGATTATATCATTTGTTTCCTTCTTTAGCTCAGTAACCAGTGGGAATCTCAGCTTAAAAACTTGCGAGTGTGAGAAATGTCACATGTTTTCATTTTCTTTCAATGAACAAGTTGCACCCTAATTACTTTCTTACAAGACTGGTTAGAAATTTTGCCTCCATTATTCAGAGGACTTTTCCCAATCCTGGAAAGATGTCAAGGTTTGGGGACTTACACATTGTCAAAACATTGAGGTGGAGAAGATGGAATATGACCAAGTTTACCTCAAAAATAACTACTTTCCTGGTTCTCCTGGCCCCTTCAGTTCTGGTGCTTCTTCTAGGCACCACAGTCTCAATCAGGCTGCAACCCCTGTGCCTTGAAACTGCCATTCCTCCAAGCAATACCCCCTTCAACACACACACACACACAGTTCTGTTGTAGGACTACACTCATGGAAACATGGAAACTACAACTCCTCACTCTAAGGAGAATTTATCTTCACTCACATTCCTCCCCACATTTGGGAAGCACCATGAGGGTGTTTCGCATATGAATCTGGGCCATCCTTGGAGCCAATCCAGGACATCTCCATTTCCCTCTCACTTGCTGCCAGCCTCCTGGGGCTCCAGGCTTTCCAGCTGCCTCTCTGGGGTACACTGGCTTGACATACTACGTGAGAACCTATTGTGTGCCCTCTGCTCACATTGCTCCTGGTGCTAGGTCCTTGGATACTTCTTCATATCCCAGTATCCCCCAATCAGTGTCTCTACCTGTGAAAAAGGTCCACAGATCAGACATCTGTGCTCACCATGCTTGCAGAGATGGCAGTGGAATGACTTGGTATCATTTTATTTGACATTCTCTTTCTAGGACTTTGCATGAATCCTATCCTTCTGGTTACCATATGGTCCATCAGTTCCACTCCTAGATCTCTACTAAAAGAAATAGCATGTTTAGAGAAAAAATTTTACATGAATGTATATAGTAGCTTATTTATAATTAAAGGCTCAGTACTTGAAATTTGTGCACTTAGCGGGAGGTGGGGGGTCTCTCAGCCCAACCATTGCCCTCTTACAGTCTGGGAGCCTTCAGGGGATGTCCAACTGTGGCTTAGGCACACTCCCACAGGGAGCGGGCCTAAATCATTAGTCAGACATCTTTAGCACTGCCAGGGAGGTGGGCACCACTGCACTCAACAGCCATGAGTCTGGCTTCTGGCTGTGTGACACTCCCCCTATGGGAGTGCACTGACCACCAGGGGGCAGCTCCTGTGTTGAGTGTCTGCCCCCTGGTGGTCAGTGCTTGTCATAGCAACCGGTCTTTCCACCATTCAGTCAATTTGCATATTAGCCTTTTATTATATAGGATGGCCCAATAAAGTAGAAAAAACAAATTGATGATCTAATTAACCAATGAATAAAATAATTGTACTATATTCATACAATGGAATATGACTCAGCTATAAGAAGGAAAGAAGTGCTGATACAAATTACAACATGGATGAACCTTGAAAACATTATATTAAGTGAAAGAAGCCAGACACAAAAGGTCACATACTAATATTGTCTGACTGCATATAATATATGAAATGTCCAGAATAGGCAAATCCAGAGACACAAAGTGAGTTAGTGTTAACTAGGGCTGGGGGACTGGGAAGATTATAGCATGATGGTTAAAGGGTTCATGGGTTTTTTGTTGTTTTTTTTTGTTTTTTGAAGATGATGAAAAACTAGAAAAACTTTTAAATTTCATTGTGGTCATGGTTATACAATTCTGTGAATACATAAGAAAACATTGAATTGTAACTATAAATGAATGAACTGTATCATATACAAATTATGTCCCAATAAAGCTATTTAAAAAAATAACCTTCCTTCTTTACCTCCTTAACCCATTGTCTTTAGACCCAGTTGGATGCTTGTCTGCTCTCAGGTTAGTTCTTTCCCAGAAAGCCCCCCCCCCCCCGCCCCTTTGCACAAGTTAAACCTGCTAGATGTTCTAAACATACCCATTTGTTTCTAAATTTGCAATCTATATATCATGTAGGCTGTCTTCTGGGATCCTGATTACAAGCGTTTGCTGCTATGTATGCTCCTAGCTACCAAACAGTGTTTGAACTCTTACTCTAGTTTGAAAAGAAATTAGTATCCGAAAACCTTGAATTCTGCTGCTTCATTAGCTCTAAGTTGCTGATAACTGAGAGTATTTTCTGAGGACACCTTCCCCAAGCATCATCAACTTCAATCCATTTCTTCACCTGTATCTCGCTCGCACCTGAAGTATGATCACAAATGTGTCAAATACATCTCCTCCAGTGTACTCTGGTGTGAAGACACTGAGTTGCTTCCATACTGTAGCCATCTAAGTCCAATTCATTTTTCATGATACTTCATATCTTTGTTTACATTTCCAACACTGAGCATGGATCTGTTGTTAACAGAGGAAGTTTAATATTATTGTACAGGAGATATGGTTGTGTCCCCCAGTAAGATACATGTTTTCTTCCTTTTCCAATCACAGTAGAGAAGTTGGCAGATGGAGGAAGAGGGAAAAAGGTGTCATTGGATCACTCCTGTGAAGAAGGCTGATCTTACAAAAGGAGCTGGAGGAGATTGTGGCTAGAAGAAACAGAGATATCAAGTGCTGAGGCCAAAGGAAGTGAGAGGTGCCATGTGATAAGCCAATTCCACGAATGATTAAAACATTCATCCAGGATTCGCACAAGGAAATTAAAAGGAAGCAAAATGGAGTGAATCGAAGCCTTTTGTAGAATCAATTGATAAGATCTGGGAACTAAAGTGTGCACTGTGAGCAGTGCTCAGGCCAGGACAAGCAACATCTACCTGCTCCAGCCTGCTCACCTGGGAAGGGCAGCACTAGGCCTGCCCCTCCCCCAACTCAAGCCTTCAGTGGCATCAAGATCGCAGGAAACAGAGGGGGCCAAATGGCAGGGCCATTCCCAGCCTTGGACTGGAGCTGCTCCCACAGTTTCTTAGAGGAAGAGCCATCTTCCATTCTCAGAAAGGTTTGTTGTTGTTGTTTTGGTTAATCTTCACCCGAGTATATTTTTCCATTGATTTTCAGAGGGAGTGGAAGGAAGGGGGAGAGAGACAGAGAGACAGAAACATCAGAGAAACATTGATGGGAGAAAGACACATTGATTGGTTGCCTCCCACACATGCCCTGACCAGGGCCAGGGTTAAACCTGCAACTGAGGTATATGCCCTTGACTTGAATCGAACCAAAGACCCTTTAGTCCTCAGGCTCTATCTATTGAGCCAAACCAGGTAGGGCAGGTTTTTAAAAAAAATATTTTTTTTTCCTTGATTTCAGAGAGGATGTGAGAGGGAGAGTGATAGAAACACTGGATAAGAGGGGGAGTGGGGAGGAAGGCTAGAGCACTGGAAGCCGAAATTCCCAAGCAGGAAGGAGAATTAATTAATCTTTACCAAGATAAATTCAAGCCAGAGGTTTAAAGAACTAGGAACAAACATCATGTGACTTCAGAAATATACATAGTGGCTGAAGGTCACTGGCACGCCAGGGGCAGCACCAGAGAGGCACACCCCAGGCAGGAGCTCCTGGGAGAAGAAAGGTCAGGGCTGTGAAATGTCCCTCCACACTGTGCGCTGTCGGGTTAGGGAGCTGAGAGTTGCTCTGGGAGCTGTGGCGTGGCTGGAGGCCACACAGATGTTGCAAAGAGCAGGCAATGCAGGTTTTTAGTCTGATGCTTATCATATTAACAATACATCGCAATAGCCTAACATAACAGCAGAGCCACTGACCCTATAGCTCCAAGGCCAGGTTGAGAGAGCCAGGTTCCAGGTGTGATGTTTGCTTGCCTTCCATTTGACTGTATGGAACCTGTGTCCCATAGCATCTCTCCAAGTGGCAATCCACTTTCAGAAGGGCAAACGCATGCCCTTCCTGTGCCTGGTGGAGGAGGGAGTGGTAGACAGGCATTTGTGGGCTCCTGAGAGGAAATCTATCCAATTTTTAGCTGACCGACTTCAGACACAGATTCACAAAAGTACTGGCAACCCATTACTGGACCAGCAAAGACCACTGAACAAACTAGACTCAGGAAGAAAGAATAGGTAATTGGAGAAATCTCAGGGCAAAGGAGATTTGCAAAACCAAAAGATAGGACAGTGTGATAGCCAGACTCAGAGGGGGGAGGAGGATAGAAGAGAAGGATGTGGTTCCTCATGCTCAGACCAGACACCACCACCAAAACCCCCTTTAGCTGTTTGTGACATTTACTCAGCCCTCCCTTGCCTGAGGACATCCTGCTGCCAGAACACCGCACAGCCAGATACGGGGTCAACAGGACCCACCAGCCTGGGAAGAAAATTTAAAATTTCCCGCTTCCCTGTACTGTAACTGACCTTGTGCTACCTTTCTTTGTGTGAAACCGGCCAATCACAAATTGCCAAATCTCCCTGTGTTGGAGATAAAAAGTGCTCGGTACCGAGGTTCGGGGCTCGCGTTGCTCACTGCTGTGACAGTGGAGACGTGGGCCCGGCTCGAGTTCGTTATTAAAGGCTTCTTAAAATTTTGATCTGGCTCCTTGGTGGTTGTCACTCTCAGCTGGTCCATAACAGACAGGGCCAGACAGGGGGAAACGCGGTGAAATGCTCGTGTTAGGAAAACCTGGGGCCAGGCTACTGCTTTCCCTGAAGCTTTTCTATGCGGCTCATGGCAGCCTACCCAGTGGCCCGTGATGGGCAAAGGACCTGGAGACAGAGTTCGGCTGTGTCTGAGGCTCCAAGCCCGGCTTGGTAGAGACGGGAAGTCACCAACACTAGTCCACACAGGCCAAGGAGATGTCTGAAGCTTCTGAGGCTTCACTAGTTCCCGTCCTCACTCATGTGACAACTTTTACTGAAAAGTCTTCCAGTGCCTATCGCTAACCTCCCCATTTCCATGAGCCTGCGTGCTGTTACAGTTCGTCACAAAATAGCTCAAGAGCAATGGCAAGGCCTTCCCTTGAACACAGTTTAATTGAGTTCCTCTGAGCCCCTTCTTGACTAGACCTTGACCTTGGCTTTCGTGCTCTTTCTGGATGAGCCCAGTTTTGGCAAGAATCCTGCTAAGTTATTCCCATCCTTGATATCTGATGAAGTTCCTCATCTCCATCCTGACGTCTAAGTCCTTGGCCTGATTTTGGCAAGAATCCTATTTGGCCAATTTAACCAAAATCCTCCTACCCTTGGTGTCATCTCTTAGTCATTTTCCACCCAGCAACCCCCTCATTCTGCTCCTTGGGTATAAATCTCAGCAGTCCTGGTTGTATTCAGAGTGAAACTCAATACCTCTCCCCTACTACAATAGAGTTTACACCTATTATAATTACAATCGTTTTCAATAAAGTCTTCATTACCATAAAACAAGTGTCCAGTAAATAATTTTTATTTTATTTTTTTTTTACTGCGTAGTTCCTAACATATTCTTTTTCCAAAAGTGCTCCTTTCTTCAGGAAAGATAGGCAGCCCTGTAGCTTCCTCAGCTTCCATCTAAACAGTCTAATGGCCAGCACACTTCACACCAACCTTCTTCCCTGCCCTCTACAACATCTGTCTCTTCTGCCGGAGGATCCGATGGTTTGCTGATTCATGGGAATGGTACTAACCAGTCTGAATGCTTCCTTTGGAAGTTAAGTGGAAAAGCTAGTTCTACATTATGTATCTAAAATTACTTTCACTGGAATGCCTTGGAATGAAATTAGCAAGCCTTTTTAAAATTAATTTGATACAGAAGTCTATGGTGAGGAACTCCTGGGATAATGCAGATGCTCAGATAAGAGAGTGGAACAGCTGCCATTCAAGTGTTTGAAAGCCTGAGTTTTACCGTCTGCAGGAGCCCCCACCATCCATTACCTGGCAACTCACAAACTGCTCCATTGCAGAAGGAAGTCAAAAGGATGCCCAAGGATGGCTCCCTTGAGGCTTTCATCAGTTGTAAATAAGACTATTATGCAGATAAGTTGAATGTGAATGGCAGCAGGTTTTGTAAGCCTACCAAAAGAGTCAGAAATTTCAGGTAAGTAAATGCATGAATAAAGTGAAAGAGAATCAATAAAGTAAAAGTTTTACCCTTATGGGGCTGAGAAATACTTGGGATCTAAAAATCCATTTTCCTTTTTAAAGTGAATTTTTTTCACTTCTTAGCAGGGAGAGGAATAATCACTTTCAACCCTAATCCCACTTTCCTGTGCTCTGCCAGCTCTTCCCAGAGTTCCCCCACACAGATGTAGCACCCAGATGGTAGGGGGGTGGGGACTACATGACTGTACCAAAACTTTAGCCCAGGGTCCATTTCTCTTCAAAGATACTTTGCAATTTTTAAGATTTTCCTCAAAATATGCTTTCTGTTATAGAAAAGTTTTCAAAATAGCTCCAAGGATATTTCAGCATAGATTTTGCTTTTATAGGGGATGGCCAACTCTCTTATTTCAAACTGAAGGTATTTGAGGAAAGGCTTTCTCACCTTCCCCTGAATCAGGTCATAAAACCCTCATGTGAGAGATGCTCTAACAGAAGGTACAACCTCATCTCCGAGACACTTGAGAGGAATCTGAAAGAACAGGCCTTGCTGTCTCCCCCAGTGAACGACACTTAGCTCCTGTCCTCTTTTGTCCTGTCACATTTTCTCATGACTTTCCACTCCCCATCGAATCCAGAAATGCTCAGGTTTAACCACTTCTTTGGGTCTTCATTTCCTTATGAAGTGTCTCATGTCACCTAAAACTTAAATTAACTAAATGTGTATGCTTTTCTCCTATTAGTTTATCTTTTGTTTTGTTAACAGTGAACAGCATTAGATGTTAGACTTTGCTCCTTGAGTTTTGACTAAGAAAGAATTCAGAGCCAAGACTCAAATACAAGCAAGATTTTTGTCTTGAGGGTTTTTATCTGGAGACCTCAGGGGAAGATCTCAATAGACTATTCATCAGCTTTCCAGGTGCTTCCTTTCAGGGTCTGGGTCTCCAGTGATGGGGGTCATTAGTCACTGCAGCTGGTCCTAATGTCTGCCAAGGCCTCTCTGCCTGACCTTGCTGCTCTTCTGGGCCTGGACCTAAAATACAACTGAGACCTCAAGGTTATCTCTAGTTTGAACAAAACTCTGTCTCTGTAGTCAACAGACCAGAGGCTTTGTTCTTAAGGTCATTCCTGAGGACTTAATGCTTAAGGGAGTGGTCATGCAAGGGCTTGTTTGGAGTCAGATGAGGACATTCCCTGCCCCTCTTATTGCTCCTCGAAGGGGTCTACAGAATGACTAGTGACATGCCAGGGAGGAAAGGTCAAGGGAAGTTTCGAACCCCACGACCAGCAATATGAGAGGTCAGGGGAATCTAAACTGCATGACTAGCAATATGTTGGGGAGGAAAGGTCAACCTCGGGGGCGAGGTCCCATCCACTTTTGCCTGTTGCTAAGTACCTTACGGGGTTTTCTGCCTGGTGACCTTCAGGACCTGGCTCATGGTGCCTACTCTGTTGTGACTGCCCAGCTGCCTGCTGCAGCTCCAGGGGCTCCCACTGAGAATGAGAATATAGGAGGGTAGAGGGAAGTTACTTTCCTCCCCACAATGCCCTCTGAAAAGGAAATGGGGATGGCAGGGAAGTACTTTAGGAGAACAAATGACTTCTTAGAAAGGGCAAGGAGAAAAGACACTTATGAAAACACAAATGACCTTTTAAGAAGATAAATGAGCTCTTAGGAGAATATGATAGTTTTGTGACAATGTCTGCCTGGGTGCGATGCCCCTTCTCTCTGAGAAGAGATCAGAGTTGCTCCCTGGGAGGGGATTTATGACAGTGAAGTACTTTGGGGAGGCCCTGTCTTTAGGCATATAAGGGATTTCTGGAACTCAAATGCCTTCAGTCAAAATAATTCTTTCGCCAAAGTGGCAGTTTGGCTTGACATATCCTGATTCCCTTCACTTTAGAAGTATTTTTTCCTATTTTCGCCAAGTTAATATTTGCTCCATTTTGTATATTACTTCCAATTTTTTAACATCAATTACTAAAAAGTCTTCCAATGAACTGACTTTCATTCTCTGCATTGAATGTGCTGAAAAGGAAGGACTCTGGGATGTTGGCTCTGTGAGGAACTTCAGAAGCCCAGAGGTTTTTCAAAGTTCTGACTGGATCACTGTGTTCCAATGAGGGCTGATGTGGTCAACCACTCTGCAAAGCAAACAAATGGCTCTGGGCAAAGCTGGCGTCTGGGGTAGGGGCTGAGAGGGGAGCCCTCACCCTTTCATCTCTACCAGAGACAGGTTGGCACCACCGAGTAAGTTGCAAACCACTGATCTAGTGCAGGGATTAGAAGGGAAGATGAAAATATTTTAGGCTTTCCTGGCCAAGAGGAAACATTGAGGAAATTATGTAAGTACTTATATATAACTATTTAAAACATAACCATGTGCAAATGTAAAAATCATCCTTAAGTCGTAGATCAAACAAAAAATAGGTGGAACAAAAAAATAAACATTGCAAGATTCCATGTGTATGGGTAGCTAGAGGACTTGAAATTAAGACAGAAAGTAGAATGATGGTTGCCAGGGGCTGTGGGGAAGGAGGTGTTAAACAAAGCAAAACAAAACAAAACAAAAAACACAGACAAAATGGAGTCACTTTGGCTAAGTCACATCAACAAAGCAAAACTTAATACCCAACCCAACTGCAGTTTCAGCCTCTCCCAGGAGGGGAATGTTAAATCAGTCAGCCTGGAATTCCCCTGTCAGCACCCATAAGGTCATCTGCCTGATAAGACCCTGCCTCCTGCTAGGGAAGGTGACCTTGCCTGAGAGAATCCACTAATTTCACTCACTTGTCCCACCCTCTTCCTCCTATAAACACTTCCCACTTCACACAGCCCCTCAGATCATTCTTCTAGTTGCTGGATAGGATGATGCCCAATTCATGAAACTCTTAATAAAGCTAATAATTACATTTATTCAGTCGTATTCTGCTCTTTAACAGAGGGAATGGAGAGTTATTGTTTAATGGGCATCATGTTTTAGTTTTTCAAAGATGAAAATAGTTCTGGCGATGGATGGTGGTAATGGTTGTACAATAATATGAATGTACTTAATACCACTGAACTGTATACTTGGCTAAGATGGTAAATTTTGCCCGGCTGGTGTGGCTCATGGGTTGAGTTTTGATTAAACTAGGAGGTCACGGTTTGATTCCCAGTCAGGGCACATGCCCAGGTTATGGACCTGACCCCCTGGGAGGGGACCTGCAGGAGGCAACCAATGTTCCTATCTCTCTCTCCCTCTCTTTTCATCTCTCTGAAATCAATAAAAACATTTTTTAAAAAGATGGTAAATTTTATGTTATGTGTATTTTATACAATTTTAGAAAGGGGAGGGATATCAGGAAGGGAAGCCGCTGAACTTGGTTATGCCAGCGGTGACTCGGCTGCTATAGCCAGGCTGTGCCTGTGTGGTGGCCTTGCCTGGGCTGGACCAGAGTGCTGAGATGGCCCAGTGGGAAGAGAGACCTTGGTCCTGGAAGACTCGTCAGGCTGCCTTTACATTGTTTAACCTTGATGAGCAAGACTTTTCGTTATTACAAAGGGAAATCATCATAGCTGACAGCATTCAGTATGCACTTACTAGTATTACTTCATATCAGCTCCTCGCCTTCTTCCCACAGGTCTCTGTCCTGGCTGTTTACCTGCACTTTGGACAGCTACCTTCCTAATACACTCCTTTGACCTGCTGTCTGTCCATACATATTGTTTCCTCTTCCCCTTCTGGAAACTTCACCCCTACTTCCTTGCTAAAATATCTTAGGAAAGGTGTTGACTGAGTTGCCCTGAAGTTTGTTTCCAAAACTGTGTCAAAGAGACCCCTTGTAGAAGGAGATTTTAGCAAGGAAGGGGGGGTGAAGTTTCCAGAAGGGGAAGAGGAAACAATACGTATGGACAGGCAGCAGGTCAAAGGAGTGTATTAGGAAGGTAGCTGTCCAAAGTGCAGGTAAATGGCCAGGATAGAGACCTGTGGGAAGAGGGCGAGGAGCTGATATGAAGTAAGACTAGCAAGTGCATATTGAATGCTGTCAGCTATGATGATTTCCCTTTCCAATAACAAAAAGTTATTTCATAACTGAAAATTATATAAAATTCAAATTTCAGTGCCCATAAAGTTTTATTGGAATACAGCCATGCTCATCCTATCTAATAAAGAGGGAATATGGTAATTGACCATCACTGCATCACAAAGATGGCTGGACCCACAGCTGAGGCCAAGTTGCCTTAAGGAGCCTTAACAAGCAATCAGCAGGTTCCTGAGGCTATACCCTCCCCCACCCTGTGGGGCTTCACAGGGGACCTCAAGATGTGCCCCTTGCCCTGGCATTAGGCTGGGGGACCTGAGGCCATGCCCCCTGCCTGGCAGGGCTTGACAGGGGAACTCAAGGTGCACCCCCAGTGCTGGGTCCGGGGATCTCAGGCCACTTGCTCAGTGAGGCTTGATGGGGGACCTGAGACTGTGCCCCCCTGGCAGTGGGGCTTGACAGGGGACCTGAGGCTCTGCAGCCCCCCCCCCCCAGGCAGGGCTTGACGGGGGACCTCAGACCATGCCCTCCACCCAATGGGGCTGACAGGATTTCAGGCTATGTCCGCCACCTGACGGGGCTTGACGAGGGACCTCAAGGCACGCATCCCGCCCATCTGGGGGACCTCAGGCCATGCCCCCAGTCCTGGCGCTGGGTCAGGGGACCTGAGGCTATTCCCCCTGCCTGGCGGGGCTTGACAAGAATGAGTCTGGCAGGGTCTGGATCTAGCCCAATGGGGGGGGAGGGGGGGCGGCCGGATCTGAGTCTCACATGATTTTAAGGTGCATGTGGGTAGGTGGGGACTTGACTCTTGGTAGCCCTGTTAATGTGCATGAATTTTGTGCACCAGGCCACTAGTCTACCTAATAAGAGAGTAAGATGCTAATTGTACCTTCACAACATCACTAGCCAATCATGAGTGTGTATGCAAATTAACCCAATAAAGGTGGTGGGTTAATTTGCATACCCAGGCACTGAGCGGCCAGGGGCGGGGCGGGATGCTTACCATGGTGATGACACAAGCATCCAGCACCACCCCAGCCGCTCTGGGCTTCTGGGCAGTGTGTGAAGGCAGAAAGGTGGCTCTGGGCCAGAGCGGAAAGGCAGCTCTGCCAGATTGAAGGTGGTGCTGGCAGCCAGGGAAAGGAAGGAGCATTCTTGCACATATCTTCATGAATTTGGCCTCTAGTTCCTTTATATGTCATCTATGGTTGATTTCACATGTAATGGCAGAGTTGAGTAGCTACAACAGAAACTGAATGGCCCACAAGCCACAAATATTTACTATGCTGTCCATTATTAATGAAGTTCACCAGCCCCTGAGCTAAGGCAGTACATGTCCATGAGATTTTGCTACAAGGGCTAACTTATGGGGACACTGGTTAGAATGGGTTCCAAGACCCCTATCACAGGTGCAAAGCCAGACTGCATTATGGGCCCCCAGGTTTCTGACACAGCAAGTACTAATTCCCAATGACTCAGCCCAGAGAGAGGAAACAACACTCATACTGGCAATCCTCTTTGTTGCCCGCACTTGAAAGAAAGTCTAGTCTTTCAATGAATTAGAGTAGGCAATACTCTGGGCTGGCTCTGGAAGTGAATGTTTGTATCACTCACTTCTCCATTGTTTGTATCACTCACTTCTCCAATCAACATGCCCTTCCTTTTGCCTAGACTCGGCCTTCAGAGCAGCTTCCAACCCTAACCTCACCACTCTGCGATTCCTTCTGACAGGCCTCCTGCTCAGTTCTACTGGAAACATGTGTTCTGCAAAGAATCTTTGACAATATGTAATGTTGACAAAGCTTTAAACAATCACAATTTGTCACCAAAGTAAAATAAAAGTGAGAGCCTTGCTTTGGTTTAAATCAGATATGGATACAGCCCGCAAGAATATTGTCTAGTTGAAAAGATAGGCAATGCACACAAACAATAACTGTACTAACATTCACCATATGTGGATCTGACCTCACACTAACTTGGAGTGAAGGGTGCTGAGAAGACTCAGTTCTGCCCCTTTGGGTTTTTCTGAGTTCTGAAAAAGGATCTTCAGGTCCCGCTGTTATTGTTTCCAAGGCTACAGCCCTTAAGAGTCCCTTTCTTGCCATAATCGCCACCCAGTTCCTTTGTTCTCCCAGCAAATGCTTTTTACTTCCCTCCACTGCCATCTGCTTTTTCTCCTGGCGACAGTGGATGGCCCTCTTGGTAGAGAACTACTTTGTGTTTCTGTTTCAATGATATTTTTGAAATTTCCTTTCCCAGTGGTAATAAGAAAAATTCTCTTTAATAGCAATAATCAGCCAGCGAAAGATTTCCACAGAGTACGAGGTTTCTTGTTAACATAGTGTTTCTCAAACCAGAGTGTGGCCTTAAAATCTTTTTTTAAAAAAAAACTTGTGTTAAAATGTATCCAATGTGAAGTTCTACAATTTGTGGCTAGGGATATTTCTGTAGTCAAAGAGGCCCAGCCTACCTGGACAGGTAGCTTAGCATCATCCCGATATGCCAAGGTTGCAGGTTTGATTTCTGGTCAGGGCAGGTACAAGAAGCAACCAATGAATGCATAAGTAAGTGAAACAACAGAACTCTCTCTCTCTTTTCTCTCTCTCTCTCTCTCCCTCTCAAATCAATTTAAAAAAACACAAGGCCCAGACTCTTACCAGAACTAAGATGAAGTAGCAGAGGAGGAACCAAGATGGCGGCATAGGTAAACACCTATTGTTCTGCCCCGCGCAACAATTCAAAAACTATAACATAACAACAAAACAAACATCACCCAGAATCACTGGGCAGCTGGCTGAGTGAAAACTCCACAAATAAGAGTAAAGGTGGAACACTGAGACTCAGAAGAGCGGTGGGAGTGCAGCCTTGAAGATACGCACGGAAACAGAGGTTAGGAGCTGTCCTGGTCACGCACGCGGGCTGTGGCTGGCAGCAGCAACCCCAGCTGGATTTCAACAATGGGGAGGGCGGTGACATCCCACTGCACAGATTCCCCAGCGCCAGGCGAGGTCCGAGGTCCGGGGGCCGCACTCTGAAAGCCGGGGTCGGCAGAGATCTCCTAGTCTGAGGAGAAACCGGGTTGCTGGGAAAAGCAGGTTGTGTGCGTAAACTGTGTAACAGCACAGACGCGCGACTTGACCCTGGTCCCAGAGACCACCGGACTGCTTTGTTTTACAACCCTGGGCAAGACTTTGGTTGTGCAGACTCATTTGGGGAGAGGCAGAGTTGTCTGGCAAGGGGTAGAGAATAGCGGCTTTCTCTTGGAAATGTCTTCAACAATTACCACCCAACAGAGACCCGCGCGCGTGCGAGCTCCACATAGGATGTAGCTGACGCTGAGGCTGCCTGCTCAGCTCAGAGACTCCGCCCATCCAACCTGAACACAGTCTCCCTTCATAGCCAATTGGCCTGGAGGTCAAACCCTCCTAGGGCTAACAACAACAAGCTGGGTTTAAATTCAAAAATACTGTACAACCCATAAAGGATTGCAGTAAGAGTACCCACCTCAGGTAACTGGGGAGGCTGAGCCATTGACCCTTAGAGGACATCTACCACATAAAGCAGCCACTATGCAGAGATATGGAAAGAAATCAGGTGTGAAAGAAATGGAGGAAAAAAGACGACTAGACATAGAGTTCAAAACCACAGTTATAAGGCTTTTCAAGAGGCTCCTAGAAAAGGCCAATGAACTTAATGAGAACTGCGAGGAAATAAACCAGACCAACAAGGAAATAAACCAAACCAATGAGGAAATGAATGAGACCTACAAGGAAATGAATGAGACTTACAAGGAAATGAATGAGACCTACAAGGAAATGAACAAGACCTCTGAGGATATGAACGAGACCCTCACAGATATGAAAAAGGACCAACTAGAAATCAAGCATACACTGACTGAAATAAAAAATATTACACAAAGTCCTAAAAGCAATCCAGAGGGCCACAAGTACCAAGTCAAAGATTTGAAATACAAAGAAGCAAAATCTACTTGGCTGGAAAAGCAAGAAACAAAAAGAACCCAGATAATTGAAGATAGTGTATGGGGCCTCTGGGACAACCTCAAGCATGCCAACATCCGAATTATTGGGGTGCCAGAAAAAGAGAGAGAGCAAGGTAATGAAAACCTACTTGAAGAAATAGTGACTGAAAACTTCCCCACCTGGTGAAAGAAACTGACTTAAAAGCCCAAGAAGTACACAGAACCGCAAAATATAGGAATCTCTAGAGGACCACACCAAGATACATCATAATTAAAATGCCAAGAGCAAAAGATAAAGAGAGAATATTAAAAGCAGCAAGAGAAAAACAGTTGGTTACCTATAGGGGAGCACCCATACGATTATCAGCAGATTTCTCAACAGAAACGATGCAGGCCAAAGGGAGTGGCAAGAAATATTCAAAGTGATGAATAGCAAGAATCTACAACCAAGATTACTCTATCCAGCAAAGCTATCATTCAGAATTGAAGATCAGATAAAGTGCTTCGCAAATAAGAAAAAGCTAAAGGAGTTCATCACCACCAAACCAATATTATATGAAATGCTGAAAGATATTCTTTAAGAAGAGGAAGAAGAAAAAGGTAAAAATATAAATTTTGAACAACAAATACACATCTATCAACAAATGAATATAAAAATCAAGTGAATTGATAGTCTGATGAACAGGATAAACTGGTGAATATAACAGAATCATGGAAATAGAGAGGGAATGGACTGACAATTCATGGGGAGAAAAGGGGTGTAGGAAGTACAGCAAGAGACTGGACAAAAATCTTGCAATAATGGGAGAGGACAGTGGGGAGGGGGAGGGAAGGATGGAGGGTGGGATGGGTACAGGGTGGAGGGGAGCTATAGGGGAATAAAAAAGGGGGAACAATGTAATTAATAAACTGAACAATAAAAATCTTAAAAAAAGATGAAGTAGCAAATGGCAGTACGCAGAAGCATGAAGGAACAAAGGAGAGCACTTGCCGAGGACTGCCTCTGTGCCAAGCAGCGTCCTACCACTTCCAATGTCAGATTGGTCCCTCTCACGGCTCTAGGTGGTGGACACGTTATGTTCATTTATGATGACAAAACGAAGGCACAGAGAGCCGAAGTCACTTAGCTAGCCAGGGTCTAAGCAGTACCACCCAGCACCCATGTTTCACAGAACTGCACCACCCCTACCCCTGTGAGGGCACTGCTAGTGACAGTCAGAAAAAGGAGCCTGCAGCTCCCTAAGGAGTTAGAGAAGGCTTCCTGGATATAGATGATGAAGGGGGTGCAGGCTGGTTACAGACAGTTAGGAATTATGAGGGGAAACATTTGTGATAAATGCTTCCCTAATGTGAATGGAACCCCTCTCCCCAGTGCCTATAACAACTCTCTATTCACCCACATGACAGGTGGGCACCCAGGTGATAGGTGAGCACTCAGATGATAGGTGGGCAGTTAGGTGACAGGGGGCACTCAGGTGATAGGTAGGCACTCAGGTGATAAGTGGGCAACAAGGTGATAGGTGGGCACCCAAGTGAGAGTTGGGCACCCCTGTGACAGGTGGGCATCCAGGTGAATGGTGGGCACCCAGGTGATATGTGGGTACCCATGACAACTTGGCACCTAGGTGATAGGTGGGCACCCAGGTGATAGGTGGGCCCCTGGGTGATAGGTTGGCACCCTGGTGATATGAGGCACCAAGGTCATAGGTGGGCACTCAGGTGATAGGTGGCAGTGACAGCATGGCCATACTAGAGCTAACAGATGCAGGCTTGGAAGCCTGCCCCTAGCCTGGCCTTTCCAGTTCCCTGAGCTGGCATGTTTTCCTTTTTTGGTTTTAGTACTTGCGCTTAGTATTTTCTTATTTGCACTAAAAGCACTGGAGAGCATAGCCCAAAGCAACTGGTTATGAGAGGAAAAATCCAATCTGAGACTTTGGCAAAGACTGGACTTCTTCTCCTTCTGCTGGCCTCATTTCCCTGGAATTGCTACCAAAGAACGTTGCTTTGGGCAAGGCAAGGAGAAATGTCAGGAGCTGCCAGGATGTCCTTGCAATAGCGGGAAGATGACTAGCAGACACCCTTCCGTAGGCTTCTGGAAGCCATCCTGCTAGTAGGGTCTAGCCAAGTCCCCCGCCTCCCAGGCCTTTTCAGGCCAGCCACATCCTGGCAAGCAGTTGCAAAGCCAGACAGACAGATGCTTAATTTGGTATTTGCATAATTTCTCTCATTAATGAAAGGAAATGATATGCCCTCTGGAAATATTTTCAGAAACAGTTAAGAGAACAAAGCACTTAATGGGTTTTACTGAGGAAAGAAATTAAGATGGAGAATCCACATCTTTTTCATTCCCTGGTTCTCAAAGTCTGGTCCCTGAGTCAGAACATCAGGGAGACCTGGGAATTTGCTAGAAATGCAAAGATGCAGGCCCCAAAAACCTGCTTAGCAAGCCCTGCAGGAGGTGTGATGTCCATTTTAATGCATTTGAGAAGCACAAGAAGAGATTGTTAGAATTGTGGTTCACGTCTTTCTCTGGTTTGTGATGCTCTGTTTGAACATAATCTAATTCTGTACCAAAGACAAACCTGGTTACATTTCACAGAAGAAAGGCGTAAGGCTCCTTATCACCAAGGGAGCAAAGATGTCCAGCAAACATTCTCCTTTGCCATGCTCTCATTTCATTCCAAAATCACTGTTACATAAAATAGCAGCAGCCCAGGAACATCACCACCCAAGGCATACACTTCTGCACTTCTGTCTGTCATTCAAAAGCAGGACTGTCAATTACTTAGTAAAGGTGATGCAAGCAGTTTAGCTCATGTCATGGAGGAGGGGGGCTCCATGACATGAACTGCACCAAGGGGGTGTCATGGGCAGGGAGCAAGCACTCCTCTCCCCACCCCACCTCCTCCACCAGAGCAGAACACTCCCCCGCTCACAGATGGTCATTTCTGCTTAAGGTCAGCAAACACCTTACCTCTCACAGCTTCTGCACACACACATACAGGCAGAAATTGGCAATCTCCATCTCCACAGTCTTGATGCTGGGCTCCCTCCCCAAATGTGTGTGGCCATGACATTTGCTGTGCCATCCATACCCTTTTCCTCCAGCCTTCTGTCAAAAGGGCTCTGTCTCTCACTAGGGAAGAGGCAGAGCTCCCTACATGATTCCCAGGTCATTCTGGCCTTGGCAGAGGCAAGGAGTCCTCCCCAAACCATTGGGCATGTAGGGTAAGATGGTGACTGTGAAGAGAGGCTAGGCTTTGAGCTGGAGTTCACAGTAGGGATGCATCCTGCTTCCACTAGATGCGTTGCCCCTGTGTCAGGGCCACAGCTGCCCATCCCCATGAGGTGTCCCTGCCTAGTGATAGGATCCTGACCCTCTGGCTTCTCCTAGCTTCTGTCTCCTCCCATCACCTCCCAGCTCCTGCAGGCTCTCTCTGTCCTATCAGCAAGGATGCAACATACTCAGACTTCAGGGTCAGCCGAATTTTTTTACAAGGTAGAGACAAAGGAACAACAACAAAAACAAAATAAATTAATAAATGAATGAATAAAGGAAGGAAGGAAAGAAGGAAGGAAGGAAGGAAGGAAGGAAGGTCCCTTAGGTTTTTTTTTTTTTTTTTTTCCCCAAAATCAAAAATAGTATTTCCCTAGTCGATTTGGCTCGGTGTATAGAGCATCAGCCTGTGAACTGAAGGGTCCCAGGTTCGATTCCAGTCAAGGGCGCGTGCCTGGGTTGCAGGATCAATCTCCAATGTGGTGCATGCAGGAGGCAGCTGATAAGTGATTTTTTCTCATATTTGATGTTTCTATCTCTCTCTCCCTCTCCCTTCCTCTCTGAAATAAAAAAATATATATATTTTAAAAAATAGTGTTATTAATTTTGGTGTCTCGGAAGCATGGGGAAAAAAAGAAAAGACAAGAAGATAAAGAAACTACCCTTCCCACATTTCAGCCCCAGGTCCAGGCCAACGGGTTGCTCCTGCAGGCAGTGTAGGGTAGGCCCTGAGGCCAAGTCAGTCCTAGACACAAGCTTGAGGTGGGACCAGCCCCTGGATTTGGCTATTAGGGCCTGGCAGGGAAGCTGCCTGCCTCAGTTTGGGGAGTACAGGCCCTGGACTAGGGATGAGAGATCAGGGGTCAAGGTAAAAAAGTTCTGGGCCACTCAGTTCTGCTGCTCTGGCAAAGATGAACCCATATATTTGACACTACTACTGAATCGTGTAAAAATAAGGTGACCACATTTCTAGACCTTCTGGTTTATCATCAACACTTGCCTTCTGCCTGGATACCGGCCTTCAGAGGGGCACTGAGAGAATAGAGAGAAGAATACCAAACCCAGGCGTTTACCCTGCAGGTGTCCTTGGAGGAGGCCGCTCCAGATGGCTCTGGGAGGCAATGAATTTGGTAAGTGTTGGAAGGTGCTGCTGAGAGGCCCCAGAATTGCCCCAAGCAGATTCTTGCCTGAGCTGGCAGGAGAGCCCCTCAGCTCCTTATCACAGGGTCATTAATCATGAACTTGGAAAAGCTTCCAGTGCCAGAGTTGATCATCAACTCTTAATGAAAATATATGGGCTTGACAGATAGTGGGGAGAGTATGGAGTGTCTGAATGTAAAATGGCAAAGCTGCTTGATTAGATGCTATGGCACAAGCAAGGGCCCGATGATAGCTGGGGGTGGAGTGAGGAGAAAGGCCAGGGCACCATCAACACATAAGGGGGATAGTGATGCCTGTGCAGCTCCACATTGGGCAGGGTAGAGGGGGGGTGGCTGTGGAGGGGCACCCTGCTCTGGAGATGCCAGGAGGCTTTGTCAACTAAAAATCATAAAGATAAATGTGCTTTATGTTTAAAACGCTTACCTGATTCTGTGAGGAGCACTCTATAAACCCAGTCTGCTTCAGTCCTCACAGTGAGCCTGAAAAGTAGAATTGTCTTCACTTTACTGATGAGCAAACAGGCCTGAGATGTTAAATAACTTGACAAGGGTCTCACTAGGACTCAAACCCAGATCTCTCTAGTTCTAGAGCTTGGGAGCTTAACTAGGAGTCAGCAAACTTTTCCTGTAAAGAGTGGGAGAGCAAACACTTTCTGCTCTGTGACCCCATACAGGCTCTGTCTTTGTTGTTTGTTTTGTCTTTAACTCATTCTTAGTTCTCTGGTACCAGCTGGATTTTGCCCACAAGCTACAGTTTGCTAACTCCTGCCCTTAATCATCATACCTCATATGGCACTTCCATCTGACTGTGACCTGGAGCTGCATGTTTCCTCTTATCACAGGTACATTTTTAACACGGGTTTACAAATCAAGCACAAAACTGGAAAATGAGAGGGTGGTGGTAAGTCAATTTCCCAGAACCCTCGGAATTTTAATACTTACTGTGGTTACTGCTCTAGTGATTTCTTTGTGGTTTGACTTTAGACAAATCTTTCCAAACTCTAAGATTGTGATAATCAAATAGCAAGTTACCTCAAATCCTTTTTGGAACAGAGTGAGAGTAATTAAATAATCACTAATGAACAGTACAAATACAATACCTAGCCACACACAGGAATTAGCTGTGAAAGGATGGCATTACTTGCTAACTTTAGTCTACAGTGTCTCTCTTTTTAGGGCTTTAATGGACAAGACTAATTTTAAACATAGGAAGCACAAGATAAAGAAACACATGAATAAATATATTGAATGCTTACTAACTGCATTTCATCTTAATTAGCTCTCCTTCAACTTTGAGGGTGGTATTACTATTCACATATTCATTAGAATGTTTTGAACTGTAAGTAACAAAAGAGCAATCTCAAAAGGTCTCCCTTCACAGCTCGAAGGCAAAAGCATGGGACAGACTCCAGCGGTGATTGAGCCAGCTGCTCAACAGGCTCATTATGGACCCAACACCCTTTTGTTTCTCAGCTGTAGTTTTAATTTTTTTGTTGTTATTGCTGTTAATGCTCACCCAAGGATTTTTTTCCATTGATTTTTTGAGAGAGTGGAAGAGAGAAAGGGAGGGGAAGAAGAGAGAGAGAAACATCAATGTGAGACACATCGATTGGTTCATTTGGTTACCTCATACTGTCAAATATAGCTGGGGATTGTACTTCCAACCCAGAAATGCCCTTGACTGGGAGTCAAACCCATGACTCTTTGGTGAATGGGCCAACTCTCTAACTGCTGAGAAACACTGGCCAGGGCTGGATTTTTAATTATAAGGCCGAGTCTCCTCCTCATCATGTCTGTGTTCTCAATAGATGGACTGGAGATTGGCTCCTTTAGTGTGAAGGAGCCAGTTTAGAACAAAAAGATGACTAGTGGGACGCCGATTGTCTTCGACCCATATCATAAACAAACCACTGGCAAGTGGGCTGGAAATTCCAGGCCCTGCCTTTGGAGCTATGGTTGTTTCAAAACAGATAAGGTTCACTCCGGTAAGAAACATTCCTGATATCTTTATGCTTTGATCTTGCCCTTGATGGTCCACTGGGGGCTCTGCTCAGCACAACCCACACTGGGGCCTAGATTGAAGGAGCAACCATTCTTTAGAGTACTGCTGACAACTATAGCAGAGCAAAAGAGAGTCTGAAAGTCTAGCACTAGCAGTTCAATTCTCCAGCTTGAATAACAGGCAGCATCCTATCTAATAAAGAGGGAATGTACTAATTGACCATCACTCCATCACAAAGATGGTTGTACCCACAGTTGAGGCCAAGTTCCCTTAAGGAGCCTTAATGAGCAATCAGCAGGGACCTGAGGCTATGCCCTCCTCCACACCATGGGGCTTGACAGGGATCTCAGACCATGTCCCTCACCTGGTGCCAGGCTAGAGGACCTGAGACTATGCCCCCTACCCAGGGGGGCTTGACAAGGATGGGACTGGCCAGGTCTGGATCTAGCCCTATGGGGGTGGAGAGGAGGGCAGCTGGGTCTGGGTCTCATGCGATTTTGAGGCACATGTGGGTGGGTGGGGACTTGACTCTGAGTCCCCCTTTTAATGTGTACAAATTTTGTGCACTGGGCCACTAGTTTCATATAAAACAGATTAGCCAGGACTGAGCTTATTGCCCCACCCAACTATAAGGGGACCATGTGCCAGAAGGAGAGAGAACCAGAAACATTTGAAAACAACACCAGTATTTTTCACAGGAGTCAGCTGTGCTACTGCACAGAGGAGGGAAGGTCAATGACTGCTGAGGAGTCAAGCCCAATTGCTAAGGGGTCAAAAGAAACTCAGACAGAAAAGTATCCCAGAAGGAAGCAAAGAGACAATTAACAAACTAGGCTAGCAGGCCCAATGTCTGAATAACATGAGTTTCTAGAATGAAAAGAAAAAGAAAATGGAGGGAAGGACATTATTCAAAAAATAATCCTAGAAGCTTTCTAGAAACTGAAAGACATGTATTTCTACATGTAAGGGACTTACCAAACACTGAGTATAGAGATTAAAAAAATGGTAGCACAGCAAGGTACCAGCATCATAAAGTCCTGGAACACCAGAGAGAGGTCCTATAAGCATCCAGTGTCATTTCAAAAACTAGTTTCATAGGAAAACAATTTGGCTACAAGATGCAGAATGGCATTGAATTTCTCAACTGCATTGCTGAAAGCAAGAAGATAATGGGCCAAAGTTTTCACACTTCTGAGAAAAAAAATTTCCAACCTAAATTCTATACTCAGCCAGATTCTCAACCAAGTGCCTGGGTAAAATAAAACATGTTCCAATTGACACAGTCAAGATGATGATAGGGAAGTTTCAAGGGAACCTCTTGAGAGAAAGTAGCCAAAGCTAAAAGGTAGTCAATCCAGAATAAAGCAGGTCAGCGGGACTAAGATTAAATTAATAGAATGCCTAATGTATTTGAATGTAATCAAGGAGATTTACAAACAAACGAAAAAGTTTAGGGTTGCATTAATATGTACATGAGAACTAAGCAAATTAAAAAAAATCAATTAATTTTTCTCTCTAGACAATACAATATGTTAGGCCAAAAAGGAAAAAGAATCTCCACCCACCTTTTGGATTGGCTCTGACTAGCATCACATAATCATACCACATATAGTGCACATCCTATCCGAAGTTCAAAGAAAAACTACAACAGAATTACATTAGGAGGATGAACGAGTGGGTGGAGTGGGGTGATAGGGCAAGGCCAAAGAGTAAACATGAGCTCTTTATCTTCACTAATAGAGAGTTCATGATAATGACTAACACTGAAAACACTTAATAGCCATAAAGACATATTATTTAGAAATACAGTGATAACTTCCCAAAGAATCAACTGAAGTGGTTGAAATGTTGCCTCAAAGAGCAGGGAATGGGGGCAGACATATAAAAACAGAGATTTTTTTTGCAGTGAGTCTTGAACTATTTGGCTATGTGCATGTATACTTTGATAAAATAAAAACCAACATTTAAAAATTACTAGAGGAGAAATGAGACACTATTGAATAGTGTTGTAACAAATTATTTATAGTCTCTTTTGCTACAACACAGTTTCTATAAGACAAATTAGCTCAAACACTATTGATTAAAAAAATCATGTCAGTATAATGTGGAAGTCATTTTCATAGTCAGCGTTCCCCAGCAAGTTAGAGTTTTGCTGACCACAACATATGCTAAAACAGCTCAGTGCACAACCTGAAAAGGAAGACAGTACTGTAAACCAATTCCTGTTCACCCCACATTTTCCTCTTGGCTTAGTTTAGTAACACACTTGTTATAAGGTCTTCCAACTATTGTACTATACTAATGTGTTTCTTTGTTAGGTTGAGTTCCATATTTGCTGTGATATTCCATTATTTATTGAGTGTTTAAATTGTCTTTTAAACTATATTAGTAGGTTTATTAGGATTTTTATTGCCTTTTTAGTGTTCTACTTACAAAGTAGCTTTACTTTAAGTGGTCTTCCCTTGACTTAATTTTTTTCATAAACCTTACTATTTTTAGTGTGTGATTTTGCAAAATGAGGCTTTTGTGTTATAACAAAAATTCTTGTTCATACTTACTACAATATACAAAAAGTCCAAATTCTAAGCATTCATTTAAAACCTATAAAAATGCATTGTGGTAGGCAGAATTCTAAAGATGATTCTCACCTCCTAGTGTACAGAACCTGTATAATCTCCTCCCCCTGAGTGCGAGTGGGACTTGCAAAATATGAAGAAAGTCACTCCTACAGTGAGGTTATGTTAAGTGGCAAAGGAAAAGGGATTTTTACAGATATAATAAGGATTAATCAGTGGCTTAAAGTTCATCAAAAGAGAAAGTATTCTGAGTGGGTCTGGCCTAATCAGGTGAGCCTCTAGAAGAGATACTGTTGTCCTTGAATAAGGAAGCCACCGTGAGTTCCAAGGCTTTGAGGAAATGAATTCAGCCATGGGGGCTGGAAGAGAACACAGCCTGAGGCAAGACCCACCCCCCCCCTTTCCCACCCCTGCCCACCGTCTAGATTGCAGCCCTGAGATGAGCACCCTCTAAGCCACGCCTGACTCCTGATCCAGGGAAACTGAGTAATAAATCTGTGTTCTTTAAATCTGCTGTTAGTGATGACACAGCCATAGAAAACAAATGCATACAGAAACAAATTATTTTTATTCCCTTCCACTCTTTTAATTATCCTGGTTCAGGGTAGTCTTTCCTGAGAAGACACAGAACACAGAATCTGTAGAAGAGAATTATGAATTATTAGGTTCCATATTTTAAAACTACTCTATGATAAAAGGCATCATAGAGCATGTTCAACACCAGTAACATGTAGGAGAAAAATGTCAGCACATACTGAATCATGGAGAGAGTGGATCTGGCCACCGATAGAGAGACCCTCAGTCTCCTTCACGACATGAAGCCGGCATATGGACAGTCCTGTAGCAGCCAAGAGGAAAAGGTAGGGTGAGGCATGGGCGCTATGGAACACACCGGAACCTTTTCTTTGCCATTCTGACAGAGAAGCTGAGTCAGAGATGGGCTCCCAGAGCTGGAGCTCCAAATGGCTTTTCCCATAAAGGTAATGATCATAGCACAGCAGACATGACATCTTAGCATGAGGAGTTCCTCCCCAACCTCCCACCAGAAGCGGTGAGAGCCGCACAGCTGTTTGCCCTTCCGGGACACCTGAAATGCAGTAACATTTAAATTCACTGGCTGCACGTGATGGGGACGCTCAGTTAACGGAGATTTAGCATCGTGTCTACTATTAAGAGGAGAAAGAGATAGCTCTAATAAGAAACAAAACCTACTATCTAGGCTTACTTGTTTAAAACATGCGTCTTTCAAGAAAAGTCCTGGCGACAGTATGCATTCATTCCAGTTTTCACGCGTTTACACCACCGTAGCCTGAACCGTGAGACTTATTGATCAAGGCCGTGACCCCGGGAGCCTGGACAAATGTAATCGGCAAAATTAACTTCTCCGCGGACTGGAGTTCAGCAGGAAACCAGCCACAAGCATTTTAGAAAGATTTTTAAAACACGAGCAATTGCAATAATGTTGGCATGATTGAGGTATTTTCGAGAAATACATCCAGGCTGTGAGGGTGATATTTAGGAGGGAATGGCCACATTCCCGTAGCCTCCTGGGTAATGCGGGGGAGGGTGTGTGCGTGTGTGTGCGCGCGCGCGCAGAATTCTGGGTCCGAAAGCCTTCTGGGTGGCATTTCTGAACTTTGGGTCATCACACATGTTGAATGAAAAGGAAAAAGCAATTGCCCAAATAATTTAGACTTTTCCCAAACCTCTCACCTAAAATAACCAAATAATGACAAAAGGCTTACTTTGTATGCCGGTGGTATGTGTGTGTGTTTAAATCGCTCCTGTGAATCGTTTATTGTCCATTTCAGCCTTCTCAGGTGGAATTGGTCCAAGGCTCAGAAGGGCCAGCAGTGAATTCTAAGAAATCGAGCTGGCGATGAAGCCTTGGATCCCCATCAAGGCCCTGGAGTTAGGAGGAAACCAGCCAACTGGACAGCCAGCAATTTCTTCATTTAAAGACCAGACATATTAATCGCGACTCTTCCTGGCCCTGTCGGGGAAGCACAGAGTTTTAGAGCCCAATCAAAAAATTAATGGGAGTCGGTAGGAGGCCTCCGGTCCAGCACTTTGCAGCACGCAGGGCAGTAATTACGCTCAATTAGAGCCTGGCATGTGGCGTTGGCGCCATGAATACTTCCTCCTTGAAACCAATCTCGCAGGAACAGAAGGACCTATTTGGGCACTTTTTGGCGCTGCTAAATATCAATCCCAATTTCGTTTCCAGGGGCTTCCACCACTTCAGAGGTCGCTGCTGCCAGGACACCCCAGGATGCACACATTGTAAGTGACGACATCCACGTTTCCAGAGAAATTCGCCAACTTTCCTGCTTCAGGGGTAAACGGAGATGCTTACTGTCTCTGTCTACGGAAATGGGCCTGCATGAGAAAATAAAACAGAAGCCATATTCAGAGACGACCACAGAAAACGACCCACGCTTGGGGGGGTGGGTTCGTTTTAATTTTAGGGTTTCAGCCAAGCCTTCTAGTTTGTTCTTTCTTGCAAGCACACACACTCACTAGCTGTTAAAAGAAAGAAGGGAGGAAGCCAACCCCAAAACAAGAAGCCTGGGGAACAAAGGGGGCTGGTGCAGAGGCATGGGCTCCCGACCTGAAAGGGTTGCTCTGACTAACTCATCCTTCTCCCAGCCTGTGGCCCTGGGCACAGAGAGTGAGCTCCAGAGGGGGGGGGGGGGGGGGGGGGGGGGGTGTTAAGATATTAAGGCTGTCTCAAAACTATTAGCTTCTTGGTGTCTTTCCATGGCTTAAAATGTATTCATACCCACATATTTCAAGGGATTCAATTTGGGCTAATTATCTGGGAAGTCCATGATTTCACCCTAACACCAGACGCAGAAGAATTTGGCCAGATGCAGGAGAACGGACTTGGAAGAGAGGAAGAGAGAGGGTCGGGCTCTGGCCAAGAAACTAAAGGCAAGTAAATCACAGACATGACCAGCTGTAGACAAGGAAGTAACTATGAATGTCTGCAATATATTAATAGAACAAAACTATACTTCTACCCTTATGAAAGTGTCATAAATGAATCTATAATGTTGATTATCCCCATGTTCTATAAAATGTTACACAGAGCATAGTAACCCTATTATAAATTTGATATAAAATTAACATGTCAGTTTTTGGCATTAAACATTTTATATGCCTTCATAGAAGTATGAATCAATTGGAGGATCAATTTAGATGTCCTGAGATAAGAAAAAAATGTCATCGTGGAATTTCTGAAACACACTTCACTTTCCTTCCTTTAATCATACCGGGACTTTCAACACAGAGCCAATCAACTAAGCAGCCCTTTTGAAAAATACACCCTGCAATTCCGCTGCTCACCACTAGATAACATGAACCTTTAAGGAAAACACCCAAGGGGCTCAGGAAATTCAAAGGGAATCTCAATTTATAAGCATGATTTGAATCTAAAAATCATTCTAGGCTAAGAGAATAGAACTTCTCATATTAGTTATTTATAAGGTGAGGTGTGTCTATGATACATCGCCTGCTGCAATTGGCTCAGAGATTCTCAATGTGAAAGTCTCCAGAAGACCTTTGTTTAAAGCTAAAAATCATGACATTAGGGAGGCTGGCCGAGCAGCCAGGAAACAAGCCTTGTTCATCTGAACAGGCCAAGAGAACAGCTGTTGAGGGGAAGGGGCAGAAGGTGTGTGTACCTTGAACTTGAAAATATGTATTTTTGAAATGAATCTGTGACTGAGTGGGTCAGTCTTGCCTTGAGAGAGACTGGTACTGTTCATGGAGGACACCAGCTGTTACCTGCTAAGTAAGACCTGGTCCTTGAACTTGGCTAAGAAAAACTTCAGAGTCAAGAACTCAAATACAAGCAAAAATGTATTTAGAAAGACACAGAGGTAGACGTGAGACAACTGGGTTGCAGGGACTCAGCTAATACATTAGAGGCAAAAGAAGGGCCTTGGGAGCTTAGGAGAAAAAAGCAAAGGTACTTGCCTTTGAGAAAAGAGAGGTAGAGGGAAAGGTACCGGCCTGTGAGAGAGAGCTGGGCCCTTTGTCTTAAAGGATTTTTATCTGCTTCTCTAAAGGTGGGATTTTAGGGGAGGTTTCAGGGGATGGTCTCCACCAGCTTTCCGGGTGTGTCTTTTCAGGGTCTTGGGTCTCTACTCATTGGTTGATTGGTGGAAGCTAGGGCAGGGGAGGGGCTCATTAGTCATTGAAACTGGTCCTGGTGTCAGTTATGGGGTCACTTCACCTGGTGGTTTTGCTGCTTTTCTGAGCCTGGAGCTGAAACACAACTGAGGCCTAGAGGTTATCTATAGTTTGACCAAAACTATCTCTGTTGTCAACAGACCTGAGGCTTTATTCCTAAGATTATCTGATATGAATCAGAACCTCATTGTCCTGAGGACTTAATGTTTAAGGAAGTGGCTACACAAGGGCTTATTTGGGGGTAGTATTAGGCTATTCTCCAACCCCCTTGTTCGGAAAGGTCACCCTAGGATTGAGGTCTCACCTACAATACTTGTTTTCCCAGTTTTGTCTGTTGCTAGGCACCCGGGGCTTTCTGCCCTAGTCACCTTCTGCACCTGGTCTATAGTTCCTACACTGCTTCCATCTAACTGCCTGCTATGTCAGTGCTAACTCTCTTCTGTGTACTCTTAAAAAGTTACTCCCTTTTCCTTTTAGAAACCACAACCTCCTGCTGTTCCTTGGTCCTCCCCCCCCCCCCCACCTCCGCCACCGTCTATGCCTCCAGCTTCACCCCAGGCGATCATTTTCTCACCTCCTCCCATCAAAATTTAGCTGCCTCAAGTCCCCTCTCCCAGGGCCAATTCCCACCTAGAAAAGGAGGGGCAGCTGAGGTGTTAATTGTTGGGAAAGGGCTCCTGGGGACCTTGTAGCACAGCTTATTTGCATTTTAATAGACATCTTTAAGACCTTGGTAGAGAAGTTAATAATGGGGGTGTCCTTAGAGACCAGTGAGGGAGATAAATTAGAGCACCCTTGACATTCACTCCAAGTCCTCTCCCTGTGGTCCCATTAATGCTCTGGTCCCAAACACTTCCAGGAGGAGTCAATTGTTGCCTGTGGCTCCCAGCACTTCCCCCAGCAGTTTGTGTGTCCAAGATCAAAGCTGTGACAAAAACTCTCTCCTTGATCAAAGTATAATAGGCTCCTCTAAACCTTCTTTCAGCTAAGCCTTGCTCTTTGGATGCTGTCCTTGTCCTGCCTAAATCAAATTTAGCAAACAATCCTGCTAAATCATCTCCCTGCTTGATATCTGATGAAGTTTGTTATCACCCACCTTTGATGACTGACTACCTTGGCCTGCCTCTAGCAATAATATCCGGGAGATCAGTTTAGCAAGAACCCCCTATCCTTGATGTCTCCTCTCAGTAATTTCCATCCACTGATCCTTGCCACTTTCTTACTGGCTATGAATCCCCTCTTGTTCAAGTTTTATTCAGAGTTGAGCTCAGTCTCTCTCCCCCATCACAATAGAGTTGACCCCATTGCAATAATTTTAAATATTACCTTTTTAACAAGTGACAGAAATTTTACTTTTAACAGTTGAGATTCCTGAAACACAGCAGAATGCAGAAGACTCCCTCAGAAGACTACATCCTCTGTTAACCTCCTAGAGCAAACGTTTAGGTGAGCTGGATGATGATTTTGAAGAACACACTTGGGAGAACGAGAAATAAAGAATGTCCATGCACATGCACTCTTGGAAGCTATATTCTTCAGAACTCTTGGTTGTAAGTGACAGTAACCTAGATCACCTTAAGAGGAAAAAGACTAATTTATTAGCTCACAGAACTGACAAGTACGAGAATAGTGTTCTTTTCAGGCAAAATTAGATCCAAGGGCTCAAAAGATGCTTTCTGGAAAACGTTGCTGTGGCCTGTTTTCCTGTTAGCTGTATTCTGCCAGTGCCTTCTCCCCCTGTTGGGGCAAAACGGGCCATTGCTCCTCTGGACTTACAATCCAAGGGGAAAGAGCAAGATTGCTTTTTCAATATCTCCAGCAAAAGCGCAGGTGTTGATGCCAATTCGGGCAACTTGTCATGGTCCCTGGGCCAATCACTGTGCCTAAAGGATGTGTGCTCTGACAGGAAGGTCAAGTCAGGCTTCAACCTCTGGAGTCCATGCCCCCATTTATTTAAAAAACATTTTTTTATTGATTTCAGAGAGGACGGGAGAGGGAGAGAGATAGAAACATCAATGATGAGAGAAAATCATGAATTGGCTCCTCCTGCATGCCCCACTGGGGATCGAGCCTGCAACTTGGGCATGTGCCCTGAAAGGAAATCAAGCTGTGACCTCCAAGTTCATAGGTTGACCCTCACTCACTAAGCCATTGCAGCCGGTCCAGAGCTCCATTTTAAAAGCATGGATTGAGAGCGGGAGGATTAGATCTTGGGGGGAAAATAAGTAAGCTGTTGCCAAAGAAGGCTTGCTGGGTAGACAAAACGTGTCCATTCAGTGGCCTGTGAAACCTCTCCTCCCTCAAAATTGTATTACAAATAAATTCTTACACTCTAAAGACAGAGGTGGGTTTGAGTCCTTATGATTAGGTTGAACTTGGCCAGTGGTTTCATTCTTGTGGGCTTCAGTTTCCACATTGTATAATGGGGATATAAACTACGTTGTGGGTATATTGGGAGAGTGAAAGGAGACAATTCTGAATATTCACTAAATGTTAGGTACGAATCGTCGCTCATCCAACCTCCCTCTTTCCCCTGTCTTCCTCACCAGCTTAGACTAACCTGAAGGATAAAGATCTTGTCTGTTTTCTTCATGGCTAATCCTCTATTCCTTGTATATGGCAGACAACTGGCCAATATTTGTGGAATGAATGAATGGGGACAGAATTAATAAATTTGTGGTAAATTCTACTTTTCAAATGTCAGCTCCTAAGTCTAGCAAACAGTATCGGTCATTTCCTTCTCTTTACTTGCTGGCATTTATATTAATTCCTCTTACAGCCAGAATGAGAAGCAGGACTGTGTGTGACTCAACTGCAACCTGTGCCTCTAGTCCCTGGTCCCTGGCACAGTGTATGTTGCTAAAAACAAAATTAAAAAAAGGTAAAATTGCCTAATCCAAACTCCTCACCTCACAAATGTGACAGAGGCCCAGAGAGGTTAAACAATTTGTCTAAAGCCAAACAGCTTACCAGTAGACCATGACTTCTAGTCCAGTACTTTCCTTGCCCTTCATGCACCTGGACCTGGTTCTGTGGTGCCACCATGAGCAGTAGTACACATGGGAATAGAGTGAAGCTACTGGTCCCCTAGAAGAAAAGGGGTGGCTTCCCTTCGATGAAAGTCACCAGCACAGAGCAGATCCACTCCTAAATGAGAGTCTTATAATATAAAAGCACTTTAGTTTCAGACTTGTTCCTTTAGCAACCACCGCTTCTTCCCAATAGCGCAGGCAGGGCTCACAGGTTACTACTGGGCTCCCTCGGCATGTGCACAACCAATACCAAACCATAGATGGAGGAGGCCACTGGCCTCTGCAGGCTGGAGGCTGAATGCTAAAGCCCACAAATGTGGGTTGTACCCTCTTCTCCACACTCCTCATTCACACTTCTCATCCACACTCCTCATCTATACTCCTCATTCATACTCCTTATCCACACTCCTCCCTTCACACTGCTCATCCACCCTCCTTCCTTCACACTCCTTCCTTCACACTCCTCATTCACACTCCTCATCCACATTCCTCATCCACACTCCTCCCTCACACTCCTCATCCAATCCACACTCCTCGTCCACACTCCTCCCTTCACATTTCTCATCCACCCTCCTTCCTCCACACTCCTTCTCCACACTCCTCATCCAAACTCCTCATTTACACTCCTCATCCACACTACTCCCTCTACACTTCTCATCCACACTCCTCTCTCACACTCCTCATCCACACTCCTCCTCCATACTCCTCATCCAAACTCCTCATCTACACTCCTCATCCACACTCCTCCCTCTACACTTCTCATCCACACTCCTCTCTCACACTCCTCATCCACACTCCTCCTCCATACTCCTCATCCAAACTCCTCATCTACACTCCTCATCCACACTACTCCCTCTACACTTCTCATCCACACTCCTCCCTCTACACTTCTCATCCACACTCCTCTCTCACACTCCTCATCCACACTCCTCCTCCATACTCCTCATCCAAACTCCTCATCTACACTCCTCATCCACACTACTCCCTCTACACTTCTCATCCACACTCCTCTCTCACACTCCTCATCCACACTCCTCCTCCATACTCCTCATCCAAACTCCTCATCTACACTCCTCATCCACACTCCTCCCTCTACACTTCTCATCCACACTCCTCTCTCACACTCCTCATCCACACTCCTCCTCCACACTCCTCATCCAAACTCCTCATCTACACTCCTCATCCACACTACTCCCTCTACACTTCTCATCCACACTCCTCCCTCACACTCCTCCCTCACACTCCTCCCTCACACTCCTCATCCACACTCCTCATCTACATTCCTCATCCACACTCCTCCCTCCACACTCCTCATCCACACTCCTCCCTCCACACTCCTCATCCACACTCCTCCCTCACACTCCTCATCCACACTCCTTGTCCACACTCCTTCCTCCACACTCCTCTTCCACACTCCTCCCTCCACACTCCTCATCCACACTCCTCCCTCCACACTCCTCATCCACACTCCTCAACTACACTTTTCATCCACCCTCCTCAACTATACTCCTCATCCACACTCCTTATCCACACTCCTCATCCACACTCCTCCATCTAAAGGAAGAGGCCCCGCAGGTGCCATCCCAGTCCTTCCCCTTCCCTAACTATTCCTAAACGCAATTTCCCAAAACCCAGGTGCCCTGACCAGTTAATTTCTAGGAAAAACGGGATTTATCACTAGTACATACAAGGTAATTTTTGCTATTCTCTTTAGAGACCATAACAATATATTACTTTTATTCATTTGTTTATTCAACAAACATTTCATTAGCTACTACGTGCCAGGCACTATGCTTGCCAAAATGAATAAATGAATCATGAAGCATATATGCGCTGGGTAAGGCACCTAGGTAATCCATTATTCATAGCATTTGTTTCAAAACCCCAAAAGCAGAGAAGCTTTCTCATTCACCACCACTCCTGACCAATATTTAATTCAAAGAAATGCTTTGAAGAGGATGTCATTAATATCTTTTCAATTAAAACAAAAGTTTCCTTCAAGGCAAACTTGATCCTTTGACCAGCAAATGCATAATTTTTAAAATAAAGAAAAGAAATCAGCAGGTGGGTTTGGACTGCTCTCTAATATTGTTAGAAAGAAGGCTGAAGTTATGTGTTCACTGGCTCCTTAACACCGTGAGGAAAGACTACTTGGAAATTTAAAGTGTGTTGATGTGAGAAGGAAGCAAAACATGAAAGACTCCATCAAAAATATCTTTTGAAGGAGCTCAAAGAGCCCAGTGCAATTTTCTCCTGGACTCAGGTGCACAGCAAACATATCTCAGTGAATTAAGGTGGTTGTGTATAAAGCATTTGGCTTCTATTTTCAATTGTAATGAATGTGTTTGTTTTGGAAAGTTAATGACCCTAATTTGTTAATGTTACCTTGGTCTTTGCAGTGTTTCCTGTATTCCAAAGCTCCTTCCTTATACGGCATAAAGCAGTATCCTTTTGATGTATAAAAAAGGACATTTTGGTTACCCATTTATCTAAATATCTAGATTTTGAGTGAGAAAACTGAGGTCCAAAAGCACACAGCTAATTAGCGCTAGAGCCAAGACTAACATGTCTCAACAACAAATTGAGTGTTACGCTTAAAGAAATCCATTAAATAATGCATTCCTTGGAATTTACATAAAAGTCTGCCAATTATTAAGGGTCTGTTATGTACTAGATCCTTTATATATATCTTTTTTCCTTTTTATCCTCACATAAAACCTCCAGATAGGGATCATTAATGGATGTTGCATAAGTGTTCAAAAAATAGCATTACACAGGGTAAACAGGGAAAATGGGGGAACAAGGTAGGAATATATATGTAATACTTTTAACAATAAAGATGAATTTTTAAACATTAAAAATAGCATTATATATTACTTACAGTATATGGAGTACTTCCTATATGTCATCTCTAATTTTAACATAAATCTTGCAAGATATCATCATCCATTTTACAGATGAGAGACTTGGCTCTCTGAGAAATTAAGCAACTTGCTAAGTTCACAAGATAGAAATTGATGGGACTGGGTCTAAATCTCAAAGCCTTTAGAAGCCATGAATGCTCTTCCAACCCAAACATGCAGCATCCTAGGCACCCCTTCAGCAAGCCCATGGAACACTTCACAGCATGAGGCAATTGTCCCCACTGCAGTGCAGCTAGTAAGTCAGCTTTGCTTCCAAGTAGAGCTAAGCTCTCAGTTTAGTGGTCCCAAGTGAGGTGACCTTGCATTAGTGTCTGGGTCTTAACTTATCAGAGTCAAAAACATGATTTTATCAGGTTTCATTTGGGTGTGGCTCATGTTCATAAAAACTAATTCAAATGAGCCATATCCCAAACTAATCCTATATAATAAAAGACTAATATGCAAATCAACCAAACAGCAGAATGACTGATTGCTATGATGTGCATTGACCACCAGGGGGGAGACTCTCAGTGCAGGAGCTGCCCCCTGGTGGGCAGTGCTCCCTCCCACAGGGGGGAGCACTGCTCAGCCAGAAACTGAGCTCATGGCTGGTGAGTGCAGCAGCAGTGGTGGGAGCTATCAGTTGGACATCTCCCAAGGTCTCCTCAACTGCAGACTGTGAGAGGGCACAGACCATACTGAGGGACCCATCGCCCCCCCACCCCCGAGTGCATGAATTTTGTGCATGGAGCCTCTAGTAATCATATAATCATTATGATGATGATATTGATCATTATCATTTACTAGGGGTCCGGTGCACAAATTCGTGTACCTTGAAAGGAACTGTGGGCCACGAGACTGCTGTGGGCACAGGAGCAGGGCTTGGCCCATCTTCCATGCCCCTGCCCAACCCCTTCTGCCACAGCCCCAGGTCTCCTGTCTGCCAGCAGCTCTGCTCCTGCCACTGCCGCTCCCATATGCTAATGGCACTGGTCTAACTTACACCAACTGACAACATGGAACAATTAGGGCCTGTGTCAGAGTAGGTGTGAATGGGGCCAGCCCAGTCAGCAGGTGAAAGAGTGGCTGCCAGCCCCAATTGCCCTGCACAAGCAGGCAGAGGTGGAGAAGCACTCAGGGGTGATCAGGGCCAGCAGCCACCACTTGCACCCACTGATATGCTGAGCGATTGGGGCCAGCACCAGGCACTGGCAGCAGGTGCGAGTGGGGCCGGCACCAGTAGCAGGTGTGAGCACCAGGCAGGACCATGGCATGAGGGAACAAAGAATTTTCAGTAACCATCAGAAGCCCACCCTGATGACAGTGAACAGTACCCTGCCTTGGTCTGGCACCCCGCTCACCTGCTACACTATCCCACTGTGGCCAACACCCACCATATTCTGTGCACACCCCCCTGGTGATCAGGGCACATTATAGTGACCAGTTGTTCAGTTGTTCCACTGTTCAGTCTATTTGCTTAATAGCCTTTTATTATATAGGATTGAGTATATGTTATATATGGTTTGTTTTCTGTCTATTGTCTTCGATTACTGTGGAGATAAACCTCCTTGCCTAAGAGACAAACCCCATTTTCCATTCAGGACACATCTTCATGTTGAGTCATAGTGCTTAAAAATATCATAAAGAATGTGAACAAAAAATTGTTACAGAAGGAAGTGAGGTTCTTACATCATTCTACTCTGACCTGCTGAATATCTTGTAGTGAAAGATCATTGCCAAAAGTTGGTTTTCCTCATGTAAATTATAATGTCAGCATTTGATAGGCTTAGTGTAAAATTAGAACTGGTGATATAATCAGTACTCAAATCCAGACTAATTCTACATATATATTTTTTGGTATTCCTTAATAGTTTTATATATATCCTCCTTATGCTATGATGTCTAACAATCTGGTGAGATTTTGTATATTGAGAAATCATATACTGATATGTGTTGTCATGAAATGACATATTTAAAAATCTCATCATACGGAAGAAGCCAAGATGGCAGCATAGGTAAACATCTAAACTGCTGCTTCATACAACAATATCAAAACTACAACTAAAAGACAAACAGACACCATCCAGAACCACAGGAAAGCTGGATGAGTGGAAATTCTACAACTAGAAAAAAAGAGGAAAGCACATTGAGACTCAGAAAAGTTGCAACAAAAGGCTAAGGTATGGAGACACAGGCACAGAGAGGACGGGTGGTTAAATGCCCTGGAGGCTGAGTGAACAGCTGGCTTTCTCAAGTGGGAGTGAGACTGAAGCTCCCTACTGCACTGAACTCCAGTTCTGGGCGAGTTTCTGGAAACCCAGACTTATTTGGGGAGAAACTGGACTGTCTGGCAGTGGGCGATACTCTAGGATGGCTTTCTCTCAGAGGTACTTGCAGCAATTACCAAGGGACACTGAGACCTAAGGGCTTCATAGAGCAGTACTGACAGAAAGCCAAGGCTGTCTGTTCTGCCCTGAGACTCTGCCCCATCCAAGCTGAGCACAGAGGCTTTTGCAATTTTGCAAGTCCTGTCTCATAAGGCTGTCTCCAGCAGAGAAGTTCTCCCAGTGTAGACACAGCTGATTCTCACAGCCAATTAGCCTGGAGGCCAATTCCTCCCAGTGATACCAACAACAATCAAGACCTAACTAGAACAAGGCTATGCACACAGTCCACCAAGGAGTGCACCAAGAGTATCAACCTCAGGTAACTGGGGAGTCTGACCTACTGGGCCCTATAGGACACCTAGCAGACAAAGCTACTCTACCAACTCAAGGGAGAGTAAAAATGTAGAGACAAAGAAACAGATCACAAATGAAATAAATGGAGGAAAGCAAACTACTGGATATAGAGTTCAAAACCACGGTTATAAGGTTTTTCAAGAATTTCCTAGAAAAGGCCAATAAATTTAGTGAGACCCTGGAGGATATGAAAAAGGACCAACTAGAAATTAAACATACACTGACTGAAATAGAAAATATTATACAGAGACCTAACAGCAGACTAGAGGACTTCATTAATCAAGTCAAATATTTGAAATACAAAGAAGCAAAAAACACTGAACCAGAAAAGGAAAAAGAAAAAAGAATCCAAACATTTGAAGATAGTGTAAGGATCCTCTGGGAAAACCTCAAGCGTACCAACATCCAAATTATGAGGGTGCCAGAAGAAGAGAGAGAGCAAAATGCTAAAAACCTATTTGAAGAAACAATGACTGAAACCTCCCCTCCCCCCCACCCCCCCACCCCCCCCCACCCCCCCACCCCCGGTGAAAGAAATAGACTTACAAGTCCAGGAAGCACACAGAACCTCAAACAAAATGAATCCAAAGAGGACCACACAAGGCACGTGATAATTAAAATGCCAGGAGCAGGAGAAACCAAGATGGCAGCATAGGTAAACACGTAGGCTTTTGCCCTGCACAACAATTTTGAGAACACAAATAAAGGACAAAACAAACATTGTCCAGAACCACAGGAAGGCTGGCTGACTGTTTGTTCTGAAACTAGAGGGACACAGAAGTGCACAGGATAATCAGAGCCTCTGCAAAGCCGAAGTAAAGTAGGAGACTCACACACGCCCAGAGCCAGAGGATGGGGTATCTGAACACAGCAGGGGTGTTCTAGTGGAAAGGAGACAAAAAGTCCAGGCTGCACTGAACCAAGTTCAGTTTGCATTTAAAACCCAGGGCACCCAGGCTCTTACTGGGAGAATATGGACTGCGGGCAGAATCCCAGGGGAAGAGCCAAAAGCAGAGCTCCGAAGGCATGAATGTGAGTGTATGCAAAGGACAAACTGGTCTGCTGGCAGTGTCTGGCAGGAGAAAGGAGCTCCAGGCTGTGCTGTGAGGTGAAATCTTGGGGGAACAGCCAGAGGCAGAGCTCCGGGGGTGCACATGAATGCTCACAGTGAGGGTGATCTGTTGACTGTGTGGCTGGCATCTAGCAGAAGGGAGAAAGGAGTTCCGACTGCACAGAACCTAGGTGCCAGGCAAAAATCTGAGATCCTGGATTCACTGGGAACTAGATGGTCTGGTGGCAGGCAAAACTCAAGGGCGCCTTTCTCGCAGAGGTGCTTGCAGACATTGCCCGTGGACACTAGGACCCAGTGATCTCGTGGGTTGGGGCTGACTAGAAGCTAAGGCTGTCAGCTTCACTCTGAAACTATGCCCCACCCAGAAACTCCACCCCATCCAAGTTGAGCACAGACACTTTGGCAAATTTGCAAGTCTTGGCACATAAGGCTGTCTCTCAGCATAGACACAGCTGATCCTCACAGCCAGTTGGCCTGGAGGTCAATTCCTCCCAGTGATACCAACAACAATCAAGATTTCTCTGCAACAAGGCTGTAAACACAGTTCACAAAGGGGTGCACCAAGAGTGTACACCTCAGGTAACAGAGGAGGCCGAGATACCTAGCACACAAAGCTACCATGCCAACACAGGGAAGCAGTGAAAATGTGGAGAGAAAAAAACAGATCACAAACTAAAGAAATTGAGGAAAACAAATGACTGGATATAGAGTTCAAAACCACAGTTATAAGGTTTTTCAAGAGGCTCCTAGAAAAGGCTGATAAGTTTAGTGAGACCCTCGAGGATATGAGTGAGACCCTCGAGAATATGAAAAAGGACCAACTAGAAATTAAACATACACTGACTGAAATAAAAAATATTTTACAGAAATCCAACAGCAGACTAGAGGAATGCAAGAATCAAGTCAAAGATTTGAAATACAAAGAGGCCAAAAACACTCAACCGGAAAAGAAAAAAGAATCCAAAAATTTGTGGATAGTGTAAGAAGCCTCTGGGACAACTTCAAGCGTACCAACATCAGAATTATGGGGGTGCCAGAAGAAGAGAGAGAGCAAGATATTGAAAACATATTTGAAGAAATAATGACTGAAAACTTCTCCCACATGGTGAAAGAAATAGACTTACAAGTCCAGGAAGCGCATATAACCCCAAACAAAAGGAATCCAAAGAGGACTACACCAAGACACATTATAATTAAAACATCAAGAGCAAGAGACAAAGAGATAATATTAAAAGCAACAAGAGAAAAAACAATTATCTTCAAGGGAGTATCCATACAATTGTCAGCTGATTTCTCAAGAGAAACTATGCAGGCCAGACGGGGGTGGCAAGAAATTTTCAAAGTGATGAATAGCAAGAACCTACAACCAAGATTACACTACCCAACGAATCTATCATTCAGAATTGAAGGTCAAATAAAGAGCTTCACAGATAAGAAGCTAAAGAAGTCCATCAACACCAAACCATGCATTTCAGCATTACATGAAATGCTGAAAGGTATTCTTTAAGAAGGAGAAAAAGGTGGCTGCTTCAAACTAGAGCATGGATGGAATTGGAGAGCATTATGCTAAGTGAAATAAGCCAGTCAAAGAAAGATAAGTATCACATGATCTCATTCATTTATGGAATATAATGGACAACATAAACTGATGAAAAAAGACAGATCCAGAGACAGAGAAGCATTGACTGTCAAATCTCAGAGGGATGGTAGAGGAGGGTGGGGGTAAGGGGAAGAGATCAACTAAAGGACTTGTATGCATGCATATAAGCCTAATCCAGGGACATGGACACCAGGGGGGTGAGGGCATAAGTGGTGACCAGGGGGCGGGGGGATAGGAAGGCGTAATGGGTGATGAGAACATATATGTAATACCTTTATCAATAAAGAATTTTTTTTTTAGCATCAACAGAGAAACACAATTTAATTTCATTTGTTCCATGGAGAAGAAAACAGGTATAAAAGGAAGTGACTTTATATTTAGATTTAACTGGGTCCTAACCTAATAATAAAACTTTCGTTAAAACCACCATAAAAATTAAAACTAATCTAAAATATAATTGCAATGTTCTTTAGGATCTGAGAGAGTGAAATGTAGGTTGAAGCTGAATGCTCCCTTGGGTTGCCAAATGCATTCCCAAGAGTGTTTCTTAGGCTATGGAAATAGAAGGCCAGTGTCAATATTGTTTATTCATAAGGACGAACCTTCAACTACATGTCCAGATTTAAGACTTGCCCTACCTCAGTGCCCAAGTATTGGAAATTGTAAGCTAGATGTACCTGCATGGGAAGTTTTTTTTCACAACGCACACCAGAAGAAAGAAGTTCTCAGAAAGGGGCGGGGCGGGGGGGTAGGGGGGGGAGCCACTGTGTGTCAACCTGCAAGGAAAACCCTAATGAAGAGCAGCTACTTATTTTTTTAACTGCAGAGTTTGTTTTTAAAAATTCAGTTACTGCCCTGGCCAGTGTGGCTCAGTTGCTTGAGCGTCGTCCCCTACACTGAAAGGTTGTGGGTTTGATTAATTCCTGGTCCATGCATGTTTGGGAGGCAACTGATCGATGTTTCTCTCTCTCTCTCAAAAAAAAAAAAAAAAATAATAAAGACATCAAGTGAGGATAAAAAAAAAATTCAGCTACTTAATAGTAAAAAGTCAAGGTTTTTGTTTGTTTTACATGAGAAAGGAGTGTAAATAAGTTCATAAACCAGTATACAAATGTTTATAAGCCAGTAATTTAAAAAAGACAACAACAAAAAAGCTGCATGCATCCTAAAAGGATATGTGATACATCCACTGCAGTCAGAGGTATTGTAAGAACAGTCTGACGTCCTCAGAGCGGGCAGCATGGAGTCAGGTGCTGCACCAGCGGTGATGCCGGCAGCAGCACTGTGCTCAATTATTCCCTAAAAGGAATAGAGGAAGGAAAACAAGCAGTTCTGATTGCACTTTTCACATTTCAGCCTCTCAGAACTCCATCCAAAACAGAGAAAGACCATGAAGAAGCCCTCTGCTGCGGTCCCTGTGGGAGAGTTTTGGGGTGGCAGGGTTCCTGCTGAGGGCGGGCTGGTCATGGGAGGAACCCACTGCTGTTGGAGGCCGCTCACAGGGGCTGGACGAGGTCAGCAAGCAAGTGGCCCTGAGGTCCTGGCTTCCAGTCTGTGTCACGGCTGTGGGCCTGTGGGGCACCGACCCCTCGACTGTGGGTTCTGTTCATTAAAAATACAACAGTTGCATTTGCAGCACTTCAGTTATTTAAAAACAACAACTCCATCCTCCTTTCCCTCATCCAACTATAAGAAAGGAGAAATTCATTAAGCATTTATTTTTAGGTTTCTGAATTGCTATTAAAATTCAATTAAATGTAAGACCTAATAGACAGCCCCAAATTGTTAGGATTATCTCAAGGGACCCTGAATTGGGCAGTGAAAGTTGACATCAACTGAAATGAGCTGGACTTGCACAGTTGGCTGTCTCCACGCCAACAGCCAACTGTTGTTCCCCCAGAGTGGTCCCACCGCCACCCCTCAATGAGAGCGCTGGCAGCAGCAGGGTGTGGTTTGGGGGAAGCTACTGGGTTTGCCATTTGCTTCCAGAATCACAGAGACTATGATGAACTTGACATTGAACACTGCTGAGTCCTGAGTTGGGGAAAGCCTGTTGCAGAGGGCCAAGTTCAGAGGCTCTTCCCTCCTTTGCCTGGTGTCATACATGGCCTCTGGCTCTCTCTTCTTCCACTGCTTAACTTCCTGTTTCTTTTTTATTGGTGACCCCTCCTAAAGTCTTCTGGCACACTGTTTTAACAGCCTCTTCCTTGGCATTCTGCTCCGGAAACTTGGTGAACATGGTGTAGATTCTGCGGTCTCGCTCATTGTGCCCCTTCGCCTTTTTCTGGCACATGGAGATCTGCAGCCATGCGGCCTTGTTCTGGGGGTTGACTGCCAGCACCTTCTCGAAGTCGCCCTTGGCTGACTCGAACTCGTTCATGAGCAGCTGGGCTTCACCCCTCGGGTACAAGACCTTCTCATTGGCAATGTCTAGTCCCAGGGCCTTATCACAGCACTCCACGCCTTTGGTGTATTCTAGTAGCTTCAGGTAGCACATGGCCAGGTTCAGGAAGGCAGCGAGCAGGAACGACTCAGAAGCTTTTGAGTCCTTTTCGGACAGGCCATATTCTATCTCGAGCCAGGACACTATCTTCCCGTACTGAATGACCGCCTGTAGGTACTTGCCTCCCTTGAAGTACACAGTTCCCTTCTCCTTGATGATGGCAGCCTGCTCCAGTTTTTCTTTGTTATCCATCTCCCATGATTCTTTGGCCTTTTTGAAGCTCTTAAGTGTAACTTCATATATAAGCTCAGCATTAGGTTCAATGCCAAATTTAGGCTTCCCTGCCTCTCCAAAACCATATCGTGGTCCAAGACATAAAATACATTGTTCTTCCTGCTGCATTTTCTCCAGGGCTTTGTCAATTTCAATTGGAATGTCATGGTCTTCTCCTTCTCCAACAATGAAAACCACATCTCTGCCTTCAAACATCCTTCCACCACAGCGGCCTTCCAGGTGGATTTCTACTGTGGCTCCCTTGTTTGGGTTTGAATAGCCTTCTCTTTTCTGCTTGATTCTTCGGATAATGCCTCCATCTTCAAATAAATCCTCTCCTTTGAGATCAAGGAGTTCAATCTCAAAAAAGAGAGTTGCATTTGAGGGAATTTTGGGGACACTGCCAGCCGAGCCATAGGCATATTCTGGCTTGCACAGTAAACGACACATCTCTCCTTTCTTCATGGTTGCTGCTCCAATATCCCATGCCTTGATAACTTGGCCTTTGCCAAGATTAAAGACAAGTGGTTCATTTCCATCATGACTGGAATCAAACTTCTTTCCATTTGACAATTTTCCATTGTAATGGACATAAACTTTATCTCCGATCATTGGTGTTTCCTCACTACTCCCCACTCTTTTGACAATCTTTAATACTCCTCTATCTTTTTTAAGGTAATATCCTCTCCCTATTCAGCAACAGCTGCTGCTGGGTTTTCTCCATTGCTTTTGGCACCTTCATCAGTAGTCATTGTCTTTTGTAAGTTGAAAACCTGTTGCTGCAGTAGTTCACCGACCCTATCTCTTTCCCCCTCACCCTCGCACTGCTTGCCCTCAGCCTGCCCAGCAGGCTGCCTCACATGGCCCAAGACTCCCATAAAGGAATTTAAAAGAAAAATAAAAAATAAAATAAAATTCCAAGAGCAAAAGACAAAGAGAGAATATTAAAAGCAGCAAAAGAAAAATAGTTAATTACCGACAAGGGAGCACCCACACGATTGTCAACTGTTTTCTCAACAGAAACTATGCAGGCCAGACTGGAAAGGCAAGAAATATTCAAAGTGATGAATAATAAGAACCTACAACCAAGGTTAATCTACCCAGCAAGCTATCATTCAGAATTGAAGGGCAGATTAAGAGCTTCACAGATAAGAAAAAGCTAAAGGAGTTCATCACCACCTAACCAGTATTATAAAAAATGCTGAAAGGTATTCTTTTTTTTTTTTTTTTTCCCCATTGGTGAGGGAGGAAGGGGACACCGGCTTAGCCAGCCAGATCAGCCGAATCAACCCTGGCGATCAATGGGGTGACAGATGTCGCAGCCAGATCACCCTCACATCCTGAAAGGTATTCTTTAAGAAGAGGAAGAAGAAGAAAAAGGTAAAGATAAAAGTTATGAACAACAAATACATATCTATCAACATGTGAATCTAAAATCAAGTGAATAAAAAAATCTGATGATCAGAATAAACTGGTGAATATAATAGAATCAGGGGCATGAAAAGGAGGTGGACTGACAATTCTCAGGGGGGGAAAGGAGTGTGGGAGGTGTGAGAAGAGACTGGACAAAAATCATACACCTATGGATGAGGACAGTGCGGGAGGTAAGGGCAGAGGGTGGGGTGAGAACCATTGAAGGGGAGCTATGGGGTCAAAAAAGAGGTACAATTATAATAATCTGAACAATAAAGATTTATTAAATTTTTAAAAATCTCATCATAATATGTATTACCTCTGAGAAAACTTAAGCAGGATTTCATCTATTACAGCTTGATTTTGACATAAACAAGCTGGTATTTTGGGGATGAAACAGTATGTTAGGCCAAGGGAGCTATTCCATCTTACTATACAGTGGTACCAACCTCTCATTTTCATCCACATCAGCAACCGAGATCAGTGTCATAAAAAAAAAAAAAAGAGGCAAGAACTTATTAGGAAAGTGCCTCAAAAGCCACCCACTCTTTTGGAGTCTTTAGCCTCTTTAGGATAGATCTGTGAGGCAAGATTATGACAAAGAAGTGAACTAGGGTATTTCTTGTAGAAGCCATTGGTTCTAAAATATGGCTAAATGAAGAAGAGTGAAGGTGCCAGTCCATCCTTCTATCCCCTACAGAGAAAAAGCATTTTCAAGTTATGGCTCTGGGACTTTAGAAACATATATATAGAAACATTGTGCATGTTGGTCGAAGAGTAGAGACAGCCCAATGCCACCTGAGCATCAAGACTGGGCTCCATCTGATTTCTCTGCTTGAACAAATAACCCATTGCTCAACCAGATGAGACGAAGTGGTTGGATTCACTCATGCTAAGGGCTCTGCACTGCTGTCAAAAGATAGTAGAAGAGCTAAAACCCAAGATAGTAGAAGAGCTAAAACCAAAAATTGGACTGATGTTAGAAACAGGAAAAGATGTAGACAGATGTAAAAGCCAAGTACAAAGAGTCACAAATAGTTCAGTTTCAGACATGAAACAGTACCAAATCCAGTATAAACATTCGTAATTTCTGAGAAGTTTTCTGCAGATTAATTTCCTCTATCACATATGGATTCTTATACCTTATCTTGACATATTGAGGTGATTCAGTTTATTTTGAGGACCTATGTGCTATTTTTTCCATAGTTGATACACAGACTCAAACATTAGTCTCATTTAAAAATTATATACAAACCAACAGACAGTGTGTATGGGTTCAATCAGCCAAAAGTTTGGAAAATTTTTATTCATTTGAAGAAAAAATAAAGTTATCTCCCTATCTCAAACTATAAACAAAAATAAAATTCCAAGAAGAGTAAAGGTTTAAACATAAAAACTATAAACATACTCGAGATGAAACTCCTAGCTATAGTGGCCTGAAGAGGTTGGAAATCCTCTCACCAAAAAAACAATTAACTGAAAGGTGTTTATTCATGAAAAACTACTTAAATTTCCTATATGAAAAGCAAAGCTGGCTGGTGTTGCTCAGTGGTTGAGTGTCAATCTATGAACCAGGAGGTGACAGTTTGATTCCTAGTCAGGGCACATGTCCAGGTTGTGGGCTCGATCCCCAGTGCAAGGCATGCCTGAGGCAGATGATCAATGATTCTCTCTCAACATTGATGTTTCTATCTCTTTCTCCCTCTCTAAAATAAATTATATATATATATATATATATATATATATATATATATATATATATATTTTTTTTTTTTTTTTTTTTTAAGGAAAAAGAAAAAGAACAGTAGAAGTCTGAGGCTTCTTGCCTGGAGAGCTTTGATCCCCCCACCACTCCTTCCGCCATCCAGCTCAGTTGGCAATGACAGCAGGTTTTGCCACTAGGGCAAGACTGGCTAAGAAAATCAACAATCTTGTTGCCAAGGGACAGAGAGCCAAAACTCTGATTGGTAGTATTGTTAGTTAAAGTAATAAAGCCAGTACAAAAGGCATTGGAAAACCTGTAGCTCTGCTAGCATGAGGTTGTGGTCCCAGGGGCAAGTGGCAGACCATTAGGAATGTATGGGGAGATCCTAGATATGAGAGATCTATAGAAGGGCTAGGTAAACGAACCACACCTCCTTGGCTGCCTGGGAAACCACTCCCATGTGTAGGAGAGACTTGAGAGGCCTGATGTAAAGGGAAAGCCCAGCATATTTAAAACTGGCTAAACTCTGAATGCACTCCCCAGCTCACACACAGACCAGCAGCAGAGGGTGGAACTTTCACCAACTCAAGATACTTGGACATAACTTTTGCCTAAATCATTGGTTGATCACTAAGCTATGCAAACAGAGCAGTGACCCCTAGGAAGTTAGGCAAAAAAAACAAAAACAAAAACAAAAACTGAGCAAAGATGTCAGTGGCCACATACCACAAAGGAGACAGATTCTACTGTGTAAGCACAGGAAAGTTACAGGGAAGAAAGAAAAGAACTTGAGGGAGAAGAATCAGAGTCTAGAGTTTCAATAATATAGTACTTAAAACATCAATTTTTAACAAAAACTATGAGACATACAAAGTACTAGAAAAGTATGATCATATTCAGGAATAAAAGCAGAAATTAGTTCTGCTCTTTTCTGACCCTGCCCAGATGTTGGGAGTAGCACACAAAGACATCAAAGCAGCTGTGGAAGAAAAGGGGCTCCAGTGATGGAAAGTAACCGCACAGAGAGATCCCATGATAAATTTCCAACTGGGAAGGGCGGGGTGGGTGTCCAAGGCATATAACTTCTTAAAAATATGTTTATTTTTATTGATTGCAGAGAGAGGAAAGGAGAGGGAGAGAGATATAGAAACATCATGATGAGAGAGGATCAGTGATTGGCTACTTCCTGCACACCCCATACTGGGAATGGAGCCCACAACCCCTGCTTGTACCCTGTCATGGAATCAAACCTTGACCTCATGGTTCATGAGTTGACCTCAGCCACTCTAGCTGGAGGCATAGTTTTTTAGTAAAAGGTTTATCTTTGCCTTAAGTAAGCCCTGCCCATTGTTCTTGTGCATCTAAGTTGGAAATGCCAGAGTAATCCTCTTTTTTCAGACCCCTGCAGTGGAACTACTCTCAAGAGAGCACATAATCTTGTTAACTATATTGCAATACAATCCCCATCTTGTTTTCTCCCACCTTTATTTGATCTTCCTTAATTCCAAATTGATAAAAGAAACTGCAAACTGTCATTCTAGAAAGCATTTTCTTCAGTGTTTAGACCTTGCTTCCAGGCATGTCTTTGGTTTTGGCTCTAATAAACTCTTATATAAGAGTTTCTACAGGTTTGGATGTACTAACATTTATATATCTATTCTAAGTGCACATGAAGAATTTTTAAAAATTGTTAAAAATTTGAAGTAAAATATTATAACCATTGTAAATGGGGAACTTAATACAGAAATGTAAACCAGAACAAGACCCAAATGGAAATTAGAGTTGTAAAATGTAACAAACAAAATGAAAAATGGGCTTGAGAATAGATGTGAGATGACAGAGAAAGAAAATCCATAAACTTGAAGCAGATTAAAATAAAGTATCCTTACACAGAAACAGATTGAACAAAAATGAGCAGGCCCACAAGAGACCCTTGGAGCAATACAAAGAATATCAACATACATATAATGGGAGTCCTGAAGGAGAGAAGAGAAAAGGGGGCAGAAAAAAATATTGAAGTAATAATTCCTACAAACTTTCCAAATGTGCTGGAAAACATTGATCGGCAGGTTCAAGGAAAGACTTCAACAAACCTAAATAGGATAGTACAAAGTGATTCACACATCAAAGTCAAACTGCTAAAAACCAAAGACAGTGAAAAAATCTCAGCTGCAGTAGAGAAAAATGACTATCATATACAGAACAGCTATCTATATATGAGCTAACTTTCCATCAGGAAAAAAAATGGAGCCAGGAGGCAGTAGAATGGCATGTTCAAAGAGTTGAAAGAAAGAGTGTTAATTCACCTAGCAAAACTGTGTTTCAAAAATGAAGGCAAAATAAATCCATTCAAAGGTAAACAAAAACTGAGAGGATTTGTAGCATTCAGAGTAGGCTCACAAGAAATACTAACGGAAGGCTTTCAGGCTGATAAAATAAGAACAACTGATACCAGGTATTAACATGAATTCACAGAAAGAAATGAAGAGCACTGGAAATGATAAATATGTGAGTAAATATAAAAGACTGCATAAATAGGTATTGCTCTCTTTTCCTCTCTGAATCTTTTAAAGTGATTGCATAAAGCAATAATTATAATGCTATAGTGTTGGATTTATGACTTGTGTAGATACATTATATATGGCAATAATAGTACAGAAGAGGGAGTAAGAAATAGACCTATATTGGAAGAAAGCTGCTATATTTTACCAGGATTATCATTATTAAACTGAAACAGGCTATAAGTTTATATATAGGTTGTAACCTAGAGTACCGCTAAGAAAATTACTTATTAAAAATAGTTCATAAAACAACATGGGAACTAAAATGACATACTAAAATATGCATTTAAGGCAAAAAAAAAAAAAAAGAGCAGCACGAGAGGAATATGGAAACAAAGAAGACATGAGACATTCAGAAAACAAACAGCAAAATGGCATCCATAAATCCAATCCCATCAATAATTAAATTACAAGTGAATGGATTAAACACTTCAATCAAAAGGCAATCACTGTCAGCCTGGATTAAAAAATAAGTTGCAACTATATGTTGTCTCAAAGAAAAATACTTTTGATTTAAAGACACTAATAGATTGAAAGTAGACAAATTCAAACAGTTATCTAAATAGCTGATGTACCTATGTTAATGTCAGAAAAAAAATTAATCTAAGAAATATTGCCAGAGATAAAAAGGGATATTATCCTATCTAATAAAAGAGTCATATGCAAATTGACTGTACCTCTGCTACACCCACCAACCATACCCGCCAGCCAATCAGGAGCAAATATGCAAATTAACCCAATCAATATGGCTACAGTCAAGGAGAGAGCAAGAGGCTTGGGTTTCCCTGGCAATGGAGGAAACCAAGCTTTCTGCCTGCTCTGGACTGCGTTGGCCTCTGCTGAAGGCTACAAAGTTTCAATCATAAAATATAAGTAAATCCCAGATACCAGGGTCTGCGCGTGGGTTACCAGGGGACGTGGCCAGCCTGCAAACCACCACAGACCCCTTGCCCAGTCTACTCCACACCCCAAAAGAACCCCCACCCTGATCCAGGACACCCTTTAGGGCAAACCACCCAGCTCCCACTTGTGCACCAGGCCTCTATCCTATCTAATGAAAGAGTAATATGCAAACTGACCATCACTCCAACACAAAAGATGGATGCCCTCATGTGGTCAAAGATCCTGCCTCCACATGAGTACAAGATGGCCACCACAAGATGGCCAGCAGGGAAGGGCAGTTGAGAGGGACCAGGCCTGCAAGGGATGGCAGTTGTGGGCAACCAGGCCAGCAGGGGAGGGCATTTGGGAGGGACCAAGTCTGCAAGGGAGGGCAGTTGGGGGTACTCAAGCCTGCGGGAGAGGGAAGTTGGGGGCAAACAGGATGGCAGGGGAGCAGTTAGAGATCAATCAGGCTGGAAGGGTATAGGTTAGGGGGTGATCAGGCTGACAGGCAGAAGTGGTTAGGGGCAATTAGGAAGGCAGGCAGGCAAGCAGTTGTGAGTCAGCAGTCCTGGATTGTGAGAGGGATGTCCAACTGCCTGTTTAGGCCCTATCTTACTGGGATCGAGCCTAAACAGACAGTCAGAAATCTCTTGAGGGGTCCCAGATTGGAGAGGGTGCAAGCTGGGCTGAGGGACACCACCCCATGCATGAATTTCGTGCACCAGGCAATTAATAAATAAATAAATAGAAAAACACAGGCCCAGATGATTCTACTGATAAATTTTACCAAATATTTAAGAAAAAACATTACCAATCTTTCACAAACTTCTTTGGGAAAATATGGGTATTAGTTTCCTGGGGCTGCCATAACTGAATGACTTGAACAGAATTGTGTTCTGTCAATTCTGGAGGCTACAAGTCTGAGATCAAGGTGTGAGCAGAACTGGTTCCTTCTGAGGCTGTGAAGGAAGAGACTATTTCAGGCCTCTTTCTTTGTCTTGTATATAGCCGTTTTTTCCTTGTGCCTTCTTCACACTCTCTTCCCTCTGTCTGTGTCTAAATTTTCTTTTCTTATAAGGTTGCCAGTGTGTTATATTAGGGTTTAACCTCATGATCTCATTTTAAGTTGACTACCTCTATAAGACCCTATTCCAAATAAGGTCACATACTGAGGTACTGTGGGTTAGCACTTCAACATATGAATTTGAGCAAGGTGCACAATTCAATTCATAATAATAGGGGAGGAGCATGTATTTCCAGACCCATCTATGAGGCCAGTATTATCACCCAGACACCAAAGTAAGCAGTAAAAAATGTTAAATAACACTAGCAAACTGAATATATACTTTTGAAAAATTATATATATATGACTAGAGGCCCAGTGCACAAATTTGTGCATGGGTGGAGTCCCGTGGGGTGGCCTGCGGGGATTGGGCCCCAGCTTGCACCCCAGCCTCATAGCCCTAGAGCCCCTCAGCCCCTCAGCCCCTCCTGGCACCCTGCCATGACCTGGCACTGCCCTTCACTTGCTCCACCATCCTGCCTGTAGGGTGATCAATTGGGGCTGGGCTTCCTGCCTGGCACCATTGTGCCTGGGAGCCAGGCAGTGGCCCCACTCCCTGCTGCCAACACTGGTAGCCATTTGAGAGGCACAATCAGGCCACTGCTCACACAAGCCTTGGCCTGGCACTGCCCGCTCACATGCTCCACCATCCCGCCACGGTTCAGCTCTCATCAGGGCCTATCAGGGCCAGCAGCACCTCCACTGTTGCCCGCTGCTAGCACTGTGTTGCTGATGCCCGCCATGTTCCACACTGCCCCCTGGTTGTCAGTGCACATCATAGAGAGCAGTCGAACTCCCTGTTGAATAATTTGCATATTAAGCTTTTGTTATATTGGATGACCAAGTGGGAACTATCTCAGGAAACTAAGATAAGTTTGAAAATATAGGTAAGATATGAAAGATAGATAAGATAGATAAGATATAAAAAATATAGATAAGATATACAAAACTAAGATAAGATATGAAAATAAATAACTATTACATACCATATTACTAGAATAAAGGTAAAAAAATCACATGATCATCTCAACAGATATAGAAAAAACATTTGATTTTTAAAACACACATACACACAAAGAGAAACTCTCCACAAAGTAGACTAAAATCAGAACTTCTTTAACCTGATAAAAAGCTTCTAAAAATACCAACAGCCATGTTATACTTAATGGTAAAAGACTGAAAGTTTTCCCCCTAAGATCAGGAACAAGATAAGGATGTCCATTCTCACCCACCAATAGACTAGAATAAGAAAAGACATCCAGACTGAACAGGAAGAGGTAAAACTGAACTTATTCACAGGTATGTGAAGAAAATATGAAACCTACAAAAAATCTATTAGAAGTAATAAATAAGTTTATCAAGGTTGCAGGATACAAGACCAATATACAAAATCAATAGACTTTCTATTTGCTACAAACATCCAATCTATAAATAAAATTAAGAAAAAGAGTCCACTTGCGATAGTGATAAAAGGAATAAAACAGTTAAGGAAATATTAAGAAAACTAGAGGCCCAGTGCATGAAATTTGTGCACAAGGGGGCAAGGGGTGACCTTCTGCCCAGCCTGTACCCTCTCCAATCTGGGACCACTCGAGGGATGTCCAACTGCCTGTTTAGACCTGATCCTAACAGGCAGCCGGACATCCCTCTCACAATCCAGAACTGCTGGCTCCAAACTGCTTGCCTGCCTGACTTCCTGATTGCCCCTAACCGTTTCTGCCTGTCAGCCTGATCAACCCCTAACCACTCCCCTGCCAGCCTGATTGATGCCTAACTGCTTCCCTGCCAGCCTGTTTGCCCCTAACTGCCTCCCGCCCCCGAAGGCCTGGTCACCCCAACTGCTCTTCCCTGCAGGCCTGGGTCCCTCCCAAATGCCCTTCCCTGCAGGCCCAGTTGCCCCCAACTTCCCTCCTCTGCCAGCCTGGTCACCCCTAACTGCCCTCTCTTGTAGGCTTGATCAGCCCCAACTGCCCTCCCGTGCTGGCCATCTTGTGGTGGCCATCTTTGACCACATGGGGGCAGGATCTTTGACTACAGCCATCTTGTGTGTTGGAGTGATGATAAATCTGTATATCACTCTTTTATTAGATGGGATAGAAGCCTGGTGCATAGGTGGGGGCCTGCTGGTTTGCCCTGAAGGGTGTCCCGGATCAGGGTGGAGGTTCCCTTGTGGCATGGAGTGGCCTGGGTGAGGGGCCTGTGGTGGTTTGCAGGCCTGCCATGCCCCCCAGCGGCCCAAGCAGGGGCCCTGGTATCTGGAATTTATTTATCTTCTACAATTGAAACTTTGTAGCATTAAGCAGAGGCCAAGGCAGGCCAGGGCTAAGGAAAGCTTGGCTTCCTCCATCACCAGGGGCAACCCTAGCTCCTCCTCTCTCCAGCTCCATGGCTGCTGCCATTTCTGTTGGGATTCTATAATTGAAACTATGTAGCCTTAAGCAGAGGCCTGGGCCCACAAGGGTGTGTGGAAAGCTTGGGTTCATCCATCACCAGGGAAACCCAAGCCTCCCTCCTGTTCTCTGTGGCTGCAGCCATCTTGGTTGGGGTTAATTTGCATATCACTCCTGATTGGCTGGTGGGGGCGTCTGGTGTGTGTGGCTTGTGGGTATAGAGAAGGCACAGTCAATTTGCATATTACTCTTTTATTAGATAGGATAAGTGTAAGACTTATACATTTCAAAACAATATTTTTAAAAGATTGAGTAAAGGAAGAAACATACCATGTTCACAGGTTGGAAAACTCAATATTCTTAAGATGGCAATTGTACTCAAATTGATCATTAGATTCAAAGGCAATCCTTATCAAAATTCAAGCAGGATTATTTTTGTAGAAATTAGCACATTATTATGTCTGCTATTTGATGGTTACTAGAACTATTGGGGTGATCACCTCATAAGTTATATAAATGTCTAATTACTATGTTGTACACCTGAAACTAATATAATATTGTATGCCAAATGTAATTGAAAGTATTTTTAAAATTTTTTAAAAGAAATAAACTAGCAAATTAATTCTAAAATGTATATTAAAATGCAAAAGACCTATCTACAGTAATCAAGAAAGTGTGGTTATTAATTCAAGGATAGACATATTGATCAATGGAATAGAATAAGACTAGAATAAGACTACATAAATATACTCTTGCATTAATTGACAATTGATTTACAAAAAAGATGCCAAGACAATCTACTGTAGAAAAGATAGGTTTTCAACAAATAGTGCTAATACCATTGAATATACATAAGCAAATAAATGAACTTAGACCCTTACCTTACACTATACACAAAAATTAACTTAAAATGGACAGTATACTTCAATGTAGAGCTAAAACTATAAAACTTCTAGAAAGAAAACATACGAGAAAATCTTTGTGGCTTTGGGTTCAGTAAGACATTCTTACATTTGACACAACAATTATGATCCACAAAAAATATTGATAAGTTCCACTTCCACAAATTTTAAACCCTTTGCTCTTCAAAGGACACTATCAGAGATTTTAATTATTATACTGCAAACCTGTACCTCTTCAAAGTCTGATTAACTGTTGCTCTTGTCTCACTCACTTGTCTCTCTCCCCACCCCATAGCCCTGACACAGCCCTCTCAGGGAGGGGGCTGCAGGCAGAGACTGTGTGTGCTCCTGAGGGGCACAAATTTATAGGAAGAGGGCCGCTATAGCTGTCCCAGCAAACAAGCAGGGTGGACACAAAGATGTGGGCTAGAGAATCCTCCTGGGCCAGGGATGGCACCTAGAGAATGCCAACCAAGCCCCACATAACACTCCCCAATTCCACCTTTTGATCTTCTCCATGCACTTCTACCACTATCACCCAGTGCCTCCCCTCTCCCGTCCCATCCCTTCTACTTTCTCCTTCTGCTCCCTTCAAAATTCTTTCCTTAGAAAAACCAGGGAACTATTGCAAGTTATCTATTGGGAGGTAGAGAGGTGAGAACAAGACTTGCTCTGTGTCGTTTCTTATATTGTCTTCATTTAAAAAATCTTAATGTATCACATTTACTTTTAAAAAACAATACATAATAACAATTAAACAAAACCAAAATGTTCCCTGGTGCTTCTTACCCTAAAAATGTCATTTTAAGGGGTTGGCAGGACAAAATCTATCATATTTTCAATTTTTATTATTTGAAAATACAGTTGACCCTTGAATAATGTGACATTAGTGGCCCATCCCAAGGCAGTGTTATAAAGGACATTATTTGGATAGTTGAGGAAACATGAATTTGGATATATTAACATGAAATGTTAATTTTTCAATTTTAATGATTGTATTTGTGTATTGTGGATATAGAAGAATGCCTTTAATAAAAACTGAAAATATTTGGAGTGATGAAGAATCACCATTTACCCTCAAATAGTGGTGGGAGGGGGATTTTTGTACTGTCCTTGTAAATTTTCTATAAATTTGAAGTTGTTTCAAAAAATTTTAAGTTCTAAGTTAGTGGGTAGGTTGGTTTTGGTTGATGGCTTAGTAGGACTAACAAAAGGAAATGGGAAAGGATCGCAGGTGTCACAAGTTTCCCAATCCTGTTTTTTTTTTTTAGAACTCCGCAGTTCATTTACATATGACTGGAAGTAACTATTTGCCTCACAAAGTGTAAACAAAGACATTACATTTGCACAGTGTAGTCAAGTGTTTTCCTCATCCCAGCTACCAGCAGGACTCCTTAATCAGACCAATAAACCTAGTCAGTGGGGCTGTGAAGGATCCCTCCCCAAAGAAAGGCAATTTCAGTAATTAGCTCAGTCTTTTCCACAGTATCATCTCCCCAGCTCCTCAGAGTGGGAGATAGCACATGGCTGTTATGCAATAAAAGCTGCTGTTCATTTTTATTCTCTTTTCTAACACAGACGTGCAGAGCAAGAGCGTGCCTGTGCCTGAGAGTACGCTTTCTTCCCAGCCAGTCAGTGTCCCAGAAGGGAAGAGGCTGCTGGCGAAGGCAAACCTGCACACGCTCACAAGCTTTTGTTTCACTTTGGGTTTTGATTGTTGTTTCCAACTGAAAACAGTTTCATTATTTTCCAGATTATAAAAGTAATCCATGCTTGTTATCAAATTTAATCAAAAACAAATAAGGGTAGCTAAAAAATACAAAGTTAAAATTATCCATAATTTTTCCAACCAAAGAGAAATTTGGCTTATATTTTAGAATATTATCCTTCAAGCTTATATAATTAAAAATAAAAATGTAATTATTTTTTATAATCTAGCTTTATTATAACCATTGTAATCTTTATTTTTCTCTTACTGTATCATGGACATCTCTCTCTGTCTCTCTGTCTCTGTCTCTGTCTCTCTCTTTGTGCACACTAGAGGCCCAGTGCACAAAATTCATGCTTGGAGGGGGGTGTCCCTCACCCAGCCTGCACCCTCTCCAATTTGGGACCTCTCGAGGGATGTCTGACTGCCTGTTTAGGCATGATCCCAGACTGCTGGCTCCCAACTGCTCACCTGCCTGCCTTCCTGATTTCCCCTAACTGCTTCTGTCTGCCAGCCTGATCACCCTCTAAACATTCCCTTGCCAGCCTGATTGATGTCTAACTGCTCCCCTGCCAGCCAGTTTGCCTCTAACTACCCTCCCCTACAGACTTGGTCATCCCTAACTGCCCTTTCCTGCCGGCCTGGTCCCTCCCAACTGCTCTCACCTGTAGGGCTGGTTCCCCCCCCCCCCCCAACTGCTCTAACCTGCAGGCCTGAGTCCCCCACAACTGCCCTTCCCGCCAGGCCTGGTTGCCCTCAACTTTCCTCGTCTGCTGGCCTGGTCACCCCTAACTGCCCTCCCATGCAGGCTTGATCACTCCCAATTGCCCTCCTTTGCAGGCTGGGTCTCTCCCAACTGCTCACCCTTGCTGGCCATCTTGTGGTGGCCATCTTGTGTCCACATGGGGCCAGAATCTTTGACCACATGGGTGCAGGATCTTTGACCACATGGGGGCAGCCATCTTGTGTGTTGCAGTGATAGTCAATCTGCATATTATTCTTTTATTAGATAGGATAAAGGCCTGGTGCCTGGGTGGGGGCCACGTGGTTTGCAGGCCAGCCCTTGGGACGTGGGGTAGCCTGGGCAAGGGGCCTGTGGTGGTTTGCAGGCCAGCCACGACCCCAGTGACCCAAGTGGAGGTCCTGGTATTTGGGATTAATTTATGTTCTACAATTGAAACTTTGTAGCCTGGAGCAGAGCCAAACCTCCTACTCCCTCTGTGGCCGCAAGCCATCTTGGTTTGAGTTAATTTGCATACTTGCTCCTGATTGGCTGGTGGGTATGGCTTGTGGGTGTCGTGGAGGTATAGTCAATTTGAATATTACTATTTTATTAGATAGGATATATATATGTGTGTATATAGTATATTTTATAAATTTAATATATTTATATATTTATATCTAGACTAGAGGCCTGGTGCATGAAATTTGTGCACAAGGGTGGGTGTCCCTCAGCCCAGCCTGCACCCTCTTCAATCTGGGGATCCATCAAGGGATGTCTGACTTCCCTCTCACTGTCCAGGACTGTTGGCTCCAAACTGTTCACCTGCCTCCCTTCCTGATTGCTCCTAACTGCTTATGTCTGCCAGCCTGATCACTCCCTAACTGCTCCACTGATTGATGTCCAACTGCTTCCCTGCCAGCCTGTTTGCCCCCAACTTCCCTCCTCTGTTGGCCTGATCAACCCTAACTGCCCTCCCTTGCAGGCTTGATTGCCCCCAACTGCCCTACATTGCAGGCCTGGTCCCTTCCAACTGTCCTTCCCTGCAGGCCTGGTCACCCTTTACTGCCCTTCCCTGCCATCCTGCTTACCTCCAACTTCCCTACTCTGCTGGTCTGGTCATCCCTAACTGTCCTCCCCTGCAGGCCTGGTCCCTCCCAACTGCCCTCCTGTGCTGGCCATCTTGTGTCCACATGTGGGCAGGACCTTTGACCACATGGGAGCAGCCATCTTGTGTTGGAGTGATGGTCAATCTGCATATTACTCTTTTATTATATAGGATAGAGGCCTGGTGCATGGATGGGGCCAGCTGGTTTGCTCTGAAGGGTGTCCCAGATCAGGGTGAGGGTACCCTTGGGGCTTAGGGCAGCCTGGGCGAGCAGCCTGTGATGGTTTGCAGTCTGGCCATGCCCCCCAGTGACCCAAATGGAGGCCCTGTTATCTGGAATTTATTTATCTTCTGCAATTGAAACTTTGTAGCCTGGAGCAGAGCCACGCCTTTTGCTCACTCAGTGGTGGCAACTGTTTCTGTTGGAATTTATGTATCTTTTATAATTGAAATTTAGTAGCATTGAGTGGAAGCCTAGGCTGGAAAGGGCAGGCAAAAACCTTGGCTTCCTACATTGCCGGAGAAACACAAGTCTCACTCCTCCTCTCAATGACTGCAGCCATCTTGGTTGGCATTTACTTGCATATTTTCTCCTGATTGGCTGGTGGGTGTGGCTTGTAGGTGTAGGGGAGGTATGGTCAATTTGCATATTAATCTCTTATTAGATAGGATTTACATATAAATATAAATTTATGACATCATGCCATAAAGAAGGCTTTGCCCAGACAACACAATAGAAAAGTGGGCAAAAAACTTTAGCAGACTTTTGGGGATAGTGCCCAATAAGCATTAAAGGAATGCTCAGCCTCATTAGTCATCAGGAGAACTCAAATTAAAACCAGATCATCCACCAGAATGGCTAAAATGAAAGAGACAGATAAAAGCACATGGAAAGGATGTAACAATTAGAACAGCTGGTTGATTATAAATTGATACAACCACTTTGGAAGATTACCTGGCAATATCTATTAGAACTACACATATGTATAAGTAGAATTCAGCAATTGATGGCAATTGTTTCCCTAAGCACATTGCCAACAGAAGTACATATACATGTTGACTGAAACAGAGGTACAAAAATGCCCATAGCCCATGGACACAGAGTGATGATTGAAGGCCACACAGTTATTTATGATTTTGGAGAAACTAACTTAAAGCTTGCCAGATAAGAAACCACCAGGCAGCCTAAGGTTGGAAGCCTAGGTGGGTGAAGTGAGTGAGGGGACCACCGCCAAGGTTGGCCTTACCAAAGCCAACGACTTCACTGGAAAATAAAAATTCGAGGTTTTGTAGGCCAATTAGAACTTGTTGGGAGAAAAGCATTAGCTTGAAATTGGTTTTAACAAAACAGGGACCTGTGATGATTCACCTGTCAAACAGGTGAGTGACAAAGTTAAAGCTGCTTTTGGATAATCTAGCAGCAAGGTACAAGACTGACCGCAGGTGAGATGGCAGCTTGAGGACCAGCAGGGCAGATGGGGCCACAATCCTGGGAAAAGGCACAACTGTGCAGACTGCCAACAGCTCCCAGGGTGGACGGAAGATGAGAGCCATGCTCCATCTCTGAAGGGCTAGCATGAGAAGGAATTGGCCTTGCTCAGTGGGGCAACCCCAAGCTTCTAAGGAACAAATATCAGAGCACTTTCCAACAAGGGACTGGATATCCCTTTGGCAGAGGTGAGTGCATATATTTGGGGATTTTCAAAAAGAGGTTGGTGGTTTCTTATTGAACATAAGAGGAAGCAAGCAACGAGTAAAAGATTAAACTGGAGTTTCTTTAATCTCCTTTTCAAGCCTTCTGCAAAAATGTCTTTATTATATTTCTAAGATCAGTTTCTTTCTTTTTGTTGGGTCCTTTGCTTTTCCAAGTTTGATTTTATTACACTGATGTTTTCTTCTCCCAACCCCCCTTCCTCAACCATGTCCCTAAGGACTGTGCTCTTCATGGTGTCCCACTTATGAAGTCAATATTTTTGGTTCATACTCAAAGGAGGATAAAAATCGAAGGAATGCAGATCACCTCTTCACACTGTGAGCCTCCATCTTTTTAACGTATGACATTTATTTTCAGAAAGCCAGTCCCGTATGGGTGCCACTCAGCACTGCATGTGATCACAGGTCTGCTGGTCCAGTACCCACTGAAAGGGGTCAAAGGTGCATGGGACCACTATGTGTTTTTAGGTTTCTTGCCTCAAGATCTTGTGTCTAGGACCAGTTTTGCTCCTGTTGCAGTGCTAACCACAGGAGCCAGAAAGGGGAAATATATTTTCACTGGAGACTGTTACATTGAAGAGGTGAGCACTCTTTCAGCAAAAAACAGGCTACAACCACAACCATTTTTTAAAGCATTAAGAAGAAACTGCCCAGAGCAAGCTTGTCAAAATCGCCATTCGAGTGGGTCTGGGTGGAACATCAGAGACTAAAGAACAGCTACAAATGTGCTAGGGAGAGTCATTCTTCCAGGACACCTATACCCATTGCCTGGGGATAAGAATGTAAGAAATTCAGTGTCAAGCTCCACATTTGTAAAACAACGAATACTGTATTTACGCAGGTCTATGTTCCCCCAGTGAGAGGGGTTCTAGAACAGCCCTTCCCTTTAGAATCCTCAATGTGTAAACCTTCTGTGTGACATTGTAAATGAGGGCAGGGACATTAGTTCAGCATCTTGGGGACCAGTTTGCTGCTCTGTTCCATGCCACAAATCACAATCCTCACCTCAGGTAGCTATGATGTGACTATATTTAGAAGGTTAGTAGTGACAAGAAAACCAGTTAAGAAAATACTGTGCTTCAACTGCGGAGGGGAGGGGGATAATGTGCACAATACCCAGGAAAGTATGCCTTTATTATCCCAACCTCACTTTTTTTCTTCATAAGAAACTTCTTAAATTTTAATATATATTCATCCAATTATTTGATGATATATTTCTGTCTTTTAACCACAGTAAATCAAAGGTACACAGGAACCACCTCTCACTTGCCTTCTATACCCAGTGTCCACCTGCTGACAGGAGTCTACTATTCTTGATTCCTTATGAATCCTTTCCGAGCTTCTTCATACATATATAAGAAGTATGTATACAGATACTTATTGTCCCAATTTTTTACACGTAAAATTATTTTGTTCTAAACCTTGGTGTGCATTTTTTCCACTTAACAATATATTTTGGAGAGCCTTCCAAATCAGCACATAGATAGCTTCATTCTTTTTTATGGCATCACTAGAGGCCTGGTGTATGAAATTAGTGCATGGCTGGGGGGGGGGGGGGAGGGGGCTCAGCCTGGCTTGTACCCTCTCACAATCTGGGACCCCTCGGGATTGGGCTGTTAGACATTCATCTTGCAATCCAGGACTGCTGGCTCCTAACCACTCTCCTGCCTGCTTGATCACCCCTAACCACTTGCCTGCCTGCGTGATCACTCCTAACCACTCGCCTGCCTGCCTGATTGCCCTTAACCAACCTCTGCCTCAGCCCCCACTGCCACAGCTTCATCTTGAAGGACATCCAGAATGACATCCAAAAGGTCATTCGTCTGTGCAGTCTAATTAGCATATTATGCTTTTATTATTATAGATAGTATTCTATTTGTCCCATACTTACTTAATAGTCTCTATTGGTAGACATCTGCATTATTCACAATTCTTTGCATAAAAAACAAGTGCAAAAAATAATCTTTTGCATACATCCTTCGCCTGTTTCTGAGGATAAATTTCTAGAAGTGGAATTTGGAGGGATGTGCACTTATAATAGATATCGCCAAATTGCTACTTCTTCATGACCTTAGATTTAGCAGTGGAGTCTTAGGTATTATAGCAAACATACATACAACAAAAGAAAAAAAAATAGGTAAGTTGAGCTCCATAAAAATTTAAAACTTATATGCATAAGGGAAAGCTGTAAAAGAAGTAGAAAGACAACCTACAGAATGGGAGAAAATATTTGCCAATCTTATAGCTGATAAGGATGCATTGTCCAGAACATATTAAGAATTGTTACAATTCAACAACAAATATGAAAAACCAATTTAAAAATGAGTTAAGAACTTGCACAGACATTTCTGCAAGGAATACATATAGATGGCCAAGAAGCACAGGGAAGATGCTCAACATTATTAGTCATCGGGGAATGCAAATCAAAGCCACACTGATGCACAATGGGAATGGACTCAATGCCCCGGACTGTACACATACACCTGGTTACAGTGGTAAGTTTTATTATGCTTATTTTACCACAATAAAACTATTAAAGCATAGATCCTAAAAGCAAAAACAGAAAACAAAATGAGCTACCACTTCTATCTACTAGGATGGCTATGATGAAAAACATTGAATAAAACAAGTGTTGGTGGGGATATAGAGAAATTGGAACACTCACCCATTGCTGGTCAAAATGTAGAAAAACAGTCAGCAGTTTCTTACAGAATTCAACAGAGTTACCATCAACCTGACAATTCTACTTCTAGGTATATGCCCAAGAGAAATGAAAACATATGTCCACACAAAACCTTGTACTTAAGTACTTATGAGTATTATTTCCAATAGCCCCCAAAAAGAAACTGAGTTTCCCATCAATTGATTAATGGGTAAACAAAACGTGGCATATCAATATGATGGAATATTATTTCACCATAGGAAAAAATAAAGTGAAAATACTCTGTAACATCCATGAAAATACATGGGTGAACCTTATGTTAAATGAAAGAAGCTATCCACCAACTGCCACATATTATGATAACATTTATATGAAATTTCCTAAACAGGCAAACATATAGAGACAGAAAATAGATTAGTGGTTGCTTAGGGCTGTGGAAGGAAGCAAGACTGGGGTAACAGTGAAGGAGGTGGATAAAAATTAGGATGAAAAAGTTCTAAAATTGACTGTGGTGATGATTGCACAGTGGTGTGAATGCACTAAAACCTGTTGAATTTTACAGTCTAAATTAGTGAGTTGTGTGGTATATGGATTATATCCCAAGCTCTTACCAGACAAATGTAATTACTGAAGAGTGAGTGTCTCGTAGTGGTGGAGGATCAATGCTTGGCTCTTATGATTGCCCTCACTCGAGAGCCCACTGAATCTTGACAGTCACCACAGTCTAACACATCCAGGAAATTTCTGAAAGGGCCCTATTTGAAGCCCTGGGACTCTGAGAGCACCACCTGCCATTTGGCAATTGTACCAGTAAAATGAGCCAACCACCACCTTCACCTAACTCGTCACCATGTACATCATGGCTTTTCTCCATATTGAAATGAACTATAAAATGAGAGAACTGTGGCACTCTTGAGGCACATGTTTCCACACAGAAGTCTATCCAAAGGTGATTTAAAATAGTCCTTTTAGACCCATGCCAATAAGTTATGTAGTTAGTGAGTCAAGTGTGTACCTATGGGAGGGATTGCTTTGAAAGCCATTCATCATTCACCATCCATTTGTCCATGAAAAAGCACCATTTGTTAATTCAATTCATTGGTAATGAAATCTGCGATTGACCTCATAAAAAGAGCTCTTATTAATCAATAAGAAAAAACCAGTAACACATTGGGGAAAAAATATAGATGAAAATATAGTTCACAGGGGGAAAAGTAAGTTTGCCTTTAATCTAAGTTTTCCCTCACAAGTTAAAACTACCTCAAAAATCTATATTTTCCCTGTCTGAGTAGCAAATATTAAAAAGCTTACATGGGAGGAGCAACCAAGATGGCGGCATAGGTAAACACCTATTGTTCTGCCCCGCGCAACAATTCAAAAACTACAACAAAACAACAAAACAAACATCACCCAGAATCACCAGACAGCTGGTTGAGTGAAAACTCCACAAGTAAAAGTAAAGTTAGGACACTGAGACTCAGAAGAGTGGCAGAGCACAGCCTTGAAGATACACGTGGAAACAGAGGTTAGGAGCCTTGGCCGTGCGCGGGCTATAAGGCTGGCAGCAGCAATCCTGGCTGGATTTCTCCAATGGGAAGGGCGGAGACGTCCCACTGCACGGATTCCCCAGTGCCAGGTGAATTCCGAGGTCCGGGGTACGCACCCTGGAAGCAGGGCGAGGCAGAGGTCTCCTAGTTGGAGGAGAAATCGGGTTGCTTGGAAAAGCAGTTTGTGCGTGTAAAGTGTGCGACAGCACAGATGCACGATTTGCTCCCTGGCAACTTGCCCCCTGGACCTGGAGACCACCGGACTGCTTTGTTTTACAACCCTGGGCGAGACTTTGGGTGTGCAGAGTCATCTGGGGAGAGGCAGAGTTGTCTGGCAAGGGGTAGAGACTAGCGGCTTTCTCTTGGAGGTGCCTGCAACAGTTACCACCCAATAGAGACCCGCGCGCGAGCGCAGCATAGGACGTAGCTGATGCTGAGGCTGCCTGCTCAGCTCAGAGACTCCACCCATCCAACCTGAACACAGTCTCCCTTCATAGCCAATTGGCCTGGAGGTCAAACCTCTTAGGGCTAAAAACAACAAGCTGGGCTTAAATTCAAAAATACTGTACAACCCATAAAGGATTGCAGTAAGAGTACTCACCTCAGGTAACTGGGGAGGCTGAGCCATTGTCCCTTAGAGGACATCTACCACATAAAGCAGCCACCATGCAGAGACATAGAAAGAAATCAGGTGTGAAAGAAATGGAGGAAAAAAGACGACTAGACATAGAGTTCAAAACCACGTTATAAGGCTTTGTAAGACGCTCCTAGAAAAGGTAGAGACCTATAAGGAAATAAGCAAGACCTGCAAGGAAATGAACGAGACCCTCAAGGATATGAAAAAGACCAACCAGAAATTAAGCATACACTGACTGAAATAAAAAATATTATACAAGACCTAAAAGTACTCTAGAGCACCCCAAGAACCAAGTTAAAGATTTGAAATACAAAGAGGTAAAACCCACTCAGCTGAAAAAGCAAGAAACCAAAAGAATCCAAAAAATTGAAGATAGTGTAAGGGGCCTCTGGGACAACCTCAAGCATACCAACATCCGAATTATAGGGGTGCCAGAAAAAGAGAGAGAGAAGACAATGAAAACCTATTTGAAGAAATAGTGACCGAAAACTTCCCACACCTGGTGAAAGAAATTGACTTAGGAGTCCAAGAAGTGCACCGAACCCCAATATATAGGAACCCTAAGAGGACCACACCAAGGCACATCATAATTAAAATTCCAAGAGCAAAAGACAAAGAGAGAATATTAAAAGCAGCAAGAGAAAAACAGTTAGTTACCTATAAGGGAGCACCCATACGATTGTCAGTGGATTTCTCAACAGAAACGATGCAGGCCAGACGGGAGTGGGAAGAAATATTCAAAGTGATGAACAGCAAGAATCTACAACCAAGATTACTCTATCCAGCAAAGCTATCATGCAGAATTGAAGGTCAGATAAAGTGCTTCGCAGATAAGAAAAAGCTAAAGGAGTTCATCACCACCAAACCAATATTATATGAAATGCTGAAAGATATTCTTTAAGAAGAGGAAGACGAAAAAGGTAAAAATATAAATTATGAACAACAAATACACATCTGTCAACAAATGAATACAAAAATCAAGTGAATTAATAATCTGATGAACAGGATAAAGTGGTTAATATAACAGAATCATGGACATAGAGAGGGAATGGACTGACAATTCTTGGGGAGAAAAGGGGTGTGGGAAGTGCAGCAAGAGACTGGACAAAAATCTTGCAACAATGGGAGAAGACAGTGGGGAGGGGGAGGTAAGGGTGGAGGGTGCGATGGGTACAGGGAGGAGGGGAGCTATAGGGGGATAAAAAAGGGGGAACAATGTAATTAATAAACTGAACAATAAAGATTTTTATAAAAATTAAAAAATTTAAAAAAATAAAAAGCTTACATGTATGGTGGGTTTTCAGAAGTGTTAAGAAATAAGAACCTCATGCATTACTGCTGCAGAAGTTCCCTGACACAGTCTCCCTGGAGAACAAGCAGACACCACAGAACAACATGTGCAATGCCTGTGTCCCTGGAACTGGAGCGCACCTTCTAGGAGTCATGCTACCAAGGCACTTCTCTGTCTTTTTTCCTCTCTATTCCAATCTCCATTCTATGCCTCAACTGAAATCAATAAATGGGTTATAATTTCATTAAACTCTACAAATTAATTTCTTTTGACTATAGGAACTGGCAGTTAAAAAAAACCTACATGCCTTAATAATTAAAGAGAAGCCTTAACATTTCTTTCTATGAAGATTCACAACTATAAAAATAATAATGAAGCTCCCAAAATACTGCACTTAAATTGGGTTAATAATCTTACTCCACAAGAGCTAGCTGAGCCCAAACAACCAGAGTATGTGAGATCTTAGCGCCCCCTGCTGGCTCAATGCTAGAACTCATTTATGTGGTAAGTTTTAGTCAAGACTTTTTTGGTAACTGCCCTGTGCTCCTTGCATTGCTTATGACTTTCTGATTATTACCTTTGCTCTCAAAGTTCACAACGATTACTTCATCAGATAGGCTTGCCTCCTACTTCTCACTGAAGATCAAGATCCCTTTATAATCTTCATCTCACCTCCAAAGGAGACTTGTCTCTTTCACTGTGTCCCAGTTTTTTCCACCATCTTTACCTGTTCAAGTTCTACCTGTTCTCCTTCCTCTGCCAGTGTATTTCTCTGTACTGGCCACCAACTCTGTGCCCACATTGCACCTTGACCTCACACCCACAGACAGCCTACCATTTCCTCGCTCACTGGCCCATTTCACTGCACCTGTTCAATTCCCATTCTTTCCTTAACCCAGGGTTTCATAAAGGAGGTCCATGGACCACCTACATATTATTCAATTGGCTGTTGGCTAAAAATGCAGATTCCTGGGCACCCTAAATTAGACCTCCTGTGATCCTGGAACGTGCATTTATAACAAGTAGCTTTGTTACGTACGCACATACACACTAAAATCTAACCTGACTTTTTTTTTAACTGAACCATATGTTCTTGTAGAAACTTGCCATAGCTACCTACAATCTAAAGAATTAAATGAAAATGATTCAGACTGTTTTTCAAAACTGTTGGAAATTGTTCAAAATATCTGCTGTGCCTTCCTTTATAGCCCTACCCCATCAATGGCAGGCTTGGCCACATGACTTACGTTAGCAAAAGCAACGTGAGCCGAAGCGATGCCTGCCCCATTCACACAGACGCTGTGAGAGCTTTTGCACAATTCTGCGTATTCTTCCCACAGCCAGAACTGATGGTATCCCAGAGGGGCTGCTGCTTCAGCCTGGGCTGTGCCAGAAGCAGAGCTGTGCACACAACCCACAATGGAAATGAAATGTAGGTGAGAAGTAGCTTGTGGTATGATTGTGGTGTGGAGAGCCCTTTATCCTGCAGCCCAATGCTGCAGTCCATACTTCAAAATCTGCTTTCTAACACCTATTCCACTTCCTGCCAAACTGGATGACTTGCTTTTCCTCACTCACAAGTTTTTCAAACTCTATGCAATTGTTTGCATTCTGTTTCCTGCCTACCAACCACACTTCTCAAAATGCCACTTCTGTGAAAGCTTTTCCTCACCCCTCGATGGTTAGGACACCCTTTTCTTTCAACCCTCTCTAATAGGCAACTATTATAACTTGTTTATTTTTATTGTGTTTTCTAAAAATACTTTTCTTATCATCTTCCCCCCCCCCCCCAAGATCATAAACTCCTTGAGATTACAGACAAACTTATTCATGAATGTGTTCACTGAAATACAAATAGTAGGTATACATACAAGTATTTATTGAATTGGATTAGATTTTTTTTTTATTAATCCTCATGAGAATACCTTTTCCATTAATTTTTAAAGATAGTGGAAGGGAAGGAGAGAGGGGGGAGGAAGAGAGAAACATCAATGTGAGAGAGACACATGGACTCATGCCTTCCACACGTGCCCCAACAAGGGTGGGGGGATCAAACCTGCAACCTAGGTATGTGCCCTTGACCTGAATCAAACCCACAACCCTTCAGTGCATGGGCTGACACTCTAACCACTGAGAGCACATCTGCCAGGGCTAAAGGTAGGTTTCAAAGAATGCCTAACATCTCCTATGGAGGCGTATGTTTGAATCGCACTCTTGACAGAAAAATATAAAATAAAATAAAATAAAAAATAATAAAGAATGCTTAACATATTTGTTGAAGAAGCAAAATTAAGATGCAAGTTGAACTATTTTCAATAGCTAAGGTTCCTGCTGAACAAAATATAGCTGAAAATTTAACCTATGTGTGTGAGTTGTAATCATCTATAAAAAACAAACAGCACTCCTCCCCCCAGATCCTGACCTTTATTCCTTTTTCTCCCTTACTAAGCCCAACAGATCTTACAGCACAACTTCACCAAAGAAAACAATGTATTATAAAGTTCTGGATTTCATAAAGTTATTGTTCCTGTAGGGAAGCTTGGAGGTGAATGGGAGTAAGTAGGGTCAGGGGGTGAGTGGGTGGGTGGGAAGAGATTAACTAAGGAACCTATATGCATATATGCATAACCCATGGACATAGACAATAGGGTGGTGAAGGCCTGGGGCAGGGTGGTGGGCGGGGGGCAGGGAAGGGCTAGAAGGAGTCACCTATCTCCTTTCCTGCCCTCTTCCAGCTTCCATTAATCTAACGCCCTCTGAAACATTTTGGCAATAATTACAAAGCTTCTTCAGGTCTTTCTGAATCTAATTTCATAGGAATAGGAGATATTTTTGAACTGTTTATCCATCTCATGTTGTGTGATGTTTTACTACACGCTGAAGGTGAAAGTACTTTGTATTTATTAGGGATGCAAAGTTGCTTGCCAGGGCACCCAAAATCAGTCATCTGTGCCGGGAAAACATGTCATCTATTCAGCCTTGTCTTTATCTCCGGAAAGGACACATTTCTTCTATCCCAAACTCAAACTGATGCGAAAATACATAAAGATTCCTGGTTTTTTGTCAGCCATTTGCCATCTTCAATATCAGCATTTTCTAAACCACATTTTGTGGAATAAAAGCATCTCTCTATATATGGATAGATGTTTAGCAAAAAAGTAAGGCCTTATTGGAAGATCAGTGATCAAATAAGTTTGAAGAAAACTAAAAATTGGACCTCATTCCCTTTGGGGAGTCATCCTTTATATAGGATATTAACATGACCATTACCGTAAAGTGAAACAGGAACAGTGATCACGTCTCCCAGTTTACTTGACCATGGAATCAGCTTTTGTTTCTGTGTTTTATTTTGTTTTGTATTGGACACCCATTCATTTAACCTTATAGGACACTAGTACTCAGCAGGACTTGAAATGAGAAGTAGTTTCAGACAGGTACACTTAAAAATGCATTTAAGGTAAAGTGTCAAGAAAAAGTTTTGTGAGTTGGAAATTCACATTCTCATAAGTACATCCAAGACTGAGTGGTTTCTCCACACTATCCAAGAACGTGGGGCTAATACTACAGTTCTGAATTAAATGCACCCTAAAGAAGAGGTCTCATAGCTCTGCCGTATTTTAAATTGTTGAAAGTGCTTCAGTGCACTTGGTTGAACTTCCAGGATTTTTTCAGTTCTGGCAGATGCTGTCAGTCAAGGTCACTTCTTTTTCTCTCCATCACATTTACAGAACTTTCATAATTGATGTTGTTAAAGCACCTGATCACATTTTCACACTGCTCACTGAGTACCTTTCTTGAATTCTTTCTTTCCCTATGCTCACATAGTTTGTATTCCTTTCATAGGCCTATTTGCGTTCTTTCCAGGCATATGCCAGACGTGTTTTCTGGTAGTTCCAGGAAGTGACAGCTGCTTCCTCATTATGGCAATTTTAAAATGCACTCACCTGTTTTTAGGAGTCACCATCTTGATTAGGTCTCAGGTCTTCCTAGGATTCAAGACAATAAGAGATGATTCAGTAGCTGGTGATTTAACAAAAGTATGTTACCTGCTATTTTCTGTTAAGGTACAGTGGCTTACCTGTCAAGGCCTTTTTCTTACTATGAAAACAGTGTCTACTGCATATTTTAAATTTCCTCAGAAGGTGATTTGGGTGAATGTGGCTAGATTTGATTGTAGGTGTTTCTTTTCAGTGCCGATTTAAAACCAAATACTTGTGGTGTTCAGCAAAATTCAAATGGGGCTGCTCAGACAAGAGGAAAGCCTGTGTGGCCCAAAGGAGAAGATATCGCCACTTAAAAATGTCATGCCGAGGACCTCGCCAAGATTGTTGGACAGAAGGCTCGTCACTTTCCCTCCCCTTTAGGACACACCAAGTATACAGCCACACATGAATCAATTCCTTGTGAGTGAAATCCAGAACTAGTTGAGAGACCCCTACTCTCAATATGTCGTGCATATTATTGTGGGAAGCCACCACTTTTCAATACTATCATGAGAGTGCACCAACGAACATGAAAGGCCAATGGACCTTGAGCATTACCAGGGCTACTGCTAAGCACTGATTGTTCATGCTGAGATAATGGTGACTCAAAGCAATTTCCTGACCTGATAGCCTCCAAGTAAATGTTTACTGGATCTTTACTGACCTTAGAGACCGTCTCTCTGCTACTTGTTTCCTGTGCTTTACTGAGGGCAAGATGTGTATCTAAAACTGAATAAAAGGCAGATAAGCGGAGGTCATGGTGTGTCTCTTCAAGAAAAAGGCTCCACCTGGCCCCTGAAGCCTTCTAAATTCATATTTCTTGTACAGCATTTTCATTTGTGGATTGGCCCCTCCTTCAGATCCTGGACTCCGCTGCGAAGTTAGTGGCACATTATGATTGAGAAAATACACCAAAATGGGTAGGAAAGGCTGAGATACACTCTCACCACACACCCCATGCCTAGTATAGCACCTTATAATCAGGAGAGAACCCCAAACTCCCAGCTTACCCCTGGAGAGCAAAGCATTTGGACTACACATATAGCACCCTGACTTTTATGGCTGCTACACAAGGGACAGGCCCACAGTCCCCAACCTCTGACATCCAACAGGGTTCATCATTTAGGAGACTTGCAGGAACATGCTAAACAAGGCAGCAATATACTAAACACCAACAATAATATCCTGAAAATAAAAATTAGGAAAACAATTCCATTTACAATAGCATCAAAAATAAAATATTTATCAATAAATTTAACTGAAGAGGTGAATGACCTGTACACTAAAAACTATAATAAGATAGTGATTAAAGAAATTGAAGAAGACACAAATAAATTAAAAGAATTCTGTATTCATGGACTGGAAAAATTAATTGTCCACACTACCTCAAATGATCTACTGATTCAATACAATTTCTGTCAAAATTCAAATGGCATTCTTATCCGTAATAGAAAAAAAAAATCCTAAAATTCCTGTGGAACCACAAAAGACTCCAAATAGCCAAAGCAATCTTGAGCAAGAAAAGTTAGAGGTATCACATTTCCTGATTTCAAACAATATTACAAAGCTACAGCAATCACAACAGCATGTATTGGCATAAACACACACACATAGATAATGAAACAGAATGTAGCCCAGAAATAAACCCACACACATATGGTAAACTAATTTTTGGCAAACGTACCCAGAATACAGAACAGGGAAAGGATAGTCTCTTCCATCAGTGCTGCTGGGAAAACTGGACATCCACATGCAAAAGAATGAAATCTACCACTGTCTTACAATACTCAAAAATTCAACTCAAAATCGATTAAGAACTTGAACATAAGACCTGAAACTGCAAAACACCTAAAAGAAAACATGGGAATTAAAATGGGCCTGGACAATGACTTTTTGATTTGACACCAAAAACAAAAACAAACAAATGGGACTACATTAAATTAAAAAGCTTCTGCACAGCAAAGGAAATGTAAGGGCATTTGAGAAAATATGTACAAACCATATATCCAATTAGAAGTTAATATCCAAAATACACAAGGAACTAATGCAACTCAACAATAAAGACAAAACAAAAACAAATAACCTAATTTAAATGCAGGCAAAGGACCTGAACAAATATTTTTCCAAAGGAGATGTATAAATGGGTACATGAAAGATGTTCAACATCACTAATAATCAGGGAAATACAAATTGAAACCACAATGAATTTTCCCCTCATACCTGTTAGGATGATTATTGCTGAAAAGACAGAAGATAAATGCTGATGGCATGGCTCCATGGTTGAGCGTCAACCTTTGAACCAGGAATTTGAAGTTCCATTCCCAGTCAGGGCACATTCATGGGTTTTGGGCTCGATCTCCAGTGTGGGGCATGCAGGAGATAGCCAATTAGTTATTCTCTCTCATCATTGATGTTTCTCTCTCTCTCCCCCTCTTCCTTTTTCTCTGAAATCAATAAAAAATATATTTTTTAAAAAGATAAAAGCTGATGAGTATGTATAGAGAAGAGCCTTGGTGGGAATGTAAAGTGATACAGCCACTATGGAAAACAGTCTGGCGGTTTCTCAAGAAATTAAACATATAATTACCATATAAATCAGCAATGTCACTTCTGGATATATATCTAGAAAAATAAAATCACTACCTCAAAGAGGTATCTGTACTCCCATGTTCATTGCAACATTATTTGCAATAGCCAAGGTAGGAAAGCAACTTAAATGTCTGTTGATGGATGAATGGATAAAGGAGTGTGTGTGTGTGTGTGTGTGTGAATATTATTCAGACTTAAAAAGACCATTTATGACATAGATGAACCTAATGAGCATTATGCTAAGTGAAATAAATCAGACAGAAGAAAGACAATTACTGTATGCTATCACTTATATGTGGGAAATAAAAATAAAAAGTCAAATTCATAGAAATAGAGAATTAAGGGCTGTGAAGTGGGGGAAATAAGTAGAAGTTGGTAAAAGGTACATACTTTCATTTATAAAATGAATAAGTTCTAAGGGTCTAAAGTATAGCATGGTGAGTTGATAATACTTTATTGTATAATTGAAATTTGATGAGAGTAGATCTTAAAGGTTCTCACACAAAAAAAGCTTAGTGTGTGAGGTGATGGTCATGTTAATTCACTTGATGGTGGGAATGCTTTCACAATGAATACAAATATCAAATCACCACATTGTACAATTTAAATATGTTACAAGTTATTTCTTCAATTATACCTCAATAGAGCTGAAAAAATACATATGTTAATTCTTATTTCTTGCTAATAACTGGTTGATGGCCTTAGGAAAGAAAATTTGGGTCAACAATTTGTGGATAATTGGTAAGAAAAATCTGGTTCCTCACACTCCATGAAGAACCCTAGCACTCCACTTCAGGGGGAAATGAATTGCAAGTAGAACGCAGCATCCTGAGCAAGAGCCCTCAGCCTATAACTATTGGCCAGAATTGCTGCTTTTAAGCAAGCACACAGGCTAGTGCAAAGAACAAGCGATTAGAGTCCAGAAAGGGTGAAATTTGTCAGGTCAAGTTGTCAGAAACAGGTATATTAGGGTGGTTAGATGGTCATATAACTTTTTATCTAAACTATGACAGTTTTGAGTGAAAGGAGCACTATTAATAATTATACTAGGAAGCAGATGTAAACTGGGGCTGTCCTTAGGGAGATACATAGTCACCCTAATTCTGTCACTGGATAGTCTGTGGAGATGCTTCCAGTGGTAAAACAGTGATCCTATAATTTGTGAACTGGTTTATACTTTTTTCTCTAAAGGTCAGGGATAACATAAGATTAAACAACTTTTCTAAGTAATTAGGTAGATGAAGTTCTAATAGAGTAAGGTTTTGAGAACACCAGTTCCTTAAGGTTTTATTTTCTATCTTTGATGAGTCATTTAAGAAATTGCTTCCTCTTTCCCAACACTTTTATGACTGTGGTATCCTGAATGCTTTAGCTCTTTTCCTGTGGGGCTCTACTCATTCTTTTCATGTCCTATTTTCATGTTTGATTTTTAAAAAGCAATACTGTTTGCTCACATTTCCTACTAGCCCTGTTTTGGGGGAGGAGGAACAGGGAGAGGAGGGCATGGGAAATAATAGAGGAGGGATGTGAATGAGAAATGGAAGTCCAGGGCAGGCATTTCCCCAAATCCTCTTTCTGGAGTGGACTTGAAACAGACAAAGCCATCTTGCTTCCAGAGTATTTCTTGTACTGTGTCATCTTCACCTGTTGATTCTATTCCTTAAGGATATGTGTTCTCTACACAACCTGGCCTCCCAGTGAAGCCAGCTCCTCAGTGCCTGGGCCAGCTCTGGGCCTGTGGACTCCAGCTCTCAGACACCTACAGGCCACACTTCCGAAGCTCCTGGGGCCACAAATGGAGTCAGTGCAGAAGGAAGAGAATGCAGAGTACTGCTTTGCCATCAGCTGCATTACCTCTAAGGCCCTGATCTTCTCTGCTATGGTTCAGCTTCCTCTCCGAGACTCTGGCCTTGAGTTTTGCCCCACTTCCTTCCTTTGTCCAATTAGCCTCAGGATAGAACTGGCTTCCTGCTGTTACTAATTTCTGAGTGGTTTCAGTCTTCTGTTTGTCCTCTCAGCTCTTTTAATGCTGAGCAATCAATTGCTGTAAATTCCCTTTTTAAAATCCTCAAGTACCTTTTCTTTTCTTGGTAGGACCCTAACAATTACAATATTCAGTAAAAGAGTGAGCTATTCCAATTTAGAGGAAAACTCATTGGAGGGGCCTTATCACAAAATGGAATATGGATCTCCTCCAGGAAATCTTCCCAAAATAGATTATTCCAGAACTTCACCTTTTACGTTTGCTTTAGACTTTAACATGCGTAAAATGCAATTCACTGAGCATGTTTGGTCTCTCAAAGCTGACCATGTTGTTCACAGGAAGATCTAACTTATCAGGTACCTGAGATACATCTTAGACATTAAGGCATGAAAGACTAAGTGGAAAAGTTTTAATAAAGAAAACTAGAAATCAGTAAAAAGATAGATTTGGGCTTGTGTATTTTTACTGAGATTAGAAAATACTATAATAAAATATGTAAATGATTTTACACAAACAATACATTAAAATAAATCATGTATATTTTACATTATAAATTTCCCAAATTACGTAGTTTATGAATAAGCGATGTTTCAAATTGCCTCCAAAAATGGGACAGTTTTGACCCCAAATTATAACAGAATTAGTAACATTAGCAGAAATTTAAAATAATTTTATGCTTAAATTTTAAATACTCCAGGGTCTGAAAATATTTTTTTTTATTAAATAGATGGAAGAATAAAATTATCAGGTTTAGTAACAAACGAGGTAAAATTCTGCATTAAATTATCCACACCAAGGAGCCTATATCTAAGACTTTCTTAATTTATCATAAATATTTCATCTTTCTAAAGTACTTTCCCTTACCTCTGGCCTGCTGGGTCTGGTACTGGAGCTTTTATATAAAATGATTTCTATACTACTCCTTCCCTGGGTAATGTTTGCACACAGGGCTGATTACTCAATATAGATCCATCATATAAAGTTTCAATGCTGCAACTTGGTCAGAACAATGCCCTCTCATTTTATGTAAACACTAGTGGCCTGGTGCACAAAATTTGTGCACATTAAAAGGGTATTAATTAGAGGAAATAATTTAATATTGCTATTTGCTCTTTCTCTATAATAGAAGTATCAGAGACTAAAGAAAATTAGTAAAATGTATATGAAAACCTTCCTCCTGTCAGAGTCTGGGGCACACCATGGGGCCCAGAGTCAAGTTCCCACTCACTCACGTGTGCCTCAAAATCACGTGAGACCCAGACACAGCCGCACCCCCACACACATTGGGGTAGATTCAGACCCTGCCAGTCCCACTCTTGTCAAGCCACCCAGGGCAGGATGTGTCCTCAGGTCCCCTGGCCCAGCACCAGGATGGGGAGCATGGCCTGAGGTCCCCCATCAAGTCCCACCAGGTGGGAGACACGACCTGAGATCCCCTGTCAAGCCCCGATGGGTAGGGAGTATGGCCTGAGGTCTCCCGTCAAGCCCTACCAGGCAGAGGAGCACAGCCTCAAGGCCTCAAGTCCCCCAGCCCAGCACCGGGAGGGAGGCGCAGCCTCAGGTCCCCCGTCAATCCTCACTGGCACAGGGGCACAGGCTCAGGTCCCCTAAAGCCCCGCTGGGTGGGGGGCACAGCCTGAGGTTCCCTGTCAAACCCAGCCAGGCAGGAGGGGCACAACCTCAGGACCCCTGGCCTGGTGCTGGGGCAGAGGGTATGGTCTGAGGTCCCCCAGCCTGGTGCCCGAGTGGGGGTGCGGCCTGAAGTCCCCTGTCAAGCCCTGCAGGTGGGGGCGCAGCCTGAGGTCCCCTGTCAAGTCCTGGTGGGTGGAGAGAACAGTCTGAGGTCCCCTAAGCCAGCAACAGGATGGGAAGGGCACCTTGAGGTCCCCTGTCAAGCCCTGCCGGGTTGGGAGTGTGGCCTGTAGTCCCCTATCAAGATGCACCAGGTGGGAGGCACAGCCTGAGGTCCCCCAGCCTGGAGCTAGGGTGGAGAGGAGCAGCCTGAGATACCCTAGCCCAGCACCAGGGCGGGAAGCACCCCTTGAGGTTCCCTGTCAAGCCCTGACCAGTGGGGAGCGTGGCCTGAGGTCTCCTGTCAAGCCCCTCTGGAATTGGGGGAGGGTGTAGGCCTCCCTTCCCTCCTGCTGTGGCCATGCCCCCCGCCGGCCTCCCATCCAGCTGCCACGACCATCTCAAGCTCTCTGTGAGCAGGTATGCATGGGCCAGGATAATTGGGAGGGGATGATGGGGGGCCAGCATCCTGGGTGAGCTGGGCCTCACAGCCTCTCTGCTTCAGCTCCCAGAACCCCAGACCTAAGGAGTAGTGCTTTCACAGAGGCCTGGCAGGCACTGGATATGGCGATGCCTTAAAAACAGAAGAAGCCTCTTGATTCTCCAACCGGCACCTTTCCAGATTCTCAAGCTTTGACCTCAAGTTGATGAACACCTGAGCCGAGATGCTGTCTTGAAATTCTGCAAGTTGTATCTCCAAATCATCAATTTGCATCCATTGGAAACCATTTAATTCCAAACTACCGTAGACTACTACATCAGGATACTTAATTATTTTTATGGTCTGTTCTAGGCTTCTTAATTGATTAAATATACCACTGAACTGGTCAAGTAACGAGTCTAAAACATGCTGGTACTTTATATGCAAGGGTTCCATTTCATTTTGTACAGCTGCACTTGCCTTCTCAAGACACTTTGTTACTCAAGGAAAATATGTATAAGTTTTAGTTTCTACAACTCCCTTGAAAATTTTAAGTTTACTTTCAAAAGCTTTTATGTATCCAAACATTAACATCAATACTTTTGTCAAAACCTTGTAACTTTAAGTTCAGTTCATTAATATGAACAGAGAGATCTGTAAAAAATATCAGGGTGTTGACCCACTTATCATCATTGAGCTGAGAAAAGTTTCCCAGATCCTTATCCTCAAGAAATAACTTAATTTGTTCAAAGCACTCCACAAAGTGCTCAAGAATGTTGCTTTGGCTCAGCCATCTCACATTATTGTACATCAGCAGTCCACTGTAGGTGGAATCAACCTCCAGTAAAAGTGCAGAAAATGCTTGCTTGTGAAGGGGCGAGCAGCAATTAAATTAACTATTTTTGTAACAACTGACATTAAGTTGTCTAAGTCGGTGAATCCTGCCTTGGCACATAAAACCTCCTGATGGATAATACAATGAAAAGGCACAATCGGATGTCCAGTAGCTTCCATAAACAATTTGACAAATCGGACTTTTTTCCCCACAATTTTTGGTGCCCCACCTGTCATCACTGATACAACTTTGGAGATAACAATGCTTAGGTCACAGAATATTTCTATAACAACATTACATGTTTCGATTCCTGGTGTACATGTGGGCATTGATACTAACTTTATCAACTCTTCTCTCACTGTGAGACCATCAGAATATCGACCAATAATGGCCAACTGAGCATGTGATGTGACATCAGTAGTTTCATTAAGAGAGATTGAAAAATATTTACAATTACTCATGTCTTTCTCTCTTTAATTGATGCTGTACTTTTGTGTTCAGTCTCATTATTTGGTCTTTTATGATATTTCTACTGAGTGGTTTCTCAGATATTCTCAGATATTGCTTCTTAATTCCGCATACTGTGAAATAGAACTGGTGCAAGTCTTAGGAGAGTTTCTTTGATAAATTCTCCCTCCCTGAGTGCTTTTTCATGCTGAGCTATGGAGTGAGCAATACTCAAACTTGCAGATGTTAAATTTGTAGAGCCTTTTGTAAATTTAAGGATGGAATGAGATTGGCTCTTATAAAGGTGTAGCTCCCTGGAAATGTATTCCTTCCTTTCCTCTGCACATTTTTTCAAGAGCTGGGAATAATTAGTTTCAAAATGTCTATTTATTTTCCACATTCTGCTTACTATTATTTCAGTACATAGAATGGAAAATAACCTGCCATTTTCTTCTATAATGCCATACATCTAGGTCCATGTCTCTTGAAAGGGTCGGCTACTGCTACTACCACTTTCTTTATTTAACCTTGTTTTTTTATTTTTTGGGTTCTCCACTGGGGAGGCAGTGACAGAAGATAGAATTAGCCCTGCAGGCAATTAGGGGTTAACTAGCCTAACTGACCACACAATGGCACATGTAACTGTCTTTCAGGAAAGGCCAGGGTTAATAAGTAGAAATAGGGGTTAATAAAGATGCACAATAGTAGTAGTGGTGAAATGGAGTCTGCATTATGCTGCAAAATGGCGTTCCTTATATAAATGAAGATGGCTGCCGCTATCTAATGATGGGAACCACACCCATAGCACAGGCCCTCGCCTCTCCCAGCCTCCCCCTCACTTATCTCAGTAATAATGTTCAATTAGAAATCCACGACACCCCAGAACAGTAGATTGGATGATGGTTGCTGTGGTTATGTGGTTGCCGATAATAGCGATCACAGGGCACACAGATATGCATCCCTGTGGCTTTCCACTGCTTCCTGCTCTGCCTGCTAGAAGTGAGGTCAAATACCCCCAGCGGCCTAACCTGAAGCCCCAGAATTAGACGCTCTGTGCCAGAGTCCTGTTGCTTTGGCCTACACACCTCCAGCACAGAGTGTCTACACTACACTATATCAAATGTTTCATCCTTGTCTAATGCACCTGGCCATGCAGTAGCCAGGGATGAAACATCCTTCTCGGCATGCGGCCCCATACTTCTCTGCATGCGACCTCATGCTGCTGCGTGTCATCGAAAACAGCTACACGTGTCAGTGCTGACATGCGTGTCATAGGTTCACCAGCACGGGTTTAATCTCACAATGCTTACCTCATTTGCAATGGCTCATGAAAAATTAGAATAAAGTGGGTAAACAAATCCTTATTCATCCTCTGCTTCACTTTATGAATCCCATCTTAAAGAGCCTCATGTTTGAGCCACAGGCGGGCTCGTGTTCTCAATACTTAAGGTACCAGGTCAACTGTAAGACTCATCACATCCCACTAAAATTTCCTTAATACCTGTGTCAGCTATGAGAGGTGCTCATCTTTAGGGCATGGACTGTGGCCTGGTCCAAAGCATATTCCCATTTGTCCTGGGACATTGCAGCTTTTTCCAGGGCAAGGAGCCTTAGAAGGGTGTTAGTCCCTTCTGTCCAGGGTGGTTTGGAGTGCTGAAGAGGACTGATATAAAGAGAGAAGCCAGGCTGTCTCCACAACTTCATTCAGCCTTGGGGCATGAAAAAGAATGGCTGCTGGGCTCTGGTGAGATGGAATAGCCTCATGAAAAAGCCCAGCTGAACCTGAGCTCATGGGCTGAGAGTGGAGGATGACTCTGACCCCAGAGGAGATTTGGAAGTGATGCCTGTGGAGGAGATGAATGTGGACCCTGGGCCCTTGGACATTCCCTATCCCATCTTCAGTGCTATGGGCCAACAGAGGACATGCTCAGAATGCTGTTTGGTGCAAGTGGAACAGGGTGGAGTTTCTGTCCAGGTGCAAGTGGCAGTCAGTGTTCAGGAACTGCTTGCTGCTCGTTAAACCCTACAGCATTCTGCAACGTGGATGCCAGGAGGCACTTAAGACCATGGTTTGCCCATGGACTGGTGGGAGATGAAGTCAAACAAAATGTGGGTTCCCAGGGACAGCCCTGACGTAAAGGGTCCCTGCCCCAATGCTCATCAGTCAATTTTCACCAAAGTCCCATTGTACTGGGCCTCAAGAACGTCACATTCATAGAGCAGATGGTTCCTGAGAGACTTATTATTCCCAACCCATAACTCAGAGTAACACACGCTGGAGGTCCAGAAAAAAGACTTGCTCAAGGCTGTGAAGGATTATTGAATTAAATTTTATAGATACTAAATTAAATTAATTTTGAAGAGTATTTCATTAAATTTTCTTTAAAATAGACTGGAGGTTACTGAATAGTATGAGAAAAATACAGTAACATTGTAAGCATATATAAAATAAACACAAATATTTTAAAACTGTATCTAAAGGGGTGGTAAGAACCCCATCTGCCATGGCAGGTGACACCCTCTGTAGCCCAGGACCGGGGACCACAGGGCTCTCAGAAGCCGAGATTAATTGCCCACAAGATGCAGGTGGTTCCACATCTGGAAGTCAGTGACAGCTGTACCTTGAGTCTTCTCTGGCTCTGGAGAGGGCACCAGAATTGGAGTTTCCTCTTTAGGGGTTTCTTCTTGCTCTGAGCTGCTTCTGTAGATCCAAGAAGAGAACATGTTACACCATGACTGCCTTTTGTGTGCCTTCCAAGGAAGAGAACCTCCCATCTCTATCACTGAAGTCCCAGTTTAAGTCCCCACCCCAGAAAGTCTTCCAGACTGCAGGCCATGGGCACTGACCTGAGCTGCTCTATGTTCCTGCCTAACCCCAGCCTCTGGGAAGCTCTTTCCTGTGTGGTCCAGCCACATGCCCTCCTCACTCACCCCTACTTCCCAAATCCACATACAGCTCTCTCTGACTCCCTCCCTTATATCTAGGACAAGCCCTCAGACTCTACCCTCCATATGTGGGATCCAGGGTCTTGACAAATTCTTCAAGCCAGACTCCCCATACTCTCCTTAATTGCTCTGATCCAAAACCCATTCACTTTTTCTGCTGGTCTAGAGATCCACTTTCTGCTTCAAAATATGAGAAGATGCGGAGATACTTCGAGGAAGAACTTAAATGGCTGTCCTGTGGATGCTACCTGCCTGTGCAGCCTAGTATGACAGAAAGACTCCTGACTAGAAGGAAGCACTGGAGTGCAGTCCTGTGGACAGGGAATTGGCTGAATGAATGAGCCAAACCAGCCTCATCTCAGATAGCTGGGTGAGCCTGGGGTCCCCCAACTCACCCCTGAGATTCCTAATCGATGTGACCCACTACAGAATCTCCAATCTCTTTATTACAAGAGAAAATATCTTAGCCTAAGGTATGGGGAGAATCACAAGTTAAAACAGAAGCTTCTTGAAGAAGAGAAAATGGCCAATTAGGACAACTATAGCAACTCCAGCACACCTCCCCAGTATCCAGGCACACAGAGGGCCTTTTACCAAGAGGAACCACACACACACACACACACACACACACACACACACACACACACACTCCAGTCCCTACAATAAACACTATCAGGCTGGGCCTAGACTCTCCCCATGTTCAGAGAGATAAACACTCGGATAGATGCAATGACCTGAATACACTGCAAGCAAGTGGCTAAGTGATGACTGTGCTGTGGAAAGGCAGGGCTCACCTGGTACATGATTGGTCCCACACAAATTGGTTAGTAGCAAATGTTCTGTATTAACACAGAAGGGTGGGTGGGGATGAAGATGGGGCCACTGCCCAGGAAGCTGGGCGCCAAGTATTTGATCGGTTTGTCCAGTCATTATTCTTGGACAACCTGCACTGTATGTCCTTTTGTTCTATTTTCTTTTTGCCCTGTGAGGGTCAAGTTTATTCAGAAGCCTGTGTGAGTGGTGTTGGGGTCAACATGAAAGCCCAGGGTGGGGATGTCTGGCCTCCATGTTGGGCTCAGGATGCCTGCCATGGGAGGCCAGTCCTTGGCCTCTGGCCACTTAGCTCTGAGTCCGGGCACAGGGGGAAGCAAGCTCCCCAGGAAGCAGAATCCTGGCTCCAGAAAGGGCAGCTGGAGAAGGTGAGGACAGTTCTCCCTATGTGGGTCAGGGTCCAGAAAAACAGACTTGCTCAAAGCTCTGAGGGTTTATAGGGTTAAATTTTATAGAATTTAAATTAAGTTTATGTTTATGAGTATTTCATTAAATGTTCTCTACAATGCACTCTATATTACTAAATATCATAACAAATACAGTAAGATTATAAGCATATATGACATGAACACAAAACGTTTAACAATGCATCTAAATGGGGTTGGGAGTGCCATCTCTGCCGTGGCAGCTGACACGTGCTGTGGCCTCACAGAAGCTGGGTGAGTTGCTCAAACACTGCAGGTGGTTCTTCTGCCTCATGAAGTTCAGTGAAAGCTGGGCTTGGATCCGGCTCTGGCTCCGGAGAGGCCACTAGAGTGGCATTGCCTCTGGAGGGTTTTCCTGATGTTGCTCTGGAGCTTGTTCTGCATATCCAAGAAGAGGACATGTTACCACCCACACTGCCTTTTGTGTGCCTTCCAAAGGCACACTCACCCGCACCAACCCTCAAGGCCTCCTCTTTGTCCTGTCTCAGCCTCAGTGGGCTCAGGTGCTCCCATTGTGAATGGAGGCACCGGGCATGCTTTGCCAGGTCCGGGACTGGAAGGTTGACTCCATGGAGGCCAACAGCATCCTCAGGCTGGGAAATTCTAGAGGAGCTGGTCCAGCCAGATGCCCACGGATGCAGGAGATGGCCCTGGGAAGAGAGATAGGTGGGCTGCAGAGTCTGAGATGTGACCTCTCCTTCCACATGGCCCTCCCAGAGGTCCTTTGCCTCCTGCTCATGCCTATCCAGAAGCCAGACTTACTCCTTGTCCACCTTCAGTCTGGCATTCCTGGTAGAGATGCGCCTGGTCACCCAGGATGGGCTGGCAGAAAGCCCTCCTAACTGACAGCTCTGGATCAATGAGGGAAACACCTGTCCCCTTCTTCAAGGGAACCTGACATGCTATCTCAGTGTCACTGATCATTCCCATCAGGACTGAGAAGGCTGCTGTCCAACCTGTTCATGTCACTCATTGGCACAGGGTAGGTGCTTCAGGAATACTGACCAATGAGCGAACGAACGAACCCCAGGGTCTTCCTATTACCTCAAACTTTGGCTCCTGCACCTACATGCTACATAATTCACTAGCTGTCCCATGAGGTTCTTTGCCTCCCACTGAAATTCAACTCCCACAAAGTGGGATACATCTGCCAAGCTGCCACTGAGGAGGTTCTATCTCATTAGTGAGCAAGGTCCCTGGATAGGGGTAAAGGCAGGGCTGAGATTAGGAGCTGAAGAGTATGAATTTCCTGAGGGTCTGACTCTCTCACTGAGCTCCCACTGCTCGCCCACACCACCCATATCCACACATACAGCTCTCTGACTATGTCCTTTTTTCTAGGAGAAGCCCTCAGACCTCCACCCTCTTGCAGAAATCCCACCATCAGTGGGATCCAGGGTTCTGCCAGCACCTTGACTTCACAGTCCCGATACTCCCACTGGCTCTGACCCAAAATTGACTCACGTTTTCTGCTGGAACAACTGTTCACCTTCCTCTTCATAATACGGGAAGATGCAGACACAGGTAGAGGAGGCCCGGAGGACATCACGTTGGCTGTCCTGTGAACATTATGAGCCTGTGCAGCCTAGTGAGACTGAATGGCTCCTAACTAGAAGGAAGCTCTGAAGTTCAGACTTGGGGTCTGCTCTGAGCTCTGGATTCTGTCAGTGCCTAGAGATGTTTCTGTAACTGGCTGGGCTTCTAATATATTTGCTGAATGAATGAGCCCAAACCAGCCCCATCTCAGATAGTTAGGTGAGCCTGGGGTTCCACTGCTCATCCCTGGCATCTCTGATCTGAATTCACCTGGGACAGGGACCCCCCCAATGGGATCTCCACTCTCTTTATGAAATGAGAATAGAGCTTAGCCCAAGGCCCCAAAGAGAATCACAAACTTGGCCGAGGCTTCCTCAACAGGAAGAGAAAATGACCAATTGGCTCAATCACAGCCCCTCCAGCAGACCTCTCCACTGTCTAGGCACCCAGGAAAACTTCCCAGGAGGACCCAGCCAGTCCCTACAATAACCCTATGAGCTGGCTCCTGGGTTCACTGAGGGATCAGAGAAACCAACACTCAGAGAGTGCAGTGACCCGAAGGCAAAGAGCCAACATGTGGCCTGGTGACCATGTGCTCTGGACGGGGAGGGGCTCACCTGGTAAATAATTGGTCCCACAGCTGTTGGGTGGTAGCAGATGTTCTGTAGTAACAGACAGGAACAAAGGTGGGTTCCCTGCTCAGGAATTCGATCACTTTGTCTAGCGAGTGTGCCGGGGCAATGTGCACCATACACATTTTTTATTAAGTTCATTGGGAACCCTGAGTATGTGGTGCTGGGGCCAGGTGGCTGGCTGGCAGCTGGAGCCTAATGTTGGGCTGACTGGCCTCCATGTTCTGCTTAGAATGCCCACAATCAGAGGCCAGCCCTTAACTTCTTGCCACCCAGCTCTGAGGCTGGATACAGGCTGGAGCTGGCTCCCCAGGGAAGCAGAGTCCTGGCTTCCAGGAAGGGCAGGTCTTCAAGGCCAGAACCTTCTCGCTGGGAATGTTGGGCCTCTTGAGGTCAAAACACATCTCCCATGATTCTCCACCTCAACACTGCCCTCCTGACTCCCAGCCGCCACAGTGTTCTGGTTATTGAACATAGCAGTGAGGAGCTCCCAGTGAGGGGCAACCCCTTAAGTTCTAGGGTGTGAGTGCATTTGAACCCAAAACGGTTTCTCTTTGGGTTTCCAGGGTCTGTGTCTGTAGTAAACTGAACTGTTCACAGAAAAGCAGCTGGGTCTTTCTGGGCAAGGCCAAGGCAGGGTGAAGGGCAGGGGGAGGGGCAGGGCTAGAAGGTGCAATCAGAGTGTCCGTGTCTGAAGATGCAGATGGGCAAGTGCTTGACGTGGGAGGACCACTGGGCTGCCAGCTGGAAGAATGTCACATCGTTCCACTCCACACCATCGATGATGACAGGCAGCATGTTCTGCTGGTGCTTGGCCTTGCAAACCAGGCGACCGATGCCCTCGATGCACTGGCTTTTGACAACCACATCCTCCTCCTTGGTTTTCTTGGGCACCTTCTTTTTCTTCTCCTTGGTGACCACTGTCATGGACATGGCAGGTGTTGCCTCACCACTGCTTGGCAGCCTGCTGACCAGGACAGACTGGAAGAAGCACTTGATTGTGTTTTTGGCAGTAGGCAGGTCTCTCTTCTCCACGACTCTCTTTGTGTCTATTGGCTGGGCTGCCGTCCAGTAATCCACCTGCAGCTCCATCATCTCTGCATGGACACTCTGGCTGGGGGAGGACAGGCCCCCACTCATTGACGGGGCGGAGTGTGTGTTGGATGAGGCCCTCCTGGCAGGGGACTGAAGCTCACTGGAGCATGAGGGGGCCACATCATCTGAGTCTTCTGACATGGCTGAAGATGGTTCCACTCTTCCAACCTTCACTTCCCCCACAAAAGGAATGAGCTTCTTTGAGGACTTCACGTTGGGGCACTGCTGCTTAGACATGAGCATCGCCTCTACAATCGGCAACAGGTAGACACAGTTGGCCCCCGTGACATACTCTGGGATTCTCCACACAACATCCTGTGTATCCTGCAAGGTGTTCAGAGACTCCAGGTTGTTGAACATATCCCACCTTTACACGTCCTGGAAGAAATTGCTGTAGCGGCAGTCCATGGAGCCCAGGTAGCTGGCCAAGAAGTGGGAACCCAGTGGGATGACCAGGAAGCGCATGTAGTCCAGCCATTGGGGTGGCTGGTGGGACAGCTGCTCTACAAAGACCCCTAGCACAGCGCTGAAGTAGGGCTGTGCTCCTGCCACCGAGATCTTCACAGGCGTCAGGGCCTGGGAAGTGCATTAGCAGGATCTCTGCATCCAGGAGACAATGATGCTGACGGCCTCCTGGACGTCATCTGTGGAGCAAGTGCACACCACAGGCAGCGTGTGCCCCTGCAGGATGTCCGAAAGTAACCGGCTCTGCCAGTCTGAGGTGTTGACCAGGATGATGTTCTCAGGCAGTTTGTCGCAGGAAATGAGGATGTTGTTTAGCTGGTCACACACGGGTTTCCCGGGGATCTGCCATTGGCTCTGTGGTTCTGGGTCCTGGTTGTTCAATGTGTTGAACCACTCATTCTGGGATGTGTTGCAGCCCCGGTGGCCAGCCTGCTTTCTCTTGGACCTGCTGGAGGGGATGACTAGAGACTTGGTGAAGCGCACTATGGATGGCAGATTCCTGGTGAACCAACCTCGGGCAGAAGACTCTGCCTCCCGACTGTCCTCCGGCTGTGCCAGCTGCTCCCTAGGGTCAGAGCCACTATCACTTGACATACTCTCAAAGTATCGCCTGAGTTTGGGCCTTGGGGTGCTGGGGACACTGATACCGTCCTCCATGTCTAGGCTACTCTCGCTGGAACTCTCCACAATGTCATACTGACGGTGCAGGTCCTTCTCAACTTTGGGGGCATGGCTCACAAGGGCCTGATCTGAGGACCGGACCTCCTCTGACACTTGGGCCATGAGCATAGAGGCCACGGCTTTCTGGTGGTAATTCTGTTGCCAGGTCATGCACTGCCTGCTTACTATCAGGTTCCTGTCCTCAAAGTTATTCTCCTGGGACTGCCTGTGGGCGGCACTGTGGCTGACAGAAGCTCTCAGAAGGGCCGGCAGAGTCATTAGGCGAGGTCCGGGCTGTGGTGCTGGCCTGCCTGGCACTGGCCTCATGATTGATCCGCTGGCTGCACAGGGAGGCCACCCAGATCTTGTCCACCTTAGTGGTGGGTGTGCTATAGGCCACAAATTTGGAGTCAGTGTGGCTTGGCTGCTTGCCTCCCAGGGAGCACATGTTCTCAGGTAGGTGGGCCAGACTCAGAGACTCATTTTGGATCCTGGCACTGTGGAGGCCCCACATCTCCATCTGCAAGCTGGAGTCTGACAGGCCCTCGATGCATGGCCTGAGCTTGGGATCGGAGTTGCTGAGGACACTGATATTGTCCTTCATGTCTGGGCTGCCAGACAGGCCTTCCAAGTATGGCCTGAGCTTAGGTGTGGGGGTGCTGAGGACGCTGTCATTGTCCTCACTGTCAGGGCCGCTGTCACTGGGGTTCTCCAGCATGTCATACAGGAGGTCCATGTCCTCTTCCACCTCCAGGACATAATCCCCATGGTCCTGCTCAGGGTCCTAGGACCTCATCCGACACTTGGACTGTGTGCAGCCATAACAGGACTTTCTGGTGGTAGTTCTGTTGCGTGGTCATGGTCCTCCTTCTGACTACCAGATTCCCCTCTTTGAAGTCATCCTCCTCCTGTTCGTGCCTGTGGGCATCACTGGAGCTGGCCTCCAGCTTCGAGAAGAAGTCCTCACACTTGCACTCAGGGTAGTTATCTGAGGACTCAGCCTTGGGGCTGGCTTGCCTGGCGCTGTCCTCGTGGTCGATGGGTGGTTTGGGCAGGGAGGTCATTAGGATCTTGTCCACCTTGCTGGTGTGTGTGCTGTGGGCCAAAAATGCATTGTCACTCTCACATGGCTGCTTGCCTCCCAGGGCCCATGCCTTCTCCGGCACATGTGCCGGACTCAGAGGCTCTGTCTGAGTCCTGTCACTGTGGCTGTCCCGCGTCTCTGTCTGTGAGCTGGAGTCTGGAAGGCCTTCCAATTATGGCCTGAGCTTGGGCCTGGGGATTCTGAGGACGCTCTCATCATCCTCCATGTATGTTTCACTTTTCCTGGGGTTCCCCATCATGTCGCACCAATGGTCCCTCTCTGACACTTTGGACCTGTGAAACAGTGCCAGGACTTTTCATTTCAAGTTTCCTCGTATCGATCGATGCTGCTTCTTTGGCTTTCCCTTCTCAGAGTCATCCTTGTGCAGGTCCTGTCTGCGCTTTCCACTGCAGCTGGCCTCCCGCTCAGAAGAGGAGCTCTCATCCTGCCCCTCAGTGTAGTTACCTGCGGACTTGGCCTTCAGGCTGGCCTGCATGGCACCATCCTCATGTTCAATGGGCTCACTGCACAGGGAGGAGAGCCAGATTTCAGCCACCGTCTTGGAGGACTCCTTGATGCTGCTGTAGAGGCTCAGCATCTGGCCACACTTGGTGTTTCGCTGCATGACCTCAGCCATGTGGATGGCGCCCGTGGCCAGTGTCCTGTAGCCCACGACGGTCCTGTTCTCATAGCACTTCCTCTGCTCCAGCATGACCTGTAGCTTGTTGCCTTCTCCCTTAAGGAAGTGGGAGTACTGCAGGGTGAAGGTCAGCGCCAGGTCGGTCTCCACTGGTCCCCCGGGGGGGGGGGGGCAGCACAATCTCTTGGGACCTCAGGATGCCCTTGGAGTCCTGCATCTTCACGGAAATCACCACAGGGTTGCAGTCCTTTGCCAGCTTTTTAGAGATCACTAGCTTCTTTAAAGTGAGACTGCACCACCTGGGCACGCAGTGGGGGCTGGAGCAGTCCACCGCCCAAATGGCGAACAGCTTCTGGGGTACCTGTGTTTTGAGCACAGTGGATGTGCTGGTCAGGCCCACAGTTCGTGTGGAATCTGCAGCTGCTGGCACCTTACCGCTCCTTTTCCTACTCAGGGTTGATGGTTTGTCCTCCGTGGTGGGACAGAGGAGGGACATGATTGGTGACAAGAGGTGGGGCATAAGTTATCCAGTGTGGAGACACAAAATGTGGTCACTCACTAACCTGGGATTAGGTCAGGGAAGGCCTGGGTGGTGCTCTTTTAAACTCAGAGACCTAAAGTTATCACAAAGGATGTCCTAAAGTTAAACCTTTTTAACTAAAAGCAGTTTAAGGTGGGTCGCCATGTCCTAGGCTGGAATCTTCTCTAAGAAAAGGTCAATCTTTACCTTCACTGAACATACCTTTACCTTAACTGGACATAGATGTAGAATGTCAAAGGAATTTTCCTTGTTCTGGACACTCTGTGCTCTCTGGAGACCACAAATCCCTCATTGTTATTGAGTTCATTATTGGCTGTTCTGTCCTATATCCACCTATGGGAAAGAAGTATGTGTCCATCGTTTTACTTTTTATTCACACTATCACCAATGGATTTCATGCAACCCACATACATCTCCACTTTTAATTGTAATATCTAAAATAAGGTAAAAGCTGCCATTCTCCAGAGCATTATATCAATCCATTGAGATTTTGCTTCAAGGCAATGGAAAGTTTGGCTCAGATAAAATTTCAACCATGGTCCACAGTTTTGACTGCTTCTTACATTGACATTTTCTTGCCACAATACAGCAACTTCTCAGAAAAGCTCACCCAGCACCACCCTGCAGACCAACACCTGGTGCTGGGATGCAGCAAAGGGTCCATTGACACACCAGTTCCCTGCCCATCGGGTGAACTTGTGTGAGTTGTCTCTGGTACACAGGACCTTCTCTTGCTTGTGCTGCTAACTTTGTTTGAGCTGTGTTTTTAAATACTCTTGGTGGTACTGAGGTTAATGGTTGACAGATCCCAGGCTAAGAAGGGACAAAAGGAAAAATGGACCTCATTCTGGATTTTCTATTGGAATTGCTTTTGAGAGACCGGGGAGGAAAACCTTGGCTCTATAGATGAGAGCTTATCTTGTTCAGCTCAGAAGATCTCGAAGGGGCACATCCTCCTGGCTGCCCAAATCTCATGTGTTCTTAGACAACTGAGGATCTTTGCGGATGTGTCAGAGGTCATTCCTCACAACATGCAGGAGCCCCACAGGGAAATTCCCACACAACTGGAACTGAACTACCTGGCTCTTCAGGGGGAGCACTAATCAGGTTTGGTCCACCGGCACTGGTAGCCCGTCTTGTTGTTTTAGACAGCAGGGAGAGAACCCGAGGCATTGTGCAGCTCAACCTATAAAGGAACACACTTCAACCGACTACCTAACAACCTTGAAAATGCACTGAGACACTGCAGACATCAAACAACAATAAAAAGAGTAGCAGCAAACACATATCTAGTTAACATAGGAAGTAGTGCCTCCAGGACTGGGAACTCCCAGACTCCAGGCCTCATTAATATCCCTGATAGGGAGCCTTGACATGCAAGTGCTTTACGGAAACAGGAAGTTTCATCTAGAAAATATTAACTATAATGTGACCAATATGCCGCTGTCTTTGTGTGCCTAAGTTAATTTTTCCCAGGTAAAAGGAAAACAAGACTAGAAAGATGCCTGCCTGAAAATTAAACTTATTGAATTAATAGGATGCATATCTTCATTTGGAAATTAGAAACTTCTAGGGGAAGCACCAATAAACTATCCTTAAAAAAGAAATTAATAAGAAATTAAGATGGTGGCATAGGTAATGGCCTATACTTGCTGCCTCTCACAACCACATCAAAGCCACAACTAAATGGCAGAACAACTACCACCTAGAAACGAGAAAAAGCTGTCTGAGTGGAGGGTCCACTACTAGAGAGGTAAAGAAAGCACATTGAGACCAGTAAGAGGTGAATAGGCACAGAACATGCTTGTACCTGGACATGCTACTCTTTAAACCAGGAGATAAAGGCTTCTGCTTGCTCTGAACTCCAGTTCTGGGCTAGACTCTAGGGGACCCAGGCACATACTGGGTGAAACTGGACTGTCTGGCTTTCGGACAGGAACGAGAGGATGGCTTACTCTTAGAGATGCTGACAGAGATCATTGTTCTTGCAAGGGGGGTGCAGGATGCAGGGAACCTGGGACTTTTTTTATCTTTATTGTTCAGTTTATTAATTACATTGTTCCCTTTTTTTTTCACCCTATAGTTCCCCTCCACCTGGTACCAATCCCACCCTCCATTTTCACCCCCCTCCACTGTCCTCTCCCATAGTTGCATGATTTTTGTCCAGTCTCTTGCTGCACTTCCCACACCCCCTTTCTCCCCAAGAGTTGTCAGTCCTTTCCCTCTCTATGTCCGTGATTCTGTTACATTCACCAGTTTATCCGGTTCATCAGTTTATTAATTCACTTGATTTTTACATTCATTTGTTGATAGATGTGTATTTGTTGTTCCTAATTTACACTTTTATCTTTTTCTTCTTCCTCTTCTTAAAGAAATCTTTCAGCATTTCATATAGTATTGGTTTGGTGGTGATGAACTCCTTTAGCTTTTTCTTATCTGCGAAGCACTTTATCTGACCTTCAATTCTGCATGATAGCTTTGCTGGATAGAGTAATCTTGGTTGTAGATTCTTGCTGTTCATCACTTTGAATATTTCTTGCCACTCCCTTCGGCCTGCATCGTTTCTGTTGAGAAATCCGCTGACAATCGTATGGGTGCTCCCTTATAGGTAACTAACTGTTTTTCTCTTGCTGCTTTTAATATTCTCTCTTTGTCTTTTGCTCTTGGCATTTTAATTATGATGTGCCTTGGTGTGGTCCTCTTAGGGTTCCTATATATTGGGGTTCGGTGCACTTCTTGGACTCCTAAGTCAATTTCTTTCACTAGGTGTGGGAAGTTTTTGGTCACTATTTCTTCAAATAGGTTTTCATTGTCTTCTCTCTCTCTTTTTCTGGCACCCCTATAATTCGGATGTTGGTATGCTTGAGGTTGTCCCAGAGACCCCTTACACTATCTTCAATTTTTTGGATTCTTTTGGTTTCTTGCTTTTTCAGCTGAGTGGATTTTATCTCTTTGTATTTCAAATCTTTAACTAGGTTCTTGAGGTGCTCCAGAGCACTTTTAGGTCTTTGTATAATATTTTTTATTTCAGTCCGTGTATGCTTAATTTCTGGTTGGTCCTTTTTCATATCCTTGAGAGTCTCCTTTATATCCTTGAGGGTTTCCTTCATTTCCTTGTAGGACTCATTCATTTCCACGTTGGTCTTGTTCATTTCCTTGCAGGTCTCGAGGGTCTCATTCATTTCCTTTTCGGTCTTGCTTATTTCCTTATAGATCTCGACTTTTTGTAGGAGCCTCTTGAGAAGCCCTATAACCGTGGTTTTGAATTCCATGTCCCGTCGTTTTTTTCCCTCCATTTCTTCCTCATCTGATTTCTTTCCATGTCTCTTCATGGTGGCTGCTTTCCTGAGTTGGTCAATTAGCTTTGTGTGGTAGACTTCCTACTAGGGACAGTGAGTCAGCCTCCCCAGTTACCTGAGGTGGCTATGGGTTGTACAGTCTTGCTGAAGTTAAGCTCAGCTTAATCGTTGTTAGCACTTGGAGGGGTTGACCTCCAGGCCAATTGTCTGTGAAGTTCAGCTGTGCTCAGGTTGGATGGACGGAGTCTCCGGGCCAAGCAGACAGTGTTAGCTCCGCCCTATGTGGCCCCAGGGAGTCTGTGTCAGTGGCAATGGCCGCCAGCACCTCTGAGAGAGAGCCGCTGCCGAGCTCCACTGGCTGCCGGGGAATTTAGACTCTCCCCAAATGAGTCTGCACACCCAATGTCTCACCCAGGGTCGTAAAACAAAGCAGTCTGACAGTTTCCCGAATGAAATAGTAAGTCACAGAGCGCTCTCTATGGGGTTACGCAGCTGAGCTGTTCTCAAGTTCACACGCAAGCTCGCCTTCTCCACAAGCCAGGAGACCCCTGCAGCACCCAAGCTTCGGCATGCCCTCTCAAAGTCCAGTTTTTACCCCATGTGATAGTGGGTTCCCTGGACTTTGCCCAGAGCTGGAGAATCAGTCCAGTGGGACGTCTTTGTCTCCCTGTTCGAGAAAACTGGCCAGTTTTCAGCCTCCCACCCTATCCATTGGCACGTGCGCTCCAAACCTCTCTCCCTGTGCGTATCTTTCAACGCTGTCCTCAGCCGCTCCTCTGAGTCACAGTGTCTTATCTTCACTTTTATTTGTGGAATTTTCACTCGGCCAGCTTTCTGATGATTCTGGAAGGTGTTTGTTCTTTCGTTAAGTTGTAGTTTTAAAATTGCTGCATATGACGGCAAGATAGGTGTTTTACCTATCTTTGTTCTCCAGGAACCTGGGACTTTTCCAGTTCAGCCCAGCCATTGCTCTTTGCTCAGCCTTGGTAATTCCCAGAGACCTCTGCCTCACCCAGTTTACAACACCACCCAAACTGTGTGCATCAGCTTTTGCATATGAATGGCCTGTCCTTTCCCCTAAAGTAGTGGTCAGCCAACTTCTGCTCACAAGCCACATGAGGCTCTTTGGCCCCTTGAGTGTTCTAACTCCACTTCTTCAAAATAGACTCGTCCAGGCCGAAACCAACTTCTGCACATGAACCACGAAGTTTTAATCGCACTGTAAGTGTGCACCCACGCGTGGTATTTTGTGGAAGAGCCACACTCAAGGGGCCAAAGAGCCACATGTGGTTCACGAGCTGTGGTTTGCTGACCACTGGCCTAAAACAAACTGCAGCTGAGTAACGGAGACCCAGAGATTCCAAAACAAGGCCCACTACCTGGCAGCAGCAGCAACCTTGCTTCACAGCTGGGCCTCCTCTGGGTACTTCCAACCACATACAAAGAGAAGAAGCTGCATATGTCTCTGTTCTCCTGCTGCGCAGCCCCAGACAATGACTGACCTTGCACCTCCTTGGAGATCCCAGAGTCAGTTTACCCAGTGGTCAGAGCGAGACCATAAGAGATTACAATGCTCACATCCATAAGAGACACACTCAAAAAGCAGACTCAGTGAGCACCAAAGCCCCACTGAAGCAAGTCCTGTCCCATAAGGGTATCTCCTGTGCAACAGACCTTCCAGTGTAGAGACAGCTGGTCATCACAACAAATTGGTCCAGAGGTCAAATCCTCCCAGTGATATCAACAGCAACCAAGGGTTAACTTCAACAACACTGTGCAGTTAACAAAGGGGTGCACCAAGAGTGTCCACGTCGAGTCACTACGGAGGCTGAGCCACTGGACAATAGGATACAAGGCCACTCTATCAACTTAAAGAGACTTAGCAGCTACCCAGTACATAAAAATAAACACAGGCAAGCAACCAAAAGCGGAGACAAAGAAACAAGTCACGAATGAAAGAAGTGAATGAAAGCAAATTAGTGGATATAGAGTTCAAAACCACAGTTTTAAGGTTACTCAAGAGTCTTGTAGAAACCTCAGAGAAATTAAGTGAGACCCTCAAGGATATAGAAAAGGATCAATCAGAAATCAAGTATACACTGACTGAAATAAAGAATAATATACAGAGATCCAAAAGCAGACTAGAGGATCCCAAGAATCAAGTAAAAAATTGGAAATACAAAGAAAAATACACCCAAATGGAAAAACAAAATGAAAATAGAATCCAAAAATATAAAGAAAGGGTTAGGAGCCTCCGGGACAACTTCAAGCATACCAACATCTGAATTATGGGGTTGCCAGAAGAAGGAGAGCAATATATTGGAAACCTATTTGAAGAAATAATGACAGAAAAGTCCCCTTCCTGGTGAAAGAAATAGACTTAGAAGTCCAGGAAGCACAGAAAACCCCAAACAAGAGCAATCTGAAGAGGACTACACCAAGACACAGCATAATTAAAATGCTAAGGGCAAAAGACAAAGAGAGAATCTTAAAAGCAGCAAGAGAAAAACAGTAACCTACAACAGAAAGAAACCTGAAAGTTTCTTTAAGGATAGTTATTTCTGAATGGGTAAGAAGGTTTGTGAAAGTTGAGGAAAGGTTTTTGAAAGGAGGAATAGCCTATAAGCTTTTGTGAAAGTTTTATATAAAAATATTCTTGTATTTTCTCTGCAATAAATAGGAATTCAAATGATGTGTATAGTCTTTATGTGACATGATTTTATCTATGTGATATGTGTGGTGAATATTCAGCATCCAGATGGCATTATTAGGATATAATCTTCTATTGACATAAAAAGATTAAATACTTATGGAAATTAAGGCAAATTCTGTAGTCTGGATAAAATATTGAATATTAAAACTTCCTGTAAGTATGATTAATGTCTTTTAGGGTAATTACCATAAGCCTGTGTTTGCTTTACTTAGATTTACAAAATGTACACAGTATAAACTTTTGCTTATGTATATTTGACAACCTTCCTAAAGTTCCCATTTTAAGAGACATTTTAAACAAAAGATGACTTTGAGTTCATTCCAATGGGTGCTGGAACACCTCAAAGATTTATTTCCTCTTCTTATTAGAGAAACGTTTTTAACTAATTTAGGACTACTTAATATGATTGAAATTACTTGCAAAGCTTTGCCAAAAAAGAAAATAAATGAATACAACTGTGCTCTTTGTGTATATATATTTTTATTAAAATGGATGTTCTAAAAATTTGAACCTGCCCTAGGAAGAAACAGAGAAAGATTCAAAGAAAAGTTTAAATAGGAAACTCTCAAGTGTAACACAGGTCTTGGTGTCAGCGACACGGGGCCAGCCAAGGGGGATAGTTCCCTGTGCTGGCATCTGGCCATAGGACTCTGGCTATATGTGGCTCAAACATTCGAAGTTTATGAAGTGTATCCAATGCACAATACAAGAAGCTATGGACAATTTTTTTAAAATCCTACATATTATTTGTTCTTTTTATATTAAAATTGTGTATTGAATCCAAGTATATACATATACTTATATATTTTCATATTATTTACTGTCATTTTATAGTAATTATTATGTTCCGATTATTGCATGAAATGTTATAGTTTACAAAAAAACGGAAAGTTTTTTTTATCAATTGCATTACAATCAAAACTGTAACCGTGCCACCTTGTTTTGTCACTCATAGATAGTTATTATTTATTCTAATGAGTTTTCAAGTATGTTACATCTTTAGAAAAATCCATGAAAGGGACTGTGACTTACTCTAAATTAGAGGTTTCTAAGCAGGTCACATCTATCTTAGATCATTTTCTTAACAAGGGACAGACAGCACATGCTTTATTAACAGCGTCACCCATGTGATTTCTGAGAAAACATCCCGATGTAAGATAGAAACACAGAGGCCTTTCCTGGGGTGGAGGGTCTGGATATTAGGGCATGTGGTATGTTCAGGGTGGCACCGTTGTCATAGGAACAGAAGGTTATAAGGTCCAGGCCCCACAGCAATGAAGACCTAGATTGCCGTGATAAGCCATCTCTGTCCTGGTACAATGTGCAGCCAAGGGAGTCCCCAGCTCCTGACCTGGAGGACATGGGGACCCAGATTCCTTTGGAAACTGGACACTAGGAGGGATCTCAGGGGAGTAGCAGGGTGCCTTCTGGAATCCATGAGCTGTTGACTCCCAGGGTTCAGGAATCTGGGCCAACTGGGCATTTACACTCACCCTGTGGCTGTGCTGCATGCTGGAGGAGGTATGAGGCAACTGTGCTTCCTGCAGAGGGATGGAGTTGAGGACCACATCTGTCGGCTCTGGTCCAATCTCCTGTGTGGATCTCTGTAAAGACAGTTGCCAGTCACCAGTGAAAAGCCTCAGAGCCCTGTTTTGCTGGTTCTGTGACCCCTGTGCCCCTCCACTCCTCACACACACACACACACACACACACACACACACACACACACACACACACACAGTGTGATCAGTTGAGACCTCCACTGGCGAGGAAAAGGAGTTGCAGGCTGAGGATTAGGACTCCCATTGGCACAGATAAGGGACCCCGCAGGAAGCCCATGTCCAATTACTTGCCCTGACCTGGGGTGTGATCATAGCAGGACCTCTAGGATATCCACTGCCCCAAAAGCTGTTCCTGCCCTGGGGTTCTCCCTTCAGGTCTTCTTCCCATGAAGGATAGGCATGTGGGCTGCACAGGAATTGTACACAGAGGCAGTTGGCCCTGCGTGAATGGATCTGACCCAGGCCACCTTCTTTTACCTGAGGGGATCTTCTTGAAAAAGGCCAGTGGTATTGGGCATGAGTGTTGAACTATCTATAGAGTCTGGAACAACTCTCACTGCAAGGTCTCCGGGAACCAGAGCCCCCAAAACTGGGAACACAACAAGAGAACATGTTGAGCTGTCAACTGTCTCTTGCCAAATGAGTGGTGGTTGGGCAGTTGCTAGAAGTGGGTGCCTGGTTATGGGGGTTCCAAGTTCTATTAGGAATGACCTCACTTCCTGGGCCCCCTCCCAGGCTCTCCTCACCTAATAACAGCTATAGATCGTTCTGTGGGCTACTGACTGTTCACCTACCTTCCCCGTGAAATAACAACAGTGTGCACAGTGACACCAACACACTCCTCTCCACAGCCCCTACAAAGTCTGGCTGCAGCCAGGGTCCCAGATTTGAGGAGACAGACCTGGGCTCAGACTCAACCGCTCATTCTTACCTCTTCTTGATCCTGGATAAGTCATTGTGCCTGTCAGGGCTTGTCTCTCCCCTGCCTGAAAAATGCATTATTGCAGCAAGTGATCCTTAGCAATGATCCCGCTCATGAGGAGGAGCTGCTATCAAGAGGGAGGGGGACTGTCACAGGCAAACGTGCCTCCAACATCTTTTTACTTTCTATTGTCACGTCCTCGGTGACTGCTTTTCTTCTGTCTGCACAGACACACACATAACAGCTAGTGCTAGGTTGTATTGTGTTAACAGAGCCCTGATTCTCAGTGCTTTGCAGCAGGTAAGGTTAATTTCACAGCCATGTGACTTCAGTGATCTGATGGATCTAAAAAGAGTTCCTGTTGCTTTGGATTGTTCACCTTTTTTCTTCTTGTAAGCATGAGAGCAAGGACTTCTAAGCTCTTATATGCCAGAGTGGAAACCAGAGGTCAATGTTTTCTTTCACAATGGCCTGTGGTGGACATGACTTTCATTTTCTTCTTTCTAATAGCTGCCAATTCCCACATCCAGGTGGTTCTGGGGAGTGTGGTTCAGGGCCCCAGAGTGGAGGTATCAGCACATCTAACTGACCTGGACACAGTAAGGATAGTTGTATGTGGACATATGACTTCAGTGAGTTTAATACAATTCTTTTTGTTAGTCACAAAAAAAATCTGTTTTTATATGTCTCATGGCCTTATGAAAACATGCTCAAAGTCATTAATCACCTGAGAGATGCAAATCAAAACACTGAGGGACCTAGCTGGTTTGGCTCAGTGGATAGAGTGTTGACCTATGGACTGAAAGGTCCCAGGTTTGATTCCAGTCAAGGGCATACCCCCAGATTGGGGGATTGATGGTCAATAGGCGGCATGCAGGAAGCAACCAATCAATGATTTTCTCATCATTGATGTTTCTATCTCTCTCTGAAATCAACCAAAATATATATTTAAAAAACACAATGAGATACCATCCCACACCTGTCAGAATGGCTATCATCAACAAATCAAGAAAGGACAAATGCTGGTGAGGATGTGGACAAAAATGAACCCTTGTGCACTGGTGGTGGAGATGCAGACTGGTGCAACAACTGTGGAAAACAGAATGGAGTTTCTTTAAAATATTAAAAATGAAACTCCCATTTGACCCAGTAATTCCACTTCTAGGAATATATCCCAAAAAAATCAGAAAGGATATATGCACCCCTATGTTCATAGTAGCACAATAGCCAAGATTTGGAAACAGCCAAAATGCCCATCGGCCTAAGTGCCCATTAGCAGATGAGTAGAAAAAAACTGTGTACATGTACACAATGGAATACTATGCTGCTGTAAGAAAGAAAGAACTCTTACCATTCACAACAGCTTGGATGGACATGGAGAGCATTATGCTAAGTGAAATAAGCCAGTTGGAGAAAGATAAATATCACATGCTCTCAATCATTTGTGCAATACAATGAACAACATAAACTGATGAACAAAAATATTGTCAGAGACAAAAGCATCAAACAGACCCTCAAATCTCAGCAGGCAGGTAGGGGAGAGTCATGGGGAGAGTAAGAGATCAACCAAAGGACTTGTAGGCATGCATATAAGCAGAAACAATGGACACGGACACTGAGGGGGTGGGGCATTAGCTGGGGGTTGGAAGTGGCCAGAGAGGGCTTCATGGGGGGGAAAGGAAACATATGTTATGCTTTAAACCAATAAAATAATACAAAAATTCCCCTTAGTTATAAAAAACAAACAAACAAACAACAACAACAAAAAAAACGTCCCCTGACCCCTAGTAATGGAGGAACAAACAGGAGCTGCCCAGTATGTCTGGATTTCTAATGTCCAGACCAACTGTGTCAGAAAGGTGAGTGCCTTGGCCTACAACATTCCTGATCTCTGCATTCTGAATGTCATGAACATTAGGTAATATCTGCCAGTCTGTGGACATCAGTTTCCCAATTTTCCATTGAGGGTTGGGTTCAGAACTGCATAAGCCTGACTTTAGAAAAAAGGGGCCCAGCTCTCTCCACCCTGGGTTGGTATTAGACAAAGGTGCACATATGCAGTTCCAATGCTGTGCTCCTTTTCAGACAAATGTTGGTGAAATGTCCATCTGACCTGCTGAATGCTCACCATCTCCCCAATGCCTCTCCATGTCTGTGTATGATTCTACCAGCTGATGCTTTTCCAAAGCCTCTGAGGAAACCTAGGTACACCCAGAACCCCAACTTTGAGGACACACCGCTGGGTTCATTTGAGGCTCTGTTGGGCTCAGTATCTTGTTAATTTATTTCTAAATACACATTACTCTTCTGAAAAAAAAATTATATGTGGGTATGACTAATTTCATAAGACAAACAGACAAACAAAACACCTCTCCCTATAAGTTAAATTGGGGCATATTTGATTAGCAAAGATGTATATTTGCTAATATTGCTATAACATTCTCTTGTTAGAAACAGGTTTTGATTAAAAACAAACATTGGGGAGAAAAAATTGCGGTGGAACAGAAGGACCTGTAATGATTTCTGTCCCAGGGCAGATGGAGGGAACAGCTGAGGGTCACGCGGGGAGTGTTTGTAGGTGAGTTGGGGGACAGCTGGGCTTCAAGAGAAGGAGGGGGACTGCTAGATATGCCTCCCCTAACTGAACTGCCCTGGTGCGGCTGGGTTCTCGCACAGAGCCACCAGCTCGGAGGTGGACTGCGCCATCTTGAAAGGGTATGGCCTGAAAATTTTACAGCTGCAGTACCCATTGGACAGCTGAGACCCCCAGAACACCAGTTCCTAGTTGGCACAGAAGTAGATTCCCAGGAGCCCTGCGCTCTTCCACGGAAAGGTCACATTTCTCCTGGGATTAGGGGAGCTGGCAAATTTGGGAGACCCACGCCTGAAAAAAAAAAAAGTCTGTGGCTGTTGGAGCTGGTAAGAGGGCCCTCGGAGCTGGTGGCAGAGGGGATTCCTAGAAAGCAATCCATTTGTACCTGACAGAGAAGGCCAGCCTAACAATTTTGGGAAGGTGCTGGCTGCCAAACCCTAGGGGGAAAGGGGTTTCGCGCAGACATATGAGCAGAACTTGAGTTTGTACACTTGGGTTTTTTCCTCTCCTAATCCAAGTTTCTCAGTGCTAAACCAGGAACGTGGAATCCCCTGGTGGGGGATAACCTGGGAGAATGCAAGGGTGAACTATTTTTCTGGAGGCTGGGGATCAGAACAGGTGATCACCATTAGAGAGGCAGCTCTGGGGCAGCCCATTCCCACAAATCAGTATTGAATACCACAGGGATAGTGGGATTTTAGTTCAGACTATAGAGAACCAATAGACCCGGAGTTCAATCCAGAAACACTGCCACCCAGGGGCTGAATCACAAATTGACTCTTGAGTAACACAAATTAAGGAATCAATTTTCTTTCTACTACTATTTAACCTTTTTTTCAGTGCCATTTTATTTTATCTTTATTCTACTTTGGGATTAGTGTTATACAGTCTATTTTCAGTCTATTTTAGTATCTTTTTACTCTACCTCAACTTCAACCTTATGCCACCACTCTCTTGCTAACCTTTCCCTAGTTAGTGTCGTGTTTCTCTTACCCTTTTCCTGCTTTAGATTTTTCCTTATTCTCTCTTTTTACCCCCTGTTAAAATTTCACCCTACTTTTATATCTAATCTCCAACCACCTGCTTCAAGTCCATATACACCTCTCCCTTCTCTGACTTCACTATCCTAAATTGTTTTTCTCTCTGTCCTACTGATGTTGTTTACCTGACTGTTGATTATATCGATATTTTATGCATGTTTATGAGATTGGTTTGCTTATTCTTTTGTTTTGTGGGGGCTTTTTTGGCATTGTTTTTTGTTTTGTTGTTGTTTGCACTTTTTTTTGATAGATTTATACTTCTGTGTTCCCTCACCTCCCTTGATATTAGTTGTTGTATGTAGTTTGTATCAATCTCCAGGTACTTGTTGCTGGCTTTTGCTGGGATTAGTGGCTGTCCTATAGGAGTTTTCAACCCATATTTATAGTTTATTCCCTTTTTCTTTCTTTTTACTTCTTCCCATTTTCCCAATTTTATTTTGGCCTTTTCTTTCTTTCTTTCTTTCTTTCTTTTCTTTTCTTTTCTTTTCTTTCTTTCTTTCTTTCTTTCTTTCTTTCTTTCTTTCTTTCTTCTTTCTTTCTTTCTTTCTTTCTTTCTTTCTTTCTTTCTTTCTTTCATGTGTGTGTGTTCTCTGACTCTCTTCTTTCTCACCTATCACCTAATTTGCCTTCCTCTGGCAATCACCTTTAATTTGGAGTTACCAATACCGTGAATACATTCCTGTTCAATTCCTGGTGTTTTGCACCTGGTTGTGTTGTAGTTTGAGCCTTTAAATCAACATAGGAGAGTGAGAACTACATAACCAGACACACAGAGAAGAGAGACCATGGGGAGACAAAAAAACAGCCCACCAATGAAAGAAAAACAAGCCTCACCAGAAAAAGAGGTAAATGAAATGGAAGCAAGCAACCTATCAGAGAGAGAGAGAGAGAGAGAGAGAGAGAGAGTACAGAGAAATGGTCATAGGGTGGCTGAAGAGAATAGAAATCAATATGAGTAATAACCAAGAGGAATTGAAGAAGAACCAAGAGGAAATGAAAAAGACCCAGGAAGAAATGAAAAGTGACATTGCTGAGGTAAAGAACTCCATAGAAAGTATCAGGAGTAGACTAGATGAAGCAGATGACCGCATCAGTGAAATGGAAGACAAGGTAGGAAAAAATACCCAAGTAGAGCAGCTTCTAGAAAAAAAATTAAAAAGCAGGAGGAGCACCTAAGGGAACTTTGGGATATCATGAAACAAAACAACATCCACATAATAGGGCTTTCAGAGGGACCAGAAACTGAGCAAGGAATTTAAAATCTGTTGGAAGAAATAATGACAGAAAACTTCCCTGATATAGGAAAGAAAAAACCAACACAAAGTCAAGAAACTCACAAAGTCCCAAGCAAAATAAACCCCAAAAGACCTACACCAAGGCATATTATAATTAAATTGGCAAACATTCAACAACAAAGTGAGAATCTTAAAAGCCACCAGAGAGAGACAGAAAGTCACCTACAAAGGAACCCCAATCAAATTAGCAAGTGATTTCTCAACAGAAACTTATCAGGCCAAAAGGGATTGGAATGAAATATACAAAGTCATGCATAGAAAGGGTCTGAATCCTAGAATATTGTACCCAGTAAGACTATCTATCAAAACTGAAGGTCAAATCAGGAGCTTCACAGACAAAAAAGGACTAAGGGAATACATCACCACCAAACCAGCAATGCAAGAAATACTAAAGTGTCTGCTGTAAAAAGCAATAGGAAGGGAAGAAAGAACACAGGGGTAAAGAACAAAAATGGCGACAAATAAGTACCTATCAATAATAACTTTAAATGTAAATGGTTTAAAAACTCCAATCAAAAGACATAGGGTAATAGACTGAATAAGAAAACACGACCCATATATCTCCTGTCTACAAGAAACCCACCTCCGAAAAAAAGACGCACACAGACTGAGGGTGAAAGGATGGAAAAAGGTTCTTCCGGTGAATGGAAATAGAAAAAAGCTGGAGTAGCAATACTTATATCCAACAAATTAGATCTCAAAGTGAAGGACATAACAAGAGATAAAGAAGGCTACTTCATAATACTAAAGGGAGCAATCCAACAAGGAGAAATAACTCTGGTAAAAATATATGCACCCAATACAGGAGCACCCAAATACATAAAAAAAACTCCTGGATGATATCAAAGGGGAGATAGACAGCAATACAATCATAGTAGGAGAATTTAATATCCCACTATCACCATTGGACAAATCCTCTAAACAAAAAATCAGTAAAGAAACATCAATCCTCAATGATGCACTAGACCAGATGGAATTAATTTACATCTTCAGATCATTTCACCCTAAAGCCACAGAATATACATTCTTTTCCAGTGCCAATGGGTCATTCTCAAAGATAGACCATATGTTGGATCATAGGCAAAGTCTCTCCATATTCAAGAAGATAGAAATCGTATCAAGCATATTCTCAGATCACAGTGGCATAAAGCTGGAAATCAACTACAATAAAAACAATCCAAAGGAATCAAACACATGGAGACTAAACAGCATGCTATTAAAACAGTGACGGGGTTACCAGAGAGATCAAGGAAGAAATAGAAAACATTATGGAAACAAATGACAATGATAACACAACAATCCAAAATCTTTGGGACACAATAAAAGCAGTTTTGAGAGTGAAGTTCGTAGCTCTATAATCCTACTGTAAAAAAACAAAAAACAGAGGCAATAAATTATCTAACCCAACAACTCAAAGAGTTAGAAAGAGAGCAACAAGAAACACCCAGAGTAGAAATAAATGACATAGAGACCAAAGAAACAATACAGAAGATCAACAAAACCAAGAGCTGGTTCTTTGAAAGGATAAACAAGATTGATGAACCTCTAGCCAGACTCACCAAGAAGCAAAGAGAGAGGACCCTAATAAATAAAATCAGAAATGAAAGAGGTGAAATAACAACAGACCTCATTGAAATACAAAGGATTGTTAAAAAAAATACTATGAACAATTCTACTCCAACGAACTGGACAACCTGGAGGAAATGAATATATTCCTAAAAAATATAATCTCCCAAAACTCAATCAGTAAGAACCTAAATAGCTTAATAGACAAATAAATATGGAAAAAAATTGAAGCAGTCATCAAAAAGCTTCCAATAAATAAAAGCCCAGGACCAGATGGCTTCACATGGGAGTTTTACCAAACATTCAAGGAAGAACTAAAACCTATCCTCCTCAGACTATTCCAGAAAATTCAAGAGGATGGAACACTTCTAAACTCCTTCTATGAAGCTAGCATTGCTCTAATACCAAAACCAAACAAAGACAACACAATGAAACAGAATTATAGGCCAATATCCCTCATGAATATAGATACCAAAATCCTCAATAAAATTCTAGCAAATCCGATCCAGCAGTACATCAGAAAGATCATACACCACGACCAAGTAGTATTTATCCCAGGAATGCAAGGATGGTATAATATCTGCAAATCAATAAATGTGATACATAACATAAACAAATTAAGAGATAAAAATCACATAGTCATATCAATTGATGCAGAAAGAGCATTTGAAAAAATCTAACACCCTTTCTTGATAAAAACTCTCAACAAGGTAGGAATAGAAGGATCATACCTCAACATAATAAAAGCCATAAATGATAAACCCACAGCAAACATTATACTCAATGGACAAAAACTACAACCATTTCCCCTAAGAACAGAAACAATACAAGGATGCCCACTCTCACCACTCCTGTTCGACATAGTACTGGAAGTATTAGCCGTTGCAATTAGACAAGAAGAAGAAATAAAAGGCATCCAAATTGGAAAAGAAGAAGTAAAGATATCCTTATTTGCAGATGACATGATTTTGTACATAAAAAACCCAAAAGACTCCATAAAAAACTAATAGACTTAATAAATGAGTTCAGCAATGTAGCAGGCTACAAAATTAACGCCAAGAAATCTGTGGCATTTCTATACACGAATAGTCAACTTACAGAAAGAGAGACTGAAAAAGTAATCCCATTTACCATCACACCAAAAAAATTAAGGTACCTAGGCATGAACTTAACTAAGGAGGTAAAAGACCTATTCGCAGAAAACGACAGGACACTAAAAAAAGAGATAGAAGAAGATGTAAAGAGGTAGAAGAACATGCCATGTTCTTGGATTGAGAGAATCATTCATGATGACAGCTTCAAAATGTCCATACTACCCAAAGCAATCTATAAATTTAATGCACTCCCCATTAAAATACCAATGGCATATTTCACAGACCTAGAAAGAACTCTCCAAAAATTCATCTGGAATTAAAAAAAAACAACGAATAGCCACAGCAATCCTGAGAAAGAAGCACAAAGTCGGTGGGATTTCAATACCAGATTTCAAGCTGTATTAGAAAGCTACTGTTCTCAAAACAGCCTGGTACTGGCACAAGAACAAACATATACGCCAATGGAATAGAGAATCCAGATATCAATCCAAATCACTATGCTCAATTAATATTTGACAAAGGAGGCATGAACATAAAATGGAGTCAAGATAGTCTCTTCAATAAATGGTGCTGGGAAAATTGGACAGATACATGCAAAAAAATGAAACTAGACCACCAACTTACACCATACACAAAATAAATTCAAAATGGATACAGGACTTAAACATAAGATGGCAAACCATAAAAATATTAGAGGAATCCACAGGAAGAAAAATCTCAGACATATGCCAAAAGAACTTTTTCAGTGATACCACTCACCACTCCTGTTCGACATAGTACTGGAAGAGAAAATAAACAAATGGGACTACATCAAAATAAAAAGCTTTTGCACAGCAGAAGAAACCATCAACAAAACAACAAGAAAACCCACTGTATGGGAGAACAGATTTACAAATGTTATCAGTGATAAAGGTTTAATTTCAAGCATCTATAGGCAACTCATACAACTTAATAAAAGGAGGACAAATGATCCAATAAAAAAAATGGGCAACAGACCTAAATCGAATCTTTTTTAAAGAAGACAAAAGGAAGGCCCAGAGACATGAAAACCTGCTCAAAGTCACTAATTATCTGAGAGATGCAAATCAAAAGGACAATGCAGAATCATCTCACACCTGTCAGAATGGCTTACATCAACAAATTAACAAATGACAAGTGCTGGTGAGGATGTGGAGAAAAAGGAATTCTCCTGAACTGCTGGTGGGATTGTAGACTGGTGCAGCCACTGCGGAGAACAGTATTGCGCTTCCTCAAAAAACTAAAAATGGAGCTCCCATTTGACCCAGTGATCCCTCTTCTAGGAATATATTCCAAGAAACTAGAAACGCGAATTAGAAAGGATATATGCAACCCTATGTTCATAGCAGCACAATTTACCATAGCTAAGATTTGGAAACAGCGTAAGTGCCCATCAGCAGATGAGTGGAATAAAAAACTATGCTACATCTACACAATGGAATACTATGCTGCGGTAAAAAGGAGCTCCTATCTTTTGCAACAACATGTATGGAGCTGGAGAGCATTATGCTGAGTGAAATTAGCCAGGCAGAGAAAGGTAAATATCACATGATCTCACTCATTTGTGGAATATAATGAAAGACATAGACTGATGAACAAGAATGAATCCAGAGACTGAGAAAAGTCCATCAGAATGTCAAACTTCAGGATAAGTGGGAGGTGGTGGGAGTAAGGGGGAAAGTCAATATATTTGACCTCTTGAACTAAGGTAAGTAATTTTTGTTTTTACATCCCTGACAAAGTTTATATAAAGTTATTTAAAAAATGGCAGCTAGTTTGAGATTGAATTGACATGGCCTAGAGCTTGTCATCTCCTATGGACACCAATCCTTAGGCTAGGCCCTCCTTAACCTCCTGTGACACCATAATACCCTTACATGATATTATTCTACAATGTCATTATAATTTTTGATATTTGACAACAGCATATTATACAATTATCCCAAATAAACTTAAAAACTAATTCTTTGAATGTTTGGCAGCAATTTAAAAAAAGGATAGGAAAGGAATTAATCCCTTTCAGAGGGAATTAAGTCACTGGGAAGGCACTTCAGCATTCCATATTGGCCCCTCTTGCCCTTTTTGCTAAGAGGAACCCTCTTCTGACAATCCAAATACACACAGCTGTTGCCTGAGCTTTCAGTTCAAGCTGTGGCTGAGCCTCTGGGCCGCTGGCACCATGGATCTGTCTCTCATCCAATGGTGTGAGCTGGGCCCTCTCTGGAGAAGAAACCTGGGTCTCCCAAGATATGTGATCAATACTGGGACCCCGCCAGCAGGCAAGGGGACCCCAAGGCAGGTGCTGGACCTGGAGGCCACAGGGGCATAGACTACAAAGGAGACAGAACTGAACCTCACATCACCCTGTTTGGCCCTGGAGGATGGCTGGTTAGCCAGAGACAGGTAAGATTCCTCAGAGAAGGAACAACCTATGACAGGCACAGTCGCAGAGGGGCCAACAGGAGAGAACTAAAAGGTCAACAGAGGTGGGGCACAGACCCTCATCCACAAACCTTGCAGTAGGCTGAACTCTCACCCCTTCTGAGGGAGGTCTCCTGCACCCACAGCTGCTTCACCTCCCACGCACAGCTCAGATTGGGATCCAGGTTGCAGACAGAGACTCGGCCAGCAATAGCTGCTCTATATCTAAATTCAGCCTAATACCAGGAATGCTCAGGGCCTACTCAAGAATGCAAATAATCCTTTCCACTAATATTTACAGGGTAAACTAAGATTTTTGCTTGAGTATTAAAATTGACAGTAAAATGGTAATCAAGTTTTCAGATTAATTTAAATTGGCCAAGTGAAATAAGTGAATACTCAAGAAAATTTAAGTGTACTGGACAAAAAGCTGTTCCTAAAGCAATAACTAAAATATCTATTTGTAGTTTATCTCACTGTAAAATTGCCTAACATCCAAAGAACCTAAAGCAGTCATATTTGTGTGCAAAAATTAAAATTTAAAATTTAAAATTATCAAGACTGCAATAGAAAATTTCCAAAAGTCCCCATTAATCAAAAAAGGGGGAGGGGACAGCGGGGTAATATCATGTAAGGTACTAAAAACAAATATCGAGTAAGTAAAATACATCTAGAAAATTCTTACTCCAGTAAAGTAAATTCCATTTGTAAAAACAATAGCAGGACACCCATGAAAAAACACACATGGTGTCAAAATAAGCCAAAGGAAAATCATTTAGGCAAAAATTAAAAGAATCCCAAGTCTATTTTGCATAGAGGATCCCTTTGTTAACTTTTGATTGAGAATGTGTTTGTGTGTTCAGAGAACAACTCCAAGACCATGTGGGTTCCTGCGACAGTGAGGAAGTGGTGGGTCTGTTCCAGTCACGAGGATGGTCCAGAGATGGGGGACACTGATGACATCTTGCCATGCTAGCAGTTAGCAGCTGTGCATGGCTGCAGGCAGCCGAGGACTAAACCAGAGAGGATGGAACCTGCATTGCCACGATGTGTCCACCAGTTGGATACCATTGCTGACATGTACACATAAAGAACTACTTGACATTGAAACTGGAACTCAGAACAGTTGGACATTGAAACTAAGAATCAAACATTCTTTGTTCTTGTACATTTATTTCTAGTATGCAGATATTCTTGAAGAAAAGAAACAGGGGAGAGTGATTGATATAGAGGCAGGGAGGCATTGAACAGGCTGTCAAGCTACAGGGGGAAGGCTGGGGAGGGTGGGGGCAGTGCTGGGGGAGATCAACTGAAGGACTTGTATGCATGCATATGAACATAACCAATGAATGAAAGACACTGGGGCGGGGAGGGGGGAAGCTGGGGATATGTGCTGGGGGGTGGGGGAGGCTGGGGGGAGGATAAGGGGGAGGGGGAAAGGAAAACATGTACTACTATTATACTGCAAAAAATCAATAAAAAATAATTTTTAAAAAAAAGAAAAATAAATAAATCTCAGTTATACAGCAAAAAATATAATAATAATAATAATAATAATAAATAAAAAATATTAATTAAAAAAAAACACAGAAGAAGCCCCCTTTAACTCTGGCTGGAAGTGCTTTGGGAACTTATGGTCGAGGGAAGCCGCCCAACATCAAGGCTGAAATAAGACCCTGAGTAGCCTCCAGAGGAGGCAAACCTATAGTAAAAGGCATCTTTGAAACAAAGACATTTGAACGTACAGTGGATATTAGATGATATTAAGGAATTACCTTAACTTTTCAAGGTGTGACAATGGCTGAATATTTACTTCTTTTTTAAAGATACTCATCAGAGGATATTTAAGTGGGAAACAACTTTCTTTGAAAGTATGGTGTTAACCTGGCCCAGCTCTCCCCACACCATGGACGCCTCAAGGACCGAGCCTCTCCAGCCGGCTCGCTAGGCCCTCGAAAACACCCTGTGCTAAGGAGTGGTCCCTGCTTCGTTCCCCGCCTCTGCCAATGTGAAGCGAAGTGTTCCCAGATGACGCTGGTGTGAAGTGCTTTGTTCCCAGCCTGCGCCAGTGTGAAGCGAAGTGTTCCCCACAGGCGTGAAGTATTTGAGGCGCCACCATGAAGCAAAGTGTTCGTGAAGGGAAGTGTTCACTGGCGTTCAGGCAAGCTGTGGCCACACCCCAGTCATGCCCCCCGCTCCTGACTGGCTGGTAGCATAGCCAATCAGGAGCCAAGGTAGGTCACATTTGCATGTTACACTTTTATTAGATAGGACTAGAGGCCCAATGCACAAATTCATGCATGAGTGGGGTCCCTTGGCCTGGCCAGCAATTGGGGCCAATTGGGGCTGGTCAGCTGGAAACGAAGGACTGCAGGAGATTGGCTAGCTGCTCCAACTGGGAAGGTGGCCAGCACCAGAGGTTGGCTGTGGAAGCGCACTGATCACCAGGGGCAGCTACTGCATTGTCTTCCTCCTGGTGGTCAGTGCATATCATAGCTACTGGCTGGTCGTCTGATTGTCTGGTCCTAACGGTCCCTTAGGCTTTGATATATGGATATAAATCACAGCATGCTGATATTAGACAAATTAAGCTTTAATTCACTAGCCAAAGGAGATTAAGAATATAGAATAAAATATTAATATAGGAAATATATCAGTATACAAACTATGAATAAACACTGTATTATTAATTTTTGTACAAATGCATGAGGCTAATACCATTAAAAAAAGGAAATGTGGGTCTAACTATTGTAACTCTAAAAAGGTATCTCATCTAAATGAAAGTTTGGATAGGTAACAAACATTGAAGTAGAATTTCAAATTCTGTAAACTGAGATGCTCATATGTCATGTCATCATTAAAAAACCAGCATACAATATGTTAGCTATATAAGTTAAATTTGAAGATATCACAGATAATAATATTCATCCATTATTTCTGTGAATTTTTCCCAAAATAGTATTTAGTAATAAAAAATAACTCAAAAGCAGAGAGAAATGAAGCAGGATTATAACTGGAAATACTTACAATAACATTTTATTTATTTGCTAGTATGATTATGAAAAAAACATTTCTAATTAATTCCTAGTTTATTGTCTTTAAAGATAGTTTGTTTCTTCAACCAGCACACAGAGAATTCATGCTAGACCTGACCACAGTGCATTATGAAAAACCTTGACTTCACTGAAGTCATATTCTGTAACCCCAAATTGGGTTCTGCATGATTGATTGCAAAGGGAGCATTAACATTCTTCCTGAAACAAGCCTCATACCTTTGAGAATATCCGCATTTAAGCCATGAGCTCACATCTATAGCAACAATGAATTTTATCAGCTTCCAGAGGGGAAATTGGTTTACTTTATAATTAAGTCAGGCGGATAGAGGCCAATATTTCAATTTTTTTTAAAAATCAAAATTACTTAAAGGAATAAAAATGGGTGCATTACATACATCTCAATAGCCTTTCTAAGCTTCAAATAGCATTTGTCTAAGAAATTCCAAGGCTGCCTTTTAAGTTTTGTTTTAGTAGAGGTTCTGATGTTCAGTAACAAAAAGTCTTTCTGAGAAAACAGCAAACTTTCTTCAGTCAAGGGCATAATTCAAAGCATCCTATCTAATAAAAGAATAACATGCAAATTGACCGTACCTCTGCTATGCTACCAGCCAATCAAGGCAGGGGGTGTGGCCAGCACACAGGGGGCAAGGCCGGCAGGGGTGTGGCCACAGTGCAGTGAAAGCAACTACCACACCATAAGCTCTGCCCACAAGGTACTTAAGGGCCGGCCCTCCTACACTTATGGTGACTGAATCACATGCAAATGAGCACCCGGGGTCCCTGCATGTCCTCCAGCCCAGCACCCACGATGGGAGTGGGGGGAGGGGGCTGCTGCCAGTCCCTGGGGTGTACAGAGACCCTGGTGGCCACCACCGGGTGGAGAAAATTCACAGTGCTCTTTGTTCGTGCAGGGTATTGAGAGCACCAAGAATTCTGGGAAATGTAGTTCTTCTGCATTAGCAAAGTGGGCGGGGGGGGGGGGATGAGGGTGGAGGCGGTGCTTTTTTTTTCTTCTTAGTTCACAGCTTTAATTGATGTTTTGCCTAAACCCAGGTCACAGCCCCAAAATGTTCACCACAGAGCTCAGATTATTGGTCAATTCAGTGAAAATGGGACAGAAAAACTCACTAAGGAACAACAGCTCCCTGAATCTGTTCACTCATATCCTATCTCACCCAGAAAATTACCGTCAGACACATCACAGGATCAAAGCCTTTGCATCCAGAAGCAGCTTAAAAGGACACAGACTTTTCCATTTGCTCTGCTCTTCCCTCCACAGGATTGTCTTCTGAAATCCCCGAGCATCTACCCCTGACACAGCTTTCTCACATACCACGCTGCCCACCCTCCCATCTATCCCCATCCATTTTAAAGCACCTGGCAAACTCAAGGAGAAACAAAGGGCAAATGCCAGTCTGTGGCCTCTGTCTGAACTTAGTCAAGCATGTATCTGTGGAATGGTGTGTGAAAGTTTCCATGGCAACAAGACTTCAAGGCAGGCAGGGGAATCACATATTCTTTCTACCATGGTAACAGAAACACAGAGGCCACCCAAGGGATGCTGAAGAGGGACACAGCGAGTTCAGAGTTCTCTGGTGATTGCAAGGACCTAGGTCCTCATTGCCTCCTCCCCCACCCTCTGCTACTCCTTGAAATAATCGATCATCCCTCTTTTGGGGGAAAGGAAGGGACACATTAAAGAAGTCCTCTCTAAAGGGATGCTTATGGGAAAAAAATGTAGAAAGGACTGCAAGAGAAGAGTGTTTTCTGTAGTAGATAAAGCAGCTCTATTAGGCAACAGGTTTGGGAGCCCTAACAGCCTGAGCCCACGCTAGCTACCTACATGGGTGTTTGCACTTCCACCAAGCTTCTCCGCTTTACATTGCAACATGGTCTTCTTGATGAACCCAATCCGTAGTGAAAAACTCCTGAACTACACTGTGTTTTACAGATGGTTTTTTTAAATTGTCCAACTGATGGCTCATCCCCAGCCTGCCCAAGGCCTAAAGCCTCACCAGGCTGGGGGTGAGCCATCAGTTGGACATCCCGTAAGGGCTTCCCAGTATGTGAGAGGGGGCAGGTTGGGCTGAGGGACCACCCACCCCCAGTGCACGAATTTTGTGCACCAGGCCACTAATTATATATTAATGAGATTTAAATTATGTCTGGGAAGAAAAGAAGACTGCAACAAGGTATGAGAAATCTCCCTTTGTATCTTTAGGTTTGGAAAAACATAAACATGAGTCAATACTGGTCAAAGAGGATGGAATCTCCCCAGCATTTCCAGAGGCCTGCCACCTGGCTGCTAAGATCCTAGGGCTTGATGCCTAGATTTCTGGGAATCATAGAATGCAAGTACTCCATCACAACTTTATCTCAAGAAGATGAACCCTTAAACTACAAAGGTGCAGAAAGTCGTCTTCAGTTGCTCACTCTAGGTACAATAACCAAATACAAAAATCAGATAAGTAAAACATGAGAGAAAAAACAATAGGTGGGCAAGCAAAGCAGCAGTAATTCTTACTTCAATTAAGCAATTTAATGGTGCTTCCTTCTACAGTTGTTCAATAATAAAATAGCTGAACAGCTGCCCAGAAGAAGTCCTCCTCAAGATCTATCCAGCCTGTTAAAGGCTTACTACTCCCCGAATCCTGAGTGATAACACGTGAACTGTAAGACGTGAACATAGGCCACATGAAGAATCAAAAATTTTAAATTCAACCTCTTTTTCTACCTAAATAAAAATTTGTCACTTCCACTATTTCAACTACTTACCGTCTAAACTGCTGGAGGTATTGGTGAACTGTCAAACAGCAAAACCAAAAAGCAGAGGTGGCTAGATAATAAACTTCAAAATTAGTCTTTGAATGATTAGAATGTTATTTCACTAAGTTTTTTTTTTTTTTTGGAGAAAGTTCCTTAGAAGTCCCCACACATGCCTTACCCTTGTGTCAAGCTAACAAAATCAGTATTACTTTTAGCTTAACAAGAATTATTGATGATGCCAAATAGGAAAGCAGTAAGCTGTTTTTAAAATGTGATTATCATATATCATCTTTTAAATTAATATGAGTTCTCAGAACAGATAGAAAGATGGCTAAACTTCATTATAGACGCATGGTAACACTAAAGCACTTTTAAGAACAAAGTGGATCTAGAGACATGGAAGCATGGAACAGATTGAGAAATCTCAGAGGGAAGGTATGGGAAGGTGGGTGTGATCAACCAAAGAACTTGTATTCATATATGCATAACCCATGGATACAAACAATAGGGTGATGAAGGCCTGGGGAAGGGAGGCTGGGTAAGGGGTGGGAAGTGGGGCGGGCTATAAGGGTCAATTGGGAAAAAAGGGGACATATTTAATATGTTCAACAGTAAAGATTTTCAAAAAAGAATGTGAATAACACAAACTGAAGCTAAACATAGCAAAGGGAATTTTTAAAATATTGATAAGAAATTTTGAAGAGTAATGAACTTGAAAACTGGTTCTGATTAATCAAAAGCCTGGATGAATCCCAAGACATACATTCATTCCCAATGTCTACAGTGACGAGAATCCAGGAACAGTTGCACAATATGGATATATAACACCTAAGTATAGGAGTTAAAATTAGGAGTATTTTATATTTAATTTAAACTTGGTAGATTCAATTTTAATGTAATTTAAGTAGAATTTCTTCTTGCCTTCCTTCTTTGGTATTTTATCCATTAAAAATTATTTTTAAAAATACCTAGAATTATAGAAAGAAGAGGCATCCAGTTCCATAGTCATGTAGCACATTTTTATGTGAAAAAAATCAGAAACCAACTATAATACACACACATATATAAACATTTTATTTTAATAATACTTTTATCACTTCAATTTAAATCAATCCATTATGAAAATGTCTTAATTGAAGAGAGAATATTTCTTCAAAACTCTAAATTAAGCAGAGCTTTATCAATTAAATTTACAGCAATACAGGCTTTAGAAATACATGATTCTTCATTTTACAATATTTCCCCTTAAAAAATGTATCATGGTTTGTCACAGATTTAAAATACAAGGCACCTAATGCTATGAAAGTATAACACAATATATGTAGTGTAAGTGAACTAGATCTTTTCTCAAATATTCTTTCTGAATCAACACTCTTTCTGAAGTCTAACCAAATTTGTGTAAATATACTTGTCACATAAATTAAACATTTTTTGTGTTAATTTGCAATATTCTACAAAATTCGGAAATATAATCTGTACCTATTATAGGCAGCTTAATTTAGCATTGTACCTGTACAAACACTGATCTACATACTAAACAATTTCTTGAAAATATTTTCATAATATAATCCAGCATTTAACAAATAATAGGTGAAGATAAAGTCTTCAGACATTAGGATTTTATCCCTTGATTAGTTCAGATTATTTCATCAGCTGAATTTCTTGAGATGTGTAAGGCAAGTGGTCCTTTAGACAGATTGTGGACTGAAATTTCCTATAACTGTAGTGATGTACACAGCTACATAGCAAAGTACTTCATTATGAAAATGAAGAACAACAGTATAAGGAAAATATATTTTAGAGTTCCAAAGAACTGAAAATGTTATTTTTCAGACTAGGCTCTGAAACATTTTTCTCCAAAACCTTGCCAAAGATTGTCTCTTCGCTATATAATGTTCCATTGTCAAGCTGAAAATAAAAGCAAACACAAAATCATTAGATAACAGCTATCATAGCTTTAATTTTCTATAGTTTACATTTTAAAAAGCAAATTATCTTAACATTTAAATATACATCAAATACAATCTATGTAGTATATATAATTGGATATATGAACTTGAGGTGAGTCCTGGGAATACATGAACACTATAGCAGTGTCAAAGGCTGACACTCGACACTACTTAAAGATCATATAATAAGTTTAATCATGATGTATTTCACCATTACCCACATTGAGATAGATTCCTGCCCAACCTGTCCTATTTTATTGTTTTATTGTAGCCCCCTTTTTTTGTCTTCACCATCTCCCCTTTATCCAGCTCTCACTTCCAAAAATATTGAAACTTAAGTCTGTGAGGGGGTGGACATGAGTGTAAGTACGGGAATAATGCACAGCATCTTAGGGAGGGAAAATGTATGTCATAGCAATAGAAAGATTTAAAGAATAACTATGCATTTTTTTAAATTTAAAGATGGGAAATAAATACCTATTAGTTCCACTCTGTTCCTAAAAATCTCAGTAAAAAGACAATAAAGAGACTTTTTAAAAGGAATAAACCATATGGGCAAAGAGAAGATCAGAGACAAGAAAATAGTGGATAACTCAGTTAGCAATGGAGAAATCGACCAGCTCTCTCTCAAAATGAAGACATGACTAAAAACAAGCAGACTGGTGCAAATTTTATAGGAAAGCAGTTAGAAACCCAGATGCCCTCCTTTTACTTTTCACAGTAGGTGCCTCTGCTTGTATCCCAGAAGAGGCTTATTCCTTAAAAAAAAAAAAAAAATAGATTGGGGAAATGCCAAGCACAATCCTATGTGGCTCAGATAAAAGCAACATTTGTATAGTCATAACAATGTAAAAGTTGACTATAGATCTCCCCAAAATTATGCAATAATGATATTGGACTGATAAGAAGGAAGGAATGATATAGGGTTGGCAAACAGGCAAGTGGGGTGAAAACAAAGGAGAGAGGCATCTGAAAGTAACCTATCCTCATTTACCATAGTGGGAAAATCAACTGAATATGCCGAAAACCAAGGAAGCAAGAAACAGAAGTATAGACATAGTACTTAAGAGCACCAGGAAGGAAAATACCAAAGACTCCACCAAGAGTTTAATGTGATTCCTGAGAATGGGAAAAGAGTGAACACAGGATAGATAGTGCAGAGCAGGGAGAGCTGCTTTGTATAAGTTGTCATGTAGAACTCCAACTCTTTTGAACTACGGCCATGTATAACCATCATAACAAAAGGAAAATCACCAATCACAGAAAAACACAAAACCAAGACAATTAGCTTTAGTTTGTGTATGAATTTACCATGAGGAATTTACTTAAATTTCAAGGCCTATGTGATTACAAGGAGTTGAAGGGAGTTGCTCAATGTTCTATGTGAGGAGGGGAACCCCAGTTGCAATTAAGACACATTTCAATCTAAGTTGCCTAAAGTTATCGCAAAACAAAACAAAACAAAACAAACAAAAAAAAACCTGCATGGCCAGAATTTTAGTAACTTATTATGATCTCTCATTCTAAATAAATAATCACTTTTGTACCTGACAAAGATATATATAAGATATATTATAAACATTCATTCAGCAAAATATAAAATGTATTTTTTTCATTCATATAAGAAATATAAGAGATAGAGAGCAACCAAGATGGCGGCATAGGTAAACACTTATTGTTCTGCCCTGTGCAACAATTCAAAAACTACAACAAAACAACAAAACAAACATCACCCAGAATCACCAGACAGCTGGCTGAGTGAAAACTCCACAAATAAAAGTAAAGGTGGGACACTGAGACTCAGAAGAGCGGCGGAGCACAGCCTTGAAGATACGCGTGGAAACAGAGGTTAGGAGCCATGTTCGGGCGTGCAGGCTGTAGGGCTGGCAGCAGCAACCCCGGCTGGATTTCTCCAACGGGGAGGGCGGAGACGTCCCACTGCACGGATTCCCCAGTGCCAGGTGAGTTCCGAGGTCCGGGGTATGCACCCTGGAAGCCGGGCGCGGCAGAGGTCTCCCAGTCTGAGGAGAAACTGGGTTGCTTGGAAAAGCAGTTTGCACAGGTAAAGGGCGCGACAGCACAGACGCACGACTTGCTCCCTGGCGACTTGCCCCCTGGGCCTGGAGACCACCGGACTGCTTTGTTTTACAACCCTGGGCGAGACTTTGGGTGTGCAGACTCATTTGGGGAGAGGCAGAGTTGTCTGGCAAGGGGTAGAGACTAGCGGCTTTCTCTTGGAGGTGCCTGCAACAGTTACCACCCAATAGAGACCCGCGCGCGAGCGCAGCATAAGACGTAGCTGACGCTGAGGCTGCCTGCTCAGCTCAGAGACTTCGCCCATCCAACCTGAACACAGTCTCCCTTCATAGCCAATTGGCCTGGAGGTCAAACCCTCTTAGGGCTAACAACAACAAGCTGGGCTTAAATTCAAAAATACTGTACAACCCATAAAGGATTGCAGTAAGAGTACCCACCTCAGGTAACTGGGGAGGCTGTGCCACTGACCCTTAGAGGACATCTACCACATAAAGCAGCCACCATGCAGAGACATGGAAAGAAATCAGGTGTGAAAGAAATGGAGAAAAAAAGACGACTAGACATAGAGTTCAAAACCACGGTTATAAGGCTTTTCAAGAGCCTCCTAGAAAAGGTCGAGACCTATAAGGAAATAAGCAAGAACTACAAGGAAATGAACGAGACCCTCAAGGATATGAACGAGACCTGCAAGGAAATGAACAAGACCAACATGGAAATGAATAAGTCCTACAAGGAAATGAACAAGACCCTCAAGGATATAAAGGAGACTCTCAAGGATATGAAAAAGGACCAACCAGAAATTAAGCATACACTCACTGAAATAAAAAATATTATACAAAGACCTAAAAGTGCTCTAGAGCACCCCAAGAACCAAGTTAAAGATTTGAAATACAAAAAGATAAAATCCACTCAGCTGAAAAAGCAAGACACGAAAGGAATCCAAAAAATTGAAGATAGTATAAGGGGCCTCTGGGACAACCTCAAGCATACCAACATCTGAATTATAGGGGTGCCAGAAAAAGAGAGAGAAGACAATGAAAACCTATTTGAAGAAAGTGACCGAAAACTTCCCACACCTGGTGAAAGAAATTGACTTAGGAGTCCAAGAAGCGCACCGAGCCCCAATATATAGGAACCCTAAGAGGACCACACCAAGGCACATCATAATTAAAATGCCAAGAGCAAAAGACAAAGAGAGAATATTAAAAGCAGCAAGAGAAAAACAGTTAGTTACCTATAAGGGAGCACCCATACGATTGTCAGCGGATTTCTCAACAGAAACGATGCAGGCCACAAGGGAGTGGCAAGAAATATTCAAAGTGATGAACAGCAAGAATCTACAATCAAGATTACTCTATCCAGCAAAGCTATCATTCAGAGTTGAAGATCAGATAAAGTGCTTCGCAGATAAGAAAAAGCTAAAGGAGTTCATCACCACCAAACCAATATTATATGAAATGCTGAAAGATATTCTTTAAGAAGAGGAAGACAAAAAAGGTAAAAGTGTAAATTAGGAACAACAAATGAATCTAAAAATCAAGTGAATTAATAATCTGATGAACAGGATAAACGGGTGAATATAACAAAATCATGGACATAGAGAGGGAATGGACTGACAATTCTTGGGGAGAAAAGGGGTGTGGGAAGTACAGCAAGAGACTGGACAAAAATCTTGCAACAATGGGAGACGACAGTGGGGAGGGGGAGGTGAGGGTAGAGGGTGGGATGGGTACAGGGTGGAGGGGAGCTTTAGGGGGATAAAAAAAGGGAGAACAATGTAATTAATAAACTGAACAATAAAGATTAAAAAAAGAAATATAAGAGATAAATACTTCTTAAAATATTTAGAAACTGGAGAATTGTTCTTCAAACATTGTTAAATGAAAAAGCAGTCAGAGAATCAGGATATAAACTGGGCCAGTAACACATGCATAATGGAAAGACTGAATACAGTCTTTAGAAACATGTTTTTTTAAAAAAACAAAACAAAAAAACATGTTTCTAAAGTATATCATAAGTAAAATGATGATGGTAGACATGAATAAAAGTAACAGTTAAAACTTGAATCACTTAGATTCAGGCACTAATACTGTACGTACTTCAAACTTATGAAGTGTTTAATACTCTCTTAATAATGAGGGAATTTCTATTTTAGCACCATTTCCACAAATAAGAAAACAGAGGGACAGAGAGGTTATGAACCTTGTTTAAGGTCACAGAGATAGTACATGGAAAAACTGGAAATGAAACCCAGGCAGTTTGACTACATTAGCCTCTTAGTTGTATTGCCTCTCAAACAACTAATTATAGAAATTCAATTTTCTATATAAGCAATACAAGAATTAGAATTAGTCAACACTAAAGCCAACTAACATACAAACCTGGAAGACTGACCACAGCTAGCTAGCTCCATCCTCCTGAGCAACACTGTGCATAGGAATAAGACTCTCACACTGTTCACTGTCTTCTGGAACCCTTTAAAAAAAGGTAATAGTTAAGGAAAGCTTTAGAGCTAAAAGGAACCCTTAAAAATGATCCATATCTGGGACTCAGAAAAATTGGACATTGAAACTGAGACTGAAACATTTTTTGTTCTTATACATTTATTTCTAGTATGCAGAGGCAAGATATTTTTGAAGAAAAGAAACAGGGGAGAGTGATTGATATAGAGGCAGGATGGCCTTGAACAGGCTGTCAAGCTACAGGGGGAGGCTTGGGTGGATGGGAGGCAGATGCGGGGGGAGATCAACTGAAGGACTTGTATACATGCATATGAACATAACTAATGAATGAAAGACACTGGGGCGGGGAGGGGGGAAGCTGGGGATATGTGCTGGGGGGGGTGGGGGAGGCTGGGGGGAGGATAAGGGGGAGGGGGAAAAGGAAAACATGTACTACTATTATACTGCAAAAAATCAATAAAAAATAATTTTAAAAAATGATCCATATAGATAGCTGAAGCTGTATGGTCAGAACTAAGAGTAGGGCAAAATTTCTCAATAACTTGTTTCAAGTTCTTTCTATAACAGAGTATGAAAGCTTTCTCTGTTTAAAAAAAATTGAAAAATTTTTTGAGGCAATGTTATCATATTTTATTATGAACTTTATTCAAACCAGCAAGAATTCTCTACATTTAAATGTGTTATAGCAAAATAGTAAGAACTTTAATTTTACCTGTGAATCAAAACATTTTTTAAAAGTAGTTGTAAAGAAAGTTTCTTATAACCTAAGGATCTGAATAAATTAATTTTAGCTGGCATAATACATATGTAATTATAATCTTTCAATAATTCTTCACAAAATCTCTAAAATCTAGGCCAGCATGATATGATTCCCAGTTTATTTAGCAAACATTATTTGTTTAAAAATAATATTGTAGCTAAATATACCTCTGAATTCGATGTTTTCTGCATATAAAGGCAAAAATTCTTCTGATTCCCACCATTACAGGATCCCAATTATTATAATGGCATAGGAGAGTTACAATAAAAAATGAAAAAAATACAGGGATAGCGCCTGCAAAAAATAACCAAGAAAACTGCACCTAAAAATAAAAAGTAGAAAAAACACATCATAATTATTAGGAAGACAATTTTCCCCTTTAATGTTTTCCATTTATGAAAAGTATGGGAATAAGTTATAACACACCAAAAAAATACTAGTAATACTAAGTACTGACAATACTAAGTACTGACATTAGTAAGTTCATTATTGTTAAAAAGGATTCAGGATTTCAACATCCTAACCACTTGCTTAAATTACCAACAAAAATATTTCTCACTTGGGAAGTGGCATGAGGGGAACCAAGGTGGCGGCATAGGTAAAACACCTATCTTGCCATCATGCTCAGCAATTTTAATACTACAACTTAACGAAAGAACAAACACCTTCCAGACTCACCAGAAAGCTGGTCGAGTGAAAATTCCACAAATAAAAGTGAAAATAAGACACTGTGACTCGGAGGAGCGGCGGCGGACAGCGTTGAAAGATTCACGTGGAGAGAGGTTTGGAGCACGCGCCAGTGGAGAGGGCGGGTGGCTGAAAACCGGCCAGTTTTCTCGAACAGGGAGACAAAGATGTCCCACTGGACTGATTCTCCAGCTTTGGGCGAAGTCCAGGGAACCCACTATCATACGGGGTGAAAACTGGACAGTGGGAGGGCACGCCAAAGCTCGGGTGCTGCAGGGGTCGCCCGGCTTGTGGAGAAGGCAGCTTGCATGAATAGCTCAGCTGCGTGACCGTGCAGAGAGTGCTCTGCGACTTGCCCTCTCATTTGGGAAACCATCAGTCTGCTTTGTTTTACAACCCTGGGTGAGACATTGGGCGTGCAGACTCATTTGGGGAGAGTCTGAATTCCCTGGCAGCCTGTGGAGCTTGGCAGCGGCTCTTCAGAGGTGCTGGCAGCCATTGCCACCAACACAGAGTCCCTGGGGCCCCATAGGGCGGAGCTAACACTGTCTGCTTGGCCCAGAGACTCTGCCCATCCAACCTGAGCACAGCTGAACTTCACAGACAATTGGCCTAGAGGTCAACCCCTCCAAGTGCTAACAACGAATAACCTGAGCTTAACTTCAGCAAGACTGTGCAGCCCATATCCACCTCAGGTAACTGGGGAGCCTGAGCCACTGTCCCTAGTAGGAAGTCTACCACACAAAGCTAATTGAACAACTCAGGGAAGCAGCCACCATGCAGAGACATGGAAAGAAATCAGATGTGAAAGAAATGGAGGGAAAAAAAAAAGACTGGACATGGAATTCAAAACCACGGTTATAGGGTTTTCAAGAGGCTCCAACAAAAGGTCGAGGCCTATAAGGAATTAAGCAAGACCGCAAAGGAAATGAATGAGTCAAGGAGACACTCAAGGATATAAAGGAGACTCTCAAGGATATGAAAAAGGACCAGCCCGAAATTAAGCATACACTCACTGAAATAAAAAATATTATACAAAGACCTAAAAGTGCTCTGGAGCACCCCAAGAACCAAGTTAAAGATTTGAAATACAAAGAAGTAAAATCCACTCAGCTGAAAAAGCAAGAAACCAAAAGAATCCAAAAATTGAAGATAGTGTAAGGGGCCTCTGGGACAACCTCAAGCATACCAACATCTGAATTATAGGGGTGCCAGAAAAAGAGAAAGAGCAAGACAATGAAAACCTATTCGAAGAAATAGTGACCGAAAACTTCCCACACCTGGTGAAAGAAATTGACTTAGGAGTCCAAGAAGCGCATCGAACCCCAATATATAGGAACCCTAAGAGGACCACACCAAGGCACATCATAATTAAAATGCCAAGAGCAAAAGACAAAAAGAGAATATTAAAAGCAGCAAGAGAAAAACAGATGGTTACCTATAAGGGAGCACCCATACGATTGTCAGCAGATTTCTCAACAGAAACGATGCAGGCCACAAGGGAGTGGCAAGAAATATTCAAAGTGATGAACAGCAAGAATCTACAACCAAGATTACTCTATCCAGCAAAACTATCATGCAGAATTGCAGGTCAGATAAATTGCTTCGCAGACAAGAAAAAGCTAAAGGAGTTCATCACCACCAAACCAATACTATATGAAATGCTGAAAGATATTCTTTAAGAAGAGGAAGAAGAAAAAGATAATATATAAATTAGGAACAACAAATACACATCTATCAACAAATGAATATAAAAATCAAGTGAATTAATAAGCTGATGAACAGAATAAACTGGTGAATGTAACAGAATCCCGTACATCGAGAGGGAATGGACTGACAACTCTTAGGGAGAAAGGGGGTGTGGGAAGTGCAGCAAGAGACTGGACAAAAATCATGCAACTATGGGAGAGGACAGTGGAGAGGGGTGAGGGTGGAGGGTGGGATGGGTACCAGGTGGAGGGGAACTATAGGGTGGGGAAAAAAAAGGGCGAACAATGTAATTAATAAACTGAACAATAAAGATTAAAAAAAATAAAATAAAATAAAACAAAAAAAATATTTTTCACTTGGGAACAGCCTAAAGGAAAGCCAGGAAGGCATGTTTTCATTTATTAGACACAGTATGGCTGAGAACAGAATTGTGAAACTCTAAGCTTTTGTCTTACGATCACATTGCCCATTTCCTCTTCACTGATTACTACTTATCTCAAGTTGATCCTGCCCTTTAGTTTCTGAAGTCATTTTAAAAATTCCATTTTTTAAAAAGTATGTTATGGTCTAGTTGTGATATGTTGTGTTGCTACAGTTCTTAAGACAGTATTAAAAACAGATGAAACTCTTAACTTCAACTTCTATAAACCTTTTATTAACAATTAGAGACCCGATGCAGAAATTCGTGCATGGGGAGGTCAGTCCAGCCTGGACCCTCTCCAATCTAGAACCCCTCGTTGGATGTCCAACTGCCAGTTTTGGTCTGATCCCTAAACTGGCAGTTGGAAATCCCTCTCACAATCTAGGACTGCTGGCTCCGAACTGCTCACCTGCCTGGCTGCCTGATCACCCCTATCTGCCACACCCCCTGCCAGCCTAATCACCCCTAACTGCCTCTGCCTGCCAACCTGATCACCCCTGACTGCTCCTCTTTCTGGCCTGGTCACGCCCAGCTGTCCCCCCACTGGCCTAATTGTCCCCAACTGCCCTCCCCTTGCCAGCCTGGTTGCCCCTCACTGCCCCTCCCCCTGCCAGCCTGGTCGCCCCTCACTGTCTCCCTCTGCAGGCCTGGTCACACCCAACTGCTCCCCCTGCTGGCCTGGTCGCCCCCAACTGTCCCCTCACCAGTCTGGTCACCCTTCACTGCCCCCCCTCACTGGCCTGGTCGCCCCCTCACTACCCCCCTCTGCCAGCCTGGTCACCCCTCACTGTCCACCTCTGCTGACCTGGTTGCCCCACACAGCCTGCTGGTCAGTTGTTTGGTCATCCCTCGCTAACCCCCGCTGGCCTGGTTGCCCCATGTAGCCTGTTGCTTGGTTGTTATTGTGAGGGCGTTGTGACCAATTTGCATATTACCCTTTTATTGGTATAGATTGGCAACAAATTTTAATCCTGACACTTAAAATGAGCTTGATTATCTAATAACAAAAAAATTTCAAAAGTAAAATGAAGACTACAAATAGAAATACTTTTACTAAGAAATGTGAGCCAGAGAAGACGAGCAGCAAGCTAAGTCTCAGTGGTGCAGAACCTTCAGCCATCATCAAGTCTGACCCTCCAACTCATTATTTTATGAGGGTTGTCAAGAAATTTAAAAATAGTGAGATGCCATAAAGTTACACACACAAAAAAAAATTCTTCTCTTTCAGTAGTTTACCTTTATCACCTAGATTCAACTAAGAACTCCCTCTGGCGGGAAACATACTATTTCATTTCATACCACCATTAGAGCAAAGGGGTTTTGTGAGAATTATGTTTTTTATGAGGGACTCGCAATGTATAACACACGAACAATAACTGACAACTTAACATGCACATCCTGAGTACATGGTACAACCCACAGGCTGAGTCAGCCTGAGAACGCCCAGGAAACATTAGTAAGAAAAAATAAAAAGCCTTAATGCTGTTATCAAATTATTGGTATAATAAAATCTTAGAACATTTGCCAGCATACTTAATAATCTAGAAAAGCCATGATGCACTTAAATGACCCAAGACCAGAAAAACTTATGAATAAAGAGAGCTAAAATGTAGATCTAGTTGACAGAATGATTTCATGAATATTCAACTAAAAACCCTATAACTGAATTAACACAAATTTTATAAATGTAGGTAAAACCTAGATGACTTTTAAAGGAAAGTTTACTTTTAACAATGCAGTTGCATGTTGCCACATACTATAAAACTATTTGATTTCCAAGAAGCTAGGAATATAATTTTTAAACAATGAAGACATCTATTAACAAAGAAAATTGCCTTAATAAAAAAAATATAATTCCTAAATATATCTGAAAATAAATCTAAGTAATACCAGGTGTACCAGTTAATAATGTAATATTTTTTCAATAGATGAAGTTACACATTGTGATTTGATATGTATGCTATTTTGTTGTATTGACAGCAAGCTTCAAAACTTCATATGTCTAATTTGCTAAAGTGTTAACATCACAGATACTTTTATGCTTAAAAATGTTGAGCCCTGGCTGGTTTGGCTCAGTGGATAGAGCATCGGCCTGCAGACTGAAGGGTCCCAGGTTCGATTCCGGTCAAGGGCATGTACCTTGGTTGCAGGCACATCCCCAGTAGGGGGTGTGGAGGCAGCTGATCAATGTTTCTGACTCTCTATCTCTCTCCCTTCCTCTCTGTAAAAAATCAATAAAAAAATATTTTTAAAAAATGTCGAATTTCATGCCAAAAAAAGAGCATTTGCATGAAGTTTTAATTCATTTCTTTATTTTGAAGAAAAGTGCTGTTGAAAGTTATCGTATACTTTGGGAAGCTTATGGTGAACATGCTCCATCTCAAGACACTTGTGAATGCTGATTTTAAATGCTTTAAAAGTGATGATTTTGAAGTGAAAGACAAAGAATGTCGAGGTAAGCCAAAAGAGTTTGAAGACCAACAATTACAAACATTATTGGATAAAGATGCATGTCCAACTCAAAAACAACTTGCAGAAATCTTAAATGTTGATCAGCAAACAATTTCCGATCACTTACAAGCAATGGAAAAGATTTTTAAATGAAGAAAAATGTGTGCCACATCAACTGAACGAAAGACAAATGGAAAACCAAAAAGTCATCAGTAAAATGTCGCTTCAACAGCATGAAAAAGTCTTTTTTGCATCGAATTGTGACTGGCGATGAAAAGTGGATTTATTTTGAGAATCCCAAATGTACAAAATCATGTGTTAATCCAGGTCAACCACAACATCGACTGCAAGGCCAAATAGCTTCGGAGAGATGACAATGCTCTGTGTTTGGTGAGATCAGGAAGGTGTGGTGTATTATAAGTTTCTAAAACCAGGTGAAAGCATTAATACTGATGGCTACTGACAACAAATAATCAATCTGAACCACGCTTTGATCATGAAATGATCAAATGTGCCAGAAGACACAGCAAAGTAATTTTGCTTCATGATAACGCACCATAACACACTTCAAAACCAGTAAAAGATACATTAAAAGATCCTGCCTGGGAAGTATTAATCCACCTACTATATTCACCAGACCTTGCTCCTTCAGATTACCACTTGTTCCAACTGATGGCACACTCACTTTCTGAGTAGCACTTCAAAACATTCGAAGAGGTAGAAATGGGTCTCTGAATGGTTTGCCTCAAAACAAGAAAAGTTCTATTGAAAGATAGGGAAATGTGTAGCTAGCGATGGACATTACTTTGAATAAAGCACTTTGGATGTTTCTCTTGAAATTATCATGTTGTCTTTGATTACAAATGCATATTATTAACCAGTATATCTAGTAATCAGATATAGTTCTTATTATACAAAATATAAATTATAAATAAATTCAAATAATATGTTTAAGCACAAATATTGTTAATAAATGCTAAAATTTCAGAAAGTATATATAATCATGATTGTAATAGAATCAAAACTTCCCATGAAAGTACATTTCTCCCATCATGCTTTTCTAGTACAGCTCTGTCCTCTTCCAATGACATTTTTCCAGAAGGTATCTTACTACCCTCAATTTGCACCAAAGACTCAGCCTATTCATTTAAATGCTTGCCTAATAATATATGTAAAGACAATCCAGAAAAGACCACTTGGATATGTTTTTCTAATCAATGACATATCCTATCTAATAAAGAGGGAATATGCAAATTGACCATCATGCCATCACAAAGATGGCAGCACCCATAGTCACAAGATGGCGGCGTCCAGTCCCCTCAGCCCTACCTGAGTCCCCCAATCCTTTTAGCCTTGTGGGAAGGAGGGGAGAAGAGAGGGGGTAGCAGGTACACAGTGTGCTGTACCTTCCCTCAGCACCCCAGCCACCCAGGACCAGCAGAGGCACAGACAAGCCTCAGATGGTGGCTGGGCTGCCCAGGGCCATCCAATGCTCAGGTAACCGGGGCCAGCTGAGGCTTATGCTGCTGGCAGTGGCAGCAGCAGAGATGTGATGGGGGCATCACTTTCCCCTGATCACTGGCTTGCCTCCCACTCCTGAGGGCTCCTGGACTGTGAGAGGGGGCAGACCAGGCTGAGGGACGCCCCCTCAGTGCATGAATTTTTATGCACCAGGCCTCTAGTTTATATAATAAAAGCCTAAACGACCGTTACAGCCAGATGACCAGAATGACAGGTTACTATGATGCACGCTGACCACCAGGGGTCAGATGCTCAGCATGGGAGCTGCCCCCTGGTGATCAGTGCACTCACACACAGGGGGAGCACTCCTCAGCCAGAAGCCAGACTCATGGCTGGTGAGTACAGCAGTGGTGGTGGGAGCCTCTCTCAGCTCCACTGCAGGCAGGCATTAAGGAGCGAGGGGTCCTGGACTGCTAGAGGAATGTCTGACTATCAACTCAAATTTTTAAAAAGTATGTTACGGTCTAGTTGTGATATGTTGTGTTGTTACAGTTCTGTCAGGGGGATTGGGCCTAAGCAGGAAGGTGGACTTCCCCCAAAGGGTCTTGGACTGCGAGAGAGCAGCAGGCCCAGTTGAGGGACACCCTCCTCCTCCAGTGCATTAATTTCGTGCACCAGGCCTATATATACACACACACACACACATACACACACACACATTTTCTCTTGTGTTTTGCCTTCATCTTAAAATATTTGGTTAAACAAATTATAAAATCATTTAATAAAATGAGATCCCCCTGTGACATTTCTTTTTTTAAATTCCCTAAAATTAACTTTCAATTTTATTTTTCATATGTGTAAAAAAGCTGATGTTTTCAAAATATAACATTAAAGTTCAATTGCACAGCGGTATACCAAAATTCTTACTTCCCCAGTTTCACTATAACAATTTTAGTTCATATTCAAGATTATGACCCTGAGATGTAAAGGACTTCGATATTATTTAAATCTATAAAAAGAATCTAATATGCATAACTTTAGTGTTATATATACTTTATAATTTTGACATTCTTTGAAAATGCATGCTATGTAAGATAATTAATTCTCAATTAAGGACATTTCCATTTTTAACCATGACAAATAAAAATTTACTAAACCACAAAACAATGTTAAATAGCAGTATAGATTTTTTTTAAATAAAGTAGATATCATTAAGAATATTTTGTCTTTATCCTAAAAAGTGCACAAAGATCTAAAGAAAATGAGCTTTCAAAATCTGATTATAAGTTCTACACAGTATAAACCTTTGGGCTTTCAAGTATTTCCTCTTCCAATTACATTAAACCAACACTCCATCCTCTCCCTACCCCCACACCGCCACACACACATGCACACACACACACACCATTTTGTTACTTAAAGCTTACAAATACTAAACCGAGTGGCATGCTACATTATACCTTTTAGCATTAGTCAATGGCACATCTCTTTTATCCTTGTTAACTCTTAGGAGAACTAAAGAATCTTCTCCCTTCAGGCTGCTGGGAGAGACAGATTCTCTTTTCTGCAATATTGCTAGTATTTATCACATGATTCCTATATTCAGACCAGGACTTCACAGAAGAGAAAGGAGGCCCCTGCCCTGCTGAGTTCAGAAAGAAATAAACATTTGCTGAGAAACAACACTGTTCATATACCTCTCAGATTTATAGTAGTACTAGAGGCCCAGTGCATGAAATTTGTGCATGGGAGGAGGGGGGTGTGTCCCTCAGCCCTGCCTGCACCCTCTCCAATGATGTCCAATCTGAGACATCCCTCTCAAAATCTAGGACTGTTGGCTCCCAAACACTTGGCTGCTTGGCTGCCTGACTGCCACCAACTGCTTATGCCTGCAAGCCTGATCAACACCTAACTGCTCCCCTGCCAGCCCAATTGCTCCTAACTGCTCTCCCCTGCAGGCCTGGTCCTTCCCCCCCCCATCAACTGTCCTCTTCTGCTGGCGCAGTCACCCCCAACTGCCCTCCTCTGCCAGCTATCTTGTGGTGGCCATCTTATGTCCATATAGGGACAACCATCTTTTGTGTTGGAATGATGGTCAATTAGCATATTAACTCTTTATTATATAGGATTAGCACAGTGTAAAGAATTTTTTCTTAGAAATCAAAACACTACTGATTAAATGATAGAATATATCCCTAATCCATACTACTGACTTAGCAAAGAGCATATGGTACATATCTACTCCTAGATGGAAAGCTACATATAAAGATACTACTCTTAGGATAAAAACTTGAAAAACTAAAAATTCAAGAGACTATCCATTTCTTTTGGCACTTTTTTTTTTCAATCCTCACCTGAGGAGATTTTCACATTTATTTTTTAGAGAGCGTGGAAGAGAGAGGGAAAGACACTGAGAAACACTGATGTGAGAGAAAAACAGGGGAGGATCCTGCAACTGAAGTATGTGCCCTTGACTAGAATTGAACCTGGGAGGTCAATGCTCTATCCACTGAGCCAAACCAGTGTGGGCTCTTTCAGTACTTTTTAGATCTCTATGTAGTAAAGCATCTTGGGAGAGAAGGCATCAAGTATTATTCATGGTTGTATCCTTATAATTTAGTCACATTCCTAAACCTTCATTAGCTCTGTTTTTAATATACATAAAGTATCTAATAAATAGCTTGTCTTACCTTTTGCATACACATGTCAGCTATTATGGACAGAGGTATTGTAAGGCTTAGTGCAAGTGTGCCTATCAATGATGAGGTAAGAAAGCAGCCCCTAAAAAGGAAAAAACATACATTTCCATATCAAAAAAATAAAACGACCAAAGAAAAACAATGATCAATGTCTACCTACCCTAAAATATAAATGTGAGAAATCAAAAACAAAAATGAAAGCTCGGGATAGACTGAGACATAATAAGTAACAGTGTTACTAAGGTAATTCCTAAAGTTTATCTTCAAATATTGAAACTCCAAATATATAAGTATAAATATTTTGAGGTATTTTATGCTATTTTCAGTATCTGCTTATACACATTGTTCAACTTTAAATGCATAACTTACATTTCCTTAACATTTTTTACAAAACTGTCAGAAGAGTTGTGATAGCCCGACTGGTGTGGCTCAGTGATTGAACGTTGATCTATGAATGAGAAGATCACAGTTCAATTCCTGGTCAGGAATCCCCAGTGAGGGATGTGCAGGAGGCAGCCAAAATGATTCTCTTTCATCATTAATGTTTCTATCCCTCTCTCCCTCTCTCCCTCTCCTTTACTCTCTGAAATCAATAAAAAATATATTTTTAAAAAGAGTTGTGATAATGATACTTAGCTAACAGAGCAAGCAGCTTTATTAAAATTATAAGACAATACCTCACAGCATAGACTTTAAGAAAGTGCTAAGCCAACATGTACATCTGTCATCAAACAAAATATCTCACCCTCATGAGAACTAAGCCTTTAGATGTGTACTGCTCTTCTAGTTTGGTTCAGCATTGAAAAGAAAAAAAAACCTAAATATTTTAAAAGGATATTTCCTTGTTGTTTTCCACTTGTCTAGCAATTGTCCTAACCAAAACCTGTATTATTTTCACCTTGAACTATCAATTATTTTATGTTTACCTTAAATCATCAATATTGGTATCAAGTTTTAAAATATCAATTTATATATCATTTTGTTTAGTTGAAGAAGACAAGAAACTATTATACCAAGTAGGTGAGCCATTTAGAAAGACTAAAAACTTGGGTATATAAGAAAATAATGAATTATAGGTCAAGATAAAACAATAATGTATATCATTAGGACTATAGACCATGGAAATTATAGGCAAGCAAGTTCTACCTCAGCATAAGCTAGAATTTATAATGCTGACTTGTTATAAAAGAGGATATCTCTTGAAAGTGTCATCTGAAATATTCAACAGAGGCTGGACAATCCGTTCTTATTGCTGTAATAAAGAGATCTCAAATACTAGTGATTTCCACTTCTCATAAGCTGCTCTATGAAATGAGGGTTCAGGGATTAAATGTATGTATTTTTAATGTAGCATATGTTCTTAGAGATTTATAATGCTAAGTATAATCATAAGAAGTCTGATAGGCTTGTTATAGTTATTTTGAGTTAACAACACCTAGAATTTTGGAATAAATGTTTGTTTCATTACTTATTCACTTTATTGCTACTGAGATTTTATTCTAAGTACTCATAAACACTTGAATATAGAGGTACATCTGAAAAATAAACCTTTAGATCCTGAAAAATCCATCCTAGGTAAGGATTAATATAGCTTTAATCCTAATATATGAATTTCAGTGTCCAGTTTATTCAATAATAAACACTCACAAATACACAGTAGGGAATAGAAATTGTGTTCCCTCTATGAAGAGGAATTATTTTGCAATTCTATATCAAAATTTAAAGTCTACATGTTTGACTTAGAGACATTTATCCTATAGAATGCTAACATATACATGCAAAGATAAATATAAGAATATTCAATGCTATATTATTCACAAAGCAAAAGACTGCAAACTTAAAACGTCTCTCCATGAGGAAATGGTAAGACATGTTCTATTACATAATAAAATGGATTGGAATAAAGTATTTTAAAATATAGCCTTAAAAAAATGAACCTATCTGAAGATGGAAAGACAACAAATTTGTGAAAAAAAGTAAAGTATAGAACAATATCCATAGTATGCTCCCCATTTATGTGTTGAAAATAAAACAAATTGAGGGGAAAATTAAGAGATTGAATCATAATTTTGTATGTATAGAAAATATTATAGAAGGTTTAGATGGTAATAGTGGTTGCCTTTGAGAAAAAGGAATAGGTATTTGGGGTAGAAGGGAGATTTCCTTTTGTAGTTTGCTTCCTTTGTTTTCCTCACATAATGGAAAGATTACACATTACCACTCATATTTTATTGTCCCCAAAGCCTATCAAATTCTGTTGAATATAATGAAAATCCTTTGCATATGTTTATTATTAAAAAATAAAGCATTCAATAACGAATGAGCATTTTATTATCTATCAGTGGCACAGTCAATGTTTACTATGAGTCTCAATGTAATAATGAAGTAATAAGGACCAAACTAATCCTTTCTTTAGTCTAATATCCAAAGAAAAACTTAATTATTTCTTTCAGATATGTAAAAATGCTCTGCTTTGGAATTTCTCAATTTAAACTAAACTTAGGAAACCAGAAAATATGAACTTGTGTTAAAATATAATGAATACAAAATTATTTCAAGCATATGGTTCATTGGGTTGAACCACATGAAATAGCAGTCAAAAATGGCTGAAGATCAACAATTCGTTATGAGCCTACTAACTTAAACCAAAACACAACCAGTAAGTAGTTTTATCTGTTCAGAACCAAAGTGAAGAGAGACGTGAGAAATGATAGAACAAAATAAGTGATAAGATAACAAGAGAGATATGATTATATATTAATGTATAAAATAAAGTATGTAACTTTTAGGTTAAAAAAAGTGAGCGTCTAAAATGCATGTAAAGAAAGATATAAAATAAATGAGTAAATGGATTCTGAGGTAAGAGTTTTATATTAGCAAAGGAATTTAAGATGGGAATATAAATTACTACAATACAAAGCAAATCTTTAAGTACTACATGAAAGAAAGAGAGTGATTGTCGAGCATATCAAGAAAGAAAAGGAAAAAGTATAGGCAGAGCATAAAGAAAGACTTCTTGCTAAAAGCTATTTTTGTCGCAGCCTTTTGCAAGGGAAACTAGGCAGTAATCTTAAATGCCATACAATAAAAATTCATTTAATAGTTTAAGTACAATTTGTGTTTCTTTTTCAGTTTTTATTAGGTGGAAGCAGGACTAAGAATCAAGTTCAATATGTGAAAGGTTTCTTAAGTCCATACTTGATATTGTCTTCCAACTATTTTAGGATTATTATTAAATATCAACATATTTGATATTATAACATTTCAAAGTATGTTAACATGTCTAGAGTTTAGGGCTTACATATGTGACTCACCCACATGAAAATTCCTGAGAATAAACAAAACAAAAGAGACAAAGTCTTTAAAATAAGCAAAGGCTCTTAGACAAGCAAAGTCCTCAAAGTCTCACTAAGAACCCATATCATTGATATGTAGGAAACACATCTTGTAACTTAGGATATCCATTAGATACCACTTTTCATTTATATAACACTATTTCCAAAAACTCTACAAATTTAGGTCATTCATATTAATTAATTCATTCAATATTTACTGAGCTCCTTTTATGTACAAAACAATGTATAATGGATAATTAGAAATTTAAAAAATAACAAAATACAAAGCTCCTGTGTAATGGAGTTATTGTATTAAATTGTTAAGTGTGAGATGAGAAGGTACATAGCAAGGACCAACAGAAGACCAAAGAAACATAAATGCTTAAACTATCTAAAAGTCCATTAACTGATAACTAATAAATCAGAGGTAATAAACAGTACATACCACAACCACAGGAACTCTGAGAGAACTGTTCCAATAAGGCCATTAATGATAATGCACATTAATACTACTTTATTGGGAAATTCAAAGTCCTCAAATCCAGTATAATGAAGTAAAAAGAAACCTGGCCATAAGAGCAGCAGATTAAACAGACCTACAAAACCTAAACATGTATAAAGAGACAAATGTTAGTTTCTCTGATTTATTTAAATTTTCCAAACTTATAACTCTATACTTATAAAACTGATCTTATACAAAGGGCTCCAATAGATTTCCTTATCTGGAACTTGTTTAAAGCCAGTCCTGTGGATAACTCAACAGCAGGAAAAACTGTATCAAGCAACTGGTGACCACTGAGTCTTCAAGGTTCAAATGCCCACAGTGCATGGACCAACTGCTACAGAATAAACCACTTAAAACAATTCAAAAAGAAGGGTTAACTTTAGCTACTAATAATTACAGGGTGAGGCAAAAATAGGTTTACAGTCATGAGTATGCAAAACAGAGCTTATTCTTATAGTATTATTTATTGGTTTCCAAACAAGCAAATGTAAACCTACCTTTGCCCTACAATGTATTATCTTGGAAGTTAACTGAACAACTGATGTGTGTTTGTATACTTTCCCTTAAATAAGTATAAAGAAAATTCATGGTTTGTTCTCTGATTCAACACATAGTTACATTTAAAGCTCCAGTGCTATACTAAGAATAATGGAGGAACGGTCCAAAAAAGGATAAAATTCTTGGTTCCCACCTTCCCAAAGCTCATTAGCTAGTTGGTGCGATAACACATATATGCAAATACCTATTCAAAGTATGAGCACAGACTACTTATAAGGAAGGCTGCAATGCTCAGTTGTTAGAGTGTAAGCAATCTGATTGCCCTGGGTTTTGATCCCAACTTTACTATTCACTAGTATTGTAAACCTGAGGCAAGAGCAGAACCTCTTTTAAGCCTGTTTCTAGTCTGTAAGTGTAAAACATTATTTACTTAGGTTATTGGAAAGATTAGATAAAACATAAAATATAGCACAATACCTAACAAAGAGTAAACAGTTAATAAAGGCTAGCTATTGTTATTATAAAAATTAAAGTTTACATATGACTATATACATGAAAATAATACGTAGTAAAGACTCCAAAGAAAAATTATGATAATTTTTATTGCACTTTCTATACAGTTTAGCATCAATGATCCACTATGAAATCCGTAAGGTAAAAATAAGAGCTTTCATTTAAAAAGTTAAATTACAGTAATATATATTTTATTTCTTGACTGCTAAACAATAAACTAGAACTTAGGCTGCCCAGTTAAATAGAAACAAGACAGGAGTACCCACTCTCTATCCGATGCTTCTCTACAGAACTGTCTTGGACATTAAACAAGTCTGCTTTTCCCAGGAAGTTCCCATCCCTGCCTACCCTACACCCTTTGCAGCCAATGACTGTACTCACTCACAAGGCTGACCCCTGTGGCAGAAATCCTAATGGCTCAAGGCCAGGACATCTCCAAGGAGCGCCTAGATATTACCCGCTGCCTCCCACACTTGCTTCTCCATTCTGCCTCTCTCACTCCCTTGCCAGTTAAATCCCTGTCTCCTACTTTGCATCTAGGAAACCCAATTTAAGACATCTAGTAATAAAAATAAAATACCACACATACATAAAGGACTAATGATCCAAGAGGCTTGCATAATATTAAAAAGTTGTCATTAAAATGCCAAGATTTGATATTATCAAGAACCAAATTTATTTTCTGGTCCCTGAACTATCAAGTCTATGAAATCGCATATCAATTAACAATGTCTGGACCTACAAATCATTTCCTCTATTCTCCAGAACCTCAAGAATTTGGCCTACATGCCTTACTGTTCTACCTAAAGTGAAGGTGTCAAGCACAATCACAGATCTACTCACTGTTCCCTGCCATGATCTCACTTCCCTATTCCTAAGGCACCCCTCCACAGAAGTTATGAGTATAACTTCTTTTATAACCCCATCTATTCTAAAACTCAGGTCAAATTAATATTTTCCATATCATATCACATACGAAGACCAATCAAGTTACATGTCTGTGTATTCTATTAAATTAAGCAATATTTCTTGAAAGCTGCCAATCTTAAAAAAAAAATAGCATTTTGCTCCATTACAGATAGAATTTTCTATTGCTCTAAAATAAGATGACTAAAATGATTTTCATATTTAAGGTATATTTATTGAATTCTATACTGAAAAGGAACTTGAGTGATCACTCAGTTTGGTGGCTTTTCAAGACTTTTATTTTTGTCAATCTTTAGGTAAAGATATTCAAACTGCTTTTAGCATCAACATCTATTCTACAACTTAAATGACAATGCAAAAAAACCTAACAAAACAGTGTTGTTCTAGCTGAAACAGACCCCACATACAACTGCACGTCCTACCAATTTTCCCAGAATCCTTTGTGAATCAGCTTGGAAACTACCCATCAGTCCAATTTCCTCATTTTTCAGATGAGCATGAGATAAATGAAGTTATAATAGCTATGTATTCCAGGTTTCCTGGTTCCCTGTAAACTGTACTTTGAACCCTCATCACCAGGCTTCGTTACTGGTTTTACGATCTTTTGAAAGATATCCACAGCCTACAGATAACACAAGTTTTTACTGAGCTGATTTTTGACAAAAGAGAATTTATAAATCAGATATTTTATTTGCCAAAATTAAAAACAGATGCCAGAAACTATAATTGGGTAATTTGAAAAATATGTCATAAAAGAGTCCAACTCTTAAAGATGAAATGCAAATGGAAAAACCTTAAATGGCTCACAATTTTTAATGAAATTAAGTACACAGACCAGAACAGTATCATACATATCTTTTAGGGACAGTTTCCCCAATTCCATGCTTCCAACAACTCAAAAATGGCAAAATGTATAATACAATAAGTATACTCTCACTTGCTTATAATAGCACTAGAGGCCTGGTGCACGAATTCGTGCATGGGCGGAGCCCCTCCTCCTGGGCCAGCAATCAGGGCCAATCGGGGCCATCTAGCCCAATCCCCGAGAGAGGTTGGCCAGATAGGAAGGGACCATGGGAGGGCTCCAGGGCATGTCTGGCCCCGTCTCGCCCAGTCCCGATTGGCCAGACCTCAGCAACAAGCTAACCTACTGGTCAGAGCATGTGCTCCTGGTGATCAGTGCTCATCATAGTAATCAGTCAATCAGTCGACACTTAGCATATTAGGCTTTTATATATAGATAATTCTGTGATATACATGAGAAAACTATCTGATTCATATGCTGAAGACATTAATACAAAACCTGTCAGGGGAGGGGTAATACTCTCATAGGGTTGTTCAGACAATTAAAGAGCTAATATACATAGGGGCTTAGAATAATGCTTGTTACTTGGTACACACTCAATGTTTGCTACGACTATTTTATTAAAAGGTGTTAAAGGAATTATACCTCATAGACACACAACTACGCAGGACAAGGTAAGAGAAAAACATTGAGATTGGACTTCATAATCTTTAAAATCTGATGGACCTCCAAACTCCCAGAATTTGGCCTACATACCTTCACGTTCTTTCCTAAAGTGATAATTCAGAGTAAATTGCCTCACAAATTAAACATATTCTTACCAAAGAACATCGGAATATCCAACTTATCTTCTCTGTCTACTTTTCTCTTAATCATAACAATATAGACAGCATAGAACATGGCTCCAGCAAGAGACCAAATGGAACCTGTAAAGACCCACATAATAATTTAAAGTATTTGTTCATTAACTCATTCAACACTTACTTATTTAAAATCTAACAATGTGTTGGATCCTATTTCAAGAAATAGTGTACAAATGTGAAAAGATAAAGTACAGCCCAACCTATCTTTATCCTCCAGGAGTATAGGAAAGAGTTTAAAGTGTAAACAAATAAATGCAAAACATTCACCTCAATGATCTAACCAAACACACATATTATAATACTAAAATTCATATAAGTAACACTTTGTTTTTAAATTTTGAAATGCACACTTTCTAGTTCCCCTCCATAAACAACTTTGCTACCTGACACAGTCCAACTTTAACAATGCTTCTTTCCCTATCACTTGTCACTTTTGTTTTCCCTGTTAATCCTCACCAGAGGATATTTTTCTATTGGTTTTTAGAGAGTGTCGAAGGAAGAAGGGAGTGACAGAGAGAAACACTGATGTGAGAGAGACACATCGATTGGTTGCCTCCTGCACACACCCTGACTAGTACTGGAATTCGAGCCTGCAACCAAGATATGTGCCTTTGACCAGAATTGAATCCAGAACCCTTCAGTCCACAGGCCAATGCTCTATCCACCGAGCCTACACAGGTAGGACACATGTGTCATTTAAAATATATATTCCACTATAATCTTTAAGGACCTGTTAAAGTCCCATCTCTGCCACAAAGCATCCTCTATCCTCTGCTGAATTTCTGTCTTACCTGTCTTCTATTTAGGGCAATTTAATATTTACCATAGTTAAATGTGATCTAATTTTATTCTCTAGTGACTTCACTTTGCAAATCTTAGCTACTGAGAATTACTTGAAAACTGCAAACAATTAATTTATACTTTTACTGTCCCAAAATATCTAACATAATCCAGGGATCACTGTATATACATAATAAATATTGATCTTCTTTAATGTAGTAACTCATTCTCAAAATATGTAAGTCAAACTTTAAAAATAGCTAAATAATATGCTTTCTGCCAAGTGACCATATTCAATACTTTAATCAATTATCTAAAAGTCCAATGTTTTATTAAATCTGCTTACCATCAACTTTTTAAAATAGCAATGGGAAAGCCTGTCAACAAAATCTTACACATACAACAAATACATATATTGTTTCTCATACAAAACTGTTTTGGGTGAGAAAAAAGGCAATTCAAGGGACAACTCACTGGATAGTACCCAAAATAGTTTAGAAATATTACTCTATTCAATAAACTTCAAATATCTATAGCACCCAGAGGAAAACCATTAGGCTGAGTTCTGATTAACTTTGTTTTGTAAATCTAAATAATGGGTCAAAAGCAAGGGAAAAATCTGCTAGACACCACACCTTAAGATTAACATCATTAATCACATCAACATCATGTCTGATATAATATCCTGATCAGAACATAATACCGCTTCCATGATATTCTTTCCAAAAAGGTACAACATAAATTTAACCATAAAGAAATAGCAGACAAACCCAAATTGAGGGATATTCTACAAAACAAAAGGACAGAAAGCTTCAAAAGTATTAAGGTTGTAAAAGACAAAAAGAAGACTGAGGGGTTGTTCCAGACTGAAGGAAACAGAGGAGACAAGACAAGTAAATGCAACAAGTGATCCTGGATCAGAAAAAAAAAATTAGTGAAAAAATGGTGAAGCTGGAAAGGGACTATAGTAACTAGATAATGTAATTCTAATCAATGTTAACTCCTGATTTTTATAACTATATTTTGTAGCTATATAAATAGTTAACAGAGAATCTGGATGAAGGCTACCTGAGAATTCTATGAAATATTTTTGAATGTTTTTAACATTATCTCTAAGAAAAAGTTTTTTAAAAAGAGCCCCAGTTAGTGCCCATCCTCTGTGTGGGCATGATGATGATATGCATAAAATTTTCTTGTATACTCTAACAGAAACTTACCTATTGTATTTCTTCCAGCAGATTTTTCAGACCCAGACAGGTTTACCAGTACAACACCTCCAATGCTATGAGAATAACAGTTGTTACTGATGAGCAAAATAACAAATCCCTTTAAAGGACTAATCATAAAGGTAAAAATTATTTACAGATGATCAAGACTAATTTGGGGATAAAAATGTCAATTCGTGATTTAATAGCTAACAATTTTTAAAATTCTCACCCAAGGATATATTTCTTGATTTGAGAGAGAGATAGATGTGAGAAGGAAACATAGATGGACTGCCTCCCGAGGACCAAACTCGCAACCTAGACATGTGTCCTGACTGGGAATTGAACTCTCAACCTTTTGGTCTAGAGGACAGTGCTCCAACCAAATGAGCCAGCAGTCAGGGCAATCCTATATAATAAAAGAGAAACATGCAAATTTGACTGTACCTTCGCTCCTGATTGGCTATGCTAGCAGCCAATCAGGAGTGGGGGCGGGGCCAAGTGGCATGAGTGCGGGCCTGGGGTGGAGATGAAAGGCAGTGGCAGCAAGAACCCAGCCCCCGGGCGCTGTGAGCGGAAGTGGCGGTGAGCGCCCAACCCCAAGGGGCCAGGTGGTCACAGGCAGCCAGGGCTGAGTTGAGTAGGGTGATGGCTAGGTGCCCAAGGCCTAAAGCATCTGGTGAGGCTTTAGGCCTTAGGCAGGCTGGGGGTGAGCCATCAGCTGGACATATCCTGAGGGCTCCCAGTATGTGAGGGGGCAGGTTGGGTTGAGGGACCACCCACCCCAGTGCACAAATTTCAGGCAGCAGGGCCCTAGTATCCTATATAATAAAAGAGAAACATGCAAATTTGACTGTACCTTCGCTCCTGATTGACTATACTACCAGCCAATCAGGAGCGGGGATGGGGCCAAGTGGCAGGAGCGGCAGGCCCCGGGGTTGGAGATGAAACAGCAGTGGTGGCGAGTGCCCAGCCCCCCTGGTGCTGTAAGGGGAAGCGGCGGCAGCAGCAACAGTGGTGGTGGCAGTAGGGAGCACCCAGCCCCCCCAGGCACTGTGAGCGGAAGTGGAGGTAAGTGCCCAGCCCCCGGGGCCTGATGGTCTCAGGCAGCAAGGGCAGAGCTGAGCAGGGCTATGGCAGGCTTGGGGGTGAGCCATCAGTTGGACATCCCCTAAGAGCCCCCAGTATGTGAGAGGGGGCAGGTTGGGTTGAGGGATCACCCACCCCCCAGTGCATGAATTTCGTGCACCGGGCCCCGAGTCTAGTATAAGAGCTATAGTATTAACTAATTTAATGTACACAATATTACCTTATACGAAGGTGTTATTGTTATTACCATTCCCATTTTACACATGAAAAAACTAAGTTCAAAGAAAGGAAGTACTTGACCAAAATCATATAGCTGAGATCTAGGAAGTTCTTCTAGAGTCTAAGGGAAGTGCCCATGGACACAGAACACAGCTGTGACTCAAACCTAACTCTGAGAGCTAATACCAATATCTCCATTAAATCACTCTGCTACTTTCTCTGATTTTTAATTTTCTATCACAAAAACAATAGCTTAATCAAACTAACATCTTTTTTGAGTACTGTTGGTGAGGAAAGTCCTACCCAGGCCTTTGGTGGCACAAAGGTTTTGACTTTCAAGGGCTCACAATCTCATAGAGAAGACAAGACAAACATACACAAAGTTAAATAAAAATAAAAGATGAAAACATAGTTATTGACAATATTGATGCTACCAAATAATATAAAAATGCCAAATAAAAAATAAATGAAAGATTGAGGCTGAGGCAATCAGAGAAGACTGCATGTTAGATTTCTAGAAGTGGGAGAAATAAAGACCAAACTCAAACAAAAAGGGGAACTGTTGTAAGAAAAGAAAATGTAAATTTGGAAGATTATAAACATTAAGTTGTCACATTAACTTAAATGTGAACATCAGTATAATACTTAGTAAGTTTGCAGTCACATAAATGGCAACCAACATGCCATTTAGGTCCTTCCCTCAGGTTACCCTCCCCAGGGAGGTTTAGAAAACTAATCTAGGATAAGACACAGGGCTAAGTAGCATAATGTCTATTTAAAACTTTCTACTATCCTTATCTTTCTTTGTTTATATAGTATACTGTAACATAATTATCCTCTCTCACAACCAGAACAATTTTATACATCGTATTTTTAAAGAGAGTAAATAAGCTATTACACTACATTCTTACCTTAAAATTACAGCTAATAATTTAGAAAGAGTAAATCTATCTCCACTGTTACTTGGAAATACTGCAGCAAGGATTAAGGTAAAAAGTCCTATGGAGAGAAAAAGATGAAAAAAGACACATTGGCTTAAATACTGTCAAAATTATTTACTATCAATTTAATAATTTACATAAGTGAATTATACACCTTTAAACTAATTTTTGTCATTTTTTAAATAACTAAGAATAAGCCTGGCCGGCATGGCTCAGTGGTCACAATAAGTAGGAGGTTACAGTTCAATTCCCAGTCAGGGCTTGTGCCCGAGTTACAGGCTCAATCCCCAGTGTGGGGCATGCAGGAGGCAGCCAATCAATGATTCTCTCTCATCATCAATGTTCCTATCTCTCTCACCCTCTCCCATCCTCTCTTTAAAAAAGAAAAAAAAAAAAGAGAGAGAGAGAGACTAAGAATAAGACTGCAATTACCTAGACTAAAATGTTCATACACAAAAACAGCCTCTAGGCCTAGCCAGTTTGGCTCGGTGGATAGAGCACTGGCTTGCGGACTGAAGGGTCCCAGGTTCGATTCTGGTCAAGGGCATGTACCTCAGTTGCAGACTTGATCTCCAGTCCTGGTCGGGGCACATGTGGGAGATAACCAATCAATGTTTCTCTCTGTCTTTCTCTCCCTCTCCCTTATACTCTCTCTAAAAATCATTGGAAAAATATCCTTGGATGAGTACTGACTACAACCAAACTAATACACACAAAAAACAGCCTCTAAACTAAGCCATATTTATTTCAACAATATAGATCAAAATAGTTCTTTTTAAAAAAGAGTTAAACTGAGCATTCAGAATAATATTCTGGCCTCATCATAATCAAACTTGTATGTTAAAGTTATTTTTACAACTTCAAAACACTTTATTATCTTATAGATTTGGAAAGTGATTCAATTTTAAAAATAAAAACACCTTTCACAGGGCAAATATAGTTCTAAGATAAGCAATTACATTTAGCCAAAGGACTCTAGAAAAAGATCTTCACAAAGTATATGTGAAAGATATGGCAACTATAATACAAAGAGCCAGCATATCAGTATACAAAATAGTATAAAGTATTTGTTAGAAATATAAATAACACAAGGCTATGGCATAAAACTATAAATATTAAGAAATAGTTACAATACCCTTATGTAATGAGAACAAATAACATAATTTATAACAAGATAAAATGTGTGTGTGTGTGTGTGTGTGTGTATATATATATATATATATATATATATATATATATATATATTAAAATATATCTTGATTCGTAATGCAGATTTTAAAGATACATTTCTTACCAGAAGTTGAGGACAAAATGTTAACAATGGCAACTTGTGTGTCTGAAAGTGCTTCTTGATATGACAAATTTGCCAAAAACCACTACAGAAATAGAAAACAAAGTGAAAACTAATGAATAGCGTGTTTATATTTGCCATTACAATGCATAATTGCCTCCCCTTTTTTCCTCCCCCTAAACATTAACATGAGAGGTTTTAAAATCTGCTTTGTATTGAAAAACCACAGGCCCAAAAAGAGAAAAATTATAATCAGATCTAAGATACTTTCCCTTCAAAAATTAAGAATAGTTGGTTAAAAATTACTGTTCAGGTCTTTTTTAAAATGAGGATAAAATTTAATATCAGATCAACTTTAAAATTTTCTTTATCCAAGCACTGCTAGCACTCTATTAAGTTTATATAAATCGAATTTAAGTTGGGGGAAATTCTCCAACATTAAAATATGTACAAACGAGTATAGCATGCTGAGAAATGAACAAGATGATGCCTATGAAGATGGATGGAACTAGCTAGCTAGATTGCTAGAAAAAAAAATGCTATATTCACTTTGGAAATTTAAAAATGTCTAAGAAAATGGTGAATGTACTGGCTAATTGTGATTGTTTTTCTGATTATCAGTTTGAGAAAACAATACAGAGTTCTCACAACTATAGACATAATAAAGGAAGTTTGCCAGCTCTGAGAATTTTTTTTCTTCTTTCTTCCCTTTTACTCATCTAGGCTAAGATACTCTTATATTCCTAACCCTGTGGCTACTTTGACTTAGAGAATAAGAAATGAAACCCTTTTTTATTAATCCTGGTGTGTGTGTGTGTGTGTGTGTGTGTGTGTGTGTGTGTATACATATATATGTGTGTGTATATATGTATATTAGAAATATATCTTAATATAAGTTCATTTATTCTCACTGCTATCAGATATTCTGATGCATATTACCACAACTCATCCATTTTCCTGTTAATGAATACTTTTTGACTATTTCAAACAATGCTGCTGTGAATATTCTAGTGTATGACTCCTGAGGCATATATATATATATATGTCACTAACATATATACTAAGAAGCAGACTGCTCAAAGATAACTCACTACTTATCTGCTTTTTGGCATCACTGTTAAACATTGACTGGAGGGCCATCTAATGTGTCTCAGAACTCACGTGAGCAGTATAATTATTAGCATTTACATTTCATTTCTAGCATAGGCACATGCTTTTACAGCACTGCTCAAAGGTAGCAAGCAGATAAGCTGACAGTCTAGTATAGTATAGTCTTAATTCAGTGTAAACTGTACCAAAAGGCTAAAGCCAGGATAAAACTATGGTGAGATTATTCCAAAATCCCCCTGCAATCCTCTGACCTGCCTAGATCAGCAACTTTAAACCAGTGTGCCACAATAATTTTTAAAACACACAATACCTAACTAGATAATTTCACTTGACTATTTAAATAAGAAAATGAAGTAGCAATTGGTGAGATGGGCAATATCAAACTTATTTGATAACAGGAGCCACAATTTACTTATAGATGAAGTGCTAGAAAAGAGACAAAAGATTCTGCCCTTCATTATCTTTCGGGGATTTTCTGCAAGAATAGATAAAATAAATAATGGTTATTGGGTGATGATTAGCTTTCTTGACCCACTTGCCAAATCACTTTAATACTTTCAATATTGTGCTCATTTTCCAAACAATATCACTAGTCTCTGCTAATGCAAGATGAAGAAATAAAAACAGAACACTTAGATGACAGGCATTCAAAGATCATCACAATTTATCATTAGCTATGAAATCTTCCCAGAAAGGCTTTTCCATTCATCACCTCTCTCAAAACTCTAAGCCAGAGAATACCATAAAGGTATTCTTGGTAAAGTCTATATGACCTATGTTTTATTTTTCAGAAAAATAATTAAAACAACATAAGTCTTAATGAGACAAAATATATTAAAGGAGGACTGGCAAATATAGTAATATTTAACTTCTTTTGAGCTGCAATGTCCAATACATTATCCCAGCGATTTTCAAATGGTGTCCTATGGGAATTTTTAAAACATGCAAGAGGTATGTTTAAAAGAGGTACTGACATATTTTCCCTTATATTGTCAAATTTTAAAAAATGACAACAAGCCAACACAACAATAACCACCTGGTGTGAATGAATCAAAATTATACCTACATTTTTGTTCAGATAGGCAAAAAATATATTTTTTGGTGTGCCACAGAATTTTAGTAATTAGTTTATGTGCAACATGAGATTAAGAAAAGGTAGAAAATTGCTGTTATTAGCCAATAGCCACATTTGGCTACTGAGAAACTGAAGTATGTCTAGTCTAAATTGAAATGTTTAGAAATTGAAATTGAGAGGAATGGCAGCATGAAAGATCCATTTGGTCTTTCCCCTTAAAGTTTCAACAGTTTGAACAGCTATAACTCAACAAAGGATTCCCCTCCTCAGTGCACAAACACACCTTAGAGATCTACACAATGAAAGATCTAAACATGGGCAGGTGGGAGTGAACGCGGGAGGCAAGAAGGAAGAATAGCTAAGACAACTCAGGCACATAGCCCTACAGCCTGAGCTCATGATGGGGCTAAGCTTAGAGAGGGAAAGAATCAGGGTATGGCTGGTAAAACCATCAGCTGGAAGAAGCAGAGAGATTTAGTGGGCATTCTTGCAGGAGTGGCAGTACGAGTAGTGGCTAAGCCCAGAGACCTGGGCAACAACACAGCATCTTGTGGCCACACTTGTCCGGCAGTCCACATTCCAAAGAAAACTAAAGACATAGAGCCTGTAGGCTCTGTGACCTCCCAGAACTTGCCTCCCTTCACACTTGGTATCAAGTTGCAGAGTACATTATCTACAAAGCCAAGAACTGGTACTACAGATTCACTTTATTTCCCTAAGCAAAGTGTACACTATGTGACCAAGTCCTGGGATCAGGGCACAGGAAGGACCCTGTGGAGGTCCAAGGACACTATTACCTGGAGAACAAAAAAACAAAGAAACCAGCCAGGTTACCCCAGCTCACCTCAACTCCCACACAACACTGCTTCATTGACCTCAGCATCTGACTGTGGGGGATAGCACTGGGATTTCACGGATTTGTAACCCCATTGCCTACCACATTCCCCTGTGGGGTTGGTCCACTGGAACCCAGAAACACCATCACAGGGAAGGAAAGCACATTCTTAGGGAACACCACCACATGGAGATCTGAATAGCCAGAGAAGTGCAAGAGAGCTAAAAAGCTTCTCACTCATCACTGCATACTGGAAAATAACTGAAAGATCTCTTCATGCTAACCTTCTAATAAATGCTACTTGTACACAGATGTATAAACAGAGCAGGAATCCATCAAATACCGTGAATAACGAAGGTAGCGAGGCAGATCAAAAAGAAAACAAAAAATACCCAGAAAACAAACTTAAAAACATGAAAATATATTATCTAAACAACGAAAATTCAAGAACTCTAAATGGCAGTTCTGAGAAATTTCAACAGAGTTTGGTTTGTTTCAGTGGATGGAACATCAGACTGTGGACTGAAAGGTCCCAGGTTTAATTCGGGTTGCAGGCACGATTCCCAGCGGGGGTGTGTGCAGGGGGTGGCTGATGGGTGATGCTCTCTCATCACCGATGTTTCTATCTCTCTCTCCCTCCCCCTACTTCTCTGAAATCAATAAAAATATTTAAAAAGTAATATAAATAATCAATCAATCAATCAAGATGCAGGCAATTTAATGAGCTCAGAAAACAAATCAATAAAGAAATACTTTACTAAAAAGATTAAAACTGCTGAAAAGAACCAAACAAATTCTGGAGATAGAGAACTAGATAAAAGAGACTGAGGATGAAGTAGTGAGCATAGGAAACAGCAGCTGAAGGAAATGATCAGTGATATTGAAGATAAAAATCTAGAAATAATGCAGAGGGAAGAAGAGACTTGAGCATAAAATAAAAAAATGAAAGAACTCTATTAGGACTCTCTGATTCCATCAGAAAGAAAAATATGAGAATAGGCATAGCACAAGAAGAACAGAGGGAGAAAAGAATAGAGAGGGTATTCTAACAAATGGTTGATGAGAACTTCCCAAACCCATGAGAAGAACTGGATCCTCCAATTCAAGAAGCAACCAGAACACTTAATTACCTCAATCCAAAAAGGCTTTCTCCAAGACACACTGTATTAAAATTGTCAAGAATTACTGAAAGAATTCTCAAGGCAACCAGGGAAAGTAAGAAAGTAACCTATAAAGGAAAGTCCATTAGGTTATCATTGGACTTGTCAGCAGAAACTCTGTAAGCTAGAAGAAACTGGAACCAAAATTCAAACTACTGAAAGAAATTACGAACCAAAAATAATATATCCAACAAAGTTATCCTTTAGCTATAAAGGAGAAATAAAGACTTCTTCAGACATACAAAAGTTAAGAAAATTTATCACCAGAAGACCTGCACTGCAGGAAATACTCAAGGATCTTATACTACCAGAAACAGAACAAAAAGTCAAAAGTATGAGTAAAATCACCAACAAACTTGCAGCATATACAAGGTTATTCTGGGACAACAAACATAAAAAGGCAGAGGTGAAAGATTTGAATTTGCAAAGAAGGATGGAGATCAGATGCATTTTTTTTTTTTAAAAAAGTTACTATAGCCGAAACCGGTTTGGCTCAGTAGATAGAGCCTTGCCTGCGGACTGAAAGGTCCCAGGTTCGATTCCGGTCAAGGGCATGTACCTCGGATGCGGGCACATCCCCAGTAGGGGGTTTGCAAGAGGTAGCTGATCGATGTTTCTCTCTCATCGATATTTCTGACTTTCTATCTCTCTCCCTTCCTCTCTGTAAAAAATCAATAAAATATATTTTTTTAAAAATAAAAAAATTAAAAAGCTACTGTATATATGAAATTTTCCTTTTCATAAATCTAGTGATAACCACACAAACACACAAAAACTGAGACCCACAGTTTTGTTTTTTTAAACAAAAAAGAGGAAAGAAGTATGGAATACCACCAAACAAAAAGACAGAAACACAAAGAAAAAGAACCACTGGAGGCACAGAGCTACCAGAAAACAAAAGATAAAATGGCTATAGGTCCTATAGTATAGGGCAGTAGTCGGCAAACTCATTAGTCAACAAAGCGGCAAGCCGAGGCTCATGAGTTGCATGTGGCTTGCGAGCTGTGGTTTGCCACCACTGGTATAGGGGATCCTCATCCCATCTAATAAAAGAGTAATATGCAAATTGACCATCACTCTAACACACAAGATAGCTGCCCCAATGTGGTCAAAGTTCCTGCCCCCATGTGGACACAAGATGGCCACCACAAGTTGGCCAGGAGGGGAGGGGAGATGGAAGGGACTAGGCCTGCAAGGGAGGGCAGTTGGAGGTGATCAAGCCTGCAGGGAAGGGCAGTCAGGGGTGACCAGGCCAGCAGAGGAGGGAAGTTGGGGGCGACTGGGCCTGCAGGGAAGGACAGTTGTTGAGAAACCAGGACTACAGGGGAGAGCAATGGGGGCGGGGGGGGGGGGGGAACCAAGCCTGCAGGGAAGGGCAGTTGAGGGGCACCAGATCTGCAAGGGAGTGCAATTAAGGATGACCAGGCCTGCAGGGAAGGGCAATTAGGGATGACTAGGCCTGCAGGGAATGGCAGTTAGGGGCAGTCAGGCTGGCACGGAGCAGTTAGGCATCAATCTGTCAGGAGAATGGTTAGGGGGTGATCAGGCTGACAGGCAGAAGTGGTTAGGGGCAATCAGGAAGGCAGGCAAGCAAGCAGTTGGAAGTCAGCAGTCCTGGATTGTGAGAAGGATGTCCGACTGCCCAGGGAGTCAGACTTCCCTCAAGGGGTCCCATATTGGAGGGTGCAGCCTGGGCTGAGGGACACAAACCCCCATGCACGAATTTCATGCACTAGGCCTCTAGTCCTATATAATAAAAGCCTAATATTCATATTATCCCCTTGGGCAATGGTTCAACCAGGAGTTCGACTAGGACAGTGGTTGGCAAACTGCAGCTCTGTTGACTAATGAGTTTGCTGACCACTAACCTAGACTCTCAATTCCAATAATTGCAGGCTGTTGTTCCTTGTGATTAAGCCCCTTTCCAGTGGTCACCAAACTCATTAGTCAAAAGAGCAGCAAACCGCGACTCGCAAGCCATAGTATGCCGACCACTGGACTAGGAAATCAGGAGTTCAACCACTCATCATGACGTGTGCTGACTCCCAGGGGATGGTGTAGAACGTGGCAGGCATTAGCGTTGGCAGTGGGTGGCAGTGGAGGTACTCCTGGCCCCGAAGAGCCCCAACAAGAGTGGGACTGCAGCAGGATGGTGGAGTAGGTGAGCAGGTGGCACCATGACAAAGCAGGTATGAGCAGGCACCTGATCGCCCTGCCTATTGCCCCCCAGACGGAGATGGACAGTGGGGGACGAGGCCACTGCCTGGCTCTGAGGCACTGAGAGAGAAAGGGCAAATAGCAATATTAAAATATTCCTTCTAATTATTTTCCTTTCAATGTTCATGAATTCATGCCACTAGTACATAAATAATTAGCCTAAATTTAAATGAACTGACTTCACAAAAAGAGACACTGAGTAGCAGATTGGATCACAAAGTAAAACTCAACCACATGGTACTTTCAAGAGACATATCCAATCTGAAAAGACAAAGTTAGACCCAAAATAAAAGGGTGGATAATGATTCTCCATGCAAACAGCATCCACAGAAGAGCAGGTGTAGCCATACTTATATCTGACAACAATAGATTTCAAGATAACAAAAGTAGTAAGATACAAAGTTGGAAATTTTATATGATAAAGGGGACACTACATCAAGATAACATAACACTTCTTACTATACATGAATCCAATCAGGGAGCACCAAAATATATAAAGCAACTACTAACAGAACTAAAAAGAAACAGACAAAAACATAATCATGAATGGGAACCTTAATATTCCATTGACAGCTCTAGGTAGAGCTTAAGAGAGCTTAAGAAAAAAAGAGCTTTTCCAAACAGAAAATCAAGAAATAAATATTAGACTTAAATGACACATTAGACCAAATGGACATAATTGACATTTACAGAATCTTTCATCCCAGAACATCAGATTATATAGTTTTCTCTAGTGCACATGGAGCTTCCTCAAGGATAGATCGTATATGGGGTCACAAAACTAACCTCAACAAATTCCAGACTGATAACATACCTAATCATATTCTCTGACCACAATGCTTTGACATTAGAAATCAACTGAAGCCCTTTCTGGGGTGGCTCAGTTGATTGAAGCATCCAATACACCAAAGGGTTGCAGGTTTGATTTCCAGTCTGGGCACATAACTAGGTTGTGGGTTTGATCCCTGGTTGGAATGTGATAGATATTTTTCTCTCTCCCTTCCTTTCTCTCTAAAGTCAGTAAAAACATATCCTTAAGTGAAGATTTAAAAAAAAAAAATCAACTGTAAGAAATGTAAAAACCCCACAAATATGTGAACATACTACTAAAAATAATTGGGTTAAAAATAAATAAAGGGTGAGATCAGAAAATATATAGAGACAAATGAGATTGACAATACAACATCAAAACTTCTAGGATGCAAAAGCAGTAATAAGAGGGAAGTTTATATCATTACATGCCTATCTCAAAAAAAAAAAAAAAAAGAGAGAGAGAGAAATCCTAAGTAAACAACCTAATATTATATCATTAAGAACTAGAAAAAGAACAAAACAACCCAGAGTCAGAAGAAATAAAAACTGGAGAATTGAATGAAATAGTGAACAAAAGACTATATGAAAAATTAATACAACAAAGAGCTGATTCTTTAAAAAATAATATTAAGCTGAAACTGGTTTGGCTCAGTAGATAGAGTGTCAGCCTGCAGACTAAAAGGTCCCAGGTTCAATTCTGGTCAAGGGCATGTACCTTGGCTGCAGGCACATTTCCAGTGGGGGGTGTGCAAGAGGCAGCTGATCAATGTTTCTCTCTCATCAATGTTTCTGACTTTCTATCCCTCTACCTTCCTCTCTGTAAAAAAAATCAATAAAATATATTTTAAAAATACTATTAAAATTAACATGTACCTGGCTTTATTCACCAAGAAAAAAAGAGAACTCACATAAACAAATTCAGAAATTTAAGAGAAGTTACCACAGACATAACAGATACATAAAGGAACACACTAGAATACTATAAAAGACTATATGCCACCAAACTCAATAACTTACAAGCAATGTAAGATATATATATATCTTCCTAGACTGAATCATGAAGAATTGGAAAATCTAAATATACTGATCAACAGAAAGGAAATTGGAACAAAAACTCCCAAAAAATAAAAGTGCAGGATCAAAGGGCTTCATTGGTGAATTCTATCAAACATTCAAAGACCCTAGCCTTCTCAAACTCTTCTAAAAAAACGGAAGAAAAGGCAATCCTTCCTAACATCCTATATAATAAAAGAGTGATATGCAAATTCACCATACTCCTATCAAGCCATGCCCACAGTCATGCCCATCAGCCAATCAGGAGCAAATTATGCAAATAAACCCCAACCAAGATGGCTGTGGCCACTGAGAGCAGAAGAGAGGCTTGGGTTTCCCCGGCAACGGTGGAAGCCAAGCCTTCCGCCTGCCTTTTCCAGCCTAGGCCTCCACTCAATGCTACAAAGTTTCAATTATAGAAGATATATCCCAACAGAAATGGAGAAAGCCACGGAGCTGGAGAGAGTGGAGGCTAGGGTTGCCCGGGCGATGGAGGAAGCCAAGCTTTCTGCAGCCCTGGCTGGACTAGGCCTCCACTCCAGGCTACAAAGTTTCAATTGTAGAACATAAATTAATCCCAGGTCCTAGGGCCTCCACTTGGGTCTATGGGGGTGGGCGTGGCTGGCCTGCAAACCACAACAGGCCCCTCGCCCAGGCCACCCCACACCCCAAAGGAACCCCCACCCGGATTCAGGACACTCTTCAGGGCAAACCAGCTGGCCCTGACCCATGCACCAGGCCTCTATCCTATCTAATAAAAGAGTAATTTGCAGATTGACCATCACTCCAACACACAAGAGGGCTGCCCTGATGTGGTCAAAGATCCTGCCCCCATGTGGACATAAGATGGCCACCACAAGATGGCCAGCAAGGGAGGGCTGTTGGGAGGTTCCAGACCTGCAAGGGAGGGCAGTTGGGGGTGATCAAGCCTGCAGGGGAGGGCAGTTAGGGGTGACCATGCAGGTAGAGGAGGGAAGTTGGGGGCAAACAGGCTGGCAGGGTAGTGGTTAGGGGATGATCAGGCTAGCAGGCAGAAGCCTTTAGGGGCCATAAGGGAGGCAGACCAGTGAGCAGTTTGGAGCCAGCAGTCCTGGATTGTGAGAAGGATGTCTGACTTCTCGTTTAGGCCCGATCCTACCAGAATCAGGCCTAAATGGGCAGATAGACATCCCTCAATGGGTCCCAGACTGGAGAGGGCGCAGGCTGGGCTGAGGGACATCCTCCGCTCCTTATGCACAAATTTGTGCACCAGGCCTCTAGTATTTTATAAAGCCAACATAACTCTGAACCAAAACCTGGAATGGATAACAAAAAAAGGACACTACAGACCAAAATCTCTGATGAATACTAAGGCAGAAATCCTAAACAAAACACTAACAAAAGGAATATAAGAATACATTAAAAAATAACATATCATGGTCAAGTGGGGTTCATTCCAGGGACACAAGGATGGTTAAACACATACAAATCGATCAATGTAATGCTCCAACTTACAAAACAAAGAGTAAAAATCATATGACCTTATCAACAGATGCAGTTGGGCCCCAATATCATTTTTTAAAGAAATAGAACCAAAAAATCATCAGATTTATATGGACCAACAAAAACTGAATAGACAAAGCAATCCTGAGAACAAAGACCGAAGCTGGACCTATCATACTGACTTCACATTATACTACAGAGCTACAATAATCAAAACAACATGGTGTTGGCAGAAAAACAAGACACAGTAGAGTAGTATTGAGAACCCAGAAATAAAACCATATGTATATGAGCAAATAATTTTTGAAAAAAGGGTAAAGTCACACATGGAGAAAAGAAAGCCTCTTCAATAAATGATGCTGGGAAAATTGGAAAGACAGATACAAAAATTGAAACTAGATTAGTTGGTGCCTATGTAAAAAAAATTACTTCGAAATGAATCAAAGACCTAAATATAAGACTTGAAACAATAAATTACATAGAAGAAAACATAGGTACTAAACTTAAGGACCCAGGTCTTAGAGAACATTTTATAAATTTGACCCAAAGGCAAGGGAAGGGCAAAAGCTTCTACACAAAAAAACAAACTGCCAACATAACAAAAATGTAACTAACCAAATGGGAGATGATATTTGCAAACAACAGCTCCAACAGGGATTGATATCCAAAAGATATACATACTAGGGGCCCAGTGCATGAAATTCGTGCACTGGGGGTGGGTAGTCCCTCAACCCAACCTGCCCCCTCTCACATACTGGGAGCCCTCAGGGGATGTCCAACTGATGGCTCACCTCCAGCCTGCCCAAGGCCTAAAGCCATCTCCCTGCTCAGCTCAGCCACGGCTGCCTGTGACCACCCGGCCCTGGGGGCTGGGCGCTCACTGCCACTTCCACTCACAGCACCGGGGGCTGGGCACTCCCTGCCACCGCCATCACCACTGCTGCTGCCGCCGCTTCCCCTCACAGTGCCCGGGAGCTGGGCGCTCACCGCCACCACCAACGTTTCATCTCCAGCCCTGGGCCCAGGGCTCCTGCCACTTGGCCCCGCCCCTGCTCCTGATTGGCTGGTAACATAGCCAATTAGGAGCGAAGGTAAGGTCAAATTTGCATGTTTCTCTTTTATTATATATACACTAGTGTCCTAGTGCACACAGTTTGTGCACATTAAAAGGGTATTAATTAAAGGGAATAATTTAATATTGCTATTTGCTCTTTCTCTATAATAGAAGCATCAGAGACTAAAGAAAATTAGTAAAATGTATATGAAAATCTTCCTCCTGTCAGAGTCCAGGGTGCACCACGGGGCCCAGAGTCAAGTCCCCACTCACTCACATGTGCCTCAAAATCACGTGAGACCCAGACTCAGCTGTCCTCCCCATGCCTCAGCATTGGGGTAGATCCAAATTCCGCCAGTCCCACTCTTGTCAAGCCACTCAGGGCAGGGTGTGTCCTCAGGTCCCCTGGCCCACCACCAGGAAGGGGGGCGTGGCCTGAGGTCCCCCATCAAGTCCCACCAGGTGGGAGACACAACCTGAGATCCCCTGTCAAGCCCCACTGGGTAGGGGGCATGGCCTGAGGTCCCCCGTCAAGCCCCTCTGGAATTGGGGGAGGGTGTAGGCCTCCCTTCCCTCGTGCTGCAGCCATACACCCTGCCGGCCTCCCATCCAGCTGCCATGACCACCTCATGCTCTCCGTGAGCAGGTATGCATAGGGAAGGCTGGGCCAGGGTAATTGGGAGGGGGTGATGGGAGCCAGCATCCTGGGTAAGCTGGGCCTCACAGACTTTCTGCTTTAGCTCCCAGCACCCTGGACCTAAGGAGTAGTGCTTTCACAGGGGCCTGGCAGGCACTGGATATGACAATGCCTTAAAAACAGAAGAAGCCCCCTGTAACTATAGCTGGAAGTGCGTTGGGAACTTATGGTCGGGGGAAGCAGCCCAACATCAGGGCTGAAATAAGATCTTGGGTAGCCTCTGGAGGCGGCAAACCAACAGTAAAAGGCATCTTTGAAACAAAGACATTTGAACGTACAGTGGATATTAAGGAATTACCTTAACTTTTCAAGGTGTCACAATGGCTGAATATTTACTTCTTTTTTAAAGATACTCATCAGAGGATATTTAAGTGGGAAACAACTTTCTTTGAAAGTATTGTGGTGTTCTGGCCCAGCCCTCCCCACACCACAGATGCCTCAAGGACCAAGCCTCTCCCACTGGCTGGCTAGGCCCTTGAAAATACACTGTGCAGAGGCGTAGTCCCCGCTTCGTTCCCTACTCCCGCCAGTGTGAAGTGAAGCGTTCGTGAAGGGAAGGGTTCACTGGCATCCAGGCAAGCCATGGCCAAGCCCCCAGTCACACCTCCTGCTTCTGATTGGCTGGTAGCATAGCCAATCAGGAGCCAAGGTACGGTCACATTTGCATGTTACACTTTTATTAGATAGGATATATACACAAAGAGGTAATATGAAAATTAGGCTGGGACTCCGTAACCGGTCACAATCAGACAGGAGGTTGCACACGCAGGTGAGACCCAGAGCAGAGACAGAGATTGAGGCAGGGGGGACTGTCAGAGCCAGCACGGCGGCTTGGGCGACCCCGGAGCAGACACAGGTAGGGGGTCCGGGGGATGCTGTGAGACAGGCGCAGGTCCCAGCCCCCCACAGGGTGCCTCCTCGCATGATTTCAATGGCACACTGTGCCTCTAGTATATATATATATAAAGCACTCATACAACTCAACACCAAACAAACAATCCAATAATAAAATGGGCAGAGGACATCAACAGACACCTCTCCCAAGAAGACATACAGAAGTCCAATAGACATATGAAAAGATGTTCAACTTCACTAGCTATGGGGGAAATGCAAACCAAAACTAACGATAAGATACTACCTCAGACCTTTTAAAATGCTTAGCATCAACAAGACAGGTAATAACAAGTATTGGTGACAGAAGACAATTTTACTGTGGATGGTGGGCACACAATGCAATATGCAGGTCATGTAGCATAGAAACGTACACTTGAAACCACTATGATCTTAACTAACTAGAGGCCCGGTGCATGAATTCGTGCACAGGTGTGATCCCTCAGCCTAGCCAGCAATTGAGGCTGATCAGAGCCATCTTGCCCAGGCCCTATTGGGGCGATTGGGGCCAGCCAGCTGAGAGAGAGGGACCGCTGGAGGTTGGCTGTGAGAACACATTGTTTACCAGAGGTAAAGTCCTATGTTGAGCATCTTCTCCCTGGTGGTCAGCGCATGTCATAGCGACTGGACGACTAATCATTCCATCATTCAGGCATGAGGGTCACTTAGGTTTATATATATATATAGATATCTTCCCAATAAATTTTACCATATTGACATGAACCTACACTAATAAAAGAGAAACATGCAAAATGACCATCACTCCACTACTTCCACCAGCCAATCAGAGCAAGTATGCAAATTAACCCAACGAAGATGGCGGCTGCCATGGAGCTGGAGCAAGCGGGAGGCTTGGGTTGCCCCCAGTGATGGAGGAAGCCAAGCTTGCCGTCCGCCCTGGCGATCCCTGGCCTCCGCTCAAGGCTACAACGTTTCAATTATACATGATAAACAAATCCCAGATACCTGCTTCCAGCTGGCCTTGGCCTATGCTTGGGTTGCCAGGGGTGTGGCCAGCCTGCAAATCACCACAGGCCTCTCTCCCAGGCTGCCTCATGCCCCAAGGGAACCCCTATTCTGATCTGGGACACCCTTCAGGGCAAACCAGCTGGCCCCTACCCTTGCACCATGCCTCCATCCTAATAAAAGAGTAATATGCAAATTGACCATCGCTCCAAGAAACAAGATGGGTTCCCCCATGTGGACACAAGATGGCTGTCACAAGATGGCCAGCAGGGGAGAGCAATTGGGAGGGATCAGGCCTGCAAGGGAGGGCAGATAAGGGTGATCAAGCCTGCAGGGGAGAGCAGTTGGGGGGAACCAGGCCTGTAGGAAAGGGCAGTTGGGAGGGGTACCAGACCAGCAAGAAAGAGCAGTTAGGGGCAATGAGGCTGGCAGGGGAGGGCAGTTGGGGGTAACCAAATAGGCAGGGGAGGGCAGTTGGGGGTAACCAGGCCTATAGGGGAGGGCAGTTGCGGGGGGGGGGGGGGGCGCGCCAGGCCTGCAGGGGAGGGGAGTTTGGAGAGACCAGGCCTGCATGGGAGAGCAACTGGGTTGGCAGGGGAGCAGTTAGGCATCAATAAGGCTGGCAGGGGAGTGGTTAGGGGATGATCAGGCTGGCAGACAGAAGCAGTTAGGGGCAATCAGGAAGGCAGGCAGGCAAGCAGTTGAGAGCCAGCAGCCCTGGATTGTGAAAGGATGTCTGATTGCCTGTTTAAACCGATCCTACCATGATTGGGCCTAAACGGGCAGTAAGACATCCTTTGAGGGGTCCCAGATTGGAGAGGATGCAGGCTGTGCTTAGGGACACCACTCCGCTCTTACCCCATGCATGAATTTTGTGCACCAGGCCTCTAGTTTAATATAACATTGTTGAACCTCTATTTAAAGAGATCAATATAGACAATAAGCTCTTTTTTATCTTTATTGTTCAGTTTATTACATTGTTCCCCTTTTGTTTTCCCCCTATAGCTCCCCTCCATGCAATACCCATCCCACCCTCCGCCCTCACCTCTCCCCCACTGTCCTCTCCCATAGTTGCATGATTTTTGTCCAGTCTCTTGCTGCACTTCCCACACCCCTATTCTCCTCAAGAATTGTCAGTCCATTCTCTATGTCCATGATTCTGTTATATTCACCAGTTTATTCTGTTCATCAGATTATTCACTTGATTTTTAGATTCATTTGTTGATAAATGTGTATTTGTTGTTCCTAGTTTACATTTTTAGCTTTTTCTTCTTCCTCTTCTTAAAGAATATCGTTCAGCATTTCATGTAATATTGGTTTGGTGGTGGTGAACTCCTTTAGCTTTTTCTTATCTGCGAAGCACTTTATCTGACCTTCAATTCTGAATGATAGTTTTGCTGGATAGAGTATTCTTGGTTGTAGATTCTTGCTATTCATCACTTTGAATATTTCTTGTCACTCCCGTCTGGCCTGCATCGTTTCTGTTGAGAAATCTGGTGACAATCGTATTGGTGCTCCTTTATAGATAACTGTTTTTCTCTTGCTGCTTTTAATATTCTTTGTCTTTTGCTCTTGGCATTTTAATTATGATGTGCCTTGGTGTGGTCCTCTTAGGGTTCCTATATATTGGGGTTCAGTGCACTTCTTGGACTCCTAAGTCAATTTCTTTCACCAGGTGTGGGAAGTTTTCGGTCACTATTACTTCAAATAGGTTTTCATTGTCTTGCTCTCTCTCTTTTTCTGGCACCCCTATAATTCAGATGTTGGTATGCTTGAGGTTGTCCCAGAGGCCCCTTACACTATCTTCAATTTTTTGGATTCTTTTGGTTTCTTGCTTTTCCAGCTGAGTGGATTTTATCTCTTTGTATTTCAAATTTTTAACTTGGTTCTTGCAGTACTCTAGAGTACTTTTAGGTCTTTGTATAATATTTTTTATTTCAGTCAGTGTATTGGGCTTAATTTCTGGTTGGTCCTTTTTCATATCCTTGAAGGTCTCGTTCATATCCTTGAGGGTCTTGTTCATTTCCCATAGGTCTCATTCATTTCCTTGTAGGTCTTGTTCATTTCCTTGCAGGTCTTGTTCATTTCCTCATAGGTCTTGTTTATTTCCTTGTAGGTCTCGACCTTTTCTAGGAGCCTCTTGAAAAGCCTTATAACTGTGGTTTTGAATTCTATGTCCAGTTGTTTTTTTTCCTCCACTTCTTTCACATCTAATTTCTTTCCATGTCTCTGGATGGTGGCTGCTTTCCTGAGTTGGTCAATTAGCTTTGTGTGGTAGATGTCCTCTAAGAGACAGTGGCTCAGCCTCCCCAGTTACCTGAGGTGGATATGGGTTGCACAGTCTTGTTGAACTTAAGCCTAGATTAATCGTTGTTAGCACTTGGAGGGGTTGACCTCCAGGCCAATTGTCTGTGACGTTCAGCTGTGCTCAGGTTGGATGGGCGGAGTCTCCAGGCCAAGCAGGCAGCATCAGCTCCACCCTATGCGGCCCCAGGGTCTCTGAGAGATAGCCACTGCCGAGCTCCACCAGCTGCCGGAGAATTCAGCCTCACACCCAACGTCTCACCGAGGGTCACAAAACAATGCAGTCTGACGGTTTCCCAAGCGAGAGAGCAAGTCATGTCATGAGTGCTCTCTGCACGGTCATGCAGCTGCGCTGTTCCCAAGTTCACATGCACTCCACATAAGCTCACCTTCTCCACAAGCCCGCAGACCCCTGCAGCACCCGAGCTTCGGCATGCCCTCCCACTGTCCAGTTTTTACCCCGTATGTTTGTGGGTTCCCTGGACTTCGCCTGGAGTTGGGGAATCAGTCCAGTGAGACGTCTTTGTCTCCCCCGTTCGAGAAAACTGGCCGGGTTTTCAGCCGCCGCCCTATCCGCTGGCGCGCACTGCTCCAAACCTCTCTCCGTATCTGCAATGCTGTCCGCCACTGTTCCTCTGAGTCACAGTGTCCTATCTTCACTTTTATTTGTGGAATTTTTACTCAGCCAGCTTTCCGGTGATTCTGGATGGTGTTTATTCTTTCGTTAAGTTGTAGTTTTGAAATTGCTGTGTATGGCAGCAAGATAGGTGTTTACCTATGTTGCCATCTTGGTTCTCTCTATATACAGTAAACTCTTAGCTGGGTATTTACTAATCCATATACATAGCATAGTGTAAAATAACTCTATTCATTATTCTGACCATGAGGCAATGGCAATTCTGAATATATGAGTAGTTGTAGTATTAAAGTATTAAATTCTTTGAGATGTGACAAGCATTTAAGTTCAGTACTCTAATTCCCCAATGATACCAGATAGCAGAGTTTAAAGCCATAATTAGGCAAACTAAAAGTTTTACACTTCAATAGTATAGTTGGTATGTATACTGTCTTAAAATTCAAGGCCCAAACATATAATAAAAGTATAATAAAGAGACCTACCACAAAACAAAAAAAAAAGCTAATTTTTGCTACTTGAATTGTAGTAAGTTTCCCCACAGTTTTGAGTAAGGATTCTTGTTCTTTCACAGTTGGATATGACATGCGAGACAACTTAGCTTCCAATGCATGGCTTGACGGAAGCTGTCGAATCTCCATGATATTACTGAACCTTACACGAGACTTTTTTGGAACTAGAAGGAAAAAGTATAGTACAAATTATTAAACGTTTCTCCTCACATCCAACTAAAGTCACATTTTAATTTACTAATAAATGCATATTATTTAATCCATCTATGATCAGACTTGAACAGTCAACAAAAAACTGGTTATATCATTATCTGAGGCAGCTTTGCTCATTCAAAAAAAGTTAACAGAAAAAAAATGCTTACATCTATAAAAATGTTTTAAAGGTTTAAGGTACGACCAATATTCAAACAAGATTTCTGCAACTGTATATACAGTTTACACAATTGCCTAGTTCAGGATTATAGTACGATTATCATTTTAGCATTTATAGTAAATTTTTTAAATTTTTCCTCATAATCAATTTATGAGAATTAGTTTCCATTCAAGAATACAGAATATTCCTCTATACGACCATTCATTGCAAAAGAACATGATGAATAAATACGACCTTATGTTGAAGCTGGCATTTTTTACTAAAGTCACAGAACCAGCAAAATTCCTATAATTGACTATCAAGTTTTTTGATGGCATAGTTGAAGATAATATTGTTCATTAAGAAAAAAAGTATATATATAAAGCACAGAGATTTCTGGTATTTGGAAATTATTTCTAGTTGAATTAATAAAAACTTCAGTCATATTTCTGGAAGACTACAGGTCAAGGCAATACCAAGTAAACAGGACAACTGCCAAGTGTTCTCAAAAATCACTAAGTTCTGAAATGGCTTTAATGAAGCTAAGATTTCCACCCATATCTAAGATATGAAATTCTAAGTTTTGCTTACTTTTTTCAGTATCAATATTTGTGTTCTCAGGTTTTTCACTGGGAAGATCATGAAATTTGACAGGAACATACAAAGGTTCACTCTGGAACATACCAGAAACAGAAACAAATACAAACAAACATGTAATAGCTGATATAGTGGATAAAATTTAAGTGAAGTGTTTGTAGGCACAGATACCTCTCAAAACATGACTGTTCACCACCATGTTTTTACAGCATAATTTTCTCAAAATGCATTTTCAAGACTTAAAGGAGAAACTCAAACAATGCACATAGGTACAATGACAGAAAAGAATCAGTTTCAAGTTTGTAAGTGTAATAATACCACATTGGTACCTTATGATATTTAACATTTAAATGTCATAAAAGCAGACCCATCTCTCAATTAACAGATTACCTTACATTCCTTTTCACTCATCCTATATAATAAAGAAGTAATATGGAAATTGACAGTCACACCCTTGCACAATATGGCCACTCCCATGTGGTCACAAAATGGCCAGCAGAAAGAGGACAGTTGTGGGCAATCAGGCCAGCAGGGGAGGGTAGTTAGGGGCAACCACGCCAGCAGAGGAGGGAAGTTGGGGGCAACCAGGCCTGCAGGGAAGGGCAGTTAGAGGGAGGACCAGACCTGCAAGGGGAGGGCAGTTAGGGGCAACTAGGCCAACAGGGGAGGGCAATTGGGGGGAGGACCAGGACTGCAAAGGAAAGCATTTGTGGGGAGGACCAGACCTGCAGAGGAGGACAATTTGGGGGTAACCAGGCTTGCAGGGGAGGACAATTAGGGGCAACCAGCAATTGGGCTGGCAGGGAGCAGTTGGGCTGTTGATCAGGCTGACAGGGGAGTAGTTAGGGGATGATCAGGCTGGCAGGCAGAAGCAGTTAGGGACAATCAGGCAGGCAGGCAGGAAAGCAGTTGGGAGCTAACAGTCTCAGATTGTGAGAGGGATGTCCTGTCGGATCACGCCTAAACAGGCAGTTGGACATCCCCTGAGGGGTCCCAGATTGGAGAGGGTGCAGGCTGGGCTGAGGAACACCCTCCCCAGTTCACTAATTTTGTGCACTGGGCCTCTAATTATTTTAATGAATACATGTTGAGTCCCACTATGTCAGGTGTTTTCCTACTTCCTGAAAATATAAGAGTGAATCAAGTGTCCTCAGAGATCATGTAGTCCAAAGGGAAAGGCAGTGAACAGATAATCATCTATATAATATGTAAATATATTTGCCAACTTGTTTTCTCTTATTACTTAAGATTCAACTAAAACCAAAAATTCCTGAAAACGTTTTTAGCGTTAATAGATAAGAAAAAAAAAGCTACCTTTTACCAGTTCTTGGTATGTACCAAGTACCAAGTCCAGAGCAGTTAAACATACATTTCTCATTAGCCCTTGCAACAAGTTTATAAAATGGTATTCTTAAAGAATTTTTCTAGAAGCTGAGATATAATAATCCAGTGGTAGACAACAGAATTAAGCCAGGTTTGTCTAACATGTTCTAAAGGTCTATATTTTTAAGTGGTTTTAAACTCCTCAACTGTTTTTGCAAATATTGCTCAGATAATCCATATTAAAAAAATAATTCTCCAACCATGCTGTTTCTTAAGTTAACATAAAATTGTGTTTTATATCTTTGATCTCTCTTTTAACTCCCAGAGTATAGAACTCCATCAATTAAAAATATTCAGTAAATGAAGAAACTATAGAATCTGGAAATAGATGAGGTCTCTTGTTACACTGAACTTTTCATTATGGCATTTGGCTTAGAATGATTTTGACCTATCAATCTTAAAGATAATAGCAAAAATTAGTAGAAGAGTAAGTTGCCATCTTAGCTCTGCTTTCTACACAGAAAGAGACAACTGATAATACTCTGTTGATGCTTATGATCCCGGAGAAATGAGATGACATTTTCCCTAAGCTTCATAGCACCTGGTAACCTACCCTGAATACAAATGTAGTTTTAGAAGCTGGACAAACAAAAAAACCAAGCTAATGCATATAAATTTATATTAAATTTTAGAGCAACTTTAAAATTCTTCTCAGACAAAATGCCATATTTTGAACAATACATTAAAAAATGTTTTAGTGATGGTCTAAATATATATTTTAATATATTATCTCTCCAATGAGATTATAAATGTTTAATATAAATGCATTACTTTATCTGCTTATTATCCATCTTCTTCTCCTTCCCAAACTTATGTCTCACTACTAGAATGTAAACTATATTTCCAGAGTCAAAAACAAGTGCTTAATACAGATTAAAATTTATGGGAAAAATAAAAAATCTGCCTATAAATTCTTAGTGTCAAGCAAATACATGTGTTTCTACGCGGTAATAATCCTATATAATAAAAGGCTAATATGCAAATCAACCAAATGGCAGAACAACTGGTCATTATGATGCACAATGACACTAGGGGGGCAGACGCTCAATGCAGGAGCTTCCCCCTGCTCCCCTCAGGAAGTCAGCCTAAGCTGTCAGTCAGATATCTCTCAATGGTTTACAGGGTGAGGGACCTCCTCTCCAGTGCACGAATTTCGTGCACCGGGCCTCTAGTATAACAACAAACATGAAGTGACAAAGCTTTTAAGAAACGAAGGGCAAAGGGCTGCCCATCACTATTTTCACTCTTTATCTATTTCCCTCCCCCTCTCTCCCCTGTAGTAGTTGAATTACTTATTTTTTGGCCCCAGGTATTCCTAAAAAAAGAGAGTACTAAGCTAAAATAATCACAGAGGGTACCAAATGTTTATATATATTCTAATGTAGCTATGATAACAGTTCTTCCCACTACAGCTCACCTCTATCTGCTCCATTCCTGACAAAAAAAAGGAAAGACTTACCAAAGAGCTATTCATAGTTGAATCTGTTGTGCAGGCAGCAAAATAACTTTCAGCATCTGCAAACTACAGGTAACAGGACAAAAAATTAAATTAAACTGGTGATAATGTAGGACTAGTGTCAGTAACAGCTTAAAAGAATAGAATAAAAAATCCAGAGTAGATCTATAAGAATATAACTATTATGAATATTGCCAAGTATTCCACCATGCAAGGTTGGTACTATCTTCATTTTAAAGAAACTGAGACTAAGAGATTTTACCTAAATAACAAAGTTAGGATTAAACTCAAGTTAGTCTAACTCTAAAATGTATGCTCCTTTTACAATACTATTATAATATTTCAGATTAGCAGGGAAAGGAAAGAGTGGTTAGTGAAAAAGACAAATAACATCTTCATATTATCATAACAGTATTAATCAAGAATTCCCTAAATGGATCTCAGGGGCTAGACCATGCCCTGAGAACCATGGTGCTAGTGGTGTATAAAAATGCTTTTATTCATACCCACAGCTACCCACTCATTATCCTTGCTTAATCTCTAGAGGTTAAATAACTTGACCAAAATCACACAATCTTGACAGAACAAGATTCAAACATATAACTCATGCTATTAAGAATGTTTGTATATCAATAAGAAAAAGTCAGTGTTGAAAAATGGACAAGATATATAGACAACAGACAAAAGATTTCTATTGTGCAACAAATATATGAAAGAGTAACCCAAACCATGTATACTAAATAAGATGCTACTGATCACTTATCAAGTTGGCAAATGTTAGGGTTTTGGTAAGGATTCAATCTCATATACTGCTAACAGAGATATAAGTTAGGTATAACTATAAGACTAAACTTATTTCTGCTATAGATCATTTGAAGTATTATTACATAAATATATAGCTATAGAAAGTATCAAATATTTATAGTGGCCTTAGAATGGTGAGACTGTGGATAAACTATTCTTGTTCTTTTTAAAAAATATATATTTTATTGATTTTTTACAGAGAGGAAGGGAGAGGATAGAAAGTCAGACACATCAATGAGAGAGAAACATCGATCAGCTGCCTCCTGCACACTCCCTACTGGGGATGTGCCCACAACCAAGGTACATGCCCTTGACCGGAATTGAACCTGGGACCATTAATTCCGCGGGCTGATGCTCTATCCACTGTGCCAAATCTGTTTCGACCAGTAAATTTCACTTTTGTAAAAAATGAAACAAATGCACACATGAAAAAAAAAATCTGCAGGATATATGCCAAAAAACTGTCAATGGTTATTCCTTGAATGGTAGAATTTATTATTTCTTGTCTATATTTTCTAAATTTTTGACAATGTACATGTATTCATATACATCTAACTTTTCTAAATGAAATACTACAACATATATACATTTCTATGTCTATATATTCCTCTTAAAAAATAATATATATACACACACATATTTTTCATAAGTTAAATATTTGTGCACATATAAGTGCATACTTCCAGGCTTTACCTCAAAGAGTTACTGAAAAGCCCCTGACAAAAATCAAATGACTGCATTTCTCTCAAGAATACACTCATTAGATAAGATATAATAGTATTTTAATCTACACAAAAAATAGTAGACAAAAGAATAGGAGTGACAGAACAGAAAATAAAACAGTACTCACCAGGGAAGGAAGGGAGGAGGGACATGGGAGTTGTTTAATAGGCACAGTGTTTCTGTTTGGAATGATGAAAAAGTTCTGGAGTGGATAGTGGTGATGTTTGCAGAGCAAAATACTGCCACTGAACTATATACTTTTTAAAATGCTTCAAAATGCCAAATTGCCCTAGCTGGTTTGGCTCAATGGATAGAGCATCAGCCTGCAGACTGAAGGGTCCGAGGTTTGATTCCAGTAAAGGGCACATGCCCAGATTGCGGGCTCAATCACCAGTAAGTGGCATGCAGGTGGCAGCCAATCAATGATTCTTTCTCATATCTGATGTTTCTATATCTCTCTCCCTCTCCTTTACTCTCTGAAATCAATAAAAATATATTTTTAAAATAAAATATTTCAAATAGAAACTTTTGTTATATATATTGCACACAAAAAAACGGGAAAAGAAAAAAATGGTTAAAATGATAAATTTGATGTTATGTATATTTTACCATAATTTTTAAAAGAAAAGGGGAGAGATAATAAAAAAGGATTGAGACAGTTTTATATTCTTCATTCAGTTTCTATTTCTATGAATCAGCATGCTGTATTACATCACTGAAAGAACATAATTTGTTTAGCCAAACATCTGAAACATGCCCTGAAATATTTGCATTTAAACAAATAAACCTCGAATAATTTTTCTTTTAAAATCAACACTATAACCAACTAGATGATAATCATCCAGTCCACAAAAGATCAGAGATCCAGATATTATTCTCCTTCCTTACTTCCATCATCATCTCCACATTAAATGATTTAGGCTAGTTCAAAAATGTTTAACAATTCAGAGGATGTCATGAGATAAAGAAAGGAGGGTGATAATATACCTTTGATTTCTCACAAGATATTCTGATAGGAAGGTGATTAAAAGAATACATTTAAAGTTTTGGACAAAAGTAAGTCTTATAATATGCTATGTTCACTCACTTAACTGAACAACTTAAAATTGGATTGTCCTTCAAGAAACTAATACATCTTTAAACTTTGAAAAACTATATATGTCTCCAACAAACATTTAAAATGGAAAACTTACAAAAGCGGCATGCTTTCCTCGGAATCCTCTTGTACACTGTTGTCTCCATGGCTTCCAAATAATAAAACCCAAAAGGTACAGAACAAACATCGATGTTTTTGCAAAGGTGCTGAAGAACGGTTTATTGTACTGAGTAAAAACATACTAGAGAGAAAAAAAGTTACATAAACTATGAGATGACTTTACACCTAATTACTTATCTCCAATAAAATAAAGCATTACATTATTTTTAACTCTAAAAGTTTATTTGGAAAGAAAAACTCTAAAGGGATTATAAAAATGCTTTAGATTCATTTCTGAATATTATATTTGCCTTGAAAAAAAAAAAGGATAATATACCTAAACAAAGCACTAACAACTTACAAAAACAAGTTCTGTTCAACATTCACTGAAAACCTACTATGCAATAGTATTTATGGTAGAAGCTAAGGAAAAATTAAGACAGGCTTTCCTGAATGGAGAGTATACATCATAATCTGCTAAAAAACCATGACAGGGGTATGGAGGATACCATGGGAGTAGTAGCAAAGGGAGACAGGGCCATTTTAAAGGTTATGGAAGTTTCCTAAAAGAAACTATTCTTGTGCTGCCTGAACAGTTAGCCCAAGTAACAGGCAATGAAATGGAATGGTGTATGAAGAAAACTGTATGAAATTTAAAGTTATTAGGCAATTATACAAAATATGTAATCTTTCTTTAAAGTAGAAATAACAGTATGAACTCATGATGTTTCCTTTCCTAAAAAAAAAAGTTTTAGTTATCTGCACTGAAAGACCCAGAAAAAATGACAACCCTGGAGGAATTGGCACTTCTAGAATCCAGATAGTGATATGAGCCATGGGTTATTAAAGAAATGACTACATCCATGTATAGGGCAGGAAATATACCAGATGAATTTGGGGTATCTTGTGCCAGAAAGCAGCTAGAATGTTAAAAACTAAAGAGATCACATGTTAAAAGGGTATTAGAGAAAATATGAAGGGGCTCCCAGTGGTCAAAGATAGGAAACTTAAGTGTCAAAAGAAACAGCTACAATTGTTTGAAACATCAAGTTTCAAACAAAAGTCCATGAATGTATAATGATACTAAAGAAACCCTCAATGGTTACTACTGGAAGTTGTTAGGCAAAGAATCAAGATTAATCCAACATTTTTTCTATAAACCATGTTTCAGGATAACCAAACAGTAGTTGTGAAAAAGTATTCCTTAAAGAATTTCAGCTAATAAATGTAGAAAAAATGACCCTTAGAAAAATCGCCATTTTTACCACTTCTAATGAAATACTCTATCTGAGCAATAGTCATATGGATATTCAACTATTACTTACAGGTTGATAAGGAACTTTATAGTTCTCATACTGGCATTACCTATGGTAAGACTTGCAGCCATTATGTGCCTCATGTTGTGATATGAAAGGAAGTACCCAGTACCACCAAGGTATTTTTTCCTAAATACTGAATCAGAATCAAATCAATACTGTACACCAATCTGCCATTTTATAGGAAACTAGAGTCCCAGTGCATGGATTCCTGCACCAGTGGGAGCCTCAGCCTGGCCTGTGGGGATGGGACTGAAACCAGTTCTCCAACAATCCTGAAGAGCCCCAGATTACGTGAGGGCACAGGCCAGTGCATGATTGGGGCCAGGGAGGGATCACAGGAGGGCTCCAGAGCAAGTCCAGCCCATCTTGCCCAGTCCCAATTGGCTGGACCCTACCAGCAAGCTAACCTACAGGTTGGAGCGTCTGTCCCCTGGTGGTCAGTGTGCATCATAGCGACTGGTTGAACAGTTGAACAGTTGGACATTTAGCATATTAGACTTTTATTATTTAGGATAAAAAAAGAGGAGCAAGTTAAATGATATCCTAAGGAAGCAATCAATCAAATCCAGAATGTGTTATGGACTAAATGTTTGAGTCTCCCCAAAATTCATGTTAAAATCCTAACTAACTTCCAATATAGTGATGTTAGGAGGTGGGACTGTGGGTAGAGAGCTCTGATTAATGAGATTAGTTCCACATAAAAAAGAATCTAAAGAGCTCTGCCTTGTGAGGACACAGTGAGATAACGACCACCTAAGAACTAGGAAGCAGCTCCACACCAGACAGAATCTGCCTGCATTTTTACCATAGTCTTTTGATCCTCCATAACTGTGAGAAATAAATGTTTGTTGCTTGAGTAACACAGCCTATGGTGGTTCTGCCAAAGCACCCCAAACAGACTAAGGCAATGTGATATATCCTGCAGGAAAAATGATAGTTTCCCCAACAAATCAATGGCATGATAAAAGGAGGGGGGCAGGGGCATACAGTTAAAGAATAAAAGTGACTTAGGAATTATAACAAATGAAATGTGTGATCTTTTGTTTAGATCTTAAACTAAAAAGATGTCCTTGATATAACTAAAAAATAATTATATATGGACTGGATATCTGTATTTAAGGAATTAATTTTGTTAGGTATGTTAATAGCATGGTGATTATATTTTTTAAAATGAAGTCATTTTCAGTTTGAGATGGATATAAAAGAATTTTTACATGAAACCAGAAGTTTAAAAGATCAGCAAAATTTGACAATTGTTAAAAGTAAGTTATGGGCACATGAAAATTCATTATACTACTCCCTACTCTGTATATATTAAATATTTTCCATAATAAAAAGATTGATTTTCCTTTTTTAAACTGTATTTTTATTGATTTCAGAGAGAAAGGGAGAAGGAGGGAGAGTTAGAAACATCAATGACGAGAAAGAATCATTAATCGGCTGCCCGCTTCATGCCCCTCACTGGGGATCCAGCCACAACCCAGGCATGTGCCCTGACCGGGAATAAATCGTGACCTCCTGGTTCATAGGTCAACGCTCAACCACTGAGTCACGCCAGTCAGGCCGATTTTTTTTTTTTTTTACATACGTAATTTTTAAGTTCAAAAGTTTGATAAGCATATTTGTACTAAAGAATTAGACGTATTACATATGCTCTTGAATAATGAAATTATAAAATATCCTCTCAGTAACAGATTTTACTTTTTAAAAAATAGAGACATACACACAAAAAAATAGGGACAAGTTTTTTGTGTTTTTTACTTTGCTTAGATATGGATTGCTAAATTATAATTTAATCAGGTACTCTTTTGCTGTAAATTTTCTTGCCTGATAAATAAAAAACCAAACTATCTAAAACTAAAATAAAAGTTTAAAGATAGGCTTATTTCTCTGTCAACATTAAAGGTATTTTTAACAGAATATTAATCTAAAAAAAAGGGTTATAGAAGAGTTAAAAATAAATAGCCTGTTTTATTCCAGAGCCTAATTCCAAAAAGACTAAAAATTTATTTATTCTTTAGATACAGTGTCAATGGCAACTATTCACTTAGCTACGATGTGAGATGACCAGCAGTATCAAATGGCTTCTTCTGACATTTCAGGCCATTTTATAAATGTTAGTTTATTTTTGTATTATTAGCCTTATGATTGTAACATGTAAGTTTAAATACAGTAATTTCTGAAAATAAAATCGCTTGTCTTTTTAGAGATCACTAACCAAACAGAATAACTGCACTAGTAGAGAGAAAAACTAGCTTGTGAATTCAAAATACCATGATACTGCCAATAAGTCATGCTCCTGAATAGCGCATCCATCGGCCTATGGACTGGAGGGTCCTGGGTTAGATTCCAGTCAAGGGCACATGCCCAGGTTGCAGGCTCCATCCTCAGTAGGGGTCATGCAGGAGACAACTAATCAATGATTCTCTCTCATCATTGATGTTTCTATCTCTTCTTCTCTCCTCTCTAAAATCAATAAAAATATATTTTTAAAAAATTTAACTAAAGGCAATCACTGTACTTTACAGTAGTAAAGTTTAAATCTGCAGATAAATATACATGAAACCATCATGCATGTGTACAACAGTGAACTGTACATTACAACTCTGATCACTTTCACTCATTTGTCCAAAAGCATTCTTACATTCTACTAAATGGTGACAAATGGTTTTGCATCCTAGATGGTTGTTCCCTTAAAAATAGCATTTACAGAGGAAGAAATTGAACTTAGAAAAACACACACACTCAGAAACACCTTCAAATATTAAGAAAATATGCATATACTCGCTTTCTAAATAACCCCTAAAAGATACAAGAAACTTGTACAAAAAAACGAAGAGTATCTTTTCAGTTTCAACTTCACTCTAATTCAATATCAAAGAAAACATAAATAATTCAACAATATTCAAAACACTGCTTTCAATAAGCAGGAGAGAGAGTAATGCCTAGAGATAGGACAGATGAAGAGGGATGCTATTATTATAATGGAGCATCATTCCAGGACAAGCACTACATACCGAAGTGAGTTCTGAGGAGGCAACCCATATCACATCCACAAGCAGGAGAATAACAATCCCAAGAGCCAGGCGCCTGCGTTGAGTGAAACCACTGCTCTGAGTGTTCATTCGGTTCATGATAAATACACACACCATTTGCAGTCTGTTTAAGAAAGGGAGAGGATTCTTTAAAAAATAATAACAACATAAAAATGAGAAAATGAATAGGACAGAAACATCGGACATGTGTTCCAATCCTCAGTTTGAAAGTCACACAGTCATTAAAAGGTGCTTGATTTACCTTATTTTCAAGGCCTTTCGGAGATCTTCAAGAGCAATGCCTGAAAACTTGGCGGATCTGAGTCTAAACGGAGGTGAAGAACTCAACGCGCCTAATTGGGGACGAAGAGCTTAAAGTAAGATTCATCACATCTTTTGTACCTGTCTTTAAAAGGAACGCAAATAAAATACCCCAGTGTGTTAAACATAACTGACACGCCTCTCTAGACTTCAAATTCTAATCAGAGAATTACATTACACAAAAAAATTAAAAAAGCAATATTCCGCACACCGCACACAGAATAGCAGCGAACTACTGGACAGGAGCTCTGAACTGCACACAGAACCAGTTCCCCATCTCCAGGAGAGCCCCCCGCCTCTCCCCTGGGGACCAGGGCTCCACACGCGCCGTTTCTAAGCGTCTTCGCTGCCCCGATCAAGAGCGGGGTTCGGGCGAAAGGGAGTCATTTGTTGTGAGTGGTGGGGCGCGTTTCCAGGCGCTCACGTGGTAACGGGGAAGGATCCCCCACCACCCTGCCACTGTATCTAGATCTGTTAGACCGAGATGGCAATTCACACGAGCTCAGAGGAAACAGCTGTTACGGGGAACCCTCCTCCTTTTTTGAAGGAACAAGTGTGGAGCCAGTGACGCCTCCCAGGAGCGTCCACATCCCGAGGCGGCGGCGCTCAAGCAGCTTCCTCGGCTCCGGGAGTCGCGCCCGTCGCCAGCCCGGCAGCCTCCCCGTCAGGCCGCCCGGCAGACCGTTAACGGCGCTTCGGCCGCCGCTCAGGGCCCAGTTCGTGGGGGCTGTTCGCGGGTACGCGGGTCCAGTATGGGCCCTGCCTGCCTACCTGGCCTTCCTGCCCAACGGAGGCGTCGTGGCGGCACCATGAGCGGACCGGCCCGGCCCTGCCGCCGCCCAGCGCCACAGCCACGGCCTCAGACTCACAGAGCGGTCGCGGCGCCCGGCATTGCGCCGCGCCGGAGGCCCAGCCCCTGAAGCCGAGGTGCCCCTCCGAGCGAGAGCGAGAGCGAGGCTGCCGATGCCACCCAGCTCCGCGGGGCCCGGGAGGGCGGGGAGCGGCGAAGCGAGAGGACCACACAAGCAGCGATGGCCGCGGAGCCCGGAGCTGGCCCCTGCGCCGACCCCACCCCCAGCTGGTCGGTCCCTCGCGGCCCCGCCCCCTCCCCCGCCCCCGCCCCACGGCATCGGCGCGTGATTACGTCACGCGGAGGCGGCGGCGGGCCGGGGGTGTGTCCCGGCTGATTCGCGGCGCTGAGTGGGGCGCTGCTGGGCGCTTTGACGCGGCGGTGACGCCCAGGAGGAGCGGGGTTAGGGTTAGAAGAAAAGGTGCGGGAAGAGCGGAGTTAGGAAGACAGGGTGCCGGGCGCGGTGGAGGGAGAAAGGGGAGCCGGTGGACATGGGTGGCTGGGCGGAGCTAGAGCTCGGGAAGTGGCCGAACTGCCCCTTGACCCCGGACCAGAGCAAGAGCTGTCAATTGTTTTACAAAGTTCCCCCAAGGAACTCTCAACATTCATAAAGTCAAAGTGGCTTGTGAGGATCTTTGCTTTCTGGAACCTTTTGTGTGTAAACAGCATCCCAGCTGTTGGAGTTATCGAAACTGTGCTCCTTCACCTCCCTGGCCCTCAGTTTCCTCATTTGAGAAGTGGGCATAATAATAGTACCTGACTCATCTATTTTATTTATATAGATAGATAGATAGATAGATAGATAGATAGATAGATAGATAGATAGATATAGATAGATATAGATAGATATAGATAGATATAGATAGATATAGATATATAGTTATATAGATATATAGATATATAGATATATAGATATATAGATATATTCCTTCCTGGCTTACATGTGTGCAAATGTGAAAGGCTTAGATAATTTGTGGCACGTAGTAAGAACTGCACAAATGACAGTAATTAACTATAGATTTTTTTTAACCATCTTTTGACTATTCTACAAAAAATAAGGTTTGGCCAGCATACTGATTTATATTTAGAAAACAAAAACGAGACAAAAAGGTTTTGTAACTTAACTTTTGTAACATCTTTATCAGATGATGGGAAGAAATTAAATTTGCTTACATCTGTCATCACCTGTTAAACCTCGGTTTTCTGAAATCAAATACATATTCAAATGACAGAACCACACCAATGGATTTTTTTTGTGTTAATCCAATAAATTATCAGCATGAAGTATCTAATCATTCAGAAATCTATCATGCAAAATAGAAAAATCTTAACCATCTACTTGAATTACTAGTTAGGGAAAATTTGGTTGTATGACATTAATCAAATTATTTCAGCATCTGTTTTATTCTTTCATTAACTTTCTTTAAAGTGTCAGGCTTATAATATGTTTAAATTATTTTGTTACATTTATGATATGTAAACTGAAAAAAATCTCTATATATAAAAGCCTAAGTTATCAAATGACTGGTAGTTATGATGTGCACTGACCACCAGGGGACAGATGCTCAACACACAGTATTGGGCTCCCTCCTGTCTGGATCAGGCCTGCAGGGATCAGGCAAAAACCAGCTATCCAACATCCCTTGGATGGGTCCTGAATTGCCAGAGGGCACAGGCCAGGCCGAGGGACCCCATTGGTGCACAAATCTGTGCACCATGCCTCTAGTAATAGCATAAAGAATAACCTAGTATCTAACAGGAACACTAGGTTCTAATTTTTAATCTGACCACAATTTGTTCCCATAATCTTGAAGATTATTATTCTCTACTTTGCCTCAATTCCCCATCTATAAATATGCTGATACTGTTGTTTATAAATAATGCAAATGATAACACTTTGAATGGAAGTCCTGCAACTAGACAAGTAGAGGAGAAAGCACATGGAGACTAGTAGGAGGGGCAGAGTCATGGATGGAGGAGAGGCATGGATGGACTGACCTGACACCAATATGTGGTTATTGTTTTTTTTTTTAATCAGCAGGGTTATGTGGCTCTGGGGGCCTCTAGTGAAGAGCAAAGGGACCCACCCCACACCCGTTCCCCCAGCTCAGGATTCCAGAACTGGGAAGAGAAGTCCCTATAACTTCGGGCTGTAAAAAGCAGCAGGGATTGTGACTGAGTAGCACAAAAGTTGCTGGAATCACAGGGAATTCCCCTAAAGGGGCCAGTGCATGGACTTACTCAGACTTGATCCCTCTGAACTACAACTCTGAGGTGGTGGCTTGAAAAGAACCTGGGATATTAGGGGAGGAACTCGATTGTCTGGCATTAGAGCAAGAACTCTTGTGGGTGGCTTCCTCCCAGAAGGGTGCTTGTAGATGTCATTGTTCCTATGCTGAGACCTCCCCTGTCCCAGAGCTGACTGGCAGCCATATCTGAATTTCCATAAGCTTGGCTCACACTGTTCACTCACCCTGATTCTCCGAGGCCTCACCAAAGCTGTTTGCAGCAGCTTTTCCATATGAATGGCCTGTCCTGGTTCAGGCTTCAGACTTTCCTAAAATCTCTTAAACAAGCAGCATCTGACTTCAGATTGCCCCATCCCTATCAATAAGAGGCCTAAAACCCAGTACTAACAACAGCCTGCCTCACCAGGGCACTTCTAAGCCCAATACAAGTAGCAGCCATCTGCAGATCTCTCTGGGTGACCCTAGGCAGTGGATTAGTAGAATCAACATTATTAAAATGTTCATATAATTCAAAGCAATCTATAGATTCAATGCAATCCTTATTAAATTACCAATGGCATATTTCACAGACCTAGAACAAATACTCCAAAAATTCATATGGAAACAAAAAAGACACTGAATAGCCACAGAAATTGAGAGAAAGAAGAACAAAGTTGGAGGGATCACAATACCAGCTATCATACTATAAAGCCACTGTAATCAAAATAACCTGGTACTTGCACTAGAATAGGTATATAGATCAATGGAACAGAACAGAGACTCCAAAAATTGACCTAAGCCGTTATGCTCAAGTAAGATTTGACAAAGGATGCAAAAGCGAGCATACAATGGAGTCGAGACAGTCTCTTCAATAAATGATGTTGAGAAAATTGGACAGATCCATGCAAAATAATAAATAAAACTAGACCACCAAAAAAATGAAACTAGACCACCAACTTACACCATACACAAAAATAATTTCAAAATGAATAAAAGACAAATGTAAGGCATGAAAACATAAAAATCCTAGAAGAAACAATAGGCAATAAAATATTAGACATCTCTCGTAGCTATATGTTTGCTGATACATCTCCTAGGGCAAAGGAAATTAAGGAGAAAATAACAAATGGGACTTCATCAAAATGAAAAGCTTCTGTGCAGCAAAAGAAACCATCAACAAAGTGAAAAGGGAGCCCACTGTATGAGAGAACATATTTGGCAATGATATATCTGATAAAGTGTTAGTATCCAGAATATATAAGGAATGCATACAATTTAACAAAAAGGAAGACAAAGAATCTAATTTTAAAAATGGGCAAAGGACCTACATAGACACTTTTCCAAAGGAGACAATACAGATGGCCAAGAGACAAATGAGAAAAAATGCTCAGTCACTGATCATAAAAGACATGCAAATTAAAATAACAATGAGGTATCACCTCACATCTGTCAGAATTACTATCATCAACAAATCAACAAATGACAAGTGCTGTTGAGGATGTGGAGAAAAAGGAACCCTCGTTCACTGTTGGTGGAATGCAGACTGGTGCAGCCATTATGGAAAACAGTATGGAGTTTCCTCAAAAAGTTAAATATGGAACTGCCATTTGACCTAGTGATCCCACTTCTAGGAATATATCCTAATAAACCCAAAAGATGTATCAGAAAGAATCTATGCACCCCTATGTTCATAGCAGTATGAGTTACAATAGCTAAGATATGGAAACAGTCCAAGTTCCCATCAGTAGATGAGTGAATAAAAAGCTGTGATATATTTACACCATGAAATACTGTTCAGCATTAAAAAGAAGAATCCCTTACCCTTTGATATAGCATAGTAGGATCTGGAGAGTATTGTGCTAAGGGAAATAAGCCAATCAGAGAAAGACAAATATCGCATGATCTCACTCATGTGTGGAATCTAATGAACAAAATAAGCTATTGAACATAATAGATCCAGAGACATGCAAGCATGGAAGAGACTATGTAATCTCAGTATATATATTACTGTTCTATATAGTTTACACCATACATTTATAACACTGTAATCCCAGTAACTCCAAAGAACAAAATGTTATATTCCTAGCATGGGCCCTTCTATGTCAATTGATCAAAAAGTATTTATCGATGCTTTTTTGTATAACCAGAGCTAGACAATGTGGGGAAATTCATTGACTCTGCAAATACTTATTGAGTGTCTGCTACATTCCATATTTCCTTCAAGACACAGGATCATCTTTGTTGTTGTTGTTAATCTTCACCCAAGGATTTTTTTCCCCATTGATTTTCAGAGAGCATGAAAGGGAGGGAGGTTGGAGGGGGGTGACAGAGAGAAACATGAATGTGAGGGAGACACATCAACTGGTTGCTTCCTGCACATCTCCCAGCCAACACTGGACCATCGTACTAGTAGAATGACCTTAACTTCAAGGTACTAGAGCTATAGCAATAAACAAAACAAATGAGGCCCTTATATTTTGGAGCTTATTTTCTAGAGGGGGAAATAGACATTAAATAAGCAAGCAAATACATAAGTGAGTAAATACAGATTGTGATACTCCAAGAGAGATAAACAGGGAGATGTGATAGTAACTAGAAGAGACCAGTTCTCAATGGACCTGTTAGAGGAGGCCTCTCTAAGGAGGTGACTTTTGTTCTAAAAACTGCGATCGAATCAGTAATGTAAACATCTGTGGGGAGAGTGGCCCAATGGAGGAAATAACTGGTGAGTTTAAAAGAGAAGACCAGGTGTGGCTAAAACATTGGTGGGCAAGAAGTATTAGATAGGAGTGGAGAGGTAGGCAGCAGACACATGCAGAGTCCTGAGTAAATTGGTAAAAGGTTTGAATTTCCTTCTTAGTGTAATGGAAAGTTATTGTTTCATTTTAAATAAGGAGGTAACAATATTCTGGGTGAAAAAACATTTTTTTAATTAAGCTTCAAAATGAAGAACGAATAGAAGGGTGGATAGGAAGAAAAGGAGTAATTAGAAGGTTATTGTGAGAACCCTAAGAGAGAGAACAACGTCTTGGATTTGATAAGGAGCCATACAAATGTAAAGAAATGTACAGACTTGAGATAGATTTTGAGAATAGAACTTGCTAATAAATTGGATGTGGTATTGACAGGAGGAGTATTAAATATTATCCCTAAAGCAGAGACAATCTCCATATTTTTCATGCCTAAAAAAGTACTCAGAACATGCACATATATGTTGGATGAATAAACTGGCTGAGCATTTAGAAATGTAGAAACCAAAAAAGAAATACAGCCCTAGCCAGTTTGACTCAGGGGATAGAGCATCAGTCTGCAGACTAAAGGGTCCTAGGTTCAACTGTGGTCAAGGGCATGTACCTCCGTTGTAGGCTTGATCCCTGGCCTTGGTTGGGGCAAGTGTGGGAGGCAACCAATCCATGTGTTTCTCTCTGGCTTTCCCTCTCTCTTCCACTCTCTCTAAAAATCAATGGAAAAATGTCCTCAAGTGAGGATAAAAAAAAAATCAACTATTGATAGGGTTTAGCAACCCTTGAAGGAAGTAGAGAAATATAAATCCTTTTAAAAACATTCTTGATTTGCCTCCTAAATATATATATATCAGCAGTGAGCTAATGCATATGTGGATATTGTTAGGGCAGGTTTTAAAAAGCAGTGCCTTGAAAAATTAAAAATACCTAAAATGTTGCTTCATCTTTCAAAGTCCCTTATATTGTGCTTTCAATAGGTTTGAACTGCATGCAGTTCAATTAAGATACAAATTAGGGATTTTCAAAATCAGAAATTTGTGGATGGTGAGAAGACCATGTAGCCAAAGCTCTCTGAAAGTCCTTGTCTTAGAATGACCGTGACTTCAGCTTCTCCCAATGCCAGGGAGTTGGCCTCATTAATGTTTCCTTGGAGCAGCTGTTATCACTGACCCAGTATGAGTTTTGAGGTCACTAAGTATGAAAAGGACACATGAAATAGGAAATTTTGAAAAATATGGTTAGTCTACTATGCTTAGCATTAACGTTTTAGCAAATATTAAAATAGTATTTTTTTCAACAGCAGTTTTAGGTTCATAGCAAAATTGAGAGTGAAATACAGAGTTCCCATATATTCCCTGCTCCCCACCTACAGCCTCCCCCTCTACCAACATCCTACACCAGAAGATAGCATTTTAAATGTGGTGATTTTACATGCACATACTTTTTCCATGCCTCTCTTGCCTGACAAAATTAAAACAATTAAAAGATGGTTTTTCCTAATGTGCATTCATTGCAGTGAAGACGGAGTCTCTCGTAGTTCAGTGTGACTGACCCTTCAGTGTTCCTCACAGACCAAGCTGATCATACCCCAGTCCCTCCCCATGTTCCAGAAAGCCTTTTCTCTTCATTGAGATGTGTCAGTTGCCTTCATCGGACCACCTTTCTTGCCAGACTTACACTGTCAATGATGCTTTTCCTTAAATAAATGAAAATATAATTTTATAAAAACTAATTGCATACCATGCTGAATTAACCTGTCTGTGTTTTATCATGGGTAGGGCCTTGACCTTTTATTGAAATGTTGCTTCATCATAAAGATTATGTGGAGCCAACACAACCCTTTCTTGTTCCATTCCTGGGACTATCTATGAGATGATTCAGTAGGAACATAATAGGGACACAGAGCACATGAGCAGAAATCTAGGGCGTTGATTCATTAGCTTGCTTTTTATCACAGACCTGCTCTGTGCCAGGTATACTGCTTGCCACACAGTAATAGATAAATCAGAAATGGGCCCTATCTCTGAGGAGCTCAGTTTGCTGTGCTGGTTCTCAATGACCTGATTTTAATTGCTTTCTCCACCCCCACCCCCGCTCCTTTCCCCCCACCACACACACACACACACACACACACACACACACACCACAAAGGATATTTGGCAATATCTGGAGGCTTTTTTGGGTTGTAACAAGAGTGGAGGTGCTACTGGTATCTAGTGAGTAGAAGCAAGGGATGCTGCTAAACACCTTTAGTACATAGGACAGCCCCCTAATAAAGAATGTCAATAGTGTCAAAAACAGTACCAGCCCAAAATCCAACAATCCTGAAGTTACAATAACACAGTCTAAGGAATAGAAATATGTTTCTCCTAAATTTTGCTGAATAGTAAACTGAATCCTCCTTGGAGGATTCCACCTTCTGGGAGCCCTAACTTAGAATGAAGTATTTTAGGTCAACTTAGACAGCTCAAAGTTGCAAACTGTATTAGGTCCAGGCAATTGGTTTTGCTTATTGTGATGTTTTCAGATTCTAGTACAATAATTATCAACCTAGAGACCAATATATAATCACATGGGGAGTATTTTTGGTATTTTTAATCATCACCAGAAGATACGCTTTTATTGATTTTAGAGAGAGGAAAGGAGAGAAAAAAACTGATATGAAAGAGAAACTTTGATTGGCTGCCTCCCGTGTGCACCCCAAATGTATCCCGAAAAGGGATCAAACCTGCAACCTGGGTATGTGCCCTGACCCAGAATCGAATCTACACCCTTTCTGGTGCATGGACGATGCTCCAACTAATGGGTCACCAGCAGGGCAATGACAAGGGGAGTTTTTAAAACTTTTGGTGACCAGGTTGCACTCCTACTTTGGTAGGCAGTAGAGTAGAGAAACAGGCCCAACATAGGGACTTGTAGGCTAACCCTGACCCTAAAGTGTGCTCATTAGTGCTCCCTTTTCCTTTCCTCCCTCCTTCACTCTCTCCTCTTTTTCCCTTCCTTCCTTCCTTCCTTCCTTCCTTCCTTCCTTCCTTCCTTCCTTCCTTCCTTCCTACCTTCCTTCCTTCCTTCCTCTTTCTCTTCCTGTCTCCTTTTCTACTTTTCTTATAGTCTAATCATTTCACAAATATTATCTTCCCAAGAGATGACTCACTAGGATATTTCATCTCTACTTTTTTTTTAGTCTTCTCCTGACATAATATAATGCTAATCATTTAACAGGTGCTAAATAATTGGTAGTTAGTGGCTTAAGAAAAGATCAAGACTCATATCTATATATACAAAAGCCTAAGTGACCAAACAACTGGTTAACCAGTCACTAAGATGTACGCTGACCACCAGGGGGCAGATGCTCAATGCAGGAGCTGCCCCTTGGTGGTCAGTGCACTCCTACAGTGGGAGCGCTGCTTGGCTGACCAACTGGTGCCAGGCACAGGGCTCATAGCTGGCAAGTGCTGCTATGGTGGTGTGAGCCTTTCCCTGTCGGGACTGACATGGCAGGCACAGCAGAGCCAGGATGCGCTGGAGGGAATGGCAGACGGCGTTGGATTTCGGTTTCACCTGATCCCCACAGGCCACACTGAGGGACCCCACCAATGCACAAATCTGTGTATTGGGCCTCTAGTCTTAATATAAAAGCTCTGACTGTAGAGAAAGGAAGAGAGAGGAGCATCAAATATGTTTTAAGATGGCAACTAAATACAATGCAATAGTTCAGAAGGGAAAACACTATCCTATCTAATAAAAGAGTAATATGCAAATTGACCATACCTCCGATCAAGCCATGTGCACAGCCATGCCCCATCAGCCAATCAGGAGCAAATAAATCCCAACCACGATGGCTGCGGCCACTGAGAATAGGAGAAAGGCTTGGGTTTTCCTGGCAATTGAGAAAGCTAAGCTTTCCACCTGCTATTGCTGGTCTAGGCCTCCACTCAATGCTACAAAGTTTCAATTATAGAAGATATATCCCAACAGAAATGGCAGCAGCCATGGAGCTAGAGAGAGCAGAGATTAGGGTTGCCCGGGCAATGGAGTGAGCCAAGCTTCTGCAGTCCTAGTATAGACTATTATAGGAACAACTGGTGCAATTTGACTATATACAGTACATTAGATGGCAATACAGTATCATTAAATTTAGTGAATTTAGTCATTATTCTGTGGTTATGCAAGGCAGTGTTCCTGTTGATAGGAGATACATCAAGAAAGACTAAATAGTTACAGTATCTGCAACTTACTCATAAATGGTTCAATAACATAAATAGTATTAATAATAATATGTGTGTCTGTGCATTATGTATATATAGCTGTAAAGAGATGGTGATGATGCAAATATGACAGTATGCTAACAATTAGAGAATTCAGAGAAAGGGGTATTGTACTATTCTTGGCAATTGTTCTATAACTTTACATTTTTCAAAGAAAAAGATTTAAAATTATATATTGAGAGAAAATATTTTACAGAAAATTAAATTTGGCTTGGCAGTTGCTTAAATGCATTTAGAAAACAAAGTGAAAGATTGTTTCCTGAAATAAAACTTATATGTTTGCCACCTGCTATAAATATGACTTACTTATGTGGCTACAGCAAGGTTCACATGTGAGATAGTTTAAGCCAACTAAGGAAGTGTTGTGTGTTTCTTAATAGGCAACATATGCCAAAGCTACATTTGGATAGAAGCCTATAAAATTTGAATAAAGAAATTTTCTAACTTTTTTTTTCAGCTGAAGAGACAGTGTCCAATTGCTTATTCCTACACCATCAAGAAAAATGTTACTTTGCCATTTTTCTTTGAACTTCTAAACTGGTAGGTCAAGGTGAAAGTCAGAGGTCTTAGAGAAAAATGCCTAATTTTTTTTTTCCATCCCTCATCTCAAGCCCTGAAAATATTCTGAACTCCAGCCCAGAGCTAATTCTTTTAGACCACTAGTTTAATTTTTTCTACTATGGCACTCCAAAATACTCAAAGGTTTCTATACCCCCAACACCTGAAATTCTAAAAAACTCTATCATGCACTAGAGTAATTTCAAACCATTATATATTCTTATATATAAGTGTGCATGAAATTCATGCACTTGGGGGGTGGGAGGTCCCTCAGCCCAGCCTGCACCTCTCACAGAATAGGAGCCCTCAGAGGATGTCCAGCTGCCAGCTTAGGGAATGGGACTAAGCCATCAGTCAGACTTCCTTAGCACTGCTGTGGAGATGGGAGAGGCTCCCACCACCCCCACTATACTCATCAGCTGTGAGCCCAGCTTAGGACTTCTGGCTGACCAGCGCTCCCTCTGTGGGAGTGCACTGACCACCAGGGGGCAGCTCCTGTGTTGAGTGTCTGTCCCCTGGTGGTCAGTGCACATCATAGCAACCAGTCGTTCTGCCTTTTGGTCGATTTGCATATTGGCCTTTTATTATATAGGATCATCTCTTAATATCCAATAAGTCAATTGCTTATCATTCTCATCATCCAAAGTTTATAGCATCATTGATTATTTGATTCACTGGATCATTTAATGAATACTTAATGAGTGCCAAACCTTCTCCTCTCCCATCCTTTAACCATCTCAGTAAATGGGCCTACCATTCACCCCCAATATACACACACACTATTACCACTTTTTATTCTCCTACTTGACTAGTATAAACTTTTTTCATAGCACTTACCACTAACTAAAAGTATAGTATATGTTTATTTGTTCATTTTTAGCAGAATATCAACCTCATAAGTGCAGGAACTTTTTCTGTCTTGTTTGCTACATTCCAGCATCTAGATTAGTGATTTTCAACGGGTGTGCCACAAGAATTTTTAAAATATGCAATACCTGACTATATAGTGAGGGGCACTGACCTCTTTTCCCTTAGATTGTTAATTAAAAAATGACAACAGCCAACACAATAATAGCCATCCAGTGTGAATGAACAAAATTATATCTATTTTTTGTCAGGTTGGTGCTACAACATTTTGGTAGTTTATGTGTGCCATGAGATGAAAAAGGTTGAAAATAGCTGATTTACAACTATGTTTAAAGCATAGAAGGAATGAAATTACTACTTATTGATGGAATGAATGCATGACAATTCTCCCTGACACATTTTTTTAAAGAAGCCGAATGCTCCAGAGTGGCTGGCCTGCATTTAATGGAGTCAGAGCCATTTTCTTCAGCTTTTAAGAAATCTTGCTTTTACTGCTCCCTTTTCCTCCTGGGAGCTCTTAAAGGCTAAGAATACGAGAGGATAGATGAAAAGATCAACAGTTCGAAGGAGATTCACTTCTCAGGCTTGCATTACACATTGTTGGTAGAGTAGGTGTGCAAACACATGGGATCATCAGATATGACAGAAAAGGCATCTGTGACAAAAATACCTTCTCCACTAAACAACTACATGGTCTGAAATGCTATTTTTAATGATTAAATTATTAAGTTATCTACATCAAGGTATTGATTCTTCTTCAATTATTCAGGCCATTAATAAGTTCTTAATGAACAATGTTTTTCTCTATCCTCAGTGCCTGGCACATGATGTGCACATATATGAATCCAACAAATATCCTATATAATAAAAGGCCAGGGACCATAAGCGTAATGACTGGAATGACCACTCGACCAGTCACCATGAGGTGCATTGACCACCTCTCGGTCCCCCCCCTCCTTCCCGGTGCACAAGCAGCAGCTTGCAACAGTGGGCAGGGCAGCTTGCGGTTCGCGGTGGCAGATGGGGCGGCAAGTGGCTCACTGAGGCCTCTAGTTTGTTAAATAAATGGGCAGACTCCCCCCTTTGACTTTACTACCTTATTTCTTAAAATATATTTTTATTTATTTCAGAGAGGAAGGGAGAGAGAGATAGAAACATCAATGATGAGAGAGAATCATTAATCAGCTGCCTCCTGCATACCCCCTACCCCACTGGGGACCGACCCTGCAACCTTTACATGTGCCCTTGACCCAAGCTGAACCTGGGATCCTTCAGTCCAAAGGCCAATGCTCTATCTATTGAGCCAAACCAAGTAGGGCTATTACTTTATTTTCTTGCCATTTGCTTGAGCTTCTCCATTTTTTACTACTTCAAGTTCTGATAGTTCTTTTCCTAATTAAATTGTATGTCTAGATTTTTTCCAGAAACAAAATGCTAGCAACTGATCAACAGTAAAAACCCCGGCAGCAGAGATGAAGGGCATCGATGCATTTCTGAAATCTAAGCTCTTCAAGCCAAACATTCAAACTTGGCAAGGGACTGATTCTGGCCCATGTGCCCCAAATGTATCTGTTCCACATCTGTTCCACATCCCAGCCTGAGCCCTACATGCCTGTGTCCCCACTGTCCTTTGTGCCATTTCTACTCTCACCTTTGTAACTGTTTCAGCCCCTGGAACTAATACTCATTGTTCAGGGTTTGGATCCAGGAACAGCTCCTCCATAAATCCATCATGCTAAACTAATCTCTCTTTCCTCTGAAATCCTGTAGCAATAAGTATTACTACCACTTGTTTGAACACATAATTACATATTATCCTGGGTCATAATCTAGTTTTTCCTGCATTCATCTTACCTCTCCAGCTTAACTGTATAATCAGGGAATATATTTTATTTTCCTCATGTATATCTTCTGTATTTCCCACAATGCCCAGCTGGTTGCTTTTACTCAATGCTCGAGTTCAATTAGTACTTGTTGAAACAAATTGAGTGACGAATTAAATATATTTGACTGCAAGAGAGATTTAGCAGCTGTCTTTAAGGTTTGGAGAAGGCCAAAGGTGATTCCATTTCTCAGTAGAAGTTGTCATGTTGCTTCAAGCTGACATGACACATGGTGGTGATCTTGCTCCCTTATTCTCTCTGAAATCAGCCCTTTCTCTCTGTGGCTTGCCTTTTCTTCAGAAATACAGTGAAAAAAATCACACCACCATATTAAGCAATTTGAAATTTCAAACCATATTTCATACTTAAGTTTTCTTCTTAAAATTTCTTAGTCTTTCTACAACTAAAAGTAAACTGCAGATATGTTAAAACTCATATTGACACTCCATCTCTAGATCTGTGTATATGTGATAAAATTAAGTGTTGAAAGCCCGATTTCAGGTCTGGAGCATCCTGTCACACCAGAAGAAAGGAAGCTGTAAGAAATTAGTTCATGTCAAAGGATTCAGAAGCAACTTCACAGAGCTTTTTCTAGCAAAAGATGGGATAACTTGAGCAAAATCAGAATAGTACCATATTTTCCGGCGTATAAGATGGTTTTTTAACCCAGGAAAATCTTCTCAAAAGTCGGGGTCGTCTTATATACCATGTGTAAAAATACTGTAGCTTGTAGTTAAGATGGGCATTGCTAACTCGCCAGGGACTTGCCCGGCACTTGTTCTCTCTCTATTGTTTGTTATCTTCCTCCTATCATCATCAATTCCAGTCATCTTATACACCGGAAAATACGGTAATTGCAATAAATTTTGAAATATCAAAATATGTTTGAACTTCATAAATTAATTTTAATAATATTTTAAAACTTCTAAATGCTAAGAATCTAATATTTTGAAAACTAACTTTTCTCTTTATAGAAGTACATAACTAATTAAGAAAGAAAGAATAATAATGAAATATCACTCTGATAGATTGTGTTATTGACCCAATTATTTGCTCCTTTTAGTAACAATACACTTTTATATGTAACTAGAGGCCTGCTGCATGAAATTTGTGCACAGGGAATGGGGGAGGGTGACCCTCAGCCCAGCCTGCACCCTCTCCAATCTGGAACCCCTTGAGGAATATCCAACTGCCCAGTGGGATTGGGCCTAAATGGGCAGTCGGACATTTTTCTCACAATCCAGGACTGCTAGCTCCCAACTGCTCACCTGCCTGCCTTTGTGATTGCCCCTAACCGCTTCTGCCTGCCAGCCTGATCACCCCCTAACCACTACCCTGTCAGCCTGATTGATGTCTAACTGCTCCCCTGCCAGCCTGTTTGCCCCCAACTTCCTTCCTCTGCCAGCCTGGTCACCCCTAACTGCCCTCCCTTCAGGCTTGATTGCTCTCAACTACCCTCCCTTGCAGGCCTGGTCCCTCCCACTGTCCTCCCCTGCTGGCCATCTTGTGGTGGCCATCTTGTGTCCACATGGGGGCAGGATCTTTGACCACATGGGGGCAGCCCTCTTGTGTGTTGGAGTAACGGTAATCTGCATATTACTATTTCATTAGATAGGATAGAGACTTGGTGCATGGGTGGGGGCCAGCTGGTTTGCCCTGAAGGGTGTCCCGGATCAGGGTAGGGGTTCCCTTGGGGCATGGGGCGGCCTGGGTGAGGGGTTGTGGTGGTTTTCAGGCCAGTCATGCCCCCCCCACAATTGACCAAGCAGAGGCCCTGGTATCTGAAATTTATTTGTGTTCTATAATTGAAACTTTGTAGTCTGGAGCAGAGCCAAGCCTTCTGCTTGCTCTCTGCTGACAGCCATTTCTGTTGGGGTTTATTTAAATTCTATAATTGAAACTTTGTAGCCTTAATTGGAAGCCTAGGCCCTCTAAGGCTGCAGAAGCTTGGCTTCCTGCATTGCCAGGGCAACCCTAGCCTCTGTTAAGATATATGTATCTTCTATAATTGAAACTTTATAGCATTGAGTGGAGGCCTAGGCCTGCAAGGGCAGGGGGAAAGCTTGGCTTCCTTTATTGCCAGAGAAACCCAAGCCTCCTTCCTGTTCTCAGTGGCTGCAGCCATCTTGTTTGGAGTTTATTTGCTTGGCTGGTGGGCGTGGGTTATGGTTGTAGTGGAGGTCTGATCAATTTGCATATTACTCTTTTATTAGATAGGATGTGCAATGCCCTCCTCTTGAGTTGCCAGGTGTCAAGGAGGTCAAATTGAAAGCAACATTTAAGCCTATTCATTTACTGACACAATGCAGCAAAAGAGAAGGCCGCCAGCTCTGCAGGGTTTCATTTTCCCCCATGGAACAATGCTGGGCCAAGGTGTGGTAGATGCGTTGCAGATAGGATAATCATCTTCCTTCAGAGGAACTCTGAGCAAAAGGCTCAATGGAAATGATCAGATTGCAAAAATGCCAAGTTCAAGAGGAGAAAAATGCCTCAACCAAGGTCTCCAATAAAGAGCCCTCAGAGAATGTGCCTGGGAAGTGCCTCGCTGAGGTTCCCAATAAAGAGAACTCTTAATAGAGGCAACTAAGCTAGGAATGAGGACGTGTAAGAGCATGACTGATCCGAGCAGGGAGGGTATGAGTCCTCAACTGTAGCTCCAGTGATTGTATTGTACCTGATACTAAGTCTGGCATGGGAAGGACAGTTTCTCCCAATGATGCCTGCCAGGCAAAGCCTTACATTGCCTATGAGCAGTCATTCAGGGCTTTAACCTGGAGCCTAACTCTCTACCTGCCTGCTACTAGAAACAGAACTACTTTGGCACCTCTTGGTTTTAAGGTGAAGTGCAAGTGATGGTAAATAACCCAAATAAACACTTATTATATGCTGCTGAGATTTTTTTATCCTTTCTTATATAGTAAATCAAGGCCTAGTGCACGAAATTCATGCATGGAGGACAGGGGGGTGTGCCTCAGCCCAGCCTGCACCCTCTCCAATCTGGGACACTTCCAAGGATGTCCGACTGCCCATTTAGGCCCGATCTAGTAGAATCAGGCCTAAACGGGTAGTTGGACATCCTTCTCACAATCCAGGACTGCTGGCTCCAAACTGCTCGCCTGCCTGCCTCCCTGATTGCCCCTAACTGCTTCTGCCTGCCAACCTGATCACCCTCTAACCATTAACCTGCCAGCCTAATTGATTTCTAACTGTTCCCCTGCCAGCCTGTTTGCCCCCAACTCCCCTCCTCTGCCAGCCTGGCTACCCCTAACTGCCCTCCCCTGCAGGCTTGATTGCCCACAACTGCCCTCCCCTGTAGGCCTGGTCCCTCCCAGCTGCCCTCCCCTACTGGCTTGAGGGCCCAAAACTACCCTCTCTTGCAGGCCTGGAACCTCCCAACTGTCCTCCCTGCTGGCCATCTTGTGGTGGCCATCTTGTGTACACATGGGGGCAGGATCTTTGACTACATGGGGGTAGCCCTCTTGTGTGTTGGAGTGATGGTCAATCTGCATATTATTCTTTTATTAGATAGGATAGAGGCCTGGTGCATGGGTGAGGACCCGCTGGTTTTCCCTGAATGGTATCCTGGATCAGAGTGGGGGTTCCCTTGGGAGGTGGGGCAGCCTGGGCGAGGGCCTGTGGTGGTTTTCAGGCCAGCCACTGCCCCCCCCCTCCCAGTGACCCAAGTGGAGGTGCTGGGATCTGGGATTAATTTATGTTCTACAACTGAAACTTTGTAGCCTGGAGCAGAGCCAACCTTCTGCTCGCTCCATGGTGACAACCATTTCTGTTTGAATCTTTGTAGTCTAAAGTTGGGGCCTAGGCTAGAGCTGCAGAAGTTTGGCTTCCTCCATCACTCTGGCAACCCTAGCCTCTTATCTCTCCAGCTCCGTGGCTGCCACCATTTCTGTTGGGATATATGTATCTTCTATAATTGAAACTTTGTAGCATTAAGTGGGGGCCTAGGCCAGCAACAGCAGGCAGAAAGCTTGGCTTTCTCCATTGCCGGTGTAACCCAAGCCTCCCTTCTGCTCTCAGTGGTGGCAGCCATCTTGGTTGTGGTTTATTTGCATAAGTTGCTCCTGATTGGGTGGTGGGCATGGTTGTGGGCATGGCTTGATTGAAGGTACAGTAAATTTACATATTACTCTTTTATTAGCTAGGACTAGTGGCCTGGTGCATGAAAATTCATGCACTGGTAGGGGGGGGGTCTCTCAGCCTAGCCTGTCCCCTCTCACAGTTTGGGAGCTGTCAGGGGTGGGAGGTGACCCAGAGATCAGGGGAAGATGACACCCCATCACACTGCTGCTGCCACTACCAGCCATGCAAACCTCCTCTGGCCCTGGTTACCTCAGCCTCAGGTGGCCCTGGATGACTGGGCAGCTGCCATCTGAGGCTTTCCTGTGCCTCAGGCTGGCCCTGGGCAGCTGGGGCTCTGAGGGGACAGGGGGACTTCAGAGACAGGCACACTGAGTGGCCTTGCTGTGTGCCTATCATCGCAGCGAGGCTGAGAGGACTGGGTGCCATCATCTTGTGGCTGTAGGCGCCACCAACTTTGAGGGCAAAGCAGTCAATTATCATATTCACTCCTTATTGGCTACTGCCATCTTTGTGACAGTGTGAGGGTCAATTAGCATATTCCCTCTTTATCATATAGGATTGTTAACTGATACAATCTCCATTTTGCAACTCCAAATTAATTAAATGGATCCAGGCAATGATTGTCAATGGCTACTAACATCACAAGAGACAAACTAAAGTGTTGTATCTCCCAAGAGAAGTGTACACACCACTTATAAAACAGCTTTGTCACATCAAACCTGCCACTGATCAAGCCTCTATAGATTTGCAGAAATCATAGGTGATAGCTGAACATATTAAACAATACTAAAATCCAGATTGTAGGAAACTCTGAGAACAAATTATCCAGTTTTCTAAACAACTAATTTGGAAAAAAACAAAAAGGCTAAACCATAGACTGACAGATTTTTAGAGATACAAAAATCAATTGCTATGTATGGATCTTACATAGATCCAGATCGAAGCAAATGTTAAAGAGATTATGAGACAAAAAAAATTATTTGTAATTTGAACACTGTCTCTTTGATATTTTAAGGAATCATTGCTAATTATTTTAGGTGTGATGATGGTTTTGTGATTGTTTCATTTTTTTCCATTGCAGCATAGTAAATAACTCAAAGTTAGTGGCTTAACTTAGCAAACTTAAAACCTTGTGGGTCAGGATTTTGAGCAAGGCTCAGTTTTATGGTTCTTCTGTTCTGAGTGGCATCATAGAAAATAATTCAATGGCATTCAGTTGGTAGATGAGCAAATCTAGAGGGTCCAAGATGTCTCATGCTTTAGAGAGAAGAAAGACTGGGCTTATTTGAGACTTTTGACCAAAGCACTTGCATGTGGCTTCTTCAGGGTGGCTGTTTTAGGGTTGTCAGACTTTACTTGGCAGCTCAGGGCTCTCAGAGAATTTGCCTCAAGAGATCCAGATGGAAGCTTCAAGGCTTCTTAGGACCTGTCTTTGGAAATGCCAGAATGATACTTCTGCCACATTCTCCTGGTCAAACAAGTCACTCTGGCTGAGACTTAAGGTGAAGGGAATTAGGCTGCACCTATCAATGGAAGGAGGGGTAAAATTATATGTAATCTACCGCAGTGGTTATGTTTTTGAAAAGATATGCTTTATCTTTCAGAGGTACGTATAAAAGTATTTACAGATGAATAGTATGATGCCTAGGATTTACTTCAAAGTAATTAGGGTGAGGAGGGGATAAACAGGATAAGCCATAAATTTACCATTGCTAGATCTAGATGATGGGTATCTGAGAGTTCATTGTGTTATTCCATTTTCATAGGTGTTTAAAATTATCCAAAATAAGAAACATAAAAGTAAAGATTAAGCCTCCCCCCCCCAAAAAAACAAACCCCTCTGTAGTATGAAAGAAAAGACCACCAGCGAGGAGTGGATAAGTCAACAAGACAGCAGGATGCTTGGAAAGATTAATCTGTCAACTGGTGTGCCAGACCAACTGAATAAGGAAAAGATCATCAAAGGCAATAGCAGTTGTGTGAGCTAACAGGAGCCTGAGAAATATGTAAAAACCTCTACTGAATTTTTACACAGGGGGCAGGGGGTGGGAGAGGGTATTGGAGGGTAAATGGTGATGGCCAGAGACTTGACTTGGGGTGATAAAAAGTTATAGAACTGTGTAACCTGAAAGCCTGTGTAATTTTGTTAACCAGTCTCACCCCAATAAATTCAATATAAAAAAAGAAAAGAAAAGACCACCAGAAATACCTCTGGTACTATGTATTTGGTGTATCTTTATGGGTATTAAACATTGAGAGAGTGTAAACTAATTACTATTGTGGTAGGAAGTCAGGTATTTGATGTTTGAAAGAGAAATTTGAATGTCTTTAAATTACTGATGTGCAATTTTATGTACAGTGTGAATTTACAGATATCTTGTATTTGAAATATTGCCTATAATTATTTCTCTCTTTTCCATATCTAGTGCAGCTAGAGAGCAGTCCAGTTCCTGAGTAGGGGCAGCTGTGGATTGAGAAAATGAAAGAAAGGGACAGACACAGAGATAGAAGGAAAAAGCTGGGGCCGGGTGGAATCACTGTCCTCTGTCAAGGACAGGGACAGAGACCCAGAGCCAATACAATATGTTTATTTTATACAGCAAAAAACAAGAAGTTTTACTAAAAGTCAAGACAAAGGAGATTATGTGCATTCTTGGGTGGGCCTGAGTCATATTCATTCTTGGTGTTTTGCTGGATTTAAATAACAAAAACCACCCCCTGGCACCTGGGCTGATGGTCAAGCTGACAACACCCCTGCCTTTTGGCAAAGCATGTTTCCAGGACATGGCTTTGCCAATGCCACTGGATTCAGCTGATAATAATTAAAGAAATGCCCATGTGCCTTCTCAGGCACTCTCTACAATTGCCATTCATTTTAACATTCTGAAAGTGCTTTTAATACTTAGTAAAATACAACCTCAGTTGGGTGCTTGACTATATGATTACTTTTAAATAGTTATAATGAGCCGAAACCGGTTTGGCTCAGTGGATAGAGCATTGGCCTGCAGGCTGAAATTCAGGTCCCGGGTTTGATTCCAGTCAAGGACATGTACCGTGGTTGCGGGCACATCCCCAGTAGGAGATGTGCAAGAGGCAGCTGATCGATGTTCCTCTCTCATCGATGTTTCTGATTTTCTATCCCTCTCCCTTCCTCTCTGTAAAAAATCAATAAAATATATTAAAAATAAAAATAAATAGTTATAATGATATAATTACCTCAGGAAAACAGTCAACTATTTTTCAGTTTGAAATTAATATTCTATAATAATCCACTTTTCTTAAGGTGCAATGTTATGACTAACTTTTCCCATTCTTTTAGACCTCTCACAAAGTCTTTAATAAAAGCACAATTCAAATGAATAACTAAATGAAAGAAGGAATTGCATGACAGCAAAATATGTAAAATGCAAATAGTATTTCAGTTTCTCTAAAATATACTCTGTAACTACTTAATCTTATATTCACTTTGTCTATTATTTATTGGACAATCTGCAACCTAAATAATCCATTCTTGTTTATCTCTCTTTATATATAAAAACACAGAGGTCAGGCCACTCACATTTGCATTACTAACTATATAGTCAAATGTGCATAGCTACCACATTAATGTTGTACCTTATGGAGGATTCAAAATCACAGAACCTGTACAACAGGATTTGATGCCAAGATTTATTGCTACACTGCAATGAATGGGGGTCCCAAATAGTAGGTTCCAGCATTATTTGACAAATGTGCAGTGGTTCAGAGGAAGAACAGCTTGAGGAGAAGCTAAATGATTTAGACATTGGTGCCATGTTTACACACACCAACTTTCAACACTAACAAGGCCCTTCATGGAAGATTCTCCTTCCTACAAGGCTCCCATATGATGCCAAAGTAAGAAAATAGAAAATAAATTAGAACTCATAGCCATATGACCTTGGGAAAGACACTTAGTCTTTCCATGCCTTGATTTCATGATCCATGTAATAAAGATTACAATCTCTGTCTGACTCATAGGACTCTCAGGGGCATCAATTTATATAATGTTCTCTAACACTGTTGTGAAAACTTTATAGTTCTTTTTAAGTATATTACTAGAAATAATATTCTGCATACATAAAATTTTTTTCTTGCCAGGCTGGTGTGGCTCAGTGGTTGATTGTCAATCTGTGATTTGATTCCTGGCAGGTTTCGAGCTTGATCCCCAGTGGGGGTGTACAGGAGGCAGTTGATCAATGATTCTTTCTCATCATTGATGTCTCTCTCTTTCTCTCTCTCTCTCTCTCTCTCTCTCTCTCTCTCTCTCTCTCTCTTTCTCTCTGTTGTTCTCTCCCTTCCTTTTTGAAATCAATAAAAATATCTAAAAAAATTTTTCTTAACAAAAATTAGAGCTTATTTATTTTTTATCAGAACATCTTCTTCATTCTCAATCTCTTTAATATTCTCCATTACTTTTCTTAGGAAAATCAGATGCCATCGTTTTCTAAAATAGGAAAAAATTTTTAAATTAAATGGACATGGAAGTGACTATTCAATATACATTCTCTCCTTTCATTCCAATAGAACCAATATTTATTCTTAGTGACAATGTACCCACTAAAAGGCTGTATTTCCTGCCCCCCATTATAGGTAGTTATGATCTCATAACTATGTTCATGATTATAACAGATTATTTAGATATGTAGGTAAACACCAAGACAATCAGCTAGAGTAGAAATCACCACATTTTCCTGTCATGTCTCTCTGCCAGGCTTATTTTTCTGTGAAGATACCAAACTTTTTCCAAAATGTTCTCAGTTAGTTAGCTGTCAAATATGGAACAATTTAAGGGTTTATTCATATTAAAATGTTAATGGATAATAGTAAGCTAATATTCAAAACTCTTGCCCTAACCGGTTTGGCTCGGTGGATAAAGCATCCGCCTGCTGACTGAAGGGTCCCAGGTTCGATTCCAGTCAAGGGCATGTACCTTGATTTCTGGCATATCCAGTAGGGGGTTGTGCAGGAGGCAACTCATTGATGTTTCTAACTCTCTATTCCTCTCCCGTCCTCTCTGTAAAAAAAAATCAATAAAATATATTAAAAAATAAAATACTAAAAAAAATTTTCAAAACTCTGTGTAGATGGTTGAATTTAATATAATTTCCCAATTCAAAGAAGAGCTAAGAGAACTCAATTCCCATATGCCATAATAAAAATCAGGTAAAGTCTAAAATCGATAAATGAAGAAACAGCATTATGATCTGTAATAAACAAAATAAACAGCTAAGAGATTACAAGCACAAAATGAAGAGCAGTGAGGTGGGATATAGTCCTATTGTTTTCCTTAAGGAGTAGATCATTTCTATGCTATTCTAAACGTTTAAGCCTTTTGCTACTTCTGCTACCTTTCAAAAGAGTTAATTTCTTTTAAAATGATTTTTTTGGATAGTTGTTGTTACACATTAGTATTTCCAGTGTTTCCATTGTATCTTATGCATATCGAGTCCCTATTTTGTATTAATAATCTTCCCAGATATCATTAAAAATGCATTTATTAATTCAATACCTTAATTTTGTGCAAGGATGTGCCTGTTTCTATTTTGCTGTCCTGAACTTGCCCTCAAGGAGAGAAGTTGGAGGCCTTGCTGTCTCAAGAGTCTGAACAGTCATAACTGTCAGGCTCCTGGTTCCTTCTGAGCAAACTGACCCTAGGAGAGACCTTGAATATATATGTCTTGACTTGCTTTGTCATTTGGCCACAGTTGAAATAAAGTAAAAATTGTTTTTTTTTTACCAACGGCAACCAGTTTATAGGTTGAGGCAACCCTGCCCCTAAGTCAATCCACCTGGGACCATCTATTTTGGAGGGCAACTCATAGACCCAAATAGATTCTCTCTTAGGAAGAAGATGTGAATACAAAAGGAGAGTAGTTGGAAGCAGTGAAGAGCAAACAGTTGATATGGAGGCCTAGTACAGGGAGACGCGTACAAAACGAAAATCTAAATTGCAATTAGGGTGGAGTCACAAGAGTAGGAGCCCTGGGTCTGCTTCTGAAGTGGCCACAGCCCACTGGGCAACACAATCATTGTTGATTCTGTATAATGTTAGGTTTCACCTGTGGTCAGCAACACAATTATTGTTGATTCTGTATGATGTTAGGTTTCACATGTGGTCAGTACATCAACTGCCTAGAGATCTCTTTTGTGTTCTGGGTTGCCTGTTTTTATAACCCTTAAATAAACATTTTCTATCTGTTCCTTCCAATATGAAAAACACCGGTGGATGTGGTTGTGTGCTGCAAGATCTATATCTCCCTTCCCCCAGCACTATCTTCTCAGGAATACAGCCTTTGATTCTCTAGCTACTGGGAGTAGTGAAGGTTCTCAGCTGAAATACCAAGGTTACTGTCCTGGAGGTAGCCCTCATCTAAAGATGGGCTGGATGGAGGATGGGAATGAAGTTGCCCTTGTCTCAATCAGGACAATATATAGGACCAGTGCTCCTTAAGTGAAGTGTATGTTCTTTGTTGTGACTGGATAGCAGTTTATTTCCCCCTCTGTTTGTCTGTTTCCCTCACTCACCCATAGGTGGCACCCTCATCATAAACTTCTTATCTGCAAATCTCAGATTCCCAATGTTTTCTCTGGGAAAGCAACAGGAAAGTAGAATGAGCCACCCCCCATCCCCCCCCCCCCCCAAAAAAAAAAATCCTTGTAAAGTTGGAAAGAACAACTCCATGGCCAACATCAAGATCAGATGCAATGATGAGTCACCCCTACCCTTACACCAACCAGTCAGTAGAGACCACAACCCTAACTCTTTTAGTCACTATGATGAAAGACTGTTTTCCCTATGTAATCCATCCCCTAGAAGCCATTGGCAAGCCAGGTCTTTGAGCATGAGCTACCTGTGACTCTGGGCAAGGTGCAATCTCCTTAATAAATAAATCCCTACTTTCTTGGCTTCACACACCTCTTATTATCTTATTGGGCTTTGATGTGTGTAGGCAAACAGACCCCTTTAGTTCAGTACTATCTGCAGTACTCGCAGCTGGAAACCCAAGCTGGAGAGACTCCGCTGCCATAAGTAAGAATAGCAGACTAGGCATCTCGTGACAGTGAAGACAAGCAGGTGGATTATCCTTGTGGGAATCTGCTGGGTTCAAAATTCCTGTGCCAGTGTGTTATCTTTAAAGGTAAGCCAAGAACTTTATCTCCCATTCAATCACCAAACATTAACAGTGATGGAATTAGACAAAACACATTGGCTGTATGTTAGGCATTAATATCAGTGCACAAAGTGAGTGATGAAGTGACTAAGAATAGTACATTTTTTTAATGGAATAGTTTATGGATTTGCATTTCATCCTTGTTCAGGGGCCATGCTAATCTCTGTATCATTCCAATTTTTTGTGTGTGTGTGTGTGTGCATATATGCTGCTAAGGCAAGCACAGAATACTACATTCCTTTGAATGAACTTGCTAATCATTATGAGCCTATCTCCTACCAGACTGGTGAGAAATTCAACTTCAGTGACTTTGAGGACCTAGCTCTCAAGGAGAAATATGCAAAAGCCCCGACTGACATGGTGCCACACTAATTATTGTTGATTCATTCACCCCATAAGCTGCACTCATGTCCTTTGGTATTTCTGCTTCAGTTCTCCCCTCCCATGTACCCACAAAGCCATTCCCATACTATCACAGTGCCACAAGGCAGCAAGGTCAGGGTCCAGGATTGCAAAAGTGCCTCAGAGGACATTTTTTTTTCCCAGCCTGAGGCTTCTTCAATCAATATTTCCTCCTCTTCTCAGGAAACCTGGCAGAAGTCCCCTCTGACATCAGTCCTAGACATTAGGTTTCTACCAGATCAGCATGATTTCTTAGCCTTATGCTGTTTCTACTTTCAGCCCAACATAGGCCCAGAGGCAGAAAATGGGTGAGGGGGGGAGGGAAGAACAAAAAGAATTTAGTGATTCAATAAATTATCCTGCCACCTTCCAATGGTTTTCCTTTCACTCAGAGACAATTGACCTATAAACTCCAACATGACTTGGCCTCCTGTTGCCCCTTAGACCCTGATCTTCCTTTGCACCCCCTATTATTCCACTGTAATCACACTATGCTTCTTCATGTTTCTTGAACTTACCAATCTTTCTCCTTATGAGAGCCTGTGGTAGCCAGGCTCCCCAACGGGCCCATCTCATGATATTTATATCCTTACATAGTCCCTTCCTGCACTGAATAGGGTTGATCTGTGTGTCAACTTAAGAAACATTAAAATAGGTTATTTGAACCAATCTAAAGACATATGCCATGGAGCAAGATCTCAAATTCTCCAGAGAATAACAGTTTTGAGTCTTCTTCCATGTACTTAAATTAAGGAGAGAATTTAAGGAAGGTTTCGTGGAAGTTGGAGAAAGCAAGGTGGGGATTAGATTACAGCAAGCATGTCAAACTTGCGGCCCACAACAAATATTTTTGTAGCCCAGCCAATATAACAGTATGTAAAAGAAATTTTAATAAAAAAGTTCATAACTTAATTTTTACAATATCCTGTTATACATAATTATTAATAATGAACTACAAAGTTCGCTAATGACTGATTGTGTTGCATTCATTTCCCTTATGTGCCTTACCCACAGGTGCACCATTTCTCTCCACTAATACTAGCAGTGAATATTTTAGCAGCCGATTGCCACGTCACTAGTCTTATACTGACTTGTTTGGTGTGCGCAACAGAAAATATTTCACTTTCAAAGAACAAGAAAAATAGGTTTATTTGCATTACATTTATTGTGCAGTTATTCAGTGTCTGGGAAGTTAATGTTCAAGAAAAAATATTATTTTTTATTTAAATGTTCTATTATTTTATGTTAACGATTACTCATTTATTTTTATTCCAGCCCTTTGTATTCAGCATGTCTCTATCAAAATAAACCTACGTTTCTATGAAAATTGAAGCTTTTGTTGTTGTTTTTTTGGCCCACATAAACTTAAATTTTGTTTATTTGGTCCATGTTAGCCTTTGAATTTGACATGCTTGGATTACAGGATAATGAAAATAATGTGCTTTCCTGAGGGTACATATTCAAAAGGTGTGTTAACCTACATGCACAGCAATAATGTAAGGAGTTTGCTTAAGGCAAATAAATCTTTTACTAAAATGTTATTGTTAGATTTGATCAAATAATTGAATCGATACCCCTCCCCTGAGAACTGACCTTTAGGCCACTTCACAATAGACAGTCCCTTTCACTTAGACCACATTCCACCTGTTAAGACCACATTCTACTTGCTAAGACTATGATCTCTCCCCTCTGGACCTTCCCAGGATCCGCACCCGCCCAGAGAATTCTCCGCCCAGAAAAAGTCCCCTTAGAGTCAGTCCTTTAAAATCGCTGATTCCCAGTTCCTGGGGACTGGTGTCATTTTGGGATCTAGCCATCTGGTATACAGATGACATAATAAATGTACAGTTCTTTACCCCCTCTGGCCTCATGCATTCCTCCTTCATGACCCTAACAGTTATGTGCCTGGGATGTGACTAAACACCATGTCTGGCCCAGTTAGGAATTTATGATCAGATGACCTTGTGAGGTTATTTTTTTATAGAACCTTCTTTTTTTCCTGTCCATCGTGAAACAATTGGATTTTGCAGAGATAATAATGTGTAACTCCTGAGGTAGGTCATATAAGACATATGGCTTCTTTCTCACTCCATCTTAGACTGTTTGCTCTGGGAGAAGCCAGCCAGCCACTGTCATGAGGACATTCAAGCAGCCCATGGAGAGATCAATGTGGAAAGATACTGAGGCCTCCTGCCAAGAGTTCGCATTCTGCTAGTGAACCTTTTTAGAATTGGAGCCTCCAGCCCATGCCAAGCCTTCAGAGCACTATCTGACATCTTAACTACAATCTCTTAAGAAACCCTGAGCCAAAACCACCCAGTTAAGTCACTTTCAAATTCTTGGCCCCCAGAAACTGTGAGATAATAAATACTTACTGTAATTTTAAGCCACTTAGTTTTGGGATAACTTGTTTTGTAGCAATTGATAGATAATACAGGCCTTCACATGCCTTCTGCAGGAATACTTTATCTCAAATTTCTATGTCTCCCACACTTCTTTGAACACCGCTCTAACATCTCCTTGTAATAAGGCTTTCTCTGACCACCTATGGAAAAATAGCATCTTCTCCCCACTATGGCACTAGGTTGGTTTCTCTTTCTCTGCTTTATTTTCCTTCACTGGCATTTCTAATCAGATGACAAATTATATATTTGGTTTTGTGTGTGTGTGTGTGTGTGTGTGTGTGTGTGTGTGTGTGTGTGTGTTCATTTTAAAAAATATTTATTGCCGAAACCGGTTTGGTTCAGTGGATAGAGCATCGACTTGTGGACTGAAAGGTCCTGGGTTCGATTCCGGTCAAGGGCATGTCCCTTGGTTGTGGGCACATACCCAGTAGGGGGTGTACAAGAAACAGCTGATCGATGTTCCTCTCTCATCAATGCTTCTAACTCTCTGTCCCTTTCCCTTCCTCTCTGTAAAAAATCAATAAAAAATATATATTTACAAAAATAAAATAAAAAATATTTATTGTTGAAAGTATTACAAATGTCCCCTTTTTTCATCCATTGACCCCTTCTAGCCCACCTCTGCTACCCCTTCCCTATCCCCTGTATTATGCATTTGTTTACTAGCTGTGTCTCTATGCTCAAATGCAGGCTCCTTGATAACAGGGATTTGTTTTGTTCTTGGCTGTATATATATCTCAGGCCAAAAATAGTATCTTTCTCACAGTTGATACCCAATAAATACCTGTTGAATAAAGAAAGAAATGAAATCAAAAGTCAGTAAAAGTTCATTATGAAATCTTGGGGGTCAGGCTGAGGATATGAGACTCAATTTGTGCCTTGGAAATGATAATAACAAGGAGTTTTGGGGTGCTGTATTCCAGCTCTGGTCCAGGCAATTATACTAAAGAGAGGGATGCGTAATTACAGCTTGGAAGAGAACAAAGAGGGACTGAATCGATAGGGAAAATTGAATTTCCAAGGGAAAGCCATGGCATTTATAAGGGAGAGATTTAGGGCAATTTTCACCAAGCATGAAGTATTCTAAATTAATTAATTAATTAATTTCAGAAATTAAAGAGTTCAATAGTAAGTCAAAGGACTGCATCATGTTAATGTGTTCTGGTTTGCACATTTCTGGTCAGTTTATAGCTACTTATTAATAATCATTGAAAATATTTAAGTATTTAAAATATATGTTTATTCCATCCCACATAACACTCAAATCAAGACCAGCTAGAAGTTTGTGCTTTCAGAAATTCTGCTAAGCAGTTAAAACACAACTACTCTAAAACGATCCAGTATAATACCTATCAGAGAGTAACACTGAATTAACAACAGCAGCGACAGACAAGGGTTTGAGCAGAAATAGGAATTTTCTGGAATATATGTGGGATGGGCCACTTATATATATTAAGAGCCTCTTATTTAAAGTTCTAGAAATAAAGTATTTTTTAAAATATGTTTTTATTGATTTTAGAGAGAGAGGAGGGGGAGGGAGAGAGAGAAACATCTATCAGCTGCCGTGTTCATCCCCTCTACTGGGGATTAAACCCACAATTTAGGTATGTGCCCTGACCAGGAATCAAACCAGCAACCTCTCGGTGCATAGGATGATGTTCAACCAACTGAGTCACACTGGCAAGGGCAATAAATATTTTTTAAGGGAAAGAATCAGAGGCTGGCAATCAGGGCAAGAAGATAAAAAAGTTGAGCTTTTTTTATTTATTTGTTTTAAAAAATATTTTGACACATATGTTTTAAATAAAAACCTCATTTATCCCTTAAAATATATTAAAAAATATTTCAGTATATTTTATCTTACCTAATTTTTATTTATATTTCTTATTCTGACTGCTACCAATTTATATTTATTGAGCTTATTGGTCCATGGCTGCTGAGCATATTTGTTAAAAACCTGAAAGCAATGATTTGACTCCTGTTTTCATTACTATACTAACAGTTCCATGTTTTTCAATTTGGATTAACTCTTCTCTTTATCTTTAGTTTAACATTTGGGCAATAACACTGTTGAATATTTTCTTATCAGAGGCTCCTTTGCTTTCATAAAACAAATATTAATGCCTATTTCATTATCTCACACTTTCACTATCCATAAAACACTGGTTTTCAGCAAAAAAAGGTAAATTATAACAAAGCATTCCATTAACAGTGATACAGGATTTTTGGACTGGAACACACATTGTTCCCCTGGGCAGGATGGTTCCCCAGATTCTTTGTCCTTTGGAATGGAATAATGAATCACAGATGGAAAATGATAAAGCAAAGGTGGAAATTTGTTGATGAACAAATACAGACTCCAACATGGGGAAGGAGAACGTATCTCACAGCACAGACTCCAATGTCCGGAGGGGGAAAGGGTCCTACTCAGTTTCTCTCCACCCACTCTGTTTATAAAGGCTATAAGACCTTGTGTCCTGATAGCCCCTCTGATTGGTCAATATTCCCTTTGATTTGGTCACTATAGCAACTTCTGAGCTAAAAGGTTAACCATCACATGGGATTTGTGAGGCCCTCCTTCCTCATTGTCCTCCCATTCCTTCTGGGCTTTCTTCCTCCTTTATTGTGTAAATATAGACCTTTTGGTTATTCCCAGTTCCCTTGTCTTATGGAAATATGACTGCACCTGGCTCCCTTGTGTTATGGAAATGTAACTTCTGCTCCGTAACCCTATGTTTTTTCCATTGACCTTTAATTTTTAAAATTTCCTAAACCTGCTTATTTTACCCTTAAAAATTCCTATTTCAACAGCATATACTTTAGTGCATATAAATTACTATTTGCCACAAAATACTGCTCAAATCATGCTTTGGATTTATGTAGCTCCTTCCCTTTGATATGCTGAAAGTTTTGAAGGGAGGCTAATCTGTATTTGCTCTGTCTACCACAGGTCAGCTGGGGAGAAAAAAATGACATCATCGGCAAAGCAAGAGAATTGTTATGAGGAAAAAATAATGTTTTACCCCTTGAAATTATAATCCATTCTTTTGTTTTGTTTTGTTTTGTTTTTGTTGTTTTTTTTTTTTTTTTTTTACAAACCCTTGTGTCAAGGACTGACTTTCAATAGATTGTAGCAAGAAACCTGCTCTACTACCTATGAAATCCTGACCCAGAAGCAGGTCATCTACGAATGGGTTAGCACTAGGTTCCCCACAAACATGCACTGTGTAAAAGGCGAGGGGGTTGCATGCTGTTTTCCAGGATGAGGCGCTCTCTGTGCCAGACCCAGTCCCCACTCATGCCGACACAGACCATTCTTTATAAAACTTTTTATGTAACCAGACATGCTGCAGCTAATACCTAAGGAGAGAAGGTATAGTGTTGTGTGTGTTTTTTTTAATTTGCTTGTTTTTGCAAGTTCTATAAAAATCCCCCGAATCTCCTAAAATTGATGGGGAAAATAAGACTTTTTCTGGGGGTGGGGGGAATTGCAATCTGAATCTGTGCCAGCAATCTAATGTACATCCTTGATAACCTATAATTAAGTCACTGCCCCTTTCCCAGGTTCTGGTCTTGCAAGACCTGAGGCCATAAACGATGACATAGCCCTCAGAGGGGGGTTATCAGCACTGATGCCAGGCCAGGTCCTTAGATATGATATCAAGACCCCCATCCCAACCCACAGGGCTTTTTGCAAAGCCCACAAAAGGTCCAGAAGTATCCATATTTGGGGGACAAAGACACCAAAAGGGGATAAAAGAGAGACTTCCACCATATTGGTTTGCTCATATTTTGGAGGTGACTCTGCTGAGTCTGCAGGCGTAATAAAGCTGTGTAACTCCATTTCTCTAAGCATCGCTTAGGTTTCTTCAGTCTTCTACAATATCTGGTTCCCTGAATCTGGAAGCCCAGCCGTGCTGGCTTTTTTGGGGGGGCCTCTCGTGAGTGGACCAGGTTTGGGGTCCAGGGATGTGAGATAGGCCTCCAGGAGGGGCACCCTGCTAATTTTAGCAGAATTGAACCGGGGGACTCGGAGTGATCCCAGACCTCAGCCTAGGACCCGGAGGGCATCTGGAGAAAGTGGATGGACACCTCTGGACCTGTCGACAGAAACGGAAAGGTAGGGGCCCCACACAGATAGGCCCACTCCAAGAGAGTAGAAGGGGAGCTTGATTACCTCCCAGGAAGTCATACAACTTTGTCAGGTAAATTAGTCAGGAATTGGGTGGATTGTTTAACTTCTGAGTGAATGTCTGGTGAAAGTGTGTGAGTGTGGAGGGAGAGGGCTTGCGCTCTCCCGTCCATTGTGTGGCTCCATGATCTTGGTTACGGAGTCTGAGTGGGCCCTTACTTGCAATTCTATGATTCATCATAAGGCATAACGGCGACTCACCCCCACTCGGAGGTGACCAGGCCCAGGGTTTAAACAGGTACACCTTAGCTAAGATGAATCTAAGCTCCCAAGGGACATGGCCAGGTGGGCATCTGAGTGGATCTGTGAAAACAGGTCACCCCTTCCTTGTCTGTCTCTCGCCACCGATCATCATGGGGTTGGGACAGAGTAAACTCACTATCCTCAATTGCATGTTGAACAATTTAAAAAAGAGTTTCAATGGGATTATGGTATTAAAATGAATCCCAAAACACTGAGAAAATTCTGTGAATTAGAATGGCTAATCTTTGGGGTTGGCTGGCCCTTAGAAGGCTCTTTAGATGAAGGACTGGACAGAATAGTCTGGAATATAGTCATGGGGGACCCCAGACAACCAGATCAGTTACCCTACATAGACAGCTGGTTAGAAATTACTCAAATCTTGCTGCCTTGGGTCCGGTTCTGTGTCAATAAAAAGGGACAGTGTAAGGTTTTAGTAGTAGAAAGAGGAGAACAAGCACCAGAGAAGAAGGGAACCCAACCCCCTGTTCTACAAGGACCTCCTGAGGAAAATCCTGCCCAGCATCATGTCCATTAAACATCCAGTTGTCAGTGTTGGTATTAACTGGGTCAGGACCAGAATGATACCAGAATGGGAACAGGACCAGGACGGAAGCAGGTGGCTGGCACCTGCTTGTGACGTCACAACCTCATGCAGGCCAGCGAAGGCAGAACTAAGGCTAACCTTGGGGACATGACAGCAAGAAAATGGGTGGTTCTTGAATGAGGATGGACCACATTCCAAGGGTGGTCCTGGAGGCATATGACTTCCAACCAGATTAACCAGCCAGATTAGTGTGTCCTTTCTTTGAACAGAAAGGGCAATCTAATAAAAGAGTAATATGCAAATTGACCATACCTCTGCTATACCCACAAGCCATGCCCACCAGCCAATCAGGAGCAGGTATGCAATTAACCCATCCAAGATGGCTGCAACCACAGAATGAGCAGAAGGCTTGGGTTTCCCTGGCAATGGAGAAAGCCAAGCTTTCCGTACACCTGGGAGGGCCCAGGCCTCCACTCAAGGCTACAAAGTTTCAATTATAGAAGATAAATCCCAACAAAAATGGCAGCAGCCACGGAGCTGGAGAGAGCAGGAGGCTTGGGTTGCCCCTGGCAATAGAGGAAGCCAAGCTCCCATAGCCCTGGCCAGCCTTAGCTTCCTCTACAAAGTTTCAATTATAGAAAATAAATAAATTCCAACAGAAATGGCTGCGGCCACAGAGCGAGCAGGAGGCTTGGCTCTGCTCAAGTTTCAATTATAGAAGATAAATCCCAGATATCAGGGCCTCCACTTGGGTCGCTGGGAAGGGGGCATGTCAGCCCTGCAAACCACCACAGGCCCCTTGTCCAGGCCTCCCCACACCCCAAGGGACCCCCCACCATGATCCAGGACACCTTTCATGGCAAACCAGCTGATCCCCACCTGTGCACCAGGCCTCTATCCTATCTAATAAAAGAGTAATATGCAAATTGACCATCACTCCAAGACACAATATGGCTGCCCCCATGTGGTCAAAGATGGCCACCACAAGATGGCCAGCAGGGGAGGGCAGTTGAAAGGGACCAGGACTTCAAGGGAGGGCAGTTGTGGGTGATCAGGCCAGCAGAGGAGGGCAGTTGGGAGGGGCCAGACCTGCAGGGAAGGCAATTGGGGGATATCAAGCCTGCAGGGGAGGGATGTTAGGGGCAAACAGGCTGGCAGGTGAGCAATTAGGCATCAATGAAGCTGGCAGGGGAGTGGTTAGGGGATTATCAGGCTGGCAGGCAGAAACAGTTAGGGGCAATCAGGAAGACATGCAGGCAAGCAGTTGGGGGCCAGCAGTCCTGAATTTTGAGAGGGATGTCTGACTGCCTCTAGGTAGGATTAGGCCTAAATGAGCAGTCAGACATCCCTTGAGGATATCCCAGATTGGAGAGGGTGCAGGCTGGGCTGAGGGACACCCCCACCCCCCACGCACGAATTTCGCACACTGAGCCTCTTGCAATTAAAATAAAATGGTACTTTCACTTTGAGTTATCCCTGTTAGTAAAGGCAAAAAAGCCTAAAAGAGAACAAGGGTAGACAGACAAATGCGATCCCTTGAATTGCCTCCCCCCTCCCTATGCCACCGAGAGGCAATCTGAGGAAACATCCAAGATGGCCAAATACAATCCCAAACTCCCTCTTAGGTGGAGGGCTGTCCTGATAAGGCTCCATACGGTGACCTGGCAGCTTCTGCACCTCCAGAAACCTCCTTTTCTAGATTACAAAAAGAATTGGAGCAATGCAAAAAGGATATTCACAGCCTACCTTTCTTAGCATCTCCAACTCCTCCCAATGGACTGTACACCTTGAGAGAGGTGCCTTTGGGAGTAGGGGGAATAGGCTTTGTAAATGCCTCATTCACCAGTTCAGAGGTGAGGGAGCTTAAGAAAGAGTTAAAGCCTCTGCTGAAGGACCCACATGGTGTAGCTGATCAATTGGATCAATTTCTAGGCCCACAAGTATATACATGGACCAAATTAATGTCTATTTTAGGAATCCTTTTCTCTGGAGAAGAGAGAGCAATGATTCAAAGATCAGCTATGGTAGTCTGGGAATGAGAGCACCTAACTGGCTGTGGGGCACTTTCAGCAGGGGTAAATTTTCCAAACCAGGAGTCCCAATGGGACCATAACAACATGGACCATAAAGGGCACATGAGAGACCTTAGGGAGATAATCATTAAAGGAATTAGGGAAGCAGTTCCCTAATTTAATTTGCCTTTTAATATTCATCAAGGCAAAGAAGGGTCCTCTGAATTTACCAAGATGAAATATTAATCTGAGTTTGCCTTGTATGAAAAATTTAGAGGATAGATTTGAAGCTATTAATTAAATATATCTTGTATTTTATTTGAAATATATCCTTAAAATATAAATGTATTACTAATCTGAGAAATGCTAAATATTCAACTTGACACCTAAAATTTGAGGCTTCTAAGAGTTAAAAGTTCAAATTAAGTTGGGAGAAATTATATGGATGTAAAAAATGCATGAAATATATAAATTCATTTTTGAGAAAAATAATTCTTGTATTTTCTCTGGAAAATTTAGTTGTTCAAAATATATTGTAGTCTTTATGTGTAATATGTGTGGTAAAATTTCACCTAGGATATAATATTTTATTGGCCTGATTAAAAAAAGGGTTTATTGGTCTGAACCAATTTTTTAATATTAAAACCAGCTTAAATTTAATTTACGTCTTTTAGAATAATTACAAAAAGTGTGTTGATTTATGTTAACCTAAGAAATGATGGCTGTTTACTTTTTGGTAAATTATTGAAAAATTAAGGTTTCTAAGAATGAAGAATTCTAATACATTAAAAAAGAAAAGAAAAGAAAAGGTCTGTACAGATTGCTGTTGGTGTGACAGAAAGAAAGAATATTGGAGTGGAGATGCTTAATGGATGGACTGAGGCATGGTTATGTATTTTTGAAGGACATAGAAAGAAGGTTTGAAGGCTAATCTGAAAGTGTGAAATTTGTGAAGGTTGTGTCTGTGATATGAAGGAAAAGAGAAATGTTAAAAGCAAATTAATTAAATGATACAGTCAGTAAGCCAGGACAGGCAGGAGAGTGAAACAGATATTTAAACAGGAGTTTGCAACCATTTATAAAACTGTCTTCCCTAAACCAAGAACACTTAAAAGTCTATTATTTATATTTTGCCTCCCTAAACAGAGGATAAATAGCTTATGCCAAAGTACTCAGGGAGACTGATAGCAGAAATCCAATTAGTGTTATTTGCTGTCCACACCCAAGGACAAATCAAGTTAAAAAATAAACCTTATTTTGGTCAGTTCTTTCCTAAGAAAATAATTATGTTATATTAATCAGGTATTTATTAAAAAGATCATCTTTTTATTATAGAAACTGAAGTTTGCTGGCCTATATTCCTGTCTAATACATTTTAATATATAATCTTTTGGTAAAATCAAGTTTGACAATCCTTCAAGGGTTTGAATTTTAAGAAACTTTCTCTTGATCTAGAATAGGCTCTGAAATGCCTCAAATGTTTATTTTCTCTCTCATGAAGGAAGATTTTATACTGAAGGTACATAGGAACTTTTGTCAAATACAGTTATAACTAATGGTTATTAGTTATAATATTATAGCATGTTGGGTTTTACAGAAAGGACAACATTCCATATCATTTGCATTATAATGAAATCCACAACTATGTCATTTTAAATTTCTTCTTGTCATTTGAAGACAGTTACTGTTTTGTTATAATATATTTGAATAAATATTACTCTTAAGAGTCCATGGAAAGGACTGGCAAGGAAAAACAGGAGATCTTAAAGCAGGTCAGTATATTTTTCTCCCTATATTATTCCTCCAAAATGTGGCAATTCTTAATGAATGAATCATGGCAATACATTTCTTTGCATAACTTGAATAAGACCAGTTTCCAATGGTGGTTTTATTGCCAGAAAAGTTTGACTGGAGTATCATGTTTTAAAGAGCCATGTCTGGACTCTGAAGACTTGAAGCCAATAAGAGTGCCATGAAGAAAGCCTAGTATCTTGCTTGGTAGCTCTGAAAATGGATGCTACTTGAGTGTCAGGCCCATACCCTGCCATTTATGGCAGTTGGTCAGAGTAGAATGGAAGCAATGAGGGCACCTCTGTGTCCCTGCAGGACCCCCACATACTCTAGGCCAAGAGAAGTGGGTCTTCTGAGATGGGCCTTGAAGCCTAGGGCATGGGCCTGGGTAGAGCTACTGCAGGTGAGGAATTCACCTAACCCAGCAGATAGTGCAGGCAGGCCTGACGGTAGTTGCATGGCTTGGCTTCCCTGCCCTATGGGGCACATTGAGACTCAATTATGAAATTCTGGCAAAAGTGGTAAGTTATCTTCTTGTTGTGTTTAGGCAAACAATCAGGCAAAATTGAATGAAATAGATGAATTGGTCTTAATTTGGCTCTTTAATAAACATAATGGTGATTTTAAGGAGGAAAATTCTATTTCAATAGAAGTTATTAGAACTGAAATGTTTTCTTTTCCTTCCACCACACCATTTGTTGTAACTCTTGCTGTTCTAATTGCTCAATAATATTCTATATAATAAAAGAGAAACATGCAAATTTGACCATACCTTCACTACGCTACCAGCCAATCAGGAGCAGGGGGCATGGCCATGGTGTGTCGGGCACGGGATGGGAGGCCTTGCAGGGGGCATGGCCATGGCAAAAGACTGAAGTCACCCCTCCGGAGGCTACCCAAGGTCTTATTTCAGCCCTGATGTTGGGCTGCTTCCCCCAACCATAAGTTCTCAATGCACTTCCAGCCAGAGTAAAGGGGGCTTCTTCTGTTTTTAAGGCATCACCATATCCAGTGCCTGCCAGGCCCCTATAAAAGCACTACTCCTTAGGTCGGAGGTGCTGGGAGCTGAAGTAGAGAGGCTGTAAGGCCAAGCTCATGCAGGATGCTGGCCCTCCATTACCCCCCCCCCCCAATTATCCTGGCCCTGCCTTCCCTATGCATACCTGCTCACAGAGAGTATGAGGTGGTCGTGGCAGCAGGACAGGAGGCTGGTGGGGGGCGGAAAAGACGGGCTGGAGAGGACGGGGAGTCTGAGTGCCTGGCAACCATGCTATAGTGGAAAAGAGACAAAAGCTCCAGACTGCACTGAATCCAGTTCCAATTGCACTGAACCCCAGTTCTGGGTGAGACCTGGGGGACTCACCCAGGTGAGTCTTACAAGGGGAATCTGGATTGTGAGGCGGAATCTCAGGGGAAAAGCCAAAGGCAGAGCTCTGGAGGCACATGTGCGAGTGCATGCAGAGAGGGCAGCCTATTGGCTGTGCTGCTGGCGTGATCTGGCAAGAGAAAGAAAGGAGCTACAGACGGCACTGAACCCAGTTCCAACTGCACTGAACCCCGGTTCTGGGTGAGACCTGGGGGACCTAGGATCTGGATGGTAAGGCAGAATTTCAGGGAAACAGCCAAGGGCAGAGCTCCAGGCATGCACGCGCAAGTGTGCACAGAGAGGGTGGACTGGTGACTGTGCCTCTGGCGTGATCTGGCGGGAGGGAGAAAGGAGCCCTGGAGAGCACTGAAACCCAGTTCCAACTGCATGGAACCCCAGTGCCAGGTGAAAATCTGGGAGTCTGGATTCATTGGGGGAGAGACTGGATGGTTTGGCAGTGGGTGATACTTGAGGGCGCCTTTCTCTCAGTGGTGCTTGCAGTGATTGCCTGCAGATGCTAAGACCCAGTGACCTTGTGGGACAGGGCTGACTGGAAGCCAAGGCTGTTGGCTCCACCCTGAAACTCCACTCCACCCAGAAACTCCACCACATTCAAACTGAGCACAGAGGCTTTGGTAAATTCGAAAGTCTTGTGGAATAAGGCTGTCTCCTAGCATAGACACAGCTGATCCTCACAGCCAAATGGCCTGGAGGTCAATTCCTCGAAGTGATACCAACAACAATCAAGACTTAACTGCAATAAGGCTGTACACACAGTCCACAAAGTGGTGCACCAAGAGTGTCCACCTCAGGTAACAGGGGAGGCTGAGACACCTAACACACAAAGCTACCCTACCAACTGACGGAAGCAGTGAAAATGTGCAGAGAAAGAAACAGATCGCAAATGAAAGAAATGGAGGAAAACAAACGACTGGATATAAAGTTCAAAACCACAGTTATAAGGTTTTTCAAGAATTTCCTAGAAAAGGACGATAAATTCAGTGAGACCCTCAAGGATATGAAAAAGGACCAACTAGAAATTAAGCATACACTGACTGAAATAAAAAATATTTTATAGAGACCCAACAGCAGACTACAGGAATGCCAGAATCAAGTCAAAGATTTGAAATACCAAGAGGCCAAAAACACTCAACCGGAAAAGAAAAAAGAAAAAAGAATCCAAAAATTTGTGGATAGTGTAAGAAGCCTCTGGGACAACATCAGAATTATGGGGGTGCCAGAAAAAGAGAGCAAAATACTGAAAACATATTTGAATAAATAATGACTGAAAACTTGCCCCATCTGGTGAAAGAAATAGACTTACAAGTCCAGCAAGCACACAGACCCCAAAACAAAAGGAATCCAAAGAGGAGCACACCAAGACACATCATAATTAAAATGACAAGAGCAAAAGACAAAGAGAGAATATTAAAAGCAGCAAGAGAAAAACACTTAATTACCTACAAAGGAGCAACCATACGATTGTCAGCTGCTTTCTCAACAGAAACTATGTAGACCAGAGTCGCAAGAAATTTTCAAAGTGATGAATTGCGAGAACCTACAACCAAGATTACTCTACCCAGTAAAGCTATCATTCAGAATTGAAGGTCAAATAAAGAGCTTCACAGATAAGAAGAAGCTAAAGGAGTTCATCAACACCAAACCAGTATTATATGAAATGCTGAAAGGTATTCTTTAAGAAGAAGAAAAAGGAGGGAAAGGTGACTGCTTCAAACTAGAACATGGATGAAACTGGAGAGCATTATGCTAAGTGAAATAAGCCAGTCCAAGAAAGATAAGTATCACAAGATCTCACATATTTATGGGATATAATGAACAACATAAACTGATGAACAAAAACAGATTCAGCTGGAACTGGTTTGGCTCAGGGGATAGAGCATCGGCCTGCGGACTGAAAGGTCCCAGGTTTAATTCTGGTCAAGGGCATGTACCTTAGCTGAGGGACTTCCCCAGTAGGGGGTGTGCAAGAGGCAGCTGATTGATGTTTCTCGCTCATCGATGTTTCTGACTTTCTATTTCTCTCCCTTCCTCTCTGTGAAAATCAATAAAATATATTAAAAAACAAAACAAAACAAAACCAAAAAAAAAAAAAAAAAAAAAAAAAAACAGATCCAGAGACAGAGAAGCATTGACTGTCAAACCTCAGAGGGAAGGTAGGGGAGGTTGAGGGGAAGGGGAAGAGATCAACCAAAGGACTTGTATGCATGCATATAAGCCTAATCAATGGACACAGTCACCAGGGGGGTGAGGGCATAAGGGGTGGTGGGAGGCTTGGAAGGGCTAGTGGGGGATGAGGACACATATGTAATACCTTAATCAATAAAGAAATTTAAAAAAAGATAAATAAATCCCAGATACCTGGGCCTCCACTTGGGTTGCTGGGGGGCATGGCTGGCCTGCAAACCACCAAAGGCCACTTGTCCAGGCCATCCCACACCCCAAGGGAACCCCAATCCTGATCCAGGACACTCTTCAGGGCAAACCAGCCAGACCCCACCTGTGCCCCAGGCCTCTTTCCTGTCTAATAAAAGAGTAATATGCAAATTGACAATCACTCCAACACATGGCTGCCCCCATGTGGACATAAGATGGCTGCCACAAGATGGCCAGCAGGGGAGGGCAGTTGAGAGGGACCAGGCCTGCAGGGGAGGGCAGTTAGGGGTGACCAGGCTGACTGAGGAGGAAAGTTGGGGGCAACCAAACCTGCAGGAAAGGGCAGTTAGGGGGGACCAGGCTGGCAGGAGAGCAGTTAGGCATCAATCAGGCTGTCAGGGGAGTGGTTAGGGGGTGATCAGGCTGGCAGGTTGAAGCAGTTAGGGGCAATCAGGAAGGCATACAGGTGTGCAGTTGGGAGCCAGCAGTCCTGGATTGTGAGAGGAGTCCCAGATTGGAGAGGGTAGGGCTGGGCTGAGAGATACACCCCTCCATGCATGAATTTTGTAAACCAGGCCTCTAGTCCTATCTAATAAGAGTAACACACAAATGTGACTGTACCTTGGCTCCTGATTGGCTATGCTACCAGCCAATCAGGAGCAGGGGGCAGGGCCGAGGGGTGGGCCCTGGGGGTGGAGACGAAGCTGTAGCAGTGGCAAGCACCACGGAGCTTGGAGGCAGCCAGGGCGGGGTGTGGCGAGCGTGGGAGGCAGCCAGGGGGCAGGGCAAGTGGCCGGGGCGTGGTAGTGGAGGTGAGCATCCAGCCCCTGGGGCCGGGTGGTCACAGGCAGCTAGAGCTTAGCTGAGCAGGGAGATGGCTGAGGCTTTAGGCCTTGGGCAGGCTGGGGATGAGCCATCAGTTGGACATCCCCTAAGGGCTCTCAGTATGTAAGAGGGGGCAGGTTGGGCTGAGGACCCCCCCCTCCCCCACGCATGCACTAGTCTATAAATAAAAGAACACTCAAGGACTGCTTTCTCTTTGCCTTTAGGTGTTTACCTTTCTTAGGAATGCCCTTATTGGTTAAAGGTACCTGGAGTTACAGATATCAAGAGTCTCGGTTACATCATCATCCTACACATTTAGAGTAAGTTAAATACTTTTGTGCATCTCTAACAGTAGGATTCAATTAGTCTTTCACCTTTAGCATTTTCAGGTGTCAGGAAGATAAGAAAATACTGATTCCCAACAGGGATATTGTCTCCCTTGGGGCTACTTGGCAGGAGTAATTCCCATTCCAGAATGACAGTCCGATGCACAGACTTGATATCTTGGATTTGCAGGGTGAATCTACTCAAGTCTCTCCCTCTGGGCATAGCCTTCCAAAAACAGTGAACCTCCCCTAAAATGAACAGCCTTTAAATTAGTAAAGGAACAATGTGGAATCATTTGAAGTAAATACGTAGGTACAAACATAAGTATAGAAGGCCTTACGGAAATATTTTTTAAAATATATTAAATTCTATTTAACAAGTAACATTTGATACAGTATAAAATGCAGTAGTTATTAAGTCTATAGTATAAGTCATAGCCTTAATATTTTACTTAAGAAATACTGGTATGCTAATGTGTGATCTCTTTTTAAGTGCACTGTACCTCAATGTTTCATCACCTAAATCTATAAGTATATTTAATCAGATTATTCTGAAAGTAAAGCAAAGCATAAGTCACTATCCAAAGAGTTTAATCAGAGAGGAGAAGATTTAAATGGTTTAGGGACTTGCTCAAAGTTACACAATTCACCAGTTGAGAGCAAAGCTGAAAGTAGAACCCAGACTCCTCCATAGTGCTCCTTCTACCTTGGTGCTCCCTACTTCCTTCCTTAAATTTATCTGAAGCTACTTTAAGGAGATCTGTTATTGAACCACAGCCATTCATTGAATATAAAGTTAATTTCAACTATGTGTTAGGCGGTCTTTTATGACAAAGTCCCTGCCTTTGACAAGCTTGCGTTCATTTGAATGACAGGGATTGAATTAATAATGAAGGCTCTGCAAAGATTATTATAGTATTTTGGTTAATAGGAATTTGTGAAAGTAGTCACCCCTTTCTGGATAGAAAAGATAATACTTAGTGGAGTATACAAGTCCCAATTCCAGCTCCACCCATCTTCCTCCGTTCTTTCCAGGTGTTTCACCAGAGGCAAAGATTGGAAAACATGGAAAAGATTTAGTTTCTTCCCTGACCTAGGGTCAGCCTGCCTCCCTAAACGGAAAGATTTCGGTAAGGAAATCACATCATAGGCCATGAAATGACTCAGATAAATTGTAGCCTAATTGACTCTCTTCAAGATAAGTAGATCTACATTTTAAAATATCTTAAAAGAAAAAAAATTGCTGATGCAAAATCTATTTGTTTTCATCTTTAATCAACAATAGCAAACACTTCTAGGGAAAGGAAAAATAATGGTTAGAGACACTGCTGTTTAAAGAAGCAGCATCTTTTAGAAAAAGACAGCACTTTCAATTCATGTGGAAAAGTTCAAACATTAAAAGAAACAAGAAAGCCAAAGCCGGTTTGGCTCCTTGGATAGAACATCGGCCTGTAGACTGAAAGGTCCCAGGTTCAATTCCGGTTAAGAGCATGTACCTTGGCTGTGGGCACATCCCCAGTAGGGAGTGTGCAAGAGGCAGCTGATGGATGCTTCTCTCTCATTGATGTTTCTGACTTTCTATCCCTCTCCCTTCCTCCCTGTAAAAAAATCAATAAAATATATATATTTTTAAAAGAAACAAGGAAAAACAAGCAAAACAAACAAACAAAAAGGTTAATCAGTTTTTTTAGTATTCAACAATTCTGGAGGTGAAATGGTTTACTCCAGGAACCAAGAACCAAATCAAAACTTAACGATGGAAGACCAGGATACGGAAGGAAAGGCCTACCTATCTTTCAATAGGGCTGAAATAACAGTGGGAAGTATGTTGAATATTTTACACTGAATTGGTTAGCAAAAATCTTGGAACTGACAGAGAAAGCAATCTTTATTCAGCCTTAAGTCCAAAGATATTCCCTTGAACATGAGTTACTTAAATGTGCTCAGTATGACATTTCTACTTACAAATGAAAATGATATTAAAATAACATCTGCCTCATAGATAACAGAGTAATCCAAGTTGTTGAGTACACAGATACTCAGCACAATACCTGGCAGAGGATAAAGCAATCAATCACTTTTATCATTGGCAATCACATCAGCAACAATAATAAAACAGATTCACAGTAGGGGCGTTGGATCATCCAAGCCACTGGGGAGGCACCCTAGGAATAGCTCCTGAAAACCTCACACAACTCAAAACATGCATAAGACACCTAGATAGAGTTTTCCCTTAAGAATAAATATAATGCAAGAAATCACAATCTCAGTGCACATAAACCTGGGCCATTGTAATGCATTCCCAATATCAAACTTAACTCTTTAATGCACAATAAACAAGTTTTAGTGTGGCAAACTCACATTGTTTCAATGTGTGTGTATAAAGTGAGACTTTAATAATATTTTTCATTGCTTAGTGTTTTAAATTTGCTAATTCAAATTGCTGTGAAATATAACTGCACTGTTTATCCAAAGACCATTCAAAATCAGAGAGAGGCTATCATAAGAAATGAGACATAGGGGAGTGTATCATAAGATTTCAACAGGGGTGAGCAAAGGTACATTTATAGTTGTTTGTATGGAAAAAGACATTCAGGTTCTGAGTATTGCAATCATGTGACTAACTCAAAGAATGTCACAATGGCACAGTGCAGTTACTTTTGCCCATCTCTGCATACTTTAAGGAGGGAGGAAAACAACAGAAACTGTAAATCCTGAAGTACCTAGAATTTAATTTATTGGCATTTCTTTTACAACATTGAAGCCTGTAAAATGATAAATTTTATCTGTGAGTAAACCTACAGAGAATTGTGAAATGATGACAAACTAAAACCTTTCTCTTTAAGACACTCTTGGTGGAAGAGAACATAAAAACCCTATCTAGAGACCTTGTTTCCAGATTCACACATAAAGCCATGCCTTGAATCATATACTGTCTAAAGATCGCATAGAGTGATAAGGTTTTACTGCCACAATGCTGATGTCAGAGACTGGAAGAGAGAGTTTTTTTTCTTATAATCAACTTTATTTTTATTTTTATTCATATTTCAAAATCAATTTATAACAATTTTATATGCTTATATAACTATGAAGATTTTTCATACATAAAATACTTTTAAAATGTAATTATTATTTCTCTTTTTTTGGCAGTATAACTTAGATTTAATAGTAGTACGTAAGTTTTCCTTTTTCCCCCCCAGCATCCCCTACGCCCCAGCACATGTCCCCACCTGCCCCCCTGCCCCAGTGTCTTGCTTCCATTGGTTATGCTCATATGCATGTATACAAGTCCTTTAGTTGATCTCCCCTAGCACCTGTCCCCCCACCCTCCCCAGCCTTCCCCCTGTAGCTTGACAGCCTATTCAATGCCTCCCTGCCTCCATATCAATCGCTCTCCCCTGTTTCTTTTCTTCAAAAATATCTTGCATCTGCATACTGGAAATAAAGGTATAAGAACAAAAAATGTTTGAGTCTCAGTTTCAATGTCCATTTGTTCTGAGTGGAAAAGAGAGATTTTAATTTTGTTTTCTTTTTTGTTTTTATTGAAGGAGATTTTAGTTTTGTTTCATTTTTGTTTTTTATTGGGAGGAGGGATTTCTTTTGGCTTATGCTTTAGGTTTAAACTTCATTTTTTTCTATTTCAGATTTTTAATGGGATGCACATATGCAATTTACATGGCTATGAATTGTATTCCTGGGATAAGATCCTAAAAACCTCACTTACTTAAAAACTTTCATAATTCTAGACAGCTTATTTCCCCAGAGGAATCAATATAATGTAAGTGGAATAGCATTCTCAGAATACATAAGCCTATATGGTTATAGACCATTTCATAGAGGAATGACTTAAAAAAAAACACAACTTTATTTGGAAATAATTTTAGATTTACAGAAAAGTTTTACGAAGATAATATGGAAAGTTTCCATATGTCCCTTCATCCAGTTTTCCCTATTGTTAACATTTAACATTTCCATGATGTATTTATTAACAAAGAAATCAACAAAGATACTCTTAATTGAAATAAAGACTTTATTCAAATTTTATTGGTTTTTCCATTACTGCTTCTTTTTTGGCTCCAGAATCCAATCCAATTAAATTACTTTTTAGTTCTGGAAGCACTCACATTATTTGAAATTTGTACAAACTAATAAAAATTTTGTCATGCCGTTTAAAAATTAAAAAATTTAAATTGGTATGAAATATAACTGCATTGTTTATCCAAAGACTTTCCAAACACAAAAATAGCTGAAGAATTAACATACTGCAGTGGCTTAGGCCAGTGTTTCGCTCAAATTGGAATGGTGAGGGGATTAGAGGGAATGTATTTTGTATTGGGTTTCAGCTGAAGATTTTATTTGAAGAAAATTACTAGTAAGAAAATCCAGAATAAATATTAAGATAATTTAAGAAATACTAAAAATAAACAAGACCCAAACTGGATATTATCGTGTTATAAGAAACAGTCATAAACTTGCCTAGCTAGATACCATTTTTTATACACGAAGTTTAAACTTTTTACTCCAAAGAGCATACAAGCAAACTATGTAGTCACACATATATCAAAATATTCCCTATTTGCTGTTACTATTATTAAAATATAAAAGCTCTTATAAATCAATGGAAAAATGGGCAGGGAGCATAGTAATTTTATAGCCAATAAGCATATGAAAAAATGTTTAAACTTATTTTCAAAGAATGCAAATTAAACGGAAATATACTTTTTTTTAAACTTATCAACCTGGTGATGATAATGCATACATTGGGCTAATGTGCAAAAAACAAGACAGTCTCACACATTGGCAGTAAAACTTGAGACAACTTTTTTTATGACAACTTGGCAATATGTGTGTTGTTACCTATTGCTGACTAATAAACCATTCCAAATGTTGTGGCTTAAATTCACAATGTATCATCCCTCACATGTCTATGAGTTGGCTCGGAGGTGGTCTCATGGTCCATGTAATTAGTTGGCTGGGGCCACTTCTGCAGCTGCACTCAGCTGGGAGCTCAGCCAGGATGGAATGCCTGGGGCTTCCTTTCTCCTCTATGGGGCCTTTGTTTCTTTAAAAATATATATTTTTATTGATTTCAAAGGGAAAGAGAGAGGGAGAGAGAGAGAGGGACATGAGTGATGAGAGAGAATCATTGATTGGCTGCTTCCTGCATGCCCCACCAGGAATTGAGCCCACAACCTGGGCAAGTGCCCTTGACCGGAATTGAACGTGGGACTCTTCAGTCTGCAGGCCAATGCTCTATCTACTGAGCCAAACCAGCCAGGGCTGGCCTTTCTTTCCATGTGGCCTTTTATCACTTAGGAGCCTAGCCCAAGGATCCTTCATGTCAACTGGATGCCAAGAAAGCAAACATGGAAGCTGACAGGTCATTCAAAGATTAGATGTAGAAGCAGTGGTGTGCGGGAGCCCATTTATACAGGCTGATGAAGACCAAGTATGTATATCTCTTCCCAACTCCATGGTCAGTAATATAACATTGGTAGCTTGAAATTAATCATGATGGAAGTAGACCATAAAAATTGGCAAATCTTATAGATCAAGGTTTTAAAATATTGTTTTCCAAGCCCTGACTTTCCAGAACACTATTTTCTGAAAGTCACACAGATTCACATCTACCACATTCTATTTATCTAAGCAAGTCACAGGCCAGTCCAGAATCTTTGTGGGAGGGAAACAGACTTCACCTTTTGATCAGAGGAGTGGCATATAATTTGAATATTTCATTCATCACAGTCTACTCTCTGCCCACAAATTATTTTTTTCTTTCCACTTGCAAAACAAACAAAACCCAACCACACACACACACACACACACACACACAAACAAAATCCCTGACCACTTCCCAAGTTACCTCAAAATCTCATCCATGAAAGCATCAGGCTTCATGTTTAATATTCACAATTTGCATCATGTCCCAGATGTGGAAGCATCCCCTCTGGACCTGGAGAGCTATGAACTGTTCCCCTACCCCCCAACTTCCCCCAACTCTTCCACCAAGATCTGGCATGTAGTCGTGAGAAAGGGATAAGAAAACCACAATAGACACTTCCATTCAACAACAGGGCAAGCAGGTCTATAGCAGGTTTGAAATCTATGTGAGCTCCAGTCCTCTACTCCCAGGACTGGAGCCCAGCTGGGGCTGGACATCTGAAATGACTTCTCATCCTCTTGGGCTTCTCTAGGTGACCTCTCTTCATTCGGGGATCCAGTCCAAATTCCTTACAGCATGGTAGGTGGCTTCCAGAGAGACAAAGTAGAAACTGCTGGTCTCTCAAAAACTAGGCCTGGAGCTGGTGTAGTGCCATCATGCCTACGGTTACCAGATTTAGCAAATAAAAATATAAAATGCCCAGTTAAATTTGAATGTCAGATGAGCAACAAATAATTTTTTTAATATCAGTATATCCAATTTTTCTGTTTGACATTTTAATTTTATTGGACATCCTATGTTTTATCTGACAATCTTACTTTCACCACATTTTAAAGGTCAAGGCAAGTCATCCAAGGATAAAGGAAGGAAATACCTGCTTCTGATGGATGAGTGGCTTGCTTGTACCGGAAGGAAAGAAGATAATGATGACAATTTTGCAGACTGCCACACTATAACAAAAGGCTTGTAAATGTGTGTGTCACAATAAAATCAGTGATTCTATTTCTAGGAACTTTTCTAAGCACATGATTAAAAACATGCCAAAGATTTAGCTACATGAATGCTCATTTATAATTGCATATAATGGTGAAAAATAGAAAACAATCTAGATGTACAAAAAAATAATAAATAAATATATTTATCGCGCTCTTAATTTGTGCAAAATACTGTCTTGAGCCATGGGGATATCCTGAACAACACAGAAAAATCTCTGGCCCCAGGGATCTTAGAAACTAAAGGGGCAAGATTGACATTAAACGGATAGCCATACACACAAACGATAAGTATGCTGATTTCTACAAAGGAAAATTACTGGGTGCTATATAATGATCAAGGGACCTGATCTACTGGGGAAATCAATAATGCAAAGGAGAATGGTGTATTTGCAGGTTTAAACTCTTTGAGAGGTGAAAGGAGATGAGATCCAGAGTGCAAGGGAAGGGTTGCCATGTCAGGAGTGGGGATGTGTTCTCCTACAGAAGCAGATTGCAAAACAGAGGTTCTGATTTAAGAAGCTGCGGAGGTGCAGTGGAAGGAAGGTGAAAGAGTTCCTGCTTGCTTATATTTATCAGGAAGTCTGACTCCAGGTCATCAGTAAGAAGGAGAGAAAGGAAGGGGAAGATTAGAAAAACATATTCCCCGAATATACTTTACATTTCACATTGATTATACTAATTTGAAAATTATGCATGTATATATAGACTCTCACTTGTCCAATAAATACCAGTTTCTCAATATTCCCAAACAAGAAAAAGAATGAAGGGGCAGCCATTGTAAGTACCTAGAATAAGAGTGCATAATCAAGATGCATTTATTGAAGAATTTTATTTAAAACCCTTAGGGCGTGGTTGGCAAACCATGGCTTGCGAGCCACATGCGGCTCTTTGGCCCCTTGAGTGTGGCTCTTCCACAAAATACTGCAGCCTGGGCAAGTCTATTTTGGAGAAGTGGCGTTAGAAGAAGTTTAAGTATAAAAAAATTAGCTCTCAAAAGAAATTTCAATCATTGTACTGTTGATATTTGGCTCTGTTGACTAATGAGTTTGCTGACCACTGCCTTAGGGGAACCTAATAATCATGATTCAAAATTCATCAGCATCAATTATGCAATCAGGAAAATTCCTAAGTTATAAAAGGAAGTACCCATTAAAGTGTTGTTCTGATTCACACATCTTAATTAGAATTAATAGATACCCAATGATGTCTGTTTTAGTGACTTAACCAATGCATTACATTGCTTATTTCCATATTACACAGAGTCTAAGTAGCTCGATGATTCATTTATCATGATCAAAGCAGACTGGACATAAATAGACTTTTGTGAGATAGAATCAATGTGATAAAATGCAATACACTGCTGTAAATTGCATAAACTACCTAAGTGGACACTAAGAGCTGATTCTCCTGGGAGTGTTATTTCAGAAGCTATTAGGAAAAATGAAATTTGAGGAGAGCTTTTGGGTCATCAGTGCTCTATATTTAGAATCTTCAAACAATCAAAGATTCCAGCACTTTGTCATCAAGAGAAAAATAAAATGGGGCTATCACCTCTTTTCAAGGTTTATTTTCTTTTCTCTTGAACACACCAGAAGATGCTGTGGTGAGACAGATCCAAGTCTAAGGCTTAACAATAGATGTTACAAATTTAAGATAAATTTAAAATATAATATAATTTAAAACGTTAAAGAGTAATATTGTTCAAAATGTAATATACATTTTTGAAAGAGCAGACATTTGCCCTACCGGCATGGCTCAGTGGTTGAGCATCGACCTATAAACCAGGAGGTCATGGTTCAATTCCCAGTCAGGGCACGTGCCCAGATTGTAAACGCAATCTCCAGTGTGGGGGTGTGCAGGAGATAGCTGATCAATGATTATTTCTCGTCACTGATGTTTCTATCTCTCTCTAATCTCCCTTCCTCTTTGAAATCAATAAAAATATATTTTTAAAAAAGAGCAGACATTTATTGAACACTTCTCCATCAAACATTGTTCTCTGCACCTGGTATATGCATTACTTTACATAATCCCCAAAACTTCAAAAGCACCCTTATAAGGTAGGTTTCTATTATTACCTACAGATTGCAAGGAGAGAGTTGTGCTTTGTCAAATCCAATACAGTAAAAACAGACTCTTACAATATTGCATACCTGTTCAGTGCCAAATATATTACTGTGTTCAGAAACTCTGTAGAAAATATGAGATCCCCAACTCACAGCCTCTGGAAGAGACAGATGGACATACAGATGATCAGAATATCAATGTAGCATGGTTCATGAGAAGATGAATATTTAAGTCTGGTTGAAGACTCAAAAAAGTTATGTGAAGGAGGTGAGAGTTATGAGCTGGAGCTTGAAAGATGGGCAGGGAAAAAAATGGAGGAGCTGAGAAAATGAGTGCTAAGGTGTACAGCTGGGACAAGGTCCTGATTACACTGAAAACTGAGAGTTCATTGTGGCTTATGTAGGAAGTACAGGTTAGGAAATGGTGGGAAATAAGGCTGGAGAATTAGGTGAGAGGCAGATTGTGGGGGTCTTGCATGCAGCGGAAGAGTTTGGAATGGCTTCTGTAGCCACCCAGCAGTATCAGACACTAATACACACTGAGCAATGTGATCAACTTTGACTTTCAGGAACATGACTTGGGCACCAGTCTGCAATGTATACTGGAGGCAAGAGACTAGCAGCCTGGAGAAATCTAGAGGGAAGTACAAAAGGAGGAAAAAAAAAAAAAAAAAGACAGGAGCCACAAATAAGGTCTAATTACTACTAAGGGGAGAAGTCACATTTATGATGTATTTCTGAGCAAAGATATAAAATGTTGAAATTTAATTGCCTAAAATAAGAATTTGTCACAACATATCTGTATCTATGGATTGATGCTGGCAATTACCAGAGAGTTTCATGGGAAGGTTTTTAACTAACTCAACAACTATTTCATGACTGCCACTGGCTGCTAGCAGTCATAAGATGCCATCCTAATATATAAAAACCCTGGGTTGTAATGACCAGTAACGACCAAGGTCAACCAGAAGTAAGTCCTACAGTCAGCACTGGATACTACTTCTGCTCCAGGCACTGTGCCCCAGCACCGACTGCTGTGGGGGCTGCGAATCAGAGCTAGAGAGAGGCCTGAAGAGAGAGGTAGGGGATGATCTGTTGCCTCTGTGGCAGCTTTTGATCAGCACTTGCCTCTCTCTCTCCCAGTCTGGCCAGCAGCCGTGCCTCCATTTCTCTCCAGGCCTTCACTGAAGCTGCTGATCAGACCCATCTTTCTGATCAGGCACTGTTGATAGGCCTAGAGACACTGACTGGCATAGGAACCAAACAATCAGAACCAAATCTGGGTGCTGTGGGGATCCAATGGCTGCCTAGGAGGCAGAGCTTTTGATGTTGACTGGCATAGAAACAGAGGGTGCAGGCTGGGTTGAGGGAACATCCCCCAGAAGAGATGGTGCAGGCTGGGCTGAGAGAACCACCCCTCCCTGCACAAATTTTGTGCACCGGGTACCTAGTCCTATTATAAGATGCATTCTGATTTTAGACATGTTAAATATGAAAGGAAAATATGTATTTAGAATAAAATAAATCTAACCTGCCAGCATGGCTCAGTGGTTGAGCATCGACCTATAAACCATTTCACCCTACTTCCAGTTCCACCATCTGGCCCAAACCAATAGCATCTGTTTCCTACATAATTCTGGTAGCCTCTCAACAGACATCTCCACTTATGCCCTTAACATCTTCTCCTCCTTCTCCTAAATCCGTTTTTAAGTGGGTAGCTAGGGTGAAATCATGTTATTCCCATGTTGAAAATCCCATGACTTCTCATCTCAGAGAAAGAGTCCAAGTCCTTAGAGGCGCTACAAGGTCCTGCAGGATGGAGGCCCTCACCAACTTTCTGTCCAATTACTCTATCTTTCCTCCTCTCCCTTTGCTCACTCCAATCCTGGAAAATGGGCCTCCTCCAACACATAGGCTGCCACTTCAGCCAACTTGTAACTCCTTTTCCCTCTGAATGACCCGCTCTTCTCAATTGCTGGTCTTATCCTAATTGCCACCTTTTCAGTGAGGCCTCCTTTGCCTTTCTTTGTCTAAAATTCCTATCACACCCCTCCTCCCAAGCTCTCGTTTACTCCCTAAATGCTTTATTTGTGTATTTAGTTAGTTAGTTGGTACTTACCACAATCTAATCTAGCATGTATTTTATGTGTTTATCCTATTTATTGTTTAGAATGTGGGTGGTGTCGAGCTCCCGGTTAAAAACTCTAGTGTGACTTTTCAGGCCAGACCATACGTGGTTACAAAGGCTTTGCCGGGAAAGCCTCAGGGAGAAAGCAGACCTGGTTCCCAACCAGGGCATCCCAATCTCTGAAGGGAGATGCAGTCCAGATTCAGAGCCCCCTGGGCAGTCATGCTCTTTCTCATATTTACACTCCAAACTTCAGGACCTTCATTCCCAGATCTCTATCTGAAAGGTTTTCCCCAGGTGCCTCTGATAGCACCTACCTCCTTCTGAAGGGGGTCTGAGAGGGAGGAACCTTGAAGTCACTTTCCTCACTCTGACTCAGTACCCAGCACTTTTCCACTTCTATCCTTTCTCATGCCCTGCCCCCACTCCAGAGTTCATAAATCTGCTGAAAACTCCCACAGCTGTACGGATTCACCTCACCCTCACTGAGGTGCCACTTCCCGGGTAATGGACAAGGAGGAAGTCTGCACTTCTACAGCTTTAGACTCTTGCTTGTACCATCACAGTAAGTGATTAAAGGCTTAACTCTGATTTTTTGCTTTCTTACTTTAAAGGACTACGCTGACCTCTTTCTTTCTCTTCCAGCTCAGCTGAGCTCCTGATAGTAACCCCACAAGGACAAAGGGGTTGGCCTTTGATTTTGTTTGTGTTTACAGACTGCGTTTTAGAGCAGTTGTAGGTTCACATGCATAGCTTCCTCCTTTGTCAACATTCGTCTCCAGTGGTACATGTCACTCTTGTACCTAGGGTTCACTCTTGGTTGCTGTACATTCTACGTGTTTGGACAAATTTATGATGACATATATCCACTACTAAAATAACATAAAGGGTAGATTCACTGCCTTAAAAAAATCCTCTATGCCTTGCCTATTCATCCCTTCCTCCCCTCTAACCTCTGGTAACCAGAGATCTTTTTGCTGTTCCCCTTTTCTAGAATGCCATACAATCAAAATCACATAGTATGTAGCCTTTTCAACTTGGCTTCTTCCACTTAGTAATATGCATTTAAATTTCCCCCATGCCTTTTTATGACTTCATTGCTCATTTCCTTTTAGCACTGAATAATATTCTGTTGTCTGGATGTATCAGTTACTTATCCATTCACCTATAAAGCACACCTTGGTGGCCCCAAGTTTTGGTAATTAAGAATAAAGCTGCTGGAACACCTGAGTGCAGGTTTTTGTGTAGACATAACTCTTCAACACTCTGAATAGATACAAAGGAGCTTGATTTCTGGATCAGTAGTAAGTGTATGTTTAATTTTATAAGAAACTGCCAAACTGTTTTCCAAAGTGCCAGTACCAGCAATTAAAGACAATTCCTATTGCTCAACATCTTTGTTAGCACTTGGTATTGTCAGTATTCTGAATTTTGGCCTTTGTAATAGATATGTAGTGGTATCTTGTTGTTTGTTGTTTTAACTTGCATTTCTCTAATAGCATTTTCGTTTGCTTATTTGCCTGCTGTGGGTCCTCTTTGTGAGGTGTCTGTGAAAAGTCTTTGGCCCATTTTTAAAAATATTTTTTTATTGATTTTAGAGAGAAAGGGAGAAGGAGAGAAAGAGAGAAACATCAATGATGAGAGAGAATTGTTGATCCTCTGCCTTCTGCAGGCCCCACACTGGGGATGGAGACTGCAACCCATGAACGAGATTGAACTGTGACCTCCTGGTTCATAGGTCTACACTCAACCACTGAGCCATGCAGGCTGGGCATTTATTTAGTTCTTTTACCTCATTTATTAGCTTTGTAATTTTCTACATATAGATCTTAAACATATTTTCTTAGATTTATACCTAAGTATTTCAAATGGGGGATGCTAATGTAAATGGTAATGTTTTCCTTTTTTAGTAGATTTTTATTGATTTTAGAGAGGAAGGGAGGAGGATAGAGTGATAGAAACATCTATGAGAGAGAAATATTGACTGGCTGCCTCTTGCATGTTCCCCACTGGGGACTGAGCTTCCAACTGGGGCATGTGACCTGACTGGGTATCAAATTGATGACTTCTTGGCTCATGGGTTGATGCTCAATCACTGAGCCACACCAGCCGGGCAATGATAATGTGTTTTAATTTCAAATTCCACTTGGTCATTGGTGGTATACAGGAAAGTGATTGACTTTTGTATATCAACCTTGTATCCTATGACCTTGCTATAATCATTTATTATTCTAATCATTTTGTCAATTCTTTTGTATTATGTATACAGACAATTATGTTTTCTATGAACAAAGGTAGTTTTATTTCTTCTTTTCCAATCTATATACTACTTATTTCCTTTTCTTGCCTTATTACATTAATTAGAACTTTCAATATGATGTTAAAAATATCCTTGTCTTGGGGAGAATCAAGATGGCGGCATAGGTAAAACACCTATCTTGCCGTCATACTCAACAATTTTAATACTACAACTTAACGAAAGAACAAACACCTTCCAGAATCACCAAAAAGCTCACCGAGTGAAAATTCCACAAATAAAAGTGAAGATAAGACACTGTGACTCAGAGGAGCTGCGGCGGACAGCGTTGAAAGATTTGCGCGGAGAGAGGTTGGAGAGAGGTTTGGAGCGCGCGCCAGCGGAGAGGGCGGGTGGCTGAAAACCGGCCAGTTCTCTCGAACAGGGAGACAAAGACGTCCCACTGGACTGAATCTCCAGCTCTGGGTGAAGTCCAGGGAACCCACTATCATACGGGGTGAAAACTGGACAGTGAGAGGGCACGCCGAAGCTCGGGCGCTGCAGGGGTCTCCCGGCTTGTGGAGAAAGCAGCTTGCGCAAACAGCTCAGCTGCGTGCCTGCACAGAGAGCGCTCTGCGACTTGCTTTCTCATTCGAAAAACTGTCAGTCTGCTTTGTTTTACGACCCTGGGTGAAACATTGGGACTGTAGATTCATTTGGGAAGAGTCTAAAATCCCCGGCAGCCGGTGAAGCTCCACAGCGGCTCTCTCTCAGAGGTGCTGGCAGCCATTGCCCCCGGCACAGAGTCCCCGGGGCTGCATAGGGTGGAGCTAACGCTGTCTGCTTGGCCCGGAGACTCCGCCCATCCAACCTGAGCACAGCTGAGCTTCATAGACACTTGGCCTGGAGATCAACCCCTCCAAGTGCTAACAACGATTAACTGAGCTTAACTTCAGCAAGACTGTGCAACCCATATCCACCGCAGGTAACTGGGGAGGCTGAGCTACTGTCCCTAGTAGGAAGTCTACCACACAAAGCTAATTGACCAACTCAGGGAAGCAGCCACCATGCAGACATGGAAAGAAATCAGATGTGAAAGAAATGGAGGAAAAAAAACGACATGGAATTCAAAACCACGGTTAAAGGGTTTTTCAAGAGGCTCCAACAAAAGGTCGAGGCCTATAAGGAAATAAGCAAGACCACAAAGGAAATGATCAAGACCAACGTGGAAACCAATGAGTCCTGCAAGGAAATGAACAAGACCCTCAAGGATATGAACGAGACCTGCAAGGAAATGATCAAGACCAACGTGGAAATGAAGGAGACTCTCAAGGATATAAAGGAGACTCTCAAGGATATGAAAAAGGACCAACCAGAAATTAAGCCCAATACACTGACTGAAATAAAAAATATTATACAAAGACCTAAAAGTGCTCTGGAGCACCCCAAGAACCAAGTTAAAGATTTGAAATACAAAGAAGCAAAATCCACTCAGCTGAAAAAGCAAGAAACCAAAAGAATCCAAAAAATTGAAGATAGTGTAAGGGGCCTCTGGGACAACCTCAAGCATACCAACATCCGAATTATAGGGGTGCCAGAAAAAGAGAGAGAGCAAGACAATGAAAACCTATTCAAAGAAATAGTGACTGAAAACTTCCCACACCTGGTGAAAGAAATTGACTTAGGAGTCCAAGAAGCGCACCGAACCCCAATATATAGGAACCCTAAGAGGACCACACCAATGCATGTCATAATTAAAATGCCAAGAGCAAAAGACAAAGAGAGAATATTAAAAGCAACAAGAGAGAAACAGTTGGTTACCTATAAGGGAGCACCCATAAGATTGTCAGCAGATTTCTCAACAGAAATGATGCAGGCCAGACCGGAGTGGCAAAAAATATTCAAAGTGATGAACAGCAAGAATCTACAACCAAGATTACTCTATCCAGCAAAGCTATCATTCAGAATTGAAGGCCAGATAAAGTGCTTCGCAGATAAGAAAAAGCTAAAGGAGTTCATCACCACCAAACCAATATTATATGAAATGCTGAAAGATATTCTTTAAGAAGAGGAAGAAGAAAAAGATAAAAGTGTAAACTAGGAACAACAAATACACATCTATCAACAAATGAATCTAAAAATCAAGTGAATTAATAAGCTGATGAACAGGATAAAGTGGTGAATGTAACAGAATCACAGACATAGAGAGGGAATGGACTGACAACTCTTGGGGAGAAAGGGGGTGTGGGAAGTGCAGCAAGAGACTGGACAAAAATCATGCAACTATGGGAGAGGACAGTGGAGTGGGGTGAGGGCGGAGGGTGGGATGGGTACCAGGTGGAGGGGAACTATAGGGGGAAAAAAGGGAACAATGTAATTAATAAACTGAACAATAAAGATTTTTAAAAAAAAGTTCTTTCAATTTCAAAAAATATATATATCCTTGTCTTATTCATGATCTTAGAAAGTTTCTAGCTTCTCATTATTAAGTACTAGAGGCCCAGTGCACAAAATTTGTGCACAGGAAGGACAGGTGGTATCTCTCTGCCTAGCCTGCACCCTCTCCAATCTGGGACCCTTCCAGGGATGTCTGATTGTCCATTTAGGGCCTATCCCAGTAGGATCAGGCCTAAACGGGCATTCAGACATCCCTCTCACAATCAAGGACTACTGGCTCCCAACTGCTCACCTTCCTGCCTTCCTGATTTCCCCCTAACCAGTCCCATGCCAGCCTGATTGATGCCTAATTGCTCCCCTGTCAGCCTGTTTGCCCCTAACTGCCCTCCCCTGCAGGCCTGGTCCTTTCAACTGTTCTCCCCTGCAGGTCTGGGTCCCCCTAAAATGCCCTCCCCTGCAGGTTTGATTGCCCCCAACTGCCTCCCTTGCAGGTCTGGTCCCTCCAATCTGCCCTCTCCTGCTGGCCATCTTGTGGTGGCCAACTTTGACCACATGGGGGCAGGATTTTTGGCTACATGGGGGCAGCCATTTTGTGTTAGAGTCATGGTCAATCTACATATTATTCTTTTATTAGGTAGGATAGAGGCCTGCTGCATGGGTGGGGGCCAGCTGGTTTGCCCTGAAGAGTATCCCGGATCAGGGTGCGGGTTCCCTTGGACATGGGGTGGTCTGGCCGAGGGGTCTGTGGTGGTTTGCAAGCCTGCCACACCTCCCAGCGACCAAAGGGGAGGCCCTGGTATCTGGAATTTATTTATGTTCTACAATTGAAACTGTGTAGCCTGGAGTGGAGCCAAGCCTTCTGCTCGCTCTGTGGCTGCAGCCATTTCTCTTGGGCTATTTACCTTCTATAATTGAAACTTTGTAACTTTAAGTGGCTGGCCAGAGCTGCAGAATCTTGGCTTCCTCCATTGCCAAGGGCAACCCTAACCTCTGCTCTCTCCAGCTCTGTGGCTGCTGCTATTTCTGTTGGGATTATGTATCTTCTATAATTCAAACTTGTAGCATTGAGTGGAGGCCTAGGCCGGCAAGGGCAGGAGGAAAGCTTGCCTTCCTCCATTGCTGGGGAAACCCAAGCCTCCCTCCTGCTCTCTGTGGCCGGCAGCCATCTTGGTTGGGGTTAATTTGCATATCACTCCTCATTGGCTAGTGGGCATGGATGGTGGGCATGGCTTGTGAGTGTAGCAGAGGTATGGTCAATTTGCATATTACTCTTTTATTAGATAGGATAATGTTTTTTCCTTTTTTTTGTCATAGTCACAAAATTGACATATTGTTGATAATTTCTGTTATGAATAGGTATTGGATTTTGTCAAATGCTTCTTTTTTTTTTGCATCTGTTGATATGCTCATGTGATTTTTATTCTTTAGTCTTTGGATGTGGTGGATTACATGACTGATTTTTGAATGCTGAGCCAGCCTCAAAAAAGCACATATTCTTCCCCTGGCCTAAGTGTCAGTTGGATGGGTACTGTGCACTAAAAGGTTTAATTCCCACTTAGGGCATATGCCTGGGTTGCAGGATCGACCCCCAATAGGAGTCAGTTGATAAATATTTCTCTCTTTCCTTCTCCTTTTCTCTCTCTCTCTCTCTCTCTCTCTCTCTCTCTCTCTCTCTCTCTCTCTCTCCAAAAATCAATTACACACACACACAATCTTGTTAACTGTCCTGTAATTCAATCCTTGCCTAACTTTTTCCACCTCCATATAATTGTTTGTATGTTCCCTCCTTAATTTCAAATACATAAAAGAAGCTGCAAAACTTATTTTCCTGAGCATTTGTGATCCTGCTCTCTGACCTATGTTGTCAGTTTGACTCAAATAAACTCCTATAAAAATTCTCTAGAGATTTGAAAGTTTCTTACCTCAACAAGGGTTTCAAAATAGCAACAGAAAAATGGAAAGCAAACTAGAGAAAAAACAAAACAAAACTAGGGACATTTGGAATGTTGTAAGCTTTTAACCAATTGTTATCATTGTTGTTACAGTTAAAGAGATTATTAATCCACTGTCCACTCTTGCACTCTCGATCTAAGAAGAGGAAATAAATATTAATGAACTGAAAAGCCAATCATTTCTTCACAAGGTTTTTGAGCTGCCCCAAGGCTCAGTTTCTCATGATGCAAAGGAATTCAGCTTCAGGGAAAATTCTTAGAGGACTTTTATCTGTTAACCTGTAGGTTGCTACAAACTGAAGGATTTCTGGATTGATACGCCTCAAATAAAGCTTTTGACAACTATTTATGTATCAATCCCAGAAGTCTCCTTTATTTAAAAGAATCTTGTTCCTAACTTACTTTTTTTCCTGAACTAGAGAAGAAAGGTGAGGGATCATCTGACAAGACTTCTAGTAGTCTGCTGTCTGGGTGGGTGACAGGATCAACAATGGACACAATTCCCCTGCATCCTCTGTTTCCCTTGAAATGTACCCAAGTACTTTTATGCCATCTCTAGGCACCCTAAAGTTTTCCTCAATAGGGTTCATCTACCACTCAATACTCCAGGACTTTATTTTTATTTAAATTCTTTATTGTTTAAAGTATTGCATAAGCCTCCTTTTCCCCCCCATTAACCACTCCCTGGTCATGCCCACTCCCCAGCACATGCCCCCCTGCCTGTGTACTCCAGGACTTTTTATTTACTTCTTCACTACACAGCCAAACTTTTTTGCTTAGTATTATACATTTCTTTCTAAGCTGATAAACTAAATCACAGGAACTGATATACAAGAATGGTTTAAAGTATTAGCTCTTCCAGGTAACACAATTGCCCTCACTCCTAACAGTTTCAAATGTAAACAACTAAGGTTGCAATGATCAGCCTCTCCTATAAGAGGCCAATCTTGCTTTCTAATGTCCATCCCATATCTGACTTCATCAACCTGTTCATGCTGATTTGTCATTGGAGGAATAATTGTATTTCATGCTTGAACTAACCAATGAGTGAAGGGTCAACAGGCAGATTGATTGGCATACTACCAGTTCTTCATGAATTCTAAACCTAACCTGTCACAAAAGTTGAATGGAGTTTCTGGGTAAAGGATTTTGGATCTGTTTATCATTTCACTGTAGAGTAACTGGACCAGAGATAAGTGACAACTGTGGTATTGTCAGAAGATTAATCTATCTCAAAGGGGACAGATAGCCCTAGCCGGTTTTGCTCAGTGGGTAGAGCGTTGGCCTGTTGACTGAAGGGCCCCAGTTGTATGCCTGAGTTGTGGGCTTCATCCCAGGTAGGGGGCATGCAGGAGACAGCCAATCAATGATTCTCTCTCATCATTGATGTTTCTATTTCTCTCTTCCTCTTCCTTTCTCTCTGAAATCAATAAAAATATATTTTTTAAAAAGTCATAGATAAATCAGTGCTTGGGAGATGTAAAAGTCTGTCCACTCTTTCACTAAAAATTTAATTCACCTTACATGTAGTTTTGCTTTTGTTTGATTTGATTTAGCTAAGTAGAAGTCATCTTCAATAGTTTTCCTAAGAACATATGCAAGTGACCAATAAGCATGTGAAAGGATGCTCAAAATCATTAGTCACCAGAAAAGTGCAAATCAAAACCATAATGTGGTAACACTTCACAACCACTAAGATTCTTAAAATAGAAAAAAAATAAATTATTTTGTTGAGGATGTCAAGAAATTAGAACCCTCAGACATTACTGGTAGGAATGTGAAATGATGCAGTCACTTTGGAAAACAGTCTGAAAGTTACTCAAAAGGTTAAATATAGAGTTACCATATGACCCAGCAATTCCACTCATAAGTATGTACTCAAAAGAATTAAAAACATGTTACACAAAAACTTTTACATGAATGTTTACAGAACCATATATATATATATGGCTAAGTGTTCATCCTTTCCTCGGACTGGTAGCTACTATGACATGCAACGACCACCGGGGGCAGACGCTCCAACTGGTAGCTATGATGCACACTGACTACCAGGGGCAGACACTCAATGCAGGAGCTACCATGGTGAGCCCTGGCCATTTAAAAATAAATGGCACCATGGACCTGGCACCGACAAATCAACACTCGGCTTCCCCCAAGTGGGACATAGGTCCTGCCACCACCCCAGAACAACATCCCACCAAATTGCAGCCAACACTGCCAAGAACCCATGGCACAAAATGTGGTCCACAGACTAGCTCAGCCCAAAAATGGTCACTGAGGGCACTGGGTAATGGCATCACGTAGCAACACCTGGCTTCCTCTCCCTAGTGACTAGCCTCCTTGGGCCCTCTTCAGCCCAGGAACAGGACTTGCTTTATAGCCAGGTGGAAACATTTTACACTTTAACCAAATGTTTGTGAAGCATTTTCCCATGCTTCATCTCATTTGGGGAGTGGTTAGGGGATACTGAGGTTGGCAGGCAGAAGTCCTGGAATAGGTAAATAGGAGACTTGGTGGAATCCTGTTTTCTTTTTATTAGCAAGACAATGGAGATTTAGAAAGTTTAGAAACTTGACCTGACTAAAAAGAAGTAAGAAATGGCAGAACTTAAAAATGACTTCAGGGGGGAGCACCAAGATGGCGACATAGGTAAACACCTATTGTTCTGCCCCGCGTAACGATTTAAGAACTACAACATAACAGCAGAACAGACAGCACCCAGAATCGCCAGAAAGCTGGCTGAATGAAAACTCCACTAATAAGTGTAAAGGTGGGACGCTGAGACTCAGGAGCGGCGGGAGCGCAGCCTTTCAGACGGAAAGAGGTTAGGAGCCGCCCTGGTCGCGCGCGCGCGGGCTGGGGCTGGAGCAGCACCCCCTGCCGGATTTCTCCCATGGGAAGGGCGGAGACGTCCCACTACACAGACTCCCCAGCGCCAGGCGAGGTCCGAGATCCAGGGTATGTGGAGCTGTCCCACTGCACAGATTCCCCAGTGCCAGGCGAGGTCCGAGGTCCGGGGAATGCACCCTGGAAGCGGGGCGCAGCAGAGGCTCCTAGTAGCAAGGGTCGCGCAAACCCGCGACTTGCCCCCTGGAAACTTGTCTCCTGGTTCGGGAAACCATCTATTTTACAACCTTGGGCTAGAGTTTTGGTGTCCAGGCACATTTGGGGAAAGGCAGAGTTGTCTGGCAAGGGGAAGAGACTAGCGGCTTTCTCTTGGAGGTGTCTGCAGCCATCCCCATTCAACACAGACCCGCGCGCGCGAGCGCCACATAGGGCGCAGCTGACGCTGACTCTGCCTGCGCAGCTCAGAGACTCCACCCATCCAACCTGAACACAGTCTCACTTCACAGCCAATTGGCCTGGAGGTCAAACCCTCCTAGGGCTAACAACAGCAAGCTGGGTTTAAATTCAAAAATACTGAATACAACCCATAAAGGATTGCAGTAAGAGTACCCACCTCAGGTAACTGGGGAGGCTGAGCCACTGTCCTTTTGAGGATATCTACCACATAAAGCAGCCACCATGCAGAGATATGGAAAGAAATCAGGTGTGAAAGAAATGGAGGAGAAAAGACGACAAGACATAGAGTTCAAAACCACGGTTATAAGGCTTTTCAAGAGGCTCCTACAAAAGGCCGATCAACTTAATGAGAATTACCAGGAAATAAACAAGACCAACCAGCAAATGAATGAGAATTACAAGGAAATGAATGAGAACCCCAAGGAAATGAATGAGACCCTCAAGGAAATGAACAAGACCTCTGAGGATACGAACCAGACCCTCACGGATAAAAAAAAAGGTCCAACTAGAAATCAAGCATACACAGACTGAAATAAAAAATATTACACAAAGTCCTAAAAGCAGTCCAGAGGGCCACAAGAACCAAGTCAAAGATTTGAAATACAAAGAGGCAAAAATCCACTCAGCCAGGAAAGCAAGAAACAAAAAGAATTCAGATAATTGAAGATAGCGTAAGGGGCCTCTGGGACAACCTCAAGCATGCCAACATCCGAATTATGGGGGTGCCAGAAAAAGAGAGAGAGCAAGTTAATGAAAACCTACTTGAAGAAATAGTGACTGGAAACTTCCCCCACCTGGTGAAAGAAACTAACTTAAAAGCCCAAGAAGTACACAGAACCCCAAAATATAGGAATCTAAAGAGGACCACACCAAGACATATCATAATTAAAATGCCAAGAGCAAAAGATAAAGAGAGAATATTAAAAGCAGCAAGAGAAAAACAGTTGGTTACCTACAGGGGAACACCCATACTATTGTCAGCAGATTTCTCAAAGGAAACGATGCAGGCCAGACACGAGTGGCAAGAAATATTCAAAATAATGAATAGCAAGAATCTACAACCAAGATTACTCTATCCAGCAAAGCTATCATTCAGAATTGAAGGCCAGATAAAGTGCTTCGCAGATAAGAAAAAGCTAAAGGAGTTCATCACCACCAAACCAGTATTATATGAAATGCTGAAAGATATTCTTTAAGAAGAGGAAGAAGAAAAAGGTAAAAATATAAATTATGAACCACAAATAGACATCTATCAACAAATGAACATAAAAATCAAGTGAATTGATAGGCTGATGAACAAGATAAACTGGTGACTATAACAGAAACATGGACATATAGAGGGAATGGACTGACAATTCTTGGGTAGAAAAGGGTTGTGGGAAGTACAGCAAGAGATTGGACAAAAATCTTGCAACAATGGGAGAGGACATTGGGGAGGGGGAGGTGAGGGTGGAGGGTGGGATAGGTACAGGGTGGAGGGGAGATATAGGGAGATAAAAAAGGGGAAACAATGTAATTAATAAACTGAACAATAAAGAAAAAAAATAAAATAAATAAAATAAAAATGACTTCAGGTTTTCTCACTGTGCAGAATATAGTCAAACATTGCTGCAGTTAAATATTTTACCCTTTGTTCTCCCTGCATGATCTACAATAAATCTGATTTGTGTTGATATTTACTGCTGTGTGGCTGACAATTACCAGAAAGAGAAATTGGGGTGCTTTACAAGCTGGAAAAAGTTTAACTAAATCAGAAAGCATGTCTAATTAAGCAAGTTTATATATATATATGGTGTATGTGTGTGTATGTATATATATCTCCTACCTAATGAAAGAGTAATATGCAAATTGCAAATTGTCCATACCTCTACTATACCAATAAGCCATGTCCACAGCCATGCTCAGAAGCCAAGCAGGAGCAAATATGCAAATAAACCCCAACCAAGATGGTTGCAGTCACTGAGAGTAGGAGGAAGGCTTGGGTTTCCCCAGCAATGGAGGAAGACAAGCTTTCTGCTTGCCCTTGCCAGCCTAGGCTTCCATTCAATGCTACAAAGTTTCAATTATATAAGATACATAAGTTCCAACAGAAAGGGTGGCTGCCAAGCCATGGAGCGAGCAGAAGGCTTGGCTCTGCTCCAGGCTACGAAGTTTCAATTGTAGAAGATAAATAAATTCCAGATACCAGGGCCTCTGCTTGGGCCGCCAGGGGCATGGCTGGCCTGCAAACTACCACAGGCCCCTCACCCAGGCTTCCCCATGCCCCAAGGGAACCCCACCCTGATCCAGGACACTCTTCAAGGCAAACCAGCTGGCTCCGACCCATGCAGCAGGCCTCTATCCTATCTAATAAAATAATAATATGCAGATTGACCATCACTCCAACACACAAGATGGCTGCCCCATGTGGACACAAGATGGCCACCACAAGATGGCCAGCAGGGAGGGACCAGGCCTGCAAGGGAGGGCTGTTCAGAGTGATCAAGCCTGCAGGGGAGGGCAGTTAGGGGTGACCAGGCCTGCAGAGGAGTGCAAACAGGCTAGCAGGGGAGCAGTTAGGCATCAATCAGGCTGGCAGGAGAGTGGTTAGGGGATAATGAGGTTGGCAGGCAGAAGCAGTTAGGGGCAATCGGAAAGGCAGACAGGTGAGTAGTTGGAAGCCAGCATTTCTGGATTGTGAGAGGGATGTCCAACTGCCCATTTAGGCCCGATCCTATGGGGCAATTGGACATCCCTTGAGGGATCCCAGATTGAGAGGGTGCAGGCTGGGCTGAGGGACACCCCTCCATCCCCCCTGGCCTCTAGTCTTATCTAATAAAAGAGTGATATGCAAATTGACCATACCTCTGATCAAGCCATGCCCACAGCTTCACCCACCAGCCAATCAGGAGCAAATTATGCAAATAACCCCTACCAAGATGGCTGGTGCCACTGAGAGCAGGAGGGAGGATTGGGTTTCCCTGGCAACGGAGGAAGCCAAGCTTTCCACCTGCTGTTGCTGGCTTAGGCCTCCACTCAATGCTACAAAGTTTCAATTATAGAAGATACATCATCCCAACAAATGGCGGCAGCCACAGCTTAGGGTTGCTGGGATGATGAAGGAAGCTAAACTTCTGCAGCCCTAGCCTAGGTCTCCACTCTAGGCTACAAAGTTTCAAACAGAAGTGGCTGTCACCATGGAATGAGCAGAAGCCTCGGCTCTGCTCCAGGCTACAAAGTTTCAATTGTAGAACATAAATTAATCCCAGATCCTAGGGCCTCTGCTTGGGTCGCTGGAGGGTATGGCCAGCCTGAAAACCACCATAGGCTCCTCGCCCAGGCCACCCCACACCCCAAGGGAACCCCCACCCTGATACAGGACACCCTTCAGAGCAAACCAGCTGGCCCCCACCCATGCACCAGGCCTCTATCCTATCTAATAAAAGAGTAATACACAGATTGACCATCACTCCAACACACAAGAGGGCTGTCCCCATGTGGTCAAAGATCCTGTTCCATGTGGACAAAAGATGGCCACCACAAGATGGCCAGCAGGGGAGGACAGTGGGACGTTCTAGGCCTGCAAGGGAGGACAGGTAGGGGTGATCAAGTCTACAGAGGAGGACAGTTAGGGGTGACCAGACCGGCAGAGGAGGGAAGTTGGAGGCAAACAGGCTGGCAGGGGAGAAGTTAGACATCAATTAGGCTGGCAGGGTAGTGGTTAGGGGGTGATCAGGTTGGCAGGCAGAAGCGGTTAGAGGCAATCCGGGAGGCAGGCAGGTGAGCAGTTTGGAGCTAGCAGTCCTATGAGAAGGATGTCCAACTGCCCATTTAGGACAGATCCTATCGGGATCGGTCCTAAATGGGCAGTCAGACATTCCTTGAGAGGTCCCAGATTAGAGAGGGTGCAGTCTGGGCTGAGGGACACCCCTCCCATGCATGAATTTCATGCACCAGGCCTCTAGTATATGTATAAAAGGCTAAGTTGCTCACACATTCATGATACATATAAAGTTCTCACAAGTGCCAATTGTATCCATGCATTTCTATCTATCATTGTTGATCGTGAATTTGATTGACAGTTCTATTATAGAGAAAGGTCAAATAGAGATATTAAAAATATTTCTTCTAATTAATTTCCATTCAATGTACACAAATACATGCACCAGGACACTTGTTATTCATAATAGTAAAAAAGTGGACACAACCAAAATGTCCATCAAAGGACAAAATGTGGTATATGCATACAATGGAATGTTATTAAGCCACGAAAAGCATTACATATACTAATACATGAATGAACATTGAAAGATGCGAGGCTCAAAAGACCATATATTTCATGATTTTATTTATATGACATGTCCAGAATAGGCAAATCTATAGAGATAGAAAATGGATTAGTGGTTGTCAGGGGTTGGAGGATGTAGAAGGGAGGAGAGGCTGATAACAGGTACAAGGTCTCTTTGATGACGGTGGTATGATAAAACTTTTCAAATTTTAGATTGTTGTGACAGTGGCAACATTCTGTGGATACACTAAAAACCATTGATTTGTACTCTTTAAATGAATAATTTGTATTTTTTTGGTGAATGATGTCTCAAGCTGTTAAAAAACAAAAAAGGAGATATCTTATTTAAATAGTAGTAATTGAGAATGTTATTTTTTAGTTATTTTTTTATCTTTGGCAGACCCATAAAAGCCTTAAGAAGAAAGAGGCAGCCCATGTGGTCTATAGGGCCAGACTCTTAAACCAAGAATGAACCCCTTAGTAGTAGTGTGCCAGCAGTTAAGAAAAGAAAGTCATATTTTTGAAAGGAGACCCTGACCCTCTATGGGTCATGAATAGATAAGGTCTCCCTGTGTCATTCCAAGACAAATCTGGAGCCACTGAGCTGCATTTGCACATCTACAATCTTGTATTACAGTAGTCACAGGCTTCTGAATTCTCCAAATCAGGAGCTGCACGCTTTCAGAATTTGGGAAGTACTTAGGGTGATCAATGTGTCTTTGTTTACCCTGAACTTTACCACTTTTACCATTAAAAGTTCATCACTAATATGAAAACCTTTTCTTCAATGGTCATGGGAAGAAGATGATTATACTTGAAAATCCCATCGATGTCAAGCAAACTTAGATGATTAACCACCCCAGCACCACCAGATAGAGTAAAAGATTATGGAGAATAGCTGTCTGTATTTATACTTATAATCAACTAGAGGCCTGGTATATGGATTCATGTACTGGTGGGGTCCCTTGGCCTGGCCTGCACCCTCTCATAATCCAGGACCCCTTAGGGGATGTCTGATAGCCAGTTTCAGCCCAATCCCCGCAGGCCCAATCCAGGCAGGAGGGAGCCAGATTCTATGCATTGAGTGTCTGTCCCTTGGTGGTTAGTGCCTGTCGTAGCAACTTGTCGACTAGTTGTTCAGTCACTTAGTCTTTTACATATGTAGATAGACCTCAGTGTGTAGAAATTATTATAATCTCTTTTGCTACAGACTCCCATCTTTTCCCCTGGGGTCCTGGGCTCACTGCTATTCTTATCTACCTTAGAAGAATGACCAGAGTTCAGAAACAATCCAAGAGAGTAAGTCATAATTCAGATTAAAAGCACCAGAAAACACATTTCTCTGGTGAAATTCTGTCTAGTTCATATATGAGAGCCATGTGGGAAACCCACAACAAAGTGTATAATATAAATAAAATGGCTTGCCCACCAAAGAAATCAAACATTCCAACTCAAAGCTAAAACTATTGATAAAAGGTGTTCATTAATGAGGGAGATTTTCAAGTTCCTATGTGCTTCTCCAGCTAAAAATTTCCTAGAAGCTAATCATAACTCAGTGAAATACTCATTTAATAAAATCTATAAATTGTACCCAAACCAAAATTTTTAGAATAAGGCAATATAACATTAAAAAACATTTTATCCATCAAACCTAAACTACTTGCATTCTTCAGGGAAGAAATAACATACATTCATAAACAGCTACCAACACTTAAGGAAATATATAGTTTTTATTATTATTGTTGTTGGTACTGAGAAGCATTAGTGTTTTGAGTTTGAGGAACCTCAGAATAAAACAACAGCAACAAAGAATAACAACAACAAAACACAGCCATCTGAAAATAGGTCCTAAGTATACTTTTCTAGGAATTTGATTCAGGTTCCTATATACTAAACAAGAAACTGTGACAGAAATGAACAAGTAGTAGAAAAGTTTTATGCAAAAGAAAGTGTGAGTTCCAATAGCTATACCAATGATGTAGGCCTACCCGGACAGTTGCTGAACTTCTGTGTAGTTCATCCAAGTGATGTCTTAGAGTCAATGGAAGCTGACTGTCTTATAAACATAAACTAATGTGAAAACCTTTTCTCTAACAGTCATGAGAAAAAGATGATTATAATTTAAGATGTAATGCCAGAGTCTTCCTTTTCACATGATGAACTCGTGGTTTCTTAGCTGTTACACATAAAAAAGGCATTTGACCAAAAATGACTTAATTTGTTATATAGTTTATAATGCTGTTAATAAGAAGAAAAACCCTTCCTTTCCTCCTTCCTTCCTTCCTTCTTTCCTTCCTTCCTTCCTTCCTTCCTTCCTTCCTTCCTTTCTTTTCTTTCTTTCTTTCCTCCTTCACTTCCTTTCTTTTTTGATCCTTTTTTCCTTTTCATCCTCCCTCCTTTTCCCCTCCTTCCTCCTATTTATCTACTGTGTGTGTATGTTTGTATGTGTGTGTGTGTGCGCAAGCGCGTGTTTTTTTTTTTTTTTTTTACAACTTGCCAGAGGCCAAAGGCATTTTGTTGTTTTGAAATTCAAACACATGTTTGTTACTCAGCTGATAAATCCCAAATGACAATCACAGGATTAGTTGATTTTTTTCCCAGAGGTGTCACTCTGTGGAGCTTCTCCTCTAGTTAAACTGCTCAGTGTCAGTGCTGTCACATCCTCAGCAAGACATGTCTTTGTCATGAACTTGAAGCAAAATTCCATGCTACTTCTATAATAAAACCTACAATAAAATCCTGGGTTTAATAAAGAGTGACAAATATTATTCATTTGGTAAATGAGAAAAGCAGCAGTTGAGCAAGCCAAATGGTGTAAAGTATATGCTTCTATCATCATATAATTCCCAAAGCTGATATGTTTATGGAGCTCTGCTTTCATATTCAATCAAAACAATGGGACTGTCTATTTTCTTTCACATTCCTTTATCCAACCTGTCATTTAGGACTTTTTCGCCTTCAGATCTGGTTTCAGAGCTCAGATGAATTTATTATCACCCAGATATGGTTTTGCAGCAGAGTCCTCAAGAAACATCGTTGAATTCAATGTCATTTTGTTATGACATGGATGAAATGCTATAGGAACTTGATTCTTGTTTGTGTCAGTGGGTGGTAAAATTGGTTTTATTGTATGTCATTTTGCTTAAAGTCACAGAACCTATCGATGACCTTAAGTGGGACTTTATGTATTTGACCCAGCTTCTCACAGTCCTAGGAACAATGCAGGATCCTGCTATCCATGAAGATGGGGACCTTGCACTCTCTCTCTTCCAGAACAGATGTCACATTGCATGCATTTAGTATCTACAATGCTGGTCTTTTGCAAAACTAAATCAACATGAAAGAAGGCTCTATAAGTCTCTTTAGCTTTTGCTTTTGGGTTTAATTGGATCAACATTCCACTATTCCATTATTTCTCACTCACGGTAAATGGGTTCTTCTGTTCAGAAGGTGCAGCATGGGACTATTTCCCTTCCAGAACACCAGGTCTCCTTGGTGATGGGGAGGAGGAACTGAGCATCCTAGCTTGGTGCCTATGCTTTATCGTGCTGATTCCCTGCTGTACCTCTCCTTAAGAATCTCCCATTCTGTTTCTCCATAAGGTAAGCTTTCTCTGTCAGCATTTGGCCTTATAGTGAGGAGACTTGAAATTTGAGATCTGTAGTGTCAGTTCAAAGAAGAAATGACTAAGTGAGCTGAATTTGGCTAGTACCTGTGCTTCATATTCCAAAAGTGGCCCTTTGAGCAATAAGATTGATTCTTGTGTCCACTTCTAAAGTCAGAAGGTTGACAACAAATTATCATTTCTATAGAAACAAAGAATCCCCAAATCCTAGTGGCTAAACCAACAAAGGTTTGTTGTTACCTGTTCAGCAGGGTTCTGCCCATCTGCTTTGACTCTTTTCCAAATGCCTGAAATCTGAGAGTTCAAAACAGTTTTTTAATATTTGAATACGGGCCAAACAGTGGGAGTTTAGGGTTTTAAAAGACTGGTTTAAATTTTAGTACCTCTGAGTAGGACTTTATTAGAAAATAGAACTAGAAAAAAAGTTTGAATTTGGATTCTGGGATGTAATTACAAAAATGATATCAGAATTATGTTCTCAAATGGAGAATGGTCTTCCTATTGGAGATCACATACATCTATAATAAACAACAGAAAGAAATATTGTCTACCACTGAAGGCCTTTCATATCACTGCCTTGCTGAGAATTATTTTTAGTAATACTTAATTCATAGCTTTTCTTTCAGGGTGTTGGTACTTTCCCTTTTCAGATATGAGTTATACTGGACCAATCTCTATTATTTCTGGATTGCATGTCAGCAATGGAAAACAAATTGAGTGTTTTGAGGGAAAAAAATCATTACCGGGAAGATGAATAGATCCACTATACTGGATTACTAAAAGTTGGGGCTCCAGAAAGATCATTGGTTTGCTTTTTCCAGGAAAGCATATCTTTTTGGATACTCTTCAAAGTTGTTATAATTTCCTTCAGCAGCAGGTGGGAGGTAGGCCTATTGATACCACTTTTTCTCCTGGCCCACTGACTTCAAAGACAGACCTTTCTCTGCTATGTGGTATTTAAATGTAAAAACAACTTTGAGATCTCAGATTTCAGGCATTTGGAAAAGAGTCAGGAGTCAGCCAAAAGGATGTATTTGTTGCTTTTGCCATTGGAAAGAGATACCTTTTTTCAATAGATATGTATTGTTCCTATTATGTACCAGATAGTGCTATGTGCCAATAATACAATAGTTATCAAGACTGACACAGGCCATCCAAATAGAGTTCTCAGTCTGGGAAGAGGGAGGTGGTTCTATATGGGTAAACAGCCTACATACCATGATGAGGACACACAGGGTGCTGTGGGAATCTTATAGCAAGGCAATCAAGGAAGATTTCCCGAAAGAAGTGACTTGTCATTGCGATCCAGGAACACTAGATCTCAACCAGAAAAAAAAGAGTCAACAAAGGCCCTGAGGTTGGCTTATTTGAAGGAACTGTATATGGGGAAGGGAGAGACACATGTTTTCTAGAGAATAATTGAATAGGAAAGGGACAAGGCATGAAATAAAAGGGTTAAAGAAATACAAGGTCATGGCTTCTAATCTGTTTCTTAGATTTAACTTGGATTCAATTACTTATAAAAATATTGGCTTCTCAATGTAACTTAATTTATATGAGACCTTGATTATATTTAAAAAGGTAATTTATGCCAAAACCGGTTTGGCTCAGTGGATAGAGCATGGGCCTGCAGACCGAAAGGACCCAGGTTCGATTCCGGCAAGGGCATGTACCTTGGCTGCGGGCACATCCCCAGTAGGGGGTGTGCAAGAGGCAGCTGATCAATGTTTCTCTCTCATTGATGTTTCTGACTTTCTATCCCTCTCCCTTCCTTTCTATAAAAAATCAATAAAATGTATTAAAAATAAAAAAATAAAAAGCTAATTTATAAAGTAAAAAAAAAAAAGAAATACAAGGTCATGGAAAATCTAGCAATATATGTTAGTAAGTGTGGACTCTTATCTCCATGGAAATAATCACTGAATGGTTTTTAGCAGGGAAGTGGCATGATAAGATTTGTTCTAGAAGGTGCTTTGATTGCTATGTTGAAGATGGTTTGGGAGAGACAAAATGTGGAGGTAAGAGATGGAAAGATCAGTGGGGGGATTATGTAGTGATCTAGATCAGAGATTATGGTCTCCTGAGATTATTGACTGTGGAATGCACAATATGCACAGATATGAAAAAATATAGGAGGTAGAATTAACAAGTTGATGACAGATATGATATGGATGGTGTATGAAAGAGAGAAATCTAGCATGACACTGAGATTGCTCAAGTCTCTAAGTTGGACACTAGGCTGATAATAGAAACCCAAGAGGAAGAGCAGAGTTGGAGGTTAAGACCTTGAATTCAGTTTGGGAAATGTTGACTGGAAATGTGTGGTGGACACCGCCATTTATCCACTTGCATCCCCTTGGCCTACCTTTGAAATTGCCTGCAGATAGGCTTGCATGTGGAGACAGCTTCCTATCTCTCTCCTGAGGCCATTCTTTGGCCACAATGTAAGCTGAGCAGCAGAGCACATGTAGTCAGACCAGAAGTTCCAGAAAATTAATGTCCCAGGAGTGACCATCAATACTGAGGGACAGGGATTGATGAATAAATAACTCAGCTTTCTTGTCTCTTTTTGCATCACTTCTGAAAATAGTCCAGTTGTACCCAAATAGGAGTATCGGAGTCTAAGATGAAGGTGTTTGTGAACAATCAAATGGAGGTGCCAGAAGACAAAATTGATATTAAGATCTGAAACTGGGGAGCAAAGTTTGGGCTGTAAGTATCAATTTGGAAGTGACATCAGTATATGCTTTCTCATTGAGGTGATGGCTGTAGATTATTTTCAAAAAGGAAATGTGAAAAAAGAGGAGGGTTTATAATAATAAATTATAAAATTGGGGGGCAGGACTTAGCTAGAGGAGGGAATTGGTGACTTTGGAAAACACAATTTCAGTAGTACATGAAGGCAAAGTTGGGCATCATGGGTTAAGTCATGGCTCCCAGAACATACAGTAGATCTTTACTAATGATTCTTCTACAACCAAACCCAGTTTCTGAACTTCTTTGTTGGCATTATTCCCATAAAGTTTTAATGAGCTCTTTTCCACTTTGATCTGAGAGGAAGGGAAACAGAAAGACAGATGTCATCAATGTGCAAAAAAACCCTGGAGCATGAAAAGGGTGGCCTCAGCCACCCATCCAGCATCAAATATGAGGTGGCCAAATCACACAAGGGCCACAGCCCAGCCTGCAGGGCTAACCTGTGTGGAAAGAGGTATAATCTGAGGCTGCTGAATGGCCCCTAGTCTAAACACACTTATTAAGCCACCACTCTCTAAGTTGAAAAGTCAAAGTAACAAGTATCTTTGTGATGATTACCAGGTTGATTGGTAGTTCAGCAAGAGCATAAGGGAATGGGTCAACAGCCCAGCAGTTAAGCAGGGAATGTAGATCACCCTAAGCAGAGTGGAGAAACTGGGCAGCAAAACACCTTTCTGGAGTCCCCCATCCCTTCCTGTTCATATACATGGAAGTGACCTAGCACATGAAAATAGCTCACACTTCCTGAATATGCATTAGCAACAGATCTAGCCCTAGATCCGTAACATCACCCTTTCAATATTATCACCTGTTCAGTGAGTTCCCTTTAGTACCAATGATTAAGAAATCTGAGGCCAGAGAAGGTCAGTTACTTACTTATGGCCACACAACTGATACATTTAAGAGCTGGTTTCAATTTTAAGACTTCTAACTCTAGAGTTTCCTCTTTCAGACAGGAACAAATACAGCCTTCTCTTCTGAATAGTTTCTTCACAGTGGAAGGACGATTCAAACCATTAACCCATCTTGCTCTATAACAAGCAAATTTTTTCTAGGGGTATTTAGGGTGAAGTCTGGGACAAATGTGTAAAACAAGTAAACTATGAAAAAATATCAGAAAGGGAAATAAAATAATGGTGGGCAGGTATTTTGCTTTATCTACATTTCAAAGATGATAGTTAACTTTTGATTGCTTACATGAGAAGTGTAGAGAATTTATAATAGTTCATATGAACAAATATTTATTTAGTGTCCTCACCAGGAACAAAGATGGTAGCTGGTATTTTACACATTGTCTTCAGGAAGGCCTGTTTGACTTGATTTTCCTCTCTACCTTGGGAGACGTGAGGTTGCTAAACCACAGTGGAGAAAGAAACTTGTGCTGGAATTGCTTTTCTAGATCTGACACTGCCCTAGAATTCCTATTTCTTCATTTTTGTTGAATCATCCTCATATGAGCACCTAGGGTATGTGGTGGCAATGAACTATAAAAGATTGTGCTATGACTATCCATCAGTGTCTAATTGACTGGCTGATTCACTAGGGAGGGCAATTACTGTAGGTAGCTAGTGTGTTCTTAGTAAAGATGAGGCTGAAGTTACTCCCTGACTCTCTCTGAAAGAATCATGGTGAAGATTAGGGTTATCATGTTGAAAATAAAACTCAAGCAAAACCTTGTTGAGTCTTGGCAGAGAAGCAAAATTTAAATGCTAAATTACAAACTCTACTTTGGGGCTGTGCTCTTGCCAGAACCCCCTTATTTTGATGCTTTTTAGCCCAATGTTATTTATTTTCCTAATGTCCCTTCTCTTGGAATTCATTCCAGTAAAGTACATTTAGAGCAGTCTATTATATTTATTTTACTCTATTTTATAAGGCTATCATATTTTATGTAAGCATCCTATTACTGATGGTCATGTACGTTGTTTCCAAACTTTGCTCTTACAATGAAGTCTTGTAATGAATAAACCATTTTTATTTGAAACTTTTCACATATATGGAACCATTTTTGTGGGATAATTACTTAGAAGTGGAACTTCTGGATCAAAGGGTATGTGCATTTCTGTTTTTGAAAGATATTGCCAATTTGTCCTTCAGGGAAACTGTATCAATTTTCATTCATTTAAATATTTTAATGTAAATACATTTTAAAACTTTATCTCGATAAACACTACTTTAGCTGAGGGTTGGGAATACATTTCCCTGGTCTGAATCTTGGCTCTGTCACCAGCTATGTGATCTTGGGCAAGTTATTTCACTGTTCTGTGATTATTTCACCTCCTTGTTGTTCATAATGAAGCCTTCACCATATTCATCCCCATTTATCAGATGAAGAAACTGAGACTCAATAAAGTTAAGAAATAAAACTTGTCACACAGGTTGGAAGTGACAGAAGTTATGTTTAGAGCCTGTAGGACCTCACCAAATACCATTTTAATTACCACACTACACACTACACATTTTATAGCAAGAAGCTCTAAGTTTAGAAAATGAGTTGATTGTACATTAACCCATTAGAAAACACTTCGGGGAAATAATATAACCAACTGCCTAAACTCAGGGAAGGGTCCAAATTATGTAAGACCTGAGGCTTTTACAACTTAGAAGATCTTCTTTAAGAAAAAATACAAAATTATAAATAAAAATTTGGGTACATAATCTTGGAGAGGCCTGTCCAAGTAAGGGGCCCTCAAATACAAGCCTCATTAGTTCCTGGCAAATTCACCCAGCCTAAATGTTCTTGGGCCTGAAGGATGCCAAAGAAGGAAGGATCAGAGTCCATCAGGAATATCAGCAAAGGTTTAAGGAGGAAATAGGAACATAATTTGTTCAGGGAAGGGTAGAGAACACCTGGCTGAAACCCACAGCATGTTGGTGACTGGGGAAGTGCAAGGTCCCTCAGGAAGGTGGTGTCTATTTTAAATGCCATCGTGGACAGGCTGCTGGGAATCTTTCTATGCTCCTGGGTCTCCTGACATTCCATGGGAAAGGAAGAACAAGGATGAGGAATCTAGCACTGGGGCAGGACTCTCGGGACAGGTGAAAAGAAGCAAAGAAATGGAACTGGAGAACTAATCTGGGTGCGCTTTAATGAGCACCTCATAAATTATGGTTAGAAGGGAAGAGGTGGGGGGGTACAAAAGAAAGGAAAAAGGGAAAAGTAAGAATCAAAAAGGATCAATGAAGTATATACAAGGAATAGAAAGGACTAAGAATCTGTGATAATTTTGACATTCTGAGCCTGTATAATCGAAGGAATAGTTGTGGGATAGCCAGAAATTTCAAGGTTTGTTAGATTTGGTTTTGCCATATAGAAGTTAAAGCCAACAAAAAAGGTTGCAACAACCAGGCTACATACATCATCTGAGGAAGCTGAACCCCTGGGACAGGGAAGCATCTGACCAGGGCCCAGGTCGGCTCTGCTGGCATTGTTAGCCTTTGCCATATTTTTTGCATACCAACTCCCCATCTACTCATCAAATTCTTTCTCAATTATGTTAACAGCTTTAGGAACTTTGCAATCAGGTCTCACTCTTCTTGCTGACTAGGAAGCATTTTGCCTTTTTAATTTTTTTTTAAGACCGCTGGACATTAAAAAATGTTTTATTATTATTATTCTAGAGAGAGGAAGGCAGAGGGAGAGAGAGAAACATTGATGAAAGAGAAACATCAATCAGCTGCCTCCCACACAGTCCCCACTGGGAATTGAGATCCCACTCCCATTCCTCATCCCCCAGCACCACTCCCACCCCAGCTCACACACTCCATCAGCCAACCAAGGACTGAGTCAGCAACCCAGGGATGTGTCCCAATCAAGAATCCTAGGACCTCTCAGTGTGTGGGATGACACTCCACTGACAGCCACACTGGCCAGGGAGAGAGAAGCATTTTGCTTTTTAACAAGATTTTTGTTAAGCGCTAATATGAGATTAGTTATAATTTTTAAAAAATATTTTTTTATTTTTTTAAATATATTTTATTGATTTTTTACAGAGCGGAAGGGAGAGGGATAGAAAGTCAGAAACATTGATGAGAGAGAAACATTGATCAGCTGCCTCTTGCACGCCCCCTACTGGGGATGTGCCCACAGCCAAGGTACCTACATGCCCTTGACCAAAATCGAACCCGGGACCCTTCAGTCCACAGTCTGACGCTCTATCCACTGAGCCAAACCGGTTTCAGCTGAGATTAGTTATAATTTAATTCTGAGTTTCAACTGGCCCTGTGCCTTGCCAGGTGAGTGGTCAGGAGGACTAGTCACAACAGAAACAGAAGGAAGGGAATGGATTTGAGAGGACATTACACAGCTATAAAAAATAGGAGGATGTGGAATTAGAAAGAGGGTGGAGACTTTTGATGATTCAAACATCTTAGTATTTGCTTGGAACAAAAGCCATTCCTGTGAGTGATGCAGTCTCTGGCCTGAAGGCATCTGAATTTTCAAGATAGGTATTTGGGAAAGTGACAGGTCAGGAAGAGGATTCTAGAGGTTGAGGAGCAAAATGATGAGTTTTGTGTTAGCCATGTTACATTTGGGGTCTTGAAATGTAAATGAGGACCAATACATAATTGTAAACATGGGAATGGAGTTTAGGAGAGAAGCCAAGGCAAGAGGTATTCGTTTTAGAGTATACCAACCAGCAGGAAGTTACTGAGGCAAGCATGGGCGGGGGTGGGTTGGGGGTGGGGGTTGAAAACATTGCTTCCAAGGCTGATAGGCTAGTTTAAGTGGGGTTACAGGTGCTTCAAAAATCAGGGAATGTTACATAATTGGTGAAAAAAAACAAGAGTTAAAACAACTTGACCAGTGACTATAGTACAAACAAAGAAGAGGGTCAACCTGATATCTTCCTTTTTGAGATACAAATTTCCCTATAAGTAATTGTTTACCTACATCCCCAAATTTTTATATGAAGCTTTTGTTTTTGCTCTTTTCCAAATATTAAGCCATAAATTATTTAGATGTCATTTCTAATTCTGCAGAATTATATTAGTCATGACAGAGAGACCACTAGAAGACACCCTGTTCTGTGATATAACTCCTGTTTGACCTGCCTCATTGCCACCGGATCTTCGCACTAGTTCAGCTAGATCTGAGCCAGAGTAGAGGTTGCTTCCCATAAACTTCTCAGAGACTGTCTGACCTCCCCCACTGTGTCCCACGCATGCTGGTTTCTGGAACAGGCTCTTGCCCACCCCTGCATAAGTATGCGAGGCATTTCCCTCTTACCTGGGGTGGGTCACATGCTAGTATCCCTGTCCATCCTGTTTTGTCCTGTACAACCGCTTAGTGCCTGCTGTGTAGCTCTGATGATATCCGTGTCATCTTGCTGCTGCCCTGGATGAGCCTCGTATATAAATCCCCGTAATAAACTTATATTGTAATGGTGGAGTTGTCAGCCTCTTTCTTAAGGCTCTTGCCCTTAGAAATTTACATAGCAATGATGAATGGATAAATATAGATATATAGATTTGACTGGAGGGGACTTTAAAACAGAGAATTGATTCCAAGGTGACCATATATTGAGAAGCCAACTGGGGACACTGAGGCAATCCAGAGAGTTATCTGAAGTGAGTTAGAGCTAAAGTGGGCACTGCCCAACAGAAGCTGGAAGCCAAGAGAGCCTCTCTGTAGAAAGGAGGAAACAACTTACCTTTCCTTTCTTCCTCCCAATCTCAGGTCAGTGCTGTGAGTATCTCCCATTGGTGGAGACTAACTGGATGCCAAAGCTCAAGGGAGCCTGGGAATTGTAGTTCCTTTTACAGGGGGGAAGAATAAGGAGAAAACAGTGCAGAGGAGTTGAGTATCTTTTAACTACTGATTTGTGATTTTATTATATTACTAGGGGTCTGGTGCACAAAATTTGTGCACTGGGGGTAGGTGATCCCTCAGCCCAACCTGCCCCCTCACACATACTGGGAGCCCTCAGGGGATGTCCTACTGACCGCTCATCCCCTGCCTGCCCAACCATTGGCCCTGCAATAGGGCCAATGGCTGGCTCTGCCTCAGCCTCCTCCCACCCCCCCGGCCTCAGTCTTTGTCCCGACCAGCACGTGCCCAGCCACCTCAGGCCCCCCTCTCCCCACAGCCCTGTCCTGCATGCTGTCTGCCTCAGCCCTGCCCCCTGGCCCCAGCAGCAGGCAAGTGCCCGGCCCCAGTATGGTCAATTTGCATATTACTCTTTTATTAGATAGAATGGTCAAAGACTGTTGTCTATTTGATAATGCCTATTTGGTATTGATTGAGACTCACTTTGTGAGCTAGGACATAGTCAAATTACATAAATGTTGCTCATGTTGAGAAACATGCATATTCTCTATCTTTGGTATCTGTATTCAGTGTTCTATATACAACCATCAAATTTGGTTCGTTAATTGTGTTATCCACATAGTAAAGATAGATATATTTTTATCTATACAATAATTTTGATGACATGAAGTCAGTTTTTGAAACAAGTTTGTTAAAAAGCTCTGATTATGATTGTGGATTTATCAAATCTACATGTCAACTACATGGAAAATCTTATATAATAAAAGCCTAATATACAAATTGACCATCACTCCAACACACAAGATGGCTGTCCCCATATGGTCAAAGATCCTGCCCCCATGTAGACACAAGATGGCCACCACAAGATGGCCAGCAGGGGAGGGCAGTTAGGGGGGACCAGGCCTGCAAGGGAGGGTAATTGGGGGCAACTAGGACAGCAGGAGAGGGCAGTTGTAGGCAATATAGTTCATGGAGAGAAGTTTGAGTTTGAGGGACCAGGCCTGCAGGGGAGGACAGTTAGGGGTGACCAGGCTTGCAGGAGAGGGAAGTTAAGAGCAGGCAGGCGAGCAGTTGGGAGCCAGCATTCCTGGATTGTGAGAGGGATGTCCAACTGCCCATTTAGGCTCAATCCTAGGGCCTAAATGGGCAGTTGGACATCTCTTCAGGGGTCTCAGATTTGAGAGGGTGCAGACTGGGCTGAGGCACACCCCTCCCCCATGCACTAATTTCATGCATGGGGCCTCTAGTAGTCTATAAAAGGACCATGAATGAAAATAGTGTGAAGGCTGGTGCTGTGACAGATGATGGTAGCTTGGCCTAAGATAGTGAGAATGTAGAAAGGAAGGGAAAGAGAGAAATTAATGCTGATTCTGGCTTGAGTAACTGGATGAATGGTGGTACTGCTCATATATATGATTGCCACTGACAAGCATTTTACGTTGTGCAAACTATATAAACACTCTGGACCTAGTTTTCTTATTTATAAAAATGGGTATAATAGATTGTATTTCCTAGGATTATTGTGATGGTGAAAAGAATTAATATATGTAAAGTAATGCACAATATTTAAATAACCATTTAATATATTTTCTAATTACTTACTAGGATATAGTTCATGGAGAGAAGTTTGAGTTTGAGGTAGAAAATCAAGATTTCCTCCTGAGGCTCGTTATATTTGAATTGATTTAAGTTATCTTTCAATAAAGAGGGTCTAAGTCATCTCAGCAAATATTGCTAAGGTATGAAAGAGGATAGATGTAAGAAAAGCCACTGGAAGGTCAAAGGCAACTTTCAGGTGTTGGCAGAATCCAGGGAAGATTTTCTTAAGGTGGGGAGAGAGGGTCATGGTTTCAGGCAGAGAAAAAGAAGTCATTTCAGGGGGAGAAAGAATCACTGCCTACATGTACTTTCCTGTTGGTGTTTGCTTTGCAGTGTTAAGTGTGTTGTTGTCTGGCTTAATTCTGAGTAAGACAGTTCATCATCTCCACAAAGCAACAGAAGAGCAAAACTCTGGAAAAAATTACTGCAATTAACAGAACAACATTAACTACTTTGTGTGTGATTTATCATATGATCAGCAAGCAGATTTCTTGAGCAACAGGTTGTTAAGAAGTTTGTATTAAGTTTTTGGTACAACAGGGAAAAGTAATTAACTTTATGAAGATTCATGAGCACATATGTTTCCAACTATGAGCTACTACTGGTATGTGGAATGAAGACTGAAAAGATGAATTCCACAGTATGCACTGTCTTGGCAGAGTTTAGTGTGAGATTATGCATGACTATACCTTTCCCACAAGCTTGCACAGGCTTGAGAATTTTCTTATTAAGGTTGTTATGCAATCTCTTGGCATACAAATGCATAGAAAAATATTCCCAGGAATATTAGTCTTGATTTTAAATTATGCTTCCCCTTTTAACTAAGTTAATGCCAAACTACTTTTTCTGTTGTATATTGTTAAGGAGAAAAACAGTACCTTTTTTTAGATCCTTACGTAAGGACACGTTCTCATTTATTTCAGAGAGAGACGAGAGAGAGAGAGAGAGAGAGAGAGAGAGAGAGAGAGAGAGAGAGATTGCATTGTCTGGTTGCCTTCTGTACATCTCCCAATTGGGTTCTGAACCTGCAACCTGGTTATGTGCCCTGATCTGAAGTTGAACCCATGACCTTTCAGTATATGGGATGATGCTGCAACCAACTGAGCTACATGACCAGGATAGAAAACATCACTTTAAGATATTGTAACTGGAGGCATCTTTCATAAATCAGTTTTAGATCTATCACAAATAAATTATAAGGTAAATTTAATTATGAAGCCATTAACATACTTCATATAAATAAAAAAAATGAAAAACAAGTTATGTTTAAAGATAGAAGATTTAAAAGGCTTTTCCACCTTTTCATATTCTTAGAACCCCACTAACACAACCTGTGAAGGAACAGTTTAAGGCTAAAACTCAAGGAATGGAGAGACTTGGAGAACAGATCATCTGAAAAGCAGATGAATATATGGTGATAGAATAAACAGAGCTGAGAAATTGAATCTAATCAAGCATTGAAGAAAACTAAGAACTAATCCGATTTACAGAATGTCCAAAGCCTTAGAAACTAATGGCAGCAGGCACTTAGTGGAAGTGAGCATAAAAGGGATGTGCATTTAATAAGAAGTATTGTTGGTAAGTCTGTTTAGAAGGAACTGGGTCCCTATACTCCTCCCTAGATTCACACAGCATCCCAGAAATTGCCCTTTCTTAACTGTCAAAGAGTGATGGGTTCATTTTCAGAATGACACAAAATAGATAGTATGCATGGAGGAATACCAGTGCAGCTGAGGCTCAGGGGTGTGTACTAGCAATAGGGGATTAAATGAATGTATGCATATTAGCTTTGGAGACATAACATGCCACATCTGTTTTCCTGAGTACAGAATACTGAGAACTAGACTTTCCCCCTCCTGACAGTACACTGGAAGATTCTTTTCTTAGAAATATGACTAGTCTATGATGAAAGGCATGACATTGAAAAGATACTGAAATTCTATGTTTCCCCTTTAAACTGCCCATTCTGATGCTCCTACAGAGAAGCTCACATCAGATCAACATCACTTATATGCTCAGGGCTTCCAGCCAGTGTTCTAGTGTCTTACTCTTAAACATCATAGAATACAAAGACTGAGATGTCTGAGGAAAGCCTTTAACCTGGAAGATAGAAAATAAAATAAAGAGAAAAAAGTAATGTTGAAGAAATAAAAATAAAATAAATGTCAAATATTTCACAAAGGAAAGCTACTGTGACCATGAAACAAGAACAGAATTCTACCCCAATATAAATCAACAAACAAGTAGATAAATAGAACATAACCAAAACATAAAGATGTTGGAATTAAAACAATAGCAGAAATGGCATTTTTCAATAGAAAGATTGAAATATAAAGTTGAGAAGTTTTACCAGCCAAAAGAAAAAGAGATAGAAAATAGAAGATAAAAACCAAGATAACTAGGAAACTGATCAAGGAAGATTAGCATTTTTTAAAAAGTAGAAAAATGGAGTGCACCACATAAATCTCTTTGGCCATGACTACCATTTGCACACCAGCTGTCCTCCCAAGTGCCAGCACATAATTCTCTTTACAGAGAGGGTTTTCTGTGGCCACCACAGCCTGATCTACCTATGCTGTGTTGAGCGCTGACTTTCCTTGTCTTTGTGGAAACAGTCTTCAATGGATGATTGACAGGTGCTGTCAATTCCTGATAAAAGTACTCTAGTTTCCTTACACCCCATGTGAGATAACTGCAGTGCATATTCTTCACTTGCTCCCAGAACTCCCCAGGCAGGATTGTACTTAACAGTCCAAAATATTGACTTGCTTGATAATGAACTTTATTTCTGTCTCAATTCTCTATTCCCCTACTGGTATTTTCTTGGATCACTTCCCAACTAAACTGACTGCACTCACAAAAAGGAAAGAAAAAAAGAAACAAGCAGAATAATAACAAATAAGGAAGGAAGGAGGGAAAGAAGGAAGGAAGGAAGGAAGGAAGGAAGGAAGGAAGGAAGGAAGGAAGGAAGGAAGGAAAGGGAAGGGAAGGGAAGGGAAGGGAAATGAAGGGAAGGGAAGGGAAGGGAAGGGAAGGGAAGGGAAGGGAAGGGAAGGGAAGGGAAGGGAGGGAGGGAGGGAGGAAGGAAGAAAGAGGGAGGGAGGGGGAGAAAGGAAGGAGAAACAGAAAATGGAGAGGAGGAGAAAGTTAACAATCTGAGTTTCTAGACTGAAATATTTACCAAGTGAAAACAGACTCAGGCAAATGCAGCAACACTGAAATTTCAAACAACGAAGGCAAAGAGAAGATCCTTCAAGACTGTAAAGAGGAAAAAATATACAGGTCATATACAAAGGATCAGCAAGTAGTGAGAAAGAAATTGTTCCTCCAAACTTAGATGAAGACAATTGTCTCGTGGTCATGATAGTAAGTGGCCATCAAAACTTAGTGTAAGGTTCGAGGTCAGAAAGATGGAAGCTGAAGACCAAGACATTTTAAAAGGGGGGTTTTATTACCAAGGAGGTAGAGAAACCAGGATTAGAGGAGGGGGAGGAGAAGAGGAAAGGCCCCAGCTGGACTGGCTCCCAGACCAGGAGAGTAGTCTGGGAGAGCAGTAACATGTGGGGCAGTGAAATCACCTTTTGAGGGGAGGAACAGGAAGGGGTTGGGCCCAGGGCAGAATGGGAAGGGGTGGGACCCAGGGCACTCATTATGTGCTGATTGGAGGTTCAATGTCTCTGCAGCAGATGCTGGTTACATCATAACTCCGCCCACCAGTTGGGGGGAGAGAGTATCAGGTATATAGCTTGCAGGTGCATTGCTGGGCTCTGGACTTCCCCACCTGCATCGACCTAACATCCCCGCCTTTTGGTGATAGGGGGCACTGAAAATCATTCTGGCTGCTCCCTGCTGACCAGGAGCAAAGGCAGTGAGGGGATATTAAAGGTCAGGTCAGGCAGAGGCAGGTAGGAGGGCAGTGGAGTGTAGGGGTGGAGCAGGAGCTGGTTTACAATCATCGGTGATGTTTCCGCAATCCAGGAGAGGATGAATTTGAGGAGGCAGGGAGCTAGGGGAAAAAAGACACAGATGAGAATCAGAGGCCCTATCAGGGGTAGGATTCAGGTAGCTAAAGGGCTTTGGAGCCAGCGAAAAAGAGAGTTGTCCCAGGAATGTCTTGCATGTAATTCTTCACTCAGCTCAGTCAGGGTCTGCACATTCTGTCCCAGCACTCCAGGCTCGTTGATGTAGTAGCAGCATTCTTCTTGAAGGAACATGCAGGTTCCTCCTCTTTCTACAGTAAGGAGGTCTAGGGCCTGTCAGTTCTGCAGGACTGTTTGGGCTATCGATGTTACTTGCTGCTGCGGGGAGGCCCTTGTCCCTGGGTTCCTGGAGGAGTCATGAGCATGATGGCAGCCAACAAAGGTCCGGGGTCTCAAGGATTCTGGTGCTAGGTTCTAAATTCAAGACCAGACAGATCTCTCCCACCTTCTGGTTGATAACGCCTGCATTCTGTTGTGCAAGAAACTAGAGAAAGTGAATGAGACTGGGGCCAGAGAGCAAAATTAAAGGAATAGATACCAGTGTGCCTAATGACGAGAGGAGCCATGGGTAAGTGAAAAACAGGGGGTGTTTTCCATGCTTGACGATGGTGCAGCAGCATGGTTTCCCGAAGGGACTGGTTGGTGAAGTCTCAAGAGTGATCCTGTTGAGTCACTTGAGAGGTAAAAGCTGTTCCTGAGAGTGCTACAGTGTCACTTGTCTGGTTTTGCTGCTTTTTCTGGATCTGGAGCTGAAATACAACTTGGGGGTAAGGTTCTTAAGGAGAACGGAGTCCTCCCAGCTGGAGGGCTGGTCCTCTGGAGCCGTGGTTGGCTGGTCCTGGCCTGGGCAGAAAAACCTGTCAGCGTGTTCCTGGAGCAGTTGCCTGAAAAGGGCTTAAGAAGGTGGGACTCCTTGGTGTAGCCCAGATTCTGGTCAGGGCCATGGGCAGGAGGAGATCCAGCCAGGAGCTGCAAATTTCTAGAGAGAGTTTAGTTAGATGGTCTTTAAGGAAGGCATTGATTCTCTTGATTATTGTGGGCAGTAGGGTATGTGCAATTTAGTTAAGTTAGGATTAGAGAAAGGAAGATCTGACAGTCCCACCCAAGGTTGAGTGAGGGCTTCTGATGATCCCAGGGTAGGTCAGAGCAGGAGTGCGTTGCCACAGGTTGGATGGAGACAGCGGAGAGGAGAGTGGCTAGATTCAGGGCTGGGGACTGGGTTAGGGAAATGTCAGGATTCTCAAGGAACAGGAGATGGACTTTCTGCATGCGAGGAAAGTTAAGGATTGGTGGGACAGAAGGTCCTGTAGTCTATGGGTGGAGAAGACCTGTAAGGGTTGCTGGAGGGAGCTTCTGGGCCTCCTTGGTGAGAATGGCGGCTGCAGCCAGAGTCCAGAGGCAGGGTTGCCATCCCTGAACCATGGGATCAAGCTGTCTTGATAGGTAGGCTACAGGGGTGGAGACTGGCCCTAGGGCTGGGTGAGGACCCCCATAGCTATTCCCTGTTTATCATTAGTAAAATAGTTGGAAAGGCCTAGAGATGTCTGGCAGAAAGAGAGAGAGAGAGAGAGAGAGAGAGAGAGAGAGAGAGAGAGAGAGAGAGATGCCAGAAGAGTATCCTGGAGTTAGAAGAAGTCTGGAGAATGAGGGAGGGTGAGGAGAGGAGGCCTACTGGTACTTCTTTAGTGGCCTGGTATAGTGGGTCCTTTTACAATTCTTGTCAACAGTTAACTTTAGGACTTCTTTCTTTCTTCCATTAAATATTTCTAAACATGTCAAGCAATTAATGTTTCAGTATTATATGCTATTTGCCACTTTTTCCTAGAGATAAAGATCTAAGTTTTTGATAAGCCTGTGCCAGCAAGAAAGTTGTTCTCTAGGAAGTGGAGCAGGGAAGAGGGCGGGGTGAGAAGGCGCTGAAGCCAGAGCACACTTCAGAGCTAAAGGGTGATTTATCATCAATACCCATGACTGAGATCGCAGAAGGGAAGAGTGGCCCGAAAAAAGGAGGGCAGGACAAAGGAGGTAGTCCCCGTATCGTCCAGAAAGGAGACCTGCTTACCCGTTCGTTACCTGGAGCATTACTCTGGGCTTAGCAAGGGTGATGGGGTTCATCGAGTCTGGGTATCTTCAGTCTTTAGCCAGTTCCAGCATGGCCAGTGCTTGGTCAGGACCTGAAAGGATGGCCCCTCTGTGATGAGTTGCAGAGGGCCCATCACGTTTCCAGGGGCAGTCACTTTTCCAGTAGCCGTTTTGACCGTGCGCTGGTCAGGGCTTGGTTGGAGGCCAGAGCTGAGGGCATTGTTTTGTGCAGTGGCCTTCCTTTCCACACTTGAAGCATCCTCCAAGTGGCGCTCGTCCTCTTGTTGCACCCCATTACACACAGTCCCCTTTGGACCAGGCATTGCTGCTGTCGCCTCAGAGCTGCAAAGGCTGGGGTTTTGCAGATTCATTTTCTGTTGAAGGCGGGCTTACTCTGCCTGTTCCTCACGGGCATTAAAATCTTAAATGCCATATTCAGATCTCAGACCTGGGTCTGAGAAGGCATTAGGGGAGGGTGAAGTGGGGCGGAGCAGGCAGCGGGTAACTGGAGGAGCATAGCAGCAGGCGGCCACACCAGTCTGGGCCTGAGGGGGCGGGACTTGCCATGCCAAGATGGCAAAATGTCAGGCCATGTGGTCAGAGGGGCAGCTGCTCACAATACACAAAGGAAGAGCAACCCAGAACAGAAATTCCACTTAGCTGTTTGGAGCGGTGGACGGGATGGTGGGCACGTTGTTCTCACGCTGCACAGCAGCCTCTGGTCATGTGGCTGGAGGCAGTGGATGGTTCCCGCAGCAGCCACCGCTGCAGGAAGGGGTGGAGGTGGAGGGGCAGCCGGGAAAGGGACAGTCACGGCGAAGAAGGAGGAGGAGGAAAAGAAGGAGCAGAAGGCAGGGTGGCAGGAGTGAGAGAGGTAGAAATGAGAGAAAGGCTGGGTTGAAAGAGTCAGAGATAGTCAGCAACGGAGAAAGGGGCCGTTTGAGGGGGTTTCCTGTGAACTAGGAGAACCTGGATGTGGAACAGAAGGAGAAGAGGGAGGGGCAGGAGCACAGATGCCTGGGCTTGTGGGAACTGGGGCCACTTCCCGGCTCTCCGCAGAAATTACTGACATCAGTGAGGATGTAAAGTCCGGTTTTGGGCCATCTGGACCCAGGCCATGCCACGGTACAGAAGTAGCCAGATTGGCTGAGGAGACACCCTAGAGGTGTCTCTGGATCAGGTTTAGATTTTTTGATTGCCCATTCTAATTCCTGCGGTCGGGTAGCAGAGGCCCAAGGATCGGCGTCCCAAATCTTTAAGCCAAGGCTACAAAAATGGGGACGCTAGGAACAGCAGGGGATGTCTCCCCTACCCCCTGAAGTCCCGAGTGAGGCCAAAAGGCCGAAGAACAGAGGGGCGACAGGAACATCTTCACTGCCTCCCCAGGTTCAGAACCCCTCCTGGAGGGGCCTGGAAGGCAATCTCTGACTCAGGCTGCGTCTTATGGACAGAGATGCCAGAAAAACCACTAGGGATTAGCACAGGCTGGGACTTACCAGTGACACTGCTGAGCTGGGAGGAGAGTGAAGATCCCGCATCAGTGGGGGGTGGGGTGGGGCAGCATCCTGGACCATGAACGGTCAGGAAGCACTCACCCACCCACCCGGGTTCAGCACCAGATGTAAGGTTCGAGGCACGGGAGATGGAAGCTGAAGACCAAGACATTTTAAAAGGGGGGTTTTATTACCAAGGAGGTAGAGAAACCAGGATTAGAGGAGGGGGAGGAGAAGAGGAAAGGACACAGCCGGACTGGCTCCCAGACCAGGAGAGCAGTCTGGGAGAGCAGTAACATGTGGGGCAGTGAAGATACCTTTTAAGGGGAGGAACAGGAAGGGGTTGGATCCCGGGCGGAATGGGAAGGGGTGGGACCCAGGGCACTCGGCATGCACTGATTGGTGGTTCAATGTCTCTGCAGCAGATGCCAGTTATGTCATAACTCTGCCCACCAGTTGGGGGAAGGGAGTATCTATCAGGTATACAGCTTGCAGGTGTATCAGCTTGGCTCTGGACTTCCCCACCTGCATCGACCTAACACTTGGTTTTTAACTTATTTAGTCTATCAAAGTCAACTCCCTTCAATGAACATTTGGTTTTTAACTTATTTAGTCTATCAAAGTCAACTCCCTTCAATGAACCAGTCAACTCCCTTCATAGTCATTCGCTTCTGAACACTGACCAGTCAGGGACAGACTCACTGCAAAGGAATTACGATTCTACTGATGATGGCAACACAATAAAGCCTCTGAAAGACCACCAGTCTCTGAACTGCATGCTTCCCCCAAACTTAAAACAAGTTTAACAGTCTGTCCTGCTTGGAGACACTGAGCCTAAACAACATAGATCTCTCTTATTATAACAAGTAGTAAATTCATATTTGTCCTTTAATTTTAGATATTGTATCTCATCATCCTTGACATAGTTTAATTTTTAACTTCTGAACAGGAGCATTGGAAGCTCCAAAGCAATGGAGGAAAGCTTTCAAATTTCTGTAGGAAAATAATTTGCAGCCTAAAATTATATCCCCAACAAAACTATCATTTAAATATGAGAATAGAAAATAACATCTGTATATATTGTCATGGAAAGTCCAAGATAGTGGGGTAGATAGGTGATAGCTGCACTCACCTCTTCCTAGAACTACATGAAAATTACAACTAATAACCATCTGAGGAGTAGCTGAACAGAAGTCCTATAATCAGAATTTGCAGAAGAAGCCATACTGAGACTGGTAGGAAGGGCAGAAACGTGAAACAGTCTGGCCCTGCAACCACATGTGGTGGTTAGGAATCCAGAGGGATATCTCAGCTGCATGGCCCCTCCTAAGGAGGGAGGGATCTCAACCCCATGCCGGGCTTCCCAGCCTGGAACACCAATGACAGGAAGAGAAGCCCACATAACATTTGGTTGTGAAAATCAACAGTGATTCCTCTTCCTCCCCTGGAAGACAGAAGGCTTCTGGAAACTCAGGCATCCTCTTAAAGGGACAGCACACAAAATCACTTGCAGGCACTCACCCTGGACTCCAGCAGAGGGATGGCCACTTAGTAATTCAGAGAGAGGCTGAGTTGTGTGGCTTTGGAGCAAGGGATGGAGGGAAAGTCTTCAATACTCCTATGTTGAGTTGTGTCATGGACTCCATCTTTCCTGGGTTAAGCATGCCCCTCATGCAGCAAAAGCCTAATGAGGTCCACTAGCTCCACTAAGCCTTTCTTAAAAAAAACTCTCAATTCCTATCAAGCTGGAGGGATGCCAGAGACACACAGGGAGAAACTGAGTTGTCTGGCTTCAGGGCAAGGCCGTCTTCCCGCATGGCTGACAGGCTCTGCATTTCCTGTTTTAAGCCCTCCCTACACAAAGACAAATCTTAAATCTGCTTCAGCCTGGTGAACTCAACTAGCTCCACACTGTCAAATCTCTGAGACCCCTTGCCCCACTGCAAAATTCTGCAAGCCCCGGAAAGTGGTGGCTGGCCTCAGTGTACCCTAAAACTTTTGCTGAGTGACCTCAGACCAGCACTGGAACTGAGTTTGAAACTGTGTGAATACCACTCACCTCTAACTGGTTAGTCCCTGAGAACCTGTCTCATGTAATGCCCAAGGCTTTTTCAGTGACTGAGCCAGCAGACAGTGGCAGGTCTTGGGGTGCCTTGGGGTTTTTGCTAAAATGCCTCAGGCCCAGTACTGGTGGCAGCCAACCTTGGTTCACAGCTTGCTCCCTCTCATGCTCAACCAAGTTCAGCAGAGGAAGCTCCCGACCATGAATCTCTTTGTAGACTGAATAGGTAGCCTGAGGCTGGTCACAGGCAGCATCAGACATTGATCTGTACAAGAGTCCATGCAAAGGCCCCAGAACGAACATATCTTCAAAGACTAAATCAAGAAGAAACAAAAAATAAAATAAATGAAAAAACAAAGCAGAAACATATTCATATATACAGAGAATAAACTTATAGTTACAGGGAAAAGGCTGGGTAAAAAGGTAAAAAAATTAAGAAATACAAATTGATAATTACAGATTAGTAATCACGGTGATGTCAAGTACAGCATGGAGAATCCTATCTAATAAAAGAGTAATGTGCAAATTTACCGTACCTCCGATCAAGCCACACCCACAGCCATGCCCATCACCCAATCAGGAGCAAATTATGCAAATAAACCTCAACCAAGATGGCTGCCTCCACTGAGAGCAGGAGGGAGGCTTGGGTTTCCCCGGCAATGGAGGAAGCCAAGCTTTCCACCTGCCATTGTTGGCCTAGGCCTCCAAACAATGCCACAAAGTGTCAATTATAAAAGATACATAATCCCAACAGAAATGGCAGCAGCCACGGAGCTGGAGAGAGCAAAGGCTTGTGTTGCTGGGGCAATGGAGAAAGCATAACTTCTGCAGCTGTAGTGCCTAGGCCTCCACTCTAGGCTACAAAGTTTCAAACAGAAATGGCTGTCACCTCAGAGCTGGCAGAAGACTTGGCTCTGCTCTAGGCTACAAAGTTTCAATTGTAGAACATAAATTAATCCCAGATCCCAGCGCCTCCGCTTGGGTCGCTAGGTGGCATGGCCAGCCTGCAAACCACCACAGCCCCCTCTCCCAGGCAGCCCCAAACCCCAAAGGAACACCCAACCTGATCCAGGACACCCTTCAGGGCAAACCAGCTGGTCCCCATCCATGCACCAGGCCTCTATCCTATCTAATAAAAGAGTAATATGCAGATTGACTATCACTCCAACACATACGAGGGCTACCCCCATGTGGTCAATGATCCTGCTCCATGTGGACACAAGATGGCCACCACAAGATGGCCAGCAGGGGAGGACAGTGGGAGGTTCCAGGCCTGCAAGGGAGGGTAGTTTTGGCCCATCAGACCAGCAGAAGAGAGCAGTTGGGAGGGACCAGGCCTGCAAGAGAGGGCAGTTGTGGGCAATCAAGCCTGTAGGGGAGGGCAGTTAGGGGTGACCAGGCTGGCAGAGGAGGGAAGTTGGGGACAAACAGGCTGGCAGGGGAGCAGTTAGACATCAATAAGGCTGGCAAGGTAGTGGTTAGGGGGTGATCAGGCTGGCAGGCAGAAGTGGTTGGGGACAATCAGAAAGGCAGGCAGGTGAGCAGTTTAAAGCCAGCAATCCTAGAATGTGAGAAGGATGTCCAACTGCCCGTTTAGGCCCAATCCTACTGGGATCGGGCCTAAACAGGCAGTCAGACATCCTTCGAGGGGGTCCCAGAATAGAGAGGGTGCAGGCTGCGCTGAAAGATACCCTCCTGCCCCCATGCACAAATTTTGTGCACTGGGCCTGTAGTATAGTCAATAATATATTTGCTATGTGTGGTGCCAGACGGGTACTTGACTTATTGGGGGAAACACTTTGTAAATTATATAATAATCTAACTACTGTGCTGTACACGGAAACTCATATAAAATAATATTGAATGTCAACTGTAATTGAAATAAAATAAATATGTCTAAGGAATCCCTTTCTTTTGTTTGTGAAAGCTATGTGGGGCTGGTGATCTGAGTGTGAGGGATGTTGGTTTTAGTCCAAGCTGGCTTTTGGCTTCTTCGGCAGTACTGTGATGACAGTTCAAAAGCCTTCCCTCCTGAGAAGCAGAAATGTTCAATTAGCCAGAATTTGGGATGTGACTTTCTTTTTTTTTTTCTTTCTGTCTCTTTAACTTTTAATATAGATGAATTTGCTTAAGGTATTTGTAATTAAAATGAGAAACTCAAATTAAAATATTATAATATGTACACAGGACATTAAAAAAAAGAAAGAAAAAAATGCACTTCAGACATGAAAGAACTTAAACAATTTACTTCTCATATACTTTTTCTTAGGAATCCACTTGAGGAAAACAAGTGAGGGAAAGATACAGGTTACTGGAAACAGGAGATTCAATTTAGGAAAAAAGCAAAAGACAACTTCAGGATGACAGTGAAGAGACTTCCAGAGTTATCAGTGAAAGAGGAGTTTTTGGGGTGCCATGAAGAAAAGAATTTCCTGAGGCTCCCATGGGAGGAGGGGATTCGTGGAAAGCTTTGTTAGTGCTGTAAATTAAAGGGGTTCCCTCCAAGTTCTGTCTATCTTGCCATGGAAGAAGTCCAATCTTGTCTTTAACAGGGCCAGAATGAAGGTCACTGCCTAGAATTTCTGTTCCTTTTTTTTTTTTTTTTTCTGTTTAAAGTATTAGGTATGTCTCCTTTTTCTCTGATTGACCCTCCCCCTGGCCACTCCTATCTTCCAGGACAAGTCCCACTGCCCCAGTGTTCCTGTCCATTGGCTATATGCATGCATCCACGTCCTTTGGTTGATCTCTTACCCTGCTCCCCATCTTCCCTGCCTTCTCTCTGAGATTGGACAGTCTGTTCAGTGTTTCTTTGTCTCTGGTTCTATTTTTGTTCATTTTATATCCTACATATAAGTGAGATCATGCGATATTTATCTTTCTCTGACTGGCTTACCATAATTCTCTCCAGGTCTATCCATGCTGTTGCAAATGGTAAAAGTTCCTTCTTTTTTATAGCAGTGTAGTATTCCATTATGTAGATGTTCCACAGTTTTCAATCCACTTATCTGCTGATGGGCACTTAGTCTGTTTCCAAATCTTTAATTTAGTCTGTTTCCAAATTATAAATTGTGCTGCTATGAACATAAGGGTGCATATGTCCTTTCTGATTGGTATTTCTGGTTTCTTGGGATATATTTCCAAAAGTGGGATTACTGGGTCGAATGGGAGTTTCATTTTTAATTTTATGAGGAATCTCCATACTGTTCTCCACAATGGCTGCACCAGTCTGCATTCCCACCAGCAGTGCACAAGGGTTCCTTTTTCTCCACATCCTCACCAGCACTTGTCATTTGTTGATTTGCTGATGATTGCCATTCTGACAGGTGCGAGATGGTACCTCATTGTTCTTTTAATCTGTTCCATATTAAAGTCTAAGCTAGTCCAGCATCTGGCCAGCTTAATTTGTGTTCCCAGCTGCAATCTATTGCATGTGGGGTCAGAATGGCCATGATCCATATGGCTGCTTAAGACTACATGGCTATAGAGAGAGAACAAGCAAGCACATGGGAGAGAGTGGTCACAGAACAAGAGAGTGAGAGGGAACAAGTGGGGGAGGGAACTCTTTGGGGATTTTAACCTTTCAGGGTTTCACACACTTCTTTTCATATGTTTTTATTGTTTTGTTTTTAAGAGGGAGAAGAAGGAAGGGGGATGGAAAGATAGAAACACTGATGAGAGAGGAACATCATTGATCAGCGGCCTCCTGCACATCCCACTACTGAGAATTGAACTCTGACCAGGAATTGCGCCGATGACCGCTTGGTTCCTAGGTCAATGCTCAACTGCTGAGTTACACTGGCTGTGCTCATACACTTCTTAAATGGGTCACCTTCTAACTAATCCATTGTTTCTCAGGCTAGACTGACAGGAAAGCACCTTCTGTACATCACCATGACTTCACTACATATGTGCCTAATTTCCCTTTTGTTTCATCCCTTCCCCTAGTGGCCTCCAGGGACTGGATGGTGGTTCCCTGAGGAGTGTGCAGCTATAGCTTCCCCGTAAAGCTGCCTGGATGACCAAGCTTACTAGTATATGTCTGACCTCCCCTTTTACTTTCTTCCTATTATTAATATTAAACTGTCTGATTACCACAATAACACAGGATAGTAGTTATACATCAGAGTAAAACAGTCTACTTGCAGCTTGCATCAATTATATAGTACTGCAAAACAAATTAACCCAAAATGCAGTGGCTTAAAAAGCCCATGGATTAATCTCTCAATTTTGCTGGGTAGTTCTAGATTTTCTTAGCAAGCCTCACTTATGCATCTGTAGTCAGTTGGCAGTTGAGCTGGGTATGATTAGTTCCAAATAGCCTCACACAAGTCTGACAAGTGGTGTGGTGATCACTGGATGCCTAGGGGTGACTGGGCTATATTTCTCTGCTCATTCAACAGATGAACCTTGCTCTTCCCATGGCAGTGGGACTCTAAGAGCCAAAGTACAAGGATTTTTCAAACTTCTACTGTGTCGTGTTTGCTAATAATTCATTGTCCAAAGCAAATCACAATGTCAAGTTCAGAATCAAAGTGTTAAATATACTGTTATAGAGCAAGGATGCATGGGAAAGGGAATTGTTGTTGGCCATTTTGTTATCAATCTATCACAGAACTTATCAGAAGGTCCCAGGAAAAAATTCCTTAGGAGGATGAAATTGGTCAAATATACCTGATGGAGCTGAACTTATTGAAAGATGATTTCAACCACTGTCAGCTTTTGGTGTTGAATTCTTGAAAAATATTAAGATAACCAGGCAAAGGGGGAAATTGGCAATTAACTCTCAGGATAACAGAACAGCATTTAGCAATTTAAAATAAGCATAGTTTGCAACAAATTTAATGGTAATTAGTGTTTACTTAGTCATATGGCAGCCAATTAACACTAAATATTGAATTAAGTTAAATTTCCATTTGGCCATATAAGGAGAAAGTTGGGTACAAAAAGTCAGTACAAATGGCAGTAAGGATAAAAAAGAGCTGAGTCCTACTCTTTGACTCTTCTGTCTGAATGGAAAAACAAGAGATCATATCTAAAACCAGAAAGTCAAGAAGTAAGAATGTTATCTAAAAAAATGAAGATAAATACCAAAAAAATCAGATAAAAGAGTTAAACTGGTGCCTTTAGAAAGGAGGAAATGAGTGAGGGGACAAGGGTCTGCTGTGTTTCACAGTAAGTCCTAGAGATCTATTTGTCTTCAAAACTATGTGCATGTTAACTTAAAATAGAAACAGATTAATATGCAGTAATCTGTGTCTAATACCAAGTGATAAAAAGCGAAATGCAGAATAGTTGTAAGCTATTGTTTGTATTTTAAAAATGGAGGAAGTGGAAAGTATATGCTTGTATATTCATAGAATAATTAGTCAGCAAGTTCTGTTGAATCTATCTTCAGAACAATTTCTGATTCCAACCATATCTCACCCCTCTGTCACCCTCATCGATAGGAAAGCTATCGCCTCTTGGTACACTAGGCCATTGGCCTTCTCATTGCTTTCCTGGCCTCTCTGCCATTCAGTCTAGTACCCACAGAAGCTCAAGGAATCCATTAAACAAAAATTTAATGACTTGCTGAAACCAGTTTGGCTCAGTGGATAGAGCATCGGCCTGCAGACTGAAAGGTCCCAGGTACAATTCTGGTCAAGGGCATGTACCTTGGTTGTGGGCACAGTAGGGGGTGTGCAGGAGGCAACTGATCAATGTTTTTTTTCGCATCAATGTTTCTGACTTTCTAACCCTCTCTCTTCCTCTCTGTAAAAAAATCAATAAAATATATATTTTTTAAAATGTAATGACTTAAATCCCCACTAAAAACCTTAAAGTTTTTGTGTGTTTTTTGTTTTGTTTTAACAGGTTGAATAAAGCTAGACTTTTCACCAGGGCTCCATAGCCTTCTATGATCTGGTTCTGACCTGATGTCCAACTCGTTCTAGTCCATTCTCACCTCAGGGTCTTTGCAACTCTGCCAGATGCTTTCCTCAGATTATCTATGAGCCTGACCCCTCACTCAGATCCCAGCTCAACTGTCATTTCCTTAGAGTGACCTTCCCCAGCCCTCTTCACTGTATCCTCTCTCTCCCTACCCTACCTACCTATCATTGTCTAGCACCTCAGCCTGATTTATTTTTCTTCATTGGAGTTATCACCAATTAACATTTAAATATATTTAACATTAATATTTAGTTGTCTCCCCCAACAAAATGTAAAGTTCCTATGAAGACAGCTATATTTGTCTGTTGTGTTTATTGCATTTATTCCTAAGCATTCAAGATAAGGCCCCATGCAGATTAGCTATTAATTTCTCTTGAATAAATTAATAAACAATGAAAAATACACACAAGATTTTTAAAACTATTCATAGTGGCTGCTTTGGGAAGGAAAGCTGGGAATCTGAGAGTCAGGGATGAGAGAATAAGGAAGACTTACTTTTCTCTTGTTTAGGTCCCATGACCTTTAAACTTCTAGGCACCCGGAGTCCAACAGCAATCTCCACAGTGCTGCACAGATTCTACACAGGGTGAAAATGACAAATGTGAGAACATCTGCTTATAATACCGCTCTCTTAAAAGAAAGAAGGCATTATTAACATTGAATTCATAGATTTCAAGTGTATGTATATAACTTATAAATGATATTATAGTCCGTTTAGGAGCTATTTGCGATCCAGTGCACCAAGGTTTTCCTTCCTGGCTTCCTGTGGGTCCTCAGATTCCACTCATCTGACTCCTGCAGGCATTTTAGTTATAGACCCTTTTCTGACTCTGTTTCTCCATTTCAGCCAATCATTTGTACTTGATGGCAGTGAAAGTGCTGAAGTTCATTAAGTGTTGACTTAAAAATAAAAAAATTGAGTTCATACACTTAGTATACAATATCTTAACATACACTTACTCATTCAATCCTGTTGAATGAGGTTAATAGAAATGGAGTAGATGTTGGCACAGCCATGCTTACTCATAGAGGATGTCCTTGTAAATTATAGTCCCTTGGAAGTGTCCTGGCTGAGAATAGGTTGAACTGTAGTTCACAATTTTAAATCTTGATACTATGATTATATACAGTCCTTTGGTACATATGTATTTACAGCCCCATAGTGACCTCTTGTAAGGACTCCTTTGAGTACAGTACATCTGAGTTCCTCAGAATACCAGGTATTGTGAATATTCAATAAAGACTGGTTGGTTGAGTGATTAACATTAAAAATCATGGGTATTGCCATTAACTTAAATTATATCACTATAGTTAAGTATATAGAGATAGTAAAACACACAGGCACACACATACACATGTATGTTCATTTAGTAAAAGCAAGAAGAATGTCTCAATCATTTTGATTTTCCCCTAGTGCCTAGGGAAATAGTTTTGCTATGATCTGTACATTATAATAACTGGATAAATGGATGAATAAAAATACAATATTGACCTTGCTAATATCCACTATTCATTAAACACTAACTGTGGGCTGGCCATCGAGCTAAATCCTTATAATCATTTCCTCATTTAATCCTTACAATGATTATATATGAGCAGGTTTTTAAAATATTATAAATGAAAAATAGGGTTTAGAAAAGAGAAATAAGTAGTCCACTGTTACATAATTGCTAAATAGCAGATTCAGGATTCAAACCCAAATCTAATCCCAAAGCCATCAGACTTTACTAAGCAATACCAAAAAATAAAACAAACAAAAAAATGTTGACATTTCTCCAATAAAATATTCCCATTCAATGACCTGGTTGTCACTAAAAATAAACTATAAAATCAGCATATTATGCAAGAGCAAAATTAATGGGGGAATGAAGGGCATTCAGAGTAGAACTCAGGGCAGGTTTAAGCAAAAGGCCTAGAGAAGTTAAAACACTCACACTTAAAAAACTTAATCAGAAGTTAGAGAAAACCTTGAAAAACAGTAGACAATTGCAAATTGTTACAAAAATTGGAAGTTGCTTCTTGACCACAACTTATATTTATTGTAGACTAGTGGCCTGGTGCACAAAATTTGTGCACAAAGGGGTGGGGGGTTCCCTCAGCCCAGCCTGCACCCTCTCCAATCAGGAACCCCTTCAGGGATGTCTGACAGTTGGCACTCTGACTGTTTACAGTTGGACATCCCCTCTCACAATCTAGGACCTCTGGCTCCTAACTGCTCACTGGCCTGCCTGCCTGATCGCCCCCTAACTGCTCCCCTACCAGCTTAATTATCTGTAAGTGCTCCCCTGCTGGCCTGATTGCCCCTAACTGCCTCTGCCTTGCCCCACACCTGGGACCCAGGCTTCCCTTCCTCTGGCCAGCTATAGGCACCCAGGACCTGGACCAGCTTCATTCAGGCCAGCTGCAGCCACAGGCAGCCACAGGCAGTCGCAGGTACCCAGGACCACAGGGCATGCTGCCAGCACCCAGGACTGTGAAGCAGGTGGCTTGTCCCTCTCCTGGGCCAGAGAGGCAGGCACAGCTGTTGGCATTCGGGACCGTGGAGTGGGTGGCTTGTTCCTCTCCCAGTCCGTAGCCTGTCTGGTCCCCATTCCTCTCTCCTCAGTGTTGAGTGTCTGAGCCATTATGGCATGATGGCATGAATGTGTGGTGAATATTTGCATATTAGCTCTTCATTATATAGGATTTTAACTTGTCCTAGTCTATCTTCAAGTGGATATTTTATCATTTCACACCTTGTATAGAAACTTCACTGTAACAAAATTTCATTTTTCCCAGGCAATCTTTGTGCTATTGTTGTCATGTATTTTACTTACACAGATGTTATAAAACTGACATTACATTACTATTTGTTTAAATAGTTACAGTAATTACCTTTAAATATATTTCAATAATAAGAAACTTCTATTATATTTTTTTCCTATGCATATAATGTCTTTGGTGTTTTCCATTTCTTGGTATAGATCATTATTTGTATCCTGACAAAATTTTATTTCTGCTTGCAGGACTTCTTTTAACATTTCTTACACTACAAATCTGCTGGTGATTAAAACAGTTCAATCTTTTACACATAAAAAATATTTTAACTATTTCTAAAATAGTTTAAAATAGTTAAAATACATTTTGACTATTTTAAAAATATTTTCACTCAGTCTAGAATTATAATTTGAGAGGATTTTCCCCCTTGTGAGTACTTTAATGATGTTGCTCTACTATCTTCTCCCTTACGCTGTTTCTGATGAGAAATCTTTTGTAAGCTTTATGTTTATACCTGTATATAGTGTGTCTCTTTTCTTCTGACTACAGTCCGGCTCGGCAACCAGCCATCACAGGGCCCTGAGATCGATCAAATTTTTAAAATTTTATTTCAGAGAGGAAAGAACAGGGAGAGAGGGATAGAAGCATCAATGATGAGGGAGTGGAAGCTGCTTCTTGGTTTTGCTCTTGGCGCCTCCTCCGTGGATTTGTGTTAAAGTCTCTGTCAGACCACACCATGTAGTCCTGTTACTTGTGGTGAATTCATCCTACACATAGGTGGGGGCTTTTATTTACCTGCTTCCTTAGTGCCCTGGCCCTGGGCCCACAGGTTTCCCAGGTGTTGGCTTGCAAGTTCTTCCTGAGTCAGACAGCCCGAGGCCTGGGGCTTGCTTTTGCCTCTGAGCTCACCCTTCTGGCTCCTGGATTTCTGGATGTCACAGGGCGGGAGGCCCAGGGTCAGAACCAGCACTGGGGACAGCGACCAAGGCTCCTTCTCCCGGTGCTTGGGCCTGGTGCCCAGCCTGAGTGCGCCTCTAGATCCTGGGTCACAGAATGCCCACAGCGCCCAGACCATCACTGTCCCGTAAGGGCGGGCAGTGAGCCCAGCTCCAGGTCCTGTTCTGAGAGGAACTCTGGTCCATTTACCCCAGGAGTGGGGCCACGCACGCCTGGTGGAGTCCAGGCCTGGGTCTGCAGATGGTCTGGGTCCAGTGCCTTATTGGCCCATGGAGACATCCCCGCCACTTGTGTGTTAGCTCTCGCCTTTCTCACTTCCTTTCCCTCACTCCCTGCCTCTGTTCTGCACACAGGCTGGGCTGGGTTGTGTGGCTCGGTCTCCTCTGTCTCAGGGGCTGTGTCTTGGCTCCTCTCCTGCCCCCACGGCTGGGCCTCGCACGGGAGATGGGGAGCTCTGGAAGGCAGGAACTGGGACGCTGTCCTCCGCCCCCCTCCCCAGCCTCAGGACCCAGCTTAGACTTGGCAAGCATCACCATCCGCAGGTGGCATCATTTGGCAAGCCGGGCCGGGCACAGTGGAGAGGTGATGAGCTGCGGGCAGAGACACACCTGGATTCAACTCCTGACCCCGCCACTCTGCAGCCAAGCCACCTCAGGCACATATCTCACCTGCTGCTCCGTGGCTCAGGGTGTGTTCATGTTCACAGGGCACCTGTCTCACCCTTCTGTGTCCTCGCCTCCCTCAGCCAGTCCTGGCCTAACCCCAGGGCCAGAAAGGGCCTCTGGGGAGAGGACCTTCTGGGCCCTGGGCACCGCAGGCGCCATGGCAGGGCCCTGCGATCCATCCGAGGGGGCCCGCCCATGGCTAGCTGGTCCCGCCCAGCCTAACCTAAGGCCCTTCCTGGCCCTGGGCACCCAGAGGGCGCCATCCTGGGGCCTGCAATCCATCCCATGGGGCCCCACCACAGCCCCACCCGGCCTAACCCCAGGGCAGGGAAGGGCCTCTTGCCCTGTGATTGGCTGGTGGGTGTGGCTGGTGGGCATGGCTTATTGGGGGTAGTGAAGGTATGGTCAATTTGCATATTCCTCTTTTATTAGATAGGATAAAAAGTAATAACTGAACACTTTTTTTTAATATACAATCTCAAGACTCCAGGTTCATTCATCCAACAGAACCTTTCCTATGTGACCAAAGCACTGTTGGGCAAAAAGGAAGCAAATAGTTTGCAGGCTGAAGGACCCCTCACAAGGATTTCATCATCCACTGAAGAGCTGAGGCATGTACGCTTGGCTGGAAGAGAATATAGGTCAAGTGAGGCCAAGCCGGGTGGGTCCTGCCAGCCAGTTAGAAACTGTGGATTGATGGCTGTTAAATGGGAACTTTGGAGCAGCAAAGGGTTAAGATGTTGCTCTATGCCCAGGCTTTATACACCACCACACTCACCACTGAGAAAAAGAGATGTGGTAACCAGAGTCCTGCCTGAGATAAGATAAAAATCTTAAATAAATTAATCAGAATTGTTCTGAATGTGATAAGATAAGGGGTTTAGATAACAGCAAGTGAGGCAGCTGCTGAATAAGAAGAGATGAACATATTTCTCCAGTAGTAGCTTATTTAATGGAAAGGAAAATATGCTAATTAGATCAAAAGTTGATTGTCTTGTGTATGTGTGTGTGTGTATGTGTGTGTATGTGTGTAAAAGCAAAAAAAATCCTAAGCTGCCTGGCAGAAGATTAATGAGGTGTTGTGATGGAGGTTTTAAATTTACTTTAAATTTCCCCATTTTTTCCAAACTGGAGAAATATATTTTCCTTGCAAAATTTATGAAAGTTGCAGGTCAAAATAAAGTTCCCTCTGGACACCTCCTATCAAAATTTGAGCATGATACAAATAATCCTGTCTAATAAAAGAGTAATATGCAAATTGACCATACCTCCAATCAAGCCATGCCCACAAGCAAATCAGGAGCAAATAAACCCCAACCAAGATGACTGCGGCCACTGAGAGGAGGGAGGCTTGGGTTTCCCCTGCAATGGAGGAAGCCAAGCTTTCCACCTGCGCTTGCTGGCCTATGCCTCCACTGAATGCTACAAAGTTTCAATTATAGAATATATATTCCAACAGAAATGGAGAGAGCCATGGAGAGAGCAGAGGCTAGGACTGCCTGGGTGATGGAGGAATTCAGGCTTCTGTAGTCCTAGCACTTAGACCTCCACTCTAGGCTACAAAGTTTCAATTATAGAATTTAAACAGGGGTCCCAGATTGGAGAGGGTGCAGTCTGGGCTGAGGGACACCCACCCCCTGCCCTCTGTGCACAAATGTCATGCACTGGGCCTCTAGTACTATATAATCCTATATAATAAAGGCCTAATATGCAAATTGTTCCCTCAGGCCGTCATTTGACTGGGAATTTGACCGCTCGCTATGATATGCGCTGATCACCAGGGGGCGGTGCAGAACATGACAGGCATCTGTGCTGTGGCACTGGCAGTGGGCAGCAGTGGAGACACTGCCAGCCCCGATGGGCCCCAACAAGAGTGGGAACACAGCGGGATGATGAAGCAGGTGAGAGGGTGGTGCCAGGCCAAGGACAGTGTGAGCAGGGGCCCGATTGCCCCACCTATCACCCCACAGATGGTGACCAGTGGCTGTGGCAAGGGGCTGAGCTGTTGCCCAGCTCCCAGGCATTGAGGGAGCCAGGCGGGGGACCTGGCCCTGACCAATGGCCCAAAGGTGGGATGGTGGAGCAGGTGAGGGGGCAGCGCCAGGCCACGGTGGGGTGCCAAGCAGAGCTGTGAGGCTGCAAGGCTGGGGGCACAAGCTGGAGCCCCAATCCCTGTAGGCCACCCCGAGGGACCCCACCCATGCATGAATTCATACACTGGGCCTTTAGCAACAATAATAATAATAATAAGCGTGGCAGCAATTATAATATGAACTAAGCAGGTGCTATACTAGACATTGTTAGTTCATTCAGCAAATGTTTTGTGAGCAACTACTAAGAGCCAAGGACTAGAAAGACAACAATGACCTCAAAGAATTCATAATCACCTCCATTCATGCCTGGCATCATTTCCATCATAAAGTGTTAAGGAAAGCCAGACTCAGAAAGACAAAGCCATACACCCAAGGTTGCTGTGAGGTAAGTGGTGGTACTGGAATTCAAATCTTGGTCTGTTTGTCTTCCAAGGCTGACCCTCCTTTCACTGGTACCCAAGTGTTTTCAAATCATTTATTTTAAAAGCAGAAGTCTTTTAAAATATTTTCAATAAAAATAAAAGAAAATTATCACATAATAGCTCAGTGGAGAAGAAAGATAAAGGTGGAATCATTTTGATCCATTCAGTGGCCTTCCTATAAAAATAAATTTGTTTCTATCAAGAGGACTGGATTGCTTAAGGATTAATATATCAAAGGCCCAAATCTCCTGTTGTTAACTTTAGGGACAGTGGTCAAGCATTAATATTGATCGAGATAATCAAGATGAGTGTATTTTCATCCTGAAAGTGCCATGGAATCAGATTCCTGTTTTCCTCCCACAAACCCTAAACCTGTGGTTTGCAAACTGAAGCTCGCAAGCCACATGCAGTTCTTTGGCCCCTTGATTGTGGCTCTTCCACAAAATACCCCTGCCTGGGCGAGTCTATTTTGAAGAAGTGACGTTAGAAGTTGAAGTATAAAAAATTTGGCTCTCAAAAGAAATTTCAATCATTGCACTGTTGATGTTTGGCTCTGTTGACTAATGAGTTTGCCGACCACTGCCCTAAACCCACTGGTGCTCTGAAATCTGGAGTCAATCGTTAAAATCTCCCCCGGTGATGGATAATCTGCTAGACTTGAGAAGCAATTCTAGCACAATGCTGATCTGTTTAATGATTTTTCTTCACCATTCTATCTTCTAGCCTTCCTCCCAATATGGAAACATTTGACCAGTGACCAATAGGGCCACTTTATGGAAGCCCAGGAGTTATGAATTATCATCCTGAAATACCTTGTTTTCTTTCTTATATTGGACTCATTTCTACCTACCTGCCGTTATAAGCCACATAGTCCTTTCTAGAATGATGCGGGTGTGTTATTTCCAGCTCCAGTCTAAAATCCACTCCCTGGTTATTGCTTTAATTTCCCATTCTTGTTTGGTGAAATTTAATACTCTCTTCCAGGTAATACCAAGCCTGTTTGCCTCAGCACCTTGACTTCTTTTTCTGCTGGCTATGTCCTGACAAAACTCTATGTTCCCCTCCATGTGCCCTACCAATCAATCTCCTCAGATCAATCATGGCTGCATGGATTGCTCTTGCAGCAGTCATTGTTACAATCCACCTATGAGCCATCAACCAACGTCTGCTTATTTCTAGTCATAGAAAGGTTTCGTATTCATGGAAGAGCCTAGCCATTGTGAAAGAGTAATAATGATTAAAAAAAAAAAGATTCCTCCATATTCTTAGCTAAAACTAGCTATCTTATACTTTCTGCCCATTGGTTCTTCCTTCCAGAATAGTCTTTTTCTTTTGTTAATCCTCACCCAAGGATATTTTTATATTGATTTTTAGAGTGAGTGGAAGAGAGCAGGAAAAACAGAGAGAAATATGGATGTTAGAGAAACACATGGATTGTTACCGCCTGCAAGAACCTCAACCAGGGCCCAGCCGGGAGGTGCCTGCAACCAAGGTATGTGACCTTGACCTGAATTGAACCCAGAACCCTTCAGTTCATAGGCCATCATCACTCTGTACACTAAGCCAAACTGACTAGGACCAGAGTAGTGTTTTTCAGTGTGGTCCAGACCAGCAGTATCGGCATTACCCAGGGAACTAATTAGAAGTGCAAATTCTTGCCCCCACCCCCAACCCCCTGCAGATTCATTGAATCAGAAACACTTGGAACACGGCTCAGAACTCTGTATTTTTACAAGCCCTCAGATGAGTCTGATGTACTCAAGTTTGAGAACTCCTGCATCAGAAAGTAAGACCCCTCTCGGACCAGCTTTCTTGGACACATTTAGCTTGATCTGGAGATTTTAGTCACACTGATGCTACAATCTGCTGGTCTGATTCTCAAAAGACACTTTACTCTTTCCGGTATAGTTTATCTCTTGGTCAAAGGGCATATCATTGGTTACAACCCTTTTGAGAAGTAGAAGCAAGTGAAGCTTTCAGTTCTTAAATTTCTAACTTTTGAAATTATAAATAAGGTTTTCCCAGGGAAAAAATATTTTTAGGTGAAGTTTGACAACCATTGGCCAGTTATGAAAAGCAGCCAATATATTTCACAAAATATTAGATCTTGATACTTAGTGTGTCCTATAAATATTGAACTGATAAATAGTTTGAGAGATTTAATGGTTAGTTGTGGTTAAGATCAAGCTTGGTTAATCAGGACTTGCTGGGGGATATGAAAATTATGTTGAACTCTGACAGATGGTAGAAATACATTTTTTTCATAAAGAAATAGGGATAAGGGCAATATTGAAGGCAGATATTGAGATAATAAAGGTAGTTTAGTATATGGAGTCAGAACACTGATTTTGAAATAAAAATGTCCTGCCACTTGCAAGTCTCTGGTGCTTCACATCTATAAGATGTGGGTCACAGGGGTACCTTCAGGTGGTGAGCAGAAGTCCAAGATGGCCTCAAATTTCTGCTCGACGGTGTACATGCCTCTCCCCTTGAATGTTGGATGGCACCAGTGAGCATAATGGGCTACCATTCCTTCAATTAGGTCATGAACCAGTTGCCTTGGAGTCTATCAAAGAGAAGTAATCTACATGAGCCTGACATAATCAGGTAAGCCTCGTCAGGAAGAAGGGGAAGCCTCAGAGAGAGCCTCCTACTCTACCACTGTCATGGAATAAATAAAACAGACCATGAGACAGAGCCACAGGACAAGAACCTAAGAGTGACCTCTTAGAGCTGAAAGTAATCCCCAGCTGAGAGCTAGCAAGAAAGCAGGACCTTGGGCATCTTGCTGAAAGGACTTGAATGCCACCAACAAGCAGTGAACTTGGAAAAGGAATTCCAATGTATTGCACCTTGGTTTCAGTTTGTGAGATCCTGAGTAGAGGACCCAGGTAACCTGGACCTAGACCTCTGACCCCAGAAACTGTAAGAGAGTAAAGTTGTGTTGTTCTAAGCCACGAAGTTTATGATGCTTTTTATAGAATTACTAGGGGCCCAGGGCATGAAATTCGTGCACTGGGGGTGGGTGGTTCCTCAACCCAACCTGCCCCTCTCACATACTGGGAGCCCTCAGGGGATGTCCAACTGATGGCTCACTCCCAGCCTGCCCAGATGGCCTTGGGCACCCAGCCATTGCCCTGCTCAGCTCAGCCTTGGCTGCCTGTGACCACCCAGCTCCAGGGGCTAGGCACTCACCACCACTTCCGCTCACAGCGCCTGGGGGCCAGGCACTCCCTGCTGCCGCCACCACCACTGCTGCTGCCCCTGCTTCCCCTCACAGCACCCGGGGGCTGGGTGTTTGCCGCCACTGCTGTTTCATCTCCACCCCCAGGCCTGGCATTCGTGCCACTTTGCCCCGCCCCTGCTCCTGATTGGCTGGTAGCATAGCCAATCAGGAGCCAAGGTACAGTCAAATTTGCATGTTTCTCTTTTATTATATAGGATTGGCAATAGAAAACTAATGTGTTACCTCAATGGGTTGTAATAAAAAGATGTTTCTAAAGTATATATCATAGCACTTAATATATAGTAAATGCTTAATAAACCCTAACTTAAAAACATGAGATATGATTTCGGATGACCAGATTTGAGAAAATAAGTCAATGAGTGGTGAGGGCCCTGTCAAGAAAGAGGATGTTAGGTGTTGCTTTGTGAGAGAGTATGATTAGTGATGTAGGTATGGCCAGAGGGAGAAGGCCTCTAGCCTCATGCTCTTTGGGGCCATATGAGAATAGTGGAGAGAAATATCAATGCCCAGTGGCAGGAGAATTGAGGCACCAGTGGAAGAAGTCTCTGGTGAGGTAGAAACTAAGGATCTCTGCAAGGCCACACTCACTGGCCCAGGGAGAGATTTTTCCTATTAGGAAGATGAAATCTTGTACATGGGTCATTGTACCAACTGTGAGCCTTGGCAGTGAAGCACTTAGTAGGAAGTGCTCTTGATCAGCTGAGCAGTGAGGCAGAGTTTCTCTCTCAGACTCACCTAAAGCACTATCCACTGACTGATGTCTTCTCTTTACTCCACTAACAAACCCTAACTTGACACCTGATTGTGTTCTTGCTCCAAACTCACTTTACCAATCAAATGAACCCCAACATCTGCTCTCTGACCACCATCTTATTAAGGACCTGGTCCTGAACTCACTCCATCCAAACCTTACTAGTAACCCCAGTTGATTTTGACCTCTATCTGAACAACTCTAAGCATATTCCAACATTTCCCTAGCCCTACCTGATTGGGTTGTTGTTAATCTGACTCAACAGGACCCTTTCCAAAAAAGAACACATTTTTAGGAATTAACTGAACACAATTAATTGGTGGCAAGCTTTAAGATGGCTTGAACTTAAGAGAATCAAAAGACTAAAATGTCAAACTTTCTGAGAGCAACTGACATGCAAAGTACTAGATCAGATATTATGGAAATTCAGAGAGTTAGAGGTATAGTTCATCTTCATCTACCCTATTTAGTAAATAAAATAGAGCACACAAAATTAACAACACAAATCATACATACTAACTTAATATGGCAAAACAAGAGATGTTTACAAGAGAACACATGATGGATTACCAGATGGTCAGGACAGTAACTTCCACACAAATTCAAGAAGGACAAAATTGCTGTGGGCTTGTCAGAAAAGGAAATGCCATGAGGAAAGAGGAAATGTTTGATCTGTATGTTAAAGTATAGGTAATATTATGGACTGAATTGTGCCTCTCCCCCTGAATGTTGAAGTCCTAACCCACCAGTACCTTAAAATGTGATTATATTTTCATATGAATCTTTAAAGAGGTAATTAAGTTTAAATCAGGTCATTAGAATATGGTCTAATCTGATACAACTGATGTCCCCATAAGAAGAGGTAATTAGGGCACAGACAGAGAAAGAATACTGTATGAGGACACAGAGAGAATATGACTGTCTATATGCCAGAGGCCTCTGAGGAAACCAATCATGCTGCTACCTTGATCTTGGACTTCCAACCTCCCTAGTATTGAGAAAATAAATTTCTGTTGTTCAAGTCCCTCGTCTCTGGTGCTTTGTTATAGCAGCCCTAGCACATTAAGACAAGCAGTACCTAGTATCATTTGTCCTTTGAATGCAGGGGAATTAAATGATTCTATAAGACAAGAAGGAAATAAAGGGGTAATAGAAGAGATTGATAAAAACAAGAAGATAAATTTTATGAAATGGTGTAGATAAAAATAAATGAATAAGAAAAAGTGGACAGTGATTGCCACAATAAACTTTTGTTGAGGAAAAAGTACCAAGCTTACTTACTCCAGCAGAGATACTTTTGTTTTGAATCAATAGGGAAGAAAATTCCATGAGCTCAATGACAAAGAGGAAAGGAAGAAGCAGAAAGAAAGAACTTACAGGGAAACCCATGAAGGCAAAGCACAAAGGAAATGAGAAGCACCATGAAGAGCCTAAATTATTGAAAGCAGAATATAGAAAGGGAAGTAACATGAGTTCTGAGATTAAAGGAAGTAAAAAAATTAAGAATCAAAGGAAGTAAAAGGAGTTTGAATGAAGCCTAGAGGAGCTAAAATTAAACATAAGGGTTAAGTGTTATGTAAACCAGAAACAAGCCACTGAGATAGCATTAGATCATTAAAGGCTAGAATCACAGTCTACAGGGATCAGAAAAGAAAGAAATGTTATAATCTTATTTTTTTATTTTTAAATATATTTTTATTGGTTTCAGAGAAGAAGGGAGAGGGATAGAGAGATAGAAACATCAATGATGAGAGAATCATTGATCAACTGCCTCTTGCATGTCCCCCACTGGAGATCAAACCTGCAACCCAGGCATGTGCCCTTGGCTGGAATCAAAACTGGAACCCTTCAGTCTGCAGGCTGATGCTTTATCCACTGAGCTTAACTGGCAACAGGGTATAATTTTAAAACAAGAAAGACTGGATTTGCACATGTACTTTTTATATCTTTTCTGGTTCCTTTGAGCCAATAATTTCCCTATTTTGCACCACTTGAAACCAACCAAAATAATAAAATAATTATGAATGGTGGAAAAAGAGTAATACATTTCTCTTTGTCTATGTTGAATAGGTTAGATGTCATTTACCCAAGGTGGAGCTTATGGACAAGCAAGTCATCACAGCCCTTTTGGGGAAATAGCCTGTGGCTCTTACTAAGAGGGTCACACCATGTGACCTCTGCTAACCTTTCCTAAACCCTCTATCCCCAGTTCTTCCACCTCAGCTGACCAAAACTAGGAATGAGCATGTAACCCCAAGGCAACCAGTTTTTAGATTGGCTTATGGTTTATGAGGAGGTTGGCATAGAGCCTCTATTCAAATAGAAATATTGTTGGGTTAGTAGAGACCAGTTCCTAGAAATCTGACATAGAACTGACAAATTGTAAATAAGTTGAAAGCTTTGAGTTATTAGAAAAGTTGAGGAAGCAGATTTGAGCAAGCAGAAGTTGAGGTAAGCTGAAATCAAATGGTATTCATAGGAGAGTTGAGAAGTTGGTAACTAGAAATAGGAATGGTAGCTGTACAGATGAAAGGATGCTGAGTCATTGCAGTTATGGGATCCCTGACCTTGCCAAGGCAAAGAGTTGATTCAGATCAGTGACACTTCACTGCGTGCCTCTAGTTCCTGAGTGACTGCCAGTGTCCCTGCGGCCCAGCTCCATAGCTTTCCCTGAATCTCCAGGAGGTTCCTACAGTACTCATATCCACAAATATTCTCACAATACCCCTATTTCCATCACCCAAATAAACCATTGCTCTTTGTAGTGAAAGGACACTGACAAATATGTCAATAATAATATTGGCTAACAATCATTTAACAAGTGTTATGTGACAAGCACTGGGCTGTTAATTTTAGATGTTCAAGCTCATTTAATTTTCTGAACAATCTTTGAGACACTATTCATATTATCACCAATTTATATGCAGAGAAATATAACTTAGATAGGTTACCTCAGTTATTCAAGGTCACACAGCTATTCTGCAGCAAAGCTGGTTCTGAATCCATATCTTTAGAGCCCAAACATATAATTATATTTAACTCCTGTTACATTAGTCTCCTTTTTTGGGGATCATTTTGGACTAGATAGTGGGAGTCAACTATTCCAACTCATAAAATTTGAAATGTGATGGTCAGAAAGAATTAATAAAATGAGAGGGGGGGAGATTCTTATTGTACCTATCATGTGCTATAACATAAAATAATCTAGATGAAATTTAATAACATAAGTTCTAAAAAGTTCCCCCAAAGGAAGAAATGCTGAATGGAAATTAATTAGTAATTTCAGATGCATAATATGCCAGATGTATTACTTTATTTTAATAAATGTTTAAGGAAAAAAACATTTTTTCTAGTTTAATTATAACCTTGATTTCCCTAATTTTTCTCACAAAGTCTTAAGCTTCTTAACAATTAATTCTGTACAAAGAGGTTTTCAGAAACCAAACATGGATGTATGAGAGACTACTTTGCATTAAAAAAAGAGAAGTGAAACTGTAGAGTTTACAAAATTTATATGCAAGAAAAAGAAGCTGTGAAATATAAAGTGTAAAATTCCAACTCTTTTAATTAAGCTTAAGTAATAACCAAGATTTATTTCCCAAAATTTGGAAAATTTAGCAAAGATATATGGAGGATATATCTATTTGAAAATGAATAATAATGTTGAACATGTATTAGCTCCAGGAAGGCATAGATTTTGCTGGGGTTTTTTTCACTATTGGATTCTTAGAAGCTAGAATAGCTTCTACTTCATAGTAGATGTGCAAAAAAATCTGGGAACTAAAATGAATAAGTGACCCAAACTCAAAAAACTGTGATTTTTCTCTGAATTCAATCTCTAAATGACACATGAATTTTAGCAAGTCATTTAACAAGGTGTAAGTTCTATTTAATTCTTGATTTGTGAGATATTAATTAATTTATTTAAAAGATATTACAAGAAGATGGGATTTGTCCTACCAAATATCAAATTTAACAACATGGCACTGTTTTAGGGCTATGCAATAAGTCAGTGGAAGAGACTAGAAAATTTAGAGACAGATTCTTTGTGTGTGTGTGTGTGTGTGTGTGTGTGTGTTACTCCTCAAAAGTAACACACAAGATCAATACTAAAATAAAATGGATTGGTTTTTGACAACTGGCTATTGTTTAGGAGAAAAAATAATGTTAATACCCTCTTACACCATATATTAAGCTAAGTCCTGATAGGTCAAGGACTTGAACATCTATAATAATAAAAGTGCAATATGCTAATATACCAGATATCCTTCCAGATGACCTTCTAGATGAAGCTGGGGCTGTGAGGGAAGCCCGGGTCTCAGATGCCAGAGAGAAGCTGGTGCTAGCACAGGGGAAGGAAGGCCTACTCTTGCATGAATTTGGTCCATTGGGCCTCTAGTTTTTTTAATAAAAAATAAAATTATAAAACTACCAGGAACAAAATTCACAGAAATGTGAATTACCTCAGGGTGATAAAATTCTTTCAAAAGTAACATAAAACTCATAACTATAAAAATAATATTAAAATGTAATCAATTATAATTGCTTTACGTTTAAAAGTACTATAAACAAAGTTGGGAGATAAATGGCAATAAAGGAAATAATAATTATAACAGAAAGTAAAGAGTCATTATCCTATCTAATAAAGATGGAATATGCTAATTGATCCTCATGTAGTTGCAAAGATGGCGGTGCCCACAGCCAATAAGGAGGGAATATGTTAATTGACTGTCACACCCTCAAAGATGGTCATGCCCACAGCCAATAAGGAGGACCAGCAGGGGATGGTTGTTGGGAGTAACCAGGCCAGCAGGGGAGGGCAGTTAGGAATTATCAGGCTGGCAGGCAGAGGCAGTTAGAGGTGATTAGGCAGGCAGGCAGGTGAGTAGTTAGGTGCCAGTGGTCCCAGATTGCGAGAGGGATATCTGATTGCCGGTTTAGGCTCTATGGGACCAGGCCTAAACCAGCAGTCAGATATCTCCCAAGGGGTCCCCAATTGGAGAGGGTGCAGGCTGGGTTGAGAGAACCCCCCTTCCTCTATGCATGAATTTCATGCACGGGGCTTCTGGTTAAAAATAAAAAGTAGAGGAGAGTATTGGTTTTGAGGGTAATAAAAGTGCCTCTCAGACTTGAGGGAGAACTGAGAAAATGCATGTACAGAGCAAGGCACTTAGCAGAGACCTAATAAATATCAGTCTCTCCTTTATTTATTCACTAGAGGCCCAATGCATGAAATTCGAGCAAGAATAGGCCTTCCTTCCCCTGGCTGCTGGCACCAGATTCCCTCTGGCACCCGGAGCCCAGGTTCTCTCTGGCTGCCTACAGGCAACTGGGACCCTGGCTTCGTCTTGAAGGTCATCTGGAAGGACATCCAGCCTAATCAGCATATTATGCTTTTATTATTAAAGATTTTTTAAGTTTTTCCTCCTCCTTTCCCCCCTACTCTAGATTCCCTGCCAGTTTTGATTAGACTGAGGAATGATTCAAGCAGGAAAATCCAGCTCCCTCTGAAACAAAGACATAATTTGGTTAAAGCATTATATGTAATTCAGGGAGAACTTTCATGGAAAGCAGCAAAGCAAAGTGTTATAGTGAGTAAAGAAAATAGAACAGAAAGAGCAAACTACAAGTAAAAATTTGGCAGCAACAAGATGATGAAAAGGAAAAGTCAAACAAGAATGAGAGTAACATCAGACTCAAAACTATAACAAAAACGTGAATAGGTAATTATACACTTGGGAGAGCACATTCTAGCCCTTTGTCTTCCACTCAAACCCTTGACCCACACTAGAAAAGCAAACAAGTTTAAACTTTTAATGGCTACAGTTTAAAGATTTTTTTCTGGGTGGTTACTTCCCTATCTCTAAATAACACAGTCATATTGCCACTTTTTTATTTATCAAGCAGACAGGCAATCTGGGGACTTCTGACTTTCTTCCCATTCTGACAGATGAGCGTTTAGTTCCTTTACCCCTCCCCACTTTCAATATGAATGCCTATTTTTAATTCCTCCATTTGTAATTTTAGGTAATGCACTAACTTCAGTTTCTTTTCATAATTTTTAAAATATATATACTTTTGTTTCCTGTTCCATTAACCATAACCTGTATATCTCTTCTCCCCACTTTGTGAAGTCTCCTCCCTTTCCACTTTGAAACTCTCACCCTGCTGTTTAAAACTCTCACCCTGTAAGATTTCAATTGAAAAGTCCAGATAACCAGTACAATGAAATAAGAAGTTTTAAAAATGACATTTTAAAAAAATTGTGAATCAGGTCATACACACAGATAATATTAGAGACTAATATAAGAACATATGCATTCACCACCCAGCTTTATCAAATTTTAACATTATAACATACTAGAGGCCCAGTGCACGAAATTCATACATGAGGGACGGGGGTGTCCCTCAGCCCAGCCTGCACCCTCTCCAATCTGGAACCCCTCGAGGGATGTCTGACTGCCCATTTAGGCCTGATCCTTTTCACAAATCAGGCATCAAGCCTAATTTAAGATTGAGCCTCCATGCAAATGAAGGGCTGAAACTGAAGAGGACATCCCCTCTCTAACTTCACAGGTGGGTAGAAAGAGTATCAGGGACAAGCAACAAGTCTGGTCCTCATTGTGCTTAACAGTATGAATTGTAATTCAGAGAAATAAGATTTAAAGAAGAAGGGATAGGGACCTGTCACTGACCCATTTTCTACTTATGCAGAAGATATTACTGTTTACAGCTAGAATGTGTAACAGAAGAAGCTTAGCATCCTGCATTTAAACATGTGAGCACCTGCCAGAGAAGCAGAAGCAAAAGGCACAAAAAGAAAGCAAAAAGTTAAGAGAATGGGAGGCAAAGAAAAACTCAATGGCATGAAGATATTAGTGTAGAGACATTAATTTTTCTTTATTACTAAACTAGAGAACCAATGCATGAAAATCCATGCAAGAGGAGACCTTCCTTCCCCCAGCTGCCAGCACCAGCTTCCCTCCTGCACCCTGGAACCAGGCTTCCCTCCTCCCACTGCCAGCAGGCACCCAAGCTTCATCAGGAATGATGTCCAGAATGATGTCTGAAAGACATCTGGTCCACTTAGCATATTACCCTTTTATTATGATACACTGAAATTTTATAAGAGATGTTTTGCCATCCATAATTCCATATTACCATATAGGAAATTTTTGTTTATTCATATTCTTTCCCAGTTGCATCCCTCCTCTAGACACACACACACACACACACACACACACACACACACACACACACACACACTGGAGTATATCATATAGACCTACTTCTTTTCTTACTGTTATTTTTATTTTTTATTATGCCTACTTTTAATCATTGTATGATAGACAGTTCCTTGTATCTGTTTTAAAATTAGATATGCATTTATGAACAGTTTCAGCCATTAAACTTATTCTCAGTGGCTGCACCTAGTGCCTATTGTTCCCATGGCTACTGCAGTAGCCCCCTTATCTGTGGGTGATATGTCCCAAGATCCCCAGTGGATGCCTGACACCACAGATTGCATCGAACCTTATATGTACTGTTTTTTCCTACATGTTGGACGTGTGACTAACTTATAAATCAGGAACAGTAAGAGACTAACAACAATAATAATATATTAGAACAATTATGACAATATACTCTTACGTGAAAGTGGTATCATTAAGTAAAATGAGGGGTACTTGGACATAAGCACTGTGACACCTCAACAGTTGATCTCCTAACCAAGATGGCTATTAAGTGACCAACAGGAAGGGAGTGTCCACAGTATGGAGACGCTGAGCAAAGGCATGAGTCAGGCCCAGGAAAGACTGAGAGGGACTCTTGAGATTTCATTACGCTACTCAGAATGATTTGAAATTTGAGACTTACGAATTGCTTATTTCTGGAATCCTCCACTTCATATTTCTGACTGTGGTTACTGTAGGTAACTAAGACAATGGAAAAAGACACCATGGATAAAGGGGGACTATTATATTATTTTTTTAATTTTTTTATTGTTCAGTTTATTAATTACATTGCTCCCCCTTTTTTATCCCGCTATAGCTACCCTCCACCCTGTACCCATCCCACTCTCCGCTTTCACCTCCCCCCCGCTGCTGTCCTCTCCCATTGTTGCAAGATTTTTGTCCAGTCTCTTGCTGCACTTCCCACACCCCTTTTCTCCCCAAGAATTGTCAGTCCATTCCTTCTCTATGTCCATGATTCTGTTATATTCACCAGTTTATCCTGTTCATCAGACTATTAATTCCCTTGACTTTTAGATTCATTTGTTGATAGATGTGTATTTGTTGTTCATAATTTATATTTTTACCTTTTTCTTCTTCCTCTTCTTAAAGAATATCTTTCAGCGTTTTATATAATATTGGTTTGGCAGTGATGAACTCCTTTAGCTTTTTCTTATCTGCGAAGCACTTTATCTGACCTTCAATTATGCATGATAGCTTTGCTGGATAGAGTAATCTTGGTTGTAGATTCTTGCTGCTCATCACTTTTAATATTTCTTGCCACTCCTGTCTGGCCTGCCTCGTTTCTGTTGAGAAATCCACTGACAATTATATGGGTGCTCACTTATAGGTAACTAACTGTTTTTCTCTTGCTGCTTTTAATATTCTCTCTTTGTCTTTTGCTCTTGGCATTTTAATTATGATGTGTCTTGGTGTGGTCCTCTTTAGATTCCTATATTTTGGGGTTCTGTGTACTTCTTGGGCTTTTAAGTCAGTTTCTTTCACCAGGTGGGGGAAGTTTTCAGTCACTATTTCTTCAAGTAGGTTTTCATTACCTTGCTCTCTCTCTTTTTCTGGCACCCCCATAATTCAGATGTTGGCATGCTTGAGGTTGTCCCAGAGGCCCCTTACACTATCTTCAATTATCTGGATTCTTTTTGTTTCTTGCTTTTCCAGCCGAGTGGATTTTGCTTCTTTGTATTTCAAATCTTTGACTTGGTTCTTGTGGTCCTCTGGACTGCTTTTAGGACTTTGTGTAATTTTTTTAAAAATATATTTTATTGATTTTTTACAGAGCGGAAGGGAGAGGGATAGAAAGTCAGAAACATCGATGAGAGAGAAACATCAATCAGCTGCCTCTTGCACGCCCCCTACCAGGATGTGCCCACAGCCAAGGTACATGCCCTTGCCAAAATCGAACCCGGGACCCTTCAGTCCACAGTCTGATGCTCTATCCACTGAGCCAAACCGGTCTCAGCTGTGTAATATTTTTTATTTCAGTCAGTGAATGCTTGATTTCTAGTTGGTCCTTTTTCATATCCTTGAGGGTCTCGTTCATATCCTCACAGATCTTGTTCATTTCCTTGTAGGTCCTGTTCATTTCCTCATAGTTCTTGTTTATTTCCTTGTAGGTCTCGGCCTTTTCTAGGAGCCTCTTGAAAAGCCTTATAACCATGGTTTTGAATTCTATGTCCAATCATTTTTTTTCCTCCATTTCTTTCACATCTGATTTCTTTCCATGTCTCTGCATGTTGGCTGCTTTCATGCGTTGGTCCATTAGCTTTGTGTGCTAGATGTCCTCTAAGGGACAATGGCTCAGCCTCCCCAGTTACCTGAGGTGGATACTCTTATTGCAATCCTTTATAGGTTGTACAGTATTGTTGGAGTTAATCCCAGATAATTGTTGTTAGCACTAGGAGGGTTTGACACCCAGGCCAATTGGGTGTGGAGGTGAGCTGTGTTCAGGTTGAATGGGCGGAGTCTCTGAGCTGAGCAGGCAGCTTCAGAGTCAGCTAAGTCCTATCTGTGTTGGGTGGTAATGGCTGTAGGCACCTCCAAGAGAAAGCCGCCGCTGGCTGGTCTCCACCCATTGCCAGACAACAATGCCGCTCCCCAAATGAGTCTGCACACCTAAAGTCTCGCCCAGGGTTGTAAAACAAAGCTGTCCGTTGGTCTCGGTAATGAGGGAGCACATCGTGCGTCTGTGCTGTCACACACTTTACGCGTGCAAACTGCTGTTGTAAGCTACACGCACTCTCCTCAAACTCGGAGTCCTCTGTGTTGCCCGGCTTCCAGCGTGCGCAGCCAGACTTCGGACCTCGCCTGGCACTGGGAAATCTGTGCAGTGGGGCATCTCTGCTCTCCCTGTTGGAGAAATCCAGCTGGGATTGCTGCTGCCAGCCCTACAGCCCACACGCACTCAAGGCTCCCAAGCCCTGATTCCGTGCATATCTTCAAGGCTGCACTCTGCCGCTCTTCTGCGTCTCAGTGTCCCACCTTTATTTTATTTGTGGAATTTTCACTCAGCCAGCTTTCCGGTGATTCTGGATGATGTTTGTTTTGTTGTTATGTTGTAGTTTGGGAATTGTTGCGTGGGGCAGCACAACAGGTGTTTACCTATGCCGCCATCTTGGTTCCTCAGTGGGACTATTATATTATAAATATGCTCCTGTAGACACAGTGAATATTCGCAACATAAATAGGGGAGGAGGTACTAAGGAAAATAGAAAATGAGCATTTTTTTTAAGAGAAAAGAATTCAATGTGGGAGATTTAGAAGTTATCATTAGGAGCCAGTTAATTCAGCAGAACTGTGTCCCTGTTCCTTTTATGTTAATTAGATATGATTTAGCAGGCATACTGTTCTGCTAAGGGAGATTCCTAATTTTTTAACTTGAAGACATTTACAAATGTGAAAATAAACATAGCTAATAAAAATACATGTGGACTAATCAATCTTCCCCATATTAGTTTAAAATAAATACTCCTTAAAGGTTGATGTTTTCTTTGGACCCCACTGTAGTCACAGAAGTGACCTCTTAATGACTCTAAGGACCAAGGCAACTTCATCCTAAAGTAATTCATGTAAATGGTAGAGGAAGGGGAAATGGTGTGACCTATGCGGAAATACTGCTTTTTAATGGGCTGCTGTTTCCAACTTCATTGCATAGTACTCTGCTTGTATAATGCATTATGGTTTGCAAAGTGTTTTTGTAGCCTGTATAGTAGTGGGATGGGAGGTGAGCTTCCACCAAGGCTGCCCACACTTCAGAGGTTGCAGCAGCTAGGGAGAGTGCTTACTGGAATGACACAGAAGGTAGGTCTTTGGTCCAGTTAAGGAATCTTTACCAAGTGACACTACAAATTTTCCTCCTGTTGAAACATGAGCAGCAAAATCCTTTTTTTTTTTTTTTTGCATCACTCCTATCCAGAGACAGTTCAAGGGGGGACAGCTTTAGACAGGTTGGAATTGAGAACTTCTGCCATTAACAAAAAATACTCTTGAGGGAAATCAAGAGAGCCATTCAGGGCATAGATCATTTTTCCCAGTAAAGATAGCAGCACTTTCTGAAATGTGAGCCCATTTGGAAGTTGCAGGATTGCACGGAGCTTTGAAAGTAAGAGCAGCTATGTGGTCTGCATACTAATACCACATTGTAAGGCTTTTTCAGGTGTTTCTTCTAAGAGATCCTGGGGCATGCTGTTGAGTCAAAGGCGCTAATGCTGGTGAAACACGCAGCAAGCATGGTCAGGACAGCACAGAGCAGAAAACAGAGATGGGAGCCTTAGATAGGAAGGAAGGAGGAGAGTTTGTCTATTAATGTCAAAAGTGGCACACATATATGTAAATTGCATACCAATACCAGCTCCAGTTTATTTAGAAGAGACCACCATTTATATCTACAATGTAGAAGAGGTCTAGCTCTGAGCATATTTAAACACTTGAACATATATCAGAGGAGCAGGAATAAAGTCACAAAAGAAAGCACAATATTTATAATATATACACATACATATGCACATATACATACATACACACATTCTAGCTAATAAAAGAGTAATATGCAAATTGACCATACCTCCAATCAAGTCATGCCCACAAGCCACGCCCACCAGCCATTCAAGAGCAAATAAACCTCAACCAAGATGGCTACGGCCACTGAGAGCAGGAGGGAGTCTTGGGTTTCCCCGGCAATGGAGGAAGCCAAGCTTTCTGCCTGCCATTACCAGCCTAGGCCTCCACTAAATGCTACAAAGTTTCAATTATAGAAGATACATAATCTCAACAGAAATGGTGGCAGCCATGGAGGCTAGGGTTGCCCAGGCAATGGAGGAAGCCAAGCTTCTGTAGCCCTAGTGCCTAAGCCTCCACTCCAGGCTACAAAGTTTCTATTATAGAATTTGAAAAGAAATGGCTGTTGCCAAGAAGTGAGCAGAAGGCTTGGCTCCACTCCAAGCTTCAAAGTTTCTATTGTAGAACATAAATTAATCCCAGATCCCAGGGCCTCTGCTTGGATTGCTAGGGGAGCGTAGCCAGCCTGCAAACCACAACAGGCCCCTCACCCAGGCTGCCGTATGCCCCAAGGGACCAACCCCCTCCCTGATCCAGGACACCCTTCAAGGCAAACCAGTTGGCCCCCACCCATGCACCAGGCCTCTTATCCTATCTAATAAAAGAGAAATACATAGATTGACCATTATTCCAACACACAAGAGAGCTGCCCCAATGTGGTAAAAAATCCTTCCCCCATATGGACACAAGATGGCCACCACAAGATGGTCAGCAGGGGAAGGCCATTGGGAGGTTCTAGGCCTGCAAAGAAGGGCAGTTATGGGCATTCAGGCCAGCAGGGGAGGACAGCTGGGAGGGAGCAGACCTACAAGGGAGGGCAGTTGGGGATTATAAGCCTGTAGGAGAAGGCAGTTAGGGGTGACCAGTCCAGCAGAGGAGGGAAGTTAGGGGCAAACATGTTGGGAGGGGAGCAGTTAGACATCAATTAGGCTGGCAGAGTAGTAGTTAGGGGATGATCAGGCTGGCAGACAGAAGCTGTTAGGGTCAATCAGGGAGTCAGGCAGGTGAGCAGTTTGGAGCCAGTAGTACTGGATTGTAAAAAAGATGTCCAACTGCTCTTTTAGGCCCAATCCTACTGGGATTGGGTATAAATGGGCAGTTGGACATCCCTTGAGGGGTTCCAGATTGGAGAGTGTGCAGGCTGGGCTGAGGGACACCCTTTTGCACCCCTGTGCATGACTTTTGTGCACCGAGCCTCTAATACACACACACACACACACACACACACACACACACACACACACACACACACACACAGACACATTTGAAAGACAAATTTATGAATAAGTTGAAAATATTATTTAAAAATGAATGAATTAAGACAGGCCAGAAATACCAATAAACTCCATAATTTATTTCATTTTCACATTGGCTAGACCCAATATGAAGATCCTAATTAACATTACTATCACCCCTTGTGTGAAGCCTTCTCTTAACTCCCTCCCCCATTAAAGTTGACTAGTCCCTCTTTAGGACCAGAAAGTATTTACATTTTGAGTCTTTTTTAGCATCATGATGGCATTTCATTTTGGTCTTTTTTAGCATCATGGCTGTATTTCATTTGTCCTTCCCAATAGGCTTTGAAGTCCTTAGATAAGGACCATGTTCTACTCACCTCATATCTCCAGCATTCACTGTAGGACTTGGCCAACGTATATACCCAATACATGCTTGCTGAGCCACTGTCTGTCACAGAGAAATCAGTTGTCCTGTTGAAGTAATCTATTCCTACCTTCTCATCCAGTTCTACCAGCTTTTCCTTAGGCAGAGAATCAACACCTGTCAGATTATGTTCACAGGAGCTTTTGCTTCCTTTCTTCTATATGGCTTTTCCACAGAGAATAAAACAATAATTCTTTCTATGTACCATTAAATAAAAAGTACAGACAATTAGAAACCTAAGATGGGGCCTGAGTAGACAAGCAGGGAACTTGACCCAGAAAAAGACACAGAGTTAGGAGTCTTTCAGGAATGAAGATTTGGGAAAGGAGAAAGGGGGTAGATCTTCAACAGCAAAAACATTCAAACTGTTTCTGGCCCATATTAGAACAGTAAAATGCCTGAGTGATATTGTTTGGCTGGCAATATCTGCATTTGTTGTTGCATAATTCAGGGATGATTAGAAGGGTCTTCTCTGGAATTATGCTGTGCAGACACCTCCTGGCCTTGCCTGATGGGGATTGTGTCATCCACTTGAGTGTCAGCAGATGCACTGTTGTCAGGAGGCTTGGTGGGTCAGTCAGAGTTTAGTAGTGCCCACAATGATCCTGGGTGATTGTTTGAGGGTAGAGTTCCCATCTCTACTTCTATCAAGAAGATCAAACCACAGCCCTTGTCATATAAGCTGTAGGTAACTTTGGCAGTCCTCCTAGAAGATGAGAGGATTGAACATTTATTAAATGCCTACTGTATGACAGGAGCTTTGCTGTCCTTAGAAACTTCACAAAAGTTAAGATAGTACCACTTTATGGAGGATGCCACATAGCTATTAAGTGGTAAAGCCAGGGTTCAAAGCCAGGTCTAACCTGGCTTTAAACTTTAGTCCTTGATCCCCTTAAATGGCCTCAATAGCCCATAGTGGCTCTCACATGACCAATGAATGACTTAGCAGTTGGCTATGACATAGCGGGCCAGATAGTCATGCCAACACAAAATTTGTTTTATGTCTTACAGGTCTTGGTTACTTTGGTAAGTGAAAGACTAGAAGTTTGGAAAGTCGGAGGACTGATCAGTGGCACAAATGCTCTCTAGTCAGAAAAAAAGAAAAAGAACAACAAAGTGAAAACAGAGAAAGGTTGAGAATAGTAGGGTGCAAAAAGCTTATTAGCATAACTAATGTATTGGTTTGGACAGTAGAAAGAGCACTACATAAAAACACATGACATAGGAAATGCCCTTTATGACAGAATCCAACAAAATTCAAATGAGAAAACGCAGCTGAAAGGGGTTTAAAGCTTAAAGTGCTATACAAATTTAGGGGGATTCTTTATATAAGGAGAAAGTTTTTACAAGAGAGACTTGAAACAAGTATTTTTGCCCCTCCTTTGAGAATTGGAGCAGTTTTGAGAGTTGCTCCTTGTCAAAGAAACAAGGTGTGTTTGTTTTCTCAATTTGGCAAGGTCAGGTACAAAACAAAATTAACCTTCAGGAGAAGAAACTCTGGGTCTATATGAGACTCATAATCAGACTCTGAACTGTGGCAAAAAAGGTTATTTTTAGAAAAAAAAAACCATAGTGTAATAAAGTTGTATACTCTAAATTAAACATTAGTGGCTTGCCTAGATGCTTTATACTAGTGAAATATTTTTACTTAAAAATCAATTTTTTAATTCTAACCCTTGTAAATATTCAATCTGATTCCATTTCAGTTCTATCTGCCCTGTCAAACCCTCGCCCACCATCCCTTATTCATTTTCTCTCCAGCCTTACATTGCCCATTGTATTTAAGAGAAATGTTATTTCTTTCTCCTAGAACTGTTTCTGATTCTTTGAGTGTGAGTCCAAGTACACATCGTGGCTTCTTTTTCCTTTCTCCTTGTTCCCTATTCCTCTCCCTACCACTTTAGAACTTCAAATTCACACTGCAGTTTCAAATATAGAATAATCTGCTGTTCTTCCCACGAGAGAGCTTAAAATGCCTCTAATTACAGTTTCCCCATCTATCCTCTCCTTTGCAATTTTAGCTGCAGCACAACAGCGCAGTTTCCTTGACTCTCCTCTCTGGTATATTATCATGTCATTTTGATGGATTTCTACCTTATATGAGTCTTGCCTAGATAATGGCCCAGCACCCTAACTGTGTCTAAAGGAACTGCTTCTCAGAAACAGCAAAAGGGCCACAGAGCTGCAGTCATAGCAGGTGATGCTATACAAGCAGTGGCAGGTTGTCATTCAACTCTTCATTAAAAAATAAATTTTAGTTTTAATCACCTTAACATTTTTTCCCCAATTCTGTAAGACTGCAACCTCTTATTTTAGTCTGGATGTGTTCACAGTGAAAAGTAATGTAATCATATGGGTTAGCCTTTTTCCATCTGTCCAGAGTAGTATTCTTCAAATAAAAGTGGGGCCTGAGCATCTCCCCTGGGTCATTCTTGAACATCCTCAAGTTTGAGAATTCTCTGGGAAGCTGTCCTGAGAAAAGATTAACAAATGTATGTGTCAGGACAGTATTTTGAACATTAATTGATGCTTTCCCTTTTTTGCCATCTGTTCTTTCCTGTTATCTCTACTTTTTACCTTCAACTTTCAGGCTACTAGTTATTTTGCCTTTATTGTCTTAAGAAAAAGAAATGAAGAAAGAAACCTCACAAAAACAGAGTTGATTGTTGACTTTCTTTTTTCATTTCAAAACAGACTTTGAACCATAGCAGGGGAGAGTTGAAAAGAAGAGACTATTGAAGGCAAAATATTAAGCTTTTGGTATTTCCAAGCCAATGCCTTGAAGTGTGGGGCCTGTGCACTATGTCAGAGCCAGACTTGCTTAATAAGGGTCTGGATCCAGGATCCCTCGTGAGGAAGCTAGTGGTGGGGAGACTTAGCCGTTTCAGATCAAGTGGTCTGTGAAGTATACCTTCTGTCTGAGAATAAAGGTGACAGGGGCCCTCCATCTGGGGTAAGGCAGGGAGATACCAAAGTAGGATGGGGCAGGGAGAACCTGGGCAGCTAGGCCTGAGGCATTCCCAGGCACAGTTCGGGGAAGGAGATGGAAATGGTGAGAGGAGAAAATCTTGACTTAACTGATATCAAATCTCTACCACTTGGTGGCACTTAAGGGCACATATAGGAAAGAGAAACTAAACATTTCTTGTGCCTTTATTTTTTTTTGGCCTGAAATTCATACCCACTGCTCAGTGGAAGCAGGAGGTCTAGGTCAGGTCAAGAGTCGCTTGAGGTTTTGTGCGCCACCAGGCAGTTTCCTCAGCTTTTGTCAACCTTGAATTCCTTACCATTAAAAGGGGATGATGACATTAGGTTGAACATATGAAACTGACACTTTTGTGGTAAAAAAAAATTATTGAATATCAGCATTTTCATGTGATTTAATCTAATACCTAGTTCACAGGTATAAGGAAAAAAATATCTATACTAATAAAAGGGTAATATGCAAATTGGTCAGGATGCCCTCACAGGAAAAACCAAGCAGCAGGCTGTGTGGAGTGACAAGGATGGCAGGAGGGTTAGTGAGGGACAACCAAAAGACTGAACAGCAGGCTATATGAGTCGACCAGGTCTGCAGAAGGAGGGCAGTGAGGGGCAACCAGACCAGTGAGGCGTAACCAGGCTAGCAGGGAGGAGGACTTGGGAGTGACCAGGCCTGCAGAGGAGGGCAATTGAGGGCAATTGGGCCAGCAGGGGAGGGCAGTTGGGGGCAATCAGGCCGGCAAGGAAGCAGTTAGGCATCGATCAGGCTGGCAAGGGAGTGGTTAGGGAGTGATCAGGCTGGCAGGCACGTGAGTGGTTGGGAGACAACAGTCCCAGATTGTGAGAGGGATGTCTGATTGCTGGTTTAGACCCAATCCCGAGGGGTCCCAAATTGAAAAGGGTACAGGCTGGGCTGAAGGACACCCCTCTTCAGTGCACAAATTTTGTGCACCAGGCTTCTAGTATAGAATAATATCCTAAACGGTCCCTGGTGTTTAGTAAGTGCTAAATAAGTACATGAGTTATAAAAAGATATATAAATTAAACCCTGTAGTTTAATGCTCATAGTATAATCTGAGCTCAAAATATCTGTCCCTTACCATACTATATAATAAAGATATAATATGCAAATGGTCGTTACATCGTGAAATGTAACAATCGACTGTGGAAGGACCTGATCACAGATCAGCAGGAGGGTGGGGTAGTGGGCTACAAGTAGATGGTGGAGAGCTACAGGAGACGGGCAGGGCAGCAAGCTGAGGAATGGAAGGGGAGCTGGCAAGAGCTACTAGAGGGCAGCAGCAAGCTACTGGTGCACGGATTCATGCACAGGACTACTAGTACAGACTATAAAATGCCTATTAAGTGATCTCTTTCTTCTCTTCACATTATTCTCCTCCTCCTTCTTTTTCTTCTTCCTCTTCTTTTTCGTCTTCCTTCTCTTCCCCTTCCTTCTTCTTCTTCTCTTTCTTCTTCTTAAAGTTTAATATTTTTCCTTTTTTCTTCTTTTTAGAAAGCTCACTTTTTAAAATAGTTAATGTTTTCATGGTTCAAAAACCAAAATATGTGTTAGAGTTTTAAGAATAGCTTTAAAACTATCTTTACTTATTTGGACATTAAATATCTGTCTTTATATGGTGAGAGAGAGAGAGAGAGAGAGAGAGAGAGAGAGAGAGAGAGATCGTCCAAGACTTTATGGCTAAGAATCTGAGGCCCATAGAAATCTAGTCCCTTTGTCCAAGGGGACCCAGAGAATCAGTAGTGGGTCTTTACATTAATTACACTCATCCACAACATTACAAGTTTTCACATTACAAATATGAACCTTAAACCAAGTAACTTATTTCTTTAGGCAAATAAAGCCTTTTTAAAAAATATTTCTTGGATTATAAGCAATGGAAACCAGGTTAAAACACCTTATTATTCCTGACTTTCACATTTGTGAATTTTTCTACTTGCTCATAATTTATCTGTCACCTCAAAACCAATACCCATGGCACTTTATGGTCATTTCCATACATGAGCTGAGTGGCAATACCTTTGAGTTGCTGATTGCTATGTTCCCAGTTGAGGTCGCACATGGTGACAGTTTGCTTTCTTCCTGCCATACAAGTATCCTTTTTGCAGTCTAATTTCAGCTATGTTTTTCACATTTTTGTTTTTTACTATTGTTGATTTTGGTGTTTAAAATGGCCCCCAAACACAGTGTTAAAGTGCTGTCTTGTGTTCCTAAGTGCATAAGGCTGTGATGTGTCTTATGGAGAAAATACAGTATTAGATAAGCTTCATTCAAGCATGAATATTAGTGCTATTGGCTGTGAGGTCATTATTAATTAACTAGTGATCTGGTGTGCAGATTTGTGCACATTGAAAGGAAATTAATTAGAAGATGGCCAGTGGGACAGGACTGGGCAAGATGGGGCTGGACATTCCCTGGAGCCAACCTCCCATCATCCCTTCCTGGCCACCACACCTGGGGCAGCACTGAGGCTTGAAGGGAATCTGCAGAGTGAGCAGGTCCTTCCAGCAGGTAGGGTCCCTCAGCCTGGCCTGCGAGGATCTGGCCAAAACCAGCTCTCTGACATCCCCCAAGGGGTCCTGGAGTACTAGAGGGCACTCTGAAAAGTTGCTGCCATACAGGGTGTGGAACACAAATACAAGTTTGCAGTAAATCAAATTCAGCACCAACAGTGCCCCATCAATATCATAACCCACAGCTTAAGGTGGAGTTGCATGGCCTCACGAGGAATTGGGGTCCCTCCTCTCTGGTTCTGGGGTGCGTCACCTGAGAATCGCCGCTGCCAAGTCACTGCAGCTGGGCAGCTCCTGTGTTGAGTGTCTGCCCTATGGTGGTCAGTGCATGTCATACCTACAGGCTGGTCAGATGTCAGATGGCTGCTTAGCCTTTTATATATATATAGATAGATTGGCAATGTATATTAAATAAAGTGTCTTTATCGGTTGATTGATTGATTTTTTAATTCTTACCCAAGAAAATTTTCCCACTGACTTGTAGAGAGTGGAAGGAAAGAGGAGAGGGAGGGAGAGACAAACATTGATGTGAGAGAGACGCATCAATTGGTTGCCTCCCACATGCACCCCAACCAGAGTCCAGATCCAGCCTGCAACCAAGGTGCATGCCCTTGACAGGAATCAAACTTGGGATCCTTCAGTCCACAGGCCAATGCTGTATCCACAAACTGGCCAGGGCTAACTAAGCTGTCTTTAAATGAACACACATAAGAAATTGTTATGTGTTTGGCTGACAGACATGTTGTGACTAGAGACTTGTAGGAACCTAACCTTGTATTCCCCTAGAAGCAATGGTTCAATATTTGCTAATTCAGCACTAGTAGAGACTTGATAGAATATAGTTAGTGAGAAAAATAAGAATCAACTGTATTTTAGAACATGACACATAAAGTCAAGTTTTCCTATTTTACTTTTTAGTTTTTAGTGTTAGTTTGATTTAAGTTTTTCTTAAATATGATAGTTGTGCTTTCATATCCTATGTTATTTATTTTTAAAAAATAATTTTGGATGGGGTATGTGGAAAAGTGGCTCCTAAATGCTATGGATGAAGGTATTACTCAAAGGCATGAACTTAAAAGAAAGCTATTGTTAGTTTGAGTGGTTCAAATATCTTTCCAATTTCATATACTCTGAAAAACTTATGAAATAGATAATGTAGCAGTGGCTGCCAAGTTTACAGTTCCTTCAGGAGTGTTTATATCTTTAATTAATGTTAAAGAAGAAATTTGCACTCATTTTCAATAGGGAATTATGAGTGCATATTATTGTATCAACAACTTAGAATTCAACCTTATTTTGCCATTAGTAGAAAATGTAGTTTTTATATTAACTACAATGAAAACCATGGGTTATTAGAAAGTATTTTACTAATAATCCTAAGTTTTGCTATCACTTATGTTATAGTGAGGCATGTATATATTCCTTGTGATTTGTTAAAAATATAGCTACTTCCAGGAGAAACAATGTAGGGGTTTTCTCCCTTTTCCATGTCTAGCATGGAAAGAGAGTGAGTCCAGTTTCTTAGTAGAGGAGCTGGGGATTGAGAAATAAAAGACTAGAATAGAAGAAGATGCAGAGATAGAAACAATAAGCTAGGGCTGGGTGGGATGCTGTCTTCTCTGATGGAGAGACAGGGACCCTGTGCCCACCTAGCAAGTTTATTTCATACTCCCAAAATACCAGGAAGTTACACCAAAAGTTAGGATCAAAGGAGATTATTTGCATTCTTAAGGCCTGAAAATTCCTGATGCTTGACTTGATTTACATATCAAAAGTCCCACTCCCTGACACCTGGCAAATGTGAAGGCCAAGCTGAGAACATTTCAGTCTTTTTGGTAAAGCAGGCTCCCAGGGTGTGGCTCTGCCACGCCTTGAGTTCAGCTGACAATAATTAAAGAAATGGCCATGTGCCTTCCCAGGAGGGCCCTCTACATCTCATCCTTTCTTTTGTTTTTAAGCTACTATAATAAAAGTAAAATTTAAACATTAAGAACAAAGCTCTAATATTAAAACATTTGCAAACAATGCCAATGCAAAAACCAAACTACATACATGTTATCATTTTTAAAACTTGAATGTCAACAGCAAAACTCTGGCTATCCTATATAATAAAAGAGGAATATGCAAATTGACCGTACCTTAGATCAAGTCATGCCCACCAGCCAATCAGGAGCAAATTATGCAAATAAACCCCAACCAAGATGGCTGCCACCACTGACAGCAGGAGGGAGGCTTGGGTTTCCCCAGAAATGGAGGAAGCCAAGCTTTCTGCCTGCCCTTGCTGGCCTAGGCTTCTACACAATGCTACAAAGTTTCAATTATAGAAGATACATAATCCCAACAGAAATGGCAGCAGCCACAGAGCTGGAGAGAGCAGAGGCTAGGATTGCCTGGGCAATGGAGAAAGCCAAACTTCTGCAGCTCTAGCCCAGGCCTCCACTCTAGGCTACAAAGTTTCAATTACAGAATTTAAATAAACCCAAACAGAAATAGCTGTCACCACAGAGGAGCAGAAGGCTTGGCTCCACTCCAGGCTACAAAGTTTCAATTGTAGAACATAAATTAATCCCAGATCCCAGGGCCTCCGCTTGGGTCACTGGGGGGCATGACTAGCCTGCAAACCATAGGCCCACACCCTAAGGGAACCCCCACCCTGATCCAAGACACCCTTCAACGCAAACCAGCTGGCCCCCACCTATGCACCAGGCCTCTATCCTATCTAATAAAAGAATAATATGTAGATTGACCATCACTCCAACACACAAGAGGGCTGCCCCCATGTGGTCAAAGATCCTGCCCCCATGTGGACACAAGATGGCCACTTCAAGATGGAGAGCAGGGAAGGACAGTGGGAGGTTCAGACCTGCAATGGAGGGCAGTTGTGGGTGATCAGGCCTGAAGGGAGGGCAGTTAGGGGTGACCAGGCTGGCAGATGAGGGAAGTTGGGGGAAACATGCTGGCAGGGGAGCAGTTAGACATAATTTAGGCTGCCAGAGTAGTAGTTAGGGGGTGATCAGGCTGTGAGGCAGAAGTGGTTAGGGGCAATCAGGGAGGCAGACAGGTGAGCAGTTTGGAGCTAGCAGTCCTGGATTGTGACAAGGATTCCGACTGCCCATTTAGGCCCGATCTTACCAGGATCGGGGCTAAACGGGCAGTCAGACATCCCTCGAGGGGTTCCAGATTGGAGCGGGTGCAGGCCTAGCTGAGGGACACCACCCCCCCCATGCACAAATTTCATGCACTGGGCCTCTAGTTAAATAATAACAAAACAATGCTAATGCAAAACAACAATGTCTATAGTTTTGACTATAGACATTTAACACTTTTTAGCTACTGAACGAAAAAAAGGTTTCTTTTGCTGCTGGTTGATATTTACTCAGAGTCCTCGGACTTGGCTACACAGGACTTTGCAGAAGACTGGCAGCTAACCAATACTAGCATAATCAGGAACATGTTTGAAGAAGTATCCTCCACTTCTTGCTTTCTACTTATAAGCTGGGCTTCAGTCATTAACTTCTTCAGATGACTCCATATTGGCACCAGTCCCTTGCGTGGCCGTCAGTTTTCTTCTTCTTCCTCTGCTTTGCTATCATCGGGCAACAGTCCTTTTGAGTGAAGGGACAAGGCGCATCTCTGGGTCCATTGTGGTGAGGCACTAATGCTCTAGCACCCAAACTGGCTGTGTTACTCCTTCTGGAAAGATATAAAACACAAACTCTTCCCCACATTATTTTTAATCTGATAAAAACTCTTGTCTGGTTTGTTCTTCCTTCCACCTAGATAACTCAATGGAGACTGCTGTACAGGAGGCCTAATGGCTTTCAACTGCTGTAAAACCTCTGCATCACAATTCAGAAATTTTAAAATATAAATAGCATGGCTGAGCTTGTTTTGAGGTGACACATAACATCCATCTCCCCCTTTTTGTTTTAGTAACTGCATTTTAAGAGCACAATTGGCTTATACCACTATTAAGTGACATCCATTTTGCCAGATTTGATCAGGTTTAAGTCCTCAGGGATTTTCCCCTAAAGTTGGCACAGGGAGGCAGATAACACACGGAGGACATTGTTTCCAATAAAACATGGAAATTGTTGTTCTTAAATAATATTTGAAAAGGCTGAAAAATAAATGACTGAATTAGTGTGCCCTATAATAGTTATTTCAATAATTTTTGGCCATACTTACCACATAAGCACTATCACTATATGTTGATGGGCTCCGTAGCAAAATCTGTTAAGGCATAAATAAGAGCTTGTACTTCTACTGAAATAAAAGGGATTTGAAGGACCTTTGCTCTCCTGCTGCAGGAGATCCAGCCTTTCCAGAACTGCATCCATCTGTAAAAAAATGGTTAATGCCTGAGGTATAACATCTCTTTTAATATGGCTATATCATTCCTGTGTTAAAAATAAGGCAACCCCCCCAAGTCAGGGGTCCTGGGAGAAAACAAAATATCAAACATTGAGTTATAGTAGAAGGGTGTACACACATGGTCTGGAAGCTCACACCAACCTTCCTTGCCCTTGGTCCTGGGCAACCTGCCGCAATGCATAGCTGCTGACTGCTAGTATGGGAAGGAGTCTTCACCACCTTTATTTCTGGGCTATTTCACCTCTGTTCTTGAGGGCCACTACTTATTCTGTGGCTGGGACAGTCCTATTATGTCCTCTCTGGGACCCGTTGTTGCAAAAATCTATATGGGCTTTTCTGGAAATGTACAAACATATTCTCCACCAAAGGTTAATAAAGAAATCTTTTCTATAAATTAGACTAGGGACCCTTTTGATTTTTGCCCAAACGATTTTTCTTGGACTTATTTTGACACCATATGATTTTTCATGGGTATCTTGTTATCAGTATTATAAATGAAAATTAATTTTTAAAGTAAAAAAAATGTAAAGCAATTAAGGCTTAATGTAATTTACTTACAGGATATTATTCTACTATCTTTTTTATTGATTTTATTATTATGAGGCTTTTTAAATTTTTTAATGCAGTCTTGATAACCTTTCATTTTAATTTTTTTGCATAGAAATATGACTGCTTTGAATTCATAGCATGTTTAGCAATTTTACTATAAGGTGAACCATCAATAAAAATTTTAGTTAATACTTCAAGAACAGTTTTGTGTCCGGTACAATGAAGTTTTTATGCATATTCACTTATTTCAATTAGCAAATTTAAGTTAGTCTGAAATAAGGTTAATTTATTTATTAATTTACTTTAACTTTATTTGTCATAGGTTATGGATAGTAAATGACATTAATTTTCTGCCATTAATCTTTAACTTTACATAAAATTTATCAGGGAGGCAAAAGCACAAATTATTTACTTCAGTTTAAAAGGCCAAATATATAGACTTTTAATTACAATCCTTAAGATGCTTAAAGGAAACCTTCTCTTTATTTCTTTCCAAGAAAATTCTCAAGTTACAGAGACTGGTTTGGCTCAGTGGATAGAGTGTTGGACTGCAGACTGAAGAATTCTAGGTTCAATTCCAGTGAAGGGCATGTACCTTGGCTACAGGTACATCCCCAGCAGGGGCATGCAAGAGGCAGCTGATTGATGTTTCTCTCTCATCAATGTTTCTGACTTTCTATCCCTCTCCCTTCCACTCTGTAAAAAATCAATAAAATTTATTTTTAAAAAAAGAATCTTTGTTTTTCTTTTTTATAACATACAAGCTTGTATTGGCAGGCCATGTCACATGAAACAATTTCTCTTAATGTTATGGTGACCACTGATACAGATTAGATTTAGAATTTTAATAACAATCTTAGCTTACCCTGTAAATATTAATGAAAGAGAATTCAAAATTTTTAAATTTCTCCTTTTTGATAAATTTATAATTATATTTTTTAAAAGTATCCTCTTAGACATATTTGCATATACAGAGGGATCATGGGAAAGCTTCAGTAAATTTCTTAGAAGACTCATTTAAATTGCTTACAAAGACATTGGCTTATTCAAAAGAAGGGAGTTGGCCTTTGTTAGTTCCAAGATGGCAGCATCCATGGGAGTGGCACACCATGAGGCTATCATGGCGGCTGTCTAATCAGTTCTTTTATAAGACAGTCAAAATCACATTGCAGACAATCAGAAATCTCACTAGCTGTTTTTGGTCTTTATAGAATTGTTTATAAAAATATTGGCTTTTCATTTAGTTTAAAAACTTGATTATAAATTAATAAGCTAATGTATTTAAGTAATTAAAGTAGGCATCTTCATTTAAAAGCAAAGCAAATTTAGTAAATGTCTTACATCTGATTCACAAGCCAAAAATGTTGCCCCATCTCAAACTTAATTAAGAATGCAGGTGGCTACCAAGTCAGGCAGTAAATTGTGGCTTCTAATCTGTTTCTTAGATTTTAGTTGGATTCAATTACTTACAAAAACATTGGCTTCTCAATGTAACTTAATTTATATGAGACCTTGATTGTATTTTAAAAAGCTAATTATAAAGTAACTTAAATAGGTATTTTTAATTAAAAAAGGCAAAGAAACATATTCAGTAAAGTTATAGGTATGATATTTATTGGTCTGATTTACAAAGCACACTGTCCCACAACCAATCTACTTTAAAATGCAGCCAGCTTGGGGCTTTTGTGTTTCTTGAAATTCTACTGCTGTTAAAAATTTGGCTATATTAAGAAATATATTGTTACTTTGTTTTGCTCTTCTTTCATAACATTTAATATATGTATTTGAGTAAAATATATTGATTAATTTTATTTGATAAAGTTTTCCATGCAATTTCAAGTATCAATCAGTTTAATTAAAAATATTTCTTTTAAGAGAGAACAGACTTTTGAAAACATTTTTGGGCCCATGAAATGTTTGAAAGTTATAGTCAATGTATAACTTTGAAATATACTTGGAAAGATCAAATATATATATATATATATATGTATATATATATATATATATATATATATATATATATATATATATATGATTTAAAGATTATATTCTTAAATTATCTTAAAGAATACCAATTAAACTTAAACTGGATCACAAAATTAGTCTTCTTTTTTAAATCAGACCAACAAGTAACATATTTTGAATTCCTAATTATCAGAGAAAACATAGTATTATTTTCTCAAAATATACTCTAGGCATTGTTACCACAATTATAAAATTTCTCCCAATTCAATCTGAACCTTAAACTTTCAGAGCTTCAAATTTTAGGTAGTGTTATGGATCAACCGAGAGTGACAACCACCAAGGAGCCAGATCAAAATTTTAAGAAGCCTTTTAATAACGAACTCGAGCCGGGCCCACATCTCCACTGTCACAGCAGTGAGCAACGAGAGCCCCAAACCTCGGAGCGAGCACTTTTTGTCTCCAACGCAGGGAGATTTGGCAATTTATGATTGGCCTGTTTCACACAAAGAAAGGTAGCGTAAGGTCAGTTACAGTACAGGGAAGCGGGAAATTTCAAATCTTCTTAGGCTGGTGGGCCCTGTTGACCCGGTATCTGGCTGTGCGGTGTTCTGGCAGCAGGATGTCCTCAGGCAAGGGAGGGTTGAGTAAATGTCATAAACAGCTAAAGGGGGTTTCGGTGGTGGTGTCTGGTCTGAGCATGACGAACCACATCCTTCTCTTCTGTCCTCCTCCCACCTCTGAGCCTGGCTATCACAGGTAGCAAATTAAATACTTAGCATTTCTCAAATCAATAATACTTTTACATTTTTAAAGATACATTTCAAATAAAATACAAGGCATATTCAGTTAAGATTAAATTCTATCTTTTAGACTTCATATGAGGCATACTCAGATCAACATTTCAGTATTATATCATTTCAATATATTTAGATATAAGTTTTTATCATTAGAATTAATGAACTTTACAAAGTTTTTTAAAAGTTTCCACCCAATAGGCCTGGCACAGCTAACCTTTAAAAGTGATAATTTTTCTGCTGGGGAAGTCAAGAAACAAACCTGTAGCTATTAACATGTAAAATTGCTATCTACTTTCTGCTGGTTACTTGCCTCTGGGCAGGAAATTTAAAAAGAGCTACTTTAGATTGCTGTGGGAAACCAGCCTGTATTTTTTTCCTGGTTCATATCCGCCATCTTTGACTAAAAACAGCCTCGGGTATTTATTCTGAACATAGCAAAAGTTAAGCTCAGCTCAAAAACTCTATGTAAAATGTCCCAAACATGGGCAGTTGCACTACTTATTTTTAAACTGGCCTTTCCCTTTACATTTGTACAGAAATTCCCGATGCATTTATAGATTTTGCAAAAGTTTTAAGTCACTAGCTGGGAAAAAATATGTCGAAGATGCGACTCTTGTAAAATGGCTTTTTGGGGAGTGGCTTCCATATTGGATCACCACGTGTTTCCCTTCCCCCACCTCCTTCTTTCTTTGGGTGAAAATTCAGTGATGGTCTGGCATCTACTGTTTTTATTTTTATTATTATTTATTCAATTTTAATTTTTTAAGGAAAGAAAAAGATTTTTTAAGATAAAGAATCATTGGCAGTTGCTGAGAAATTCCTTTAATCTTTTCTACTTGGTTACAAGTAGTTTGAGCCTCCAACAAAAGAAGTTACTGTCAGCTGAGCACCTGCATCCAGCCATAAGGCTGGGCAGCTGTGAACAAAACCTTTCTTATCCCGCTCACAGTGATGCTTGTTCCTCTTTTCCTCAAACTCTGGCTCCCGCACATATTTAGGAGGTAAATGTTTGTCAGGTGGGCTCTTAACTCTAGTTGCAGGAACAGCGGGCGGAGGAGGCACAGATGGTATTCTTAGAGATTCTTACCCTTCCCCTGCAGGCTGTAAGGCTGTGGCCACATCCCACTTGGACATTCTTAAACTCGTCTGTGCTGGATCACAAATTAAATTAGGAATAGGAATCTTCTCTGGACCTTTTGCTGAATATTGGTCACACAACTGCTTTCAGAAATATTTCCATGTTTCTTCAACAAGACTGAAGAAATCAAGAATCTGACTACACTTAACAGAGCATCTTTGAGCTTTGAGCATAGTTTTAAGCATTTGAGATTAGAGATCTCTTTCCTGAGACCCTGAATTACCTATATTTTATACCTAACTAATTTAATACACAACAATCTGCTCCCTACCTTACCTTACTTTAAATCTGTGGTGCACACAATTCTTGGAGTGATCCCTGGCCTCTTTACCTCTCGTTGGGCACCAGATGTGGCACAGGGGGCCAGAATATGGTGGGGCTCTTCCTTTTCCATGTCCAGCATGGAAAGAGAGATGGAACCAGTTCTGAATGGAGGCAGTTGGGTATTGAGAAATAAAAGAATAGAAGAGAAGACACAGAAATAGAAACAATAGCTGGGGCTGGGTGGGACACTGTCTTCTCTGATGGAGAGACAGGGACCAGGAGCCCACCCAGCAAGTTTATTTTATACCCCCCAAAATACCAGGAAGTTACACCAAAAGTTAGGATCAAAGAGATTATTTGAATTCTTAAGTAGGCGCAAGAATTCCTGATGCTTGACTTGATTTACATATCAAAAGTCCCACTCCCTGACACCTGGGCAAATATAAGGCCAAGCTGATAACACCTCAGCCTGTTGCCTTGAGTTCAGCTGACAATAATTAAAGAAATGGCCATGTGCCTTCCCAGGAGGCCCTCTATAAAACAATATATTAAATTTTAGCTGTTTCTTATTGTTGCTTTATATATTTTATACTGCTGCACTTTATAAATAGACACAAAAAATTTTAGCCAATTATATTTCATTGTGAATGAGTTTACCCAATATTTTTTTTTTACCACAATGAGTTTACCCAATCTTTTCTTGCCCAGAAGACTTTGGTGGGGGAGAAATGGACAGGTGGGGATGAAAAGAAGAGTCCAGAAAGGGATAATGAGTTAATCTGGGTAAGTGGTCTGGTATGGGTTAAAATCTCTCTCTTAAAAGAATATGTTGGGGGGCCAACAGGAGAGAACTAAAAGGTCAACAGAGGTGGGGCACAGACCCTCATCCACAAACCTTGCAGGGGTTTGAATTCTCAACCCTCCTAAGGGAGGTCTCCTACCCCCATGGCTGCTTCGCCTCCCACACACAACTCATACGGGGACCCAGGTGGCAGACAGAGACCCGGCCAGCAATAGCTGCTCTATATCTAAATTCAATCTATTACCAGGAATGCTCGGGACCTACTCAAAATTGCAAATATTCCTTTCCACTAGTATTCACAGGGTAAACTAAGATTTCTGCTTGAGTATTAAAATTGACAGGAAAATAGTAATCAAGTTTTCAGATTAATTTAAATTGGCCAAGTGAAATATGAGAATACTCAAGAAAATTATAGTGTACTGGACAAAAAGCTTTTCCTAAAACATTAACTAAAAAATCTATTAGTAGTTCATCTCACTGTAAAATTGCCTAACAACCAAAGAACCTAAAGCAGTCACTTTGTGTGCAAAAATTAAAATTTAAAATTATCAAGACTGCAATATAAAATTTCCAAAAGTCCCCATTAATCAAAAAAGGGGAGGGTACAGCGGGGTAATATCATGTAAGGGAAAAAAAAATATCGAGTAAGTAAAATACATCTAGAAAATTCTTACTCCAGTAAAGTAAATTCCATTTGTAAAAACAATTGCAGGACACCCATGAAAAAACACACATGGTGTCAAAATAAGCCAAAGAAAAATCATTTAGGCAAAAATTAAAAAGAATCCCAAGTCTATTTTGCATAGAGGATCCCTTTGTTAACTTTTGGTCGAGAATGTGTTTGTGTGTTTACAGAGAACAACTCCAAGACCATGTGGGTTCCTGCGACGGTGAGGAACTGATGGATCTGTTCCAGTCACGAGGACGGTCCAGAGATGGGGGACACTGACGACACCTTGCCATGCTAGCAGTCAGCAGCTGTGCATGTCTGCAGGCAGCCCAGGACCAAAGCAGAGAGGATGGATCTTGCATTGACACGATATGTCCACCATCTGGATACCATTGCTGACTTATACACATAATGAATTATTTGACACTGAAACTGGGACTCAGAAAAGTTGGACATTGAAACCGAGACTGAAACACTTTTTGTTCTTATACATTTATTTCTAGTATGCAGAGGCAAGATATTTTTGAAGAAAAGAAACAGGGGAGAGTGATTGATATAGAGGCAGGATGGCCTTGAACAGGCTGTCAAGCTACAGGGGGAGGCTTGGGTGGATGGGAGGCAGATTCGGGGGGAGATCAACCGAAGGACTTGTATGCATGCATATGAACATAACCAATGAATGAAAGACACTGGGGTGGAGAGGGGGGGAAGCTGGGAATATGTGCTGGGGGGTGGGGGAGGCTGGGGGGAGAATAAGGGGGAGGGGGAAAGGAAAACATGTACTACTATTATACTGCAAAAAATCAATAAAAAAAAAATGACCCCCCCCAAAAAAAAGAATATGTTGGATTCTTAACCCCCAGTACTCATAATGTAACTTTATTTGGAGACTGGGCCTTTATAGAAGAACTAACTTAACGTGAGATCATTAGGGTAGATACTAATCCAAAATGACTGGTCTCCTTATAAAAGAGTAATATGGAAAATAGAGACAGACAAGCATATACACAAAAAACGCCAGTGAAGAAAAAGGCAGAGGTCAGGAAGATGCTTCTTTAAACCAAGGAACAATGAAGATTGTCAGCAGGCCACCAAAAACTAGGAGACAGTCCCGGAACAGATCCTTCCCCCATAATTCTCAGAAGGAAGCAACCCACCAGCACCTTAATTTCAGACCTCTAGCCTTTAGAACTATGACACAATACATTTCTGTTGTTTAAGCCACCCAGTGTGTGGTCGGTACTTTGTTAGGGCAGCTCCAGAAAACTCATACATGGTCCATCACTGGTTGAAGAATAACACTAGCTTCCCCTGTGGCTTCTAATTCTGCTACATAGCAACAAAACTAGAAAAGGAATTACTTAAAGCTAGACATGATGAATCGAATCCTACCCATGATCATGACGCCAAAGCCTCCACCTTTCACAAAACACAAGTGTCACTTCAAAATCTATGTCAAAGGATGGGTTCCTCCAAGGCCACTTAGGCTGCTGACAACTGCCCTGGACTCTTTCATGAAATAAGCTTAATTGCTTCTATGTCATTCAAAGGTCAAACTAATGCAGAGATAGTTTGTAGGGGGAGAGCAGCAGGGATCTTCAGAGGGGGCTTCATTTTTATTTTACATTAACAGTCTTAAATGTGCTTTATTATCTACTTGGTACTGATTACATCTTTCCCTCCTTTGTGCAGGCAAATCTTCTTGGAACTATTTGGGGCTCAGTGTGGGCTTGAGTCTTTTGTTCACTCTGCTCCATTTCCCATGGTTTCCCTATTGATGGGAATATACTAAAGAATAAGGATAAGAACTAAGTGGAAGTGGCTTTTAAAAAAGTAAATGACTGTTTCCATTGTATTATATATTTTTAACAACATATTTATTCCTTATATCTTCTTGTTGAATATTTTTGATGTGAGCCTTGCAATACTGATACGAATCTTTCTGTGATGATGATAATTTTCTTTGCCTAACAGCCTAACAACTGGCCAGGGATTGTCACTTCAGTGTATGAGATGGCATCTGGTCAGAAAGGAGACCCCAAGTGAGGTAGATCATTTGAGGGAATTTAATACCAGGAACTAATTACAAAGATATAGGAAAGGAAGGAAAGCCAAATTGGGAAAGGAGGAGTACTCTAGTATCAAAAGCCTTTACCTCTCACTCCTCAAAAGCCTTTACCTCTCACTCCTACGGTTGGAGAGACAAACAGAGGAGCTGAAGTAATAGACCCTTGGAGCCACCTTCCCTGGCTGGACCCAGAATAAGAACCATTGAGGAGAAGCTCTGGGAGATGCTCCCTGAATAAGGAAGGGAAGAAATAAGTTGGCTTCTCCTCTTCTTTCTGCCCATGCTCCTACTTTATCTCTTTATCTTTAATTGTCTTAATTTGTTTGGGGCATGCACAAGTGAGTTTAGCAAATGGAGTTGGCAGGAATCAGTTTCCTTCGAAACGGAGTAAGAGCCAGGCAATAAATTAATGGATCTGAAAGCAAGTAGGCAAATGACCAATACATTAAGGTTAGAGCATGTGTTATATTGGACTTTGGGTAGCAAAAGGTCAAAGCAGGCCAGAGAAGCCCAAACTAGGGGTTGGGCAAGGCCAGTGAGGTATCATGGATATTGCATATAAAATACAGGGTTATAAATAGAAGTTGAGACAATATAGGGAATTAGTATGTATATATCATAAATTATAAGTTGAGAAGATTAAAACAGTTCCCTGCAGATTGGGAAACAGGAAGTTACAGATTTTACCAATAATTAGGTCACACAGGAGATAGAAAATCAACACACATGGAAAAATAGCAAGCTCAAATATGCCACAGAAGTACAATATGTTATCTGTACTGAAGAACTCATTTCAAATTACTTGAAATGTAGCGTTGAATCTAAAAATGTTTTTCTTAGTTTTGCCAATATCTTTCCCATTTTATATATTTTTTGTTATCCAAGTTAATTTACACATCTGCTTGAAAATTGTACTTTAAAATTGCTTATATTAACTTGCCTACTTATTGCTTTCTCAGGAAAGCAGATTATAAAGGAAAGTGGTTATATATTGGAGTTTTCTGTTGATTTCAAGCTCTTTAAGTAGGATATTCCTGTGATACTGAACTAGAGGCCTGGTGCACAAAATTTCTGCACAGGGGACAGGGGATGTTCCTCAGCCCAGCCTGCACCCTCTTCAATCTGGGACCCCTCGAGGGATGTCCAACTGCCCACTTAGGCCCAATCCCAATAAAACAGGGCCTAAATGGTCAGCCAGATATCCTTCACACAATCCAAGACTGCTGGCTCGAAACACTCACCTGCCTGACTCCCTGATTGCCCCTAACCACTTCAGCCTGCCACCGTGATCATCCCTAACCACTACCCTGCCAGCCTAATTGATGTCTAACTGCTCCCCTGCCAGCCTGTTTGCCCCCAACTTCCCTCCTCTGATAGCCTGGTCACCCCTAACTGCCCTCTCCTGCAGGCTTGATCACTCCCAACTGCCCTCCCTTGCAGGTCTGGTCCCTCCCAACGGCCCTCCCCTACTGGCCATCTTGTGGTGAACAGCTTGTGTCCGCATGGGATGGGATCTTTGACCACATGGGGGCAGCTCTTTTGTGTTTTGGAGTGATGGTCAATCTGCAAATTACTCTTTTATTAGATAGGATAGAGGCCTGGTGCATGGGTGGGGGCCAGCTGGTTTGCCCTGAAGGGTGTCCTGGATCAGGGTAGGGGTTCCCTTGAGGCATGGGGTGGCCTGGACGAGGGCCCTTTGTGGTTTTCAGGCCAGCCACCACCACCCCCTCAGTGACCCAAGTGGAGGCCCTGGGATCTGGGATTAATATATGTTCTATAATTGAAACTTTGTAGCCTGGAGTGGAGCCAAGCCTTCTGCTCGCTCTGTGGTGACAGCTATTTCTGTTTGGGTTTATTTAAATTCTGTAATCAAAACTTTGTAGCCTAGAGTGGAGGCCAAGGTGCTAGGGCTGCAGAAGCTTGGCTTCCTCCATCGCCCGGGCAACCCTAGCCTCTGCTCTCTCCAGCTCTGTGGCTGCCACCATTTCTATTGGGATATATCTTCTATAATTGAAACTTTGTAGCATTGAGTGGAGGCCTAGGCCAGCAAGGGCAAGCGGAAAGCTTGGCTTCCTCCATTGCTGGGAAAACACAAGCCTCCCTCCTGCTCTCAGTGGCCGCAACCATCTTGGTTGGGGTTTATTTGCATAATTTGCTCCTGATTAGCTTGTGAGGCATGGCTTGATTGGAGGTATGGTCAATTTGCATATTACTCTTTTATTAGATAGGATGGGCATTTAACTGCAAAAAAGAAGGCAAAGATAATGGGAAATAAAAATAGAAATCATCCAAACAATGAATAGAACAAAAGCTTATACTTAAAAAGTAATATAACTTTCAAGTTAGTCTTGCATTTTCTATCCTTTCAAGGCAATCTCCCGTTTATTCCTGTTAGCATCATATAAGAAAAAGATAGATACTTTAAATTATCATACCAGATTACTGTATACTAGAGGCCTGGTGCACAAAATTCGTGCACTGGGGGTGGGTGGTCTCTCAGCCCAACCTGTCCTTTTTCACATACTGGGAGCCCTCAGGGGATGTCCTACTGATGGCAAACCCCTGGCCTGCCCAAGGCCAAAAGCCTCTGGCCGAGGCTTTTCAGCCTTGGGCACCTAGCAATTGCCCTGTGATGGGGCCAATCCCTGGCTCTGCCCCAGCCCCGGCCTGCCCAAGGCTGGAAAGACTTGGCCAGAGGCTTTCCGGCTTTGGGCAGAGGACCTCAACCAGGGGACCCCTAGCGATCCCCCTGTGATTGGGCTGATGGCTGGCTTTCCGGCCTTGGGCACCACCCATCTTGGTTGAGGGTTAATTTGCATATTGCTTCTTATTGGCTAGTGGGTGTGGCTGGTGGGCGTGGCTTGTGGGTGTGGCAGAGGTGCAGTCAATTTGCATATTACTCTTTTATTAGATAGATAATAAAAGGCTAATATGCAAATCAACCAAATGATGGAAAGACTGGGCGCTATGATGTGCATTGACCACTAGCAGACACTCAATACAAAAGCTATCCCCTAGTGATCAGTGTGCTCCCCATAGGAGTGCTGCTCAGAAAGAAGCCCTGAGCTGGGCTCATGGCTGGCGAGCACAGCCAAGGTGGTGGGAGCTTCTTCCACCTCCATGGCAGCACTAAACATGTCCGTTTATTTAACATTAACATTTTTAAATGTGCTTTATTACCTACTTGGTACTAATTACATCTTTCCCTCCTTTGTGCAAGCAAATCTACTTGGAACTATTTGGGGCTCAGTGTGGGCTTGAGTCTGTTCACTCTGCTCCATTTCCCATGGTTTCTCTATTGATGGGAATATACTAATGAGTAAAGATAAGAATAAAGTGGAAGTGGCTTTTTAAAAAGTTAACGACTGTTTCCATTGTAGTATATGTTTTTAACCACATATTTATTCTTTATATCTACGTATTTATAGCAATAAATAGGCAAGCTAGTCTCAGCAATTTTAAAATACAGTTTTCAAGCAGACTGTTGGCTTAGGCCCACTCCCCAATGGCCATCAGTTGGACATCCCCCGAAGGCTCCTAGACTGTGAAAGGATGCAGGCCAGGTTGAGGAACTCCCCCAGCCCCCAAATGCACAAATTTCATGCACTGGACCTCTGGTGTAAAAACAATTTCTTTGAATCCCTACATGCTTATTTGGATAACTGACTCAAAAATTATACCTAGCCTTTAATTAATTAGATTTAAAGTTTTTTAAATATATTTTTATTAATGAAGATCTTATAGTAGGAATCTAAATTAATATCTGCAGGAGATAACTCATTCACAAATTACACAGGCTTCTTGCAATAACTAATATTTGGAAGAAAGCAGTGTATTTTGCATACTGCTATGAATTATAAAAATGTGCATTTTTATAAAGGAAGAATGTAGAATAACAGAAATACAAGTTTATGTAATCACACACACAACTGAGACCCAAAGCCTATACAGATATAATTAGGCTACTGTAGCTATAATTACCTAGGTAATTAATAAAATTTATTCACCTAGAAATGTGAGTGTTAACTATGTGAAGGCACTAGGCTAGACTCTGAGATCATATAGTCTCACATAATTCATGACTTCAGAAAGTTTATAAGCCAGAGAGAAAGCCTAAGAGGCTACTAAATGGACTTTTAGAAATGATTATTGGCAGGACCATAGGTGGCACAAAGAAGGGAGATGTCACCAGGTGAGGAACCATCAGCAAGTTTTCACCTCAGGGTTGGCAGAACTGAGCCTCTGGATCTTAAATAGCTCAGTCCCAGGCCTTGACTTCCTGCCCATGGCAAGCTCCAGCCCAGTTTACCACCTTGAGCTAACATCACACTGCTGTACACACAGCCACACCTTCTGCTATCCTCTCATTCCCAAATCACTGGGCACACTTGGCAAACTAGAATTCCACCTCCACACACACACACACTTCACTTTCCACACCAAACAGATCACTTGGTCCTATGGATTGCATTACTCAGAAATAACTCTGAACATTCACCTCCTCTGCACCTGCACCTCTCTGTTTGCCATTTCTTTTTTGTTTGTTTGTTTGTTTGTTTAAAGCATTGCAAATAGTAGTACATATGTCTCCTTTTTTCCCCCAACTGACCTTTCCCCAGCCTCCCCTACTGCCTTCACCCCCCTCCCCTTTTGTCCTTCCTTTTGGGCCTTCCTTTTGTCTTCTTTAGAAAAGATTATATTTAGGTCTGTTGCCCATTTTTTTATTGGATCATTTGTCCTCCTATTATTGAGTTGTGTGAGTTGCCTGTAGATGCTTGAGATTAAACCTTTATCACTGATAACATTTGCAAATATGTTCTCCCATACAGTGGGTTTTCTTGTTGATTTGTTGATGGTTTCTTTAGCTGTGCAAAAGCTTTTTATTTTGATGTAGTCCCTTTTGTTTAGGGGAGTAGGGGGGCATGTACTCCCCAGCACATGCCTTCACCCCCCTCCCAGCGTCTTGCGTCCATTGGTTATGCTTATATGCATGCATATAAGTCCTTTGGTTGATCTCTTACTTCCCCACCCCCAACCCTCCCCAGCCTTTCTGCTGTAGTTTGACAGTCTTTTTGATGCTTCTCTGCCTCTAAATCTATTTTGGTTCATTAGTTTATAATGTTTTTTATTATTCATAAATGAGTGAGATCACGTGGTATTTTTCTTTCACTGACTGGCTTATTTCACTTAACATAATGCTCTCCAGTTCCATCCATGCTGTTGCAAATGGTAACAATTCCTTCTTTTTTACAATCCCATCAGCAGTGCAGGAGAGTTCCTTTTTTTCTACATCCTCGCCAGCACTTGTCATTTGTTGATTTGTTGATGTAAGCCATTCTAACAGGTGTGAGATGGTACTACATAGTCATTTTGATTTGCATCTCTCGGATAATTAGTGACTTTGAGCAAGTTTTCATATGTTTCTGGGCCTTCCTTTTGTCTTCTTTAGAAAAGATTATATTTAGGTCTGTTGCCCATTTTTTTTTTATTGGATCATTTGTCCTCCTTTTATTGAGTTATGTGAGTTGCCTGTAGATGCTTGAGATTAAACCTTTATCACTGATAACATTTGCAAATATGTTCTCCCATACAGTGGGTTTTCTTGTTGTTTTATTGATGGTTTCTTTAGCTGTGCAAAAGCTTTTTATTTTGATGTAGTCCCTTTTGTTTATTTTGTCTTTAGCTTACATTGCCCTAGGAGCAGTATCATCGAAGAAGTTCTTTTGGCATATGTCTGAGATTTTTTTTCCTGTAGATTCCTCTAATGATTTTATGGTTTCCCGACTTACGTTTAAGTCCTGTATCCATTTTGAGTTTATTTTTGTGTATGGTGTAAGTTGGTGGTCTAGTTTCATTTTTTTGCATGTATCTGTCCAATTTTTCCAACACCATTTACTGAAGAGACTGTCTTGACTCCATTTTATGTTCATGCCTCCTTTGTCAAATATTAATTGAGCATAGTGGTTTGGGTTGACATTTGGATTCTCTATTCTATTCCATTGATCTATATGTCTGTTCTTGTGCCAGTACCAGGCTGTTTTGAGAAGAGTAGCTTTGTAATACAGCTTGAATTCTGGTATTGAAATCCCACTTTGTTCTACTTTCTCAGGATTGCTGTGGCTATACGGGGCCTTTTTTTTATTCCAGATGAATTTTTGGAGAGTTCTTTCTAGGTCTGTGAAATATGCCATTGATATTTTAATGGGGAGTGCATTAAATTTATAGATTCCTTTGGGGAGGAACCAAGATGAGGGCATAGGCAAAATACCTATCTTACCGTCATACACAGCAATTTTAAAACTACAACTTAATGGAAGAACAAACACCTTCCAGAATCACCAGAAAGCTGGCCAAGTGAAAATTCCACAAATAAAAGTGAAGATAAGACACTGTGACTCAGAGGAGCGGCTGAGGACAGTGTTGAAGATTCGCGTGGAGAGGGGTTTGGAGCGCGCGCCGCAGATAGGGTGGGCGGCTGAAAACCGGCCAGTTTTCTTGAACGAGGAGAGAAACATGTCCCACTGGACAGATTATCCAGCTCTGGGCAAAGTCCAGGGAACCCACTATCATACGGGGTAAAAACTGGACAGTGGGGGGGGCACGCCGAAGCTCGGGCGCTGCAAGGATCTGCCAGCTTGTGGAGAAGGCGAGCTTGCGCATGACCTTGGGAACAGCGCAGCTGCGTAACTGCGTAGAGAGTGCTCCCAACTTGCTCTCTCATTCGGGAAACCATCAGACTGCTTTGTTTTACCACCCTGGGTGAGACATTGGGTGTCCAGACTCATTTGGGGAGAGTCTGAATTCTCCGGCAGCCGGTGGAGCTTGGCAGCGGCTCTCTCTCAGAGGTGCTGGCAGCCATTGCCCCCGGCACAGAGTCCCTGGGGCCACATAGGGCGGAGCTAACACTGTCTGCTTGGCCCAGAGACTCCGCCCATCCAACCTGAGCACAGCTGAACTTCACAGACAATTGGACTGGAGGTCAACACCTCCAAGTGCTAACAACGATTAACCTGAGCTTAACTGCAGCAAGACTGTGCAACCCATATCTACCTCAGTTAACTGGGGAGGCTGACCCACTGTCCCTAGTAGGAAGTCTACCACACAAAGCTAATTGACCAACTCAGGGAAGCAGCCACCATGCAGAGACATGGAAAGAAATCAGATGTGAAAGAAATGGAGGGAAAAAAATGACTGGACATGGAATTCAAAACCACGGTTATAGGGCTTCTCAAGAGGCTCTAACAAAAGGTCGAGGCATATAAGGAAATAAGCAAGACCGCAAAGGAAATGAACGAGACCCTCAAGGATATGAACGAGACCTGCAAGGAAATTATCAAGACCAATGTGGAAATGACCAAGACCAACGTGGAAATGAATGAGTCCTGCTAGGAAATGAAGGAGACCCTCAAGGATATGAAGGAGACTCTCAAGGATATGAAAAAGGACCAACCAGAAATTAAGCATACACTAACTGAAATAAAAAATATTATACAAAGGCCTAAAAGTGCTCTGGAGCACTCCAAGAACCAAGTTAAAGATTTGAAATACAAAGAGGTAAAATGCACTCAGCTGAAAAAGCAAGAAACCAAAAGAATCCAAAAAATTGAAGATAGTGTAAGGGGCCTCTGGGACAACCTCAAGCATGCCAACATCCGAATTATAGGGGTGCCAGAAAAAGAGAGCGAGCAAGACAATGAAAACCTATTTGAAGAAATAGTGACCGAAAACTTCCCACACCTGGTGAAAGAAATTGACTTAGGAGTCCAAGAAGTACATCGAACCCCAATATATAGGAACCCTAAGAGGACCACACCAAGGCACATCATAATTAAAATGCCAACAGCAAAAGACAAAGAGAGAATATTAAAAGCAGCAAGAGAAAAACAGTTAGTTACCTATAAGGGAGCACCCATACGATTGTCAGCGGATTTCTCAACAGAAACGATGCAGGCCGAAGGGAGTGGCAAGAAATATTCAAAGTGATGTACAGCAAGAATCTACAACCAAGATTACTCTATCCAGCAAAGCTATCATGCAGAATTGAAGGTCAGATAAAGTGCTTCGCAGATAAGAAAAAGCTAAAGGAGTTCATCACCACCAAACCAATACTATATGAAATGCTGAAAGATTTCTTTTAGAAGAGGAAGAAGAAAAAGATAAAAGTGTAAATTAGGAACAACAAATACACATCTATCAACAAATGAATGTAAAAATCAAGTGAATTAATAAACTGATGAACAGGATAAACTGGTGAATGTAACAGAATCACGGACATAGAGAGGGAAAGGACTGACAACTCTTGGGGAGAAAGAGGGTGTGGGAAGTGCAGCAAGAGACTGGACAAAAATCATGCAACTATGGGAGAGGACAGTGGAGGGGGGTGAGAGTGGAGGGTGGGATTGGTACCAGGTGGAGGGGAACTATAGGGTGAAAAAAAAAAGGGAACAATGTAATTAATAAACTGAACAATAAAGATAAAAAAAAAAGTCCCAGGTTCCCTGCATCCTGCACCCCCCATGCAAGAACAATGATCTCTGTCAGCGTCTCTAAGAGTAAGCCATCCTCTCGTTCCTGTCCGAAAGCCAGACAGTCCAGTTTCACCCAGTATGTGCCTGGGTCCCCTAGAGTCTAGCCCAGAACTGGAGTTCAGAGCAAGCAGAAGCCTTTATCTCCTGGTTTAAAGAGTAGCATGTCCAGGTACAAGCATGTTCTGTGCCTATTCACCTCTTACTGGTCTCAATGTGCTTTCTTTACCTCTCTAGTAGTGGACCCTCCACTCAGACAGCTTTTTCTCGTTTCTAGGTGGTAGTTGTTCTGCCATTTAGTTGTGGCTTTGATGTGGTTGTGAGAGGCAGCAAGTATAGGCCATTACCTATGCCACCATCTTAATTTCTTATTAATTTCTTTTTTAAGGATAGTTTATTGGTGCTTCCCCTAGAAGTTTCTAATTTCCAAATGAAGATATGCATCCTATTAATTCAATCAGTTTAATTTTCAGGCAGGCATCTTTCTAGTCTTGTTTTCCTTTTGCCTGGGAAAAATTAACTTAGGCACACAAAGACAGCGGCATATTGGTCACATTATAGTTAATATTTTCTAGATGAAACTTCCTGTTTCCGTAAAGCACTTGCATGTCAAGGCTCCCTATCAGGGATATTAATGAGGCCTGGAGTCTGGGAGTTCCCAGTCCTGGAGGCACTACTTCCTATGTTAACTAGATATGTGTTTGCTGCTACTCTTTTTATTGTTGTTTGATGTCTGCAGTGTCTCAGTGCATTTTCAAGGTTGTTAGGTAGTCGGTTGAAGTGTGTTCCTTTATAGGTTGAGCTGCACAATGCCTCGGGTTCTCTCCCTGCTGTCTAAAACAACAAGACGGGCTACCAGTGCCGGTGGACCAAACCTGATTAGTGCTCCCCCTGAAGAGCCAGGTAGTTCAGTTCCAGTTGTGTGGGAATTTCCCTGTGGGGCTCCTGCATGTTGTGAGGAATGACCTCTGACACATCCGCAAAGATCCTCAGTTGTCTAAGAACACATGAGATTTGGGCAGCCAGGAGGATGTGCCCCTTCGAGATCTTCTGAGCTGAACAAGATAAGCTCTCATCTATAGAGCCAAGGTTTTCCTCCCCGGTCTCTCAAAAGCAATTCCAATAGAAAAACCAGAATGAGGTCCATTTTTCCTCTTGTCCCTTCTTAGCCTGGGATCTGTCAACTATTAACCTCAGTACCACCAAGAGTATTTAAAAACACAGCTCAAATAAAGTTAGCAGCACAAGCAAGAGAAGGTCCTGTGTACCAGAGACAACTCACACAAGTTCACCCGATGGGCAGGGAACTGGTGTGTCAATGGACCCTTTGCTGCATCCCAGCACCAGGTGTTGGTCTGCAGGGTGGTGCTGGGTGAGCTTTTCTGAGAAGTTGCTGTATTGTGGCAAGAAAATGTCAATGTAAGAAGCAGTCATAACTGTGGACTATGGTTGAAATTTTATCTGAGCCAAACTTTCCATTGCCTTGAAGCAAAATCTCAATGGATTGATATAATGCTCTGGAGAATGGCAGCTTTTACCTTATTTTAGATATTACAATTAAAAGTGGAGATGTATGTGGGTTGCATGAAATCCATTGGTGATAGTGTGAATAAAAAGTAAAACGATAGACACATACTTCTTTCCCATAGGTGGATATAGGACAGAACAGCCAATAATGAACTCAATAACAATGAGGGATTTGTGGTCTCCAGAGAGCACAGAGTGTCCAGAACAAGGAAAATTCCTTTGACATTCTACATCTATGTCCAGTTAAGGTAAAGGTATGTTCAGTGAAGGTAAAGATTGACCTTTTCTTAGAGAAGATTCCAGCCTAGGACATGGCGACCCACCTTAAACTGCTTTTAGTTAAAAAGGTTTAACTTTAGGACATCCTTTGTGATAACTTTAGGTCTCTGAGTTTAAAAGAGCACCACCCAGGCCTTCCCTGACCTAATCCCAGGTTAGTGAGTGACCACATTTTGTGTCTCCACACTGGATAACTTATGCCCCACCTCTTGTCACCAATCATGTCCCTCCTCTGTCCCACCACGGAGGACAAACCATCAACCCTGAGTAGGAAAAGGAGCGGTAAGGTGCCAGCAGCTGCAGATTCCACACGAACTGTGGGCCTGACCAGCACATCCACTGTGCTCAAAACACAGGTACCCCAGAAGCTGTTCGCCATCTGGGCGGTGGACTGCTTCAGCCCCCACTGCGTGCCCAGGTGGTGCAGTCTCACTTTAAAGAAGTTAGTGATCTCTAAAAAGCTGGCAAAGGACTGCAACTCTGTGGTGATTTCCGTGAAGATGCAGGACTCCAAGGGCATCCTGAGGTCCCAATAGATTGTGCTGCCCCCCGGGGGACAAGTGGAGACCGACCTGGCGCTGACCTTCAACCTGCAGTACTCCCACTTCCTTAAGGGAGAAGGCAACCAGTTACAGGTCCCTAATCTCTAAGTAGAGTAAAGATGAAATAAAATGGCACTTTAAAAAGTTTAAATAGTAGTAGAAATAAAATTGATTCCTTAGTTTGTGTTACACAAGAGTCAATTTGTGATTCAGTCCCTAGGTGGCAGTGTTTCTGAAATGACCTCCGGGTCTATTGGTCCTCTCTAGCCTGAACTAAAATCCCGCTATGTCTATGGTATTCTCTGCTGATTTGTGGAAATAGGGTAACCCAGAGTTGCCTCTCTAATGGTGAGCACCTGTTCTGATCCCCAGCCTCAGCAAAACAGCTCACCCCTGCGGTCTCCCAGGTTATCCCCCACCAGGCGATCCCATGTTCCTGTTTCAGCACTTAGAAATTCGAATTTGGAGAGGACAAACGCAAGCACGGGAACTCATGTCCCGCTCACGTCCTGCTCGTATGTTGCAGGAAACCCTCTTCCCCCTTGGGTTTGGCAACCGGCTTCCTTCCAAAATTGTTAGGCTGGCCTTCTCTGTCAGATCCAAATGGGTTGCCTTCTATGTATCCCCCTGCCACCAGCTCCGAAGGCCCTCTTCCACGTTTGCCAGCTCCAACATCCCCGGACTTTTTCTCTTTTATTTTTTTCCCCAGGCGCGAATCTCCCTGGGGAAAAAACCCCAGGGGAAATCTGACCTTTCCGTGGCAGAGCACAGGGTTCCTCAGAATCCGCTCCTGCGCCAACTAGGAACTGATGTTCCGGGGGGTCTCAGCCGCCCAGTGGGTACCGCAACTGTAAAATTTTCAGGCTCTTCCCCTTCAAGATGGTGCAGTCCACCTCTGATCCAGTGGCTCCTTGAGAGAACCCAGCCGCACTGGAGCCGCTCCATTAAGGGAGGCTAATCTAGCAGTCCCCCTCCTTCTCCCAGAGCCCAGCTGTCCCCCCACTCGCCAACAAACACTCCCCGCGCCACCCTCAGCTGCTTCCTCCTTCTGCCTGGGACACAAATGATTACACTTCCTTCTGTTCTGCCGCCATCTTTCCCTCCCCCTTCTCCTTCTTTTTTATATCAGCGTAAATACTCCATTGTATAGATGTACCACTGTTTTCTAATCCACTCATCTGCTGATGGGCATTTAGGCTGTTTCTAAATCTTAGCTATTGTAAATTGTGCTTCTATGAACATAGGGGTGCATATATCCTTTCTGATTGGTGTCTCTGTTTTCTTGGGATATATTCCTAGAAATGGTATTACTGGATCAAATGGCAGTGCCATTTCTTAATTTATTCTATCACAGTGGTCCCCTATTAGGTCTCCCTATCTTCTTGTTTGTTTGACCTGCCTTATTGCTACTTTTCACTGGTAAAGAGCTATCTTTCTAAAACATGTTCTTCGCTTTTACAGTACCTTCTGTTAGATCCCCATTGCCTATACACAGTGATTCTTAGACTTGAATGTGCTCAAGAATTACTGAAGAAACTTTTTTTTCAAACAAAACGAAACAGAACAAAACACAGATTCCTCCAGAACCAAAATTTCCAGAAGTGGGGCGAGGACAATCTGTATTGTTTACAAGTTTTCCAGATGGCTCTTTCCTGTCAGCCAGGTTCTAACTGGGGAACCAGGATTTTTGGAACTGCAAGATAAAGTCAAATGTAATTCACAATCATTCACATATTCACATAGACTCTTCCCTTGTATACACTCTATACCACAGCACAGTTGGAACCCATTTCTAAAAACCCCAGGTTTTCTTTTAACCCTCTATCATTATACATTATGCTCCCCAGAGGTGCTTTTGCCTCCTTTTCCTCTCTGAAAGCATTCCCTAAACCTTGGAAGCCTTCCTGAATCTCTCAGCTGAGTGAGCTATGGGTCCTCCTCTGCTCCTAAAAACCTGTATAAATCTCTCCTCATGGTGTACTTTAATTTTTACTTATCTGTTTCTCTTATTGTACTTACGAGTTCTTCAAGAGATGAGGCTGCAAATTACTCATCTCTTTAATCTTAGTGTCCAGCCTTGTTCCTGATTCATAACTGGCACATGGTATACATGAATGAATGGGCAAATGAATGAGTAGAGTTCTAGTTACACCATGATAAAAATTGACTGTGTATGAAGCCATTACTCTTTATGAACTGAATAATTATGTATCTTCCAAGAGAATACTATTAAGTGTAGCTAGCACAAGCTCATCAGCCTTTGAGATGAAATAGAAACCCAAATAAACAAATGTTACTGCAAAAAATATAATGACTGCTTTCCTAGTGCAGGATTGAGGGGGATCATTAAGCGTTTAATGCAATGTCTGGCAGATGTCCAACATTTTTATTTTTCATTTGCCTTTGTGTTAACTTATGGACTGTCAATATAAAGACACATATGCACTGTATATATATATATTTTTTTTTTTTTACAAAGTCAATTATTTCAATATATTTTTAATTTTTCTGCTTTCACAACATCCTCTTATTTAGTGTTGGTAATTTTTTTTCTTAATGAAAATCTCATGAACTGCCAACCATTAAGCAAGAAATTAACTTAGTTGTGTAGGTTTATGATTCAACATAAATGAAATGTTTAATGAACCTCATGTGTTTTAACTTGCTTTACCTTCATTACCTCTCTTCAGTTAATAAACACTTATTTTTTTTCCCTCTTGTGACTACCCTTCTGTACCTTCTGTCCATGTAGTTCTTTTTGGTGGGGCTGGTGGAGGTGGTGTGAGCATGACCTAGGCTTGGCCAACTGCAGTCACAGTGAAGTGCTCAATCCCAGGGCGCCCGATCCAAGCCAGCTAATGGGAGTCACTCCCACTTTCTCTGTTGGGACCACTGAGAAAGAGTATTCTCTGCACTGGGGTTAGAACATAAGCTATTTTTGCCAGTGTGAGTAGAGCTGCCTGGGAGTGAAGCAGGCACAGTGGTAAACAAAGCCAAAAGAGAAAGGCAGATTCTGATGATATTTTTAGTCTGCATCCAGCTATGCCTGAACCCGATTTACCCCTTGAAATTTACATTTGGAGATCCACTCACTTTAAAGGAGGAAGTTCCTTTTTATTCTTAAGCTGGTTTTCGTTTTCTTTCTTTCACTTACTACAAAAAGTTTTTTGGCCAATAAGTAAGACATTATGCCAGATTTTATAACATCATTAAGTTTGTTATATTCCACAAGAATTGTGTGAATATTCATATAACTTTTATCTTTAAAGCTCTCTAGGAATATATTTCTATAGAAGTACACCAGTAATTTGTTGTAAAATCTTAAATAAGTTATTTATTTCCCTGTACCCCAGTTTCTTCATTTGCTGAACTAGGGTGTTATGCTGAGTCCTTTTGAAAAATTATTATTCTATTAAAAAAAATACCAGACACAATGTTAGGGCAATTGACTGCTATTTAAAGATCCCAAGGCATAAATGCAGTAATAGCACGAATATGCATCAGGTTTGTGGGGGCTAGAAGCAGGTGGAGCAGGAAGAGAAAATTTGATAAACTTTTTTTGGATAAATCCAAAATAGTAAAAAATATATTATTTATCATATTATCGTTAGCTTATTTTGTAACTGGGAGACATGTTTCAGAAATGTGAGAACTGTCACAGGTTGTTGAATTTACCGAAGGGTGAAAAATAACAGATGTCAGAAAAAATGTATTCATAATTGAGTTTGTTCTCATTAAACTGGAACCAAATACACAGTTTCAGATTGAGACTAGAAGCTTGAACATTTTTCAAACATGTTTTAAGGAGGATGGCAATGCCTGAGAACAGCAGTAGGAAAAAAAACCCAAATGAATATTTAAAAATCTGAGTTGCTCTAACACTAGAACCATTTTTAGGAAAAAACAATATGGCATGTTAAACTAAATGCAATGTATGCATTAGACCACATTAAAATTTTAAAGAATTAAGAATGCACAACAAACAAGTAGTGTTGGCCAGGATGTGGAGGAAGGGGGACCCTCAGACACTGTTGATGGGAATGCAGACTGGTACAGCCACTGAGGAAAACAAGAGTGGAGTTACCTCAAAAAATTAGAAATGAAACTGTCTTATGACCCAGTGGTACCACTTCTGGTAATATATCTGAAGACACCGTAGGCATTAACTCAAAAGAGTATATGCACCACTATGTTCACTGCAGCATTATTTGGAATAGCCAAGATTTGGAAGCAGCCCAAGAGCCCATCAGTAGATGAGTGGATAAAAAAGCTGTGGTACATTTACACACTAGTCATCAGTAAGAAAGAATGAAATCTTATCCTTTGCAATAATATGGATGGACCTGGAGAGCACTAAGCTAAGTGAAATAAGCCAGTCAGAGAAAGATTTTACTTATATGTGAAATCTAATGAACAAAATAAACTAACAAAGAAAATAGAAACAGACTCATAGATAGAGAACAGAACATAGCCAGCTCTCAGAGGGGAGGGAGGTTGCAGGGCTGGGTGAAAAAGGTGAAGATGATTACCAGAGGAAAAGAGGGTGAGGGAGGTAGGAGAGAAGAAATGGGGGAATCAAAAAGAGATGGAAGAAGACTTCACTTGGGGTGGTGAATCCATAATACAAAATGTACAGATGATGTATTATAGAATTGTACCCATGAAACCTATATAATTTTATTAACCCATTTCCCCCAATCCTATCTAATAAAAGAGTAATACACAAATTGACTGTACCTCTGATCAGGCCATGCCCACAGCCATGCCCATCAGCCAATCAGAAGCAAATAAACCCCAACCAAGATGGCTGTGGCCACTGAGAGCAGGAGGGAGGGTTGGGTTTCCCTGGTAATGAAGTAAGCCAAGCTTTCCGCCTGCACTTGCTGACACAGACCTCCACTCAATGGTACAAAGTCTCAATTATAGAAGTTATATAATCCCAACAGAAATGGTGGCAGCCACGGAGCTGGAGAGAGCAGAGGCTTGGGTTGCTGGGGCAATGGAGGAAGTATAGCTTCTGCAGCCCTGGGCGGCCTAAGCCTCCCCTCTAGGCTACAAAGTTTCAAACAGAAATGGTTGTCACCTCAGAGCCAGCAGAAGGCTTGGCTCCACTCTAGGCTACAAAGTTTCAATTGTAGAACATAAATTAATTCCAGATCCCAGGGCCTCTGCTTGGGCCGCTGGGGGGCATGGCTGGCCTGCAAACTACCACAGGCCCCTCACCCCAGCCGCCCCAAACCCCAAGGAAACACCCACCCTGATTCAAGACACCCTTCAGGGCAAACCAGCCAGTCCCCACCCATGCACCAGGCCTCTATCCTATCTAATAAAAGAGTAATGCAGATTGACCATCCCTCCAACAAACAAGAGGGCTGCCTCCATGTGGTCAAAGATCCTGCTCCCATGTGGACACAAGATGGTCACCACAAGATGGTCAGAAGAGGTGGACAGTGGGAGGTTCCAGGCCTGCAAGGGAGGGCAGTTGTGGGCGATCAGGCCAGCAGAGGAGGGCAGTTGGGAAGGACCAGGCCTGCAAGAGAGGGCAGTTGTGGGCGATCAAGCCAGCAGGGGAGAGCAGTTAGGGCTAACCAGGCTGGCAGAGGAGGGAAGTTGGGGGCAAACAGGCTGGCAGGGGAGTAGTTAGACATCAATTAGACTGGCAGAGTAGTGGTTAGGGGATGATCAGGCTGGCAGGCAGAAGCGATTAGAGGCAATCAGGGAGTCAGGCAGGTGAGCAGTTTGGAGCCAGCATTCCTGGATTGTGAGAAGGATGTTCGACTGCCAGTTTAGGCCCGATCAGACCAGGATCTGGCCTAAACGGGCAGTAGGACATCCCTCAAGGGGTTCCAGATTGGAGAGGGTGCAGGCTGGGCTGAAGGACACCTCCCACCCCCATGCATAAATTTCATGCACCGGGCCTCTAGTAAATTATAAAAAGAATATACTTCTTTTTATCTTTTATTTTAAAAATAGTCAAAGATACCATTTCCAATAACATTTTTTTTTATCCAACTGGCAAGCACATGTGTTTATGCATGACTTCCCATTTATTTACACATAAAAAATGTCACTGCAACCTACAGTGTATTTGTTTTCCCTCTCACATCTGTTTTTATTATCTTTTTAGATATTAATACTTAAATTAATGACTTTCTCCTAAGACAGGTTGAACTTAAACTGAATTTTCTTAAAAGCTTTTTATTATTATTATTATTATTATTATTATTATTATTATTATTATCTTGTGGCATTGGCATTGGATATGCAGTCCAGATAACTTAGAAATTTCTTCCCTATCCTATTAGATTTCTTAAAATTACAAAATCAATGTAACAAGACAGAAATTTATTAGTAGTTTTAACAAGAAGTGAAAATATTCGCCTTTAATCTCATTCCTCTTAGGTTTCCCATTGTTTCATGTACAGCTGTCCATATCATCTCTGTTTATACCACATCCTATATAATAAAGAGGTAATATGCAAATTGATTCTCATGCAGTCACACAAGATGGCCACCCCCATGTGATCAAAGGTGGCCACCACAAGACAGCAGGCAGGGAAGGGTAGTTGTGGGCGATCAGGCCAGCAGGGGAGGGCAATTTAGGGGACCATGCCTGTAGGGGAGGGCAGTTGGGAGTGACCAGGCCTGCAGGGGAGGGCAGTTGGGGGTAATCAGGCTGGCAGGGGAGCAGTTAGGCATCGATTAGACTGGTAGAGGAGTGGTTAGGGGTGATCAGGCTGGCAGGCAGGCGAGCTGTTGGGAGCCAGAAGTCCTGGATTGTGAGAGGGATGTCCAACTGCCGGTTTAGGCCCAATCCCAGTATAATCAGGCCTATCCAGGCAGTTGGACATCCCCCAAGGGGTCCCAGATTGAAGAGAGTGCAGGCTGGGCTGAGAGACACCTTCCCCCTCCCCCAGTGCACATTTTCGTGCACCAAGCCTCTAGTATAAATATATACATACTAGAAATTCATGCAGGAGGGATGAGGCGTTGTCTCTCAGCCCAGCCTGCACCGTCTCCAATCTGGGACCCTTCAAGGGATGTCCAACTGCCTGGATAGGCCTGATCATACTGGGATCTGGCCAAAATGGGCAGCTGAACATCCCTCTCACAATCCAGGACTTCTGGCTCCCAACTGCTCACCTGCCTGCCTTCCTGATTGTCCCTAACTGCTTCTGCCTGCCAGATTGATTACCCCCTAACCACTCCCCTGCCAGCCTGATTAATACCTAACTGCTCCCCTGCCAGCCTGTTTACCCCTAACTGCCTTCCCCTGCAGGCGTGGTACCCCCAACTTCCCTCCTCTGCTGGCCTGGTCATCCCTAACTGCCCTCCCCTGCAGGCTTGATCGCCCACAACTGCCCTCCCTTGTAGGCCTGGTCCCTCCCAACTGCCCTCCCCTGCTGGCCTGATCACCCATAACTGCCCTCCCTTTAAGGCCTGGAATTTCCCAACTGCCCTCCCTGCTGGCCATCTCATAGTGGCCATCTTGTGTCCACATAGGGTCAGGATCTTTGACCACATGGGGGCAGCCATCTTGAGTGTTGGAGTGATGGTCAGTTTGCATATTACTCTTTTATTAGATAGTATAGAGGCCTCTCAAGCTCTATGGCTGCTGCCATTTCTGTTGGGATTCTATAATTTAAACTTTGTAGTCTGGTGTGGAGGCCTGAGCCAGTAAGGGCAGGCTGAAAGGTTGGCTTCCTCCATTGCTGGGGAAACCCAAGCCTCCCTCCTGCTCTCTGTGGCTGCAGCCATCTTGTTTGGGTTTATTTGCATATTTGCTCCTGATTGGCTAGTGGGCATGGCTTTGGGCATGGCTTGTGGGTGTAGTGGAGGTATCGTCAATTTTCATATTGCTCTTTTATTATATAGGATAGGACTCATGCTGCCTTCCTTTTCCATCCTTTACTCCTCCCTTTTCTGTATTTTTCTGAATATTAGATCACATTACAAATCAAAGGTCACAAACTGATGGCCTGCAGTCTAGATATATCCAGGGAAATAATTTGTTTCCAAAACATTATGGAAATTTGAAATGAAAACTGGAAGACCTGGTTCCACATGCCTGTGTGATGATAATATTATTGATGCTGCATACACCCTCCAGTTTCCATTCCCTGTTATTTATATCTTCAATAATCCATCTTCTATATTACTGGTATATCATCCATAAGCATTTGCATTTATATCCTTCTGATATTACTTACCATCTTGCTTTGGGGGTTTATCATATCATGGTATAATCAATTAGAATTAGATTCAGCTGCATATAACTGAAAAAGCCCAATTTTACAGACTTACACATTAAGGGTTTATTTTTCTTTGCTGTGAAATAAGCCTTGAAGAGGGGGTTCCAGAGCTTTTATGGGGCACTTCAGGGTCATTAGGGACCCCAGTTCCTAGATTTCTGCCCCACTTTCCTTAGGATGTAGCCTCTGTTCTCAGGTGAGTTAATAATCCATAGTGGCTGAGAAGCCACTTTATCTGTGTTTCAGGCAGGAAGGAAAGTAGAAGACACAAAACTAAAATTCTGGAGTCAAACTTCTTAAAAGATATTTTCCATAAATTCCACTCAACTACTTCTACTTCTACTTGTATTGCATCGGTCATAACTTGATCACACAGTTACACCTGCCTGAAAATGAGATTGAGAAATGCAGTCTTTTGATTGGGCACATATACATTTGAATAAAACCCACGTGCTAGTAGCATTAAGAAGAAAGCATAAATACCAATCTCTCTTACATACCCCTTTAAATTAAAACAGGTACGTGGAAAAGATTGCGAGGGCCCCTCAACATCCAGCCTCCCCTTCTCAGTTAAAAGAAACCTAAGAGATACCTGGTCACAGAGACACTTGAAAGAAAAGATGCATTTCTAATTCTTCACAATTTTAAATAATTCTTCATTTCTCTCTCCAACATCCAGTACTTTTATTTTTTAAGGGGTCACCCAAATGGGATTTCTAAGACTAACATACAAATTTTAACTTTAAAAATTTTTATCTTTATTGTTGAAAGTATTACAGATGTCTTCCTTCTTCCTCCCCCATTGACTTCCCACCCCCCCCCCCCCAGGTCTTTTTTTTTTTTAACTATGTTTTATTTTTTATTATTTTTTTAATAAATCTTTATTGTTCAGATTACAATTGTTCCTCTTTCCCCCCCTCCCATAGCTTACCTCCACCTGGTTCCCACCCCACCCTCTGCTCTTACCTCCCCCGCACTGTCCTCATCCATAGGTATACAATTTTTGTCCAGTGTCTTCCTGTACCTCCCATACCCCTATCCCCCTCTGGGGAATTATCAGTCCACTCCCTTTCTATGCCGCTGGTTCTATTATATTCACCAGCTTATTCTGTTCATCAGGTTTTTAATTCACTTCATTTTTAGATTCACTTGTTGATAGACATGTATTTGTGGTTCATAATTTTTATCTTTACATTTTTCTTCTTCCTCTTCTTAAAGAATACCTTTCAGCATTTCATACAATACTGGTTTGGTGGTGGTGGACTCCTTTAGCTTTTTCTTATCTGTGAAGCTCCTTATATGACTTTCAATTCTGAATGAAAGCTTTGCTGGGTAGAGTAATCTTGGTTGTAGGATCTTGCTATTCATCACTTTAAATATTTCTTGCCATTCCTGATCGGCCTACATAGTTTCTGTTGAGAAATCAGCTGACAATTGTATGGGTTCTTCCTTGCAGGTAACTGTTTTTCTCTTGCTGCTTTTAATATTCTCTCTTTATATTTTGTTCTTGGCATTTTAATTATGATGTGTCTTGGTGTGGTCCTCTTTGAATTTCTTGTTTGGGGTTCTGTGCACTTCCTGGACTTTTAAGTCTATTTCTTTCACCAAGTTTTCAGTCACTATTTCTTCAAATAGGTTTTCAGTATCTTGGTCTCTTTTTCTGGCACCCCCATAATTTGGATTTTGGTATGCTTGAGGTTGTCCTAGAGGCTCCTTACTTTATCTTTAATTTTTTGGATTCTTTTTCCTTTTCCACCTGAGTGGTTTTTTTTTTTTTTTTTGGTTTCTTTGTATTTCAAATCTGTGACTTGATTCTTGTAGTTCTCTAGTCTACTGTTAGATCTCTGTATAATATTTTTTATTTCATCAATGTATGCTTAATTTCTAGTTGATCCTTTTTCACATCCTCAAGGGTCTCATTAAATTTATCAGCCTTTTCTAGGAAATTCTTGAAAAACCTTATAACCATGGTTTTTAACTCTATCTCCAGTTGCTTTCCTCCATTTCTTTCATTTGTGATCTGTTTCCTTGTCTCTGCATTTTGGCTGCTTCCCTGAGTTGGTCGAGTAGCTTTGTGTGGTAGGTGTCTTCTAGGGCACAGTGGCTCAGCCTTCCCAGTTACCTGAGGTGGATACTCTTGGTGCACCCCTTTATGGGTTGCACAGTCTTGCTATAGGTAAGATTAAATTGTTGTTGGTATCACTGGGAGGAATTGACCTCCTCGACAATTGGCTGTGAGGACTAGCTGTGTCTACATTAGGAGAGCCTCTGTGCTCAGCTTGGATGGGAAGGAGTCTCAGGGCTGAGCTGTAAGCCTTGGTTTCCCATCAGGCCCACCCTAAGAGGTGCCTGTTCTCTGTGTCCCACAGCAATGGCTGCAGGCACCTCTGAGAGAAAGCTGCCCTTGAGCTTTGCCCACTGCCAGACAGTCCAGTTTCTCCACAAATAAGTCTGCATACCCAAAGTCTCACCCAGAACTGAAGTACAGTGCAATCGGGAGGTTTTGTTTTCCTCCTGAATGAGAGAGACAGCCACACGCTCAGCTGTGCACCCCCCCCCCCCACCCCAGGTCTTGACTGCACTATAGTCTGTGTCCCGAGACTATGCATCTAAATTCTTTGGTTAATCTCTTCTTGCCCTCCCCCAACTCCTACCCTTCCAAGACTCCTCAGTCTGTTACATGGTTCCATGCTGTCTCAGAGGGTATTAATTAATATTGATGGTTAACTTTGTAAAAGGTTCTAGCAATTCACATTCTCAGGAACAGGGTCAGTGAATGTCCATTTTCTTATACACTTATCAGCACTGGGTATTTTTTTTCTCCTTTTAAATGTTGTGAATGATGGGTGGGGAAAAAATGGTACCTGTCATTGTCTAATTTATAGTCCCCTTACTATCAGCAATAAAAATCCTCTTTTCCTATGTGAATTTTCCATTTAAACTTCCTTTGTAGAGGTGGTGTTAGGTAATACTCTTTACCAATGTTTCTGTTAGATTGTTTGACTGTTTCTTATTATTTTAAAAACTATTAGATATATTAACCTTTGTCATATGTGATGCAAATATTTTCTTTTAATCTATAATTTAAGTCTTTAGCCAATGGAAAGTTGTATATGTAACCAAAACTTTCCATTAATAACTATGGGTTCCTATTTTATTTAAAATTCTATTTCTATTTATTCCTCACGCTGAGATCATACAAATATTTTCCTAAATTTTGTTATAAAATATTTATAGTTTTGTTTTTATTATTAGACTCATTCATTCAACTAATATTTGTTGAACACTTATTATGTGCCTGGTCCTTTTCAAATTCTAGTGGGAATATTTTCTAGTTGGGAGAGATAGACAATAAATAAATATACCAATAAATAAACCAGGCATTTCACTAGAGAATGAGACAAAATAGTGCATGGTAGTGTGAGGCAGGCTGCTTCAGATTGGGTGGTGAGGAAAGGCATCTTTGAGGAGGTGAAATTTAAACTGACTCGGGAACTGCTAATGATATAGTGGGGAAGTACAGGGAGAAGAGGCTGGTAGAAATGGCCTTGGTGTGTGAAGAAGAAGAAGAAGGCTGATGTAGCTAATGCATCAGGGAAAGGGGAGGCAAGTTGGACAGGGAGGCAGGCATTAGAACAGGAGGGCTTAGTGGGCCACAAGGAGGGGTATGGGTTTTATTCTACAATGAAGATATGTAGTTCATCTCAATCTTTCTTAGAGATTTATACATAAAACAAGTTATTCATTTTTTGCAGGTGGTAGGGGGACTAGGATGTTATATCACAGAATCCCACTTCACTTTAAACACTGTACAGCTTTTATCACTATGTGAAATTTATTTTCAATAGAAATTAAATATATAACGAGTATAATGTTTTTTATGCCAGGGAATGTATATGATCATTGAATAAAACCTCCAGAACTTCTTTTTAGAACTATGCTCAGAAGCAGTTGATAGTCACCTATGAAAACCAGTTTTATTATTTACTAGAAGCCTGATGCATGAAGATTCATGTAAGAATAGGCCTTCCTTTCCCTGGCTGCCAGCACACAGCAGGCTTGCTCTGGCAGCTGTGGTGGCAAGCCCTGAGAGTTCTGAAGCTGCTTCTTCCTTGCCCTCCTTCTCCAGAGAGTTCCTCTGTGCAACGTTGGTGCTCCTGGGGAGGTACTAGGGAGAAGAGGTGGGGGGAGTGAGGCAGGCGGGGAGGACTGGAGAGGTTGGGTGCACTAGTGCGTTTCATTTCCCCATTGTGAAAGTGGGATGCAACTGGCCCCCTTCCTCATCCTCTTCCTCCTCTGCTCTCCGCCTCCTGCCCACCCATCCTTCCTCCATGCCCCTTGCCCCTCTCCTCTTGATTTGGCAAGATAGGGAGGAAGGAGATCTGATAATTTGGATTACTGTGTAGGTGGCCTCTTTTATCTATTCAAAACAAAGCTGAGCTGCCTGCCACTGCCGCCATGGCTGTCACCATCGCCCCTTGGCTGGCCCCAGGGCTCCTGGGGCGGGCTAACTGTGCACCGAGCAAGCTCCCTAGCACATTGGTGCTCACAAGGCTGCTCCCTTGCTATGGTTTTGTTTACCAGAGCAGCCGGGCAAGGATGGGGTGGAGGGAGACACCAGACACTGGGAACTACAACCTCAGGCACCAGAGGGTTTCCTCTGAGGCCAGGGGCTGGGCCACAGGGAGGCTGCACCGATGGTTGACAGGTGTGGATCATGGCAGGGCGGCCCTGAGAAGGCACGCTGACCAGAGGCCCAGAGCGGCTGGGGGGCAGGGCTTCTGCCATCTTTGTCAGGTTAATTTGCACGTTACTCTTTTATTAGATAGGATAGTCACATAAAGCTTTTTATCCAAAAACATAGCCCTAGTTGATCAGCTATTTTACTCACTGAACTTGGCTCTGAGAAAAATGACTTTTGGCCAATTCCAAAAGTCAAATTGCCCCACCGAAGGCCAAGACTTGTCTCCAATCAAGATATTTAAAAGAATGTGCTAAGGTTCCAAAGAACCCTAAAGAGATCTTCCAAAACGATTTTTGCACAATAGCAGCATGACAAGAGTGGGCACACAGGCCCTGTGATAACTTCTGTGAAGAGGAGGACCTGTTTTGAGATGTTTAAGTTTGTATGTTTAAGTAATAAGTAAGAATCATTAATCTATAATTATACCATATTCCTCTTGATCTGTCCATAAGATTATTCTGTAATTTGTTAAATGCTTTTAAAAAATTTAAGCTTTCCAACACCATGTAGGTTAGGTATTTCTGCCAATTTTATAGCTGAAGAAAGATTAAAGAACTCATACTTAACTCAAGTTTCTTGATTCCAAGTTCAGCCCTCTTTACACACTAAGTTAATTGTCTAAGACCACACAACTTGAAAAGGAGAAGCCAGAGTTCACAGCCACCTCCGTGACCACTAGCCTACATGAATATCTTGACCATTTAGCTATCTGCCCTTAATGAATGCTCTCTGTGGATTTGATTGGTCTTCCAATTTGCAAATAGTCATTCCCACAGCAAGTACCTAAGTTCGTTTTTTAAGAAATATTTTGCATTTTAAAATAATGGAGATTGAGTGACATGCGAATTTCTTGGTCATTTTAAGATCCAGAAACATTTGCTAAGTTGACTTTGAATATAGGATTACCCTAGGAAATCTCATGGTCTCTGGTAACTGGCATATCAGTCAAAATTAAACAATGCTTGTGGCATTACAACTGAAGGCCCCCAAAAGGGATCAGGACCAGGTTTTGGTCTGGACTCTTTTCCCTAGCTTCTCTAAGATACTGGGGAAAATCACTTACACTCTCTGAGCTTCTATATCACTTAGGGTTCTTAAATTTGATGCCAGTCATGAAAACAGGTTACTACTAACATAAGTAACAGAATTTATTGGAAGGATACTGCAAGACTCACAAATGCTTCAAAGGCTTGGAAACCAAGAACCAAGCATCTGATTGACCTGAGCTAAAGGAATTGGAGTGCTATTAGGGAGTAATCGATATAGGCTAGTCAAACAAACCCCACCCATCCACTATTGCTTTCCTTTTGGTATCTAACAAGATAATCTTTAGGACAGCTTTTAGTTCTGGCATCTTCTGCTTTTCTGTATTTGGAGAAGGGGTAGCAGAAAGCGGACATATGCAAATAGGGTGGTCAGAAATGCTGTGGCCGGATATTCCCCCGAAGGGGGAAGGCTGAACCACCGTGGCACTACAGAGGTAGACCAATTTGGCATGTAACAAGCAGGAAGTAGAAGGGGTGTTAAGCAAGTAAAGGGTTTGGATAGAGAAATTATGAGGAACAAGCACAAATGACACTTCTAACAAGTGTTGGAAAATTCCAAACACTTCTAACAGTCACACCCTTTCCAGACAAATGGCAGTCTTGACTATGTGAAAGAGACTAAGGTGGGAGGTTTCTTCATGGCTGCTAATGTAGCACCACCATGAGCTTTGCATTTGGATGCCATGCACGAATATACGTTAAACAGTTTATTCAATCACAATTTGCAAACATGCAGCCCACAGGTCAGGCCTAGCTTTACAAAGAATTTGTTACCAAGAGAAAAAACACAATTTCCGACTTTTCTTGAAAAAAAAAAAAAAAAAGAAGAAAAGGAGGTTCTGGTAACACTGGGCCTGCAGAGCAAGTTTTCCATTGTCTTCTGTCAGGATGCTAGCTCTCCAGCTTGCCATACCCTCCTTATGGCCCTCTCACAACGATGCCTGCCTGGACCCTGGCTGGGAGCATTCCATATGGGACCCATGCCATAACTACTTCCATGACAACCCAGCGAAGGCCAGCATGTGCGCTGCCATCTTGAAGATCTACCAGTGTGGGCTTCCCTCAGTGACCTGTTCAAGTTCCTACTCCTCTGGTAGGATCCCTTTGCTCCTGACTTACACCTGTCATGCTAGAAACAACCATTTCCTCTACCCCAATCAAGCTACATCTCCCTCTCCTGTCAGAGCCAATTTTCAGGCATCTGTTCTCCTAAATGACCTTTTAAATACCTGATGGTGAAAAAGGCAGCAAAGAACCCCCACTTAGCATCTTCAAAAATGCATGGGGTAGGGACACAACTATGCATCTGGAAACATTTCCTTGTCTTCTTGGAAGACAATCTCCGAGGAAAATCTTCCTCCAGGGCTATTTGTTCATTTATTTTGTGTGAGTAGCTGTGGATGTGCAGGGCACTAATAGATAATGGTTCCCCTAAGGAAGTTTCCTCTGCACACAGCTGACCCTATCTGGATGCTACTCCTCATATATTTCTATCCCTGAACTACAGCCCACAATATAGGGCAAAGACCATTCAGTTCACCCTCTCCTTTGTGGAATCCATTCTCTTACAAAGCTGCCACATTTCCTTGCTTAAATCTCTTCAATGATTTCTGAGTTGCTTTCAGGTTAAACTTTAAGATGCTTAGAAAAGTCTGCAAATCCTTGCCTTGTTTGTGTCTTCCTTATCTCTCAGACTTCACCTCCCTTTGCATCTTCCCTGGCTCTCTTCAATTTGACCACTTGGGTCTTCCTTCAATTTGTGGAAGAGGCCAAGATCTTTCTCACCATAGGGCCTTGATGCTTGCTGCCCCTTCTTCCTGAAGGGCTCCCCTGTCTTCTAACACCTATTATCCTTCAGCCCTCAGCTTTTAAGTCCTACTTTGGCAGAGAAGCCTTCTCTATCTTCTCCCTCCCTCCCTCCCACTCTTCCACCCATCATCCCCATTTCTCATAGCACCATCTCCCTGCTATTATTAACACAATTTGTGTGTTCCCCACCAAACTGTAAACTCTATGAGAGTAGAGACCTTACCATTTTGTGCCTATTGACTGTTCAGGGTCAGCCCAGTCTCATCCGTAATAGAATTGGTGAGCAATATATATTTTTCAATTAAATGAATGAAAAACCCACATTCCATCCCCCAGGCCATTATGTGATCTTCTGGAGTGAATTAGACATCCTTGCTTAGGAATGATATTTTTTTATTACAGTCTCATATAAGCAGCTTTATCAGAAGATAAGCCGGGTGGAGAGGACAGCTATTAAACTTTTAGTTTCCTCAGACCATCACCTAGGAACTGAGTAGAAAAACAAATCACCAGGCCCCACTCCAGACCACCTAGTCAGAGAACTCTGCGGTGTGGCCCAGCATTCTGTGTTGTAATAAGCCTTCCAGGTAATTCTGATACACGATTAAGTTTGAAAAGCATTCCTCAAGGATTTTAGTTTTTAATCTTTTTACATTAAAAACTTTGGCCCTTAATCCTCGGCATAGTCCTGCTCGTAGAATGGTATAATCCTAAACTCCCCCAGAGGGAAATATAAAAATGCACAAGTGTGAATGAATAAAACCTCGGCACAAAGGCAGAAGAGCCAGGGTGCAAACCTTTGTTCATCCGTCCCCGGCCTGCCCACCTCCGGTCTGACACTGCTTTTTCCCACTCACAAAAGCAGTCACTCAAGTTATAAGAATGGTTGTGCGCCGCTGACGTTCTCAATCAGAGTGTCCTCCCCGGGGCTGCGGAGCACCGACCCAGCCCTTCCCGGACCTGGCACAGAAGTAATTGAGACTAAAAGCCCTTTCAGCTTCGGAAGCTCCGGAGGCTGCGGCCGACTTCACCGCCCCTCCGCTCCAGGAAAACACGCAGTGGATTTCATTCTCGGAGGGACGGGAGCGGCCACCGGCGACGCACCTCACTGCGCATGCTCTCGCGCCCCGCCCGCTCGGAGCCGGAAGCGGAGCTAGCAGCCGGCCTGGCCTGGCCTGGGCGTCGGCACCGGCGGCCATCTTGGCTTCCCAGGCGAGGCGGCGAGAGGGGAAGAAGTTGTAGGGTGGGGGCCGGAGTGAGGAGGAGGGGAGAGGAGGGGGAGGAGGCCGCGGTGGGGCAGGGCGGGGACTGCCTGCCCGCCTGGGTTGCGGAAGTGGTAGCCGCTGACCCAGCTTGCTGCTGCTTCAGCTTCCCGGTTCCCCCACGGACGGAGAGGGCGGCCCGGCTGTGGATGGTCAGATAGCTCCTGTCTTCCGCCGCCGATCCCTGGCCACAACCAGTACGGAGCAGACGGCGGCAGCGGCAGCAGCAGGCGAGGAGGAAGATGGCGGGACGGCTGCCGGCCTGTGTGGTGGACTGTGGCACCGGGTACGGGGGCTTGCGGGCGGGGGTGGGGAAACTGAGGCTGAGATGGGAAAATGGCGGGGAGGAGGAGGTCGGGGGATGAATGGTGCGGCCAGGTGCCGCCGCCTGCGGTGTCAGCTCTGGCCCGGTCGGGGTACGAGGGGTGGGGCCCGGCGAGACTGGCCGCCCGCGTTCCCGGTCTCACACTCTGGGGCTTGGCGGTGCGGGGGGCCGAGAGCCCCTCACGGGATGGATTTCTCCGCGAACCCCTCCCGCTCTTCCCCTGTCGCGATGGGCTGCAGCCTGGGGTGCGCGGAGGTCGCCTCCCGGGGCGCGCGGACGCGGTGCGGGGGTCGCCGCCCCCGGCATCGGCTCGCCCTTCGCTCCGCGCCCGGCTCCCTTCGCTCCGCGTCCTTCCTGCGGGTTGTTGGAGGCCCGAGGGGTCGGGCGCGGGGACCGGCTTGGCAGAGGGGCGAGAAAAGAGAAGCGCTCCCTGTCGGTTTTGCAAGATCTCTGTGACAACACTGCCGAGGGTGTGGGTGGGGAATGGGAAGAATCGGCCTCGGAAAATGGGAAGCTAAATTGGGGCTTTCCTTGGCCACCCACCTCCTCCCTTCAGTTCCCGGCCTTTCCCTTTCAGCCTGCGTTTTAACCGGCGAACCAAGGCACATTTTAATTTGAGAAAGATGGCATGTGTTACTTCTCTTGCCTTAAAAAAGTCCCCCAGTGAGCAAGCGCGCTGCAACTTCCTTAGTTTTGTCAAAGCCGCTTCCTGCTTTCAGTCTTTTATACCCTTATAAGGTAGTTTTTCGTTTCCAACCTGAGCATCTCTTATTAGAGCTTTCGAAATTAAGCCGATTTCAAATAGACCCGAGTTACTGGTGCTAGGTTTCTAATTGTGTGAACTTAAAAACTATATTTGTTTTTTCGGGGATGGAGGAAGGGAAGCACCCAGGAAAATAATTTTAAGTGGTGTACATTCATTCTGTGACGGTATCTTAGAGTGAGAAGGAAGGCCTGGAGTGCATAAGGGGATGTGCTTACTTTTCCAAGAGCTGTTTATCATAGATCTGTAGTGTCATTTACTGAAACATAGAATGGCGTCAAAAAGTGGTCTTTCCTTTTGCATTGTTAGGCGTTTTAAAGAGTTATACCATACTTTGGAGTTATATATAGAAAATACTGTATATTTTAATGTAGAAGGACTACTTTATGTTACTGTATTGGAAGTGTTTTCTTTTTGTGATGTGTTTTGATTTATTATTACATCTGTTGATTTACAAAATACTCCCTTTTTGGGGGTGGTGGTGGAGGTGGGGTTGTGAGAGGTGGATTGATTGCCAGTCTTCATCTCCCACTCTTATTATGAGGCAAATCATTCTTAAAAGATGCTCCTCTATTTGCTCTCTGTAAAATTTCTCTTAACGTTATGCTAGTGTGGCAGTTTCTAAAATCCCAGCCATGCATAGGGAAACAACCCATCTATTAATATTTTTCCTTGGGGAAAATTAGCCTAGTTTAGCCTTGGTTACATGTATTTTTTTTTTTTTTTTTTGTGGACAGCTTATTAAAGCTACTTTTTCTTAATCCAGTCTTACTTTCCAGTATTTTCTTTTTCTCCCTTCTTATTCTAATTGGTGAGTAGTTTTATGTTCAGAGTTAGTTTTAAAATCAGATTTGGCCTGACTGAGAAGGAATTTTCAGTGTTTCGTTAAACTGAAAAATATTGCTATATAGTTAATATTTTTATACTTTAGAAATTATTGGGTTGCCAATAAAATTAGTGTAGATAATTGTCACCCTCACCCAGTAAATAACATCTTAAGTAGGATGTTACCTTGTCTTCCTTCATTTTTTTCCCTTTTGAAATACAGTTTTGGTTATATTTGAATTAGTATACTAGATATTTAACAGGTTAACTGTCCTGAAGTGACCTTTCTGATAGGGCAACTTTGACCTTAAAAGATCTGCAAAGTGAACAGGAGGTGTGGAGAGGGTTCAGTTTATATTTAGGATATTTTTGTTTTAACATTTCAGTTATTACTACTTTGGTACATTTTACATTATTAGATTAGTTTTACCTCACAAAGAGGGGTTGTTCATTGGACACTCAATTATGATTTCAATGGAACTGATTAGGATTCCTTATTGCCCATTACTTTCTTTTACAAAACATCTATCACAATTTGAAATTCCATCTTTAGAGATCCATTTATTTTGGTCTTCAAAAGGCTTTTTGGTCTTTCAGTTGCCTTTTAATGCAACTCCTAGAATAAACCTTTAGCTTTATTAGCACATAGAGGATAGCTGATTGAGATTGGACCGTGGGCAAGCATCTCTAAATGAGGCCTTACTTGATAGGTAGTTTTGTTTTAGAATAGTGTTTGTGGTCTCCGGATGCAAATTGTGCACCTATAATTTTTTTAAAAAAAAATATATTTTATTGATTTTTTTCCAGAGAGGAAGGAAAAGGGATAGAGAGCTAGAAACACCGATGAGAGAGAAACATCCATCTGCTGCTTCCTGCACACTCCCTACTGGGGATGTGCTTGCAACCAAAAGTACCGGAATCGAACTTGGGTCCCAAACCAGTCAGGGCTGCACCTATAATTTCTGTGTTCCTTTGTGCCTAATAGAATGCATTCATGTCTGAGGTCTAATTGCAGTTACCCACTTAATGTAAGTGAAAAATGAAAACCTTAATCAGGTTGCATATTCCATTTAATTATATACATGTAGGCAAAAGGTGACTGAAGAAGTAGCCATCTATGAAACTTGGTGATCTTAGGTAAGAAAAGCTGTAAGAGTTTGGAAATGAAGCTTAGAACTAGAATTTAAAAATCCTTCAGCAGAGATCCTTTATCTCAACATATGATGGAGAATCACTTAAGCTCAGATCATAAAAAAATAACTCCTTTTGAAAAAACTTAGAAATAGTTCTTTTATATTGATATCCAACTACGTACTTGTTTGGTTTGGTTTGTATTAGAATAGTGCTGCAAAATAAAATTTGGCCACAAAGATTCTCATTGATAGAATTGGTTGCTTAAGAATTAAATTACAGAACTTAAAGCTACAACCAGTGGTGAGGATACGTTTTTTTAAAATATCCTATATAGTAAAAGAGAAACATGCAAATTTGACCGTACATTCGCTCCTGATTGGCTGTGCTACCAGCCAATCAGGAGTGGGCATGGGGCCAAGTGGTGTGAGCGCTGGGCCCGTGGGTGGAGATGAAACTGCAGTGGCGGTGAGCTCCTAGCCCCCAGGGCCGGGTGGTCGCAGGCAGCTGGAGCTGAGCTGAGCAGGGTGATGGCTGGGTGCTGGGGGTGAACCTTCAGTTGGACATCCCCTGAGGACTCCCAATATGTGAGAGGGGGCAGGTCGGGTTGAGGGACTACCCACCCCCAGTGCATGAATTTCATGCACCGGACTCCTGTGTGTGTGTGTGTGTGTATTGATTTCGGAGAGGAAAGGGTTTGAGCTTGCAATGTAGGCATGTGCCCTCAAACCAGGGACCCTTCAGTCCCCAGGCCGGCTCTATCCCCTGAGCCAAGCACTTTTAAACACATGAAAAGTTAAAATTATCTTTTTTTTTGCATGTTTTGGCTCACATTTCAGTTGTGGCTTGGTTACGCTCCTCCCTCCTCCCCCCCCCCCCCCCCCCCGCCCCATGTATATTGCATTGGTAAATTATTTCCATTGATTATGATAGCAGAGGTTAATAGCCTTATTGAAGAATTATTAGATATATTTAGATCTAGGATAAATTAAGGAATTTCCCTAATTGACTTAACTTCTTAGCAGTCTTAAAAATGTAAGCGTAAATATTTTGTTGGGAGTCCATAAGGAGCTTATTTTATTCATCCTGTAACCACATTCTAGCATTGAGTATAAATGGGATGACCTTGAGCAGAGGGGAATGGTTAAGTGCATGGGGGAAAACAAGTGGAAAGTTCATTTTTCTTACAATAATATGTAATAATATGTAATAATTCTATACATATTATTTTATAATGCTATTTATTTCTCCAGCTATCTTCAAGGGCAGAAATAGTAACTATATCTGTTACCCCAAAAAAGTTCATTAAAATTTTTATTTCTTCATGGGTCATGTTTTGCATGCTGTTTGAAGTAACTGACATGTTCCTGTTGATAAGTTAATCTTATTTACATTTTCCTAAAATCTATATCTCCTTTTTTTCCTTTCCTGATTATTTTGTGATGAAATATTGCTTTTTGGATTGGATATATGTTGTATCTAATAAACTTTCCAGCCTTATTATAAAATGCAGTTCAAATTTTTTATTTTTAAGTATAGAAAGGAAAGATCCACCAGTAGAGGACTTGCTGGTCAGGTTTTTTAGTTATCTTATTTAAATTTGTGACAACTATTTTTTTAACCTAATTTTACAAAAGTAAGAAAATTAGAGTAGAAAATTTAAATTACCTTTTTAATGTCATATAGTTAGCAGCTAGTGAGAGTTGCTATTTGGACTTAAGCTTTCCTGTACTTGAGCCCTGTGTTTTTTTTATTACACTATAGGGACTCTGCCTCTTTTCAGAACTATGCAGTTTGCTTTATTTTTATTAGTAAGATCAACTCAATTTATTCTTGTTTAATCATTTAAAAAATCCTAGTATTACTCATTTGATTTAATTAGAGAAACCTTATTGTGCAAATCTTGCTGACTGAAGATTTTTTCCCCTCATTATGTGGATTCTTTGACTTACTTCCTTATAACTTTGTTTAAATGTATTCTCTAGAAAAATTTACTCTTATGGGGGGGGGGGAGAGAAACAGACAAAAGGTTTATTTATCAGGTAATAACAGCTAACATTTATCAAGAATTGTGTGTCAGGCCCTGTGCTAAATGCTTTATATTATCTCATTTACTTTTCACATTAACTGATAAGTATTATCTCCATTTTAGACAGGAAAATTTAGGGTGAGGAAAGTTAAACTGCTTGTCTAAGGTATTGTAGCAAATAACTGATAGAGCCACCATACAGGGTGGGGCAAAAGTAGATTTGCAGTTGTGAGTATTCGAAACACAAGAGTTTATTTCTTGTATTATTTATTAATTATTGTATTTTCTAGAAGAAAAACGAAAAACCTACCCCCTTTGCCCCTCCCTGTATAGTGGTCTCCTTCTGATGAGCTTTTGATAGGATGTTGATTAAAGCAGAAGCAGTGTTAGTAATTAAGTACCGCTTGCACAGGCTGAAAGTAGTATTGTCAAATCAAGTCTTAATGTATACTTAGCAGCAGGCCAGGCACTCTTGGAAATATAATGAAAATGCATAATAAAATTCACTTCCAGGAATCTTGATGACAAGAGCTAAAAATCATTTAAAAAATTAGAGGCTGATAGAAGACTGCATTAATCAAACATTAAGATACTTAACTTTTCTGAAAGCAACACCTATTCTGTAGGTTGTAAGGAAAGAAAGGGATTATTGTCATGAAGAGTCAAGATATGTTTAGTTAAAGTAGGATATGAGCTCTCTTTTTAAGGATTTGGAAGGATGGAGAAGGAAAAGCATATATAACAAAATGGAAAAAGTGGTTCTTGTCTTTAGCCCTCTTAGCATATGTTACATATTCCCACATTACGAATTGACTAAATAACATAATGCAGACTAGATTATGTAATAATGTGAAAAGGTGCTGACACTTAATTGAGCGCTTACTGTGTATCCAGGAAAGTTTTGATTCAAAGTATTTTTACTTGACAAAGAATAAAAATCTAGGAGAATAGTGAAATGTTGATAATAGGGATTTCAGAATATTTTCAGGGTGGAATGCAGTAGAATCGGATGTAAAAGAGATACTTGGGATGCAGTTATGGCACCTGGCACAGAAGTAGGAACTATTTTTTTTTAATGAATGAATGAATGAATGAATGAATGAATGAATAAACAAGAATTAGGGGTTTGAGTTACAAAACTGCTTCAGAAACACCCATACCCAGTGACTCAGGATCTCAAGGGTTATGCCTAAGAATATTCATTTTAATAGGCTTCCTAGATTATTTTTAATTAGCCCTCTAATCACTAGCTTTGCAGAATGGGCTGAAATAAAGTATTGGCAGTGGGAATGGAGTAGAAGAGAGAAATTTGGGAAAGGTTGTTTCTTTTATTTAGTTATACCTTTCTTCTGGCAATTATATTGCCATTGTTTATTTATGGTCAGCAAGATCGTTGCAATCATAGCTGTTTTTCAGTTCAAGTTTTACCATTTAGTATGACCTAAAGCTGTACACTTCAAATGCTGCAGGTATTTTTTTTACCTGTTATTTGGAGATCATAATATCTAAGTTTTTTTGAGATAATAAAAGTGGTTCATCACAGTGATTGGCATACAGTAAGAGCCCAATACATTGTAATTATTTCAATTATCAGTTAGCCCCCTCCCCCTTTTTAAAATTGAATTGAAGGTTTTAAGGAAAGGAACACAGTGTCATGCCTATTTTCTTATCTCCAGTTAGTCTCTTATCTCATCTTATTTTTTACTCCTTAGGAGGAGAGTTTGTTCAAAATAGGGCTAAATTTTCTTCACAGTATTTTTCTCGTTGTCTAGCATGCTTCCCCTCCTTCAAAATGTGGAAACTGATAAATGCTTGGACTAGGGGCAGAAGTGTGGAATGGATAAAGCAATATATTTTCTGAAACAAATCCTCTATAAAAACATTTGAATGCTCACCTCTAATTCTATTGGACTTATGGCCTCTTTTATGACCCTAATGATCTGTAATAGCCACTGGCATAGAGAAGCAAAAACAGAGCAGTTAAGTAATAACACTACATTAACATGTTTTATAGCTTACCAAGTACTTATAAATATATGCATTGTTTAATCACAGCGCAAAATAAGGTGATGTTATTGGATTAATGTTTCAAGTTTGGTTCTTCAGAATAGGATAGTGATTCATATTACTTTGTGTGCTATTTGTTTTATAACTTTATGTGGGTCTTTATATCATCCCATCTAATAAAAAGTAATATGCAAATTTGACTGTACATTCACCACACCACAAGCCATGCCCACCAGCCACACCCACCAGCCAATCAGGAGCAGATTTTGCAAATAAACCCCAACCAAGATGACTGCTGCCACTGAGAGCAGGTGGAAGGCTTGGGTTTCCCTGGCAACAGAGGAAGCCAAGCTTTCTGCCTCTCTAGGCCTTCCCTCAATGTTACAAAGTTTCAATTATAAAAGATACAGAAATGGAGGCAGCCACTGAGCTGGAGAGAACAGAGGCTTGGGTTTCCCTGGCAGTGGAGGAAGCCAAACTTTCAGTCGGCCGTTGCTGGCCTAAGCCTCCACTCTAGTCTATAATGTTTCAAACAGAAATGGCTGTGGCCCCTGAGTGAGCAGAAGGCTTGGCTCCGCTCCAGGCTACAAAGTTTCAATTGTAGACATAGATTAATCCCAGATCCCAGGGCCTCTGTTTGGGTTGCTGGGGGCCGTGGCCAGCCTGCAAACCTCCACAGGCCCCTCACCTAGGCTGCCCCTCACCCCAAGGGAACCCCCACCCTGATCTGGGACACTCTTCAGGGCAAACCAGCAGCCCCCCACCCATGCACCAGGCCTCTAATCCTATCTAATAAAAGAGTAATTTGCAGATTGACCATCACTCCAACACACAAGAGGGCTGCCTCCATGTGGTCAGAGATCCTGCCCCCATGTGGACATAAGATGGCCACCACAAGATGGCCAGCAGGGGAGGACCATTGGAGGTTCCAGGCCCTGCAAGGAAGGGCAGTTGTGGGCAATCAGACCAGCAGGGGAGGGCAGTTGGGAGGGACCAGGCCTGCAAGGGAGGGCAGTTGTGGGCGATCAAGCCTGCAGGGGAGGACAGTTAGGGGTTACCAGGCTGGCAGGGGAGCAGTTAAAAATCAATTAGGCTGGCAGGTAGTGGTTAGGGGATGATCAGGCTGGCAGGCAGAAGCAGGTAGGGGCAGTCAGGGAGGCAGGCAGATGAGCAGTTTGGAGCCAGCAGTCCTGGATTGTGAGGATGTTTGATTGCCCGTTTAGGCCTGATCCTATTAGGATCGGGCCTAGATGGGCAGTCGGACATACCTCGAGGGGTCCCAAATTGGAGAGGATGCAGGCTGGGCTAAGGGACATCCCCCACCCCCCATGCACTAATTTTGTGCATTGGGCCTCTAGTAAAATATATAAAAGGTTGAGTAATACCAAAGCAAAAAGACAAATATCCTAATTTTTCCAAAGGACCATTTTGTAGAATTTTAATACTTTCAAAATCATTCCAAACTGTTGGTTTAACTTGTCATTCTTGCATACACCTTATAACCAGGAAAGGAACAGACTTGGATTTGCATGGTCAGGTATATTCTTTTTGCCTTCTACTTTTCCTCCCTACCCCTATCTCAAAAAACATTTTCTCCATCTATTCTGATGCTGAATATTTCATCTTTAAACATTCTCTCCTTTAAGGATTCTTGCCCTGTGTGAAGGGTGTCTTTGAGACTTAGTCATTTACAGTAATTAGTGTGAATGAGCCATTGCTACAAGGAGAATAAAAGTTTTAAAGGGGAAATACATTGTAGGCTTGGTTTTTGAAATTATTTAAAAATGTAAACTACGTAGTATTGGTCTATGACAGTGGTCAGCAAACTGCAGCTCGAGAGCCACGTGCGGCTCTTTGGCCCCTTGAGTGTGGCTCTTCCACAAAATGCCACGTGTGGGTGTGCACGTACAGTGCAATTGAAACTTTGTGGCCCATGTGCAGAAATCGGTTTTTGGCTCTCAAAAGAAATTTCAGTTTCTTGATACTGTTGATTTTTGGCTCCGTTGACTAATGAGTTTGCCAACCATTGGTCTATGATAAAATATAAGTGTTCAATTATTTAAAGTTTTAGAGCTTAGTCTAATTAGATACAGTGCACTTTTCTTGTGCTAAGTAAGCATTTTTAAAATTCAGTTACTTAAGGCTACAAAAATAGCATTTAATGTGAGTGACACTTTAATGAATTAAGGGAAGTGCCTAATGACTCACATTAAATTGTGGAGCTGCAAAAGAATTTGAGAAATAATTTAAACCATACTATACAAATGAAATAGAAGTCCAGAGTTGAGAAATGTCTTTCAGGATTGTTCCTAGTTATTGACTAACTAAAAGCCCGGTGCATGAAATTTGTGCATGGTGTTGGTGGGGGGGGGGGCCCTTAGCCCAGCCTGCACACTCTTCAATCCAGGATTATCCGACTGCTGGTTGAGGCCCGATCCCAGGGATCGGGCCTAAACTGGCAGTTGGACATCCCTCTCACAATCCTGGACCGCTGGCTTCTAATCGCTTGCCTGCCTGCCTGGTTGACCTGAACTAGGCGGTTCTCCCCTCCCCCCAGCCAGCCTGGTAGCCTCCCAACTGCCCACTCTCTGCCAGCCTGATCACCCCTCACTGCCTCTGTGTGCCAACTTGATTGCCCCTAACTGCCCCCCCCCCCCCCCCGCCAACCTGGTCGCCCTCAACTGCCACCCCCCACCCCGCTGGCCTGGTCACCCCCAACTGCACCCTGCTGGCCTGGTCGCCCCTAACTGCCCCCCTGCCCCTGCTGGCCTAGTCGCCTCCCCCCCCCACCCCCCCGCCAACTGCACTCCTCTGCTGGCCTGGTCTCCAATAATTGTCCCCCCACCAACCTGATTGGCCCCAACCGCCCCCCCCCCCCACCAGCCTGCTTGTCCCTCACTAATCCCCGCCTATCTTGGTCAACCCACACAGTCTGCTGTTCAGTCACTTAGTTGTCCCTTACCACCCTGCTGGCCTGGCTGTAGGCAGTCATCTTGTGAGGGCATGATGGTCAATTTGCATATTACTTATTATATAGGATAGCATTGTTGAATTCTTTTAAATTTTCTTTGGTGTTCACATTCATAGGTTATAGTAGTTGAAATTTCTTATTAGTAATTAATATGCCATTATATGTTAATTACAGTTAAGGTAACTTTGGTTGAGGCCTGGTACAGCATGTGCATGAGAATGCTTTAGTGTTTTTGTTGTAATATAAACACATTATGTGAGAAATAAAAAAATATATAATTTTATGTTCCCCAATATAACATTTTAAACCAAGTTTAGAAAAAAATTTTGTAACATAAATGCTCTTTATAAAGAACTATGCTTTTCATTGTTTGAGTCATGCAGATCTTAAATATATATATTTTAGTTTTTGGATTCTAGTTATTTACAAGGAATATGTACAAATGGGACATTTCAAGGCTCAGTAATAGTTTTGTACCTTCTCTTCTTTTTTAACCCTTACCTGAGGATATGTTTTTATTGATTTGAGAGAGAGAGAGAGAGAGAGAGAGAGAGAGAGAGGGAAAGAGAGAGAAAGAGAGAGAGAGGGGAAGGAAAGGAAGGGGAAAGAGAGGGAGAAAGTAAAAAAGAGAAACATCAATTGGTTGCCTCCCTTTCTCTCCTTAACCTGGGATCAAAACGGCAACCTACATATGTGCCTTGATGGGGAATCAAGCCTGCAACCTTTTTAGTGTAAGGGACCAGGCTCCAAAAGACTGAGCCACCCAGCCAGGACTGTTTATAACCTTTTTAGAAACCCTTTGAAGTAGATACTGTTATGTAATTACCATTTTAAAGATGAGGAAACTGAGGTATAGCGAACTTAATTAACTTGGTAAAGTAAATAGTGGATACAGTTAAGTAATAAATCTAGAATTTGAGCCCTGAGGCAGTCTGGTTCTATAGTCCATTGACATATTGTCCCCAGTTGGGATATATTCAACAAGGACGGTTAAATTGTTAACCCAGTTTTTAAAGAATGTTCGAATTTAACTTAAAAATAATAAATCTCCATTTAAAACTACTAATTTTTGTACAAATATGAAATATATAGGAAAGTCTTATTGACTGACTTATTGCATGTTAAATGATAAAGGCTTACTCATTAGTAGTTATGAATATTGCAAGGACATGTTGTATCTAACATGGTAAAATTGACAATTGCCGGTTAACTCAGGACAGTTCAATTAAGGAAATGATATTTCATTACATATAATTTTAAAATGAAGGTATTTCTGAAGCTGCAATTTGAAAATGAATAACTTATGCATTAAAAAAGTAATTCTTCTCTCTTTTATAACTGAATAAAACACAGAAATGAAATAGTTCACTAGAATAACTTAATAGTCTTGGCCTGTGTTGTTTAATTAGAGCCTCAGCTTGTGCACTGAAAGGGTCTCAGGTTCAATTCCTTATCAAGGGCACATGCCTGGGTTGCAGATTCACTCTCTCGGCCTGGTCTGGGAGCTTATGGGAGGCAACCAATCCATGTGTCTCTCTCACAATGATACTTCCCTCTGTCCCTTCTTCCCTCCCTCCCTCTACCCTTGATCCCTTTCACTCTTTCTAAAAAATCAATGGAAAAATATCTTTGGGTGAGGATTAACAAAAAAGAAAAAAAAAAGAGTAACTTAATAATACAAGACTGTTAAATTTTTTTTTATTGACTCTGAAAATAATATATAGATTAAGGGAAACCGGGTTACCACAAAGTAGTTTTTTCTAAAATAGAACTAAAGAGATTGTTATCCCGAGTGTATGATAGTTTTAGATGCATTTTATATAAAAAGCACACAGAGTTTTAGTAAAAGCTTGTATGTTTCCTGTTGGAAAGTATTTAAAAATTTTGCTGTATAATAATAAGAGTAGAGCTAACAGAGCAAAGAATAGAGAACTTTTAGAGTTTTTTCCCCTTGCCTTTTCTTGGTTAATTTGTTATTTGTTTAAAAGACTAGTTGAAAATTTTATTGTTTCCAAAATGCCTTTCAAAGGGACCTGCTTTGTTTATTTCAGATTGTCTTTCTGTCAGGAAAGTTACTTACACAAAACAAGGGTTTGATATATAGGTATTTTAAGTGAACAGGGATTAAAATTGATAGGAAGACTGTGAGAAGATAAATATAACTTGTTGCTATATCAGTGCGGAATCTTGGATGCAAACAACATAATGACTCTAGCTAAAATAAAGCAAAAAGAAAAAAGGAATTATTTAAAAGGCAGTGGTGTAGACCACAAAATTAATGGGAAGGCTGGAGAACCAGGCTCAGAAAAGCAGAGAAAAAGGGAGACTAGATAACAACACTATGCCACCAAAGTCATGCTGTGGGAGGTCTTGCAGGATGCTGCAACTAGATATTCACCATATGAATTCTAAACTATCTCTTTATCTTGTCAAGATTCAAAGTTCTGACATAAGCTCAGGTTGGCTAGACATAGGTCATGTGATGACAGCAGGTCAGTATTAGTTCCTTCCTTCTATAATGGGATGTGTGGTTTTGCCTCCTGCTAGTAAGTCTTAATCATTGGTGGGTTCCTCAGAAGAGGAATGGGGATTTGATTCTGGCAGAAAAAAATGAGTGTCCACTAAGGGGAAAAGATAAATATGGGAAAATATGTTGATCATTTTTCTTTATGTTGCCTTAAATTCCTTATTTTAATAATTATTTGATCTGTTGCTAACTAGCAGTTTGAATCAGCATTCTTTTCTAAAAGTGCAAAAATCCTTAGAATTTGTGTAAAAGAAGTTTTTTAAAAAGAATAATTGATGGTTTGAGTAGTAATTCAGGAGAATAAAAGTCCAGTAATTTCGTGGTTATGGAATATTTTGGAAATGAAGTGATATGAGAGGCTATCTCTTTAAGGTTTAAAAAAAATTAATGCAGAATTATGATTTAAAGAATTTGAGCTGCACTCATTTATTTTTTTAAGAATATAATTCGGGTGCACGTGCGCGCGCGCGCGCGCACACACACACACACACACACACACACACACACACCTCTCCCCCCCCCCCCCCAAATATGGGAGGAAATAGCTTATGCATTTATTTGTTTACTAGAGGCCCGGTGCACAAAATTCGTGCACTTGGGGAGTGAGGTGCCCTCAGCTCAGCCTTGCACATACTCGCAGTCTGGGAGCCCTTGGGGGCTGTTGCACATCCTTAGTGTTGCCAAGGAGGTGGGAGAGGCTCCCACCACCACTGCTGCGCTTGCCAGCATGAGCCCAGCTTCTGGCTGAGTGGCGCCCCCCTGTAGTTAGTGCACATCATAGCGACCAGTTCCATCATTTGATCAATTTGCATATTAGCCTTTTATTATATAGGATAGGTTGAGAGGTTCGTCTTCAGTAAATATCTAGTAAGCATCAACTCTGCAAATGAACACTTGTGTAATACTTTTGTCATGGAGAATATAAAGTTGAATAGAAAATGGTGCCTGCCTTTAGGAAGCTCACATATACACAAATAATTATGACAATGTGGCAAGTATTCTGGCAGGTATGAATGAAACTTTCTGGAATTATAGGTGAAAGAAAACTTATATTTTCCAAGGAAAATGAAAAAGTCTTCCTAGTAGAAGTAATAACTGAAGGCCTTGACTGGTAGGCAGATATAAGGTGCGAGAACAGTGGGAGGAGACAAAATGAGGTGAGAAAAGGAAAAGTTGTATTTAGGTATGTTAGGTTTGATATGTAAGGAAGGTAGTGTGTTTCATATGTTACATAAAAGTATTGAAATGTTTGATATGGTACAGGGAACTAGTGAAAGAGTCTGATAGATGGAAGATCCTCAGTAAGTGTTTCTTGTTGATTTAAATTAAAAAAAAGATATGTTAGAATTGGATTATGGAGTTCCGGAAATTCTTGAATTCTATGGTATTTATATTGTGGGTAGTATGAAATCATAATCTATCATAAACCAGGTTTATGATAGAAGAAAGTATAGTGTATGACTATTCTGGTGAATTATGATAAAAGTAGTAGACAACAGTTATATAGTGCATACTATGTGGCAGGCACTATTCTAATTATTTTTATATGTATTAATTCACTTGATATTTAACCCTATGAGTTAAGTACTGTTATTCTTTACAGATGAAACTGTGACACAGAGAGTATAAAGTAATTGCCAAAGATCATTTAGCTAGCATTATAAACTATATTGTTCTTTTCTCTGGTTTTATTTTGGTTGTAACTACTCATTCTTAAGGGAGATGACAAAAGCATTGACTTTGGAGGATTATAGAATTTGAGTTCAGATATAGCTTTACTATTTCTTTGAAGTGGCTTCTTTGAGCTGCAGTTTCCCAATATTATGTAAACAAAGATAGAACAGCTGTTTACATATAATAAGGGCAGCTATATTTATAATCTATACTAGAGACCTGTTGCAGGAGGATTCCTGCAAGAATAGAGCTTCCTGCAGCCTGAGCAAAGCTCCCTCCCTTCTCTGCTGCCTCTCTCCCTTCTCCACTACCTGGCTGTCTCCCGTCTCCACTGCCTCACTCTGTGCAGATATGCAAATTACCCCCTTGGTTGGGTTAATATGCATACCCACTCTGATTGGCTTGTGGGCGTAGCGAAGGTGTGGTTAATTTGCATATTACTCTTTTATTAGATAGGATATATACAAGCTTAAGTGACTGGTCGACTGGTTGCTATGATACACACTGACCATTAGGGGGCAGATGCTTAATGCAAGAGCTCCCCCCTGGTGGTAGTGTGCTCCCACAGCCATTCTCCCGCAGTGCTTACCCCTAGCTTTCCCCCTTCGCCATTGGCCTCAATTACTGGCCAGGATGAGGAAACCCCCCTCCCCCAACCAGTGCACAAATTTGTGCACTGGGCCCTTAGTTATATAAATGTATTGAAAGTAATTACTTACTTCACTATTAAAATGTTCTTAGTTCTATGATGAATACTATGGTATATACAGAAAGATATAGCATGAACTTGTACTTGGCTTAAAGTTTAGTTCCACAGATGAAATTGTGAATTCCCATGTCTCTTGTGGTTCAGAGTTTGGGCTCTGGAAGAGGGGCCTGCACGCAAATGAAAGAGACAAGAAATAATTTGGAAATATTTGGGTGACCAGGCGGGAGCCCAGCTCAAAAGGAAGGACTCCACCTGGACTCTAGACTCCGCCATCCTTTTATTCAATTTGGGATGCACCTATAGTCCTTAGGACATGATTTACAGTAACAGGCAGACTATCTTATCAGTAAGGATTTCCATGACTGTCTGGTGGGGAAGTTGCTTCAGCTACCATTGTCTGGACTAAACAGTGGGTGTGCAGCTCTGACTTTTGCCAGAGCTCAAGGGTCACCAGCCCTCCGGGATCCTTGTTCCATACCTCTCTGCTAATGAAGACATTGGGCAGCTTCCTGCAGAAACAAATGTACATGAAATAATTAAAATGGTATGTTACTCTTCAATTATTTGGGGGAGATTAATAAGAACTATAGTATTTGAAGGATGAAGGAGCTGAACTTGGAGAAGCATAAATATATGATAGATGGAAGGGAAGGAAGACTGTCAATATAAGTTAAATTGAAAACTGTGATAGCAATATGTCTTTTTTTTTTCACCCTTTCTCTAAGTTATGGCCTTGTATATGGTATTTCATAATTCCCAAAAATATTTTATTGATGAAGGGAAGTCAGGAAGGAGTTGAAAATATTTGAGGTAGGGAGCTGTGGGACAGCAGTAGCTCATATTATTTATTTCTATCCAGCCTTATTTCAGAAGTATTTAAGACTAGAGGCCCGGTGCATGAAATTTGTGCAAGGGTTTGTGTGTCCTCAGCGTAGCCTGCACCCTCTCCAATCTGGGACCCCTTGAGGAATGTCCAATTGCCCCTCTCACAGTCCAGACTGCTGGCTCCCAACTGCCCTCCCCTACTGGCCTGATCACCCACAACTACCCTACCTTGGATGCCTGGTTACTCCCATCTGCCTTCCCCTGCTGGCCATCTTGTGGCAGCCATCTTGTGTCCACATGGGGCCAGCTATCTTTGACCACATGGGGGCAGCCATCTTGAGTGTTGGAGTGATGGTCAATTTGCATATAACTTATTAGATTAGATGGAATGAGGCACAGTGGTTTGGAATTGATTTTATGGGCAGTGATTGTATAGATCATTAAGCAAATTGAAAAAAGTCAAATTTATATGTTTTATAAATATAGCCTAAGTATAGTATTTTGTTTTAAACAGTTCTATTGAATATTAACATACTATAACATTTACCTTTTAAAATTATAATTTATTTTTTTTTGTACATTTACAAGGTTGTTCAACCATCCCCACAAATCAATTTTAGAACATTTTTATCACTCCCAAAAGAAACCTCATATCCATTAACCATCAACTCTTCATGCTTTATGCCCTCATCTCTTGGTAACCACAAATTTACTGCCTGTCTTTAGATGGCCTTGCCTTTTCTGGCCATTTCTTATCAATGGTTTGTGGTCATTTCTGACTGGCTTCTTTAATGAGGCAAATATTGACTGCTGTATTTTTTTTAGTGGTGGATAGTTGGGCGTATACTAGCAAAGAATTTGGGAAAACATTGCCAAGAATCTTTTATCTCTTTTTTAAATTTTACTATTTAAAGTATTACATATAGTAATTATAGGAATGGATAGAGGAATTTTACTGAATATAAGAGTAATACGCAAATTGATTATACCTCTGTTACTCCAACAAACCACGCCCACAAAAGCCACACACATCAGCCAATCAGGAGCAAATATGCAATTAAACTCCAACCAGGATGGCTGCAGCCACTGAGAGCAGGAGGGAGGCTTGAGTTTCCCAGGCAATAGGGGAAGCCAAGCTTTCTGACTGCCCTTGCCGGCCTATGCCTCCATTCAATGCTACAAAGTTTCAATTATAGAAGATATATAAATTCCAAAAGAAATGGCTGCCGCCACTGAGTAAGCAAAAGGCTTGGCTCCGCTCCAGGCTATGAAGTTTCAATAAATAAATTCCAGATACCAGGGTCTCTGTTTGAGTCGCTGGGGAGTGTGGCCAGCCTGAAAACCACCACAGGCCCCTTGCCCAGGCAGCCCCATGCCCCAAGGGAACCCCCACCTTGATCTGGGACACCGTTCAGGGCAAACCAGCCGGTCCCCACCCGTGCACCAGGCCTCTATCCTATCTAATAAAAGAGTAATATACAGATTGACCATCACTCCAACACACAAGATGGCTGCCCCCAGGTGGTCAAGATGGCCAGCAGATGAGGGCAGTTGGGAGGGACCAGGATGGCAGAGGAGGGAAGTTGAGGGTGACTGGGCCTCCAGGGAATGGCAGTTGGTGGGGACCCAGGCCTTCAGGGAAGGGCAGATAGGGGTGATCAGGCCTGCAGGGAAGGGCTATTGGGAGGGACCAGGCCTACAGGGGAGGGCAGTTGGAAAGGGCCAGGCCTCAAGGTAGGGGAGTTGGATGAGATCAAGCCTGCAGGGGAGGGCAGTTAGGGGTGACCAGGCCAGGCCAGCAGAGGAGTGAAGTTGGGGCCAAACAGACTGGCAGGGGAGCAATTAGCCATTAATCAGGCTGGCAGGGAGTGGTTAGGGAGTGATCAGGCTGGCAGGCAGAAGCAGTTAGGGGCAATCAGGAAGGCAGGCAGGAGAGCAGTAGGGAGCCAACACCCCTGGATTGTGAGAGGGATGTCCGACTGCCTGTTCAGGCCCGATCCTACTGGGATTGGGTCTAAAAGGGCAGTTGGACATCCCTCGAGGGGTCCCAGATTAGAGAGGGTGCAGGCTGGACTGATGGACACCCCCCTCCTCCCCTTGAACGAATTTCGTGCACCGGGCCTCTAGTAAAAGAAATAAAGAAAAATGATACTGGGAAAGAAATGTTGAATGAATACTTAAGTGAGTGCAATTCACTGTTGTCTTTAATCCTCATGACAGCCTTGTGAATTAGAAGTAAAATGTATGATCACAATGTAGTAAATGCTGGAACAGATATTTTACTCACAACTTTTCTTAAAATTGATTTTATTGGGGTGACACTGGTTAATGAAATTATATAGGTTTCAGTTGTACGATTCGGTAATATATTATCTGTATGTTTTATTATCTATCTGTTCACCACTCCAGATTGTCTCCTTCCATCTCCATTGATCTCCTCTTTACCCTCTTCTACCTCTTCCAACCCACCTTTCCTTCTGGTAATCATACTGTTTGCCTGTGAGTTGGCTTTTTTTTTCTTTTTCTCAATTTCTTCTCCTTTTTCACCCAGTCTTTCAACCCCTGTCTCCTAAGAAAGCTGCCAGTCTGTTCTCTGTATCTATGAATCTCTTTATATTTTATTTGTTTATTTTCTTCATTAGATTCCACATATAAATGAAATCATATGGTACTTGTCTTTCTCTTACTGGCTTATTTCACTTAGCATAATGCTCACCAGGTTCATCCATGCTATGGCAAAAGTAAGGGTTCCTTCTTTTTTACTGATGAGTAGTATTTCATTGTGTAAATTGTACCACAACTTTTTTATCCACTCATCTACTGATGGACAGATGCTCTGCATCCTTATCTCAGTTAATATAAGTAATGTTACAATCAACATAGGGACACTTACAATTTTTTGAATCAGTATTTTGGGTTTCCTCAGTATATTCCCAGAAGTGGAATTGCTGGGTCATAAGCCATATATATATATATATATATATATATATATATATATATATATATATACACACACATATATATATATATAATACACACACACAAATTTGTGTGTGTGTGTGTGTGTGTGTGTGTGTATATATATATATATATATATATGGGGGTGCATGAAGTTTGTGCATGGGGGGAGGGGAAGGGAGGGTGTCCCTCAGCCCAGCAGGCATTCTCCCCAATCTGGGACCCCTGAAGGGATGTCTGACTGCCCTCTCACAATCCAGGACTGCTGGCTCCCAACTGCTCACCTGATTGCCCCTAACTGCTTCTGCATGCCAGCCTGATCACCCCCTAACCACTCCCCTGCCAGTCTGATTGATGTCTAACTGCTCCCATGCCAGCCTGTTTGCCCCAGTTTCACTCCTCTGCTGGCCTGGTCACCCCTAACTGCCTTCTCCTGCAGGCTTGATCACCCCCAACTGCCCTCCCTTGCTGGCCTGGTCTCTCCCAACTGCCCTTCTCTGCTGCCCATCTTGTGGCAGTTGCGGGGGCGGGACCCAGGCCTGCAGAGGGGAGCAGTTGGGGGGGATCAGCTCTGCAGGGAAGGGCATTTAGGGGTGAGCAGGCCTGCAGGGGAGGGCATTTAGGGGTGATCAGGTCTGCAGGGGAAGGCAGTTAGGAACAGACAGGCTGTCAGGGGAGTGGTTAGGGGGTAATTAGGTTGGCAGGCAGAAGTGGTTAGGGGCAATCAGGAAGGCAGGCAGGCGAGCAGTTGGGAGCCAGCAGTCCTGGATTATGAGAAGGATCCCAGATTGGAGAGGTTGCAGGCTGGGCTGAGCGAAACCCCCAAAATTCATGCTTTGGGCCTCTAGTATATAATAATAGAAGTGTAATATGCTAATTAGACTGCATGTCCTTTTGGATGAAAATGGGGCAGAGAGGAAAGCCTGGGTTCCTGGTGCCTGCTGGCAGCCAGAGGGTGGCCTGTGTTCCAAGTGCCAGAGGGAAGCTGGTGTCATTGGTCAACATGAACATCATAGATTTTGAGTATGGGTTTTCTACTTTACAAGATCTGTGTATTGCACCACTGAAAGTATATGAGTGTTAGAATGTCTCTTTTAAGTCTGAGAGTTATAAGTTCCTATTCTGATTTTTTAATTCTTGTGAGATATTTTCTTAATGCTTTCTGGAACTTTGATTCTCTCTGAACTTCGGATTTTTTTGAGTATTTTCAAAGTCTAATTTTCAAAATATTTTTTAAAGTTTCCTAATAATATGAGCATTTTTAAAAAGTCAATTTTTTCTTTTGTCATCTAGTTCTTTGCTATCTCTCCACCAGAAAAAAATGTGAGGTTTCGAGGGCTCAGCCTAACTCAGCAAATTTTTTCTCCATTTTCATATATGACCATCTCTATTTTTCATTTATTTGATTTTTGATAATTTTTAATTGAATTTATTGGGGTGACATTGGTTAATTGAATTATATAGTTTTCAGGTCCTATAATACATTTCTGTATATTGTATTATGTGTTCACCCCAAGTTAAGTTTCATTTCATCACCATTAATCTCCCCTTTACCCTCTTCTGCCTCCCTCCATCTTTCTTTCCCTCTAGTCATTACCATACTGTTGTCTATTAGGTGTTTTGTGTGTGTTTTTTCCCCTAATTCCTCCACCTTTTTTATTTTCTTTATTTTTTAGATTGTATTCTACATATCACATTTTTCTTTTACCCAGGAATCAAGTGAATTCTTAGAGGCTAATTAACTTTTAAGGTTAAGTGAACAAAGACATTTCCCTTCACATTTTAAAAAAATTGGTGAAAATACTGCCATCTCTGATAGTCATTAAATTCTGTAATTTAGTGATGTATATCCATTGTATTCAGACTTCACTGGATTTTGTTTTTACTGGCCAGTTATCTCCTAAGTAGTTACCGCCAATGCGCTGTTTGTCTTTTTATTATTTGTTATTGTAAAAATGTAGGCAGAATTCACTGTGGTAAAACATTTAAAAAACTGTACTTATTAAATTGTAATGCATTCAATATACTTATTCAAATTGTAATGCGTTATATGTTTTTAATCTTGCCCTTTTACTTTTATAAGATGTAGAATACTTGAAAGAAACATTGTTTTGTACCTTGTTTTGTTCAATTAGCAATGCAATTTGGGGATTGTTTCTATCAGTACATAAGAATTCTTCAATCTTTTTTTAATAGCTATGTAATATTTTATAGTATAAATTTAGCATATTTAACTAGTTTCTCATTTGATGGTTATTTAAATTATTTCCAGTCTTTTGCTGTTATAAGCAAGATTGTAGCAAAAAAGATGCAATATATACATCTAACATGTATATGTACAATAACATGGCTTTGTTATATGTTACTTCAAATATGTATTAATATCTCTACAGGATCAGTTTCTAGACATGGGAGTGCTGGTTAAAAGCTATGGGTATTTATAATTTTGAAAGTAGAGATGTTTAAGTGAATTGAAGCTATGGAATCTTATGTATTATTTACCCACCATGGAACTTTATAATAAATGAAACTGTAAGAATTAAATTAATAATTGCTAAGATGTAAGTGAAATCCTTCTAAAATTCTTTTTATTTTCCAGGTATACAAAAATAGGATATGCTGGAAATACAGAACCACAGTTTATCATCCCTTCCTGTAAGTGTTCCTTTTAAGCCACAAATTAACAAATTTAAAGATCTTTTCATAATTAAAGAAAAAGGTAATAATTTCTGATACACAGTACTATTTAATCCTTTAAATACTAAGGTTTGCAAACTTTAAGTGTGGCCTCATTTCTGCACCTTTAATCATTCATTTCAGCTCTCTGTTTTGCTCCATTTACCAAATCTTCCAAGTATCTTTTTAAAGATAAAATGAAGAAATTAAACAAGCTTCTGCTTTAAGATATTGCTGTTAACAGTATGTGCTTTTAAACTAACTGTTAAGAAGTGCATCCCCATCACACACTTATGGAGACTGTCCTTTGGTTTTTGGATATGTTTACTTTTTGCAGGGCCTTGTGCTTGTTGACGTCCTGACCAAAGCTCATGCTTTAAAATAAGGACGGAATTTCATCTTTAGAGATGTTGACTTCAGCTGTTTTCTAATATCTTATAACCACCCATTGTTATTATTCTGTCCTATTTTGTCTACGTGAATTGAACATCAACTTTCAGTAGTTTGTTTTTCAGTAGTTTTTAAAAAATACTCTCATACTTGACTTTGTTAGTGCTTTTATTTGTTAGCATGGATTATATATATATCTGGTCCTTGGCATACTTTAGTACTTTTGATTTTCAAATGATTCATCTTTTTCATGCTATATAGTAACACCTGTGATTTACTTATTCTAATGTTGAATTCAAACTTTAACTTTTATTAGATGACAGACTTTTTGAACCTTTGCTTGGTGGTGCTAACTCTAGCACAATTTAATTTTGGGAGTGTCAGTAGTTTTGCACAGTAGTATTTATGTGACTGTTTGAATATTTTTGTGTGTTCTTTTTATGAAAATGAGAAAGAAATGGAAAAATAAACATGCAGAGAGGATTGAAAGCAGTTGACGTTCCAGAATTAGTGAAGTTGAGAACTAGATAGAAATTATTAGGCTTGCCAAAGACTGCACATCTTTAGTCTCAGTTGGGTACTAATTGGACATGAATAGCTTATTGGTATACTCTTCTAGGAATTTATTTTATAAGAAATTAGTCTACTACCTAAGTCTAATTCTTTAATACCTAGAAAGGATTTTAGATGACAAAGATGATATAGCTTATTCATGTCAGAATAGTGGCCTTAGTTTGATAGTGATTTGCTTTTCTTTACTTTTCCTCACATTTATATATCAATTTATTGATTGTTGTTTTTGATGACAAATATTGGCTCTATTGCTGACTTGTATAGAAGTACTTTTATAGACTAGTACCTGACTTTAGTACTTGGCAAAAGTAGGTTTATAGTATGTGAACACAGTTTATTCTTTTAGTATTTATTTGTATTACAATTGTTAACCAAGTTTTGCCCACCCTGTATTTGAGTTTAGTGATGTTAGACCATTGTATATTCTTGTATTAGTTTCCTAAGGCTGCTGTAACAAAATACCAAATATTGGGTGGATTAAAACAACAAGAGACTTAAGTTCTGGAGGCTAGAAGTCCAAAACCAAGTTTCCAACATGGCCATGATCTTGCTGACAGATCTAGATGAGAAACCTTGCCTCTTCTAGCTACTGGTGTTTGCTGATAGTCCTGGACATTCCTTGGCTTGTATGTACAATAACTTGGCTGTCTCCTCCTTGTGTGTTTCCAGATTGCCTTCTGTATGGCTTTCTGTGTCCAAATTACCTCTTTTTGTAAGGACAGTAGTCATTGGAGTAGGGCCCACCCTAATAACCTTATTTTAACTGGCTAGACCCTACTTCCAGATAAGGTCACATTCTGTGGTTAGGGCTTCAACATATCTTTTTTTGCAGGACACAACTCAGCCTATTTCTGGTTTTGCAATCTCTTAATATGTAATCTTTTATAAGGCATTATGTTGTGATTAAACAATTATTTTAGGAGATTACTGATATGTCACTTTTATCTTTTCAAAATTTGGTTTTGCTTATGTTATCAAGTGGCTATATCTAGTGTTTATTGGAGACCTTTAAAATCTTGATCTTTTAAACCTAAACCTTAGGTTCTCGTCATCATTGTACCCATCTCTATTTTGTCTCTCTGTCAATATTTTAGTTTTATTGTCTTTATTTTTCCAGTGTACATTCAGTGTTATCTTCAGTTATATAGCATAGTGGTTAGATAATCATATACTTGACAAAGTGTTCCTCGATATTTCCAGTTACCCAGCTGGTAGTTTTCATTGTCTTATTATAAGAAGTTGCAGCATGTTAACAATTTTATTTGCCTTCTGAAAGGAAGTTTTTTATTTTGAAGTTTTTTCACCCAACTTGTATTTTAATACTGTAGGTACAGAGTTTATAATCAGCAGATATAGTCATGCTACTGATGAGCATAAATATTTGATCTGGAAAGGCTGTAGATATGGTTCAAAGTTATTTTTATGTATCTTTGTTTTCCAGGAAATTTATAATGAATTATCTGGATGTCTATGGACATTATAAATGAACTAAGGTCTGGTGCATGGATTTGTGCCCTGGTGAGGTCCCTCAGCCTGGCTTGTGCCCTCTTGTAATTCAGGATCCCTTGGGGGATGTTGGAGGCCCCGTGCACGGATATGGCCTTATCCCCGCAGGCTAGACTGAAGGACTCCACTGGTGCACGAATTCATGCAGTGGGCCTCTAGTATACATTATTAGATCTTTGGTTAATCTCTTCCCCCCATCACCCCTTTCCCCTGAGATTCATCAGTCTATTCCATGTTTCCATGCCTTTGCATTGAGTATCTGCCCCCTGGTATCAGTGCCCGTCATAGCTACCAGTCAAATGGTTGAACGAACCATTGCTTAGGCTTTTATATTTTATATTTTTTAAGAGGTTTCTAACATTTAGGAATAGAATGTGGATTTAGAATTTCTTCAGTAACTTTTACCCACTTCATTAAGTATATAACTGTTACTAAATGAAAGTATAACAGTTGAATGCCAGATTAACTTAAGTGTTTGCATTTTTTATTATTTACATTATAGATATTACAGATAGGTATTATGTATAGGTAATTATAGTAACAATGAAGGACTGCTTAACTTGGAGGATTTATAAACATAACTTAATTAGGAAATATGTAATAAGTTTTACATATAGAACTGTATGCTGAATTTCTGAAGTTTTTTTTAAGGGGATTATTACATAGGCTTTACCTAAATGATTTGGGAAAAAAACTTTTTCTTGTATATGATTAAAGTTTAATAGAACCTTATGCTAGTGTTATATTGAAATTACTAATCTGTGATAGTATAATTAGAATAGACATATGAATGCTTTTATTTATTTTAACAATATAGTTTTATTGATTTCAGAAAGGAAGGGGGAGAGAAACATCAATAATGAGAGAGAAGCATTGATTAGCTGCCTCCTGCACGCCCCCCATTGGGGATCAAGCCTACAACCTGGGTATGTGCCCTGATCCATGACCTCCTGGTTCATAGGTCCACATTCAACCACTGAGCCATGCTGTCTGGGCGTGAAGAAAGCTTAAAAAAAAAATTCCCCTTGTAATTTTTGTATTGTCATTAATTAGTGTATTTAAATTTTTTCTTTCTGAAAGTCCATCAGGCATATGTTGATTTGGTGGGATTATAAAATCAAAGTAGATCTTAACATAGTATTAAAAAATATATCTGAAACATTTCCATAGCCATACTTCTTTTTTTGGCTTTTATCATTTGAGACATTGTCTTTGTATTGAGATTTAATTGTGTTAAATGAATTGGGTCATTTTTTTTTTTTTCCCCTTTTACCTATGTGCTTTAGTTTGGCAATTTAAATATGCTAGATCATGTTTTGTTTAATAGCACTTTATAATGGAAAAACTATTTTATAAATTTGTTCCACCTGAAAATAATAACATTTTTGACATGTATAAATAACTTTTATTTTAAAGGTATTGCTATTAAGGAGTCAGCAAAAGTGGGTGATCAAGCTCAAAGGAGGGTGTTGAAAGGTGTTGATGACTTAGACTTCTTCATTGGTGATGAAGCAATAGAAAAACCTACATATGCAACAAAGGTATATTTTATGATTTGTAAATTATAAATAACATTTTCTTTCAAAAATTAGTTTAGAATTGTGCCATTTGGAATTTCACGCTGTTATAGGCCTGATAGCTTCAACCTCTTCTCAATAGAAATTTCTCCTATCCTGTGGCCCCACCCAACTTAGCTTTAACTTTATTTTTTTTTCCAAGTGGAAAATTTCAGCCTACCCAAGTGAGAATTTACTTTTCCATACCTACTAGATCTCAGAATCATCAGTGTGATTGCCTTTCTCATTGCCACATTTAGAGACATTTCCCATAAGCATTCAAACCTGTACCATTCTCTCCTTTTTGAAGCTTATGTCACCTGGAAGTGCTGCTCTTTTTTCCCTTCTTTTTCTTTTTCTCTTTCTTATCCTACCATTCTACCCTTCTTCCTTTGTGTTGAGGTATAATTTGTATGTAGTCAAATAGGTAAGTCTTAATTATATAGTTAAAATTTTTTATGACTCCAGCCGTAAAAGTTCAGGATAGAGAGTAAATCTAGTAATCTAGAGGCTTTTCTTGTGCCTATTCCCACAATTACCACCCCTACCCATACCAAAAGGTAAATACTCTTCTGACATTTATGATCTTATTTTTGAACATTGACTGCCTCATTTGCAAATTTCTTCCTTTGTACCTCATTTCTTTTATTCTCATAATTTATTAATGAACACTACCATATGTAAAAAATTTGGTTAAGTGCTGAGAATACAATGATAAATAACAAAATGACTTTCCTGATGAGGCAATTATAATATGGAAAGGAATACACTGAAGAAATAATTATAGGTGTTAAGGGTGTTACAAAAAGGAAAGTACAGAATAACTCTGGGAATATATATCAAGAGTAGCTAACCTATTTTGTGGACTCAGAAAAATCTTTAAGGAGTAAATCTTTAAGCTGAGGCTTGAATAATAAATAGGTGGTGGATGAATTGTGCAGAGATTCCAGTATTCAGGAAGGCATTAAAGTATGAGGGGAGCCTGAAACTGAATGACCAGTGTGCCTAAAGCATAGAGGAAGTGGAAAGAAGTGAGGAAGCTGAACAGGTAGACCAGGATAAGATTGCTGAAAGTGTTGTTAGGCCATGTTAAAAAATTTAACTCTGTCCTTTGGGTAACATTAATGGTTTTAAGTAGTGATTAAAAGCACAATTATTGAAGTATATTGGCTTGGCTGGAATTCTGGCTGTGCAATGTTTTGTTTTTTTGTTTTTTTCCCCTTCAGAGAGGAAAGGAGAGGCATAGAGAGAAATATCAATGATGACAATCATTGATTGGCTGCGTCCTGCATGGACCCTAATCGGGATCGAGCCTGCCACTCGGGCATGTGCCCTTGACTAGAATTGAACTTGGGACCTTTTAGCCTACAAGCTGACGCTCTATCCACTGAGCCAAACCAGCTAGAGCTGGCTGTGCAACTTTATAGCTTTGTGGTATCATTCAGTAACTTAATATTTCTGAGTTTTTGTTTCTTTATCTGTTAAATGGAGATAGTACAGGATTGTTGTAGATTTAATGAGATGATGCATATCGAATAATTGTTATGGTGCTTTGTACATAATGAATACTCACATATATTGGCTGTTTTTATTATTTATTTATTTATTTATTTAAAATATATTTTATTGATTTTTTTACAGAGAGGAAGGGAGAGCGATAGAAAGTTAGAAACCAATGTACTAGAGGCCCGGTGCATGAAACTGGAGCAAGGGTAATGGGGGGTAGTAGTCCATAGTCCAGCCTGCACCCTCTTCAATCTGGTACCCCTCGAGGGATGTCTGACTGCCCGTTTAGGCCTGATCCAGGTGGGCAGTCGGTCATTCCTCTCACAATCCAGGACTGCTGCCTCCCAACTACTCATCTGCCTGCCTTCCTGATTGCCCCTAACTGCTCCTGCCTGCCAGCTTGATCACCCCCTAACCATTCCCCTGCCAGCTTGATTGATGTCTAACTGCTCCCATGCCAGCCTGTTTGCCCCCAACTTCACTCCTCTGCTGGCCTGGTCACCCCTAACTCCCCTTCCCTGTAGGCTTGATCACCCCCAACTATCCTTCCTTGCAGGCCTTATCCCTCCCAACTACCCTCCCCTGTAGGCCTGCTCCTCCCCTAACAGCCCTCCCCTGCAGGCCTGGTCACCCCTAACTGCCCTTCGCTGGAGGCCTGGTCCCCCCCACCCCCAACTACTCTCCCCTGCAGACCTGGGTCCTACCCAACTGCCTTTCCCTGCAGGCCCAGTCACCCCCAACTGCCCTCCCTTTCAGGCCTGGTCCCTCCCAACTGCCCTCCTCTGCTGGCCATCTTATGGTGGCCATCTTGTCTCCACATGGGGGCAGCTGTCTTCTTGTGTGTTGGAGTGGTGGTCAATCTGCATATTACTCTTTTATCAGATGGGATTGAGGCTTGGTGCATGGGAGGGGGCCAGCTGGCTTGCCCTGAAGAGTGTCCCGGATCAGGGTGGGGGTTCCCTTAGGGCATGGGGCAGCCTGGGAGAGGGGCCTGTGGTGGTTTTCAGGCTGGCCATGACCCCCCTGGCGACCCAAGCGGAGGCCCTGGTATCTGGGACTTACTTATCTTCTACAATTGAAACTTTGTAGTTTGGAGCAGAGCCAAGCCTTCTGCTCACTTCCTAGCGACAGCCATTTTTGTTGGGATTTATTTATCTTCTATAATTGAAACTTTGTAGCATTGAGTGGAGGCCTAGGCCAGCAAGGGCAGGCGGAAAGCTTGGCTTCTTCCATTGCCTGGGAAACCCAAGTCTCCCTCCTGCTCTCAGTGGCCATAGCCATCTTGGTTGGGTTTATTTGCATATTTGCTCCTGATTGGCTGGTGGATGTGGCTTGTCGGTATAGTAGGGTTTATTTGCGTATCTGCTCCTGATTGGTGGGTGTGGCTTGTGGCTGTAGGGGTAATTTACATATTACTCTTTTATTAGATAGGATTTATTGGATAGGATGAAAGAAACATTGATCAGCTGCCTCCTGCACACCCCCTACTGGGGATGTGCCTGTAACTAAGGTATATGCCATTGACCAGAATCGAACCTAGGACCCTTCAGTTCGCAGTCTGATGCTCTATCCACTGAGCCAAACCAGTTAGGGCATTGGCTGTTTTTGTTATTTGGGGACACAGCATCATTCTGGGAAGACCAGACTATTCTAATTGCTAAGGCAAGGAATATTAGTGAGTTGGACTACAGTTATGGCAGTAGGCATAGAGAGAAACAGAAATTGTGTGTGTGCACACAAACATTTAACTTTCATCATAGGGGCTTTCAGTCATGATGGCAGCATAGGTAAATATAGTACTCACTTCCACAACCCAATCAAAATTATAACTAAACCATAAGACAACCATTATTTAGAACCACCTAAAATCCGGCTGTGGAAGTCTTACAACCAGGGAGTTAATGAAGAAGCGACATTGAGACTGCTAAGGGGTGGATTTGCTGAATGTGTGGTCCCATACTCACATTATATCTCAGCTGCAGAGATCTGCCTTTAGTAGTGAGGGGTCCCAGCCCCACATCAGGTCCCCTGGCCCAGGGTTCCAATGTCAAAAAGAGAAGTCCCCCTAACTTTGGGCTGTGAAAACCAGTGGGATTGAGGCTGAGGGAGATGGTAGAATGCTGGAGTCCCAGGCAGTTCCTTTTAACACGTTAAGCGCCATGTCAGTTACCGGTGACTAACACTATACCGTTCGTCCAGTCTGATCAGTCAGTGGTGCCACCAGTATATTGGTGAAATCGGATATTGCAGGCTAAATGGAAAGGAAGACAAAAGAGGCTTGGCAGATAATATGTTAAAGGGCTCACAAATGGACTTATTCGGACTCACTCCCTTTGAGCTCTTATCACTGGGCAACAGCATGAAAAAGGAACCAGAGACATAGGCGAAGGAACTGAAATGTCTAGCATCAGGGCGAGAGCTGGTGAGGCAGCTTTCTTCCAGACAGAAGTGCTGGCAGAGGCCATTGTTGCCTTGATGAGCTCTCCACCTCCACAGACCCATTATGTCTGAGTTTCCATCAGCTTGGCTAACACTGTCCACTTCTCCCCACCTTGTGATTCCTTGAGGCCACACCCACTCTGCCCAATTTAAGGAGTACCCATGCTGTTTCTAGTGACTTTTCTGTATGAATGGCTTGTCTTGGTTCATGTTTTAGATTTTCCTAAAAGTCTTTCAAACAAGCAGCACCGGGACTCAGCATACCCCATACCTCTCACTAAGTGGCCCCAGGCCTGGCACCAGCAGCAGCTAGCCTTGATTTGTAGCTTGGCCTCTCCTGGGTCAACACAAGTAGCAGACATTTGCAGATTGCTTTGTAGTTCATGTCAGATAGCTCTGGGCAGTAACAGGCAATGGTGGATTTTGGACTGCACAGCCCTGGAGGCCTGAGCGCCCGCACATCAAAGGACAGCTTTTGATCACATTGAAGCATCACCTCACAAACAACTCCACAAGTGACACACTAAAAGGACAAATTCAGTGGGCACCAGAGCCCAGCTGAAGTAAGTCCTACTCTGTGGGTTGGGCCCCTGCATAGCTGATCCTCCCTGATGGTCAGAGGTCAGTGGTCTGTGGTCACAGCCCATCCTTGCAGCTGATGGGCCTGGGGATAAATCATTCCTATTGATGTTCCAACAGCAATCAAAAGCTCAACTATAAGAGGAGGGTGAACACAGCCCACACAGGGGTCACACCCCAATTGCCCATCTTGGGTTATCAGAAAGGCTATGTCACTAGGCCCTACGCAACACCTATTATATTAGGCTACTCTACAAGCCTGGGAGATGTAGTGCTCTACATAATGCATAGAAACAAACATAGGAAGGTTGCCAAAATGAGGAGACAAACATGTCCCAAATGAAAGAACAGAACTCAACTCCAGAAAGAGAACTAAATGTATTATAGACTAGAGACCCATTGCAGGAAGATTCCTGAAAGAATAGAGCTTCCTGCGGCCTGAGCAAAGCTCCCTCCTTTCTCTGCTGCCTTGCTCCCTTCTCTACTACCTCACTCTCTCCTGTCTCCGCTGCCTTGCTCCCGTCTCCACTGCCTTGCTCCCCACTCCTGCCTCCTCTGTCTCACTCCCTTCTCCTCTGCCTCACTCCCTTCTCCTCTGCCTTACTCCCATCTCCGCTGCCTCACTCCCTCCCTTCTCCCCTGCCTGCTTACTTCTCCATAGCTTTGCTCCCTTCTGTAGTGCTTGGCTTCCTTCTATGCCACAGTCTTCTGTGCACGAATATGCAAATTAACCACCATCTTGGTCAGGTTAATTTGCATACTCATTCTGAGTGGCTTATGGGTGTAGCGAAGGTATGGTCAATTTGCATATTACTCTTTTATTAGATAGGATAAGCAATCTACTAGATGAAGAGTTCCAAACACTGCTTATAAGGATGCTCAGTAAACTTAGAACCTCACAGTATGAAAAAGGATCATTCAGATGTGAAGGCTACATTAATTGAAACAAAGAATAATTTACAGGGATTCAATAGTAGAGTAGAGGATGTCGAGATAAAATCAGCTATCTGGAATATGAAGAAACCAAAAACACCAACTAGAAGAGCAAAAAGAAAGAATATGAAGATAGTGTAAGGAGCTTCTGGGACAACTTCAAGTATATCAATATTCACATCATGGGGATTCTGGAAGAAGAGAAGGAGCAAGATTTTAAAAACCTATTTGAGAGAATAATGACAAAAACTTCCCTTAATGGTGGAAGAAATAGACATACAAGTCCAGGAAGCTTAGAGAGTCTCAAAGTGAATCCAAAGAGTCCCAAACCAAAACACATCATTAAAATGCCAAAGGTTAAAGACAGAGAATCTTAAAATCAGCAAGAAAAAAGCAGTTAGTTCAAGAGAGCTCCCATAAGACTGTCAGCTGACTTCCTCAACAGCAACTTTGCAGGCCAGAAGGGGATGGCAAGAACTACTCAAAGTGAAGAACAAGGACCTACATCCAAGATTACCCAGCAAAGCTGTCATTTAGAATGGAATGACATAAAGAGCCTCCTAGACAATAAAATGCTAAAGGAATTCATCATCACCAAACAAGTAATATAAGAAATGTTGATGAGTTTTCTTTTTAAGGAAAAAAGATAAAAATCTGAACAACAAAATGACAATAAGTACATATCTATCAATAATTGAATCTAAAAGACAAAATAAGCAGCACAGAAACAGCCTCATAGGTACAGAGAACATTTTGATTGTTGCCAGAAAGGAGGGGGATTGGGAGAATGGGTGAAAAAGGTGAAAAGATTAAGAAGTATAAATTGGTTGTTACAGAATAGTCATGAGGATGTAAAGTGCAGCATAGGGAATATAGTTAGTAATCTGTAATAATAAAAGTGTAATATGCTAATTAGACTGGATGTCCAGAGGATGATCTGGATGAAGCTGGGGCTGCAAGGCAAGCCCAGGTCATGGGTGCCAGAGGAAGGCTGGTGCTGGCAGCCAGGGGAAGGAAGGCCTACTTTTTCATGAATATCATATCTGAGGCTCTAGTATTCTAATAACTATGTATGGTATCATGGGTGAGATTTATCCAGATGATCACTTAGTAAGTTATGGAATATCTAATTGCTGGGGTGTATATATGAAATTAATATAATAATGTATGTCAAAGTAATTGAAACAATGGTTTGAAAATGGGGAAAAATAAACCTTTGTCATGGGAAACTTTATATATAAAAATAGAGGAAAGAATATAATGAACTCCAGGTATCCATCTCAGAGCAGTGGAAGTTATCAACAACCTTGGAGCACCCTTGTTTTATCAGGTCACCCTGTTACCCCCAGATTATTTCAAAGTAAATTCCAAATATTGTTTTACCTGTAAACACTTACCTTTAAAGGTAAGGACTTAAAAATATATTTTAAATATATTACCCCTGCATACAGTGCAGTTTCTTAATATTATCTAAAATCTAGTCTGCTCAAATTTCTCTGATTATTAATCTGTTTGAATCAAGATTCAAACATTGTCTACTCATTGGATTTGGTTGGTAAATCTCTTCAATCTTTTTATAGGTTCTTCTCTGTATGTATGTTTCTTCTTTCCTTTTAAAGTTTCAATCTTCACTTGATATGCTTATTGATTTTTTTAAAGTGGGGGAAGAAAGGAGGTAGAGAAAGAGCGGGTATGGGTCTGGTAGATCAGTGTAAGAGAGAGCATCGATTGGTTGCCTTCCATACATGCCTTGACCAGGTATTGATCCCAAAATCTAGGCAAGTGCTTTGACAAGCAATTGAACCCACAAACTTTCGGTATACAGGATGATGCTCCAAATCATCCTGAAAATTTTTGGTTGTCTTGTTAAATGACTCATATTCTGGATTCTGATGATTGCATCCTTGTGTCATTTAATGTGATCCTCTACTTTCTGTATTTACTTTGGGGGGAGGGAGTGTTGTAAAATGGTGGTTAAATCTAGAAGTTGATTAGATTTTTTATAAAGATTATATATATTGCCAAGAATAAAAAAGTGGATATTTAGGAGTAACAGGGAATGGTTAACAAGATATTGGAGGAAGAACTACCACCTAGTAATTGAGGATAATTCTCAGTTCTTGGAAAGTTTCCTTGCTCCTCATTTCTTGAGATTGAGAACATTTAAGGAGAAACACTTTTGGCTGGGGTATGATATAGGGAGGAGAAGTTAAGTTTGGTTTTCAACAAGTCGTGTTGTAAGTATCTGGGAGACATCTGATACATTGTTAGACAAATATTTGGCTTTTGGAACTCAGAAAAAAGACAATTATTTGGAGGTATCAGTTACCTAGGAAGGGCTGAAATTACCTAGGGAAGTGTTTATCGGAAGAGCCTGGGACACAGCCTGATTAGTGCTCTATTTAGGTTTGAACAGACGGGGAAGTCTTTGCAAAGGAGACTAAGAAAGCATGGTTAGAGGCTGGGGTAAACAGGGAAGTGATAAACAGCATGGAATGTTGCTAAGATATCAAGTCACCTGGAGCCCATATATTAATTACTGTTTTTTTTTTAGCTACACGGATTTCATTTGTCACCTTAATAAAGATCATTTTAGGAGTAGTGTGGCTAAATTATAATAGGATGAATTGTGAATGGTAGGCCAGGAAAAAATGTCAGTATTCATTGAGGTTTGGCTGTGATTGGGAGAGAGAGTGAGATCAAGAGTCATGTGGGTTTGAGGTAGAAGAGATGTTTAAATGCTATTGTGAAAGCACCATTAGAAAAAGAGATTAAAATAACATATAATTCAGGTCTCTGAGAAAGCCAGAGGGTGAGGTCCAGAGCATAGATGATCTAATTGATATGTGAAAGATTCTCTTATGTTATTAAAAAGTGAAAGAGAAAAAGGAATACATATGAAGTCAGTTTTATAGATTTGATGAAGGGATTCCTGACTGTTGGTGTCTACCATCTCTGTGAAATACATGGCATTATCATCTCTGCTTCCCAGGAAATAGTGGGAGGTGAAATCTGAATAATGGGGACATTTAACATCATCATTGTGGAGAGTAAAGATGAATAGAGTAGAGAAACAAATGCTTGCCTGGCAAAGTTAGGTCCATTTGAGAATAGCTAGTATGAATGCTTAGTTTTATCAACCCAGTTACATATGTTTCTTCAATATAACCAGCATTCTGTGTATAGGCAAGTTTAGGGTAGGATCATGCTGAAATGGGTTTTGGTAGATGGAATGACGAAAGGAAATATGAATAGTCAAAGTGATGTGGCATAAAATCTAAGTGTGTGTGTGTGTGTGTGTGTGTGTGTGTGTGTGTGTGCGCGCGCGCGCGCGCGCGCGCGTGTTGAGGGGGGTGATAGGTAGGGAATAATTATAATAAAGCCAGTGGCCTGCTAGTCTAATTGTAAAAAAAAAAGATATAGCAAGGTGCTGGTGGATGAATGGCTATAATCAGAGTGGACCGTCCTTGCATTTCTGGTACTTAGAGATGCTGAGGATACTGAGATCTAAATTAGCCAAAATGGGGAAAAGAAATCTTTGAAGGTGTTGAAGTCAGTGAGCTGAGAGACCATAGGTCCTCTGCACTGATTCTTTTCCCTTAAACACATTTTCATGTCTTCCAAATTCTGCAAGGAAACCTAAAAAACCAAAACTTTCTCAGTCTTATTTGTACCTCCTTTCCTCAGCCTTTTAGCTATTATTTTCCTTTTGAAAACAAATTTCTTATTTAGTTTCCAATTATTTGATAAACTATTAAACTTGATTGTATGTAACGGTCTTCATTCTTCTTTTTTTAAAAAATATATTTTATTGATTTTTTTACAGAGCAGAAGGGAGAGGGATAGAAAGTCAGAAACATTGATGAGAGAGAAACGTCAATCAGCTGCCTCTTGCACGCCCCCTACTGGGGATGTGCCCGCAGCCAAGGTACATGCCCTTGACGGGAATCGAACCCGGGACCCTTCAGTCCACAGTCCGACACTCTATCCTCTGAGCCAAACTGGTCTCGGCAGTCTTCATCCTTCTTGATTTGTCTTTTCTGTTTCTAACATAGACTATTCTTTATTTGTTACTGTTTTATTTTTGCTGTTGTTACTGGTTCTTCCTCCATTGCCCACTACTCAAATGTTTTTATTTCCCAGGTACTGTCCTTGATTCTCTTTTATTTCTTTATTAAATTCTTTGTGTAGGTGATCTCATACACTCCTCTGTCTGCAACTATAACCTAAAATCTCTACTTCCAATTCCCTTGGCCACATTTCCAGCTACCTACTGTCAACTACCTACTGCTTGGCTCTTAAATATAATCTACCAAAACAAAACTTATTATATATACTCTACCCTTGCTTAAGTTCAAGAAAAAAATAAAATACAACTTTTGTGTCTTGATTAATAGATTCTTTCCAGTCTGACTTCAAAGCTAAAAATATTGATATCTTTGCATTTCTTCTCAGGCTTATTGATAGAAATCTTAAATCTAGCCTAATATCATTGATTCCACAGTTGGGGCTTTTGTTTTCCCTTGCTTAGTTGTCTTAAATTCTTTTCAGCTTTCTCAGTGCTGCTATAATAAATCTTCCTAAAACTCAAAGCTATTCTTGTCACTCCCCTGCTTAAAATTTTCTGCTGATGGCCCTATTTCTTACAGAATAAAATCTAAATACAAGGAAAATACAGTTTTTGGGAATCTGGTCCCTTTATCTAGAACTAATCTGTCTTTCCACTCCCCCCCCCCCCCCATCCTTTTGTCACACATATTTCTCATTGTTAAATGCAATGTTTGTCTTTTTACATATTTTTTCTTTCTATTATATATCTACATGTTCTTCCCTCTCCCTCCTCCAAGAAAATAAAATCAACAAGGTTGCTCCTTTAAGACCCAGTTTAGATATGACCTCATCAGTCATATAGGAGCTTATCTAGTCCTTAGGTACTTTATTGTTTTAAAAACTTGCAGATTTGTGTCTATCTCTTTCACTAGATTGAGCTTCTGGGGGGCAGGTTGTTCATATCCTTTGCAGTTGTGCCAATGGTTCACAATTGCTACACAATAAAATAACGCTTAGACTATTTACATATGTAAAATTCAGTAATGCTATAAAATGAATGATGTAATACATATCTTTCCTTACTTAAAGCGAGGAGAATTCGTAGTATAATGCCTTAAAAAGTATGGAGAAGACTAGGGTGAGACGTGGATATTGGGAATTAACTGATAATAGGTTTTATGACTATAGGAGGTTTACTTGTTCTTTCAGTGTAAAGTATTGAATATGTACTATGTGCATGAAACTATATATTTTTGTTTCTTTTTCTGTTACATATATTAAAAAAATTTTTGCATAAATTTTAATTTGCTTATTTAAGGAATTCTTTATATATTTGGAATACTAATCTTTAATTAGTTATATGTGTTGTGGAACTGTATGTTATTGTAGAGATTCACAAATTTTCTCAATGCCTTTTAGTGTCTCAGTAAATTGTGTAGAGTGATATCTAGACCAAAAGAAGTATCTAACAGTTTCTTTATTAAGTGGCTAGGTTTAAGGAACTAAATAGCCTTTTGAAAAAAAAATAAGACATTTATTTGAAAGGAAAAGATTTAATTGTTAAATAATTACAATTTTATAAGACTATATGTACCTGTTAGGAACTCCCCAACTTCTCACACCTGGAGTCAGATTGCACATCACCTCCTGCATTTCTTATTTTACACTAGAGGCCTATAGTGCATGCAAAATCGTGCGTGGTTAGGGTCCCTGGTCTCAGCTGCCCTACAAAACTACCTGAAGCTCCCCTCCCGGGGTCGCTCCTTGATGTTCTCAGGCCCTCAACTGCTCCGCAAGGCTCCCCCCCACCCCACCACTGCTTCACGAGGCTCCTCCTGCCCTGCCATTGCTTTGTGAAACTCCCTTCATCCCGCGACTGATCTGCGAGGCTCCCACTGCCCCTCGACTGCTCCACAAAACTCACTGCCGCCCCGCGAAGCAGCCCGCCACCGCCGCTCAACAGTCCCCAGGTCCCCCCTTCACCCCCCCTCCTGGCGAGCGGTTAGGGGGCCGGAGTAGCGGGGACAACTTGAGAGGTGCTCCATGCACTTCATGGTGACTGGTCATCCGTTCGGTCGTGATGGCACTTGGCTCTTTATATATTAGAATGAGTTTCTGGGGGAGGTACTAGTTTTTATTATAGCAGCTGCTGGCAACTCAGCTTCTCAAAGAAGTGATCTTATTGAAAATAATATATGTAGTGTTACCTAATGTTGAAACTGAATTTCTCTGCTAGTAAGATATGCAATGTTGAACTGATTTTGGATGTCACTGTATTTTCCTGAAATATTTAAAGTAATTGGTGTTGTCTTTGTGAATTTGCTGTGGTAACCTGGGGCTCAGTTTTAAAATCATGTTTCTTTACAAATATATGTAGTTTTTCTTTAAATTTACGTGCTTGATTTATTATTGCTATATACTTACCAACTGTGTTATATATATTAGGCACATATCAAATATTTGTGAAAGAGCTAATAAATTAAAAATTAAGGAAATTGTAGTAAACTATAATTTTCATAGGCTTAATTTTAAGTTTTTTGCTTCTTGCAAAATTTTCAGAAATCCAGACAGATTAGTACAATGATCTTCCATGTAGATTTACAGTTTTTAACATTTACATGCTTACATTATGTTTTTAATTGAATCACCAGAAAACATATTGTAGAGATAATTTTACTTATTTCTAAATAGTTATGTATGAATCTTTAAAGAACTATCTACAGTTTATCACACCTAAGAAATGCTGTCTTTATCTAATATTCACTAATGATCTAGTAGTCTCTGGGTTTTTAAATTTTGATAGTTGTATTTTGATTTTAATAATATTTGTATTTTATTTTTTGTTCTAATAGTGGCCTATTCGCCATGGTATAGTTGAAGATTGGGATTTGATGGAAAAGTTTATGGAACAAGTGATCTTTAAATATTTAAGGGCAGAACCTGAAGACCATTATTTTCTTTTGGTAAGTACAAGTTGTAATTTAACTGAGGAAAGTTTTCAAGAAACTCAATGAGAATGTTTTTATCACATCTGTATTCATGAGGCCATACTTTATTTTTTATTAAATTGCCATATGTATAAAAGACTCTGCTAAAAAGTTCTGTTTTTAAGATTACCCTGTTCTGGAGTTCAAATAGAGTAGTAATATATTGAAACAACAAAGTTTAGACACTTAAGAAATTCTTTTGATAATTAATATGTAATTTTTTTGATAAGAATAGTAAGGTTCAGAAAAAAGTTGGAAATGTGGCACTTCCCTTTTTAATTGTAGTCTGATTATTATTTCATTTGTAATTCTTGGCAACAAAAATACAATATAACTTAATGTTTAAACTTTTTTCTTTTTACCAAAATAGATGTATGTTCATGTCTTTAAAAAATCAAATGGTGTAAGATCGAAAATAAAAAAAATAGCACTCTCCTTCCTCACCTCTCCCAACCCTTGATTTATATTTCCCAGAGACTAACATTTAAAAATTCATCCATGTTGTTGAGGATACCAAGAACTTGTTGCTTTTTCTGGGTTGTATTCCATTAGATGAATATGCCTTATTATGTATTTCTGTTGATGTTCACCTAGTACTAGGTCGTTTCTAGTTTTTTACTATTAATATTTTAGCTACTGGGAACATTCTTATACAAATCTTTTTGGGGACAAATGTTTTCATTTCTCTTGTATAAATACTTTGGTACAGATTTACTGAAGTTAGGTTCATAATAGGTTTTATAGGAAACTCAGAGCTTTTTCAGAACCTTTTTATATAAGATGTTAGTAAGTTGGTTGCTCTACAATCTGCCCAGTATTTGCTATGTTAGTCTTTTTAGTTTTAGCCATTTTAGTGGGTATGTAAGCTTTCTCATTTTGGTTTTAATTTGCATTTTTTCTGATGATTAATAACATTGAGCACTTTTTCATGTACTTACTAGCTGTTGTATGTTTTCCTTGTGAAGTTTCTGATTATATTTTATGTAGAACTTCTTTTGTTTTGGAGTTTATAAGTTTAACTGCTTTGGTTTTTTAGTTTGCTTAATTTTGTATGTATTGTGAAATATCTTCATACTGTTGAACCTAGTTTCAAACTTTTTTAACATCAGGCAGTTTGAGTATTAAAAGTTTTACATATGAAAAACTATTCCTGCTTTTTTAAAGTTTATTTATAGTGTCTTTTAAAATTGAAAAAATACATTAAATTTGTAATGAATTCAAGTTTTATTCTTTTTTTTGTTTGTAATTTTTGCTTTGTAAATGTAAAGAATTCAAAAAGATAATTCTTTTGTGTTAAAGGTTAAAAGTTTTGCCTTTAACTTTATGTATTTGAGATAACAAAAAGGATTAGATTGTCATATCAGACTCATAAGAATCAGTCTTACCCAGTTTTCAACTTTAATAATTTAAGTGAATTAAATGATCATGAGACATAAGCAAAAAATGAAGTCTGGGATTGCCAGTGCTGTTCCCTAGGTCGTTTTTCCTTCAGACTTAACCCAGACACAGCTTTCTAAGTGATGTGTGCAGCCACATAACTTAAACTGAAAGAGAGGACTATGTAAATATCTCCATTTTATAGTCGCTTAACGGTTATGTTAACTTACATAACATTTTCTTTCAGGAAGCTGTGCCATAAATTTGTAGAATCTTGACTTTATATAAAACACTGATATGCAAGTTGACTGAAAGGCAGAACAACTGGCAGAACGACTGATCACTATGATGTGCACTGACCACTGGGGGGCAGACGCTTAACGTAGGAGCTGCCCCCGGCCCACAGGCCCAGACCTATGGCAGTTGCAAGTGGTGGGGCTGGCATGCAGGTGGTGCCAGGCTAGCCAAGGCAGGTGCTAGAGGGGGCCACACAATCACACTGCCAGTCACTCTGTGGATCAGCCCTGATCGCTGGCCAGGCCTAGGGACCCTATCCATTCATGAATTTTGTGCACTGGGCCTCTAGTTTACTATAATTATAGACATATCAGGTACATTTTGCTGTAAACAATGCATAGATGATTCTTCCACTAGCAAATACCATTGGAGGTCTTTCATTACCATGTTTACAGGGTGATTTGACTGGATCTCCTTTCTCCTTCTTTCCCTTTCTCAATGTTTAATTCTTACAAGTGGTGTGACAGGAATTCAGTTTTTTTTTATGTGAATAGCCATATTTTTGCATATGTTTAGATTTGTTTTGAATTCTCTATTTTTTCTTTGATCCCTGTGTCTCTCTTTACCTCTAAGCTTAATGACTTTTAAATAGTGTTTGAAATAAATTATTTTTTATTTAAGATTGCCTATAAAGTTATCAAAATATTCTGATATTTTCTATTTAAAATGTTATTCAATTTAATAGACTGAACCTCCTCTGAATACTCCAGAAAACAGGGAATATACTGCTGAAATAATGTTTGAGTCCTTCAATGTACCAGGCTTGTACATTGCTGTACAGGTAAGCAAGTTCATAAGTTAAGAGAATCTGGTTTCTTAAGTTTTAATCTGGTTTAATTCTTTATCTATCTATCTATCTATCTATCTATCATCTATGTGTGTGTATTATAACCTCAAAGCATATCATAGTTCTCTCCTGAATTGATAATTTAGAAATCATATTATAGGAAATTGAGTTTTAGTCAGTAGAAAAGAAGTGTTAAAGTATGTTAATGGTTTTTGGTTAACTCAGGGCCTTTTGTAGGACAGAAAAAAAAAGGGAACTAAAGTTCATTGATTGTTTCTACCATGTCAAGAACTTCATATCTATAATAATAATCTATAATAAAAGGGTAATATGCTAATTAGACCAGCCATCTTCCAGACTGTGAGTGTTACCCCCCATGTCCCGCGTGGTTCAGGGTTCAGGTTTAAGGTTTGGGTTCTGGAGGAGGCAGCATACAAATGAAAGAGACAAGGCAAGAAAATACTAGTTTGGGAATTGGCCAGGCAGAAGCCCAAGAAAGGACTCTGCTTTGCTCTGGCCTTGTGATCCCTTTTATTCAGGTTTTGGGATACACCCATAACCCTTAGGCAGACAGTTCCAATAATAGCTCCATGATAGCCCATCAGCAAGGATTTACACAAGATTAAAAGGTGGAAGTTGCTTTAGCTCCCTTTGTATCCACTTGACAGGAGGTATATGGCTCTGACCCTTGCCAGAGCCTCAAGGTTGACCAGCCTTGATGACTCCTTGTCTACCTCTTTCTGCTAGTGAAAGCAATGGGCTGCTTCCAACACTGGATGTCCTTCCTGACAAAGCTGGGGCTGGAGGGAAGCAGCCTGGTTCCGGCTGTGGGAAGGAAGCGGGTGCCAGCAGCCAGGGGAAGGAAAACTTACTCTTGCATGAATTTTCATGCATTGGCCCTCTAGTTGTGTGTGTGTGTGTATGTATACATTTATCCTTATAACATTTGTTGTGTTCTTTTTTTAATTATCATCTATCTATCATCTATCTATCTATCTATCTATCTCATATAAACACAGGCTATCTCATATAAACACAGTTTAATTCTTAGCAATCTTATACAATTTCACATCAGTCTGTTTTGACTGATTTATTTCTAGGTGTATTTGACCACCTTTCCTTTGTGCCTCTCTGTATCCTCTACTATCTAATAAAAAGGTGATATGCAAATTGACTGTCACTCCAAGACACAAGATGGCTGTCCCCATTTGAATACAAGATGGCCACCACAATGGCCAGCAAGGGAGGGCAGTTATGGCCAGTTAGGGGTGACCAGGCCAGCAGAGGAGGACATTTGGAAGTTACCAGGCTTTCAGGAGAGGGCAGTTTGGGTGGGGGGGGGGGGGACCAGACCTGCAGGGGAGGGCAGTTGGGATGGACCCAGGGTGGCAGGGGAGGACAGTTGAGGGGCGGCAGGCTTGCAGTGAGGGCAGTTGTAGGTGATCAGGCCAGCAGGGAGGGCAGTTAGGGGTGACCAGGTTGAGAGGGTGCAGGTTGGGCTGAGGGACAGCCCCCCTTCCCATGCACAAATTTCGTGCACTGGGCTTCTAGTATATTATAAATCCTTGCAGTACTTTATTATACTTAATTTATATGTAAATCTATATGGTACAGTTTCTATCCCACCCCTCAGGATTAGAACTCACCTCTTATTTTTTAACCCTATAGTAAATGTGGTAACTTGGTAGGTATATCACAGATGCTTAATGAGTATAAAAACTATTGAATAGTTCTGGTGGCACACAGTGTTTGTAGTGTAATCCTGTGTTATAATTGGAGGTCACCCTAGACATCTTTCTAGGTTCATTTTTCAGCTATTTATATTGCAAATAGATTTTAAAAAGCTAGTTTTGTTCTGTTTTTAATTAGTCATATATCTTATTTGAGGCTTGAATTGTATGAAATACAGATTTTTAAAAATGAATTAGCAATGTTAATTTCTCAATTTATAAACTTTTTTAAAGAATTACACTTTATTGCTTATGCCACAATTTTTCACAGAAAAAATGTTACCTCATCGACTTTGTTTTAAAATTATAGTATTTGGAAGTGTGCAAGGGTTTTTTTTGTGATAAGTTGCTACATATCTTTGGATGCATGTTGCACTTAGAAAATTTGGAGATAATCTTATAAGAGTGATACTTGTTTATAGCCATTTTTGTATTGAATAATTCTGGAGATTGGGTGATTGGTGGTGTGCTTCTCCTACTTCGTTGTTTGTAATAGGCTTTCTCATATAAACACAGTTTAATTCTTAGCAATCTTATACTATACAATTTCACATTAGCCTTCCACATTTTTTTGGCTTAGGAGAAAAAAGACTCTCCCTAAAATATGGAAAGTGTATAAATATGTCCCTGAAAGCAAATATAAGCTTGTAAGTTTGTCTTAATAAAATGTAGGATGTGAATAATTTGATTGTATAGTGTAAATTAATTTTGTGTATTTTCTTTCCAGACATGCTACATTTAAAATTGAATAAAGCACTCCAGTAAAATATATGTAATTTTAACTCTGTCTTTGTGTTTCTTTTTTGCCTGTCTTATTTCTTTTTATTCAAGGCCGTTCTTGCCTTAGCTGCATCCTGGACCTCAAGACAAGTAGGGGAACGGACATTGACTGGTACGGTAATAGACAGTGGAGATGGTGTCACACATGTCATTCCTGTGGTAAGAATATTTTAAAATTACTGAACAGGACATCAAATTACACATCTGACAAGTTAAATTATATGAATTAATACCACTTTTTAAAACTTTAAATATTATACTTTAAAATTTTGCTGTGATTTGGCCATTTGTTCAACTATAGTTGTATTTTGCTCAAATTATTGTTAAAATTGTATAAACAAATTCTAAAATGCTTATTTTGCTATAGGTTTGTACTACTATTAGAAAATAATTAGAAATTTATTAGCAATAGTTTCTAATTCATCATTGGGAAATGATGAATTGGAGTATATGGAATGAAAAAATACTATTTTCTTAAACTTAGAATTCTTTTTTCCAGTTTGATGTATCTTTGTGTCTATTAGCAAGTTGATAATCTCTCTTATCCTTAACACATTTCAGACTGGTGTGTACATTAACAAAATGGCAGTTAGTTGTCAGCAATGACTATTAATGACTTTTAAGGAACTATTTTTTTTAAAATAAAAAGCTCAAGAAATGATTGGGCTTCCTGTTTTGAATTTATTAAAGCATATTAAGAAAAATGCATCAGATTGGATTATTATCTGAGATAGCATTTTTTTTTTGACAAGGCCTTTGTGCTTCTAATCTTAATGACAAATTAGCTTTTTTACTGTGCCTCATAGATTCAAAATGACAACTCAAATTTATATTGATCATTATTTTCTGTTGAGTTAATGGGTTATTTTAATAATGGGTTGTTTTATCTTCTTTGACCTATTAACTATACTGTATTTTTTTGGTATTGTCATATGCTTGTTTCTTGGTGGTTGTTGCTCCAGGGCTTATAGTAAAAAACTACTTTAACTTAACAAAATCTAACTCCAAGTAATATTCTAACATTTCATAACCTTTCTAAGACTGTATTGTCATTGTCATTCATTTTACTTCTACATGTTACTTACTGAATAGTATATTAATTTGTTTCATTGTAAGTTGTATATAAGTTTTGCTAGGGCAGCCATAATGAAGTACCACAGACTGAGTGATTTAAACAGTCAAGGATTAATTTTTTCACATATATGGAGGCTAAAAAGTTTGAGGTCAAGATGTTGTAATGTTGACTTCTGAGGACTCTCTTCTCTGTGTCTTCTCTTCCAGTCTCCTCCTCTTTTAAGAACAGAGGTCATACCGGATCAGGGCCCACTCTAATAATTTCATTTTAACTTAATTATCTCTTTAAATACCCCATCTCCAAAGACACTAACATTTTGACAGTATTGGGGATTACCATGTTAACTTAGAATTTTGGGAAGGACAGGTCACAAGTCAGCCTATAATAAATAGTCATCTTTAAAAGAGATTTTGAAAAACATATAATTCTTTTATATTTACCTACACACCATTTTCAGTGCTCTTTATTCCTTTGTGAAGGTTTAGATTTTCATCTAGCATTATTTCTTTCTGTCTGAATATTGGTTTTTAATATTCTTACGTTACTGACCCATTGCCTATGAATTATTTCAACTTATATGCATATTTTTTAAAAAAGTATTTTGCTTTCATTTTTGACAAGTAGTTTTACTTAGTGTAGAATTTTAGGTTGACGGTTTTCTTTCAGTACTTTAAAGATGTGGCGTTATGGTTTTTCTGACTTACTTTGTTTTTTGGAAGTATCTGCTATAATTTCAGGTTTGTTCCTTTGAATGTAACGTTTTTTGTCTAGCTGCTGTCAAGTTATCTTTTTACATATTCCAGGTTCACTAGATTTTAGTAATTTGATTGTGATGTATCTAAATGTGGTTTTCTTCATTTATTCTCATTGGGCTGCTTGGACCTATGAATTTGTAGTTTTTTAAGTTATCTGAGAAGTTTTTGTCTGTTATTTCTTCAGATATCTTTTCTTTTCCTCCTTAACCTCCTTATTTTTGGAAACTCCAATTACATGTATATTAGACTGTTTAAAGTTATCTCATAGCTGATACTCTTTTTTTCTATAGCCTTTTAAATAGTTTCTATTTCTGTCTTCATGATCATGATTTTTATTCATTGTCTAATCTGTTGTTATTACATTTATTGTATTTTTAAGTTCATATATTTTTGTTCTTAGAAGTTCTGTTTGGGCCTTTTTATAGCTTCTATTTCTCTGTTTCTCATGTTTCAATTGATCTTGATTAGGATCAGATGGAATATATTATCTATTTTAATGTCCTTGTCTACTAATTCTATATCTGACATTTCTGCTTCTTTCTCTATTGATTTATTTTCTTCTTGATCAGGGGTTGTATTTTCCTGGTTCCTTTCTTGCTTGATATTTTAAGATATTTTCTTGGGACACAGGTAAGTGACTAGAAATCCGTTTGATCCTTTAAGGGACTCCTTTAAAACATTATTAAGCATGCCCAGAACAATGTTTTATTTAGGCCTACTTTGTCCCCAGTGTTGGGGCAATATTCTTCTGGAGACTACTAGGTGCTCTGAGTTTGAGGTCTTTAAACCCTGGTGAGTGGGAACATAAATTATTCCCAGCTATATATGAGTTTGGGATCCTTCTTTCTCTGGTCTTGATTTTTCTCACATACACACGATGATTACGAGTCGACTAAGATGATAATTCTCCTCAGATCTTCAGAGCTCTCGATCTGTGCAGCTTCGCCCACTTTAGTAGTCTGACTTGCAGGTTCTGTATCCCCAGCTTAATGAGACCACCAGTCTCTGGATTCTCCTTCCCATTATTGTTGCCTAAGAACTCTCCCTGGGCAGCAAGATGGAATGTTTATAGCACTCACCTTGTTTGTTTTCCCTTCTCTTAGGGATCACTGATCTACTCTGCCTGTTCTCTAATATCTGAAAATCAACTCATATAATTTGTCCTGTTTTATTTTTAAGATGAGAGGGTTAATTCAATCCTTACTATATTGTCATGGGCACATGAGGACATCACTGACATTTCACTTGTTAATGAAATTTAATTTTGCTACATTATATTTTGTTCTTCTGAGTTGGATCAATAAATTTATGAATTTATTCTGCAGATCTTAATTATTTGGCATTATGGTGCATGGTATGTCTTAGGCTTGTGAAATTGGTACTTACTTCATTGGGAAAAATGATAGCCAGCTTTTGAGTTAATGATCAAATTTTCTACAATGAAATCTAAATTTTTTATTGAAATTTTAGAAGATTTAAAAGTCATCTCATCTGAAGTCTAAAACATTACTACTTCTGTAAATCATTATTTCTAAGTTATTGAGTTATTTCAATCTTGGTTATAAACTCATCAGTGAGAGAATGTTAAGTTGCTGGCCATTCATTTTTGTTACTGTACAGTATTATAAATTCTATGATAAATAGCTATGGGGAATACAATTGAGAAATAAAGACTGGAAGAATTATCCTGGGTTAAAGCAATACTTTAGAAATAACTACATTAACCTGTGGTATTGGTCTTTAATAGCTAATTATTTAGGTTATATTAATTTTGAAAAAATTGACAATAAATTTGATACTCTTTTCCTCCCCCTAGGCTGAAGGTTATGTGATTGGCAGCTGTATTAAGCACATTCCCATTGCAGGACGAGATATAACATATTTTATTCAGCAATTGCTGAGAGACCGAGAAATAGGAATCCCTCCAGAGCAATCCTTGGAAACTGCTAAGGCAGTAAAGGTAAAAAGTGATGAGGTGTAATTCAGTTAGAGATCAAAATCAAATATAAACATGAAAAATTCTTAAGAACGGTACTTAAAAAAAAACACACGTTAGCTATTTACAAATTATTAATTGTGTGTGTGTGTATTCTCTGTATCATAAGGATAATTTGGGCAATTATCAATTCTTTTTTCCTCACATTGTAACATTTGAGAGGACTAACACACATTTTTATGATTATTTTCTATTTTAAAATAAATTCATTCACTTCAGAGTCCTGAGACCTCAATTTTTTCACTGAATTTCTTATTCTGAAAGTTTTCTGTTACAAAATTATTTTGATTTAATTGATTTATTTTGGTATAGTTAGCTCAAGTGATAATGGCAAATAGAAAAATGTGAAGGCTGTGTAAGTATTCTGTTAACTTGTATGCTACATACGTCTTCATTATTTCAGTGTTTCATACAAACTATCAAAATACTGAGCATCATTTTTCACATCATTTGCCAACATACCTACAAAATTTCATTGGACCTATCACATATGTTTGGAATATGTAAAAGGAAATATAACGTGGCAAAAATAACTTAATTAATTTGCCTATCCTATATAATTCTATATCATAAAGAGCTAATATGCAAATGATCATTGCATTCGCGTGTTTGGGCTGGGAGACCTAAGGCTGCACCCCCCACCCCAGCGCTGGGCTGGGGGACCTGAGGCCGCGCCCCCTCCCCCATCCCACCTGGTGGGGTTTGACAAGGAACCTGAGGCTACGCCCCTCACCTGGTGGGGCTTGGTGGGGAACCTGAGGCTGCACCTCCTACTCTGTAGGACTTGATGGGGGTGGGGCTGGTTGGGTCTGGGTCTTGCATAATTATGAGGTGCTCATGGGTGAGTGGGGCTTTGACTCTGGGTCCCATGGCAAGCCCCAGACTCTGACAGGAGGGAGATTTTCATGTACAGTTTACTAATTTTCTTTAATCTCTGACACCTCTATTATAGAGAAAGGGCAAATAGCAATATTAAAATAGTACTTCTAATTCCCTTTTATTGTGTGCGGATTTCGTGCACCAGGCCACTAGTCTTTATATGATTATTTTTAAAGGTTGGGAATGAAAATGAATTTACTACTTTCTAGAGAGTAAAGGAATTACTAAATGGTTGCCAAATGTCACTCTACAGTTGGTGACATTCTTAACTATGTAAACAATATGAATACTTCTGTTTTAACAATTTTGGGAAATCTGTGGAGTTTGCATTAAATCTATTATAGAGAATACTGATGCTCAGTGTGAATGTCTTTTTTTTGTTTAAGAATCATTTCTTTTTTAAAAATACATTTTTATTAATTTCAGAGAGGAAAGGAAGAGGGAGAGAGAGAGAGAAAACATGATGAGAGAATCATTGAATGCTGCACATCCCCTACTGGGGATCAAGCTTACAACCCAGGCAGGTGCTCTGACCAGGAATTAAATAAACTGTGACCTCCTGGTTCATAAATTGATGCTTAACCATTGAGCCACCCTGGCTGAGGAAAGATCATTACTATGTAATTACTATTTCCAAGGTTTGGAAAAAGAAGATCTAATATAACTTAACCAAACCAAATTGCCTTTTGTTTTCTAATATTCTTTCTCTATATATCCTTTGATTATCAATAATAATGTTTGTATCTATCTTGGGTAGAATAGTTGATATATAAAAATATGTGAAATATGTATTTTTCTTTAAAAAGAAATAATGAGGTTGGAAGTCAGGAGTCCATAAATTACAAATAGAATATTATAACCCATAACATTTTGAATTGTATTTTAGATGATAGCTTTTTCCTGGGACATATAACCAGATAAGCAACAATTCAGTTGTGCAGGTGATATAGTGAAAAAGAATAGTTTATATTTTCAGCCTTTTTTCTTCTGCTTATTTACTTAGACTATAATCACTTTTATTCCTGCTAAGGATATACATTCATTTGTGTGGATTTATCAATTATGAATAATTCTTTAGTTCTGTATATTTTATGCTTTCTCTTTTTTAGAATATAGAGTCCATTAATTACTAAAACAGTATAAAATGTTAGAAGATATTTTTGAATATTTTTTGAAATAACATTGAAAGAGTAGAACTTGATTCTTTCATTTATCAAATCAGTCTATTTATATATGAAGCCAGGAGGTGAACTGTTTATTTCTACTACATAAAATTTTCTTTAGCTTAATTTCCTAATTTTATTTTCTAAAGATTTTTTTTGTTTCTAGTTTACTGAAAATATGCCCCTCCCCCCTTTTTGTACTTTTCCTAAAACAAGAGGGATAAATTGCTTGTTTCTTTGTTTTTCTAGGAGCGCTATAGTTATGTTTGCCCAGATTTAGTAAAAGAATTTAACAAGTATGACACAGATGGATCGAAGTGGATTAAACAGTATACTGGAATCAATGCTATCTCAAAGAAAGAATTTTCCATTGATGTTGGTTATGAGAGATTCTTGGGACCTGAAATCTTCTTTCATCCAGAGGTAATTTTTTTAGATGCAATTGTTTTATAATACTCAGCAAAAAATATCAGTGAACTATAAGATTATTCAAGAGAGTTAATCTCAGGAACTTTTTTTTGAATACTAAAATGCTATAATTATATATATATATTTAAAAGGTCTTTATCAAAACGGGCTAAATATTACTATTTTTCATGTATTTAGAAAAATGAAATCTTTAATATTTGTGGCTTATGTGGGGTCATGGAAAGAGGGGAATCCTTAAACTTTTTGATAATTTAAATAAAATATATAAAATGGCCATTATAGAAAAACCAATTGACTGTCACAAAATATTTAATTGTTAGCAAAATAGTCTCTGTGTCTATGAAATGTTAGTGACATACAGGCTATATTAAATTAATGAAAAATACATGCTTTTAATGAAAAGTTCTTATAACTTACAAGAAACGACTTTATTAATAGAGTTACTAAAGTTAAATGCCTATTCTTGCTTACTCATTTAACAAATAATAAGTGGATATAATTGTCATGCTTTCAATTTAAGTATTGGATATTCAAAAATTAATTTGTCTTGCTCTTAGTGAACTTAAAGAATAAGAGAAATAAATACCTAAATAGGTATAGTTGCTTTAATGGATGCATGCATCAGGTGAGGCAATAGAAGCAAAGAGCATCTAAGTGCTTGGGAGAATCAGAGAAACTTTTTATAGGCGATAATAGTTGAACTGATACTTAAAGGGTGAGTGGATGTTTGTTAGGCAGTTATGCTTGGGGAATATATATCTGGCAGAGAAAGTGAGCTGGGTAGAGGTCCTGCGATATAAGAAAACTATATAATCCTAACATACAAAAAACCAGGGGCCACATGATGGAAACAACTGGACAGATGACTGAACATAGGCTGTGTGATATGACAATGCTGGCAGAGGGGTTAGTGAGGGATGACCAAATGACTGAATAACAGGTTGCATGGGGAGACCAGGCTGTCAGGGGGAGCAGTGAGGGGCGACCAGGCTGGGGGGGCAGTTAGGGGTGACCAGGCCAGTAGAGGGGGCAGTATGGGGCAATCAGGCTGGCAGGGGGGGCAGTAAGGGGCAACCAGGCCAGTGGGGGGCCAGTTAGGGGCGATCAGGCAGGCAAGTTAGTACTTAGGAGCCAGCAGTCCAGGATTGTGAGAGGGATGTCCAACTTCTGGTTTAGACCCGATTCCCAGGACCTCTCCCCCCAGCCCCCTATGCATGAATTTTGTGCACTGGGCTTCTAGTAAAAGTATAAAGTGAGTAGTAGGAGATAGATCCAGATTGGTGTTCATGAGGGACTAATAGCTACTGGTTTCAGTAGTAGTGCAGAAAACTTCAGTATGCGGATTTATGTACAGTATTAAAAAAGTCACTCTGGCTGTACTCTGTTGTATAGATTGGAATAGAGGTGTGAATTGTGTTGGAAGCAGGTGAGTTTATTACAGTTTTTTAGATGAAAGTTAAATGTTAGTAGGTCAATGAGAATGAGAAAGAAAGTGAGAACAAATAGAATCATGTGACTTACTGATGCTTAGATGTGAGAAGAGTAAAAATATGAAGAATCTCTGATAATTCCCAGATTTGTATTGTAATTAGATGTTATGCCATCCACTCAGATTAGGAACAGTGAAGGGGAAGAATAGGTGAGGTGGAAACATGAGATGACTTTATTGTGCATCTTTAAAGGATTCCAAACTGAACACCTGGGTTCTAAGGATTTTGAACATAGTATGTTTTCAAGTGAGGTTAGATGTGAAGTTATCAGTACATATGGAACAAAGGAAGAGAATGGTGAGGGGAAGGATGTGGAGTGGGAATAAGGGGAAGAGTGGGACCCTAGTGAACACCAGCACTTTATGGACAGATAGAGTAAGAGGAGCCTGCAAAGAATACTGAAAATGCAAAAAGGGAGCAGCTGAGCCAAAGGATTATGCTGTTAACATTAAAAGAAGTGAGAATTTGAAGAAGTGAGGTTAAATAGTAGTGCCCATTGATACAATATGGTAATAGAGGAAACTTGTGAAGTACTCATGGGCTTTTGCATCCAGATTATTGGTGTTTTGGGGGAATGGTGTGATAAAGTCAGTTTGTTGCCTCAGTGATGGATGAAAGTTAGGAATTCATAGTGTGAACCTCCTGGGATTATGTCTTTTAAAAAATTATCTTTAGTGGTGCTTTTAGTAGAGAGAGAGAACAATCCTATATAATAAAAGAGAAACATGCAAATTTGATCGTACCTTTGCTCCTGATTGGCTATGCTACCAGCCAATCAGGAGTGGGGGCGGGGCCAAGTGGCATGCGCGCCAGGCCCCGGTGGTGGAGATGAAGCAGTGGTGGTGGCAAGCGCCCAGGCCCTGGGCACTGTGAAGGGAAGCAGGGGAAGCAGTGGCAGCAGCAGCAGCAGCAGCAGCAGCAGTAGCAGTGGTGGCAGTGGCAGGGACCTCCTGGCCCTGGGGCGCTATGAGTGGAAGTGACGGTGAGTGCCCAGCCCCTGGGGCCGGGTGGTCACAGACAGCCGGGGCTGAACTGAGCAGGGTGATGGCTTGGTGCCCAAGGCTTAGCTAAAGCCTCACTAGAGGCTTTAGGCCTTGGAGAGGCTGGGGGTGAGCCATCAGTTGGACATCCCCTGAGGGCTCCCAGTATGTGAGAGGGGGCAGGTTGGGTTAAGGGACCACCCACCCCCAGTGCACAAATTTTATGTACTGGGCCCCTAGTATTAGATAATAAAGGCCTGATGCACAAATTCGTGCACCAATGGGGGTCCTTCAGCCTGGCCTGTGTGATCAGGCCAAAACCAGCTCTCTGACATTCCTCAAGGGGTCCCAGATTGTAAGAGGGCACAGGGCAGGCTGAGGGACCCCGCTGGTGCCTGATCAGGGGCTGGGCAGGGATGTGGAAATTTGGCCAGCCAGGGAAGGACTGTAGGAGGGCTCTAGGGCGTGTCTGGTCAGTCTTGCTCAGTCTGGATCTGCAGGACCCCTGCAGCAAGCTAACCTACCAGTCGGAGCATTTGCCCCCTGGTGGTCAGTGCATGTCATAGCAAGCGGTTGAGCAGCTTTAGCATATTATTGATATACTAGAGGCTTGATGCATGAAAATTTGTGCAAGAGTAGGTCTTCCTTCCCATGGCTGCTGGGACCAGCTTTCCTCCAGCATCTGGGACCCGGGCTTCCCTCCTCTGGCTGCAGCAGGCAACCGGGACCAGGCTGCTTCCTTCGGCCGCCTGCAGAAACCCAGGACCTATGCTGGCTTCCTTCTGGACCTTGGCTGGCTTCCCTTGGGCTGCTGCAGCCACCCAGGATCTGGGCTGGCTTTCATCGGGCCACCTGCAGGCACTTGGGACCCGGGCTGTCTTCCCTCCAGCCTGGGCTTTGTCAGGAAGGATGTCTGGAATGACATCTGATCTAATTAGCATATTGCCCTTTTATTATTGCAGATTATGCTTTGATTGGTTGAATGTACAATCGGACCCTTAGCATATTACTCTCTTATTAGCTAGGACTAGAGGCCCGGTGCATGAAATTTGTGCATTGGGGCGGGGTGCACGGAAGCAAGTATTCCTCAGCCCAGCCTGCACCCTCTGCAATCTGGGACCCCGTCGAGGGCAGTCGGACATCCTTCTCAATCCAGTACTGCTAGCTCCAAACTGCTCACCTGCCTGCCTCCCTGATTGCCCCTAACCACTTCTGCCTGACAGCCTGATCACCCCCTAACTACTACCCTGCCAGCCTGATTGATGTCTAATTGCTTCCCTGCCAGCCTGTTTGCCCCCAACTTCCCTCCTCTGCTGGCCTGGTCACCCCTAACTGCCCTCCCCTGCAGGCTTGATTGCCCACAACTGTCCTCCCTTGCAGGCCTGGTCCCTCTCAGCCACCCTCCCCTGCTGGCTTAATGGCCCACAACTGCCCTTCCTTGCAGGCCTGGAACCTCCCACTGTCCTCCCTACTGGCCATCTTGTGGTGGCCATCTTGTGTTTTCATGGGGGCAGGATCTTTGACCACATGGGGGCAGCCTTCTTGTGTGTTGGTCAATCTGCGCATTACTCTTTTATTAGATAGGATAGAGGCCTGGTGCATGGGTGGGGACTGGCTGGTTTGCCCTGAAAGGTGTCCTGGATCAGGGTGGGGATTCCCTTGGGGCACGGGGTGGCCTGGGCAAGAGGCCTATGGTGGTTTGCATGTCGGTCACGCCCCCCAGTGACCCAAGTGGAGGCCCTGGGATCTGGGATTAATTTATGTTCTACAATTGAAACTTTGTAGCCTGGAGTGGAGCCAAGCCTTCTGCTCACTTCAGCCATTTCTGTAGCCTGGAGTGGAGGCCTAGACTAGGGCTGCAGAAGTTTGGCTTCCTCCATCGCCTGGGCAACCCTAGCCTTTTCTCTCTCCAGCTGCCGTCATTTCTGTTGGGATTATGTATGTTCTATAATTGAAACTTTGTGGCATTGAGTGGAGGCCTAGGCTGTCAACGGCAGGTGGAAAGTTTGGCTTCTTCCATTGCCAGGGAAACCCAAGCCTCCCTTCTGCTCTCAGTGGTGGCAGCCATCTTGGTTGGGCTTTATTTGCATAATTTGCTCCTGATTGGCTGGTGGGCGTGGCTGTGGCTTGATCGGTGTGGTCGATTTGCATATTACTCTTTTTATTAAATAGGATAGGATGTGTGTTCAGTTCACTGTATTTTTTTAGAAGAGACCTGTTTTATGTATCTTAACTGGGTCATTTCCCAAGTGAATTTTAAGATTCTTCTGTAGTTTTAGATATTTCTGTCATAGTTCCTGTATCATTTGAAGGATTTGCTCTGTTTTTTGTTTCGATTTGATGAAGGGAAAGGCATCTGAACTTGAACAGTTGAAGATAAAATGTATGAAAGAGCAGGGATATTTATTTTTGAACTGTTAAATTCATCACAAATACAAGAACTATTTTTAGGAGGAATGGGTTTAGTATTTTTTTCTTTTTAAGGAAATCACAAATTTTTGACAAAACTATTTGGATTGTTATGTTTCATTGGGTGTATTCTCTATAAAATTTTCAGAGGAGAGGAAAAATATTCCTCCTCTGATAGCCACTTGCAGTAATATGAAGACCTGATCAGGGAGCATTTGGAAGTAAGACTACCTTTTTCTGAAGGTGAAAGGTCTAAAAATATTCTTAATAGGTTGAGCCTTCTAGTATTAAAGTAGTGAATAACCTTCAAAAAGGTGCTAATTTGTTTACTGTGAATTATTTTTCCTTAATTTACTTACTAAATATTCATTGCTTGCTGCTTTACTTCATATTATTATACTTGTCACCTGGGGTTCTATAATACTAAAACCCCTGAGCTTTTTCAAAAGATATATTTAAATCACACTTAATTTCTTTCTAAATCAGATTTTTTTGTGTGTGTGTGTATCCAGATTATGGGAAGATTTAAATGTTTCATAGACTTTTCATTTTTGTATGTTTTTGTTTAAAAACTGGGAGAAGGGCACAGTTATAGCATAGGAATGAATGACCCGTTTTCTGCGTTTTACTTGCTCATAGTATAGCAGATAAACGATCTTAAAGGTAGGGAAAGTATTACCTCGTGTGTGTATTATTGTTTTAGTTAAATACTGAAGAGTATGGTTAACAAAGGTCAGTATAGAGAATTTGCAAGTTCTGTATTAACAAATTGATAACATTTTTAAAAATGAATATTATAGTACATATTTTCTGTCATATTGTTAATATTTTCTGTCTGGGTTTTAAGAATTATGTCTTAAGCTGTTGACAGGTTTTCAGATTGTAGAGGTTATTTGGGATAGTAGGTACATTTGTGTTATAACTGCTCAGATTTTTTTTTAATAGACTAGTTAGGAAGGTAGAGTTGAGATGGAAAGTCATTTGATAATTTAAATAATTGTAGAATGAAGTTAAAAATAACATTTTTAAAACTTTATTTTTAATTGTGACATTTAAGTCAATATTGATCTAATCTCTATTATATATCCAACTTTACTTGCTTTTCAGTTTGCTAATCCAGACTTTACTCAACCTATCTCAGAAGTTGTAGATGAAGTAATTCAGAATTGTCCAATTGATGTTAGACGTCCTCTCTACAAGGTCAGTATTTACAGCTAAGTTGTTATTCAAAGTCATACTTTTAAAAGCTTCTTTATATTCTGTCCATTGTTGAATATTGCATTTCAAACACCTCTCTTTAAAAGATATAATTGGATTTTATTACAATTTCTTATGTCCTTAGTTTTTTTTTTTTTTTATTCTTTTAAAATAAAGGTCATGCTTGCTTGCTTATTTATTTTTTTACTTATTTATTTTTCTCCACTAATATAGAATATTGTCCTCTCTGGAGGGTCAACCATGTTCAGGGACTTCGGACGTCGTTTGCAAAGAGATTTGAAAAGAACTGTGGATGCCAGACTGAAATTAAGTGAGGAATTGAGTGGCGGTAGATTGAAGGTTGGTTTTTTCTCTTTAATTGATGGGAAGGTTGAGGATCCCTTGATTAATATAATAGGGAAATATCTGCCAATTTTCTCTTTTATTAGGAAAATAAGAGGAACTGTTGGATAGTCTAATGGAGAATGATTAATATTAAACATTCATATCTATATTCTTGACCATTTGATTCCTCTAGGATATTGTCTACATTTCTGGAAAATATTCTTGCAGCTGTGAAAGAGATTTATGTTTCATCCTTGTTAAATGTAGAAAATTGACACAAAACGTAATTCAGAAGATATGTTGCTAAATAAAACATATTTCAACTGGAAGATTACCAAGAATGAGGGATACTAGTCAGTCAAAATTACAGTAAAATACAATACTCTAGATTTGCTGCCTTTTGAGAAATTACATGACAGCTGACTGTTTTCAGCCCCTAAATTTTGATTATTTTAATCCTACCCCTTGAAGTTCAGTTAAAAAGTATGTTTAAGAGTTCAGTGATTTTCAATCTTTTTCATTTCATGCCACACAAACTAATTACTGTAATTCTGCGGCCCCCCAGAAAAAATATTTTTTGCTGATCTGACCAAAAAATGTTATAATTTTGATTCATTCACACCAGATGACAGTTGTGTTGATCGTAGTTATTTTTTTATTTGATAATCTAAGGGAAAAGACGTCAGTGTCTTTTACTAAATAGGCAGGTATCATATGCTTTAAAAATTCTTGTGGCTCACCAGTTGAAAATCAGTGGTTTAGTTTATAGGATTCATTATAGCTACATGAAATGGGAAAATAAATGCTGTTTTTTAGTATTTCAATAAAGTAAAATTGTTTAACATATTTCTAAGCTTCCCAGTGTATTTCTAAATAAGAAAGGAGGCCTCCTCCCCCCACCTCCCTGGGTTTGCTGATCAGTGCTATACTGACATCTAGTGATACTGGGAAAACTTGATATAGGATTCTCCCTCTTTCCCCTTTATTTTACTTGATAGTCATTTTATAGATATTCATAAATCTATATATATCTGTATCTAAATCTGCCATTATTCCTTTTTAATCTGTAATTTTTAATGGCAACCAAATAGCTTTTTTTGATCCAAAAAATAAAAAAATAATAAGCCGCATCATTTTATGACTTGCATGTAAGTTTGAAAACTTTTTTTTGAAATAATTTCATATTTACCAGAAACATTACAAAACCTAGTAGGAATTCTAATATATTGTTTACCTTGATGTCCCAAATATTAGTGTTTTATATATTTTTACATATATATATATATTTACACACAAATATGTACATATACCTATGCATACAAAAATTATTTTTTTCCTGAACTGTTTGGGAATGAGTTACATTTATGGTGGCCTCTTACTTCTAATAGTTTAAAATGTGTTTCTCCAAAACAGGATATCACAATTTTAAAATCAGGAAATTCATCTTGAATATAATAAGTTATCTAGTTATAGATCTGATTCAAATTTAATCGGTTCTATTGTTGTCCTTTTTATAGCAAAAGGAAAAAATACATATTTTTTCTAATCTAGGATACAATCCAGGATTACATGTTCAAATTAGTTTTCATGTCGCTTCAGTCTGGAACAATTACTTAGTCTTTTTTAATCATTAATGTTTTTAAAGAATGGAGATCATTTGTTTTTGCAATGGTTCTCATTTTGGGGTTGTCAGATGTGTCTTCATAATTAGGTTCAGATTATTCACTTTTGGTAGTAATATCACAGAAGTGATGTTTGTCCTTTCAGTGCATTTATTGCTAGACAGATGATATGATTTGTCCTGTATGTTAATTTAAATCACTTGGTGTCTTTCAGGTTTTTCTACTATACGGTGATTTTTTTTTTTTTTTTTTTACATGTAATGAGAATCTTACGGGAAGATTCTTTCAGACTCTGTAACTATCCTGATACTCATCAAACTTTTAACCTCTAATTTTAACACCCATATTTCTTTCCTAAGATAGTTATTATGGTGGTAGTTGCCAAGGGCATTTTGCAAATTTCATCATTCCTTTTATGTTTTTTAGTCTCATTTTACTTATGGAAAAGTGTTTCTTTTATTCATTCATTCATTCATTCATATCTGTAGAAACTGATATCAATATGATGCTCAAATTTTCTCAGATTTGGCCAATGGGAACCATTCAAAGTAGTTTTTTTGATGTGGTCCCAGTATTCTTCAAGCACTTTCTTTCTTTTCTGGCACAGCAAGATATTTCACGCTCATCCTATACATTTTCTTTTCCAAACCAGGAAACAGCCCTTTTCTCCCCAAGCCACCCTTGTTCATTTTAGTGGAAAATGCAATTAGGAAATCAAGTTTTGGACATTAGATATATTCATTGCTTCTGGGTGTCAATGCTTCTAAGCCTCCTTGGTGCTTGGAGCTAGGTTGTGTGTGTGTGTGTGTGTGTGTGTGTGTGTGTGTGTATGTGTATGAACATCTATATCTAGTTCTCTATGTAAATATTAAAAACTGAATTCATGCTGATACTGCCAATTCCAGAATAACAGAGTTTGCTCTAGCCTTTTACCTTTCCATATTTGTAATGCCCTCTTGGACAGGGAGAAAACTGGCTTCTGTTGTCTGTAATATATTTATGTTTTTGCTCTATCCTTGGCTATGTTTTATAGTAGCTTCAGAATTGATGATTCATACCATACCACTGTGAGAAATAGGCCTACTAACTAGAGTTTAATATTTGTGTAGTTTTTAATCTTAAGCCTGAGGGCGTAGTTATAATCCTATGTTCACAAGTTACTTGGAGCAGTTCCTTCTCCAACTTCAGTGTGGTTATGCTTTTAAAAAAATGAGCTTAATATTTTTCTTCTCCGTTGTTTTGCCCAATGTGCCTCTCACATCTTTTAATATATATATATATATATATTTTTTTTTTAGCCAAAACCTATTGATGTACAAGTCATTACACACCACATGCAGCGATATGCAGTTTGGTTTGGAGGATCAATGCTGGCTTCCACGGTAAATGAGAAGAAGCTTACTTTTATAATTTGATTTTATTCTTTTAAGATAGAAGAATCCTTGAATACTTAAAAATTTAGAAAAATGAGAAATTAAAAAAAAAGTTTTAAAGTTTTAAAATTGGATATGTATATGGTATTTTTAAAAAGTGTAAGCCATTTGGATTTAATGCCCATATTTTTCTTTGCTTGCTGGACTTTTTTTTAGAGTGAGCATTTAGAATTTTTTAAATGTACCTGTAGGGAAAAGTTTTTGAGCCCTGTGGTAATGCAGATGTCAGAAGGTCATTGTTTTCTTTGTGCAAATATTAAAAGCATTGAGTTAAGAGTAATGTTTTACTGGATAGGATGTACCCTGGTCTAAATTAAGTAAAGGGAATTCTGAGAGTTATCTTCCTAAACCAAAACATCTTAAAACCTCTTAAAAAGGTATTTTAACATCATTAACCTATTAAATATGGGTATTTTATCTCATAGTGCACAGAGTATTAAATAAAATGAAGGTGCTTTTATCTGAATTATTAAACACTATACAACCTTCAATTTAAAACCATTTAACAATGAGGTAAAAGTATTCTCTTTCTTAATTTTAGTTGTCTTTACTTGTGCCATATAGCTAGTTGAGTTTGTAGCTTTGCCCTTTGAGAAATGAGATAACAGAAAGAGAATTGAATAGTCTTTGTCTATACCAGGCCTTGAGTGAGGAAAGCAAATTGACTACAAGTTTTTGCAGCATCACTAAGAGTGATTTGTTGGTACTTCAGATTAATGCTGCTTCTATAGATTATTGATTCAATATATAGGTTGGGAAAGTCTTAGTAAAATAGTCCTGACATTTGAGAATCAATTTTCCATTCCTTAAAATTTCAAAATTTAAGATGAGGAGGTTGATGGACATAAGTTAAATGCTCCTTTTCAGTTCTGAGTTAGACGTATAGGTGATTTTAAGTCATGGTTGCTGGAATTTCTAAGCTTTGTTCAAGTACTGTGGATGGACTACTAATAAACATTTTAGATTTTTAACAAATCTATTTTAAAGAATATTGAAAAGTGGTAGATTTTTTATCTTAATGAAAAATATTTGTTTTTATTTTCAGCCTGAGTTCTACCAAGTATGCCACACCAAAAAGGATTATGAAGAAATTGGACCTAGCATTTGTCGCCACAATCCAGTGTTTGGAGTCATGTCGTAAAATTGGCTTCATAATGATTAGGGTTAGGGAGGTGGGAAAGAAATAATCTTTCTGATTACATGTTTTTTCTGGATGGCTGGTTTTGAAGTTTTAAACCTGACTTGAAATAATAAGACCAAACATAATTATACAGGAATATTTTAATAAATATATCCAACATGCGAATGTAGAGGAGCGCCAAAATGATTGTTTTTCTTTAGGTTGAATATTTGAATCTTATGTGTAACAAAAAGAAGTGGGTTTTAGTTCTTTCTGTGTCCTGATATTTTGTATATTATTGAATTATCCAAGATTTGATGGGATTTATCAGTATGTAGATAGCTCTATAATGCTTGAATTGTGCACTTCTAAGTGTGCAGTGCAAGAGCTTGTTTATATTTCATACTTTTTATACTTTGAGGAAAAAAGTCAAAGAAAATCTAGTATTTGAGTACAAAAAAAGTGACCAAGTAAAGGATAAATTCAAAAAATAGCCTCATGAGACTTGATGTACACACATGTTTGTGGGATTCCAGTTATTATGAATTGCTGCCATCCCCCTGTGCTGCCCCAATGGTTTTCTTTGCAAGTGCTTTTGGAACTAAGAAGCTAGTATCTTGAGTTAACTGATGCCTGCTAGTGCTTTCTGATTATTCGCATTCTGTTTGTTGCTTCAAAGGAAAAGTAAAGACAAGACTGTTGGATCAGTATTGCAGTTCTGTAGTGTCATTTCTATAAAAAATGAATTACCAAAATTCATATATTTAAAGCCTAACACCATTCTAATAAAAGGCACATTTTTTTAATATTTGTTTCAAGCTCTTTAAATCTTTCTGTTAACTAATCTATTTTCTTCAAATCTCTGCAATAGTTCTTTAAAATCAAACAGTTGGTTAGCAAGCTGACTTTTTTATGTGCTCTAAACAAATAATTGTGAACTTTTAATATGTTGAGTGCTTTCATTTTGATAACTGGATCTCCATTTGATATTTTATTTGTATAACTCATTTGCAGTCTGAAAATTTTTTTAGTGCCAGTCCCTGACATATCATGAAAAGTTAATTTTCTTTGCATTTAAAAATCTCTGGATCATGAAGAAAACGTGATAAAAATAAATTAAAACTGAATTACCTTTTCTAATGTTTTTTTTTTTTTTTAAAGAAGCATTGCCATTCTATTTTGTGCTTTTGTATTTTGTTATTTCTGTTTGTTGGAATAGTAGGATTCATTGAAATCTCTGTAATGTATACGGCAGAAAATTTCTTGTGAACTTCAAATTTTATCCAGTTATTTATAGAAGACATAGATGGGAGATTTTACAGGCTTTTTAGAACTTGCTTTAAGCAGTAATACCAGTGAACAATTGAACTTCATTAGCCATGAAAATAACACATATGATTAATGTATCTCTACCCCAAAATTAAAGAACAAAGTGGTGGGGGGTTTTTTGTTTATTTTTAGTATAAAGATAGGATTGGGGAGTAAACTTCATTTTTTATTTAGGATGAATCTGGATATTTAAAAGTATATTATTAATTTATATGAATCTTAACTCTGAGCATAGAATAAAGAACAAACTCTATGTCCTACAGTAGTAGTAGCGTCAGTATCAAATATCTTTTTTTACTTGAAAAATATTTCATAAATATTAAAAAAACTAAATAGTGAAAGTAGGTTTCTTTTCATCCTAGTCTGTGTCACTTTTTATTTATTAAAAAATTGTTAATGTTGACATTATTCCAAGTATCCCCACCTTTACCTTCCCCTCCCCCCTTTTGCCTATCTCCATCCACCTCTACTTCCCCTTCCCTTGGCCTTCACCAAACTGTTCTGTCTCATTTTCTCATTACATTGTTAGAAATGTCACAGTGTGTCCTTGTAACTTCATGTGCATATTTAAATGAAACAGCTCCCTTATTTTACACAAATAGGAGCTTACTATGTATACTGTTGCAAATATCGATTGATACAGACCTAAGCTGATAAACATTACAAATTTCATGCTCCTGGCTCAAAATATCATTAGCATTGTCATAAATGTCATTTGCACCCGGAATGGTTGAATAGTAAATGAATAAGCTCAGAAGATACATTTACAAAGCTGCAGATTACAATCGCATACATACTGAAATATATTCTTAACTGATAAGAAAATTTCAAGGTCAAATATTTTCTTTTAAGCTTATGCTTATTTGGGAAAACAAGAGGACTTTAATATGACTTTTGCCTTGCAAGTGCTTATAGGAGTGAGCTATCAATATGGTAGGAACAGTGCTCTTATTTCTTTATATCTCCTGTTATCATGTCTCATTTTTCAGTTTTATAGCACCTTTGGTTGTATATGTGTAGAGGTTGGCCAAGATGAATTCAGGTCTCACACTAATTAGGCTGCATGAGCATAGTACATTGGAATTTTATTTTGAATCTACAGGTTGGGATACAACTCCTTCAAGTTTGACTTTTTTTTTAAGCACAAGAAACAGCCTATCTAATAAAAGAGTAATATGCAAATTGACTGTACCTCTGATCAAGCCATGCCCATAGCCATACCCACCAGCCAATCAGGAGCAAATTATGCAAATAAACCCCAACCAAGATGGCTGCCACCACTGAGAGCAGGAGGGAGGGTTGGGTTTCCCCAGCAACAGAGGAAGCCAAGCTTTTCCGCCTGTCGTTGCTGGCCTGGGCCTTCACTCAATGGTACAAAGTTTCAATTATAGAAGATACATAATCCCAACAGAAATGGCGGCAGCCACGGAGCTGGAGAGAGAAGAGGCTAGAGTTGCTGGGTCGATGGAGAAAGCCAAACTTCTGCAGCCCTAGCCTAGGCCTCTACTCTAGGCTACAAAGTTTCAAACAGAAATGGCTGTCACCATGGGGCGAGCAGAAGGCTTGGCTCCGCTCCAGGCTACAAAGTTTCAATTTTAGAACATAAATTAATCCCAGATCCCAGGATCCTCTTGGGTCACTGGGGGGGGGGGGGGGGGGGCGTGACCGACATGCAAACCACCATAGGCCTCTTGCCCAGGCCGCCCCATGCCCCAAGGGCCTCTTGCCCAGGCCGCCCCATGCCCACCCTGATCCAGGACACCCTTCAGGGCAAACCAGCCAGTCCCCACCCATGCACCAGGTCTCTATCCTATCTAATAAAAGAGTAATACACAGATTGACCATCACTCCAACACACAAGAGGGCTGCCCCCATGTAGACACAATATGGCCAGCAGGGGAGGGCCATTGGGAGGTTCCAGGCCTGCAAGGGAGGGCAGTTGTGGGCCAGCAGGGGAGGGCAGTTGGGAGGGACCAGGTCTGCAAGGGAGGGCAATTGGGAGGGACCAAGCCTGCAAGGGAGGGCAGTTGGGGGTGATCAAGCCTGCAGGGGAGGGCAGTTAGGGGTGACCAGGCTGGCAGAGGAGGGAAGTTGGGGGTAAACAGGCTGGCAGGGAGCAGGTAGACATCAATTAGACTGGCAGGGTAATGGTTAGGGGGTGAGCAGGCTGGCAGGCCGAAGCAGGGGTAATCAGGGAGGCAGGCAGGTGAGCAGTTTGGAGCTAGCAGTCCTGGATTGTGAGAAGGATGTCCGGCTGCCCGTTTAGACCCAATCCTACCGGGATCAGGCCTAAATGGGCAGTCAAACATCCCTCGAGCGGGGATACATAAAAGGTATTGGTTATATCTATGCTAACAATGCAACTTTTGTGATTTCTGAAAATATAACCTAGCTGTTTTGTTTTTAATAGTGCTTTGATCAATGGGAAATATTGGACAGAAATAAATAGATGACAGTTATTTAACTTGATGCCTACTCTTTAGTAAAAAAGTTTTCCCGACTTATTTTTTAAACATTGGTAAATAGCATATACTGCAACTAATCACCTTCTTCTGACTTACCTTCCTTTCACATGAGGTAATGCAGCTATTCAGGTCGCCCATACAATTTTTTGTTCGTTTTCCAGGCTACCTCAACAGATTGAAATAACTGTTCTTGCAGTTATTTCTAGAAATTTTTATAAGTAATAATATGAATTCTAAGGATAATAGGCTATTATGTTCTTTATTCTTTCCTTAGTTTCTATAGAGAAGTTCTAGAAAATATACAGTAGGTCCTTGGGTTACATCAGAGATCCATTTCTATGGTGCAACATAAAACAATTTTCACCGTAAGTCGGAACCCACCTACATAAGCATCTATGTCACTCACGTGGAGCACATAAACAGCAGTATGTAATGAAGTAAAACAGTAAAAAAAAAAGAAAGATAAATACTGACCTTGTGGTAAATAAATAATAAAAAAGCACATATGTACATATGTCGAAATGACGGAACTTTTTTTTTTTTTATAAATAATTGGGAGATAGTGACATAACCATGAAACTACGTACGTTGAATCTGACATAACCCGAGGAGTGCCTGTATATATAAAAGGCTAATATGCCAAGTGTCTCTCTCTCCATCCAACTGGTCACTATGATGTGCCCTGACCGCCAGTGGGCAGACGCTCAATTCACAAGCTGCTGAGCTACAATGACTTGGCAGTGGCGATTCTTGGGTGATGCACCCTGAAACCAGAGGAGGGTGCCTGATTCCTCATGATTCCACCTTTGGCCATGGGTTAGTTGTTGCTGTGGTACTGTTGGCCCCAAATCTGGTTTATTGCACACTTGCATTTGCGCTCCACACCCTGTTGAAAGCAACTTTGCAGATTGCCCTATCGCACTCTGGGACCCCTCAGCAGATGTTGGAGAGTCCGTTTTGGCCTGATCTCGGCAGGCCAGGCCGAGGTACACCATTTGTTGGAGGGACTCTGCTCATTCTGCAGACACTGGGGAGGGACCACAGGAGGTTGGCTTTAGGGCATGTCCGGCCCTTTTTGCCCAGTCCCATCCCACCGGCCACCTTCTAATTTCCTTTAAATGTGCATGAATCTGTGCACTGGGTCATTAGTTTCTATATAAATAGAAACTTGAGGAAATAGAATATTGAGGAAATGAAGTACCATTGTAAGAGCGTTGTCATTCCTCTAAATACTGAACTAATGTGTCAGTAATAAAGTTCGGTTTATTCTTCCTTTGTTAACAGCCTATGTGACTCCCGTGATGCCCTGCTCCTTGATCTATTATGGTTCATAAACACTAGGCATGAGTACCTTAGCCCTCCATAGTCTTCAACTGTTAGCACCTGATTCCAACTTAGGTTAATGGGCATTGTATACATATATTGCTTAAAATACAATCCAAAATGCGTGCAGACCCCGGGAGTGAAACATTCTCCCACTCATTGGAATCCTGTGCTAGAACATATTTCAGTGTAATAGCACTTAGTCTATATAGATGGCTAGGGACAGACTTGTTATCAAGAAGTTACGGGAACTTTAACAGCAAATCCTAAAAGTAAGTACTTGTTTTTTTTGTGTGTTTGTTTTTGTTGTTGTGTTGTTGTTTTTTTTCCTTTTGAGAGGAAAGTGGGAAGAGAGAGAAAACATCAATTGGTTGCCTTAGTGTGCCCCCACCATCAGGGATCAAACCCTGCAACCTAAATACTAGTATGTGCCTTTACTGGGAATTGAACCCACAACCTTTTAGTATATGGAAGGGGATGATGCTCCAAGTGACTGAGCCACTGGACCAGGGCAGTACTAGTTAACAACATAACTACATTTAAGTTGACTTTAAGCGAGAATGTTTAGATCTCCTGGAGGGTCTGGGAAGTTTTTAGATCTCTGAAAAAGGATTTCTGCTACTCATTGTTGATAACTCAGCCCCATGTAAATGTTCATCCCTCTTGCATAATTTGTTTTTCAGTATACCAGATCTTGTGTTATAACCTGCTTGGTCTTGATAGAATCTTAACAACAACAAAAATTTAAAGCCTGTGGTTGTCTTTGGTAATTATGCTGCAACCCAGTTTAACACATGCATTTGGAACTCAGAAGCTGAAATTAAATAACACCTATCTGAATATAGAATTACATTAATATTATTCCAGTGATCACAGGAGCAGGAAAAAAGGGGACCAAAAACAGATAATGATTTAGAAAAAATGACAACTGAAAAAAAAAATAGAAAAGTACTGTTGTTATTTTGATTTAGCAAATGCTTATTTACTGTTCCCAGTGTACCATCCTGTGTGGTCACTTTTATAGATTACATTGAAACTCAAATATTGAGCCAAAATAGTTTGACACTACAATCCTGTACAGTATACTACCTATATAGTAGTATCAAGTTTTGGGCCTCTAATCCCAGAGGCATTGATTGTGTGCTATGATTCGAGCACTGTCATGAAGATGAATAACATCCTGTCCTGAGCTTAGTGGCTAGTGTAATAGTAGTAAAGACACAGTCAGGAGTGAGAAGTATTTTGCCTAGAGTTTGAGAGATCACTAAGCTTAGAATTTCTCTTCATAAAGATGATGGTCCCAGTAGTTTTGAGGAGAAAAAAAAATGGGTAAGGTGAAAGTTATAGTGACTATGGTTTAAAAATACTTCGTGTGCACCTGACATTCTTAAAATGATAAAAGTTATATACAATTGAATACTTGAAGGAAGTAATTCATCTTACTCATTTGTTATTTCTAGTGCCTTACATTTTGCCTAGCACATAGTAGTGGTTCAATGAATGTATTTGATAGATTAGTGAATGAGTGAATAAAATCAATTTTCATTTTGAAATTAAAACTTTGAATTACTTGAGCATACAACTTTGGTCCCTTTGAAAATATCCAGAAAATAAGATAGGGTCATTATATTTTTCTGTTCTAGTTTTTGCCTTAAACATCGACAATCTACATAAAACAGTGGGGTTGCCCTAGCCTGTTTTGCTCAGTGGTTAGAGCATCAGCCCAAGGATTAAAGGGTCTCAAGTTTGATTCCAGTCAAGGCCACATACCTTGGTTGTAGGCTCAATTCCCAGCCCTGGTTGGGGTGTGGGAGGCATCCAATCAATGTGTCTCTCTCACATTGTTTCTATCTGTCTCTCCCCTTCTTCCAGTCTCTAAAAATAAATGGGAAAAAAAAGTATCCCCAGGTGGAGGAACCAAGATGGCAGCATAGGTAAACACCTATACTGCTGCCCTGCACAACAATTTCAAAACTACAACTAAAAGACAAAATGGACATTATCCAGAAACACTGGAAAGCTGGCCTAGTAGAAATTCCACAAATGGAAGGAAAGATAAAAGGACATTGTGACTTAGAGGAGCTGTGAAGGGGAGAGTTGCAGAGATGCATGGAGAAAGTGGTGCGGAGCCACACACAGGTGGAAAGGGTGGGCAGCTGAATACCCGGCTGGTTTTCTTGAATTGGGAGGGAGATAAAAGCATCCCACTGCACTGATTCCCCAGTTCTGGACAAGCCTCTGGGAACCCAGACTCATACGGGGTGAAACTGGACTGTAAGGAGGAAACACACTGAGATTTGGGAGCTGCATAGGTGCAGAAGCTTGCAGAGAAGACGCGTGGCTGGCTCTCTCCTTTGGGAGGAAGAAAAACAAAAAAAACCACCACTGGACTGCATTGTTTTCCAGCTCTGGATGAGACTTGGGGTGTGCAGATTCATTTGGGGAGAAACTGAACTGTCTGGTAGCTGGCAGAGCTCTGGGCAGCTTTCTCTCAGAGGTTGCCACCGGGCACAACTGAACATAGAGTTCAAAACCACGGTTATAAGATTTTTCAAGAGGCTCCTAGAAAAGGCTGATAAATTTAATGAGACTCGGGGATATGAGCGAGACCCTTGAGGATGTGAAAAAAGACCAACCAAAAATTAAGCATACACTGACTGAAATAAAAAATATTATACAGAGACCTAAAAGCAGTCTAGAAGACCACAAGAATCAAGTCAAAGATTTGAAATACAAAGAAGCAAAATCCACTCAGCCAGAAAAGCAAGAAGCAAAAAGAATAAAAAATTGAAGATAGTTTAAGGAGCCTCTAGGACAACCTCAAGCACACCAACATCAGAATTATGGGGTGCCAGAAAAAGAGAGAGCAAGACACTGAAAACCTATTTGAAGAAATAATGACTGAAAACTTCCCCCACCTGGTGAAAGAAATAGATTTAAAAGTCCAGGAAGTGCACAGAACCCCAAACAATAGGAATCCAAAGTGGACCACACCAAAACACATCATAATTAAAATGCCAAGAGCAAAAGACGAAGAGCATATTAAAAGCAGCAAGAGAAAAACAGTTACCTATAAGAGAGCACCTATTCTATTGTCAGTGGATTTCTCAACAGAAACAATGCAGGCCAGATGGGAGTGGCAAGAAATATTCAAAGTGATGAGTAGCAAGAATATACAACCAAGATTACTCTATCCAGCAAAGCTATCATGCAGAATTGAAGGTCAGATAAAGTGCTTCACAGATAAGAAAAAGCTAAAGGAGTTCATCACCACCAAACCAGTATTATATGAAATGCTGAAAGGTATTCTTTAAGAAGAGGAAGAAGAAGAAAAAAAGGTAAAGATAAAAATTATGAACAACAAATACACATCTATCTATCAACAAGTGAATCTAAAAATCAAGTGAATTAAAAATCTGATGAACAGGATAAACCTGGTGAATATAATAGAATCAGGGACATAGAGAGGGAATGGACTGACAATTCTTATGGGGAAAGGGGTGTGGGAGGTGCAGGAAGAGATTGGACAAAAATCATACACCTATGGATGAGGACAGTGGTGGGGGAGGTAAGGGTAGAGGGTGGAATGGTTATTGGGTAGAGGGGAGCTATGAGGGGAAAAAAAAGAGGAACATTGTAATTAATAATCTGAACAATAAATATTTATTAAATTTTTAAACAAAGTATCCCCAGCTGAGGATTAATAAAGAAAACCATTGGAGGATTAGTTTCTTAGTTCATCATTTTAAAATCTTCATAGTGTAAATGTTATGGTCTAAAATAGCATTGTACAATGCTGATTGAAAATTGAAATACCTTTATATGTTTATAGCATTGCACATCAGCAGCAGAAACACTCCTAATTTCCAGTTCTGGATTTTATTTGACAATTTTGATTTCTCTGGTCTTTTCAAACCAATTAATTTGAGATGGTTTAAAATGTTCTCCAGTTTCAAGAAACCTGGGTCACCCGACATATGTGATCAGTACCGGGACCCCGCCAGCAGGCGAGGGGACCCCAAGGCAGGTGTTGGACGTGGAGGCCACGGGGGCATAGACTACAAAGGAGACAGAACTGAACCTCACATCACCCTGTTTGGCCCTGGAGGATGGCTGGTTAGCCAGAGACGGGTAAGATTCCTCAGGGAAGGAACAACCTAAGACAGGCACAGTCACAGAGGGGCCAACAGGAGAGAACTAAAAGGTCAACAGAGGTGGGGCACAGACCCTCATCCACAAACCTTGCAAGGGCTTGAATTCTCACCCCTCCTGAGGGAGGTCTCCTACCCCCACGGCTGCGTCGCCTCCCACACACAACTCAGACCAGGACCCAGGTGGCAGACAGAGACTCGGCCAGCAATAGCTGCTCTATATCTAAATTCAGTCTATTGCCAGAAATGCTCAGGACCTACTAAAAAATGCAAATATTCCTTTCCACCAGTATTTACAGAGTAAACTAAGATTTCTGCTTGAGTATTAAAATTGACAGTAAAATAGTAATCAAGTTTTCAGATTAATTTAAATTGGACAAGTGAAATAAGTGAATACTCAAGAAAATTAAAGTGTACTGGACAAAAAGCTTTTCCTAAAACATCAACTAAAATATCTATTAGTAGTTCATCTCACTGTAAAATTGCCTAACATCCAAAGAACCTAAAGCAGTCATATTTGTGTGCAAAAATTAAAATTTAAAATTACCAAGACTGCAAGATAAAATTTCCAAAAGCCCCCATTAATCAAAAAGTGTGTGTGTGTGGGGGGGGAGTGAGGTAATATCATGTAAAGAAAAATATCCTGTAAGTAAAATACATCTAGAAAATTCTTACTCCAGAAAAGTAAATTCCATTTGTCAAACCAACTGCAGTACACCCATGAAAAAACACACATGGTGTCAAAATAAGCCAAAGGAAAATCATTTAGGCAAAATTAAAAAGAATCCCAAGTCTATTTTGCATAGAGGATCCCTTTGTTAACTTTTGGTCGAGAATGTATTTGTGTGTTTCAGAGAACAACTCCAAGACCATGTGGGTTCCTGTGACTGTGAGGAATGGATGGATCTGTTCCAGTCACGAGGATGGTCCAGAGATGGGGGACACTGACAACACTGTGCCATGCTAGCAGATGGCAGCTGTGCAAGGCTGCAGGCAGCCCAGGACCAAACCAGAGAGGATGGATCTTGCATTGCTATGATGTGTCCACCATCTGGATACCATTGCTGACATGTACACATAAAGAACTATTTGACACTGAAACTCGGACTCAGAACTGTTGGACATTGAAACTGAGACTGAAACATTTTTTGTTCTTATACATTTATTTCTAGTATGCAGAAGCTAGATATTTTTGAAGAAAAGAAACAGGGGAGAGTGATTGATATAGAGGCAGGGAGGCATTGAACAGGCTGTCAAGCTACAGGGGGAAGGCTTGGGTGGTTGGGAGGTGTATGCCGGGGGAGATCAACCGAAGGACTTGTATGCATGCATATGAGCATAATCAATGAATGAAAGACACTGGGTCGGGGATGGGGGTGGGTGGGGACATGTGCTGGGGGGTAGGGGAGGCTGGAGGGAGGATAATGGGAAGGGGGGAAAGGAAACAATAAAAAATTAAATGTTAAAAAACAAAAAGATTTAAAAAAATAATAAAAAAATGTTCTCCAGTTTCCATGAGTGAGTCCCTGGTGCAGTAGATTGTTAATCTTAAATTGGAAGTTTATTAGAGATTCAATACAGGAGTTGGAACCATATATCTTATTGAGAGTGCATGGTACTTTTCCCAAGAAAATTGTAATCTGCTTAGAGGTTTGGGCTTAAAGAAAATCTGAGACTTGTTTTTTGGTGCCACAATGCTTAGTTGGTATGTCATAGACATTCATGAGTTGACTAAAATACTTTATATAGCATAGTTTCTACTAGAATAGACTTGATCTCTCTTTTCCAATAGCTTGGAAGATGAAGAAAATTTGGTAGATGGAGTGTAGGTGGGGAAGATGTTTTAGGTATCAAAGAAACTGCCTGCATAACACTTAGTCACTGGGGGGAAGGATGAGCATGATGAGACTCTAAGCCAGAATAGGAAATATGATGGGGGGATATCTGCCACTCAAACATTGATAGGAAAACTTAAAAATTGGTGCAGTTAAGGTTGAATTACACACACACTTGACATAAGTTGCATTGTGGGATGTTCAGAGTCTGGTCTAGTCCTACATTTTACAGATGAGAAAACATTTGAAGGGATTTGGCTGACAAAGGCCACATAAATGGCGGCAGAATAGGACTTGTAATAATTTGTTTTGTTTATACCGAGTAGCATATAGTCCATTAAATTTTTTTTCCAAAGTTTACTTAGCAATGTTGCTTAGGCTCTCTGACCCATTTTGTTGGGAGAACCGATATAAACATTATTGTGCTAGATGCTACTGAGGAGAGATATATCAAATAACCTCGATATATGTCTACCAAACCATGCAGGAGGCCCAAAGTTATCAGGCTGAAGTGCTGAGCTCATAACAAGAGCCTAAAACTCAGCAAGTCTATTTGAGACTGAATTGGAAAAAAAAAGACTGTATTCAGAATGACAATTGGAACTTGAAACTGTTCTGAGCTCTTTGCACATTTGCACCATGAATCTCTAAATTGATACCTTATTTCAGATCTCATTGATATTGAAAGTTAAACGTACCAGTGAGATAACTGGGTTTTTGTGAATCAGAAGGTACCACATCTGATTTTAAAGACTAGAAAGCATTTTTAGGCTATAAATAAAAGTGAGGCTTCTGATGATGTTATGAAATACAATTCTTGACATGTGGCAAATGCTCAAACACTTGTTGAATAAAGTTATCTGGATCAGAAAAGACGGGTAGAAATGGTATTTCTGACTCTATCACTGTGTTGCTTCAGTAATTAAAAGAGAATATTTAGGACACAGAATAATGGCTACTTTAAAAATGTCACATATTTGGCACAAATTAAAATTCTGTTTACGTATTCATTTATAGCTGTCTTAAAAATTCATCTTTTTCAAGTCCATTGAAGTTGTTCAACCCTTATATGTACATATATATTTTAATAACTTCAAGATCAAGGGTCTGCTAATGATCTCACACTGGGTTACATTTGAATTGTGTGTCTGGATTGTGTGTGCCACTGATATATCTAAAAAAGAAGTATAGCAGTTGATCTTTTCTTATTTCTCTTCACCTTTATAAAACAGAAAGTTATACTTCAATATTAGTCTTCAGGGTACTGGAAGCATGAATGAAATGGTTTTAAGTACTCTTTTCCCCAGAGTAGAAGACTTTTTGTTCAATCATTAGCAGTCTAGTATTCTTGAAATTGAAGTACCTACTTGCTTTGACCTATTTCAAAGACACGACTTTTTCAGACTTTTAGTAGGAGATGGAGTGGCAGAGGGTGGGTTTTGAGTTTAGTCTCTCAATCCATCCATTAGGTGTCTCTCTTCTCTCCCCTCATCCGTAAATGAATATATTTCAATTAGATTTGCTGCTATCAAAAGCAAATTGGATCTGGGTTATAGAAATTACATATTTCATTTTCCCATTTAAAGGATGTCATTTTCAGTAATAAACCTGTGACTTCAGTAAAAATAAAGATATTTCTTAGGTTGCAGCAGTAATTCAATGTGAGATTTATTTTTACAACAGTATAAATTTGGAATGTTTTATATGCTAAACATTTTCAAGGTGCTAGGATATAATAGTGAGCAAAAAAGAGGTTTTTTGTTTGTTTTCATCCTGGAACTTTAAAGGAATAACCAAGTCACGGCAAAACATATTAAAATTTCAATGTCAGAACCAAAATTGAAAGCCAGGAAAGGTAAGGGATTGGGTAACATTCTCAATGTTTTTCATCCTGAAAGTTTAGTTTCTAACAGTACTTGCTTGTATTCTCTTTGCTTCTTTTTTATACAAGTTCTCTGTAGTGATATAGATGATTGAAAAGGTGCAAAGTCAACAAAGAAAGACTGATTTCCTCAAGTTCTGTGGACATGATAATTGCCTTTAATTCATCAAGCAGAGTTGAGGCACCCATCAAGTTATGTCCCACATTTTCCTATTAACATGTAGGGTAAATGAAGGTTTCTTACTCAGAAAAGAAGCTCCAAAGTTATTTCCACTTTGCAACATGCAACATTTCCACTAGAAAGTGGTTGGCAAATTGCGGCTCATAAGCCACATGCTGCTCTTTGGCCCCTTGAGTGTGGCTCTGCCCCAAAATAGTTCAGCCTAGGCAAGTCTATTTTGAAAAAATGGCAGGAAAAGTTTAAGTTTAAAAACTAGCTCTCAAAAGAAATTTCAATTGTTGTGCTGTTGATATTTGGCTTTGTTGTCTAATGAGTTTGACGACCACTGCACTAGTATACCCCACACTGGGGATTTAGCTGGCTACCCAGGCATGTGCCCTCACTGGGAATGGAACTGTGACCTCCTGGTTCACAGGTTGATGCTTAACCACTGAGCAACATCGGCTGGGCTATTGCATGCGTATAGTATTTTAGGTAATCTTGAGATACCTTGGAGGGAGGGACCTTTCAAATTGCATGAAACCTGGCACCACTACACTAATGCATGTATCCTGTCTGTCTCGCTCTCAAGAAGGAGCTCCACACATTGAATGGAAAAAGCAATTTGCTGCCCCTGAGATGAGGGCCAGAACCCCAGGTATTGCTGATCAACAGGACGTGGCAGAATGCTCAGTGAGGAATGTTCTTTTAAGAACAGTTTTCATGTAGTCATCTAGACTTAGTTTTTGTTTAGTAATCTAAGCATTGACTGATGAACTCTTGCCTGCAACTTGGTGCAAAACAGAAATGCTTTAGCAGATGAGAAGTCTTGTGTTCACCAACTCCTAGAAAGTTTGCCCTAGAATTATTGAATAAGTAGAGATTCTAGTGGCATCTCTTTAGGTCTTGTGAACAACAGCTCTCTGTACTTTCTGTGCTTCGTTTACACCCACCAGGACAATTTACAAACAACTCTTTCCAGTGTGTTAACATTTCACGATTGAGATAAAGTGGGAAGTATTCCTGTCAGACAAAAGCCCTTTACTTGAGGGGTTCTGCTGGGTTAAGAACAGTTTCCATTCTACATGGATTCATTATGTTCTCTATAATGGGTGTAATTGTTTCATGCTGACATTTTTGAGCTGAGATGATTGAACATACATTACTTGAGCAATAAAAACTTGGTAGGCTCTGCCTTTTAAAGCAATTAGTATATGCCAAAGGTAGGATAAGACAAAGAAAAGGATGATTACTGTCACCATTCATAAAAAGCAAAATCTGAGGGACACAGGTTTGAAATTACCATATTGTTCGGAAGCAGGATTTACACAGAAAGCCAACCAGGCCTCTGTCCTTTGAAAGTTAATGGATGCCACTTGCAATCCTATTAAGAGAATGTTTTTTCCTCCGTTGAGAAGGAATGTCCTGCTGCTTCCAGTACTGCAAGCCTGGACGTCCTCTCCGTCCTCTCCGGTGGAAGAGCTCCCCAACTCCCGCGGGACTAGCCCTAATTAATCTTTGTTTTACCTGGGGCTGATATGCCATCTTTGCTGAACTTGAAATGTTATTTCTTGAAGTCAAATTCAGTCCAAGAAATATTTTTTAGCATCTGCCATATAGGAGACTGGGCTAGACCTTGGTGGGAATACAGAACATGTTGTATTTATAGCCTAGTGTGGAGATAGCCCTGAACACTAACAAAGACGCAGTGTGTTTTGGGTTGTAATGGACGTGAGAAAGTAAAAATTAGCTCAGGCTGAGAAAATACAAATCCACATGCCCTCCAACAGACACAGATAAAACCAGCTACAGAGTTCATAGGAAGCAATTTCTCCCAAGGAGGTGCTGCAGCTGTAACGTGTTATAACAGCTCCTCTTGAGCGACTACTGGCTCTCACATTCTGAGAAATTTTGCTCTCTGAGATCATAGACTATCAGAGATTTTGTTATTTGAAAGTATATCAGTAAGAATGAAATGTAATCTCCCACTGTAATATATTTTACTTCGATACAGAAAAATTGCTTCAATTCCCAAATTTGGTGCAGGGCCTCAGAAAAGTGGTTTTGGGGACACACATTCCACATGTAACCTTTGTAGCTTCCAGGGTCACAGGACCCTGGGCTCAACTTGCAGTCCCAACCTGAGGCCTGGCCCTTTCCACTCAGCCCTGCTTCGCTCCGAGCCTGTTGCAATGCTGATATATGTAAATGTCACCCTTACCCCTGTAAACCAAATTAATTTTAGACTCTAAAAAAGAATTTTAAAAAATCATTTATTTGAGCAAAGAAGGAGTTGCAGCTCGGGAAACACAGATTCAGATAGCCACCTGAATAGTGTGCTACCAGTTCAGAGCTAAAGTTCCTGCCCTGGTTCTCTATTAGGTTTGCTTTATGTAAATGAGGCATCCAAATGTGCAGTTCTGATTGGACAGGGCAGATTTTAATTGGTAGAGAAAACCACGTTTCCCTGCAGTGGTTGACCAGCAGGCACAGTGTTTTTCCTGGTGGACAGAGCACATGAGGAGCCCCTGTCAGCAATGGCCACTAGGCTCCTATTATGCATGAAACTTGGGGCCCAAGTTGACCAGGAGAGTCTATCCCAGTAGTTCAGTTCCTTCTCAGAGTTTACATAATGATTCTATCTTGTCAGGGTCTGTGGAGAGAGGCTACAGTGTTTGGACAGGTTCAAGCCTCGGACTAATGAGAGGGCACAGTCCCCTCATTGCCACATGCAAGTCCCAGCTTGTAGGGCAGAGTCCTCCCAGCACAATTATAGCCAACAGCTATAGTTGTAAGCTTGAACCTATGGTCCGAACACGTGGCCCCACGTGCCTGAGTGATGTGGGCTTGATAGAGTTCATGTGCATGAAATTGAATAGATTTGAAACTCATGAGAACATTGTAACCACACCTTTACTTTGCCTCATGGAAACTGGCTATAAAATAAAGACACATCCTGTAAGCCGTGCTGTCCATCAGAGAGGACAGCATCCCACTCAGACCCAGCTTTCATTCTCTTTTCTGTCTTTTCTCAATTCTTCACTGCCCCCATCTCAGGTTCACCGAACCTGGCTAAGCTGGCTCAGCACAAGGGTCTACACCCCTAATCTTGTAAGTTTTATGCTTCCTTCATGTGCAGTCCCCTTCACAGTAATGGCCAATAAGCTTGCCTTTGTCAGACGATTGGTTGCTCCAGAAGCCTTCAGCTGTTGGGCTAGAACAGAAAAGCACATTCCAAGGGTAAGGGACAAAGAGATGAAGGAACTGATTTTAACTGAGTGTCAGGAACACTCCAAGAGGGCAGTTGCATTAATAATTTATTAGATGTTGTCACTTTTTAACAGTTTATTTAATGTTATAGATATAAGACCAAGTGAACTAAATTGATTTTTTCCATCTGACAATTCTGAATTTATCATTAAATATGTGTGTAATGTATTTACCTAATATATACATTGCACATACGCCTGTATTCTATTTTTTCACTTTTAAGGGTTTTGTTTGTAGATAGTTTTCTTTCACCAAGTAATTATCTCTTCTTGGGGGGTGGAGTCTGTGCTTAAAATTCCACCTGATTTTTTTTTCAATGTTTTGAACACATAGTAGATGTCCACTAAATACTTTGCACATGGAATCAAAGAAGTTTCACATCTTTGGCTGAGAGGCTGGGAAGTTTCCTTGAGCCTTTACCCAAGTAACAGATTGTGGTATCCTCTTCATCACAACCCCACCTCTGCCTAATAAAATACAAATCACCCTTAGGCAATGATGCAGTGTGCAATTGAAGCTCTTTATGGCTCCATTTGTCCGCAGTCCCCTAAATGTCAGTGGATAGATGTGTTTGTCATAATGTGCCGGTGAATGCAAATAGGCCCCCCATTAGCAGTATCATTAGAGATAAAATAGATGCTCAGGAACTCAAAGAGGCAATAAGCTGTCAGATTCCATTCTGAGGAAATACAGATTGTCATTTGCAGTTGAAACTAGGCAGAAATAACTGCATAATTCCTCACTGGAACTTGATTTGTTTTTCAAATCTTTGCATATTTACTTTTGTTCACCCACCACTTTGATGGAGGCTCATAAACCATTAATTAAGATATAGCTCAGGGGGACCACTGAAGACATTAATAGATCTAAATAGAGCAGCATCAAAAAGAGTCATCTCAATTTACACATTGCCTCCCAGTTGGGCCTGCCCTTCATGCAGAGGATTAGTGGAGAAGCAGGAATCTCTGGCTCTCATGGCTGGGAGGGGATCTATGTCAGTAACACTTCTCCTCACTTGAAGCTCAGGTGCGCAAGAGGTAATACTTCATACAATCACAAGACCTCTTCATACAATCAGCAGAGGTAGGGAGTCAGAGGAAGAAGCAAGTATCCAGAGGTGATCTGATAAAAGTCCACGTTCAGAATGAGCCATCCTCTTCCTCCCTGGTCTCCTCATTCAGGCTGGCCAGACACGCAGTCTGCAAGCTGTTATCACTCAGGAATTGCAGCATTTTAGCTTAGTGACAGGGACTTACCTGTGTTCCTGTGCCCATGTTCCTCTGGGCTCACTAACTGGTGTGAGGACCCAGTCACTTCGGGGACAGACACACCTGGAATGGTTTTATTTTCCCCTCAATTGTGTGTGAAGGAACCAGGAGGAAGCGAACCCCAGTCTGCTCTGTTAAATTCATTGTGAATTGCTGCTGTCTCCAGTCATTTCAAAGCTCCTGTCCTGAGCAAGCTCAACGTGGGCAAGTCTGCTTGCAGGTGGGGGTTGGGTGGTGGGTGGAGGGGGTGGGGGTTGGGACTGGGGGGGAGAGAGAGGAGACGGGGTGGGATGTCCCAGGCCCCACCTCCTCCCTTGCCCTCTTTCCCTGCTCTGTTCCTGCTCCACCATGGCTGGGAGGCTGGGAAGTTTGCTGTCTTCTCCTCCATGATCTGTTGCTGCCAACTGGTTCCTATTCTGACAGATTCATTAGGGCCCAATGGAATCAGTAGGCCTCTCTGACAATGCCATGCTCTGCCCACAGTGGTGAGCCCTATGTCTTCTGACTGAAGACCCCCACCTGAAGTATCTTCAATGTCCAGACATCTGACTGGAGGATGAGATGCAAGTAAGTCCTCAATGTTGGTGATAGGTTCTTGGAAGCTGTGACTTTAAGCGAAACGATGTATAATGAAACCAATTTTACCATAGCCCAATTGATATAAAACAAAAGTTAAATTCCTGCTGCATATTTCTGGTCACAAAAACATCACTAAACTTCTAAATAAAGACCCAAAACACTTATAATATTAAACATTTGAAATAAATGTGAGCTGTATGTACATTTAAGAAAGATGAATAAAGGTTAAGATATTATCTGCTGGCTTATTCTAGTTTAGGGTCACGGTGGCCTATCTTGCCAGCTCAGGGTGCCAGCTGGGACCTACCCTGCACAGAATGCTGTTTCTTTGTGCCCCTTCATGTCAATCCCCCTACCCCAAGGCAGCCACTCTTGAGTTCTAGCCCTGTTCAATAATTTCATATTAAGAAAATCCTTTACCTTCTTTTTCCCAATACTATACCTGTGTGACTCATTCCCATTGTTATGTATGTCAATATGTATTCCTTTTTGTTGCTTAGTATTACTTTCTTGTTGTTGAATAGAATTCCACTTGTTTTATTTTCTTTTTATTTTTTAAAATTTTTAATCTTTATTGATCAGTTTATTAATTACATTGTCTCCCCCCCCCCCATAGCTTCCCTCCACCCGGTACCCATCCCACCCTCCGCCCTCACCTCCCCGCCACTGTCCTCTCTCATAGTTGCATGATTTTTGTCCAGTCTTTTGCTGCACTTCCCACACCCCTTTCTTTCCCAAGATTTGTCAGTCCATTCCCTCTCTATGTCTATGATTCTGTTATATTCACCAGTTTATCCTGTTCATCAGATTATTAAATCACTTGATTTTTAGATTCACCTGTTGATGTGTATTTGTTGTTCATAATTTACACTTTTACCTTTTTCTTCTTCCTCGTCTTATAGAATATCTTTCAGCAATTCATATAATATTGGTTTGGCGGTGATGAACTCCTTTAGCTTTTTCTTATCTGCGAAGCACTTTATCTGACCTTCAATTCTGAATGATAGCTTTGCTGGATAGAGTAATCTTGGTTATAGATTCCTGCTATTCATCACTTCGAATATTTCTTGCCACTCCCATCTGGCCTGCATCGTTTCTATTGAGAAATCCACTGACAATCGTATGGGTGCTCCTTTATAGGTAACCAACTGCTTTTCTCTTGCTGCTTTTAATATTCTCTCTTTATCTTTTGCTCTTGGCCTTTTAATTATGATGTGTCTTGTGTGGTCCTCTTTAGATTCCTATATTTTGGGGTTCTGTGCACTTCTTGGGCTTTTAAGTCAATTTCTTTCACCAGGTGGGGGAAGTTTTTGGACACTATTTCTTCAAGTAGGTTTTCATTATTTTGCACTCTCTCTTTTTCTGGCACCCCTATAATTCAGATGTTGGTATGCTTGAGGTTGTCCCAGAGGCCCTTTACACTATCTTCTGTTATTTGGATTCTTTTGTCTTCTTGCTTTTCTGGCTGAGTGGATTTTGCTTCTTTGTATTTCAAATCTTTGACTTTGTTCTTGCTGTCCTTTGGACTGCGTTTAGGTATTTGTGTAATATTTTTTATTTCAATCAGTGTATGCTTACTTTCTAGTTGATCCTTTTTCATATCCTCATAGGTCTTGTTCATTTCCTCATAGGTCTTGTTCATTTCCTTGTAGTTCTCATTAAGTTCATAGGCCTTTTCTAGGAGCCTCTTGAAAAACCTTATTACTGTGGTTTTGAACTCTATGTCTAGTCGTCTTTTTCCCTCCATTTCTTTCACACCTGATTTATTTCCATTTCTCTGCATTGTGGTTGCTTTCCTGAGTTGGTTGATTAGCTTTGTGTGGTAGATGTCCTCTAGGGGACAGTGGCTCAGCCTCTCCAGTTACCTGAGGTGGATAATCTCACTGCAATCCTTTATGGGTTGTACAGTATTGTTGAAGTTAAACCCAGATTATTATTGTTAGACTAGGAGGGTTTGACCTCCAGGCCAATTGGCTGAGAGGGTAAGCTGTGTTCAGGTTGGATGGGCGGAGTCTCTGGGCTGAGCAGGCAATGTCAGCTCTGCCCTACGAGACGTGTGGGTCTGTGTTCTGGGTAGTAATGGCTGCACGCACCTCCGAGAGAAAGCCGCCGCTGGTCTCCACCCGCTGCCAGACAACTCTGCCTCTCCCCAAATGAGTCTGCACACCCAAAGTCTCGCCCAGGGTTGTAAAACAAAGCAGTCTGGTGGTATCTTGAATAAGGGAGCAAGTCACGAGTCCTCTCTGTGCGGTCACACACTTCTGTTCCCAAGCTTATGCGTAAACTGCTGTTTCCAAGTTTACTGGCAATCTCCACAAGCTCGCCCTCTGCCTCGCCTGGGTTTTAGCATGCCTTCCCTGAACCTCACCTGAAACTGGTGCAGTGGGACGCCTTTGCCCTCCCCGTTGGAGACAACCGGCCAGGTTTGCAGCTGCTCGTCCCTTCCGCTCTCGCGCATGCGCACACGGCTCCAAACCTCTGGCTCGGTACGTATCTTCAAGGCTGCGCTCTGCTGCTCCTCTGAGTCACAGTGTCCTATCTTTACTTTTATTTGTGGAATTTTCACTCAGCCAGCTTTCTGGTGATTCTGGATAATGTTTGTTCTGTTGTTAAGTTGTAGTTTTGGAATTGTTGTGTGGGACAGCAAGATAGGTGTTTACCTATGCCGCCATCTTGGTTTCTCTCCTCAGATTCCACTTGTTTTATTTGTGAAGTCTTTTGGTCTCTCTTCCTTTTCCTTAAAACATCCTCTCTCTCATCTTGTTGCCTTCAAAGGCATTCAGTGTGCAAGGAAGGATGCACAAGATGTTTAGCTGTCTTCATGGAATAGAGGAGGGAAAAAGCAACACAAGAACATACAAAGTAATGTTACAGTAAGTTAGCCTGCCACAGAATAGACCTGGTGGAGGTGAAGGTGGAGGTGGAGGAAGGATGATGCTGCATGGCTGAGCCTGGGTGGTGACTAAGATGACTGGGATGAAAATGCATGTTGGTGCCAATAGCAAAAAGAGGCATAAAGTAAGTTTAGGATGGAAAATGATGAGTTCAGTTTGCTACCTATTTACTTTGAAGGTAACACTGGAAATGTCTACTAGGGAGGTGCAGATAGAATTCTCTGGCTCAAATAGCATCTTCAAAACTCAAGGTGAAGATCTAGCATTTATCCCTTCACAAAAAGGAACAGGCTGATGTCTTGAGAAAGGAAAGTTAAGAGAGAGAAATAAGCCAAGAACAGGGCTTTAGAGAATGCTCTGCAGATGGAATCAAAGGAAGAAAGAGGAGGTGGTCATGGAATTAGTATGAGAATCACAGAGAGAAGTGTCTTCAGGACCAGGATAGCCGAGGACATTAAGGAAATAGCTGGCAGAAATGCCAAAAGCTGCAGAGCGTTGACCAAGGTAAAGTCTGAATAAAAGGTTATTATATCTTCCAATTGGGAGCTTACTGGTGGCTTTTGAGGGACCAACTTCAGAAGAGAAATGGGAACTGAAGCAGGTAGCAAGGAGCGAGTAGAAAAAAAGGTGCTGAGACAGATCTGATAATTGTCAACAGCCTTTTTTCAAGAAATGTGTATTTAAGGGAGTAAAAGAGAGCTCAATGGTAGGAGAGGGGACAGAAAGGATGGAGGACAGGTTGAGTGGGTTTGTTCTGTGGGGAGTGTTGAGCACTTCTGGGCTGGGTGAGAGAGAGTGCTTTCTGGCTCAAGTTCCAGAATGGGTAAGAGATGGTGGGATGGAGAGTGAGAGGGGTGGGTTAGCTCTGGAAAAGGGTGATGGGTTGGTCCTCTTCTCAGAAGCAGTAGAGGAGATGGTGGGCGGGACAGTCCTGGTTCGGACTAGAGTAGCTTGGACTTATCCTCAACATGACATGGCTCCTTAAGACATTTTGTTGTTTTTGTTGTTCTACTTGCTCTCAATATGTGGAGTTTCTAAAATGTCCTCTTTGGTATTTAGGTGGTTGAATTTCAAACCATCACATGCAGAGAAGGGTTTGGGTGGTGGAGATCACGCCCCCGAGAGTCAGCTGTGAATGTGGTCTCTCTCTCTGTACACTGTATTCTGTTGTGGCCCGTGGTAGCAAGTTGTGAGTTAGGAACCAGACCATGAGGTAGTAACAAGGGACAACGGGCATTAGTCCTTTGACTGGATTAATTGGGGGTGGAATTACCCGCATTCACAATTGTGATTAGTGTTGGCAAAGGAGGTTGGCAAGATGACCCTGGGATAGGCCAGAGTTGGAATTCAAAAGTGCTTCTTGTTGCATTAATTTACAGAATTATATCAGCAGCACAGAAGAGGCTCCCAGAGACTGTATGTACTTCACAATTAATATCACAATTGTAAGTACACAGTTTGCTCAGGCTAGAATAATGCTATATCTTTAATGCATGCCCACTAGTGGTCAGGGGAGGCAGTGATATCTTCTACTTGACCTCCAGGCTCCTGGGTGGGTTCTGGAGGGTTGAAGTTGCTAGAAATCCAGCTACTTCTTAAAAAGGATTTTTTAAAAGAACCCTAGCAAGAATTCTTCATATGACCAGTGTAACAGGACCAGATATACAAATATTGAAGCTGATGTAAATATATTTGTTGACCTTCTAGGCAGAGGACTCTGGTCTAAGCTGCTCTACTCATTCACATTGCTTTGGTTTCTTTATCAGATGTGACAGATTTTACCACTGATACCTCTAGGGAAAAAAGTCACTTCCCACCTCCCTTCCCACACCTGTGGATCTTAAGATTTTTTTGTCCGTTCCTTCTGGTAGCATGGCCTAATCCTGAACTCTTAATGGTGGGTATTAGAGGTGTTAACATACAAAAGAATAGACGATGTATCTAGAAGGCTATCTTTCTGGAAGATTACTCAAGGACACTAATTTTCTAAATGTTAAGAAATCCTGAATTCTATCCATGAACACCCAGTGGCGATAGTTCAGAAACTGGTGGCTGCCACTGTGGGACTCCGTCCAGCTTCAGCTTCCTTCCCCCCTGATGATCCTCCTCTGCCTGGAGCTGGATGAGAGGCAGTGCTACACTCTGGAAGATGTGCTTGGGTTTTGGGAACTTGCATTCTCTGTGACAGATGGTGGCAAATTAAACTGGCAATTGAAAGAGTCAGAGCGTTTCTGGGCACTCTGCTTGAGGAGTGATTCCAGATAGGGAGGGGTGGGGAGGGCAAATAGCTGGGAAGTGGCCAGACTCTGTGCTCAGAGTTAGTGTAGTCTATAAACTATTCCAGATGATAGGGGCGCTCACAGGTCACACACCTAATTTTGTGCTTTGTCTAGTAAGGCAGCACACAAAGGAGCTAAGGAGCAAGTCTAGGATGGGAAGAGGTAGGAACAAAGGCTTACGAAACTGGGTGCTGAAAATGTCATTAGTCCACCTTTATCCTTGGTTTCACTGTGCAAGGTTTCAGTTATCTGTGGTCAACCAAGACCTGAAAATATGAAGTGAAAAACTCCAAAAGTAAAAAAATTCCTAACTTTTAAATGATGCCATGTTGGTTATCACACTGACTGTATATCACAGTGCTTGTGTTCAAGTCACGCTAGTTCACTTCCCAACGGCTCAATGCACAAGAGCACTGTTGCTGGCAATCCAGATTGGCCAAAGAGAAGCTGTGAAGTGCTTCCTCTAAATGAAAAAGTGAGTACGGCGCCATAAACTATCTTGAAAGAGAGACCACATTCACAGAACTTTTATTACAGTATATTGTTACAATTATTCTATTTTATTACCAGAGGCCCAATGCACAAGTAGGCCTTCCTTTCCCCAGCTGCTGGCACCAGCTTCCCTCTGGCACCTGGGACCCAGGCTTCCCTCTTAGCCCTGGCTTTGTCTGAGGATGTCTGATATAATCAGCATATTACACTTTTATTATTATAGATAACGTACTGTTGTAAATGTTGTTCAGTGCCTGATTTATAAATAAACTTTGCTAGAGGTATGTATGTATGTATAGGAAAAAACATAGTATATGTAGGGTTCAGTGCTATTGGAGGTTTCAGCTACCCACTGGGCACCTTGGGACATATCCCCACAGATAAAGGGAGAGCGACTATATAGCCACCACATAGTAATGTAGTAATGCATGATGAGGGGTAAATCTTGAATGACATAAAGAGGATAAGAGAAACAAAATTTGGAGCTGGAAGGCACATGAAGCCATCCATTCCCTCAATTTAAAGATGAAGCAACTGAGGCCCCTCAGCAAGATGAAGTGGTTTGTTAAAGGTCAAGGTCACTCAGTGATTAGTACTACTGCTACTAGTACTAATGGCATAACTAATAATCACAGTGATACTATTATGAGAGTAATAAAAACAGTCCTAATAATGCTACTAGTAAGAGCACTCACTCTATACCAGTGCATTAGCTAGTACAGCAGGGAATGCTATTTCACCTCTATTTCACAGATGGAAAGCTGAGGCAGAAGAGGGCAGTATCTCTCCCAAAGTCATAGAGCCAGCAAGTGGAGAAATTGAGACTCACACCAGGACGGGGGGCTCCAGAGTTTGTGATCTTCTTATTTTCTGAGCTACATGGTCCCTTGAGTCTTTGACTCCTGGTCTAGTGCTCCTTGTCCTTGGTCTGAGCATGCAAGGGATTGAGGAGACACTGAACACAGGGGTTACATAACATAAGATGTACTTATTGGTGTGAGGGACTTTATGGTTAGGGTGAACTAGCGGAGGAATGGAGAAGGGAGACCAGGTAGAAGAGTGTCTAAATACAGCTGTGATGAACATCTGGACCACAGTAGAAACAGAAGTTTGCATTGGATGAATGATTAGTTAGCAAGCACTCACTCTTTAGCATGAATTAGTCTTTTCTGTTGCTTATCTTCTTAGAAAACAAAAACTCTGTAGGAGAGACTGGGTAGAAAACCAAGAAAAAGGAGGAAGAGCACAGTAAAGGGAAGGGGTAAAGGAGAACATATTGAACAAATATGGAAATGGAACACATATTGATGACTTTCCAATATTCCTTACGTAGGTCCAGGTCTTTGGGGGATGCTTTGATTTATTGCATGTAAATTCCAGTTGATTTCTCATTGAATGAAGGTAAGGAAGAAGAGAGCATGAGATATGCCATCTCCTTGTGGGAATGAGACCATAACATGGAGGTAAACACCACATTAGGAGGTGGTTTTTATGGATGAGGGACTCTTCCAGGGAAGGACTGGTCACCCCATGCCAGGAAACTTGTCGAAGACAGCCTAGAGCTGTAGAGTCCAAGGTCCTGATCTTTGCCAGGTGACCCACATCCCATGACTGACTCATGTGGGTATAAAGGTCAGGCAGGACCTCTTGGCCCACTCCAGGCAGCCCTGGCCAGCCAATTACACTCAGAGCTCCCGGGGGGGCCACCAAGCTGCTCTTGGGCTGCATCTAGCTCAATTCCCCTCTGCCCACCCTGCTTCTTTCCCACCCACATCCTGCCCACTAAACTGCTTCCCTGTGAACCTAGGCACAATCCTGGAACCTCTCCCTCTGGCTACATCACCCGTCATCCCCACCAACACCTCCGGTGGTTCTAATGGGAGAGAATGTGTCCCTCCCCCATCACCACGCACTCCTCCCCAAACCATCTGCATCGTGGGAGATGCTCAGAGGGAACCTGCTCCTCAGGGGGCAGAGGGTAGCCGCCTTCCTTGCTGAACCTTCAGACAGGCCTGGGGCATGTTGGTTTATCTCACTGTTGATCACAGACGCTATGTATTACACAGAGTATAAAGTTCCTCTGAAATTTGATTAGAAGTATTTCATTTCTGTGAAATCCTCGGGTCCCTGCAGGTGAGAAGTCCCCAAGTATCAGGCGACTCAGACCTTTGTCAGGTGTGGGTGCATCTCTAACTGTGAGCACTGGCCCCACACTTCTCTTCCCCCCACCCCCCACCCCCACCAGCCTGCTTCAGAGGGGCTGGGCCTGTCAGACACATGAGACTCATGAAGTCCAAGGGCAAGCCTGTTGCCTGGGATGTGGAGTGAGGCCCAGGTTCACTCGCCACCTCAGCCCTGGCAGGGGCTACTCTCTTATGCACTTGGTGGTGGCCTCCAGGCCCTTGAGCCCACTCTCAGGTTTAGCTTCACCAGGTTGTGCTTTCTGGACACTGGTTCCAAATCTTGGATCCCAGGGGAGCCAGCACCTACCTACTCAGCCCTTGCAACCACCTACACGGGTCTTATGGCAGCTCCCTCACATGGTTAGGGGTGCACAGTCTCAGAGGTGGGGCGTAGCAAGTCGGGGAGGAGACCACCCAAGACAAGGCCAGTGTGTGGCCCTGTCCACGGAGGGTTGGACTCGACAAGAAGAAGGCTTCTGAGTGAGACCTGACCAATTCCTCAAGATACAGCCCTCAGAGATAGTGTCCAGGAACAAGATTTACACTTGGGGAGAAGAGACTAGACAATGAATAGCTGTGTTAATTGTTTGTAAACTAGACTGAGGAAGTTGGAAAGAGAAGGCTGTGAGCTGCGTCTGATTAGAGGAAGAATAACTGCCTGTGTGTGGAGCCAGATGTGCAGGGGGTGAGCCCATGTTGGAATACGGAGCCCTCATCCCGTCTTGCAGTAATATTTCCATTGGCCTTCTGTTAGGACAGCTGCCCCCAGACATTCATTCCAAACATGGGAAGTGAGCAGTTTCTCAAATATCCACCAGATGGTAGCTTCCTACCAGAAATAAGTTCCAGTTTGTGGAAATCCAGATTGTTTTCCAGCCCACAGACAAGCTACCGAGTGAGATGCCCACTCTGGCTATGAAGAAATGAACAATATACATATTTGGGGGGGTGGTTTCAGTGTTTTTATTTTTAAGAATATGTAACAGAACTCACAGTGTCCTTTCTGTGGTGGGGGAGCCGATGGCAGATGCAAGGAACAGCTGAAGAGGAGGCTGTGCAAGAAAGGGCTGCAGGGTGAGCCCCGGGGTCTGGCTGACAGTCCTTGGGGTGCCTTTCTGTTATCCCGCTGGTTGCCAGATACCTCTGAGTCTTCACAGGGCTGCTGGAAACTTGGACATGAGAATGGGCTGTTCTGTAAAGAAAGCCTTTGTGGGGAGACCTCCCCATTTGTGTAGCAATTTGGGTTCTGAGGCCCAAGACACAGTCTCCCCAGGTTGTGTAGAGTCCTTGGGGAAGGGAACTAATCTTTACTGGGTGACCATTGTGTCCTGCTTTGTCTGGGACTTTGCTACTTTTAACACTGACAGTAAGGCAAACCTCCATGGTTGGTCCCTGGTTGCCTGGAATGTACACGCTGGGGACATTGCTAGACGCTCACCAGCATCCAGTGACCTGGAGGTTGGGGTCAGTGGGATGATACTGTCCAATTATGAATCATTTTATTGCTGTTGTTTTCTTACCAGATGCCCTTGTCCTATTTAGCCAGTGAGACAGGTTGGGAGAGGCAAAGCTCTGGAGAAAAGGGGGTCATTTTGGCTTTTGTTTCAGAATTTAGGCCTTCCTCAGTAGACTCGTGAAAGTCAGAGATGTGGCAGATTGGTACATCTTCCCCAGGCTGGGGAGAGAGGAGTAGTGGGTGAGAGATCGGCGCTGGTGGGCTGTGCACAGGGAGGCACTGCCCTCTCCCACCCTGGCCCATCTCCCTGGGGAGGGGTGGGCTGTGGGATCTCGGGTGAGGGGCCAGCCCTCTTGGCTGCGAGAGCCAGGGAAGGGTGTGGAGATCTCAGAGAGGAGAGGAGAAGGCTGTTTTCTCACCCCAGAGCAGAGGGAGAGAGGTCCGGGTGCTACAGGAGCACCGAATGAGTGGGAAAGCGGGGGCTGGAATGAGCCTCTGAAAGTAGACCAGGTTACCATGTCCCTTCCAAATTCACGTCCACCTGGGACCTCAGAGTGTGGCCTGACTTGGAAATAGGGTCTTTGTATAACCAGGTTAAGATGAGGTCACGCTGAATGAGGGGGCGTGAGCCAATGGGTTAGTGTCCTCATAAGGAGAGGCAGTTCGGAACAGCTGCCTGCACTGTGTGAAACTGGCCATGTGAAGAGGGAGGTGAGACTGGAGTGATGCAGCCACAAACTGAGGACGCCAAGGTTTGCCAGCCGCCCCAGAGCCAGGAAGAGGCAAGGATGTCTTCCTTGGTGCCTTCAGAGGGAGCCTGGCCCTGCTAACACCTTGGTTTCTGCCACAGCTTACATTTCTATGACTTTAAGGCACCCAGTTTGTGGTGCTTTGTCCCAGCAGCCCTAGCAAACTAACCCAGACAGGAGGAAGGGTGATGCAGGAGCAGCCTGTGGGTTGCCAGTGGAGCAGGCGGGAGAGAGGCCTCTGCAGCAGCGGCACAGAGAGAGGACGCTGGCCTGGAGCTGGGTGCCCCTCAGCAGGGGCTTCTGGAGGGAGTGCTCTGACATCAGGAAGAATGAGGCTAGTCAGACATTGAGTAGGGAAAAAGTAAACATTAACTTTAAAATTTAGTACCAATTACAAGCCCATTCTCTTCTTTAATTTTTCGAAGACTAAGGACCATTGTCCACAGTTGATGGTCAGGGAGCCGAAGCCAGGGAGTCAGTCAGGGCCAGCCGGAGGTCTGTGCGCAGGGACCAGCCCTCTCCGCCCTGGCCTAGCCTTCTTGCCTTGATTAGCATTGCCGTGTTTTCCTAGGACCTTCTTGATGCAGCCCCAAACTGAACCGGGCCCCACACCTTAAACACTTTCTCCTGGGCCCTAGATCAGGCTGCATCTTGCCCACAGGTCCTTGCTTCCTGTTTCCTGTCACAATCCCAGCTGTTAATCCAGGCCCAGCTCCTGTGGAGTTTTCCACACAGACAAGCAGTCCTTTCTCTCTCTCTTTCAACTCCTGCAGTCCTTTTGGAGTCTTTGTATTGGCATTCCCCGCCTTCCCCGACTCCCTCTCCTATTTCTCTGTTCCTGTATCAGCAGCAGGTGCCCTACTCCATGGCAGGGCTCACAGGACAGGGGGCGCTGTGCTAGGGCCACAGAAGTGTGATTTGGTCACGTAATGATTGCTAACACCCGACAATCCCCCAGTGCACCAGAAGCAGTGCCTGTGGGTTTGCTAGGCAGCAGGCCCTGATGAACCGGGTGTGGTCTCTGGCCTTGAGGCATTAGTCCGATGGACAGAATGCTCTCTGTGGTCAGGGCCAGAATACCCTTAGCATTTATGGGTGTGGCCTGTGACCTCCTAGAGAAGTGCAGAAAGGGCAACATCTGGGCCCCCTGCCTGAGGTCCGGGTGCCCACCCCTGGGCGGCTCTCCTAGGGCCCCCATGTGGACTACTTTGCGCTCTCCTATTTTCCTCTGTCTGCTCAGGTCTGAAATCCTTTGAACTGGCCATACACGCCTGGGCTCTGGCATCAGAGATAAGCCGCAGAAGGCAGGCTTTCCCGGAGGGACAAGCAGTCATTTAAATGTTCACCGAGGTCTAAGCTGCTGATAGCAGACGAGTTCCTGAGAGCAGGTTTCGAACAGGGCAGGAGGTGGGCAGGAAGAGGGTGTGGGGAGCTGTAAGGAAGGAACAGTGGGTGGCAGAAAGAAGACCCCTGGCCTCAGAGGTTCAGTGTAGCTGCTCCCCCACCTTATTTATTTTGTCACGAGCCCTGTCTGATTCTGACATTCTCCACTAATGGATATCTGACTTGTGATTTCACAAGCCTAAAAAGTAATTTTCTGAAAACATACTGCAACACCAGAGGTTGCCATTATTTATTTGATTAAAAAAGAGCAGTAACAATAAACAAATCAACCAGAACCCCTGACCACATATAGTCACCACCATTTCACAAAAGAAAATAATGTTTTAATGACAAAACGTCATAGGGAAAGACAATCAGAATAAAGGATATCCCTTAAAATTGGATAGAGCATTGTGGGGGAAAATGACTACTTTGCCCAGAAAAATGTCAGGCTGAGACTGGCATCCTGGTACCAACTGGTTTTGAGAATCACTGAACCCACCCTGATTTTGAACTCAGTCTATTTCAAGATGTCATGCTGCCTGCTGATGGTCAAAAGAAGTAGCTGTAGCGGCTAGTGGGGTCTCATAATATATATATATATATATATATATATATACCGCTAGAGGCCTGGTGCATGAAATTCATGCACGGAGGGGTTCTCTCTACTCAGCCTGCACCCTCTCCAATTGGGAACCTCTTGCAGGATGTCTGACTGCCATTTTAGGCCCGATCCAGCAGTTAGACATCCCTCTCACAATCTGGGACCACTGGCTCTTAACTGCTCACCTGCCTGCCTGATTGCCCCTAATTGCCTCTGCCTGCCAGCCTGGTCACCCCTAATATCCCTCTCATGCAGGCCAGATGTCTTCCTCAATTGCCCTCTTCTGCTGGCCAATTTAGTTCTGATAGGTCGGTTCCTATGCCAGTCTGTGTCAAAAGCTCCACCTCCTAGGCAGCCATTGGTTCCCCATAGCACTTATGATTGGTCAGTTCCTATGTCAGTTAGCATCTTCAGACCTATCTCTGGGCCTGATCAAAGAAGCAGGGCTTAACAGCAGCCTCCACAGAGGCCAGAAGAGAAAGAAAAGCATGGCTGCTGAGGAAGAGCAGAAAGAAAGAGGGAGAGAAAGAGAGAGGTAAGTACACTGATCAACAGCTTCCACTGAGGCTGCAGATTACACCCTGACTCACTTTCTGGGTCTCAGCCACCTGGGCAGTCAGTGTTGAGTCTCCAGACTTTAGGTGAGCAACCCAGTGCAGACTTCTGGATGGTCTGTGTTTGGTCGCAGGCTCGGCCCCTTCCCAAGCCTAAAGCCTCCACTCCAGGCTTTAGGCTCGGGAAGTGGGTACCCCTGCCCCTCTGATTGCAGGCTTGGCCTTTTCCCAAGCCTAAAGTCTCCTCCCCAGGCTTTAGGGTTGGGAGGCACCCCCACCCCTCCAATGGCTGGCTGGGAGTGACCTGAGTGCCAAGGAGGTCCCCGGACCCAGGTATGTATGCAAATTAACTGCCATCTTTGGTGGGTTAATTTGCATACTTACTCTGATTGGCTGTGGGTGTGGCAGAGACACATTCAATTTACATGTTTCTCTTGTTATTAGGTAAGATACTTAGGGTCTTGTCTCATGGATTACACTCTCTATACTAGAGGCCCGGTGTATGAAATTCGTGCACTGGAGGTGGATGATCCCTCAGCCCAACCTGCTGCCTCACCCATACTGGGAGTCCTCAAGGGATGTCCTACTGACCCCTCACACCTGGCCGAAGCTTTAGGCCTTGGGCACCCAGCCATCACCCTGCAATGGGGCTGATGGCTGGCTCTGCCCTGACCGCCTCAGCCCTGCCCACCTGGCCCTGACCTTAGCCCTGGCCGCTGGCAACCACCCGGTGACCACCCAGCCCTGGGGGCCCCATGCTTGCTGGACGCCTTGGCCCTGCCCTCACAGCCCAGTCCTTAGCTTCAGCAGTGACCACCCAGCCCCAGGGGCACCTTGAACTTGGCACCACACATGCTGGCCTCCCAAGTGCTGGCCTCCTGCACACCACCGCCCCGCCCCTTGTGCCACTCGGCCCAACCCCCCGCTCCTGATTGGCTGGTAGTGTAGCGAAGTATGGTCAATTTGTATGTTTCTCTTTTATTAGATAGGATATTTCACTCACATTGTACTAAGCTTAGAGTCCATGAAAATAGAGACAGACAGGCCCTTGCTATCAAGGAGCTTTCCTATAACACAAATGTCTCCAGCGAAAATGTTTGGATTTGTGTGTTGAAATGTCAATTCTCCATCAAAGTGACTTAACTTCACCTCTGGGTCCAGAGGCCCAGAATAGTCACAGACATCTGTGTTGTGGAATGCCGTGGAATGAGAGATTGATTATCTCTCAGCATCAGAGCAGTCCTGTGAATTTGAGCCTAGCTGGCCACTTACAGCTTTATCTCCAGCCCTTCCTAGAAGCCTGAGCCCACACGTGTCCAGCCCAGATAGGATAGAGCTGGACGTGACAGTGCAGAGCTGTGCCTACTCCCCTTAGGGCATTCTTGCATCCAACTCTTCAAGTGGTCTAAATTCTACTGACTTGGCCATGCCTCAGTCAAGCAAGCCTACTTTCCCATAAAGTCCTTTTCTCCTTCTCAAATTATGTCCCAGAGCTCTCAATTATCTCTTTTATCATGCAGAGAAGCATCCTACTTCATTTCAATATTAGTGCTATCCTATGCCTCATCAAAATGATTTCTCATCAAAAATGGGAAATAGTTAAGTCAGTATAGGCTAAATTATTTGGCTATAACAAAAAGTCCTGATTCTCTAGGGCTTAAAATAACAAAGATTTATTTCTTCCTAATGCTACCTGCTTCATATGGATCACTTGGGGGTTAGGGTACCAGGAATAACAAAGAAAAATACAGGACCCACAGCTGAATTTTAATTCCAAATAATCAGTGGTTTGGTTTTTTATACGTGTGTGCAAATGGCCACATCCCCTTTCTTTCTAAAATATTCTGACAGCGAATGCACCATTAGCCTGAGTCCAGAGTGAGGATGTGAAGCAGAACCCCCTGGGAGTGACCAGATAAAATACAGTCTGTCCAGTTAAAATTTAAATTTCAGAAAATTACAATGATTTTTACTATGCCCTGGCAGCTGGGGTGTGTGTAGTTCCGCTAATTTATGGCTACATAACAAACCAACCCCAAGCTAAGGGGCTTACAGCAAAAATAATCATTTTATTATCTTTCCTGTTTGTTTCTGAGGCTGAGTAGAATAAAACATATAAGAAACCAACCAACATTTTAAGAGAGTCTTATGGGCAAGGAAGCTACCAGACTGGAATAAAAAAGACTGCCCACTTGGTACTTAAAACAACGTTTGCATCCACCCCCAAACTTTATAGGTAGGGAGGGAGGCTGAGGGACTTCCTCAGCCCCCAAAGGAGAGCATATTCTATTTGAGATGTTGCTAAAGTGATGAGAGAAGAAAGAAATCACAGTGGATAGAGCCAAGGACCACAGAGCACAGTGGATGGGAGTTTCCTCTGGGGTTGAGTCAGTGGGGGCTAACCACAGAGTGTGCCTCACCCTCAGGACAGTTGCTGCTTACATATGCCTGGTGGGGTCACTTTACAATTGCTGTGGGTCAGGGCCTGCTGTGTGCTCCTGCACTTCCATTTCCAAATGGAAGTGTTTATTGTGTCCTTGTCCCTAATCCCATATCGTGTTTGCTTGTGGGAGCGGGTGGCTTGTTTTCTTACTTCTTGGGTGTTCCCATCAAGGGAAGCACATCCAAACCTGCCACAGCGATGCTCCCGCCACAGATGCTGCACTTTGAGCTCAGATCAGCACCAGGAGGGGAGTTTGGGCAAAACAGCTCACTGCAGTTTAACAACTGCCCTCACATGCATAATTAACTTGTTTCTTAGAGTTACCTGGTGAGACGGGTTTTTATTTTATTACACAGACAGGTAGAGAGAGGACAGGCAGCACAAGCAGTAAGTGTCAGAGATGCGATTTGAACTCAGGCCTATCCACCAATCAGGTTACCATGATTTATAAAACGTTGAGACAGAGACAAATGAAAAGAGTGAGGACCAGGGAGAGGAAGTGGTATCACTGCGGAGCTGCATTACTAACCACTAATTCTCAGGCCAATAAGACTCCAGCCCAGCCCTCAGGCTCTACAGTGCAGAACAAAGCTGTGCTTAACAAATGTCTTCAGGTTGTTGCTTTAGGGAAGGAGATAGAGGGGATGGCATCTGTACTGCCCCTCCCTGTGTGTTGCCAGGGAATGTGAGCATTTGGCTGTCTTCCTATATAGCTCCTGACTTGGAAGGGGGAAAGGAAGCGGGGGAGGCTGCATTTCGTCTGATGAATGGTTGGTGGCCCAAAGTGCTAGGTGGAGAGCATGAGCTTTTCTCTGGGGAGAGCATCCTCCCATGAACCTTCCATCCCTGTGGACTGTGATAAGTCACAGAGGTGGTTTCGTCTTTGCTTCAGAGCATAAAAAACAGAGAAACAGCAACTTGGTGGGGCTGTTTGCAAATCATCAATTACTCAAAACCATTCCTGGCTTGTCCTGATTTCTCAGTCTTTCCAAAAGGCAAGATCCCAGTCAGCATCCCTGAGAGCAGGGGGACCTGTAAATCAGATAGTGTGGAACATGAAATATTTATAAATGGAACAGGGACCTATGTGACCTGGATAAACAGAAATCCAAATGGAGTCAGAAGCTCTAAGTTGAAGTCTCTCTGCATATGAAGTATTTATGAAGCACTTTGTACTTACAAAGTGAATTTCAATCATTTATCATCTAAATTCACACTATCACAGTAACATGTGAGTATTTGTGTTATGACACGAATGAAGTGCTGCCTGTAAAAAGGGGGGCGTTTTTGTGCACCTGGGAATTCTTTTTCATGCTATTGTGAAGCAATATCAGGAATTTTTGAAGTAAATACCTGAGTCTTGATCCAGTCACATCATTATCATGCAAGCCTATAAGTCTCTCCTAGAGGCCTGTCGCTCCTGCTGGCAGGTAGCAGGGAAAGGTGGATCCTTCCTGGTGAATCTCTAATTACTCTTCGCTCTTTATTCTATGACATAATGATTTGTCTTGTGTAGCCCTTCGTGTTCCAAGATGACCCAATGACATACAGATGCTGGTGATTTTGAACATGTGTATGGTTGAGAAGATGAGGCCAATTCATTTTCATTCAGAATTCAAGGTGAAAAGTGCTTTGGATTTCGGTGGTTGAAGCTGCTTTCGAAACTTGGGGCTGATGGGAGCTCTTTCTGAAATCACCAAGAAGCTTCTAAGAGGCCATCACAACATATTATTTCTTTCCCAACTGTCCAAATGACCCATCCCATTTACAAAAAGACTTCTCTACGTAATCTACGCAATCTCTCCAATTGTCTAAAACCTGCTTCACTTTTTAGTTAGAATTGTTGACCAGAGGCTCCAAAAGAAATTTTACAGATCATTTGGTCCAACCGTATTATTTTACAGATGAGGAAACCAAGATTCAAAAAGGGCAAAAGAAAGACTAGAATCCAAGTGTTTCAAGTTTTCCTTCCACTCTCTATGTAAGAATCTTGTGCTGTTTGACGTTATTAAATGTGTTGCCACAGCTACATGGAATGCTTTGCACAGGGCTCGTCTATAGCAGTAATTGGCAATGGCTGTCTGGAGTGCTGTGTGGAGGTGGGTCTTCTCTGGCTGGCCTTGGTCCAGTTTCTTCCCAAATGTGACATCTACCAAATTTAGGAAAGTTGAGCACCCGAGCTAAGTGCCTTCCCTCCTCCTGCCCCTGAGCCCACTCTCTCCCCTTTCCTAGGCCCTCACCTTATCCGAAATGACCTATCTTTCTTGTGTATCGCCTTCTCCCACTAGAATGTAAACTCCGTGAGGCCAGAGACTTTGTTCCCTTGTCTACTGCAGTGTCTGCTGTGCTATTGGAGTGCTGATATGTAGAAAACACTCAGAAATATTAATGGAACTGATAGTCAAATGCTGCTCTTGGTTTGTGCTATCTGCCATGGGCAATGAAGGATACCTCATGGCGTCAGTGGCATGCTTTTCTCGTCCCAGGATTGGTTGTTATTGCCCAATCAATTCTGCATGGGGAAACTGGTTTACTTTAGACATTCAGCTTGATTCTGGTGCATTTCCTGATGACCAATATTTGGTACCCTGGAAATAAGAATTCCCCTTAATCACCAAATTAAGAATTTTAATAGAAAAAGGGAAGTTTTCTGCTGTTCACTTCTTTCCTCAACAGTATAACTGCCTTATTTATCAGAGAGCTTGTACCATAAAACAAATTCTTTACACAATAAATATTTATTTACTGGAGGAACCAAGATGGCAGCATAGGTAAACACCTATCTTGTTGCCCCACACAGCAATTCCAAAACTACAACTTAAAGACAGAACAAACATCATCCAGAATCACCAGAAAGCTGGCTGAGTGAAAATTCCACAAATGAAAGTAAAGATAGGACACTGTGACTCAGAGGAGTGGCAGAGGGCAGTGTTGAAGATACGCGCGGAATCCGAGGTTTGGAGCCATGCGCATGCACCAGTGGAGAGGGCAGGCGGCTACAAACCAAGCTGGTTTTCTCCAATGGGGAGGGAGACAGAGGCATCCCACTGCACTGATTCCCCAGTTCCAGGTGAGGTCTGGGGTGAAACTTGACCCATATGGGGTGAAACTGGACAGTGGGAAGGTGATTTGGAGCCCAGGCATGGCAGAGTTCTGTGAGCTTGTGGAGAGGGTGAGCTTGTGGAGAGTGCACGTAAATTTGGGAACAGAAGTGCGCGACCGCGCACAGAGGACTTGTGACTTGCTCCCTCTTTCAGGAGACCACCGGAATGCATTGCTTTACAACCTAGGGCGAGACTTTGGGTGTGCAGACTCATTTGGGGAAAGGCTGAGTTGTTCAGCCGCGGGTGGCACAGACATCCAGGTGCCGCATAGGGCAGAGCTGACACTGCCTGCTCAGCCCGGAGACTCTGCCCATCCAATCTGAACACAGCTTACCCTCACAGCCAATTGGCCTGGAGGTCAAACCCTCCTAGTGCTAACAACAATAATCTGGGCTAAACTTCAATAATACTGTACAACCCATAAAGGGCTGCAGTAAGAGTATCCACCTCAGGTAACTGGGGTGGCTGAGCTACTGTCCTTTAGAGGACATCTACCACACAAAGCTAATCGACCAACTCAGGAAAGCAGCCACAATGCAGAGAAATGGAAAGAAATCAGATGTGAAAGAAATGGAGGAAAAAAGACCACTAGATATAGAGTTCAAAACCACAGTAATAAGGTTTTTAAAGAAGCTCCTAGAAAAGGCCAATGAACTTAATGAGACCTACAAGGAAATGAACGAGACCTTTGAGGATATGAATGAGACCTTCGAGGAAATGAATGAGACCTACGAGGATATAAAAAAGGGCCAACTAGAAATTAAGCATACACTGACTGAAATAAAAATATTACACAAAGACCTAAAAGCAGTCCAGAGGACTACAGGAACCAAGTCAAAGATTTGAAATACAAAGAAGCAAAATCCACTCAGCCGAAAAACAAGAAGCCAAAAGAATCCAAAAAATTGAAGATAGTGTAAGGGGCCTCTGGGACAACCTCAAGCATACCAACATCTGAATTATAGAGGTGCCAGAAAAAGAGAGAGAGCAAGATACTGAAAACCTATTTGAAGAAATAGTGACCAAAAACTTCCCCAACCTGGTGAAAGAAATTGACTTAAAAGCCCAAGAAGTGCACAGAACCCCAAAATATAGGAATCTAAAAAGGACCACACCAAGACACATCATAATTAAAAGGCCAAGAGCAAAAGATAAAGAGAGAATATTAAAAGCAGCAAGAGAAAAGCAGTTGGTTACCTATAAAGGAGCACCCATACGATTGTCAGCAGATTTCTCAACAGAAATGATGCAGGCCAGACGGGAGTGGCAAGAAATATTCAAAGTGATGGATAGCAAGAATCTGCAACCAAGATTACTCCATCCAGCAAAGCTATCATTCAGAATTGAAGGTCAGATAAGGTGCTTCACAGATAAGAAAAAGCTAAAGGAGTTCATCACTGCCAAACCAATATTATATGAATTGCTGAAAGATATTCTATAAGAAGAGGAAGGAGAAAAAGGTAAAAATAAAAATTATGAACAACAAATACACATCTTTCAACAAATGAATCTAAAAATCAAGTGAATTAATAATCTGATGAACAGGATAAACTGGTGAATATAACAGAATCATGGACATAGAGAAGGAATGGACTGACAATTCTTGGGGAGAAAAGAGATGTGGGAGGTGCAGCAAGAGACTGGACAAAAATCATGCACCTATGGGAGAGGACAGTGGGGGGAGGTGAGAGGGGAGGTTCGGATGGGTACCGGGTGGAAGGGAGCTATAGGGGAAAAAAAGGGGAACAATGTAATTAATAAACTGAACAATAAAGATTAAAAATATATTTATTTACTGACCTTGTTAAAAATGTCCTTTTAAAGGGGTTTTTTACTTTCCTGCTAACCTGAAATAGCTGAATCATAGTACACAACTCAGGGCACAGAACACAGTGCACATTGGTGTGACTAATTGAGACTCAAGTGGACAAAGCCATGAGCAAATTTCAGGTAAATATCCAAAGTAAACTGCCCCAAAGAAGGGTGAGCAGCATCCATTACCTTCACCCTGAATATTGACTCTTCTCATCCCTCCTTTTCTGAGAGTCATTCAAAATAGGCTAGTGTGAGATAGCAGAGGCTCAAGAAAAATAAAAGGCCAAAGAGGGATTTAGTACTTGAATGCATTTACAAGTTCATCTATATTTCTTTTGATCACTTTTTAAAGAATTGTGGTATATACGGAAATATTGATAGCAGGTAGAGTGTTTTGGAAATTGGGTTGTTTTTAACCCAATTGATACTGCTGTTTTCTTGTCAAAAGCAAGATAATAAGATGCAGTGCTGGGCTGAATCTGATTTAATATTTCCCAGGAACCTGGGGGTTGTATAGCAGTTATAGTCTCCTAATTTGATAGTGTCAATATGACCTGACATTTAATTATTTGCATAGCCCATTTAAAATTAAAATAGCAACAGGCTCTGAGTTTTTTTTTCCAAGCTTTAAGACTCTTTTTAAAAAATGTATTTTTCATAAATTACTTTGCTGTCTGGCAAGCCATCACATTCTTCAGTTCCTGTAATAAATGGGAAATGGTGCTACGTGGGTGTGAAATGTGAAACGTGGAGGAGAACACATGGTTAAACAAGATCAGACCCTGATCAAGTCCATTAATCAAAGTGTCTTTTAAATCTCTGCAAGTGTGAATGAACGGTAGCATCCAGGGACTTGACTGAAGAGGAAACATAAAATGGCAGAAGAGGCCAGTGGCTGCCTGGGCAGGTTATGTCTCAGAGCCTCTAATCAGGGCCCAGGCGGAAGCGCTGTTGCAGTCAGATTTATTTTCCCTGGGCATATTTTGGAGTTTATTTGCTGAGAAAAGATGGGTTTGAGCTACATTGTTTCCTCATGACTCTTAGGAAATCATCATATCAGAACTACAGGAGCTTTCAAATCTTTGCAGGCCAGTGTCTTATTTCTTTTCATCTTTTAATTACCCTGACTTATCCTGATAAGCCACTAGGAATGAAGGGAAGAGTCTGAGCCACCTCCCAGTCTTCTGGCTCAGGTGACTGGGTGGTGGCCGTGCCAAGTACCCTAACATCCACAAGGGTAAGCATCATAGAAGGAGCAGCACTGGAAAAGGGTAGACACTTTATTGTATGTGCGTTTGAACAGTTTGTAAGACTTGGGGAAATTTAGGTCTGGATATGGAGTTTAGGTGTCTCTGGAACATATTTTAGACTTAAAAGAGATGGTGTAGAAACCATCCTATCTAATAAAAAAGCAATATGCAAATTTACTGTACCTCCGATCAAGCCAAACCCACAGCCATGCCCACCAGCCAATCAGGAGCAAATTATGCAAATAAACCCTAACCAAGATGGCTGCTGCCACTGAGCAGGAGGGAGGCTTGGGTTTCCCGGCAATGGAGGAAGCCAAGCTTTCCACTTGCCGTTACTGGCCTATGCCTCCATTTAATGCTACAAACTTTCCATTATAGAAGATACATAATTCCAACAGAAATGGCATCAGCCATGGAGCTGGAGAGAGCAGAGGCTAGGGTTGCCAGGGCGATGGAGGAAGCCAAACTTCTGCAGCCATAGCCTAGGCCTCCATTCTAGGCTACAAAGTTTCAAACAGAAATGGCTGGTGCCACTGAGAGAGCAGAAGACTTGGCTCTGCTCCAGGCTACAAGTTTCAATTGTAGAACATAAATTAATCCCATATCCCAGGGCTTCTATGTGCATCACTGGGGGGCATGACCAGCCTGCAAACCACCACAGGCCCCTCGTCCAAGCTGCCCCACACCCCAAGGGAACCCCCACCCTGATTTAGGACAGCCTTCAGGGCAAACCAGCTGGCCCTCACCCATGCACCAGGACTCTGTCCTATCTAATAAAAGAGTAATATGCAGTTTGACCATCACTCTAACACACAAGAGGGCTGCCCTATGTGGTCAAAGTTCTTGCCCTAATGTGGACACAAGATGGTCACCACAAGATGGCCAGCAGGGGAGGACAGTGGGAGGTTCCAGGCCTGAAAGAGTGGGCAGTTGTGGGTCAGCAGGCCAGCAGGGGAGGGCATTTGGGAGGGACCAGGCCTGCAGGGAAGGGCAGTTAGGGGTGACCAGGCCAGCAGAGGAGGGAAGTTGGGGGCAAACAGGCTGGCATTGGAGCAATTAGACATCATTTAGGCTGGCAAGGTAGTGGTTAGGGGGTAATCAGTTTGGCAGGCAGAAGTGGTTAGGGCAATCAGGGAGGCAGGCAGGTGAGCAGTTTGGACCTAGCAGTCCTGGATTGTGAGAAGGATGTCCAACTGCCCCAGTAGGATCCGGCCTAAATGGATAGTCGGACATCCCTTGAGGGGTCCCAGATTGGAAAGGGTGCAGGCTGGGCTGAGGGACACTCTTCTACAACTCCCCCCGTGCACAGATTTCGCACACTGGGCCTCTAGTTGATGTATAAAAGGTGGAGGGTGTTTAGGGCGTAAGGACAGAGCCCTGGAAAATGTTCACATTTATTATTACTAAAGGCCCGAGTGGAGGCCTAGGATAGGGCTGCAGAAGTTTGGCTTCCTCCATCGCCCTGGCAACCCTAGCCTCTGCTCTCTTCAGCTCTGTGGCTGCCGCCATTTCTTTTGGGATTATGTATCTTCTATAATTGAAAGTTTGTAGCATTAAATGGAGGCATAGGCCAGTAATGGCAGGAAGAAAGCTTGGCTTCCTCCATTGCCAGGGAAACCCAAGTCTCCCTCCTGCTCTCTGTGACCTGCAGCTATCTTGGTTGGGTTTATTTGCATATTTGATCCTATTGGCTGGTGGGTATGGCTTGTGGAAGTAGCAGAGGTATGGTCAATTTTCATATTACTCTTTTATTAGATGGTTTTATAAGAATTCTTTATATATCCTAGAAATAAGTCTCTAATCAGATATATGATTTGAGAATATTTCTTCCATTTCTATGGGTTGTCTTTTCACTTTCTTGGTTATATTCTTTTAAGCACAAAGGAATTTTAATTTTGATAAAGTCCAATTTATCTTTTCTGTTGAAATTGCTTAGCTCTTGGTGTCAATACCTAAGAATCTTTTGTCAAATCTCAGGTCATAAACATTTAGCTCTATACTTTAAAGAATTTCATATTTTTGGCTCTTACATGAGAGAGAGAGAGAGAGAGAGAGAGAGAGAGAGAGAGAGAGAGAATAGCCAGTGAGAAAATAGAGATAAATAGTATAGAAACAATCCACTCTGAGAAGTTTTTCTGGTGCTGTTTGTGGAGGGGGAACTAGGTTAAGAGAAGGTTATTAAATATGAAGTTTCTAGTATATTTTTGTAAGCTGAAAATTCTCTAAGAAAGAGGAAATAATTGATAATAAATCCTTGAGTTGGCTACCCTTAAAGTCCAAATAGGCTCTCTTTCTCACTTGAGGAGAGGGAAGAAAAGAGAGAAAAGTGTGATAATCATCACTCATACTGTTTCTACTTACTAGAGGGGAAGGTTCAGGATTTCAAATTTTTTCCTGGATGTCTCATAAGCAGAAACAGTGCTTATTGAGCTTGACAAAGTTAACAAGTTGTGAACATTTTTAAAGCTAATTATTGTAGTTTTTTAAACAAACTTTTTGATATGCTAAAAGTTTTAATTGGGGCCATGAAGTTTACAAAGAATGCCAGAACAACCCACTGATATGCCAAATATGGATGGATTGCTATTTATTTACCAACCGATCTTAACTGTGACATACAATCATGCAATGGGGCTACTTTCACAAATTTTTATAAAACTATTTTTTTCACAATCATTTGAAATATTTTGAAAAATTTTAAGAGCAAGAATAAGGAAGGCCCATGCAAATATATAAAAGAAGAGGGGAGGGAGTTAGTTCTCACTGAGATAATTGGGTCAGTATCTGAGAGGAAGTGGCATGTGAGCAAATTCTGGAAGGCCAGTATAGTTTTGACAGGTCCTTTGGAGAGAAAGCATCATGAGCTAAATCTAACAGGTGGCTGGAAACAGAAGACAGATTTTAGGGAGAGCCAGGAATGAACTGCTTCACTGGCCAGTGAATATGATGAGAGCCCCAGTATAGGGCTGGTCCAGAGGGAGAGGTGACAGCCAAAGCTTGGAGAGTCAAAATGCCAGTTGAGGAGCCATGCTTTCCACTCTTAGTCTGATGGTGTTTAGAAAATCTTACCTGCTAGAAGAAAGCAAGGAAGAAATACTGGAAGCAGACTAGGAGGAGATGATTGCCATGGCTTGTGCAGGAGGTGATGGAGACAGACATCGACTGGAGCCAGTGTGGAGAGATGTGGAGGAGATGTGGAGACTCCCCGAGAGTATGAGATGGAGTTTCTGCAACTTCCAAAGGTAACGGAGTGGTGAGCACAGGTTTGTAGGGTTCATTGACCTTTCTTCAGATGGGAAACAGGGAAAGTTTGAGGTAGATTTCACTTTAAGAGCCAACAGTGATGCCTTATGGGTCTTCTCAATTCCTAAGTCATCACTGCAAACCCTCAAGGGAAATCCACCCCTCCTGTTGTTAAAGTTTTCCTAGTTGGGGCATAGCTGTTGTTCAAGTGTCAAATGTACCATCCAATCATTCGCTAAGGGGTTTCTCTGAGCTTTGCTAATGTGGCACTGTTGCCTTTGCACCTACCCTTGCTCCTCTAAGCTTGGATACTGAAGCCTGCCTCATCCAATCACCTGACTCCCATGGGAAAATCCTGTTCTTTAGTGGGATTAAGCCACGTGGTCGTCCAGGAAAACATTCCAGGTGAAACTCTTACATGCTCTACATGCTGTCCTACATGCTCTGGCTGCCTTACACTCTCTGGCTGACCGATTCTTGGCATTTTCCACTGAGCTCTTCTCTCTGTGAGTCTGTCATTGGCATCCTCACCCTCCTAGTCACCCAATCCTTTGTTCATTCATTGCCTTGTGTTCATGTAGCAATTCTTCACTGGCACTTGTAGGCTATCTGCTTCACTGTGGAGGCCAGCAGTGAATCCCACCCACATGGCCTTGGTGGGGAAGCCAGGCAAATAGACCAGGAATTGGAAAACTCTATGAAAAGTGTGGTGATGGAGGAAACCCAAGGGAGCAGTGTCTGGAATGCTTCCAGAAGGAAGTGGTCAGGTAAGAAGTCCAGTCATCTGGGATGAGTTCCTCTCCCGTACCTCAGTCCCCACAAGCAGTCACCAACATGTTCTGTTGATTCCCCAGATAATGACTCCCAGGTCACATCTTTCCTTTCATCATCTTCCCTGAAAGGAACGTATCCTCTAGAAGCCCTGAGAGGCAGCCTCTTATATAAGAGAGACAGGCCTGGCACAGCAGCTGTGTGGCCTTGAGCAAGTTATTACACTCTTCTCGGTCTCAGTCTCTTCAGCTAAAAAATGGGGACATCAACGCCTTCCCCATGGATGTCTGATGAAGAACAAATAAGATAATATTTTAAAAACCGCCCGAGGTCTCTTTCCTGTGCTGACAGTCTCTTTTGTTTATTAGACTCTGCTCAAAGCTACCATTTCATCTTTTCCTGCTCAAAAAAACCTCAGATTCCCAGAATCAGTAGAATAAAGTCTGTATTAACCAGGAAAGAGGTGCACACTCTCAGGTGAGTGGAGAGATGGACGGAAGCAGAAAGGCTCCGAGGGTACAGGGCAGGACCAGACCACGCAGGCTGCTGAGCGCTCACAGGCTCCCCGAGGAGGTGATCCCTGAACTGAGATCTGAGGGATCAATAGTTTACTAGGTTAGAAGAGAGGTGGAGGAAGAGAGAGATGGGACCATTGTAGGTAAAGGCCTTTGAAGAGGCAGCAGCTGCTGTGGCTGGAGAGAACAGGGAGGAGGTGGTGGCATGATGGAACAGAGTCTGCAGCCTGGTAGGACAAGCATTTGGGGGATAATTTTCATGTCTGAAGTCATAAGAGCCATGGGAAAGTTTAAAGCTATTACTTGTTTACATATCAGTTTCTCTTGTTAGGATGTGCTATTTGGTAAACTTTATAGTAAACACCATAGACAATCAAGAAATTTGACTAACAAAATTAATACAATTATATTTGCAGAAGTCCAGAAAAAGAATTCTGGTGGCTGACTTTTTGAATAGTTTGGTGAGAGTTGTTGAGGTTTCCCTGCATTTTGCCAGCTGCAGAGAGAGGACTGCTGCTGAGATGGAGTTGGAGTTGATTTTGTTCTCCAGGAACACGTAGGCGATGTAAAACCCCCACAAATCCCAGAGTAAGAAAACTCGATCTCCCCAGAGACTCAGACAAAGGGGAATTAAGTTGTCTTGAATCTGAGCCTGGGGACTTCCAGGGAATTATGCTGGATTGAACCTGAGCCTGGGGAAGAGGAAGCTGATGGAAGCTTTGCAGCTGCTTGGGTTTCCATGGAAACGCGCAGATTCTGATTAAGTTTCCTTCTTGGAGAAAAAGGGCAGTGTTGGTTGCTTCCTTTCCACTGGACACCCTGAGAATATACGGTTCATGAAACAGCTGCCATAGATTCACTCCAGACGTGGGCCATTTTGCCAGTTTCTGACCCTTCACCGCTGTCCTCCCCTCTTGTGGGGCTCTCTGCTACTCCAGTACCAACAATTGTGTCCCGCTGATCCACCCCGAGTGAAAGTTCAGTTATGTGTCACGTGTCTCTCATGACTGAGCCATGTATCTGGTTCAACCTCGTATCTCAGGGCCTAGGGATAGCATTTTGCACAACTGAATGCTCAACCATTTTTAGCAAAAAATCTGAGGAGAATGCAAAGAATCAATGATAGCCAAGTTTCCAGGTAGCCCTCAGCCTTGGAGCTGAGAGACAAAACTTCATAGTTCAGGCTTTTCAAATGTTAAGGGCATGCAGTTAACTGGAGAGCTTGTTCTGATTCAGTAAGTTTCAGTGCAACCGGTAGTGCTGCATTTCTAACATGCTCCCAGGAGATGCTCATGCTGCTGGTCCTTGGGCCACCCACAGGGAATGAGGACAGACTTGGGACAACTGACTGAATAGCCTCATTCTGAGGCAGGGTACAGTCATTCAATACATTTTGTAAGTTAATAGCCTGTCTGACTCACAGATCAGTGTGCAAGCTTGAGTTGCATAAGGTTCAGCACAGTTTGGAATATTCATTTTATTGACACATGTGGTAATATAGAGGCATATCAACCATACGTACTGAAAGTCATCTCAACACCAAAAGGATTAGTGACAATTCAATAGCAATTCACAGCATATTGTTCCAAGTGATCTAATAATTATTTCAGAATTGTGGAATAGTTGTAGAATTTTTTTGGTCATAGCTTCATTCACTTGACAAGCATTTTGTGGAACACTCATCACAGATAAAGTCTCTCTCTGGACTGGGAGATGCTCATCCTCTCTGCCCTGAGCTCCCCATCCTAGCGGGATATGTAGAGATAAAACAAATAATGGCAGTGATTTGCCAAGTTGTCCAAGTTATCAGTGCTGTGCAGTGGAAATATGCTCAGAGTCACAAATGGAATTTAAAGTTTTCTAATAGCCACGTTAAAAACATAAAATTAACAGGTGTTATTACTTTCAACTGTGTATGTTATTTCACCTAATATGACCAAAGAGTCTCAGATCATTATGTAATCAATATAAAAAGTATTAGAAATATATTTTACACATTTGATATTGTTATAGAAATCAGGTGTGTATTTTGTCCTCACAGCATATTTCATAGACTAGCCACACTTCAAGTGTACATGAAATTGATGACCACTGTATGGACAGTCCAGGTCTCTCCATTGGGGGGAAAACAACTTCACTGGCATAAACCCCTTAGCATTACATCCTGGCCAGTGTGGCTCAGTTGATTGGAGCATCCTCCCATCCACCGAAGGGTTGTGGCTTGAGGTTTCAGTTCTATCCCTGGTTTAGGTGCACCAGGTTGATGTTTCTCCCCACATCTATGTTTCTCTCTCTCTCTTCCTCTCCCTTCCCCTTTCACTCTTCTTCTGGATGTGATGGCTCGATTTGCAGCAGCCGTCTTTGGTCAAAAACATATTGAGATGTTGGCCAGGGGCTTGTTGATGGCATGAACCAAGAACAGTGACTGCCCATATCTAGATGTCTTGTTTTGAGAATAAACGAACTTCTGGTTCTTGCAACCGAAGGCATCCTCAGCGACACCCTCCTTCACCTGCTACTCTTCCCCAGGACTTAGTGGCCTGAAAGCAGACTCCAAGTGGCACCCAGGCCACCCCAGAGAAACAGAGGTCCCTGCGTGACTGGGGAGGAAAGGGACCTGAAACACGCTCCCTCTACATCCCCCCTCATGTCTCCAAAGGGACACCACAATCAATTCAAGCTATGAATCTGGCTCTTTCAGAGGACTGAATAAGTGACTGGAAACAATTCCCCAAGCTGTGGTTTCCATTGAATAAGTGAAATTATGAAAGAGCATGAAAAATTTTTCAACAAATAAAATATGTCTGAAAATCTATTAAAGATCCTTCTGCAAAAATCATTTGAAAAAACTCAACTCAGCAATAACAATAAATTACATTTCCATTCTTGCTGTTGCCCCTTTGGGAAGGAACACATTACTATCTACTTCGTGGAAAAATGGAACCAGTACATTATGGAATAAATGATTCTCCAGGTTCTAACCACAAGGTTTTGACCATTAGGTGATGTTCTACAATGAAAAAGAAAGAGGAAAAAATTCCCCAACTTAACATTGGTCAGAGAATGTATCTACTAGTTTGTCTTATCCATGGGTTTCTGGGAGTGTGAGTTTTCCACCTGTGACTTTGAGTGACAGACTATTTACTCTGAAATTATGAAGTTTGCTAGGGCCATTTGGACCTGCCCTGTGGGGGTCATAGTTCCCTGGAAATCCTTATTTTTATTTTCATTTTATCCTGAGCAGAAGAGAAACTTCTTCCAAAGAAAGAAAGTTGACCAGGGGAATGTAATTTTTGAATTTAAAGTCCTCTGAGTAACTTGTTTCCAGTACAGTGCAACTGTGCAAAATGGATTCAGAAGTTGGTTGGCATTGTGGTTCCATGACCCTCCTATACTCTCCATGTTGGTTCAAAGCAGTTTACTAGTCACCTCTTTAAATAAAAATCACATGACTTAAAGCCACAGTGCTATTGTCCTTGTTTCTTCTTTTTCAAGTCATTGCTTTTTATTGTGGCTCATTGTGGCCTGGTCTTGCTAATTGCTGTGGGCAGGGCAGGATCTGTAGTTTCCTCTCTACGATGTGCATCAGGTTGCACACCTGGACTGGACTGGCTAACCAGGTACACATCCATGCAGATTCATTCACCGAAAATGTGGATTGGGAAAGAGACACAGCCTCTCTTCACTTTGAGTCCAGACCTCTTCTCTATTGAGAACTATCAGAACTATGATTCTATTGCTCAGAAGAAGCCATCACCTGTGGACACATATTCAGAAAAAAATCAATTGCCCCCATCAGTTGCCTGCTGCCCTGAAGGCAGCTCCTGGGCCTGACATGATGGCAGTGGTTGAAGTTGAAATACAGGACTGGTGCAACGCCAAAGGCTGCTTCTCCCAAACACAGAGTGAACTTCAACTACAGCGCCTGCCTCATCCTGTAAGTGAGGGAAGTGGATAAGGTCAAACAAGACCAAGGCTCTTCGTGGGAGCGGTAAGGAAGGTGGGAATGGTTGTTCCTTTCCTCCATGGTGACGGCAAGTTTACCCAATGTTGGAATGCCTCAGACACTAGATCAAGCACTTCATGTTTTAACTTGTTTAATCCTCAACTTCTGCCGGCCCATGGTGACCCCCTTCCCCCCACACACATGATGGAGTTGCTCTTACCCCCATTTTACAGATGAGGAAACAGATGCTTAGAGAAGTTAAGTAACTTGCTCCAGGGTCACAGGTACCAAACAGAGCAGTGCACCTGCCAAGGCATTGCTCTTAACCTCTACAAGACTGCTTTGAGGGTGGCCTACTGGCTTCTGCCATGCCCACAGTGTGTCTCTAATCCAGATATGCACACCTGTTCCTTCTGTTTCTCTCCCTGCCTTGGAGAGAAACACTCTTTTGTAAACAGTGTCTAGGACCACTTAACCTGCCACCAAACCAGGTCCTTGGGGATCCAGGCTGCTGCTGGGCAGGATAAGGGAGACTGAGGTGTGTCTGCACCCCAGGAGGGACCCTCTCCATGACAGCCAAGAGCCCCATTCCTATCCTGATTTGCTTTATACAGTTAAGGCTTCTTATCCTAAAAACTAATGGTGGGTTACCTAGTATGAAGAGAGAAAGATAAAAATTTGAAATCAGAAAATTTCTAAGAAACTAAAATTATAAAATTACTAGAGGTCTGATGCATGAAATTCATGCAAGAGTAAGCCTTCCTTCCCCAGATGCTGGCACCAGCTTCCCTACGACACCTGGGACCCAGGGTTCCCTCACAGCCCTTTTATTATTATAGATTCCATATAAAATTATACCATATATGTAAGCTATATGTAATTTAAGAAACTAACATTTTATTTTGCATTAAATATGGTAGTGATGTGGGATGTCAAGATCTTCTTACTGCTTTTAGTGCTCCAGGTCTTAATTTGGTCCTAGTGAAAATACACTTACTTTTGAGATAATACATTTGTGTAAGTTTTCTATCACCGTATAACAAATTATACACATTTAATGACTTAAAACAACACCCACGTCTTAGGTTTCTGATGTTGAGAATGGGGGCTTCATTTCTGGGTCTCATAATGTGCAGTGGTTGGCATGGAAGTGTTTTCTCATGGCTTTATTATTTAGATATTCTGAAACTTGGCTACAAAATCACAAAAGACACATTTTTTAGATGGTTGACATTATTTACCAGGAAGAGTCACAAAAGGAGTAAGAATGGCTCATTAGAATGGAACCCTATTGAATGTACACCACTGGAGAGCCCACAGGTCACTCCAGTGTGGGGAGCACACCTGTCAAAAGTAATTCATGGCTGGTGATAAGGCAGGGCAAGGGCAGCCAGACCTGTGCTTCAGAAGTTAATTTACTAAAGCACTCTTACCTCCAGCATCAGGACAGAACCCCGAATCACGCACTGGGCTTTCAGAAATCAAAGTAAAAACCAAACAGTAACAAGGTTTCTTATCTTTAGAAGCAGAGCAGGCGAGGAAGACTGTTCACCAATACTTTCTGCTTTCCTTCCTTTAGGGAACAGTAAAAGTGTACTTTCCCAGCCTCTGCAGATGAACATTCTATGCAATTTCCCCCTTCCTCCTTCCTTCCTCCTTCTTCCTTCCTCCCTCCCTTCCTCCTTCCCTCCCTCCCTCCTTCCCTCCCTCCCTCCCTCCCTCCCTCCCTCCCTCCCTTCCTTCCTTTCTCCCTCCCTCCCTCTTCTTCCTCCTTCCTTCCTGTCTTCTTTCCATGAAATATGAATGGAAGCGAGTAGGTCAGTTCTGGGAGGAGGTGCTGAAGAACATCTCTCTTTGCCTCCTACAGTGATGGTGAAAGCAGACAGCGACATCGGGTGCAGCACCAAGGACAGCTCCCCAGATGGTGCAGAATACCTTGCATGACTGAGAAAGAAGCCAGTTTTTTAAGCTTTTAAGATCTTGGGGTTGTCAGTTGCCTAATATAACCTGACTGATAAAGAAACGGACCATAGAATTCGTTACATGGTAGAGCTTGGTGATCTAGAAAATATCACTTTACTGACAGAGGAAGAAAAAAAAGCCCTGATAACCCGAAGTCTGGGATGAGCTATTTTGATTTTTCTTTTTCTGCTTCCTCCCAGGCTTGAGAGAGTTGGTGAAGTGTTAAAAAGAGAAAGCAGGGATTTGAAAGAGATAAAGAATTTGTCTTGATTGATCAGCCAACTGCTGGACAAGCAGGTTGGGTGAACTTGCAGGCTGGGTATTCTAAGGATGCACCTCTTACAATATTGTCTACAGTTCTTGGCTCATCTCTCTCAGCTCTGATGGGCAACATAAAAAAGAAAAGCTCTGGAATTCTGTCTTTCAGCGAAATCACTTGGGTTTTTCTGAACTCTTGTTATGTTTGGGCTGACATTCTCAAAAAGTGTCCTGCTGGTTCTGATGCATTTCCTGGCATTCCTTTTAACTGCATCCTTTGCTCCCTGTCTTTCCTTCCTACAGAAGAGACTCTGTTACAAGCCAAACATTAATCCCAAAATCTAATTTAGGACTTTCTCTATGGAAATGGAATTGCAGTGGTCTTCTCAATATTTCTCATTCTATGAGATAATTACTCTCAAACTCCAGAAGAGATGACATAAAGTTCAGGAACAGCTAGGACTTTAGAAAAAAGTCAAGAAAACCCAATTGTTTGCTTGTTTATTTTCATATCAAGTTCTAGGTGAACTTATTTTCTTTCTTTTAAAATTTATTGTCTGTATAAGTGATATACTTATGTAATTCAAAATTACAAAGGTGAAAGAGGGTATGCAGTAAACGCTCTCATCCCATCTCCACTTTTTAGCCACTCTCCAATATGATTAATTTTTATGCTCCTTTACAGGAATATATTATGCATAAGTAAGGACACTTCACACATCCCTTTTTTATCTCTTTTATATAATTGGTAATGTTCCATCCTATTATCCTCCTTGCTTTTTTTGCTTAATGGTATATCTATCTTACAGATTGTTCCACATAAAATGCTTCCTTATTTTAAAAATTCTATAAAGTTTATTTAATAAAACTCTGTATCAATAGACATTGAGTTTGTTTTCATTTTCTGCTTTTACAAACCATGCTGCAATGAATAACTTTGCCCTTAAGTCAGTTTGAATCTGTGTATTTGTGGAATAATTTATACAAGTATAATTGCTGGGCTAGTGATTAGTTTAATAATGAGTTTAAAGTGTAGCTGAATGCGACTTCAGTGGGCTCAAAAATACTAGTATATCGACACCAGAGTGGGTATGTATAATTGTTCACAGTTTCAAAGTGATACTACGTCGCACATTCACTGAGTATTTATGATGTGCCTATTGTGTGCCCTATAGAGATAAGCAATAAATAAAATACGTAAGTGATGTTTTCTAACAATGTGTTAAGCAGAAAGGACAGTGTGGGTTGTTTATTTTGTCAACTTGGCTGAACTGTGGTGAGTTGTTATTTATTTAAAGAGGTGTCACTAGTCTAGATGCTGTTGTAAAGTTATTTTTTTTAAGATATGATTAACACTTTCCCTCACTTGACTTTAAGTAAATCAGATTACCTTCTATAATCTAGTGGGTCTCACGTAATCAGCCAAAGGTCTTAAGAACAAATGAAGTTTCCCAAAGAAAAAGAAATTCTTTTCAAGACTACAACATAAAAACCCTTCCTGAATTTCTAGTTTGCTGCCCTGCAAAAATTCAGACTCAAAATGGCAACAGCAGTTCTTACCTCAGTTTCAAACTGTCCTACAAATTTTAGGCTTGCTAGCTCCCACAGTCATGTAAGCCAAGTATTTAAAATAAATCTCTCTTCCTATATATGTTCTATTGATTCTGTTTCTCTGGAGATTCCTAAATAATACAGGCATGAGTGAAGATTTCCACCAAACATATGAGGAAGCAGAGGCTGCGAGGGTCCATGTCCCCCTAGAGTTCAGATTCTATAACCAAAGTGCTTTCTACTGCCCTACAATCTTATTAAAACTTGAAATAGGGTGTATATAGTGGCAATGCCATTATAGAATTCTAGTCACTCTGTGCACGAATCCATGCACCCAGTAGCTCACTGCTGCCCTCCAGTAGCTCCCTGCCCGCTGCTTCGCCCTCCTGTAGCTCCCCTGACTCCCCTCCCCCTCCTCACTCTCTCATGATAGCTTGCTTCCCTGCTCCCTCCTGTAGCTCTCCACCACCTGCTTATACCCAGTAGCTCACTGCTGCCTTCCTATACCTCTCCACCCACTGCTACACCCTCCTGTAGCTCCCTCCACCTCCCTCCCCTCATAGCTTGCTGCCCTACCCCCTCCTGTAGCTCTCCACTGCCAGCTTGTAGCTCGTTGCCTCACCCTCCTGCTGATCCATGATCCAGTCATTACACGGTCAGTCGTTACACTTCAAGGCATAACAACCATTTACATATTACATCTTTATTATATAGGTGCTTACTCTGTCTATGGACCTTGCTGCAGGGAACCCATGGCCTGCGGTCTGAAATCTCCCTGGCTACAACTGATGGAGTCAAAGATGGCAGTGTGACACAATGCAGCCAGCCTGCAGACTGATGATATGGCCTGTCCTAGAAAGATAACATGAGCTGATGAGGTTGTGTAGAGACTGAGCAAACAGGACAGTGCACAGTGAAAGCAGACACCAATGGGCTGTGACACAGGGAAGGCCATGAGAGGACTGGTGCAAGCTGAAGTTGTAAGAGGACAGATCAGTGAAGCAAAGTGGAGAATGGTCAGTAGAGAGGAGGAGCACATCTACTGGGAAGGAGTGGGCGCTGCACAGTCTTGAGCTGCCGCAGACTCTCCTCTCATGGTGTAAGGTTCCACAGTACGCTTAGAGTGAACCCACCTCGCCTTCAGGAAACTCAAGTGAGCCTCTGCGCTTTGTGTCTGGCTTTTACAGCTGTGAAGCAGGAGAAGACCTCCGAAGACAGATCTTCAACGGGCTGGCTGGAACCTGGGACGGTTCTACTTGGAGTTCACAGATTGCAGACAAGCTGAGTTTGGTATAACTGAAGGTTGGGAAACGAAATTTGTCTCATTTCACTAAATTCCATGTTGTAGCTGGGAGGGGATTAGTGACTATGACCATTCGGACACACCTGGCTGCTGAGATGGGAGAATAACAGTGCTAATCCAAGGTTCAGGGATATGAACTGCAGGATCAGGAAGTCCTTCCACTCGCCTTTGCCAGGACTTCAGCAGCACTTGCCAGGGAGGCAGGGCAGGCGGGCTACCTTCCTGATTACTGAGCCAGCACACTGAGGACATACTGAAAGCACTGAGTGTCACACCTTACCAGCTGCCTGCCATGTAAATTACTCCCTGATATATTTTGTTGCCAAAACAAAAAGCCCTGTATTGTTTATATTGAATCATGAAACACATCAAGGATGGTTAATCAGTATACAACAAAGATAAAAATGTTTTACCAGTTGAAAAGGAAAGTTCATTCATCCTGCACTCTTTGGTTGTCACAGCTCCTGTTCCCTTCTTTGTTTTCCTTTCCCATTGTTAACCTGGTGATTCCTGCCATGGGCATGTCTTCCCTGTGGCAGGCTTCCACATTGGACAATGACTGATAGCATGCACTATGTAAGCTCTTGACATACTCATGTGTACATTAAGGTACCACTTAGATAAGCTTCTCTGTTACAATGAACTGTGGGCTTTTTATTTTGGTGACCTGGTATTGAGATATACTCACATACTGTACAAGCCAACCACTTAAAGTTTGTATACCAAATGTTTTATAATACACCAGAGACCCGGTCATGAAATCAGTGCACAGCAGGGACAGGTGTCTTTCAGCCCAGCCTGAACTCTCTCCAATCTGGGACCCCTCAAGGGATGTCTGACTGCCCATTTAGGCTTGAATCCATTGGATCAGGCCTAAAAGGTCAGTTGGACATACCTCTTACAATCCAGGACTGCTGGCTCTCAACTGTTTGCTTGCCTGCCTGCCTGATTGCCCCTAACCACTAGACTGATCACCTCCTAACCACTCCCCTGCCAGCCTGATTGATGCCTAACTGCTCCCCTGCTGGCCCGATTGCCCCTAACTGTCCTCCCCTGCTGGCCCAGTTACCCTCAACTGCCCTTCCTTTCAGGCCTGGTCACCCATAACTGCCCTCCCCTGCAGGCCTGATTGCCCCCAATTGCCCTCCATTGCAGGTCTGGTTCCTCCCAACTACCCTCCCCTGCTTGCCTGATTGCCCACAACTGCCGTTTTCTGCCAGCCATCTTGTGTTTACATTGAGGCACCCATCTTGTGTATTGGAATAATAGTCAATTTGCATACTACTCTATATTAAACTAGTGGCCCGGTGCACAAAATTCATGCACATTAAATTGGTATTAATTAGAGAAAATAATTTAATATTGCTATTTGCTCTTTCTCTATAATAGAAATATCAGAGACTAAATTCGTGCACAGTGGGGAGTTCCCTCAGCCCAGCCTGCCCTCTCTCACAGACTGGGAGGCCTCAGGAGATGTCCTACTGATGGCTGAGGCCCACTCCCCATCCATCTGGCCAGCCTCTGTGAGAGGTGACTAGGCTGATCAAGGGAAAGCACCAGCCCCATTACCCTGCTGCTGCAGCCACTGCCAGCCACTGCAGCCACCAAGGTGTTTTCATCAACATGGACTCTAGTCCTTTCACTGTGAAAAAATGACAACTTTCTTTAGGCATTTTCAAGATGTGTCTTTCATAGGATATGACATTTCTTTCTTTCTTTTTTTTATCCTCACCTGAGGATATTTTTCCATTGATTTTTAGAGAGTGTGGAAGAGAGAGGGAGAGACAGAGAGAAACATCAATGTGAGAGGGACACTTTGATTGGTTGCCTCCTGCATGAGCCCTGACCTGGGCCCCATCCAGGGAGGAGCCTGTAACCTAGGTACATGCCCTTGATCAGAATTGTCCCGGGCGCCGTTCCGGCAGCACATATACTAAAATTGGGATGATACAGAGAAGATTAGCATGGCCCCTGCACAAGGATGACACACAAATTCGTGAAGCTTTTGTGCAATAGGCCTTCCTTCCCCTGGCTGCCCAGCACTGCGGACACCCCCCCCCACTGGCCTCCCATCCCAGGCCCCAGTCCCATCCTGGGCACTGCCCAGCACCTTGGCCATGCCTCCCGCTGGCCTCCCATCCCGGGAGCTGGCCTCCTGTCCCAGGAGCTGACCTCTCCTCCTGGGTGCTGTTTCCGTCCCCTCCTGGGACATCCCAGGCGCTGCTCCTGGGATGTCCTGCGCACCGCTCCTGTACAGTGTGCTGCTCCCATCCCATGCTGGTTTCCTGTACCATGGCCACGCCCCCTGCTCCTGATTGGCTGGTAGCATAGTGAAGGTACGGTCACATTTGCATGTTTCTCTTTTATTATATAGGATAGTATAAAGATGAGAGTTGTGTTACCATGACCACAATTAACTTTAGAATATTTTCATCACCCCTAAGAGAAACTCTATCCCCCATTAGCAGGCACTCCCCACCCCCTATGTCTCCAGCAATGACTAAGCTACTTTCTGTCTCTAGAAATCTGCTTCTCTGGGGCATTTCACAGAACTGAAATCAGATTCTATGTGGTCCTTTGTAACTATCTTCTTTCACTTAGCATGTTTGCAAAGTTCATTCATATTGTAGCATATATCAGTACTTTATTTTTTATGGCCACATAGTATTCCATTTATGGATATAGTGCCTTTTGTTTATTCATCCATCCTTTCAGTGCCTCTATTTTCTCAAACTTAGTCTGAAATTTTGCTAAGATATGTTATGATTCCACAAGTCACCAGAAAGGAAGCCTGTAGCTATTTCCTTCACTAGAATTTCTTTAATGCAAGTTGGAGGGACACTGGAACTGCATGTGTTAAAGCCTTATAAAAGCCAGTGGAGACTCTGTTAAGAACATCAGCCTTCTGAGTCAGACTGTCTGGTTTGGAATTTGGGGTTTACCATTCCTCTCAAGCACCACTTAGCCTCTTTAAGCCTTAGTGGTCTTATTTTCAAGATAGGAATTTTATTAGTATCTACCTATGGCAGACACTGCCAGTCAGCCTACAGCCCCGTTTTTTGGCTAGGTATAAAGCTGCCCAGGATGGAGGCTGCATCTTAACTTTGCCATAGATAGATATGGCTGTGATTCTGCCTTCTTTTCAGTGATGCACTTAAGCAGCTTCTAAGTCTTCTTTTAAAGATATCTGGCATGTGCCTCTTTTCTATTTTAACTTGGTCTCTTCCTGTGCCCTGCTCCCTAGCAGCTGACCATAAGATCCTGGACTGTGCACCAAGACCAAGAATATCTACAGGATGGAATTTGGTTCCTGGAGTATGAGGCTGCAAGTAACAGAACCTCAGCAGCTGGTGCAGGATCAGTTGAAGCAGGCAGGTAGTAAGTGGGAATATATGCATATCACAGGCTAGCAAGCTGGTGAACCTTGATTTGTGGTGGCAAACCATATCATATAAACTGTTTCCTGAGTTCACTGGGAGGTGGAACAGGGTCAGTCTGAGTCCACAGTATTAGAGAACTGGTGTGAAAATTTCACTATATTGTATGTGTTGACTGTATCTTGATGCTCTTGCCATAAGAGAGAGGATCTCTGGCCAGCATTACCAGCTAGTAGGCTTTGATGAAAGGGCTTTGCTGAACTAGGACTCTCCTCATGTCCTGCAATCTAAGTTGACTGAAAGTCAAGTAACTGGGGACCCAGTAGGGCTAAAAGTGCCAAGTGCATCTGCATTGCAAACTGAAGTGGTTTGTATGGGCTCTGATGCGGCAGCTTTCCCAGGACATGTGAACTTGTGTTGGAGGCCTTTTTCAAGCATCTTCTGTTAAGTGTTCCCTGCATTACCATAACCAAAATAAAATAATAATGACAACAAAGGTAAGATAAGGGGTTGCCTTCCCTCTAACACCTCTTGTTTCCAATGGCTTCAAGGTCACCATGAAGATGAAAGAGAAGGATGTGGAGCCCAGTGGCCAGTGAGTGACAGCCTGGAGCAGGGCAGGCACACTGTAGTCTGTCAGGCAAGTCTGATGTGTTGCTTGTTTTTATATGACCCTGATCTTAAACAGATGAAAACCATGTGGACATTTGCTTTCTCTCGTATTCTATAAGTATGTAGATAGGAGCCTTGATTCTGCCTTTTGGCCCACAAGATATTTACTAGGAAAAGTCTGCCAACTGCAAGACTGGGTCTTAGGTATAAGGATTAGGTCTGGAGAAGATTTTGCATGCAGAGTGACCCCAAAGAAATAAGTAGACAAGAAGCTTAGCATATTTTGGAGACAGTTTGCTGCTATAAGTAACCATGACCTTCCCCTGCAAAAGTCTATAACTGGTCAATCCCTGAAGCAATGCCACTGGTCCCAAACCTGCCCTAGCAGGAAGTTGGCTGTCAGACTCCAAGAAGAGCATACTCTAAAAGCATGCTTCACTCTCCAAGGACAGCATACAATTTACCAGATGGGCCATTAATCAACTTGTTCGGCAGCCTGAGGGAGGCCTTCCCAATCATCTTTCTGTGGGATTTTGGAAACTGCAGTGGGCAGGTGACTAACACTGTTTCTCTGAGTTCCATTCTTTTAAGAGCTGTTTTATTTGCCACTATGGAGTCTTACTCCATCATCCTGTAGCGCGCCCACGTGCCTGTGTGTGTGTGTGTGTGTGTGTGTGTGTGCCCTTTAGTTGACAGTTTACTGAGCTACAAGGAGCCATGCATGTCTCTGATAAACTTGAGGTGATAGAACTTTAATTTGGTTTTAAAAGACATGACCTTAAAACCATATTTTTACTTAGATATTTCAAATATTTTTTGTTTGCATTTTATATGAAATTAGAGCCCCAACGCACAAAATTCATGTAAGGGGTTCAGTCCCCACCGCAGGGGGTGCCTCAACCCCCCGCTGCCATGGTGGCTGCCTCTGCCTCGCCCGCCCAGCCCTAGATTTGCCCAGAAGGTCGTCTGAAAGGATGTCTGGTCTAATAAGCATATTACACTTTTATTATATACTAGAGGCCCAGTACACAAAATTTGTGCACAGGGGAGGGTCCCCCAGCCCAGCCTCACCCTCTCCAATCTGGGACCCCTCAGAGGATGAAAACCACTCACCTGCCTGCCTGCCTGATTGCCCTTAACTATCTCTGCCTGCCAGGCTGACGCCCCTAACTGCCCTCCCATGCCAGCCTGATCACCCCTAACTGCCATCCCCTGCCAGCATGACCACCCCTAACTATTCTCCCCTGCTGGCCTGATCACCCTTAATCACCTCTGCCTTGGCCTCCACCATCATGGCTTTGTCCAGAAGATGTCTGGTCTAATTAGCATTTACCCTTTCATTAGTATAGACTAGAGGCCCAGTGCATGAAATTTGTGCAGGAGCAGGGGGGATCCCTCAGTCCATCCTGTACCCTCTTGCAGTCCGGGACTGCTGGCTCCTAACTACTGGCCTGCCTTCCTGATTGCCCCTAACCACTCTGCCTGCCTGATTAACCCTAACTTCTCACCTGTCTGCCTGATCACCCTTAACCACTTGCCTGCCTGTCTGATTTCCCCTAACTGCTTGCCTGCCTGTCTACCTGCCTGATCACTCTAACTGCCTTTGCCTCGGCCCCTGTGGCCACAGATTTATCCCAAAGGACCTCTGGAATGATGTCTGGAAGCTCCCTCAGCTATCTGGTCTAATTACCATATTAGGCTTTTATTATTATTGATTAGCCCAGTGGTCGGCAAACTGCGGCTTGCGAGCCACATGCATCTTGCGAGCCGTGGTTTGCCACTTTGTTGACTAATGAGTTTGCCGGCCACTAGAATAGGGGCTTAATCACAAGGAACAACAACAGCCTGTAATTATTGGAATCGAGAGTCTAGGTCAGTGGTTGGGAAATTCATTAGCCAACAGAGCGGCAAACTGCAGCTCACAAGCCACATGTGGCTCGAGATCCACAGTTTGCCGAACACCGTAATAGCCTGATGTACGAAATTCAGGCTTGGACCTGTGATCAAGGCCATCTTCCTCACCTGGCCCCTGCCCCTGCCACAAGTGGCCATCAGACGATTGGAGCCTGCAGGCCGGAGAAAGGGTCCGAGAGCTGGTCAGTGCGCCTCATAGTGACTGGTCAAGCAGTTGTTCTGTTTGTTCTGCTATTAGGTTCAATTTGTATATTACCCTTTTATTATGTAGGATAGAGGCCTGGTGCATAAGTGGGGGCCCTGGATCTGGGTGGGGGGGTCCCTGCTGGGGGGTAGGGCTGGCCTAGGTGAGGGGCTGCAGGTGGTTTGAAGGGTGGCCAGGCAGCCATGGGGGTCGGGGGGGGGTGTCTTCACTGGGAGGCGTGGCTGTCCTGGGTTTGGGTTTGCAGGCCAGCCATGCCCCAAATCGAGATGGGGTTCCCTGCTGGGGGGCAGGGCAAGCCTGGGCTTGAGACTGCCAGAAGTTTGCAGGCTGGCTACACCCCCATCAGGGTGAGGGTCACCACTGGAGGAGGCCGGCCTAAGTGAGGGGCCTCAGGCAGTTTGCAGCTGGCCACACCCCAGGCTTTGAAAGGAAGGACGTCCGGAATGAAGTCTGGAAGATATCTGGTCTAACCGGTCTAATTAACATGTTACCCTTTTATGAGTATAGATACCTGTTCAATTTTTGTCTTAGAGGAGGTGTTGGGAAGAGATTAATCAAATAACTAATATGCATATATACATAGCCTATGGGCAGATAATAGTGCAAGGAAGGCCTGGGTAAGGGATGGGAGTGGAGTGAAGGGGGTCAATGGGGGGAAAAAAGGACATCTGTAATGCTTTCAATAATAAAGATAAGTTTAAAAATCAAAAGCAGTCAAATAAAAAGAACTTTGTAGTATATATTTGGCTGTGGATTTATGAACTTTCTTCAAACTTTGGAAACCACAAAAGATACAAGTTTTACATTTTAATCTACAAATTCATGGGTTTCATTCCAATTTATAATCACTTAGGAAATATATGAATTTTGGCACAGTACTATTGTGCTTCTAGTGTCTTTGTTGTTTTTTTTTCTTTTCTTTCTTTCTTTCTTTTTTTTTTTTTGCTAAACCAGTATCTTAAATGGAACACTGAGGTTTTTTCTTCTGAGAGACAAGTAGTTCTCATTAATTAATTACACAATCATTGTAACTGCATTTTAGTAAGATTAGACATTAGACAATGTTCCCAACCTAACAAAATTTTTAGCATTATTGTTACTTTATTATAGTCCTTTTTAAATATGAATTTTAATGATTATACTAATAATGAACAATTTTTTTCTTTTTTCTTTTTTTTAAAATATATTTTATTGACTTTTTACGGAGAGGAAGGGAGAGGGATAGAAAGTCAGAAACATCGATGAGAGAGAAACATCGATCAGCTGCCTCTTGCACACTCCCTACCGGGATTGAGCCCGCAGCCAAGGTACATGCCTTTGACCGGAATCGAACCTGGGACCTTCCAATCCGCAGGCTGACGCTCTATCCACTGAGCCAAACCGATTTCAGCCAATTTTTTCTTTTTTAACCAAATATTACGTAAAAGAATCTTCCTCTGTTTCTGCAATCTTTATAATTAAGCTTTTCAATGAGAGCTTCATGTTATATATAATACAACTGTTGTAGGCACCTAATCCTTTGCAACAAACCACTCAGAATTTAGTGATCTGAAACAACACAAACACTGGATTAGCTCTCATGAGTTTAGTGAGTCAGGGGTTTGGAAAGTGCTTGTCTGGGAGCTTTTAGTATCAATCATTTGCCATCATATGATGACTGGATCTGGGATGGAGAGAGCTGGGACAGCTGGGGGCTAGCTGGCATCTGTTTCTCTTCATATGTTCTCGGGGTAGATCAATGTGGACTCTCCACTTGGGCTACTTTGCACTTGCTCACACTATGGTGGTCTCAGAATGCTACTACTTCTTATGTGGTGCCTGAGGGCTCCCATGCGAGTATCCTAGCGAGCCAGGCAGAAGCTGCAATGTTCTGTAAACACAGTGCCACCTCAGCAACAAGCTGTATGAACTACACTCCAAGGAAAATAATTAAGCAATAGAAAAGAATAGTCTAAAGGCAGGCAAATTTTTTTTCTATCAAAACTATTAATTGTTTTCTCTGATTTTTCCATAACATTTAAAAATATATTTTTATTGATTTCAGAGAGGAAGGAAGAGAGAGAGAGAGAGAGATAGAAACATCACTGATGAGAGAGACTCATTGATCAGGTGCCTTTTGCACACCCCCACAAGGGACTGAGCCCACAACCCAGGAATGTGCCTTTGACGGGAATTGAACCCTCGACTTGTCAGTCCAAAGGCTGACACTCTATCCATGGAGCCAAACCGGCTAGGGCTCCATCACCTTTATACTTAGAATTTTTTTTTTCTACAAACTTTCCAGATGTGCTAAATTATTAATTATATGAGTATCTATATGTTTTCATGGTTGAAGTTTTACATTTAACATCTTAATTTATTTATTATATTACTTGAGTCTGAAGTCTTATCTCCAGGTCTGCTTGAACCATGAAGGCAAGAGGAGAAACAGTCCAGAGATGGAAGATGCTGATGATGCCTTGCCATGCTACCAGTCAGCAGCTGTGCATCGCTGCAGGTTACCCAGGACCAAACAACAGAGGGTTGGACCTGCATTGCCAACATTTGTCCATCATCCAGGTACCATTGCTGACATGCTCACATAAGGAACAGTTTGACGTTGAAACTGGGACTCAGGTCTGTTGGTCATTGAAATTGGGTCTCAAACTTTTCTTATGCTCATAGATTTATTTCTGGTCTGCAGAGGCAAAATTTTTTAAAGAAAAAAAATGAGGGAAATAAAAATAGTTACAGAGGCAAAGAAGCATGGAATAGACTGTTGGACTACAGCGGGAAGGCAGGGGAGGTTGGTGGGGGGGGGGTGTGCCACAAGAGATCAACCAAAGGAATTGTATGCATTCATAAAAGCATAACCATAGGACCCAAGACACTGGGCGGGGAGGCAGGTGAGGGCATGTGTTGTGGGGGTTGGGAAAGCTGGGGGGAGGTCAAGAGGGAAAAATAAAAAAAAATAAAGTCATATCTCCACTAATGTTATTCAGTAAAACAACACTATTAAATATTTCTAACCTTTATTTAATTGATTTATGAAATCTTTTTATTGCATATAAAATTCTTATTTAAAAATTATTGCTTTGAGAGAGAGAGAGATTTTTCATTCTACTTATTTATGCACTCATTTTTTTACTTGTATGTGCCCTGACGGGATCAAACCCACAACCTTGGTGTTTTGTCAATGCTCTAACCAACTGAACTACCCAGCCAAGGCAAAATTTTTATTTTGTAATATTGTCTAATTCTAGACCATTTATACCGGTTAAATTAAATGGTCTGTGTTATTGTTCTCCTTTGTTATGCCTATCTGTTTTACCTCATAGATGAAGTTTAGAATTAATATGTATTAAATTTGAAGAAAAACTTTATTTTGAGAATATGATTGAGATTGCATTAAATTTCTTTAAGTATCTGCATAATTTTTGTCTTGAATTTGTAGACCTGCTGTTTAGAAGCCAACAGCAGTCAAGGGTTGATGGGACTGGGCAAGGAAGGTTTGCAGATTTCAGTCATAAGCAAGAGAAGAGGGAGCAGAGTGGGTAGAAGCTAAGGTAAAAGCAGGAGTGCCCAGGATGGTACCCATGGGGCTCAGCACAAGCACTACCCATGTCCCTTTTCAGGGCTAGCAAGCATGACACAGAAAGTGGCACTGATAGATAAGCCCCATCAGGAGATTCTGTCGAGCTTGGTTGCTTGGGCCTTTCCTCAGCCTCCTCTAAACAGGGAGAAGGAGCTGGTGTTCCCTGGGTGGGCAAACAGGACCACAGGCTGCCAGCACAATGGGTCATCTGGGATAGCAGGAAGAGCCCACTTCCCCTGCCAAACCCTTCTTGCTCTACCTGGCAGATCTCTTCTGAGGCTTCTTGGAGAGGAACTGACTTTTTTATCACACAGTCAGAAAAGAGGCTTCACGTGCCTGGGAGCGAGGACTGTCAGGCTGAATTCCCCTCGCCTCTGCCAGGAGAAGGGCAACGAGGGCTCGAGGAGGATTTGGGAAACAAGGGGATATGGTGGGTGGGGGGATCGGACAGAGAGCAACCACTCTGGGGCAGCCCATACCACCGCTCTAGATTCACCTTTCCCCATTGGCTGGCTCTGTGGGGCTGGGAACTGAGAAGGGAATACAGAACAACGTTAGTGCACGGTGTGGTGGCACCCTTCACCTCCCACATTCTGCTATCCTACTGTGGAATCCCCGCGTTGGGTTTATTTTAAATGTCCAGGTCTCCAAAACGCAGACAGCAGCAGCCACGTCTCTCCTCAGGTGGGAGGACTCCATCGTAGAATCATTGGCGTTGACAATCAGTTCCAGTAAGCACGGAGGATGAGAGCCTCAAAGAAAAAAGGGGCAAGGAAGGAGGAACCCATGCGTGTGTGTGTGTGTGTGTGTGTGTGTGTGTGTGTGTGTGTGTGTGTGGCTATATGAAGAAAATGCCACATAAAAGATTCAGAAGTTGTTAACTGTCAATGTCTGGCTGTGTGGTCATTTTTAATGTGCAGTAAGGAGATGGGTTCACATGCCAGGCCAGGGCACCACCAAAGTCACCTCTGTGGAGTCACGCTGAAGCTGTGCCCCAAATGAAGGCCGGACATAGCGCCCTCTCCTTTCTGGCAAAAACCTCACAGTTAATGGTTAGGGAGCACATACATCACACGCCATTAAAGCTGCCAGTCTCCGTCTCTCTCACCCCATTAGGAGAATATATGTATCATTAAAGGAAGTGAGTTACAATATAAAAATGTGGTTATTCAGACTGTCAGGCCACAACTGACAGCACATTTGGGGACTGCTTTCCTGAGCTATCTCCAGAGACCCTATATTTAGTGAGAAGACATTTCCCAGAAAAGTTTTCATAAATATTCTCCATGGGAAAATATGTGTATTTATTACTTCACGTAAAAAGAAGTCTAAAGTAAATGTTTTAGGAGCTTACTTCTCAGAAAAGGAGAGGTTATTTTTAAGCCTTAGCTGGAAGAATTTTTCTTATCAACTTTATACAAGTCAGGGGATGCTCAAGTCCAGAGGACCTGCGATGCTGGCAGCAGCAATATCATCATTTTCCCAGCCCCTTTGTCCTCCCTGCAGCCATACTCCATACCCCATGTTCTCATTGTGATGTTGAGAGTATATTAATTATATTTTTAATTTCTGTATTTTATGATGCTTTGACCTCTTATGGATTTGCTTGAGAGGGGAAAGACTGTCTCTCTCAGGTAAGCCCATTCCTCACTATGCACCTTCCACATGCAACCAACCAACCCAAAGTCCATCCGCAGGCACCTCCTTTATGAGGCCCTCCCCATCCATAACCCTTCCAGGGACAGTGCCACACAGCTAGGGACAGCCCCCAGGCCCTGGAGAAAACAGAAAGTGTTCAAACTAGTCAGTAGTAAGCCTGCTGACCCCACCTCACTCATTCTTTTGTATCAAAACCGTGAGAAAGTTTCTCATCCACCTTCCCTCTTCCCCCTGCCTCCTGCTGCTCCCTGGTTCTTCCTTGTGTGGCCCTTAGTGGTGTGACTTTCCCCTTTCTCTGGGAACTGTGAGTAACAAACTATCTTTTTAATGACAATTGTCTCCTCATCTGTTGCCCTCATCAGGATGGAATGATAATAAATTCTATGTTTTGAAATGGGGGTGGAAGTGGGGTGGAGAAATGTTCATGAATCTTCTATCTAGTGGCCCAGAGTGGTAAAGTTAAACATTATCCTCAAAACTGCATGCCAATAACTCCTACTGGCCACTGCTTTATCATAGTCTATGTTGTCTTAGCATGAGATTTTGTTTTGGTTCAGCAGGTCATTCTGCATACTATTTGAAGGAAATGCTACACTGATGAAAACCCAGCAGCTGTGGGAGAGAAGTCTAAAGAAAACACAATTGGAAAGCTGAAGTTGGTCAAGGCAGGTCTAGGCTGGTGTGGAAAGTTTATTGAGCAGATACTCTAAAAAGGGAATCAGAAAAATCAGGTGGAGAAAAAAGAAACATTCATTTCAGGTGAGGTAAGATGGAGAAAATTTCATGCAACAGAACTCTTCTAGAGTTCTGGGTTCTGATGAATGCCTTGATGGATGAGCTGGGCAGCATGTTCACCTCCAGAGACACAGAGATGAATGCTGGCAAGTACCGAGTGTGAGGACTTCATGATTTCCTAAGGTGAGCAGACATATGGGCAATGACTGCTGGATATGAGTGCCCTGGTGGGGCAAATTCAGGGTCTACATGAGCACAAAGGAGGTAGATCAAAGAAGTCATCTAATAAACAGGATCAGGACGCATTTGCCTGGAGCAGAGTGAGTAGAGGAGGGGAGGTATTTTGGAGAAGGTTCTAAGTAGAGCAGACAAATTGTGCAAAGGCCAACTCAGGGCAGTTATAGGAACAGATTGTTATTAATTTTTTTGAAACTGTGGTAAAAATCATTTAACAAAATTTATCTTCTTTACCATTTTATTTATTTATTTATTTTTAAATAATTTAATTTTTAAAGCGAGAAAGGGAGAGGGATAGAGAGTGAGAAACATCGATGAGAAACATTGATCAGCTGCCTCCTGCACACCCCCTACTGGGGATGTGCCCACAACCAAGGTACATGCCCCTGACCAGAATTGAACCTGGGACCCTTCAGTCTGCAGGCCGACATTCTATCCACTGAGCTAAACTAGTTAGGGCTTCTTCACCATTTTAAATGTGCAGTTTGGTAGTATCAAATATATACTATTTAGGTATATAGCATATTGTGCAACAAATTTCGAGAATTTTTACATCTTGTAAAACAAACTCTGCACCCATTCAACAACAACTCATTCATCCCTCTCCCCATCCTCTGATAACCACCATTCTACTTTCTGTCTCTAAGAGTTTAACGACTTTAAATACCTCATATAAGTGGAATCATGCATTTGTTATTTTGTGACTGGCTTGTTTCACTTAGCATAATGTTCTCCAGTTTTATCCATGTTGTTGCATGTGACAGAATTTCCTTTTTTTTTAAAGGTGTAATAATATTCCATTGAATGTAGTACATCAAATTTTCTTTACCTACTCATCTGTCAGTGGATATTCAGGTTACTTCCACTCTTGGTTAATATGGATATTGCTGCAATGAATATAAGTGTGCAAATATCTCTTTGAGACCTTGCTTTCAGTCCTTTTGGATAAACACCCAGAAGTGGAATTATTGAATTACATGGCTGATTTTCTTTTTTAAAGATTGTTATAGTGACTGTGTATAAAATTAATTGTATGGGACAACTATTGGAGGCAGGGAGACCTGTTCAATAGTACAGGCAAGATAGAATGGTTGCTGAAACTAAGGTGGCAGAAGTAGAAAGAGAGCAGTGGAAGGATTCTAGGTAGAATGATAATGACTCTGTTGACTGGTTGAATGGGAAGCCCAGGGTAGGTGTCAATGGGGAGGTGTCAATGGTTTGGGTACCTTGGTGGGTCATGCAGTTTCTCATTGCAGAAGCACATGAGGGAGAGGGAGACTGGAATGGTGCCTTAGCAACAGAGGGAACAGATAGAGGTGAAGAGATCTAGGTTTATAGTCTTAAAAAAGAGCTCAGACCAGGACAGCAGAGAGTCAAGTTCAGACTTAGGAAGCAGCCACAGTAGAATCTATAGTAGTGCCAGGTGACTAGTTGACTGTGGGGGACTGACTTACAGAAGTGATGCCTCTCAAAATGTTGATGACATTTTGATCCGATGGATGACAGTGTGAGACAAAACTGACTGGAATTTTAATAAATATTTTGCATAGTTTTAGATCATTTGATTTTGAAGTATTTGTAGAGCTTGTATAGGTATCAAGTTGGGAATGCTAGAATTCCAGTTCAATACTTTTGAACGAAAGCTTAGGAAAAGAATCAGGCTAAAGATAAGGATTTAGAAGTCAGTTGTCAACATGTAGGTGGGAAACAAAGTTATGGGGTAAGTGAAATAGAAGACCAAAGGGAAAACTGGTGGAACATTAACATTTTGGGAACAAGTGAAGGAAAAAGAGTCAGAAAAGCAGAATGAGAAGGATTGAGAATGGAGCAAAGGGGAGTAGTGTTGGAAAAGCTAAAGAAGAAAAAGAGAAACAGGGCAAATATTTTTAGGTATGGGTTCAAATCTGGGCTTAGGATGTGTGAACAGAGCTGATGTGAAAGGGGAGCATTATCCTAGCTCTACCTTTAGCCACCAAATATAGTTTGTAAACACAAAGCTTTTCCCACATTTATGGTAGCATATTTTTGCTGTGCTGTATAGACTCATGGTTCTCAATAGGGTAGGGGGTGATTTTATACCTCTGGGCTCATTTCTGATTGTTCTGCTGGGACAGGGATGCTTCAGGCCATCTAGTGGGTAAGAAGCTAGCGATGTTACTAAGCATCCTACAATGCACAGGACAACCCCCTACAACAAAGAATCACCAGTTGAAAGCATCAAGTTAGAAGGCTGAGAATTCCTGATATAGACTTGGTGTGTTGGGTTCATGTATTTCATACATCCTTTTAAAGGCTCAGACATTGTGTTTACAATGAAAACTGTTTGCCAACACATGGCATTCCAGTCCTGTCTAACTCATGGCTCAACAATGGGGCCTCCTTTGAAGGTGGGCTTTTAAAAGATTCTAGAGAGCCATGCTACCTTTTCCACTAACATGAGCTGTACATGAGCCCAGTAATTTTAGAAATGTTTATAATAAATGCTGTATTACACTTCAGGGAAATATGTTCTAAGAATTGAGCATCTTAACTCAGTAGATCACTTTTTCCTTGGTTTTCTCCTCCCAGCTGCTGCTAAAAGTCCACTTATTTCTGAGTTTCAGAGAGAAGCAAGTCTTGTCCCATTGGTACTGTCAGCTCTATTTTTTAAAATATGTTTTTGTTGATTTTTAGAGAGAGAGGAAAGGAGAGGAAGAGAAAGATAGAAACATTGATGAGAGAGAAACATCCCTGCCCACTAGGGATTAAGCCAGCAATCTGGGTATGTGCCCTGGCCAGGAATCAAATGGGCAACCTCTTGGTTAAATGATTTGACACTCACCACTGGGAAACACTGGCAGGATGATGTCAGCTCTCTTTAAATTCTGCCCCAGCCTATACTCCAGCATGCCAGCTACAGAGCCATTAAGTCCTTTTCAGCCGAGGTTAGCACACTGGAGCTTTCCTTAACTGAGAGCAGTCACTAATAATTCTATTTCCATGAAACCAAATGGCATTAACTGAGCTTCTTGATCCTCCAACTGATTCCTGAGGGTCCTGCCACTGCGACTCATGCCTGTTCCTCAGTAGGTGCAGCCAGAGCAGGAACATGGGATGCAGTGTGTTCACACCAACTCTGCCCATATGTTAGTCTCAGTTTCATCCTCTCGAAGCTCATGGTTGGAGGATCTGCTGAGGGCTCTGGATTGGGACTGCCTGGGTTATTGCCTGCTTGCGCACAGTCAGCTGGATGACCAGTGTGGGTGAGTGACTTAATATCTCTTATGTAAAATCAGAAAGCTGCTTTGAGGATTAAATGGGTAGATACCTGTGAAGTGCTCAGAGCAGTGCCTGAAAAATGTCAGGCTCTCAAAATAATGTCAATGGAGTTAGTTAATAGATTCTGCATTAGTTTCTCAGGGCTCTGTGACACAGTGTCAAAAATTGGATGGGTTTAACCAGAGATTTATTCCTTCCCAGTCCTGAAAGCCGGAAGTCTGACATAGGTGTCTACAGGGCCAACTCTCTGTGAACCTCAGGGGGGATCCTTCCTTGCCTGTTCCCAGCTTCTGCTGGTTGCCAGCAATCTTTGGTGTCCTTGGTTTGTAGCTGGATCCCTCCAACGTCTGCCTCCATCATTACATGACTACCTTCCCTCTGCATGTCTGTGTATCTCCAAATATTCCTCTCCTTATAAGGATACCAGTCATTCTTAATCCAGCATAACCTCATCTTAACTATTTACATCTGCAAAATCCCTATTTCCAAGTAAGGGTATATTCCAAGGTTCTAAATGGACATGCATTTTGGAGGGACAGTATTCAACCCACTACAGTATCATTAAGGAATTGGTTTAGTGGGTGCTTCTCTCAGGTCAGAAAACCTAGCAATATGTTTATCTCTTTCAGGCAAATTTGAAAGCTGATTCTGTAAAAGCACTGCACCTGTTATAGCCATAGCCCCATCTTATAGAGACAATTTATAAAAAATTAAAACATGGTGTTTGACTCAGACTTCCTCTGGCATGAAAGTGGCAAGAAGACTCGGGATGGGAAGAGGGGGCTGATTTCAATTCAGCCTACCACCTGTTTACTGCCAAAGTGACAGACCCCCATGAAATCAACTCCAGCAGCATTAGTGTAGAATGCAGAGCCACTCTTCGAGTCTATGCCAAACAGAATGGGATCTGCGTGTTCAGAACACTGAGGCCCACAGCCTAGAGCAGCACCAGAAACCACGGAGTAAGCAATGGTGTGGTCAGCAGCTATTTCTGGCAGAAAATCAGAACACCTTTTTAGGAGGGTGTCACCTCCCCTAGCTTTCCAGTGTGGGACAGATGGCAGGTGCACAGCATTTATCTATGTGTTTGTCAGTGCGTGCTGTTGGAAGATTGCAACAGGTCCGAGTCCAAAGCATGTGCCAATATCCTTCACATTCTTGTCCTGCAGGAGCCCTAGCTGGTGCTTCCCAAGTCAATACCTGAATGGAGTCAAATGCATAAAATAGCCTTTAACTCTCACAGAACCATTGGGACATTCAACTTCTTTATATTTGCTGATGGCTGCCCTTGTCCTAGCAGTGGTTTCCAAACCTTTGTGTGCATACAAATCAGGGACCTGGTTAACATGCAGGTCCAGATTCAATGTGCCCTGATTCAATGGACCCAGTGTCTAACTAGCTCCCAGGTGATGTTGCTGCTGCTGGTGCCTGGAAAAAGGCCATGACTAGCTCAACCAGTGAGTCTGTGAAAACCGCCTTTCCCAGGCCCTTTCCAACAGGTGTGCAGCCTGGTAAAAGGTACAGAGGAATAAAGCTTATGTTCAAGAGATGCAGCCAGGTTTAGAGGAAAGACCAGAAACTGGGAAACAGGTATCGGCATTTAACTCCTGGCTTTGCTACCAAGTAGGCATATGATTTTGGACACAATATTTAACCTGTTTAATCTTATAGTTTCTTAACTTGTATAGCAGCAGGGCTAACGCTGCTTTTAAGCACCTATCGCTCAGAGATGGTGAGAATTAACTGAGGTTATGTATTTTTAAAAGCTCCATGAAAAGAGAAAAGCATCATTAAAGGTCAGTTCTTCTCTTCACATTGTCTAGAGAGTGAATACCAATATAGGAGAGCTCTAACACGCAGAGCTCTCTATTCATGGTGTCTGCAGGTTTCTCTGAGAAGTGTATCCTTCAGGGCACTCTAGGGAAAAACATGCTCAAACATAAAACTTTTATTAACAATGTCTAGAAATGTAATATACTTAACATTGACTCAGCTCTCTGTACAGGGAAGATGTCGTTCTTGGGCTATGGATGTATTAATATCAAGAAAACAGGGCTCCACAGTGAAAGATGACCTTGGACCTAGAGCGTTCAGTATAAAGTAGTGGGCGGGTCATGTGTCATGGGGTGGGACCTTCCCTGCCAGTGCCTCTGAAGCCCGCAGGCAGCTCCCCAGTCTTCCCTCCCCACTGTCTCATGGTCCCACAGCCTTTGCTGTCCTGCACAATGAGTGCAAGTGTTCAATTGAGGTTTAAGGCTCAGCTCTTTGTGACTTTGGGCAGTTTATTTAACCTCTCTGTGCCACAGACAGGATAAGCTGTACATTGGAGATAATATAACAGTATCTGCTGTGGACAGTTGATGTGAGGATTAAATAAGTATGTATTATACATGCTATTATCTGGGTGCACAGACACTTATGTAGTGAGCTTTGTGGCTTATCTATTGTCTTAATGTTGAGTGACTGATGAGGCCACAGAAAACAATGGGGATGGAGCTCTGCCAGTGCTGGGCCCAAGGGGGGTTGCTCCTCTGCCCTTTTGGTGGGGAATCCATAGGCAAAGGGCAGGTGGCTGATATGGAAGGAAGACCCAGGCCCAATGCCATGGGAAGGAAGCTGATGGGCATCCTGCTTGGATAACATGGCGCCTAGAGTGGCAGTGAGTGACTCCCGTGGAGGGCTTGGTTTCCAGCCTTTAGTTAGGCTCCTGCTGCCACTCCCTGGAGCTGGTCACACAGGTCCTGACTCCTGAGCTGCCCCTGCTTTCAACCTGGACCCCAGCTCAGAAGGTATTGTCTCTCCTCTGTGATCTCTTCCAAGGTCATGCCTCATTGTACTCACTCCCAGTTTCCCTGAGGACAGAGTAGTATGGGAATAGCCCTTTTTCTAGTTTCCTGTCCAATTCTATTGTTGTGTACACATATCTCTTGCTTATCTCAAGTGCTCTCTTGTTTTAGTGGTAAAATATATGCACATTCATTCCCTCTACATTAAAACTCTAAGTGTCAAGGCATCATGGATGCCTCATGCATAGATGTAGAGAAAAGAAAAACAAAAATTCCTATTTAATTTATAAATATAAATTAAATATATACTGCAAGAGGGTACAAACAGGAAGAGGAGGGTGGAAGAAGGTGCCAGCAATTAACTAGCACATATTTATCTATTATCATTTCTATTCAAGACACTATGGGGCAAGCAGGCAGGATATGTCTGCAAAGTCCAGGTCTCTCAGTGGTGTGGCCAAGGACAGACTGACCCTTCATGGAATCTGAAAGTGAGGAAAGGTTCACTAAGGTAATATTGTTGTAATTAGCTAATTTGTAATAGTAAAAGCATAATATGCTAATTAAACCAGACATTCTTCTGAACATCCTTCCGGATGACCTTCAGGATGAAGCTGGGGCTGTGAGGGAAGCCCAGGTCCAGGGTGCCAGAAGGAAACTGGTACTGGCAGCTGGGGGAAGGAAGGCCTATTTTTGCATGAATTTTATGTATCGGGTCTCTAGCTACTAATAATAGGAAAGGAGCACAGGGAAGGTCAGAAATCATAGGCATGTTCCCTGTAAAATATTGGAGACTGGACAAAGGGAAGATAGACAAATACTAGTTATTCCCTGAACAAAGAAACTTGCTCTCTTGGTTCTTCTTGGCATGTTTAGCTCATGGCTCACACTGACTGCCCTGCATTCACCCACATGATGGGCTCTGTGGACGCAACACATAATGTACTGATGAGCTGCAGCCAGCCTGATGCCGTGCTGGAGCCAGCCTCAACATGGAAAGGAAACTCTGGACACTGTTTCTGATTTTAGCTCTACTGAGCTACACTTCTGTGACTGGACTAAGGGAAATGGGACTTTAGAAACAGGGATTTAATTCCACACAAATAAAAATCGTTCATTCTCCTGTGTAATTCTTAGAAAATTTCTTTTCTCAGGATATTGTAAGATCTCTACCCTCAGCAGCATCCAGTGGGGAAGAGGACCCCTCTCCCACCCCAGTTCATCTGGCATGAAAGGGACAGGTCTATTGTTGAGGAAAGAATGCTAGCCTGCTAATTAGGTAGACCTTGCTTTTTCACCACCCAAACCACCAAAGGCTATTATGAAGGTTTATACATTTATCATTAGTTTCTGACTAATTAGCCTACCTACCTGATTGGTAACAGTGTGGATCAAAGTGAATGTGGTTTTCTGTTAGACTCTCAACTGGGTAAAATGCAAAGAATGTGAAGTGGCATTATGGCTCTGCCACTTCCTTGTTTATTTGAGCAAGTTACTTAACCTTTCTGAGTTGTTTTCTAATCTATCGAGTATGAGTGATAATACCAGTATTAGTCATCCTGGGTTACCAAACAGAATACCATTGACTGGGTGGCTTAAACACAGTTTATTTTTTGTCTCCCAGGCTAGAAGTCCCCAGTAGTTCTGAAGGGACAAAGCAGAGCTGACTATCCTCCATCTTGCAGGGCTGGTCAGCCTAATCCCCCTCTCCCCCCTTGCTGGGGGTGGCCACAAGGGTGCCAGGAATGTCCTAACTCCCTCAACCACTGCCTGAGTGGACCAATGAAGCCCCAAGGACATGGCTTAGGTCCTAATAAGGCATAACCACAGGATACTCCCCTATACATTACTGTTGACCACCCGGGAACAATGGGGGATGGCTCCAAGCTCAGAAAGTACTGGTCACTTCCTGATCCTTGTGCTGTAAGATCCCCCTGAAAAACCCTGACCTAATAAGGCAATCTCTGTAACCCATGTCACTTCCCTAAGACCACCCAAATGACCAACCCTTTATAACCTATTGTTCTTGCCGGGCTCGCTCTCTCGTCTCACTGCTGTGCCAGATAGAGGCTGGGAGCCAAACCCGGGTTTGAATAAAGTCTCTTTGCTTTTGCATCGGATAATAAAGGGCTCCCTGGTGGTTAATTATTGAGGATCCTGAACTCTGGGCATAACATTTGGGGGATCATCCAGGGTCCCCAATACCCACGAGGTACCCTGATCTGGAGAGTCTGACTGACTGCAGTAAGTGTCTGTGTCTGTACCTTGTCTTGTCTGCTGTGTGAGCTCGCCTCTGAAGTCTGTAGTGCCGAAAAGGTCTAAGCAGACGCACTGGAGGACCTTGGGTAGGAGGAATCAAGGGACACTTTGATCCTTTATCTGCAGGGGTTTAAAAGCCCCTCCCAAGGGGAGTGGATTCCCCTCAAACCTCTGGGACGAAGCGGGTAGCTCCCGCTGGTTGGTGCACGGCCATTGTCCAGTTTTCAGTTTTGATTCCGTGGGGTCGGAAGGCTGTTCCTGAGTGTCTTTGTCTGTCTCTGTGTCTTTCTGTGTACTTCTGTGGACTTATTGGATGAACGGTATGGGACAGACTCAAACCACCCCCTTAAGCATTATGGTTGATCATTTCAAAGAGGTTAAGGGAAGAGCTAACAACCTTAGTGTAGAAGTAAAAAAGAGCCGATGGCAGACTTTCTGTTCTAGTGACTGACTTTTAATGCCAGGTGGCCGCTGGAGGGGACTCTCGACCTCCTCACCATTCGCTGGGTCAGAGAAATTGTTTCTCAGCCAAGGGGAGGCCATCCCGATCAGCTCCTTTACATTGTTACTTGACAGGACCTCGTGGAGGACCCTCCCTCCTGGCTTAAGCCGTTCGTGGCTCCATGCCCTATGGAGCCGGAACCCATTCTCGCCTTGCAGGAAGTGGAAAAGAAGAAGAAGGAAGCTACCCTGCCATCAGCCCCAGTTCCCCTCTACCTGGTTTTACAGGGGGCAACTGGAGAAGAGTTAAGTTTTCCTCCCCCATATCAGCTCCCCAGGTTACCGGAGAGGTTTGATCTTCCAGTGGCTGTGGGGGGCAGAGTCTTGGCATCAGCTGTGGGTAGAGTTCCGGGAGCGGGGGGGGGGGGGGGGCAGAGTCCTGCTGGTAGCCACGAACGTAGTTCTGGGAGCGGCTGCGGTTCCCGTGGAAAGCCCGCCTCTTACTCGGTGAAGGGCTCAGAGGGAACTGCGTGTCGCGGCCCCCCAGATGCTGATGGCAACCAGCTCCACCACTATTGGTGTTTTGCCACTAGTGACTTTTATAACTGGAAGGTGCAAAACCCAAAGTTCTCTGAGAAGCTGGCAGGGCTTATCAACTTGCTGGACTCTGTACTCTTTACCCACCAACCCACATGGGATTATTGCCAGCAGCTGTTGCAGGTCCTGCTCACAATGGAAGAGAGAGAAAGAATCTTCAATGAGTTTTGGAGGGTAGTTCCTGGCGTAGATGGGAACCCAACCACTAACTGGGCACAGATAGATGTCTCCTTTCCCTTAACTAGACCCGACTGGGACTTCAACACAGCAGAAGGTAAGGAGAGGCTCCGAATTTACCGCCAGACTCTAATGGGGGGGGGGGGGCAGTCTCCGTATGGCTGCTAGAAAGCCTACCAATTTGACCAAGGTAGGGAACATACAGCAGGAAAGGGATGAATCTTCAGCTGCCTTCTTAGAATGGATCTTGGAGGCATACTGCACTTATACCCCCATGGACCCAGAAGCCCCTGAGAATAAGGAGGCTGTAGTCATGAGCTTTATAAATCAGTCAGCTGTGGACATTAGAAAGAAACTACAGAGAATAGATAGATTAGAGGAAAAGAGTCTTTGGGACTTGCTGGAAGTAGCTGAGAAGGTCTACAATAACTGGGAGTCCCCTGAAGATAGGAAAGCCCGTGCCATGGCGGCTGCCAGTGACAAGCAGACCCGAAACCTCGCCAAGATTCTGCTAGCCACTACCACAGAATCCCCAGAGGAGCAGGCCTGCTGCCGTCGCCAGCTTGCAGACAACCAAGAAGAAGGTAAGGGGGCCATCAGGGGCGGGAAAAAGAAGCTACAGTGGAACCAGCGTGCTTACTGCAAAGAGATAGGACAATGGGTCTGGGAGTGCCCAAAGAAAGCCGGTAAGAAGGGGAACAAGACAGACCGTGTGGAAGTCTTAGAACTGGAAGGATTGAGTGATTAGGGCAGTCGGGTTTCAGACCCCCTCCCTGAGCCCAGGGTAACTCTTAGAGTGGAGGGAACTCCTGTTGACTTCCTTGTGGACTCTAGGGCCCAACATTCGGTCCTCTGTACACCTCAGGGGAAGCTAGCCAACAAGAAATCCTGGGTGCAAGGGGCGACTGGCATGAGCCAGTATTCATGGACTACCCAAAGAACAGTAGATCTAGGAATGGGCCGGGTATCCCATTCATTTATGGTAATACCAGAATGCCCCTACCCCCTACTAGGATGGGACTTGCTAACCAAGATTGGAGCCCAAATAACTTTCAGACAAGGGGGGCCCCAGGTCACTGATGGTAAAGGCCACCCCATCCAGGTTCTAACTCTGAGACTGGAGGATAGGTATCATCTCCACCAGGAGGTGCCCCTAGCAGAAGACACCGTGGACTGATGGCTACAAGAATTCCCCACAGCTTGGGCAGAGACAGGGGGGGGGTTGGGCTGGCTGCTCACAGGGCCCCAATCCTGGTAGAGCTAAAGCCTGGAGAGGGCCCAATAAGGGTCAAGCAATACCCCCTGTCCCAGGAGGCCTGGAAGGGAATCCAGCCTCACATCTGAAGACTGTGAAATCTAGGGGTGCTGGTCCTGTGCCAATCTGCCTGGAACACCCCACTCCTGCTGGTCAGAAAGCCACACACAAATGACTACCGGCCAGCACAGGACCTCCAGGAAGTAAATAAAAGAGTCATGGACATACACCCAACTATTCCTAATCCATATACTCTCCTAAGTTCTTTGGCACAATCTAGAGTTTGGTATACTGTATTAGACTTGAAGGATGCCTTTTTCAGCCTGCCGCTAGCACCTCAAAGTCAATCCTTGTTTGCCTTCCAATGGCATGACCCAGAGGAGGGCTGCAGTGGACAATTAACCTGGACACGACTGCCTCAGGGGTTCAAGAATCCACCTACCATCTTTAATGAAGCACCGCATGAGGACCTTGATGAGTACCAGAGAGAACACCCCAGTCTCACCCTCCTTCAGTATGTAGATGACATCCTGATTGCTGCTGATACTGCCAAAGATTGTGAGCAGGGGACCAGGGACCTGCTGGCCACCCTGGAAACCCTAGGGTATCGGGCCTCTGCGAAGAAAGCTCAAATATGCAGAGAAAGGGTGAGTTACCTGGGATACATCCTGGAGGGTGAAGAACGGTGGTTGTCCGACTCTAGAAAAGAGACAGTCCTAAAAATCCCTACTCCCACCTCCCGGAGGGGAATAAGGGAATTCCTAGGGTTGGCCGGCTACTGCCGCCTGGGGATATCAAGTTTTGCTGGTATCGCCAGGCCCCTATATGAAGCTACCAAGGAGGGGAAAGCATTTGAGTGGACTGAAAAGGAGGAAACTGCCTTTAATCAGATAAAGACAGCCCTCTTGGCTGCTCTGGCCTTGGGCCTGCCAAACATTACGAAGCCCTTTCGTCTCTTTGTAGACGAACGCAGAGGAATAGCGAAAGGGGTTTTAACCCCTTTATGCCCCTGGAGCCATCCAGTGGCATACTTGTCCAAAAAGTTAGACCCAGTAGCTGCCAGCTGGCTTCCGTGCCTAAGAATCATTGCGGCAACTGCGCTCTTGGTCAAGGATGCCGACAAACTGACCCTGGGACAGGAAATCTGGATTACAACCCTGCATGCTATTGAGGGGGTTCTAAAACAGCCTCCTGATAGATGCATGAGCAATGCGTATATGACCCACTATCAAAGCTTGTTGCTCAATCCTCCCAGAGTACTGTTCCATCCAAGTGGGGCCCTCAACCCCGCTACCCTGCTGCCTGACCCCGACCTAGATGCCCTGCTACATGACTGTGCAGGAATCCTGGAGCAAGTACATGGACTTCGGAAGGACTTAACTGATCGACCCCTCCCTGATGCAGAGGCCACATGGTTCACGGATGGAAGTAGCTTCATGTGAGATGGATGCAGGTATGTGGGTGCAGCAGTGGTTACTGACACAGACACTGTGTGGGCGGAGGCTCTGCCCGCTGGGACATCAGCTCAGCGAGCAGAACTCATTTCATTCACCAAGGCACTGACACTGGGAGCTGGGAAATGGCTTAACGTCTACACAGACAGCTGTTATGCATTTGCTACAGCTCATGTTCACAGGGCGATCTATCAAGAGAGAGGGCTATTGACAGCAGAGGGGCAGACAATCAAGAACAAGCAGGAAATTCTCGACCTGCTTGCGGCCTTGTGGCTTCCCGCTAAGCTAGCCATTATCCACTGCCAAGGGCACCAGAAGTCAGGTGATCCAATGGCAAGAGGTAACCAAAAGGCTGATCAGACAGCCAAAGCAGTGGCCCTCACTTTGGTCCCTACCATGACCTTACAACTACCAGATCCCAGGAACCCAGTTTTGCCAGATCAGCTGGGGTACTCTCAGAAAGAGCTGCAGTGGATTGAGAGGCTTCCCCATGTTCAGGAAATAAAAGGATGGTGGTACACACCAAACAAGGAGCTCATACTACCGAACTGGCTTGGGGTTACATGTTAGAACACATGAACCGGTCCACCCACTTAGGGACCCGGAAATTAAGAGACTTAATTCAGCATGCTAGAATCAAGATTCACCAACAAGATTCCAAGATAAATCAAACTGTAGCCTGCAAGACCTGCCAACTCACAAACGTGAGAGCTCAGCCAGGTGAACCAGGAACCAGACTCAGAGGCACCAAACCAGGGGTACAATGGGAGGTTGATTTCACTGAAATCAAACCGGGGAAGTATGGTTATAAATATCTTTTAGTATTCATAGACACCTTCTCTGACTGGGTAGAGGCATACCCAACCAAGCATGAAACAGCCCAGACAGTAGCCAAGAAGCTACTAGAAGACATCCTATCCAGAGGACTACCTACAGAAGGCACACAAAGTCGTCTGGTCGCGCCTCCGTGCCATTTATGAGGCTGACCCAAACCCGACACTTCATCAGTACGGTCCTGGAGACTAAATGTTCATCAAGAGGCACTGCTGGGAGACCCTCGAACCACATTGGAAGGGCCCCTACGTCGTTGTGCTGACAACACCCACCACTCTCAAGGTAGATGGCATTGTGACCTGGATTCGTCACTCACATGCCTGCCCAGCTGACCCCTCTATGATCCAGGAGAACTTCATCACACAATGGAGCATCAACCGGGACAAGCACGATCTGCTCAAACTCAAGCTATGGTGTGCTCAACCTGCCTGACCTTGCTTGCGATCACTCCTGCCACAGGGAGCCCACACACTCCCTATAATGTTACCTGGCAAATTATAAATTCCAAATTGGGAGTGATCCTCAGTCAGGATTCTCAAACCCATTCCAAAGACACTTGGTTCCCTGAGCTATGGGTGGACCTCCTGACTCTCTTTCCCATAATCTACCCCAACCCGTACTGTACATCTGCTGCAATAGGCGCAGGGGTTAAGGACTCAAAACCATTGAGGACCGCCTATTTCTACGTCTGCCCTGAGCCCTTGTGAGCTCGGTCCTGGGAAAAGAACCCTTGTGGAGGCGTTGGAGACTATTTCTGTGCTTCCTGGTCATGCATCTCAACTGGACACATTTGGTGGGAGGCCCCGAGGAAGGGTGATCTGATCACCGTTGGACAGCCCCCTGCCCCACCTTGTCCCTGTTTTGGCCATAACTACTGCAACCCCGTGTGCATTACCTTCACGGAAGAGGGAAGGAAGGCTACCGGATGGGACACCGGGAAGACTTGGGGACTCCGATTTTATTAGTGCAGAGACTTTGGAATGTTGTACCCTGTGGACCCTGGAATGTTGTTCACCCTCCGGGTCCAGAACGCCCCCCTCCACCATCACACCCCTTCGGGAGTAGGGCCCAACCAAATACTGGCTCCCTGGCCTCAGCCTACCACACCCCGAGCGACCACGCCCGGAGGAACTTTGACCCTGGCATCACAGCCCTTTACCCCAATTACACCTACCACGGGGGGCCTGGCCCTAAGTCATACTTTACCGTCTGAGGTAGACCCCCTTTGGAACATGGTCATAGGAGTCTATCCTGTCTTAAACAGCTCCAGACCAGACCTAACTAAATCTTGCTGGCTCTGTCTGGACATTGAACCACCATATTATGAAGGGGTAGCTATTAAGGGCAATTATACAACAGCACTGACTGCCAGTTCCTGCAGATGGCAGCAGACCGCTACAAGGTTGACTCTCCAGACTGTAATAGGGCAGGGATCGTGCACATGCAACGTACCCTTGGAACAGTCACATCTCTGTAACAGAACTCTGGCCATCCCCGCAGAAGCAGTATATCTCTTGTCCCCTGAAAATGCATGGTGGGCCTGTTCCAGTGGTCTCGCTCCTTGCATCCACTCTTTAGTCCTTAACTCCCAAAAGGAAGGCTTTTGTATACTCATGCAGTTAATTCCCAAGTTAATATACCACTCGGAAAAAGAAATGCTTGACAAGTTTGGGGCCACTAATCCCCGAAGTAAAAGGGAGCCCGTCACTCCCCTTACTATGGCAGCCTTCTTGGGTTTAGGACTGGCGGGAGCAGGGACTGGAATATCCTTGCTTGTCATACAGACAAGAACTATTGAGCCCTAAGAGCAGCTATTGACTTAGACATAGAAAGAATTGAAAAATCCATCACCCACCTGCAAGAATCCCTCACTTCCTTGTTTGAAGTGGTGCTCCTAAACAGGAGGGGATTAGACTTATTATTCATGCAGTAGGGGGCTTATGTGCAGCCCTAGGGGAAGAATGCTGTTTTTATATTGACCATTCTGGAGTTGTCAAAGAATCCATGGCCCTCATAAGAGAAGGATTGCAGAAGTGGAAGTTAGAAAGAGAGCAGTCTCAGTCTTGGTATGAATCCCTGTTTAATTGGTCCCCATGGTTAACTACTCTTATTGCTGCCCTAGTCGGACCCCTTGTAATCTTATTAATGTTGTTAACTTCTGGGCCTTGTATTATTAACAAACTAGTTCAATTCGTAAAAGAACACATAGGAGTAGTTCAATTGATGGTCTTACAGGCCCAATACTGGCCTCTAGCAATAGAAGAAGAGGTAGAAATGCAGCCTGTCTCATGATTGAGCTGGGTGTCCTAAGACAAGGGGTGAATGAAGGGACAAAACTGACTATCCTCCATCTTGTGGGGCTGGTCATCCTAATTCCCCTCCCCCCTTGCTGGGTGTGGCCACAAGGGTGCCAGGAATGTCCTAACTCCCCCAACCACTGCCTGAGTGGACCAATGAAGCCCCAAGGACGTGGCTTAGGTCCTAATAAGGCATAACCACAGGATACTCCCCTATACATTACTGTTGACCAACTGGGGAACAATGGGGGATGGCTCCAATCTCAGAAAGTACTGGTCACTTCCTGATCCTTGTGCTGTAAGATCCCCCTGAAAAACCCTGACCTAATAAGGCAATCTCTGTAACCCATGTCACTTCCCTAAGACCACCCAAATGACCAACCCTTCATAACCTATTGTTCTTGCTGAGCTCACTCTCTCGTCTCACTGCTGTGCCAGATAGAGGCTGGGAGCCAAACCCAGGTTTGAATAAAGTCTCTTTGCTTTTGCATCGGATAATAAAGGGCTCCCTGGTGGTTAATTATTGGGGATCCTGAACTCTGGGCATAACAGTTCCTGGTGAGAGCTTTCTTCCTGACTTGCAGACAACCTTTACTCTGTGTCTTCACTTGGTGGAGAAAGAGGGAGAGAGACAGAGACGAGTAAGATACTATTTGTTTCTCTTTTCACTATCTCTTTCTCTTCTTCTTTATAAGGCCACAGACCTATCAAATTAGGGCCCTACCGTGTGATTAAATTTAACCTTAACTCTTCTCTAAAGACCTTATTTCCAGGTGCAGTCACAGTGGAGATTAGGACTTCAACAAATGAATTTTGGGTGAGGAGTGCAATTGTGCAGCCATTTCAACATGTTTCTTCCTAGGTGAAGGAGGCAGGTCTAAGAGCAGTCCCCCTGTGTCATGGCCAGCCCTCTCCATTAAAGAACAAGATCTGAGCTGAGTAGTGCTCCCCAGTAATGGCTCACTTCTATGAACCCTATAGTCCTTCCCTGCAAGCTGCTACTTCATTCTATGGCCATGTCCAGTAACTTTAGACCAAGACAGACAGAGTCCTGGGTCCTACTCTCATCCTATTGGAAGGCTCTAAGGCCCAGAGGTAAATTAGCAGATGCAAATATCCACCAGGGAAGGGCATGGGCTGACATCCTACCTCTAATTATAGAACTCCTTGTCAAGACAAAGGCATGTGGTTAGGCAGTTCTTCCAGATGAAAGAGGCATTGCCTTAACCTACATAAGTGAGAGAGATCACTGAAGTGCCTCTTCTCAGAGCAACAATCTGCTCCAAAGTGGTGTTTTCGACTCCAGAAATAGGAAGAGCTAAGATTCAAGAAAATCTGTTTTCTTGTGATTAAAGCATATGTTCATATTGATGGAGTTCAGCTTTACTGGACACATGACTATGTTTAAAATAAAATAACATCAACCCCTCCCCTTTTTCTCCCTAATTGGGTTATTCTATTTTTTAGTTGTTATATGCAGGGCTCTTTGCTTGAAGCCAGTCTGGAAAAGGTGATCAAGGAAGGACAAGGTTCCTGCTCTTGAAAAGTTTCCAATCTAGCTTGAAGACAAGCAGACATATGGGAAATGATCAGTAGAGTAGGAGACTTAATAACGTTTCAGCACAATGATGAGCTCTCTATCTGCACCTACTTCCTAGGGTCTTGGTGACATTTAAATTAATAAGTGAAGGCAGAAGTGGTAGGGGGCCAATGAATACTGGTTGAATCAATAAATAAATGCGTACTTGATGATCAGTGAAGGTGAGCCAGGGAGACCTAATAAACAATGGGACAGGGCCTGGAGGGCATCCTGTGCTCTGAAGAAAGCCTTGGGAACATGGTCATTCTGCATATCTGAGCTGGGACTGTGGTTGTCAGTCATTCAGGGATCCCAGCTCTTCCCAGCTGCCTGAGCACAGAATTATCCATCCATCCACAATGCTCACAGGCAAGGGAAGATTGGCTCCATTCTTTTTCTTTTTCCACTCTTTGCCTTTCAATTGATAGAGCAGATGGAAATCTTGTTACTCAGTTACCCAGTGTCCCCATTTGGTCTGAGTACATCTGGAAGGAGATTATTTGGATGCATTTGCTTTTTTAAAAATGAGAGTGAGAACAGGCATGGAGTGGGAGGAGGCTTTCTATCTTTTCCCCCTTGTCTGCCCCATCAATATTGTTTCCCAAGACAAAGAAAGAAATAAACTCATACAACATTAAGTCACAGCAGGCACTGCTTCTGCTCCCTTATCCTATCTCAAAATAAACTTAATTTATAAGGACTGAGAGGGCTACAGTGATATTCTGCATTGCAAATAAAACCCAGTGTGAACACATACACAGGAAGAAAGTTTTACACTGTAAATTTATCTAGGAAGTTCAGAGAGGCATAAAAAGTTGGGGTAGGCACTAGGAATGATTACTTTGGAAATGAATCACAATTTTCCATTTTTAAGGGAACATATGCCACTAAATTTGTCTTCCAGGATTGACTAGAGGGTGGCCTTTAGCCAGTTTTTACCCTGATTAATTTGGCTGCTGTGATGATTTTGAAATGCCCATGACAATGCTGTTCTCTGAGTATTTTCATTCCCACTTACTTTTCTTCTTGTAGCCTGATCTGTTCTCAGTAATTAAAAAGCGTGCTAACCAAGCCAAGACTGACTTACCAATTGAAACCTGTCTCCCCACTCTCACCAGTGAATTTTGGAAATCCCAGGTATAAGACTAAAGGCAAGAACTGAATGACAAATCTTTTCCTGACCTTGCTGTTAGGTCAGAGGATGATATTTGGACAAGGCAGGCATCTAGGACCAGCTCTCAACTAAATGGTGAGGGTAGAAAGTTTGGGCCTGGCTGCCCCTCTCTCTGCTACAGGCCATTGTGGAGCTCTCTGCAGGTTCTTGGTCCAGGTTCCAGCTACCTGGTTCCTTCCAGTCCTGTGTTTCTCAGATTAGGAGGAAGGGAGTCTGAGTTCCATGTTCAGACCAAGGTGTTAGGGACATAGGGAACTATCAATCTTCAGAATATTTGAATTTATTAAATAACTAGAGGACTTGTGCATGAAAATTCATGCACTGGAGGGGGAGTTCCTGAGCCTGGCCTGCTCCCCTCTCACAGTCCAGGAGCCCTCAAGTGTGGGAGCCATCCAGCAATCAGGGGAAGGTGACACCCCATCACACCTCTGTTGCTGCCACTGCTGGCAGCCCAAGCCTCGGCCAGTCCTGGTTACCTGAGCTTTGGGCAGCCCTGGGGGCTTGGACAGCCACCATCCAAGGCTTGCCTGTACCACAGGCAGGCCCTGGGTGTCTGGGCAGCTGGGCAGATGCCATCTGAGTCTTGCTTGTGTCTCTGGCTGGCTCTGGGTGGCTGGAAGGCTGAGGGGACTCTGGAGGCAGGACTGAGGGGACTGAGCACCACCAACTTGTGGCTGTGGGCACTGCCATCTTTGAGGGTGGGGCAGTCAATTAGCATATTCCCTCCTTATTGGCTGTGGGTGCCACATCTTTGTGCTGGTGTGAGGGTCAATTAGCATATTCCCTCTTTGTTAGATAAGATGTCTGCAAAGGGTGGGGCTTCACTGAAAGGCATGTTAATGGTAGGATTTCAGACACAGTAAATCTTGAGTTAGAGAAAATATTTGGGGACATGAAAATTTTTTGACATTAAATAGAGACATTTATTTACTCTATCTATCTATCTATCTATCATCTATCTATCTACCTGTCTTTGATACTGAGAGCTTATTATTATAACAACTAGATGACTATGCTCAGACATGTTGAGCTTGGGGGTCTGATTTAGGCCAGGGCAGAGTGCTTCCAAGATGCTCTGCATACAGGGCCTGTGGAGTCCTGACCTCTCCTCTCTGTGGTGAGGAACGTCTGCTCATGGCAAAATTTGAAAGGAGAAACATTTGTCTTTTGTATCCACTTTCTCTTTTCAATTTTTCTTTTCCCATGGTGCTATTTGGGGGCATCGTGGATGTCTTTCTTACATTTGAAGCAAAATTATGGTTACTAGGGAGACTAGCCATTACTTATCAGACATTTAAAAGAAAAGCTGAATCCCAAAAGTAAATGGGGAGAAGCTTGCTATTATACCAAATCATTGAAAGAGAGACTCAGTGATTCAATGCAGTTCTTTAAAATCCTTAGAGCTATTTTTAAGGGCATTAAAAATATCGATGGTGGAGTGGTCTGATTAAAGAGGGGTTGATCTGTGGAGGTATGAGCAATGTTTTTTCAAGGGTTTCCTCCTAGTAAATATCATTAGATCATTTACTAGGAGGTCTGGTCCATAAGGAGGTTGGACTGGTCACAAATTTTCTTTTCTGTCCATTTGAGATTCCCCAGTAAAGAGAATCCCAACATAGTATGCACTACATGTCTGGGACTACTCTAAGGGCTTTACCTGAATGACTCATTTAATCGTCAAGTCATGTAGATACTATTATTATCCTGATTTTATGAAGGAACCGAGGCATTGAGAGGCTAAGTGACTTACCCAGGGTTTTGTAAGCAGCAGAGCAGGCATTTGAGCCTCGGCTACCAACCATGCCACCCCTCTGCCTCTCGTCTCATCCTCTCAGCCATGATTTATGCTTCTGATTCAGATTTTATCCCACTACGCCCTCTAATACATCAACACTTGCCTCTTTCTCCATCACAATGTCATGAACTTCCTGGAATGAAGAATTGTGTCTTATACTTGTGTTTGCATTCCTGATAATGTGTTGCTGGCACAGAATGGGTGAATAATACATTTGTTAACTTTGTTACAAAACAACCTTAGAGTAACCCCTGGTAAAAGAGCATGCTGGGCTAGGCCTTGGGATCTATCTCCTGCTCTAACTGCCCTCAGCCCAAGAGACTGGGCCCTGGGCCTTTCCCACTAGTCTCCAGTTTGGAACTTGCTGGGACTGGATTGTGGACTGAGGTGGTTTTTTTGAGTTTGTTAACTTTGTCCGGGATAATCTTAAAGTTACTACAATGCCTTGGATGTAGATGAAATCATAGAATCTGAGTGTTGAAGAAGATCCCTGGAAATACCTCTATTACATGGCTGACTGAACTATAGGATAAGTGTTTATTTTCTTCTGGAAGATCTTTAGGGTAGATGACAAGGGCTGTAGTCCTCAGTCACTTATTGCTGATACCACCTTAATTTTCATTCCTTCTTCTTGTAGATGAATATGAACACTCATAAAATTCAATGTAACACAGAAGATTAAAAATAACAGTAGACTTCACACTTTGAGAGGATCAACAAGAATAGATGTTCTCAGGCACAGAGGATGTGGTAATTTAACAGTTTTTCATTGATCTTGGCTCTAAAAAGTGAAATAAAGTTACATAATTTGCCTTAGCAGATAAAATAAATCCTACAAAATTTTGATTAATGATAAAAGCTCCTTGGGCTAAACTCAGTCTGATCCATAAGATTCTTTAAAGGGGACATGTAGTCATTAGTGAGCACTACCTTTAAATATGAATGATACCAGTTTAATGGTCACCTCTTAATTGGATCTATATCTTAGCTTCATCTTACCAAAAACATTTCTCTGGGTATTGGGAGATCTGTACGTAGTAGCAGACATACATACCAATATGAATGATCACCTTGACTCATTATAGGAACCTTCAGGGGGTCAGAAACATATTATTATTTTTATGTCTCATGGCAAATAAGTGGTGGGCCTGAGACTTGAAGTTGCACTCTTCATAGTGCAGTGGCAGGTCCAAGTCCTTCACTTCCTAATGACCTAGTAAGAAAAGAACCCAGAGAACCTAGAGGCACCAGAGTCTTAGTCAACTTGGTCATTAGAGTGGTTCTCTCAATACCGAGTCCATTGGTAATCAAATTACCTAGAAAATGATGATAGCTCTAATTGTTAGTATTATGAAATTTCTGCAATGCTGATGAAAACAATTGAAAAGGCAGAGTAACCATTCTGTTGAGTGACAAGTTTTGGGTCCTCACCCTGACAAAATCACCCTAAATGGTAAATGGATCTTGTATCTTATTATTTTCAAAGGGCCAGGGGTGGCCCAGGGTCTTCCTCGAAGCTGAGAAAGGTCTGAAGCTGCAGCTGAACTTGGCAGATAGGATTGGTGATGGTTGATAGGGTTAGGGGAGGGAATGTGCCAGTGCATGGACATGTATTATTCAAGCCTGAGATAGTCAATTTTTACTTAAAAGAAAAAAAAAGGATGCAGACATTGCACATATCAGCAAAAAGAGGTCTGTATTATTTATTATGGAAAAATATAGGGCAGGTGTTACCAGCCAAAGACCTCCTTCATCAAAGAATCTCAATATAATCTGGGTGAAACATCAGAGTCCAAATTTACCTGCATCATTATAATAGGCTGCTAGAACGAGTTTTCTAGAAAGTACACCCTTGAGTAGACACATGAAAATACTTTGCGGACAGGTTTGTTTTTGAGAAATGTTGGAGAAAATGTGTTAAACCCAACTATCTCAGCTGTTATGTAATGAGAGGAGGAGCTGCTTTTTTGGACAGTAAGGGGCCAACATAATTAAGTACTTCTAATACCATTAGTAACATTTTTTTGAGCCTTCTATATACACTAGATCAGTGGTAGGCAAACTGCAGCTCGCGAACCACATGTGGCTCTTTGGGCCCTTGAGTGTGGCTCTTCCACAAAATGCCATGGCTTGAGCGAGTCTATTTTGAAGAAGTGGCATTAGAATAAGTTTAAGTTTAAAAATTTGGCTCTCAAAAGAAATTTCAATCATTGTACTGTTGATATTTGGCTCTGTTGACTAATGAGTTTTTCAACCACTGCACTAGATGATATCCTAAGAACTTTGTGACTCTTAAGGTATTTAACCTCCATGACATCTCTATCAGATAGGCAATATTTTCATCCCCATTTTACAGATGAAGATAATTGGTCATGGTGAGGTTAATAAGCTTGTTCAAAATTGAGATAGCCAATTTTTAATTCCAAATAGTCTAACATCATAGACTCCATCAAGTATAAACTATAGGAATAGAGGTCCTTGAAAGACCAAGCTATGGCAGCTTTTGATGCCTACAGAGTCTCCCTTCTCAACAACAAAATCTGTTTTCAGTTGGAATCACATAGCAGATAAGGGTTTTATGGCCTAGCTCTCTAATCCCATGGCTGAGAGCTACAGACTCTGATACTGCCTTATCTGTCTCCTTCATTGATGAAGACATGCCTGCATCACATCTGAAGTTCTGCCCTTAGGTAGAGCCACACAAATTTAGTAGTTTTTTTGACCCAATTTCTCAGATGAACTGGAGTGCTATTCTCTAAAGCAGTGATTTTCAACCTTTTTCATCTCATGGCACACATAAACTAATTACTAAAATTCTGTAGCACACTGAAAAATTTGATTTGATTCATTCACACCAGTTGGCTATTATTGTGTTGGCTGTTTCATTTTTTAAAAAATTGACAATCTAAGGCAAAAGAGGTCAGTGCTCCTGACTAAATAGTCAGGTATTGCATGTTTAAAAAATTTGTGTGGTACATCAGTTGAAAATCGCTGTCCTAAAGAAGGAGGGATGCTGCTGTTAGTTGGGAAATAGCCCATCTCTACTTGCCCAGTAGCAGTGTACCAGGGCATTAGGTAGCTACTCATTGAATAGGTAAGGGCATGATTATGTTTTGTGCCATTTAGTTATGAGCTTATTTCTGCCCTGGTAACATCACTATATACTCTAATTGCAGCACTAACATGTCAAACTGGCCTTTCCCTATTCCTATTCTAATATCCACTATCCTAGACTGGTCTCTTATTACCCTTTCTTAGTTTGTTGCAATTGATGTCTATCTGCTTCTCCTGTATCCAATCCCTTTACCTTCTAATTTCTTCTAAGTGCTATAATAATAACTTGTTTTGATAGCACAGATCTTATGTTACTCCAGCTAAGAAGTCTTCAAGAATTTCCCAACTTCTTTACATGGCTTTCAAGATTCTCTAAAACATGGCCCTTACCTATTCATCTCATTTTCTTTTTAGTACTTTTTGTGTGTGACATATTTGGCCCCTCAGCTAAATGTTTAAATTGTCTACTTTCTTGCCTTTGCTTATAACATTTTCTCTACCTGGAATATTTCCCATTAATCCCATTGATATTCTGAGGATTATCCCAAATTTTGAGTCTCCATGATGCCTTCACTAACTAACTGCTTTTATGTCTATGCTGTTGCCTTGCTCTAAACACCTTTTTATGTTTTTACTAGAGGCCCAGTGCATGAAATTCTTGCACTTGGGTGGGGGGTCCCTCAGCTCAACCTGCCTGCACCCTCTTAAAGTCCAAGAGCTCTGAGGGGATGTCCAACAGATGGCTTTGGCCTGCTCCCTAGCGGACATCCTTAGTGCTGCTGCAGAGGCAGGAGAGGCTCCCACCACTGCAGCTGTGCTTGTCAGCCATTAACCTGGCTTCTGGCTGAGTGACTTTCCCCTTGTGTGAGAACACTGACCACCAGGGGCAGCTCCTACATTGAGCGTCTGCCTCCTGGGGTCCAGTGCACATCATAGAGACCAGTCATTCTGCCATTTGGTAAATTTGCATATTAGCCTTTTATTATATAGGATTGCTTAGGATACTTAGGATACTTCTCTATTTCACAAGGAGAAAATGACTACCCTTACAGCTACAGAATCTGACATGATTTTAAGTCCAATCCTTAGTTCCCAGGAAAGTAATACAATTATTTGGCTTTTCTTGAGGAAGATGTCAACCATAGATTCAGTAGGCCCATTAATAAGTGGCATACCATACAAATATGGCCATTGTTGTCCATCAAGGGGAATGAAGGTGAGATTCCAAAGAAATGAGTCATATAGATATTTCCAAAAAGTTTCTACTAGTTTGTGAGTCTTCACTAGTTTGTGAGGACCTCAAGAATACAAATTATATTCTGTTCTTCATTTGTTTCACTTTCCCCAAACTCCCATTTTCCCAAGGTCTAAATATGGCCAATTTTATAGGGTACTCAGGAAAATAAAACAATTTTGTTAAAGACTACATATAGAAAAGTAACAAGTTTTTAGATGTTACTGTTACTCTCATCTAGTTTTTTAGTGAAGATTCCAAAGCTGAGAACAAATCAATTGGTGCCAAGGATCCACACCCCTAAGGCAATGTGCTAGATGAGACCACATGGGCAGAGTATGTAAAAGACTGTGAAACTAGTCTGTCCTCATTAGCCCACCATCCACTTCTACTTATATAAGAGGGAGAAACAGAAGATTTGAAGGAAGGCATTGCTTTGGAGGGAGCTCAAAGAGTTCTGTGCATTTCTTTAAACCTCATTAGTTCTTTTCACCAATTTAAAGCCAAATAAAGGGCAGTTTCAAGAAAACTACTCAGAAAGTCTGGTTGCATTCCTTAAAATTTGGGAAACTCAAATATTGATATCTGATTCTTTTTTTTATTGTTCAGTTTATTAATTACATTGTTTCCCCTTTTTTATCCCCCTATATCTTCCCTCCACCCTGTAACTATCCCACCCTCCGCCCTCACCTCCCCCTCCCCAATGTCCTCTCCCATTGTTGCAAGATTTTTGTCCAATCTCTTGCTGTACTTCCAACAACACTTTTCTCCCCAAGAATTGTCAGTCCATTCCCTCTCTATGTCCATGTTTCTGTTATAGTCACCAGTTTATCTTGTTCATCAGCCTATCAGTTCACTTGATTTTTATCTTCATTTGTTGATAGATGTGTATTTGTTGTTCATAATTTATATTTTTACCTTTTTCTTCTTCTTCTTCTTAAAGAATATCTTTCAGCATTTCATATAATACTGGTTTGGTGGTGATGAACTCCTTTAGCTTTTTCTTATCTGTGAAGCACTTTATCTGATCCTCAATTCTGAATGATAGCTTTGCTGGATAGAGTAATCTTGGTTGTAGATTCTTGCTCTTCATTATTTTGAATATTTCTTGCCACTCGCGTCTGGCCTGCATCGTTTCTGTTGAGAAATCCGCTGACAATCGTATGGGTGCTCCCCTATAGGTAACCAACTGTTTTTCTCTTGCTGCTTTTAATATTCTCTCTTTATCTTTTGCTCTTGGCATTTTAATTATGATATGTCTTGGTGTGGTCCTCTTTAGATTCCTATATTTTGGGGTTCTGTGTACTTCTTGGGCTTTTAAGTCAGTTTCTTTCACCAGGTGGGGAAAGTTTTCAGTCACTATTTCTTCAAGTAGGTTTTCATTAACTTGCTCTCTCTCTTTTTCTGCCACCCCAATAATTCGGGTGTTGACTTGCTTGAGGTTGTCCCAGAGGCCCCTTACGCTATCTTCAATTATCTGAATTCTTTTTGTTTCTTGATTTTCCAGCTGAGTGGATTTTGGTTCTTTGTATTTCAAATCTTTGACTTGGTTCTTGTGGCCCTCTGGACTGCTTTTAGGACTTTGTGTAATATTTTTTATTTCAGTCTGTGTATGCTTGATTTCTAGTTGGTCCTTTTTTTTTTAATATCTGTGAGGGTCTGGTTCGTATCCTCTGAGGTCTTGTTCATTTCCCTGAGGGTCTCATTCATTTCCTTGTAAGTATCATTCATCTCCTTGTAATTCTCATTCATTTGCTGGTTGGTCTTGTTTATTTCCTGGTAATTCTCATTAAGTTGATCGGCCTTTTGTAGGAGCCTCTTGAAAAGCCTTATAACCGTGGTTTTGAACTCTATGTCTTGTCGTCTTTTCTCCTCCATTTCTTTCACACCTGATTTCTTTCCATGTTTCTGCATGGTGGCTGCTTTATGTGGTGGATATCCTCAAAGGGACAGTGGCTCAGTCTCCCCAGTTACCTGAGGTGGGTACTCTTACTGCAATCCTTTATGGGTTGTATTCAGTGTTTTTGAATATAAACCCAGCTTTTTGTTGTTAGCCCTAGGAGGGTTTGACCTCCAGACCAATTGGCTGTGAAGGGAGACTGTGTTCAGGTTGGATGGGCGGAGTCTCTGGGCTGTGCGGCAGCGGCAGTGGCAGCGGCAGCTGGGTCCTATGCGGCGCTTGCGCGCGCGGGTCTCTGTTGGATGGGGATGGCTGCAGACACCTCCAAGAGAAAGCCGCTAGTCTCTTCCCCTTGCCAGACAACTCTGCCTTTCCCCAAATGTGCCTGCACACCAAAAGTCTAGCCCAGGGCTGTAAAATAGATGGTTTCCGGAACCAGGAGACAAGTTTCCAGGGGGCAAGTCGCGGGTTTGCTGTCCCTTGGGGCTAAGACCCTCTGCCGCACCCCGCTTCCAGGGTGCGTCCCCCGGACCTCGGACCTCGCCCAGTTCCGGGAAATCTGTGTAGGGGGACCTCTCATACCCTGGATCTTGGATCTCACCCGGCTCGGGAAATCTGGGCAGTGAGACGCCTCCGTCCTTCCTCATCGGAGAAATCCGGCCGGTCCCTGCTCCAGCCCTGGCCCGCGCACACGACCAGGGCAGCTCCTAACCTCTTTCCATCTGAAAGGTTGCGCTCCCGCCGGTCCTGAGTCTGTGTCCCACCTTTGCTCCTATTAGTGGAGTTTACATTCAGCCAGCTTTCTGGCGATTCTGGGTGCTTGTCTGTTCTGCTGTTATGTTGTAGTTCTTAAATCGTTGCGCGGGGCAGAACAATAGGTGTTTGCTTATGCCGCCATCTTGGTGTTCCCCCGATATCTGATTCTTGCTTAAAGTGAATAAAGTCAGATAGCTGAGGCTGAGGCTTGCCAATAGCTCTGGGTCAGTGAAAGAATCAAGAAAGAGATGGCAGCGCCAAAACCGGTTTGGCTCAGTGGATAGAGCCTCGGACTGCGGACTGAAAGGTCCTGGGTTTGATTTTGGTCAAGGGCATGTACCTTGGCTGTGGGCACATCCTGCAAGAGGCAGCTGATCAATGTTTCCCTCTCATCGACGTTTCTGACTTTCTATCCCTCTCCCTTCCGCTCTGTAAAAAATCAATAAGATATATTTTTTTAAAAAGAAAGAGATGGCAGCATGCATATAAGCATAACCCCTAGACACAGACAGTAGGGGTCTGAGGGTATGTGCTGGGCGTGGGGGATGGCCAGGGAGAGATCAATGGGGGGAAAAGGAGACATGTAATATTTTAAACAATAAAAAATTTTAAAAAAGAGAAAGAGATGGCAGTGTGTGAGTTTCTGCTGCAAGTTGGGTAGAGGAGCCTATTTCCTGGGTAGATGTGGGCCTTATAGAAAGGAGATAACTTGGTATGTCTGTTTGGGTTCCTGCCTAGGAAGATCATCTGGAAGGTTGATACAACCCTAACTGAGAGATGAATCTTTGGAAGCAGAAGTGGGAATTGGAAGTAGTTAGCCAGAGGAGAGCATTGTAGGAGGCAACAAATGTGGAAAATCCCAGAAACCAGCAACAGCGCATCAGGAGAGGGAGAGCCTGCTTTGCACATCTGCAGTGGCTAAGGGGCACCCACTCCAGCTCTCAGCTGTGCCAGCAGCTAGTGAGTGGAAGAGGAGGTGCAGGAAACATGAAAGGCATTGTAGAGGAGGTGACCACTGCTCCTCTTCCACTGCAGGCTGGTGCTCAATGGGTGACAGAAGGTTTAATTAAATAAACCTTTATTTAATGGCCTATCTTAAAATTGTGTGGTTATAAGATTGGACTGGACTGAAGTTCTGCTATTATTAACTTCCTTCGGATATTTTCATATCTAAAAGTGGTCAAAGCAAAGGAATCTGCTTCAAATTTCACCAAAACAGATGGTAAGGAATGACTGTGCTAATCAAATCTATGGATAAAAGTGAGAAACTAATCGAGTTTTGTTTGCTTCCTATTAAATATAACCCATTCAATTCTATTATTGAAATCTAGGAGAGGTTTCTGTAGGCAAGAATGATCAGAGAAAGTATCATGGAACAGGAAGGGCGAGAGCTGTGTCTAAAAAGGATGGGTTATAGTCAGATAGATGTCTGACCTTGTTCTTTCCTATGAAACATTTATTACCAAATCTCATTTTCTTTGCTCATTGGTTGTCGGAACCTCTGAAGATTCTGACACCACTCAAATTGAGTAGAGCTAATGGACTGTGGAAATCTTATGCTATTTACTGACCACTGACTGGGCAGCAAGCTTAGCTTGACAGAGACTTGGCAGTGACAGTCACAAAGTCACTGGAAAGGCTTAGTCTGCATTCTGAAGTGTCTTGTTAAAAAGCAATTTTTGGAAAAACATTGGGGATAAGTCAACACCCAAAGCAACATATCAGTATGACTTGATGTTGATTCAAAATGTCCACATTGCTTGATACTTCAAATTTGGTCGGTAAAATGCATGTTACTGAAGGCGGCTGGCAGAACACATTTCTTCTGAAGCGTTTTCACATCTGATCTTACAGTGTCTGTGTGAGGAAGGCAAGGATGAGGATTGCTTTTCTCATTTGATAAGGAAATTGCATGACTTGCTCATACTGGCACTGTAATAAGTCATAGCTCACAAGTATGAATTTCATTATATTGGAAATTCTTTTTTATGGAGAGAGAAATCTGAACTCTCACAGGGAGAAGTTCTCCAGGGACAAAAGTAGACCTATTTTTATCTATTTTCATTGCAACATGTAGTAGTAGACTGCAAAAATAGCCACAGTTATTCCCCTCCCTCTATCTCCTTCCTTTGGTCATGCTGCCCTGTGCTGACTATGGCCTTGAGACTAAGCTCCTGCCAATGGAACTTAAGCAGATGTGACATAAGTGAAGTTTAAAAAGCACTTGCACGATGGGACTTTTTTTCTTCTTTAGTGTGTAGAACCCTGAGATCACCATGTGAATGAGTACATGCAAACTGTTATGAGATGAACTGCATTTTCTTCCAAATCTACATGTTAATGTTTTAATGTCAAGTACCTCAGAATGTGAATGTATTTGGAGATGGTCTTTAAAGAAATAATTAAGGTCAGTAGTGCTTGCCCTCATCCAATATAACTTATGTCCTTACAAGTAGAGTAGACTAGGATATAGGCACCTAGAGTGGAGTCCATTTTCAGACAGAGGGAGAAGAGGGCCATCTGTAAGCCAAGGAAAGAGGCCCTGAGAGGATACCAAACCTGCTGATATATCGAGGTCAAACTTCAGCCTTCAGAATTGTAAGGAAATAAATGTCTGTGGTTTAAGACCCCCCAGTCTGTGGTATTTTGTTGTGGAAAGTCTAGCACACTAATATATTAGTTTAGTGGAGGATAAATGGTCGTGTGGAAGAGAACAGAGACACCCCATTCAAAAGCCAATCAACTTCTAGATGTGCAAGTGAAGCCACCCTCGGCCATCTAGCTGCCAGCTAACTGTAGACATATGAGAAAGCCTAGAAGAGATAAGTTGCTGGGAAAGGCATGGGTCCCCCGTTCCTCCTTTCATTCATAGAAAAGCATGTTGGGAAAGTGGTGAGTTTGTGTCCCAGAAAAGGAACATAGCACTCTGTTGTGTCCCCTTTAAAAGGTAACTGGGATAGTCACTTTATCAGTGGAGGGAAAAAGAGTCTTCTTGGATTCTGGCTCATCTGGACATGGGTGCCAACCTTTCTTTGAGGTGGTATTCTGGAAAGCCATTAACCAGGTGACCTCAGGCCCATGGGAACTTGTTGCTTCTCTGTCAGCAGCACTGTTGTGGGCAATGGAATCTTGAAAAGTAGAACTGAGAGAAGGGGAGCCCCTGGTCCATGCTGGCTCCCTGTCTGGAAAACCCAGAGTGAATTCCAAGGATAATTTTTAGAAAATCTTCTCATACTATACTTGGATTTTTTGTGGAAACTCAAACAAAATCAGACAAAGAAACAGTAGCAGCTACATCAAAAGGTGAATTCTTACCTTCCGGGTTAATAGATAGAAGAACCAAAGATGATGTCGTGGAACTATGACATCCCTTATGTACAGTTGGTTGATTTTTCCAGTTAGTGTGATGTATCTTCCCTGAGCCACTTACTGGTTCTCACTGAATTTCCCTGTTGTTTGGGAGAACACACTTTCGAAAATGGCTGGGTGGATTTTAGGGTGCTGCCAGTGGCAGGAGAACAGAGGGAAGTGAACTGACTGACACTGAGATATCATTAGTGCACCCTGATCTTACTGTTGCCATCGTCCAACCTGTGTGGGACTCTCCCAGAGCCCTATATTTATGATACTTGTTTCATATTGTGAAATCTAAAGTTCATTTTTTAATTTGCCTTTTCATTTTTAGGACCAGACATAGAAATTGGTGTTCTAAAAACTACTCTTTTGAACTATTTCTATTCAAAATTATCTCAACAACAAGAAACATTTGACTATTATCTCAAAAGCGCTCACTGTCTTCCTCCCTTCCTTGGTTTCTTCCTTCTGTGTATTTTAAAGCATCATAGGATCAATAGGTCATTCTGACACTTTGAGAATAGTTCTTCATATCAGTTTCATTCTGCTATCTGTCGGAAACCATCAACATTGCAATTTCAGTGGGTGTCTTTTGAAACCTGCTTAAAGATAATCTGTCTGAAGCCTTTGATTTGGAAGAATGGAAGAGGAAGAGAAGTGAGTAAATTTTTAGAAGTTTTTGAGATCAAAGGATTTGGTTAATCTTTTATCATATTTGCTATAACTTTCTAAGTTCAAGTGTGCAGGGTTAGTCTCCAGAATTTGTTGACTGCTGATTCTTCCACTGTGTGGATGGCGTTTCCTGGATTAGCACCTCATGGAGCCCACAAATTCTCTTAGGTTTAGTTAAATCCTGTGGTTCTCACCCTGAGCTGCACTTTACAATCACCTGGGGAGCTTTAAAATTTGAAGTCCATAGCCCACCTTCAGAGTAATGAAATCATAATCTCTAGGGGTCGAAGCTGGGCTCAGCAGTTGGACAGCTTTTCAGATTATGATGTGCAGTCAGGATTGAGAACTACTGGAACAACCGAACCAAAAAAATGCAGAAAGCATTTTCATCTAATTTTTCTTTAAAAAGAAACAAACACATTGAAGGACGTTGTAGTAAGTACTAGTATTACCTTTAAATAGGGTGTACAAATTGGATTAGATTGTAAACTTTAAAAAAATATAAAGACTGTGTATGACCAGGTTCTGTTTTAACAGAATGATCTTTTTTCTTTCTTCTGTAAAATGTTATAATTTTGACCATGGTTTTCTCAGGTTTGAATAGGTATTATTATTCATTTAGAATCCTTCAGTTTATAGTGATAAGTCTTCCCTTTCTGTCAGTGTGCACCTGTACTTACATCTCCCAGTGAGGTCAGTGTGTCTGCAGGGTTCCTGTCTCTGGCACATGGTCAATTCCTTTCTTATCAGATAGTGTTAATTAAAGTATCATTGCTAGAGATGTGGCTGCTGACCAGAAGCACACCAGGGAGTTTGTAAAACATGCAGAAATCCAGACCCTACTCCAGGTCCCAATGAATCAGAATCTGTAGTTTAACAAGATACATGTAATTTTTCTGCACATTAAGTTTAAAAAGAATTGATTTAAAGAAATTCCCTCATTATTTTTGCATGTGTTTTTACCTGTCTGTCCTATGCAAACAATAAGAAAGAGAAATATTTTTATTCAAAATTCAATATATGCATATATATGATTTATATATTTTTTCAATTAGCATGTATTTTCAGAGCTCTATGGTTACTTCTCTTTTTAATATTTTTTTATTTTTCAATTACTGTTGACATACAATATTATATTCATTTCAGTGTACAATCTGGTGATTAGACATTTATATAACTTATACAGTGAACAACCCCATAAATCTAGTGACACCATACATAGTTATTATATGTCATTGACTATATTCCCTATGCCTTACTTTGCATCCTATGACTATTCTATAACTACCAATTTGTACATCTTTTTTTTATTGTTTAAAGTATTACAAATAATAGTACATATGTTTCCTTTTTTACCCCCAATAACCTCCCCCTCTACATCCCCTACCCCCCAGCACATGCCCTCACCTGCCCCCCACCCCAGTGCCTTGTATCCATGGTTATGCTTTTATGCATGCATACAAGTTCTTCAGTTGATCTCCCACAGCCCCTGCCACCCAACCTCCCCTGCCTCCCCACTGTAGTTTGACAGTGTGTTCAATGCTTCTTTGCCTTTGTATCTATTTTTCCTCCATTTCTTTTCTTTAAAAAATCTTGCATTTGCATACTAGAAATAAACATATAAGAACAAAAAATTTTTGAGTTGCAATTTCAATGTCCAACAGTTCTGAGTCCTACTTTCAATGTCAGATAGTTCCTTATGTGTACATGTCAGCAATGATATCTGGATGGTAGACAAATGATGGCAATGCAGGTCTCACCTTCTCTGGTTTGGTCCTGAGCATCCTGCAGTGACTCACAGCTGCTGACTGCTAGCATGGCATGGTGTCATCAGCATCTTCTATCTCTGGACTGTTTCTCTTCTTGTCTTCATTGTTGGAGCAGACCCGACAGTTCCTCTTTGTTGCAGGAATCCATGTGGTCTTGGAGTTTTTTTTTTTCCGAACGTATACAAACATATTCTCAACCAAAAGTTAATAAAGGAATCTTTTCTGTAAGTTTGACATGGGATTCTTTATATTTTTGCCCAAATGATTTTCCTTTGCCTTATATTGACACCACATATGTTTTTCACGGGTGTCTTGCTGTTAGCATTACAAATGGAAATTAATGTTCTGAAGTAAAAATTTTCTAGATGTAATTTATTTACAGGATATTTTTTCTTACATAATATTACCCTACTATCCCCCCTTTTTTGATTAATGGAGGCTTTTGGAAATTTTATAGTGCAGTCTTGGTAACTTTAAATTTTAATTTTTGCACAAAAATATGACTGCTTTAGGTTCATTGCATGTTAAGCAATTTTACGGTGAAATGAACTATTAATAGAAATTTTAGTTAATATTTTAGGAATAGCTTTTTTATCCAGTATACTTAGTTTTTCTTGAGTATTCACTTATTTCAATTAGCCAATTTATATTAATCAGAAAACTTGATTATGATTTTACTGTCAAATTTAATACTCAATCAATAATCTTAGTTTACCTTGTAAATATTAGTGGAAAGGATTATTTGCATTCTTGAGTATGCCGTGAGCATTCCTGCAGCTAGATTGGATTTAGATATAGGGCAGCTGCTGCTGGCCAAGTCTCTATCTGTAACCTGGGTTCTGATTTGTGCTGGAGATGGGAGGAGAGGCAGCCATGGGGGAAGAAGACTTCCCTCAGGAGGGGTGAGATTTCAGGCCCCTGCAAAGTTAGGGGGGTGAAGGTCTGAGCCCCACCTCTGTTGACCTTCAAGTTCTCTCCTGCTGGTCCCTCTGCAACTGTGCCTATCTTAGGTTGTTGCTTCCCTGAGGAATCTTACCCATCTCTGGCTAACCAGCCATCCTCTGGGGCCAAGCAGGGTGATGTGAGGTTCAGTTCTGTCTCCTTGTAGTCTATGCCCCTGTGGCCTCCACGCCCAGCACCTGCCTGCTGGCTGGGTCCCAGTGCTGATCACATATCTCGGTGGTCTCAGGTTTCTTCTCTAGGGAGGGCGCAGCTCACACCAATGGAAGAGAGACAGATCCATGGTGCCAATCACCCAGAGGCTTCAACCACAGCTTGAATAGAAAGCTCAGGAAAAAGCTGTGTGCAATTAGATTGTGAGAAAAGGGTCCCTCTTGGCAAAAAGGGCAAGAGGGGCCAATATAGAATGCTCAAGTGCCTTCCAAGTGCCTTAATTCCTTCTGAAAGGGATTAAATCCTTTCATGTCCTGTTTTAAATTGCTGCCAGACATTTAAGAAAATAGTTTGTAAGTGTCTTTGGGATAATTGTACAATATGCTGTTGTAAAATATCAAAAATTATGATGACATTGTAGAATAATATCATATAAGGACATTCTTTGCTCTAGGCCATGTCAATTCAATTTCAAACTGGCTGCCAATTTTTTTTTATAACTTTATAAAATCTTTGTCTGGGAGGTAAAAACACAAATTACTTAACTTAGCTCAAGAGGTCAAGTATATTGACTTTCAGTTACAATCCTTTCTCTTAAGGTTATGGTGACCACTAATATGGATTAGAATTAATATTTCCTTTTATTTTTTTCTTATAAATTATTTTCTTTAATTTTCATTTTTTATATATATGTCCTTATTCCTCTATTACTCCTTACCCCCTACACATGCTCCACCATCCTGTTGTCTGAGTCCATTGATTAGGCTCATATGATTGCACACAAGTCCCTCTGTTGATCTCTCTGCCTTACTTCTGCCTCCCCCCAACGCCCCCTACCCTGAGGTTTGACATTCTGATGGATGTTTTTCAGTCTCTGGATCTGTTCTTGTTCATCAGTCTATAACATTCATTATATTCCACAAATGAGTGAGATCATGTGATATTTATCTTTCTATGCCTGGCTAATTTCACTTAGTATAATGCTCTCCAGCTCCATCCATGTTGCTGCAAATGGTAAGAGCTCCTTCTTTTTTTTTTTTTACCACAGCATAGTATTCCATTGTGCAGATGAACAACACTTTTTTAATCCACTCATCTGCTGATGGGAACTTAGGCTGTTTCCAAATCTTAGCTATGGTGAATTGTGCTGCTATGAACTTAGGGGTCCATATGTCCTTTCTGATTTGTGTTTAGTATTTTGTGATAGTATTTTGGGATATATTCCTAGAAGTGGGATCACTGGGTCAAATGGGAGCTCCATTTTTAGTTTTTTTGAGGAAACTCTATACTGTTCTCCAAGGTGGCTACACCAGTCTACAATCCCACCAGCAGTCCACGAGGGTTCCTTTTTCTCTGCATCCTCACCAGCACTTGTCATTTGTTGATTTGTTGATGAAAGCTATTCTGACAGGTGTGAGATGGTACCACATTTTCATTTTGATTTGCATCTCTAAGATAATTAGTGACTTTGAACAGGTTTTTACATGTCTCTGGGCCTTCCTTTTGTCTTCTTTCAAGAAGATTCTATTTAGGTCCATTGCCCATTTTCTTATTGGATCATTTGTCTTCCTTTTATTAAGTTGTATAAGTGCCTGTAGATGCAAGGAATTAAACCTTTATCAGTGATAACATTTGCAAATATGTTCTCCCATACAGTGGGTTTTCTTATTGTTTGGTTGATGGTTTCTTTTGCTGTGCAAAAGCTTTTTATTTTGATGTAGTCCCATTTGTTTATTTTCTCTTTAGCTTCCATTGCCCTAGGAGCAGTATCATTGAGGAAGTTCTTTTGGCATATGTCTGATATTTCTTTGCCTGTGGATTCCTCTAGTATTTTTATGGTTTCCTATCTTATGTTTAAGTCCTGTATCCATTTTGAGTTTATTTATGTGTATGGTGTAAGTTGGTGGTCTAGTTTCATTTTTTCACATGTATTTGTCCAATTTTCTCAATACCATTTATTGAAGAGACTGTCTTGACTCCATTGCATGTTCATGCCTCCTTTGTCAAATATTAATTGAGCATAGTGGTTTGGGTCGATATCTGCCTTCTCTATTCTATTCCATTGGTCTATATATCTATTCTTGTGCCAGTACCAGGCTGTTTTGAGAACAGTGGCTTTGTAATACAGCTTGAAATCTGAAATTGATATCCCACCTACTTTGTTCTTCTTTGTCAGGATTACTGTGGCTATTCGGGATCTTTTTTTATTCCAGATGAAGTTTTGGAGACTTCTTTCTAGGTCTGTGAAATATGCTGTTGATATTTTAATGGGGAGTGCATTAAATTTATAGATTGCTTTGAGTAGTGTGGACATTTTAATGATGTTGATTTTCCCAGTCGATGAACATGGTATATTCTTCCACTTCTTTACATCTTCCTCTATCTCTTTTTACAGTCTTCTGTAGTTTTGCATGAATAGGTCTTTTACCTCCTTAGTTAAGTTTATTCCTAGGTATCTTAATTTTTTTGGTGTGATGGTAAATGGGATTGATTTTTCAGTCTCTCATTTTGTAAGTTCACTATTGGTGTATAGAAATGCCATAGATTAATTGGCATTAATTTTGTATCCTGTTATATTGCTGAACTCATTATGGAGTCTTTTGGGTTTTTTTATGTACAATATCATGTCATCTGCAAATAAAGACAGCTTTACTTTTTTTTTTTCCAATTTGGATGCCTTTTATTTCTTCTTGTCCAATTGCAATGGCTAATACTTCCAGTACTCTGTCGAACAGGAGTGGTGAGAGTGGGTATCCCTGTCTTGTTCCTGTTCTTAAGGGAAATGGTTGTAGTTTTTTCCCTTTGAGTATGATGTTAGCTGTGTGTTTATCATATACTAGGGGCCTGGTGCACAAAATTTGTGCATTGGGGGTGGGTGATACCTCAGCCCAACCTGCCCCTTCAATGGGGCTGATGGCTGGCTCTGCCCTGGCCACCTCGGCCCCATTCCCTTAGCTCTGGTCACTGGTGACCACCTGGTCCCTGGGGCTCCACACTTGCCAGACACCTCGGCCCCATTCCCCTAGCCCTGGCCTTAACCCTGGTGTCGACCGCCCAGCCCCAGGACACCCCATGCCTGCTCTGTGGTGCCACACCATAAGCCCCACCATAAGCCACTCTCCAGCCCTGGGGGCACCGCATGCCAGCACTGCAGCTTGTGCCGGCTCTGTGGCTTGTGCTGTCACAGCTGCTTGCGCCACAGCTGTCTCACCCCATGCCTTGTGCAAGCCACCTCAGCCCCACCCTCACGCCTCGCACACATCCCCTTAGCCCCGCCCTTTGCAGCCCACACATGCTGCCTTGGCCCTGCCAATTGTGTGCCACCTTGGCCCCGCCCCACACTGATTGGCTGGTGGGCATGGCTGGTGGGTAAGGCTTATGGGTGCAATGAAGGTATGGTCAAATTTGCATATTACTCTTTTATTAGATAGGATAGCTTTTATTATATTGAGGTATGATCCTTATATTCCCACTTTGTTGAGAGTTTTTATCAAGAAAGAGTGTTGGATTTTGTCAAATGCTTTTTCTGCATCAATTGATATGATATGATTTTTATATCTCAATTTGTTTATGTGATATATCATGTTCATCAATTTGAAGATATTATACCATCTTTGCATTCCTGGGATAAATCCTACTTGGTCATGGTGTATGATCTTTCTAACATACTGCTGGATCTGATTTGCTAGAATTTTATTGAGGATTTTGGCATCTATGTTCTTGAGGGATATTGACCTGTAATTCTCTTTTATTGTGTTGTCTTTATCTGGTTTTGGTATTAAGGTGATGCTGACTTTATAGAAGGAGCTTGGAAGAGTTCTATCCTCTTGAATTTTCTGGAATAGTCTGAGGAGGATAGGTTTTAGTTCTTCCTTGAATGTTTGGTAAAACTCCCCTGTGAAGCCATCTGGCCCTGGGATTTTGTTTGCTGGAAGCTTTTTGATAACTGCTTCAATTTCTTCCATAGTTATTGGTCTATTGAGCTGTATAGATTCTTTCTGATTGAGTTTTGGAAGGTTATATTTTTCTAGAAATATATCCATTTCCTCCAGGTTGTCCAGTGTGTTGGAGTAGAGTTGTTCATAGTATTTTTTTAAACATATTTTTTGTATTTCATTGGGGTCTGTTATTATTTCACGTCTTTATTTCTAATTTTATTTATTAGTGTACTCTCTCTTTGCTTCTTGGTGAGATTGGCTAGACGTTCATCAATCTTGTTTATCCTTTCAAAGAACCAGCTCTTGGTTTTGTTGATCTTTTGTATGATTTCTTTGGTCTCTATATCATTTATCTCTGCTCTGATCTTTACCATTTCCTTCCTTCTGCTTAAACCGGGCTTTTCTTGTTGCTCTCTTTCTAACTCTTTGAGTTGTTGAGTTAGACAAATTATTACCATTGTTTTTGTTTGTTTGTTTGTTTGTTTTTGCAGTAGGATTGTCGAGCTATGAACTTCCCTCTCAAAATTACTTTCGCTATGTCCCATAGATTTTGGATTGTTGTGTTATCATTGTAATTTGTTCCCATGATGTTTCTATTTCTTCCTTGATCTCTCTGGTAACCCAGTCATTGTTTAATAGCGTGCTGTTTAGTCTCCATGTGTTTGATTTCTTTGGATTATTTTTATTGTAGTTGATTTACAGCTTTATGTCACTGTGATATGAGAATATGCTTGATATGATTTCTATCTTCTTGAATTTGGAGAGACTTCGCCTATGACTCAACATATGGTCTATCTTTGAAAATGACCCATGTGCACTTGAAAAGATTGTATATTCTATGGCTTTGGGATGAAATGATCTGAAGATGTCAATTAATTCCGTCTGGTCTAGTGAGTCATTTAAAATTGATGTTTCTTTGCTGATTTTTTGTTTAGAGGATTTGTCCAATGGTGATAGTGGGGTATTATAATCTCCTACTATGATCTTATTGTTGTCAATCTCTCCCTTGATATCCTCCAGGAGTTTTTTTTATGTATTTGGGTGCTCCTGTATTGGGGATGTATATGTTTACCTGTGTTTTTCTTCTTGTTGGATTGCTCTCTTTAGTATTATGAAGTTGCCTTCTTTATCTCTTCTTATGGCCTTCACTTTGAGTTCTAATTTGTTGGAACTACCACAGATTGCTACCACAGATTTTTTTTCCATTTCCATTCACCTGAAGAACCTTTTCCCACCCTTTCACCCTCGATCTTTGTACGTCTTTTTTTCGGAGGTGGGTTTCTTGTAGACAGCAGATATATGGGTCGTGTTTTCTTATCCAGTCCGTTACCCTATATCTTTTGATTTATTCCATTTACATTTAAAGTTATTATGGATAATAACTTTATCAATAACTTATTTGTTGCCATTTTTATTCTTTACCCCTGTGTTCCTTTTTCGCTTCTTATTTCTCTTTACAGCAGACCCTTTAGCATTTCTTGCATTGCTGGTTTGGTGGTAATTAATTCCCTTAGTCCTTTAATGTCTGTGAAGCTTCTGATTTGCCCTTCAATTTTGATTGCTATCCTTGCTGAGTACAGTATTCTTGGATTCAGACCCTTTCTTTGCATAACTTTGTATATTTGATTTCATTCCCTTCTGGCCTGATGAGTTTCTGTTGAGACATCAGTCGCTAGTCTGATGGGGGTTCCTTTGTAGGAGACTTTCTTTCTCTCTCTGGTGGCTTTTAAGATTCTTACTTTGTCATTTGTGTATGCCAATTTAATTATAATGTGACTTGGAGTCAGTCTTTTGGGGTTTATTTTGCTTGGAACTCTTGAGCTTCTTGGATTTGTGTTTTTTTTTCTTTCTTATACCAGGGAAGTTTTCTGTGATTATTTCTCCAAACAGGTTTTTTATTCCTTTCTCAGTTTCCTCTCCTTCTGGCTGCCTTATTGTGTGGGTGTTGTTTTGTTTTATGTTATCCCTAAGTTCCCTTAGGCTCTCCTCCTGCTTTTTAATTTTTTTTTCTAGAAGCTGCTCTACTTGGGTATTTTTTTCCTACCTTGTCTTCTAGATCACTGATGCATTCCTCTGTTTCTTCTACTCTACTCTTTTTTTTTTAATTCAAACTTTTTATTCAAAACTACTTGGCAGTTTAACCACTTCCCCAAGTAATTCTATATTTTCCAAGTGAAAAGTATCTTTTTTATTCTATCAGATTATGTTCTGTAAAGCTGGGTCCACATTTTACATAAAGCTACCCTTGCACTGGCAATTATGGAAAAAAGCCTTATTTAAGTAAATGAAAATATTTTTCCTTTCCATTTCTAACAGTCATAACATATGTATCTGTGAGTCTCAGCTATCATAATCATACTTGAGAAATATATTGGAAAGTGGATGATAGACAACATTTATAATACTGTCTGGTGTGTTAGAAATATAATAAATATTTGCAACCATGAATATTGCTGTTATCATTAATATTATCATTCTGTAAGTATCATCCTATTAACTTCCTCTGCTTATGATCCTGTGTGGCTTCCCATTGCTTTTCTTTCTTTTTTATTGTTTAAAGCATTACAAATAGTAGTACATAAGTTTCCTTTTTTCTCCCTCTGTTGAGCTCCCCCCGGCCTACCCTACCCCCCAGCACATGCCCTCACCTGCCCCCCTCCCCCAGTCTCTTGTATCTTTGGTTATGCTTATGTGCATGCATACAAGTCCTTAAGTTGATCTCTTACAGCCCTGCCTCCCCACCTTCCACTGCCTTCCCACTGTAGTTTGACAGTCTGTTCAATGCTTCTTTGCCCCTGTATCTATTTTTCCCCTTTTATTTTCTTTAAAAAATCTTGCATTTGCATACTAGAAATAAATATATAAGACCAAAAAAAAATGTTTGAGTCTCAGTTTCAATGTCCAACAGTTCTGAGTCCCAGTTTCAATGTCAAATAGTTACTTATGTGTACATGTCAGCAATGGCATCTGGATGGTGGACAAATGGTGGCAATGCAGGTTCCACCCTCTCTGGTTTGGTCATGGGCTGATTGCTAACATGGCAAGGAGTCGTCAGCATCTTCCATCTCTGCCTGTCTTCATGGTTGAAACAGACCTGTCAGTTCCTCTTTGTTGCAGGAATCCATATGGTCTTGGAGTTTTTTTCCTGAAAATATACAAACATATTCTTTTTTTAAAAAAATATATTTTATTGATTTTATACAGAGCAGAAGGGAGAGGGATAGAAAGTCAGAAACATTGATGAGAGAGAGACATCGATCAGCTGCCTCTTGCACGCCCCCTACTGGGGATGTGCCCGTAGCCAAGGTACATGCCCTTGCCAGAATTGAACCCGGGACCCTTCCGTCCGCAGTCCGACGCTCTATCCACTGAGCCAAACCGGTCTCGGCAGTACAAACATATTCTTAACTAAAAATTAAAAAAGGAATCTTTTCTGTAAATTAGACTTGGGATTCTTTTTATTTTTGCCCAAATGATTTTCCTTTGGCTTATTTTGATACCATGTGTGTTCATGGGTGTCCTGTTGTTAGCATTACAAATGGAAGTTAATTTTCTGAAATAAAAATTTTCTAGAAGTAGTTTACTTATAGGATATTTTTCTTTACATGATATTACCTCACTATCCCCCCCCCCCCATTTTTTATTAAAGGAGGCTTTTGTACATTTTATATTGAAGTCTTGGTAACTTTAAATTTTAATTTTTGCACAAAAATATAGATTCTTTGCATATTTGGCAATTTTATGATGAGATGAACTACTAATATAAATTTTAGTGAATATTTTAGGAACAGCTTTTTGTCCAGTACATTTAGTTTTTCTTGAGTATTCACTTATTTCAATTAGCTTATTTAAATTAATCTGAAAACTTGATTACTATTTTACTGTCAAATTTAATACTCAAACAATAATCTTAGTTTACCCTGTAAATATTAGTGGAAAGGATTATTTGCATTGTTGCGTAGGCTCTGAGCATTCTTGGTGGTAAAGTAGATTTAGATATAGGGCAGCTGTTGCTGGCCAAGTCTCTGTCTGTAACCTGGGTCCTGATCTGATCTGTGCATGGGAGGCAAAGCAGCTGTGGGGGCAGGAGACCTCCCTCATAAGGGGTGATAACTTAGGCCCCTGAAAGGTTAGGGGGGTGAGGGTCTAGTCTACTCCTGATGTTTTCTATTGACTTCTTTACTGCAATGATATCACTTTTCATTTCTTCTTGGCTCTTCTTCATTTCCTCTTGGTTCTTATTCAAATTGTCAAGTTTATCTTCCATTCATTTCAGCCATCTTATGACCATTTCTTTGAATTATTTTTATGACAGGTTGCTTGACTCCATTTTGTTTACTTCCTTTTTTGGTGAGGCTTGTATTTCTTTCATATGCAGTCTGTTTCTTTGTCTCCCCACGATCTCTCTTTTCCACATGTCTGGTTATGTAGTTCTCTCTCTCCTGCGTTGATTTAAAGGCACAAAATACAACACTACCAGGTTTAATGCACCAGGCACTGAACAGGAATGTATTCACGATATTGGTAACTCCAAATAAAGGTGATCGCCAGAGAAAGGCAAATTAGAGGATCGGTGAGAAAGAAGAGAGAAAAATGAAAACACACACACATATACACACTCAAACACCCACACACAAGAAAGAAAGAAAGAAAGAAAGAAAGAAAGAAAGAAAGAAAGAAAGAAAGAAAGAAACAAGAAAGAAAGAAATGCCAAAATGAAATTGGGAAAAGGGGAAAAAAAGAAAGTAAGAGAATGAAGAAAGAGAATAAGAAGGAAAAGGGGAACAAACTATATATATGGGGAGAAAACTCCTATAGGACAGCCACTAATCCCAACAAATGCCAGCAACAAGTACCTGGAGATTAATTCAAACTACAAACAACTTATATCAAGCAAGGTGTGGGAAAACAGAAGCAAAAATGAAACAAAAACAAAGCAGACAAACAAACAAACAAACAAAAAAAAACTACCACAAAAACACAAAACAAAACAAGAAAAGAATAAGCAAATCAATCTCTCAAACAAGCATAAAAATCGATATAATCAATAGTCAAGCAAACAACAACAAAAGGACAGAGAAAAAAACAATTTAGGATAGTGAAGACAGAGAATTGGAGAGGTGTGTATGGACTTGGAGCAGGGGGTTGGAGATTAGATATATAAATAGGGTGAAATTTTAACAGGGGGTAAAAAGAAAGAATAAGAAAAATCTAAAGCAGGAAAAGAGTAAGAGAAACACAACACTAAATAGGGAAAGGTTAGCAAGAGAGTGGTGGTATAAAAGTGGAGTTGAGATAGAGTAAAAAGATGCTAAAGGAAAGATGAAAATAGACTGTAGAACACTAATCCCAAAGTAGAATAAAGAGAAAATAAAATGACATTAAAAAATGGTAAAATAGTAGTAGTAATAAAACTGATTCCTTATGTTACACAAGAGTCAATTTGTGATTCAGCCCTGGGTGGCAGTGGTTTTGGATTGAACTCTGGGTCTATTGGTCCTCTCTGGCCTGAACTAAGATCCTGCTACCCCTGTGGCACTCAATATTGATTTTTGGGATTGGGCTGCCCCAGAGCTGGCTCTCTAATGGTGACTTCCTGCTCTGATCCTCAGGTTCCAGAAAAACAGCTCTCCCCTGTAGTCTCCCAGGGTGTCCCCCCTTAGGTTATCCTGTGCTCTGGGCTTAGTAATCAAAATCAAGGATTTGGAGAGGAATAAACGCAAGTGTGCGAACTCCGGTTCTGCATGTATGCCTGCACAGACCTCTTTTCCCCCTTGGGTTAAAGCAGATGCACACTCCCAAAATTTTTAGTCTGTCCTTTTTCGTCAGATTTAGATGGGCTGCTTTCTAGGGATCCTTTCTGTTATCAGCTCTGAGGAGTCCCTCCCACATTCATGGATCACGCCAGCCCCAACAGCCATGGATTTTTTTTTTTTTTTAGGCACAGACTTTCCCCGTTCCTCCATCTCCCTCTATGTGCATGTTTTTCTCTCCTGTGGGGAGTAGAGACCTAACCTAATCCCAAGTGAAATCTGACCACTCTGTGGTGGAGTTCAGAGCTCCTCTGAATCCGCATGTTTGTGCTAACTGGGAACCAGTGTTCTGGGGCTCTCAGCTGTTCCGTGCATGCTGCAGCTATAGATTTTCAGGCTTTTCCCCTTCAAGATGATGTGGTCTGCCTACGAGCCAGTGGCTCTGTGAGAGAACCCAGCTGCACTGGGGGCTACTTGGTCAGGGGAGGCCTGTCCAGCAGTCCCCCAACCTCTCCTGGAGTATAGCTGTCCCCCAACTCGCCAACAAACACTCCCTGTGTGACCCCCAGCCGTTCTTTCTGTCTGCTCTGGGACAAGGCTCAGGACACATCCGTCTATTCTGCCACCATTTTCGGAGGAGATTCCCAATTTGTACTTCTTAATTCATTCACCTTTCTCATCCATTTCCCCAACCTCCCTACCATCTGGGAACTGTCATAATGTTCTCTGTATCCATGAGTCTGTTTCTGTTCTGCTTGTTCAATTTGTTTTTTAGACTCCACATATAAGTGAAAATCATCTGGCAGTTGTCTTTCTTTGTCTGACATATTTCACTCAGTACAGTATCCTCTCTCTCTAAGTGCATCCATGTTGCAGATGGCAAGATTTCATTCTTTTTTTATGGCTGAGTCATATTCTGTTCTATATATGTACCATTTTTTCCTTACCCATTCATCTATTGACTAGAGGCCCAGTGCACAAAATTCGTGCATGGGGGGGGGAGGGGATGTTCCTTAGCTCAGCCTGCACCCTCTCCAATCTGGGACCCCTCAAGGAATGTCCGACTGCCCTGGTAGGATCGGGCCTAAACAGGCAGTAGGACATCCTTCTCACAATCCAGGACTGCTGGCTCCAAACTGCTCACCTGCCTGCCTCCCTGATTACCCCTAACCGCTTCTGCCTGCCAGCATGATCACCCACTAACCACTACCCTGCCAGCCTGATTGATTTCTAACTGCTTCCCTGCCTGTTTGCCCCCAACTTCTCTCCTCTGCCAGCCTGATCACCCCCAACTGCCCTCCCCTGCTGGCCTGATCGCCCACAACTGCCCTCCCTTTCAGGGCCTGGAGCCTTCCAACAGCTCTCCTCTGCTGGCCATCTTGTGGTAACCATCTTGTGTCCACATGGGGGCAAGATCTTTGACCACATGGGGGCAGCTCTCTTGTGTGTTGGAGTCATGGTCAATCTGCAAATTACTCTTTTATTAGATAGGATAGAGGCCTGGTGCATGGGTGGGGGCCAGCTGGTTTGCCCTGAAGAGTGTCCCAGATCAGGGTGGGGATTCCCTTGGGGTGATGGGCGGCCTGGGCGAGGGGCTTGTGGAGGTTTGCAGGCTGGCCACACCCCCCTAGCCACCCAAGTGGAGGCCCTGGGATCTGGGATTAATCTGTGTCTAGAATTGAATTGAAACTTTGTAGCCTGGAGTGGAGCCAAGCCCTCTGCTGGCTCCCTGGAGGCAGCCATTTCTGTTTGAAACATTGTAGCCTAGGCCTCTGCAGGCTAAAAGCTTGGCTTCCTTCATTGCCAGGGCAACCCAAGCATCTGTTCTCTCCAGCTCAGTGGCTGCTGCCATTTCTGTATCTTTTATAATTGAAACTTTGTAATATTGAGTGGAGGCTTAGGCAGGCAACGACAGGCCTTGGCTTCCTCTGTTGTCAGGAAACCCAAGCCTTTCTCCTGCTCTCAGTGGCAGCAGCCATCTTGGTTGGGGTTTATTTGCATAATCTGCTCCTGATTGGTTGGTGGGCGTGGCTGTGGGCATGGCTTGTGGGTGTGGCAAAGGTATGGTCAAATTTGCATATTACTCTTTTACTAGGTGGGATGGACACATAGGTTGCTTACATATCTTGCCTATTTTAAATAATGCTGCAATGAACATATGAATATGTATATGTTGTTTTTGATTTAGTTTTTGTTTTTTTCAGATAAATATCCAGAAGTGGAGTTGCTGGGTTCTTCTTTGTCTCTTGTTATAGCCTTTATTTTAAATTCTATTTTGTCTGGTGTAAGTATTGCTAATGGAGATTTTTTGTTTTGTTTCATTTTCATACAACATTTTCCCATTCCTTTACTTTCATTCTGTGTCTTTCAATTTGAAGTGAGTTTCATGTAGACAGCATATGTAAAGGCTTTGTTTTGTTATCTATCAAGCCACCATATGTCTTTTGATTGGAGGGTTTAATTAATTTTCATTTAAAATAATTATTGATAGATATAGTTTGTACTTGCCATCTATTATTAATATTTTGGAAGGCAGCTGTGCTCACCACTATACCACCAATGCCGACAATATTTTGGATCTTTTAAAATTTTTTATTAATTTATATTTATTGTTGAGAGTATAACAGATGTACCCCTCCCCGCTCATTGTTTCCCGCCACCTAGTGCCCATTCCACCCCCGTTGTCTGTGTCGGTGGGTAATGCATATATGCATATAAATTCTTTGGTTAATCTTTTCCTTCTTCCTCTTTCCCATTTCCTCTGAGATTCATCAATTTATTCCATGTTTCCATGCATCTGATCCTATTTTATTCATCAGTTTATTTTGTTCATTAGATTCTACATATAAAAGAAGACCCTTTAACATTTCTTGTAATACTGGTTTGGTGGTAATAAACTCCTCTCACTTTTACTTGTCTGGGAAACTTTTGATCTGTCCTTTGATTCTAAATGATAGCATTGCTGGCTAGTGTATATAATCTTGATTGCAGGTCCTTGATTTTTATCACTTTGACTCTTTCATGCCAGTTCCTTATGGCCTGAAAAATTTCTGTTGAGGAACCAGCTGACAGTCTAATGGGAACTCCCTTGTATGTAACTAACGCTTTTCTCTGGTTTCTTTTTCCTTTATATTTAACCATTGGCATTTAAATTATGCTGTGTCTTGGTTTGAACCTCTTTGTTTGGGACTCCCTGCATTTGCTGGACTTACATGTCTATTTCCTTCACCAGGTTAGGAGGTTTTCCATCATTTTTTCAAATAGGTTTTCAATTTCTTACTCCCTCTTCCCTCTTTCTAGCATTCCTATGATTAAAATGTTGGTATCCTTGAAGTTCTCCTAGAGGCTCCTTAAACTATCTTCACTTTTTTGAATTTTTTTCTGTCTTGATGGGGTGTTTTCTGCTTCTTTTGAAGCAGAAAATTGATGATTTGATCATCTGCTTCACCTATTCTACTTCCATGTAATGTAGTTTTCATTTCAGTTATTGTATTCTTCACTTATGAGTGTTTTTTTAAATCCCATTTTTATCTTTTCTGTCTCTTTCTTGAAGTTCCCACTAAGTTTATCTACTCTTCCCTTAAGTCTGATGAGCATTCTTATAATCAGTGTTTGAACTCTTTATCTAGTAGGTTACTTGTCTGTATTTTGTTCAGTTTATTTTCTAGAGTTTTGTTATGTTATTTAATTTGGGATCTGTTTCTTTGTCTCCTCATTTTGGCAGCCTCCCTGTGTTTGTTTCTATATAGTATGTAGAGCTGCTATGTCTCCTGGTCTTGGTAATATGGCCTAATGTAGTAGGTGTCTTATGGGACCCAGTGGCACAGCCTCCCCAGTCACCTGAGTCAAGTACTCTAAATTCACACCCCTGTGTGGACTGTGGGCATTGATTGTAGTTGTAGTTGAGAATTGATTGCTATTGATACATCAGTAGGAGAGATGACTCTCAGGCTGATGGGTTTCTAGGACTGGCTGACACCATCAAGGAGGATCAGCAGTGTAAGGTCCACCCCATGGATTTGGACTTGCTTCAGTGGGGCTCTGATGCCTGATGAGTCATTACTTGAAGGTGCTGCTGTTGGAGGTGGTTGGGTGGTGCTTCTGCATGGTCTGCAGCTGTCCACTTGGTGCTCTGGCTTTGAGAGCTCCAAGGAGGTACAGGCCAAGATTAGCCATGGCCTGTACCCTGCCTGGGGCCACCCAGCATGAGTTATAAAAAGATCTAGTGTGGACACTTTAAGAGAAACAATGGTGCATGTATGGAGAGTAACTATTCTAATTCTAGCTCTGAAAGAAAAGTTCTTTAAAAAGTTTGTATTTAAAAGTCTATGCTCTGTCTGGTTTCCCATAGGGCTGCTGCTGAGGTCCAGCTTTAAAATGTCAAGTTCCCACCTTAAGAATTGTCTTGGCAGTGGGGGAAAGAAAGCGTTGCCTCTATTTTGAAGTTAACACAAAAAGATGCACTGACCTCACGTACAGACACCGGGTGTGTGTTTTGGTAATATTGTTATTAGTGTTCCTGTTTGTTTTGGTTACAACTGTTACAAACTGGGGAAAATAATCAGCAGCTTTAGATAAAAATAATTTCAAGACTTTGCCTTAGCTAGTTTGACTCGGTGGATAGAGTGTCAGCCATCAGACAGAAGAGTCCTGGGTTCAATTCTGGTCAAAGGCATATGCCTGGGTTGTGGGCTCAGTCCTCAGTAAGGGCATGCAGGAGGCAGCTGATCAATGATTCTTTCTCATCATTGGTATTTCTATCTCTCTCTTCCTCTCCCTTCCTCTCTGAAATTAATTTAAAAAAGACTTCTTTGAATGTGCGATTTCATTCTCTCTGCCCCACCCTTCATGCTCTCCCCTATTCCTTTTGCTATGGATTCTGTGTGCTTTCTCACATCATCTACATTCCTTTATACTACTTTTTCGTTAAAGTACCCAACCATTTCACCATATAACCAGTTACTCTCCCAAGGGGGAAAAATTAAAATTCAAACTGCTTAGCTGATGGTCATCTGTAGATCTGAGTGCCAAGGTAATCCAGCATCACTTTACTCCTTCCTTTTCTGTTTCTCTCCATTCTGGTGTTTCTAGCATAACCTTTTCTATGAACTTAATCCAGAAGATCTCTTATATATTAACCTCTTAAGATCTTCTAATTATTCCAATGCTAGCTACTTATCCATAATTGAAGAGAAAAAGAGAGACAATTTTTGAAGAATCCAGTACTTTTCAAAACCCTCTCAAAGGACATCAGATATGGGATGTTTTGCAATGGGGAGAATGGATCCCTGGGCCTGCATGCTGCCAGGGCTCTGCAGAGCATATCTACTGAGGTAATTCTTTTTTTTATTTTTTTAAAATTTTTTTTATTGATTAAGGTATTACATTTGTGTCCTCATTACCCATTACCCCTTCCAATCCCCTCCTCCCCCCGTCACCACTTATGCCCTCACCCCCCCTGGTGTCCATGTACATTGATTAGGCTTATATGCATGCATAACAGTCCTTTGGTTGATCTCTTCTCCTTACTCCTGCCCTCCCCTACCTTCCCTCTGAGGTTTTACAGTCAATGCTTTTCTGTCTCTGGATCTGTTTTTGTTCATCAGTTTATGTTGTTCATTGTATTCCATAAATGAGTAATTTCATGTGATACTTATCTTTCTTTGAATGGCTTATTTCACTTAGCATAATGTTCTCCAGTTCCATCCATGCTCTAGTTTGAAGCAGACACCTTTTTCTTCTTCTTAAATACCTTCAGCACTTATAATGGTGGTGTTGATGAACTCCTTTAGCTTCTTCTTATCTGTGAAGCTCTTTATCTGACCTTCAATTCTGAATGATAGCTTTGCTGGGTAGAGTAATCTTGGTTGTAGGTTCTTGCTATTCATCACTTTGAAAATTTCTTGCCACTCCATCTGGCCTGCATAGTTTCTATTGAGAAGTCAGCTGACAAGCATATAGGTGCTCCCTTATAAGTAACTAACTGTTTTTCTCTTGCTGCTTTTAATATTCTCTTTTTGTCCTTTGCTCTTGGCCTTTTAATTATGATGTGTCTTGGTGTGGTCTTCTTTGGATTGGGGTTCTGTGTGCTTCCTGGACTTTTAAGTCTATTTCTTTCACCAGGTGGGGGAAGTTTTCAGTCATTATTTCTTCAAATATATTTTCCATATCTTGCTCCCTCTTCTTCTGGCACCCCCATAATTCTGATGTTGGTACATATGAAGTTGTCCCAGAGGCTTCTTACACTATCCTTAAATTTTTGGATTCTTTTTTTCTTTTTTGGTTGAGTGTTTTTGGCCTCTTGGTATTTCAAATCTTTGACTTGATTCTTGCATTCTTCTAGTCTGCTGTTGGGTTTCTGTACAATATTTTTTATTTCAGTCATTGTATATTTAGTTTCTAGTTGGTCCTTTTTCATATCCTTGAGGGTCTCGCTGAGCTTATCGGCTTTTTCTAGGAGCCTCTTGAAATACCTTACTACTGTGGTTTTGAACTCTATATCCAGTCATTTGTTTTCCTCCATTTTTTTTTGTTTGTGATCTTTTTCTTTCTCTCCCCACTCTCACTGCTTCTCTGAGTTGGTTGGGTAGCTTTGTGCACTTGGTGTCTCGGCCTCCCCTGTTACCTGAGGTGTACACTCTTGGTGCACCCCTTTGTGGACTGTGTATACAGCCTTGTTTCAGATAAGTCTTGATTGTTGTTGGTATCACTGGGAGGAATTGACCTCCAGGCCAACTGACTGTGAGGATCAGCTGTGTCTACTCTAGGAGACAGCCTTATGTGCCTGGACTTGCAAACTTGCCAAAGTCTCTGTGCTCAGTTTGGATGGGGTGGAGTTTCTGGGTGGAGCCAACAGCCTTGGCTTCCAGTCAGCCCTGACCCACGAGGTCGCCAGGTCCTAGCGTCTGCAGGCAATTGCCGCAGGCACCTCTGTGAGAAAGGTGCCCTCGCGTTTTGCCTGCCACCAGAATGTCCAGTCCCTAATGGATCCAGAGTCTCAGATTTTCGCCTGGTACCTGAGTTCAATGAAATCGGAACTCCTTTTCCCTTCCACCAGTCACCAGCCACAGTCAACAGAATGCCCTCACCATGAGCACTCGTGTGTGCCCCCGGAGTTCAGCTTCTGGCCAGAGCTCCTTTCTCCTAATAGACATAGCCATCAACCCATTTGTCCCTTCTGCTCACACTCGGGCGCACATCTCTGGAGGTCTGCCTCTGGCTCTTCCCCTGGAATTATGCCCACAATCCAGGTTCTCCCTATAAGAGTCTGGTTCTCCTGGTTTTGAGTGCAAACCAAACTGGGTTCAGTGCAGCCTGGAGTTTTGGTCTCCTTTTCGCCAGAGCACCCCTGCCAGGTTCAGACACCCTGTCCTCTCGTGCGCATGAGTCTACACCTTACTTGGGGTTTGCAGAGGCTCTGATTATCCATTTGCTCTTCTATGATCCTCCAATTTCAGATCTTCCAGTCAGCCAGCCTTCCTGTGGTTCTGGACAGTGTCTGTTCTGTCCTTCAGTTCTATTCTCATACTTGTTGTGCCTACCGAGATAATTCTTATAACCTGTTTGGTCTCAGTCTGACAGTAATTTATAGGTATTTTTGAAAGTCTGAGAAAGAATAACCTTCTTAAAGGTCTTGCTCATTATTATTCTCCCAACAATTAACTGCCTGGTTCGTAAAGGCAGTTAATAGTGACTGTAACCAGGGCAAAATATCAATACCAGCATCACAGTCTTTATTTGTGTAATTGTTATATATCTTTAACACCATATTCAGAATTCAAAAAATACAAATATGTGTGACTATGTTATAAAACATGAAGTAAATTTAATAGAATGTAAATAATAAATGTTTCCTTTCTAATTTAAAATTTTGCAGATAAAATTAATGCAATGAAGTAGAAATAAAAAAGAAACAAAATTACATAAAAAGAATTTAATTTTAAAACTGAACATTAAATGATTAAAATATTCTTAAAAGTAAAATTTTAAAAATGTAATAATCATGTCATATTTGAGTTATTGACAACTGAGTTTTGTGCAAAATTTTCATTTTTATAACCCACTAGGTGGGGGTGGAGAGGAGACAGTGATGAGAAAACTCCAAATATTTTCTTCTGATTTCATCATCAAACGATGTCTTTCCTTCTTTCAGCATCTTGAGAACTTTTTAAATGTCTCCTTTAGGAAATGCATTCTGTTAAACTCCTACCAAGCTGAAGGAGGTTTTGTTTCAAAGAAGCCTGTGGTGGTTTCTTCCTGTTTTCTCTATCTGTGGAGAGATGGAGATTCCACTGCAGAGGGCCCTGGTCGATTTTAACAGCAGCATAAATACATGCCATTTGCACAGAAAGTCTTTGATCCAGAGTGGGACTCTCAAAATAGAATCTTCGCCTTGTTTCTTGTCATTTTCTTCCTCTTATAGAGGGAGAGAAGAATGCTTTCTAAGTTATTTAAATTAAACGTTTACTGCCCTACATCACTTTCCAGATATATTTCAGATAAAAATATTTTAAATTAATAAAATTTAAGGGTTTGATATTTCACCAACAAAACATCACTATTTTGGCAATTTAATAAGAGCCCAGAAATCCAGAATGGCAGACACCAAGGGGTAATCAGTTAATACATATTTGTCAGGTGAATTTGTTAAGAGTTTAATTAGTCTGGCATCTTAAACCTCATTCAATGTTACTTCCATTTTACAAAGAAAAAGAGAGAGGGCCCAGGAAATTATGGAACTTGCCTGGGTTATACAGCCAGAAAATGGTGACATTTGAACTCAACTCAGTCTCTTGCTCCATGGACTCCTCCCTCCATGGTGAGAGTGATGGCACACTAATATTCACTGCCTGTAAGGACAGGTGTCCACCTGCAGTCACAAACATTCAAAAAGAGGGGCCTTCGGGGTCTCATCCTCTTGGGTTCAATCCCTCCCTCATCCTCTCTGGCTCTGTTTCTCTCTCCCTCATCCTCTCTGGATCTGTTCCTCCCTCCCTCATCCTTTCTGGGTCCCTCCTCCCTCCATCTTCTCTGGCTCTATTCTTCCCTCCCTCATCCTCTCTGACTCCTTCCTTCCTCTATCCTCTGTGGCTCTATCCCCCCTCCCTCATCCTCTCTGGCTCTATCACATCAAATTGCTCCAAGTGGTCAAAGATAGAAAACTTTGCTCACTATCCCAGAAATTGAGGGTGGGAACTCAGTTATTCTATGGTCAGTGTTGGCCTTTCAAATGTCTGAAGTATCTCAACAACAAAACTTTTTTTTTGTTGGTTTGCTAGTGATGATTTCCCTTGTGCATAACTTTGATGGCTATTATGCTAATAGTCCCCTCAAACCCACACATTAAAGGTGGCAATAGAAGGAAGTGAGTGACCCCCACCTGCCTCACAAGTGACCTTCCCAATGACTGTCCTTTCCTTCTCCCTCACTCAGGCCTCTGTAGGTGGCTCATTGGGAGATGAACAAGCTCAGAAGGCTTTCTTTCTCCTGCACATTTCACCAGTTAGCAGATAGCAGTGTATAACAAGGTTTGCATGTGAAGGCGGCAGGTACCTAATATTGATTATTGTTTTAAGAGAAAGTGTATTTCACACAAGTGATATCTTAGATAATAACAGCTCTGGCCAAGCAGGCCAGAAAATCACATTTCTTAGGCTGGCTCCTGCAGCTGCATTTATTCAAAGATGAAGCCTGTGCCGTTCCATTCAATCACTCTTCAATTTGAGGGTGAGTCCCTTTGGTGAAGAAGGAAAATAAAAACTCTGGGCTCCACATTGTTTTATTTTAAATCCATCTACCAGGAAGATTTCTCTGTCTAAACTGGATGCCATGCAGTTTGTGATCCTAGTCACTGGATTCAGCACCGTCTCCTCTCAAGGATGTTTGTTTATAAAAATCTCAACTTTCTTGCAAAGATAAACATTATCTTCTCCAAAGTCTTTCTCTGCAGGATTTTTCCAGATTGTTTTTCGCTATTACAGGGGTAAAGTGGCAGCAGTAAGTGCAGGTTTCTGAGAGGAATGATGTAGTCGAATGTGGAAATGACTGTGAAAAGGAACAAGTGTGAACACGAAAGGGGAACTGTTGCTTGTCTCCCTGAATTGCCAAGGGACGGTGCTGACTTTTGGGGAACATCCAGAATGCTCCAATGGCTGGAACTTCATTTGATATATCCCCAACTTTTTCTTCTTAACAGCTCTATCCATATTATAGATGAGGAAACTGATGCCCAAGTGATTTTCTCAAGTTCACACAGTAACTATGTGGAACACTCTGAAGCAGAACCCAGATTATTAATTGTCTGTTCAGTGCTCTCTCTAGGGCAACATCCTATTCTCCATTATGCTTAATTTGTATGAAGAGCTTTTTAAGGACCAATGAATTTTTCAATGTATTCAACAGTTTCTATAGATAGGAAAACAAAATCCTGGGCCAGAATGTTTAAGAATCAGGAATAAAGCCCGGCCAGTGTGTCTCAGGGGTTGAGCATCGACCCATGAATCAGGAGGTCACAGTTCAATCCCCAATCAGGGCACATACCTGGGTTGCAGGCTCAATCCCCAATGGTGGCATACAGGAGGCAGCCAATCAATGATTATCTCTCATCATTGATGTTTCTATCTCTCCCTCTCCCTTCCTCTCTCTGTAATCAATAAAAAAACATTTTTTTTAAAAAAAGACTAAGACCCACTTCTTTTCTCAAGGAGTTAGGAAATTCTAGAATAGTCTTAAAAGAGATTCAGGAATAATGATTCTGATATTCAAATAAAAAATCTCAACATTGGGAAAAATGAATAGTCATCCAATCTATCTCCCAGGTTATTTGTAATTGCATCTATGTCATCACCAGCATACAGCTATTTTCTTATGACTCAATGGGCAGCCCATTTCTCTATTAGACAACCAAAATTATTAGAATATTTTGTTTTCATTTTGGGCTGAAAAATGTCTCCTCATAATCTCTTTCAAAAATCCCATTTATTCCCTGAAATTAGTGAAAAAATTAAGTTAATCTTCCACCTGATAATTCTTTAAATATTTACAGAGAGATACCAGGTTTCCTTCTCAGGTTGAAGGGCCAAAGTGCCTTGATTATCTCTCAGCTTGCTCATCCTTCTCAGTTTCCAAGAGCTTGCATACAGAGCTGAAGGTAAATGTCATTCTCATCAGGCTGTGGGGGGAAACATGTCAGCTCTGCTCTCCTCCTGCTCAAGCAGGCTCTCCTATTCTGGACATGTGAGCACTCGTTTTGTACCTAATGACCTAGAGGGTACTTCTCCAGTTATCCACAACTCACCAGATTCAGTGGCTCCGTAACACAGTGATTAGGCTTGCCTTTTCCTGCACTGTTTCTTGCTTATCAGTTTCCTCCACTGGGTCACCTAAAGGTGCTGTTGCTCCCTGTGTGAGAGTACCATTAACCCTGCAAGGATGCCTATTCTCAGTGTTAAGGGTAGCAGTCTTCTTAAGGCTGAGCTTTGTGTGAAGGTGGTGAGGGAGAAGCTTCCCTCAATGCCAGGTCATAGGTTTTCTATTATTTAGTTATTTTTTGTTAATCCTCATCTGAGGATTTTTTCCATTGATTTTTAGAGAGTGTGAAAGAGAGAGGGAAAGACAGAGAAAAACATCAATGTAAGAGAAACACATTGATTGGTTGCCTCCTGCACGAGCCCTGACCAGGGCCCAAACCAGGGAGAAGCCTGCAACCAAGGTACTGCCCTTGACCAGAATTGAAGCTGGGGCCCTTTGGCTTGATGCTCTATCCAGTAAGCCAAACCAGCTACTCACAGGTTTTCTATTATGATGGTACCCAGGGCCCTAGAAAGAATCCTATCCCAGACAGTCCTCCAGCATTTGGGCTTCACTTTCCAACAAATAGAGTCTCATTCTCAGCCTTAGGGACCACGTAGGGCATCCACGAGGCAACCTTCATTTTCAAAGTATCTCTCTTCTCTTTACCCTCAATCTCCTTCTCCCTCTCACTTGTTCTTTGTTAGAAATAACAATCAGATTTCAGAGTGGAGGCAGGCAAAGGGCTATAGGGTCTGAATGGAAAAGGGGCACATACACAAAAGCACCATGAGGTAGTGGGCAAGAAAGAGAAAGGGTGCTATCCACCCAAACAGTGCTGAATGGTCCAGCTCAGTCAGACGAATTTCAGTGATTATAATTTTTTAAATTGCAAAATGATAATAATTATAATAACCATCTCTTAAGTGTCTTTGAAAGATTAAATGAATTAGTGTGTCAAGGGCTTTAAACAGAATGACACATTCTCAGGGTTTGCCATACAATGATGGTGGTGATCAAGCACTACTATCAGTGCTTTTGAAACAGTAACCTTTGGTGAAAGGGACCCTAACAACAAACATTCTCAAGTCCACATTCTTTCATGGCCATAATAAACATATAGAGATTTCTGAAGACTTTTAAATTTGAACATTTAAAATTCTACTATTTTTCTATTGTACTTATAGGATTTTTTTTTTCTTGACTGCTCATAGGGAAGTGTTCCCTAGAAAATACTCAGTCAAGGTTTAAAAAATAATAGAATGCTCACTTTCAGGATGATTTCAATAGAAAGAAACAGGGAATATTTTTTCATTCTTAATAAAAACATTATTTTGATATTCTTCATTTCTTATTTCAAACTTAATTCAAAAGTAGATAGATTAAGAAGTCAAAGTACCCTTTTATTTTCCCACTAATTTTATCCCCATTGGTGCTCACTCAAATAAATATATTTTTTAAACTTATTTTCTCTTTTCTTCTTTACTATCCAAGCAACTGGCCAAGTGGATTTTCAATATCTTAGATAAGAAGCAAGTTGGAATGTGAAGTAACCTATAAATAATTTATGGTTTTTATTTAATTTTTTTTTACTGTCAACACTATTATAGATGTCTCCTCTCTCCCTTTGCTTACCTATACTCAGTCCCACCACCCTTCCTGGCCCTCACTACTGTGCTAGAAACTGGAGAGTCTGCAGAGACAACAGAAGAAAGCAGTATTGCTGGGGGGAGTTCTTGGATTGCCTGGGGCTGGGAGTGGCAATTGGGAGTGACTGCAAATGTTCCAAGGAATCTTATAGGGATGGAAATGTCTTAAAATGGGATTATAGTGATGGTCAAACAATTTGACAAATTTACTAAAATATTGAATTCTGTATATAAAATGGTTGGATTTTATGATTTGTAAATTATATCTCAATATAATTGTTTTTTTAAAGTAAGTAAAACAAAACAAAAAAACGAGTCTAGCTTTTCTTTTCTTTTTTTTTAAATCTTTATTGTTCAGTTTATTAATTACATTGTTTCCCCCTTTTATCCCCCTATAGCTTCCCTCCACCCTGTACGTATCCCACCCTCCACCCTCACCTCCCCCTCCCCACTGTCCTCTCCCATTGTTGCTAGATTTTTGTCCAGTCTCTTGCTGCACTTCCCACAACCCTTTTCTCCCCAAGAATTGTCAGTCCATTCCCTCTCTATGTCCATGTCTCTGTTATATTCACCAGTCTATCCTGTTCAACAGCCTATCAATTCACTTGATTTTTATGTTCATTTGTTGATAGATGTGTATTTGTTGTTGCTAGTTTGCACTTTTACCTTTTTCTTCTTCCTCTTCTTAAAGAATGTCTTTCAGCATTTCATATAATGTTGGTTTGGTGGTGATGAACTCCTTTAGCTTTTTCTTATCTGCGAAGCACTTCATCTGACCTTCAATTCTGAATGATAGCTTTGCTGGATAGAGTAATCTTGGTTGTAGATTCTTGCTGTTCATCACTTTGAATATTTCTTGCCACTCCCGTCTGGCCTGCATCGTTTCTGTTGAGAAATCCGCTGACAGTCGTATGGGTGTTCCCCTATAGGTAACCAACTGTTTTTCTCTTGCTGCTTTTAATATTCTCTCTTTGTCTTTTGCTCTTGGCATTTTAATTATGATGTGCCTCGGTGTGGTCCTCTTAGGGTTCCTATATATTGGGGTTCGGTGCACTTCTTGTAATCCTAAGTCAATTTCTTTCACCAGGTGTGGGAAGTTTTCAGTCACTATTTCTTCAAATAGGGTTTCATTGTCTTGGCCTCTCGCTTTTTCTGGCACCCCTATAATTCGGATGTTGGTATGCTTGAGGTTGTCCCATAGGCCCCTTACACTATCTTCAATTTTTTGGATTCTTTTGGTTTCTTGCTTTTTCAGCTGAGTGGATTTTACCTCTTTGTATTTCAAATCTTTAAGTTGGTTCTTGGGGTGCTCCAGGGCACTTTCAGGTCTTTGTATAATATTTTTTGTTTCAGTCAGTGTATGCTTAATTTCTGGTTGGTCCTTTTTCATATCCTTGAGGGTCTCCTTTATATCCTTGAGGGTTTCTTTCATTTCCTTGTAGGACTCATTCATTTCCACATTGATCTTGATCATTTCCACGTTGGTCTTGATCATTTCTTTGCAGCTCTCGTTTATATCCTGGAGGGTGTTGTTCATTTTCTTGTAGGACTCATTCATTTCCTTTGTGGTCTTGCTTATTTACTTATAGGCCTCGATCTTTTGTTGGAACCTCTTAAAAAACCCTATAACCGTGGTTCTGAATTCCATGTCTAGTCGTTTTTTTCCTCCATTTCTTTCACATCTGATTTCTTTCCATGTTGCTGCATGGTGGCTGCTTCCCTGAGTTGGTCAATTAGCTTTGTGTGGTAGACGTGCTACAAGGGACAGTGGCTCAGCCTCCCCGGTTACCTGACATGGATATGGGCTGCACAGTCTTGCTGAAGTTAAGCTCAGGTTAATCATTGTTAGCACTTGGAGGGTTGACCTCCAGGCCAATTGTCTGTGAAGCTCAGCTGTGCTCAGGTTGGGTGGGCGGAGTCTCCGGGCCAAGCAGACAGCGTTAGCTCCACCCTACGCGTCCCCAGGGACTCTGTGCCGGGGGCAATGGCCGCCAGCACCTCTGAGAGAGAGCCGCTACGGAGCTCCACCGGCTGCTGGTTGCCGGGGAATTCAGACTTTCCCAAAATGAGTCTGCATGCGCAATGTCTCACCCAGGATCGTAAAACAAAGCAGTCTGACGGTTTTCCGAATGAGAGGCAAGTCGCGGTGTGCTCTCTGTGCCATCACGCAGCCGAGCTGTTCGCGCGAGCTGCCTTCTCCACAAGCTGGGAGACCCGGCAGCACCCGAGCTTCGGCGTGCCCTCCCACTGTCCAGTTTTCACCCCGTTTGATAGTGGGTTCTCTGGACTTCGCCCAGAGCTGGAGAATCAGTCAGTGGGACGCCTTTGTCTCCCCGTTCGAGAAAACTGGCCGGTTTTCAGCCACCCGCCCTCTCCGCGGCGTGCGCTCCAAACCTCTCTCCGGGCGAATCTTTCAACGCCGTCCGCCGCCGCTCCTCTGGGTCACAGTGTCTTATCTTCACTTTTATTTGTGGAATTTTCACTCGGCGAGCTTTCTGGTGATTCTGGAAGGTGTTTGTTCTTTCGTTAAGCTGTAGTATTAAAATTGCTGATTATGACGGCAAGATAGGTGTTTTGCCTTTGCCGCCATCTTAGTTCTCCCCGTGTCTAGCTTTTCAACTTATTTTACAGAATGCTGAAAATACAATGCTCTTCAAATTGTTTGATATAAAATAGATTTTTCTTTGTTTAAGAATTTAATTTCAAACACTAACTAGTTTTTTGGACATCTATTAAAAGTCAATTCTTTGGATCATCTATGTACATTTTAATAGCTTTTGAAAACAATTTAGGTTAAGCATGAGCAAAGGGACACCGTTTGCCTTTAATTGGGAGATGGAAAGGGTTATTTTCTACAAATTTTCTTTTTTAACTTTACACTTTCATTATGTAATTGTTTACTTCTAAGGAAAGATTTTCCTTCAGACCAAGAAGGATGTGAAGAAGGGAGAGCAGAATTTTACTGTGCTACAGCCCTGGAGAACCAGGCATTGCTCCCTCCCAAAGAGGCTGGGGTTTGGGAGACCCAGAGAGATATGACTGCAGAATGTGTCAGGACTGAAGGACAGGGGTCTAGGGCAAAGCATCCCTTGTCCATGGTATAGCAAGCCTCTGGAGATTAAGGGACCGTGGCAGCAGGATAAGTGACATTCATGGACACTTAACTCATGACCAACTTCCACTGCCAGCCCATTCTCTTTCCTTAATGTATGTAAGACCCAGACCTGTGGCACACTGTGGGTGGAGAAACATTCTAAGAAGTCCATTTAAAGGAATGTCTTAGTCCCAAACTCCATTGTTCTAGACATCCTGTGCTTTTATTTTCTGTAAGCCTACTTAAATTCAAATTTGAGCCTATATTCCATAAACTTGTGGAAAATAGAGTATTATATATTTCATTAAAATATATACACAGATAAATTAGATAATATTTATATATCTCTTGGAAACTTGTTTTTACCTTAATAATTTACCTCTTTTTGTAACATAAAATAATCTTGTTAGTCTTTTAATATAATATACATATGATATTTTATAGTATGGATATTTTTAATATTTTAGATTTTCAAGAGTTTGGCCAAATCAGGTATGAGCTTATGTCGGCATGTTGAATGGCAAGCGCTAGGACCGAGAAGTGGATCTGGCAAGCCCTGTACAAGCAGATGGCCCTCACAGATGACTGAGTGTCCAACCCTGTCTCAATTCCTGTTGTAGCTTTCCCTCCCAGGCCACAGTACCAATGGTTTAAAAGGAAATGGGAGCTTTGCAGACGTTGGTGGCTGCTGCACACACTTGGCACAGGGCTGGTTGAAACAGCACATCCTCTCTAACTCCTTGGCTGTGCAGATTTTGCTCTGGTAATGAATGCCCAGTGCAAAGGTGAGTAATGCAGCAATTCATTGTAGTAATTCGAGCTATGGGGAATATATGGACTCCTTTACTCAGCATCCCTTTCTCCAACTCCTTGTCACATAAAAAGAATTAGTACATTGAGAATACAATGCCATTAGTCACAAGACCAAGCAGAGATACAACTCATGTGCTCAACTAACTCCACTGCCTACCCTTAAAATCTGACTCTTAGAGTTCCCCCCTTTTTTGTGGGATTGGAGGATGTTAACTAGACTCAAAGGGTGTGAATGAAAGCTCTCAATGCTCCGTGCCTTTTCTCTGGCCCTACTTCTTTTAGCTGCTACCTAAGAATGCAGAGTCAAATATGAATGACCCACAGTGGGAGATAAAATAATTTCAAATTATACTGTATTATTCTTACCCTCAAATAAGTTTTAGCTCTTGGGAGAAGTTTGGGAGGTGCATTAGTGGGTGAAACCTGATGGATAGTGGTAGAAGGATTTCCTGCTTTTATAGGTACAGGAAAGCAGCTTCTGTCACCTTCAAGGATGGAAGAACTGGTGAACAGATGAAACGCAGACGAGGACCTTGGCACTGACTTCCACATTCAAGGAAAGGTGGAGTAGGCTAAGGACCCTACTTCAGCAGCTTTAGAAGCCAGTCAGAGCACATACCTTAGGTTCCATAACCGATTAGGATAGGGTGGAATGCATTACATCTGGATTTCCTGGTCTAGCCTGTGGGGCTGTGGTCATATCATCTGGGGTGTTAATCTCATGGAAGTATTTCTGAATTTGTTATCTGGTGGGTCCAAGACGTTGGGTTCTTCTTTTCTTTTTTTACCATTAGATGTACTAATGTGCACTTGAAGGGTGCTGAGCAGCATTACAATATTCCTTGAAAAAATTCCCTGTCCATGGAGAACTTGTGCAAAGGTAAGAGAGGAACTAGGAACTAGCTCAGACCCTATTGTTTATTTGCATTTTTGCAAGTAACTTCCTCCTGATGCAATGCATGTGTGCATGCCTCTGTATGCATAAGAGAGAGAGAGAGAGAGAGAGAGAGAGAGAGAGAGAGAGAGAGAGAGAGAGGAGATAGAAGAGAAAAGAAGAGAAAAAGAAGAGGAGAAAAGAAGAGAAAGGGAGGGAAGAAGAGAAGAGAAGAGAGCAGAAGGCGGTGATGTCCATGTAACACAAGGATTTCATGCCATATCTGAGTCTCTGCCACTCCTGTCTAGTCACCAAACCTTCTGAGTAGGAGGCCGTTTAAGCTGAGGTGGAAAAGGAATCCAAATAATTGCTTCTATCTTTTCCCTTGCAGAGTCTCAGCGCCCTGAGGCTGACTATGCAAATGGGTTCTATACATTGGATCCTGAGCCCAGGTTATTATTCCCAGCGATGTATAAACATCATCCAACTCCAAGAAACAGCAGCATAGTTCCCTTGACAAAGTCCCTCTTCAATTTTACAACACCCAAATATCAGAAAGAAACTTTGTGTGCAGCTGCTCTGCTCTGTGCACCATACCCTCTTCATACCGAGGCTCTCTTCATCCAGCATGCATCTCATTGAAAATTCAGTTCAACTCACATCAAATACCTATTGAACACCTTTATGTTGGCAGCAAAGTGGTAAAAGCCATAGGGGATGCCAAATAAGTATAAAGCATAGTCTCTGTCTTCAAACAGTGTATTGGGATTGGGACCGACAGGAGGAAAGATGAGACCAACAAGAGACAGAATATATTTACTCATCACAATGTGTTATTCTGTCATTAGTACATTGGATGTTGCAGGTGAGGCCACTGTTGTTAGAGCAAATGGCTTCGTGGAGGGGCTGGAGGCTGGCATGGGCTTTGAAGGATTGGGAGCATTCCACTGTGTAGCAGAATCACATACAAAATGTGTCCTATTGTTTCAGACTTTCTACAGAAGCCTCAATACTGAAAACAACATGACCCAGTTACTCCCATTGTCTTAGGTCTTAAGAACTCACCATTGAGCTGCAAGAGCCAGACAAGGCTTCCTTAGAGGTAGCCAGGACATTTCTTTATCCTCACTGCCCATCCCCTTTGTGCTCCAAAACCCTTTCACCTGTTTATGGAAGCAGATTACATGGGGGAGGAGGTCCTTGCTGGGATTTTTAGTGGTAGGTGGGCTGCTGAGTGAAAGTGATGGGTGTTTTCTCTCCCTTCCATGTGGAGGAGGATTGGATTGTCACTCTCTTCCTTCTTAAGACAAGAGAGCAGAAAGCCTGGCAGCCCACTCCTGGGTTTGATGCTGAGCAGTTGGAGCCATAGACCCGCTCTGGGGCTGCCCCAAGCACAGAGTATGAGGGGCAAGTTCTTGGGAGAACCTGGCACAAGTGGTTGGAAGTGAGATGGCATGGAGAGCATATATCTTGTGAGAGAGATTTGGAAGATGGGGAAGGTTGGAGCAGCCTGTAACGTTAGGACAGTGTGGTTGCCTGCATTTTAAGCACTTGGACTACCAAGTATTGGTCAGTTTCCTGTGGAGAAAATCGATGCAATAGAACCTGGATTGAGGGAACAGAGGTTTCTCAGCCATAAAAGCTATTGGGTGTATTGAAGGGGCAAGAGGTGAAGAGAGGGAGGTGACAGGATGTCATCAAAGTTCACACCCTCTTGTCCAGGAATCATGCAGCAGGGAGGTCCTCCCCCACAACCCCCTCCATGATCATCCCCAAACCTACATATAGCCCCAATGTGGGATACTTGTCACATCAACAGTGTTTCTAGCGAATGGGAACAATACTAGTTATGTACTTGTCCCTCTTTTTTCATCCCTCCTCCTGGACCCCAACTCTTGAGGAGGAAGGAAGACCAGGTAGAGAAAGATGGAGCATGGAGAGAGGAAATAAAGAAACAGGCTGGGTTCTTTCTCTAAGATATAGGTCAGCCTGCATTGGGAGAGAGGAAAGGTTTTACATTGTATGTGACATTAGGTTTTGATTTGTATTGGGCAGAACTTTGCAGTTTCTGAAAAGTTAGTCTAAATGATTCAAATGAGACTTAGAATTGAGAGAGACTAGAGAACCATGGGAGTTGTTGTCCTAAGATGCTGTCCAGGAAATGGAAGGGAGATAACACAGGGCTTCCCTGAAAGGTATCCCCCCTGGAACTGCACAAGGGCCAGTAGGCTGGTTATAGAGAGGTGTGTGTGTGTGTGTGTGTGTGTGTGTGTGTGTGTGTGTGTGTGTGTGGAGAGAGGGGGGAACCAGGAAGAGAATTTCTGAAAGACAGAGAGCAGAGGGGACCCAGGGGGTGGGGTGAGCCTGAAACATTTGGAAGTTTCAGTGACTTGGCCTGATAGGAGGGGAGGGGACAGCAGGATGCAAAGAAGATAGGAACTGTGAAAACCTTGAGGTAGGACTTAAATAGTTTTGAAAGAAAGACAGCAGAAGGAATTAAAGCCAATACATAATAATAAAAAAGAAATATTTCACTATTCAAGTAGGTTTCCTGGGAACGGACTAATTCTATTCCTTCCCTGAGCCTTTCCAGCCGCCAGTCAGCGTTTCCACCTGACATGGCCACATTGGCTTGTTGTTGACATGTGGGTTGAGAGATGTCTTCTCATAACATTCTCAGAAGTTCAACTGAGGCGAGTTTCTGAAAGGAGGGGTGCTGTCCTTCTTTTCACTCTCCATGGCGCAGGAAAGACACACTGCTCCTGTACTTGTGTGACTGGACTTAGGCTAGTTTGGACCCAGAGATGTCGGTTTGATTTCAGAACAAGGAAGAGAGAGGAGGCACTTTTATTTACAGAACATTAGGAGCAGTGGCCCTCCATGGTCACCAGAAACATGCTTTTCCAGAGCGCTGATGATCTCTGAGCTGGAACTTGGGGACATACTGCTGCTCTAGCAATTGGCAGCTGCCTTATTCATATACTATTGTCTGTCTAGCTGGCATTTGCCTCTATAGCAATTAAAAATTTGGTCTGTGCTTTGGGAGGGCAATAACTACCTTGTTTTTATAAATGGAATTTATCCTGACTCTGAGCTTCTATTTGCTGGGGGTGAGAAATTAGATCTCAGCCCTGTTTGGAAGGCTGCTCCATTTCTGTGCAGGCAGACAGAGGTCAGGGGAACGGGGTGGTGGAAGCATTCATGGTCCATAGCCCAGCATTGTGAGGAATAAGATCTTCACTGTTCAGATAAAGTGTGTGGCTTCACTGCTTCCCTGTCAAGCACAGGCACACCATCTTTGCCTACTGCTCCCAAGACCACCTCTCTTACTGGTCTGTCTCTCTAGCATCCCTAATCCAACTCTGGTATCTCAATTTAAGAGGCTACAAAACTTTGTTTCCTTTTTAGTTTGGAAAGAGATACCAGTTACTTTTGAGATGACTGCTTTCATATGCCCCACCTAATCCACTCCATTGCTCTGGGATCGTTCAGCCTGATCATTTTAATGAGCCATGAGTCTTGCACACACAAGTCAGGATGGGGTCAGGGAATGTTATCTGGTATTTCATATCAACCTCTACTCCCAGCCTATCAAGTTCTACTCCCTGCTACACAAAAACACACAGAAAAGGCAACACCAGGGCTGGATCCCTTTTAATATTTGCTAGTGGGTGGAGAAGGAAAGTACCTATAGTTAAAAGTGAGAAGCCATATGTGCATTACCCTGTCCCATCTGGTGAGTCTGTAGAGTAAAAACAGTGAATAAGCTGAGGCAATTCCCAGCCAGAGATTTTCTCAGCAGCCCTGAGAGCTGTCAGCAGCTGATGTTCTCAACAAGGAGGGTGTGTGTGAGTGCAGGGGTCTGTGGAGGCATCTGGGCCGAGCACCAGGAGGTCCCTATACCACATGCACCCAAGCATCTATTAGCCATCACTGCCATGTCCCCTGTTGGTTGTTAGTCAAAATACATGAGAGAATTTGACCAGGATGTCCTACCCTCTGTCAAAGACAGAATCCACATAAGTAAAGAGACAGATTTTATTCATCCTGTTGCAATGAGAGCAGCCAGATCTGAAGGCCAGAGTGTCTAGCCAGAGTGGCTTTGTCTTATATTTCATAGGCAGATGAGGTGGTTTATAGTTGGGGTTGTTCTATAAAAAGAGAAGCCTGTCAATTATCTTCACAGAAATCCCCCTCCCCTTGGATAGCTAGCTAGTGTCAGGGGAACAAACAGCTGTAATCATTCATGAGGTAAAGAATGGAAGGTTGAAGAGTCTATGTTATGGGTTGAGTTGTATCTCTTCAAACAAAAGTTATGTTGAAGTCCTAATCCCCAGTATTTGGAAATAGGGTTTTGCTGATGTAATCAAAATAAGATGAGACCATTAGGATGGGCCTTGATCCCAAATGACTAGTGTCCTTATAAGAAGAGGTGACTAGGGCCTGTGCTGGGGGATGGGCACATCTGAGGAGAAGTCAATGGGGTGGGGGGGGGGAGAGACATATGTAATACTTTAAACAATAAAGAATTTAAATAATAGAGACACAATGGGAAAAGAAGGCTGTGTGACCACAGAGGCAGAGGCCAGAGTTATGCAGATGGGAGCCGAGGAATGCAAGGACTGCCTACCATCACCTGGATTTCAGGCTTCTAGACTCCAGAACCAGGAGACAATATGTTTCTGTTGTTTTAAGTTCTGCTGCACCCCCAAACCCTCCAGTTTGTGGGTCTCTGTTACAGTTATCCTGGGAAATCAATCCAGTCTGGGCCTGGCCTCTTCCAGAACACAATGGTTAGAGAAGCCCCTGCACTCTATGTTCCTGAAGTGGCTTATGAAGAAGAACCGCCTTCCCCACGTGATGACTTAAGCAAGACATGTCATCCACTCATGATTACCGTACAACCACAGAAGCCTCCCTTGTTTACCTGTGACAAAACCAAACATAGACATCTCCCCTTTTGCCTGAATCCATTTCAGCACAGGGTTCAGCATTGTCAGCCCACTTAAAACCCATGCATGGGATTTCAGCTCTACACATTAAATCCCAACATTTCTAGTCTGATATCTGGGGATGGGTCTCTCAACCCCATGGGCCTCCTCTGCCCTGCTGATTATACACCCCATGTCACGCCCTGTGGGAGGCTCCACAGACACATCTTGCATTTCTCTGGTGTTTGTCAGTGGTATTCCTTTTTGCCTGGACCACACACTGGCTCCTCTACCTCTCCTTTAGTTTCGCTCACGTTTTTCATCCATGTCTCTGAGAACCTACCCTCACTCAACCCTCTCAGGCCTCTTCCCTGGGATTTTATGGATCCAGTACCCACCTCTGTAAGCACTCTTACTACTACATGGACGTCCTATGCTCCCATTTCTCTCTCCCTCCTGTTGGACAGTTGGTTCCATGCATGTCCTGATCCTCTTTCTTGCTGTGAGGTCAGTGCTTGCAACAGAGTAGGTGAGAAATGAGTATTTGTTGATCTGAAATGAACCTTATCTCCTTCACACCCTGTTGTTCCCTGACCCTTAGAGATGTGTCCTCTTCAACACGTTATTTCTTTTTTCTTCTCCTTGAGAGCGCCTTTGAGGCTGGAGATTCAGCCCAGGCAGAGGTCAGGACTGCATTTTCAGGTGTCATTGCCTTCTCCGCAGAAGTACTCCACTTATAGTTTCAGTATTCCCGCCACAGCCATAAAACACCTCTTTTTCTTTGCCTAGGCATAATAATATGTTTTCCCCATTACCAATGTATCACATGCTCATTGTAAAAAAAGCCTTGAAAACATACAGAAAAACAAAATAGTTGGAGAACACAAAACTCATTTATAATTCTACAACCCAGAGTTAACTGTATATCAATGTTATATCTGTGAACAAAGTGATGATCATATTGTACATTCTTTTGAAACCCATTTTTTCACTTAACATTTAAAGATCAATTTTCCATGTTAATAAATACAGATTTATGTGAAAAGTATAAGTGATTTTTACGATAAAACTTTACAGCATAGAGATACATTTATTTTTTTAGCTGCGTGGTCAATAAATGTGTTATTGTCTTCATCTGAAAAACCTCCACAGAAAACTGTGGTTTGGTTTTTCAGCTCTCAGCAGCCTATTACCAAGGCTGAGGAAGCTTGCCTTCTTCTAAGCAACCCAGTCTTCCTTCTGGGCAAGAGACATTTCCACTCTGCTGGTGAGAGCATCCCTCCCACAAACATGTTTGGCTGAGTAATCTCGCCACAAGTATGGAAATGATAGAAGTCTCTCTCATGGAAGGTGATAGAAGATCAGTTACTAAAAATGAAAACTAAACAAATAAAAAAAGAACTGTCTCATGTAGCAATGTAGTCTCTCTTCTTAGCTTCAATAACTGTCTTTTTAAGGTAGCCAGGTTTGTTAAGAACCTAGAAGTGTGCACTGGTGGCTAATGCAAACAGGCACCTGTTGTCTCCCTTTCACCTTCACCATCATCATCACCACAGGACCAGCATCATCTTCACAGTCATTATCACCATCACCACCACTACCATCTCCTTCTCTTCCTCCATGCCCTCCTCCTTTATGTTTATCACCATTATTCTTATTCCCATTTCAACTTCCGTTCTTTAGAGATTTGGGAGTGACATGCATACTGGGGTGCATAACAGCAGAAGAGATGATATTAAAATTGATGGAATACACTTAGGACTTTTACTAAACTACTTAAATCTCCAAGGCTGATTTAATCCTCGGATGTGGGAACATGACCTGTGATATGATTCTGACTTGACATCTTTCCTTTAAAAAAATCAAAATAACATTGTCTGCATTTTTATTTATCAAACACATACACCTGCTTATTGAATAAAGGTCAGGCTTTTAGACAGAAATCTCATGTGTTGAACCATTCTGTAAAACTTGTAATATTTACAAAAACTGTATCGAGTGTGTTCCAAGCCACAATATCCAAGTTGATGTGTACATTTTCTCCTTGGAAGAGGGCAGTGACCCCGAGAGGGATGTCAGGACTGAATCCACAGATCAGATCCTGAGCAAGCGCACCTGCTGTCTCCAGTGACTGAAACGATATATTAATGAGTTCTCATTCTCAGTGACATTTTACCAGGAACCAATTAACCACAGTAATTACCTCTCTTTCATTACGTGCTCTGACATGTGAAGTTCACTGGTGTTAGCTTGCTGTGTTTTTTGAGCATTTTTTTCGGTATGACAACACTCTGAGCAGTGAAACTTAGAGTCCTTTATTATGTTCCCTTTGTCTTCTGGGTATTGCAGCATGAAGTTTTGCAATGAGTGCTTTTTTTTTTTTATCACCACACAGACACCAGTGCGTGTAAATAACTCCTGCAAGTAGAAAGCCTTCCCTGAGCTGTACTTTAAAGGTGGCAGAAAATGCAGTGGGGAGAGTGCCCATAGTTAGGAACAGAAGAAAAAGCTAAGCCTTCATTCTAAGAAACAGTTCCTTAGGAGAGGAGAGGGTAAACAGGAGGCCCTGGTTACCCGACTCTGATAGATCATGGAATGAGTGATGTTGAATGTTATTTTGTCCAAAATGTTGAAAACTCTTCTAAAATATCAGTTTGGTTTTCTAAAGTAAATAACCTTTTTATGCTTCACTTTTATCACTGTAATATATGAAAAATAAATTTGTGTTGAAGATGCTTAAGTTAATATATATACAAGTACTTAGATGTACCAGTCAATAATGTGGATTTTTTTTAATAGATCGAGTTACACACATTTTGATATATATGCAATTTGATATATGTGCTATTTTGTCATATTGACAACAAGCTTCAAAACTTCATATGTCAAATTTACTGAAGGTGTTAATATCATAGATACTTTTACAATTAAAACTGTCACATTTCATGCCAAAAAAAGAGCATTTGTGGGAAGTTATAATTCATTAATTTATTTTGAAGAAAAGTGCTCCGGGATGCTTTGGGAAGCTTATCGTGAACATGCTCCATCTCAAGATACTTGTGAATGCTGGTTTAAACACTTTAAAAGTGATGATTTCGATGTGAAAGACAAAGAATGTCCAGGTCAACCAAAAAAGTTTGAGAACCAACAATTACAAGCATTATTGGATGAAGATGTGTGTCAGACTCAAAAACAACTTGCAGAAAGATTAAACGTTGTTCAGCAAATAATTTCTGGTTATTTACAAGCAATGGGAAAGATTTTAAAGGAAGGAAAATGGTGCCACATCAACTGAACCAAAAACAAATGGAAAGCCAAAAAGCCATCAGTAAAATGTTGCTTCAACAGCATGAAAGAAAGTCTTTTTTGCATTGAATTGTGACTGGTGTTGAAAAGTGGATTTATTTTGAGAATCCCCAAAGCACAAAATCATGGGTTGATCCAAGTCAACCATCAATATTGACTGCAAGTCCAAATCACTTCGGAAAGAAGAAAAAGCTCTGCGTTTGGTGGGGTCAGGAAGGTGTGGTGTATTATGTATGAGCTTCCAAAACCAGGTAAAACTGTTAATGCTGATTGCTACTGACAACAAATAATCAATTTGAGCCACACTTTGATCGTGAAATGCCCAGAATGTTCCAGAAGACATGGCAAAAATAATTTTGCTTCATGATGGTGCACCATTAGACACTTCAAAACCAGTTAAAGATCTTGCCTGGGAAGTATTAATCCACCCGCTGTATTCCCCAGATCTTGTTCCTTCAGATTACCACTTGTACCTATTGATGGAACATGTGCTTTCTGAGCAGCACTTCAAAACATGAAGAAGTGGAAAAGTGGAAAATTGGGTCTCTGAATCATTTGCCTTAAAATAAGAAAAGTTCTATTGGGATAGTGTCCACAAATTACTTGAAAGATAGGGAAAATGTGTAGCTAGCAAAAGACATTACTTTGAATAAAGCACTTTTGATGTTTCTTTTGAAATTATCATGTTCGAGGAGGAACTAAGATGGCGGCAAAGGCAAAACACCTATCTTGCCGTCATAATCAGCAATTTTAATACTACAGCTTAACGAAAGAACAAACACCTTCCAGAATCACCAGAAAGCTCGCCGAGTGAAAATTCCACAAATAAAAGTGAAGATAAGACACTGTGACCTTGAGGAGCGGCGGCGGACCGCGTTGAAAGATTCGCCCGGAGAGAGGTTTGGAGCGCACGCCGCGGAGAGGGCGGGTGGCTGAAAACCGGCCAGTTTTCTCGAACGGGGAGACAGGGGCGTCCCACTGGGCTGATTCTCCAGCTCTGGGCGAAGTCCAGAGAACCCACTATCACACGGGGTGAAAACTGGACAGTGGGAGGGCACGCCGAAGCTTGGGTGCTGCCGGGTCTCCCGGCTTGTGGAGAAGGCAGCTCGCGCAAACAGCTCGGCTGCGTGACGGCGCAGAGAGCGCACCGCGACTTGCCTCTCATTCGGAAAACCGTCAGACTGCTTTGTTTTACGATCCTGGGTGAGACATTGCGCATGCAGACTCATTTTGGGAAAGTCTGAATTCCCCGGCAACCGGCAGCTGGTGGAGCTCTGTAGCGGCTCTCTCTCAGAGGTGCTGGCGGCCATTGCCCCCGACACAGAGTCCCTGGGGCCGCATAGGGTGGAGCTAACGCTGTCTGCTTGGCCCGGAGACTCCGCCCATCCAACCTGAGCACAGCTGAGCTTCACAGACAATTGGCCTGGAGGTCAACCCTCCAAGTGCTAACAACGATTAACTGAGCTTAACTTCAGCAAGACTGTGCAGCCCATATCCATCTCAGGTAACCGGGGAGGCTGAGCCACTGTCCCTTGTAGCACGTCTACCACACAAAGCTAATTGACCAACTCAGGGAAGCAGCCACCATGCAGCAACATGGAAAGAAATCAGATGTAAAAGAACTGGAGGAAAAAAAACGACTGGACATGGAATTCAGAACCACGGTTATAGGGTTTTTTAAGAGGTTCCAACAAAAGATCGAGGCCTATAAGGAAATAAGCAAGACCACAAAGGAAATGAGTGAGTCCTACAAGAAAATGAACAACACCCTCCAGGATATAAATGAGAGCTGCAAAGAAATTATTAAGATCAACGTGGAAATGAATGAGTCCTACAAGGAAATGAAAGAAACCCTCAAGGATATAAAGCAGACTCTCAAGGATATGAAAAAGGACCAATCAGAAATTAAGCATACACTGACTGAAACAAAAAATATTATACAAAGACCTGAAAGTGCCCTGGAGCACCCCAAGAACCAACTTAAAGATTTGAAATACAAAGAGGTAAAATCCACTCAGCTGAAAAAGCAAGAAACCAAAAGAATCCAAAAAATTGAAGATAGTGTAAGGGGCCTCTGGGACAACCTCAAGCATACCAACATCCAAATTATAGGGGTTCCAGAAAAAGCGAGAGGCCAAGACAATGAAACCCTATTTGAAGAAATAGTGACTGAAAACTTCCCACACCTGGTGAAAGAAATTGACTTAGGATTACAAGAAGTGCACCGAACCCCAATATATAGGAACCCTAAGAGGACCACACCAAGGCACATCATAATTAAAATGCCAAGAGCAAAAGACAAAGAGAGAATATTAAAAGCAGCAAGAGAGAAACAGTTGGTTACCTATAAGGGAGCACCCATACGACTGTCAGCGGATTTCTCAACAGAAACGATGCAGGCCAGACGGGAGTGGCAAGAAATATTCAAAGTGATGAACAGCAAGAATCTACAACCAAGATTACTCTATCCAGCAAAGCTATCATTCAGAATTGAAGGTCAGATGAAGTGCTTCGCAGATAAGAAAAAGCTAAAGGAGTTCATCACCACCAAACCAACATTATATGAAATGCTGAAAGACATTCTTTAAGAAGAGGAAGAAGAAAAAGGTAAAAGTGCAAACTAGCAACAACAAATACACATCTATCAACAAATGAACATAAAAATCAAGTGAATTGATAGGCTGTTGAACAGGATAGACTGGTGAATATAACAGAGACATGGACATAGAGAGGGAATGGACTGACAATTCTTGGGGAGAAAAGGGTTGTGGGAAGTGCAGCAAGAGACTGGACAAAAATCTAGCAACAATGGGAGAGGACAGTGGGGAGGGGGAGGTGAAGGTGGAGGGTGGGATAGGTACAGGGTGGAGGGAAGCTATAGGGGGATAAAAAGGGGAAACAATGTAATTAATAAACTGAACAATAAAGATTAAAAAATAGTAATAAAAAAAAAGAAAAAAAAAAGGAAAAAAAAATGAAATTATCATGTTTTTTTTTATTACAAAATCTAGCATTTTTAACTGGTACAACTAGTAGAAATGCCAGTTATTATTACTTTTATTAAAGCTAGTGAAGGTAATTTGACATCCTAAAACTTGGAACTTAAAATGCTGTAGATTTATTTAAAAATAGTACTATTATATTTATAAAATATACCATATAACTAGGTAAAAATTAAAATAGTAACAAAAATGAAAAAGTGGAAGAAACTAAAACTACCTTAAATCTCAAAAGATCAAAGAAAACCACTATCAAAATGTTTTGGGCATTCCTTTTAACATCAGCCTTTCTATAAATAAGTATAAATGTACTAGAGTCCTGGTGCACAACATTAGTGTACTGGGAGCGTCGGTGGGGGGGGGGGGGATCCCTTAGCCCAGCCTCATAGTCTGGGACTCCTTGGGGGATGTCTGCCTGCTGGCTTAGGCCCACTCCCCCAAGGGGTCCTTAATGCTGGCATGGAGGTGGGAGAGGCTCACCTGCTGTTGTGCTCACCAGCCATGAGCCCATCTTCTGGCTGAGCAGCACTACCCCTGTGGGAGTGCACTGACCTCCTGGGGGCAGCTCCTGTGTTGAATGTCTGCCCTCCTGGTGGTCAGTGTGTGTCATAGTGAAAGGTTGTTCTGCCATTTGGTAGATTTGCATATTAGCCTTTTATTATATAGGATTTAGGTAAATACACCTAATTTTATATTATTGAATCATAATATATTCTTCTGTAACTGACTTCTATCATTTATGCATTATGTCACAGATATTTTTGATCAGTCAATATGATCTTTTCCATCATTTTAATCTATATTAATAAAAGGGTAATATGCTAATTAGACTGTACATCTTCTGGATAGCCTTCTGAACAAAGCCATGGTGGCAGGGCCAAGGCCGAGGCAGTTAGGGGCAATCAGGTCATCAGGGGAGAGCAGTTAGGGGGATCAGGATGGCATGGAAGAGCCTCAGGCTAGCAGGGGAGAGCAGTTAGGGAGATTAAGCCAGCAGGCAGGTGAGTGGTTAGGAGCCAGCAGTCCTGGATTATGAGAGGGATGTCTAATTGCTAGTTTAGGCCTGATCCCAGTCAGACATCCCTCAAATCCCTGGATTGGAGAGAGCGCAGGCCGGGCTGAGGGCCACCATCCCTCCCATGCATGAATTTTATGCACCGGGCCTCTAGAGATGTATAATATTCCATGGAGCATACACAATATAAATCATTTGACTAACCCTCCTGTGATGAATACTTGGACTTTTTTTGCTATTATAAAATACTTTATATATGCATCATGTTCCACTTAGGAATTTACATACTTCATAATTATAAATTAAGAGCTATAAGATTGCTGTGTCAAATGGTTATTTATATTACATTTTGAATCATAATTTTATACTGCTCTTCCAAAAAGATTAAACTAATTTAAACTCCACTTGGGTAAGATTTGATAGCCAGAGATGGAAGGCTGTTGCCAGTGTGAGTAAAAGCAGGGAGTTGGGAAAATATATACTGTATTTGAAAAGTTTTCACACTTTTCCTGAGCTTGCTATTTATTTTTAATTTTATTTAAAAATATTTTTATTGATTTCAGAGAGGAAAGGAGACAGACAGAGATGGAAACACCAATAATGAGAGAGAATCATTGATTTGCTGCCTCCTTCATGCCCCCTACTAGGGATTGAACTCACAATCTGGGCATGTGCCCTTGATTGGAATTGACCCAGGGACCCTTTAGTCCACAGTCTGACACTCTATCCACTGAGCCAAAACAGCTAGCTTAAGCTTGCTATTTTTTTTTTTACTCAAAATCTTATGGAAACTCCTTCATATCAACTGGAAATAGATGATATTCATCCTTTGAAAAGGTCTGGATGATCCCTAGTTTATTCAGTCTTTACCACTGTTGGTTATATAGTGTGTGTTTTTTAAACACCAGTGTTTACTTCTAGGAACAATACTGTAACTTACAGTCTCTAAGTTCTGTTGGTTTTATTTATTTCTGTGGCATAGATTTATAGGACTGGGTTTGCTGAATTGAAAAGTAGATATATTTTAAAATTTAATCTGTATTTTAATTGGTGTTGCCAGATGGTATTTCACACTTCCACCCAAAAGAACAGTTTCTCCAATTCGCAATCTGCAGTAGGTATGGTCTTCTAGTTTGTGCCATTTTGATGGGTGCAGCACAACTTCAGTTTCCATTTCTTTGGTAACCAATGAACTGTGCATATGCATGTGGCCTATTTGGGCTTGCTCTTCTATGAATTACACCAAAGGCCTCATTTCTTTTGGCCGTAACTACACTAAAAAATTAAGCTTCTATTTAAAGTAATACATGCAAGCAAAAAATAGAATAATACAATATTTATTATTTATTTATTTCAGAAGGTTTTATAATGAAAGCAATAGCCCCTCTTTTTTGTGTGTTTTATTATTTAAAAAAATATATATAATTCTTTAAAGTATTACAAATAGTAGTACATATGTTTGCTCCCCCCCTCATTAACCTCCTTGTGGTCTCTCCTACCCCCCAGCACATGCCCTCACCTGCCCCCTCCCCCAGTGTCTTGTATCCATTGGTTATGCTTATATGCATACATACAAGTTCTTTGGTTGATCTCCCACAGCCCCTGTCCCCAACCCTCCCCTGCCTTCCCACTGTAGTTTGACAGTCTGTTCAATGCTTCTTTGCCTCTGTATCTATCTCCCACCCCCCATTTCTTTTCTTTAAAAAACTCTTGCATCTGCATACTAGAAATAAACATATAAGAACAAAAAATATTTGAGTCTCAGTTTCAATGTCAAATAGTTCCTTATGTGTACATGTCAGCAATGGTATCTGGATGGTGGACAAATGGTGGCAATGCAAGTTCCATCTTCTTTGGTTTGGTCCTGGGCCTCTTGCAGTGATGCACAGCTGCTGACTGCTAGCATGGCAAGGTGTCGTCAGCGTCTTCCATCTCTAGCCTGTCTTTGCAGTAGGAACAGACTTGTCAGTTCCTCTTAGTTGCAAGAATCCATATGGTCTTGGAGTTGTTTTCTGAAAATATACAAACATACTCTCACCAAAAGTTAATAAAGGAATCTTTTCTGTAAAAAGAAAATAAATTTTTTTTATTAAAAAGAAAATTAAATTTTCTTTTTCTTTTTGCCCAAATGATTTTCCTTTGGCTTATTTTGACACCTTATGTGTTTTTCATGGGTGTCCTGCTGTTAGCATTACAAATGGAAATTAATTTTCTGAAGTAAGAATTTTCTAAGTGTAATTTACTTAAAGGATATTTTTTCTTACATAATATTACCCCATTACACGCCCCCCCCCCTTTGGATTAATGGGGGCTTTTGGAAATTTTATATTGCAGTCTTGGTAACTTTAAGTTTTAATTTTTGCACAAAAATAGGACTGCTTTAGGTTCTTTGAATGTTAGGCAATTTTACAAAGAGATGAACTACTAATAGAAATTTTAGTTAATATTTTAGGAACAGCTTTTTGTCCAGTACACTTAAATTTTCTTGAGTATTCACTTATTTCAATTAGCCAATTTAAATTAATCTGAAAACTTGATTACTATTTTACTGTCAAATTTAGTACTCAAACAATAATCTTAGATTACCCTGTAAATATTAGTGGAAAGGATTATTTGCATTCTTGAGTAGGCCCTGAGAATTCCTGGTGCTAGATTGGATTTAGATATAGGGCAGCTGTTGCTGGCCAAGTCTCTGTATGTAATCTGAGCTGTGCATGGGAGGTAAAGCAGCCGTGGGGGCAGGAAACCTCCCTCAGAAGGGGTGAGAGTTCAGGCCCCTGCAAAGTTAGGGGAGTGAGGATCTGTGCCCCACCTCTGTTGAGCTTTAAGTTCTCTCCTGATGGACTCCCTGCAGCTCTGCCTGTCTTAGGTTTTTCCTTCCCTGAGGAATCTTACCATCTCTGGCTAACCAGCCAGTCTCCGGGGCCAACCATGGTGATATGAGGTTCAGTTCTGTCTCCTTGGTAGCCTATGCCTCCGTGGCCTCCATGACCAGCACCTGCCTTGGGATCCCCTCGCCTCCTGGCTGGGTCCTGTTACTGATCACATATCTCGGGGGGACTCAGGTTTTTTCTTTAGGGAGTGCCAAGCTCACCCCATTGGGTGAGAGACAGATCCATGGTGCCAGCCACCCAGAGGCTTCAACCTCAGCTTGAGCTGAAAGCTCAAGCAACAGCTGTGTGCACTTGAATTTTGCCAAGGGTACCTCTTGGCAAAAAGGGCAAGAGGGGCCAATATAGAATGCTCAAATGCCTTCCCAGTGCCTTGATTCCTTCTTAAAGGGATTAATTCATTCCCTGTCCTTTTATATATTGTTGCCAAACATTCAAAGAATTAGTTTGTAAGTTTCTTTGGGATAATTGTACAATCTGCTGTTATCAAATATAAAAAATTATAATGACATTGTGGAATAATATCATGGTGTCACAGGGGTTTAAAGGGGGCCTAGCCTAAAGACTGGTGTCCATAGGTGATGAAATGCTCCAGGACATGTCAATTCAATTGCAAACTAGCTGCCTATTTTTTTAATAACTTTATATAAACTTTGTCAGGCAGGTAAAAACACAAAGTACTTACCTTAGTTCAAGAGATCAAATATATAGATTGTCCCCCTTACTCCCACCACCTGCCACTTACCCTGAGGTTTGACATTCTAATGGACGTTTCTCAGTCTCTGGATCCGTTCTTGTTCATCAATCTGTGCTGTTCATTATATTCCACAAATGAGTGAGATCATGTGATATTTATCTTTCTCTATCTGCCTAATTGCACTTAGCATAATACTCTCTAGCTCCATCCATGTTGTTGCAAATGGTAGGAGCTCCTTCTTTTTTACCACAGCGTAGTATTCCATTGTGTAGATGTACCATAGTTTTTTAATCCACTCATCTGCTGATGGGCACTTAGGCTGTTTCCAAATCTTAGCTATGATAAATTGTGCTGCTATGAACATCGAGGTGCATATATTCTTTCTAATTTGTGTTTTTAGTTTCTTGGGATATATTCCTAGAAGTGGAATCACTGGGTCAAATGGGAGCTCCATTTTTAGTTTTTTGAGGAAACTCCATACTGTTCTCCACAGTGGCTGTACCAGTCTGCAATCCCACCAGCAGTGCAGGAGGGTTCCTTTTTCTCTGCATCCTCGCCAACACTTGTCGTTTGTTGATTTATTGATGAAAGCCATTCTGACAAGTGTGAGATGGTACCATATTGTCGTTTTGATTTGCATCTCTCGGATAATTAGTGAGTTTGAACAGGTTTCATATGTCTCTGGGCTTCCTTTTGTCTTCTTTTGAAAAGATTCTATTTAGGTCCATTGCCCATTTTTTTATTGGATCATTTGTCTTTCTTTTATTAAGTTGTATAAGTTCCCTGTATATGCTTGAGATTAAACCTTTAACAGTGATAACATTTGCAAATATGTTCTCCCATACAGTGGGTTTTCTTGTTGTTTGATTGATGGTTTCTTTTGCTGTGCAAAAGCTTTTTATATTGATGTAGTCCCATTTGTTTATTTTCTCTTTAGCTTCCATTGCCCTAGGAGCAGTATCAGTGAAGACGTTCTTTCGGCATAATTCTGAGATTTCTCTTCCTGGTGATTCCTCTAGTATTTTTATGGTTTCCCATCTTATGTTTAAGTCCTGTATCCATTTTGAGTTTATTTTTGTGTATGGTGTAAGTTGGTGGTCTAGTTTCATTTTTTCACATGTATTTGTCCAATTTTCCCAACACCATTTTTTGAAGAGACTGTCTTGACTCCATTGCCTGTTCATGCTTCCTTTGTCAAATATTAATTGAGCATAGTGGTTTGGATTTATATCAAGATTCTCTATTCTACTTCACTGGTGTATATGTCTGTTCTTGTGCCAGTACCAGGCTGTTTTGAGAAGAGTAGCTTTGTAATATAGCTTGAAATCTGGTATTGAAATCCCACCAACTTTGGCTTATTTCTCAGGATTGCTCGGTCTATTCGAGGTCTTTTTTTATTTTAGATGAATTTTTGGACAGTTCTTTCTAGGTCTGTGAAATATGCCATTGGTATTTTAATGGGGAGTGCATTAAATTTATAGATTGCTTTTGGTAGTATGGACATTTTAATGATGTTGATTCTCCCAATCCATGAACATGGCATGTTCTTCCATCTGTTTATGTCTTCCTCTATCTCTTTTTTCAGTGTCCTGTAGTTTTCTGCAAATAAGTCTTTTACTTCCTTAGTTAAGTTTATTCCTAGGTACCTTAATTTTTTTTTGGTGTGATGGTAAATGGGATTGCTTTTTTAGTCTCTCTTTCTGTAAGTTCACTATTGGTGTATAGAAATGCCATAGATTTCTTGGCATTGATTTTGTAGCCTGCTACATTGCTGAACTCATTTATTAAGTCTATTAGTTTTTTTTATGTAGTCTTTTGGGTTTTTTATGTACAATATCATGTCATCTGCAAATAAGGATAGCTTTACTTCTTTTTTTCCCAATTTGGATGCCTTTTATTTATTCTTCTTGTCTAATTGCAATGGCTAATACATCCAGTGCTATGTTGAACAGGAGTGGTGAGAGTGGGCATCCCTGTCTTGTTCCTGTTCTTAAGGAAAATGCTTTTAGTTTTTGCCCATTGAGTATGATGTTTGATTTGGGTTTATCATATATAGCTTTTATTATGTTGAGGTAGGATCCATCTATTCCCACCTTGTTGAGAAATTTTATCAAGAAAGGGTGTTGGATTTTGTCAAATGCTTTTTCTGCATCAATTGATATAACTATGTGATTTTTATCTCTCAAGTTGTTTATGTGATGTATCACATTTATTGATTTGCGGATATTGTACCATCCTTGCATTCTTGGGATAAATCCTACTTGGTCATGGTGTATGATTTTTCTGATGTACTGCTGGATCTGATTTGCTAGAATTTTATTCAGGATTTTGGCATCTATATTCATGAGGGATTTTGTCCTGTTCTTCCTTGAATGTTTGGTAAAATTACCCTGTGAAGCTGTCTGGCCCTGGACTTTTGTTTGCGGGAAGCTTTTTGATGACTGCTTTAATTACTTCCATAGTTATTAGACTATTGAGCTGTTTAGATTCTTCTTGATTGAGTTTTGGAAGGTTATATTTTTCTAGAAATATACCCATTTCCTCCAGGTTGTCCAGTTTGTTGGAGTAGAGTTGTTGATACAAACAATCCTTTGTATTTCATTGGGGTCTCTTATTATTTCACCTCTTTATTTCTGATTTTATTTATTAGGGTCCTCTCTCTTTGCTTCTTTGTGAGTCTGGCTAAATGTTCATCAATCTTGTTTACCCTTTCAAAGAACCAGATCTTGATTTTGTTGATCTTTTGCATAGTTCCTTTGGTCTCTATATTATTTATCTCTGCTCTGATCTTTACCATTTCCTTCCTTCTTCTGCTTATACTGAGCTTTTCTTGTTGCTCTCTTTCTAACTCTTTGAGTTGTTGCATTAGATAATTTATTACCATTGTTTCTTGTTTTTGAAGTAGGATTGTAGAGCTATGAGCTTCCCTCTCAAAACTGCTTTCATTGTATCCCATAGATTTTGGATTGTTGTGTTATCATTGTCATTTGTTGCCATGATGTTTTCTATTTCTTCCTTGATCTCTCTGTTAACCCAGTCATTGTTTAATAGCATGCTATTTAGTCTCCATGTGTTTGATTTCTTTGGGTTGTTTTTATTGTAGTTGATTTCCAGCTTTATGCCATTGTGATCTGAGAATATGCTTGATATTATTTCTATCTTCTTGAATTTGGAGAGACTTTGCCTGTGACCCAACATATGGTCTATCTTTGAAAATGACCCATGTGCACTTGAAAAGATTGTATATTCTGTGGCTTTGGGATGAAATGATCTGAAGATGTCAATTAATTCTGTCTGGTCTAGTGAGTCACTTAAAATTGATGTTTCTTTGCTGATTTTTTGTTTAGAAGATTTGTCCAATGGTGATAGTGGGGTATTAAAGTCTCCTACTATGATCTTATTGCTGTCAATCTCTCCCTTGATATCCTCCAGGAGTTTTTTTTTAATGTATTTGGATGATCCTGTATTGGGGGTGTATATGTTTACCAGTGTTATTTCTTCTTGTTGGATTGCTCCCTTTAGTATTATGAAGTGGCCTTCTTTATCTCTTGTTATAGCCTTCACTTTGAGATCTAATTTTTTGGATATAAGTGTTGGTACCCCAGCTTTTTTTCCCATATCCATTTGCCTGAAGAACCTTTTCCCATCCTTTCACCCTCTGTCTGTGTATGTTTTTGAGGTGGGTTTCTTGTAGACAGCAGATATATGGGTCATGTTTTCTTATCCAGTCCATTACCCTATGTCTTTTGATTGGAGCATTTAATCCATTTACATTTTAAATTATTATTCATAGGTACTTATTTGTCACAATTTTTGTTCTTTGCCCCTGTGTTCCTTCTTTGCTTCCTATTTCTTTTTACAGCAGACCCTTTAACATTTCTTGCATTGCTGGTTTGGTGGTAATGAATTCCCTCAGTCCTTTTTTGTCTGTGAAGCTTCTGATTTGCCCTTCAATTTTGATTGATAGCTTTGCTGGGTATAGTATTCTAGGATTCAGAGCCTTCCTTTGCATGACTTTATATATTTCATTCCATTCCCTTCTGGCCTGATGAATTTCTGTAGAGATCACTTACTATTCTGATTGGGGTTCCTTTGTAGGTGACTTTCTGTGTCTCTCTGGTGGCTTTTAAGATTGTTACTTCATCGTTGGTGTTTGCCAGTTTAATTATAATGTGCCTTGTTGTCAGTCTTTTGGGGTTCATTTTGCTTAGGACTCTGTGAGCTTCTTGGATTTGTATGGATTTTTTCCTTCCTATGTCAGGGAAATTTTCTGTGATTATTTCTTCAGACAGTTTTTTTCTTTCTTTGCTCAGTTTCTTGTCCTTCTGGAAGCCTTATGATGCGGATGTTGTTTTGTTTCATGTTGTCCCAAAATTCCCTTAGGCTCTCCTCCTGCTTTTTAGGTTTTTTTTTTTCTAGAAGCTACTCTATTTGGATATTTTTTTCTACCTTGTCTTCTAGCTCACTGATGCAGAGCTCTGCTTCTTCTAGTCTACTCTTGATACTTTCTATTGAGTTCTTTACCTCAGCAATATCACTTTTTCATTTCTTCTTGGCTCTTCTTCATTTCTTCTTGGCTCTTCTTCATTTCTTCTCGGGTCTTCTTATTTCCTCTTGGTTCTTTTTCATTTCCCCTTGGCTCTTACTCATATTGTCAAATTTGTCTTCCATTGTTTTCAGCCACCTCATGACTATTTCTCTGAATTCTTTCTCTGACAGGTTGCTTGCCTCCATTTCATTTACCTACTTTTCTGGTGAGGCTTGTTTTTCTTTCATATGTGGGCTGTTTCTTTGTCTTCCCAAGGTCTCTCTTCTTCGTGTGTCTGGTTATGTAGCTCTCTCTCTCTCCTGCATTGATTTAAAGGCACAAAATACAACACAACCAGGTGCAGCACACCAGGCACTGAAGAGCAATGTATTCACTATATTGGTAACTCCAAATAAAGGTAATCGCCAGAGGAAGGCAAATTAGGTGACATGTGAGAAAGAAGAGAGAAAGAGAAGACAGAGACACTCACACACCCACACTTCCCCCCCCCCCCAAAAAAAAGAAAGGAAGGAATGCCAAAATGAAATTGGGAAAAGGAGAAGAAGTAATAAAAAAGAAAAAGAAAAGAAGGTAAGAGAGAAAAGAAAAAGAATAAGAAAGAAAAGGGGAATAAGCTATAAATATGGGGTGAAAACATCTATCGGACAGCCACTAATCCCAACAAAAGCCAGCAACAAGTACCTTGAGGTTGATACAAACTACATACAACAACTAATATCAAGTGAGGTGAGGGAACACAGAAGCAAAAGTCTATAAAAAATAATGTCACAGCAACAACAACAACAACAAAAAAAAAAAAACAGAAAATAAACCCCACAAAACAAACCAAAAGAAAAGAAAAAGAAAACCAATCTCTCAAACAAGCATAAAAATTGATATAATCAACAGTAGAGTAAACAACAAGGACCAGACACAGAGAAAAACAATTTAGGATAGTGGAGTCAGAGGAGCGAGATGTGGGTATGAACTTGGAGCAGGTGGTTGGAGATTAGATATGTAAGTAGGGTGAAATTTTAACAGGGGGTGAAACAAAAGAATAAGGAAAAATCTAAAGCAGGAAAAGGGTAAGAGAAACACAACACTAAATAGGGAAAGGTTAGCAAGAGAGTGGTGGCATAAAGATGGAGTTGAGATAGAGTAAAAAGATACTAAAGGTAGATGAAAATAGCCTGTAGAACACTAATCCCAAAGTAGAATAATGAGAAAATCAAATGAGACTTAAAAGACAAAAAAAGATGAAATAGTAGTAGTAATAAATTTGATTAATTAATTTGTGTTACACAGGAGTCAATTTGTGACTCAGCCCCTGGGTGGCAGTGTTTCTGGATTGACCTTTGGGTCTATTGGTCCTCTATAGCCTGAACTAAGATCCCACTATCCCTATGTTTTGTGGAAATAGGCTGCCCCAGAGCTGCTCTCTAATGGTGACTTCCTACTCCTATCCCTGGCTCCAGAGAAACAGCTCTCCTCTGCAGTCTCCCAGGGTGTCCCCCACCAGGTGATCCCATGTTCCTCGCTTAGCACTCAGAAACTGGGGTTAGGAGAGAAAGAAATGCAAGTGCACGAACTCAGGTTCTGCATGTATGTCTGCACAAACTTCTTTTCCCCCTTGGGTTTAGCAGCCAGCACCCTCTCAAAATTTTTGGGTTGTCCTTCTCTGTCGGGTCCAAATGAGTTGCTTTCTAGGGATCCCCTCTGCCACCAGCTCTGAGGATCCCCTTCCTCATTCACCAGCTCTAACAGCCACATACTTTTTTTCAGGTGCAGATCTCCCTGCTCCTCCAATTCCCTTAGTGCATGCGCCCAAAACAACCTCAGGCTAAATCTGACCTTTCCATGGCGGAGCTCAGAGCTCCTCCAAATTCACACATCTGCACCAACTGGAAACTGGTGTTCTGGGTCCCTCAGCCATCCAGTGGGTACTGCAGCTGTACACTGTTAGGCCCTTCCCCTTCTAGATGGTACAGTCCATTTCCAAGCCAGTAGCTCCACGAGAGAACCTAACCACACTGGGGTTGCTCGGTTAGGGGAGGCCCATGGAGGACTGTCCAGCAGTCCCTCACCTTCTTCCAGAGCACAGCTGTCCCTCCTCCAACTCACCAACAAACACTCCCTGCACAACCCTCAGCCTTTCCCTCCATCTGCCCTGGGACAAGATTTAGGACACATCTGTCTATTCCACCGCCATTTTCCTTTCTTGCTCCTTGTTTTTGTATATCCTCTCATTCTTCCTCATTCTCAAAGGCAGATAATAGAACCCACATTCACTTTTTCCTGTAGAAAGTGATTCATGGCAGGGCAATAGGTGGTTTACAGAATTCCTAGGTCCGTCAGGGAAGATGTGACAGAGCCAAGAGTAAGAACTTTGGTGGGAGGAACCCCCAAGCACACAATGAGTTCTGGCAGAAACTCTGGCTCTGCAGCTTGGTGCTAAGCACCTGGGAGTGAGGGAGCCAGAGCAGAAGCCTTGCCTCATCCTCCCAGGATGCAACCTCTCTCCACGTGGTATCCAGTCTGGGAGGGAGGCAGGCGATACTGCTTTGACTTTGCAGGCCCTCTAGCTCCCGGGCACAGAAAAGTGAGTGCTGAGTGAGCTGGCTGCAGGGTCTTCCCTCCCTTTCTTTCTCTTTATTTGTGACAGGACCTCTCAAGGACCTCACAGTAAGGTTGAAACTTGCTACATGCCTCTCCTGAGCAAATTTGTCAGAAAATGTCTTAATTTCTTCTTTTTGAAAGAATTTTTGTGTTTATTTGAGCCAAATTGTCAACTATGCCAGGAAGCAGAACCTCAACAAATTGAGATAATGCTCCCAAGAATGGCAGGTTACATTTGTATTTATACATTGCAATCAAAGGAGGGACATAGGTGGGTTACATGAAATTAATTGGTGATGGATTAAGGTGGGATAAAGCAAAGCTGTGGGAATTGGATTAAAAAGTAAAATGATGGACACACACTTATGTGAATGCAGGAACAATCCTCTCTAATAAAAGAGTAATATGCAAATTTAACTGTACATTCGCCACATGCACCAGCCACGCCCACCAGCCAATCAGGAGCAAATTATGCAAATAAACCCCAAACAAGATTGCTGCCGCCACTGAGCAAGAGGGAGGCTTGGGTTTCCCCGGCAATGGAGGAAGCCAAGCTTTCCACCTGCTGTTGCTGGGCTAGGCCTCAATGGTACAAAGTTTCAATTATAAAAGATACATAATCTGAAGGCAGCCACAGAGCTGGAGAGAGAAGGGGCTAGGGTTGCCGGGGCAATGGAAGAAGCTAAACTTCTGCAGCACTAGCGCCTAGCCCTCCACTCTAGGCTACAAAGTTTCAAACAGAAATGGCTGTCGCCATGGAGTGAGCAGAAGGCTTGGCTGTGCTCTAGGCTACAAAGTTTCAATTGTAGACATAAATTAATTTCAGATCCCAAGGCCTTCGTTTGGGTCGCTGGGGGGGGGGGGCGGTGGTGGACGGCCTGCAAACCACTATAGGCCCCTCGCCCAGGCTGCCCCATACCCTAAGGGAACCTCCACCCTGAGCCAGGACACCCTTCAGGGCAAACCAGCCAGCCCCCACCCATGCACCAGGCCTCTGTCCTATCTAATAAAAGAGTAATACACAGATTGACCATCAGCTCAACACAAAAGAGGGCTGCCCCCATGTGGTCAAAGATCCTGACCCCATGTGGACACAAGATGGCCACCACAAGATGGCCAGCAGGGATGGGGGGTGTTTGGAGGTTCCAGGACTGCAAGGAAGGGCAGTTGTGGGCCATCAGGCCATCAGGAGAGGGCAGTTGGGAGGGACCAGGCCTGCAAGGGAGTGCAGTTGGGGGCTATCAATCCTGCAGGGGAGGGCAGTTAGGGGTGACCAGGCTGGCAGAGGAGGGAAGTTGGGGACAAACAGGCTAGCAGGGGAGCAGTTAGATATCAATCAGGCTGGCAGGGTAGTGGTTAGGGGTTGAGCAGGCTGACAGGCAGAGTCGGTTAAAGGCAATCAGGGAGGCAGGCAGGCGAGCAGTTTAGAGCCACAGTCCTGCATTGTGAGAAGGATGTCTGACTGCCCTCGAGGGGTCCCAGATTGGAGAGGGTGCAAGCTGGGCTGAGGGACAACCCCCCCTTGTGCATTAATTTTGTGCACCGGGCCTCTAGTTAACATGATAATGAAGGAATTTGTGGTATCTGTCCTGGCCTCCACCACATTTGGTTGTGCTTCAGGGGCTCCAAAAAATGGGAAGTTATAAGTTACCCAGACATCTTACAGGCAAAAAGACTCAGTAAATATCTTTGTTGATCTTTGTTAGGGAAAATATCAGCCTAGAACCATGTTGGTGAACTTACGACACGTGTATCAGCACTGACACGCATAGCCATTTTCAATGACATGTGGCCGCATGTGGTCGCATATAGAGAAGGATGGGGCCACATGCCGAGAAGGACGTTTCATCCTCGGCTACTGCACGGCCAGGTGCAGGAGCTGAGGATGGAAACATTTGCTGTAGTGTAGTGTAGACACTCTGTGCCAGAGGGCTGTAGGCCAAAACAACAGAACTCCGGCACAGAGTGTCTAGTTCTGGGACATCTGGTTAGGCCATTAGGAGATCTTTGACCTCACTTTTTGCCAGCGGAGCAGGGAGCAGCGGAATGCTGTGGGGGATGCATCTCTGGGGGCCCTGTGATCGCAATTACCAGCAACCACATAGTCACAGCAGCCATCATCCAATCTACCGTTCTGGGGTGTCACGGATTTCTAATTGACCATAATTACTGAGATAAGTGAGGAGGAGGCTGGGAAAGGCGAGGGCCTGTGCTATGGATGCCTCTTCCCATCATTAGAAATAGCGGCAGCCATCTTTATATAAGGAACGTCATTTTGCAGCATAATGCAGACTCCATTTCTCCACTATTATTGTTGTGCATGCTTATTAACCCCTATTTCTGCTTATTAACTGTACCCTTTCCTAAAAGACAGTTACATGTGCCCTCTTGTGGTCAGTTAGGCTAGTTAACCCCTAATTGCCTCCAGGGCTAACAGGCAATCTGTAATTCTATTTTTTTTTTCACTGCCCCCCTGATGGAGAACCCAAAAAATAAAAAAAACAAGGTTAAGTAAAGGAAGTGATAGTAACAGTAGCCTTTCAAGAGACATGGACCGAGATGTATGGCATTATAGAAGAAAATGGCAGGTCATTTTTCATTCTATGTACTGAAACAGTAGTAAGCAGAAGATAAAATATAAATAGATGTTTTGAAACTAATCATTCCCAGCTTTTGAAAAAAAGTGAGGATGAAAGAAAGGAATACATTTCTAGGCAGCTACACCTTTATAAGAACCAATATAATTCCATCCTTAAATTTATAAAAGGCTCTACAAATTTAACATCTGCAAGTTTGAGCATTACTCACTCCTTAGCTCAGCATGGAAAAGCACTCAGTGAGGGACAATTTATTAAAGAAACTCTCCTAACATCTGCACCACTTCTATTTCACGATCTGCAGAATAAAGATGCAATTATTAAGAGAATATCTGAGTTATCACCCAGTAGAAATATCATAAAAGGCTGAATAATGACACTGAACACAAACGTACAACATCAATTACAGAGAGACATAAGTAATTGTAAATAGTTTTTGATCCCTCTGGATGAAACTACTGATGTCACATCACATGCTCAGTTGGCCATTATTGATCGATATTCTGATGGTCTCACAATGAGAGAAGAGGTGATAAAGTTAGTATCAGTGCCAACAAGTACATCAGGAAGCAAAATATGTAAGGTTGTTATACAAACATTCCGTGATCTGAGCATTGATATATCTAAAGTTGTGTCAGTGACAACAGATGGGGCATAAAACATGTGATTGTGCCTTTTAATTATATTATCCTTTAGGAGGTTTTATGTGCCAAGGCAGAATTCACTGACTTAAAAAATTTAATGTCAGTTGTTACAAAAATAGTTAATTTGATAGCGGCTGGCCCCCTTCACAAGTGAGAATTTTCTGCCCTTTTCCTGGAGGTTGATTCCACCTACAGTGGACTGCTGATGTACAATAATGTAAGATGGCTGAGCCGAGGCAAAATTCTTGAGCACTTTGTGGAGTGCTTTGAAGAAATTAAGGTATTTCTTGAGGATAAGGATCTGGGAAACTTTTCGAAGCTCAATGGTGACAAGTGGGTCAACACACTGATATTTTTTTTATAGATATCTCTGTTCATATTAATGAATTGAACTTAAAGTTACAAGGTTTTGGCAAAAGTATTGATTTTATGTTTGGATACATAAAAGCTTTTGAAAGTAAACTTAAAAATTTCAAATGAGATGTAGAAACTAAAACGTATAAGTCTTTTTCTTGAGTAACAAAGTATTTCGAGAAGACCAGTGTATCTGTACCAAATGAAATGGCACCCTTGCATATAAAGTACCAGCATGTTTTAGACTCATTACTTGACCAGTCCAGTGATAGATTTCATCAAGTTAGAAGCCTAGACAAATCATAAAAATAATTACTTATCCTGATGTAGTAGTCTACAGTAGTTTGGAATTAAATGGTTTCCAATGGATGCAAATTGATGATTTGGAGATGCAACTTGCAGAATTTCAGGACAGCATCTGGGCTCAGGTGTTTGTCGACTTGAGGTCAAAGCTTGAGAATCTGGAAAGGTGCCACTTGGACAACCAAGAGGAGTGCCACTACAAACAGGAAATTTGGAGTGCCTGGAACTGATTACCAGACACTTAGCACCCTGAAAAATATAGCAATGGCTTTACTCACAATTTTTCCCTCTACATACTTTGTGAGACCTTATTCTCAGTGTTAAATAATATCAAAACCAACAAAAGAAACAGATTGACAGATGAAGTTAGTAGCGCTTGCTTTGGCTTGAAGTGTACAAAATACCAACCTTCAATGGAAGGTTTAGCCAATGAAATTCAGCAACAAAGAAGTCACTAATAGGCAGGTTAGTTAAAGAATTTCCCCTCCCCCTCACTTAGCTTAGTTCATGGCCCCCCACACAAGTTAAATTATATCAAGACCAACAAAAGAAACTGACTGACAGATGAACAAAGAAGTCACTAAGCAGGTAAGTTAAATAATTAGTTTTTGGTTTATTAAATACAGTTATATATTTATACATTTTGTTATTTAAACTATAAATATCATGAAATTATGGTATTTTTCTCGAAGTGACACACCACCCAAGTTATGCTCTGCTTTTTGGTGAATTTTGACACACCAAGCTCAAAACGTTGCCCATCACTGGCCTCAACATGACTACCCACTATAACCTGGTTGTAGTTAAATATTTAATTTCAGACCATCTCTTGTGAGATTTTTTAGGTCTCTTGAGTTTGCAAGTCTGCCAGGCAGGCCTCCCCTGAGCTTGTCAGGTCAGCTTATGGCCCCTTAGTTCACACATCCCCCTTTTGGTCATAAATTAATCTAAAGGATGCATTGATGGTGAACCTTTTGGTTGGATAAGGAAGTCAGTCCCACAGTGCTAGGAAGGTTCATTCTGAGGATGTCTCAGTGTCAACATGTCCTCTTATTCATAATGTTTAGTTTGTGTAAAGATTCAATTTTGGATTCAATATTACAATTTTTCACTGAGTTTTGAAATCATGGCTCATTGTTTCTAGGTAATGTTGCTGTTGAGAACTGATTTGCATTTCCTAAGTAGCTGGGTTTTTTTTTAAATCTCTTGGGAGACTTTGAGTCTGTAGTCATCATGGTGTGCTATAATTTTGTGAGGCTGTATTTCAGGGTGAACACTTTTATTCACCCTACTCAGCATGGAGCTGGCTGTCTCTAAAGGAGAGTTATAGTTTGCTTCAAGACCAGAAAATTTTCTTCTTTTATTTTACTCATGACCTTAATTATTTTTTTTTATTTCTAAAATTGTTGCTGGATGGATCTCAGGCTTCTGAATTGATCTTCTATTTCATTCATATTTTCTATTCTTGTTTTTTACCTTCTGATCTGGAAGTTTGCTCAACTTTCCAGGCTTTCCTCTTTTTCTTTCATATCTTTGTTTTATTTTCTAAGAACCTGTTTTGAATTGTTCCATTTTCATAGTAGACTATTCTTGTTTTATTAACACAATACCCTTAAAATCTTGGTGATAATACGAATCAAGAATGTTAAATCTCCTCCCATTCCCTTCCCTTTTTCCTCTGTTCTGTGTCTCCATCTTGATCTTTCTCTTTCCTGTGGGAGCTGAGACCTTCCCTGGCAGACTCCTTAGATGGTGTTTATGCAGCTTCATTCTGGATAAACACGCCTGTTGCCAGTTTCTCTGAATGCAGTGTTTGGAGCCAGCTTATGTAGCTGTCTTGACCTGTCTTGTATCAAAAGCCTTGTTTCTTATCCTGCTTCTCAGTTCACTTTCTGTGTCTCCTCACCAATCATAATGGGCAGAATAATGGCCCTCCAAAGGGATCCACATCTTTATCCCAGGAAATTAGTAAACGTGCTGCCTGACTTGTGAAAGAGACTTTGCAGTGGAATTAAGTTCAGGGTCTTGAGATGGGAAGATTGTCCAAGTGGGCCAATATAATCACAGAGGTTCTTATAAGAGGTAGGTAATAAGGTCAAAGTCAGATAAGGAGATGCAACAACTGAGCCTTGGTAGGACTGATGTGGCCACAAACCAAGAAATGTGAATAATCTCTACAAGTTAGCAAAGGCATGGAAACAGATTTTTACTTAGAACTTCCAAAAAAAACAAAAAACAAAAAACACAGCCTTTGATTTTAGCCCCTGATGACTCATTTGAGGCTTATGAGCTCCAAAACAATAAGAACATAAATTGGTGTTGTTTTAAGACACTGATTTTTGGTTATTTGCTATAGCAGCAATAGCAAACTAATACTCATGGAAAACTATAGATCCAATGGGAAGATTAAATTTTACCAGCATGGGTTTTTCTCTTCAGTATATTCTGAGATATGGCTTCTTCCATCTATTTATCAGCAGGTACAATACCATTCCTTTTTTACTCCTGGAAGGCTGTAAATGTTTCTGATCTGCAGTGGCCCACCTTTATTATTCCTAAGCTTCCATGAATTATTTTCCTCTTCAGTTTCTTTATTGTCATAGGAGTGCATGAAATTTGTGCATAGAGGGGGATTTCACTCAGGCCAGCTTGCACCTTCTCCAATCGAGGACCCCTTGGGAGATGTCCAACTGCTGATTTAGGCCCTATCACAATCTGGAATCACTGGCTCCTAACAGCTCATCTGTCTGCCTGATCACCCCTAACCTCTCTGCCTGCCTGCCTTATCACCCCTAACTTCCTCTACCTGCCTGCTTGATTACTCCCAACTGCCATCCCCTGCCAGCCTAATCTCGCCCTCAACTGGCTCTGCCTACCTGATTACCCCTAACTGCTCTCCTCTAATGGCCTGATCTCCCCTAACTGCCTCTGCCTGCCTGATTGCCCCTAACTGCCCTCCCCTGCCGATCTGATCTTGCCCCCCTACTGCTCTCTCCTGCGGGCCTGATTGCCCCTAACTGCTTCTGCCTGTCTGATTAACTCCAACTGCCCTCACCTGCTGGCCTGATCTCACCCCCAGCTGTCCTGCCTTGCAGGTTTGATCTCGTCCCCAACTTCCCTCCCCTGTCAGCCAATTTGGTCCTGATTGGTTGGTTTCTATGCCAGTCAGCATCTCTGGGCCTATTTCCAGGCCTGATCAGAGAGGCAAGGCTGATCAGCAGCCCCTGGAGAGGACCGGAAAGAAACAGAAACGTGGCTGCTGGTGAAGCCCCAAGAGAAAGAGAAAAGCAAAGGCTGATCAACAGCTGCCATGGAGGCTGTAGATCAGACTCTGCCTTTCTCTTCAGGCCTTTCTCCAGGCCTGATTCACAGCCTCCTCAGTAGTCAGTGATGGTTCACCATGGTAACCCAACACTGACTGCAGGACTGACTTCTGATTGGTAGAGGCTTCAGTTGTTTTGGATGTTACAGAACCTGGGTTTTTATATCTTAGGATAGTGTGTTTGAGAAGAATGAGAAGTTATCAGTGTGCTATCGGTATCAGTGACATACTGATTACAAAGGTTTACAGAATGTTTCAAGGAGTCTCAGTATTTTAAATTCACGGCTGTCAAAGATGGTCCAGCAAAAGTGCAGTTGACCCTTGAACAAGATGGAGTGGGAGGAGTTAGAGGCACCAAAGTCCTACACAGTCAAAATTCACCCATAACTTTTGACTTTAGTTGGCTCTTCCCAACCTGGGATTCATCAAACTGCAGATTGAAAGCAGTATTTTTTACTGTGGTTGGGAAACTGTGGTTATGAATGTGAAAACAATGTTTTTGAGCCACAGGTGATTGAAACTTCAAAACCTGCAGATACAAGGGACCAGCTTTTAAATGAAAACTAAAACAACAATGCAGGGTATAAGTGGACCATGCATTTCAAACCCATGTGTTCAAGGCTCGCCTGTTTTCTGGCTCTCCCTCAGCCTTCCTGCAGCAGCCTTGCTTGGTCCACAGGCACCTGTGAGACAACGGGAAGAGATCAGCAGTGCAGACTGTCAGTTGTGGAGTTTCTTTTCACAGAGAGATAACTAGAGTGAAACAGCCTCATTTGCCTCAGACGCATCCGTCTCTGATCCACAGAGCCAGCTGTTCAGCCTCCCTATGAGCATTCCAGCAGGTACTGCTTTGCTCTGGGCCCCAGCGTGGTCCCACAATGAGAAGGCACACTGCTTCCCCCAGGAATCCTCGGGAAAGTGAGGGAAACCACAAGCTGCATGGGAGCCTATGTTCTGGAGTAGTGACTGGTGTCTCGGGGTCTTCTCTGCTGCTGCAGGCAGTGGCCTGATTTCCTTGTTCAAGCTCATTACCCCATGACTGAGCTCAGTGCTCACATTTCTTCAAGTTCTGAAACTTCCTTGTGCTTAGGGGAGAGAAGTCGTGTGTCTAGAGACCCTAACTTTAAAGAGAAAGTTTGATTTGGCCCCAGCTTAAGCCCAGTCCTCAAAACACCTTCACCAATCATGTCTGACTCTTGGAAGGTAAATGCCACTTTAATAATTAATTAATTATTTCTACCATTTGAGAAGCAGAAGAAAGTGTCCAGGTTGTAGGAGTCAGAAGACCTGCATTCAACCTTTGGCCACTTTCAGTGCACATTCTCAGTGTACAGCAAAATATCATCCCAGTCCTGTCTCTGCACTCCTAGCATCCTCCACTGCATGATCTCTAGTCACTGGCCCTGGGTGGAGACTGGTGGCTCAGTTCCTTTCAGCCTTACACTTACGTTTGGGACTTACTTGCTGCTTGTCACTTGTTTTAGTCTTTCAACGTTGCTTCTCCCTACTCTTTTTCCTGTTACTGTGTCATAAGAGGCTCAAAAAGACTGGGCAAGTTTAGTATCTGTAAAAACAGACATCTATCAGTTTTGGTGGAGTGTGGAGTGTAGAGTGAGCTATGAACACTTCAGAGCTAATCAATTTGGTATAATCTTATGTAATTTAAACACATACTATGTATAGTCTAAAAGGATATATATCAGAATATTAAAAGCTGTTATTGCATAGAAAAATAAAAGAATAAAATTCTGCCACTTTCTAGCTATGTGATCTATGTGTCTATTTTTTAAACCTCTATATATCTCAGTTTTCCCATGTCAGTTAAAAAGGTAGATGGATATAACAGGCCTGTGGTGAAGCTTAAATGAAATAATGAATATAAAGTCATCAGCACATAAATGTTCATCTCTTTGCCTCTGTTAGGAGAGCTAATATAATATTATTTTTGTGATTACAAACATTACAAATGTAGGCATATGCAGAGGCTTTCAAAATGCAGCAAATAGTATAAACAAAACTCGTATCAATCTTATTCTCCAGAGACAATACACTTTAGTATTTTTTTCTGTTGCATTTATAAACAATGATGAGTTTATCTAATTATGTCTCTCCTTATACCTACTATCATTTCTGTGGGGGCATTTATTGGGTTTTAGATAGACCTATTAATAAGCTGCAAGTAACTTACGTTTTTATTGTTTTCTTCATTGCCTTTGTGAAATTGGGATTGCTTTTTACCTCATCAGCTATTATAAGGATTAAATGAGATAACATATTTGATGAAAGCACTTAGCATAATGCTTAATATATACCAAGTTCTCATTAAATGTTTGTAATTATAAGAATATTAACCATTAACTATAGATATATTATAGTCTCAGGCAATTATATGCTTAGAAGAATTTTTAACACTGCCTCACGCTGGCCTGCCTGTCTTGGCACTGTGCCATGTTTTGGAATACTTAGTGTTAATTATTTTTGTGTTTGGATATGTTTCATTTCTTCAAAAATGTGCTCTTTTCTATGGTTAATTCACTAACTGATTGTTTGTATACTAATTATTGCCAATGGTTGAGTTCAAATCTGCATTTAAGGAAAATTCAAGGCTAGTTTTATTGGAGTCACTGTCAGGATAGGATACTTTATGCCCCATTAACAAATGATCTCAGAGTCTCAGTCATTTAAAACAACACAGGCTTGTTTTATGGTCATGTTACCTGTCTTCCATAAAGTAATTATGGTTATACATCTTCGTCTGGATGGAGAGTAACCACAGCCTTGAATGTTGTAAGTCACCATATGAGTGGAGAAAAGAGCTGAAGGGAATGCAGTGAGACCTGCAGTTACCACTCCTTGGCCACATGGCCACACCCAACCACAAAGGAGAGAGAGTAAGAAGTACAGTCCTACTATTTAAATTGAAGAGTGAAAAACCAGAAGTAGTTGGTAAATTTATCCATGACTGAAATCCTATATAATAAAAGAGTAACATGCAAATGTGACTGTACCTTGGCTCCTGATTGGTTATGCTACCAGCCAATTGGAGCAAGAGGTGGGGTCGAGAGGCATGGGTGCCAGGTCCCAGGAGCAGAGATGAAGTGGTGAAGGCATCAAGCGCCTGGCCCCAGGCATGGAGACCAAGCAGTGGCAGCGCTGGCGAACCACAGCTGTGTCTAACTGAGGCCCCCGGGCACGGAGAACAAGGCAACGGTGGTGGCAGCAGTGAGAATTCACCACATCTGCGTCTAACTGAGGTCCCTGACATTGCTAATGTTTTATGTGTAGCTTCAGCTGTATGCCGGCAAAAATGGAAGGCAACTGCCAGAGGGAAGGCCCCTGAGTCCCAGCTTCAGCATCCCAGCTGTGGAAACTGACAACAAGCAGGAGGAAGTCCCACCTCTACAAAATCTGTCCAAATCAGCCGTTGGTCACACTGCTGAAAGGCCTAACTGTCAAGACTGTCATTCTCCTCTATCTCAGAATGTGGCAATAGAGAAGTAGGACTATGTCCAAAGAAAAACTGTTGATACAATGGAGCTGTATAGCAGAAAGGTGCCAACGTTATTGACAGAAAATGTCTGAAGAATGACGTGTGTCTGATCTTGAAAGAAGGTGATACCTGCGACAGAATGTATCTGAAGAGCATCTATTGGAAAAACATCGCTCTGAAGCCAAAAACACCGGCATCTTCGATAGGAAATGTCTAAAGAACAACGTGCCTTTGAAGTTGAAAGAAGGCGGTGGCGAAGACAGAATATGTCTAAAAAACAGTCATTAACAAGTACTAGCAATAGTGGTAGGAACTGCCTTCTTAGTGAAAATGGAGTACGTGAGGATGCAATTCTCGAACATAGTTTGGTGAAATGACTGTTAGATGTGAATTTTGCCTATCACTAAATTTATCTGATGAAAAACCATCTGATGGGAAATTTACTCGATGTTGTAGGAAAGGGAAAGTCTGTCCAAATGATATACATTTTCCAGATTACCCACCATATTTAAAAAGATTAATGACAAACAAAGATTCTGACAGTAAAAATTTCATGGAAAACATTCGATCTATAAATAGTTCTTTTGCTTTTGCTTCCATGGGTGCAAATGTTGCATTGCCATCAGGGTATGGGCCATACTGTTTTAGAATACATGGATAAATTTATTATCGTACTGGAACTTTACATCCTTCTGATGGTGTTTCTCAGAAGTTTGCTCAACTCTATATTTTGGATACAGCTGAAGCTACACGTAAAAGATTAGCAATCCCAGCAAACCAGGCCCGCTCAGAAAGACTCATGATCAACATTAACAACCTCATGCATAAAATAAATGAATTAACAAAATCGTACAAGATGCTACATGAGGTAGAAAAGGAAGCCCAATCTGAAGCAGCAGCAAAGGTATAGCTCCCACGGAAGTAACTATGGCAATTAAATATGATCATAATAGTGACCCAGGTAGATATAATTCTCCCCGTGTAACCGAGGTTGCTGTCATATTCAGAAACAAAGATGGAGAACCTCCTTTTGAAAGGGACTTGCTCATTCATTGTAAATCAGATCCCAATAATGCAAATGCCACTAAAGTGAAATGAATCAGTATCCTGTTTCCTAAATTAGATGCAATGACATATCCTATTCTTTTTCCACATGGTGAAAAAGGTTGGGGAATAGATATTGCATTAAGACTCAGAGACAACAGTGTACTCAACAATAATACTAGACAAAATGTAAGAACACGAGTCACCCAAATGCAGTATTATGGGTTTCATCTCTCTGTGAGGGACACGTTCAATCCTATTTTAAATGCAGGAAAATTAACTCAACAGTTTATTGTGGATTTGTATTGTTGTTATATCATTTTGTTATTATTTATTAATTAATGAAATTATGTATTATTTTCATATACATTGTACTCATTACCTTTTATCTCTCACACTTTTATTGTAGAGAAAGGGCAAAGAGCACTATTAAAATATTTTCTCTAATTAATACCCTTTTAATGTGCATGAATTTCATACACCAGGCCACTAGTAGTCTATAATAACTCTCTAGGTTACACCTGATAATCAGTTTTGAACACAGAGGTGATTTGGCTTCCCTCATGTCATGCTACATGGATGACCATCTGGAACAACTTCCAAGTAAAATATGGAAATGCTTTGTAGGCCAGTGGTGATATCTTGGGATATTGGAGGAGGAGAAGGAATTGCTTCTCTCCTTTGTGTTTTTTAATCATCTTGGGTTTTGTTGGGTATGTCAGGACTGATGCTGATATTCTTATGAGAAAAGTGGTCTTTAGAGAATAATGGTTTTATTTAAAAATATTTTATTGATTTTTTATAGAGAGGAAGGGAGAGGGATAGAAAGTCAGAAACATCGATGAGAGAGAAACATTTATTAGCTGCCTCTTGCACGCCCCCTACTGGGGATTTGCCCACAACCAAGGTACATGCCCTTGACCAGAATCGAATCTGGGACCTCCCAGTCCAAAGGCCGATGCTCTATCCACTGAGCTAAACTGGTTTTGGCAGCATGATGTTTTTCTTACATGGTGTCTGAAATGGCCAAAGGAAGAGCTTTTGTCCACAGGTGTGGAAAGCACCTGTTCAGGGGAGGGATTGTTAGCATCAACCTGGAACAAATTTGAAGGGGAGAAATAGATTTCTTTTTCCTCAGGTGACCAAATGTTCGGTCTGGAGAATTAGAATGTAGCTGCATATCAAGATACTTTGGGTTTATTTTAATTGTACTAATGTGTTTCATGAGATGAGAATTTTCCATTTCACAAGGCATATTTTTTAAAAAAAAATATTGCCCAAATCTTCATAGTTTTCATGTGAATTTGGCAGCATTTTGGGGGGATCTTATTTGAGGTACATAATTATGTAATAGGGAAAGAAGGAGAAAGATGCTTTTAGAGCACCTCTTGTGTGCCAGGCACTCCATGAAACACTTTTACATGCATATTCCATTTTAGTCTCTCAATTGCTTTGTATGTCATTCTATCTAATAAAGAGGAAATATGCTAATTGACTACCACACCCTCACAAAGATGGCAGTGCCCTCAGCCATAAGATGGCGCCACCCACAGCCACAAGATGGTGGTGCCCAGTCCCCTCAGCCCCGCAGGGACAGCAGGCATGTGGCACAGTGGGGCCTGCCCCTATGTGGATCTGGCCACTCCACGTGCCTGCCTCTGGAGTCCACCAGTCCCCTCAGCTCCCCAGCCACCCAGGGCCAGCCTGAGGTGCAGGCAAGCCTTGGATGTTGGCTGCCCAGCCAAAGCCCAAGGCACAGGCAAGCCTCAGATGTCAGCTGCCCAGCTGCTCAGGGCTGGCCAAGGTTCAGGTAACCAGGGCTGGCCGAGGCTTGCTCTGCCAGCAGTGGTAGCAACAGAGGTGTGTGATGGGGGCATTGCCTTCCCTTGATCTCCGGGTCACCTCCCACCCCGAGGGTCCCGGACTGCACTGTGCCTCTAGTGTTACTATAATATTAATAAGAAAACTGAGTTCAGAAAATTGAAATTGGTTGCATTTGAGCTGCATCAGAACCCAGGTTTCTATTTCTCACATCTTTTGCTCAGGTCATACAATCTCTTTTCTCTGTCCCAGAGACAGAAGGCATTTTTTGAATAAGTGCTGCCTCTCTATATTGTATTTCTCCTTGACACATTCAATTTGACTAACATGATTAAAATAACTCTTTCATTGTGTTTGGTAAAGTTATTACTAGAATATCATGGGGAGGGCTCTGCATTGAGAAGCTGATTGCGCTGGCATTCTACACATGCAGTGCAGTGTTAAATTTTCTCTGCCAGTGAAGCAAGATAAAAAAAATCATCAGTGATTCTGGTCTGATACTCAAAAATAGTTACATTTTTCAGTCTTCTTTTTCCTATTTCAACCGAATTTAATGGAGATATTTTAATAATTTGTCAAAAATGTCCATATCCCTCTTTTTAGGGAGACATATTGGAATCAGCACAATAATATTGGCAATAACATTTTTGAAGATCAAGGAGATAAGATTTGTTTACCCAACTTATGCATATACACCTTAGAGTTTTATTTGGGGTTGTATTATTCAATAGTCCCTTAAGATATTCTAATTTAACATCTATATCTTTGAGAATTTTCTCCAAACCCTAAAGGTCTAAGATAATGGTTTGACATTTTGTTGAAGTGTGCATTTGAACCAGAGCTTGCGAGAAACGTAACTTGTGTATTAAATTATATATCTGGAATGAGTTCAACCCAGAATTTAGTATTTACACTTCAAACTAGCTGTATTTTATACTCATTTTCTCAGTATACAGAAATAAGAGAGTAAATTATATTCTATAGTAGCAATCGTGAGTTGTTGAATTAAGAAAAGTCTATGGCCAATGGGCTAAATCCAGTTCACCACTTGTCTTTGTGAATAAATTTTTATTGGAAAATATCCATGCCCTTTTGTCAATATATTGCCATTGGGTACTCCCATGCTATGCTGGTGAAGTTTAGTAGTTAGCCTGCATAAGACCATATGGGCTGCAAAACCTAAAATATTTGCTATCTGGTGCTTAAAGAAAAAGCTTGCTGACCCTTATTTTAATTTTACCCTTTAAGTTTTTGGATGTCTTATACTATATTTAAATGGTATATAGTAGTGGTACATGTACATAATTTATAAATATGTATAGATATATTCACATATGTACATATACAGAGTATATATACATAAGGAGGTACAATTAAAAATCATTTACTTACAATTGGAGCATATTCAAAAAAGTTTGGAGACACACAGTGTAGAGCTTACTATTTAAGAAATATCCACACATGATTGCCTTTGTTGATGTGGTTGGGTTATTAAAGGCACACATCTTGTTTTGTGCAATGTTTGTATCTTATTATGCAAATTCAATAAGAGAAAGAATAAACAGAGTGGCATATTTAGGGAGAAATTATGACCAAATGATGGAGTGGAGGGAAGAAAAAAAAGGGGATGAGGAAGAAAAACAGGACAGGGAAGAGTAAAGAGATAAAAGAGGCAGGCTACCGCATGACCAGCAATGCCTGCTCCCAGCTGGCCTACATTCTGGTGTTGGTTCCACATCAAGATCAGCTCTCATTTGATTGTGGAATGGAAGGCTCTCTTTAACAGATTTCTATTCTGATACTGAGGGGCAACACAGGAGGCCATCTTCAGCTATGACCTCTTTAAAAAAATATTTTTTTATTGATTTCAGAGAGGAAGGGAGAAGGAGAGATAGAAATATCAATGATGAGAATCATTAATTGGCTGCCTCCTGTATGCCCCCTACTGGGGAGTGAGCCCACAACCCGGGCATGTGCCCTTGACTGGAATCGATCCTGGGATCCTTCAGTTTGCAGGCCAGCACCTTATCTACTGAGCCAAAATGACTAGGACCAGCCATGAACTGGTTTGAACAGTCAGTTGCTTGGTTGAAAAGTAGTTGAGGCGATCCTGAGTATAAAATCATTCTTCGGTTTTGGTGAGAACAAACCAACTGAGGGATGCAGAGATGGGCAGGGAGTTTGGGAAGATGTTCCAGGCAGCTCTGCTTGGTGTGGCGTGCCATCTGCAGGGAACAGGGCTGATCAGAAGTTACTCCTCTGGAGCTGGAAGGCTCATTAGTCAGTGAGGTAATAAGGACTATATATTACCAAGGACCCAAGGTCCACTGAGAATTTCTTGTGTGTGTATTAATCTCAGCTGAGAAAAGCCATTTCAAACTTAAAACTAATCTGCATTAATGAACAGCCTGCTCTATTTCCATTTTTATGATGTGCAGACTGGTGATTTGTCTAGTCCCTGCTCACCACAGGAGGGCTGACTGATGGATCACCTTCTCCTAGAAGCTTGTCTGTGAGCAGCAACATTGCAAATGAGTGCAAATCAAAAAAATCTGTTATTATTTCATTAAAATGTTGACATAGGTTCCTAGTTTGTGAAATGGCCTCCTCTCCTCACAGGATGACTGGTTTCCCTCTTGTTATGTGGGTGGGTGTGATCCAGTCTTTGTGGCACAACTTAGACACACTGAGTTTTGCCAGCCAAGCAGGAGAAAGGCTGAGGGGAGGTTACTGAGGCAGACACAAGTATTTAGAATGAATTGAATAGGAGAGATTGGACCCAGGGCCAGTTCTAGAAAGACTGAAACAGTGGGGTGGGTGCACAGGAGAAGGGGAAGGGAAGAAAATAAAGCAGCGTGCAGATGGCTCACTCTTGGGTTTCAACCTGTGAGCACAAGATATTTCCCAAGATGACACCACCACTCCCACTGCCATCATCATGGGATCTGGCACTATGCTAAGTACTTTAGGTGTTTTTCCTTATTTTTAATCCTCATAGAAACCTTTAGAGAGAGGTGCTACCATTATTATTTTTATATTTAAAAGTATTAAAATATAATTTACAAATCATTAAAGGGCACATTTCAGTGATTTAGTCTATTCACAGAGTTGTGTCATGTCACTACTATTTAATTTCTCATCACTTCAAAAGGAAATTGTACCTGTTAGCAGTCTCTTCTTATTTCTTCTTACCCCTGGGAACCACTAATCTATGTTCTGTCTCTATTGTAGACATTTTATATAAGTTGAATTATATAATATGTGACCTTTTGTGACTGGCATCTTTCACTTAGCATGTGTCCATACTTCATTCTTTGTTATGGCTGAATAATACTCCATTATAGGAATACGCCACTTTTTCTTTATTGATTGGTATCTCAGTTGTTTTCATTTTTTGGTCATTATGAATTGTGCTGATTCAAACATTAATGTACAGGTTTTTGTGTGAATATATGTTTTTAATTCTCTAGGAGAGCAATTGCTGGATCATATGGTAACTCCATATTTAACTCTTTGAGGAACTGCCAAGATGTTTACACAGTGGCTGTGTATTGTGCATATCCACCAGTAACATATGAGGATTTCAAATTCTTCACATCCTCCCTAGCACTTGTTATTGTCTCTTTTTGCTTATAGGCATTCTAGTGAATGAATGGGATCTCATTGCGATTTTGGTTTGCAATTCTCTAGTAATCAATCAAGTGCTTATTGGCCATTTTTATATCTTCTTTGGAGAAATGTCTGGTAAATCATTTGTCCAGTTTTTAAAGTTTTTTTTGGACTTCATTGTTTTTAAATTTTTTATTTATTGATTAAGGTATTATATATGTGTCTTTATCCTCCCATTGACCCCCCACCCCCTGCCACACTCCCTGCTTGTGCCCTAGTGGCTGTGTCCATTGGTTCCACTTATTTGCATGCATAAAAATTCTTTGGTTGATCTCTCCCCCTTCTCCCCACCCTCCCCTGCCTTCCCTCTGATGTTTGATCATCTGATCAATGCTTCTCTGTCTCTGGATCTGTTTTTGTTCATCAGTTTATGTTGTTCATTATATTCCAGAAATGAATGAAATCATGTGGTGTTTATCTTTCTCTGACTGGCTTATTTCTCTTAGCATAATGCTCTCCAGGCCCATCCATGCTGTTGCAAATGATAAGAATTCCTTCTTTTTAAAAAATTATTTTTTATTATTTTTTGCAGTATGACTTATATCTAATAGTAGTATATATGTTTTCCTTCCCCCCCATTATCCTTCCCCCAGCCTCCCCTACCCCCCAGCCCATGTCCTCACCTGCCCCCCTCCCCGCCCCAGTGTCTTTCATTCACTGGTTATGCTCATATGCATGCATACAAGTCCTTCAGTTGATCTCCCCCAGCATCCGCCTCCCATCCACCCCAGCCTCCCCCCCTGTAGCCTGACTACTACTACTACTTCTTCTTGTTCTTCTTGTTCTTCTTGTTCTTCTTCTTCTTCTTCTTCTTCTTCTTCTTCTTCTTCTTCTTCTTCTTCTTCTTCTTCTTCTTCTTCTTCTTCTTCCTCTTCTTCTTCTTCCTCTCCTTCTCCTCCTCCTCCTCCTCCTCCTCCTCCTCCTCCTCCTCCTCCTTGTTCTTCTTCTCCTTCTCCTCCTCCTCCTCCTTCTTCTTTTTCTTCTCCTTCTCCTTCTCCTTCTCCTTCCTTCTCCTTCTCCTTCTTCTTCTTTCTTACCACCGCATAGTATTCCATTGCATAGATGTACCAGATGAGTTTTTTAAATACATTCATCTGCTGATGGGCATTTGGGCTGTTTCCAAATCTCAGCTATGGTAAATTGTGCTGCTATGAACATAGGGGTGCACATATCTTTTCTGATTGGTGTTTCTAGTTTCTTGGGATATATTCTTTTTTTAAAAAATATATTTTATTGATTTTTCACAGAGCAGAAGGGAGAGGGATAGAAAGTCAGAAACATCGATGAGAGAGAGACATCGATCAGCTGCCTCTTGCATGCCCCCTACTGGGGATGTGCCCGCAGCCAAGGTACATGCCCTTGCCGGAATCGAACCGGGGACCCTTCAGTCCGCAGTCCGACGCTCTATCCACTGATCCAAACCGGTCTCGGCGTCTTGGGATATATTCTTAGAAGTGGAATCACTGGGTCAAATGGGAGTTCCATTTTTAGTTTTTTGAGGAAACTCCATTCTGTTCTCCACAGTTATTGTACCAGTCTGCATACCAGCAGAGGGTTCCTTTTTCGCCGCATCCTGGCCAGCACTTGTCATTTGTTGATTTGTTGATGATAGCCATTCTGACAGGTATGAGATGGTACTGTACTGTTGTTTTGATTTGCATCTCTCAGATGCTTAGTGAGTAGTTCTTTGTATTTTCCATATACTATACCCTTATCAGTTATGTGATTTAAAATTATTTTCTCCCATTTTGTGGATTGTCTTTTCATTTTCCTTACAGTGTTCTTTGAGCATATAATTTTTAAATTTTGATGACATAAATTTATATTTTTCTTTTGTTACTCATGATTTCATATCTAAATTGTTTAACTTAAAGTCACAGATATTTACTCCAATTAAAAAAAAGTGTTTTATAGTTCTAGCTCTTAAATTTAAAATTTTAATCCATTTTGTTGTATTTTTTATATAATGTGTATATAATTTTTATTTATAGTGTGAAGTAGGGGTCTAGCTTTATTCTTTTGCATTTGGATATTTAGTCACCCCAGTACTATTTTGTGAGATGATTTTCCTCATTGAATTGTCTTGGCACCCTTGTTGAAAATCAATTGATCATAAATTTATATATTTATTTCTGGATTCTATTTCTTCTATTAATCTGTTCATCATTAATTTAGTTTCAAGCAGTGAGGATTACTGTAATTTCCTCCAAAGTTTTGAATTTCAACTGTGTGAGTCCTCCACATTTTTCTTTTTCAAGACTGTTTGGATTCCTTGCATTTCTATATCAAGTTTAAGATCAGCTTGTCAGAAAAGCAGCTGTGGTTTTGGTAGATATAAAGTAGGTATATTCAGAAGAAGGACTCCCTCAGGGGAGGTGGAGTCTAAGGTGGTAAATTTCTGTAAGGCCTCTGTGAGGCAGAAGAGAACGAGAGATGGGTTTTCATCAGGGCCTTGAGTGATTTCATTAAGTTTGTTGTAATTGACCACAGTACCCTCAGTTCTGGCTACATCCCTCAGGGGTAGAATGGGCAAGAATAAAAGAGGCTGTTGAGGAGGGTGGTCTTTGGGTGGCCCAAGAGCAAGTGTTAGGTGGAAAAGGCTGTTTTGGAGTTTGCTTTCTTGGGATTTGGGCTGTCAGGAGCTAGGAGAGAATATAATTGCTGGTTAGGAAGGTTTGGGTTTTGGGAATCTCCTGCAGAGTGAGGGAGGGGATGTGGAAGCGGGTGAAGGGTGGTGGTCTGCTGGTTCAAAAGCAGATTCAGAATCAGAAGTGTTAGGGGTATGATGTTTTGTATGAAGGAATAAGATCTGATGGCTAGAGCAGGGCTGAGAGAGAGAATTGGAACTGAAGTGTGAAAAAGGCCTGATATAAGGAACCCCTGACCATTTTCCATTGGAATGACAGCAATTATCTAAATTAAGCAATGTGTTAAAATTGAAAGTGCCATTTTAAGGCCATTGAAACTTATTATCTAGTTTATATTGTGGCCAAACAGTGTTACAAAAGAAAATGAGGTGGTTGGGCATGCTCTCCCCCATGAGTATGCAGAGGGAGTGTAGTATGGTCCACAAGAGAGGAAGACTGAGTGACAGGTCACAAATTCAAAGGTGACCGTTTAGGGCAGGCATTTCTGCTGCTAAACAAACCATCACGAGAAATGAGAGGTGACGTTTTGGACCCAAAATGTCAATCCAGAATGACCCAAAGCCACACGGTTGAGTACTCTTCTGGCCTAGCGCTAGGACTTCTGAGAAGTCAATGAGAGAGAGTGAGCAGAAGACTAAAGACCAGGGAAATTGTGGAAGTTCACTCACCTAGAGAAGACTGGCTGGTGTGGAATGGAGGGTCAGCAATGGAGAAGGACAGATTATGGACCTGGCATCCTTCTTGGCTGGCTCTGGAGGGTCCATAAGGGAGGGAGGCCTAATAGAGGCCAGCAATTGAGTCACCCGAGTAAGATTCAGAAGTAAGTCCAGGTAGAGCTGCTGCTGCCTACTGCTCTCTGAGAAGCAAACTGGGGGTGACCAAAGCCAGAGTGATAGCTCCCCATCACCGTGGAACCCCCTCGGGTTTCGGCACCAAATGTTAGGGTCACCAAAGGAGGAATGCATGAGGTCAAAGTGGTAAGGAATTATGAATTTATTAGGTCATCTGGATACCAGATGGGCTGAGCCCCAAAAATGGTACCAGCCCCCAAAGACAGGAGTCAGAGCTTTCTAAAGGACTCTAGGCTGGCTTTTTCTGGGCAGAGAATTCTCTGTGCAGATCTGGATTCTGGGAAAGTCTGGAGGGGAGAGATAATGGCCTTAGCAAGTGGAATGTGGTCTAAGCAAGTGGGATGTGGTCTTAGCAAGTGGAAGGCCCATTGTGAAGTGGCCTAAAGGTCAGTTCCTGGGGAGGGGTACTGATTCAATTATTTGATCAGACCTAACAGGTGTTCCTTAATTTTTTTCAATTATGCTTTGTAGTTTTCAATGTGAAAGTTTTGGACTTTTTTGTACTCTTAGAAATTGCATTATTTTCTTAATTTTACTTTTGAATTGTGCATTGCTAATATACAAAAATATAATTAATTTTTTAACATTGATCTTGCATCTTCTAACCTTGCTGAATATATTTATTACATTTAGTAGTCTTTTATTTTGTGGATTCCTAAGGATTTTCTATATACAAAATTATGTCATCTGCAAAAATAGTTTTAGGTCTTTAATTTGAATGCATTTTATTTCTATTTCTTGTCTCATAGCCTTAGCTAGACCTTCAGTACAATGTTTAACAGAAATGGTGAGAGCTGACACCCTTGTCATCTTCACCAACACTTTTTAGCCTAAAGCTTTGCCACCTAGTCATAGTGTTTCATAAATTATATCTATGAGCTATATGAGACTCATATATTTATATATCGTACAATTTTTAACAAATACATATTTATGTTGAGCCCACAGAGGTCTACTAGCTTAGGCAAAAGTGTTTTTCTGTGAAAATATGCTTCAATTTCTTACTAATAGTGAGCAAGAATTTCCTCTGGCTCCAAGTTGCTGATGATAAAACATATAGCCTAGGGCTGGGGTTTAGAACTCCAAGGAGAGGGGAATGAATTATTACACACACACACACACACACACACAAATACAGCCAGGCACAGCTTTGCCACTTGGTTGCGTTATGTTGCCAATGTGTGTGTGTGTGTGTGTGTGTGTGTGTAAGTATGAACACACAAATATTTCAACTTGTTAGGAATAGGTGGTGATAAGAGATGTTCTTGTTGGGGAAATGGTGTAAGGAGATGATTCTAGAGGCTCTTAAGTTGCAGCCCATTTTTGGAATTTTATGTGTCAACTTGTTGCTGGAGAAAATAGACAGATTGGCCAACTGAAGAGTGGAAGACTACGCTGTGTTCTGGCAGCCTGAGCCTCCCCTGACGAGGAACCTGGGGTCCTGCTATGGCTCTGCTCCTCGGATGTAGAATGGAAACACATTGCGAACCCTCAGCTTCACAGAAAGCCTGCTTCGTAAGCTCCCCCTAAGACCCGTCTTCCTGTCAGTATCCCAAAGGCACTGCTGTCCAGCCTCTCATCATACCTGAGCAGCGGTTTGGATCTTGACTTCAGCCTTGAGAAAATGCCAGAGCAGGATTGCCTTCAGTGCACAGAGCCACGTTTTCAAATCCCTTTTCCCGTTCTTTCTTCTTCTGACTCCTTTGCAAAGATGGGCTTCTCTGGTTTCTGCCTCAACTCAATGACTTTCCATGTCACACAGACTTTGTTGCTTCCTAATCTTTCTTGCTCTCTTTTCTGTTTCTCTCCCAGCTAGACTTGTTTTTTGATGCAGGAAAGCAAAGCCAGGCTCTCCTGAGCGGCAACAAGGGGATAGAATGCTGATATTCATACATTAACGTTTCTCGTGCCACGTTTAGTTCTTTCAAGGAAGGTGAAAGCTGGAAAGTGAGGCCGTGGACGCCAGATCACTGGCAGGCAGGGCGGTGGCCTCTGGCAGCTGTGGCCTCAGGCACCTATGGCCTCTGGCAGCTGTGGCCTCCTCCGGCAGGCTGATGTAATCAGTGTTGAGGAGCAGCCAGGCTGTCCAGGAGCTGAAAGAAAGCCATCCCCACGGGCCGCAGAGAGAGATGGGACTTTGTTGGGGTTTCATTTAAATTGATACATTTTACAAATATTGGATTTTAGCTTATCAAGAAACAATTAAACTCCAACTCTGGTCGTGTATATTTTAACTTGTAGCTGTGGTGAGGCAAATGAGGAGATGCTTAGCAGATTTGAGTAAAGAATTAATAGAACAGAACTTGGTAGCGTGAAATGAGTGTCGTGTGGGGTGCATTACCCACGGCAGCAAAATAGATCCAGAGCACAGCACTTAACTTCCTTGTGGCACCTGATAGCTGGAGGTCTCACAGGACTTTGCAAATTATCCTTCTGCAGAAATTAGATCGCTGCCTGGAAGCCGGGGAGGGAGGAGATACCATCTGTAAAATAAAATAGACTCTCGCATTCTCTGTCCCTTTTGGATGCTGGCAGGTGGGTTTCTCTCTGCCCACACATGCATTTTTTGCAGAATTGGTATCACCAGTTCCATTTTATCTGGATTGCCTTGCCCATTGGCCCTTCTATAAATGATTTCTTCCACTCACCTACTGAAATACTAAGTCAAGGAAATAAATATTCAGTACCTTGTGTGATTAGTAACCTGAGCTCCGCAATCAGGTTCCTGTCCTTTTGGGAGTATGGGCTCAGGCTATGAACATTTTCTTCTGGTGGAACAGAGGCTATTGCCAACATGATTCATATGTTGAAAAATTATAGTATCTTTATTCCATAGGTGAAAAACATTTCAAACTAATTTCCTGAAATGATACTGAGGCTTGCACACTGCATCTAAGTATTGCACATAATAACAATCTGATGGCATAAATAATGACATCACACATTTTTATGGCTCTTTTTGAGGTTTTAAAAGATGATTTCTATCCATGATCTCATTTTATTTTCTTAGCAACTTTAAGATAAATCTGAAAGGTATTCGTTTTCTCAAATTATAGACAAGAAAACTGATCCTGAGAAAAATTATATCTTGTGTATTGCATCATGAACATATACTCCACAAACATTCACATATACATGCACAGACCTTTTACTAGTATAAGTAAAAGAAAGATACCTGTGCTCAGAAAGCAGAGGATCCAGAGACCTAAAACCTCATGGGATCTGTACTGTACAAGTATGTACATGCGACACAGTGATTATTTGGAGGATGGACAGAAACATTAGGTTTCATCTCAGGCAGACGAAGCTTTGCAGCAGCCATGTGTTAAGATAAGAATTTTTGAGAAATGCGAGGGTAAAGCAAGTTCAAGACTTTGGGGTGTAGATGACTGATTAAAATTTTTCAGTCTAGTACAGTGTCTTTGCGTATTCTGAAATTATGTACAGTATATGTAGATATGAACTTATTTGAGGAGTGCAATATAGTTTTCAAAAAAATCGGTCATTTAAAGTATTTCATTAACCTATACACTTCTTATGACTTAATATATTTATTTTTTATTCTAATTCTTCTGTTCCATAATGCTTTTCTATTTCTACTATTAACTGTTTCCTTACTTTTTCTCAAATCCTTAATTTTACAATCTTCTGCATTTCTAGGCAATTTTTCTCTGACTCCAAAGGGTGGATAGGAGCTTGAATGATCTCACTGGAGGAGAACTTTCTCCTGCGTAAGTGCCATCACTCAGCTCCTCAGATTTTTGCCTAGTGTTTCTCAGACAGATTTTGGCCAAGAGGAGAATGGCTTGCACATTTTTTCTATATTACCTGACTCATTAATGTTCTGATCAAGAGTAACTGCTACCAAGTGATTACCTTGTTGGTGACAGTAACATAATGGGAACTAATAGAGGTTAATGGCCGACATGATGATATCTTGTTAATACATAGGGCTGTGTGGGATTGTGGAAGAGACTGGAAATCAGGCCATTTGTGTTACATACCAGCTCTAACAGTACATGTCCTGAGCACAACACTTAACCTCGTCCCATCTCTGAAATGGCTTCAATTGTAAAGGTTCTTTTCCAAAAGCCCCTATTAACCAAAAAAGAGGGGGGGGGGACAGTGGGATAATATCATGTAAGGAAAAATATCCTATAAGTAAAATACATGTAGAAAATTCTTACTCCAGAAAAGAAAATTCCATTTGTAAAACCAGCTGCAGGACATCCATAAAAAATAAAACACACATGGTGTCAAAATAAGCCAAAGGAAAATCATTTAGGCAAAAATAAAAAGAATCCCAAGTCTACTTTGCAGAGAGGATCCCTTTGTTAACCTTTGGTGGAGAATGTGTTTGTGTGTTTGCAGAGAACAATTCCAAGACCATGTGGGTTCCTGTGACAGTGAGGAACTGATGGGCCTGTTCCAGCCACGAGGACCGTCCAGAGATGGGGGACACTGACGACACCTTGCCATGCTAGCAGTCGGCAGCTGTGCGTGGCTGCAGGCGGCCCAGGACCATACCAGAGAGGATGGATCTTGCATTGCCAGGATGTGTCCACCATCTGGATACCACTGCTGACATGTACACATGAAGAACTATTTGACATTGAAACTGGGACTCAGAACAGTTGGACATTGAAACTGACACTCAAACTTTTTTTGCTCTTATACATTTGTTTTCAGTATGCAGAGGCAAGATATTTTTGAAGAAAAGAAACAGGGGAGAGTAATTGATATAAAGACAGAGTGGCCTCGGACAGGCTGTCAAGCTACAAGGGGAAGGCAGGAGTGGAGGTGAGGCAGATGCTGGGGGAGATCAACCGAAGGACTTGTATGCATACATATGAGCATAACCAATGAATGAAAGACTCTGGGATGGGGAGGGGGGGCAGGTGGGGACATGTGCTGGGGGGTAAGGGAGGCTGGGGGGAGGATATTGGGGGGGGGAGGAAAACATATGCACTACTATTAAATATAAGTTATATTGTAAATAAAAAAATTGTAAAGGTTCTTTTGGATATACCATCTTATGATTCTTTAATAGGCAATCATTTTAGAGAAGAGCTCCAACAAATCAGAGATGTTTTAGAGTTTATAAAATGTTTCTCTCACTATTGCTTACTCAGTGGTTTGTGAGAAGTCACTGTGGTTGTTGAAGTACAGGGCACTGTGTTTACTGTTTCCATCACGGAGTGAAGCCAGACTGTGGGGCCCTACATGTCAGGTTTCTGTAGGTTGTGTAATTACTGCATTGTTTTTTTTCCAGTGATCATCAGTGGGGATCAGAGGGGACATTTGGTAGTTGAAAGAGTGTTCTCCCTTCCATAACACAATAAGAGTAGCTATTAAGAACTGAGATCTCCCTGAAGGGTTTTCTCTGGCTCTCCACTTCCGAGTTGCCAAGTTTGCTCACACTCTGTGTGAGGCAGACTCGCCATATCTAAGACCACCACTGACAGGGTTCTTGTCCCAGTGTTACAAAGGGTTCAGCATTCTGGAGAAAGGAGCTGATGCATAGATTCAAGAGGAGTCCAAAGACGAAAGATAATTTTGAAAGGCATTGGGGGTCAGAGGAACTTCCAGCTAAAGGAGCTAAAAGACTACACCTTGACTAAAGACCCCGTGCTATTTATTAACACAATTTGTCTAAGGCAAGGTGGAGATAATACACTTCAAGAGTAGGGTATACAAAAGCATTATCAGTTTGGGGAATACCCTACAACTGTTCAGGTATCTGGCCAACAGGAGGCAATAAAATGCTCTGAGCTGTGGAGCAGCAAGCAATCAGGTTTGGGGAAGCGCTGTTTAGCCGTTCCAACATGTAACCTACATATGTGGCTCAGCCCTTGTTGAGCCCCCCAAGTCCATCAACCTTTTGATGAAACTTTTGTAATTATTACATGCTGGCATTGGTTCCCGGTACACCACCAGCAGGGCTGCACATTTCAAGCACTTAAAAGCAACAGACTGCAGTTTGCGCCTGCAAGCTTGTTTAGTAAATCTCTAAAAGATTTAAGAGACACATATAAGAATTAAAAATAAATAAATCAGTGTATTTCTTCTGTCCCCAGGCATGAGGGGAGAGGGAGATGTGTTCTTTTCCTTCCATGTTCCTTGTTGCTCGGCCCTCCCCACCACCCATTCAGAGCCAGCCCTTCCTGAGCCCCCACCATGTGCCTGGCCAGGGTGGGCCCAGCCTGTGTTCAGGACTGCCCTTAGAAGGAACTCAGTCTGCATTTTACATGAGTGTGAGCTGATGGGCTCCAATTAGAAGTCTGCCTTCTCCACTGGCACCCCATCACTTCCCACCACAGCGCTCTGCAAGAAATTTCTCATTATTGTTAATGATTTCCTACCTATAATGGCATTAGGATTGAGAGCTCTTTACAATACCTCTTTGTCTCACCCTCCTCTCTTACACACACACACAAATCAGCATGTATACAACTCTTCACACAAGGACATAGACACAGATAACATATATACACAAATATCATGGATGCCCTAATGCATGCACGACATCCGCACACACTCACAACTCACACACATTGCAAGTAAAACCTCCAGCGTTGTAAACAGTACAGTTCCCTGACCCCTGTTTCCTCAGACCTTAGATTATGACTGTAGGTGAGCTCTAAATCTCCTCCCATCCCTCCATCCTTGCTTCTGTGGATTAAGAAGTTCATCCAGCCTCCTGCATTATTTGTGTCAGGCTAAGGATGGAGGCATGGCTTAGGGTTTTCGGGGCAGACAGAAGGTTGGGATTAGGGATACAATTAGTCTGGGACCTGATAATGGGGTCATGGGATGCTAATGCTGGACTGCATCAGGACAAAATCTTCCACTCAGAAACTGTCAGAAGAGGGCTGCCTGAAGATACATGGAAAAAACAACAACAAAACTCTGGACTGTTTGTGCCATTCCTGCTTGCCCCTCCCTCTCCACTAGTGCTCTTTATTGACTCAGCAGTAATAACACAGATTCCTAAGAGTGTGATTTTAGAGGCACACACTTGTACTGGATGGATGTCAGAAATTCCTTTGAAATGAGCAAAGGAATTTTATTTATTTATTTATTTATTTTTATAAATCTTATTGCTCAGAGCATTACAATGTTGCTTTTCCCCCCTCCCATACCTCCCCTCCCCCCGGTACCCATACCATTCTCTGCCCCTATCTCTCCTACCCACTGTCCTCATTCATAGGTGTACCTTTTTTTGTCCAATTTCTTCCCATACCACCCCACACCCCTTTCCCCCGAGAATTGCTAGTCCACTCCCTTTGTATGCCCCTGATTCTATTATATTCACCAGTTTATTCTATTCATCAGAGTTTTAATTCACTTGATTTTTGATAGATGTGTATTTGTTGTTCATAATTTTTATCTTTACCTTTTTCTTCTTCCTCCTCTTCTTAAAGAACACCTTTTGGCATTTCATATAATACTGGTTTGGTATTGATGAACTCCTTTAGCTTCTTCTTATCTGCGAAGCACTTTATCTGACCTTTAAATCTGAATGATAGCTTTGCTGGATAGAGTAATCTTGGTGGTAGGTTCTTGTTATGCATCACTTTGAATATTTCTTGCCACTCCCATCTGGCTTGCATAGTTTCTGTTGAGAAATCAGCTGACAATCATATGGGTGCTCCCTTATAAGTAACTAACTGTTTTTCTCTTGCTGCTTTTAATATTCTCTCTTTATCTTTTTGCTCTTGGCATTTTAATTATGATGTGTCTTGGTATGGTCCTCTTTGCATTCCTTTTGTTTGGGGTTTGGTGCACTTCCTGGACTTATAAGTCTATTTCTTTCACCAGGTGGGGGAAGTTTTTGGTCACTATTTCTTCAAACAGGTTTTCAGTATCTTGCTCTCTCTCTTCTTCTGGCACCCCCATAATTCGGATGTTGGTGTGCTTGAGGTTGTCCCAGAGGCTGTTTACACTATCTTCAATTTTTTGGATTCTTTTTGCTTCTTGCTTTTCAGGCTGAGTGACTTTTGCTTCTTTGTTTTTCAAAACTTTGACTTGATTCTTGTGGTCCTCTAGTCTGCTTTTAGGTCTCTGTATAATATTTTTTATTTCAGTCAGTGTGTGCTTAATTTCTAGTTGGTCCTTTTTAATATCCTCCATAGTCTCACTCATATCCTTGAGGGACATGCTCATATCCTCGAGGGTCTCATTAAATTTATCGGCCTTTTCTAGGAGCATCTTGAAAAACCTTATAATCATGGTTTTGAACTCTATGTCCAGTTGTTTTTTTCCCTCCATTTCTTTTACATGTAATTTGTTACCTTGTCTTCGGATTTTGGCTGCTTTTCTGAGTTGGTCGAGTAGCTTTGTGTGGTAGGTGTCCTCTAGGGGACAGTGGATCAACCTTCCCAGTTACCTGAGGTGAATATTCTTGGTGCACCCCTTTATGGGAGCACTGTCTTGCTGTGTTAAGCCCAGATTGTTGGCTGGCATCGCTGGGAGGGGTTGACCTCCAGGCATAAACATAGCTTGAGGAACAGCTGTGTTTACGCTGTGAGTACCTCTGCGCTCAGCCTGGATGGGACGAAGTCTCTGGGCTGAGCAGGCAGCCTTGGTTTCCCGTCAGCCCCGCCCTAAACAGCTCCTGGGTTTCCATGCCCTGTGGCAATGGCTGCATGCACCTCTGAGAGAAAGCTGCCCTGAGCTCTACCCGCTGCTGGACAGTCCAGTTTCTCCCCAAATGAGTCTGGTCACCCAAAGACTCGCCCTGAATGGGAAAACAAAGCAGTCAGGTGATTTTTTTTCCCTTCCGAACTAGAGCCAGCCATGAGCCCTCTCTGATAGCTTGTGCACCTTTGTAGCGCCCGAGTTTCAGCATGCTTCCTCCTTACAGCCCAGTTTCACCTCATGTTAGTTTGGATTCCCCGTGACTCACCCAGAACCTGGGCTCAGTGCAGTGGGATGCCTTTGTCTCTCTCCCAGTTCAAGAAAACCAACTAGGTTTGCAGCTGCCAGCCCTTTCTGTTCGCGCGTATCTGCAACTCTGTCCTCCGCAGCTCCCCCCAATCTCAGTGTCCTTTTATTTTTCTTTCTATTTGTGGAATGTCCACTCATCCAGCCCTCTGGTGGTTCTGAATGATGTCCGTTTTGCCCTTTAGTTGTAATTTTGAATTTGTTGTACGGGGCAGCAGTATGGGTGTTTACCTATGCCACCATCTTGGTTCCTCTCGAAATGAGCAAAGTCTTATGCCTTATTCCAAGTTTAAAAATAAGGGGGAGCATATGGCTTTCACATACATGGGAGATCAGCATGGCATGACCTCAGGACAATGGGTTGGGAGACAATGAAGGGCCACATCTCTGGGTCCTGAGCCAAGCCAACACCTCTCTCCATGTTTTACTTCTCCCATCTGTAAAAAACATCAACAGGGCTGAATTAGAAAATCTCAAAAGCCCTTCCACCACTGACTTCCAAATATATGTATTATTATAAATTACCAATAAAGCACTTTTCTATTTCAGTGGTATAGGGTGCATGAGGACATAGGAAACCAGCACCTGGAAGAGATCCAAATTAAGCAGAGGCATTGCCCAAAGGTCAGTCTGCTTACTGTAAACTGGTAAATCAAAGCTTTGGCCAGAGGCATTTTTGGTTGCATGAAGCTGAGCATGTTCCTACCTCCATAGCGAGATGGCTATCAAAGTCTGTTGAGGGTAGAGGATCTGCAAAGATAGGAATGAGATAAGGAAAATTGCCTGTGTCACAATTTCACCAAGAGTCTCCTGGGTGCATTAGATTAGGCACTTTAAATACAGTAGACATACATAACTCCTACCTAGTACTATCCTATAATCTCTGTGGGCCCAGCAAAGCTGCTTAACCTCTCTGAGCTTCAAATAATTAATATATAATGTGAAGATAACAATTCCTACCTGGAAGGTTGCACGAGCTATTGTCTGCAAAAGCCCCAACTAGAGATCATGGCATATAGGAAGCTGTTGCATAGTCCCACAGAGATGCACCTTTGGTTCATGTAACCCAGAATGGTAGCAAGTTCCATAGAGCAGAGAAGAATATGAATGGATAGCATTTAGCTCTTTTGGTGCTTGGAAAACATTTTGCTTTTAAATATTCATGCTTGCAGGAGGCTTTCTAAAGGTCAGCTCTTTGAAACTTATTAAGAAAGATGATTAAATCATCTGGCAGCTTGAAAGGAAAAAACAGATGGATTTAAACAGCTTCCTCTCCCACAATTGGCATTTTCTTTCACAATAAAGGTGAGGTTGTGGAGTGGTTTGTGTTAGTATTCTCCAAAGGAGACCATGGTGGTGCTGGGCTGTGGCTGTGGTGACTTGTTCCTTGTTTCCACTCAGCCATTAGACTTGTTCCTGTCACTGTTACTTGCTGAAGAATCCATCATGCTGGTGACTTGTGAGTGGTGATTTCTGCTTCTAGAGGAGCAGTGGGAGGGGCCAGATAACTTCAGGAGGTGAACAAATCGGATTGATTGCCTTCTGCAGACAGGGTGAACACTTGGGTCCTACTCCTGCTACAGAACTGCCAGGCTGTCAGATTCACTCAGCAAAAGCCCCAAGACAGCTCTGGGTGAGCATTCCCTGTGCTCATCTGGAAATCTAGCAGCCACTCTGTGTGGAGCAGGTCTTCAGAAACATCTTACTTCCAATAAAGCTCCACAAACATTATGACCAAGCCTCTGGATTATGGGCTTTTCTTTATAATATAAGAAACATGCAGAAACCATTTCCATGTACTTATATGTGTAGTTTTCGGATCTTGATTGAGATATTAACTGGTGTATATCTTTCTTTTTGTATTCCCCTTTATGTAGGTGACTGGCTTGGTCCTTCAGTGATTGGGGCAGTTACCTGGTATGGTAGAAGACAGAAGTAGCTGAAAGTCCTTCTGAGTTGGTTTGTCAAGAGCTTAATTGCTCAATGGGGTTTGTTAAGAAGGTAGAAGGAAAAGAGAAGTGGTTTTAGATAATCTTAGTGAAGCAAGAAAGATCAGAAGACTCTTCACTCACCCACCTACCTCACCCTGCCTGCTACTAGGCTAGGAGATGAGAGAGAGAGACAGAGAGATAAAAAGGGAGAGAGAGATCTTTTGGAAGCACTTAGATAACTTATTCATTGACCCCAAATCCTTATTTAATTATTTATTTATGATTTCTGGGTGCCTATTCTGGCTACATATTTCCCTCTCTCCTTCCCCAAATCAATGCCTTTGGCTCATCTCCAAACATATCTATTGCCTGGTTCTTCTGTTTCTGGCAGATAGTGGTTTTACAAAATACCTGGTATTTCTCATATTGCAAATAAAGTGCTTATTTTCCAGAATGACCAGGACATCCATACCACACAGCGCTGAGTATTACTGGAGAGACTGAAACTGAAGACATGCTTTTTAATGCTGTTAAAATAGGATTTTACCTTAAGGCGGAATGAACAACAAATGTGTATGATGTTTCCTATAGACTTCAGCATTTCCATTTTATTAGTCTTTTGTTGAATACTCTATAATAAAAGGGTAAAATGCAAATTGTCTCCTTGGTAGTTTGACTGGGAGACTGGTAGTTCGATTGCTTGCTATGATGTGTACTGACCACCAGAGGGTGGCACGGACCATGGCTGGTGACCAGCAACTGGCACGCTGGGGGTGCAAGGGAAGGAGGAGGTGGGGAGACCAGGTGGCAGAGAACCTGATTGGCCCTGATCTCTGGCCAGGCCTAGGGACCCTCCCCATGCACAAATTTTGTGCACCAGATCTCTAGTGTTCAATAAAAGAATATGACACCCTTTTCAATAGTGTTCTTATGACCTACTGCTATGGAGCCAAATAAAGTCAGATAGCAGATCCTTGCTATTAGCCAAGTGGCATGAAACTAATTCTAGGTCTTATGTTTTTCCTGTATTGAGCTTATTTTAAATAAGCAGAATTAACATCCTTGGTTCCTAAAAGTTCAATAATTTCCCTTGCATATTGCATTGCATTCAACAGTTCAGCATCTTTTCATATTTATGGAATCAAATTGGTGCTATTGTTGGCTAGTAATAATATTATTTTGTTCACTCATTCTGTGAAACTTCATTGAGTGCCTGCTCATTGCCAGCCATTGAATTGGGCCATAGATATAGGTAAGACATACTATCTTCTTTGTCAACTAGAGGCCTGGTGCATGGAATTCATGTATGGGGGGGGGGGTATCCCTCAGCCCAGCCTGCACGCTCTCCAACTGGGACCCCACCGGGATCGAGCCTAAATGGGCAGTCAGACATCCCTCTCACAATCCAGGACTGCTGGCCCCCAAATGCTAGCCTACCTGCTTTCCTGATTGCCCCTAACCACTTCTGCCTACCAGCCTGATAACATCCTAACCACTCCCCTGCCAGCCTGATTGACTTCTAACTGCTTCCCTGCCAGCCTGTTTGCCCCCAACTTCCCTCCTTTGCTGGCCTGGTCACCCCTAACTGCACTCCCTTGCTGGCCATCTTGTGGTGGCCATCTTGTGTACACATGGGGGCAGGATCTTTGACCATATGGGGCCAGCCATTTTGTGTGTTGGAGTGATGGTCAATTGCATATTACTCTTTTATTAGATAGGATAGAGGCCTGGTACATGGGTGGGGGCCAGCTGGTTTGCCCTGAAGGGTGTCCCAGATCAGGGTGGGGATTCCCTTGGGGCATTGGGTGGCCTGGGAGAGGGGTCTGTGGTGGTTTGCAGGCCGGCCATGCACCCTGGCAACCAAAGCCGAGGCCAGGTATCTGGGATTTATTTATCTTCTACAATTGAAATTTTGTAGCATGGAGTGGAGCCAAGCCTTCTGCTCCCTCCATGGCAGTAGCCATTTCTGTTGGGATTTATTTCTCTTGTATCACTGAAACTTTGTAGCCTTAAGTGGAGGCCTAGGCTGACCAAGGTGTGAGGAAAGTTTTGCTTCCTCCATTGTTGGGGGAACCCTAGTCTCCTGCTCTCTCCAGCTCTGTGGCTGTGTCATTTTTGTTGGAATTTGTTTTTCTTCTATCATTGAAACTTTATAGCCTTAAGTGGAGGCCCGGGCTGGCCAGGGTATGTGGAAAGCTTGGCTTCCTCCATTGCTGGGAAAACCCAAGCCTCCCTCCTGCTCTCTCTGTGGCTGCAGCCATCTTGGTTGGGGTTAATTTGCATACTCTCTCCTGATTGGCTAGTGGGTGTGGCTTGTGTGGGTAGCAGATTTATGGTTAATTTGCATATTTCTCTTTTATTAGATAGGATGATTTTGCAGTCGGCTACAAGCTGACTCAGCTGCCTCTATCTTAATGATTTCTTTTATGCTCCAGGGCTGTGTAAGCCAGAGGGTGATATGATGGTTAATATCCAGGCTGGATGGGTGGAACAGGGAAGGCTTCCTACAGGAGAGGAGCAGGAGTGACCCAGGGTAAGGGAGAAAGGGAAGCTAGCAACAGCATGTTCAAAGTTAGGATCATGTCACTAGTACATGACTGACTCAGGGACATTTTTATGATTTCAAAACCTAAACCAATAGCTTTTGGCTGAGTAGTACTTGCAAGAGACAGCTCTATCCTGATATTAGCCTCACTTAAGTTTATAGACCAGACTCTATCAATTAAGTCACCCTCCTTTTACATAGAAGGTGTGAAAGTACTTAGAAGACTATTACAAACTTGTGTGCATAAATGCAGCATTTAATATTTTGAAATGATGATTACTTTGTTCACTTTTTCTGGATGCTTTCAGTTCTGGACCCACAAACCAATGTTTCCAGGGGAACCCAGTGTCCAGTCTGTACTCAGCCTCCTGCCCCTTCCCCTGGAACTCTTGTGGGTTGCTGGAGTTGCAATTATTCCTGCCCTTTTGCCCCTGGTCCTCCATAAGCCTGAGACAAATCTCAATTTCAAGGTGATAGGAGAACTCTACCTTGGACTTTCAAGTTCCCAAAAGCAAGAGGCATGTCAACAGAGTCTTAAATGCAACATAGATGCCAAGTAGGACCAACATGTTCACTGGATGTGGCTGTTAGGACAGTGGTGACCTTGGCCCAAGCAGTTTAAAAGAAGCCAGACTGGGGTGGGTGGAGGAGTGAATAAAAGCTGTGGAAATGGAAATTAGGATGAGTTTTCTCAGTCAGGACTTGGTTTGACATAGGAAAGTGGAAGGGGGTGGATGCAGAATAGAGTAAACGTGTAAGGAAAAGATTATAGACATTTTCCACGCTAGCTATTTTACCTTTTCTTGCTCTTAAACCTGCTAGTCACTAAAAAACATACTCATACATTTCAACCTATCTCCAAATACCCATTGTTTTCCAAACAGAACAATTTTTGCATACTCTTCCTATAACTGACATTCAGAAAGAAATAGAGCTCATTTTTTTCTTCTTTCCAAATCATTAAGAGCAACAGTTTGGGAAAATTCTTGTTATTGTCAGCTTGCTGAAACAAGCAGTTGTTCTGCAAACAGGCACTGTGTTATCACATGCATTTATTCTGTCTGCTTGCACACCAGGGCCTTGAGATGCCTGCTTCTGCAAAGCCTCCCTGTCATCTCTTATGGGACCTTCACACATGAGCGACACCGATTATGTCATGTCATAGCCCATCAGTTGGCTTAACTCTAGAAAAATGTGAAATTGCCCAACAATCCTCCAAATGCGAGTAGCTCTACATCGGCCAACTCACGGCATTCTCCTGTCTCATCTGCCCCCATAAAGAGGCTGCAAGTCTCAGCTGTTAGACATTTGTAGTTGTTAGAGCTGTGGCCTGACTATACCAGTTTTGAGGGGTTTTAATGCCCATCCACAAGTTCCTGGGGTGAGCTTCATTTGGAAAGTACACCCTTCCTACTACTATACCCTATAATCTTCCCATCACCTCATTCCCTAAAATTGATCTGGGCAATCTGACAACCTGGCACACTTATTTTAAGCACAGACTTTTAAGTCTGTGTGGAGTGACAGGGTGTATTGAAAATATTGGTACATCAGTTGGGAATAATACACACATTTCTGTGTATATTCCAACATGTTTTGGAGAGTTCTCACACCAGAGTGTTTGTTATGTAACCCACTAGCCATGAGTAGGGATGGTTGTGGCCAAAATTGCCTCCTTTGCAAAGGTACACATTCTATGAAGCTCAAGGAAAGCCTCAGGGTGGATGCAGGAATGAATAAAATAATGGACCCATTTTCAATCCAGGGGGAGATCAACAAGACAGGGAGCCAGGAATTGTGTCAGAGTTGCTTATATTGTGTAAAGGATTGTGACAGTGTTATGAAGGAGGCCAGCAGGTTTAGTATGACCATCTCTTGAAAGAAGGAGACAAACAAGCCTATATAAGGCAATGGTTTGTTTTGTGGTCCAGACCTTTTAGGGGCAGCTGCTCTTTAGAGAAGTTGTATTGACTAAGCCTTATTGCTGTATTCTTGATGCTGTAGCATTGGCAGTCTCCCTAACATGGAGGAAAACACAACAAATGCTCTGGGCCATGTTTTCTACTTACCTCTTCGGGCTCCTGACCAAACCTGACACAGTGCTTCCTCATGTGGTCCTATGTGGAGTGGCATGCCACATACTCTTCAAAATGCAGGTATGAAACTTTATATTGAACCTCTATCAGTGGCATCAACCTGTCTGTGTTACTCAGTCACCTTTCTTTCTTTTTTTAAAAAATATATTTTATTGATTTTTCACAGGGAGGAAGGGAGAGGGATAGAAAGTCAGAAACATCGATGGGAGAGAAACATCGATCAGCTGCCTCTTGCACACCTCCAACTGAGGATGTGCCCACAGCCAAGGTACATGCT